>OV702293.1:437830345-440330345 GCA_916181665.1 Avena sativa | reverse complement strand
GCGCATGCATGCGAGGGGGGACACATGCAAGCACCTATACCAACCTCTCACCACACTCACACACATATTCTAGGGACACATGCAAGTTTTCATCTGATTCCGATGTTCTCGTGGTCTTCCTCCGGCGAAACCCTGATCTCTGTGCACACTCGGATCATCTACACCCCCTAGACATTCCTCTAACAAGGGTAGCCCGGCGTAGCTCTCTCTTGTTTTGTGTTTGTTTAGGTCATAGGGTGATGTAAAACCATGTTGGTTCACAAGTTGGGGCACTATCCTACCCGGTTTCATCTCAACGGGGAGATTCCCCCCTTATACGGGTCCGGAACCTTCGCCTCTAGGTTAGAGCGCATGCATGCGAGGGGGGAAACATTCAAGCACCTATACCAACCTCTCACCACACTCACACACATATGCTAGGGACACATGCAAGTTTTCATCTGATTCCGATGTTCTCGTGGTCTTGCTCCGACGAAGCCCTGATCTCTGTGCACACTCGGATCGTCTACCCCCCTAGACGTTCCTCTCACAGGGGTAGCCCGACGTAGCTCTCTCTTGTTTTGTGTTTTTTTAGGTCATAGGGTGATGTAAAACCATGTTGGTTCACAAGTTGGGGCAGTATCCTACCCGGTTTCACCTCAACGGGGAGATTCCCCCCTTATACGGGTCCGGAACCTTCGCCTCTAGGTTAGAGCGCATGTATGCGAGGGGGGACACATGCAAGCACCTATACCAACCTCTCACCACACTCACACACATATTCTAGGGACACATGCAAGTTTTCATCTGATTCCGATGTTCTCGTGGTCTTCCTCCGGCGAAATCCTGATCTCTGTGCACACTCGGATCGTCTACCCCCCGTAGACGTTCCTCTGACAGGGGTAGCCCGGCGTAGCTCTCTCTTGTTTTGTTTTTGTTTAGGTCATAGGGTGATGTAAAACCATGTTAGTTCACAAGTTGGGGCACTATCCTACCCGGTTTCATCTCAACGGGGAGATTCCCCCCTTATACGGGTCCGGAACCTTCGCCTCCAGGTTAGGGCGCATGCATGCGAGGGGGGACACATGCAAGCACCTATACCAACCTATCACCACACTCACACACATATGCTAGGGACACATGCAAGTTTTCATCTGATTCCGATGTTCTCGTGGTCTTCCTCCGGCGAAACCCTGATCTCTGTGCACACTCGGATCGTCTACCCCCTAGACGTTCCTCTCACAGGGGTATCCGGCGTAGATCTCTCTTGTTTTGTGTTTGTTTAGGTCATAGGGTGATGTAAAACCATGTTGGTTCACAAGTTGGGGCACTATCCTACCCGGTTTCACCTCAACGGGGAGATTCCCCCCTTATACGGGTCCGGAACCTTCGCCTCTAGGTTAGAGCGCATGCATGCGAGGGGGGACACATGCAAGCACCTATACCAACCTCTCACCACACTCACACACATATTCTAGGGACACATGCAAGTTTAAATCTGATTCCGATGTTCTCGTGGTCTTCCTCCGGCGAAACCCTGATCTCTGTGCACACTCGGATCGTCTACCCCCCTAGACGTTCCTCTCACAGGGGTAGCCCGGCGTATCTCTCTCTTGTTTTGTGTTTGTTTAGGTCATAGGGTGATGTAAAACCATGTTGGTTCACAAGTTGGGGCACTATCCTACCCGGTTTCACCTCAACGGGGAGATTCCCCCCTTATACGGGTCCGGAACCTTCGCCTCTAGGTTAGAGCGCATGCATGCGAGGAGGGACAAATGCAAGCACCTATACCAACCTCTCACCACACTCACACACATATGCTAGGGACACATGCAAGTTTTCATCTGATTCCGATGTTCTTGTGGTCTTCCTCCGGCGAAACCCTGATCTCTGTGCACACTCGGATCGTCTACCCCCCTAGACGTTCCTCTCACAGGGGTAGCCCGGCGTAGCTCTCTCTTGTTTTGTGTTAGTTTAGGTCATAGGGTGACGTAAAACCATGTTCGTTCACAAGTTGGGGCACTATCCTACCCGGTTTCACCTAAACGGGGAGATTCCCCCCTTATACGGGTCCGGAACCTTCGCCTCTAGGTTAGAGCGCATGCATGCGAGGAGGGACATATGCAAGCACCTATACCAACCTCTCACCACACTCACACACATATGCTAGGGACACATGCAAGTTTTCATCTGATTCCGATGTTCTTGTGGTCTTACTCCGGCGAAACCCTGATCTCTTTGCACACTCGGATCGTCTACCCCCCTAGACGTTCCTCTCACAGGGGTAGCCCGGTGTAGCTCTCTCTTGTTTTGTGTTTGTTTAGGTCATAGGGTGATGTAAAACCATGTTGGTTCACAAGTTGGGGCACTATCCTACCCGGTTTCACCTAAACGGGGAGATTCCCCCCTTATACGGGTCCGGAACCTTCGCCTCTAGGTTAGAGTGCATGCATGCGAGGAGGGACACATGCAAGCACCTATACCAACCTCTCACCACACTCACACACATATGCTAGGGACACATGCAAGTTTTCATCTGATTCTGATGTTCTTGTGGTCTTCCTCCGGCGAAACCCTGATCTCTGTGCACACTCGGATCGTCTACCCCCCTAGACGTTCCTCTCACAGGGGTAGCCCGGCGTAGCTCTCTCTTGTTTTGTGTTAGTTTAGGTCATAGGGTGACGTAAAACCATGTTCGTTCACAAGTTGGGGCACTATCCTACCCGGTTTCACCTAAACGGGGAGATTCCCCCCTTATACGGGTCTGGAACCTTCGCCTCTAGGTTAGAGCGCATGCATGCGAGGAGGGACACATGCAAGCACCTATACCAACCTCTCACCACACTACACACATATTCTAGGGACACATGCAAGTTTTCATCTGATTCCGATGTTCTCGTGGTCTTCCTCCGGCGAAACCCTGATCTCTGTGCACACTCGGATCGTCTACCCCCTAGACGTTCCTCTCACAGGGGTATCCGGCGTAGCTCTCTCTTGTTTTGTGTTTGTTTAGGTCATAGGGTGATGTAAAACCATGTTGGTTCACAAGTTGGGGCACTATCCTACCCGGTTTCACCTCAACGGGGAGATTCCCCCTTATACGGGTCCGGAACCTTCGCCTCTAGGTTAGAGCGCATGCATGCGAGGGGGGACACATGCAAGCACCTATACCAACCTCTCACCACACTCGAACACATATGCTAGGGACACATGCAAGTTTTCATCTGATTCCGATGTTCTCGTGGTCTTCCTCCGGCGAAACCCTGATCTCTGTGCACACTCGCATCGTCTACCCCCCTAGACGTTCCTCTCACAGGGGTAGCCCGGCGTAGCTATCTCTTGTTTTGTGTTTTTTTAGGTCATAGGGTGATGTAAAACCATGTTGGTTCACAAGTTGGGGCACTATCCTACCCGGTTTCACCTAAACAGGGAGATTCCCCCCTTATATGGGTCCGGAACCTTCGCCTCTAGGTTAGAGCGCATGCATGCGAGGAGGGACACATGCAAGCACCTATACCAACCTATCACCACACTCACACACATATGCTAGGGACACGTGCAAGTTATCATCTGATTCCGATGTTCTCGTGGTCTTCCTCCGGCGAAACCCTGATCTCTGTGCACACTCGGATCGTCTACCCCCTAGACGTTCCTCTCACAGGGGTAGCCCGGCGTAGCTCTCTCCTGTTTTGTGTTTGTTTAGGTCATAGGGTGATGTAAAACCATGTTGGTTCACAAGTTGGGGCACTATCCTACCCGGTGTCACCTCAACGGGGAGATTCCCCCCTTATATGGGTCCGGAACCTTCGCCTCTAGGTTAGAGCGCATGCATGCGAGGGGGGACACATGCAAGCACCTATACCAACCTCTCACCACACTCACACACATATTCTAGGGACACATGCAAGTTTTCATCTGATTCCGATGTTCTCGTGGTCTTCCTCCGGCGAAACCCTGATCTCTGTGCACACTCGGATCATCTACACCCCCTAGACATTCCTCTAACAAGGGTAGCCCGGCGTAGCTCTCTCTTGTTTTGTGTTTGTTTAGGTCATAGGGTGATGTAAAACCATGTTGGTTCACAAGTTGGGGCACTATCCTACCCGGTTTCATCTCAACGGGGAGATTCCCCCCTTATACGGGTCCGGAACCTTCGCCTCTAGGTTAGAGCGCATGCATGCGAGGGGGGAAACATTCAAGCACCTATACCAACCTCTCACCACACTCACACACATATGCTAGGGACACATGCAAGTTTTCATCTGATTCCGATGTTCTCGTGGTCTTGCTCCGACGAAGCCCTGATCTCTGTGCACACTCGGATCGTCTACCCCCCTAGACGTTCCTCTCACAGGGGTAGCCCGACGTAGCTCTCTCTTGTTTTGTGTTTTTTTAGGTCATAGGGTGATGTAAAACCATGTTGGTTCACAAGTTGGGGCAGTATCCTACCCGGTTTCACCTCAACGGGGAGATTCCCCCCTTATACGGGTCCGGAACCTTCGCCTCTAGGTTAGAGCGCATGTATGCGAGGGGGGACACATGCAAGCACCTATACCAACCTCTCACCACACTCACACACATATTCTAGGGACACATGCAAGTTTTCATCTGATTCCGATGTTCTCGTGGTCTTCCTCCGGCGAAATCCTGATCTCTGTGCACACTCGGATCGTCTACCCCCCGTAGACGTTCCTCTGACAGGGGTAGCCCGGCGTAGCTCTCTCTTGTTTTGTTTTTGTTTAGGTCATAGGGTGATGTAAAACCATGTTAGTTCACAAGTTGGGGCACTATCCTACCCGGTTTCATCTCAACGGGGAGATTCCCCCCTTATACGGGTCCGGAACCTTCGCCTCCAGGTTAGGGCGCATGCATGCGAGGGGGGACACATGCAAGCACCTATACCAACCTATCACCACACTCACACACATATGCTAGGGACACATGCAAGTTTTCATCTGATTCCGATGTTCTCGTGGTCTTCCTCCGGCGAAACCCTGATCTCTGTGCACACTCGGATCGTCTACCCCCTAGACGTTCCTCTCACAGGGGTATCCGGCGTAGATCTCTCTTGTTTTGTGTTTGTTTAGGTCATAGGGTGATGTAAAACCATGTTGGTTCACAAGTTGGGGCACTATCCTACCCGGTTTCACCTCAACGGGGAGATTCCCCCCTTATACGGGTCCGGAACCTTCGCCTCTAGGTTAGAGCGCATGCATGCGAGGGGGGACACATGCAAGCACCTATACCAACCTCTCACCACACTCACACACATATTCTAGGGACACATGCAAGTTTAAATCTGATTCCGATGTTCTCGTGGTCTTCCTCCGGCGAAACCCTGATCTCTGTGCACACTCGGATCGTCTACCCCCCTAGACGTTCCTCTCACAGGGGTAGCCCGGCGTATCTCTCTCTTGTTTTGTGTTTGTTTAGGTCATAGGGTGATGTAAAACCATGTTGGTTCACAAGTTGGGGCACTATCCTACCCGGTTTCACCTCAACGGGGAGATTCCCCCCTTATACGGGTCCGGAACCTTCGCCTCTAGGTTAGAGCGCATGCATGCGAGGAGGGACAAATGCAAGCACCTATACCAACCTCTCACCACACTCACACACATATGCTAGGGACACATGCAAGTTTTCATCTGATTCCGATGTTCTTGTGGTCTTCCTCCGGCGAAACCCTGATCTCTGTGCACACTCGGATCGTCTACCCCCCTAGACGTTCCTCTCACAGGGGTAGCCCGGCGTAGCTCTCTCTTGTTTTGTGTTAGTTTAGGTCATAGGGTGACGTAAAACCATGTTCGTTCACAAGTTGGGGCACTATCCTACCCGGTTTCACCTAAACGGGGAGATTCCCCCCTTATACGGGTCCGGAACCTTCGCCTCTAGGTTAGAGCGCATGCATGCGAGGAGGGACATATGCAAGCACCTATACCAACCTCTCACCACACTCACACACATATGCTAGGGACACATGCAAGTTTTCATCTGATTCCGATGTTCTTGTGGTCTTACTCCGGCGAAACCCTGATCTCTTTGCACACTCGGATCGTCTACCCCCCTAGACGTTCCTCTCACAGGGGTAGCCCGGTGTAGCTCTCTCTTGTTTTGTGTTTGTTTAGGTCATAGGGTGATGTAAAACCATGTTGGTTCACAAGTTGGGGCACTATCCTACCCGGTTTCACCTAAACGGGGAGATTCCCCCCTTATACGGGTCCGGAACCTTCGCCTCTAGGTTAGAGTGCATGCATGCGAGGAGGGACACATGCAAGCACCTATACCAACCTCTCACCACACTCACACACATATGCTAGGGACACATGCAAGTTTTCATCTGATTCTGATGTTCTTGTGGTCTTCCTCCGGCGAAACCCTGATCTCTGTGCACACTCGGATCGTCTACCCCCCTAGACGTTCCTCTCACAGGGGTAGCCCGGCGTAGCTCTCTCTTGTTTTGTGTTAGTTTAGGTCATAGGGTGACGTAAAACCATGTTCGTTCACAAGTTGGGGCACTATCCTACCCGGTTTCACCTAAACGGGGAGATTCCCCCCTTATACGGGTCTGGAACCTTCGCCTCTAGGTTAGAGCGCATGCATGCGAGGAGGGACACATGCAAGCACCTATACCAACCTCTCACCACACTACACACATATTCTAGGGACACATGCAAGTTTTCATCTGATTCCGATGTTCTCGTGGTCTTCCTCCGGCGAAACCCTGATCTCTGTGCACACTCGGATCGTCTACCCCCTAGACGTTCCTCTCACAGGGGTATCCGGCGTAGCTCTCTCTTGTTTTGTGTTTGTTTAGGTCATAGGGTGATGTAAAACCATGTTGGTTCACAAGTTGGGGCACTATCCTACCCGGTTTCACCTCAACGGGGAGATTCCCCCTTATACGGGTCCGGAACCTTCGCCTCTAGGTTAGAGCGCATGCATGCGAGGGAGGACACATGAAAGCACCTATACCAACCTCTCACCACACTCACACACATATGCTAGGGACACATGCAAGTTTTCATCTGATTCCGATGTTCTCGTGGTCTTCCTCCGGCGAAACCCTGATCTATGTGCACACTCGGATCGTCTACCCCCCTAGACGTTCCTCTCACAGGGGTAGCCCGGCGTAGCTCTCTCTTGTTTTGTGTTTGTTTAGGTCATAGGGTGATGTAAAACCATGTTGGTTCACAAGTTGGGGCACTATCCTACCCGGTTTCACCTCAACGGGGAGATTCCCCCCTTATACGGGTCCGGAACCTTCGCCTCTAGGTTAGAGCGCATGCATGCGAGGAGGGACACATGCAAGCACCTATACCAACCTCTCACCACACTCACACACATATGCTAGGGACACATGCAAGTTTTCATCTGATTCCGATGTTCTTGTGGTCTTCCTCCGGCGAAACCCAGATCTCTGTGCACACTCGGATCGTCTACCCCCCTAGACGTTCCTCTCACAGGGGTAGCCCGGTGTAGCTCTCTCTTGTTTTGTGTTTGTTTAGGTCATAGGGTGATGTAAAACCATGTTGGTTCACAAGTTGGGGCACTATCCTACCCGGTTTCACCTAAACGGGGAGATTCCCCCCTTATACGGGTCCGGAACCTTCGCCTCTAGGTTAGAGCGCATGCATGCGAGGAGGGACACATGCAAGCACCTATACCAACCTCTCACCACACTCACACACATATGCTAGGGACACATGCAAGTTTTCATCTGATTCCGATGTTCTCGTGGTCTTCCTCCAGCGAAACCCTGATCTCTGTGCACACTCGGATCGTCTACCCCCCTAGACGTTCCTCTCACAGGGGTAGCACGGCGTAGCTCTCTCTTATTTTGTGTTTTTTTAGGTCATAGGGTGATGTAAAACCATGTTGGTTCACAAGTTGGGGCACTATCCTACCCGGTTTCACCTCAACGGGGAGATTCCCCCCTTATACGGGTCCGGAACCTTCGCCTCTAGGTTAGAGCGCATGCATGCGAGGGGGGACACATGCAAGCACCTATACCAACCTCTCACCACACTCACACACATATTCTAGGGACACATGCAAGTTTTCATCTGATTCCGATGTTCTCGTGGTCTTCCTCCGGCGAAACCCTGATCTCTGTGCACACTCGGATCGTCTACCCCCCTAGACGTTCCTCCCACAGGGGTAGCCCGGCGTAGCTCTCTCTTGTTTTGTGTTTGTTTAGGTCATAGGGTGATGTAAAACCATGTTGGTTCACAAGTTGGGGCACTATCCTACCCGGTTTCACCTCAACGGGGAGATTCCCCCCTTATACGGGTCCGGAACCTTCGCCTCTAGGTTAGAGCGCATGCATGCGAGGAGGGACACATGCAAGCACCTATACCAACCTCTCACCACACTCACACACATATGCTAGGGACACATGCAAGTTTTCATCTGATTCCGATGTTCTCGTGGTCTTCCTCCGGCGAAACCCTGATCTCTGTGCACACTCGGATCATCTACCCCTAGACGTTCCTCTCACAGGGGTATCCGGCGTAGCTCTCTCTTGTTTTGTGTTTGTTTAGGTCATAGGGTGATGTAAAACCATGTTGGTTCACAAGTTGGGGCACTATCCTACCCGGTTTCACCTAAACGGGGAGATTCCCCCCTTATACGGGTCCGGAACCTTCGCCTCTAGGTTAGAGCGCATGCATGCGAGGAGGGACACATGCAAGCACCTATACCAACCTCTCACCACACTCACACACATATGCTAGGGACACATGCAAGTTTTCATCTGATTCCGATGTTCTTGTGGTCTTCCTCCGGCGAAACCCTGATCTCTGTGCACACTCGGATCGTCTACCCCCCTAGACGTTCCTCTCACAGGGGTAGCCCGGTGTATCTCTCTCTTGTTTTGTGTTTGTTTAGGTCATAGGGTGAGGTAAAACCATGTTGGTTCACAAGTTGGGGCACTATCCTACCCGGTTTCACCTAAACGGGGAGATTCCCCCCTTATACGGGTCCGAACCTTCGCCTCTAGGTTAGAGCGCATGCATGCGAGGAGGGACACATGCAAGCACCTATACCAACCTCTCACCACACTCACACACATATGCTAGCGACACATGCAAGTTTTCATCTGATTCCGATGTTCTTGTGGTCTTCCTTCGGCGAAATCCTGATCTCTGTGCACACTCGCATCGTCTACCCCCCTAGACGTTCCTCTCACAGGGGTAGCCCGGCGTAGCTCTCTCTTGTTTTGTGTTAGTTTAGGTCATAGGGTGACGTAAAACCATGTTCGTTCACAAGTTGGGGCACTATCCTACCCGGTTTCACCTAAACGGGGAGATTCCCCCCTTATACGGGTCTGGAACCTTCGCCTCTAGGTTAGAGCGCATGCATGCGAGGAGGGACACATGCAAGCACCTATACCAACCTCTCACCACACTCACACACATATGCTAGGGACACATGCAAGTTTTCATCTGATTCCGATGTTCTCGTGGTCTTCCTCCGACGAAACCCTGATCTCTGTGCACACTCGGATCGTCTACCCCCTAGACGTTCCTCTCACAGGGGTATCCGGCGTAGCTCTCTCTTGTTTTGTGTTTGTTTAGGTCATAGGGTGATGTAAAACCATGTTGGTTCACAAGTTGGGGCACTATCCTACCCGGTTTAACCTCAACGGGGAGATTCCCCCCTTATATGGGTCCGGAACCTTCGCCTCTAGGTTAGAGCGCATGCATGCGAGGGGGGACACATGCAAGCACCTATACCAACCTCTCACCACACTCACACACATATGCTAGGGACACATGCAAGTTTTCATCTGATTCCGATGTTCTCGTGGTCTTCCTCCGGCGAAACCCTGATCTCTGTGCACATTCGGATCGTCTACCCTCCTAGACTTTCCTCTCACAGGGGTAGCCCGGCGTAGCTCTCTCTTGTTTTGTGTTTGTTTAGGTCATAGGGTGATGTAAAAGTTGGGGCACTATCCTACCCGGTTTCACCTCAACGGGGAGATTCCCCCCTTATACGGGTCCGAAACCTTCGCCTCTAGGTTAGAGCGCATGCATGCGAGGAGGGACACATGCAAGCACCTATACCAACCTCTCACCACACTCACACACATATGCTAGGGACACATGCAAGTTTTCATCTGATTCCGATGTTCTTGTGGTCTTCCTCCGGCGAAACCCTGATCTCTATGCACACTCGGATCGTCTACCCCCCTAGACGTTCCTCTCACAGGGGTAGCCCGGTGTAGCTCTCTCTTGTTTTGTGTTTGTTTAGGTCATAGGGTGATGTAAAACCATGTCGGTTCACAAGTTGGGGCACTATCCTACCCGGTTTCACCTAAACGGGGAGATTCCCCCCTTATACGGGTCCGGAACCTTCGCCTCTAGGTTAGAGCGCATGCATGCGAGGAGGGACACATGCAAGCACCTATACCAACCTCTCACCACACTCACACACATATGCTAGGGACTCATGCAAGTTTTCATCTGATTTCGATGTTCTTGTGGTCTTCCTCCGGCGAAACCCTGATCTCTGTGCACACTCGGATCGTCTACCCCCCTAGACGTTCCTCTCACAGGGGTAGCCCGGCGTAGCTCTCTCTTGTTTTGTGTTTGTTTAGGTCATAGGGTGATGTAAAACCATGTTGGTTCACATGTTGGGGCACTATCCTACCCGGTTTCACCTCAAC
Source organism: Avena sativa (assembly GCA_916181665.1). NCBI lineage: Eukaryota > Viridiplantae > Streptophyta > Magnoliopsida > Poales > Poaceae > Avena > Avena sativa. Next base: position 440,319,700 of record OV702293.1, on the reverse strand, counting down.
GGGGAGATTCCCCCCTTATACGGGTCCGGAACCTTCACCTCTAGGTTAGAGCGCATGCATGCAAGGGGGACACATGCAAGCACCTATACCAACCTCTCACCACACTCACACACATATTCTAGGGACACATGCAAGTTTTCATCTGATTCCGATGTTCTCGTGGTCTTCCTCCGGCGAAACCCTGATCTCTGTGCACACTCGGATCGTCTACCCCCCTAGACGTTCCTCTCACAGGGGTAGCCCGGCGTATCTCTCTCTTGTTTTGTGTTTGTTTAGGTCATAGGGTGATGTAAAACCATGTTGGTTCACAAGTTGGGGCACTATCCTACCCGGTTTCACCTCAACGGGGAGATTCCCCCCTTATACGGGTCCGGAACCTTCGCCTCTAGGTTAGAGCGCATGCATGCGAGGAGGGACAAATGCAAGCACCTATACCAACCTCTCACCACACTCACACACATATGCTAGGGACACATGCAAGTTTTCATCTGATTCCGATGTTCTTGTGGTCTTCCTCCGGCGAAACCCTGATCTCTGTGCACACTCGGATCGTCTACCCCCCTAGACGTTCCTCTCACAGGGGTAGCCCGGCGTAGCTCTCTCTTGTTTTGTGTTTGTTTAGGTCATAGGGTGATGTAAAACCATGTTGGTTCACAAGTTGGGGCACTATCCTACCCGGTTTCACCTAAACGGGGAGATTCCCCCCTTATACGGGTCCGGAACCTTCGCCTCTAGGTTAGAGCGCATGCATGCGAGGAGGGACACATGCAAGCACCTATACGAACCTCTCACCACACTCACACACATATGCTAGGGACACATGCAAGTTTTCATCTGATTCCGATGTTCTTGTGGTCTTCCTCCGGCGAAACCCTGATCTCTGTGCACACTCGGATCGTCTACCCCCCTAGACGTTCCACTCACAGGGGTAGCCCGGTGTAGCTCTCTCTTGTTTTGTGTTTGTTTAGGTCATAGGGTGATGTAAAACCATGTTGGTTCACAAGTTGGGGCACTATCCTACCCGGTTTCACCTAAACGGGGAGATTCCCCCCTTATACGGGTCCGGAACCTTCGCCTCTAGGTTAGAGCGCATGCATGCGAGGAGGGACACATGCAAGCACCTATACCAACCTCTCACCACACTCACACACATATGCTAGGGACACATGCAAGTTTTCATCTGATTCCGATGTTCTTGTGGTCTTCCTCCGGCGAAACCCTGATCTCTGTGCACACTCGGATCGTCTACCCCCCTAGACGTTCCTCTCACAGGGGTAGCCCGGCGTAGCTCTCTCTTGTTTTGTGTTAGTTTAGGTCATAGGGTGACGTAAAACCATGTTCGTTCACAAGTTGGGGCACTATCCTACCCGGTTTCACCTAAACGGGGAGATTCCCCCCTTATACGGGTCTGGAACCTTCGCCTCTAGGTTAGAGCGCATGCATGCGAGGAGGGACACATGCAAGCACCTATACCAACCTCTCACCACACTCACACACATATGCTAGGGACACATGCAAGTTTTCATCTGATTCCGATGTTCTCGTGGTCTTCCTTCGGCGAAACCCTGATCTCTGTGCACACTCGGATCGTCTACCCCCCTAGACGTTCCTCTCACAGGGGTATCCGGCGTATCTCTCTCTTGTTTTGTGTTTGTTTAGGTCATAGGGTGATGTAAAACCATGTTGGTTCACAAGTTGGGGCACTATCCTACCCGGTTTCACCTAAACGGGGAGATTCCCCCCTTATACGGGTCCGGAACATTCGCCTCTAGGTTAGAGCGCATGCATGCGAGGAGGGACACATGCAAGCACCTATACCAACCTCTCACCACACTCACACACATATGCTAGGGACACATGCAAGTTTTCATCTGATTCCGATGTTCTTGTGGTCTTCCTCCGGCGAAACCCTGATCTCTGTGCACACTCGGATCGTCTACCCCCCTAGACGTTCCTCTCACAGGGGTAGCCCGGCGTAGCTCTCTCTTGTTTTGTGTTTGTTTAGGTCATAGGGTGATGTAAAACCATGTTGGTTCACAAGTTGGGGCACTATCCTACCCGGTTTCACCTCAACGGGGAGATTCCCCCCTTATACGGGTCCGGAACCTTCGCCTCTAGGTTAGAGCGCATGCATGCGAGGAGGGACACATGCAAGCACCTATACCAACCTCTCACCACACTCACACACATATTCTAGGGACACATGAAAGTTTTCATCTGATTCCGATGTTCTCGTGGTCTTCCTCCAGCGAAACCCTGATCTCTGTGCACACTCGGATCGTCTACCCCCCTAGACGTTCCTCCCACATGGGTAGCCCGGCGTAGCTCTCTCTTGTTTTGTGTTTGTTTAGGTCATAGGGTGATGTAAAACCATGTTGGTTCACAAGTTGGGGCACTATCCTACCCGGTTTCACCTCAACGGGGAGATTCCCCCCTTATACGGGTCCGGAACCTTCGCCTCTAGGTTAGAGCGCATGCATGCGAGGAGGGACACATGCAAGCACCTATACCAACCTCTCACCACACTCACACACATATGCTAGGGACACATGCAAGTTTTCATCTGATTCCGATGTTCTTGTGGTCTTCCTCCGGCGAAACCCTGATCTCTGTGCACACTCGGATCGTCTACCCCCCTAGACGTTCCTCTCACAGGGGTATCCCGGTGTAGCTCTCTCTTGTTTTGTGTTTGTTTAGGTCATAGGGTGAGGTAAAACCATGTTGGTTCACAAGTTGGGGCACTATCCTACCCGGTTTCACCTAAACGGGGAGATTCCCCCCTTATACGGGTCCGGAACCTTCGCCTCTAGGTTAGAGCGCATGCATGCGAGGAGGGACACATGCAAGCACCTATACCAACCTCTCACCACACTCACACACTAATGCTAGGGACACATGCAAGTTTTCATCTGATTCCGATGTTCTCGTGGTCTTCCTCCGGCGAAACCCTGGTCTCTGTGCACACTCGGATCGTCTACCCCCCTAGACGTTCCTCCCACAGGGGTAGCCCGGCGTAGCTCTCTCTTGTTTTGTGTTTGTTTAGGTCATAGGGTGATGTAAAACCATGTTGGTTCACAAGTTGGGGCACTATCCTACCCGGTTTCACCTCAACGGGGAGATTCCCCCCTTATACGGGTCCGGAACCTTCGCCTCTAGGTTAGAGCGCATGCATGCGAGGAGGGACACATGCAAGCACCTATACCAACCTCTCACCACACTCACACACATATGCTAGGGACACATGCAAGTTTTCATCTGATTCCGATGTTCTCGTGGTCTTCCTCCGGCGAAACCCTGATCTCTGTGCACACTCGGATCGTCTACCCCCCTAGACGTTCCTCTCACAGGGGTAGCCCGGCGTAGCTCTCTCTTGTTTTGTGTTTGTTTAGGTCATAGGGTGATGTAAAACCATGTTGGTTCACAAGTTGGGGCACTATCCTACCCGGTTTCACCTAAACGGGGAGATTCCCCCCTTATACGGGTCCGGAACATTCGCCTCTAGGTTAGAGCGCATGCATGCGAGGAGGGACACATGCAAGCACCTATACCAACCTCTCACCACACTCACACACATATGCTAGGGACACATGCAAGTTTTCATCTGATTCCGATGTTCTTGTGGTCTTCCTCCGGCGAAACCCTGATCTCTGTGCACACTCGGATCGTCTACCCCCCTAGACGTTCCTCTCACAGGGGTAGCCCGGCGTAGCTCTCTCTTGTTTTGTGTTTGTTTAGGTCATAGGGTGATGTAAAACCATGTTGGTTCACAAGTTGGGGCACTATCCTACCCGGTTTCACCTCAACGGGGAGATTCCCCCCTTATACGGGTCCGGAACCTTCGCCTCTAGGTTAGAGCGCATGCATGCGAGGAGGGACACATGCAAGCACCTATACCAACCTCTCACCACACTCACACACATATGCTAGGGACACATGCAAGTTTTCATCTGATTCCGATGTTCTCGTGGTCTTCCTCCAGCGAAACCCTGATCTCTGTGCACACTCGGATCGTCTACCCCCCTAGACGTTCCTCCCACAGGGGTAGCCCGGCGTAGCTCTCTCTTGTTTTGTGTTTGTTTAGGTCATAGGGTGATGTAAAACCATGTTGGTTCACAAGTTGGGGCACTATCCTACCCGGTTTCACCTCAACGGGGAGATTCCCCCCTTATACGGGTCCGGAACCTTCGCCTCTAGGTTAGAGCGCATGCATGCGAGGAGGGACACATGCAAGCACCTATACCAACCTCTCACCACACTCACACACATATGCTAGGGACACATGCAAGTTTTCATCTGATTCCGATGTTCTTGTGGTCTTCCTCCGGCGAAACCCTGATCTCTGTGCACACTCGGATCGTCTACCCCCCTAGACGTTCCTCTCACAGGGGTAGCCCGGTGTAGCTCTCTCTTGTTTTGTGTTTGTTTAGGTCATAGGGTGAGGTAAAACCATGTTGGTTCACAAGTTGGGGCACTATCCTACCCGGTTTCACCTAAACGGGGAGATTCCCCCCTTATACGGGTCCGGAACCTTCGCCTCTAGGTTAGAGCGCATGCATGCGAGGAGGGACACATGCAAGGACCTATACCAACCTCTCACCACACTCACACACTAATGCTAGGGACACATGCAAGTTTTCATCTGATTCCGATGTTCTCGTGGTCTTCCTCCGGCGAAACCCTGGTCTCTGTGCACACTCGGATCGTCTACCCCCCTAGACGTTCCTCCCACAGGGGTAGCCCGGCGTAGCTCTCTCTTGTTTTGTGTTTGTTTAGGTCATAGGGTGATGTAAAACCATGTTGGTTCACAAGTTGGGGCACTATCCTACCCGGTTTCACCTCAACGGGGAGATTCCCCCCTTATACGGGTCCGGAACATTCGCCTCTAGGTTAGAGCGCATGCATGCGAGGAGGGACACATGCAAGCACCTATACCAACCTCTCACCACACTCACACACATATGCTAGGGACACATGCAAGTTTTCATCTGATTCCGATGTTCTCGTGGTCTTCCTCCGGCGAAACCCTGATCTCTGTGCACACTCGGATCGTCTACCCCCCTAGACGTTCCTCTCATAGGGGTAGCCCGGTGTAGCTCTCTCTTGTTTTGTGTTTGTTTAGGTCATAGGGTGAGGTAAAACCATGTTGGTTCACAAGTTGGGGCACTATCCTACCCGGTTTCACCTAAACGGGGAGATTCCCCCCTTATACGGGTCCGGAACCTTCGCCTCTAGGTTAGAGCGCATGCATGCGAGGAGGGACACATGCAAGCACCTATACCAACCTCTCACCACACTCACACACATATGCTAGGGACACATGCAAGTTTTCATCTGATTCCGATGTTCTCGTGGTCTTCCTCCGGCGAAACCCTGATCTCTGTGCACACTCGGATCGTCTACCCCCCTAGACGTTCCTCTCACAGGGGTAGCCCGGCGTAGCTCTCTCTTGTTTTGTGTTAGTTTAGGTCATAGGGTGACGTAAAACCATGTTCGTTCACAAGTTGGGGCACTATCCTACCCGGTGTCACCTCAACGGGGAGATTCCCCCCTTATACGGGTCCGGAACCTTCGCCTCTAGGTTAGAGCGCATGCATGCGAGGAGGGACACATGCAAGCACCTATACCAACCTCTCACCACACTCACACACATATGCTAGGGACACATGCAAGTTTTCATCTGATTCCGATGTTCTCGTGGTCTTCCTCCGGCGAAACCCTGATCTCTGTGCACACTCGGATCGTCTACCCCCTAGACGTTCCTCTAACAAGGGTAGCCCGGCGTAGCTCTCTCTTGTTTTGTGTTTGTTTAGGTCATAGGGTGATGTAAAACCATGTTGGTTCACAAGTTGGGGCACTATCCTACCCGGTTTCATCTCAACGGGGAGATTCCCCCCTTATACGGGTCCGGAACCTTCGCCTCTAGGTTAGAGCGCATGCATGCGAGGGGGGAAACATTCAAGCACCTATACCAACCTCTCACCACACTCACACACATATGCTAGGGACGCATGCAAGTTTTCATCTGATTCCGATGTTCTCGTGGTCTTGCTCCGACGAAGCCCTGATCTCTGTGCACACTCGGATCGTCTACCCCCCTAGACGTTCCTCTCACAGGGGTAGCCCGACGTAGCTCTCTCTTGTTTTGTGTTTTTTTAGGTCATAGGGTGATGTAAAACCATGTTGGTTCACAAGTTGGGGCAGTATCCTACCCGGTTTCACCTCAACGTTGAGATTCCCCCCTTATACGGGTCCGGAACCTTCGCCTCTAGGTTAGAGCGCATGTATGCGAGGGGGGACACATGCAAGCACCTATACCAACCTCTCACCACACTCACACACATATGCTAGGGACACATGCAAGTTTTCATCTGATTCCGATGTCCTTGTGGTCTTCCTCCGGCGAAACCCTGATCTCTGTGCACACTCGGATCGTCTACCCCCCTAGACGTTCCTCTCACAGGGGTAGCCCGGTGTAGCTCTCTCTTGTTTTGTGTTTGTTTAGGTCATAGGGTGATGTAAAACCATGTTGGTTCACAAGTTGGGGCACTATCCTACCCGGTTTCACCTAAACGGGGAGATTCCCCCCTTATACGGGTCCGGAACCTTCGCCTCTAGGTTAGAGCGCATGCATGCGAGGAGGGACACATGCAAGCACCTATACCAACCTCTCACCACACTCACACACATATGCTAGGGACACATGCAAGTTTTCATCTGATTCCGATGTTCTTGTGGTCTTCCTCCGGCGAAACCCTGATCTCTGTGCACACTCGGATCGTCTACCCCCCTAGACGTTCCTCTCACAGGGGTAGCCCGGTGTAGCTCTCTCTTGTTTTGTGTTTGTTTAGGTCATAGGGTGATGTAAAACCATGTTGGTTCACAAGTTGGGGCACTATCCTACCCGGTTTCACCTCAACGGGGAGATTCCCCCCTTATACGGGTCCGGAACCTTCGCCTCTAGGTTAGAGCGCATGCATGCGAGGGGGACACATGCAAGCACCTATACCAATCTCTCACCACACTCACACACATATTATAGGGACACATGCAAGTTTTCATCTGATTCCGATGTTCTCGTGGTCTTCCTCCGGCGAAACCCTGATCTCTGTGCACACTCGGATCGTCTACCCCCCTAGACGTTCCTCTCACAGGGGTAGCCCGGCGTAGCTCTCTCTTGTTTTGTGTTTGTTTAGGTCATAGGGTGATGTAAAACCATGTTGGTTCACAAGTTGGGGCACTATCCTACCCGGTTTCACCTCAACGGGGAGATTCCCCCCTTATACGGGTCCGGAACCTTCGCCTCTAGGTTAGAGCGCATGCATGCGAGGAGGGACACATGCAAGCACCTATACCAACCTCTCACCACACTCACACACATATGCTAGGGACACATGCAAGTTTTCATCTGATTCCGATGTTCTTGTGGTCTTCCTCCGGCGAAACCCTGATCTCTGTGCACACTCGGATCGTCTACCCCCCTAGACGTTCCTCTCACAGGGTAGCCCGGCGTAGCTCTCTCTTGTTTTGTGTTTGTTTAGGTCATAGGGTGATGTAAAACAATGTTGGTTCACAAGTTGGGGCACTATCCTACCCGGTTTCACCTAAACGGGGAGATTCCCCCCTTATACGGGTCCGGAACCTTCGCCTCTAGGTTAGAGCGCATGCATGCGAGGAGGGACACATGCAAGCACCTATACCAACCTCTCACCACACTCACACACATATGCTAGGGACACATGCAAGTTTTCATCTGATTCCGATGTTCTTGTGGTCTTCCTCCGGCGAAACCCTGATCTCTGTGCACACTCGGATCGTCTACCACCCTAGACGTTCCTCTCACAGGGGTAGCCCGGCGTAGCTCTCTCTTGTTTTGTGTTTTTTTAGGTCATAGGGTGATGTAAAACCATGTTGGTTCACAAGTTGGGGCACTATCCTACCCGGTTTCACCTAAACGGGGAGATTCCCCCCTTATACGGGTCCGGAACCTTTGCCTCTAGGTTAGAGCGCATGCATGCGAGGAGGGACACATGCAAGCACCTATACCAACCTCTCACCACACTCACACACATATGCTAGGGACACATGCAAGTTTTCATCTGATTCCGATGTTCTTGTGGTCTTCCTCCGGCGAAACCCTGATCTCTGTGCACACTCGGATCGTCTACCCCCCTAGACGTTCCTCTCACAGGGGTAGCCCGGCGTAGCTCTCTCTTGTTTTGTGTTTGTTTAGGTTATAGGGTGATGTAAAACCATGTTGGTTCACAAGTTGGGGCACTATCCTACCCGGTTTCACCTAAAGGAGGAGATTCCCCCCTTAACTGGGTCCGGAACCTTCGCCTCTAGGTTAGAGCGCATGCATGCGAGGAGGGACACATGCAAGCACCTATACCAACCTCTCACCACACTCACACACATATGCTAGGGACACATGCAAGTTTTCATCTGATTCCGATGTTCTCGTGGTCTTCCTCCGGCGAAACCCTGATCTCTGTGCACACTCGGATCGTCTACCCCCTAGACGTTCCTCTCACAGGGGTATCCGGCGTAGCTCTCTCTTGTTTTGTGTTTGTTTAGGTCATAGGGTGATGTAAAACCATGTTGGTTCACAATTTGGGGCACTATCCTACCCGGTTTCACCTCAACGGGGAGATTCCCCCCTTATACGGGTCCGGAACCTTCGCCTCTAGGTTAGAGCGCATGCATGCGAGGGGGGACACATGCAAGAACCTATACCAACCTCTCACCACACTCACACACATATGCTAGGGACACATGCAAGTTTTCATCTGATTCCGATGTTCTCGTGGTCTTCCTCCGGCGAAACCCTGATCTCTGTGCACACTCGGATCGTCTACCCCCCTAGACGTTCCTCTCACAGGGGTAGCCCGGCGTATCTCTCTCTTGTTTTGTGTTTGTTTAGGTCATAGGGTGATGTAAAACCATGTTGGTTCACAAGTTGGGGCACTATCCTACCCGGTTTCACCTCAACGGGGAGATTCCCCCCTTATACGGGTCCGGAACCTTCGCCTCTAGGTTAGAGCGCATGAATGCGAGGAGGGACACATGCAAGCACCTATACCAACCTCTCACCACACTCACACACATATGCTAGGGACACATGCAAGTTTTCATCTGATTCCGATGTTCTTGTGGTCTTCCTCCGGCGAAACCCTGATCTCTATGCACACTCGGATCGTCTACCCCCTAGACGTTCCTCTCATAGGGGTAGCCCGGTGTAGCTCTCTCTTGTTTTGTGTTTGTTTAGGTTATAGGGTGATGTAAAACCATGTTGGTTCACAAGTTGGGGCACTATCCTACCCGGTTTCACCTAAAGGAGGAGATTCCCCCCTTAACTGGGTCCGGAACCTTCGCCTCTAGGTTAGAGCGCATGCATGCGAGGAGGGACACATGCAAGCACCTATACCAACCTCTCACCACACTCACACACATATGCTAGGGACACATGCAAGTTTTCATCTGATTCCGATGTTCTTGTGGTCTTCCTCCGGCGAAACCCTGATCTCTGTGCACACTCGGATCGTCTACCCCCCTAGACGTTCCTCTCACAGGGGTAGCCCGGCGTAGCTCTCTCTTGATTTGTGTTAGTTTAGGTCATAGGGTGATGTAAAACCATGTTCGTTCACAAGTTGGGGCACTATCCTACCCGGTTTCACCTAAACGGGGAGATTCCCCCCTTATACGGGTCTGGAACCTTCGCCTCTAGGTTAGAGCGCATGCATACGAGGAGGGACACATGCAAGCACCTATACCAACCTCTCACCACACTCACACACATATTCTAGGGACACATGCAAGTTTTCATCTGATTCCGATGTTCTCGTGGTCTTCCTCCGGCGAAACCCTGATCTCTGTGCACACTCGGATCGTCTACCCCCTAGACGTTCCTCTCACAGGGGTATCCGGCGTAGCTCTCTCTTGTTTTGTGTTTGTTTAGGTCATAGGGTGATGTAAAACCATGTTGGTTCACAAGTTGGGGCACTATCCTACCCGGTTTCACCTCAACGAGGAGATTCCCCCCTTATACGGGTCCGGAACCTTCGCCTCTAGGTTAGAGCGCATGCATGCGAGGGGGACACATGCAAGCACCTATACCAACCTCTCACCACACTCACACACATATGCTAGGGACACATGCAAGTTTTCATCTGATTCCGATGTTCTTGTGGTCTTCCTCCGGCGAAACCCTGATCTCTGTGCACACTCGGATCGTCTACCCCCCTAGACGTTCCTCTCACAGGGGTAGCCCGGCGTAGCTATCTCTTGTTTTGTGTTTGTTTAGGTCATAGGGTGATGTAAAACCATGTTGGTTCACAAGTTGGGGCACTATCCTACCCGGTTTCACCTCAACGGGGAGATTCCCCCCTTATACGGGTCCGGAACATGCTATATCTACAAGAGAAACTATCGTCAGCTCCTCATTAGGGTTGACATAACCACTTGCGATAAAAGCATTCAATCTTTGAACAGCTTCTCCAAAATGTGTGATACATAAAATTCACACACACTTCATGTGGGCGTGGTGAGTGCTATTCAGAACCACATGCGATAATAACACTTACAAACATATAGAAATTTCTCGGGGTGTGAGAAGATTCGCAACAACATTTCATGTGGGCGTGTAGACTGCTATTCAGAGGGTACGAAATCATCCAATTAATAAAAAAAAGAACATAACACTAGTACAGAACGCCCTATAGGTCCCGGTTGGTACGGGGCTTTAGTCCCGGTTGCCCAACCGGGACGGGGCAATCGGGACTAAAGCTCTAACCTTTAGTCCCGGTTGCCCCACCAACCGGGACTAAAGGGTGCACACGTGGCAGCGGCAGCGGGCGAGGGAGGGTGGGGCACACGAACCGGGACTAATAACCTTCTGCCGCGGCAGAGATTTGGCCCATTTCTCTGCCGCGGCAGAGAATTCATTTTGGCACATTTTGTTGCCGCGGCAGCATTTTCGCCACTTTTTGTGCCGCGGCAGAGAATTCATTTAGGTTGTTTTATTGTTTATTTAGTGATTTGCACTTATCAATGAAGGAACCTTATATTACATCATGAATATCATGACAATATTACATTCAATACACGGATCGAGTTCATGCACTACATACAAAAGTTGCTATTCGATGCTACCGGCCAATTCCTTCAAAGTTGTTATTTTTACAATCCCTATTGTCTATACACAGCCGAGTAGTATTCCCCTTTTGGGTCTAGGACTTCTGCATCCAAGAATCCCGCCAATTCCTCCTGAATTGCTCGTACGCGATCCTTTGGCAGAAGACCGTCCCATAGACGTTCGATCTGATTTAAAAAAGGAGTCAGCCTATATGAATGAAACTAAACACAATTTGATTGTAATTAAAAACTATAGAAATTGTTTACGTACTTGGAGTTGCTCTAAATTTCTGCCCTTCTCATTTCACGTCTGCCGGATGAACTCGCAAACATAGTATCCACATAGATTGTTGCCTGGTCCCTGCGTCAGGCACTTTACGAGAACAGAGTTCAATCAAAATAATAATCAAGCATGATAATAACTGTATCAAAACTAGAATCAAAGAGATGCGCGGATATAGCTAGTGGTGCTTACATCTAGTGGTTGAAATGTAAGCTCCTCTTTCCAAACACCCCTAGCCTTGTTGGTGAACCGTTTCCAAGCGCTGCCTGGCGTAGAAAACGAATAAAATAAGTTATCAAGTACTTGATATCATAAAATTCACGAACGTTGCCGATATAGTGTCGTAATGATTAGAATTACCGCTGGAGAAGTATCTGCATGTCCTTCCACGTCTCAAGGGGTTTATGTTTCGAGTCCATGACTAGTACACGCCCTTTGTCAAGTTGAATGATTAACAGAATATAGTGGTAGCTACGAATGCATAACTAATCAATTATATACTTAACATCGAGTAAGCGAAATAGAAAGTGTATACAAGACAATAACACTCACTCGAAGTTGTAAGGAAATAGTATTTCCCTTTTGGTTTCTTGAAACCTTAACGCGTGTACTATATTATCCTCCGTATCCTGGGGGTTTGTTTTGAGATTAGCTTGATGAACCCAATATGGGTCAATGAAGCCAATGTCATAGATTTGTCCTCTGCTGCATTCGAGAATCTTCATTCTGCATATTACAGTATGATTATATACATGCAATAAACAAGGTGAGATAGCTGGAGACTAAATTAATTACAGAATTAGTACTTACAGACAATAGGCACTGATGATCGATTTGTCCAAGGCGTCATGATTGAATAATTGAAATAGTTCATCAAATTCAATGGATATCATGTCATCCATATCTTTCCCATAATGCTTTTTTGTAACCTTCAGCACTATCCAGTTAGCCCCGGCCCATGTGGCATGCAAGTACCAGTTATGCAATCTTCGCATTTTTGTTGAAAGATTGTTTACCTCCTCAGGTTTGACGAGAGGTTTGCCGTACTGGTATCTGTATGCTACTTCACTCACGGGGAAGAACTCTAACTGAGATAAGTACTGGGCAATACTCATACCTTGAGCAGCGACAGCTTCTCCGTATTGTGCAACTACCTCTGGATCATACTGCTCTTCGGCCCCATATTTGCTCGACCCCACATTGGTTTGGGAAATCACCTTGAGAGGGGCGCAAGTCTGTTTTGCTTGTTCTCCGAGCTGGGCAACAGATTTCTCGCTTGCATCAGTACTGCTCTTCGAGGCTTTTTGTGCCGCATGTGACTTGAGAATAGAACGCTCATAGTCTGATGACAGCTTTGGCTTGGGTTGATGAAGAGTCTTTAGCATTTTCAACACTTTGGCTTTTTCTTTTTTGGTGCTGGGGAACACTGGCTCTTTCACCTGCCTCAGCTTAGCGAAAAATGCTGTCGTTTCCGCATCAACGATCGCCGCAGTCTCCTCTTCAGTATAGTCATAAGCTCTCTTGGGAGGAACCTTTGGTACTTTTGGAAGAGGCTCTTGTTTACGTTTTGGCGATCGCTTACCACGAGGCACAGTAGCGGTACGCTTACGCTTTTGACCCTTAGGCGTCGGAGATGGCTCCCGCGGCGATGGCTGCGTCGAAGATTGGTGAGGCGACGGAGCCGGGTGAGGCGACGAAGACGGCTGCCGCGGCGGCGAAGACCTCGCTGGAGACGGGTGAGGCGGCGGTGAAGATGGCCTTGGCGTGTGATTTCGAAGCACGATACATTCCTTCGGCCATAGAATGGTGACGTTTTTTGTGTCTCCCAGCACAGTCACATCCCCTTCACCTGCAGGGTAGTGAAGATCCAAAACCTCAAAGGTGGGCATGATTTCATCCACGCCGACAACAGCGTAGCCCTCTGGAACCGGACGACAGTGGTAAGTTGGTGTGGGTCCAATTGGTAAGGCATAGCCGACCGCCACCTTCATTGATATGTTCACAACTTTGACATGTAGCTCGCAGTGTGTCATCTCTGTGATATCATCCACTGGGTAGCCAACAGGAGCCATCGTCGGTGCATCATCGTCATCGCCATTGTCATCACCCGGGACCTCGGTGGAAGCCACACTGCTTTTTCGATTATTCGATAGGCCGGTAGCATTGAATGCAGTGTGCTGCTGAGATGGGCCGGTAGTACTTTGCTCTTTAAGTGCGTTAATTTCATCTTGTTGTTGCTTTAATCAATCTTGAATTAAACGCATTCGCTCTTTCTGACTATCTGCTTCAACTGTCGCCCTGTCCTTTCTCCTCTGACGGCTTCTATCAGGATATTTCTTCCTCTCTTCGGGAAACCCAGTCCTCCATGGTTGGGAGCCTCTTGTGCCTCGTGTTCATCCATCATGTTCCTTATTTCCAAGGGCGAGTGTGAGCTCATCATTCTCTCTATCGGGAATGAAGTCCCCATCTTTAACGGCCTGTACTGCTTTTCTCATCCTCTCGATTGGCAAGGGGTCTTCTTTATGTCGTATGTTATATATACACCTCCCTTCCGAGTCCTACGTGCCCCCATGCCCGTAAAACCAATTCCTTGCACGTTCTACCCAATCGTCTGTCTCTGGGGTGATCTTTTTAGCACGCAGTTCATTCTCAAGTTTCTCCCACTTAGGAATGCCAGCCCTGTAGCCACCTTGCCCCATAGTATGGTGATACTTCTTGTTAGCAGCATTCAGCTTATTCGTTTCAGACATTTTCTTAGCTTTTTCTGATTTCTTGTATTCCACAAACTCAGCCCAGAATGGTTTTATCTTCTCAAACTGAATATTCTTAAAATCGGGAGTCTTCTTTTTCACGACATAGTCAAGGTGCAATCTTTTCTTCCAGTTGGTGAAACACTGGGCCATCTTCTTCAAAGCCCACTCCCTGACCTTAGCCTCCATGGCTCTCCCATGTTGTAAGGCGTCCTCAACTGGATCCTCCGCATTTGGATCTAGCTCTATCTTCGGTAGTTTGAAATTAACCATGAGCCTCTTCCACAGTAAATCTTTGGTGTGGTTAGGGACAAATAAACATGTTCCCTCTTCATCCGCATTAGCAGGCCTATTCCAATTTCTAATGGTGATCGGGATTAAGTCCCTAACGATTACTTCGCATTGTGCCACAAATTTGGTTGCGACAACTTCGGGAGCTATCGGTTTGCCGTCTTCAGCGACATCTTCGATCCTGAACCTCTCATGGTCTTGCAACTTTTTGGTTGGGCCTCGTCTGCTCTTTTCAGTAGATTCCTTCGATCCGGAGGGCTAAAAGAAGAAAGATCGTCGTTACTATTTCTATATAGATAGCAGATGATTAATTAATGAATTGATTTATATTACATGCACCTCGCCGGAGCGGTCGTCTTCTCGATTACACAAGGCATCGCCTTCTCCCTCGCGGAAGGCAACACCTTCAACCTCAAACAAGTTGTCTATTCTGGTAAAAAGAGGATCACCCTCACCGGAGTTGTTCAGAAACGTTGATACGTCTAAATTATCTTCCCCACGGATCACACCTTGGATCAACTCTTCCTTTTCTTCGTCTCTGATGTGTGGGTCCATATTTTCTGCATAGGTGGAAAAACGAATAAGTCAAAGTGGCTAAAGGAGAAAGTTAAGGAGAAACCCTAATATATACATACACAATAATAAAAATGAAGAGAAACCCTAAACCCTAAACCTAGCTACAAAAAGGAAACCGTGTAGTAGATAGGTAACTCTAGCTAAAATCAACTAAAATCAATATTCCGGAGTTCCGAGGGGTGTAAAACCTAGTTCGGAGAAACCTCGGATGCATTTGAGAGGGGAACATGAGTATAAGGCTACAAAAGGGAAACTATCCAGCAGATAGGTAACACTAGATACTAACAAAATACCATATTGGAATCGATTTAAGAGGGTTCGGAATGCCCTGGCGAAGGCACATCGTCGAACCCACATGCACCTAAGGGGTATTAATGATTCCTTATCTAAGATAGGGCTTTTAAGTTGCTTGACAATGTGACATCTGATCTCATCTCATCACGTTCTCCAGTCATACTAGATTCTCTGCATCTGATACATCATCTGGATGGACCAGAACTGACAGCTATGCATGGCTAAGCAGACACAGATACAAGCTCTAGCAGTGTACACAAGCCAAACCTAGTTATGCTAGGAGCAATGGATCAGGTAATATAAGCTCAAGGGAGTATGCAATAGATAGGATACTTTATCTATCTATGGTCTTGATCTCGGTCTTCGATCTCGATCTCGATATCGTATTCTACCGAGAAGAACCAAATCACCGGAAAGAAAGGGAAACAATCAACACATGGCATCGATGCAATGCTCAAGCAATGATGATGATACGACAAGTTAATGTGCATTGGAATGTAACCCTAAAGCATGCACGACAAGTTAATCGGGGTTCCGAGGGGCGCAAACCCTAACTCAAGGAAATCCGGAATCACCTGTTAGGGTTACTAGGGTGTTCTAATTAAACTTGTCATTTAAGTTGTTGAACAATGCATGATTATAGCATAGATATATAGTTCTCATTTTTCTGAACATTTTGGTATATTATTTGTATTTTTCTGTATTACAGATTAAAAGTTATTGAATTTACAAGTTTTATTCAAATTCTGAAATTATTAAATCAAATGTTTAAACCTTTTGCACCATAGTAACAACTAGCCATAGTGGCTGACAGGTGGGGCCCGGAGCCACCTCAGCAGCCACGCAAATAAAGGGGAAACAGGGTCATCTGTCACCAGAGAAGGAGCTAGCCCTAGAGGCTGACTGGTGGGACCAGGGCCACGCGGATGCCACCTAGACGCCACGTTGGGCTCGCCGGCGGGAGCAGCCACCGCCGCACATCTCGCGCCGCTGTCGCACCCACCCGGGCTTTGCCCGTCGGTGCCTGCCCGTGGTGGCAGGGGGAGGAGGAGGAGGGGGAGGACAGAGGCATGATGGAGAGGGGGAGGACGGAGGCAGGCCGTACCTTCTGGCGGCTGGTGACGACACGCGGCGACGGTCGTTGGAGGTGGTGGCGACAGTCGTTGGGCAGCCTGACGGCGGGGCGGCGGCGCGGGAAGCTTGACGAAGCGGCGGCACTGACGACCACGGGCAGCTGACGGTGAGGCGGCGGCGCGGGCAGCCTGGCGGCAGGGCGGAGGCGTCTCCCTGTGCTCTGTGTGCGCGTGTCGGAGTTGCAGAGATTGGAGAAAGGAAGAAGAGGAAGAGGCGCGTCGTTATGAAGGGGAAGGAGAATACGTCCCGGTTGGTGGCTCCAACCGGGACTAAAGGGTCATACGTCCCGGTTGGAGCCACCAACCGGGACGTATACTCCAATATTTTCAGCAGAACAAGGGTTGGCGCGGAGGGGGTCTTTAGTCCCGGTTGGTGGTTCCAACCGGGACATATTCCCCTGTTTTCAAAAAATTTCAGGTATTTTCTCTCTGTTCCCGCCTTATTTTTTATATTGGGGTTTAAATTTGTATTGTTTTTTAAATGATAATTAATTTGGAATTTAGAAAAACTTTAAACATAAAAAGTGTTTGGATTTGAATAAATAATTCAAAACCATTTTCTGTTTTAAAAAATAATTAATGTAACCATTTAAAATATGAACCATTTGCAATTAAAAAAGAATTAACTTATATTTTTTTAATATCAATTTGGAATTTAGAAAAACTTTAAACATAAGAAGTGTATGGATTTAAATAAATAATCCAAAACCATTTTCTATTTTTAAAAAATAATTAATGTAACCTTTTAAAATGAATTAACTTATATTTTTGAATATTAATTTGAAATTTAGAAAAACTTTAAACATAAAAAGTGTTTGGATTTGAATAAATAATTCAAATCCATTTTCTGTTTTAAAAAATAATTAATGTAACCATTTAAAATATGAACCATTTACAATTAAAAATGAATTAACTTATATTTTTTTAATATCAATTTGGAATTTAGAAAAACTTTAAACATAAGAAGTGTATGGATTTGAATAAATAATCCAAAACCATTTTCTATTTTTAAAAAATAATTAATGTAACCTTTTAAAATGAATTAACTTATATTTTTGATTATTAATTTGGAATTTAGAAAAACTTTAAACATAAAAAGTGTTTGGATTTGAATAAATAATTCAAAACCATTTTCTGTTTTAAAAAATAATTAATGTAACCATTTAAAATATGAACCATTTACAATTTAAAATTAATTAACTTATATTTTTTTAATATCAATTTGGAATTTAGAAAAACTTTAAACATAAAAAATGTTTGGATTTGAATAAGTAATTCAAAACCATTTTCTGTTTTTAATGGGCGGAAAAAAAGGACGGAAAATAATGGGCGGAAAGAAAATTTGATTAGGATAGAACTGGAATTAAAGTAAATAACGCAACTAACATAAAGTTACATAGAAGAACTGAAAATTAAGATACATGGCCAGATTAAGCCATAATCGGTTTGAGATGTACCGGTTGGGAGATAGTCCATGTAAGGTGGTCTAGTATTTTAGGAAAATGGGACGGTAGTATTTTTCCTTTCAACTATGTAACAAAATATGACACCACGCGAAGGATTTTCATTGTTCGGATTTTTTTTTAATTTATTATGCCCATTTTGAATTATCTGAATTTCTAACTATGGTCGAACCGGTGTGCATGAAGATAGGGGACGAGCATCGTTAGAACTTGCATTGGATCTCTGAAGAAACCACATATTGCGAGTCTAAAAATGATTTTTTCAAAAAATCACGAGCGATAGATCATGTACCTATAGTACAAACCGGACCCACTTCCTACCGATTCGGCAGACATTTGTCCTTTTTACCCGGGATGGACGAAAAGGTTTGAGATGTACCGGTTGGGAGATAGTCCATGTAAGGTGGTCTAGTATTTTAGGAAAATGGGACGGTAGCATTCTGAAACGGCATTTTGGTGGTTACTTCACAAAACGACCCATTTTTTGCGCTCGGAAAATGGAAAAGGGCTTTTCCGTGCGAAAAAAGGAAAACTTCCTCCTGCAACATTGTTCTCCATACCAATGTCCACACACATGCATAATATGGGCACAACATCACAAACTATACCGTGATTCATCACATAACATCGGCAATTTGGACCGAAAGCCATGAAACCTCAAACATGATAGGTCATTTTGTGAAGGTTTTTTCGAAACATGATCAATATACCAAGTCTGGTATTTTTCCTTTCAACTATGTAACAAAATATGACACCACGCTAAGGATTTTCATTGTTCGGATTTTTTTTGAATTTATTATGCCCGTTTTGAATTATCTGAATTTCTAACTATGGTCGAACCGGTGTGCATGAAGATAGGGGACGAGCATCGTTAGAACTTGCATTGGATCTCTGAAGAAACCACATATTGCGAGTCTAAAAATGATTTTTTCAAAAAATCACGGTCGATAGATCATGTACCTGTAGTACAAACCGGACCCACTTCCTGCCGATTCGGCAGACATTTGTCCTTTTTACCCGGGATGGACGAAAAGGTTTGAGATGTACCGGTTGGGAGATAGTCCGTGTAAGGTGGTCTAGTATTTTAGGAAAATGGGACGGTAGCATTCTGAAACGGCATTTTGGTGGTTACTTCACAAAACGACCCGTTTTTTATGCTCGGAAAATGGAAAAGGGCTTTTTCGTGCGACAAAAAGGAAAACTTCCTCCTGCCAGATTGTTCTCCATACCAATGTCCACACATGCATAATATGGGCACAACATCACAAACTATGCTGTGATTCAGCACATAACATCGGTCATTTGGACTGAAAGCCATGAAACCTCGAACATGATAGGTCATTTTGTGAAGGTTTTTTCGAAACATGATCAATATACCAAGTCTGGTATTTTTCCTTTCAACTATGTAACAAAATATGACACCACGCGAAGGATTTTCATTGTTCGGATTTTTTTTGAATTTATTATGCCCGTTTTGAATTATCTGAATTTCTAACTATGGACTATCACGCGAAGGATTTTCATTGTTCGGCAGACATTTAGTCCCGGATGTAGTCACAAACCGGGACTAAAAATATTTTCCGCCATTTCCCACCTCTTCCCGCCAAGTTTTCCCGCCCTTTCCTTTCTACTAGAGCTTTTAGTCCCGGATGTAGTCACTAACGGGGACTAAAGATATTTCCCGCCATTTCCCAAAGCTTCACGCCAAGTTTTCCCGCCCTTTCCCTCTATATTTAGGGTGATCGTGTCATGGCTATCCACACATCCACACCTTCCTCTCTTAGAACGATGGACAACGCCTACTGGGCCATTCTGACCCTCGAGGAGACCGAGGCGCTGTGCGCCTCCAACTACCCTTGTCCGCCGGGCTACCGGCCGCCCACCGGCTGGATGTTGAGCGCTGGAGGGGTTCCTGTCCCTCCTGTCCCTCAAGGTTCCGCACGCCAGGCGGCCATCACAAACCACTTCTACCACGAGCTCACGCCGGAGCAGCGGGTGGATCCCCAGTGGGATCCCGACAACTACGACACCTGGAATGCCTTCTTCGCTAATAGGTGGGAAAGGGAGCTCGCCAGGTACGAGAGTGATGGACCGCCACCGGTGAACCACAACGAAGCCGGCCGTCGTCTGTGGTGGGCGAACCGTACTATCATCGGAGTGATGCGCTACATCGCCGGGGGAGACCATCCTCGCCTACGGTGCCCATGAGTTCACCCGCCACAGGCCCCACACTGTCCCGGCGGTAGCGGCATCGTCTTCCAGGAGACCCCTCTCCCACCCGCCGTGAATCCGAGGCTGGAATGGCCCCTGGTATATGCCATGGATGGGCTGAGGATCCCCGGAGTGGCAGGTGATGATGACGATGATGATGACGACGATGATGAAGACCCTGAAGCTGCGTACTATAGGACTAGGCATGATTATGACTAAAGGGGGCAGCTTTAGTCCTGAGTGTTAGCTAGTCCCGGTTTCTCCCGGTTTGTCCCGGTTTTTAATATTATTAAATGTCTTGAGTGTTACCTAATAAATATAGGGAAATGCCTATATAAACAGAGGGTTCATATTTAGTCCCGGTTGGAGAAACCAACCGCGACTGAAGGGATTGCGGCAAGTGGGCCAGGCAACACTAATAATAGGGGTGAGTGTCGACATTATGTCG
Organism: Avena sativa; assembly: GCA_916181665.1. NCBI lineage: Eukaryota > Viridiplantae > Streptophyta > Magnoliopsida > Poales > Poaceae > Avena > Avena sativa. The sequence goes on along the minus strand of OV702293.1, from coordinate 440,299,121 downwards.
CGCGGCTTGTACCTTGTCCCGGATGGTGTCACCAACCGGGACTAAAGATGAACCTTTAGTCCTGGTTGGAGACACCAACCGGGACTAAAGATGAGTCAGCACTAATAATAGGGGTGAGTGTCGACATTATGTCGTGAGTGTCGACATTATGCCGAGCTACTTGTACTATAAATATGCATCCTTGTGAGTCCAGTCCTCCAGCCAGTTTGAGGCATCTCCAAGATGGTTTTAGAGAGCAGGGACACCACTACGGCCAGTTTCAGGGAGATGCCGACGGAGCCCAGTCCTCCGGCATCTCCGAGAAACTGGTCATAGAGGCACTCCCTAATATGTGAAATTAGTTAGCTCCGAGGCGTATTGATCTAGTTAGTGAAGTTACAAGCTGCAAGATGGTTTTTGAGAGCAGGGACACCACTGCGGCCAGTTTCAGGGAGATGCCGACGGAGCCCAGTCCTCCGGCATCTCCAAGAAACTGGTCATAGAGGCACTCCCTAATATGTGAAATTAGTTAGCTCCGAGGCGTATTGATCTAGTTAGTGAAGTTACAAGCTGCAAGATGGTTTTCGAGAGCAGGGACACCACTGCGGCCAGTTTCAGGGAGATGCCGACGGAGCCCAGTCCTCCGGCATCTCCGAGAAACTGGTCATAGAGGCACTCCCTAATATGTGAAATTAGTTAGCTCCGAGGCGTATTGATCTAGTTAGTGAAGTTACAAGATGCAAGATGGTTTTCGAGAGCAGGGACACCACTGCGGCCAGTTTCAGGGAGATGCCGACGGAGCCCAGTCCTCCGGCATCTCCGAGAAACTGGTCATAGAGGCACTCCCTAATATGTGAAATTAGTTAGCTCCGAGGCGTATTGATCTAGTTAGTGAAGTTACAAGCTGCAAGATGGTTTTCGAGAGCAGGGACACCACTGCGGCCAGTTTCAGGGAGATGCCGACGGAGCCCAGTCCTCCGGCATCTCCGAGAAACTGGTCATAGAGGCACTCGCGGTCCAGCCACAAAATGGGACTAACACTCAAGACATTTATTAATATTAAAAACTGAGACTACAAACCGCGAAAGATATCCTTCGGTCAAGCCACAAACCGCGAAAGACATGAACTAGAGTTACATAATATGAGCATGAACTTCTTGGCATATGTCATTCCTTATGACCGCTTCAGACGTAACCATGGAGCATCTTCTTTACTTAACGGAATGCTTGGGTCAGTTTTCACTATGAAGGGCGGAATTTCATCAAACTTATTATAATCTTCTGACATGTCTGTCTTGTCCTCGATTCCCACGATGTTTCTTTTCCCTGAAAGAACTATGTGACGCTTTGGCTCATCATATGATGTATTCGTTTGCATATTTTTTCTTTTTTTCGGTCTGGAGGACATGTCCTTCACATAGAAAACCTGAGACACATCATTGGCTAGGACGAATGGTTCATCTCTATAACCAAGATTGTTGAGATCCACTGTTGTCATTCCGTACAACTGGTCTATCTTTACCCCTTCCCCATTCAGGTTGACCCATTTGCAGCGAAACAAAGGGACCTTAAAAGAGACTCCATAGTCTAGTTCCCATATCTCCTCTATGTAACCATAATATGTGTCCTTTTGTCCATTCTCGTCTATTGCATCAAAGCGGACACCACTATTTTGGTTGGTGCTCTTTTTATCTTGGGCGATCGTGTAGAATGTATTCCCATTTATTTCGTACCCTTGGAAATTCAATACAGTAGAAGATGGTGACGCGGCCAACAAGTATAGCTGATCTCCAACAGTGGTGTCATTCAAGAGATGTGTCCGCATCCAACCACCGAAAGACTTCATGTGTTCATCTGTAATCCATGATTCAGGCTTCCCCGGGTTTTTGGAGCGTACAATATTCTTGTGTTCCTCGATATACGGAGCTGCCAAGGTGGAATTATGTAGAACTGTGTAGTGTGCTTTAGTGAAAGAATCTCCGTCCCTACATATCATTGCTTTCTTTCCCAGCGTGCCTTTTCCACTTAGTCTTCCCTCATGCCACGAGTCAGAAACACCAATCGGCTTAAGGTCAGGAATAAAGTCAACACAAAACTCAATGACCTCCTTTGTTCCATATCCCTTGGAGATGCTTCCTTCTGGTCTAGCACGATTATGAACATATTTCTTTAAGACTCCCATGAACCTCTCAAAGGGGAACATATTGTGCAGAAATACCGGACCGAGAATGGCAATCTCTTCCACTAGATGAACCAGGAGATGCGTCATAATATTGAAGAAGGATGGTGGGAACACCAATTCAAAACTAACAAGACATTGTACCACATCCTTCTGTAACCTTGGCAGAATATCTAGATTGATTACCTTCTGAGATATTGCATTGAGGAATGCACACAGCTTCACAATGGGTACTCGAATATTTTCCGGTAGAAGCCCCCTCAATGCAATCGGAAGCAACTGCGTCATAATCACGTGACAGTCATGAGACTTCAGGTTTTGGAACTTTTTCTCTGCCATATTTATTATCCCCTTTATATTAGATGAGAAGCCCGACGGCACCTTGATACTATAAAGGACTTCAAAAAAGATTTCCTTCACTGCTTTGGTAAGAGCATAGCTGGCACGACTTAAGTGACGCCCTTTATCCGTCTTGTTATGTGTATGCATGTTCTTTGGGTCTTTCATAATTTGTTGGTCCTCCCGTGCTTCAGGTGTATCTTTTGTCTTCCCATACATGCCTAGGAATCCTAGCAGGTTCACGCAGAGATTCTTCGTCACGTGCATCACGTCGATTGAAGAGCGGACACGCAGGACTTTCCAGTATGGCAGCTCCCAAAATATAGATTTCTTCTTCCACATGGGTGCGTGTCCTGTAGCGACGTCGTTCGGAACTGATTGACCGCCGGGACCCTTTCCAAAGATTACTTCTATGTCCTTGACCATACCAAATACATCATCACCAGCAGGGAGTTCAGGCTTCTTCCGGTGATCTGCCTCACCTTTGAAATGCTTGCCTTTCTTTCTTACGGGATGATTGGTCGGAAGAAATCGTCGATTCGCCAGGTACACAACCTTCTTGCATTTATGCAAATATGTACCTTCGGTCTTATCTAAACAGTGGGTGCATGCCTTATATCCCTTGTTTGTCTGTCCTGAAAGGTTACTAAGAGCAAGCCAATCATTGATGGTTACGAATAACAACCCTCGTAGATTAAATGGCTCCTGTTTGTTCTCATCCCACGCACGTACACCTGGTTTGCCCCACAACTGTAAGAGTTCTTCAACTAATGGCCTAAGGTACACTTCAATGTCGTTGCCCGGTTGCTTCGGGCCTTGGATGAGCACTGGCATCATAATGAACTTACGCTTCATGCACAACCAAGGAGGCAGGTTGTAGATACATAGAGTCACGGGCCAGGTGCTGTGACTGCAGCTCTGCTCCCCAAAAGGATTCATGCCATCCGTACTTAGACCAAACCATAAGTTCCTTGCGTCACCTGCAAAGTCTGGGAAGTCTCTCTCGATTTTTCTCCACTGTGACCCATCAGCAGGGTGTCTCAACTTCCCGTCTTTCTTACGGTCTTCTTTGTGCCATCGCAACAACCTGGCATGCTCTTTGTTTCTGAACATGCGTTTCAACCTTGGTATTATAGGAGCATACCACATAACCTTAGCAGGAACCCTCTTCCGGAGGGGCTCTCCCTCAACATCACCAGGGTCATCTCGTCTGATCTTATACCGCAACGCATTGCATACCGGGCATTTATCTAAATTCTCATACTCCTTACCGCGGTAGAGGATGCAGTCATTAATGCATGCATGTATCTTTTGCACATCTAATCCCAGAGGGCAGAGAGTCTTCTTTGCTTCGTAGGTACTCTCAGGAAGTTCGTTATGTTTTGGAAACTTCGGCTTCATTATTTTCAGCATCTTTTCAAATGAGGACATTTAGACCATACTCTGCCTTCCATCGCAACAATTCCAGTGTGGTATCGAGCTTTGTGCTGCCATCTTCACAATTTGGGTACAACAATTGTTTGTGATCTTATAACATGCCCTCTAACTTCAACTTCTCATTTTCTGTTTCACAGTCTCGCTTTGCATCAGAAATGACCCTACCAAGTTCATCAGCCGGCTCATCTGATGCCCGTTCTTCACCTCTTTCCTCTCCATTGTCTTCCATTGCAGTATCACTGTATTCAGGAAACATATGATAATAGTTGTTATCATCATCTTCTTCTTCACCATCTTCCATCATAACCCCTCTTTCCCCATGCTTGGTCCAGCAATTATAGTTGGGCATGAAACCTTTCATAATCAGGTGGCCGCGAATGATTTTCGAGGAAGAGTACTCCTTGTTGTTCCGACATTGAACACATGGACAGCGTATAAATCCATTCTCTTTGTTTGCCGTAGCCACATCGATAAATTTATCCACGCCTTTGATATACCCGGCTACGTCGGTCACCGTACATCCATTCCCGACCGTTCATCTGCATCATATAAGTAAGTTTATCAAAAAAACAGGACATCACAAATAGTGAAATAACCAATTCACACCGACACATGAATTGTATCAATGACCTAGAAAAGATAAGATTGCTAACCTCGATCGAGGGAAATAAAGAGGAGAAAGCTCAAGTGCGTCTCGGACACCTTCTATATTTTTGTTCTATGAGAAATTCAACGGGATTATTCACTCAAACATTTCAACAAACACCTTGAATGCATGCATGAGAAAAAACTAGCACACCCCCTCACACCTTCCACCATTCGAAAAAACAGAGTGGAGGCAGAGGGGGCTGGGACGTTGCATTTATAGAGGGCAGGGGGTCTTTAGTCCCGGTTGGAGCCAGCAACCGGGACTAAAGGTGCGTGCCACGCCACGTGGCTGTGGCCAAACCTTTAGTCCCGGTTGGTGGCTCCAACCGGGACGTATTCCCTCTTACCAACCGGGACGCATGCTCCCTGGTCCCGTGCCCGCTCCAACCGGGACGCGTGCCAGCATTAGTCCCGGTTGGTGGCGCAACCGGGACTAATGCTCTGAGGGGTCGCGGACGGATAGCCCTTTTTCCTTTAGTGTAAATAATTGATACAAATATAAAATAAGTGAAAAATGCAGAAGGCTACGCCGAGGGTGACCGTCGGCGTACGTGGCGGGTACGCCGAGGGTCGCCGTCGGCGTATAGTATGCCGAGGGTCGCCGTCGGCCTAACGGACGGCACCGTTAGCGCGCCGTCCGTGCTGGCCGGTATGTGCCACGCGTCCGCTTGCTATGCCGAGGGCCTCCACTACGCCGAGGGTGACCGTCGGCGTAGAGTATACTACGCCGACGACTTGGCTACGCCGAGGGCTGGCCAGTTGGGCTGGCCTGGTCCGGTCCTACGCCGACGGCCCCGACATTTGGCCGTCGGCGTAGCAAACGGCCGTCGGCGCATCTGACCATTTCTGTAGTGTGTTACCCTTTAGTCTAACTGATATGTTATACCTTTTTCACTCCTAATAATTATAATTATAATATCTGTAACAGAGTTAACGCCTTTAACCAATTTGCAGTCACATTTTCCCTTTTTAGCTTCATGTACTCTATTTCCTATTGTGCGCTGCTCACTCGAATAATCTCTAGTCCATTTTACTCGACCAGCTATCAGTAACATTTCTTGAGGAAAAATCAAGTCAGATATGACAGTAGAGGGAATCAAAGAAGTAATGCATGGTTGCAAGAACTAACAGGAGTATAGAACGAACAGATAGGGGAAAGGCTGAAGACTTTGATTCTGAAGAAGAGGAAGTCAAAAAATACTTGGAGAGGAAAACAAACAGGAGGATGAAATATTTGATCAAGTAAGCCTGAAATAGTCAAAAGACTTTGATTCTGAAGAAGAGGAAGTCAAAAAATACTTGGAGAGGAAAAAAAACAGGAGGATGAAATATTTGATCAAGTAAGCCTGAAATACTCAAAAGTTCTTAACTCTTCTTCCAAAGAGCATCAGCTCCCACTCATTTTTTTATCGGTACAAATATCATGTCAGGCCTCTGCCAGCTACTAGTCAGAAATTGGTAGCAAAATGAGAATGTGTTTTTGGACTGTTATATATAATTTGGTAAACAGCCAATGTGCGACCCATGCTATTCTACCACTAGACCACTACCGCTTCGCGTCACTCTCCTCGCGAGCGACCGAAGCGGCTCCCCAACCCTAGTGTAGTACCCGGTAAAATCCACTACTAGAAAATTGTGTGTTAAATAATACTTGTGCATCATCATGACATCATCATGCATATTATTTTTTCTAAATCTATTTTGAAAAAAAAAGACTATGTTGTTTTCTAAATTAGTCCTCCTTTAAATTTCAAATAAAAACTTTCGGTTTGTTTGGATCTTGTATTTGTCTTAAAAATATTTACAAAAATATTTTTAAAACAAAATAATTAAATTAAAACTATTTTGTATCGGGGAGGCAGACACCGGTCAGGCCCAATCGGCCCAACCAGAGTCCACCTACTACCCCATATAAAACCTAAACCTAGACATACCCTTCTCAAACCCTAACACTAAATTCCTAAGAACCCTAGATCCCCTACCCCAACTCCCCACCCCGCCGCCGCTGTGCAACACCCACGCCTCCACCCCTCTGGACACACACACCACACACGCCTACCCCACCCATCGCGACCCGCTCCCCACGCAAACCCCCGCACTCCACGTCGCCTCGCCTAGATCCCGCGACCTCCTGGCCCCCCCGCGCTTGGTCCCACCACGTTGCGACACGCCTCACACGTCCCCGCGATCCCTTCTCTCCTCCCTCGCGTCTTCCCTCCTGTGTCAATCTCGCCGCCACCGCGCCCGACCCTCCCGCTCGCCTCCTCCTCCCATAGAGAACCGCCACCGTCGCCAGGGCTCACCTTTCCTCCCACCGCCAAGCCGCTGAGCAGGCCGCGCCTCCCTCTCCCTCCGTTGTCGCCCCGTCGACCTCCTCTGCCGCCTCCTCTGGTCACTGCCCATTGGAGACTGCCGCCGCCTCCTTCCTCGCTGGCCAGCGAGCCTCGCCGCCATCGCGGTCCCATCTCCAACGCCGGCCTCCGTGGCCTTCTCCTATGTTCGCGCCCTGCCGCCATCGTCCGCCCGTCGGGCCTCTCCTCTGCGTCGCGGGTCTGCTTCTGTCCCGTACGGCGCCGGTCGCCGCCCCTGCAACCTCGCTTGCGTCGCCGGCCTCCGCCTTCCTTTGGTCGTTGCCACCCTCGTCCTCCCAGCGAGCGTCACCTCCCTGGCGCTCTGCTATTGGTGTCCGTTTAAGTGTTCTTCGGCGGCCATCTGTTGGTAGGGCTCGGTCCCTGCTGCTACACGTTGATGTTCCTGGAGTTTCTGTGCATGTGTGCCTTATGTGAAATAGCAGGCCGATGGCCATCTGCCTCGCTCTGTTCAACTACACCCGAGTTCCTTTGCTACACTACCCAAGGTCGTCACCAACCTAGGGGCCTCGATTTTTGTTTGATATCGCCCCTCTAAACCGTATCTCCGCCACCGGCGGTGAACCTACCAAGAACCATACCAACAAGATGTCGACAACCCGAAGATCGGACATGATATCTCATGAAGATCTCGACGCTGATCCAAGTTCGACATAGAAGAGGATTTTTATGGCAAGATCTCCTTCACGGATCTGAAGCCCCGACCCCGACCCCGGAGTACGAAGATCGAGCCCGAACCCCGAACCAAGATCGCCGACCAATGTGTGACCCTTTTTCCGAGACCTCCCCTATTTTTACAATATATATGACATCCATATTTTTGCATATTAAATTGTTCATACTCGCATGCATATTTGTGTGGTTTGGGGGCATTAAGCCGATTCACCTTATAATTAAATATGGAGTCCATATGCCGACGAATCTAGTCTTATATGGGCTCTATTTAAATTTGTGTAGCAAACTGATGCTATGTTTTACCATGTTAAAACAACATTTAAAATGTAGGGTACCTAAACAACATGACACATCTAATTAATTGCCGGGACCCCGGTTCCGCTTAATATTGCCTAATTGTCGTGCATCATTGCCATGTCATACATTATACATGCATCCTGCCTGATCTTCCGTCGTAGTATTAAATAGTGTATCCGGTGTTTATGCTAGTGTTTTGCTTCTTCACGGACTAGGTCGATGAGTTGATGCGAGAGTCGACCCGATCTTCGGATGAACCTTCGGCAATGTTTTCAGGCGAGCAATCTCCCTCTTTCTACCTATCTTACTTTTATAGTATTTATTCTCTCCTGTTGATCTATTGCTATCTGTGTTGCGATGCTCTAGTTTTCGTACCCGTGATATCCCTTGCAGCCTTATATTGCCTTGGACACATCCTATTACCTGTTGTTTGGTAGATAGTCGGTCTCACATATCGTGGTTGCTTGCTCAGGTGCTATTGCGTGTCGTCAAGTACCACAGTTGTTGGAAGACTGCCATAGGCTTTACGTTGGAGATGATCATGGCTTTAATTACTGTTTAATAACTAAAATTGAAGTAGATAAATAATGCAGAGGCATAGGTGGGCAATAGATGTTATTTGGTTTTTAACCGTCCACTTATGTCCCGTAGGACCCCGAGTTCTTGACACCTGTTCCGAGATCGAGCGCGCTAACCACAGGTGGGGTGTGTGGGCACCCCCATCGATTAGTACCTGATTTCAAAGTACTGTACCGGGGGCCACAAAGTAGTTTGGGGTTTTATTACTATCCTGTACTTATGCCATGCTTTACTGCTTTATTTACGATTGCGCGTGGAGCGCCTGTACTGTTTTGGATCGCGACACGATTTAGCGGTATCGACAAGCCCAGTCACACTTTCGGGTTCCCAGTCGTTTACAGCCGTTCTCGCAAACCCTGGGTCCGTCTCGGAGACCGGCCGACTTCGTTACGGGTAGCTTAGTGGGGTGGCCCCCCATGTGCTTGCTTTGGGTCTAGAAAACGTCATGTCCGAAACCCTGTCGACATACCGTTGGGTGTATGTTTTGTGATCTTGTACCTACCTGATCTGACAACAAGGGTGTAGGTGCGTGTGGAAACTTTGGTGCACCCCTGCAGGGTTAAATCTTTTCGAGAAGCCGTGTCCGCGGTTATGGACGACTTGGAGCGCAGTTCTCGATCATATACAACTATAACTAAAGTAGTGCTATAAATTTGACTTTATAATGACTAGTAATCAGCTTCACTATAATGGAATGGCTAAATAAAAGTGCCAACAACTGCTGGTTTGAGTTGTCACATATTACCATTGTATCTGACTAGTAAGTATTGCAACTACAACGGAATGGCTAAATAAAAGTACCAACAACTGTTGGATTTTGGGATGCCTCATGCTATATGTATCTGACTAGTAAGTACTACAACTACAACGGAATGGTTAACTAAAATTGCCCACTGCTAATTATATCAGGATGACTCATGCTATCTATATCTGACTAGTAATTGTCGCAACTATAACGGAACGAATAAAACTGCCAACTGTGTGAGTTCCTCGGTAGACTTCCTCGTTTGGTCTCGAGGGGGAAATACCAGGATGGGTATGCTTGGTGATAGTTTCAAGTTGGGTCCGAATAGGTATTTCTTATCCCTGTTTGATAGCCGCCAACTGTATTGAGTCTCTATAGGTTGTTTAGTGCATGTTGCGCTGCCGCTTCAGTCCACCATACCTATGTAGGCGAGGACCGCCGAACTCTAGCCTCGCCGTGTACTGGCCTCAGTACTGACCGCTCTCTTTTTCCTCTGCCCTTTGTCGGCACCTCTTTTGCTTAAGAAGGTTTTGAGATCGACGTCGTTAGCAGGGTTACCCTTCCGGCTTGGCCTGGGCAGGGTTATGGACGCCATTGGTTATTCTTCAGGGCTCTTAGCCCTATTTGCATCTTGTCCATAGTCGGACGTTGAATCGTTTTCAAGGTGATTTGGATCTTTATATTGTATACCTGTATTCTTGACTCTTTGAGTCATTTTTGTATATATCTGTTCTGTGGGTTCCATCGTGGACTATTGTGTAATAGTATTACTTCGTTTTCCATCCGCACGAAAGTGCCTGGTGGGCACCTTTGAATCGTTTCTATGCGGGTTTGGCGGGGATCGCTGAAACTTGCATAGGGCCGATTCGAGGGTGTTACACCTAGCCCCTCCCCGCTCCCTGCTCCCCCTCCCTCCCGCTGTCGTCGGCGTTGGCCTCCAGGCAAAGCCCGTGCGGTGCCGGTGGCGGCGGGCCCTTCCTTCCCTGGCGCAAGGTCTCGGCGAGGACGTCGCTCTAGGCGCGCGGTGCAGCTTGGCAGAGGTGGGCGAGGCCCGGCGTGGCGGCGGCCAGCGAGCGGCGTCAGGGGCGCACCTCAGCATTTCGAGGCGGCGGCTGGTGGTGAGGTTCGCGGCGGCCGCGCTCGCGGGGGCGACAGGAGTTGCTCGGCCTGCATCCCGGGCTTGGTGGCTTCTCTCCACCGGCGGTGTTCCGGGAGGGCGAAGGGGGGAGGTGTCTGTGACGGGGTGGAGCGGCTGTGGGTGCGCTTCGGAGGGCCCCTCCGGCCCCATCTGGTCCTAGGCGGGCTGGCGGTTTCTACACTTCCTGGAGATGGCGGAGGCGGTTGTGCTGGTACTTGGGACTTCGAGGATGCGACTTGCCTGTTGCAGCAGGGTGTCTAGGGCTTTACGGGCTGTTTCGGGCCCGGCCAGGCCCGCCGAGGCCTGGTGTGCCCCGGATACCCTGTCCGGTCGGCTACCACCTCGAGGTGGTGGAGGTTGATCCCTCCCGCATGGTGGCAATGTTGTGGTCCTCATCAAGCGATGTCGTCTTCCCTCGTCTTACAGGACGCCCTCCGAGGTCCTCGAAGAGACAACGTTGGTGTATCCGAGAGCGTGGTGGCGCGTGCTCGTGGGTGGTGAGGTTGGTGGTGGTGCTCAGTTGCGCCTCGGGGTGCATTTGCTGGGAGGGGATCGGGAGAAATCCTTGTCGGCTCGACCGACACCGTCGCGATTCCGCTTTCGAGTGGCGCCTTTCCTTCTTGGAGGGCGTCGTGAAGATCCTTCTTCCATTGTGCCCCAAGTGTCGGGGGAAACCCTAGGTCCAGTTAGCAGCGCCGTGTGACGGCGCCTTCCTCCGCGAGGGTGCTGCTTGTTATGGGGCGCATCGGGGGCTGGGAGTGTGGTGGGACATAGCCGGTGGGCGCAGCGGTCTCGGATCGCTATAGTTTAGTCGATTCACTGTTGTCTGCGTTTCTTTTTTCTTTTTTGGGCATGTTCGTCCTAGTTTCTTGTATCGTGTTGTGTCTCTTCCTTTGGGTGTTGTGATGTTTGGCCCAGCAGCTGTCTCACATGTGTACTTTATTTATAAAATTGGTCGAAATAGGTTTTCGAGAACAGCCAATGTGCTACTCGCAAAGAAAAAAACAACTAACGGACAATATAAAATGCCTGTTTTCATTCAATTCGTCTCTTCGATTACGAGGGGGAATGCAACATAAAATTAAGAACATGGGAACATGATGCAAGATTGACATAAGAGGTACCGAGGTGTCGTGCTGTAGACATGTTGATGAATTCTGACCAGATATTTTGCAATCAATCCGGAGAAATTAGGTGGATGACAAAGACGAGAAACCAAGCAAGTATATCAATAAGTAGATAAATAAATAAAATAAAGGGAAGAAGAAGAAAGCAGGAGGGGGAAATAGGTACCTCCAAGGCTTTTGGAAGAAAAAGTTTGACCCCCTCATAATGCAAGAATGCAAATCCAGAGGGTGTCTCAAAGAGCACCGAGATTATCCCACCATGCCCCAGCCATTGGACTGTTGGGGGCAATACAGAAGTAAAGCAAACTCAGGCAAGCAGCAGGATTGTAGAGCATTCGGATTGATTATCAAATGTTAAGAGTCAGCAGTGGATCAGAGAGGTAGGAGGACCCCATCTCCGCCGGATCAGCACCACGGCTTAATATCCCTTCGCCGCCAAACCCTAACTCGCGGATACCAAATGTTGGGGAATTGCTCGAGTCCAAATTGGCTTCGTGAGCGCAGAAATTCGCCTCATCTAAAGCCCTCTGTTCTAGACGTAGGGTTTCATCTTATTCTCAATACTCGCGTATGGGTGACATTCAGACTCAGAGAGGACAGGAGGATGGAGGCGGCAGACTCACCAAAACCGACGGACGACATCCCAGGGGGGAGGAGGGGGAGACGGAGCAAGAGGAGCGGGGGCAAGACGACGACGATCCCTCTCTTTCTTTGCGCGTTTCACCATCGAGCAGGGAGATGGCCGCACTCGTGCAGCAGCAGCCAACACCAACAGGCAGCAGATGAGCCCACCAAGAAGAACCTTCTACGCGACTGCATTTGCCTTCTCCACCACATCAGGATGCATTCTCAGAGTTTAATTTCATCCATCTAGCTATTATACTAGCTAGCTAGCAGATTAGTGATTGACTAGTTGATGTACTACTGGTATCCATTCATACCGTTTGCATGTCCATCTTGTGCAATTCAGAACATCTATAACGAAATGAGTGGTTGCACCGTACGAATGTGATTGCATCAATATAAAAAATATGTCGCCTAGTGCAAGTACATGTGCATTGGAGCACTTACAAAGTTACAATAGAATAGCATGCCTTCATCTGCAAAATGTGCCACATAGGACAAATGGTAGAGAGGCTAAGAAAGTTGTAGTCTATGTGATCCAACAAACATCTTACACGGGTTGCAACAACCTGCCGAGGAAAAAACATATGGGGCAACGGCATCTCTAGTGGGACGACCTATTTCGAACATGGAATATGTTCAAATTATTCCACGGGTCTTGGATAGAGAAATGGCAGTTGTCTAGCCTTGTCTAGTTTTCGGTGGGGTGCTCGACCCATTTGATCCGCCCATGCCCGTTTTGGCCAGTATTTTCCAAATGACACATATATGGATAAAAAAGACAACAAATAATCCACTCGCAAATAAATTACCACTAATTAACATATCAGGGAAGTTCACAGGACATAATGACGAATCATAGTGCAAAATAACACAAGTTTCATATGTAATACACACAAAAAATACTCCCTCCATCCTGAAATAAGTAACTTGAATTTCTCGATTCGCATGTATTTTGACGCATTATAGTGTGTAGGTATATGTGAATCTAGACAAATCCAAGTCACTTATTTCAAGACAGAGAGAATATATTGTTGGAGGTATCATTTTTCTTCTTCTCAAACCATGCTCTTTGAGCCGGATCCAAGATGCTCAAGTCCATCATCATGAGTATGGCCTCCTTTACCGTGAGTCTGGCCTTGGCCTCCATGGCTCTTGACCGGGCATTATGTAACCTCATGACCTCTCTTTTGAGGTTAAGGAAGCTTGTCGATGATGCCCGTCGCCGATGCCACCGCTAGCCATGGCCAAGGATTCGGTGAGCGCCTCATGTTTCATGTATAGAAGGGCCTAGGAGGCGAGCCCTTTGGTGGCGACCTCGGCGTTGGCCTTGGCCTGAAAAGAGGTGACGAGCTTGGCTCGTTTTGCTTCTTCGATGGCGGCTTTTGCTTATGCCGCTCGTGCCATGGCCGCTTATCTCCGGCTGGCGCACTTCCTGCTCTCGTCTTACCGCTCCTCCACCGCCAGCTCCTTCTTCGGCTTGAGTAGGGCCTTCCCCATGTCCTTGGTGTAAGTTTTGGTGGTGGGGGAAGTGGCGACATCATCCTCTGTCATTGACTAGGGCTTTAGAGCCGGAGTACCTCGGGAGAAGCTGGGGTGTTGAACCACTAGGTGGCACGCCAGGGGAGGACAAGAGGGTATGTGGACTTATGCGCGATATCCCGGTCGATGCAAAGCCTACCCAAATTTGGGCCGGAAATATGTCGGCACCGACCGGTCCGGGACGCTCTATCCGTTTGGGTCTTATCGTTGGGTCGTGTCCCCTGTGTGATCAGATATGTTTGGACAGCCCCAGTCAGTTTGGGTCAGCCTGTTGGAGATTCCGTAAGAGAGATGGAAGTGATACTGCATCTGATCCTACATTGCAGCATAGACCATGCACATCAAATTAGCGTAGCAACTTCAGTCCACCAAGACTGCAACGCTATAGTGGATATCGAACCAATGGTAAGATAGGAGTTGAACCATTATCTAGTCTCTAGCAGCTCCCACTTAGTAATGGAGGCACCTTGATCCTAATAACGCTACATCAGTCATAAGAGGAATTCTGGCGACCACGAAGGTCAAGATCTTCATTGGCCAAGTCAGTTTGGGCGCGTTTGGTGGGCCGCTTGAGGTCGGGGCAAGTCCATTGACCACGAAATCGGGCTGATTGATTGTTTGCCCGGTCTCAACATCGTTTCCCACACAAACCTCAAAGCGCCTCCAGGCCAGGTCTTAGAGAAACGGCCGAATTGATAGTTTTTAGGGGTAGGCTGCGCGCATGCATGAGCGAGGGTATCTCATTCTCTCAGGTACGTGAGCGTTTCTTCCTCTCACCTTTATTCGTCTTCTTCATCTACTCCTTTAATCATGCTTTGATTCAAAATAAGCTTTTCATGAAAAAGATGCATGTTGATAATGGTGTTCAATTCTGAAAATTAAAACCAAGTATCGTGAACTGTATTTTTTTCAGAATTGTGGTCAAACTGGAGCTTCTTTTGATGTATTTCTTCAGATTCATCACACATGCTCGACCGTTTGAAATTCCCTTTCAAGAGTAGCTTGATCTTGTTGTTTCTTACAACTCGGTAGACACAGAGGTATTCACGTGTAGCTTGTATATAAGGTGAGATGATGTTCTTATAATCATGGTCAAAATTGGAACTCTCTACTATATTGTGTGTGTTTACGTGTGGTCAAGAAGTTAAAGATGATGATGAAGGGAAGACGTATGTACAGAGGACTCTTGATGATGGCTCGCCATGCCTTGTCCGAGCTAGATATGGTGAGCTAGTGTGGCATCGCCCCAGCTATCTTTTAGGAACCAGTTTAATTAGCGGCATGAGTTTTCTATTAGTTTGTCAACTATCTTTTAGGATCTAGTCTCTACTCTCTCATCGATGATGGCTTGTCATGTCATTAGAGCCGGGCCGATAAATTCGAGGACCCTATGCGAAACTCTAAAATGTGCCACTATCTCACTAAACATATTCATTATTTTAGTATTCTTTGAAATTTACCAATTTAGGATGCAACTCATCATTTATCCTAATCACGGGTGCTATAGTGTAAACAATATATAGCAGACCCTATGATTTGTGGCCCTAGGTGATCAGACATTTACAGTGCCTATATCCAAAAACATTTGCTTATATGTCTAGTTTTACAACCATGCCAGTCTTTCGAACACCTAGAGTGCATCACCCAACACCAACAAACAGGTAAAAAACATATGGAGGGTCGGGAAGGAAAGAAAGATTTGTGCGTGGACTATGATGACAAACCCTGATGTTCCGTTGGAAGGAGTAGCGAAACTCGGGATCAATCTCATCCTTCTCGAATTCATCGACGTGAGCTCGACGTCAGGGCACTTGTTGTGTTGCACGTTTATGGTGGTTGTCTCTCGGGGGTTATTGGTGATGATGACCTTCCCCTTTTGGCTCATACTCGCTGTCTCGTTGTCCTCCTTCGCCTCTCGCGTTTGTCATGCCATCAAAGACAACAACCCCTTCATGTTACTCTCGACTGTTCGTGTTGCTACTATCATATCTTAATCGATCAATGCTAGGAGTTCGTTCTGGATTAGGAGCCACGACCAAATCTAGGTCAGATGCTCAAAATTGAAGTGTGGTCCGTCGGGCCCAGGCGAGGCCATCCGATCGATTCCCTCGATCTCACATTCCACTTATATGTGAGGCTCTATACATGCCAGCTCAAAAAATTGGCCCCCCAAAATTTTGGGACCCTGTAGTGCGGCCGCACATGCAACACTCCCATCGGCCCGACCCTTCATGCCATGGTGAAAGTGCATATGAGCCTCCATGTATGGTTTTAGTAAGTATATGGACTAGTGTTTGTATTGAGTTACACTTGTAGGAATTGTCCATTGGCATTGCTTAAATCATTTGTTGGCTTCAGGGTTGAAAGATGAAGAAAGGAAGACGAATAAGCAATGACTAAGGACATATTCAAGGTGTGATCTGAAGAATGGTCATGTGAGAGTTGATCCTATTAGAAGCATGTATGGAACAATAAGATAACATAGCATTCTTCCATTACTTGAAGACATCGTATTTTTGAAGAAATAAGAAGATACAAGGTTGATCGAGACAAAGTGCGAAGAGTGGATCCACACGCACACAAAGAATATATGGAGTGCAAATTCAAGATGGTCCATCTCGAGGAGACCATGTGCTTCAAGCTTGCCATCCTCGGTGATCATGGACAAGTCAAAAAATGTCCAAAGAAGGGACTCTCCCATGGAAGTTTGGAGAAGCCATTCGCAAGTCTTCATCAAGCTAGCACGAGCAAGAAAAATAAAGAAAGGTGTTCCAACTTGAGAAGGAAAATATCATCATAATCAAGCTCAAGTGGAATATACAAGTCAAAGGTATGATCTTGATAACTTTTCTCTTTTGAGGGTCTCATGTTGTTTGTTGGGAGACCGGGTTTAGGACAGATAATTGTACTATCAACAGGGGATCACGAGTGGGTAAATCGATCGTATCTTTCAGAGAGAGCTCAAACATTTGCATACTTAGAATCATATTTCTTGGTTGTTATTTGGATCTTATTCATGTGAGGTTCTAGAGCTTGTGTTATTTTCATAACAAGTCCTAGTTCATCAAAAACAGATTTTCCTTGTATATCTTATTATATTTTTGATCTTGGAGGTTTTACCAGCTCCTCATCTTGGGAGGTTTCTCGCATATTTATACTTGGTATTTTCTCCCTTATTATATTTTACTTGTTATTATCTTTCTAACAAACTTGGTTTCATCCCTTTTGGAGTTTGGACGCTCACGTTATTGCAACTTTGGTTCTGCAGAATTGCCAGGACTGGTTGTACCACTAGGACAATTTTTGTCGATGGTAGTACTGTTGGAAGTACGGGGTCAGTACCGACGGCCCCGGGCAACCCTGTAGTAACCTCTCTGTATGCCTTTCATATTTTATCGGAACTTGGTCGAAAGTGGACTCGTAGTATCGGCCGGAAGTTCTGTACTAGGTCGGGCAGTACTTCCGGTCTGTACTATCAACACACTTTCGCGACTAGAGAGCCGTTGGGACAGTACATGCGGTACTAACGTCCAGGGACCGGAAGTAACGACCAGACACGGAAATGTCTCAAACGATTAGTTTTGAAGAGCACATTAAAAGGAGCACTTTTTCCCCATTGTGGGGTTATCTCTTCAATTCTATCTCCTCCATTGTTGACCTTCAAGAGTTTGTTGTATCCCCTTCTCCTCCTATGATTCTTGCATCTATTTGAAGGATTTGAGAGAGGAGATCTGGATCTATATCCTACCAAAACAAATCCCTTCTTTGTGAAGGAATTCTTGAGATCTAGATCTCGGGGAATTTGGTGTTCTCTTCTCGTGTTCTTCCTCTCTTATTCCCTTGAAACTCAACCCGGAACATTCTGAATCAATCTGGAACTCAACCCGGACAATACGCATAAATTAGATAACGTTAGGAGAGAAAAAAGGGGCAGAGGAACATGTACCTCAGGGCACGCCGGAATCGATCGAAAACCCACCAGAGATTAACCGCGGAAATGGAGAAGGTTAGAATCCCGAATCCAACCAACGGAGAAACAGAGAAGACGATGGAGGGAGAAGAGAAGGAAAGACCTAAACGGTCGGGAGAGTGGAGTAATGAGGGGGCGAGTGGGCCCCTCAGGGTGCGGTGTATCCGTTTCTAGTTGGTCGACAGCGTGGCTCGATCTGTAGCGTGAAAAATCAATCCAACGACAGATGATTGACCGGGTAGTTCCACACAACGCGTGCCAGATCTAGCTATCCGTGGTCGATCCGATGAACACCGTGAGTCCGCTGGCTAAGACACTGTGCAGGGCGCCCTGAAGTTAGATTTCCCCTATTTATGAAGCAGAGGGAAAACCAGTTTGGACAAGATATTTCTTATATTGATATTTGCAATAGGCTTCCCGACCTATGCAATTATTGACGACTTCAATACAGAGAGAGACGCGACGTGTGACATTTGACCAAAAAAATGTTGGTTCTTTGTCGTCCCATTGTACATTTTGCTTCATGTCATGTCTTTTGTAGACGTCTGATTATAAACGTTGACTACCAGAAAATGATCTTTCGCGGACTATACGTTGTTAGATAGATAAGGCCTCTTCAGCGGTGAATTATACCCGCTCGAATAACGTCCTCTATAATTTAGTCTTCATGGGGACTCGAACCTGAGTGAGCTGGCTACGCGCCAAGCAAGTACTTGATTCTCGTAGACGTCTGATTATGTTAACAGAACATAATAAAATATTAAAGCACATACTTTGGCGTAAAGAAAGGACATACTTAAAGCATCTTCACTCGGCTACCTAGGACGTTGATCCGGACGCCGAAAATAGGTTCGGACACCGAAATTTCGCCAGTCGCGTACCCAGAAACCTGTTTTCGTCCGGATTTGGCCAACTTTGGTCCGGACTACCCAGGCCGTACCCAGGATCCCGGGTACGCCATGGGAACTCCGGACGAAGCGAATTCGGCAAGTGGACCCGTCCAGTCAGCATATATTCGCCCAAAGTTCGTCCATATTCGCCCAAAGTTCGTTCATATCGCCATATTCGCCCAAAGTTCGTATAGACCGTATTCGCCAAAAGTTCGCCCAAAATTCAGCCAAAATTCGGCCATATCGCCCAAAGTCCGTCCGTATTGCCCATAGTCGCCCAAATTTCTCCCAAAGTACGTCCATATTCGCCCAAAGTTCGTTCATATCGCCATATTCGCCCAAAGTTCGTCCATATAGACCATATTCGTCCAAAATTCGAACATATTTGCCCAAAGTTTGTCCGTATCGCCCATATTCGCCCAAAATCAGCCATATTCGCCCAAAGTTCGTCCATATCGCCCATATTCGTCCAAAGTTCGTCCATATCGACCATATTCGCCCAAAACCGCTTATATTCATCCAAAGTTTGCCGAAATTTGTTAAATTTTACCCAAACGCGGAAGCTAGTCTTGGAACGTGAGCGAGAAACTCGGCGTTTCTAGACGAAAACGAGTTTCGTCCGGCAAAAATTTGGTCCGGATTTCGGCGTGGTTCGCCCAAGGAGATGCTCTTATACTTTGCTACAACCATGGCTACCGCCTACTATTTTTGCACATGCTTTTCCGTTGCCTTCACTACGGAGTCCGATAGCAAAGCTGGCGACGCAGTCTCTCGAAGCAGCTAACCCTCTACGGACTATGTACTTTCAACTTGAATCCGGATCGAGTTCGAGGCTGCACTTCGTTCTCGGTTGATCGAGGCAGCAGCTAACCCTAAATGCCGCCAATCCACCCGCCCCCAAATGCTTCCTCCCGATCCACGGCCGCCGTCTCCTCCACCTCTCCATCGGGCCGCGGATCCCCTGATCTCCTCCGCCCCAGCAACCAAGAAACTCATCATGGCCGTCTGCAAGCGACCTGCCGCTGTCCTCGACGCCGGCGACGCGACGGCGGCACAAGGAGGCAAGCGGAAGCGCTTCCGCATCGGCAGCTGGGAGGAGTACGAGGAGACGGGCATCCTCGGCGCGGGCTCCTTCGGCATCGTCAAGAAGGCGCGCCACATCGTCACCGGCAAGACCGTCGCCGCCAAGTTCCTCCGCCCCACCACCGACGCCAGCGAGCTCCTGCACGAGGCCCGCTTCCTCGAGGCCTGCGACGGAAACCCTTACGTAGTCCGTTCGCACGGCCTCGTTCGCGACCGGGCCACCAGCAAGCTCTCCCTCGCCATGGAGTATGTCGGGCCGAACCTCCACGATTTCTTGTCGGAGAGGCGGCCGCTCCCGGAGGCCATCGTGTGCGGATACATGGCCCAGCTCCTCGCCGGCGCCAAGGAGATGCACGAGCGCGGCATCCTACACCGTGACATCAAGCCCAACAACATCCTCGTCGGGGAAGGCGGGAAGATCCTCAAGTTCTGCGACCTCGGGCTAGCCATGTCGCTGGCGACTGAGAAGATGCCGTACGAAGATGTCGGCACCGTGCCCTACATGGCGCCCGAGATGCTTCTTGGGAAGCCGGACTACGACGCGCGGGTGGACACATGGTCGCTCGGATGCGTCATGGCCGAGATGCTCAACGGCAAGCGGCTGTTCGATTCCAAGGGCGCGACACGGGGCGAGAAGCAGATCGACCAGCTCAGGACCATCTTCAGCGTGCTCGGCTCGCCGGATGACAGGACGTGGCCGGAGTTCGCGTCTCTGCCGCTCGCCCACACAGTGCCGGCATCGTTCCAGCACGCTGGGGGAGCTGTTCCACCCAGACATGTTGTCAGAGGACGGGTTCGAAGTCTTGAAGGGGCTTCTTGAGTGCGACCCCGACAAGCGGCTGACCGCGGCCGCCGCGCTCTTGCGACGCCGGAGAAGAAGAAGAACGTGGTGCGGATCAAGATCACTCCACCGGCGACACCGAAGAAGATCATCCCACCGGCGACACCAGAAATCAAGAAAGCGAGGCGGATCACGATCATGCCACCAGCTACACCAAATAGCAAGAACGTGCCCCAGATCAAGTTCATCGCAGCGGCCGAAACGCCCAAGAAGAGGAATGTATTCAGAGTTCCACTAGCTATGTGGAAGAGCGCACGGTTGATGGATCCATGTAAATGCTGAAGTAGAAAATATCCTTCTTTCTAACTGTGAATGATGTAAACTCGTTGGAGCGAAATTGCAGAGTAGTATCTGTCTGTAGATTTTGTCTTGTCCTTGTATGTAATTGTGAGGTGATGTCTCGAATTGAGCATGATGTGCTTCCTCTGTTCCAAATTGTAAGATGTTTTGGTAGGCTAAAATAGACCACCAAAACATCTTCTTAGTTTGTATCTTACTAATTTTATCACACTTGCCGTTACGTGTCTTTCTATACACCCAAATACTATCATGAATAAAGGGGGGAAATGATCAAACTGAACTTGTTTTGCTGTAATGGAAATTGTCTGTTCCGTATGCAACAAAACATGAAAATATGAGGACTTAAAGTAACTTCATGATTTGCAGAGTTAATTTTCATCTATAACAAGATATACGATTGCACTGAAGGTGTGTCTCTGCTTTCTAATCGTATCCAGCTTTGAGGTTCCAGGTCAAGGGTTGTCTGCCAAGAGCAGTACCAGCATCAAAAGTTCCTAGTATATGCCTACTGATATCACTGGCTTCTTTCAAAGACAAATCGAGCGCGGATCTGTAAACCAGTGCGCTATTCTGACGTCCTTCTTTTCGACAGACCTCCCCCGGTGATTGTTTTGAAAATAAATTTTAATTGTATCTTACTAACAATTTCATCACACTTGCTATACACTAAATCAAATAATATCATGAATAAAGAGGGGAAATGATCAAACTGAAGTTGTTTTTCTGTAATGGAAATTGTATGTTCCATATGCAACAAAGCATGAAAATATGAGGACCTGAAGTAACTTAATGATTTGCAGAGTCAACTTTAAGCTGTAACGAGTGATACGATTGCACTCAGGGTGCGTCTCTGCTTTCTTAATCGTATCCATCTTTGAGGTTATAAAGGTTCAGTTTACATGGTGCTCCAGCCTCCAGGTCAAAGCTTCCTAGTATATGCCTACTAAAATCTCAGGCTTCTTTCAAAACCAAATCGAGCGTGAATCTGTAAACTAGTGCGCTATTCTGAGTTTCTGACGTCCTGCACTCCTGCTTTCCGCCGCTGATTGTTTCAAAAAAAAAGTTCGACAGTCAGCCGTTCTGTCAACTCCTGAATATTCGGTCAACTGCAGCTGCCTATCTTCAGTTTCGTTAGACAACACTTCAGATAGAACCCGCATAACGCTTCACTATGTCTAGAATACAAAGTGTTTCTCTTTTGCACGCTTGTGGTATACATCATTGGCTACCCAGGGTTTTCTTCAGAATATTTTGAAGCTTCTAAATACCAGTTTCATATTTTGAAAAAGTCGATTCATTTTACAAAAAAAAATAGCGCCGGATAATACTGAAATAAATCCAGGTAGTTCCACCACAGGGCCATTCTACTATGTTTCACCAGAAAATTAAGTCTAATTTTCATCCTTTAGGTTATTGAGTCAGGTGTTTGATGAATCTCCCTTCCTCGTCGCCCCCGCGTGGCAACAGGGGGAACCCTAGATTCGGCGCCGCCGCCACCTCCCCCTCCCTCCCCCTCCCTTGCCGCCGCCAGGAGGGCGCGGCTGGGCGAAGCCCGGCCGGCGCAGGCGGCGGCGGGGCCTCCTCGTCTCCTTCCCTGGGGTTGCTCGCGCGGGGTGGAACCTCTGGGCCTGGACGTGGCTCTGGTGCTGGGAACTTCGGCGACGGTGCGGGGCTTACCCTGCTGTGGGTCGTGGCAGACGGTGCAAGGCAAGGGGATGACACACCGTGCTTCGGGGATGGCGGACGACGGCGGCCAGCGGCCTAGGCGGTCGGCGGTGGGAGGTCCTAGGCAGGGGCAGTGCTGTCCTCCCGGCCTCAGCCTTCGGATGGTGATGGCAGGAGCGTGTCGAGCCCGATCTCGACCGTTTCCTGTCGGATCTGTTGCAGCCGGCAGCGGGATGGCTTCTTTGTTCGTCCGGCTTCATGAGGTCATAGGGTTGCAAGCCTGGGCATGGTGGTGGTGGCCTTTCTCCCCCATCGGAGTTGGTCGGCCTGTCGAATAAAGGTGGATCGGCCTAGGGTCCCTCTTGTGTGGAGATGATCACCTTCCTGAGGATGGTTCTTGATTGCGCTTCTATGCCTGCAGTTCGCTGGATCGGATGGTATTCGGTCGTGTGCACCCATATTTTATTCCGACCGTTTGGTTCAGGAGGGAGCGCCGCGAAGCTCTGTCCTTTGTTGCCACCAGGCGACTATCGATCCATGGTGAAGTCAGAGGTGGAGAATTCATGAAGGCCAGGTTTGAAGATCTATCTATGGAGGTTTGAGTCGTCGTACAGTTGAGGGACTTGCTTGGTGTTCTGGGCTAAACAGCAGTCGTATATAAGTGGGGGCGGCAACACAGGTGAATTTCAGAACCTTACATTTCAGGGTGAAAAGCCAAGGTCTGGCCTTAGCTGGTTGTGTCTGGCAATGGCCTTGTTGAAGGCATTGTTTTGAGTGTGAGGATTATCTTCAGGATGAAAATCTAGATCTTTGATCGGGCGACGACGGCGCTTGTGCACGGTTCCCTTCTTGGAGGCGTCGCTTTTGAAGAGCCTGGAGTCCAGGTGTTATATTGGTGGTGGTTGTACTGTTGCTGCTAGGACCGGAACACTGTAGCAGGTCTTTTATTTCTTAGTTTTCTTTATCTTTTGTTGGTTGTGTGCATCCGTAATGCCAATAGGGTATTGCGTTGTTGCAGAGGCCGGGTGTAATTGGTATCTCTTGATATTAATATATGCTCTTTTCCAAAAAAAAAAGGTGTTTGATGATTTATTTTGGAACCTGGAAATGCAATACCTCTTTTCAAAGTAAGTTTTGTCATTTGTTTCATCATTGTATTACACAATTTGATTTTTATTGCTTGTTATTTTATTTAGACATTGCCTTTGCTGATGTGTATAATCTATGTTAGAAATTAACTTAAATATAATGACTGTAGCATGAAACTTTTAGTACATGTTAAAGTGGTGCATCAGGGTGACTCGAGAGCTCCAGCTTCGCCCCTGTAATCGACCAGGATTTCATGTATGCGGTAGACGCGCACGAAGGTGATCTGGTCGTTCCAGTCGGGCACAGTTTGCACCGTGCAAACCAAGACGTAAGCGCCAACGATATATACGAAGCTGCCGTCGTCGGATTCACCTCGATCGCCGTAGCTAGGCTGCCTAGCCAAGGCACCTTGCCTCTGTGGAATCCGATAGCATGGTGGTGATGCAGCCTCTCCTCTCGAAGCAGCTAACCCAGCGAGTAGCAACGACTATGCACGCTCAACTTGAATCCGGATCGAGTTCCATGCTCACTATAGGAAACAAGCTTTGGGCCGACGGCGTAGGCTCGGATCCTCGTCGGCGTAAGCTGGCTCGGCGGTGGCCGTCGGCGTATACGCGTCGGCGTATCAGGCCATATGAGTATGTGTAAACCTTGTCGGCATATACATATCCATCGGCATAGACTCTAGCCCGACGGTTATACGGGGCCGTTGGCGTACGTACCATCGGCCTAGGCACCGCAGGCCCCACCTGGAGCAGCTAACGGCCGTTAGCACTGGGAGCTATACGCTGACGGCTATGCCATCGGTCTAAGCTGCCACGTGCTACCCTGTGCTGCCCAGTTAAGCCGTCGGCCCAACTATGTTAGCTGGGCCACATGCCATCCTTACGCCGTCGGCCTAACTGTGCTTGCTGGGCCATAGAAATATCTACGCCGACGGTTTACCCGTCGGCCCAAGTGCAACCCATGCCATATGGTTATGTATATGCCGACGGCATTGCCGCTAGCGTAGGCCTGCCAGTTTTTTGATTTTCTGGGTTTTTGTTTGTTTGTTCCCTGCAAATTTTAAATTCCCAAATTCCAGACACAATATACAACACATGCACATCGACACTGATCATCATCATCAAAAGAACATAACTAGATCATCCACACATAGGTACATCCTCATCCAAACAACATAGCTAGTACATCCACACATAGGTACATCTCTAAGTGCATCCTAACACATGCACATCCCTACACCTCCGGAGAGCTGCTCGAGAGACCCATGTCTCCCCACGTCATGAAAGGCGAACCATGACGTTGAGTAGCCGTCGTCGAACCAGCATCGGAAGAAGGAGAAGTACCGCCATGACCACCACCAACGGTAGAAGGAGAAGCACCGCCACCCTCTACATGATGGGAAGAAGGAGAATCACTGCCGCCACCACCACCTGCAGTAGAAGGAGAATCACCACCACCACCAGCGGAAGCACCAGGAGAAGCACGGACAGTATGAACCGATGTCATCGCGCGCAACATAGTCGGTGATGCATCAGGACGACCAAAGTGTGCATTGCCGGAGCATTTGAGTCCCGACATGTTTGAGGCAGAGTTAGCAACCACCAAGGCACAGGTTTGTTGTAACAACTGGTTTGGCAAATAAATTACCGGGGTCCCTGAGTAGAAGGTCAAAGTATATTCGTCCTTTGATAGGAAGATTGGTTGCAGCCCTGGCCTAGGTGGTCGTGGCGGTAGCATTTCTCGCTTTCCAGTGCCATAAAACCTCTCCAAAAGCTACAAGATAGTTTAGATGTGAGGCGTTGCAGAAATAAAGATTCAAACTAGAGAATGCGGGACTTGTCATCTTTTGCAAAAATAAAGGTGGAAACTTACATGATCGCGTAACTCTGCCCACTCCTCGTAGGCCGCTCGGGTCTGGAACCATGTCTCGGGCGTCACCAAGTGTTCCGCATAAGCGACCTTGTAGGCCGTGTCCAAAGTAGGCTACAATTTCAAAAATAATGAATATCGTCAACTTAGCCACTCATGAACGATTGTCGGAAAGATGATGGAAATGAGAAAAACTTACATCGTCGTTCGCTCGGGAAGGCCGTCGAGGATCACCCTATCGAGAATCTTGAAACGGTCGTGCTCTCGACCGCGCCCCGCCACGACCACCGTTCTCTCGTCGGTCTCCTCTACTCTAGGATCTTCCACCTCCGGATGAAAACCACTGAACGCCAAGAGATAGTTAGCACCATGCTCCTTGGCAGTGCCAAAGAACTCTGGAAGCGAGGACTGAGGCTGGGATAGATCGGGCCTCTTCTGCTTCATCCTCTCCCATACTTCATAGTCAGAACAAGGCCTCTCTAGATGTGCCTCCTGCATCGCCAAAGAAATGTTATGCATATCAAGTAGGAACACGAGGGGGAATAAATACAGATTGTTCCATGTATATATGTATACCAGCTTGGCCTTGAAGCGATCATGGCTGCGATTTCCCTCACAGTGTGTCCCCCCGGAGCCACGGTTTTCCTTGTTCCGCTCGCTCAAGGCGTTGAACTCGAGGTCTTCCCCGCGCCACCTCCCCGACAACGCCCGCCATGCCACCTCCTTACCATCGGCCCACACGGGCATAACCTGAAAAATTAATACTCATTTGAAGAATGCAATTATTGATGACTTCAATACGAAGAGAGACGCGTCGTGTGACATTCGACCGAAAAAATGTTAGTTCATTGTCGTCCCATTGTACATTTTGCTTTCTGTCATCTCTTTTGTAGTCGTCTGATTATATTATCAGAACTTAATCTATACCTATAACTAATAATAAAGTACGTAGGGTTTCTGTCAACGGTCTGTCGTATAAATTTGCCCCTATAGTTTGGAGATATTTACAGCCACTGCCACCGATAATTAAACTGTACGATTTAACACACTGAACCCTGTCCTCCCGAGCGGAACCTTCCTATCTTCCTGTTGGAGATATGCCCTAGAGGCAATAATAAATGTAGTTATTATTATATCTTTGTGTTTATGATAAATGTTTACATTCATGCTATAATAGTATTAACAAGGAAACATTAATACTTGTGTGATTTGTAAACTAAAATAGAGTCCCTAGTAAAGCCTCTTTATAATACTAGCTTGTTGGTTAATAAATGATTGTGGTTTCCCTATCATGAACATTGAGATGTTATTAACAACAAGATCATATCGTTAGGAGAATGATATGGTTGACATACTCCTATAGATAAGTGTAGCATAAAGATCAAGTCATTTTAATAGTTCAATTGCTATATGCTTTCTGATACATAGTAACCTAATTCCTTTGACCATGAGATCATGCATATCACCTTCACCGGAAGGATGCTTTGATGACATCAAACACCACACCGTAACTGGGTGGCTATAAAGGTGGCATTGAGTGTTCGGAAAGTATTGGTTGAGACACATGGATCAAGAGTGGGATTTGTCCATCCATATGACGGATAGATATACTCTAGGCCCTCTCGGTAGAATGTCATCCAATTAGCTTGCAAGCATGTGACTGGCTCACAAGGGATCACATATCACGGGAACGAGAAAAGAGTACTTATCAGTAACGAGGTTGAACTAGGTATGTAGAGATACCGACGATCATAACCTCGGATAAGTAAACTATCGTGAGACAAAGGGAAATTGGTATCGTATGTAAGTGGTTCATTCGATCGCAAAGTAATCGTAGAAATATGTGGGAACCATATGAATTTCCAGATTCCTCTATTGGTTATTGTTCGGAGAAGTGTCTCGATCATGTCCGCATAATTCACGAACCGTAGGGAGACACACTTAAGGATTCGACGTTGTTTGAGTAGTTATGGAATGATGAGTAAGAGACCGAATGTTGTTCGGAATCTCGGATGGGATCCGGGATATCACGAGGAGATCCGGAATGGTCCGGAGAATAAGATTCATATAAGGAAAGTCCTGTTTCGGGGTTGGAGAATGGTTCCGGTGTTTTCATCGGGAATGTTCTAGAAGGTTCCGGAATGTCTGGTACTCCTGAGGGGAAGGGTACATGAATGTGTTATATCAATTTGGTATGATTGCATCATGTACTAGGTGTCGTCGCTGAACAAAATAAAGGGTTTAATCAAATCCTAGTTTGAAAAGTCAAACGCCAATTTGAAAAGTCAAATGGCTATTTTGGGAAGTGGAGGGGAAGGTGGAAACCGAGTTGGGGAGGAGTTCCTCCCCTCCACCGCCGGCCCACCTTGGAAGCCGAGTTGGGGAGGGACTCCCCTCCCCTAGCGCGCCCCATCCACCTATATAAGAAGGGGCAGGGCTGCCCCTCCAAACAGACCTCTCACACCCCGCAAACCCTAGCCGCCGGCGCCGCCACCTCCTGCTGTCGTCGTCGCCGCCGCCCTAGGGCAACTCGCCGCCGCCGCCTAGCTAACCCTAGCCGCCGGCCTTGCCCTCTCCTCGGCGTGTCTAAACCCTAGATCGTCGAGGGTCTCTCTAATAGTCCACCATACTCGCTCCGGCTTTAGGCAAAGCCCTGCGAGATCTCCCCTCTACTTCCGGTACCACGCCGCTGTGCTGCCGGAATCACGAGGAGAGTGCTACAACCTCCGCTGCCTGCTGGAACAAGGGAGAGGAAGGTCTTCATCGAGTACCGAACGTGTGACCGACTGCGGGAGCGCTGCCGGAACGCAGCGCCGGAAGGATCGTCTACGCGATCTTGAGATCGGGAAGAGTACGACTACATCACCCACGAGAATCCGCTCTCGTTAAACACTTTGGAATCTTCGAGGGTGAGTTATTCCATCGACTCGTTGCTACAATCTAGTAGATAGATCTTGGCTTGTTTGTTTGTATGCGGTAGAAATTTTTTGTTTTCCATGCTACGAAACCCTACAGTGGTATCAGAGCCGTGTCTATATGTAGATCTGTTGCACGAGTAGAACACAATGGTCATTGTGGGCGTTGATGCTTTTATTGTCGATTGCTTCTTGTGTACTTTGCATCTTGCGGGATGTTGGGATGAAGCGGCCCGGGCTAACCTTACATGACATCATTCATGAGACTTGCTCCACGCTTGACATGCAACTTGTATTGCATAAGTGGCTTTGCGGGTGCCTGTTTCTCCGAGCATAGTTAAGATTCAATTTACAACGGGTGATTGTCAATACTAGTATCAATGTTGTGGTTCTTGTTCGTAAGTTAGAACGACACTTATTGAAAGCCCCAAACCACGTAAAACATGCAAAGAAAGTAGAGACGTCTAACTTTGTTTTGCAGGGGTGTGCTGTGATGTGATATGGCCATGATTGTGATTATATTTGATGTATGCAATGTTCCTTATTGTAAGTTGGCAACCGGCGGGAGCCATATGGTTGTATTTAAATTCTGTTAAGACCCGCGTGTCTATTCAAACTAGTTGTAATAGTTGAAGCCGGTGGACGACAACCATGGAGCAGCGTCATGGACCTTGATGCAATGTCGGTGATGATGGAGATCATGTTCGTGCTTGAAGATGGAGATCGGAAGCACAAAGAAGAAAGGCCATATCATATCACATATTATGAATTGCATGTGATGTTAATCCTTTTTGCATCTTGTATTGCTTAGTTAACGATAGTAGCATTATAAGATGATCCCTCATGCGCATAAATTTCAAGTCATAAAGTGTTCACCCTTAGTTAGCACCGTTGCTAAAGCTTGTTGTTTCGAAGCACCACGTGATGATCGGGTGTGTTAGATTCCGCAAGTGTATACAACGTGAGCAAGCCAGATTTGCTCATGCGGAAACTAAGGTTTGATCTTGACGAGCCTAGCATGTACAGACATGGTCTCGGAACACAGATCACCGAAAGGTAAAACATGAATCATATAGTAGATATGATGAACATGTCGATTGTTCGCCATTGAAGCTATATCAACTCTCGTGATGATCGGTTTTGATGTGGTGGATTTGGTTCGTGTGATCACTAAAACAATGTGAGGGATATTGTTTTGAGTGGGAGTTCACCAAGATTAATTTAACTATTAATTAGAACTCAATTTGTCATAAACTTAGTCTAAACTATTGCAAATATGTTGTAGATCAATGGCGGCCCCTACCATCAATTTTAATGCGTTCCTAGAGAAAGAAAAGTTGAAAAACAATGGAAGCAACTTCGCGGATTGGTTCCGCAATTTGAGGATTGTCCTCACAGCTGGTAATTTGACCTATGTGCTGGATGCACCGCTGGGTGACCCACCTGCAGTTACTGCTACCGATGAAGTAAAAAATGTTTACCTCACTCGAAAGACTCAGTACTCCACAGTTCAGTGTGCTATCTTGTATGGTTTAGAATCGGAGCTTCAGAAAAGGTTTGAGAATTCAGACCCACATGATATTGTCCGTGATCTCAAATTGATCTTTGAGACTCACGCGGCGATTGAGAGCTATGAGGCTTCTGAAAAGTTCTTTAACTGCAAGATGGAAGAAGGTAGATCCATCAGTGAGCATGTGCTTAAGATGTCTGGGCACGCAAACAAACTCCAAAGCTTGGGTATAGTGATTCCTAATGCTTTGGGGATTTACCGTGTCCTTCAATCACTACCACCAAGTTATAAGAACTTTGTGTAGGGTTTTGTAGCATGGAAAACAAAAAATTTCTATCGCATACAAACAAACAAGCCAAGATCTATCTACTAGATTGTAGCAACGAGTCGATGGAATAACTCACCCTTGAAGATTCCAAAGTGTTTAATGAGAGCGGATTCTCGTGGGTGATGTAGTCGTACTCTTCCTGATCTCAAGATCGCGTAGATGATCCTTCTGGCGCTGCGTTCCGGCAGCGCTCCCGCAGTCGGTCACACGTTCGGTACTCGACGAAGACCTTCCTCTCCCTTGTTCCAGCAGGCAGCGGAGGTTGTAGCACTCTCCTCGCGATTCCGGCAGCACAACGGTGTGGTACCGGAAGTAGAGGGGAGATCTCGCAGGGCTTCGCCTTAAGCCGGAGCGAGTATGGTGGAGTATGAGAGAGTCCCTCGGTGTTCTAGGGTTTAGACACACCAAGGAGGGGGCAAGCTGGCGGATAGGGTTTAGCTAGGCGGTGGTGGTTTGCCCTAGGGCCGGCGGTGGCTATGGAGGCGGCGGCGGCTTGGGGCTAGGGTTAGAGGTGTAGGAACTTGTGTGTCTAGGAGGGGAGCCCTGCCCCTCCTTATATAGGTGGAGGGGGCCGGCCAAGTGGAGGGGAGTCCCTCCCCAACTCGGCTTGGTGGTGCGCCGGCGGTGGGAGGAGGAACTCCT
Organism: Avena sativa; assembly: GCA_916181665.1. NCBI lineage: Eukaryota > Viridiplantae > Streptophyta > Magnoliopsida > Poales > Poaceae > Avena > Avena sativa. Next base: position 440,268,335 of record OV702293.1, on the reverse strand, counting down.
CCCCCAAGTCGGTTTCCACCTCCCTCTCCACTTCCCAAAATTGCCGTTTGACTTTCAAACTTGGTGTTTGACTTTTCAAACAAGGATTTGATTAATCCATCTATTTTGTTCAGCAATGACACTTAGTACATGATGCAATCATACCAAATTGATATAACACATCCATGTATCCTTCCCCTCCGGAGTGCCGGACATTCCGGAACTTTCTAGAACATTCCCGATGAAAACACCGGAACCATTCCCCAACTCCGAAACGGGACTTTCCTTATATGAATCTTATTCTCCGGACCATTCCGGATCTCCTCGTGATATCCCGGATCCCATCCGAGACTCCGAACAACATTCGGTCTCTTTCTCATCATTCCATAACTACTCAAACAACGTCGAATCCTTAAGTGTGTCTCCCTACAGTTCGTGAATTATGCGGACATGATCGAGACACTTCTCCGATCAATAACCAATAGAGGAATCTGGAAATTCATATGGCTCCCACATATTTCTACGATTACTTTGTGATCGAATGAACCACTTACATACGATACCAATTTCCCTTTGTCTCACGATAGTTTACTTATCCGAGGTTATGATCGTCGGTATCTCTACATACCTAGTTCAACCTCGTTACTGATAAGTACTCTTTTCTCGTTCCCGTGATATGTGATACCTTGTGAGCCAGTCACATGCTTGCAAGCTAATTGGATGACATTTCACCGAGAGGGCCCAGAGTATATCTATCCGTCATATGGATGGACAAATCCCACTCTTGATCCATGTGTCTCAACCAATACTTTCCGAACACTCAATGCCACCTTTATAGCCACCCAGTTACGGTGTGGTGTTTGATGTCATCAAAGCATCCATCCGGCAAAGGTGATATGCATGATCTCATGGTCGAAGGAATTAGGTTACTATGTATCAGAAAGCATATAGCAATTGAACTATTAAAATGACTTGATCTTTATGCTACGCTTATCTATAGGAGTATGTCCACCATATCATTCTCCTAACAATATGATCTTGTTGTTAATAACATCTCAATGTTCATGATAGGGAAACCACAATCATTTATTAACCAACAAGCTAGTGATGTATAGAGGCTATACTAGGGACTTCAATTTAAGTTTACAAATCACACATGTATTAATGTTTCCTTTTTAATACTATTATAGCATGAATGTAAACATTTATCATAAACACAAAGATATAATAATAACCACATTTATTATTGCCTCTAGGGCATATCTCCAACAGTCTCCCACTTGCACTAGAGTCATCTAATCTAGATTACATGCTAATATACCGAACACCCATGGCAGTTTGGTGCTGGTCAGGTTTTGCCCTTGGGAGAGGTTTAGTCAACGGATCCGCCACATTCAGATCTGTGTGTACTTTGCAAATCTTTATGTCCCCATCTTGGACATGTTCTCGAATAGCGTGAAAACGTAGCTTGATATGCTTCAGCTTCTTGTGTGACCTTGGTTCTTGCGCATTGGCTATGGCACCCATGTTATCACAGTAGATAGACATTGGGTCTAGCGCACTAGGAACCACACCCAACTCTGTAATGAACTCTTTCATCCATATCGCTTCTTGTGAAGCCTCCGAAGCAGCCATGTATTCCGATTCAGTTGAAGATCTTGCCACAACGCTATGCTTTGCACTCCTCCAGCTAACTGTTTCGGGGTTGGAGAATGGTTCCGGTGTTTTCATCGGGAATGTTCTAGAAGGTTCTGGAATGTCCGGTACTCTGGAGGGGAAGGGTACATGAATGTGTTATATCAAGTTGGTATGATTGCATCATGTACTAGGTGTCGTCGCTGAACAAAATAAAGGGTTTAATCAAATCCTAGTTTGAAAAGTCAAACGCCAATTTGAAAAGTCAAATGGCTATTTTGGGAAGTGGAGGGGAAGGTGGAAACCGAGTTGGGGAGGAGTTCCTCCCCTCCACCGCCGGCCCACCTTGGAAGCCGAGTTGGGGAGGGACTCCCCTCCCCTAGCGCGCCCCATCCACCTATATAAGAAGGGGCAGGGCTGCCCCTCCAAACAGACCTCTCACACCCCGCAAACCCTAGCCGCCGGCGCCGCCACCTCCTACTGCCGTCGTCGCCGCCGCCCTAGGGCAACTCGCCGCCGCCTAGCTAACCCTAGCCGCCGGCCTTGCCCTCTCCTCGGCGTGTCTAAACCCTAGATCGTCGAGGGTCTCTCTCATAGTCCACCATACTCGCTCCGGCTTAAGGCGAAGCCCTGCGAGATCTCCCCTCTACTTCCGGTACCAAGTCGTTGTGCCGCCGGAATCGCGAGGAGAGTGCTACAACCTCCACTGCCTGCTGGAACAAGGGAGAGGAAGGTCTTCGTCGAGTACCGAACGTGTGACCGACTGCAGGAGCGCTGCCGGAACGCAGCGCCGGAAGGATCGTCTACGCGATCTTGAGATCGGGAAGAGTACGACTACATCACCCACGAGAATCCGCTCTCGTTAAACACTTTGGAATCTTCGAGGGTGAGTTATTCCATCGACTCGTTGCTACAATCTAGTAGATATATCTTGGCTTGTTTGTTTGTATGCGGTAGAATTTTTTTGTTTTCCATGCTACGAAACCCTACACTTCCTGGATCGACGCTGCCGCCAACTGGAACCTCACCTTCCCCCATTTGCGCCCCTCCCTGATATCCCTCATGTTCTACCGCGAGATCCAGAAAGAGGGATGCCGCCATGAAATCCCTCCTCATCTCGGTCGCACGCCTTGAGCTCAGCAGCCCAGCCGCACTCCTCTGCTCCACACTGCCACGATTGCCCTCCACCGTTGCGCCAGCATCGTGGCCCTTCCTGGTCGTCTCCCTTTGGCTAGCACGAGGCAGAGCCTATAGCTTTCCAAGGTCGGCATCTCGGCATCCCTTGCATCCAGACCCGAACGAGTGAAAATATTCTGCCCCATCTGGGTTTCTAGCTTCTACGGCCGAGCGTCGGCCGACGGGTCGTCTCCGGAGCAATGCTCCGGATTGCGGCGAGGAGGCCATCTACTAGGAGGAGGAGGTATACGAGTGGGAAGGAATGCCCGGACCCGGTGGCATCGGTAGAGGCACAAAGCGGAGGTGCCGCCGTCGGACCATCTTGTCCTGCTTACCGCCTTTGCCCTCACCCGTCCCCCGAACACCGACACCTACCCCCGAGTGCCAGCCTGCTGCCGCGCTCGCCCTGGACCAGAACCCTCACCGCTGCGCCCTTCAATCTGGTAGGTCACCTCCGCCCTTTGATTTGGTCAGCACGAGAACTCGCGGCGGCAGTCTCGGAGTTCGTCGGAGAATGCGGGCTGGCTAAGGGAGTGGTCAATAGGAGCGGGTGCTTGCGGTCGGGGCAGAGTGCTCGGAGAATCCGTTCCATGCTTCGTCTCAGAGCCCATAAGGATGTTGCATGATGTGTTGTCTGTCATAATCTAGGTATGGCAGAGCTTACGGATTAGACAGGATCCTCATGCGTTAATATCTCTATTTGTGAATGCTCATTAGGAGCTTTCCTCTATGTGTCCATGGTTGATATTTCTTACCAATTACTAGTCCTACTACCAAACTAATGATTATTCTGGTGGATAATTGTAGGTATTTCTATTCACTACAGGAAAGAACTAAGGTGCCGATGGCCGGCCGGCTACGCCGACGGCCAAATATCGGGACCGTCGGCGTAGCTAACTTCCCTGACCAGCTGACCAGCCTGGCCGGCGGCGTAGGGACGGCCGTCAGCGTAGGTGACGGTCCCGAGGGTAGCCGTCGGCGTAGTACAGAGGGTTGTGCCGACGGTGGCTCTCGGCATAGGTACAGCCCTCGGCGTAGCCCCAGTTTAGACACGGCGATGGAAACGGTGTTAGGCAGACAGGCTGTGCCGATGGCCTGAGCTTTTTGAAAAATTCTGTTTGGTCTGTGCCGACGGCTTAGCCGTCGGCGTAGGCCTCCAGATTTTTTTCCTTTTATCTCATTATTTTTTGAAAATCATAACTAAATCATTCTAATTCAGAAAAATACATATAATATATCAAAATTTGCAGAAAAATAAGACCTATCTATCTACACTCAAATATTACACATTTATAAAAAAATAAGTGAAACATAAAACATTATATATAGTTTAAAACGGGCATTATAAATTCAAAAACGATCCAAACAACATGAAACCTTCGCGTGGTGACATATTATGTGACATAGTTAGAAGGAAAAATATTAAATTTGATATATTAATTATGTCTCAAAAAAACCTTCACAAAATGACCTATCTCGTTCGAGGTTTTTTGGCTTTCGGGTCAAATGACCAATGTTATGGCTAGAATGAAGGCATAGTTTGTGATAATATGTCCATATTATGCATAAATGAGCATCATGGGATGACGAACAATGTTTCAGGAAGAAGTTTTCCTTTTCGTCGCACCAAAAAGCCGTTTTCTATTTTTCGAGTGCAAAAAACGGACAGTTTTGTGAAGCAACCACCAAATGGCTAATTCAAAATACTACCATCACATTTTTCAAAAATATTAGACCGCCTTACATGAATAATGTCATAAAAGGGGGATCTCAAACATTTTCGTCTATCCCTGGTGAAAAAGACAAATTCCTGCCGAATCGGTAGGAAGTGGGTCAGATATGAACTACATGTACATGATCGGATGCTCATGATTTTTTACAAAAATCATTTTTAGTTTCAAAATGCGTTGTTTCATCATAGATCCACTTCAAGTTTAGCGAGTCTCAGCCCCGAGCTAAGAATCTTCATGCCCGCCCTTCGACAAAGTTTAACAATAGATTAAAACGGGCATTATAAATTCAAAAACGATCCAAATAACGTGAAACCTTCGCGTGGTGTCATATTATGTGACATAGTTAGAAGGAAAAATATCAAACTTGGTATATTGATTATGTCTCAAAAAAACCTTCACAAAATGACCTATCTCGCTGGAGGTTTCTTGGCTTTCGGGTCAAATGACCAATGTTATGGCTAGAATGAAGGCATAGTTTATGATAATGTGTCCATATTGTGCATAAGTGTGCATCATGGGATGGCGAACAATGTTTCAGGAGGAAGTTTTCCTTTTCGTCGCACCAAAAAGCCGTTTTCCATTTTTCGGGTGTAAAAAACGGACGGTTTTGTGAAGCAACCACCAAATGGCTAATTCAAAATAGTACCGTCACATTTTTCAAAAATACTAGACCACCTTACATGGATAATGTAATAACAGGGTGATCTCAAACATTTCCGTCTATCTCTGGTGAAAAAGACAAATTCCTGCCGAATCGGTAGGAAGTGGGTCAGATATGAACTACAGGTACATGATCGGATGCTCATGATTTTTTACAAAAATCATTTTTAGGTTCAAAATATGTTGTTTTATCATAGATCCACTTCAAGTTTAGCGAGTCTCGGCCCCGAGATAAGAATCTTTATGCGTGTCGTTTTAAACGGATAAATGAAATTATGATAAGAATCACGGCATAGTTTGTGATAAGTTGATATTGATATCATATTTAGATTCCTCTCAGCTTTTTAATCAATTTAGACATATTATTTGCTGAATTCCGATTTACAGATTTAAAGATATTAATTATTCCATATTAAATAAAAAATACAAAAAAAATATCTTTATATTTTTATTTGAATTCAATAATATTTTTACTTATTCATTGTTTTTTACTTAAATAATTGCTTATAATTTCAAAAAATACAACCATGTGACATGATGATATAAGAGTTAATAGGAATGATATCATAGTATTGACAACAATGTGTAAATTGCTTTGCGGAAAAAAATTCTAAAGGAACGAGAAAGTTAAGCGTGCTAGAACTGGAGTAGTGCAAAGATGGGTGACCGAACGGAAACTTTGACTAAGACTGCAATTTAATCAATTATTAACTATAAATAGTGTTAAAATGATTAAAGCGAGAGATTAAGGAGTCAAACAATTCAAAGATTAAAAAAATAAAAATAAAGATAAAAAATTTAAAAAATATTTTAGGCTATGCCGACGGCCTGGCCGTCGGCGTAGCTCCATTCCTGTGCTTACGGCCTGGCCGTCGGCGTAGCTCCAGGGGCCGTTGACTGACATGCGGGGCCCACTGAAAGACGCTATGCCGAGGGGGGTGGCTGTGCCGACGGCCACGGAGCTGTGCCGACGAGGACGTACGCCGAGGGGGCTATGCCGACGGCCACCGTCAGCACAGCCTGTGCCGACGGCAATTTGGCGTTGTGCCGACGGCAGCCGGCCGTCGACGTAGCGAATCTTTCCTGTAGTGATTGTCCTGTTTTTATTATAGAGTTTCTTCTCCATGTTTCCTTTCTAACATTGTTTCTGAATACATATGTACATGAGCATGATAATTTCCCCTAAACACTAACCACTTAAAAGCAAATGATTTGGTATATCTTTCCTTGAAATTCTGAAATTATACAATATCTTCAATTATTTTCAATCCTCAAGTGTTGTTTTTGACTCTACTTTTCATAAAACATTGCCTTTCTCTGACTTTTATGTTTGACTATTCATAACCTGGGTGTTGAGCGACGCCTAACTATTGATGAGTTTCAGTTCATGATCCTGAATCCTGAAATATACCGAAGAATGGAAAGAACATGCAAGAACAAGTCCAAAGCCACCGTTTCAAGTTGAGCAGCGCTGGAGAGGCATCCACCAACTGAAGTGATCAAAGTTAATATTGATGGGCATATAGGGAGGAAACAAATAGGAGGCCGGGGAGCTGTAGGCCGTGACCACAACGGTAACTCTGTTTTTGCTGCTGGTGGAAGAATTTAAGTTGCTTATGAAGCTCTGCAAACTGAACTGTTGCCCTAATACACGCTGACCAATTGGGCGACGTCTGATATTGTCCACTAAGTGCATTATACTCCAGAAGGCGACAGAATCAACCTCATATGACCTCCTGGCACTGGTTTATCTTTTCGTGGAGGCAAAGTTTGTGCTGCACTTGGCGTTCTCTGTAATAAACAGGCTCATATGTTGTCTCTTTTGGTAGTGGAAGTGATCAAGTAAGTAGCGAGTTCTATTGACTTTTGTGGCTAATGATTTAGTTGTGCCTTAATAGAATTTGGTTTCCAGTATAAAAAAGTTTTCCTTCCAAGAATCGTACAATGTACTAGTACTAGCTAAAATCTGTTTATACTATGTACATAATTTCCCTCTTCTTGGTTAGGCAACCATCCAATTCATATATTCCCTAAGAGTCATTCCTCTTTTTTACATGCCTTTACAGGCCTAGACCTTTTAATCTTTTTTTCTTTTGGATTTTGTTGTCATGTTGTAGTGTTTGAAAGGTTGAAATCTTCACCGAGATAACAAGATGAAGAAGGCCGCTACTGCCTTTTTCTTTATTCCCTTCACTAGGGTAATGAGTGACATATCTGCTAAAGATAGTACTTATATGTATTTATTGATTTAGCAACAAGTGGTAAATAGCAGTATCTTACTGATATCATTATATTCCTTTAGTATGAGGAATTGTATCTTGCTGACATAACTTAACTTCCTTTGTTGTTACTTCCGTTCCGTATAACAGGCTTCGACTGCGTGAGCTGTTGTATCCATGGTGCAACGGAGCCATCGTAGGCTAATCGTCTGTGAAGTATCATGTGTATAGCATTGCTAAAATCATAAATATTGTATCACAAGTTGTATTTCACATTTTAATTATCATTAAAAAACTCTATAGAGAAGATCTTTTTTTTAGGAACACTGCCAAGAGAACTAATATTATTTTCATTTTTTATACTCCCGCCGATCCATATTACTTGTCATTAAAATGGATGTATCTAGACATGTTTTAATGCTAGATACATCCATTTCAATGACAAGTAATATGGATCGGAAGGAGTAGTATAAATCGTGAATAGACTCGGTAAATGATGAAACGGTCTGCGAAATCTTGAATTTCCTAATCACTTCTGTCAACTCTATAAAATAGTGTGTGGAACTTCAATGGGTCAATACACGCTTGAAATTTCAAGTGGCATTGCTAAAGCGCCGGATAGAGGAGTCAGTGATAGTTGCCCTTGACCGCAAAGCTGGATGTGGTTTGTGCGATATACTATCACGATTGTAACAGATAAATTATTTATACGTGTCTATAAGATTTATATTTTTTTTCCGGTGCAACGCACGGGCATTCGTACTAGTAAAGTATTAAAGCACATACTTTTGCGTAAAAAAAAGGACATACTTATACTTATTTGCTACAACCATGGTTACCGCCTACTATTTTCGCACAATGCTTTTCCGTTGCCTTCACTACGGAATCCGATAGCAAAGCTGGCGACGCAGTCTCTCGAAGCAGCTAACCCTCTACGGACTATTTACTTTCAACTTGAATCCGGATCGAGTTCGAGGCTGCACTTCGTTCTCGGTTGATCGAGGCGGCAGCTAACCCTAAATGCCGCCAATCCACCCGCCCCCAAATGCTTCCTCCCGATCCACGGCCGCCGTCTCCTCCACCTCTCCATCGCGCCGCGGATCCCCTGATCTCCTCCGCCCCAGCAACCAAGAAACCCATCATGGCCGTCTGCAAGCGACCTGCCGCTGTCCTCGACGCCGGCGACGCGACGGCGGCACAAGAGGCAAGCGGAAGCGCTTCCGCATCGGCAGCTGGGAGGAGTACGAGGAGACGGGCATCCTCGGCGCGGGCTCCTTCGGCATCGTCAAGAAGGCGCGCCACATCGTCACCGGCAAGACCGTCGCCGCCAAGTTCCTCCGCCCCACCACCGACGCCAGCGAGCTCCTGCACGAGGCCCGCTTCCTCGAGGCCTGCGACGGAAACCCTTACGTAGTCCGTTCGCACGGCCTCGTTCGCGACCGGGCCACCACCAAGCTCTGCCTCGCCATGGAGTATGTCGGGCCGAACCTCCACGATTTCTTGTCGGAGAGGCGGCTGCTCCCGGCGGCCATCGTGTGCGGATACATGGCCCAGCTCCTCGCCGGCGCCAAGGAGATGCACGAGCGCGGCATCCTACACCGTGACATCAAGCCCAACAACATCCTCGTCGGGGAAGGCGGGAAGATCCTCAAGTTCTGCGACCTCGGGCTAGCCATGTCGCTGGCGACTGAGAAGATGCCGTACGAAGATGTCGGCACCGTGCCCTACATGGCGCCCGAGATGCTTCTTGGGAAGCCGGACTACGACGCGCGGGTGGACACATGGTCGCTCGGATGCGTCATGGCCGAGATGCTCAGCGGCAAGCGGCTGTTCGATTCCAAGGGCGCGACACGGGGCGAGAAGCAGATCGACCAGCTCAGGACCATCTTCAGCGTGCTCGGCTCGCCGGATGACAGGACGTGGCCGGAGTTCGCGTCGCTGCCGCTCGCCCACACAGTGCCGGCATCGTTCCAGACGCGGGAGAACAGTAGCACGCTGGGGGAGCTGTTCCACCCAGACATGTTGTCAGAGGACGGGTTCCAAGTCTTGAAGGGGCTTCTTGAGTGCGACCCCGACAAACGGCTGACCGCGGCCGCCGCGCTCCGGCTTCCGTGGTTGTTGCCTGACATCGACACGCTTGCGACGCCGGAGAAGAAGAAGAACGTGGTGCGGATCAAGATCACTCCACCGGCGACACCGAAGAAGATCATCCCACCGGCGACACCAGAAATCAAGAAAGCGAGGCGGATCACGATCATCTCACCGGCTACATCGAATAGCAAGAACGTGCCCCAGATCAAGTCCATCGCACCGGAAACGCCCAAGAAGAGGAACGTATTCAGAGTTCCACTAGCTATGTGGAAGAGCGCACAATTGATGGATCCATGTAAATGCTGAAGTACTAGTAGAAAATATCCTTCTTTCCAACTATGAATGATGTAACTCGTTGGAGCCAAACTGCAGAGTAGTGTGTTTGTCTGTAGATTTTGTCTTTTCCTTGTATGTAATTGCGAGGTGATGTCTCGAATTGAGCATGATGTACTTCCTCTGTTCCAAATTTTAAGATGTCTTGGTAGGCTAAAATAGACCACCAAAACATCTTATAATTTTAATTTGTATCTTACTAATTTCATCACACTTGACGTTACTGTCTTTCTATACACTGAAATGCTATTATGATTAAAGTGGGGAATGATCAAACTGAAGTTGGTGTTCTGTAATGGAAATTGTACGTTCCGTATGCAACAAAAACACGAAAATACGAAGACTTGAAGTAACTTCATGATTTGTAGAGTCAACTTTAAGCTGTAACAAGAGATACACTTGCACTGAAGGTGTTTCTCTGCTTATTTAATCGTATCCAGCTTTGAGGTTGTAGACAGAAAGTTTCAGTTTACATGGTGCTCCAGCCTCCAGGTCAAGGGTTGTCTCCGAAGAGCAGTTCTGTCAGCTCCTGATATTCGGTTAACTGCAGCTGGCTATCTTCAGTTTCGTCAGACAACAGTTCAGATAGAACCTGCATAATGCTTCACTATGTCTAGAATACAAAGGTATACATAATTGGCTACCCAGGGTTTTTTTCAAAATATTTTGAAGCTTCCAAATACCAATTACATATTTTGAAAAAATCGATTCATTTTACAGAAAAATGAACCAACTATTGCAAAAGGATGATGTAATTGTAAAAGCTTGTTTGTTTTTTTGAACTAAAGTGGTTATAGGGTATCCTAATGATGACCCACTTGCATCTCTACTGCCCGGTCATTTTCTGAATCCAAATATCAGAAATATAGAATTTATCTTCTTATAGATCATGACGTTTGATCATGTGCTCTACAATGGATCAATTCTTCATGGAGACCAATACTTGTGCGCCTCTCATCGCTTCGACAGAAGCAAGGATATGCACGCAAGCACGCTCTTCCCTTTTATTTTTATTTTTGCTAAACAAAGAATCAGGCTACCAAATAGTACTACAATAACAGTATTAAGAAAACTGCCCTACTGTCATGGAAGTGTAGAATTTGCCATTCTCTTGTGAATGGATTGAACTTCTTTTTTTTTTTTTGCAGATTTACCAGAAAAGAACGGATAGACAAAGTTATTAAACATTTATAGCAATTCAAACAAGCTTGCTATAACAACTTAAACTATCTTTGGCCCTTTCTTGAACTTTTCAATTTGGTTTCCAATATAACGAATTATCTAAAATTATCATAGCATGCCAATATACATATACAAATGTTGCACGCTATCCAGACTTGAGTGTCCCCGTGTAGCCGTGTAGGCATGATCCTAGTCAGTCTGGCAGGCCTCTTTTCCACGCCAAAAATTCAGCTCTTCAGCAACTCTTTCATCAGAATGTGAAAACACAAGTCATTGCCTCAGTAACAACTGCACTTTAAATTTACAAGAACCCATTAGGGCTTTCAATATCGCGGGGATTAAAATTACAACAGTTTATAAGCCCTTTGCCCGCCATCGGTTCCATGAATGCTTTCAGCACTACATAACACAAGAGTAATCAACTGCTGACTAAACAAGGGGAGGAGGTCAGTTCGACTGGAAACAGAAGCCAATTTTGCATCCCATCCTAAAGGAACAAAAGAACCCAGAGGAAGGCTCTCAAATATTATTATTCACCCCTCTAACCTGCCAACAACTTCATCATCATGGATAAAAAGATGACAAGTAGCGAAATTTTCGCTAGATGTGCTAAGCTAGTAAGCATCGACCTCTCTAACAAATTATGAAAGCTAATACCCCTTCCTTCATCAGCAAAATGATGCGAGGTCCATGGTTTTCTTTCTTCCTTACTTTCCACAATATACAGGGGACCTATACTTCATACAAGGGAGAAATAACAACAGCCCGCACTGAGTTGATCGGCTGGACACATCCCTTGCTATCTCCTTGGCGCATGTGACGCTTGAGATTTCCAAACAACCCCTGGATCTGACCCTTCTGTATAACGGCATGCCTTGCAGGAGAGAAAGGAGATCACAGTTGTAACCCCAGAGGCGATCTGAGAGGCTGAGGGACAATGCAAGAGATCGATGCACTAGAGTGAAAAACAGATCACCCCCTCGGGAAGATTTCCTGGCACAGCGAAAGACATGACATGTCTATCAGGGAAAATTCTGCGAGAAACCATTTGTGAACCCAATGAGGCCTCAACTCCGGCTGCATGGTTCCGGCCATGGAATCTTCCCAAACGATTTACGATAGAAATCCTTTCCAAATCCTGGCACTCCAGATGCACATCTAGCATTGAAGCCCTCTTGCTCAAACTGCAACGAGAGGAAAAATTGAAAACAATCACTTTACAAGTCCAGCTAAATATAGATAACAAAAAGGTAGTTTTGAAATTCATCACAGGGACAGAAAGAAGAGCTAGAAGCAAAAATATAATTGATGTCATGAGTGGAGTTTACAGGAAATTTAAGATAAACAAGCCCTAGTTAAGATTTTTCAGAAATGCAACACAGTTTAAGTATGTGTACATAGTCCAACTGATATTAGATTATTGTCATTAAAGAACAAAACTTAAGAAAAAACAGGGAAATAATGTGACTTTCTTTGAGTTAAATCACTGATCAAGTGTCAAAGGCGGTGACAGCCTTTTCTTGGCTTGGAGGTTGCACATTTATCCTCATGGATCTTTGGTATCTCGTATAAAATAATGTCATGACTCTGATCACTTGAGCTCAACTCAATGATGAGAAAGACTGCTGACGGTTCATTGGAGAATATCAAAGTGATATTCACTGTCCATTTTGTTAGAACTTAACATATCAACGTTTATTCCTACCATATTCATATCACCGGTGACCAAGCCCAGGCTAAAAACATTACAAATGAAGTAGCCCAATATTAAAAAATTCACACTACAACAAGTTAACGCCTTGGCAAAAATGTAAAGAAAAGAACCAAGCCAGCTAACACGGGAGTCCTCACAAGTCCCTAAATATTGACTGGTGCATCCAGTCATCCGAAAGGCCCATATGCTTCCATATTTAGTAAGCTTTTATCTTTTTAGTACAGTGCGCATAGAATTAAAATCATTCTTTTTTTTGCATATATAAATATTCTAACAACAGATGTGGAAATTTATAAACGCACAAATCCCAACAGGTCCAGAAATAAATGAGAAGCAGCAATGCTGTTTCTGGATAGGCTGCTCGTACCTGAGATAGTCATTCTCCATTTTACTGATTCTTCCAACAAAGACTTCCACAACCTTTGATAACTTGTCTTCCATTTGCTTGGCCCTTGTTCCTTGTTCAGATGGGCTGATCGATAATAGTGCAATACTTAGGACATGAATAAGCAATGGGGTTATAAAATGCCCACAAGAGAACGAGCAAAAATGTTCACTTTACAAAGACTTACTTATTTTCATTATTTGTAATAGCGCGGGAGTTATCTGATGAGATAATGCATGTATCCCCTAGTGTCACCAGAGCGATATTGTATGTTGCACTCTCATAAGCTGATACAGCTTGTGCTCTGAGAACTCTTGCTGGTATAGCAGGGAAAACTTCCTGAATCAACCTTGTGGTCACGATTAACCTTTTGCGCGGTAGATAATTTAAAGGGGAATCTTCTAGACTTTCTGGATCATCCTCGGACTGTCAAGAAACTCAATTCAGTATCAAATAAAAATTATATGAACCAATATATGAGACCCAAAGTAGCTGAAAAGTAAAGCTGTGCAGACCTTTTTAATTAATCTATTAGCTGCCCAAGCCCAGTCCATCTCGTTCGTGCTGTCAAGCAATTGGAGATATTCATAATCGTTAGCAATATCAAGACCACATAAGATAAACAACTCCAGAAATAATGAACAAAAAATATGCTGTCATGCTGGTGCAAACTACTGCACTGCAAGGGGAGAAAATTTACCTCATCTTTCTCAATTTTTGAGTGCCTTCAGTGATTTTATGCCAAGAAACAAGAGCAGATTCTGTAGATTTGCGCTTCTTTGACCTTCTCATCAAAGCTGCCTTCACATTGGAAGGCACCAACGGCCTGACAGACAGGTCAGAATCAGCTCTATGCTCAGGGGAGTTATTTTCCATGCACCAAGAAGCTTTTGGAGCATTATATGGCAGTGTTGGAGTCCTCTGTGCATTAAACACAGAATGGTTCTGACCATTTCTTTGGTTTCCATAATGGTCAAACCATGAAGGTGCCATTTGAGGGTTTATCCCAGGTCTCTCACTTCTTTCAACCAAATTTGATGCTGCATTTGCCCCAAGAGACTGAACTTGACTTTGATGATCATTCCGCACGACCATAGAATGAGAGGCAAGTTCCCTGGAAGGAATCTGTGAAGGTATGCTTGTACTTCTCTCCTCATTGTTCCTCGGAGCAAAGCTTAGCATTTTCATGTCTGAAGGGAATGACCCTTGGACACTAGTACCGACAATGTTATCTATGGACGACCTGACTGAGTTATTGGCTCCATGTGCAAACCTTTGAGCAGACTTCCAGTCAACTTGCGACGCTTCAGAAACTACCTCATTTGGTTTAAGCATCTTTCCAGTTGTATTGCCTGGATCTGTATCAACATGACCCAATGCTTGCATTTGATGCAGGAGAGAGAAGTTTTGCTGTTGGAGGTTTGAAGATACTGAGCTTCCATGTAACCCAATGCCACTACCATTAGTAGTAATGTTGTGAGAAGTATTCAAAGCCTGAAAGTTAGCTGCAGGGCTCTCTCCCTGCCTATGGTTCATGATACCTTGCTGATGCAACTGTGCCAAGGCTGAAGCAGGAATGGCGAAGTTCCCATCTGAAGACTGCTTCTGCAGGGATTGATTCCCTCGGAGTACACCAGCTCCAGTGGAATCAAAATTTGCCATCTCTGAAGAGGCTAACCCTGCATCAGTGTCCAGAGCTTGTTTTGTATCTTGACTATGTGAATTAGCAGAACTTGTGGCAACATCTGGTGGCGTTGATGCCTTCTGTCTTTGGTCGTCTGCCTTTTGCGAGCCCCATAAGTTGGAATCTGAAGCGCTGTTGGAAAACATCATAGACTGGAGAATATTGGGTGTAATCTTGTTAGATTGGATACCGGCTAGACGTTGTGCTGATATGTTTGTCCACACATTCTTGAATACTGTTGCTGAGCTGCCTTGTTGAAGAGTGGGCAGAGAACCAGATCTTGTTTCTGGCACAGGATATTGCTGGCCTGAACTTAGCTGGGGGAACTGTCCAACTGGCTGTCCGGTACTACCCATTTCTGAAGAGTGGAATGGTGTTGGTTGTGAGGTTGTCGGAGCAGGTGATGAATACTGGGTAGCAGTGGAAGGTATCTGCCCCTGGCGTTCTTCCCTTGCCGACTGTTCAGGTTGCTTACCATCAACATTAGTGTGACTAGACCATAAATGATCTGAAGTTGAGTGTCGTTGGGACGGTGGTGCTAGTCTTAACCCAAATCCTTGCAAAGCAGATTGATTAGGTTGTTGCTGAGAAGCAGCAACATTATCGAGAGAACCATTGGGCATGTCAGCAACTGCATTGCTATCTGTTGAGTTGTCCACTTTATGAAGAAGTTGTAGCATATGTTGACTGCATAAAACATAGATTCTGTCAGGATCATCATGAAGAACCACAAGCATAAGTTTGCTACTAAAAATGCTGAAAGAAATTATCATGACAATACATAAGATCTTATGGTACAAAATATGTCAATGAATACTGTAATACATATAAGTAGAATATATGGGGAAGGAGCAATAATGTGTCGGCTTCCTATACAGCTAAAAAGGTAGCATACAGGGATGTGGGTTTTCAAGTTCACTTCATTACTAGTAGAATAGTACCTCTACATACTTACATCGTTTCAAAACTAATCAGTTAAGATGTTGATGAGACAGAAAGTGGAACAGTCACAAAATAAATTGCATAAGTAAAGCTTAAGCACTTCGCAATGGAATATTTTATGATTTACTCAGGAATAACCTGACTGTGTTATTTAAAATGGGAGGATGAATACCTGTTCTGAACCGCTCTATTTTGAGGCAGACCAGCATCGGATCCTCCAAATGGTGATGCGCTGGAACTGTTAGGGAAACCATGTCGAGATTTGAAGTGCTCATCTCCTGCCAGCATTTTCTACAAAAAAGAAAATAGATTCATAAATAAGCAGATAAAACAGAATAAATCGTGTAAATAAAATATGTTTAAGCAAGATATCCTCTTCACTAAGGAGATAGGCAGACAAACCTCATTAACTGAAGCCATATTGCCCGCAACTTGGGAGTTGGTGACAAACTGAGGCTTCAGGTTATTTTGTGCCTGAAGTGACTGGGGCGGAAATTGATTGCTGGAAACTGGATTACCCGGAGAATGCCTAATGTTCACCCCTGTGTTGTCCATTGCATGATTCTGCAACATGTAAGGTCCCACTGCTTGCTGGCCTGAATGACCTAAATTATGGGATTCCTTTGCAGCAAAGAAGGAATGCCTCCTGGCAGCAAGGTCACTGCTCACATGCTGTCCATGCCTTTCCATGTGTAGTGCATTTTGGTACTCCTGGCCACGGTCATTTGTTCTTGGCTCAGCACTTCTTCTTAGTGATTCTGAGGTTTCAGGACCCCTACGCCCAATACTATGGTTTATTCCAACATGCTCACCGGTTCGACCAACCATCTGGTGCTGGTTCGGATTTATTGTTGGCATGCTCGAACCCATCATACTAACACCTTTACCATCAGAACTGTCCTTTGGCATTTGCATAGTGCTTATATCAGGCTTCATCTGCTGAAGCCTATGGACCGAATTTGCATTACCTCCACTTGGCTTCCAAAAGTTCCCATCACTATTAAAGACGTTTTGGGTACTGGTGATGTCTTGTCCAAGGGGACTGTTGCTTTTCCAGTCATTCTGGCTACTGCTGGACTCTTGGTTGATATTATGATCAACAGCATTTTGCTGTGACATCCAAAATCCATGTGTACTTGCTGGTGCGCCAGTCAGGTGTGAATTGTTTCTTGGCATTTCAGATTTCTGTTGAGCCCAGTTGCCATTTGATAAATGCACTTGTTCTTGTCTCCCATATTCATCAGATTGCTTTTGCTTCAAGCTCTGCTGAATATACCCATTATTGACTCCTGCAGCTGACTGATGATTGGTAACAGTAGCACGAGGAGATTCATGTGGCGTTTTTTCTCTTTGCTCGTACTGAGTTCTTGTAGCATGATGAAAATTGGTAAAATCTGGGTTGTTCCTTGTTCCATCAGCATAGCTAGATGCTGACAAGGGTCGTGCATTTTGTTGTGCGCCACTTAATGCCGCAAGCTTACTCTGGTCATGAGCTGGCAAAGTTGAGTTGTTGGCAGTTGTCTGTTGAGCTTTCTGCAAACTCAGGCCACTCCATTCTTCCTTAGGACTATTTTTACTGGGTGTAGGCTGTAGTGTTTCTTGCATAAGGGCACTCCACCTCCCACTCTGCACTGATGGCAAAGCACCACCAAAGTTATCATTATCAACAGAATTACCATGGTTGTTGTCTCCTTTCAACAAAGCTCCCCAGTTGCTATCCTCATCATCCCCAAATAAGAACTTCTCCTCGGTAGGGTCAAGGCTAGCCCCACCACTTGCTGGCGCTACCTGCATTGTTGATTTCTCCTGCAGGCCCACTTGAAAATCAACTTGGTTTGGCCTACCATGAAAATCTTGAAGTTGAAAACCATGTTGTAGTTGATTTACTGGAGCAGGGCTGCCTGCCTTGTTATTATCACCATGACTTTGTAAGGGATTATTGCTTAAGAACCCTCCTTTCCCACGAAAATTCTGCATAGAACTGGAGTCACGTTTCTCGTGCGCACTAGGTTCATCCATTAAAGAGCTAAATGGCCTTGATACTTTTTCAGGCTGATTTGTACCTGCCCTTGTCATTGCATTCTGGAGATCAGCTGGGATGCCTAAGAACTGGGGGTACTGGTTAACAGACCCACCTCTGCCGGTAGCAGGTATTGGATAGAAGGACTGGTTCATTTGGGGGTTAGCCAAGCCCATGAGTCTCATGCCTTGACTTTGAGTGTTCGGAAACGCTGAACCATTTAAGAAATTTCCCGTGCCAGGAGCACCACCATACTGCTCCCAATTTGTGTTACTACCGGTATTCAACATTTGTGAGTTGCTTGACAACCTTGGGTCACCACTGGCAAAATTATTTGGCCATGCATAAGCCGTGGCCTCGTTGTTTGGCATTTCATTTGACATCGCAGGCAATTGATCAGCAGGCACTGTTTTTGCTGGAGCTTGGAACTGTCCAGATGAGGGCTGCATCCTGGCTCCATGATCAATCTGCTGCACATGTTGCTGTCTCTGGAACTCCTGCAGTTGCTTGTACATCATCTGTTGCTGCCACATCTGAAAATCACTATCACCCCCATGCTGTGTGTGGTGAAACTGTGACATTTCCAAAGTCCCTACAAGTCTAATGCCCGTGAAAGCGCGAACTGTCTGCAATAGGCAAATCCCAAAGTTTCATATCAAATGACAATGTGACCAGCTTTTGCCACTGCCTTCTGGGATGATGAAGATGATCCCGCCGAAGCTACCAAAGAAGGCTCACCCAAGAATGACAAGACTAGCTAAGTGGATCTGTAGATGTGCCCTCTATTTATGTGTAGCCTGCGAATGTTGAAGAATATTTGCATGAGAACATTGTTGAATGATTCTACAATAAATGAAAAGGCAGTACCAGTTCAGTATATTCCACAGGATAGGCATTCATGATTGATGAGGACAAGATGTGAAGCCTATCGCAGAAAAAATAAGCAGTGCCAAGAGCATGCAAAGTAAGAGTGGATTCGCCAGCTACCTTGGCTATTCGTATCTATTCTGCAGTTTGGAATTATTCAAATTAAAGCCATACGCATGTTTGAACGTCGACATGAAAATTAATGAAGATTAGCACTACCAAGTCTCCTAGAGATGCAACTAACAAACAAATGGATATACACCTGCATTAGAATTTAAGAGCATGGTTGATTAATGCAGTGAGGATGGCTTAAATATTGGCACCCACAACCTTAAGTGTGAGCCCAGGTCAGACGAAAGCAGTCCAAAAAAGGACGGTGGCGCAATTCAAGGTTGAACTATGAACTTGCTGTATTTTGTTAGTTTCTAGATGGCAAGTGGAGCCAATTAGCACAACCCAAGAGATGCATAAAAGAGAGGTTCAAACAACTGACAAACAGGTAGTAATTATCCTACTTGGGTCCGTTATCTAGATGGCCAGACGCCAAAAGCTTGTTAAATCATGGGCAACTACCAAGAAATACTCTAAACTCGCTCGAGGAAAACCACGTCCTTTACCTCATACCTCACACACATAGTATGCTCACACCCCTTAGAGGGGCAGTAAATCAAGCAAATAGAAGAGAAAATGAGTTACAAGTTCTCAAAGATCACATCTATTCGCTGCCATCTATTCGCTAAAGCCCAAAGATCACATCTTTCCCCACATAGACACCTTCCAAAGAGAGGCGCAGCTGAATAATAAATCTTGAAAGATGCGAAAGAGGCAAAGAGGGAAGCCGCCCGGATTCTGCTGCCTTCCGCTCAGAGCTCGAAGTCAGAGAGGAGCCACGGGAAGGTAGGTCCAGGACAAAAAAAATGAAGGAAGAGCAGAAACCAAGCGTCGCGCATCTGCTGGAGGCCTGGAGCATCCCTAAATCCCGTCCACGTTTCAGTCCCCACTAGGAGACGCCCGAATCCCGGAGCACTAAGCTCCAACGCTCGACTACCCCCCAGCAGGAGCAGGAGCAAAAGCAGAAGCTGAGCTGAACTGAAGCTTGAACTGAATCCGACCAGACCGCCCGGCCGGCCCACGCAAATTACCCACCAGGGAGAGAAAAATCAGCTGCCAATCGAGCACGAGAGGCCGCGCCACCCCGAGATCGACCGCGGCAGAGCTCCCAATTCCCCCACCCACACAGATCCCCCCGGAAAAAAGAACCCTAAAACTCTCTCACCCGACACAGAAAAAATTCCCCACCTCCAGACACGGCACGGGCCCTGCGGCGGAGCCCCCGCCCCGCCCGATTCACACCCGGCAGGGGAAGGAGCGCAAGGGGAGAGGCCCGGCCGCGAATTCCGGCTGATTCGTGCGAGACCTACCTCGATCGGCGCGGGCGGCGCGTGGGCGGATCGGATCGACGCCCCTCCGGCTCCAGGCCGCGGCGCGGGGGGGAGCAGCCGGCAGCTAGGGTTAGGGTTCGGCGCGGCCAAATGGGGAGGGTTTCGAGCTCCGGAGCGCGAGCGGGGGAGGAGAGAGAGTAGAGAGAAAGGGTGGGAGGGGGAGGCGGAGCTAATACTAGCGCAGGCAGCAGCTCGCTCTGTCTCTCTCTCTAGCTCGCTCGCGACGGGTGAAGATAAAGCGTGGTATACTGGCCCTGCCAAGTTTTCAACGAAGGCGCCCAGGTGGGCCCGGCTCGGGAGGGAGGTGCGATCTGGGCCGTCGGTTCGTGGTAGGCGGGGCTGAGCGACGTCAGATGGAGGACGGAGGCGGGTAACGGCGTTAGGGGACGAAAAGGACACCGCGTGGTGGTGGTAGGAAAAGGAGGAAAGGGAGCTTACGGGGATGTGAGCCCGGCAGAGAAAGTGAGTGCGAGGTAATAAGAGTGAGTAACTTTTTTTTTACAGTAACTGGGACTTTGTATTAAGGAAAAATTAATCCTTGTCTGGATGGTTGAGTGGATAAACCAATTTATGTTCAGTTGAAGATGTTAGATGTGTGATATAGATATGTGATGACCACACTCGGTAA
This sequence comes from Avena sativa, assembly GCA_916181665.1. Classification (NCBI taxonomy): domain Eukaryota; kingdom Viridiplantae; phylum Streptophyta; class Magnoliopsida; order Poales; family Poaceae; genus Avena; species Avena sativa. The sequence goes on along the minus strand of OV702293.1, from coordinate 440,247,645 downwards.
GGTGGTGAGATCCAAAGAAAATATTGTATTTCTATCAAAAGTATTATGATCTTATTGCCAATGAAGTGATCACCTGAATTAAAAGGAAGCCAAAACAAAGAAAATGCAATCTTGTGTGAATGGTTGAGTACGAACCAATTTTTGTTCAATTGAAGATGTGTGATATAAATATGTAATAACCACTCTCCATAAGGTGGTGAGATTCAAAAAATGTATTTATATCAAAGTAGTATGATCTTATTGCCAATTATATGATCACCTAAATTCAAAGAGGAAGTCAAAATAAAGAAACCGTTAATCCTTATCTAAATGGTTAAGTAGGATAAACCAAATTTTGTTCACTTGAATATGTGTGATATACATATGTGGTGGTCACACTCCATAAAGTGGAGAGATAAAAAATATTGAATTTATATCAAAGTATCATGATCTTATTGTCAATTATGTGATCACCTAAATTCAAAAGGAGGTCAAAATAAGGAAAATTTAATCCTTATCTAGATGGTTGAGTGTCAAAGTATCATGATCTTATTGTCAATTATGTGATCACCTAAATTCAAAAGGAGGTCAAAATAAGGAAAATTTAATCCTTATCTAGATGGTTGAGTGGGATAAACCAAATTTTTGCTTCAGTTGAAGATGTGTGATATAGATATGTGATGACCACTCTCCGCATAGGTGAGTCTAGGATCAAATCGGTGCGAGTGCCAAGCTTGAAAAAATCACTATTATTTTTTGCATTCAGTCATGATTAGCACAAATATTAGTAGCTAGAAGAACATATTTTTAGGGGACATCATGGCACCCCCACTGGATACGCCACAAACACTCCATAAGGTGGTGAGATCCAAACAAACATTGTATGTATATCAAACAATTACAATCTTATTGCCAATTATGTGATAACCTAAATTCTAGAGGAAGTCAAAACAATGTGACATTCTATAATATGTGGATTACCATAAAAAAGAATATGTGAATGACACATTGCACACAAAATCCAGCATGATATTATAGTCAAAATCGCAACAACAAAACTGGTGATAAAAACATTTTGTTTATCAACTCTCATGTGTGCGATGCCATATAGCATGAAGCATATCATGGTATCTAGAAGTGTGCAAATTAGACCAATCGTTATCATGGTGACACGAGTTGTGTAGCTCTTCCATGTTACCTCTTGTGTGTCATGTTAACCTTTCATATGTTGGCACTCGTTAATACTTTTGTTGTTCTTTTATTCTCTACCTCAACAACCAAATTTGTTATTGAAATTGATTGTAATAGAATTAATATATTTCTTCTTCTATCCATCTGGATGCAATATTGAGACAAGAGTTCTAAAAAATAGGCACATGTTTTGATAGAAAAACATCACACGTATAATGAACACCGTGTGTAGATCTAGAAAATAGGCTTCACACCTTAGCGCTAGGGGACGAGTATGGTCATGAAGGAGCTAGATGTGTTGTAGGACCCAAGTAGCGCCGTCCCTCATCTTTCTTGCCTTTTGTATTGAACGGTATCGAGGGTGACCCCTATGCTCACCCCTAGCTAAAGTTGTTTCTCAATGCCTTCTTCATCGCCCTTATCACGTCTTCGCAGGACCATGACAGTGGGGTGGTGACATAAGGCAAGAGCAGCGTAGCACCCTGGTTGGTGTCGCTTGTTTCATGGTGGGAGGGTCAAAGATGGAGGTGTATATTAGTCGAGGGTGGTGGAGTGTGTGTGTGTGTGAGATAGTTGAGTTTGTTGCCTTTTATGTAGAGATAGATGTTTTTTGGCAATGGTGTCGAAATGGTTTTAATACTTTTCGGACGCAAACTCTAAAATCGCTATCACATGAGAACTATGTTGTGTGTAGCTGATTTGCGTCCCTAAGTATACATTAGGGTTTGTCGTTCTCTTGGAGGGCATGGTCGGTCAATAACATGTGTATTGTCGTTTCCATGGATGCTAGTGTTGGACATAGGTGGTGTATTTTTGTTGTGGATGCTAGGGTTGGATATAGATGGTGTATTGTCATTTTTGTGGATGCTAGGGCTGGCCACAGGTGTTGCATTGTTGTTTTTGTAGATGCCAAGACTGGCCACTAGCGATGTATTGTCATTTTCGTTAACATATGTATAACACATGTCCTTGCATTTTTCTTAAAATCGCCTGCGTAAATCTTAGATATTATGGGTGAATTCCACACTTTTTAATCACATATAGATGCATGGTTTGTCTTACATCAAGAGAGTGGGATACTCTTCGACAACGTATACATGAAAATATTCCGCACATTTACCTCTACCAAGAGCTCATTGATTAAATGGAGCCTATTAGGGCTCATGTCCTAGTATTTTATATCATATCTCTTTGTCACCTTTATAGACGTTACTTATTCCTAACATGGCATGTATATGTGCACTTTACTATTGAAGATTGAGTATTCATGAAACAAACTAAAGGAAGTAGCTATAGGGTTTTATATGGAATGAATATATAAAATACCATAATTTAGTTTTCAACATGTGGGTTATTTGGCACATAGCCACATACCAGGTTCATACGGGTCCAGAAAAATCCAAGACAACCAATTTTTTATGAGCTTACAAACTATGTGCCCTTATGCTATCATTAAACGTTGGATGAACAAATATGCGAGTTAATTTGGATGAAAATTGGCTACGATGATGTTTTAATGTTGAAAAGAAGGAATTACTTTAACTTAGAAAAACAACACCAGGGGGTCAAAAATTGATCTTTCCCAGTAGTCTAATAAGTTGTTAAAGCATATCTCTCCTATCCATAGATACACACATGAACTACATACACACTTCTACCTGGAGTGTTAGATCTCAACTGGTTTGCGACCATAAGTATACATTAGGTTTTGTTGTTCTCTCGGAGGGCCATAAGTGGTGTATTATTGTTTATGTGGATTCTAGTGTTGGACATAGGTGGTCTATTATCATTGTGGATGCTAGTGTTGGCCACATGTGGTGTACTGTCATTTTTGTGGATGATAGGGCTAGTCACATGTGTTGCATTGTCGTCTTTGTGTATGTATGGATCAACCACTAGCGGTGTATTGTCATTTTTGTTAACATATGTATATCACACGTCCTTGCATTTTTCTTAAAATCGCCTACATAATTCTTAGCTATTATGGGTGAATGACACACTTTTTAATCACATATAGATGCATGGTTTGCCTTGCATCCACCTTTTTGAAGAGAGTATGCCACTCTTCGACAACATATACATGAAAATATTTTGTACATTTACCTCTACCAAGGGCTAATTGATTAAATGAAGCCTACTAGGGCCCATGTCCTAGTATTTTATATGAGATCTCTGTTGGGAATATGCCTTATAGGCAATCATATATGATGATATTCCCAATATATCCATAAAGTTATTAAGTTCTCATTATATGAAAATCTGATATATCATTGAATACGTGGTTCAGTTGTGAAAGTATATATTCATGTTGTTCATATTAGATTATCCTTGGTCATCGAGGTTGTGCTAGACACACAACTTAGACCAATGTGCAAGTCGGTTGATGGCACAGTTCGACTTATCATGAACATGGTGATGTCAATCATATTTATACTGATTCGGCTAAAGTGTTTAGCGAGTCAGACCGACCCACAGTTGAGATGCAATGAGCATGTTGTCATTTGTAGTCTCAAGAAATGGAATCCTTTTGATCTAAGGTGATCACATGGTCCGATTTGTGGGTCGGCTGACTTAGGTTCTATGAAACATTGTTCCGTAAAAGGACAGTTATAAATGTAGAGTTCGGGCCGGCGGTGAATCAAGTTGCGTGACGTGGATAAGAAAGATGAGATCTGCCCCTCCATAATGGAGAGATATTCTCTGAGCCCTCTCGTGTGATATGATTCGAAAGCATGACCATGTGCGCCTCGGTTAAGTGTTAACCGAGCAGTCAGACTAAGTGTTAGTCCAATGAATCGTATATCACAGAACAAGAAGAGAGTTGAGCTACTAAACGGATGACAACTACTCGTCTATAGCTTGACAAGATATATTGTGAGGAAAATGGACTTGGACGAAAGTCATATTGAAGGTTGTCTTTTGGACTTTACGACACTTGGAAGTTGGCGCATCTTGCTATCGGCTTGAGACCAAGTGTTCATGGGAGTGAGTTGGACTCAAAGCCATGACGGGATACTTGGAGGTGTAGCTCATGTCGTGTCTAGGTGTGTGTGAACCTATAGAGTGACACACTTAAGAGTAAGGGGCTCATGTGGATTTAGATCCATATGGAGATTGGGATACAACCTAGATGAGCCTCAAGATTTGAGCCCAACTAGGCGTGTATATAAGTGGAGTAACAAGGGATAGTACCTAACCCAACTGTTACTTTGTCCACTCCCAAATCTGGTTAGACATGATCTAGCAATCCTCTGCCTGGTGCTCCTTTCCTGCATGTGTGAATACCGATAGAGGTATTGCACGTGTGATGGTGGAGATGAAGGAGTTCGTGGGGATCTGGCGAAGCTATTCATTGGATCCAAAGGAGTTGCTCATGGGATCGATTGACACTGCCTCGACGCACTACATCAAGTTCCACATATGCGTGTCTAGCAGTAATCTCGTTGCCTGTCACCTGAGTTAGACCTTGGGAGCACCGCGTAGAAAAGTTTTTGTTTATCTCTGCGGCCCAATAATCTCGTTGTCACTTTTACAAACTTTAGTTAGGCCTAACATGTCATGTATATGTGCACTCTATTGTTGAAGGTTGAGTATACATGCAATAAACTAAGGAAGTAGCTATAGTGTTTTATATGGAGTGAATATAAGGGGGTCGAGATTTGATCTTTCCCGGTACGTGGATCATATGCATGCTTCCGTTACATTTTTTTTTTGCGGGTGGTTCCATTACATATACGGAACAACAAAATGCTAGGCAGGTACTCCATCCGTTTCGTAATATAAGATGCTTTTAGGTTTGTGGAAGGAGTATATCTAGACTTGTTTTAGTGTGTATAGATTCGGAGGGAGTATATTTCATCCAGGCGACATGTGACTATGTGAGACACACGCACTCTACGATAGTACCAAAGGACACCATCCACTCATTCAGCTTACGCGGCCTAGTGAACCCCACTCTTATCTTATCCAAAGTATAAAGAGAGAAAATATAGTCAGGCCTTTGACGCGCGCCGTGTACTACTGTCAAAGAAGGCGCCAAGAGGAGTTATTATGACACGCGCACACAGAGACACTCGCATCCGTTCGTGCTGCTACAACACACATGCTGTTCCTCCCTCGGTGGGCACCCCCCCCCCCCTTGGCCCTTGCTACAACTATAAAGTACAGTACGACAAGGCTTTCCCGATGTCGTCATCTCGGATCACATGATCATTGGGACTTGGGAACGTCGTGGCAGCAGCAGCAGTACCCGTCTCGTTTGGAACATTCTCTGCCGCCACTGGCCACTGCCAAAGCAGCCATCATGCAGCACGAGAAGCTGGCAGTGGCAGCAGTCAGCAGTGTAGTACACTACTCCTACTCTGGATGGAGTCAGTTGGGGGTTTGGGGCTAGAGGACAGGAGACGACGGTCGTGATGGATGCAAAAGGGAGGCAGGATGGCAGGTTGCTAGCTGCTTGTTTAATTGCGACCGGAACAAACAAAACAAAAGCAGGGGGCCGCTGCACGCTGCACGCGAGAGCACAGGTCACAGCTGCACACTGCACACGTTGGCATGGCATGCATCTCCTATAGGCTATATATCCACTGCTGTCGGCTGCCTGCGACAGCGAGTCAGCAGCCTTAGGAAGGTCAGAGTGGCAGGCAGACGTGGTGGTGGTAGACTGGTAGTAGTAACGTCACATGCTGCCTGGAGCTAGCTGCCGACCAATCACGACTCGCTCCAAGATTCTTGGGACGAGGGCATGCAAAAGGGACCAAATCCAGAGCCGCCACGCCACTGGTCGCCTGCCTGGCACTACACCTGCTGACACGCCCTCCTTTTCGTCATTTATAAATGCTGGCGTAGCAAGCAGCAAGGCAAAGTGGACGATGTTTTGGTGACATCATGAGTGAGGAGGACACACGCCCCCTTTTGTAAGTACTACTTTGCGTCACTAGCTCGCTCGTTCACTGGCTCGAATGGAATGTGAGTGAGAGGATCAAACGCTTTCTGGTCTTTCTCTTTCGAGACTGGAATTAAAACTGGGGACTGTCTAGCGTGAGGTTGACCTTTCCAAGCCGATGATTTGGACAAGTGTGCAGGCAGAGCAGCAAGAGTTTCTTTCTGGTTAGTGAACCCCATAAACAAAATTTTAACGGATTCTCACGGCCGGCCGGCCGGCTCGGTCGGTGCGCGCCGCTTTCCCATCGACCGTGACGACGACCAGCAGGACGTAACCGGTGTACTTGCATGCGGAGGTCTTTTTGACAAGGACACGCGCTAGCAGGTCAGTCATCACTGGGCAGCAGCAAGTGCTGCTCGTGGACTCGTGGCTGTCTAGATGCGATCAGCCGTAGTACTAGTATATTAGTACTAGTAGCAGTAGCACCAGGAGGAGGAGGCGACAACTTGGTCGTCCTCGAAAAGAACATCGGAAAGTGCCAGCCAGACAGATCCCCAAGTGGAGACAACATTCTCTCTCTCTCTGTCTGTCTGTCTCATTGATTATGTAGTAGGGCTGGACTGGATTGACCGGGCTCGTGACACGGATCGCAGCACGCAGCTGCCGGCCGCCGCGTCCGGTCCCTGCGCGCACGTCACGGCATCATTCTCCCAACGGAATATATCTGGACTGGACTGGACACGCCGTGTGCCACGGGTGTCTGTCTATCCACCCGAGTCTGACGTGCTCCGTCATGTGACCCCCCAGCCCAGGAGAAAAGAAACGGAGGAAAATTATGGGGATGTCCCTGCCACTACTCACTGGGCTGGCTGTCGTCGCAGCAAACAGGAGGCTGCAAAAGTCCGTCGATTTATTTAAAATAGACCCTGCGAGCGACTGCACGGACGCACATGGTTGACTAGTGTCCACGGAGGAAGCAGGGCAGTCAGCTGTGGACGGACATTCGTTTCTTTTCTGTCCTTTTAGTACAAGGAATGGATGGACTCGGATGGGGCAGCAGACAGGACAAGCAGGCACCTGGATGGATTCTGGTCCTGGCCCATGGGAATATGGGATGGATACACTGGGCAGGTTGGTTTTAAAAGAGCTTGATGATGCATGGGGGTCCTCTTGTGCCTCTTCTTCCAATCATATGGAAACGCTAGCATCAACGCCTCGATGAACCGCTGGAATGATGTACAGTTCTACTACTAGTAATAAGTACAGTACTAGCTTGGCAAACAGCACTCAGAATAACGACCGACCTGAAAGGCAAGAGGATTCTTGATTTTGTGGGACTGGCCGGTGTGCTCACGGCTCGGCCTTGTTGCACAAATTGGCGAGCCGGGCCTAGGCAGGTGTATGCAGACAGGGACAGCGTTCGCTTTATACATTTCCCCACAGGAACTTACTAACCTGACAGCGTAACCGCCATCACTGTAATACTATAGCACACAGCAAATTTGTCATATCCTGGTACACAGTCTCATAGTACAATCAACGGATATATTGTCTAAAAACAACCCGACAGATTTCACCGTAAACTGGAGCAAGACAAAACTAATACTGTGTGCAGTGCAACAAGGAAACCCCTGAAAGGAAGATGGGTCATTCTCGAATAGCTCTCACTTAAATTGTATCCATCAAAATCTTCAACACAGTCTGATCTGCATCTCTTCCCCAACAAGCTCAAATATCTCGTCAATTCTGAAATTAAATCAGGTCATCAATACTAACACAAAAATTTCTATGATACAGTTTAATTTCCAATTCTGATATTCTTAGCTTATGAAATTCAAAAGGCTACAACAGACGCTGAAGCAGTTACCTATTCGTATTGATGTTCACATCAGCAAGCCAGGAGGTTAAATAAACCTGTAAAACAAGCAATAACAAGACAAAACCCCTTCTTAGATAACATGCTGACATGAGCATAACATATTTGATCTAATCCAAACATGGCCCTTTCATCCTTGATTTACATGAGCCAAGCTAGTAAGAACCAGGACAGAGAGACTTGAGTTTCTAACGTAATCAATGCAACAGTTTTGCAGAAAATACACCCATACCTGCAACACCTCATGGGTTGGACTATGGCCAGGCTTCCTTGCCTGCAAGACATCAGCGCTCCAATTTTGCGGCAGTGGGCAGCTATCTCCAGACTGAAGGCCAATACTCTGAAATTCATAAAACTCCCCATCATATAGCTCATCCGACCATTCTAATGAAGGACCTGCACCTTCCTTTAAGTTGATCGACAGGAGATCCAAGACAATCAGTCTCTACATTGAAAACGATTTCCACTGTCAGGAATTCCCCAAAAGAATGGAGGAAACAGGCTGGAAAAAATGTGATTCCTAACTGCGCAAGCTAAACATAGCAGGATTGAATCCAGTAACTGTTTCCACGATCAACAAGTATCACCGTGTCATAGAAAACAGTATGGTGATATACCTTCAACTGTAGCTCCGAAACAAACATCTCAACAAGCTCCTGAGCTAGATCCTCTGAGATAAATTCATAAAAAAAAAGAAATGAATATAATAGATGTATCTTGATGGTTTAGGAACAACATATGTTTATGTGCAAATCTGAATATTGAGTACTATTTCAGAAATAAAACTGCGGTGAATTAGTTCGAACATAAGAAGTACAAGATACTTAATCAATTAACTTGATCTACTGTGGAAGTGCTACACTGAAAACTATATGTTACCTTACAGATTATTTGCAAAGTACATGAAACTCACTTGACTTTCTGACTAACATGGAGCTATTTCCCAAACTATAAATAATTCGTTTGAACTCCTGAATCATATGTGAGAATACATTCGTGGCATGCCTAACAGAAAGGGAAGAAAGATCACGTGTCTTCTTAATCCTATTAAAAAAGCTTTCTGCAGCTCTTAAATTAAGTACTGCCATGTCTAATACTCAACCAAATTCAGTTTAGAAAGGAAAGAGAAGTAATGGAACTTAATCCAGTTTTGCATAAAACAAATGAGCAACTCACCGAATTCTGGTATGGAGATCCATTTGTACACTGGAGCTCCTCCGCCATCCCCTGAATCATTCAAATCATCTTGGCTGTCAGCAAACCGGGATAGTGAGCTACTGGAAGATCCTTTGGAGAAACAGCGCATGGCGCGAGAAGCTTTAACCAAGTCGGACACTGCAAGGACCTATCACCAGGAAAAATGAAGAAGAAGATCACATCAAACAACCATGTATGCCTTACGGTAACCTAACTAATAGAACAAGAATAAACATGGCTATTCTGTGTAAGTATTACCATCTCCTTGTAGGCTGATAAAAGCATCTCTTGACATTGTACCTGAACAAGGCAAACAAAATCAAAATGAGACCAAGAAAATAACTTAAACCATGCCGCTGACTGAGTTCCTGCAGGAAGGTGTACCAACCTCCTTGTGCGCCAACTTGGCTCTGGCCCTGTCGCGGATCCCTGGCATGTCCTTGAGTACCCCCAAATCCATCCCTGGAATGTAGCTGATAAGCCCATGGAAAAGTACAACGACAACATCAGTTACTAGTTATTGAAAACTAAAAACCCGCATCGTAGCCGAAGAAAACAGCCAGAGAGGGGGGACATATACCTGCGTGAGAGGTGGGCATTGACGAGCGCAGCGGCGTGGGAGCGTCCGTCGGCGGCCACAGCCAGCCACCGGGTCTTGGCAGCAAGCAAGCGCGACCACTGGTTGCGGAGGTTGCGCTGTGCCGCCGGCCGCCACTGGCGCAGTGACAACGGTGACGGGCTTGGGGACGGCGAGGTGGGGTCAGCCGGGCGTCGAACTGGGGTTGGAGTGCCGGCCTCCACGGTGTCGCCCACTTCATCGATTGACATAGTCAAATTCCAAACAAATAAAATTATCTGTCAGAAGGGTTCCCTTCCACAATGAACATGTATAATGTAAACTGAATGTTTAGTGAATGTAGACTAAAGGTTTTATTTCCATGGTCCTGTCAGCAGCTGTTTCAATTGTGAAAATCTTTCAGATCGTGTAGTTGCTGATTGGTTGGGTGCTGACACTGATGGATAAAAATACCTTCCATCTTCTGTTTATATAACACGAAAGTGATAACAAAATGTATTAACTGAAGATTTCAATTCAAGTCTTCCAGACATAGACAAATTACAAAGGGGAAAACGATATGGATGTAAATTAGAAATTACTTTGGGGGCTTGGTCGGCCGTTTGCGAGCAGCAGGAGTGGAAGGGCGATCTGGGGGCAACTTGTGGCCTGCTGCGTTCAGGTTCCGGCGCGGAGACGGGGAACCGGCGTGGTGGCGCAGGCGTGCAGCTAGCAGTCGGCAGAGGCGGCGGCCTGCACGGTGCGAGGCGGGAGGCGAAGCTGGTCAGGGAAGGAGAAGAGGACAGTGTGGCGGCTCGCACGGCAGGGCAGCGGACGGACGCAGGGGAGAGGGGAGGGGGGGCCGGCGGCGAGCGGGTGGCTTGTTGCTGACAGCCTGCAGGTGAGGCACACGGGTTTGTGTCTTCGTCCGGTAGGACAGAATAATTGGGGCGTTCGTGGGCTATATACGGATGGGGTGGACACGAGCCAAATCTCAGTACGTAGGGGTATGAAAAGTTTAGCAGGACGCAGGCCATGGCCCTGGTTGCAAAGGGCCCAGCTCCAGACATGGGTTGGGCCATGGTGGACTACTTTTCAGAAAAAAAAAAGCAAAACTATCACATGTGGAACAACGTTGTCATATTGGATGTTTTTATAGCCCAGTCCAACTGAGATATTCTCATCTCCACCCACAATTTGTTGTTTGTTAGCCCGGGTCGAGCCAACTCAGCACTGCTGGCCTCATGCAAAAAAAACGCAACCATGCCAGGTTGCGAAGATCAAATTAAGTTTTGCAAGTCGCTCGAGCAGAGCTCGTCCCGCAAAGCACTGTTCAGGGGCCCACCATGACCCCTAAACTTGCGTCCCCAACCCCGTCCTCCTCTCTTCTCCCAGCGTTCGGTCGCTCTCCTCCCATTCTCCTCTCTCCTCTCCCGCGTCGGCCGCCCTACTTCCGTGCCCCCGTCATCCTCTCCAGCTGGACCAAGGGACGCCGAACCCCACCACCACCAAAGAGAGGCTCTTGGTCGGCCCTTCTCCTGCTCTGGCCCTCCTACCATCCTCCTCCTCTCCCACCATCTCTCCTCCCCTCCAGCCTGACATCGCCTCCGAGAACCACCGCCGCCAGCGCCCCACGGCTCTCCACGTCCCTCAGCAACCACCGCCGCCCCATGGATTGCCATGGCCCTAAGTAGCCACTGCTGGCTGTTGGGGATATGCTATATGGGTATCCTCATAGCATGTCTCTTATCCGGCTAACCCGGGTGGCCCACAGTTGGTAGCATGGCCCATGGCCTGCTGGGTGGCCCGGTTAGATGGATTCAGAAGGGAGGCCCATGCCGGATAAAGGAAGGCTATGGTTGGAGTCACCGACATACCCGGAGCCTTGGAGTACAAGACACGCAAGACTAGTAATAGACAGTGTAGGACTCTGTAACCTGTCCGGCTAGGACTTTTCCCTGTAACCCTAGGACCTGGCGGCTATATAAGTCAGGCCTATGGGAGCCTTTAGGGCATCGATTCATACAACCTCGCATAGCGAAACTATCTCTATAACTCGACGTATTGCCCTTATAGTGATTTATAGCAGGAGTAGGATTCCGCCACCGTCGTGGGATCTGAACCTGGTAAGCTGTGTTACCTCGTACCCGTTAACCGTCCGCCTTCCCCCACGTCTCTAAACACGCACTGTGAGGACCCCTCTATGGCGTACTCGTCGGCAATACAACGACAGTTGGCGTCCGCCATGGGGCAAGAGGCGCTTCAAGCTCTTCAGCGGGCGAGGACCAAGATCTTCACCGGAATCGGCATAACCGTAGCCATCGGTCGTGTTCTCTTCTCCGGCAATGTTCCGATCGTCCCTCTCGACGAGTTCTGGATCCCGGCAAAGACGAACCCTACGCGGTGCTCGATCGTTCCTGTCAGAGACATCCACCTCTTCATTGGCGAAACCGACTCGGGCACTAGTTCCCTGGGAGTCGGAGGAGCATCAAGGCCCGCACGGACCGCCTACGGACAGGATACGTTCGCGGAAGGATCGATGTCGGATCTCTCTTTGGAGTTTGCCGTCAAAGATCAGAAAAATCCAAGGCCCACACGGACCGCCTACGGGCAGGATACGTTCGCGGAAGGATCGATGTCAGATCTCTCTTCGTAGTTTACCAGCAAAGATCGGAAAAATTCAAGGCCCACCCAAACTGCCCCTTTGCAGGATATAAAGGTGGAAGATCACTGCAAGTCCGCCGGCTTCACCCGTGCATCTGGACAGCAGAGATCCAAGTTCATCGGCGTGGTTACCATCTTCGACATGGCGCGTTGCGTTCAGAGAGAGGGCGAAAACCCCCGCAATTACCTGGCCAGGTGGCTCCATGTACGAGCCGATCTGGCCCACTACCCCGATGATAACGCTATGTATCACTTCGTGGAAGGACTGGACCGTGGCACGCTTCTCCGACATTCTCTAAGGCGGCAGCAGGCGTCAGGACGCCTTACCCTCGAAGGCATGGTGAACACCGTCAACAACTACATGGAGGCTGACGCGGCAGCTCAGACATCGCTCTCGCTCGCTGACGGAGCCCCTCCGATTCAGCCACCACCACCACCGCCTCCGGCCGCCATCGTCGCAGCAGTGCCGCCACCTCTAGTCATCGTTGCTGCCATTGCACCTCCACCGCCTGTCATCGAGGAAGTCCTAGCATCCTCCGACTCTGTTATTGACGCGCTTTATGCTGACTTCAGTGCAGATTCAGAGGAGATAGATTTTAGTCCAGAATAGCTAGACTCCGCCATGCAGGAGATGGAGGAGGAGTACACGCGCGACGAGCAAGCCAACAACGTCGTCGTATCTCGAGAGGTGTTCATCACCATTGGGACGACGATGGATGAAGATCAACCCGGACGAGATCCGCCTACAGCGCTGGACAAAGGGAAGGGGCCACTTATTGCTGCTGACGATGATCGCGCAAAGGTCATGCCTCCTCTGCCTAACCCAGTACAAGAGCCGCAGGAACTCGGCACCGGCCTGAGCAACAACAACACCGCAAACTTGCCGCCTCCGGCATCTACGTCTGCTGCAGCCCAAGTTACTCCAGCTGATAGAGTGATGTACGACAATCTCCTCGTTGAGACACTGACCGTAGCTCATATCCGGAACATGACTCAGCTTGACGAGAAGCGCCAGCAGCTACTAGAGGAAGCGCAGGCCATCGCGGAACAAGGCGCTAAACTAGATCGAGATCTGGTCAATACGCAGAAGTCCATAGAGAAAGCTAGAGCAATGGAGGCCGAATATAAGACCCTGCTGCTGCAGCAGAAGGCCAAGAAAGCTCCAGCTCGCGTCATCAACGATCTTGGTGTACGGCGAAACCTAGGATGGGCTGCCTCGAAGCCGACACAGGCCAAGCCATACATCGACAGTGAAGGCAAGCAGGTGATGCCCACCCCACTCCTTAACCTCGCCGTCGCCAAGACCCTTCTGGAGCAGGATAGATCGTCCGAGGTAGTGGACCAGGTCTATGACCTAGTGGCCAAGGCGGTAAAGCAGCAGGAAAAGGCCACCTCTCAGAGGCTTGAGTCTGACCCAACACTTTGTCAGTCTAGCTAGTATAAACCGCCAAGGGACAGATCTCCTCTTGATGTCGGGTCCTAGACGGGTTCATCAGAACGAAGACGGAGGGATGCGCGCAACAGGAAGGATGCTATCCCTATATCCTCCGACCACGGAGAAAAGGCTCGACCTTGTCACCCATCGCCACCGCCCCGGTCCCCCCGACATCGCAAAGATCACAAGGCTCACAATCGGACGGATATGCCCCACCAAAGCAGTGCGGCATCGTCATCCGCGACAACACGGATCAGACCCATCATGACGGAGAGCGCAACCAAGGACACAATAGTAGGTCACGACATGACCCTCCACGTCCGACAAGCAACCGTGACAGGCGCGAGGCATCGCAGGAGGGTAACAGCAAGAAGGCTAACTCACCGCCACCTCCGCCTCCGTCACCACCAAGCAGTCACCATGGCGGAGGAGGCCCGCGTCGTTCACGCGGCCCATCCCCTGATGACAAGAAGAAGAAGAACCCGGAGCCATACGATGCACGTTCACGGATCGATAAGATCCACGAGGCCCGGGAAGGACCATACCTGGTACCACGTTGTTTTGGACCTGCAATACGGTCCGCAACTCACCCCAAAGGTTTCCGGATTGACAAGACCATCAAGCCCTATGACGGCACCGCCAAGCCAGCCACATGGTTGCAGGACTACGGCAACGCGGTGGAAATTGCCGGAGGCAACCCCAACGTCACCGTCAAGTACCTCCCGTTAATGTTGGCGGGCACGACCCGTCAATGGATCGACGACCTGCCGGAGAAATCCATCTACTATTGGTTGGACATGCAAGAAGCGTTCACAAAAACTTTGAGGGTACATACAAGCGTCCCTACACTGTTGGCGATCTACAGCGGTGCGTGCAAGAGAAAGACGAGACATCTCGCGCCTACCTCTCCTGCTGGCTGGACATGAAGAATTCTTGCGCGGGAGTGCACGCTCAGACCGCCATGGAGCCTTCATCAATGGGTTGGAAAGGGGCACGTTGCTCCGACATAAGCTAAAGCGCTTGCAGGACAACCACCAGCTTGACTTGAATCAGATGATCCAGTTGGCCAGTGAGTTCGCCGCTGCCGATGACGATGCTCGAGGCTCTCTGCCGGCAACGGTCGTTCCAACTCAAGCTCGGAGGAACAACAGTACAAAGCGGAAAACCGCTTCAGAAGAAAAGCAATCTACCGACATGGTCGCCATGACTTTTGCAGGACGAGGTGATGGCAGACAGCGTGGCCGAGGAAGGAGAGCTGGTCGTGGGCAGCAACGAGGAAGTGAAACTACCTCGGTGCCGCTCTGCGTTCCCCAAACCTACGAGGAGTACCGCGACATGCCGTGCCTCGTACACCTCGATGTCAACGGTAAGGCCAACTATACCAATCGACACTGCAAGTTCGTCAACGACCTCAAGGAAGACCCGGAGTCCGGCTACAAGCGAAGTCGGAAGAACAGACCGCGAGGCAAGGGCAAGGGAAAGAAGAAGGAGGATGAGTCCAAGGATTCAAGTGACATGGATGAGGACGTTGACCCCAAGCACGCCGCCAAGAGCGACGACAAGGGCAAGAACCCCTTCACGAAGAAGGCGCCAGTCTACCATACTTTCCTTGGCACCCCCACCGTCCGACAATAGAAGACCTCTCTGAGGATCCTGATGGCTACTCTACCCCCAGTTCCCCAGTACCTGCGCTGGTCGGAGGTTCCAATAACTTGGGACAGGACGGACCACCTAGACCTTATCCCTACGGAGAACCAGTACGCCATGGTCATCAACCCCCTGATTGACGGTGTGGAATTCACCAAGTGTATGGTGGATAGTGGAAGCAGCATCAACCTGGATACACTGCAGAAGATGAACTTGACGGAGACAAACCTAAGGCGGACCAACACCATCTTCCATGGCATAGTTCCTAGTCGGGAGGCTCGGTCCCTTGGGTGCATTACACTTCAGGTTGCCTTTGGCGATGTCAATAATTACCGCCAAGAGCGCATGACCTTCGAGGTGGTCCCCTTCAAGAGCGTGCACCACGTCATATTCGGCCGAGACATATTCCGCACGTTCATGGCCAAGCCATGCTTCGTCTACAACAAACTCAAGATACCCGGACCAAACGGTGTCATCACCGTATCCGGAAGCTTTACCAAGGCAAGGGACTGTGAGATCAATGAAGCAGCCGTTGCGGAAGCTATCCTCTATAGCGAAGAATTCAAAGAGATCCAGAGCAAGGTCGATGACTCAGAGATGCCCGCGTCGAAGAAGTAGATCTCCGACTCCGCTCCTGCATTCATGGCCGCCATCGAGACCAAGCCGGTGGAACTTGTGGTAGGCGATGCCTCCAAGACCACCACCATTGGGACGAACCTGGATTCCAAATAGGAAAGCGCGCTCGTCGAGTTCATCCATGAGAATAGGGACATCTTTGCCTGGCAACCTGCCGACATGAAATGTGTACTTAGGGAAATTGCCGAGCACAGCTTAAACATTGAGCCAAAATCCAAACCAGTGAAACAACCTCTACGACGCTTTGGAGATGAGAAGATACGCGCCATTGGCAAAGAGATAGCTAGGTTACTTAAGGCTAGTTTTATCCGAGAAGTCTTTCACACCCAATGGGTGGCCAATCCTGTACTTGTCCCCAAAAAGGGAACCAATGAATTAAGAATGTGCGTTGATTACACCGGCTTGAACAAAGCATGTCCCAAAGATCCGTTTGCTTTGCCTCGCATTGACCAAGTCATTGACTTGACGGCTGGCTCGGAACTTTTGTGTTTTCTCGATGCATACTCAGGATACCACCAGATCAAGATGAGGAAGTCGGACCAATTGGCCACTTTGTTCACTACCCCATACGACACGTTTTGCTATGTTACGATGCCCTTTGGGCTAAAAACGCAGGTGCTATGTACCAGCGGACAATGCAACATTGCCTTCATGACCAAATTGGTCGGAATGTTCACGCTTATGTGGACGATATCGCGATGATGTCTAAAAAGTCAAATGACTTAGTATTCGACTTAAAAGAAACCTTTGATAATCTCCGGAAATACAACATGATGCTTAACCCTAAGAAGTGCGTCTTCAGGGTTCCAGCCGGAAAATTGTTAGGTTTCATCGTTTCCCAGCGCGGAATCAAGGTCAACCCGGAGAAAATCAAGGCCATCTTAAACATAAACTGTCCGACATGCCTAAAGGACATTCAACGACTAACAGGTTGTGTTGCAGCAGTTAGTCGGTTCGTCAGCCGACTTGGAGAGAAGGCTCTGCCGCTATTCAAGTTGCTGAAGAAGGCGAACAAATTCACGTGGACTGACGAAGCAGATGCAGCATTGAAGCAACTCAAGGAGACTCTTTCCTCAGCGCCTATCCTTGCAGCGCCCGAGCCTAGCGAGCCCCTGTTAATTTACATGGCGACAACCAACCGGGTAATCAGCATCGTCGTCGTGGTAGAGCGGAAGGAACCAGGCTATGAGTACAGAGTTCAGTGACCAGTTTACTATGTAAGCGAGGTCTTGACGGAGTCCAAGCAGCGTTACCCGCACTACCACAAGATAGCTTATGGAGTATTCCTTGCTTCTCGGAAGCTGAGGCATTACTTTTAGGAGCACCCAATCACAGTGGTGAGCAAGACTCCACTGTCCGACATTATCAACAACAGCGACGCTACAGAAAGGGTCACGAAGTGGGGCATCTAACTTGCCTCCTTCGAGATCACTTACAAGAGACGCGACGCTATCAAGTCACAAGCCTTGGCGGATTTTGTTGCAGATTGGACGGATATGCCAGATGCTACTCCATTGCCGGAACCAGAGTACTGGGTGATGCACTTTGACGGATCAAAGCTTCTCAACGGCTTGGGGGCTGGTGTATTGCTACAGTCACCAACAGGAGACAAGCTACACTACGTTCTGCAGATCCACTTCGAGGCTACAAACAACATGGCGGAGTATGAAGCACTCATTCACGGACTACGTGTAGCCAAGGATATTGGCATCAAGCACATAGTTTGCTATGGAGATTCCGACTTGGTTGCCCAGCAGGTGGCTGGCACCTGGAATGCGCGGAACCCTATGATGGCGGCATATCGAGACAAAGTGGATGAGATAGCCAAGAGCTTCTTGGGCTACAAAGTCAAGTATGTGTCTAGGGAACAAAACAAGGCGACTGATCTGCTATCTAAGCTTGGATCAGGTCGCAAGCGAATTCCGCCAGGAGTTTTCCTAGAGCATCTGTGCACACCATCCATGAAAGGGGCCGACATCGACAACCCGGATAGAGCTGACTCTTTTGTCAACATAGTGACAAAGGTCCCTCCGGCTTGAACAAAAGCGTTCATGGAATATCTTGAACACGGAACTTTGCCCGACGACGAGGTCGAAAGACGGCAAATAGTACGACGAGCAAAGGGTTATACCATAATCAATGGGCAACTCTATAAAAGGAGCACTACTGGTGTATACCTAAAGTGTGTTTCCCAGCTAGAAGGTATGGAAATCCTACACGAAATCCATCTCGGAGATTGCGGGCATCATGCCGCTCCTCGATCGTTGGTTGCGAAAGCCTTCCGGCAAGGATTCTACTGGCTGACCGCGAAGGCGGACGCCGACAAGCTAGTTGAGACATGCATAGGATGCTAGTATTATGCCCGACAACCACATATTCCTGCTGAAGAATTGCGAACAATACCAATAACTTGGCCGTTTGCAGTCTGGCGGCTAGACATGGTTGGACCATTACAGACGGCACCATGTGGGTTTACGCATCTACTAGTAGAAGTTGATAAAGTCACTAAATGGATAGAAGCTAAACCCATTAGAAAGCTTGATGGGGCAACTGCCCTCAGGTTTGTCCGGGATTTAGTGGTGAGATTTGGTCTCCCGCATAGCATTATCACCGACAATGGCAACAACTTTGTCACTCGGAGAAGTGGAGGCTTATTGTTGGGAGAAAGGCATACGACTTGACCTTGCATCTGTGGCACATACACAATCCAATGGTCAGGTTGAGCGAGCCAATGGATTAATTCTGCAGGGAATCAAGCCACGTCTTGAGGCACTGCTACATAGAGCAGCTGGATCTTGGGCGGAGGAATTACCATCTGTGCTATGGAGTTTACGAACCACACCCAACAGATCCACCGGCTACACCCCTTACTTCATGGTATATGGAGCAGAAGCTATCCTACCTTCCGACATACTTCACGATGCACCAAGAGTCGCCGCCTACGACGAAGATGACGCTGAAGAATCCAGACGCCTAGATGTGGACCTTCTCGAGGAGGAGCGAGTTTTGGCATGCCAAAGATCCGCCATCTACCAGCAGAAGCTACGCAACTACCATAGTCGCCGCGTTCGGCATCGCTCGTTTAAAGAGGGGGATTTGGTGCTCCGACTTAAGCAAAAGAAGTCACAAAAATTATCACCGCCATGGTAAGGACCGTTCATCATAAGCAAGGCGCTACTCAATGGGTCTTACTACCTCGTTGACAATCGTTAACTGAAGGATAGACCCAACGAGGATCATAAGCGTAAGTGACGTGACCCGGATGATGACTACCCGGAGCTTGATCGGCCATGGAACATAGCACAACTACGTCCTTTTTACACTTAGCATTTTTTATCTAATTGTGTACCTCTTATATGATCAATGAAATAAAGCTCTCTGGTTCACTCATATTTCTGAGTCTTTTACCTCCTTTAGTGTTCATTTTTGGATCATGTAAAACCTTTATGCACAAGTTTTGCGATTGCACTTGTGAAATTCCGCCTATGGGCGTTGGCTTAAGTTTTCTGGTCTTCACGTTCTTTGTCGTTTTTATGTGGATTCTGGAGTAGTGACTTTCAGCACTTATTATCGGCGATTTTGTGCTTAGGTTATTGACGGTGCCATTGGGCATCATCACCTAAGCGCATGGTTCCGACAACGAGTCTTCCGACTCACGAAAAGTCAAGCATAAGAACCAAAGTAATGGATAAGCCAACACTTGCTTAAAAAATATATACATGCTGGAAACTAGTTCTTGAGTAGCAGGAAATAACAACCATTGTTTTCCGCCTTAAGATTACATAAATAAGTTTTTTCCGCATATGCACCAAAGGTGAAACAAATATTACAAAGTTGTTCTTCATTCCTTTGGCGCAGGTGACTTAGAAGCAACGTCATCACCAGCAGGAGAACCACCCTCGAAGTCGGCGGTGTGAAGAGACTCAGAGGAGCTTTGGTCGCCGTCATCGATGGTATTCCTAGGCACGAAGACGTTGATTTCAACCAACTCGGCGACTCTAGTGTCATAACCCGCGAGTGACAACAAGATGGACTCGTGATTAATTGCTTTGCCATCGTCGTCTACGTCGGGAATGCCAGAGGTCACCGTGTCGATGTCGGCATCTTCGTATTGTGCCTTCACCATTGACAGAGCCATCCTTGCGCCAGCCAGTGCACATGAAGCTTTCCAGCTTGTGATACGCTCGGGGGCTCGACACAGAATCTCCGAGTACTTCGCCACTGAGTCCGACGCCTTGATATTAATTTGAAGGGGCTTGGCGATCTCTTTGTCTTGCGTGATGGCGGTGTTGATGAAGTTGTCGGCAAGAACCATGCATTCCTTGGCCGGAGGAGGCGAATGGGTCAAACCCATTGGAGCTGCAAGTTCCGACAAGGAGCGCATGAGTTCAAAAATTCAGAGTATCTAGACTATAGGAATCCAAGACGGAGAAAACTTACTGAAGATGCTGGCCTCAGCTTGCCAGAGGGTGTCCGCCAAGGATTCTTTCTCTTGTTGGAGGAGCTTATACGCCTCATGATGGCGTTGATTCTGCTCATCGGTAGCTAGCTTTTGATCTCTTAAGATCGATATCTCCTCCTTCAAATGATTGATCTCCTCGGTGGTGGAGTCTTGTAGGGCCTTCATTGACTCCTCATGCATTTTCAGCATGTCCTTCCTTTCCTCCTTAAGGATTTTGTTCTTGCTATCCAGCTATTGAATATGCTTGGATTGCTCGACAATATCCTTGGCCTTGGCAACATATTCTGCAAGTCGGAGAAATCAAAGTACACAGTGAGTACTCGGAGAATACGGGCACAAAACCAAGTCGGAATACGAAAAAGAAAACAGACGCTTGCTCTTGGTGATCTGTTCCTTCAAGAAGGCAGTTTTACCCTTTTCAGCTTCCAAGTCTGCGCGCATCTTCTGATACTTGCCATTGGCCATGCCTCTCCGAGCATTCTCGTTTTGTGGAAACAAGGGAAAAATTAAAACGTTGTTTGGTCTGCTTGGAGCATCTAGCCGGAAATTTTCCACCTAGACGCTCGGGGGCTACAACGAGAGTTTTTTGAGTTAACAATATGCTTAGCTTTCCTTTAAGCATCTAGTCGGAACTAATTCAGTTACAACTAGAGGCTTGGGGGCTACAGTACAAAGTTTTAAACTGGGATATATGCTTAGCTTTTCTTTAAGCATCTAGTCGAAGCTAATTCAGTTACAACTAGAGGCTTGGGGGCTACAGTATTGAAATTTACAAACACTACGTATGCTACTCTTAAAGCATCTAGCCAGAATAATTCATTCTACCTAAATGCTTGGGGGCTACAGTGAGAAGTTTTCTACTTTAGTTACTCTTAGAGCATCTAGATGCAAAGACCTATGGTTTTCCGTCTACATCCTCGGGGGCTATAGTGGGATACTCATATGAAATGCAAAAGGCAAATAAAACTTACAAGTGTAATGATCTTGAGGTTTGTAGCGCTCTCGGCCAGCAGCTTGCCAAAGGATATGTTGTTTCCTCGCAAGATGTCTGCTTGTCGGAGGAGCTCCTCAAGACCGCACGTCGGAGATGTCGGCGCCGCACCAGGAACCAGAGCAGTGCTACCTAGCGTAAGTGCCGGGTAGACTATCTTCAGAAACTCTATGGGTTTCTGGGGGGGCGAGGTTGCCGCCTTCGACAGAAGTACCTGCTACCACCACCGCCTTACCGCCACCGATGGCATCCTTAGCCGCAGCTTCATCCATTTGGTGGGCGGCACTCTCCTGCGTCGCCTGCTCACCGACAACAACAACCTCGGTAGAGGCACCTGAGTCCACTTCCATGGCGGAAGGGCCAGATGCCTCCTTAGCTTGTGAGCTTGTCGGGGCAGACGAAGGCTTGACAGAGGGAGTGGCAGGGGCGATGGCGGGAGATGCATCGCGATGCAGCATGTCCTTAATGGTTTTAGAAGCCCCCAATGATTTGGAGGTCTTCTTCAGGCTGGTCGTGGCTTTCTTCCTGAAACGTGCAAAGTGCATAAGTATAGGAGGAAGACGGATAAATAGACAATGTCGGAAGAAAAGAAGCTTACACAAGTGGGGGTGCTTTGGCAAAAGGGATCCCGATGGTTTTTCTTTTCTCCGCCTCTAGGGCGGCGGTAGTCTTTTTGGAGGCTCCACCCTCCGTCTTCTTCTTCTTGCCTCCGTCGGCAGCGTCAGAGGTAGAGCTCTTCCGCTTCACGCCACCAGAGCATCGTCATCGGACACGACGGTGACTTCCTTCATCTTTGGTCCATAGATTTTGGGAGCCATGCTGTCCTCATCTATGTTGCAAAGCTGTTAAGTGAAGAACCACCGTGTTAGATGAGATGGCAGTTGCTAGATGGAAGAACTGGAGTATATGTCATACACGGAAAATAAACAGTTACCTTTGGGCACTTGCCGTCTACGAACATGTCGTAGGTGATGGCGAAGCCACGCTTCTTGTCCTTCACCTTGATGATGTCCTTAAGACAGAGCTTGACGAAGTCACTCGAGAAGTTGTCCACGGAGATGCGGAGGCTATCCCTTCTGTCGCTGGTATACTCGTGCATGAGCTTCGCGTGGTTCTGCAGAGGTTGGATTCGCCTGATGAACCAGCACATGGCTAGGTCCATGCCGGTCAAACCTGTCTCTACGAACCATTCGATCCGCCTTATGGCACGAGAAGCGTCGAGGTCGGAGGGAAGGGAGGCCTGGGATCTCCATGACGAGGATTCAGCGGCGGATCCGTCTACGAAGTCCGGGTACGTTACTTCTCGGCCAGCCAAAGGGATATCTGGGCCATAGAAGTAAGTACACTGCCAATTCTTGCAGTACTCGTGGCCGACGATGTCGGGGAACCGCCGGCCAGGACGGATCTTGAAGCTTAGGGTGCTACAGTTCCTAAGTTCATCCTTGCTAGCTCCAGCTTCACGCTTGACGGTGAAGAAGTACACGAAGAGATCTAGCCTAGGCCTTATCCCTAAGTAACCCTCGCAGAGCACCGCGTAATTGCTAAGTGCTAGGATGTTGTTGGGGGAAAGGTTTTGGGGCTGGACTCTATAGTGGTTCAAGACGAAGAGGAAGAAGTTGGAGATGGGCAGGGAGATGCCGCGTACCAGTTGGGCTTTGAGGTACACCTTTTCTCCGGCTTGGGGAGAAGGTGTCACCTCGCCGGCCGGCGCCGCCCGCCAGGTGAGCCCCTCCGTTGCAGTGAGGTAGCCCTCGGCGATTAGCTCCTGGATATCACGATTGGTGATGTATGAGCCGCGCTAGTCGCCCTTGTGCGAATCAAGATCCTCCTCCAACGGCTCTAGCACCGCTGGATTATGGTCGCCACCGGTGGACTCAACCACCACCGAGACGGGGATGACCAGGCCCTCTGGAGGCACGACGACAGAGCTCGCCGGCTTCACCGCGGCTTCGCTCGACGACGCCATGGAAGGGGAAGTGCTGCTGCTAGCCATGGAGTGAGTATGGAGGTGACTGATGCAGATTTAGGCTAGGGTTTTTCGCGAGTTTTGCGCGGAGAGCTCGAGGAGGCACGCGCTAGAGGAAGAAGACGATGTGAGGAGAATGAGGTAAAAGGTAAGAAATCCACCATGGTTACTATTTATCATCTCCAGCGTTGAGATTCGTGCAGCTTGATTGAACGATTGCCGCGTAGACAACGTGTTTGCGAACGTGTGCGGAAATATCGCCACGTCTCCAACCGTCGCCGCCAACGGTTCGTATCGCTCGCGTGAGAAAATTGGACATGATTGCGTATTCTGCATATGTGAGTTACGAGGCGTCGCTGACCTAAGCCTACGTCGCCCTAGCTGACATAGGCAGATGAGCCTTCACATCGAAGATTCCGACATGGACAGATCCAGTCCGGCTATGGAAGAGTACGATGGAAGATTCAGCTTTTCTCCGACTTACAAGTTGAAGACGGAGAAAACCTTGCAGGGTTCTTTGGGAGGACTACAAGATGTTGCTTGACGATTTGCCGATATCCATCTAGACGGAGCATTCCACGGGAAGAGGCAAGACGGCGCAAGATCTCGGAGTTCTCCAGGGGCTAATGTTGGGGATATGCTATATGGGTATCCTCA
Source organism: Avena sativa (assembly GCA_916181665.1). Classification (NCBI taxonomy): domain Eukaryota; kingdom Viridiplantae; phylum Streptophyta; class Magnoliopsida; order Poales; family Poaceae; genus Avena; species Avena sativa. The sequence continues at coordinate 440,223,503 of OV702293.1, read as the reverse complement.
TAGCATGTCTCTTATCCGGCTAACCCGGGTGGCCCATAGTTGGTAGCATGGCCCATGGCCTGCTGGGCGGCCCAGTTAGATGGATTCAGAAGGGAGGCCCATGCCGGATAAAGGAAGGCTACGGTTGGAGTCACCGACGTACCCGGAGCCTTGGAGTACAAGACACGCAAGACTAGTAATGGACAGTGTAGGACTCTGTAACCTATCCGGCTAGGACTTTTCCCTATAACCCTAGGACCTGGTGGCTATATAAGTCAGGTCTATGGGAGCCTTTAGGGCATCAACTCATACAACCTCGCACAGCGAAACTATCTCTGTAACTCGGCGTATTGCCGTTATAGTGATTTATAGCAGGAGTAGGATTCCGCCACCGTCGTGGTATCTGAACCTAGGTAAGTTGTGTTACCTCGTACCCGTCAACCGTCCGCCTTCCCCCACGTCTCTAAACACGCACTATGAGGACCCCTCCATGGCATACTCGTCAGCAATACCACGACACTGGCACCCTAGGACCCAATTGCTTTTTATTTATTTTATTTAGGGCCCCTTGTGTGATAGTTTGGAACACTCCATGATTTCCTAGTTTTGGGCCAATATCAACCCATAAGGGCTACCAAACAAAGTATGAGTTGCAGCTCCTCTCAAGACATATGGACTAACAAACACACCACAAATTTTTAGGCCAGCTTGTATGATGTCAGATATCTCAAGTGGGAGAGTGAATTAGAAGTGACACAGTCTACCAAACACACCCATAACTATCTACTTAGGCTTTTTTGACAAAAAAAATCTACATTGTGGTAGGTGTGTGTGACGCATAGCACTGATCGTAAGATTTATGCGTGTTAAGGCATTTTTTGACCGTTCGGGTTCACCTGTCGGTTTTGTTTTGCAAAATCCCCAAAATCTATTTTCTTACTACTTCTTAGCACAGTAAATATCTCCACATCACTGACTTATATGAACCACTTTTACAGTAAAATATCTCCACATCATCGGGAGTGCTGGTGTAGTCACAAAGTTTGGTATTTCTTTCTCCCATATTTACCAATAGAGTTGATACTATTTTTATGTGTTTTTGTGTTTAAAGGAAAACTAAAAAGAAAAAGACTAAAAACAAGAACAAATAAAATTACGTTGAAAATCTAAAGGAGAGGGAAAACCTAACAGTGGTGCAACCTCCCCAATCTTAGGTGTTTACACAAAGTTGGTGTTGACGGTGCCAGAAAATGTTCTAGCAGTTGTAGTGGAAATTATCCAGGCACCTCCCACTGTGAAATCTCTCTAGCAATTCCCCGGCAACGACGCCATAAAATGTTATTGATGGAAACAACTCCGTATACCAATTCGTTGGGAATCCAAGTGCAGAGTGTTGTAGCAAGCTTCTTTGCCCTATAAGGGTGACTCGAGGGTTAATATCAAACTCTCGGGGAATTATTTGCTTGGAGATTTAATATTCCTCTTCTCTTCAAGCAACTTACAAAGCAAAGTTTTGTCTTGTGTCCCCAAATCCACCATGTGGTTGTCAAGCACAAGGTTTCTTATTAGTATTATGAAATAACAATAATGAATAAAGTAAAGTAAACAAATAAAATCTAAGCAAGCAAGACAATAGCAATAAAAGATAATTGTTTTTGGGTTTTGTGTGTGTGCAAGTGAAGAAAGTATTTTTGTATTTTTTAAATAATAAATTGTATAAAATATAAAGTGTGATAGTGGTGTTGGAAAAGTGTTTTTATGGTTTAAAATGGACCTGAGTTCATGGGTTCACTTGTCTGCTCTCTTTTTGGGTTATAGTGGACACAAAAAATTCATCAAAGACATAATATTGGGTGAACTTCTACATGTGTTTGATAAGCATTCATATGGACTTCACGTCCTAACATAGAGATGATGCAACACATATCTCTTATACTCCTCAAGAAAGGGAAAACTACAAGCAATCTTGAATTAAGTATCAATAGAGTTTAGCCTTAGATATTTTGACATGATGTTTGAATCACAAATATGCTACCTTGACCAAACAAAATTATCTAGCTGTCACAAGATAATTATAGCATATGAATTCACTTTATACCTAGTGAGGCAGCAAAAGAAAGGTAAATACCATTGTAGATCTTGAATTTGTTGTCACTACTCAATCACTACCACCATGCTACTCCATCTAATACACACTTCTCCCCCACATTCTCTTGCATACGGGATCAGAACAAGTACTTAAAAATGGGGTACATGATATGCATCTAGAGGTTCCAATCTGATATATCAAATCATAGAATAAAGATTCACCATATAGGAATTACAAATATGACCATAATCATGTTGGGCAGTTTATACGGTACTAGATCTATGAAGAACAAGAGAGATCGAGAGATCAAGCTACTACCACAAACCCATAGTCTAGAGGTGTACTACTCCCTCTTCATCATGGTGATGATGGTAGAGACGTTGGAGAAGGTTGAGATCCCTCCGGCGGCGGCGGCAGTGGAGTTTCCCCCTCCAGTCTGCATTGGTTCTAGATCTGTTTTGGTGTTTCGGTGTTTCTGTGGTGCCTCTCTCCAGGAAGTTTTGAGGGGCCCTTTATATAGTGGTTTTTAGGTCATACGAAGGATGTGCAAAATATTGAAGAGAATGTATGGTCGAGGGAAGAAAAAGCTTGGGTGGCATGCCCACCCTTACTAGGTGTGCCACCTAGGCCCTTTTGGCCCTCCTAGCACATCTAGTGAGGTCCAAGTGCTCTAGATGCTTCTCTTGGTGAAATATTGACGCTCCTGAGATCCCGACTTCATTTGACTTTGTTTAGGTCCCTGGAAGACAACAATACACAAAATAGGGTTTCCCTGTCCTGCAGAGTTATAAACAAAATAAAGGGGATCATTGGTACATTCCCATAAATCAATGTAAAACATGAATATAACATCATATATGTAGCAAATATGTGGGAATTCATAGCAACAAACTATAAAGTGCATGTGTGCATTTTTCATGTATTAGTGTCCTCCTCCTTCTCTCTATTCAGGGCCACCACAAAAAGCACACCCCCACAGTTACACCCCTTCTTCCTCAAAACAAAAAAGTCCCCACTCTCGACCCACACACCCAATGGACCCCACCTAGAACATCACGACATCTCCACGTGAGGACATTGGCGAGGAGCGCATTGCAATAGTTTCACTAAGGACATCGGGCACAACTCTGCTGCGAGGTGGCGAAGGAGGGAAGTTTGCGTCAATAGATGCAGAGCCCGACATAGTGGATGATGAAGACATAGGTGAAGGTGGATCGGGTTGCACGTCAGGGTTTGGAGTGGATTTGACTATCACGACAGAGATGGATGCTGCGATAGGAGTTTGAGTGGTTTTGACTGCCGCGATAGGAAAAGATGGCAAAAACAAATACCACAACAGGACATGAATTTTTGGTGGAGACGTTGGGTCTCGTGATGATGTGGAAGGGATCAAGTATGGAACTTCGAGTAGGGACTGGTGGTGTAGATGACTCAAAATTTGTGTGTGTGTGTGGGGGGGGGGGTGTACGGTTAGCAAAAGGAAAAATATGTTCAACAAAAGTTACATGACGTGGCACATGAATATGACCTAATAAAAAATCTAAGCAACGGAAACCTTTGTGTTCATCGAAGTAACCTAGAAACACATAAGAAACAAATAAGGGTGCTAATTTCTGAGGAGAGGTAGCATATGCATTAGCAAAGCAAAGGCAGCCAAAAACATGAAGTTCAGAATAATTAGGATGACATATAAAAGGAAAAAAATATGGAGTGGTGTTAGGATTGGTTTAGGAGGGACGGATATTGAGTAGATATGTGGTAGTGCCCAAGGCCTCAACCCAAAATTTTGGTGGCATAGATGTGTGTATTAAAAGAGTTCGAACATGTCATTAAGAGTGCGAATAGAGCGCTCTGCTTTGTTGTTTTGAGGAGATGTATATGGGCATGAGAAACATAAAAGTATGCCATGTTGAAGAAAGAAATTACGATTACGAAAATTTTGAAATTCGTGGCCTTTGTGACATCTTATAAATCGTACGGGAAGAAATAAGTGGGTGGCGACATATCGTTGAAAGTTGAGAAAAATTGTATGAACATTGGATTTATTTTGCAAGGGAAAATTCCAAACAAAGTGGGTATAATCATCCAGTATAACAAGATAGTATTTGAATCCGGAGACACTAGCATGTGGTGACATCCATAAATCACAATGTAACAATTCAAAAGGAAAAGTGCTAGTGGAACTAAAGGTAAGGCGCACATGTTTGCCTTGTTAACACGACTGATGCATGCAGCAGCACTTCGTTGGGAGACTGATACGTCCAATTTGCATTACCATTCTATATCATAATTTACCTCTATTTATTGATATATGTCTTATTATGAGGTGTTACTTATGTCTTTTCCTCTGTTTTTGCATGTTGGATGATTCTTGGAGGATGGACTGCTGGAGTCAGGTTTCTGATGGAAAAAAGAGGTGTTTTTATGCAATTTCGCGAACATCAGAAAAATACTAGAAAAATATTGGAAAATTATATTTTCCCAGAAGACGGAGGAAGCCAGAAGGGGAGGCATAGCCGGGCCACATGGGCCCCACACCCCCTAGGCATGGGCCCACCTTGCCCCGCGCCTAGCGCAGGTGTGGCCCACCTGACCGGCTCCCGACTCCGCCCTCTCGCCTATATATTCCCCACGGAACCCTAATACCAGGGGGGCGACCACAGAAAGATTTCCACTGCCTCTGCGGGACGGAAAACACCGAGAGAGAAAGAGCTCTCTGGCAGACAGATTTCTACCGGGGAAATTCCTTCCCAGAGAGGGGAGATCATCGCCATCAACACCGTCATCAAGCTAGGCTTCATCGAGATCATAATCATCATCCATGATACATCCAAAATGTATCTACTTTCTCGAACACTTTGCTATTATTTCTTCCCTAAACTTGTTTGATTTGGATACAACTAACACGGACTTACGCTGTTTTCAGCAGAATTACCTTGGTGTCTTGTTTTTGTGCAGAAAATGAACTATCGGGAAAAATCCCGAAAAATATGCCAAAAACTATTTCGCACTAGAAGATCCACGGAGCCAGAAGGGGAGACAGAGGGGAGGCCTAGGGGGCCCAGACCACCCCAAGCGCGGGCCCACTGACCCCGCGCCTAGGGGAGGTCTAGCCACCCCAGGCAGCTTCTCGGCCCCCCTCCGCGTCTATAAGTTGCCTTCTGACCTAAAAACAGGAGGATTCGATAGTTTTCCAGAAAGAGTTCCGCTCCGCCGCCGCCATTAGAAACCAAGATTCGGATCCAGAAACTCCATTCTGGCACCCTGCCGGGATGGGGAATTTGGAGAGGATCATCGCCATCGTCATCACCAACGCATCTCCATCAACCACCGATGTTTCCCACATCCATGAGTGAGTAATCCCCCGTTGTAGGCTTGGGGATGGTAGGGATTGGAGGAGTTCTATCATGTAATCGAATAAGATCTGTTAGGGGCATAGTTCCTAGTATCTCTATTAGTGCTATTTGACTTTGTTGTAACTTCTTGTGCTTAATGCTTGTCACTAAGGCCCGAGTGCCATGATGTTAGATCTGAACTTATTATTAAATCATTATGATAGTATTATTTGTGATCTTATATGCAAGTTGTGTACACATATCATTGTCCGGATCCAAAGGCCCCAAAGTGACAATAATTGGGACAACCGGAGGGGATGGCTATGGTGTGAGGATCACATGTGTTCACAGAGTGTTAATGCTTTGCTCCGGTGCTCTATTAAAAGGAGCACCTTAATTGCCAATAGTTCCCTAGAGGCCCCGCTGCCACGGGCTGGCTGGACAGAAGATATTGTGCAAGTTCTCATTTCGAGCACGTATGACTATATTTGGAGCACATGCCTAGGATTGTTTAGTACTTGGATGCTTGTTATTATTTATCTGCAATGCCCTATGTCTTGAAGTTACATGTTTAGACTCGTCCATGCAACGCCCGTCCATCCATCCCTATGCCTACCGCACTCGAATCCCACTGTTACTGTTACTATTACTATTGCTCCTGTTTCGCTATTGTTGTTGCTACTACAAACTGTTGCTACTGATAAAATTCTGTGAGAAAGAACTATTTCCAGGTGCAGCTGAACTGACAACTCAGTTGTTAAGGCGTGCAAGTATTCTTTGTCTCCCCTTGTGTCGAATCAATAAATTGGGTAATACTACCCGCGAAGACTGTTGCGATCCCCTACACTTGTGGGTCATCAAGACTATTTTCTGGCGCTGTTGTCGGGGAACACAGCTTTGTTTGTAAGTTCACTTGGATCTATTATTGTTCTCTGCTACTCCTTTCATCATGGGGAAGTCTCGTGATGGAAAGTTCCCTATTTTACCATCAACTACAAGAAGAGGTACAGTCCTAAACACCTTTGTTGCTCTTGATTCACCGTCTATTATAAATAAGCTTGTCACACCACCACCACATGCTCATGCTACACACACTGCTACTACTGCTGAATCTAAAACTGCTTTTGATACTCATAATGTTACTTCTACTATGCTTGATGCGAGTGGTTCATTAGGTCCTTTTCTAGATGGTACTATGGCTAGTCTAGGAAATACCAAAACTCCTAGTGAATACATTGTTACACCTCTTAGCTGACCTGAGTCTAGTGAGAGTTTTGATATTAATGATGGTTACATAGAGCTCACTGATGAATTTGTTGAAGAGTGCCGAAACACACATGGTGCTAGTGCTATTAAGAGTCTCCTTGCTAGACATACTATTATACCTAAGAAGTCCTATGATCCTAAGTTTGCCACCTCTCCCATAGATATTAAAGATAACGATTATGATTTCTCTCTTGATTTATCTTATTTAGATATTGTTGAGAAAGAACCTTTTTGTGGTACTAAAACCGAGAGTGTTGTGGCTCATATGAATGAGCTTTCTATTATGAGTGCTTTGTTCTCTGATGATTTTAAGATGCCCAAGTACTTTGTTGCTAAGATGTTCCCTTTTTCACTAAAAGGAGAAGCTAGGGCTTGGTTTAATAGATTACCTCCTGGTTCCATTGATAGCCATGATTGCTTGATTGCTTCTTTCTTCCATAAATATTTTCCTCCAGTGCTAGACATGCTGCTTTGCAGAGACTTTTTGATTTTAAACATGAAGAAGAAGGGAAATTGCCTGGGTCATGGAAAAGATTTTGTTCCTTGATTCATGCATATCCTGGATGTCCATTACCTAAGAATGAGTTGCTTGATATTTATTATAATGGACTAACTGATGATTCTAGGACCTACCTAGATAGCTTTGTTGATTGTGTTTTCAGGAAAAATACTCCTACAGATGCTGAAGAATTAATGAACAAGATAAGCAAGAATTATGATGATTGGACTTCAACTGAGCTGAATACACCTGAGCCTATTACTCCTGAACCAACTGTTCCTGAACCAGTTCCAACACCAACAACAAAGAAGAGGGGAGTTATTACATTAAATGATGAAGTGATGAAGGAAGCTAAGAAGTGTCTAAAGAAGAAAGGTATTAGAGCAGAAGATGTGAAGAATCTACCTCCTATAGAAGAATTATGTAAGCCAATTCCCCACTCATCTACTATTGAGGTACACTCTCTCCAACACTCTGATGAAGGTGATATTCCTTATGGTAAGCCTCCTGATCAATGCTTAGAGGAACTTGACATTTTTATTGTTAAACAAGGTAATTTTAATAAACAAGTTCAGAATCATTTATTGGAAAAATTTAGAGCTATCCATGAGTTGAAGGATATCGTGGAAAGAATTTCTAATGATATTAAAATGCTTTGTAAACACTTTCAAATGGTTCAAACCCAACTTGATCAACTTGCTAAAGTGCAAAAGGATATGCTAGTTAATGCTTCAGGAAATAAACATGCTTATGGAATTAAAACTAGGAGTGGTGCAGCTACTCAAGATCCTTTATATCCCGAAGGACACCCTAAAAGAATAGAGCAGGATTACCAACAAAGTGAGGATAGTGGTAGTCCTCGTAAGAGGAAGAAAAAGAAACATAAGAAAGTTGAGGAACCACTTGAACCTGCTGTAGATCCTAATAGTATATCTATCTCTGATGCTGAAACTGAGAGTGGTAATAATGATGATGCTCCTGATAAGGAGGAAGTTGAGGAAGAATCTGAGAAACACACTAAGAACACTAGGTACACAAAGGAATATTTTATTGCTAATAAACATGGTAAAGAGAGAGAACCTTGGGTGCAGAAACCTATGCCTTTTCCAGGTAAGAAACAAAAGTCAAAGGAGGAAGAACACTACAACAAGTTTGTGAGTGGATGATACCTTTATTCTTGCAAATTCCTTTGACTGATGCTATTAAACTGCCTCCTTATTCAAAGTATATGAAGGATATTGTCTCTAATAAAAGGAAGATTCCTAATGAGGAAATTTCTACTTTGCTTGCTAATTACTCCTTCAATGGTAAGGCTCCAAAGAAACTTGGTGATCCAGGCATACCAACTATTCCTTGCTCCATTAAGAATAATTATGTTAGGACTGCTTTCTGTGATTTGGGAGCTGGAGTTAGTGTTATGCCTTTTTCTCTCTATAAGAGGCTCCAGCTAAAAAAGTTGATACCAACTGATATTTCTTTGCAAATGGCTGATAAGTCAACTATTGTTCCTGTTGGTATATGTGAGGATGTTTCTGTTCAAGTAGCTCATAATTGCATGGTTCTAACTGATTTTGTTGTGCTTGAAATGCCTGAAGATGATAACATGTCTATTATTCTTGGGAGACCTTTTCTTAATACTGCAGGTGCTGTCATCAATTGTAATCAAGGAAAAGTAACTTTCAGTATTAATGACAAAGAGCACACTGTCTATTTCCCCAAGAAGGTTGTTAGAAGCTATTGCCTGAATTCTATTGAAAATATTGAAGGCATAAAGGTTGGAGAAATATATTGTCCCATTCCACAAGAAAATATCAAAACTATTATGATTGTGAACATTGCTATCAAGTATGAGGTAACATAATCACCTTATGGAATGCAAAGTTTTTTTCATATAAGATTGTTTTGGTAACAAGACTTGATCAACCTTGTTAACAAAAGGATTTTAATGAACAAAATAATGTTTCCACCGTGGTTATACTTGCTTTCTTTTTTCCTTTCTCCTTCCTAGTCTTTGCTTTAGCTTTAGTTTTGCTAGTTGTTTGCTTGTTTGAGTTTCTTAGAGCTCATGTAGTTTGGCTTTTGGTTTGCTTTTGCTTCTTCTGAAAAAACTGTTTCTGCGAGAAAATCAATTTTCATACCCTGAAAATTGGACAAAAATAAAGTTTCCCAAAAAATACCAAAAGGGGCAGAGAGGTACCAGAGGTGACCCAGGGGGCCACCCCTAGGCCCCACACCCATGGTAGGCGCGGCCTACCTAGTGGTAGCGCCTAGGGGGGTCTGACCCACCTGGGCCCCTCCAGGATGCCTCCTCAAAGCCACCTTCTTTCTCTCTCCCGAAAAACACCGGAAAACTTGCTTAATCTCGAGTTCTTGCTGTTCTTGCTCGTGATTTTTGATCTCCTTGTTCATCCCATCTTAAGTGCTGATTTTTGGAGAGATTGTTCCTTGGTATGTGCCTCCTCCACTTGTCCAATTAGATTTGTGATTGGTAGATTGTATCTTGAGTATTTTGCTACTGTAGGTGACAGGTTGTTTGATCTTGCATGCTTGTTCTATGTTTAGAAACTTTGTTTTGATGCATGTGTAGTCCTCTAGCAAGTTCCTATAGTAGTTGCTCATCATTTATCAACTTAGAAATCACTTGGTTTGATGGTTGTTTAAAATTTCAGCAAAGGGAAGTCATGGACCATCACACCTTTGGTGACATTTTTGAGAGTGATGCACCTAGAAGGGCAAGGATCCCAAGGTCATCTACCATCTCCAGACCCTCATACAATGAGGATCTCATCACTCCACGGTTTGGTGACGAGGGAGATGAAGGGGATGCTCAGCCCTCCACCTTTCCTTGTCAAACTTTCTTGCGAGCTACTGGGATTCTTAATGATTTCATGGCTTTGATTGAGAGGGCTGGTCTAACAAGTTTTATGCAGGATGAGAGTACACAATATGCTTCACTTACTAAAACATTTGTGGAGAGTTTCTCCTTCACCAATAGTTTGTTCAATTCTTCTGTGTCTTTCAGACTTTATGGCAGGGCTCATTCTACGACATTGAAGAATTTTTGCAAGGCCTTGGGACTTGGTACAAAGGGGTCATCAAAGAATATTACAGCTCTTCCCACTGATTTGTTGGAACTATACCGAGGAATAACCAATGATGATGACCGCAGAGCTCAGCGAGGGAAGATAAAGAACATTCAACTCCCAGCCATCAGGTACTTCACCTACTATCTTACCACCATTGTTCTTGGTAGGGAGAACACTAGTAATATATCCAACTATCAATTGGCCTTCTTAGCTGCTATGCTCTATGGTGAGGATAAGTATAATCTTGGTTCCCTCATTGCTCGTCGTTTAGCTTCTAGGGGACCCATTCATGGGGGAATTATTGCTACTCGTATCGCTACTGCCTTGGGCATTGCTGTTGATCCACATGATACAGTTTTGGCTCCTTAAAGACTTGATCTTGCTGCCATGAAGGCGCACCACTTTGTCTACTCTAGCTCTACTCTTGAGAACTTGGTTTATAGAATGCTGTTTACTGACGGGGAAGAGAGAGAGAGAGAGAGAGATCCCTCTACCCCAAACCACTTTGTTCAGTATTTCTCAGGGACCTTGGTCACGCTCGAAGGCGGAGATGGATGAGTTGCTGCGTTCTCTTAACTTCCACGAGCACTATCAGGGGGGAGCGCCCGCTTATGACCCTGCTGTACACTACACAGGGGAGGCCTCGAGCTCGTACCAGGACGAGGGAGCTTCCTCGACATACTTTCGAGGTGCATCTACTTGGGCACCATGGGATTGAGCCCCACTTAGGCCAAAAGCCTAAGATTGGGGGGAGGTACACCGACGCACTGTCACATCCCAAATTTTAGATTTGGTACTGCATATCATGCATGTCATTGCATCATGAGCATCATTGCAAAAAAATTCAGCTTCAAACTTTATGTCAAAACCCACTTGCATATCTTTATCACATACACATGAGTGCTCGGTTTATATCTTGCTTATGCTGGAAAGACTTAGTTTAGTTGTTTGGAAGGCACAAATGCGTAGAGGGTTCCGATACGAACCCGTAGCACTTTTAATCGCCTAAATCGGAGCTTCAAAGCAAATTCTATAGCTAACTGAATTTTCTACTTAGTTTAAGACAGTTCAGACAAAAAGTTTCAGTTAAGAAAACCTTCAGGAAAAAGAAAAATAAATAAAAAAGAGGAGCAGCGCCGGCGCAGCCAGCAAGCTCGCGGCCCAGCCAGGGCCTGCGACGCGTTGCAGCCGACGCAGCTAGCAGCCGCAACCGCAACCGCGCGGGCGGCAGATAGAACCTGCCGCCGCAGCCAACCCAGCGCCGCTGACATGCAGGCCCTGCCCGTCAGCCGCCGCCTTTCACCGCCATGCGGGCCCCGCCCCGTCTCCCTCACCACGAGTTCATCGCGAGAGACACTATCGGCCCCGAGCGCAAATCCTGTTCGATTTCGTTTGGATTTCGGCTTCCTCAACGCCTGCACCCCCTTTAAACCTCCCCTCTCCTCGCCCCCGTTCGATTTTCCCCGTTTCCGCTACCCTAGCCGCCTCCCCATATCGCCGCCATTGACGCCGCCGACGAGCTCGCTGGACGAGGTAGGAGACGACCGCCCCGCGCTCTCCCTTTGCCCCTGTGGTGTTCCCCTCGTTTGACTGATTCGCCTAGCACCATTTCCCCCCTTTGCAGCCCACCGTCCGCTATTGAATCGCTCGCCGGAGCTCGAGCATTGCCGCCGCCTCCATCCGCCTACTGCCGCCGCCGCGGACGAGAGGGCCCACGCCATTGCCCCCACGAGCCCCGACGCCTCGGCCCGCACGTCGTACGCTGCTCATCCGCCGTCGTACCCCGCCGGAGACGCCACCCCCGCCGACCCGATGCCGCCAGCCAACCCCCCCGCCGACCCAACGCCGCCAGGTGAGCGCCGCCCCTCCCTGCCCTTCGATATGGGACGGACGATCCAGATGGACCGTGGACCATCTGCTTTGACTACTGACTGGTCAGCGTGCGACGTCGGCGTGGTCAAAGTCAGTAGGCTTTGACTGATATTTTTAATTCGATTTAATTTGGCAGAAAATAGGTAGAACTTGTAAAATTCGTATAAATTAATCTACTAGGCCAAAAATTACAAATAAGATATGGATGGATTCAGTTTTTCACGTAGAACATTGCTGTACAATTGTTTCATACTTTTGCAGCAAGGTTTTGCCATGATTAATTAAATAGTTTAATGTCCTTTTTAGAGTAATAAATTCATAGTAGAAGTTCTACAACTCCAAAAATTGCAAATGAGATGTCCCTAGAATCAGTAGAACAATAGGAATCTGGTATTGAATTAAAAAGGTAGACTTACAGTACTGGAAATTGCAGAATATATAAAAGGCCTACTGGAGTATTTTAATTGCTCAGGAAATTCTAGAAATCCTTTTTGAGTGATTCGAGTTGGTAATGGTTCTATTTTAGGTTGCCTACACAGTAGCTATTTTTTCAAGATTTTACAAACTGTTCAATAGTAGTGGATTAATAATTGGGCTATAGCTAAATTGTTTGGTCATTTAAAATTGCATGCTTTGTTTCCAATGCATTTAAAATGTTTTTCATGCATGCATACAGTAGGTATACTGAATAAGATTATAGAAAGCTACTGTAGCATTGTTCAACTTGTCATGCATGCATCTTGCATTGTTATGTTTGTATATGGTTGTGTTTGGTTTGTTTATGTGGTTGCAATTGTATCGTGTAGATTGTGACGAGTGCAACGCTTGCTCGTGTGAGGATTGCTCGTTCGACTGCTACAACCAAGGCAAGTAGATGCTACTTTGTTCATGATGTTGTCCTACTATTTTCAATGCATTGTCGCGTATTTTGTAGATGCATGTGTAGGAAATTACTATCGCTATGTTATGTCCTATTATGTGGTAGGGCTTTCCTGTAGATGAGCCACCGTTGGTAGATGTGCTTAGCCATGCTATGATGAACGAGGGCTGGGTTACATCACTGAAGGTTGTTTCTAAATGTGTTGGTTTGCGAAAACTAAAAACAACTTAATCAATGAATCTCCTGGGTGTGATGGGATTGAAAATTTTGGTGGTATCATTGCGGAAAGGCACCCAGGTATCAAGAGAAAATGATTGGCTTCTTTATTTTGTAGCTTATGTGTACAACCATGTGCCAATAATGAAATGGGCGGTTGGTTGAACTCAGTAGGTTGTGGTAACTCGAACCCACGTATCCAGAGATGTAGAATTTTGGTAGGTTGGACCGGTGCGTGTCGGGTTTGGGGAGCTACTTCCCAAACGGTCCCTTCTTGAAATTCTCCCTATCATCACCCAATATGAGAGTGGTGGTATGAGCTGGGCTGGCCAAGTCACATGGGTAAAGTATACTAACCCCTACAGGGTGTATAAACTAATCGATTACCCGTGTCCCCGGTTATGGACATCTGAGTTTCTTGATAATGAGTTCACGACATGTTTCTCGCTCATTATAATTTCCTAATTGCTTTAATGTTGATGGGTTAATCTACTTGGGATATTTTCAAAGAAAATCAAAATTGTTTGTGAAAGTAGGACAAAGGTATTTGCAAATGCAAGCTAGCCATAGCTCCACTCGCCAAATATGCATGTAGATGTTAGCTCTATTGTATCCTTTAATATCTCTACTTGCCATACATTCCATGTATTGACCCTTCGGGGCTGCTATGTTTCATGTTGCAGGATATTCAAACCTTGAGTGATCGATTTAGGCCACGGTACTCCACTCAGCACTTGTTCACTTGTGGGCAATTTGAAGAATGGAGGAGTTACTTTATTTATTGTTGCTACTTGAATAAGCTGAGATAGCCTAGAGCTAAGCCTTTAATTGTAATAATGTTACTCTGGATCTTCGTTATTTATGATACACGGATATTTTGCTATGTTATTCATCTTTATTCTATTGTGGGCCAATGAACCGATCCAGGGATTGGCATGTCACATAGAAGCTATGGTCTTTTCAGAACCGTAGTGTTACAAGATTGGTGAACGAGGGCTGGGTTACATCACTTAAGGTTGTTTCTAAATGTGTTGGTTTGCGAAAACTAAAAACAACTTAATCAATGAATCTTCTGGGTGTGATGGGATTGAAAATTTTGGTGGTATCATTGCGGAAAGGCACCCAAGTATCAAGAGAAAATGATTTGATTCTTTATTTTGAAGCTTACATGTATAACCATGTGCCAATAATGAAATGGGCGGTTGGTTGGACTCAGTAGGTTGTGGTAACTCGAACCCACATATCCAGAGATGCAGAATTTTGGTAGGTTGGACCGGTGCATGTCGGGTTTGGGGAGCTACTTCCCGAACAGTCCCTCTTGGACTTCTCCCTATCATCACCCAATATGAGAGTGGTGGTATGAGCTGGGCTGGCCAAGTCACATGGGTAAAGTGTACGAACCCCTGCAGGGTGTATAAACTAATCGATTAGTCATGTCCCCTGTTATGGACATCTGAGTTGCTTGATAATGAGTTCACGACATGTTTCTCGCTCATTCTAATTTCCTAATTGCTTTAATGTTGATGGGTTAATCTACTTGGGATCTTTTTAAAGAAAATCAAAACTATTTATGAAAGTAGGACAAAGGTATTTGCAAATGCAAGCTAGCCACAGCTCCACTTGCCAAATATGCATGTAGATGTTAGCTCTATTGTCTCCTTTAATAGCTCTACTTGCCATACATTCCATGTATTGACCCTTCGGGGCTGCTATGTTTCATGTTGCAGGATATTCAAACCCTGAGTGATCGATTTAGGCCACGGTACTCCACTCGGCACTTGTTCACTTGTGGGCAATTTGAAGAATGGAGGAGTTACTTTATTTATTGTTGCTACTTGAATAAGCTGAGCTAGCCTAGAGCTAAGCCTTTAATTGTAATAATGTTACTCTGGATCTTCGTTATTTATGATACACGGATATTTTGCTATGTTATTCATCTTTATTCTATTGTGGGCCAATGAACCGATCCAGGGATTGGCATGTCACATAGAAGCTATGGTCTTTTCAGAACCGTAGTGTTACAAGATTGGTGAACGAGGGCTGGGTTACATCACTTAAGGTTGTTTCTAAATGTGTTGGTTTGCGAAAACTAAAAACAACTTAATCAATGAATCTTCTGGGTGTGATGGGATTGAAAATTTTGGTGGTATCATTGCGGAAAGGCACCCAGGTATCAAGAGAAAATGATTTGATTCTTTATTTTGTAGCTTATGTGTACAACCATGTGCCAATAATGAAATGGGCGGTTGGTTGGACTCAGTAGGTTGTGGTAACTCGAACCCACGTATCCATAGATGTAGAATTTTGGTAGGTTGGACCGGTGCGTGTCGGGTTTGGGGAGCTACTTCCCGAACAGTCCCTCTTGGACTTCTCCCTATCATCACCCAATATGAGAGTGGTGGTACGAGCTGGGCTGGCCAAGTCACATGGGTAAAGTGTACTAACCCCTGCAGGGTGTATAAACTAATCGATTAGCCGTGTCCCCGGTTATGGACATCTGAGTTGCTTGATAATGAGTTCACGACATGTTTCTCGCTCATTCTAATTTCCTAATTGCTTTAATGTTGATGGGTTAATCTACTTGGGATCTTTTTAAAGAAAATCAAAACTGTTTATGAAAGTAGGACAAAGGTATTTGCAAATGCAAGCTAGCCACAGCTCCACTTGCCAAATATGCATGTAGATGTTAGCTCTATTGTCTCCTTTAATAGCTCTACTTGCCATACATTCCATGTATTGACCCTTCGGGGCTGCTATGTTTCATGTTGTAGGATATTCAGACTTTGAGTGATCAATTTAGGCCACGGTACTCCACTCGGCACTTGTTCACTTGTGGGCAATTTGAAGAATGGAGGAGTTACTTTATTTTTTGTTGCTACTTGAATAAGCTGAGCTAGCCTAGAGCTAAGCCTTTAATTATAATAATGTTACTCTGGATCTTCGTTATTTATGATACACGGATATTTTGCTATGTTATTCATCTTTATTCTATTGTGGGCCAATAAACCGATCCAGGGATTGGCATGTCACATAGAAGCTACGGTCTTTTCAGAACCGTAGTGTTATAAGATTGATGAACGAGGGTTGGGTTACATCACTGAAGGTTGTTTCTAAATGTGTTGGTTTGCGAAAACTAAAAACAACTTAATCAATGAATCTCCTGGGTGTGATGGGATTGAAAATCTTGGTGGTATCATTGCGGAAAGGCACCCAGGTATCAAGAGAAAATGATTGGCTTCTTTATTTTGTAGCTTATGTGTACAACCATGTGCCAATAATGAAATGGGCGGTTGGTTGGACTCAGTAGGTTGTGGTAACTCGAACCCACGTATCCATAGATGTAGAATTTTGGTAGGTTGGACCGGTGCGTGTTGGGTTTGGGGAGCTACTTCCCGAACGGTCCCTTCTTGGAATTCTCCCTATCATCACCCAATATGAGAGTGGTGGTACGAGATGGGCTGGCCAAGTCACATGGGTAAAGTGTACTAACCCCTGCAGGGTGTATAAACTAATCGATTAGCCGTGTCCCCGGTTATGGACATCTGAGTTGCTTGATAATGAGTTCACGACATGTTTCTCGCTCATTCTAATTTCCTAATTGCTTTAATGTTGATGGGTTAATCTACTTGGGATCTTTTCAAAGAAAATCAAAATTGTTTATGAAAGTAGTGTTGGAGATATGCCCAAGAGGCAATAATAAAGTGGTTATTATCATGTCTTCACACTTATGATAAATGTTTACATACCATGCTATAATTGTATTAACCGGAAACATTAATACTTGTGTGATTTGTAAACTAAAATAAGAGTCCCTAGTAAAGCCTCTTGTTAAACTAGCTTGTTGGTTAATATATGATCATGGTTTCCTGATCATGAACATAGAGATGTTATTAACAACAGGATCATATCATTAGGAGAATGATGTGATGGACATACTCCTATAGATAAGCGTAGCATAAAGATCAAGTCATTTCAATAGTTCAATTGCTATATGCTTTCTGATACATAGTAACCTAATTCCTTCGACCATGAGATCATGCATATCACCTTTACCGGATGGATGCTTTGATGACATCAAACACCACACCGTAACAGGGTGGCTATAAAAGTGGCATTGAGTGTTCGGAAAGTATTGGTTGAAACACATGGATCAAGAGTGGGATTTGTCCATCCATATGACGGATAGATATACTCTGGGCCCTCTCGGTGGAATGTCATCCAATTGGCTTGCAAGCATGTGACTGGGTCACAAGGGATCACATATCACGGGAACGAGAAAAGAGTACTTATCAGTAACGAGGTTGAACTAGGTATGCAGAGATACCGACGATCATAACCTCGGATAAGTAAACTATCGTGAGACAAAGGGAAATTGGTATCGTATGTAAGTGGTTCATTCGATCGCAAAGTAATCGTAGAAATATGTGGGAGCCATATGAATTTCCATATTCCTCTATTGGTTATTGTTCGGAGAAGTGTCTCGATCATGTCCGCATAATTCACGAACCGTAGGGAGACACACTTAAGGATTCGACGTTGTTTGAGTAGTTATGGTATTATGAGAAAGAGACCGAATGTTGTTCGGAGTCTCGGATTGGATCCGGGATATCACGAGGTGATCCGGAATGGTCCGGAGAATAAGATTCATATAAGGAAAGTCCCGTTTCGGAGTTCGGGAATGATTCCGGTGTTTTCATCGGGAATGTTCTAGAAGGTTCCGGATTGTCCGGCACTCCGGGGGGGAAGGGGTACATGAATGTGTCATTACATATTGGAATGATTGCATCATGTACTAAGTGTTCTTGCTGTCCCAAATATAGGATTAAATTGAATCCTAAAACAGAAAAGTCAAATGTCCAGTTTGAAAGTCAAACGGCTAAAACAAGAAACTGTGGGAAACAAGCAAGAGGAGTTGGAATCAACTTGGAGGAGGAGTTGGACTCCTCCAGGCCGGCGCCCAGCCCAAGGCCGAGTTGGGGAGGGACTCCCTCCCTCCCCTGGCGCGCCAGCCCCCTCCCATCTATATAAGGAGGGGCAGGGCTCCCCTCCTAGACACACAAGTTTCCTATCCTCTAAACTAAACCCTAGATCTAGACCCCGGTTTAGAGCTATTCGGTTTAGAGCCTTCTAATTGGTTTAGAGCCCTCTAATTGGTGTGTCTAATTACTAGACCACTAATAGCCTCTCTCATAAGCTCCACCATACTCGCACCGGCTTAAGGCGAAGCCCTGCGGGATTTCCCCTCTACTTCCAGTACCACGCCGTTGTGCTGCCGGAATCGCGAGGAGAGTGCTACAACCTCCGCTGCCTGCTGGAACAAGGGAGAGGAAGGTCTTCGTCGAGTACCGAACGTGTGACCGACTACGGGAGCGCTGCCGGAACGTGGCGCCGGAAGGATCGTCTACGCGATCTTGAGATCGGAAAGAGTACGACTACATCACCCACGAGAATCTGCTCTCGTTAACCGCTTTGGAATCTTCGAGGGTAAGTTATTCCATCGACTCGTTGCTACAATCTAGTAGATAGATCTTGGCTTGTTTGTTTGTATGCGATAGAAAATTTTTGTTTTCCATGCTACGAACCCCTACAGTGGTATCAGAGCCGTGTCTATATGTAGATCTGTTGCACGAGTAGAACACAATGGTCATTGTGGGCGTTGATGCTTTTATTGTCGATTGCTTCTTGTGTACTTTGCATCTTGCGGTATGTTGGGATGAAGCGGCCCGGGCTAACCTTACATGACATCGTTCATGAGACTTGCTCCACGCTTGACATGCAACTTGTATTGCATAAGTGGCTTTGCGGGTGCCTGTTTCTCCTAGCATAGTTAAGATCCAATTTACAACGGGTGATTAACAATACTAGTATCAATGTTGTGGTTCATGTTCGTAAGTTAGAGCGACACTTATTAACAGCCCCAAACCACGTAAAACATGCAAAGAAAGTAGAGGCGTCTAACTTTGTTTTGCAGGGGTGTGCAGTGATGTGATATGGCCATGATTGTGATTATATATGATGTATGCAATGTTCCTTATTGTAAGTCGGCAACCGGCAGGAGCCATATGGTTGTCTTTAATTTCTGTTAAGACCCGCGTGTCTATTCAAAGTAGTTGTAATAGTTGAAGCCGGTGGACGACAACCATGGAGAAGCGTCATTGACCTTGATGCAATGTCGGTGATGATGGAGATCATGTTCGTGCTTGAAGATGGAGATCAGAAGCACAAAGAAGAAAGGCCATATCATATCACATATTATGAATTGCATGTGATGTTAATCCTTTATGCATCTTGTATTGCTTAGTAGACGACGGTAGCATTATAAGATGATCCCTCATGCACATAAATTTCAAGTTCTAAAGTGTTCACCCTTAGTATGCACCGTTGCCAAAGCTTGCTGCTTCAAAGCACCACGTGATGATCGGGTGTCTTTGATTCCGCGGGTGAATACAACGTAAGCAAGCCAGATTTGCTTATGCGGTAGCTAAGGTTTGATCTTGACGAGCCTAGCATGTACAGACATGGCCTCAGGAACACGGATCACCGAAAGGTAAAGCATGAATCATATAGTAGATATGATGAACATGTCGATTGTTCGCCATTGAAACTATATCAACTCTCGTGATGATCGGTTTTGATGTGGTGGATTTGGTTCGTGTGATCACTAAAACAATGTGAGGGATATTGTTTTGAGTGGGAGTTCACCTAGATTAATTTAATTATTAATTAGAACTCAATTTATCATAAACTAAATCAAAGTGAATTTGCATAGTTGTTGTAGTCATTGGCATCCGTTTACCACCTTGCGCTTAGTTATAATTGAGATGATAGAACTATAGAATTCTGGTTAGATACTTTACGAACTGGTATCGTATTGTTTTAAGTGTTAATCTAAAGTTTAAAAGTCCTATTGCAAACTTTCAGTAAGTTCCGGTTACTCCATGAAGTTTAATAATTAGTATTAAATCAAGAGTAACAATTCCAAGTGTTAGTATATAAGTATCATGTTTGTATCCATGATTCTTGATATTCAAAGGATTCCCTTAATATCAAGGTTATCTAGGATCTGAAAGAGTTGTTTCAGAAACCATGATGTGTGGAAGATATTGTGATATCTGAAACGAAGTTTTGGTTGCAACATGATAGAGTATAATATGGCAAAAGTCATGTTCTCATATTTGATGAGAATTTGCAAAAAGGTTGGAGACACTTGTTGTCCTAATCCTCCAAAAGGTTTTGGATAGCAACATTATACTCATAATTCATCATTATAAGCTAAAAGTAGCTTGATCATGGACGATTCCATGATAAGGGTGAATATTTGATGTAGGTAAAATGTTTACTACACCAAGAGATTACTAAAGAAAGGAATTTGAAAGAACACCAAATATTTGATGATGGTGATCTACTTCAAAGTGCAAGTCCAAAGACATTGGTATTTAATTATACACGCTTTGGACTAGATGTCATATGTATGACTCCACTATTGATGTTGATAGATTCTTTCAAACTGAAAAGGAAATACTGAAAGAGAATCTCATAAATATATGGCAGAAAAGAAAAGACTAGAATCGTTCAGTTTAAGTATATAGATGATATACATGTTATGGCTATATTCTTTGCTTGTTAAACAATGTGGTTCTTAAGTATTTGATACTGAATTTGTTGGTGTGAATCGTCATACGAAACAACACAATTCATGAACTACAATGGCCTAAGTAACTAGCAAAAGAATATGTGATGATGTTCATCAAGAACAAAATAAAGGGTTATTGTGTTGCTTGTTAAACATCAAAGCTTGCCTTCAAAGATTTGTTTTATCAGGTATTATGAGAACAAAAGGATTGTTCAAATAATTGCCGTAATCCATAAAAGATGGATGATTCGCAAATCTCGTTGGAGACATCACATCCATAAAACTAGTGCTAAAAATGTCGAAAGACAAATTGATTGAAAGATCACTTAGGAAGTGACATCGCCGTTTAAATTATATTTGAAAGAAAACATGAAGAAACTCCATGTTGATGGAATTTTGGAGTCTTCTGATTTTTGATCATATGACGCTTGTGAAACTTTCCTAGAGATAATTAAAACTTCGTTCATAGGCCAAAAGGGAACGAATGACTAGCTTATTGGAACTTATACATATTGTTGTACGAAGTCCGTTATGTGTAGTCAAGAGCGATGGATTTCAACTTCATATGCTTTCTCCGAAAATTTGAGTGAATATATGAATATTTACTTAATAAGGATGAAGTATGAAACATTTGAAAAGTTCAAAGACTTTCAAGATGAAGTGCAAAATCATTGTAACAAGAATATAAACAGTTTATGATAAAGATCATAAAGGAAGATATTTGAGTTACAAGTTTAGCATAATACCTAAGATTTAAGGAATCGTTCCGTGGATTTGCATTTTCCCGAAACACCATAAGAGTATGGAGCATTCGAGATATGTAATTAAACCTTGTTTGACATGGTAAGATCGAAAGGTGTAATTCATAAAACTGCCATTGTATTTTAAAGATTAAAAGCTTTAGAGATTACCGTTTTTCCACTGAAAAGAGCTCCATCATAATCCGTTGAAATGACACCATATAAGGTTATGGTTTGGGATAAAACCCAAGTTGTCCTTTCTTAAACATTGGTATGCTATGCATAAGAAAGATGTTTGCAACCAAAGTCGGATGAACCTGTCTTTGTATGTTATTTCGAATAACTGTTAAGTACTCCTCCATAACATCGGAGACAAAAGTGTTTGTCACTTAAAACGTCAAGTTTCTTTGAGAAGGAATTTTTCGTGAAAAGTTAAGTGGGAGGACAATAGAAACTTTGATAAGGTTAAAAGAACCTTAGCTATATGTGCAGAGTTGCGCAGCGCCGAAAAGTGTTTCGGAGGCAGCAACAATGCTCATGGTTCACGTACCTCAAAAGGTTGTGGTCACGGAGATCCAAGTTCCTATTGAAACAAGTAGGTCGGATGAACAATCAAATACCAAGATTTGAGGGTTGAATCATTATTTGAGAATAATGAACCGACTACATGCAGAGAAGCGATGATGGGCCCTGACTCCGTCAAATGGCTTGAAGCCATATAATCCGTGATAGTTCCATACACGAGAAATCAAGTTTTGAACTTGAAGGACCCTCGAAAAAGGTGTAAGACCTTGCAGTTGTGTTTGGATCTATAAAGAAGTAGACATGGATGTTTCACATCTATGAAATATTCGACATGTTGGGAAAGAGTTCACAACAATGTTCAAAGGTTGTATATGACAAGATTTGATCTTTCATAGCGATTTTTAGTCTAGACGGATTAATGCAGCAACCACTACATATAATTTGTTATGTGGTAGTAGAATAAACAAAACAAGTTCTTCTAATAGAATGGTTACCTAGGACGTGTGCATGACACAGTCCAAAGGGTTTTGTTAATTCAAAGGATGCTAAAAGCATATGCAAACTTCAATGGTTAGAGTGAGCATAGCGGAGTTGGAATCTTCACTATGATGAAACTGTTAAAAGGGTTTAATTTCATCAGAGACAATGAAGATGCTTGCATTTAATTAAGTGGGAGCGCTAAGACATGTTTCTAATACATTATGTGGAAGACATATTGTTGATTGGAAATAATGTATCTTTTATTAACACATATTAAGAATTTCATCCCGATGAAAGGCTTAGGCAAAACCCAAATATTTGGCATCAATAGACGCTAATATGGTTGTGCCAGAAGTACATAGACAAGATATTGAATGAGTTCAATATAAGGTTCTTGTCGCACAGAAAGGATTGAATGAGTTCAATGTTGATGATATATTCAAGTGTATTGACATTTGGTAAAGTGAAACAAATAATCAAGTATAGATTGATACTTGATGTATGAAATCACAAAGAGTATTTATATCAATCATACTGTGATATGTACAAATCCAGATATGTCCTATGCTCTAAATGTTGAGAGCATATACCAGAATGATTCGTAAGATGATCATTGGACAATAGTAAGGATATTCTTATGATCTTCTGAAAGAACTAAGAGTATAATATTTGTAGAAGTGACAAATAGATGGTTAGTTCATTGTAAAAGTACTACATTGATACTAGCTTTGTCACAAAGTACAAATTAAGTTTATCTCAATCTAAACTAAGGGTGGCACAATATAATGGAAAGTGAGTTCCATAATGGATTTGGATGATTTCCAAAATTAAGACATTGTGACAGATACTACAACAAAAGGCTAAGTATATGACTGCTATTTTAGCAGCATAAGAGGGCATTTGAGTCAAGTAGTTTGTTATCAAACTATGTGTAGTTCACAGTGGGATAATACTATGAAGATATATTGTGCGACAATATTATCAACATGTTTTTAACCTCAAAGAGCTAAAGGTCACACCGAAAGACCAAATTTATACAAAGCCATCTCATTAGAGAATGAGTGATGCGTAGAGACGCAAAGACATGCAATTACACACGGACCTGGAAGTGTCAGATCCGGAGATCAGTTGACCACTAGCAATCGTGTACATACAACACTGGAAAGCCATAGGTGTTATATACACAAAGGTTCGAAACTAGATTATTGACTCTAGTGCAAGTGGGAGACTGTTGGAGATATGCCCAAGAGGCAATAATAAAGTGGTTATTATCATGTCTTCACACTTATGATAAATGTTTACATACCATGCTATAATTGTATTAACCGGAAACATTAATACTTGTGTGATTTGTAAACTAAAATAAGAGTCCCTAGTAAAGCCTCTTGTTAAACTAGCTTGTTGGTTAATATATGATCATGGTTTCCTGATCATGAACATAGAGATGTTATTAACAACAGGATCATATCATTAGGAGAATGATGTGATGGACATACTCCTATAGATAAGCGTAGCATAAAGATCAAGTCATTTCAATAGTTCAATTGCTATATGCTTTCTGATACATAGTAACCTAATTCCTTCGACCATGAGATCATGCATATCACCTTTACCGGATGGATGCTTTGATGACATCAAACACCACACCGTAACAGGGTGGCTATAAAAGTGGCATTGAGTGTTCGGAAAGTATTGGTTGAAACACATGGATCAAGAGTGGGATTTGTCCATCCATATGACGGATAGATATACTCTGGGCCCTCTCGGTGGAATGTCATCCAATTGGCTTGCAAGCATGTGACTGGGTCACAAGGGATCACATATCACGGGAACGAGAAAAGAGTACTTATCAGTAACGAGGTTGAACTAGGTATGCAGAGATACCGACGATCATAACCTCGGATAAGTAAACTATCGTGAGACAAAGGGAAATTGGTATCGTATGTAAGTGGTTCATTCGATCGCAAAGTAATCGTAGAAATATGTGGGAGCCATATGAATTTCCAGATTCCTCTATTGGTTATTGTTCGGAGAAGTGTCTCGATCATGTCCGCATAATTCACGAACCGTAGGGAGACACACTTAAGGATTCGACGTTGTTTGAGTAGTTATGGTATTATGAGAAAGAGACCGAATGTTGTTCGGAGTCTCGGATGGGATCCGGGATATCACGAGGTGATCCGGAATGGTCCGGAGAATAAGATTCATATAAGGAAAGTCCCGTTTCGGAGTTCGGGAATGATTCCGGTGTTTTCATCGGGAATGTTCTAGAAGGTTCCGGATTGTCCGGCACTCCGGGGGGGAAGGGGTACATGAATGTGTCATTACATATTGGAATGATTGCATCATGTACTAAGTGTTCTTGCTGTCCCAAATATAGGATTAAATTGAATCCTAAAACAGAAAAGTCAAATGTCCAGTTTGAAAGTCAAACGGCTAAAACAAGAAACTGTGGGAAACAAGCAAGAGGAGTTGGAATCAACTTGGAGGAGGAGTTGGACTCCTCCAGGCCGGCGCCCAGCCCAAGGCCGAGTTGGGGAGGGACTCCCTCCCTCCCCTGGCGCGCCAGCCCCCTCCCATCTATATAAGGAGGGGCAGGGCTCCCCTCCTAGACACACAAGTTTCCTATCCTCTAAACTAAACCCTAGATCTAGACCCCGGTTTAGAGCTATTCGGTTTAGAGCCTTCTAATTGGTTTAGAGCCCTCTAATTGGTGTGTCTAATTACTAGACCACTAATAGCCTCTCTCATAAGCTCCACCATACTCGCACCGGCTTAAGGCGAAGCCCTGCGGGATTTCCCCTCTACTTCCGGTACCACGCCGTTGTGCTGCCGGAATCGCGAGGAGAGTGCTACAACCTCCGCTGCCTGCTGGAACAAGGGAGAGGAAGGTCTTCGTCGAGTACCGAACGTGTGACCGACTACGGGAGCGCTGCCGGAACGTGGCGCCGGAAGGATCGTCTACGCGATCTTGAGATCGGAAAGAGTACGACTACATCACCCACGAGAATCTGCTCTCGTTAACCGCTTTGGAATCTTCGAGGGTAAGTTATTCCATCGACTCGTTGCTACAATCTAGTAGATAGATCTTGGCTTGTTTGTTTGTATGCGATAGAAAATTTTTGTTTTCCATGCTACGAACCCCTACAAGTAGGACAAAGGTATTTGCAAATGCAAGCTAGACACAGCTCCACTTGCCAAATATGCATGTAGATGTTAGCTCTATTGTCTCCTTTAATAGCTCTACTTGCCATATATTCCATGTATTGACCCTTCGAGGCTGCTACGTTTCATGTTGCAGGATATTCATACTCTAAGTGATCGATTTAAGCCATGGTACTCCACTCGGCACTTGTTCACTTGTGGGAAATTTGAAGAATGGAGGAGTTACTTTATTTATTGTTGCTACTTGAATAAGCTGAGCTAGCCTAGAGCTAAGCCTTTAATTGTAATAATGTTACTCTGGATCTTCGTTATTTATGATACACGGATATTTTGCTATGTTATCCATCTTTATTCTATTGTGGGCCAATGAACCGATCTAGGGATTGGCATGTCACATAGAAGCTACGGTCTTTTCAGAACCGTAGTGTTACAAGGTGGTATCAGAGCCCGTGTGTCGACTGTAGGATCGTGACCTAGGTTTGGATTAGGAAGCCATAGAATTACTAAAGCTTATATTAACTCTGTCTTTCATCTTATGCCTTTCGCTCTCGTAAATCTTTACCATATGCTATTCTCACACTTTTCTCCATTGATAGATGGGAGAAGTCAGGACTGAGTATGCTACGATGGAGTCACCAGGGCCCTTTGCAAGACAGTTGGCATAGCTCTCGCAGTCATTGGGATTGCCACTGCCCATGTTCAAGGGAAGAAGGCTAAACACCTATGGATATGGCGAGGACGTCTCGGAGATCACCACTTTCATCTTCAGGGATATCGCCTTGCCAAACCCTGTGCATCTGGTCTACACCAAGACATATTGCAACTGGGGGCTTGGAATAAACTTGGCCCTGCATGAAGCCCTGTCATGTCAGTGCCATCTTGTTCGACACCTGCTGCCAGAAGACTCACCTTACCGTGATTACGGAAGGCGTGATGAGAACGGGAACATAGTGATTACCCCGGGTGACAGGAACAACATGCCGCCCCATCGGAGGCACATAGAGGATATGGAGAGGGAGAATGGAGCCCTAGCTGAGAAAGTGATGATAGTAAAGGAGATAGCAGATTTTGCCAGCAACGGTATGGTCGTCTAGGGACAGGATATTGATACCTTGCATGAAGCTGTGGATGTTCTAAACCATGCACTGATTGGCAGGGACGCAACCATAGCACAGTTGAATGGGACCGTCCAGGAAAACAATCAAGACATAGAGCAGCTGCAAGGGACCAAAGTTGAGTAGCATGCGGAGTGGCCCTCGTACTCAAGAGACTTGGGATTTCCAGTCTATGGTCTGTCAAGCATATGATTCAGAGTGGACCTCACTTTCACCTTAACCACATGAAGATTCCTATGATAGGGGCAATGAGAGCTCAAAGCTAATGAGTACCTTCCTTTCAGCATTAGGAAGCCTTTCAAACCTTCACAAAAACCGTTTTCACAACTTTGTTGAGTCGCCACTTATTCTATGAGCACCTTCTTGAGAGCATAGTTGTCATTCTTGTGTTTGTTCCAAAACTTGGTTAATTATGTCATGACTTTGATGCTTGTATATCTGATATCTTTACTTCTAGTCTTCATATGAACTTCAGAGGTACCTCAAATTTATATTGTGCTCTTCAAACAAAGGCAAGCGAGATACCACTCTATCATATCTTATTATGAGCATTGCAATGTTGCTTATGTTTATGTTTCATGCTACTTATTATTATTGAGTTGGTTTCTCTTCATAGCTTGCAATGACTATTGAGTAGACTTAGTTGCATACTCTTTATTATGAATTGTCTAAGCATCTACTCATGTGCTGAGAATATTTACATCATATGAAGCAAAGTGTTCGTGAAAGTTCTTTTATCGCACTCAGTTTTCAACTGAATTGCTTGAGGACAGGCAATAATCTAAGCTTGGGGGGGTTGATATGGTCCAAAACATATCTACTTTCTCGAACACTTTGCTATTGTTTCTTATCTAAACTTGTGTGAATTGGATACAACTAACACGGACTTACGCTGTTTTCAGCAGAATTACCTTGGTGTCTTGTTTTTGTTCAGAAAATGAACTATCAGCAAAAATCCTAGAAAATATGCCAAAAACTATTTCTCACTAGAAGATCCACGGAGCCAGAAGGGGAGACAGAGGGGAGTCCTGGGGGGACTAGATCCACCCCAGGCGCGGGCCCACTAACCCCGCGCCTGGGGGAGGTTTGGCCACCCTAGGCAGCTTCTCGGCCTCCCTCCGTGTCTATAAGTTGCCTTCTGACCTAAAAATAGGGGGGTTCGATAGTTTTTTAGAAAGAGTTTCGCTCCGCCATCGCCACCAGAAACCAAGATTCGGATTCAGAAACTTCGTTCTGGCACCCTGCCGAGACGGGGAATTTGGAGAGGATCATCGCCATCGTCATCACCAACGCATCTCTATCAACCACTGATGTTTCCCTCATCCATGAGTGAGTAATCCCCCGCTGTAGGCTTGGGGATGGTAGGGATTGGATGAGTTCTATCATGTAATCAAATAAGATATGTTAGGGGCATAGTGCCTAGTATCTCTATTAGTGCTATTTGACTTTGTTGCAACTTGTTGTGCTTAATGCTTGTCACTAGGGCCCGAGTGCCATGATCTCAAATCTGAACTTATTATTGAATCATTATGATAGTATTGTTTGTGATCTTATATGCAAGTTGTGTACACATATCATTGTACGGATCCAAAGGCCCCAAAGTGACAATAATTGGGACAACCGGAGGGGATGGCTATGGTGTGAGGATCACATGTGCTCACAGAGTATTAATGCTTTTCTCCGGTGCTCTATTAAAAGGATCACCTTAATTGCCAATAGTTCCCTAGAGGCCCCGCTGCCACGGGCTGGCTGGACAGAAGATGTTGTGCAAGTTCTCATTACGAGCACGTATGACTATATTTGGAGCACATGCCTAGGATTGTTTAGTACTTGGATGGTTGTTATTATTTATCTGCAATGCCCTATGTCTTGAAGTTACATGTTTAGACTCGTCCATGCAACGCCTGTCCATCCATCCCTATGCCTACCGCACTCGAATCCTACTGTTACTATTACTGTTACTATTACTATTGCTCCTGTTTCGTTATTGTTGTTGCTTTATTGTTGCTACTACAAACTGTTGCTACTGATAAACTTCTGTGAGCAAGAACTATTTCCAGGTGCAGCTGAACTGACAACTCAGTTGTTAAGGCTTGCAAGTATTCTTTGTCTCCCCTTGTGTCGAATCAATAAATTGGGTAATACTACCCGCGAAGACTGTTGCGATCCCCTACACTTGTGGGTCATTAATCCACACCATCATCTCCACCAGCACCATCATCACCACTCCGTCATGCTGTAACAATCGTGTTGGATCTTGCTTTAGTTCTTAGCGGAAACTTTCCCGGTGTTAATTACTATTGTAGTTGATGCTTGTGAGTGGAACCATTGGATTATTGTTTATGTTCAGATTGTTATCCATCGCCATATCATCTTTGATCTTGATCCATATGATGTCTTGTGAGTAGTTCGTTTAGTTATTGAGGACATGGGAGAAGTCATGTTCTTAGTATTGGATTTGTGTTGAGTTATTATTCAATGGTTTAGTATTTAAGTTGTGGTGCTATTCTTCTAGTGGTGTCATGTGAACGTCGACTAAATGATACTTCATCATTTATGGGCCTAGGGGAATGCATTGTGTATTTGGCTACTAATTGTGGGGTTTCCGGAGTGATAGAAACCTGAACCCCCATTAGGACACCTTTGCATAAGGGAGTGTAGGATCTCAGAGTTTAAGGTTGTGGTTAGGTTTATATCTTAATTACTTTCCTGTAGTTGCGGATTCTTGCAGGGGGTTTAATCACAAGTATGTATTAGTCCAAGTAAGGTCGGTACATTAGCACAGGTTCACCCACACAACACTTAGAACACCAAAGAAGGGTACTCAACTATATGAAGAGAAAGCACTTGACAGAATTCCCATGTGTCCTCAAGAACGTTTGGTTCTTATAAGTATTTCCACTGTCTTGTCCTTTGCTAAGAAAGGATTGGGCCACTTGCTACAGTTGTTCGTTGTCTTTATTACTTGCACTTTGTTTGGTTGCTTTATCAGAAAACCCCTAAAAATCTGTTTGCTAAGTATTTACAGAGATTTCCTGCTCCATACCACTAGTCAACACCTTCTGCTTCTCATTGGGATCGACAGTCCTATTTATCGAAAGTACTACGATGCAACCCCTATACTTGTGGGTCATCAAGACTATTTTCTGGTGCCATTGCCGGGGAGTGAAGCGCTATTGAAGTGTGGAACTGGTAAAGGAAACTTCTACTATGAGTATTGCTTTTTGTTTCTGTTTGTTACTTTGTTTCCAATATGGATAACCCACTTAGTTTTCTGTTTGGTAAAACTACTACCACTGTTAGGGTAGTAGATGAACCACCACCTGTTGAGATAGATCCTTTTAAGATACCTACAAGTATTGTTGATCGTGTTATGGATAATTATTATTTTGGGAATGGAACTGTCCATCCTAGTGATCACTTGCTTTTTATCCATGAATTATGCGGGTTGTTTAAGTGTGCAGGTATCACAACTGAACATGTGAAGAAGAAGTTACTCTCTATATCCTTGAAAGGGAGAGCTGAAGAATGATATAAGCTGCTGAAGAATGGACAATCCATGGAATGGGAGGAAATGACTTCTCTCTTTTATTCTAAATTCTATCCTCCCAATGAGATTCATAAGGATAGAAATCTGATATATAACTTTTGGCCTCGTGATGGAGAGAGTACAGCTCAAGCTTGGGGGAGATTGAAGTTACTAATGCTTAAATGTACTATTCATGAACTCCCTAACAATATTATTATCAATAATGTTTAAGCTAGGCTTTCTCTTCATGATAAAGATTTACTAGATGCTTCTTGTGCTGGATCATTCACACGTATGAAGGAAGAAGCTAAATGGGATCTATTAGACCGTATTCAAGAGAACACTGAAGCTTGGGAGAATGACAAAGGAAGAAAGTCAGGTATAAACTATGATTATGAATGCATTAAATATTTTATGGGAACTGATGACTTCCGTGATATTAGCTGTCACATCCCAAATTTTTCCAAATTTTGAAATGTGAAAAATAAATAAACAAAAGAAATAATTGTTGAAATTTAGGGTGAAAAGAAACTTTTTTCTTCTGAATGGAAACATCAAAACCCTTCTTGAAAAAATTGAATAAAGGGAATCCAACAAATTTCAATCAAGTGAAATGCATTCATTAATGAATGTATCTTGAAATTTAAACACTTGGAAAAGTTAAACCAAAACCCTAAAACCCTAATGGAAGAAAATCATTTCCAAGATCTTTCTAAGACTATGGATAAGATCCATATAAAAATTCAGCAACAAACATTTACAAATAATCAAAAATGATAAATAAAAATATTATAAAAGCATAGAAATTAGTTTCACTCAATTTGGAACCATGGATAAAAACTTATGAAATTAATAAGATAAAAGGAAATAATTTTCAAAGATAATAAAGCTCCTAACTAAAATCCATACCAAAATCTTGAGCAAAATAATCCTAAAAGGATTTAAAAAGATAAACAAATATTAAATAAAATTATACAAATTGGAATCACCAAGTTTGGATCTATAAATAAAAAGATATGGATTTTATAAGGCAAACAAAGAAATAAATAAATAAGGAATATTTAAAAGCCAAATTAAATATTGGCCAAATGCATAAGCAAATGGGATAAAGATAATCCAAATAAAATAAAGGGATGAAGAATATTCAAATAAAAGTACATGGGATTAAACCATATTCTAATTATATTTAAATAGGGACAAAATCCCTAAGGTAAATGATTAATTAAATCATGGGAAAAATAATGGAAATTTCCAAGAGGATTAAAAGTTATCTAATTGACTTAAAAATAATAAAAGAATTATTTGAATAAAAAAATGGATTAGAACCATATTTAAATCTTAATTAAAATAAAGACAAATGTCTATTTTAAATAAATAATAAACGATAATAGAATAAAAGAAATATTCTAAAATGGATTTTAGAATATATTAATAAACAATATTAAAATCTTAGTGAAAGTTTGGAAAAGTTCTGAATTCAAATAGGTGTTTGAATTATTTAAACAAAATGAAAATAGAAAATGAAATTAGAAAAAGAAAAATAAAACATGGAGAAAAAAATAAGAAAAGAAGCAAACCCACTAACCCACTAACCTATCTGGCCCAACAAGCCCACTCTCTCCCCTCTCTCCCTAAACCATTATTTTCACACACGCAAACAAACCCACTCAGCCACTGACCGCGTGGACCCATGCCACATCAGCATCATCGGCTCCACTTCGCGACCCGTTCCCCATTTCCTTCCCGACCGTTTCTGTCCTTGATTCCTCGCTTCAATTCGTTTGAATGCGCCAGTAATTCCGCCTCGCGACCGTGCCTTCTTAATCGCCCCTCTCTCCTCTCTCTTTTCCCTAGTTGCCACCCCACGGGAGCCCCTAGACTGCCCCTAATTTTGCTCGAACCCTCATTGTATCCGGTAAGAATTCCGGTGAGCTCGACCCTCCCCTTACCCCCTAGTGCACGCGAGCTCACTCCCCATCGACGTGCGCACCTGCCAGCACCTTCCCCTTGCCCACGCGTGCCCCAGAGGCTTGGCAACGACGATGCCTTCTCGCCACCGTCTCCTGCCTAAACTCCGGTGACCTCTACTGGTGAGCCCTGACCTCCCCTTTCCCTCTCTTTGATGCTCATGTGCTCGTGACTCTCTTATGCATCTAAAGGCGCCCTTCGTTTTTCTTAGCGTGCCATAAATCCTCGCATCCGTCGACGAATAGATGAGCCCGACGCTGTCGTGAAATCCGGCGAGAAATCGTCGTCGAATCCGTACGCCCCTGCCCTCCTACGACTACGTTGAACTTCCCCACGTCATGGCGAGTCTGGTAAACCCCTTCCCCCTCTCCCTCGCTCTCCTGTAATCTCTGGTACACCACTGGCCGAGCACGCCGCTGCTGTCCACCGTCACAGCGCCGCCAGTTCTTGGTCGAGATGCCGATAGCCGTTAGATGCAGATCGTAGGGA
The DNA here is from genome assembly GCA_916181665.1 of Avena sativa. NCBI lineage: Eukaryota > Viridiplantae > Streptophyta > Magnoliopsida > Poales > Poaceae > Avena > Avena sativa. The sequence goes on along the minus strand of OV702293.1, from coordinate 440,190,637 downwards.
TACGATAGATTCATTAACGAAGCGGTATGTATTGATCTGCACCGTATGATTTCAGTTAGATCCAACGCACCGCATCAGTCGATCTAGACGAACCGGTATCATCCAATAAGTTTAAGACACGTGCCCTGTTCTGTTTGATTAAATTCTAGAAATGATTTTTGGTTGTTTAAACTTGCAAAAATCATAACTATTAATATGCTTGGAAAATTTTTGCAAATTTTATATAAATGGAATCAGGAAAATGCAAACTTTGCAACCATGCCATTAGTTTAGTATTTTGTTTCTAGAAAATTAGTTGTTTTTGCAGAAACATGTTTAGGCCTATTTTGAATATAAAAACTATTCTGAAAATGATTTTAGGGTAAAATATTTTGTAACTGATTTGTTTTGAACCTACTGACCATAAAAACCAACTTTTGAATTTAAAAATATATTTTGTGACATTCAGGAATTATTCCTTTGAATAAAAAGCTTATCTAGTAAAATAAAAATGGTGCTTGATTTAAAAATGATTTTTGAGTGAAACGTTTTGAAAATGGATTTGTTTTAAACACTTTGACCATAAACACTAACATTTGTGTTTAAAAATATATTTGGCTAAACACTACAAAATATTACTTTGATTTAAATCATTTCTAACAAAACAAAAATGATTTAAATGGCCCATTTTCACTAACTTGATTTCAAATGGCTTTGCCACTTTTATAAATGACCAATAGGTGTTTTAAAATGTGTATAGCCTATTATAAACCACCTTTCCAAACAAAACAATCATTTGCATGCTTCCATGCATTGTTTTGTTTATTTATTTTATGTGATGAATTGTTTGAATGCTAGTTTGAATATTTGCTTGCTTGATTGAATTGTAGTGAACTTTGAAGAGTGTGACTATTGCAATATCAAGGAGTGAATCTAATTTATCTACCAAAAAGGCAAGTGGCACTATCATCCATGTCCTACTATTTTCATTACACTTAGTGGAATTTTTGTAGTATGCAAGATAACGTTACTATATTACTATGCTATGCTATGTCCTATTAGGATACCCTTTATATCTTAGTGAAAATATCATAGTTGTAGTATGCTTAGCCCTGCTATAGACTTGGGGTGGTATACCATGTTATGATTATATGAAGTGTTGGAAAAATATATGTTTTATATAATAAAACAAGTACTAAATGAATCACCTGGGTGGAATGTGGATACTCAATTGTGGATAAGGTGGCAACAAAGGGAACCATGTATATATGGCTATATTTTTCATATGTGCACTAGAAGAAAACCACCCATGGACTTAGAGATTGAACATGTTTCTCGTACAGTGGCTTCCGTGTATAGCCACATTCTAAATGGGCTCTGGCTTAGTCAATTACATAGTAGAAGACCCTTGCATTGGCACCTATTCAGGTTAAATAGAATTATGTATTGGAAATATATCCTTACATTGGTGCCTGGTAGACGTGCTAGCATTATTGTATTGGGAGGACTTCTATGGAAAGACTTTGTCACATTCTCGATCTGCCGGTACTCCATTTGGTGTGTACTTATCCAGCGGCCACTGGTGGCATCAAGACGAGATTGTGTCATGTGGGTAAAGTGTACAACTTCTGCAGAAGATCAAATTCTTAGTACTTAGCCGTGTCCTCGGTTACGGACAACTCTAAGCAACTAAGGCCTGAAGCTATGGAAGATCTCGACATTCCAATTTCTAAAAGTAAAACTTGATGGTGTCAACAAGGGATTAGAAGAACTTGGAGTTTGCCAAGGAGTTCAAAAAGTTTGTTAAAAGATCACAACTATTTTGAAAGATAGGATAAAACCATACTGCTTTCTGCAAATGAGCCTAATACATTGACAATATATTGATAGGATCCAACTTATTTCCACATAGTAGTGAAACTTGCCAATACAATTCAAATGTATTGACCCTTGTGGCTGTAACTTATTATGTTGCAGGTTTGTTTGATGTTAGTGAAGTGTGTGTTGAATAGGATTACAAGTCTATAACCAACATGATTGCCTGTGGCACTTTGAAGATGAAGGACTCCATGCTATATAGATTTTTCTGTTGCATTGTAATGAGATGGCCATATGAGCTATGTAAGATGTAATGAATTATTTTATTCCTAGTTATAAAGTTGTATTATGACCTTTGTTCTTGATATTGCATCTTAAATTGTGGATGCTAGCTATTGATCCAGGGACTAGCATTGTAAACACAGGGATCTCTACCTTATCAGATTGGGACCTCTATATTAGCAATGAGTTTGGTCTTGACTCCCAAGTTCTTGCAAAATGTTTTAAGGCCTTTGACTCTAATATTGAAATTCCCCAAAAGGAGTGGGACAAGTACCATGCTCCTTATAAAGACATTGTTACCCATGTTCCTGCTAGCATAGAAGTTTGCATTGTTGATCCTATTTTGCCTGAACCTTATGTTGAGAAAATCCCTTTTCCTGCTAAGGTAAAGGAACATTCTATCATAGCTAATGTGGTTAGAAAAAGTGCAAAGAAAACCGTGGAACCCGGTGAGAAAATTAGTATTGAGCCTGCGGTAGCTATTGTGAAAGACCTTGTCACTAGAAATATAAAGGATGAGCATATTGTCTTCTGTGAATATGCTTCTAATATTGTTTCTCATCCTGGAAAAATTAGAAAAGCCAGGGTTCCTGTTCTTTCTATTAAAATTGGTGACCATTGCTATTATGGTTTATGTGATATTGGTGCTAGTTCTAGTGCTATTCCTTATGAAATTTGCAGGGAAATTATGCATGAAATTGGTCCTTGTGAGCTTGAGGACATTGATGTGGTTATTCACCTTGCTAATAGAGAGACAGTTTGTCCCATTGGCATTGTAAGAGATGTGGAGGTTCTTTGTGGTAAGGTTAAATATCCTGCTGATTTTCTAGTACTTGGTTCTGAAGCTAGTAAAACCTATCCTATTATTTTTGGTAGACCTTTCTTGAATACTTGTGGGGATACCATAGATTGTAGGAAGGAAAAAGTTTTGAATAAGTTTGATGGAGAGTCTTATGAGTTTAATTTTTCCAGCTCTGCTAAAACTCCTTATGAAAATGAATTGCCTAATGAGGATTTTAGGGTTGAACAACTTTCTGCTATTTCTCTTGCTTCTAACAATGCCTTGCAGCAATTTATGGAAGATCATGAAAGTGATGTATTCATGAAGGAAAGAAATGAGATTTACCAGGTTTTCCTTCGTCAGCCTGAGCAACTTAAGCATAATCTACCTGTGGAAGATTTGGGTACCACACTACCACCTAAGGGGGACCCTGTTTTCAAACTAAAACCTTTACCTGATGATCTTAAATATGCTTATCTTGATGATAAGAAAGTGTATCCTGTTATTATTAGTTGTAAACTTTCAATAAAGGAAGAAGAAAGGTTATTGGAAATACTGAAGAAACACCAAGGAGCTATGGGCTATACTCTTGATGATCTAAAAGGGATTTCTCCTACTATATGTCAGCATGCTATTAATATAAAACATGATGCAAAACCAGTAGTTGAGCACCAACACCGTTTAAATCCTAGGATGAAGGATGTGGTAAGAAATGAGGTATTAAAACTCCTTAATGCCGGTATTATTTACCCTATTGCTGATAGTCAATGGGTTAGCCCTGTTCATTGTGTTTCCAAGAAAGGGGGAATTACCGTTGTGCCTAATGAAAATAATGAGCTTATACCCCAGAGAGTAGTGGTTGGGTATAGGATGTGTATTGATTTTAGAAAGGTTAATAAAGTTACTAAGAAATATCATTATCCTTTTCCCTTTATTGATCAAATGCTTGAGAGGTTGTCTAAAAAGACCCACTTTTGTTTCCTTGATGGTTATTCTGGGTTCTCTCAAATTGCTGTGAAAGCACAAGACCAAGAGAAAACCACTTTCACTTGTCCTTATGGTACTTATGCTTATAGGCGTATGCCTTTTGGTTTATGTAATGCTCCTGCTACCTTTCAGAGATGTATGTATGCTATCTTTCATGGTTTTTGTGAAGAAATTATGGAGGTTTTCATGGACGATTTCTTCGTCTATGGAACTTCTTTTGATAACTGTTTGCACAACCTTGATAAAATTTTGCAGAGATGTGAAGAAACCAACCTTGTTCTTAATTGGGAGAAATGGCATTTCATGGTTAATGAAGGGATTGTTCTTGGACACAAAATCTCTGAAAGAGGCATTGAAGTTGACAGAGCCAAAATTGAAGCAATTGAGAAGATGCCTTGCCCTAGAGATATAAAAGGTATTCGTAGTATCCTTGGTCATGCTGGTTTCTATAGGAGGTTTATTAAAGATTTCTCCAAAATTTCAAAGCCCCTTACTAATCTTCTTCAAAAAGATGTACCTTTTGTTTTTTATGATGATTGTAAGGAAGCTTTTGAAACTTTGAAGAAAGCCTTGACTACTGCTCCTATTGTTCAACCACCTGATTGGAGTTTACCTTTTGAAATTATGTGTGATGCTAGTGATTTTGCTATGGGTGCTGTACTTGGACAACATGTTGATAAGAAGTTGAATTTTATTCATTATGCTAGCAAGACTTTAGATGCTGCTCAAAAGAATTATACTACTACTGAGAAAGAGTTCTTAGCTGTAATCTTTGCCTGTGATAAGTTTAGACCTTATATTGTTGATTCAAAGGTCACTATTCATACTAATCATGCTGTTATTAAGTACCTTATGACAAAGAAGGATGCTAAGACTAGGCTTATTAGATGGGTGTTGCTTTTACAAGAGTTTGATCTGCATATTGTAGATAGGAAAGGTGCTGAAAATCCTGTTGCTGACAATTTATCTCGTTTGGAAAACATTTCTTTTCACCCTCTGCCTGTTAATAATAGTTTTCCAAATGAGCAGTTGGCTGCAATAAGGGTAAGTCCGCATGAGAGTCCTTGGTATGCTGATTATGCTAACTTTATTGTTTCCAAGTATTTGCCTCAAACTTTTACAGCTCAACAAATAAGAAAATTCTTTTATGATCTAAGGCATTACTTTTGGGATGACCCACACTTATATAAAGAAGGAGTAGATGGTATTATGTGAAGATGTGTTCCAGAATTTGAACAACAAGAGATATTGAGAAAATGTCATGGCAACGCTTATGGAGGACATCATGCTGGGGATAGGACTACACAAAAGGTTTTACAATTTGGATTTTATTGGCCTACCCTTTTCAAGGATGCAAGGAAGTTTGTCTTATCATGTGATGAATGTCAACGAGTTGGTAACATTTCTAGACGCAATGAAATGCCTATGAATTATTCTCTTGTTATTGAACCTTTTGATTGTTGGGGATTTGACTTTATGGGTCCTTTTCCTCCTTCAAAAGGGTATACTCATATTCTTGTTGCTGTTGACTATGTTATAAAGTGGGTAGAAGCCATACCTACAAACAACACTAATGGTAAAACCTCTTTAAAAATGCTTAAGGATGTTATTTTTCCTAGGTTTGGTGTGCATAGATATCTCATGATTGGTGGAGGCTCTCATTTTATTCATGGGGATTTTAGAAAAACTCTCTCTAAGTATGATGTAAACCATAGAATTGCTTCAGCTTATCATCCCCAAACTGGTGGGCAAGTAGAACTCTCCAATAGGGAAACTAAATCTGTGTTGCAAAAGACTGTTAATAGATCTAGGAAAAATTGGGCTAAAAATTTGAATGACGCTTTATGGGATAATAGAACCGCTTATAAAAATCCTATGGGGATGTCTCCTTACAAAATGGTCTATGGTAAAGCTTGTCACTTGCCTTTAGAATTAGAACACAAAGCTTATTGGGCAGTGAAAGAGTTGAATAGAGATTTTAAACTTGCTGGTGAGAAAATATTGCTTGACATGAGTACCTTAGATGAGTGGAGAAGTGAAGCCTATGAAAATGCTAGACTCTTTAAGTAAAAAGTAAAAAGATGGCATGCTAGGGGAATTCTAAAAAGGGAGTTCCATGTTGGTGAGAAAGTTCTTTTGTATAGGTCTCGTCTCAGATTTTTTGTAGGGAAACTACTCTCAAAATGGGAAGGACCTTTTGTTATTGAGGAAGTGTATCATTCAGGCGCTAACAAAATATCTTTTGAAGGATGACACAACACAGGTGGTGAATGGTCAAAGACTAAAACACTATATTTCTGGAGACTCTTATAATGAAGATGTTGATATTATTCAAATGGTGACTCTGGAAGAATTTATTAGAAACCAAACACCAGAAACGGCAGAGTTCGAATTCGAATAGGTAAAAGTGGTGAAAACTGAAGGTTCATGAAAGCCTAATCTTTTTATATTTTTGATGTTTTTATTACATAAGGAAAGTTACGAGACGGAACAGAGGAGGAAACGGAGGCCGAGGTGGTCAGACCCACCCCAGGCGCGGGCCCCAGCTGGCCGCGCCTGGAGGGGGTGCGAGCACCCCGAACTCCATCTCTGCCTCATTTTCGTATCAGTACTTTCCTTATGCATTGAAACTTCGTAATATATACCCCCCTGGATCCCCCGAGGTTCGTGCATCATGTTCTCATCGTGTTTTCTTTTCGATCTATTTCCGTCAGGCAAATTCTTAGTTTTGGAGCTACAATGTCTTCCTCTGGATCACCCATGGAGGATTCCTCCGCGGATGTCCTCAACCCGTACATGTATGAGTTGAGGATCCATCCCAAGGAGTTGATTCTCAAATATGGGAAGGTACAGATGAAAGAAGTTAAAGGCCCTAAAGGAGAAGGCAGTCTGGAAGACATGATGGAAGCATTGGAGCTGGATGTTTTCAAATACAAGAAGATGGCAGAACGCGAAGTGGATGTTATTCACAAGATAAGTTCAGAACCCATCGCCAAGCACGAGGAGGAGGTTGCTGAGCTCTGAGAAGAAGTCTTCTCGCTCCGTCAGACCACCAATCAATTACAAGCACAACTCTACGACATACAAAATCAAAATTGTGAGTATGAGGCTAGATTTAATCGCATAAGCTCTGCTGCTAGTTTCAGGATTGCGGAGACAAGGACATCCTTTTTGGATGGGGAACCTTTGCCTTGGAAGTTTAATGATGACCAGAGAACACCACCACCACCGCCAAAGGAGTAATTCGTCATCAGGTTTGGCATCCCCTTGGCCTTTTCAAAGCTTGGGGGAGTGTCGCGGTATCACCATCATTATCTTTTATCTTTTACCTTTTTAGTGGATTCATATCTTTGGTAGAGAAGTTATCTTATAGGTTGGTTTGCATTGTGGAAGTATCTCTCCTTTAGATGATTATCTATGTATCCCTTGGTGTGAATGACTTTATGGGATATTAATGAGAAGTTTCATCTTTTACTTTTTGCACTTCTTATTTTAGTTTGCAATCTCTATTATATGATGGATATTGTTGATCAGTATTGGCATCACTTTGGGAGCATCAAGTAAATCTAAATTGGTTTTGGCAAACCGAGTTCTGGTCAGTAGCAACACTTTTTGAGGTTTGAAAGGAAAAGAGAAAAGGCTTATAGGTATTTTGTATCATTTATTTTCTTTCTTGTTGGCTCATAAGCTTAGTATTCTCTATTTAAGATCTTTTGTGTCTTCAAGGAAGGTTGCATGTTTGGCTTTATCACTTGTAGGTTTGTTTGCTTCTTTCAACTCTTTTGCTTGCTACCCAGCCTTGCTAGCCAAAAACCTATTTTGAATAGGCATACTTCTCATGCATCCAATCCCTTTGAACCAAAACCTGGCCATTTGTGTCCACCATATCTACCTATTAGCACCATTGCTATTCCAAGAAAATTCTCAAGATTCATCTATCTTTCGAATTAAAAACTATTTTGTTATATGAAAACTAGTTAGTAAAGCTCTCACGAACTTGAAGGCACACCTTATTTTCTTGCCCCTAATAGACTTGAAACATTGTGTCATCAAAGTTGTACATGCTTGCATCTATACGTTGGAATTAGCAGAACCGTTCTATCACGGGAAACACTTTCAACATTGCACCTATACGTAGTACACAGTTGATATCATGCTCTTTTGTTTGCGGATGTCGAGGTGTGAAATAAAGAGGGAACTTGTAAGTCCATGGAGTGATGTATGTGTGTTAGAGAAACACCTGGGCCGCTAGCCTAAGCCATGCCTAATCATGGTGGAAACTTGCAGCATCACCATAATGAGCTATCTGTGAAGCATCCTCAATAAAAAGCTATGCATATAGTAAATAAAAATATCGCTGAGATGCTCATTGTCTGCTTGCCTTGTCATTTTGGTTATGGGATATCTCTTGTACCACGTGCAAGGGGTACCCCATTGGCGGTTCTTTATGATACACATGTACTTACAATGACAAGAACTTACCGGTGACCAAAGTTGAGTAGCATGAGGAGCGGCCCTCGTACTCAAGGGACATGAGATTGCCAACTTATATTTCGTCAAGCATATACTCCATCTTTGTGCACTTTAAACCTTAATCATCTCAAGATGCCTATGATAGGGGCAATGAGGGCTCAAGGCTAGTAAGTACCATAATCTTTTGGAAACTCTTTATGACTTGAAATCCCTGTTACCCTCTATGAAGGGACCTTTCTTCTATTTTCCTAGTTGAGTCAGTAAACCTACTTTCTCTCTATCTCTAGCAAGCATTTGAGTTGTTGTGTTGCAAGAATTCTTATGGTGATTTATTCAATCATGTTCTTTATCTTCCTTGTTTGCACAAGACTCTTATCTATTGAGTATTACTTTGAAAGCCTTCATGGTGAAAAACCTTTTTGAGCAAAGAGTACTCCTGTTTTAAAACTTCTTCAAAATCTTTATTTGTGAAACTGTTTGCCAGCTGTTCTCTAACCAAGAACAAGAGTTTGACAATTCCAATTATAATTTGTCTTTATGCATCTCTATTGTGACTCATGTACTTGTTGCAAGCTATGTTATATAATGGTGAGTTTCTTTCTTCTATGAGTTGTGTAATGGTAATTGTGATGCCTCTTGTCCGTATTCTTTTTATCGACACTTCACTCCATAAACATGTGTACATGTTTACTAAGCTCAGTTTTTGCTTGGGGACAAGCGAAGGTCTAAGCTTGGGGGGAGTTGATACGTCCAATTTGCATCACCATTCTATATCATAATTTGTCTCTATTCATTGATATATGTTTTATTATGAGGTGTTACTTATGTCTTTTCCTCTGTTTTTGCATGTTGGATGATTCTCGGAGGATGGACTGCCGGAGTCAGGTTTCTGATGGAAAAAGAGGTGTTTTGATGCAATTTCGCGAAGATCAGAAAAATACCAGAAAAATATTGGAAAAATATATTTTCCTAGAAGACGGAGGAAGCCAGAAGGGGAGGCGTAGCCGGGCCACATGGGGCCCACACCCCCTAGGCGCGGGCCCACCTTGCCCCGCACCTAGGGCAGGTGTGGCCCACTTGCCGGCTCCTGACTCCGCCCTCTTGCCTATATCTTCCCTACGGAACCCCAATACCAGTGGGGCGACCACAGAAAGATTTCCGCCGCCTCCGCGGGGCGGAAAACACCGAGAGAGAAAGAGCTCTCCGACAGACAGATTTCTGCTGGGGAAATTCCTTCCTAGAGAGGGGAGATCATCGCCATCAACACCGTCATCAATCTAGGCTTCATCGGGATCATCATCATAATCATCCACACCATCATATCCACCAGCAACATCATCACCACTCCATCCCGTTGTAACAATCATGTTGGATCTTGCTTTAGTTCTTAGGGGAACTTTCCCGGTGTTAATTACTATTGTAGTTGATGCTTGTGAGTGGAACCATTGGATTATTGTTTATGTTCAGATTGTTATCCATCACCATATCATATTTGATCTTGATGCATATGATGTCTTGTGAGTAGTTTGTTTAGTTCTTGAGGACATGGGAGAAGTCATGTTGTTAGTAGTGGATTTGTGTTGAGTTATTATTCAATGGTTTAGTATTTAAGTTGTGGTGCTATTATTCTAGTGGTGTCATGTGAACGTAAACTACATGATACTTCACCATTTATGGGCCTAGGGGAATGCATTGTGTATTTGGCTACTAATTGTGGGGTTGCCGAAGTGACAGAAACCTGAACCCCCATTAGGACACCTTTGCATAAGGGAGTGTAGGATCTCAGAGTTTAAGGCTGTGGTTAGGTTTATATCTTAATTACTTTCCTGTAGCTGCGGATGCTTGCAGGGGGTTTAATCACAAGTATGTATTAGTCCAAGTAAGGTCGGTACATTAGCACAGGTTCACCCACACAACACTTACAACACCAAAGAAGGGTACTCAGCTATATGAAGTGAAAGCACTTGACAGAATTCCCATGTGTCCTCAAGAACGTTTGGTCCTTATAAGTATTTCCACCGGCTTTTCCTTTTCTAAGAAAGGATTGGGCCACTTGCTGCAGTTGTTCGTTGTCTTTATTACTTGCACTTTGTTTTGTTGCTTTATCAGAAAACCCCTAAAAATCCGTTTGTTAGGTATTTACAGAGATTTCCTGTTCCATACCACTAGTCAACACCTTCTGCTCCTCGTTGGGATCTACACTCCTATTTATCGAAAGTACTACAACACACCCCCTATACTTATGGGTTATCAGAGACCACAAGAGGAAGGTATGATGCGGTACAACAGGAAGTTTTCCCTCAATAAGAAACCTAGGTTATCGAACTAGTAGGAGGAAGGAAACGTGCCAAAGGTGTTGCAAGCAATATGGAAACCTGCACAACACGAACTCAAGACTTTGCCCCAACTAACAGTGAGGTTGTCAATCTCACCGGTTGCTGTAACAAAGGATTAACTGTATGGTGTGGAAGGTGATGATGGTTTGCAGCAAGTAAACAGTAATAGTGGAAGATGTATCAATGGTAAAGATTGGACCGGGGTCCATAGTTCACTAGAGGTGTTCTTCTTAGATAAGCAAATATGGCATGCTGGGTAAACAAATTACAGCAGGGCAATTGATAGGACTGAGCAAGGCATAACAATGCAATACTAGACACAAAGTGTTGGAGATATGCCCTAGAGGCAATAATAAATATAGTTATTATTATATCTTTGTGTTTATGATAAATGTTTACATTCATGCTATAATAGTATTAACAAGGAAACATTAATACTTGTGTGATTTGTAAACTAAAATAGAGTCCCTAGTAAAGCCTCTTTATAATACTAGCTTGTTGGTTAATAAATGATTGTGGTTTCCCTATCATGAACATTGAGATGTTATTAACAACAAGATCATATCGTTAGGAGAATGATATGGTGGACATACTCCTATAGATAAGCGTAGCATAAAGATCAAGTCATTTTAATAGTTCAATTGCTATATGCTTTCTGATACATAGTAACCTAATTCCTTCGACCATGAGATCATGCATATCACCTTCACCGGAAGGATGCTTTGATGACATCAAACACCACACCGTAACTGGGTGGCTATAAAGGTGACATTGAGTGTTCAGAAAGTTTTGGTTGAGACACATGGATCAAGAGTGGGATTTGTCCATCCATATGACGGATAGATATACTCTGGGCCCTCTCGGTGGAATGTCATCCAATTAGCTTGCAAGCATGTGACTGGCTCACAAGGGATCACATATCACGGGAACGAGAAAAGAGTACTTATCAGTAACAAGGTTGAACTAGGTATGCAGAGATACCGACGATCATAACCTTGGATAAGTAAACTATCGTGAGACAAAGGGAAATTGGTATTGTATGTAAGTGGTTCATTCGATCGCAAAGTAATCGTAGAAATATGTGGGAGCCATATGAATTTCCAGATTCCTCTATTGGTTATTGTTCGGAGAAGTGTCTCGATCATGTCCGCATAATTCACGAACCGTAGGGAGACACACTTAAGGATTCAACGTTGTTTGAGTAGTTATGGAATGATGAGTAAGAGACCGAATGTTGTTCGGAGTCTCAGATGGGATCCGGGATATCACGAGGAGATCCGGAATGGTCCGGAGAATAATATTCATATAAGGAAAGTCCTGTTTCGGGGTTGGAGAATGGTTCCGGTGTTTTCATCGGGAGTGTTCTAGAAGGTTCCGGAATATCCGACACTCCGGAGGGGAAGGGTACATGAATGTGTCATATCAAGTTGGAATGATTGCATCATGTACTAAGTGTCATCGCTGAACAAAATAAAGGGTTTAGTCAAATCCTAGTTTGAAAAGTCAAACGCCAATTTGAAAAGTCAAACGGCTATTTTGTGAGGTGGAGGGGAAGTAGGAAACCTACTTGGGGAGGAGTTCCCTCCCTCCACCGCCGGCCCACTTGGGATCCGAGTTGGGGAGGGACTCCCCTCCCCTGGCGTGCCCCTCCACCTATATAAGGAGGGGCAGGGCTGCCCCTCCAAGACACAACCCACGCACCCCGCAAACCCTAGCCCCGGCGCCGCCACCTCCTGCTGCCGCCGCCGCCTAGGCAAACCCTAGCCACCGGCCTTGCTCCTCCTTGGCATGTCTAAACCCTAGATCGCCGAGGGTCTCTCTCATAGTCCACCATACTCGCTCCGGCTTGAGGCGAAGCCCTGCGAGATCTCCCCTCTACTTCCGGTACCACGCCGTCGTGCTGCCGGAATCGCGAGGAGAGTGCTACAACCTCCGCTGCCTGCTGGGACAAGGGAGAGGAAGGTCTTCGTCGAGTATCAAACGTGTGACCGACTGCGGAAGCGCTGCCGGAATGCAGCACCGGAAGGATCGTCTACGCGATCTTGAGATCGGCAAGAGTACGACTACATCACCCACGAGAATCAACTCTCGTTAAACACTTTGGAATCTTCGAGGGTGAGTTATTCCATCGACTCGTTGCTACTATCTAGTAGATAGATCTTGGCTTGTTTGTTTGTATGCGGTAGAAAATTTCCGTTTTCCATGCTACGAAACCCTACACAAAGATCCTATGAGATTCGATTGGGCAATGCAACAATATACATAGACCGCCATCTAACTGCATCTATGACTAGAAGTCCACCTTCAGGTTATCATCCGAACCCCCTCTAGTATTAAGTTGCAAGCAACAGACAACTGCTTTAATCAAAGTGTGTAAGGTAAACAATCCACTTCTTCCATGAACAAGAGACCGTTGTTTTCTCCCTAGTGGAAACAGCACATCTACAACCGTAGAGATTTCTGTCACTTCCCTTGATTAAGTAGAGGCATGAACCCACTATCGAGCATAAATACACCCTCTTGGAGTCACTAGCAACTACTTGGCCAAGATAGCTACTAACAACGGAGAGCATGCATGATCAAAAACAACACATACATGATAGAATCAATAAGACAAAACCATTAATCAATCTGACATAGTAATCTCAATATCCATCGGATCCCCGCAAACACAACATGCATGATTACAAATAGATGAGATCTTGATCATGAACGGAGCTCACAAGATCTAGACATGAAAGCACAAGGAGGAGATACAACCATCTAGCTACTACATGGACCTGTAGTCCAAGGTGGAACTACTCACACTTCATACCGGAGGCTGGCATGATGAAGAAGAAAGCCTCCAGGATGATCTCCCCTCCGGCAGAGTGCCGAGAAGAGCTTCAGATCCCCCCGATCTAGGGACGATGGTGGCAGCGGCTACATACGGTTTCATAGAATTTTGATCGGGTACTTAGGGTTTAGGCATCATGGGCTTCTTATAGGCAAAGAGGCGGGGCTGGGAGGCGGCCAAGGGGCCCACACCCTGCCCAGGAACAGCCCACCCTAGGCCGCGCCTGGTGGGGGGAGGGGTGGCCACCCTGTGGCTCCCCTCCGTCTCTCCTCTGGACTCCGTGTTCTCCTCGGTGAAATATTGACTTTGGCTTTTGTCCTGTCCAATTCCGAGAATATTTCCTTACTAGCTTTTCTGGAACCAAAAACAACAGAAAATAGGCAACTGACACTGTGGCAACTTGTTAATAGGTTAGTACCAGAAAACATATGAAAAGCACCTCAAAGTGTGGACAAAGCAAAGCAAAGTAGATACTAAACAAGCATGGGACATCAAAAATTATAGATACGTTTTCGACGTATCAAGCATCCCCAAGCTTAATTCCTGCTCGTCCTCGAGTAGGTAAGTGATAAAAGAATAATTTTTGAGGTGACATGCACCATCAAAACCAAGATCAAACCATTTGCAAGCATTGAAAGATGGGATCAAAGAACTCTAAACATGTGCATGAAAGATGGAGTTCTAACAATAATATAAAGTAACTATGCATGCAACATGAAAGGCTACAAACAAAGATCATGAATAACATGTATTGAAAAATGTTTGTTTGTTTCACATACAGAAAACATGGCATAGTGGCATTCAGCTTGTCCCTCATAGATTAGCAAATAGATGCATAGGACACCTTCAAAGTTCATAAGAGTGACTAGATACAAATAGCACAAGAACAAGCAATATCAACAATATGCATCAATCAATAAGTTTTGGGACACTGCACATAGAACTAAGAATGACAACTATGCTCTCTTAACTGGTGCCTAAAGGTAGAAGGTGGAGACTCAATATAATAGTGGAAGAAAGGCCCTTCATAAAGGGAAGCGGGGATTTCAAGTTTCAAAAAGAGCTTCAAAAAATTATGGTACTTGTTAGCTTTCAGCCCTTATTGCCCCTATCATAAGTATCTTGAAGTGATTAAGGTTAAAGTGAACAAACTATGGAGTATATGCTTGACAAAGTATAAGTTGGCAATCTCATGTCCCTTGAATACGAGGGCCGCACCTCATGTTACTCAACTTTGGTCACCTATAAGTTCTTGTCATAGTAAGTACATGTGTATCATAGAGAACCGCCAACGGGGTACCCCTTGCACATGGTACAAGGGCTATCCCATAACCAAAATGACAAGGCAAACAGACAATGGGCATCTCAACGATCTTTTTATTTACTATTTGCATAGATTTTTATTGAGGATGCTTCACAGATTGCTCATTATGGTGATGCTGCAAGTTTCCACCATGATTGGGCATGGCTTAGGCTAGCGGCCCACGCATTTCTCTAACACAAAATACATAACTCCATGGACTTGCAAGCTCCCTTTTTATTTCACACCGGCGACATCCATAGACAAAAGAACATGATACCAACTGTGTATAAAGTACAAGTGCAATGTTGAAAACGTTACCCATGATAGCATGGTTCTGCTAATTCCAACGTAGAAGTGCAAGCATATACAACTTAGATGACACAATGGTTCAAGTTTATTAGGGGCAAAGAATAAAAAGTGTGCCATCAAGTTCGTGAGGGCTTTAATCACTAAGTTTTCACATAACAAAATACTTTTTAATTGGAAGATAGCTGAAAACAAGAATATACTTGGAATGGTGTAACACACCATGCATAGGAATTTATAGTGGACACTTTGGAATAACTTGGTTTCTTGGGAGTTGGAAGCATGAGTAGAGCTTACTCATACAGGTGGAGGCTAGCAAAAGACTAGGAGCAACCAAATAAGAGAGCAATAATGGCCATAATCATGCAGAGCGACAAAACATTACTAATCAAAGCATAGAGTGGTACTACAAGTTAAGGACTAAATGATCATAGAGGCTATGTTTACTTGTTCATAGTCATAACATGGTGTGAGCATGCGTCAAGTCAACCCAAACAAAGCATCAAAGGAGAATACCACAATACTATGCTTTTCTATGCTAAAACAACGCATGATTCTTTCAAGGCACACTAAGCAATCCCAATTGTTTGGAACAAGTCATGCTACAACAATAATCACTAAGCATAAGGTCAAAACAACACCTAACCTGGCATGCTAAAGTCTAAGTCATAGTCAATGCAAGCTCCTCTTGCACTTTCAAGGAAGAACTTTCTACTCCTTTCCAACACCAATCAACTTATTTGAAACAACACAGCGAGAACGGGGGTCTAAACTACTTTATTCAAGAAAACTAAACAAACTAAGCAAATCAAACTAAAACTAAGACGCTCCAATAACAACACAACAGTGCATGAAACAATAAAAACAAAGTGTCTAGAAAGACCTGAGCTTTTTATTGATGAAGAAGGGGATGCCTTGGGAATCCCCAAGCTTTGACGCTTGTACCTCTTGGATATTTCTTGGGTGACACCGGGGTGTCATCCCCAAGCTTGAGCTTTTTTCTATTCTTCATATCATTACATCATTCTCTCTCTACACCTGAAATTTTCCTTCATATAAAACTTCACACAATCTTCATTAGCAACATTAGTGTATTCAAAAGATAATAGACCCTTGGGTTTAGCTTTAGAACAGAAAAACTTTTCACTAAAAACACAAGCTACTTTAGCAACTCCTTCAAAAAGCTCAATTTTCCAAAAATACCCAAAAAGGAATCAATAAGAAGCAAATGCAAATAATGGCAGAAATCTGTCAAAACAGACCAGCAGGTAGAAACCAATTTTTTCGAAGACCTTTTGTTGCTCAAATAAAAAAGTGTTGAACTAATGAAAGTTATATAACATACTTGGGGATTTATTAGTAAATTTTCAGCTCAATCCGACTTACATAGACTCCTCACGAATTTTTATGGTGGAGGACAGAAATCTGTTTCAGGACAACAACTCCCCAAATCTTACTTCACTCTCATTAGAGGTCATTCTTGGCACAAAAATAAAACAAAAAATATAAGGAGAGGTCATTACTGAAGTAATAACTTCCAAGATCAAGAAAACTCTTGGATTATCTCCCAACAAGTACTTTTCTTTAACGCCTTCAAGTTAGGCATGATAGTTTTAGAAGATGCTCTCATAAGAAATATGAATTGAAGTAAAAGAGAGTATCAAGAAGCAAATTCAAAACACATTTAAGTCTAACCCACTTCCTATGCATAGGAATCTTGTAAAAAAATAAGTCATGAAAGAACAAAGAAACAAGTATAGGAAAGCAAAACAAGTTCAACTTCATAATTTTCAATATAAAGAGGGGAAACTTAATATTGTTGAGATACATAAGACCATGTTTCCCTCTCTCATAATAACTTTCAGTAGCATCATGAATAAAATTAAAAATATAACTATCACATAAAACATTCTTATCATCAGCCACATGCATATAATAATTATTACTCTCCACATAAGAATAGTCATTCTTATTTGTAGTGGGAGCAAATTCAACAAAATAGCTAACACTATTATTCTCATCCCCATAATCATCAAAAATAGGAGGCATATTGTAATCACAATTATTTTTCTCCTCAATAGTAGGTGGACTGAAAATATCAATATCATCATTGTAATCGTCATAAATTGGAGGTAAAGTATCATCATAGGCAATAGAATTTTCAGAATTGGTACCAAAGAGATTTTCAATATCAAAAGTAGTGTGCTTTTCCCAATCATGATCACTACTATAGGTAACAGGCATAGGAACATCATCACAAGTTTTACCCATAGTAGATATTTCAAAAGAATCCACAGGAGCATAACATTCATCCTCCTCTTTTTCATCTAATGAGCTTCCTGTTTCAGCAATTTCTTCTTCCATAGGCTCCTGCAAGACATTTATCTCTTCCGCTTGTGTAAAACACCTATTAAATATTCAAAAATATAGCCATTTTATTCCTTGTAATTATCAAAACAAAAATTTAAGTATCTCATAAACCTCATATTCATAAGGTGCATCATCAGTATTTTCAAGCAAACTGGCAAGTTCAAGTGCACCCTTGAAAGCAATAAATTCTTCAATTTGTTCCACATCATAAAGGTCATATTTTCCTTTAACATAATAGGATATGGTAACATTATCATTATACTCACATCGAAAAGGGGGGTGTTTTTACCTCCTACAACAACAAGCTTTATCAAAGCAATAGGTAACATTATAAGTAGAGCACACCTCTCTAGCAATAGTGTTCATTTTATCAATTTGTGCCCATAATTGTTCCCCTTTTTGTGACAAATGGTGTTCCTTATAACAGTACTTTTCTTCTTCCGTGAACCCACCTTGCCAATAAGAACTAGTTTCAAAGAAACCATCCATTGATAGAAAGCATGACCAAGCAAGGCAATAACAGACCAACAACTAGAGTAGGAACTATTTTTTTGTGTTTTTGATAAGAGAAAGCAAACCAAACTAAACTAATTTTTTGGAGTTTTTTATAAAAATAGGCAAACAAAACCAATCAAAAGAAACTGAGCAAACTAAAAACAAAGTAAAGAGAAAGGTTGAGGAGGACTCCCCTTGTGAAGACGTCCTTAGCCTCCCCGGCAACGGCGCCAGAAAAAGTCTTGATGCGTGCATCAGCACTTTGTTGGGAGACCCCAAGAGGAAGGTATGATGCGGTACAGAAGGAAGTTTTCCCTCAGTAAGAAACCAAGGTTATCGAACCAGTAGGAGGAAGGAAACGTCCCAAAGGTGTTGCAAGCAAAGTGGAAACCTGCATGACATGAACTCAAGACTTTGCCCCAACTAACAATGAGGTTGTCAATCTCACTGGTTGCTGTAATAAAGGATTAACTGTATGGTGTGGAAGGTGATGATGGTTTGTAGCAAGTAAATAGTAACAGTGGAAGATGTATCAATGGTAAAGATTGGATCGGGGTCCATAGTTCACTAGAGGTGTTCTCCTTAGATAAACAAACATGGCATGCTGGGTAAACAAATTACAGCAGGGCAATTGACGGGACTGAGCAAGGAATAACAATGCAATACTAGACATAAAGATCATATGAGATTCGATTGGGCAATACAAGAATATACATAGACCGCCATGCAACCGCATCTATGACTAGAAGTCCACCTTCAGGTTATCATCCAAACCCCCTCCAGTATTAAGTTGCAAGCAACAGACAACTACTTTAAGCAAAGTGTGTAAGGTAAACAATCCACTTGTTCCATGAACAAGAGACCGTTGTTTTCTCCCTAGTGGAAACAACACATCTACAACCGTAGAGATTTCTGTCACTTCCCTTGATTAAGTACAGGCATGAACCCACTATCGAGCATAAATACCCCCTCTTGGAGTCACTATCAACTACTTGGCCAAGATAGCTACTAACAATAGAGAGCATGCAAGATCACAAATAACACAGACATGATAGAATCAATAAGACAAAACCATTAATCAATCTGACATAGTAATCTCAATATCCATCGGATCCCCGCAAACACAACATGCATGATTACAAATAGATGAGATCTTGATCATGAATGGATCTCACAAGATCTAGACATGAAAGCACAAGGAGGAGATACAACCATCTAGCTACTACATGGATCCGTAGTCCAAGGTGGAACTACTCACGCTTCATACCGGAGGCTGGCATGATGAAGAAGAAAGCCTCCAGGATGATCTCCCCTCCGGCAGGGTGCCGGGAAGTGCTTCTGATCCCCCAATCTAGGGACGATGGTGGCGGTGGCTACAGACGATTTCGTGGAATTTTGATCGGTTACTTAGGGTTTAGGCATCGGGGGCTTATTATAGGCGAAGAAGCGAGGCTGGGAGGCGGCCAGGAGGCCCACACCCTGCCCAGACGCGGGCCCACCCTAGGCCACGCCTGGGGAGGGTGTGGCCACCCTATGGCGCCCCTCCGTCTCTCCTCTGGACTCCGTGTTCTCGTCGGTGAAATATTGACTTTGGCTTTTGTCCCATCGAATTCCGAGAATATTTCCTTACTAGCTTTTCTAGAACAAAAAACAGTAGAAAACAGGCAACTGGCACTATGGCAACTTGTTAATAGGTTAGTACCAGAAAACATATGAAAAGCACCTCAAAGTGTGGACAAATCAAAGCAAAGTAGATACTAAATAAGCATGGAACATCAAAAATTATAGATACGTTTCCGACATATCAATGACTCATAGATATAAGATTCATGAGTAACTTGGTTACAAGGAATTGAAAATTCACTAAGAAGGGACGATAAAGTGGCAGTGTGTGGGTGGCCTGGTCGTTGGTGCTAAAGATCCACTGAAGCAACCATGGAAGATGGTTGGGCGATAGTTGGAGCTCCATGGACATAATATATATATCATCAGAACTATTTAAGAGTGTGATCTATGACTTGGTCTTGTAATCCTTCACAAATAAGAAAAAAGAGTCAAATTCGATAGAAATGGGATTATCAAAAGGGAATTGACAAAAAAGAAATTAATTTTTTGATAAGAGCTAGTGCGGCAAGAACATCACGAAGAATAATAGGTTTAGTGGGAGAGGGTAGATGAGTTTGACCAATACAATGAATGGGGATGGAAGAACCTTCATGAAGAGTAATTGAAGGAAGAGGAGTGGAAGTGCAAGATGATGTCATATTACGTGTTGAGGGGCGCGATCCAAGGAGTCCGGGGTGCCGATATGAGGATGCATGCGTGACATCTAGGAGCCAGAGTAGGCCGGCGGGGTGTCGATCCGAGAGGGGGTGTCCTAGGGCATGGACCATGCCTGCACAAGTCCTATCCACAGGTCATGGGGAGAGCCCCATATCGCTGGCATGGGAGGAGAAGGTGGAGGTGTAGGAGGATGACTCGGTGGTGTCTTCGATGAAGTGGAGACTGGTGGTTAATACATGGGATTTATGTTGCGGTAGTTGGGGTTGTGGCGCCAGCCTGGAGGTGGTAGGACGTTGTTCGGCGGTGTCGATGCAGTAGGGGCAAGCACAAGTGGGCGTGGGATAGCTGCAAACACCCAGGGGTAAGTCTCCTTGTTCTTTTGGGCACGATAGGCCCATTCTAGCATAGATCGGACTTCCGCGAAGGTGGGTGGCGGCTTACTCCAGTTGTTCCACCAACACTAGCTCCCAACCCGGGTGCATTTTTCTTGGCAGCTCAAGACCTTTCGTGTTCCTTGCTCCTGTGGATCGATACTAGTTACTTACCTTTAATCTTAGCTTGTTGCATCATGGGTATGAAGGTGGCCTACTTTCCAAAGTGCTCGCTGAGCCCAATGAGGAGGGTGTTGATGATATGCCAATCATTGACAGGGTCGTCGAGCTCGTGAAGCTCATCAATGATGGATTTGAGCCGTTGACAGTATACGCCGACTTGAGAATCACCCTAGACGGTTTTGCGGAGCTCAATGTGGAGGATGTTGACGCGAGCGTCGATGTTGTCTTGGAAGAGCCGATAAAGGGCCGTCCACAATGCGGCGGTGGTGTCGACATTGAATACGAGGTTGAAGATCTCAGTAGAGACGCATGTGTAGATCCACTAGATGATGGCTAGGCCGTTCTTTGCCCATCACAGATCATTAGGGCGGGGAACGAAGTCGAGGCGACGTGATCGAGAAGATTACAACAATCGAGGTGAACTTCGAAGAGGTGGCACCAATGATAGTAATTGTGGGAGGGTAGATCTAGGGTAATGTGAATAAAAGGACTAATATCAGCGATTGTATCCGTGTAAGAGAGAGGAGCCTCCATGAGAGAATAGGTGGAGGAGTCTGGAACTAGAGAGGAGGAGGAATTTTTGGCGATTGCAGCATCCTTTTTGGCAAGGTAGTTAGGAGGAGGGTGGCGACGGTGTTGGTGGCGTGACCATGACCTAGGATCGAGAATATGATACCATGTAGAATTAAAATAAACTCACAATGCATTAATTAATTGAGGGACATTGCTAAGCGTCCCCTGGGGGATGCAAAATTTCCATCCCATAGGTCCCCAACCGTCCGATCGAACCAGATCGACAATAGATCTCCTTCCCGTCCGTTTATCGCGCTTTTGTTACAAATAGTCTCGCTTTTCCTACATATAGCAGAAAACAGTTCGGTCCAGAAAAAGAATAGACAGACTAGACCTCACCGAAGAGTTTGCCGGAGATATACCTTGCTGGCGACCTTGTAACAAAAAAAATCCTAATGTAGCAAAACTGACTTCATCGAAGACATCGCCGGAGACCCTCGCCTAGAAAAACGTCGCCGAAGATGTCGTAACAAAAGATTATGCTGCTGTGGCAAAATCACAAAACCGTTGTAGAAAAATGTTTTTCTAATGTAGCAAAAGGGACATCCGCAGGAGACATCGTCGGAGACTCGCCGTCGGAGACCTAGTAGAAAAACCGTAGAGATTGGTTGTAGCAAAAATATTGTGTGAAAGTAGCAAAAAACTATGAATACACGAGAAAAATAATATGCTAGGGTAGCAAAAGTCTCGTAGCAAAGACATACACAAAAGTAGCCACACCGACCACCTACAGTAGCAAGCGCTCTAAAATGTGGTAGTGACACCGGTCGCTGTATGTAGTATTGCCGTCGTCGGGGCTATGTCTACGTGTTACCGCATTGTGGTTGCATCAGCCATGGCCACTCCACCCACGGCAGCACCTCCATGGTGAAGTCCATCTCTGGCGACAATGGGGAGTACCACCGTCGTGGTCTCCCTATTGTCGGGCGCCTCCAACATGATCTAGATAGGTGCAGAGGCAGGTTCTAGGGCACGTGGCGGCGGAGGTCGGGCTCCAGCGGCCTGGTCAAGCCACGGTGGCGGTTGCATGGCGACACGGCAAAGGCCATGGCAGACGCCATAGGGGATGTCAGACGCAGGCACGCAGCAGTGCAGCAGCGTGCAACAAAGGGCGACAGCGCGCGATAAGGCTGCATGGCAGAAGGTCGCAACAAGGACAGCGGTGACAGGGCACGGGAAGGCGGCGGCGCGCGAGCTGCAAGTTGTGGCTCCGTACGTAATAGAAAAGGTAAGGAAGAGAAGGTTAGGTGGGACCCGTCAACGGGACACGAGCGATTGATCCGAGGGATAAGTTGGTTCGATCCCTCAGGGGTATCCTATCATTTTCCTTAATTGAGGAGTTACAAAGTATATATAAAACGCCAACGAATAGCCCTAATTTGTATTACAAGAAGATCAGAACCTACTACAACATAATCTAATACGGACGATGGTCCTGACAAAAAAGGAAAACGATCCCTATCCCCCGGGGGATCGTAACTTCCCATCGTCCGGGTGCGAGTCTCTTGCGCACGCACACCTAGTAGGGTCTGACCGTCTTATCTCTTCCCCGACTTCATCTCCTTCCTTCGCAGCCCACGAACGTGCATGTTCATATCTCCCCAGCCTCCACTGCTGCACCTCCCACCGTCCGCCGCCAGCGCGTCGTAGTTGCCCTGCTTCCCACCGCCGGTTCCCCGTGCAGCCGCCCGTTTCTTGCACCGTCGCCCGTTCCCTGCGTCGCCCTGCAGATGAAGACCTCACGGACCCCTCCCCTCACCACTACCCCATGTGTCCCCATCTCCGGCCCCGGCCCCATATCTGCATGCGCCGGTGGTGTTGAGGCCGCGTGTAGGTGCTGCCGCCATCGCGCCCTCCTCCGCCCGCGTCGATCTCTGCTCCCTTCCATGGTAGCAGTCCCTATATGCCTTTTGCAGCTCCACCCCTTCCACGGTGGCTCCAATGGTAGTGCTATGTGCGCCCAACAGTGGTGCTACAAGAGGTGTCGGGCTTTGCTACATGCGGACGATGGCGGTGCTACAACCCGGCATCGAGTTTGCTACATGCGGCCGGCGCGGCGCTACGAGACCTCCGGCAGCATGCACCTTCGGATTTTGTTTCAATTCTTTTCCTACAAACGTTCAGTTGTTTTGCTACAAGAGTATATAGGTTTTTGCTACAGCTATATTATGGTTTTGCTACAATAGCAAAATAAATTTGCTACTACATGACCAGCGAGTTCTCTGGTGAGGTCCCCGGCAAAACTCTTTGACGAGGTCTCCGGCGAAGTAGGTTATTAAAAAAAATCTATTTCCACTGTTTATTGGGTTTGCTACAATAGGTTAAATTTTTTGCTACGTCGTCTCCGGCGAGGTTTCTAGGCTGAACTATTTTTTCTTTGCTGCAAAAGTGGGCTTTTTTACCGCAATAAAAGCAGGATTGGTGCAGTTTTCTTTTTTCTGACCGAACCATGTTTTACTAATGCAGCAAAAAAGACCTTTCTTGCTACCGTAGCAAAAACGGTATTTGGAGCGATTTTGGGAAACACGTCATGCGGGGAAGCCTAGCATCGTCCAAAAAAAAGGGACAATGCTTTGTGTCCCCCGGACGATGGGGTTTTCCCATCGTCCTGCTTATCCTCGTGCCACGTGTCCCCCAAAAGCCCTTCAATCTCGTTCTTGCTGTAAAAATGCCTATTTTTGCTATATATATCCCCGCTTTTGCTTTTGAAGAAAAAAACAGTTTGGCCCAGAAATAGAACGTCTCGTCAAATACCTCGCCGGAGACCATGCAGCAAAAACTTATGCTAATGTAGCAAAACAGACTTCGCCGGAGACATCGTCGGAAAAACTCGATGGTGACTCTCGCCGGAGACCTTGAAGCAAAAGTTGACACTATTGTAGCAAAATCACAAGACGGTTGTAGCAACAAAGTTATTCTAATGTATCAAAAAACTGACATCGCCGGAGACCTCGCCGGTGACTTTTCTAGACACCTCGTCGAAGACCTCACCGGGGATGTCGCATAGCAAAAAAAATAGAAGAACGATTGTAGCGAAATATTTGTACTATTATAGCAAATCTATTGGCCGTCGGTAGCGACGACACCGACCGTTGGTAGCAAAAATCCGTCGCCTTACATGTAGCAACAACTTTAGCCATTGCTAGCAGCCCCTCGTACCCCTTGTAGCAGCGCCGTCGGCCTTCGGTAGCAACCACGACTACCGGGGAGGCTGGCATCTTAGGTCGACGACGGGGAGTCGTGGTCATCATCTAGGCGCAGCGGCACGAGGATCGCTCTGGCGACCGAGCCGGCGGCGTGGGGCGGCGCCGAGATGGGAGCGGACCTCGCAGATGGGGCGCGCGACAGCTAAGATGGAGGCCAGCCGTCGTGGTTGTCGATGTTGTCCTCCTTCTTGAACGCATCTGCCATGGCCATGGCTGAGGAGGGCACGAGCTCGAGCACGAGGATCTCCATGGTGGGCGGGAATTGGTCCGTCAGGCGAGGCCGAGCGGAGAGGAGGCCAAGGAGGGCGCAAGAGGAGGTTGGGGAGGCCGGAGATGAGGTCGAGCAGAGAGGCAGCGTCTCGATCTTCCTCCCGTGGAAGAGATAAAGAAGCAGGATGCGTGGTGGGTCCCGCAGGACGCGAGGTTGGAGTGTTACCTCCCGCGTCAGGGCGCGATTTTTTTTAAATAATACGAAATAATTAATTAATTTGCGTTTTATTATACGTTTTTTTGAATTTCCAGATCTAGCACTTTGTCGGCCTGGGGCAAGCCGACTGGGCCAATCGGCCAGGCCCTGGCCGACTGCAGGTGGCATCATGCAATCGGCCCTGCCCCACACATGTAATCGGCTTGGAGCAAGCCGATTGGTTCAATCGGTCTGGCCCAGGCCGATTAGTGCAATCGGCCAGACCTAGACCGATAGCCTAATCGGCCTGCCCCTAACCAAATCCTGCATGATCAATGCAGCCCTTCCGCTAAATAATCGTCCGCCGCTGTTTTCCTCGCCAATCCTTCCCGTCAATTTTTCCCGCCAGTACTTCCCGCCCTTTTTTTCCCGCCGCTACTTCCCGCCCTTTTTTTCCCGCCACTATTTCCCGCCTTTTTTCCCGCCTATTCGGTTCGGTGCCTCTATAAATCTGGGCAACGAGATGTATCCTTTACCAGTTCATCTCTTCCTCCTCTTACTCTCTCATTTCCCTCCTCTCCTCTTGCTCTCGCATTTTCCTCCACTCCTCTCCACTATGACCGACGCGTCTCCCTGGCCTGTAGATATGTCCATTGGGCTTTTCTTCATAGCCAGAACTGTTGTGATAGGCGATGAACATCCCGACTGGGATACGTCGGTAACGAACCATGATGCTCTCGTTATCCTTGGTAAGTCACTTCATCGAAGAGGGTGGAAACTGAAGACCCCAAATCAGGTACGAGCAGAGCTTCTCAGGATCCAGGCAAGGTGGGACAAGCTCACCTTGGTCCTGGGACAAGCTCGCATGATGGAGCGGGCTAATGCACCTTGGTCCTGGATAGAAGATAGCGAAGATGAGGATGATATCTTCATGCCTCCACCCGTTGGAAGCAAGGCAGGAGCTGAGTGGGACAAGAGGCAGGAGAAGAAGAAAGAGCAGGCCAAGAAGAGTCAAGCTGACATGACGGAGCAGGTTGTGGCACGTAGGCCCTGGATAGAAGAGAGCGAAGATGAGAATGATATCTTCATGCCGCCACCCGTTGGAAGCAAGGCGGGAGCTGAGTGGGACAAGAGGAAGGAGAAGAAGAAAGCGCAGGCCAAGAAGAGCAAGTGCGAGGGATCGTCCAAGGGAAAGGGCGAGGCATCATCGAAGGGAAAGGGAAAGGCATCATGCTAGGGATAGATAGGACTCTTATTTATGTATCGCAAGTTATGTTGAACTATGTTGCAAGTTATGTTGAACTGTGTTGCAATAAAAATCGTGAAATGATAGAATGGTGTCTCATATATAGATAAATATATGTCTCATACATAAGTAGATGTCTCATGCATAGATAGACATGTCTCATACATAGATAAATATATGTCTCATACATAGATAAATATATGTCTCAAAGACGTCGTCTGCCGCGACGCTCGGGTGGTGGGTTAGGAGGCATCGTCCAACCGAACCTATGGGGCGGCCGAACCTGTCGGGGAGGAATCACCGACCCGTACTCATCGTACTGAGACTCCTGTGTGGGGTCAGGTGCAGGAGTCTGAAAAATGTTCAGCCAACTGCTCTGCGTCATGAAATCCTGAGTGCTATGATCAACGTCCTGATCAGTCCAGGCGGATCCGGACATAGACGACTGATAGCCAGGCATAGACCCCTGCATTCCGAATGCTCCTGCACATAAAAACAAAGTATGTAAGAACTTGACATGAACTGAGCCTCGACGCTTATCTTGTAAGACACATACCCTGTGGCTGTGGCTGTGAGCGAAACCCGTAGTTTGGCATGGGAGGGTGACCCCAAGGCTCCTGCTGCTGGTGCTGCCACGACGAACCTCCATCGTGCAAAGGTGGCTGCTGCTGCTGCCAACAGTCGAAAGAAGACTTTTGATGCCACGTCGAACCTCCAGCCTGGTCTGGGGGAGGAGGTCTCGGAGTCGTCTGTGGTGTAAGCCGTGGACGGGGAGACTGTCGCAGGGGCGAGGGTGGCTGCTGCTGCTGGTGGTGCGTCGAGTGCCGCGGAGGACGCTTGGTGCCGGGTGGTGAGCAATGTCCGAAGGGCGGGTGCACGTGATAACCCCGTAGATACGCCATATCTTCTCCTCCAGGCGACTCAGCCAGGTCTCCTGGTCCCGCCGGTGAATAAGTAGGGGTCCCAACGAAAGAGAGCGTCTGTACTCAGCACTCTTCGTCTCAAGATCGACTAACATCTGTGCCTGCAAGTGACACCACAAGGTTCGCCATATATAGATGGAAAACTATGTAATAAATAGGGGCATTAGATGAAGAACATACCGCGTGTTGTCTGCTGCCCACAGTCGACTGGATCGGATAACTATCCCAAGTAGCCGCGCCCGGCATCTCCTCTGGGTGAGATTGTTGCGTGATGCGTAGTCGTGTGGCGCTCATGTAGCTATCCAAATACCTGTTGAACTCTTCCATGTCAAACGCGGCGTTCGAGTCCCAGACTCGGGCTGTAGCGGTGTGCCACTCTTGAACGTACACCCCAACCCTGTGTAGCCAACCCGTGGCGGTCTTGCTACTTCCCTTCCTCGACAACCTAACATTTAACATGGTTAGTGTCATGTCAATAAATCATGTTAATATGGAAGTAATGTGTAAAGGAAACATACGTGTGTACGACTGAAGGTATGGCGCTCTCCGTAGGACGAGGATCAGCCAACCTTCACCTCATGCCATTGCTCATTACCAATCTTCACCTCATGCGTTCTTAGTTCATTACCATGTTGGAATTATGCCCTAGAGGCAATAATAAAGATGTTATTATTATAATTCTTGTTCATGATAAAGTTTATATTCCATGCTAGAATTGTATTAAGCGGAAACTTTAATACTTGTGTGGTTTGTGAACAACACCGTGTCCCTAGTACGCCTCTATGGACTAGCTCATTGATCAATGATGGTTAAGGTTTCCTAACCATAGACATGAGTTGTCAATTGATAATGAGATCATATCATTGGGAGAATAAGATTCATATAAGGCAGTGCAGTTTTTGGAGTTCGGAATAGTTCCGGATTAATCGGTATTGTACCGGAAGCTTCTAGAACCTTCCGGAAGGGGACCAACGTGGCCCCACCTTCCGGGAGGGGGCATGGGCCTATGAGGGAGTGTCCTGGCCGCATTGGGCCAGGGGCACAAGGCCCCATAGGGCCCAGCCGATTCTAGATAGATTTAACTCGTTTAAATCTAGGGATAGGATTTCTGGATAAGAGGAGAGTTTAAATCGTTTAAACTAGAGATAGGCTTGGAGGAGGGGCTAGGGCTGGCCGCCGCCACCCCCTCTATATATAGAGGGCTGGTGCGCCCCCTCCCCCCACACACACATCTCCCTCCAAGCCCTAGTAGCCCTGCTGCCTTCCTCTCTCCCTCCCGACTGTTTGTAGGCGAAGCCCTGCAGCAGAAATTCTCCACCATATACACCACGCCGTCGTGCTGTAGATCCAATCCATCTCTCCACCATACTTGCTGGTCCGAGGAAGGAGGAGACGTCGAGGTGCTGCACGTGTGCATCTCACGGAGGCACCGCCACTTGTGGTGCTAGATCGGATCGGATCGCGAGGAGGAGAAGCGAGTACGACTACATCACCCACGTTCCGACGAACGTTCCGCTGTGCGAATCTTCAAGGGTATGAAGATCTAATCCAATCTCTCTCATTGTTTGCATCTCCTAGATTAGATCTTGGCTTTCCCTCTGTTCGCTTCTGTAGAAAATTTTGATTTACTATGCTGCGAAACCCATCAGTGGTATCAGAGCTAGATCTATGCGTAGATGTGATTCATGAGTAGAACGCAACATGGTTGTTGCGGGCGTTGATGTTTTCTGTTGCAAGCCTCTTGTTTGTGTTCTTCTTATGACGCAGGATAGTGAGATTGAAGCGGTCCAGGCCAACCTTACGCGACGTCGTTCGCGAGACCGGCTCCGCACTTGACGTGTGGCTTGTACCACACATGCGGCTGGTGGATGTCAGTTTCTCTCACTATAGTTGTCATGGGATTAACACCGGAGTTTGGCAACCATAATATCACCGTTGTGGCTTTCCGTAGGTAAGAATCGTTCTTAGCATCTACTCCCATAAGCCACGTAAAACATGCAACAACAAAGTAGAGGCGTCTAACTTGTTTTTGCAGGGAGTGTTTTCCGTGATATGGTATGGCCCAAGATGTGATGTGTATATTGTATGCGATGATCATGTTTTGTAATGTTTGACGACTTGCATGTCGATGAGTACACAACCGGCAAGAGCCGTATGGTTGTCTTTATAATTGTGTATGACCTGCGAGTCAACTTCTTATACGCCATGTAATAGCTTTACTTTATCGCTAAGTAGTTAGCAATAGTTGTAGTTGCTATTCGTGGTGGAGGCAATCATGGTGGAGTGATGGAGATCATGCCGGAACGCACAAGATGGAGATCATTGCGCGAAGATTGGCTATACCATGTCACATAAAGTTATATGCATGTGATGTTTATCCTTTTATGTATCTTATTATGCTTAGATCGCGACGGTAGCATTATAAGATGATTCCTCACTTAAAGATCAAGATAAAACTGTGTTCTCCCCAAGTATGCACCGTTGCGAAAGTTCGTCGTGTCCAAGCATCACGTGATGATCGGGTGCTATAGACTCTACGCTCACATACAACGGGTGCAAGCCAGTTTTGCACACGCGGAAATACTTGGGTCTAACTTGACGAGCCTAGCATGTACAGACATGGCCTCGGAACACAAGAACCGAAAGTTTAAGCATGAGTCATATGAATGATATGATCGACACAACGTTGTCCACCATTGAAACCACATCTCTTCTCGTGATGATCAGATTAGGTGTGGTGAATTTGGATCGTGTTCACTAAACAACTTGAGGGATGTTGAATTTAGTGAGAGTTCATCTAGTAATTTGATTAAGTTGAACTATTTATCATGAACATAGTCTAAATTGTACTTGCAAATACTGTAGATCACATGGCCAAGTCCAACTTCAACTTCAACGTTTTTGCTGAGAAATAAAAGCTTAGAAACAATGGGTCTAACTTCACCAACTGGTTCCGCAATCTAAGAATCATTCTGTCTGGCGGACAAAAGGACTATGTCCTTGGGAAAGCGTTAGGTGACCCCCCTGCTGCAACTGCGCCGGCTGATGAGAAAGCTGTCTATCAGTCGCGCAAAGATGATTATGGTGTGATTAAGAGCACCATGTTGTTTGCTATGGAACCGGAACTTCAAAATCGTTTTGAAAACTATCCCGGGCCCTTTGATATTCTCGAGGAGCTGAAAACCATGTTTCAGACTCAGGCCCGTTCTGAGAGATATGAGATCTCCGAGAAGTTCTTTAACTGCAAGATGGAGGAAGGGAGTTCCGTTAGTGAGCACGCCATTAAGATGTCGGGCTACACTCAACGCCTTGAGCAACTGGACTGCAAGATTCCAAAGGAGCTCAAGATTGACAGGGTTCTGCAATCACTCCCTCCCAGCTACAAAAGTTTTGTAGTGACTCATAATCAGATTGGTTCCACTGATACGATCACCGAGCTCTTCGCAAAGCTGAAGGCTGCGGAGGTGGACATCAAGAAGGATAATCATGTGTTGATGGTCAACAAGCCCTCCTTTAAGAAAGGTAAAGGTGCAAAGAAGCCCTTCAAGAAAAGCGGCGGCAAGCGCGTTGCTCCTGCTGAGAAGAAGCTCAAGTCTGGACCTAAGCCGGACACTGAGTGCTTCTATTGCAAGGACAAGGGTCACTGGAAGCGCAACTGTCCGAAGTACTTAGCGGACAAGAAGGCTGGCACCATCAAAGGTATATTTGATATACATGTTATTGATGTTTTCCTCACTAGCCCTCGTTGTAGTGCCTGGGTATTTGATACTGGTTTGGTTGCTAATATTTGTAACTCGAAACAGGAGCTACGGAATAGACGGCGGCTTGCGAGGGATGAGGTGACGATGCGCGTTGGCAACGGATCAAGAGTTGATGTGATGGCCGTCGGCACGCTCTCCTTAGTTTTACCTTCGGGATTAGTTTTAAACCTTAATAAATGTTATTATGTGCCTGCGTTGAGCATGAACATTATTTCTGGATCGTGTTTATTGCAAGACGGTTATTCATTTAAATCGGAGAATAATGGTTGTTCTATTTATATGAGTAATATCTTTTATGGTCATGCACCTCTTGTGAATGGTTTATTTCTTCTAAATCTCGAAAGGGATGAAACACACATCCATAACATTGAGGCTAAGAGATGCAAAGTAGATAGTGATAATACTACTTATTTGTGGCACTGTCGTCTAGGTCATATTGGTGTAAAGCGCATGAAGAAACTCCATTCTGATGGACTTTTGGAGTCTCTTGATTTTGAATCATTTGACACATGCAAACCATGCCTCATGGGCAAGATGATCAAAACCCCGTTCTCCGGTATGATGGAGCGAGCAACGGACTTGTTGGAAATCATACATACCGATGTATGCGGACCGATGAGTGTTTCGACGCGTGGTGGATATCGCTATTTTCTCACTTTTACCGATGACTTAAGTAGATATGGGTATATCTATTTTATGAAACATAAATCTGAAACGTTTGAAAAGTTCAAAGAATTTCAGAATGAAGTGGAGAACCATCGTAACAGAAAGATTAAGTTTCTACGATCCGATCGTGGGGGCGAATATTTGAGTTATGATTTTCTCACGCATCTCAAAGCAAGTGGAATCGTTTCGCAACTCACGCCACCCGGAACACCACAGCGCAATGGTGTGTCTGAACGCCGGAATCGAACCCTATTAGATATGGTCCGATCGATGATGTCTCTTACTGATTTGCCGTTATCATTTTGGGGTTATGCATTAGAAACCGCTGCATTCACTTTAAATAGGGCTCCATCTAAATCCGTTGAGACGACACCGTATGAACTGTGGTTTGGTGCTAAACCTAAGTTGTCGTTTCTTAAAGTTTGGGGATGCGAAGCTTAGTCAAGAAGTTGATGCCGGAAAAGCTCGAACCCAAAGCGGAGAAATGCGTCTTCATAGGATACCCTAAGGAAACTATTGGGTATACCTTCTATCACAGAACCGAAGGCAAAGTGTTTGTCGCAGAGAACGGTTCCTTTCTTGAGAAGGAGTTTCTCTCGAAAGAAGTGAGTGGGAGGAAAGTAGAGCTAGATGAGGTTATTGAACCTTCTCTTGAATTGGAGAGTAGCGCAGCACCTGAAATTGTTCCAGTGCCGCCTGCACCAACAATAGAGGAAGCTAATGACAAGGATCATGAAGCTTCGGACGATGCTTCTACTGAACGTCGCAGGTCGACAAGGTCGCGTGCCCCTCCTGAGTGATACGGAAACCCTGTCTTGACTGTCTTGTTAGTAGAAGACAGCGAACCTACGAACTATGAGGAAGCGATGATGAGCCTAGACTCTGAGAAATGGCTAGAAGCCATGAAATCCGAATTGGGATCCATGAGCGAAAACCAAGTATGGACTTTGGTGGACCCTCCTAGCGACCGAAAGGCCGTTGAGTGCAAATGGATCTTCAAGAAGAAAACGGACGCGGATGGTAATGTTACCGTCTATAAAGCACGGCTTGTTGCGAAAGGTTTTCGACAAGTTCAAGGTGTTGACTACGATGAGACTTTCTCTCCCGTAGCGATGTTTAAGTCCATTCGGATTTTATTAGCAATTTCTGCGTTTCATGATTATGAAATATGGCAGATGGATGTCAAGACTGCGTTCCTCAATGGCAACATTGATGAAGAGTTGTATATGATGCAACCCGAAGGTTTTGTCGATCCTAAGGATGCTGATAAAGTATGCAAACTTCAGCGTTCCATTTATGGGCTGAAGCAAGCATCTCGGAGTTGGAACCTTCGTTTTGATCAAGTGATCAAGAGCTTTGGATTTGTTCCAAATTGCTACGAAGCTTGCATCTACAAGAAAGTGAGTGGGAGCTCGGTGACGTTTCTGGTACTATATGTGGATGACATATTGATTATTGGAGATGACATCAACATGCTTAACGATGTGAAGAGTTATTTGAACAAGTGTTTTTCAATGAAAGACCTAGGTGAAGCTGCTTATATATTGGGCATCAAAATCTATAGAGATAGACAAAGACGCCTGATAGCTTTAAGCCAGAGTACATACCTAGACAAAGTTCTGAAAAGGTTTAGAATGGATAAGGCATTGAAAGGTTCAGTGCCTATGTTGTCAGGTAAGATATTGAGCAAGGCTCAGTGTCCAGCTACGGTAAATGATAGGGAAGCTATGAGCAAAGTGCCTTATGCCTCGGCCATAGGTTCCATCATGTATGCCATGTTGTGTACTAGACCGGATGTGTCCAATGCTCTTAGTTTGACGAGCAGATATCAAAGTGATCCAGGAGTGAAACACTGGACAGCCGTGAAGAACATCCTAAGGTACCTAAATAGGACTAAAGAAATGTTCTTAGTCTATGGGGGTGATGAACAGCTCGTCGTAAAAGGTTACGTCGATGCTAGTTTCGACACCGACAAGGATGATTGTAAATCTCAGACAGGATACGTGTATATTTTGAATGGAGGAGCTGTGAGCTGGAGAAGCTGCAAGCAAAGCGTGATCGCGGGATCTACAGTAGAAGCGGAATACATGGCTGC
Source organism: Avena sativa (assembly GCA_916181665.1). Taxonomy (NCBI): domain Eukaryota; kingdom Viridiplantae; phylum Streptophyta; class Magnoliopsida; order Poales; family Poaceae; genus Avena; species Avena sativa. The sequence goes on along the minus strand of OV702293.1, from coordinate 440,156,958 downwards.
TGCAGAAGCGTCAAGTGAAGGATTTTGGATCAGGAACTTCATCACTGAGCTTGGCGTGGTTCCAAGTGCATTGGACCCACTGGAGATATTGTGTGACAACACTGGCGCCATAGCACTCGCTAAGGAACCAAGATATCATCCAAAGACCAAGCATATCGACCACAAGTTTCATATAATCCGAGATTATATAGCAGATGGAGATCTGAAGATCAGCAAAGTACATACAGATCTGAATGTCGCAGATCCATTGACTAAACCTCTTCCACGTGTAAAACATGATCAGCACCTCAGTGCCATGGGTGTGAGATTGTTGCCAAATGTAAACTAGATTATTGACTCTAGTGCAAGTGGGAGACTGTTGGAATTATGCCCTAGAGGCAATAATAAAGATGTTATTATTATAATTCTTGTTCATGATAAAGTTTATATTCCATGCTAGAATTGTATTAAGCGGAAACTTTAATACTTGTGTGGTTTGTGAACAACACCGTGTCCCTAGTACGCCTCTATGGACTAGCTCATTGATCAATGATGGTTAAGGTTTCCTAACCATAGACATGAGTTGTCAATTGATAATGAGATCATATCATTGGGAGAATGATATGGTGGACAGACCCAAACTAAGCGAAGCAATTAGATCGTGTCATCGTGTTCGTCTTTGCGAAGCTTTTCTTATGTCAAATATTGTATTCCTTAGACCATGAGATAATGCAACTCCCTGGTATCGGAAGAAAGCTTTGAGGTCATCAAACGTCATCCTATGAGAGGGTGATCATAAAGGTGTCTCTCAGGTGATCGGAAAGTATCTGTTGGGTTGTATGTATCGAGATGGGATTTGTCCCTCCCAAGTCGGAGAGATATACTTCGGGCCCACTCGGTAATGGATATCAACACCGCTTGCAAGCATGTGGTTAAGGAGTTAATCACAAAGTGATATCGGATTACGGAACGAGTAAAGTGCTTGCTGTGAACGAGATTGAACTAGGTATAACGATACCGACGATCGAATCTCGGGCAAGTAAAATATCGCGAGACGAAGGGAATATATATATGGGATTGATTGAATCCTGGCATCGTGGTTCATCCGATATGATCATCGATGAATGTGTGGGAGTCAATATGGGTGCCCAGACCCCGCTGTTGATTATTGATAGAAGATCATGTCTGCATATTCTCGAACCCGCAGGGTCACACACTTAACGTGTCTCGACGCTAGGATAGATTGGATAATTGGTTTATGAATTTTTGTTCGGAGTCTCGGATGGGATCCGGGATATCACGAGAGGTTCCGGAATGGTCCGGAGAATAAGATTCATATAAGGCAGTGCAGTTTTTGGAGTTCGGAATAGTTCCGGATTAATCGGTATTGTACCGGAAGCTTCTAGAACCTTCCGGAAGGGGACCAACGTGGCCCCACCTTCCGGGAGGGGGCATGGGCCTATGAGGGAGTGTCCTGGCCGCATTGGGCCAGGGGCACAAGGCCCCATAGGGCCCAGCCGATTCTAGATAGATTTAACTCGTTTAAATCTAGGGATAGGATTTCTGGATAAGAGGAGAGTTTAAATCGTTTAAACTAGAGATAGGCTTGGAGGAGGGGCTAGGGCTGGCCGCCGCCACCCCCTCTATATATAGAGGGCTGATGCGCCCCCTCCCCCCACACACACATCTCCCTCCAAGCCCTAGTAGCCCTGCTGCCTTCCTCTCTCCCTCCCGACTGTTTGTAGGAGAAGCCCTGCAGCAGAAATTCTCCACCATATACACCACGCCGTCGTGCTGTAGATCCAATCCATCTCTCCACCATACTTGCTGGTCCGAGGAAGGAGGAGACGTCGAGGTGCTGCACGTGTGCATCTCACGGAGGCACCGCCACTTGTGGTGCTAGATCGGATCGGATCGCGAGGAGGAGAAGCGAGTACGACTACATCACCCACGTTCCGACGAACGTTCCGCTGTGCGAATCTTCAAGGGTATGAAGATCTAATCCAATCTCTCTCGTTGTTTGCATCTCCTAGATTAGATCTTGGCTTTCCCTCTGTTCGCTTCCGTAGAAAATTTTGATTTACTATGCTGCGAAACCCATCATACCACACCCAAACTTATCGGTGGCTAGCCGCACCTCAAACCTTATGTCCTCATTACCTATTCACACGACGGTGTGTGACATAGCCTTCGCCATCTTCTTATCCATGTACCTCATAACCTTTTCACAGAAGCGGGTGTTCGGATTGTTCATGATATGCATTTGAGCACCCTGTCGTCTGGTTCTAAAATATGAAATCGTGCCATACAGAATACCTTCGACTATGGCTGTCAGTGGAAGTGTCCTGTTACCTCCGAGGACAAAGTTATATGACTCAGCTAGGTTTGTAGTCATGACACCATACCTAGCTCCATGTGTGTCGTGTAGCAAAGACCACCTCTCCAAAGGCTCGTGCTCTATCCACTGTTGGAAGTTCTTGATTGATTTGCCGAGCCTTCTCCTTGTACCAGGTGGATCAAATCCAGGCAAGTCACAAAGCCCTACAGGATCTTCCTCCACAGGCGCAGCTCCAGTAGCTACCTGTGCAGCTACTGCTGCTTGATGTGCAGCTACGGCTGCGTTTTGTGCAGCTTTCCTTGCCCTCACATGTTTTTGAGTAAATTCATCGAGCTTTGCGCGTATGAAATCGTGCTTCCATTCTTGGTTCCGCTTGCACAATTTTTTGAATAGATTCATGAGGTTCTTGTTTCTGAACTGTGAGAAGAAATTAGCACCCAAATGGCGCATGCACCATCGGCTTTGCATGTCAAGCCAAGGTGTTTGCTCTTCTGGCCCTGGCTGTGTCAGCCGTTTTATGGCATTGAGTATACCTGCATGCCTATCATGAATGATGCACACATTGGGCTTGTCTTTCACAACTGCTATTTTGAGCTGCCTGAAGAACCATGTCCAACTTTCAGTGTTTTCGCCCTCCACGAAAGCAAATGCGAGTGGGACAATCTGATTGTTGCCGTCTTGACCAATGGCGGTAAGGATCTGACCCTTGTACTTGCCAGTTAGAAAAGTACCGTCTACACATATCACTGGACGACAATAAGTGAAAGCTTGGATGCATACATCAAAAGAGAAGAACACTCGATGAAGCACCTTCACGGATAGATCCTCGGGTATCACATAATATTGTATGTCGACATAGGTGCCTGGGTTTCTATCCTGCAGTGTCTGAAGTTGTCGGACCACGGAGTCATACGAGTCTCTAAACGAACCAAACCTCTCCTCAAGAGCCCTTTGCTTTGCCCTCCAAGCCTTGCCATACGAAATGGAGTACTTAAACCGGGTCTTTACTTTCTTCTGTATACTGGGTACTGTCATCGCTTTGCACTCTACTAAGTCCGTGTAAAGCAGCCGAGCTAGAAGTGTGGAGGAGAGGTTAAGATGATCTTTAGGAACATTGTGTAGCTCACATGTGTGCTGCACATAGTCGCTCACCAACCAAGTTGTGTCATACGTAGGGACATAGGCATGCACCCTGCCTAGACAATTTATATCCACGCATTCCATTGTCAAGTATTTCTTAGAGGACACCGTTGTTTTCAAAACCCTATGTGTTGCCCAAGCAATGACTACATCTTGCAAATGTTGCTTGTCTTGATATCTGGCACCCTGGACAATTCTGTTGCTGTGATATTCCCACGCAGAATCATGACCATCATCAACGGTCATTCCGGTTGAAATGTTTTGATTCCATGAAGCAGGAATCGGCATGTCCTCTCCACCATTGCCTTCTCCATCAGAATCATCAGGGTCATCAGAATCACCACTCTCGCCATCCATGTAATCATCCTCTTCCATCATGTTCTGCATGCCTCCATCTTCCTCGTCCGCATCTGCCTCTCCACTATAGTCTTCTCCACCTCCGGCCTGACTGCTCTGCCACGATTCATAACCACCGCCTCCTCCTCCTATCTGACTGCTCTGCCCCGATTCATAACCACCGTCTCCAGCACTGGACATAGAGTACATCCCGTAACTTGAATCAGCACTATGGCGCGAAACATGTCCACCATCGATCTCCTTCAAGACAGGAAGCACTAATGCGCGAGGGTTTACATGCCTATCTTCGCAGCCTTTTAACCACTTAAACCAGTCTCTGTCTGTATCTACATGCCTTAAAGTCCAGAAAATATTTTTTCTTGACTTTGTCCACAATGCTTGCACGCTGACGGTGTACGTCTCGATGTTATAGCCTAAACATCCTGTCAACCATTCCTTCAACTGACTAACACTCCAGGTTTGAGGGGCAGTCAAATCTAACTGTGTACACATAAACTCTCCCAGATCTGTTCCAAAGTCATTTGTTCGAACATTCCCAGGACCGTAATAAAACACGAACTTCACTAAATTGGTCATCTCTGCTGACATAAAATAAACAACCTAATCAATTAATTATCGACAACGCGTATAACTTTGGGCAATGCTTGCAAATATTCTAAAAAAATACGATATTATTGCTACCAGTCAAATATTGCTACTAATCCACCAGCCAAATTTTTGTGCCTAACCCATCGGTCAAATATTGTTACTAATCAACTAGCCAAATATTCTAATAGACTAACCATACGCGCGTACGTAACCATATACAATATCCATTGATTATCGAGGGATTGGAGTTTATCCTTGAAGCGAGAGAAGCTACCACCAACACAGCTCGAACACTGCTCCACCACAGACAGCCTCAGCTCATCCACCACAGCTCCACCACCATTGCCATTGATCCACCACAGCTCCACCACCGTTCTTCCAACAAACCAACACCAAATCGAGCCATGAGCTAACCCATCCGTAGATCGGGCTTCCACTCCCTCTCTAATGGTTTTGGATTGAAGTTTTTGTGGTCAAATCGAGCAAAATCTGAGAAAAACGGTGGCTGGAAATGAAGAACACGAACGGGAGAGAGAGAGGCAGCAGCTCGCGTGGAGAAGAAGACCGCGCCTGGCCGTGCGGCGCGGCGTCGCCCTTATCTGGCCCCAGTCGGCCTGGGCCTGGCCGACTGGACCAGTCGACCTGCGTCGGTCCCGCGGCCCCACTGGCCGACCTGCTGTCGGCTAGCTGCTGGACGAGTGCCCTGCTGTCGGCCAGAGCCTGGCCGATTGGCCCAGTCGGCTTGCCCCGGGCCGACAAAGTGCTAGATCTGGAAATTCAAAAAAAATATAATAGAACTCAAATTAATTAATTAATCCGTATCATTTAAAAAAAATTCGCCGTCATGGCAAGGTGATCATTTAAAAAAAAAAAAGAGATGCGCCGAGAAACAAAAACGCGACCGCGCGCGCGATAGGAAAATGAAACACACTCCACGGAATCCGGTAGTAGCAAAGCCGTAGCGCAACCTAGGCAATCCCCAAAAAACACTACAGACCGTGTTGGCGCTGGATTCACACGGCAACAGCGCGTAGGCTTCCAGTCCGTCTTGTTAGCATATAGACTCGGTCCTCCTACTAGCGAGGCTCACGATGCCCACGATCTCTCCCTCTCTCCACGTTCTGTTGTACGTGCTAACTCAGCACGATCCTCTCTGTCTCCGTACTATAAGTACATGCGATAATACAACAGGCATCTCATCGAGTGCCATTCTCTCTCTCTGGCTCGTGTTCATTCCTCTACATGGTATCAGACGCTCATCATCCTCCACCGCCTTTCTCCCAGGCTTCCGCTGCCCCCACCACCACCATGCCCAACCTCCCCTCCACCTCTGCCGGCGTGCTGTTCTCCTCCGCCAACAACCCCTCCTCTCCTGCCCCGGGCGCCCCTCCACCTCCTGCCCTCCTCTCTGCCCCAGCTCCGGCCCCGCGCGTCCCCCCCGCACCGACCGTCCGCGCCACCGGCGCTGCTGCCGGCCACACCGCCTCCGTCGCCCCAGCTCGCCCAGCTCGCGTCGCCCCGCGCCAGAACCTGCGCCATGTCATCATCAAGCAGCAGGTTCAGATCACTCTCGATCTGCAGCGCCCCTCCTTCCCAATGTGGCGCCGTCTCTTCATCGTCACGCTCGGGCAGTTCGGCGTCCTCGCCCACGTCGACGACGACGCGCCGCCGCAGCACGACGACCCTGAATGGGTCCAGGATGACTACACCATCGTCTCCTGGCTGTACTCCACGGTCTCGGAGGAAATCCTCTCGCTCATCATGACGCCGGACGACACGGCGTTTGCGGTTTGGCGCCGCATCGAGAACCTCTTCCTCGACAACGCTGTCACGCGGGCCGTCTACCTCGACGATGAGTTCCATGGCCAGAAGCAAGGTAACCTGACGGTCTCCGCGTACTGCTCCCGTCTCAAGTCCTTGGCCGATCGCCTTCGCGATCTCGGCCGTCCGGTGACTGATGCCGATCTGGTGCACCGTGTCCTCGCCGGCCTCCGCTCCGACTTCCGTCACGCCGTCACCACGCTCTCCCGTGAGGTACCCCTGCCCTCCTTCCAGGACGTTCGCTCCTTCTTGGTTCTTGAGGAAGGCAGGAACGAAGACGCCGACCCATCCCCGTCTGGCACGGCTCTCCACGCTGCCGCTGCACCACCTCCGCCTCCAACGGCCCCGGCGCTGCCCGTGCCTGCCCCGCCACCACCCGCACCGCCCACCGCCAAGCCCAAGACTGGCGGATGGCACAAGACCAGTGGCCGGACCAAGACCACCTCCATGCCGCCCGCGCCGTCTGCGGCTACCGCTCCATGGACCGGCATGGTCCAGGCGTGGCCCTATCAGTGGCGCCCCCACTACCCCGGCGCGGGCGTCCTCGGTCCGCGTCCCACTGGCGCTCCACCAACCACTGGCGCACCGTTCGCCGGAGCCGCCTTCCACCAGGCCGCTCCCACGTTCCACGGCACCACCGGGCCTGTCTACCAGGCCCACACGTACCAGCCGCCCCCCGGCGCCTCTGTACCATGCTGGGACCAGGCCGGCCTCATCCACGCGCTCCAGCAACTCTCCGTCCAGCAGCAGCATCCGGCCGGCGGTGAATGGGTGATGGACACCGGCGCAACCTCCCACATGACATCGTCCCCTGGTAATCTCTCGTCCTCGCAACCCTGTTCCTCTCGTTCTTGTATTGTTGTTGGCAATGGGCACCTATTGCCGATCACGCACACTGGGCACTCTTCTCTCGCCACCATGTCCCATCCCCTACATCTCCAGAACGTCCTTGTCTCCCCCACCTTAATTAAAAACCTACTATCCGTTCGCATGCTTACTCGCACCAATCCCGTAAACGTTGAATTTGACAATGTTGGCTTTTCTGTTAAGGATCGACATACCCGCCAGGTGCTCCTCCGATGTGATTCTGCAGGCGATCTCTACTCCATCACGCCGACACCCACCGCCACCAGCCTCCTCACCAGCTGCTCCACCGACCTGTGGCATCAACGCCTCGGGCACCCCGGCCGCTCCAACCTCGCCCGCACCCTCCAGACGATCTCCGCACCCAATAAACCCCCCTCTCACATTTGTAATGCTTGTCAATTAGGAAAGAACGTTAGATTTCCCTTCTCTCACTGTAGTACAATTTCCTTTTTTCCCTTCCAACTGGTCCACTGTGATCTTTGGACCTCGCCGGTTCCTAGCATCTCCGGCTTCAAATATTATTTGGTATTCCTTGATGATTTTAGTCACTTTGCCTGGTCGTTTCCTCTTCGCCGCAAATCCGATACCTATGACACAATTCGACGCTTCCACGCTTTCACCCGTACTCAATTCAACCTCCCCCTCGTCGCTCTGCAGTCTGACAATGGCCGTGAGTTTGACAACAGTGCCGCTCGCACTTTCTTTCGTGACAACGGCGTCTCCTTCCGACTGTCCTGTCCCTACACTTCTGCCCAAAACGGCCGCGCCGAGCGCATCATCCGCACTCTGAACGAAACCATGCGCACCATCCTCTTCCATGCCCAACTCCCTCCAGTCTTTTGGGCCGAGGCTCTAACCACATCCACCTTCCTAGTTAACCGCCGTCCCTGTCGCCCCAGACAGCTCCTTACCCCTTTCCAGCTCCTCTACGGCTCCCCTCCTGATTTCCAACATCTCCGGGTCTTCGGCTGCTTATGTTACCCGAACACGACTCCCACCGCACCCCACAAACTCTCCCCACGTAGCCTCCCCTGCGTCTTTCTCGGCTACTCCACCGATCACAAAGGATATCGCTGCCTCGACCCCTCCTCCAACCGTGTGTTCGTCTCTCGCCACGTCACGTTTGACGAAACCCAATTTCCCTTCGCCCATCTCCCCACAAAGCCCACCCCAGCCTCTTTCGATTTTCTCCTTAATCTCCCTCCCACTCACGATCACACCATCCCCCTGACCAATCCCGATCCACCGACCGAGCCCTCCATCGCCCATCCTGCCACCACAACCCCCTCTGCCGCGGCAGCTCCTACCACGCCAACCTCTGCCACGGCAGGCTCTCCCATCTCCCCCTCTGCCGCGACAGGATCTCCTGCATCCCCCTCTGCCGCGGCCGGAGCCACAACCCCCCATCCTGCCGCGGCAGCATCTCCTGTCTCCAACCCTGCCGCGACAGCACCTACACCTCCTCCCCTCCCCAACACCACGACGCCCACCCCCCTCTCTGCCACAGCCACACCCTTCACCCCCCCTTCCTTCGTCGCCGCCACAGCTTCCCCACCATCCCCTCACCGGATCGACCACCCCTCTGCGCCCATTCCCGCCACTCCTGTTCCCGCATCTCGCCAACCTCCACCTGCCCCGTCTCATCACATGCGCACACGCTCTCAATCAGGGATCTTCTTGCCAAACAAACGCTACGCCACCCTCGCCACCACCGATTCCATCTCCCCATTACCTACCAGTGTGCGTACGGCTTTACGTGATCCTAATTGGCTAATTGCGATGCAAGATGAGTTCAGGGCTCTGCAGGTCAACCAGACGTGGACGCTTGTCCCCCGGCCCCGGGGCGCGAACGTGATCACAGGGAAGTGGGTGTTCCGTCACAAGTTTCGTGCTGACGGGACATTGGAGCGGTACAAGGCGCGGTGGGTGGTCCGCGGCTTCTCGCAGAAACCCGGCATCGACTTCGACGAGACCTTCTCCCCCGTCGTCAAGTCTGCCACGATTCGGGCTGTTCTCGCCATCGCCGCCCACAAAAGTTGGCCCGTGCATCAGCTTGACGTCAACAACGCCTTTCTTCATGGCCATCTGCACGAACGCGTCTACTGCCAGCAACCCGCGGGCTTCGTCGACCCTGCTCGTGCTGGAGACGTCTGCCTGCTCGCCAAGTCCCTCTATGGGCTCAAGCAGGCCCCGCGCGCGTGGTACGCTCGCTTCGCCGGCTTCCTCGACAAACTCGGCTTCGTCTGCGCCAAGTCTGACACCTCGCTCTTCGTGCTGCATCAACCTGCCGGCACCGCGTACCTTCTTCTGTACGTCGACGATGTCGTCCTCACTGCGTCGTCCGCAACACTGCTACGGCGCATCATCGACCGGCTCCAGCACGAGTTCTCCCTCAAAGACCTCGGCGCCCTCCACTACTTCCTCGGCATCACCGTCGAGCGCTCTTCTGAGGGCTTCTTCCTCTCCCAGGGCAAATATGCTGACGAACTCCTGGACAAGGCGAACATGTCCTCATGCAGCCCCTCTTCGACACCCATCGACACATCGGCTAAGATCTCCTCTGCCTCGGGCACGCCCGTCGCCGACGCTTCTGCTTACCGGAGCATCGTTGGCGGCTTGCAGTACCTCACGATGACTCGCCCGGACATCACCTACGCCGTCCAACAAGCGTGCCTCCATATGCACGCCCCGATGGACTGCCACCTCGCCCTCGTCAAACGGATCCTCCGCTATGTCCGTGGTACCACCGGCTACGGCCTTCACCTCCAGCGCTCCTCCACATTCGACATAGTGGCATACTCGGACGCGGACTGGGCCGGGTGCCCGGACACGCGCCGCTCTACCTCTGGCTATGCCGTCTTCCTCGGCGACGCGCTGGTGTCCTGGTCATCCAAACGGCAGCCCACGGTCTCCCGCTCGAGCGCGGAAGCAGAGTACCGTGGCGTCGCCAACGTCGTCGCTGAAAGCTGCTGGCTCCATCAACTCCTCGCCGAGCTCCATGTCCTTGTCCCGAAAGCGACGATCGTCTACTGCGATAACATCTCTGCGGTTTACATGGCTGCTAACCCCGTGCATCATCGGCGCACGAAGCACATAGAGCTCGACATCCACTTTGTCCGGGAGAAGGTCGCACTCGGCCACGTCCGTGTTCTCCACGTTCCCACAGGGCAGCAATACGCCGACGTCATGACCAAGGGCCTGCCGACCTCGGCGTTCCAGGAATTCCGCTCCAGTTTGTGCGTTCGGCCACCCACGCTCAAACTGCGGGGGGGTGTTAGCATATAGACTCGGTCCTCCTACTAGCGAGGCTCACGATGCCCACGATCTCTCCCTCTCTCCACGTTCTGTTGTACGTGCTAACTCAGCACGATCCTCTCTGTCTCCGTACTATAAGTACATGCGATAATACAACAGGCATCTCATCGAGTGCCATTCTCTCTCTCTGGCTCGTGTTCATTCCTCTACACGTCTCCGTCTCCGGGACGACGATGTATCTGATCTCGATCCCCTCCTCGTCTTACTTACACCGCCTCCTGCATCCACCTCGCCGCGCTTTCCTTCCCCTCTCTCCTCCCAGCAGTCGGGCCGAAGACGTCCAGGCGCAGGCGGCAGGAGGATCATCAGTCTAGCGTAGCAGTTATCAGCATGCGCATCGGCAGCGCCGCGGAATACAAGGAGGAGGCGTCCTGCAGCCTCGGCAAGGGCGCCTTCGGCGTCGTCGTCAAGGGCCGCCACCGCGCCACGGGCAAGACCGTCGCCATCAAGTCCCTCCGCTTCACCGCCGAGGACCCCGCCGAGCTCCAGCAGGAGGCCCGCCTCCTCATGGACGCAAGCCACAAAAACCCTTACGTCGTCGGCTTCCACGGCCTCGTGCGCGACCGGGCCACCGGCGCCCTCCGCCTCGCCATGGAGTACGCCGGCCCGACGAGCCTCCGCGCCTTCCTGCGGGAGAGAGACCGAGACGTCCCGGAGGCCACGGTGCGCGCCTTCATGTGGCAGCTCCTGACTGGCGCCAGCACGATGCACGAGCGCGGCATCGTCCACCGCGACATCAAGCCGTCCAACGTCCTCGTCGGGCAGGGCGGGAGGACCGTCAAGCTGTGCGACCTCGGGCTGGCCATGTACCTGGCGACGGAGCCGAAGCCGTACAAGAAGGCCGGCACGCCCTCCTACAAGGCGCCCGAGGTGCTCATGGGGATGCCGGACTACGACGCGCGCGTGGACGCGTGGTCGCTCGGGTGCGTCATGGCCGAGATGCTGCTCGCCGGCGGAGGCGAGAAGCTGTTCGAGGGCGACGACAACGAGCTGGGCGAGCTCTGGAACATCTTCGGCGTGCTCGGTATGCCGGACGGCGCGACCTGGCCGGGGTTCGATTCCCTGCCGCTCGCCAACGCCACCATGCGGTGGCTCCTGCACGGGCTGGAGAAGCGGAGCAGGCTGCGGGAGCTGTTCCGCCAGGAGACGCTGTCCCAGGACGGGTTCCAGGTCTTGGAAGGGCTTCTCGCGTGCAACCCCGACAGGCGGCTGACGGCGGCCGCCGCGCCCCAACTCCCGTGGTTCGCGCCTCTTCGTGCCGCCACTGCTGCTGAGCTCTACGCGTTGGCCTTGTCCGGTGAGAAGAAGAAGAAGAAGAATGTGCTGAAAGTTCCATCGGCGATATGGAGCGCGGTGCGCACTGCAACACGTTCCAAAACGCATGGCATCATCTATAAGCCTAATCACATGCCTCTCTGCTGTGCTGGCGTGTAAGTAGCTGAGATTGTGTCTGACCATGTCTAATGAGTAATGATGCGATTTAGTTCAGGAACTGTACACTTGTGAGTGAAAACCTGGGTACTCCTCATCCTGATTATACTTATTTTATCCTTAAGTTAAATAGCTTTCTGAACCCTAAGTTACAGACAATTCCGAAAACTTAAGCTGTCCTTCTTGCCATTTATTTGGAACTTTATCATTTTTGAGTAAGCTACATGCTTTCAATTTTCGGTATGAAATTTGGCATACATACGTAAGTGCATTCTCTAACTGAAAAAAATTTATTTCGTATTTTTGACTTTGTCTGTATTTTTTTTTCTGATTTTACTATTGAAGGCAGGATCGTGAGTGCAATGTTCATTCTAGGGAATTGCACGGTAGCTGTCCTTGTTTCAGATTGATTTGGTCAAACATTCTATCGCCGATGATAAAGGCATTTATTTAGAGATGGAGTTTATAACGTTTAGTGTACCCTTATTTTAGTTTAGTCTAAAGAAATGAACTAGTTTTATAAAAAAATTATGGTTTATACGACGTCCTCCGGGGTATAACTTCCCCCGATCCCCCGGGTCCTCTGCGTGATACGTGTCCTTGTTTTTTATCCAGATTCCCGCTTTTGCTATAAATTAGTCCGATTTGCTACAAATAGTCCCGCTTTTGCTACATGTAGCATAAAACGGTTCGGTCCAAAAAAAGAAGAGATAGACTAGACCTTGCCGGAGAGTTCGCCGAAGACCTCGCCGGAGACCCTGTAGCAAAAAATGTCCTAGTGTAGCAAAACCGACATCGCCGAAGACTCTCGCCGGAAAAAAGTCGCTGAAGACCTTGTAGCAAACAATTTACGCTATCGTAGCAAAAACACAAAATGGTTGTAGCAAAATGTTTTTTCTAATGTAGCAAAAAGGGACATCCCCAGAGACATCGCCGGAGACTCTCGCCAGAGACATCATAGCAAAACCATGAAAATTGGTTGTAGCAAAAACATTATACGAAAGTAGCAATAAAATATATGAATATATAGCATAAATAATATGCTAAGGTAGCAAAACGCTCATAGCAAAGACATACACAAAAATAGCGACACCGGTCAACTAGAGTAGCAAGCGGTCTAAACTGTGATAGCACCGTCGGGCACCGTCAGTAGCAACTTTGTTCTTTTCATAGAGCAACACCGCTCATGTACAAGAGCAACGTCTTCTCCCTTCGGTGACCCGTCAACACGTACGGCGGATGAGTCCTAGTTGACCTCAAGGCCGTCATGTTGGTTAGTGGTGCAAGCTTGTGGAGGAGGAAAGCTGAAGGAGAGGGACGTCGGGAGCGACGAACCGCTGGAAGGATGACCGGTGGGTGGAGAGGTACGAGCACCGTCAACCAGGCCTTGGCGGCGCTGCCATGGCTGTGGGTAGCAGAGCAACCGTGTACGCCGTGGGAGCTAGGGGAGGAAGCACACGCGTAGGGCGGCGGCGCGAGCGCGGTAGCAAAGGGGCGCGCGGTGGAGGCACACGGGAGCGGTAGCCGAGGCGTGCGGCGGCGGGAGGAGCTGGAAAAAAGGCAGGAGGTAGCGATTGGGGAAAAAACCATGGGAAGAGATAAGGTAGATGCTGGGTGAGACCCACCAGAAACGATCCGTCTCACAGAGCAGCCCGGTGGCGAGCGACCCGGGGGATCGCGCGTGTTTATCCTCCGAGAGAATATTTCCCTTATGAAAATACAGTTCATTTTAGGGTCTTTACATTTATTCTTCCCCTTACATGCTCGTATCGATCAATCGATGTTCCCTTCGTATATCATCCCTCGTCAACGTATTTTGCTCTAGGGCACACAAGAAGTAGTATTATGAAAAATGGAGGGAGTGTTAATTTACTTTCAGTTTCTATAACGGGATTTTGAAGATTGCATGAATGATAGAACATTTTGTTTTGCGGGAACGAAAGGAGAACTTGGGAACGAGATTCACAGCCCCAGTTTTACGTTTCACAAGTACTTAGAGCAACTCTAGCAGATTTTATAAACGCTAATGGCTAGTTTTTCAGTTCACCACAAAAAAATGGCTATAAAAACGCCTGATCCGTATTTTTTTACAGTCCGCGGAGAAACCCTCATCTCGACCCCTAGATACAAGGGATGCGCGGACGACCCGAGTGTGGCATGTACTGCTAGAGTTGTTCGTGCGGGAGGGATATTTCACTTCCCCCCCTTTCCCGTTTCCGCGCCGCCATCGTCGCTGATCTCTCCCACGCTCTTTCTTCGGCGCCGCCACCCACCAGAAAAATTAGAGGGTATGACATCGCTATGGATCTTTAGCGAAGCTATGGACCTCCCCCAGCCTTCGAACGCTGTCGGTGCGGGTGCGCAGTTTCTACCCGCAACGGCCGCCGCTGGAACTACTGCCGGTTCCCCGACGGCCGGATCGGTTGCCCACATGATTGCCGGCATTGGCAAGGCGGAGCGGAAGCGTTTGGGCAACCACGTCGTCCCGCCGATGGCCCGGCCGCAAGAAGCAACTGCCGCCGCCCCCGCGCCCAAACCACAAAAGCCCGGGCGGTCGATGAAGAAGACAAAGCAGGTGGTGCACCGCGACTCCCTTCTGCCCTTCCCTCAGGCCCCGCCCGTCTCTCAGGCCCCGCCCGTCGCTCAGCATCCGCCCGACGCCGCTATGACTCCTTGCTTCGTCGCCCAGCCTTCACCCGTCCACATTTATGATGGCGTCGTCGGCAATGGATCAGCAAGGTATGAACTCCGTCCTATCATGGTGTCGTGCACGGAATTGGTTGCTTTCTCTTATACGCAAGTTGTATGCGATGTAGCTACGATGCTCGTGATGCCACTATGTCATATGTTAACCTTATTAACACGAGCACGGTCAACATTAACGAGCGGCAACTTGAATTTAGTGATGACGATAACGAAGTCGATGGCGCGGAAGCTGAATTGGAAGAGATCAAAGAGGAGGTGTTCGATGAATCCCAAGGAAAGACGACCAAGAAAACGTGTGGTGAACTACATCGTGATCGAGGACACGTGCTTGGTCCGAGCATGGTCGCAAGTGTCCATCGATGCAGTGACTGGCACGGACCAAACCAACAAGAGCTATTGGTAGCGGATCGAAGATAAATTCTTCAAACTTATGCCTCGGGTTGACCATCCGGTCTATCGGTCGTCTCGATCACTACAAGGCCGATGGGATGTGATCAAACTGGCATGCGGCCGTTGGGCCAGAGCTTTCGAGCAAGTGCAGCAAAATCCTCCAAGTGGCATTGGCATTAACGAATATGTGAGTCAATGTTCATCTCATTTTGTCATTGTCATTGTAGGAACATGTTTCCAAGTGGATCTACGAATGCTAATCTTTCTTTTCACATTGTAGGAACGGGTTGCCCAAGAGCGGTACAAGGAAATGAAGGGATCGAAGGATAGATACTTACAACTTCAACATTGTTAGAAGTTGCTTGGGCATATTACAAAATGGACTTTGAGAGACCAAGAGGCACCACCAAAGAAAGGGGCAATGAAGGAAATGTATGATGCTAGTGATGAGGAGGATGGAGGAAGGAACAAGGGGAAGCCGGATGGCAACACGAAGGCAAAGGAGAAGATCAAGCTTGAAGCCGAAGCATCACCTTTGAGGGACAAGATCGATGATATGGTGAAGTCAAAATAAACCTTGATGATAAAGACGTTGGAGGCGAAGATGATGATGCATGACAAGATCATCATGAAGAAATCAAGATGGGCCGCAATTCAGAGTGATGCCAAGTACAAGGTCAAGCTAGAGGAGAGAAAGGTCAAGATAAAGGAAGCCAAGGTCATGAAGGAGCTCATGGCCGAGTAGAAGGAGAAGTTGGTCTTGGAGAGGAGAAGGCTAGCGCGTCAAGGTGGTGGCGCAGCAGGTGGTGCATTGGCAACTATCCTAGGTGAGTCCTCGACGAGTGGTGATGATGGAGGTGTCTACGATGAGTTCAGTGGCGACGGTACTGTTTGATGATCCCTTGCATTCATCATGTGAGAATGAGCAACATTTTGGTCATCATGTTTGAACATTGCCTAGTATAGCATTGGATGGTTGTGGTCATATATTAATTTGATGTAAAAAAGAAATCAATTATTGCATCGTTTGATTGGATATCGATCAAGTTTGATAAAAAAATTGAAATCACCAATTCATTTTTCATAAACATATTTTACATTTTGGGAGTTACGGGATCTGCTAGAGTTGCTCTTATAACATAGACTGACGGCGGGCCTGCATCATCTGACTTTAGTACTGCCTCCAGGTGGTTCAAAATAATCCATGTATCCGCATCATATTTTTGTTGAAATTTTATTCAAAATTACATATACATGCTCACTGCTTATCTGTAAAAGGTCTATGAAGAAATATGCTTTGCTTGTGGGTGATGCAGACAAATATGCACGGACCTATAAAGGCTGAACTATGAACACGGATTTGCAGCACCGGGTTTTTTTAAAAATCAAAATTTAAACTTTTGAGTTTCAAAAATCATGTTTTTTTCCCTGGATACCTAGGCATATGTTCTGTGTTTCTGCGAGGTTTCGGTAAAAAAGACGTTCCATTTTAGTCTACTCCCTCTGTTTTAAAATATAAGATGTTTTAAATTTGTGAATAAAATATATCTAGACTTTTTTTAGTAATAGGTTCATTCTAAACTTGAGTGAACCTATACACTAAAAGAAGTTTAGATACATTTCATTCACAAAGCTAAAACATCTTATATTTTGAAACGGAGGGAGTATATAGAAAAGAAAAGAAAATTCGTGCATGCATATGTGAATAAAAACTCTTATTTTTACCAAATTTGTCTTTTTTTTCTAACATATTTTGTAACGAAAACTGCAGCGTACTGAGGATGTGTATACCTACTTGTATATTATTCTGCAGATTTTTTCAGATCTTAAAATGCGGATTTGAAATTTTCGCAAAATTACTCGAGCAGCATGGTGCTGCTGCTGATTTCTGCTGAACTCTTGGATAATTCTTTTCTTTGTAGCCAGAGGTTTGTGTAGGACAGCGGGTTTTTTTAAAATAAAATTTCGAAATATGATTTAAATATCTTCTAGTATTCAATTCCAGGATCACATAAGCCCATGAATCACAAAGAAATTGGATCATCAGTTCTATGGTACGACGGCCATCTTGATGCTCGGATATGGAAGTCGTTGATATTGTTATTTGCCTTTGTTTCTAAAAATAACATTATTCTCCATACGAAGCCGACTATCACTATCGAATTTACTGAGCATCAATTCTCAAATGCAGTTAACCGAGGCATGAAGTAGGAAGATACAGCAGGTCAGCATCCCATTGTTCCTATTTATCAGTAAGTTGAGTAACTGTTGGCAAATGTCAAAAATGTCAGCATGGGCTACGGAGTATTACAACAACGCAAGGGAAAACTATTATACAAAAATTTAGTTCAAAAGAACACTACACGGTAGCCAATTGGCCCATGGCTGCACTTCGCCAGTTTACATACCACCATGCATCTGAAAACACACACGCCCGGATTCTGCTATTCTATTAACCCAAACTGAATCTAAGCTCTCAAAACAGTACTGTGGCTTGCAAGAAGATCCAGCTAGCCATAACACCATATAAGTCATTGATCACATGCCGAAAAAACCAAGCTCGGTTGCCCTTTCCTTCTCGAATGTCTCGAAGTATTGGTATATGATGGTAACAGCGAGCAGTATACCGGTTCCTGAACCAATTGCACCCATGAAATCAGCTAGGACAGTCAACGCGCCAATGCAAACTCCTCCAAATGCAGCAGCAGTGGGGATGTATCTGTTTAACTCCCTCTCCAGGTTTGACTCACGATGGCCTGGCATCACCATTTGTTGTTCCTGTCCAATTGCCAAAGTTAGAAGTTTTAAGGTTAGTGATTCTTCATGCGCAAAACCAACTATAGGCAATAGATCACTGCATATATAACATTTCAAGTAGGATGAGCTTCTATCTAAGCTTAAAAGGTAAATAATAATGGTTCACTTATTCCATAAAAAAAGGGTTCACTTATCAGAACTTGTACCAAAACACTGTATACACAAACTAACAGCATGTAAGACAATGTCCCTCATAGACTTTCTAGCAAAGTACTACTCCAAGTGAGGTAATGTTAATTTCCAATGATCTATCTAAATAAATCCAATTCTTAATCATTTTACTTCAAATGTCTTGTAAGTGCATTTTATACCAAACAACATGTTGCAATGTATCAGCTTTCAGAACAAGACAGTGTAATACCATACACGAATATTTACTAAGTACTAACACAATTTTACAAAATGACAGATAAAGATCCGGCATCATATATAACTAAAGGAAAAAATTATCTAGGAGTATGTAATTTCATGTGGTATCCTATAGATAAAACTATAAAATGGCATCAATCAGTAAGATTTTAAATATATTGCACAAACTACAAATTTACAGAACCACGACCAGGTACAGTAAGTAGTAGATGAAATAACTTGGCTTCCACCTTGTTTGACAGGAAGTAGGTATATGGCGAAACATAACTAAGAAAATATGCAACTAGAATAAGAAAATATGTACTAATATGTATAAAGTGCCTTTACCCTGAGTTGCTTAGCAACATCCCTAGCTGATGAACCAGAAACTTCAATCCATGTCTTTGAGAAGAGAGCGCAAGCTGACAGCATGAAGACTATGTAGAACAGCGCATGGAATGGATTTGCAACAATATCAGCCAAACTGCAGGGTTTCCAACATGTTTAGATATGTAATATTAAGAACACTTGTGACGGAGTATCCAAAAGTAAAATAAAAACAGGCAGGTGCTAATGTGAAAGAATTAGGAATTCACCTTGATGGGGCAGTTACATAGTAAGCAAGACCACCAACAGGAATAGAATGGCCTGAATATTCAGATTCCTTCCATATTCCGAGAAGGTTAATCAGAAAATTTCCACCATACTTCCTGTAAAGAAGCTGCAATAGAAATAAAAACATGTGAGCAATTCAAATACATACAGATATTTAGAACTAGAGCACTGGAACCGAACTATGTACCTGAGATATAAAGTAGAGGTTGGTAATCAGTGCAGAGTGCAGAATGATGGGCATGTTCGATGTGTAAAACAGTTTAATTGGATATGAACCATGCTGCCCACGGGCATTCCTTGATCTCACTGGAAGCACAACACGGAATCCTTGGAAATAGATAACAACGAGGAAGATCAGGACAGTAGCAAGTAAGTTGGTCACGTTTGGAAGATTCTGGCGGTAGAAAGCCTCCTGTAGGGCGCGGACTTTGTCAGTTCTAGTAATCAACAGATGGAACAATCCAATGACAGCTCCTTCAAATTCAGCACCACGGCCACTGTTGACGGTTGTTGGGCTAAACGCCTTCCAGATGATATTCTCACTGTATTACACAAGTTTGCCATGAGCTAAGTTGTCACAGAACAATATGTCAATAACAGAAGGGAAATAAAGCTCAGTAAGCTTACCAGATATTGGTAGCAATAAATAGAGAAATGCCAGAACCCAATCCATATCCTTTCTGGAGAAGTTCATCCAGACAGATGACAATGATGCCAGCAAAGAAAAGTTGAAGTATAATGAGAATAGCATTCCCTGTTCCTAGTTGGCTTACACTGCCATACATTCCAGACAAAACATATGCCACAGCTTCCCCAATAGCAATCAGGATACCAAGCAACTTCTGTGCACCATTCCTGGATGAGATTAAGGTAATATGCATCAGAATACCATTGCAGGATATAGGAAATAAGAGTCAGGAATCTTTGATTACTTCTATTAGTTAATTTCCTTGAATGGATTATCAGAGACTTTTTTACTGATCAGGCTATGGCAACAGAATCGACCTAATATAGACAAGAGTAAATAGGAGATTCTGCCATTTAATACTTACAGAAGTGCACGATCCTCTCTCACACTGTTGTCAACTTCAATGATCTTTGATCCTACCAGAAGTTGCATTACCATTCCAGATGTCACAATTGGAGTAATACCCAGCTCCATAACAGTACCACGGTTCGATGCAAGAATGGCACGTAACCAGTAGAATGGATCAGCTCCAGTAGTTGAATGGATGCCATAGAGTGGGAGCTGGCTGCACACTAGGAAAATGAAGAGGGAAAGAACGGTATAGATGATTTTTTCTCTGAATGGAATTCTCCTATCAGCGCTTTGTACTTCTGGTAAGAAACCCAGGAAGGGCCTGACAAGATGCAGCACTCTAAAACCGCCACCCATGGCCCTGTGCACAAAAAAGGTAATAAATCAATATTTCTCGAATCTTGATGCAAAACAATCTAAATTGCAAATAATTTAGGAAAACGTGCGGACGCTCCGATAGCGTGGTGGCCATCGGCCTATGACCTCCGAGCGAGAGGTGGCCGACCTGGGTTCGTGACCTGCGGTATCGCATGAAAAAATCCCCTCAATTATCCCCGACATGGGTGCACTGTGGGGTTTTTATCAACCTCATGGGTTGAATAATTTAGGAAACGTTACGAAACCCTCAACTTGGAATAACTAATATAGCATCATAGATAATTATTGATTAAGTAGTTAAGAAGCAACCATTTGACTGAAACATAAGTGAAGCTACCAAATAAGAAATCATCTTATATGCTTCAAGATAAAACACAAAAGGAGATCAACATCAATCATCCCTGACAGGATGTGTTCGCTATATCAATCAGAGAATCATAATTCTAAATCGCAGTTCACACAGAGAAACAGAATGCCAACTAAATCGTATAGGAGCAACCCGCTGGCTAGACCCAACCTGCACGAAGTAAATACCACGATTCCAAAAATATATGTACTGTCCCCATATATCTGAATAAGATGCAGAGATGTATCACACGCCGAAAAAATTATCCGAGTGACTAGTAGTGAGTCCACGTAACTCTCACGTATGACAAAGAGGGAATCCTAATAAGAACTTAAATTGCCCATGATGGTCTCTTTGTATGCAATCTTCATGGGTCGGCCTAGATCCTTCCTTTCCAATTCAGACGAACAAGAAAAGGCTGCACCCCAGATAAATTTAGATAGTATCTACTACCGTACCTACACTTCTTCTATACCGCAGGGACAGCAACACATCGCGTCATGTCGATTCCATTACTAGCAGGTGTAAAAAAAAACCGCCGCGAAATCGCAACTTCAAGGAGTGGCTACTGAATCTGAAAGCCTGAAGCTCCTGGAGATCCAGGCGCGGTAGATGGAGGGCGAGGAAGCATAAGCAAGCGGATTTACCTGGACGAAGAGGGAGCCCCGACGCCAAGGAGTTCGGAAGGTTCGCCGCCGCCGCCGCGGTTGACGAGGGCGTTGGACCCAAGGCGGGGGACGGAAGGAGAGAGTCGGAACAGGTGGAGAGAAACAGGAGGGAGTGTCTGGGGTTTTAAGAGGGAGACGGGAACGGGTGGGGGGAGAGTCGGAACAGCGTGTACTTGTCCGGCTCGGCTACAGGTGGGACTGGCAATTTGGGCGGGGTGGCGCGAAGCATACGGCGAGCGTTGCGGCCGTCGGATCGGCATCGGACGCTGGGATAGCATCCTGTGACGTGGAGCGCGTAGTAGTAACTGAAAGCCGCGCGGTCGCGTGGACCGCAAGGACAGGGCGAGGAAAGGCGTGTTCGCTTTCTGTTAGGAGATGATGTGGCGGGTTCCAATCTTCCGATAGACTTTTCTATCTGGACTCTATTTAATAAAACCAAAATATTTTTTTCTGGCCTTTGCTACTACCATGATTTTCTATTAAAAAAAATTTGAGCACTACTTATTTTATGTATATACTCCACTCTTGGAGACACTAGGCTGAAATCCGGCGAAATTTTTTGTTGGATTGGGCGAGAGTTTGGCATTAGGATCGCCAACTCCCAACTGCTACCCCGGCTGCACGTCCGCTGGATCGGCGATTTCAGCAAAATTGGACCAAATTTGATACAAATTAAATCATTTTTCATGCAAAACGCAACTTGGCCAATTTACACACACAACATTTTCACACTTCAACCAAATTTTCAAACACAATAACAGTTTGGCCTTTATCACATAGTTTGGCACACAAAACAAGGTCGGCACACACATAGAAATTAATTAAAAAAGTTTTCAAACACAAGAACACCTCAAACTAGGTGTTGCCTTTGAGCATCCATGGGTGCTCCACTAGATCATTCTATAGTTGTTGATGCACATGCGGGTCTCGGATCTCTTGACGCATATCAACAAAGTCAGCCCACAATGCTGACACCTAGTGATCAGGCTCTGCAAGAGGACATTGTCTGAAATATGGTTGCACCAGATAACTATCATCATCAAGCACCGTCTCATCTCTCTCGTTCTCGATGATCATGTTGTGAAAGATCACACAGGCATTCATCACCTCCTATATTTTTTATTGCGACCAGGTCAGAGCGGGGAACCGGACAACTGCAAATCAATCTTGGAGCACACCAAATGCCCGCTCGACATCCTTCCTGCAAGCTTCTTGTTCCTTGGAAAAGTTGGCTTGCTTGTCGATCATAGGGCTTGGGAGAGTCTTCACAAATGTTGACCATGTTGGATAGATGCCATTTGCCAAATAGTATCTCTTGTTGTAGTGGTGTCTATTGATCACATAGTCCACCGGGGGAATGTCCCTCAACAAGCTTGGAGAAGACATGCGAGCACTACAGAACATTGATGTCGTTGTTGGATCCTGCCATGCCAAAGGAGTGCCAAATCCAGGGATCCTGTGTAGCTACCGCCTCAAGTACATACTACAACCTCCTTTGTGGCCTTTGTACATTCCCTGTCAAGAAAACAGACAGTTCTTTCATTTCCAATGCATGCAGTCAATACTTCCAAGCATCCTAGGGAATCTTCTTGCTTCATTGATTGCAAGGATTCGAGCAGTGTCTTCGGCATTGGGTGATCACAGATATTTTGGTCCAAACACTGCAATCACTGCCCTGCAGAACCTATACAAAAAATCAATGGTGGTGGACTCGGCCTTGCGGAGATAATCATCTTGTGTGTCACCGGGAGCTCCGTATGCCAGCATTCTCATGGCCACTGTGCACTTTTGTAGCAAGGAAAATCCTACCATGCTAGTGTAGTCCTTCTTGCACCTGAAATAACTGTCAAAGTCCTGGAGGGCATACACAATCTTGAGGAAGAGGTCCCGTACCATACTAAATCAGCGTTGAAACACTGCCTCGTCGTGCAATGGATCATCGGTGAAGTAGTCGACGTACATCATGCAATATCCCTCCATCCGCTGCCTCGTCTTGCCCTTCCGGCATCCTGGCTGTTGGAGATATGCTAAATGGGTATTACCATAGCATGTCTCTAATTCAGATAACCCGGGTGGCCCACAGTTGGTAGGGAGTCCCATGGCCTGCTGGGCGGCCCAGTTAGATGGATCTAGAAGGGAGGCTCATGCTGGATAAAGGAAGGCTATGATGGAGTCACCGACATGCTCGGAGCCTTGGAGTGCAAGACATGTAGACTAGTTGGTGCTAATGTAGGACTCTGTAACCTGTCCAGCTAGGACTTTTCCCTATAACCCTAGGATCTGACGTCTTTATAAGTCGTACCTACGGGAGCCTTTAGGGCAGAACAACTCATACCATCGCACAGAGCGAACCAATCCATGTAACTCGGCGTATTGCCCTTATAGTGATTTATAGCAGGATTAGGATTCCGCCACCATCGTGGAACCTGAACCTGAGTAAGCTATGTTACCTCGTACCCGCCAACTTTGGGCCTTCCCCCACGTCTCTAAACACACACCGTGAGGACCCCTCCATGGCGTACTCGTTGGCAATACCAGGACAGTTGGCGCCCACCATGGGGCAAGAGGCACTTCAAGCTCTACAACGGGTGAGGTCCAAGCTCTTCGTAGGAATCGGCAAAACAGTAGCCATCGGTCGTGTTCTCTTCTCCGGCAACATTCTGATCGTCCATCCTGACGAGTTCTGGATCACGGCAAAGACGAACCCCACCCGTTGCTCGATTGTTCCAATCAGAGACATCCACCTCTTCGTCGGCGAAACCGACTCGGGCGCTAGTTCCCTGGAAGTCGGAGGATCGTCAAGGCCTGCATGGATTGCCTACGGGCAGGACACTTTCGCGGAAGGATCGAAGTCAGATATCTCTTTGGAGTTTGCCAGCTAAGATCGAAAAAATTCAAGGCCCACCCAAACCGCCCCTGTGCAGGATATAATGGTGGAATATCACTGCAAATCTGCCGGGTTAGCCCATGCGTCTAGAAAGCAGCGATCGCAATTCGTCGGCGTGGTAACCATCTTCGATCTGGCGCGCTGCGTTTAGAGAGAGGGTGAAAGCCCCCAAGATTTCCTCGCCATATGGATCCGGATACGAGCCGATCTGGAGTGCTACCCAAATAATGACGTCGTCTACCACTTCGTTGAAGGGCTGGATCGCGACACACTTCTCTGGCATACGCTCAGGCAGCAACATGCCATAGGCATCCTTACTTTCAAGCAGATGGTCAACATTGTTAATGTTTTTGCCACTGCTGATGGGGTCACCCAGGAAGCACCTATCGCCGTACCCGGGCTACCGCCGCCACCATCCAACGGTCCCGCTTCCTCAGCATCGTCCTCCATCATCGAGGAAGCTCCCGCACCCTCCGACTCCATTTTGGATGCTATATGATGGTGCTCGACGTGGCACTTTGTTGGTAACCCCAAACGCAGGGTGTGAAGAGCAAGCAGCAAGTTTTGCCTCAATTGAGACCGAGGTTATCGAACCAGAAGGAGGAAGGAAATGTCACACAGGTGTTGCAAGCAACGTGGAGACCTGCACAACACAAACTCAAGACTTTTCCCCAACGAACAGTGAGGTTGTCAAGCTCACCGGTTTGCTATAACAAAGGATTAAACGTATGGTGTGGAAGGTAATGGTTTGCAGCAAGTAAACAAGTAACAGTGGAAGATGTATCAATGGTAAATATTGGACCGGGGTCCATAGTTCACTAGAGGTGCTCTCCTTAGATAAACAACATGGCATGAAGGGTAAACAAATTACAACAGGGCAATTGACAGGAACTGAGCAAGACATAATAATGCAATTACTAATCAGAAAGATCCTATGAGGTTGATTGGGCAATACAACAAGATACATAGACCGCCATCCAACTGCATCTATGACTAGAAGTCCACCTTCAGGTTATCATCCGAACCCCCTCCAGTATTAAGTTGCAAGCAACAGACAACTGCTTTAAGCAAAGTGTGTAAGGTAAACAGTCCACATGTTCCATGAACAAGAGACCGTTGTTTTCTCCCTAGTAGCAACAACACATCTACAACCGAAGAGATTATTGTCACTTCCCTTGGAAACTAGAGGCATGAACCCACTATCAAGCATAAATACCCCCTCTTGGAGTCACTAGCAACTACTTGGCCAAGATAGCTACTAACAACGGAGAGCATGCAAGATCACAAATAACATAGACATGATAGAATCATAAAGACAAAACCATTAATCAAACCAACATAATAATCTCAATATCCATCGGATCCCCGCAAACACAACAAGCATGGTTACAAATAGATTAGATCTTGATCATGAACGGAGCTCACAAGATCTATACATGAAAGCACAAAGGAGGATATACAACCATCTAGCTACTACATGGACCCATAGTCCAAGGTGGAACTACTCACGCATCATACCGGAGAGAAGGCCTCCGGGATGATCTCCCCTTCGGCAGGGTGTCGGGAAGAACTTCAGATCCCCCCGATCTAGGGACGATGGTGGCGGCGACTACAAACGGTTTCATGGATACTTGATTGGGTACTCAGGGTTTATGCATCAGGGGCTTCTTATAGGCGAAGGGGGAGACCGAGGAGGCGGCCAGGGCAGGCAAACCCTAGACAGGCGCAGGCTAGAGCCCACCAGCGCCTAGGGTGGGTCTGGCCCCCATGGCTGGCCTCCCGGGCTATCCTCTAGACTCCTTGTTCCCCATGGAAAGTAATTGACTTTGTACTTTGTCCCATCCAATTCCGAGAATATTTCTTTACTAACTTTTTTAAACCAAAAATAGCAGAAAACAGGCATCTGGCACTTTTGCAACTTGTTAGTAGGTTAGTACCAGAAAACATGTAAAAAGCACCTCAAAGTGTGGACAAGTAAAGCAAAGTAGATACTAAACAAGCATGGAGCATCAAAAATTATAGATACGTTTCCAACGTATCAACATCCCCAAGCTTAACTCCTGCTCGTCCTTGAGTAGGTAAGTGATAAACAGAATAATTTTTGAGGTGACATGCACCCTCACAATAAAGGTCCAACCATTTGCAAGCATTGAAAGCTAGGATCAAAGAACTATAAACATGTGCATAAATGATGGAGTTCTAACAATAGGATATAGTAACTATGCATGCAACATGACGGGCAACAAACAAATATCATGAATAACATGCATTGAAAAACGTTTGTTTGTTTCACATGCACAAAACATAGCATAGTGGCAATCAGTTTGTCCCTCATAGAGTAGCAATATAGATGCATAGGACACCTGCAAAGTTCACAAGGGTGACTAGAAACAAGTAGCACAAGAGCAAGCAATAACACAATATGCATCAATTAATAAGCTTTGGAACACTGCACACAGAATGACAACTATGCTCTCTTAATGGTGCCTAAAGGTAGAAGGTGAAGACTCAATAATGGTGGAAGAAAGGCCTTTTTTGTAAAGGAAGCAGGGATTACAAGTTTCAAAAAGAGCTTCTAAAAATTATGGTACTTGTTAGGTTCAGCCCTCATTGCCCCTATCATAAGCATCTTGAAGTGATTAAGGTTAAAGTGGCAAAGCTAGAATATATGCTTGACGAAGTATAAGTTGGCAATCTCAAGTCCCTTGAATACGAGGGCCACACCTCATGCATACTCAACTTTGGGTCCAGGTAAGATCTTGTCATTGTAAGTATTTGCATATCATTGAGAACCGCCAACGGGGTACCCCTTGCACATGGTACAGGAGCTTTCCCATAACCAAAATGATAAGGCAAGCAGACAATAAACATCTCAGCAATCTTTTTATTTACCATATGCATAGCTTTTTATTGAGGATGCTTCATAGGTAGCTCATTATGCTGATGCTGCAAGTTTCCACCATGATTAGGCATGGCTTAGGCTAGCGGCCCAGGCGTTTCTCTAACACAAAATACAAACTCCATGGAATTACAAGTCCCCTCTTTATTTCACACCAGTGACATCCATAGACAAAAGAACATGATATCAACTGAGTACAACAAGGTACAAGTGCAATGTTGAAAACGTTCTCCGTGACAGCACGGTTCTGCTAATTCCAACTTATAAGTGCAAGCATATACAACAAAGTTGTCACAATGGTTAAAGTTTATTAGGGGCAAAGAATAAAGTGTGCCATCAAGTTCATGAGGGCTTTAATCACTAAGTTTTCACATAACAAAATAGTTTTTAATTGGAAGATAGTTGAAAACAAGAATATACTTGGAATGGTGTGACACACCATGCATAGGAAATTATAGTGGACACTTTGGAATAACTTGGTTTCTTGGGAGTTGGAGGCATGAGTAGCACTTACTCATACAAGTGGAGGCTAGCAAAATACTGGGAGCAACCAACTAAGAGATCAATAATGACCAAAATCATGCAGTGCAACAAAGCAAACTAATCAAAGCAAAGAGTGGTACTACAAGTCAAGGACTAAATGATCATAGACGCTAATGGTGACTTGTGAGAGTCATAACATGGTGTGAGCATGTGCCAAGTCAACCTAAGCAAAACATCAAAGGAGAATACCACAATACTATGTTTTTGCATGCTTAAACAATGCATAATTTCTTCAAGGCACACTAAGCAATCCCAATTGTTTGGAACAAGACATGCTACAGAAATAATCACTAAGCATAATGCTCAAATAACACCTAGCATGTCATGCTAAAGTCTAAGTCATAGTCAATGCAAGCTCCTCTTGCACTTCAAGGAAGAACTTACTACTCCTTTCCAAACACCAAGCAACCTTATTTGCAAAACAACACAGCAAGAACGGGGGGTCCAAACTACTAAACAAACTAAGAAAAGCAAACGAAAACTAAGACGCTCCAAGAACAATACAACTGTGCATGAAACAATAAAAACGAAGTGTCAAGACAGACCTGAGCTTTTTATTGATGAAGAAGGGGATGCCCAAGGCATCCCCAAGCTTTAACGCTTGTACCTCTTGGATATTTCTTGGGGTAACACCATGGTGGCATCCCCAAGCTTGAGATTTTGTCCATTCTTCATCTCATTGCATCATTCTCTCTCTACACCTGAAATTTTTCCTTCATACAAAACTTTACACAATCTTCATTAGCAACATTAGTGTATTCAAAAGATATTAGACCACCGGCAAAGATTTGGAACGGCAAGGCTTTTCACTAAAAATACAAGCTACTGTAGTAACTCCTTCAAAACGCTCAATTTACCTGAAGAGAACTCAAAAAGGAATCAATAAGAAGCAAATGCAAATAATGGCAGAAATCTGTCAAAACAGACCAGCAGGTAGAAACCGATTTTTTCGAAAATCTTCTGTTACTCAAATCAAAAAGTGTTGAACTAACGAAAGTTAGCTCACATACTTGGAGATTTATTCGTAAATTTTGATCTCAATCCGAGTTACAGAGCCTCCTCACGTTTTTTTGGTGGAGGACAGAAATCTGCTTCAGGACAGCAACTCCCCAAATCTTACTTCCCTCTCATTAGAGGTCATTCTTGGCACAAATAGCAAACAAAAAGGATATGGAGAGGTAATTACTGAATTAATAACTTCTAAGACTCAAGGAAACTCTTGGGTTATCTCCCAACAAGTACTTTTCTTTAACGCCTTTAAGTTAGGCACAAGAAGCAAGAAGAATCAAGTCTTTTCAAATGAAGCATTGCCCCTCTTGTTCCTTCTTTTCTTACCTTTCTTTTTCTCCTTAGGGAAGATATGATTGCTTACTGGGGGAGAAAAGTGCATGATGCCTTTTCCCACACCTATTGCTGCCCCAAGGTGTTTCAGTAGAGATCTTCCAGGTGTGATCTGTCTTTTGCCTACACATTCAATAACAAGATAATCAGTAGACACCATTTTCCCTAAGATTTTTGTAAACACACCTTCGGCTATTCCAATGGGCAATATAGTGGCATTGTTGGTAAGAGAGATTTCCTCTCCTCCTTCAATAAGCCCCCAAAGACTCAAGGAATCAAAAATATCTTTAGGCATGAGACAAAATTCAGACAAGATATCACAGTGAGCATCAAAAAGTGTAGTATTTATAGAGACTTTGATTGTGGGAAACGACTTTGAAGGCTCAGAATTTATGGGAACATAATCATGGTAAGCCATAAGCGTGTGATAGCAACTATTCATAGCAGCAATACTAGTCTCAAGAGTGTTCAACCTAGCAAAAATATTTGTGAAAGAGGAATCAGACTTGCCAGGTGTACCATAGATCATGATTAATTTCCTTATGGCATCAAAAGCTTCATCCTCAGTACAAAGCAAAAAATATTTCTCAGCCACAACATCCAAAGCATATCTATAACGAAGAGCAATACCGCGGTAGAAACTATCAATAACCAAGCCGAGGCTTACCTCAGGCTCAGTTTCCCTCTGGAAAGCAGAGATTCTAGACCAAGCTTCCTTAAAACTTTCTTCACTTTTTTGCTTAAAAGTGGAGATTTCTACCATAGGGGAAATAAAGGCAGGCCCCTACATGGCAGCAACTAGAGCAAGAACTATTTTTTTTTGTTTTTGAAAAGAGGCAAACAAAACCAAGCAAAAGAAACAAAGCAAACTAAAAACAAAGTAAAGGGAAAGGAAGTGAAGGACTCCCCTAGTGAAGACTTCCTTAGCCTCCCTGGCAACGGTGCCAGAAAGACTTGATGGTGCTCGACGTGGCACTTTGTTGATAACCCCAAACGCAGGGTGTGAAGAGCAAGCAACAAGTTTTCCCTCAGTTGAGACCTATCGAACCAGAAGGAGGAAGGAAACATCACACAAGTGTTGCAAGCAATATGGAGACATGCACAACACAAACTCAAGACTTTGCCCCAACGAACAGTGAGGTTGTTAAGCTCATCGATTTGCTGTAACAAAGGATTAAACATATGGTGTGGAAGGTAATGGTTTGCATCAAGTAAACAAGTAACAGTGGAAGATGTATCAATGGTAAAGATTGGACCGGGGTCCATAGTTCACTAGAGGTGCTCTCCTTAGATAAACAACATGGCATGAAGGGTGAACAAATTACAGCAGGGCAATTGGCAGAAACTGAGCAAGACATAATAATGCAATTACTAATCAGAAAGATCCTATGAGGTTGATTGGGCAATACAACAAGATACATAGACCGCCATCCAACTGCATCTATGACTAGAAGTCCACCTTCAGGTTATCATCCGAACCCCCTCCAGTATTAAGTTGCAAGCAACAGACAACTGCTTTAAGCAAAGTGTGTAAGGTAAACAGTCCACATGTTCCATGAACAAGAGACCGTTGTTTTCTCCCTAGTAGCAACAACACATCTACAACCGAAGAGATTATTGTCACTTCCCTTGGAAACTAGAGGCATGAACCCACTATCAAGCATAAATACCCCCTCTTGGAGTCACTAGCAACTACTTGGCCAAGATAGCTACTAACAACGGAGAGCATGCAAGATCACAAATAACATAGACATGATAGAATCATAAAGACAAAACCATTAATCAAACCAACATAATAATCTCAATATCCATCGGATCCCCGCAAACACAACATGCATGATTACAAATAGATTAGATCTTGATCATGAACGGAGCTCACAAGATCTATACATGAAAGCACAAAGGAGGAGATACAACCATCTAGATACTACATGGACCCATAGTCCAAGGTGAAACTACTCACGCATCATACCGGAGAGAAGGCCTCCGGGATGATCTCCGCTCCGGCAGGGTGCCGGGAAGAACTTCAGATCCCCCCGATCTAGGGACGATGGTGGTGGCGGCTACAAACGGTTTTGTGGATATTTGATCGGGTACACAGGGTTTCTGCATCGGGGGCTTCTTATAGGCGAAGGGGGAGACCGAGGAGGCGGCCAGGGCAGGCAAACCCTAGCCAAGCGTGGGCTAGGGCCGACCCGTGACTAGGGTGGGTCTGGCCCCCCTGGCTGGCCTCCCGGGCTCTCCTCTGGACTTCTTCTTCCCCACGGAAAGTAATTGACTTTGTCCTTTGTCCCGTCCAATTTCGAGAATATTTCTTTACTAACTTTTCTGAAACCAAAAATAGCAGAAAACAGGCATCTGGCACTGTTGCAACTTGTTAGTAGGTTAGTACCAGAAAATATGTAAAAATCACCTCAAAGTGTGGACAAGTAAATCAAAGTAGATACTAAACAAGCATGGAGCATCAAAAATTATAGATACGTTTCCAACGTATCAATCAACATGCACTCGGAGGAGATGGACGTCAACCCGGAAGAACTCGGCTCCGCTATGAAGGAGATGGAGGAGGAGATCAATCACGGGGAGCGGGCCAACAAGGCCGTCACATCCCACCAGGTGTTCGTCAACATTGGGAGTGTGATGGAATAAGATCAAACCGGAGTAGCTCCGCCTAAGCCATGGGACAACGGTAAGGGACCAGCTGATGACGCTGATAATGGCCAGGCGAAGGCCATGCCCCCTCCGACTATCCTAGTGCAACAGCTGCAGGAACTCCCTATCGGTCCAAGCAACGCCAACCCCTCAAATCCGCCGCCACCAGCATCTACGTCTACGGTTGCCCAAATCACTCCAGCTGATAGGGTGATGTATGAAAATTTGTTCATCGAGCCTGTGACCGTGGCCCATATACGAAATGTTGTCCATCTCGATGAGAAGCGCCAGCAACTACGGGAGGACGCACAGGTCATCATGGAGCAAGGCGCAAAGTTAGATCGAGATCAGGCCAAGGCGCAGAAATCGATCGAAGTAGCTAGAGCCATGGAGGCCGAGTACAAGACTCTACTCAAGCAGCAGAAGGCCAAGAAAGCTCCAGCTCACGTCGACAACGACCCTGGCGTACGACGTAACTTGGGGTGGGCTCCTTCGAAGCCGGCACAAGCTAAGCCATACATTGACAAAGATGGAAAGCAAGTCATGCCCACGCCCTCCCTCAACTTGGTCGTCGCCAAGACTCTACTGGATCAGGATAGATCACCCGCAACTATGGAACATGTTTATGACCTTGTCGGCAAGGCTGTCAAACAGTAGGAAAAGGCCACCTCTTAAAGGCTAGAGTCTGACCCGACATATTTCTAGTCTAGCGCTCCCAAACAGCAGAGGGCAAGATCTCCTAACGATGTCGGATCTCAAACGGGTTCATCAGAATGAAGACGGAGGGATGCACACAACAGGGCTGGTGCTATTCCCATATCTTCTGTCCACGGAGGCAAGGCTCACCATCGTCGCTCGCCCTCACCGCCCCCAATCTTACCGGCATCACGAAGACCCAAAATCTCACCATCGTACAAGCATGCATCCACCAATACGCCCCTGGGCGGCATCGTCATCTGCGACAATGTGGAGCAGGCTCGTCATGACGGAGAGTGCAGTGGCAACGACGGGCAAGGAGTAGGTCACACCATGACCCTCCGTGTCCGACAAGCAACCGCGACAGGGGGTAGGAGTCGTAGGAGGGCAATAGAAAGAAGGCTAACCCACCACCACCTCTGCCTCTGTCGCCCCTAGCAGCCACCATGGCAGAGGAGGACAGTGTCGTTCACGCAGCCCTTACTATGGAGGCGACAAGAAGAAAGCAAGCCTAGAACCATACGATGCACGTTCGTGATTGAACAGGACCAAGGATGCCCGAGAAGGACAATACTTAGGACCATGCTATTTTGGCCCTATGATACGGGCCACAACTTATCCCAAGGGTTTCCGGATTGACAAGACGATCAAGCCCTATGATGGCACTGTCAGGCCAGCTGCGTGGTTGCAGGATTACATCCAAGAGATTGAGATCACCAGGGGAAACCCCAACATCACCGTCAAGTACCTCCCACTAATGTTGATGGGCACGGCCCACCAATGGATCGACGACTTGCCGGAGAAGTCCATATGCAATTGGTTGGACATGCATGAAGCGTTTACCAAGAATTTTGAGGGTACGTACAAACATCCTTGCACTGTCGGCGATCTCTAGTGGTGTGTCCAGAAAAAGGACGAGACATCTCGAGCCTACCTCTTCCGCTGGCTGGATATGAAAAATTCCTGCGTAGGAGTGCACGATCAGACCGCTATGGCTGCTACATTGATGGTTTGAAAAAGGGCACCCTGCTCCGACATAAGTTGAAGCGCCTATAGGAAAATCACAAGCTAGATCTCAATTAGATGATCTCCTTGGCTAGTGAGTTCCCGACTGCCGACAACGACGCTCGCGGCTCCTTGCCGGCAATTGCCATTACAACCCTAGCCAAGAGGAACAATAACAATAAGCGGAAGAATCCGCGAGAAGAAAAGCTAGCTTCCGACATGGTATGCGCTTGACCTTCTCCGTCCTCCTTGTCGATGCGATATGACGTTGTCCGGAGACCGGGCTCGAGTTCATGGATGCTAGGGCAGCGGCCCAAGAAGGTGGAATGCGTGGTCGACTCTTCGGCGAGCGTCGTGGCAGTGGTGATGGGTCCCTTCTTCGGCCATGTAGATGGCGAGGAGCGGACATTGGGAGAGTTTGGTGTTGGCGTCATTCGGCTTCGGCAGCTGCCGGATCGTGTGTCGGAAGCTAGACTCGGGGATGGTGGGTGTGGGCGGGTGACAGGGAGCGGCTTGAAGATTTTTTGGGCAAAAGCTCAGTGCTTTGGCACCATCGGCGTCGGTGCCTGCGGGTATCGTTACCCTCTTGGGGCGCTGATGCGGCTACCTTCTCCATGATAAGGCTCCGGGGTGAAAACCTTTGACTATCTGTCTCGACGGCGCGGCGCGGTGCGTCGTTACCCTCTTGAGGGCGTCGTCGTGGATCCCTCGGCTCTTCTCAGACTCAGGGCATTGTCTTTGGTGGCGAGTTGTGGGCTTTCGTGTTTTGTTATTGTTTATCTTGATCTACTTTGTAAGGGGTCTCTCCATCAACCGACGTGGTTTTATTTATAAAGCAGGACGAAAGGCTATTTTAAAAGAGTATCTGCCTTCGTTTTAGCAAAGAGAAAAGAAGAAGATTGCTTGCGTTCATATCCTTACTTTTGTCGAAGCTACGAGAGGAGCACAAGTATTGCTCTACAGGAAGAATTGGTCCATTGTAGAGCACATGATCAAGGGTCCTGATTTGTAAGAAGATAAATTGTACTCTCGGATTCATATTAATTTTCGTGAAAATAGATATATAAAGACATGTTTTTGTGTTAGATATATTTATTTTAATGACAAGTAATATGGATTGGATGGAGTATAATTTATACCTGCAAAAAAAGCGCCTAGATTTCATGCGTATGAGAACTTTCACAATATCTTACTATTTATATTAATTTTCAGTTGCAATGTACTCTCTTCGTTTCAAAATATAAAATATTTTAGCTTTGTGAAGCAAATGTATGTAGACTATTTTTAATATATAGGGTCACTCATGCTTAGAGTGAATCTATACACTAAAAAGTCTAAAACATCTTATATTTTGAAACATAGAGAGTATAAAATTATTAAATTTTTAGTTATAACTATGTCTAACTCACACGTTGTATAAATCGCGAAGTAAATCTACTAGGTCTTTTGTGGTACCCTTAAATAAATAATACCCATACATTTTCATTAATCCAAAGGTTCATACACGTTCATAATGGTGTGAAAAATCGACCAGTACGAATCCTACTTGTGACCTCGCTACCGCACGTTTGCAAAAACGAAAATATAAATTCTTCTGTTTCATCCCAATCTCCACGGCTTGCTCCACCACCGATGCCCTTCACGCTTGTCTCCGCTCAATTCCGGCAGGCTTCGGCAGGTCCTCCCGCCGCTGACTACTGTGCAGAAGCCATCCTATCCTCCTCCCTCGTTTCCAAGACGTGGCGCTGCCCAACGACGAACCTTAGCCGCTGTGGATTCCGGCTGGTCAGCGACGCCTTGGACGCCTGCCGCGTGGCTGCAACACCACACAGTGCGGTGGCCGTCGACACCGCCCAAACGCTGGCGCTAGGGTTAGGTCTAGGTTGTCGCTTCCGCTGAGATGAATGTTGTCTCCATAACGACCGGGGCTACAAGGTCATGTTCCTTGGATTGGATTCGTGGAAGAGAAAAACGCACCCATGGTCCCTATTCTTTCCTCTGCGCGTCAGCTTAGTCCTAATTCTATCAAACTGCACACTCAAGTCCTAATTGTTTCGAAAGTGAGTCACCGCAGGTCCTAATTTGGTTCTACCCTGCCATGTAGGCTATAAGACAGTTTGGCGGGAGTTTTCTCGCGGCTGGCAGTTGCGTTTTTTGCAAATGAACCCCTATAACTAATTGCCTTCCTATTCCACAGCCCTTAGTTGTCTCTGTCTCTCTGTCTCTCTATCTCTCTATCTCTCTCTTTGCTCTCTCGCCCCCGCTGCAGCACCATGAAAAGCTCGGCGAGCTCGTCTGCTGGCACTAGGCCGAGGAGGAAGCCAGCTTCTACATACCCCTCGTTGGCATCTCCTGCACTGGCCCAACCCGCAGCTATTGTGCCGACGGGAAATCTGTCGTTGGTGCCATGTCCCTGCTGTGGATTTCGGAGGACAATCCGTCTTGTCTCTCAATCAAGCGCAAATCCAGGGCGAGTGTCCTACAAATGCCCTAATCATCGTGTAAGTTTGCTGTTTGATGGATCTGGACACTGTTTTGGCTGCAGTTTTCTGATTTTTTATGAGTTTTTGCTGATTTCTGGCGCGGATTGGTCCTAATCCTTGCAACCACTACTACTGGGAGTGAAGATAGCTATGTTGATTTTCTACTAGCTAATGGTTATACCATTGATGAAATTGAAGAAAAATAGGAGGAGAATGGAAATGCTGGGTTGCAGATGATGGATGGGGTGATGCAGAAGATGGATGAGCTCATCAAGTTGTGCAAAATAATTTGTGCTAGCCTAGTTGTTGTCAATGTTGTACTGGTGTATGATGTACTTGCTAAATGATGGATGAATGAATGTAATGGATAAATGATGGATGAATGCAATGTTTTTTTAATTGCCAAGTTCAGATAAACTGTCATTAGAACAAGCATAATTATCTGATAAGTAGGTAGATAAACTGTCATTACAACAAGCATAGAGGGATAGTTTTAAGACCAACAGGTTTGGTTGAAATCAGAGCTAGAACTAAGCATCAGGTTTCTGAAAAACCTATTCAAAATATGACATCCCAAAATATTGCAACCTAACTAGTGAGCATTAGTAGAGCTACAACTAAGCATCAGGTTTCTTCCTAGAGACAGGCTTCTTCTTATGCCTTGGTAAACCCAGTGTCCTGGTACCTGCCCTTGGAGGTGGGATGTTTTCTCTATAGCTGACTACGAACTGACTCTCAGGTAGAGGACCTAGTGGTGAAGTCTGGGACATTTGTGTTGCTACTGCCTACAGATCAAATTTAGCACTAGTTATTTAAACAGAAATGAAGAACTTGAAACAGAAATGAAGAAATGAGAATATGACTCACTTGTTCCTATAGAACTTGCATAACAGTGGATGTTGTGATGTCATAGCTCATTGCAGATGCTATAATATTTGCTGTTGCACTTGTGGCAGTGTGTGGCATTATTTGTTTCTACACAAATATGACAAAATGTCAGATAGAGAAACATGCAAGGAAAAAAGAGAATTGGTAGTATTTTACCTTGAAACTGCACTTCCTTTTTACTAGCATTTTCTTAGGAGGCTGTGCTTGCTCTTCATCATCAGGAAATACTACCATAATGGGCTCAGGCTGATCTGCTTGCTCATCTGTTGCTGCAGTTGTTCCATCAGGAAAGAAAGGTGCTTCTTGCTCCTCTGTTGCTTGCTCCTCTCTTGGTGTTTCTGTCTCCTCTGTTGCTGCAACTATTCTCTTGGTGCTTCTTTCTCCATTGTTGGTGCTTCTTTATCCCTTGTCTCTGCCAAGTGCTGGATAATTCTCTTGTTGTGTCCAGTTTCATTGCACACACTACAATGTCCAATGATGCCATGCCTACTGATCCTTGTACCACCTTCCTCCTCTAGTGGGCATTTGCTTCTCTTCTTACTAGGCCTTTCCACTTTCTTATCATATTTAGGTGGTTTTATTTCAGGGCCATTCATTTTCTTCCAAACTTTAGGATCACTACATGGCATGATTACCCCACTATAAGCTGATTTGAAGGCATCTAAACTATAGCATTTGTGCACACATGTTTCAGGTTTTATCCTTTCATGCCTCATTGCTGCACATGCATGTCTACATGGAATTCCAGACAATTTCCAAGCCCTGCAAGATAATTCCATCTTCCCAATCCTAACCTCATATTCACCATATAACCCAGTAACTTTGAAAAGATCTTCTGTTGCAGGCAATGTTTCATAATTATTGGCAAAGTCTATATTTTTGTCTAGTTTTTTCCTTATCTTAGGACAAATTGAGCCACACATTTCATCTAGTTCCTTCCTTTTACTAAAAAACCTAAGCATTAATTGATCTTTAATTTTTTTCAAACCAGTAACTACAGACAGTTCTCTAGCATCCAGTATATACCTACATAGATAAATATATAAAGATAAATAAATGGCAATCAAGGTAATGAACAATGCAGTAGCATAAAAACTGGGAAAAGCCAATCATAGAGAAACTCACTTGTTGAATACTTCACAAATGTTGTTCAAAAGCAAATCACATTTGGGAAAATATTCAAAGAAAGCCTTGCACCATTGTCTAGGATCAATAGCAATCAAATATTCAAATGCACCTTCATCCAGTGCTTTCATTTCATCCATGTGCCTCTGCCAGTCACACTCCCTTGTTGCTCTTGCAATTTGCCACAATTTGTTTTTTTAAATGTCTCCTCTCCATCCAGCTCTAGCAAAGTTCTGGTGTAAATGCCTTACACAGAACATGTGTTGTGCATCAGGCCATAATGCATTTACCGCATTGATCAAACCCTGCACTCAGAATAAATGAACAAGTCAAACAATGCATAAAGATAACTCAACTGTCCCACGGCTTAATAAATGAACAAGATCTTAGATTACCTTTTGTCTGTCACTAATAAATGGCCAAGGCCTAGTGTTTTCAATGCCAATATCACCCTTAAGTGTGTCTAGAAACCATTTCCAATTATTTGTGTCTTCAACTTCTACAATAGCAATGACCATAGGGTAAATGCAATCATTTGGATCAACTCCCACACCTGCAAGCAACACACCACCAAATTTATTTTTCACGTGGCAGCCATCAATACCTATAATAGGCCTGCAACCTGTCATAAAGCCTCTTTTGCAAGCATCTAGTGACATATAGCAATTTTGAAACACACCAGCATGTGCACTGACAAACATAGTGCTTCCTGGATTTGACTTCTAATTTCAGCAGCAAAATCCCATAGCAAATTATACTGTGCTAGTTCATCACCATGAATTTGCTTCAGTGCACACCTTCTGGCCCTAGTTAACTTGCTTTTGTTGGCTGACATGTTGAAATCCTGCTCAACTAGCATAGAAAATTCTTCAATGACATCTTGTCATCAGCCCTGGATTGCTGGCCCTAGGAATCATGCTGTGAATTGCGTGATCTTGAAATTTCTCTCACAGTTGTGTTGAGTCTGGTACTTCTTGATAGTCCAATCTTTGGTAATGCTACAAGGTGCAACATACAGGTACCATGGGCATCCTTCCTCACAGCATGCCCTAATTCTCTACAAATCATTTTTGACATAATGAACACCAACTCTCTGCCTCACAATGTATTTCTGTATTGCTCCTCTAAGCTCAATAACTGACATAAAAACCATTCCAATCTTGAATTCCAGTTCTTTCATATTCTCTGGGCTCCACCTTCTGAGCTTAACTTTTTTCTTCAGCTTCTTCCTTCCTTGCTTGTCCTTCACTTCCACTTCATCTCCTGAATCTGCCTCTGGAATGTTTGAATCTTCAAGCTCCTCCAAATCTGCATTTGTGTCATAATCACTATCTTCTTGACATTTGCTTCTATTCTTTTTGTCATCATATGTTTCATCCACCCATTCATCAAACAAATTGTCATCATCTGCCTCTAGCTCATTTTCAGAGTCCACCCAATTAGAATCGATATCACTGTCTTCACTGCAATGTGCTTCCTCTTCTACATACAGCTTCCTCCTGATTCTTTTGGTCTCATGGCCATCATGTTGTTGCTTTGATGCACTGCTAGTAATTGCATTGTTACTAACTGCTGCTGTTTTGCCCATATTTTGCAGAGTATTTGGACTCAAGACCGAAGGCAATTCAGGAGATCCACATATTATAACATCATCAATTCTTCCAGCTCTGCCAGTATTCAGATTCTTGTGATCCACAAACAACTGAAAATACTGAAATTTTGGCACTACTGCAATCATATGCAATGTATCTACACCACTGTCCACTATGCGCAGTCCTGATCCTAGATCTTTAACAGGGAGCAGTCAATACAAACTATATTCCACTGGATTTTTATACCCTAGTTGCTCCATAAAATCAGCTAGCCACAAAGGCGACCATGTGTCTGCCTCGCATCCGTAAAACTGAGCTACTGTACCATCTACATAGCTCTTAGCTGCCCCACATCCGCAAAAAAATTCACCATGATTTATTTCTACTGTGAACTCGTCGTCAAATACACCTACGACCCAGAAAAATCATCACCTTTTGTGGCTAGAATAGGAACTAGCATCTGCTCGCATTGGGGATTTAGGGTTCAGATAACTAACTATAACGCGGCGGAGCATCACCAGGCCGCCGCAGCTTCGGGCCCTTGCTCGCGGGTGCCATCGTCGACTCCTCCGTCCCCGCGGCACCGCCCGCCGCGAGATCGCCACCGGTGCCATCAACTTCCCAGCACCACCGCCTCCAAATCGCCGCCTCCTCTGTCGCAGAAGCTCCGAGGAGAAGTGGAAACCATCGGGGGTGGAGGTTATGACGAGAAATGAAAGGCACATGGCTTTTTGCAAAAATGTAGCACCGGCAGTTGCTGCTGCTGGGCCCCGCATCCTACGTGGCAGCAGTCAACTGTGGTGAAACCAAATTAGGACCTGCGGTGACTCACTTTCAAAACAATTAGGACTTGAGTGTGCAGTTTGATAGAATTAGGACTAAACTGACGCGCGGAGGAAAGAATAGGGACCGCGGGTGCATTTTTCTCTTCGTGGAATCAGCTCTGCATTTCTTGGGGTATCCCGTTCCATGGATCTAGATCTTTGTCAATATTTTTTCTAATGAATTACAATTGCTAGGCCTCACTTGGGCCTATCTCGAAAGAATATCTGAGCCGTTAGATGTAATCATAGTTATCCCTCAACCAGGACCAGTAAAAGATACTATAAAACTGGTCAAATCTAATGGTGAGAGGAGTGACTCGGACATAAAAAATTCTTAGACGCATGAGAAATAGCAATCTAAAAAAATAATAACTATATTTATGATATGTGGAGGCAATAGAGATGCAAGTGGGTCATTATTAGGGTACCTTTTACCCTTTTTAGTTTAAAAGGATAATCTAACATTTACAATAACATCATTATTTTTGAAAATTTAGTTCATTTTTTGCAAAATGAATTGACTTCTTCAAAACGAACTAACTTTTGCAATGACATCGTCATTTTGGAAAAGTTAATTCATCTTTTGCAAAATGACCTACTTTTCCAAAATATGAAATTGGTATTTGGAAGCTTCGAAATATTCCAAAAAAGACCCTGTATAGCCAATGATGTATACGACGAGCCAGCAAAACTCATCGAGAAATACTTTGTATTCTAGACCTAGTGAAGCGTTCTGCAGGTTCTATCTGAAGTGTTGTCTGACGAAACTGAATATAACCAGCTGCAGTTAACCGAATATTCAGGGGTGACAGAACATCTGTCTGTCAAACTTAATTTTTGATGAAACAATAATATTCAGGAGCCGACAGAACGACTGTCTGTCGAACTTCGAAAAGCAGGACGTCAGAATAGCGCACTGGTTTTCAGATTCGTGCTCAAGCTGGATACGACTAATTTCCATAACAGAGAAACAACTTCAGTTTGATCATGATAGTATTTGAGTGTATAGAAAGACAGTAACGGCAAGTGTGATGAAATTATAGTCAGATAAAAATTAAAATTATAAGAAGTTTTGGTGGGATATTTTAGCCTGCCAAAACATCTTACAATATGGAACGGAGGAAGTACATCATACTCAATTTGAGACATCACCTCGCAATTACATACAAGGACAATACAAAATCTACAGACAAACACTACTCTGCAATTTCGCTACAACAAGTTAACATCATTTAATTTACGGTTGCAAGGAAGGATATTTTCTACTAGTACTTCAGCATTTACATGGATTCATCAATTGTGCGCTCTTCCACATAGCTAGTGGAACTCTGAATAAGTTCTTCTTGGGCGTTTCGGCCGCTGCGATGAACTTGATCTGGGGCACGTTCTTGCTATTTGGTGTAGCTGGTGGCATGATCGTGATCCGCCTCGCTTTCTTGATTTCTGGTGTCGCCGGTGGGATGATATTCTTTGGTGTCGCCGGTGGAGTGATCTTGATCCGCACCACATTCTTCTTCTTCTCCGGCGTTGCAAGCGTGTCGATGTCAGGCAACAACCATGGGAGCCGGAGCGCGGCGGCCGCGGTCAGCCGCTTGTTGGGATTGCACTCAAGAAGCCCTTTCAAGACTTGGAACCCGTCCTCTGACAACATGCCTGGGTGGAACAGCTCCCCGAGTGTGCTGCTCTCCGGCGCCTGGAACGATGGCGGCACTTCGTGGGCGAGCGGCAGCGACGCAAACTCCGGCCACGTCCTGTCATCCGGCGAGCCGAGCACGCCGAAGATGGTCCTGAGCTGGTTGGTCTGCTTCTCGCCCCGTGTCGCGCCCTTGGAATCGAACAGCCTCTTGCCGCTGAGCATCTCGGCCATGACGCATCCGAGCGACCATGTGTCCACCCGCGCGTCGTAGTCCGGCTTCCCAAGAAGCATCTCGGGCGCCATGTAGGGCACCGTGCCGACATCTTCGTACGGCATCTTCTCGGTCGCCAGCGACATGGCCAGCCCGAGGTCACAGTACTTGAGGATCTTCCCGCCTTCCCCGACGAGGATGTTGTTGGGCTTGATGTCACGGTGTAGGATTCCGCGCTCATGCATCTCCTTGGCGCCGACGAGGAGCTGGGCCATGTATCCGCACACGACGGCCTCTGGGAGCGGCCGCCTCTCCGACAAGAAAGCGTGGAGGTTCGGCCCGACGTACTCCATGGTGAGGCAGAGCTTGGTGGTGGCTCGGTCGCGGACGAGGCCGTGCGAACGGACGACGTGAGGGTTTCCGTCGCAGGACTCGAGGAAGCGGGCCTCGTGCAGGAGCTCGCTGGCGTCGGTGGTGGGGCGGAGGAACTTGGCGGCGACGGTCTTGCCGGTGACGATGTGGCGCGCCTTCTTGACGATGCCGAAGGAGCCCGCGCCGAGGATGCCCGTCTCCTCGTACTCCTCCCAGCTGCCGATGCGGAAGCGCTTCCGCTTGCCTCCTTGTGCCGCCTTAGCGTCGCCGGCGTCGAGGACGGCTGCAGGTCGCTTGCAGACGGCCATGATGGGTTTCTTGGTTGCTGGGGCCGGCGGAGGAGATCAGGGGATCCGCGGCGCGATGGAGAGGTGGACGGCGGCCGTGGATCGATAGGGAGCATTTGGGGGTGGATTGGCGGCAGTTATATTCACACAATGGCCCCGATCGATTTAGAACGAAGTGCAAGCTCGAACTCGATCCGGACTCAAGTTGAACGTACATGGTCGCTAGGATTAGCTGCTTCGAGAGGCTGCATCACCAGCTTGCTATCGGATTCCATAGTCAAGCTTGCCGCCTACGTCTTGGTTTGCACGGCACAAATGTTCTCGGACTCGAATGATCGACCGGATCACCAATTTGTGCGCCCTATGTGCGCGTCTTCCTTACGCGGGGAGACGGAAACCCCCGGACATTTTGTATGGTCGATTAGGATCCATGAGTACATTTTGTAGCTGACTCTAATTGTAAATCTTTGGTGGTACTTTGAAAAGGGTGCTTTAAATGGTTAAGCAATTTGAGACAATTTTTTTTTTTGCAAAATTCCACCGGTATATTAAAAAGTATCCACAACAGTACAAATAGACCCAAAAGTAATAAAAATGTCACAAAAGGAAATATCATTTCCCTTTTTATAAGTGGGCTTGTTATTCATCTTTTTAATGGTATTTTTTGTTTTTCAACTAAACACTTTCAAAATTGGGAGAAATGTTCTTTATTATTATTCTTAGTGAGAATAATAGTTCTAAAATATTTTATCAATGTTATAAATCACCTTTTAGTATTTTTGGGAATTATTATTATTAAATTTTCACCTAGGGCACAATTATATTATTATTGGAATTTATATTACTCAAATAATGAAATGATGGTTTGTTTTCATCTAGAAAGACAAGATTCCATTTGTTTCATACATCAGATGGCTTTGCTATTTTAAATTTCTTCTAGATTTGAATTTAAGAAAGTATATGTAAGGGTTTTTATTTATTCTTAAATATTTATTCAGAAAAAGTGCATAAGATTTTAATGTAGATGGATAGGTTTTATTTTTGTTGTTATTTTGATATATTATTTGTAATTTACCGAGTTAGGATGAATTAGATGTGAATTTTATAAGTTCAAATGATTTTTGATTTTTTAATAGAATAGTCTTTTACACACATGGACGGCTTAGTCACTGTCTACTATTTCGCCGATTGAGACCTCCAGAGAGAGTGGAGTTAGGTTCCGAGGAGTAAGGAAGAAGAGGTGCATCTTCGGGGCTATTTATAGCTCCACGGAAGGTTGGTTCCAATGACAACCGACTCCAGCGATGACCGAGATCTGGCGGCCATGTTGGCTAGGCTTCCCTAGGGCTCCGATTGTTTCTTCGTTGCCAGGTAAGTCGATGATTTGATGGCACTACTCACAAATGATGGCATGTGTCATCATATGCATGTTGAATAGAAGCAACTAAGTCGGTTCCTCTCCATCAGCATCGCATTCTCCCTTACATCGAAAAAAGATGGAAAAGAAGACATTATTGATTATGTGTTGGAGTCCTCGACGAAGCGCTCCCGCGATGCTCCCACGGGCGTCGGGGGAGAAACCTTACGCGTCGCCGCCTCCCCCTCCTCTGCCCTCTCTCCTCGCCGCCGCCGGAGGGCGCGGCCTGGCACTGCGGGCGACGCGGGGAGGCCCGGCCATGGCGGAGAGCCGGTCCTCGGGCGGCCGCCGGTGGCAGGGGTGCGCGATTCCGGCGGAGCTTGCTCTTCGGGAGGTGGTGGTGCGGATTGGCAGCGGGCGTTGGCTGTTGCCAGCAGGTGGTTGATTTCAGCGGCGTCCATGGTGGCTTGGGCCTCTGCGTCCGACGGCGGTGGTACGCGGTGGGGGGTTCGGCTTGGTCCCTCTGGTGTCGTGGTGGCGGCGCGGTGACGCCGACAGGGGTCGGCAAGGTGGCGGCTGGCGGGCTGGCTCCCTCGGGTCGCCCTGGCTAGCCCAGATCTGGGCCCACTTCGGCCCGATCTGGATCTGATGCGGGCCCATGCGGTGCGGTCACCCTCGGGAGGCAGGGTGGCGGTGTGGGGCGTGTAGGAGGGCGGCGGCGGGGACTTTACGGGCCCTTTTTGGGCTCGGTCGGGCCCGAGACCTGGTGTGTCCCTGCTGCCGCGTCCTGTTCAGCAACCGCCATCGGCGGTGGAGGTCGGTCTCCTCCGTG
This sequence comes from Avena sativa, assembly GCA_916181665.1. Classification (NCBI taxonomy): domain Eukaryota; kingdom Viridiplantae; phylum Streptophyta; class Magnoliopsida; order Poales; family Poaceae; genus Avena; species Avena sativa. The sequence goes on along the minus strand of OV702293.1, from coordinate 440,112,185 downwards.
CAGTTGTGCTGCTGCCACCATCCTATGCCAACCTATCCTTCCTCCGCCCTGTCGGTCACGTAATGAACCTGGCCCTGTAGGCGCGAGTCCGCGGGTGTCGGGGCGGCTTCCTCGGAAGGTGGTCTGCAAGGCGTCCCTTCGGTGGAGGCGGCTCTGAGAGGCGACGTGCATTGGTGATCCTCAGACCGGCGGAGGTCCGACAAGCTCGGTTGAGTTAGGTGGCGCTGGAGCTGTTCTTTGACGGCTGGGACTTGCCGAGGTGGCGGTTCCCCTGGCGGACAATGGAGTTGGACCTGGCGCGGGGATTGGCATGTACGGTGGCACCCTTGCTGCAGTGGGGCGACGAGACTTCACGAGCCTACTCGGGCTCGGCCGGGCCTGGAGGGCCTGGTTTGTCTTGCTACTACATCTGGTCGGCTACCGCCTTCTAGCGGTGGAGGTAGTTCCATCCCGTGTGCTAAGGTCATCTCGACCCCCGCCGAAGTTATCGCTCTCGGTCTTACTGGCCTCTCCCCTTGGCTCACGGTGTGACAACGACAGTGACCTCAAGACCGTGTTGGCGCGTGCAGGTGGGCGGCGAGTTTGGTGGAGCATTTCAAGGGGCCTAGGAGTGTCTCTGTTGAGAGGTCGGGAGAAATCCTTGTCTATTTGACCCTGACGCGGTGACGCCCGCGGGTATCACCTTCCTTCCTGAAGGGCACCGGGTGTATCTTCCTCACACCTCTCGGGGCGTACCGGGGAAACCCTAGGACCTGTCCGGGCAGCAGTGTCATGGTCGTCACTCCCCTTCTTGAAGGTGTTGCTTGGTACACGACACTTTGGTATGCTAGTCCTGTGGTGGTACTTCTCCGGTGGGCGCAGCGGTGGCGAGTTACCTTCGTTCGTGTTGCACCACCGATGTTGAATTTATTTTCTTTTCCTTTCTTTTGTATTTTCTTTTGGGCTTGGCTTTGTGTTGTCTGCCCCCAACAGTGGTGTCGTGGTTGTGGTTATGCCGGTTGTCCCTTAGGCGTTGTGCTGTTTGGCCGAGTATCGATCTTATCTGTGTGCTTTATTTATAAAGCGGGGCGAAATCCTATTTCGAGAGATTATGTGTTGGACTTGGTCCTGCTCGTCAGCTTCTAGGACTAAAGTGTGGCTGTCCCCCTGCGTGGGATACTAGTTGGGCTACAACGTGGGTTAGGTCAATGGGCTACAATGCGGCTGGTTTTTTTTGTTATTTTTTCTTCATTTTTCTTTTTTCCTCTTTTTGTTTCTATTTTCCGTTTTGTTTTCCTATTTGAATTTTGTTCTGTTTTGAAAAGTTTTTGAATAATTCAAACGTTCGAATTATTATGAATATTACTGGAAGGTAGTTTCATCCCTACAAAGTATCATGGAAATGGTTTTGACCCATTCATTTCTCACATATTTAATATGTGATATTCAAATATGCCTTGACATTTCAAAAGAGGTTGTTTAAAATAAATACTTTGGGATTCCAAATATTCCCGTGGATTTGTATGTTGAGTACATATATGTTTCAAAGATTTTGGTATCACTTTCCTTTGAATATAATGGTAGGCAATACTTTCATAATAGGAAATAATTATATATAATAATAGAATATTTGAAACCTTCAAATGGAGTATTTGTTTAAAATAAAATGAATATTTTGAACACCAAGATATTTACATGGTCTATTTATATTTCCTTTATTTTATTTGGATAAGATATTAAAGATTTCTACATTCTTTTTCTAGACATGAAAATGTGGAATATCAATTAGGTGTTTCCATTTGAGAAGAGATTTGTGGTAACCCAGCACACCACTACATGTTGTAGTGCATAACTCGTTGACATAATATTCATGAAGTACCATTTCTTAAATATCATATCTCTTAGAGTGGTATAATAAAAATAAAAATATTGTGGGGCCGCAAATTTTACATGTTCATTATAGTTATCCAAAATTGTACAAATGCTTCAAAATCCTCATCGGTCCTTTGATGACTTCTTTGAATATTGAAATTCAAACTAACTAGTTTTGGTAGAAATGACATCACTAGACGGAATATCATTAGAGATCAGCAATTATTTAAGTCTATGTTGCTTAGCAAGACTACTCTTTTGTTTTCATGTCTTTATAGTTTGTTACATACTCTATACCGTACTCTACTCCTTCAATGCCTCCAGAAAGATCTAGTTTCTCGTAATAGACCTCTCTATCATCATTGTGCGTATTGTTTTCCTCTGTCTCGATATTCTCATAGTTTAGCAAGGGTTTAAGAAAATAATGTGAGTACGAGCGTGCTTAGAAAGTTCTACAATTGGGTGTGTGATGTGTAACCATGGATCAAACATCCCTGGTTTCAATTTCGGTTCTCGAAATGGTTTCTTATCAAAGGTAGCTTTCAATACAGAAAAACTATATCCGTTAGTTTTTACAATTTGTTAGAACTTTATTAAGTTTCTTTTCACGTTGCATTTGCAATCCATTCCTTGGATAGGAAGTATCACGACACGTTTTATACACTATCGAGAGGTGAGATACTTTTCCGACAAACGTCCCTGACCTTATTGTTGTAACACACTTCCTTAGGTGTGTGGCATGTTACTAAGTTTCATCAAGTCATGCTAAGCTCTACCTAATTCCATATTCCTTCCTTTGCACTGAACCCGATCAACGATCATTGCTCAAATGTTATCCTTTCAAAGATAAAATGTTATCATCTTGCAACACAAGATGGGAACGTTGCAGGATACCACCCACTGTAATTCCTCTTAAGAAATATTATCTGAAGTTACACGGAATAAATAAAAACTTCTGACTTGCTCATCCCACTTTCCAAGATTTGTGGTCAAAGAAGTTTATACGGCGCTTTGGAATAACTAACTATAGGTGTTGTTTACTCCTAAGTTTTCTTGGTACAATGGAATATATTCCCACAACATCTCATGTTGTGGTTTTCATTTACCTTCTATTCATAGATACATTTGATTCATAAAGCAATATTTGTTTTGTAGAAACATTTGTGATACTTTTGAAAGATTTGTGCAAGGTTAAATTTGCCACTTCTATGCAAGGTTGAACTTGCCTGGTAACTGCGAGATAATGCAGTTCCAAGATTCGATTTGACCCTTATCCTCGGGTTCTGTAAATAGAAATCATTGTCTGATAAAGACAATTTTTTGAAAAACCAATATATGGTTTAATGCAAATAAATTATATGAAGTGTGTTCATTCAATTTATTTTAGTTCTCTTGCTTTGAATTGTTTTGACTTTTAGATAAATTTCCCTATTTTAGGGTTTTACTTGAATTTCACTTCATAATTCATATATTTGAATTATATATATCACTTTAGTTTCAATCTTGTGGGATTTTGGTTTGAAATAATATCCCTCTATTTCTAGGAATATTATTTATCTTAGATGATTTTTCTAGTATTTTTATTCATTTTTAAGTATTTATATAAGTCAAGTAACTGGCTTGGAATTTTATCCTATAAATAATATTTTTAATAATTCTAGAAAAATAGGATTTAGAATCCTTGCATTTTTACCTATTTGGAACTAATTTTATTTTATTTTTCTAAAATTTCTAAGGTCCGTTTTATTAATTGACAATTTAAAGTAATTGTGAATTTACTAAACTCCATGTGATCCCACTGGTCAAACCAACTGGTCAAAACTAGTTGACCTGGTTCAGTCAAACCGAACACGTCCGCACTTCCTCTCTCTCACTCGCTCACTCTTCCCTATGTGCTCTTCCTCTAGCGACTCCGTGCCACCACTGTTTTGTCGGTCGATTACAGTCGTTCCAGGCCATCTCTGTCATCGCCATGGCTCGCAATCTAAACCCCTGTCTGCTCTACGCTTCTATCGCTCAAATTTTCCTATCTCTCCTTCTCATGGCCTCTCTGCAACCCTAACCCTAGGGTTTCGGTTTCACGACGCCGCCGTGCTCTAGTGCTCCTCTAGCGCTCCCTCGTTGTCGAGATGGTGCTAGTGTGGCTTTGTGGCGTCTCCCCCATGCTAATCAGCTGGTGCATGTCGAGGTACCCCCCATTGGGTGATCTTTGTGCCACCGTGGTGGTTCTCTTCTTCCTTTGCGGCCTCGGTGAGCTAAGCTCCCGTGCATCTATAGGTAAGTGACTTCCCTCTTCTCTCTCTTCTCCCTCCAACAACTTCTACCGGTGTTCACCTGTTCTAGGGTTTCCTCTCAGTCATGGCTAGTTCTAGGGTTTCTAAAATATTCTAGAGCATTCTAGAGTGTTCTAAGTAGTTGATTGTGCTTCTATTGCTTGACATGGTTACTACTTCTAAGTACTTGGTGTATGACACTTTCTTCAGTTACAGTTGACACCTCTGTTAGTTAAGTTGTTTCTAGGGTCTATAGTGTTGATCTTGAATCTTTTTAGGATTAGGGTGTTGTCTATGTTGCTTCTAGGTTTAGTTAGGTGCTGATCCATGCATTTCTATGATCAATATTCTACATCATCTTGTCTAACTACAATTATTGTACACTAGAACTGTATCCTAGTGTTGTCTACTACTGTGATGTTGCTTTGTTACTATGGTGGTCAAAATCCACAACTCAAGCATCTTGTTAATGTTTAGTTGTGTTTCCTTGGTGGAATTTGCTAATGGATTAATGATTTTGTTTTTTACTGTGACACTAATCATAGCTTGTATTCTTAGATGTGTATCCATGGTTATCTTTGGGCTAATGTTTACTTGTTTTTCCTAAACCTTTGGTCCAGTATTACTTTAGTATGTTGCTTAGACATTGTTTAATTCCATATGTAGGTGCATTAATATATTCAGAGCTTCTTCTTTGCCTCTACCTTTTCTTCCTTACGTGATCTTGTGATCTTATCTAGGAAAGGAAATGTAGATCTGAAGATTTAGTTCTTCCTACAATTATCTATGGTTTGATTGCTAGTTTGTGCTAGAATTGCTAGATGGCATGGATCTTTGGTGTTCTTCATTAATGGAGATGCATAGCTTATAGACCTTGCTAGCCTAGGTGCATTCTTGGCTACTACACACACACTCTCTCTCTAATCCTACACTAAAGTTTAGCTATAAATCTTTGAAGATTCAAAAGTGGCTTGAGGAAGATGTGATGTTGTTCTTCCTTCTCCTTGCTCATATTCTTGCTCCTTTCTCCCCTCTAGATTTTCGTCTCTCACTAGTGAGTGTGGTTAGTTGTTTCCCCCTCTCTCAACCTCTGGTTTGAGAGTAATTCTTATGAGCTATCGTTTGAGGATTTGTGAGCTTTGTTGGGCAACGCGCAGAACCAGGCCGAAAACAAAAACTTTTCTGCTCCGGCTAGAACTCCGATGAGCCGCCCCAAGATCCAGATAGGGTTAGAGGCAATAGTTCATACCCCTCAAAGCACAGGTGCGGAAGCTGAAGAAGCGCATCGTGGTGGTGCCGTATATTCCCATCGTCTCGTCCGGCTTCGGTAAACTGCTCAATCCTGGGACCACCTTGCCGCTGGCTCCGGTGCTCCCCCTCCTTACCCTATGAATTTTCCCAACACCACCGAAAAGCACCGCGGGTGTGGCGCCTCTGCTGTCTCACACACGTACAAGGTGGAACAACAACAACAAGTGAGGTTCTAGCCTCGATCTTGCCACCGCAGGATAGGAAGGTGGAATTGCCAAGTCTAGCAAAACCCTAGGACACATCACTATATTGTATTGCCCGCCGCCACCCACCTTCCTTATTATAGGCGAGTAGGTGAGGGCACATAACACTTGTGTCCCTTGGTCCTAAACCCTAACCCTAGTCAAAGTGGGTCCAACCCATTGACACGTGTCCCTGTTCGAACAAGTCCAACTTTCCAGCTTATGATAGTCAGATCATCATCTGACTAGTTCCACTCTCTTAAGTGTGCGATCCCGCAGGCTTACGGTAAGCCGGACACAGCTCAGTAATCATTCAGTCAGAGCCATAGCTCGGTGACTTTCCAACTAGAGCTGATAATTGGTAGCAGCCTCTAGCAAGACTTGTTGACTCCCGGATTACGCAAGTTCCCTCAATGTGACGATCTGTCTGAGTCCCTTTTCCTCATGATATTGGTGATTAACGGCAGGGGAGATTCCTTCATCCCAGTGGCGGTTTAACTCTCTTCTCGTTGCAGTGATAACTGATTTCCTTTGGCTTCACTAATTCAGACTACCTCAATCAACACTTGATCGAGTAGCGCATGACCATGCTTGTGAATCATATCACATGAGAGGACCTATAGAATATATCTCTGAGATGGAGGGGAAAATTCTGTCTTAGCTGATCCACGTCACGCAGCTTGCTTCGAAGTCGGCCTAAGACCGCCCTTATTACTCCTAGTTATGGTGAGTGTTAGATGGAGTCAAAGACGGATTTTCCACAACTCGGATCGTGCGATCTCCTCATGTCTAAGGATTACATTGTGTTAGTCGGAGCGTATGATAGTGTGCTCATGTCATATTAACCTTTGGATCGGCCCGACTATCATACCTCTTCCGACTAGCCAATGCAAGGCGGATAGCATCTCCATGCACATGACACGTGAGACATTATCATCTTCTGACTTACAGATTAGTATCGGCAGTGGAATTCTCTCCCTACCTCAAACTACTAAGGACAAATTGGCTAGATCTAGATACAAGTATGTGGTTCCACACCTACAACAATTGTAGTGACACATACCACTAGCTCTAAGCCAAATCCTGGGTTATAAATACAAGTCAGAATATGAGCCTCTAGGACATCATTCCTAACATAGGGTTAGGTCTGGGCTGCTTTTTATAGTGTTCTAGGGTTCATGTGGTTGTGAAACCTCAGTGCATGCAATCGGTGACTAAGCTGTTTATACCGCCTATCTAAGTTGACTTCTAGAGTCGTAATAAGCATATGTCATATGCCAAACATGGTAGGTCGGTTTAGGGCTAATTTGGTCAATTTACTCTTTTGCAACTTGACAGGTGTTTTTTTCTATTGATGTGTTCATGTATTTCTTTACAATATAAATTCTAGAAAATATTCCTAGTAAGATTTACTTCTTTGTTATCACGTTGTCTTTCATAAAATATCAATATCAATTTTTATCTTACTTTGCCATTTTGTTTGTCATAGAATCCTTGTTTGAGGGTACCTTTTTCTGCTAAGTTAAATGCTTCACTACTTGTCTTTCTACTAAGCTTACTATGCTTTTCCTGAGTTTTCCTAGCTTGAAGAGCTACTGGTACTTCTACATTTACTTGATCTATCTATTGCACTTCTACAGATGCTACTTGTTGTTGCTATCTTATTGTTGCTATCTAGTGCCTAGCATTGGCTTCTAATCTTGTTGTCAAGTTGGCTACTAACAATGTCATCTACATTTGCTTTGATGCCTCTCTGGTTTGTTTGCATTTGCTTAAACCCCTCAAACACATGAATTCTCGGACAAGTTCCTAGAATATTACCTGGATTCTATATCAAATGGTTTTGTCTTAGGGCAGAACCAACATTTTAACTATAACACATGGTTGTTGTTTGTAGTTTGTTTTGCAGGTTAAGATAGGCTAGAAGATTTAGAAGAGCAATAATAAGATGAGAGTAATAATAAGGTTCTTTTTTCCTTCAAAAAAAGATGTGAGTATCTAGTTTAGGCTTTAGTGTAGGTTTTCTTATTTTCTTTTTGTAGTTTGTATTAGGATCAAATCCTCACTGTAATTTATTTTGTCAATGTAATGTAAATAACCTTGTCTCAATATTACTATCAATAAATATTCTTTTCATATCAGTTGTCCATTTACTTTGTATTAGAGAAGCCAAACCCCCATAGTGAGTATTCTTGTTGTTTGATCTTGACCATGCTGATTTATGAAATCTTCCTTACACTTCAATCTGATTTGCAGACTTGGAAGGATGTCGAAGGTGATCTCGTGCCTCTGCCCAGTGAAACTCTGTTAGATTCGAAAAGCGCCGCTGATGATGGAGCCGGCAGCATCGATGTTGATGATGACGACGAAGAGACGGAGTTGGATCCCGAAAACGGGTTCGCACTCTGATCCAGAAGATTGCCGCAGCCGCCACATCAAGATAAGCCGCAGCTAACGACCCGGGAAAAACTCTAATGGAGGCGATTGACATGGATGAAGACAATATTGTCCCCTGGTCTTCAAGAGGTTGATGCTTACTAGCTTAGCACATCTAGCGAAAATTATCGCTACTTTTTTATATATAAAAAAGGTAGAGAAAACATCTACCTTATGAGGTTACAACGTGGATTTACATCCTACAAAGCACCGGTTGAGAATGCGGCGAAAAAAGGGAAAAAGAAAAAAGAAAAAGAAGGAGAAAGAAACAGAAACTACGCAAATTACAATAACTTGTGAGCCCATGGAAGCATCCCAGTGGAATTCTTTCTCGACCTGCAAGTCCAAATCTTTAAATCCTGTGGAATTTGCTTAGCCAGATTATTGTTGGTTGTCCTTCTGCCATTGATTACTCTGTCATTTCTTGCCTTCCAAAGTTCCTAGATACAGGCAGCAAAGTAGATTGTTCTTGTGTTGTTTCTTGTCTTATTCTGAACTTGTTCGACAAACTCTGAAATAGTGTTGGATGTACCCGTATACTAGGCGAGACCAAGCTTGTTCGACACCTAGGCCGCAGCACTGCAATGTAGGGCAGTATGGTGAATGGACTCCAGCACAAGGCATTGGTCACAACCTGCATCAGTGCACCAGCATTTAGATGGCCCTTTGCCAAATCCATTTATGTGGCTGCCAGGTTTGCCGTGGTCGCTAAACAGCTTATAGAAGTCAACAGTGGTCCGCTCTTTTCCAGTCATAACCATTTCTCTTTTATCCCCGTCATCATTTAGTTGGACTTGTCATCTTTTTTATCCATGATGATGAAGTTGTTGGCAGGTTAGAGATGTGAATAATAATATTTGAGTACCTTCCTATGGGTTCTTTTGTTCCTTTAGGATGGGATGCAAAATTGGCTAGTGTGTCCAGTCGAACTGACCTCCTCCCCTTTGTTTAGTCAGCAGTTGATTACTCTTGTGTTATATAGTGCTGAAAGCATTCATGGAACCGACGGCGGGAAAAAGGCTTGTAAACTGTTTTAATTTTAATCACCGCGATATTGAAAGCCCTAATGGGTTCTTGTAAATTTAAAGTGCAATTGTTACCGAGGCAATGACTTGTGTTTTCATATTCTGATGAAACGAGTTGCTGAAGAGCTGTAGTTTTTGCGTGGAAAAGAGGTCTGCCAGACTGCGACTAGGATCATGCCTACACGGGGACACTCAAGTCTGGATAACATGCTACGTTTCTATATGTATATTGACATGCTATGATTATTTCAGATAAATCAGTTATATCAAGGCTATAGTCAAAGTTGTTTTAAGCTTGTTTGAATTGCTATAAATGTTTTATAACTTTGGCTATTCGTTCATTTCTGATAAATCTGCAAAAGAAGTTCAATGCGAGCTTATCCTTTGTGATCCAATATGTATGTGAGCTTATCCTTTGTGATCCATTACCCAGACGTTATTAATCATCATCTATACTTTGTATTCTTGACCTAACGAAGCGTTATGCAGGTTCTATCTGAAGTGTTATCTGACGAAACTGAAGATAGACAGCTGCAGCTAACCGAATATTCAGGAGCTGACAGAACGGCTGACGGCCCAATTTGGCTTTGAAAGAAGCCTGTGAATTTTTACAGAACGGCTGACTATACTAGGAAGCTTTGACCTGGAGGCTGGAGCACCATGTAAACTGAACCTTTCTGTCTTACAACCTCAAAGCTGGATATACGATTAAGAAAGCAGAGACGCACCCTTAGTGCAATCGTATCACTCGTTACAGCTTAAAGTTGACTCTGCAAATCATTAAGTTACTTCAGGTCCTCATATTTTCATGCTTTGTTGTACACGGAACATACAATTTCCATTATTACAGAAAAACAACCTCATGATAGTATTTTGAGTGTATAGAAAGACACGGCAAGTGTGATGAAATTAGTAAGATAAAAATTATAATTATAATATGTTTTGGTGGTCTATTTTAGTCTACCAAAACATCTTACAATTTGAAACAAAGGAAGTACATCATGCTCAATTCGAGATATCACCACGCAATTACATACAAGGACAAGAAAAAATCTACAGACAAACACTACTCTGCAATTTCGCTCCAACGAGTTACATCATTCACAGTTGGAAAGAAGGATATTTTCTCCTTCAGCATTTACATGGATCCATCAATTGTGCGCTCTTCCACATAGCTAGTGGAACTCTGAATACGTTCCTCTTCTTGGGCGTTTCGGCCGCTGCGATGAACTTGATCTGGGGCACGTTCTTGCTATTCGGTGTAGCTGGTGGGATGATCGTGATCCGCCTCGCTTTCTTGATTTCTGGTGTCGCCGGTGGAGTGATCTTGATCCGCACCACGTTCTTCTTCTTCTCCGGCGTCGCAAGCGTGTCAATGTCAGGCAACAACCATGGGAGCCGGAGCGCGGCGGCCGCGGTCAGCCGCTTGTCGGGGTTGCACTCAAGAAGCCCTTTCAAGACTTGGAACCCGTCCTCTGACAACATGTCTAGGTGGAATAGCTCCCCCAGCGTGCTACTGTTCTCCCGCGCCTGCTGGAACGATGGCGGCACTTCATGGGCGTGCGGCAGCGACGCGAACCCTGGCCACGCCCTGTCATCCGGCAAGCCGAGCACGCCGAAGATGGTCCTGAGCTGGTCGATCTGCTTCTCGCCCCGTGTCGCGCCCTTGGAATCGAACAGCCTCCTGCCGCTGAGCATCTCGGCCATGACACATCCGAGCGACCATGTGTCCACCCGCGCATCGTAGTCCGGCTTCCCAAGAAGCATCTCGGGTGCCATGTAGGGCACCGTGCCGACATCTTCGTACGGCGTCTTCTCCGTCGCCAGCGACATGGCCAGCCCGAGGTCGCAGAACTTGAGGGTCTTGCCGCCTTCCCCGACGAGGATGTTGTTGGGCTTGATGTCACGGTGTAGGATGCCGCGCTCGTGCATCTCCTTGGCGCCGGCGAGGAGCTGGGCCATGTACCCGCACACGATGGCCTCCGGGAGCGGCCGGCGCCTCTCCGACAAGAAATCGTGGAGGTTCGGCCCGACATACTCCATGGCGAGGCAGAGCTTGGTCTTGGCCCGGTCGCGGACGAGGCCGTGCGAACGGACGACGTGAGGGTTTCCGTCGCAGGCCTCGAGGAAGCGGGCCTCGTGCAGGAGCTCGCTGGCGTCGGTGGTGGGGCGGAGGAACTTGGCGGCGACGGTCTTGCCGGTGACGATGTGGCGCGCCTTCTTGACGATGCCGAAGGAGCCCGCCCCGAGGATGCCCGTCTCCTCGTACTCCTCCCAGCTGCCGATGCGGAAGCGCTTCCGCTTGCCTCCTTGTGCCGCCGTCGCGTCGCCGGCGTCGAGGACGGCAGCAGGTCGCTTGCAGACGGCCATGATGGGTTTCTTGGTTGCTGGGGCGGAGGAGATCAGGGGATCCGCGACGCGATGGAAGGGTGGAAGAGACGGCGGCCGTGGATCGGAAGGGAGCATTTGGGGGTGGATTAATTGGCGGCATTTATTCACACAATGGCCTCGATCGATTTAGAACGAAGTGCAAGCTCGAACTCGATCCGGACTCAAGTTGAACATGCATCTACCTACTCGCGCTACGCCTGCAGCTTGCCCCCTAGCATACGCCTGCAGCTAGCTATCGGATTCCGTAGTCAAGGTGCCTAGCATACGCCTGCAGCTTGCCCCCTACGTCTTCGTTTGCACGGCACAAATGTTCTCGGACTCGATATCGACTGGATCACCAATTCGTGCACCTATGTGCGCGTCTTCCTTACGCGGGGAGACGGAAATCCCTGGACATTTTGTATGGTCGATTAGGATCCATGAGTACATTTTGTAGCCGACTCTAATCGTATATCTTTGGTGGTACTTTGAAAAAGGTGCTTCAAATGGTTATGCAATTTGAGACAAAATTTTTTTTCGAAATTCCACCGAAATATTAAAAATCATCAACAACAGTATAAAGAGGCCTAAAAGTAATAAAATGCCACAAAAGGAATTATCATTTCCCTTTTTATAAGTGGGCCTGTTATTCACCTTTTTATTGGTATTTTTTCTTTTTCAACTAAACACTTAAAAATTGGGAGAAATGTTCTTTATTATTCTTAGTGAGAATAATAGTTCTAAAATATTTTATCAATGTTATAAATCACCTTTTAGTATTTTTGGGAATTATTATTATTTTTAAATTTTCACCTAGGGCACAATTATATTATTATTGGAATTTATATTACTCAAATAATGAAATGATGGTTTGTTTTCATCTAGAAAGACAAGATTCCATTTGTTTCATACATCAGATGGCTTTGCTATTTTAATTTTCTTCTAGATTTGAATTTAAGAAAGTATATGTAAGGGTTTTTATTTATTCTTAAATATTTATTCAAAAAAGTGCATAAGATTTTAATGTAGATGGATAGGTTTTATTTTTGTGCTCATTTTGATATATTATTTACAATTTACCGAGTTAGGATGAATTAGATGTGAATTTTATAAGTTCAAATGATTTTTGATATTTTAATAGAATAGTCTTTTACACACGTGGACGGCTCAGTCACTGTCTACTATTCCGCCGATTGAGACCTCCAGAGAGAGTGGAGTTAGGTTCCAAGGAGTAAGGAAGAAGAGGTGCATCTCCGGGGCTATTTATAGCTCCACGGAAGGTTGGTTCCAATGACAACCGACTCCAGCGATGACCGAGATCTGGCGGCCATGTCGACTAGGCTTCCCTAGGGCTTCGATTGTTTCTTCGTCGCCACGTAAGTCGATGATTTGATGGCACTACTGACAAATGATGGCATGTGTCATCATATCCATGTTGAATAGACACAACTAAGTCGGTTCCTCTCCATCAGCATCGCATTCTCCCTTACATAAAAAAACAGTGGAAAAGAAGACATTATAGATTATGTGTTGGACTCCTCGATGAAGCGCTCCCGCGACGCTCCCGCAAGCATCGGGGGATAAACCTTGCGCGCCGCCGCCGTCCCCCTCCTCTGCCTTCTCTCCTCGCCGCCGACGGAGGGCGCGGCCGGGCAAAGCACGTGCCTCGTGGGCGGCGGCGGGGCTCCCCCTTCCTCCTCTCGGCCTGGCACAGCGGGCGACGCGGGGAGGCCCGGCCATGGCGGGGAGCCGGTCCTCGGGCGGCCGCCGGTGGCGGAGGCGCGCGATTCCGGCGGAGCTTGCTCTTCGGGAGGTGGTGGTGCGGATTGGCAGCGGGCGCTGGCTGCTGCCAGCAGGTGGTTGATTTCCGCGGCGTCCGCGGTGGCTTGGGCCTCTGCGTCCGATGGCGGCGATGCGCGGTGGGGGTTTGGCTCGGTCCCTCGGGTGTCGTGGTGACGCCAACAGGGGTCGGCAAGGTGGCGGCTGGCAGGTTGGCTCCCTCAGGTCGCCCTGGCTAGCCCAGATCTGGGCCTGATCTGGGTCTGATGCGGGCCCGTGTGGTGCGGTCACCCTCGGGAGGCAGGGTAGCGGTGTGGGGCGTGTAGGAGGGCGGCAGCAGGGACTTTACGGGCCCTTTTTTGGGCTCGGCCGGGCCCGAGACCTGGTGTGTCCCTGCTGTCGCGTCCTGGTCAGAAACCGCCATCGGCGTTGATTTCGGCGGCGTCCGCGGTGGCTTGGGCCTCTGCGTCCGATGGCGGCGATGCGCGGTGGGGGTTTGGTTCGATCCCTCGGGTGTCGTGGTGACGCCAACAGGGGTCGGCAAGGTGGCGGCTGGCAGGTTGGCTCCCTCAGGTCGCCCTGGCTAGCCCAGATCTGGGCCCACTTGGGCCTAATCTGGGTCTGATGCGGGCCCGTGTGGTGCGGTCACCCTCGGGAGGCAGGGTAGCGGTGTGGGGCGTGTAGGAGGGCGGCAGCAGGGACTTACGGGCCCTTTTTTGGGCTCGGCCGGGCCCGAGACCTGGTGTGTCCCTGCTGCCACGTCCTGGTCAGAAACCGCCATCGGCGGTGGAGGTCGGTCTCCTCCGCGCGGTTGTGCTGCTGCCACCATCCTGTGCCAACCTATCCTTCCTCCGCCCTATCGATCACGTAATGAACCTGGCCCTGTAGGCGCGAGTCCGCGGATGTCGGGGTGGCGTCCTCGGAAGGTGGTCTGCAAGGCGTCCCTTCGTCGGAGGCGGCTCCGAGAGGCGACGTGCATTGGTGATCCTCGGACCGGCGGAGGTCCGACAAGCTCGGGTGAGTTAGGTGGCGTTGGAGCTGTTCTTTGACGGTTGGGACTTGCCGAGGTGGCGGTTCCCCTGGCGGACGATGGAGTTGGACCTGGCGCGGGGATTGGCGTGTACGGTGGCACCCTTGCTGCACTGGGGCGGCGAGACTTCACGAGCCTACTGGGGCTCGGCCGGGCCTGGAGGGCCTGGTTGTCTTGCTGCTACATCCGGTCGGCTACCGCCTTCTAGCGGTGGAGCTAGTTCCCTCCCGTGTGTTAAGGTCATCCCGACCCCCGCCGAAGTTCTCGCTCTCGGTCTTACTGGCCTCGCCCCTTAGCTCACCGTGTGACGACAACGGTGACCTCAAGACCGTGATAGCGCGTGCAGGTGGGCGGCGAGTTTGGTGGAGCATTTCAAGGGGCCTAGGAGTGTCTATGTTGAGAGTGAAGGGTTTCGCAGCATAGTAAATCAAAAAAAATTCTACGGATGCGAACAAGAAAGCCAAGATCTAATCTAGGAGATGTAATCAATGAGAGAGATTGCTGAGATATTCATACCCATGAAGAAATCGCACAGCGGAAACGTTCAACAGAACGTGGTTGACGTAGTCGTACTCGCCGTCTCCTCCTCGCGATCCGATCCTACGCCGCAAGTGGTGGCGCCTCCGAGAGATGCACACGTACGGCGCAGCGACGTCTCCTCCTCTCCTTGGTCCAGCAAGTATGGTGGAGATATAGATTGGATCTGCAGCACGACGGCGTGGTGCTTATGGTGGAGATTTCTGCGGCAGGGCTTCGCCTACGCGCAGTCGGGAGAGAGAGAGGTGGAGGGGCAGCAGTTGGACAGCGGATAGGGTTGGAGTGGGGGGGGAGGATGCGCCCCTGCCCTCCTTATATAGGGGGTTGTCCGGCCCCCTTGACCCCTCCTCCAAGCCCTAGGGCGGCGGCCCAAGGGGTGGAGTGGGGGGCAAGACTTCCCCCCCCCCTCTTCTAGAAGGCTCCCTTAGGGTTTCCCCTAGGGCTGGCCGGCTGGGCCTTAGGGGCCTTGTGCCCCTAGCCCAAAGTGGCCAGGGCACTTCCCCTTAGGCCCACGCAGGCCTCCAACAAGTGGGCCCACGTTGGTCCCACTCCGGAACCTTCTAGAACCTTCCGGTACAATACCGATAAACTCCGAAACGATTCCGAAATCCAAAAACTGCTTTCCTTTATATGAATCTTATTATCCGGAACCTCTCGTGATGTTCTGGGTATCATCTGAGACTCCGAACAAAAACTCATAAACCAATTATCCATTATATCCTAGCGTCGATGCACGTTAAGTGTGTGACCCTACGAGTTCGAGAATATGCAGACATGATCTTCTATCAATAATCAACAGCGGGATCTGGAAACCCATATTTACTCCCACATATTCATCGATGGTCATATCGGATGAACCATGATGCCAGGATTCAATTAATCCCATATATGTATTCCCTTCGTGACGCGATATTTTACTTGCCTGAGATTCGATCGTTGGTATCGACATACCTAGTTCAATCTCGTTCACAACAAGTACTTTGTGATTAACTCCTTAACCACATGCTTGCAAGCGGTGTTGATATCGATTACCGAGTGGGCCCGATGTATATCTCTCCGACTCGGGAGGGACAAATTCCATCTCGATACATACAACCCAACAAGTACTTTCCGATCACCTGAGAGACACCTTTATGATCACCCTCACATAGGATGACGTTTGATGACCTCAAAGCTTTCTTCCGATACCAGGGAGTTGTATTATCTCATGGTCTAAGGAATACAATACTTGACATAGGAAAAAGCTTCGCAAAGATGAACACGGTGACACGATCTAATTGCTCTGCTTAATTTGGGTCTGTCCATCATATCATTCTCCTAATGACATGATCTCATTATTAATCGACAACTCATGTCTATGGTTAGGAAACCTTAACCATCATTAATCAATGATCTAGTCCATAGAGGCGTACTAGGGACACGGTGTTGTTCATAAACCACACAAGTATCAAAGTTCCGCTTAATACAATTCTAGCATGGAATATAAACTTTATCATGAACAAGAATTATAATAATAACATCTTTATTATTGCCTCTAGGACATAATTCCAACAGTCTCCCACTTGCACTAGAGTCAATAATCTAGTTTACATCTGGCAACAATCTAACACCCATGGCATTAAGGTGCTGATCATGTTTTGCTCGTGGAAGAGGTTTAGTCAATAGATCTGCGACATTCAGATCCGTATGTACTTTGCTAATCTTCAGATCTCCATCTGCTATATAATCTCAAATTATATGAAAACGGCGGTTGATGTGCTCGGTCTTTGGATGATATCTTGGTTCCTTAGCCAGTGCTATGGTGCCAGTGTTGTCGCACAATATCTCCAGTGGGTCCAAGGCACTTGGAACCACACCAAGCTCAGTGATAAAGTTCCTGATCCAAACTCCTTCACTTGACGCTTCTGAAGCAGCCATGTATTCCGCTTCTGTTGTAGATCCCGCGATCACGCTTTGCTTGCAGCTTCTCCAGCTCACAGCTCCACCATTCAAAATATAAACATATCCTGTCTGAGATTAGAATCATTCGGGTCGGTGTCGAAACTAGCGTCGACGTAACCTTTTACGACGAGCTGCTCATCACCTCCATAGACCAAGAACATTTATTTACTCCTATTTAAATACTTTAGTATGTTCTTTACGGCTGTCCAGTGTTCCACTCCTGGATCACTTTGGTATCTGCTCGTCAAACTAAGAGCATTGGACACATCCGGTCTAGTACATAGCATGGCATACATGATAGAACCTATGGTCGAGGCATATGGCACTTTGCTCATAGTATCTCTATCTTTTACCGTAGCTGGACACCGAGCCTTGATCAATATCTTACTTGACAACATGGGCAATGAACCTTTCTTTGCTTTACCCATTCTGAACCTTTTCAGAACTTTGTCTAGATATGTACTTTGGCTTAAAGCTATTAGACGTATTTGTCTATCTCTATATATTTTGATGCCTAATATATAAGCAGCTTCTCCTAGGTCTTTCATTGAAAAACATTTATTCAAATAACTCTTCAATCGTTAAGCATACCAATGTCATTTCCAATAATCAATATGTCATCCACATATAGTACTAAAAATGTCACCAAGCTCCCACTCACTTTCTTGTAGATACAAGCTTCGTAGAAATTTGGAACAAATCCAAAACTCTTGATCACTTGATCAAAACGAAGGTTCCAACTCCGAGATGCTTGCTTCAGTCCATAAATGGAACGCTGAAGTTTGCACACCTTATTAGCATCCTTAGGATTGACAAAACCTTCGGGCTGCATCATATACAACTCTTCATCAATGTTGCCATTGAGGAACGCAGTCTTGACATCCATCTGCCATATTTCATAATCATGAAATGCAGCAATTGCTAATAAAATCCGAATGGACTTAAACATCGCTACGGGAGAGAAAGTCTCATCGTAGTCAACACCTTGAACTTGCCGAAACCCTTTTGCGACAAGCCGAGCTTTATAGACAGTAACATTACCATCCGCGTCCATTTTATTCTTGAAAATCCATTTGCACTCAACGGCCTTACGGTCGCTAGGAGGGTCCACCAAAGTCCATACTTGGTTTTTGCTCATGGATCCCAATTCGGATTTCATGGCCTCTAGCCATTTCTCAGAGTCCGGGCTCATCATTGCTTCCTCATAGTTCGCAGGTTCACTGTTGTCTAACAACAAGACGGTTAAGACAGGGTTGTCGTACCACTCAAGAGTGGCACGTGACCTTGTCGACCTGCAAAGTTTAGTAGTAGCATCGTTTGAAGTTTCATGATCCTCGTCATTAGCTTCCTCTCTTGTTGGTGCAGATGGCACTGGAATAATTTCAGGTGCTGCGCTACTCTCCAACTCGAGAGAACGTTCAATAACCTCGTCTAGCTCTACCTTCCTCCCACTCACTTCTTTCGAGAGAAACTCCTTCTCAAGAAAGGATCCGTTCTTTGCAACAAACACTTTGCCTTAGGATCTGTGGTAGAAGGTATACCCAATCGTTTCCTTAGGGTATCCTATGAAGACGCATTTCTCCGCTTTGGGTTCGAGCTTGTCCGGCATCAACTTCTTGACGTAAGCTTCGCATCCCCAAACTTTAAGAAACGACAACTTTGGTTTAGCACCAAACCATAGTTCATACGGTGTCGTCTCAACGGATTTAGATGGTGCCCTATTTAAAATGAATGCAGCGGTTTCTAATGCATAACCCCAAAATGATAACGGCAAATCTGTAAGAGACATCATTGATCGCACCATATCTAATAGAGTTCGATTCCGGTGTTCAGACACACCATTGCGCTGTGGTGTTCCGGGTGGCGTGAGTTGCGAAATGATTCCGCTTGCTTCAAGATGCGTGAGAAAATCATAACTCAAATATTCACCTCCACGATCGGATCGTAGAAATTTAATTTTCCTGTTACGATGGTTTTCCACTTCGTTCTGAAATTCTTTGAACTTTTCAAATGTTTCAGATTTATGTTTCATTAAATAGATATACCCATATCTACTTAAGTCATCAGTAAAAGTGAGAAAATAGCGATATCCACCGCCCATCGAAACACTCATTGGTACGCATACATCGGTATGTATGATTTCCAATAAGTCCGTTGCTCGCTCCATTATTCCGGAGAACGGGGTTTTGATCATCTTGCCCATGAGGCACGGCTCGCACATGTCAAATGATTCAAAATCAAGAGACTCCAAAAGTTCATCAGAATGGAGTTTCTTCATGCGTTTTACACCAATATGACCTAGACGGCAGTTCCATAAATAAGTTGGATTATCACTATCTACTTTGCATCTCTTAGCCTCAATGTTATGGATGTGCTTTTCATTGCTTTCGAGATTCAGAAGAAATAAACCATTCACAACAGGTGCATGACCATAAAATATGTTATTCATATAAATAGAACAACCATTATTCTCTAATTTAAATAAATAACCGTCTTGCAATAAACACGATCTAGATATAATGTTCATGCTCAACGCAGACACATAATAACACTTATTAAGGTTTAAAACTAACCCCAAAGGTAAAACTAAGGAGAGCGTGCCGACGGCCATCACATCAACTTTTGATCCATTGCCAACGTGCATCGTCACCTTATCCCTTGCTAGCCGCCGTCTATTCCGTATATCCTGTTTCGAGTTACAAATATTAGCAACTGAACCAGTATCATATACCCAGGCACTACAACGAGCGCTAGTAAGGTAAACATCAATAACATGTATATCAAATATACCTTTAATGCTACCAGGCTTCTTGTCCGCTAAGTACTTCGGACAGTTGCGCTTCCAATGACCTTTGTCCTTGCAATAGAAGCACTCAGTTTCCGGCTTAGGTCCATACTTGAGCTTCTTCTTAGCAGGGGCAACGCGCTTGCCGCTGCCTTTCTTGAAGGATTTCTTTGCACCCTTAGCTTTCTTAAAGCTAGTGGTCTTGTTGACCATCAACACATGATTATCTTTCTTGATATCCACCTCCACAGCTTTCAGCTTAGCGAAGAGCTCAGTGATCGTATCAGTGGAACCAATTTGATTGTGAGTAACTACAAAACCTTTGTAGCTAGGAGGGAGTGATTGCAGAACTCTGTCAATCTTGAGCTCTTCTGGAATCTTGAAGTCTAGTTGCTCAAGATGTTGAGTGTAGCCCGACATCTTAATGGCGTGCTCACTAACGGAACTCCCTTCCTCCATCTTGCAGTTAAAGAACTTCTCAGAGATCTCATATCTCTCATAACGGGCCTGAGTCTGAAACATGGTTTTTAGTTCCTCAAGTATCTCAAAGGGCCCGGCGAACTCCTCAAAATGATTTTGAAGTTCCGGTTCCATAGAAAACAACATGGTACTCTTAATCACTCCATAATCATCTTTGCGTGACTGGTAAACAGCTTTTTCATCAGCCGAAGCATTAGTAGCAGGGGCATCACATAGCGCTTTCTCAAGTACATAGTCTTTTTGTCCGCCAGCGAGAATGATTCTCAGATTGTGGAACCAGTTGGTGAATTTAGACCCATTGTTCTTAAGCTTTTCTTTCTCACCAAAAACATTGAAGTTGAAGTTGGACTTAGCCATTTGATCTACAAAATTTGCAAATACAATTTAGACTATGTTCATGATAACTAGTTCAACTTAATCAAATTACTAGATGAACTCCCACTAAATTCAACATCCCTCAAGTTGTTTAGTGAACACGATCCAAATTCACCACACCTAATCCGATCTTCACGAGAAGAGATGTGGTTTCAATGGTGGACAACAAAGTGTCGATCATATCATTCATATGATTCATGTTTAACCTTTCGGTTCGTGTGTTCTGAGGCCATGTCTATACATGCTAGGCTCGTCAAGTCAAACCCAAGTATTTCCACGTGTGCAAAACTGGCTTGCACCCGTTGTATGTGAGCGTAGAGTCTATAGCACCCGATCATCATGTGATGCTTGGACACGACGAACTTTCGCAACGGTGCATACATGGGGAGAACATAGTTTTATCTTGATTTTTAAGTGAGGAATCATCTTATAATGCTACCGTCGTGATCTAAGCATAATAAGATACATAAAAGGATAAACATCACATGCATATAACTTTATGTGACATGGTATAGCCAATCTTCGCGCAATGATCTCCATCTTGTGTGTGCCGACATGATCTCCATCACTCCACCATGATTGCCTCCACCACGAATAGCAACTACAACTATTGCTAACTACTTAGTGATAAAGTAAAGCTATTACATGGCGTATAAGAAGTTGACACGCAGGTCATATACAACTATGAAGACAACCATACGGCTCCTGCCGGTTGTGAACTCATCGACATGCAAGTCGTGAAATATTACAAAACATGATCATTGCATACATCTCAATTCATACACATCATGTCTTGGGCCATACCATATCACAAAACACTCCCTGCAAAAACAAGTTAGACGCCTCTACTTGTTTTTGCATGTTTTACGTGGCTTATGGGAGTAACAAGCTAAGAACGATTCTTACCTACGGAAAGCCACAAAGGTGATATTATGGTTGCTAACATCCGTTGTAAATTTCATGACTACTATAGTGAGAGAAACTGGCATCCACCAGCCGCATGTGTGGAACAAGCCACACGTCAAGTGCGGAACCGGTCTCGCGAACGAGGTCGCGTAAAGTTGGCCTGGACCGCTTCGATCTCTCTATGTCGCGCCATAATAAATACACGACAAGAGGTTTGCAACAGAAAACATCAACGCCCGCAACAAGCATGTTGCGTTTTACTCGTGAAACATATCTACGCATAGATCTAGCTCTGATACCACTGAAGGGTTTCGCAGCATAGTAAATAAAAAAAATCTACGGATGCGAACAAGAAAGCCAAGATCTAATCTAGGAGATGTAATCAACGAGAGAGATTGATGAGATCTTCATACCCTTGAAGAAATCGCACAGCGGAAACGTTCAACAGAACGTGGTTGACGTAGTCGTACTCGCTGTCTCCTCCTCGCGATCCGATCCGATCCGATCCTACGCCCGCAAGTGGCGGCGCCTCCGAGAGATGCACACGTACGGCGCAGCGACGTCTCCTCCTTTCCTTGGTCCAACAAGTATGGTGGAGATATAGATTTGATCTATAGCACGACGGCGTGGTGCTTATGGTGGAGAGTTTCTGCGGCAGGGCTTCACCTACGCGCAGTCGGGAGAGAGAGAGAGGTGGAGGGGCAGCAGTTGGACGGCGGCTAGGGTTGGAGTGGGGGGAGGCTGCGCCCCTGCCCTCCTTATATAGGGGGCTGGTCGGGCCCCCTTGACCCCTCCTCCCAGCCCTAGGGCGGTGGCCCAAGGGGTGGAGTGGGGGGCAAGACATCCCCCCTCTTCTAGAAGGCTCTCTTAGGGTTTCCCCTAGGGCTGGCCGGCTAGGCCTTAGGGGCCTTGTGCCCCTAGCCCAAAGTGGCCAGGGAACTTCCCCTTAGGCCCACGCAGACCTCCGACAAGTGGGCCCACATTGGTCTCACTCTGGAACCTTCTAGAACCTTCCGGTACAATACCGATAAACTCCGAAACGATTCCGAAATCCAAAAACTGCTTTCCTTTATATGAATCTTATTCTCCAGACCATTCCAGAACCTCTCGTGATGTCCTGGGTCTCATCCGAGACTCCGAACAAAAACTCATAAACCAATTATCCATTCTATCCTAGCGTCGATGCACGTTAAGTGTGTGACCCTACGGGTTCGAGAATATGCAGACATGATCTTCTATCAATAATCAACAACGGGACCTAGAAACCCATATTGACTCCCACATATTCATCGATGATCATATCGGATGAACCACGATGCCAGGATTCAATTAATCCCATATATGTATTCCCTTCGTCACGCGATATTTTACTTGCCCGAGATTCGATCGTTGGTATCGGCATACCTAGTTCAATCTCGTTCAGAGCAAGTACTTTACTCATTCCGTAATCCGATATCACTTTGTGATTAACTCCTTAACCACGTGCTTGCAAGCGGTGTTGATATCGATTACCGAGTGGGCCCGAAGTATATCTCTCTGACTCGGGAGGGACAAATTCCATCTCGATACATACAACCCAACAAGTACTTTCCGATCACCTGAGAGACACCTTTATAATCACCCTCACATAGGATGACGTTTAATGACCTCAAAGCTTTCTTCCGATACCAGGGATTTGTATTATCTCATGGTCTAAGGAATACAATATTTGACATAGGAAAAAAGCTTCTCAAAGATGAACACGGTGACACGATATAATTGCTCTGCTTAATTTGGGTATGTCCATCATATCATTCTCCTAATGACATAATCTCATTATTAATCGACAACTCATGTCTATGGTTAGGAAACCTTAACCATCATTAATCAATGAGCTAGTCCATAGAGGCGTACTAGGGACACGGTGTTGTTCATAAACCACACAAGTATCAAAGTTTCCGCTTAATACAATTCTAGCATGGAATATAAACTTTATCATGAACAAGAATTATAATAATAACATCTTTATTATTGCCTCTAGGGCATAATTCCAACAGATAGGTCAGGAGAAATCCTTGTCTATTTGCCCCCAACGCGGTGACGCCCGCGAGTATCACCTTCCTTCCTGAAGGGCACCGGGTGTATCTTCCTGACACCTCCCGGGGCGTACCGGGGGAAACCCTAGGACTTGTCCGGGAAGCAGTGTCGTGGTCGTCACTCCCCTTCTTGAAGGTGTTGCTTGGTACACGACACTTTGGTATGCTAGTCCTGTGGTGGTACTTCTCCGGTGGGCGCAGCGGTGGCGAGTTACCTTTGTTCATGTTGCACCGCCGATGTCGACTTTATTTTCTTTTCCTTTCTTTTGTATTTTATTTTGGGCTTGGCTTTGTGTTGTCTGCCCCAACAGTGGTGTCGTGGTTGTGGTTATGCCGGTTGTACCTTAGGCGTTGTGTTGTTTTGCCGAGTATCGATCTTATCTGTGTGCTTTATTTATAAAGCGAGGAGAAAGCCTATTTCGAGAGATTATGTGTTGGACTTGGTCCTGCTCGTCAGCTTCTAGGACTAAAGTGTGGCTGGCCCCCTGCGTGGGATACTAGTTGGGCTGCAACGTGGGTTAGGTCAATGGGCTACAATGCGGTTGGGTTTTTTGTTATTTTTTCCTCATTTTTCTTTTTTCCTCTTTTTGTTTCTATTTTCTGTTTTGTTTTCCTATTTGAATTTTGTTCTATTTTGAAAAGTTTTTGAATAATTCAAATGTTTGAATTATTATGAATATCACTGGAAGGTAGTTTCATCCCTACAAAGTATCATGGAAATGGTTTTGAGCCATTCATTTCTCACATATTTAATATGTGATATTCAAATATGCCTTGACCTTTCAAAAGAGGTTGTTTAAAATAAATACTTTGGGATTCCAAATATTCCCGTGGATTTGTATATTGAGTACATATATGTTTCAAAGATTTTGGTATCACTTTCCTTTGAATATAATGGTATACAATACTTTCATAATAGGAAATAATTATATATAATAAAAGAATATTTGAAACCTTCAAATGGAGTATTTGTTTAAAATAAAATGAATATTTTGAACACCAAGATATTTACATGGTCTCTTTATATTTCCTTTATTTTATTTGGATAAGATATTAAAGATTTCTACATTCTTTTTCTAGACATGAAAATGTGGAATATCAATTAGGTGTTTCCATTTGAGAAGAGATTTGTGGTAACCCAGCACGCCACTACATGTTGTAGTGCATAACTCGTTGACATAATATTCATGAAGTACCATTTCTTAAATATCATATCTCTTAGAGTGGTACAATAAAAATATTGCGGGCCACAACTTTTACATGTTCATTATAGTTATCCAAAATTGTACAAATGCTTCAAAATCCTCATTAGTCCTTTGATGACTTCTTTGAATATTGAAATTCAAACTAACTAGTTTTGGTAGAAATGACATCACTAGACGGAATATCACTAGAGCTCAGCAATTATTTAAGTCTATGTTGCTTAGCAAGACTACTCTTTGTTTTCATGTCTTTATAGTTTGTTCCATACTCTATACCGTACTCTACTCCTTGAATGCCTCCAGAAAGATCTAGTTTCTCGTAATAGACCTCCCTGTCATCATTGTGCGTATTGTTTTCCTCTGTCTCGATATTCTCATAGTTTAGCAAGGGTTTAAGAAAATAATGTGAGTACGAGCGTACTTAGAAAGTTCTACAATTGGGTGTGTGATGTGTAACCATGGATCAAACATCCCCGGTTTCAATTTTGGTTCTCGAAATGGTTTCTTATCAAAGGTAGCTTTCAATACATAAAAACTATATCCGTTAGTCTTTACGATTTGTTAGAACTTTATTAAGTTCCTTTTCACGTTGCATTTGCAATCCATTCCTTGGATAGGAAGTATCATGACACGTTTTATACACTCTCGAGAGGTGAGATACTTTTACGACAAACTTCCCTGATCTTATTGTTGTAACACACTTCCTTAGGTGTGTGGCATGTTACTAAGTTTCATCAAGTCATGCTTAGCTCTACCTAATTCCATATTCCTTCCTTTGCACTGAACCCGATCAACGATCATTGCTCAAATGTTATCCTTTCAAAGATAAAATGTTATCATCTTGCAGCACAAGATGGGAACGTTGCAGGATACCACCCACTGTAATTCCTCTTAAGGAATACATCTTAACTTAGTCATCTGAAGTTACACGGAATAAAGAAAAACTTTTGACTTTCTGGTCTCACTTTCCAAGATTTGTGGTCAAAGAAGTTTATACGGCGCTTTGGAATAACTGACTATAGGTGTTGTTTACTCCTAAGTTTTCTTGGTACAATGGAATATATTCCCACGAGATCTCATGTTGTGGTTTTCATTTACCTTCTATTCATAGATACATTTGATTCATAAAGCAATATTTGTTTTGTAGGAACATTTGTGATACTTTTGAAAGAGTTGTGCAAGGTTAAATTTGCCACTTCTATGCAAGGTTGAACTTGCCTGGTAGCTGCGAGATAATGCAGTTCCAAGATTCGATTTGACCCTTATCCTCGGGTTCTGTAAATAGCAACCATTGTCCGATAAAAACAATTTTTTGAAAAACCAATATATGATTTAATGCAAATAAATTATATGAAGTGTGTTCATTCAATTTATTTTAGTTCTCTTGCTTTGAATTGTTTTGACTTTTAGATAAATTTCCCTATTTTAGGGTTTTACTTGAATTTCACTTTAGAATTCATATATTTGAATTATATATATCACTTTAGTTTCAATCTTGTGGGATTTTGGTTTGAAATAATATCCCTAGGAATATTATTTATCTTAGATGATTTTTCTAGTATTTTTATTCATTTTTAAGTATTTATATAAGTCAAGTAACTGGCTTGGAATTTTATCCTATAAATAATATTTTTAATAATTCTAGAAAAATAGGATTTAGAATCCTTGCATTTTTACCTATTTGGAACTAATTTTATTTTATTTTTCTAAAATTTCTAAGGTCCGTTTTATTAATTGACAATTTAAAGTAATTGTGAATTTACTAAACTCCATGTGATCCCACTGGTCAAACCAACTGGTCAAAACTAGTTGACCTGGTTCAGTCAAACCGAACACGTCCGCACTTCCTCTCTCTCTCACTCGCTCACTCTTCCCTATGTGCTCTTCCTCTAGCGACTCCGTGCCACCACTGTTTTGTTGGTCGATTCCAGTCGTTCCAGGCCATCTCTGTCATCGCCATGGCTTGCAATCTAAACCCATGTCTGCTCTACGCTTCTATCGCTCAAATTTTCCTATCTCTCCTTCTCATGGCCTCTCTGCAACCCTAACCCTAGGGTTTCAGTTTCACGCTGCCGCCATGCTCTAGTGATCCTCTAGCGCTCCCTCGTTGCCGAGATGGTGCTAGAGTGCCTTTGTGGCGTCTCCCCCATGCTAATCGGCTGGTGCATGTCGAGGTACCCCCCATTGGGTGCTCTTTGTGCCACCGTGGTGGTTCTCTTCTTCCTTTGCGGCCTCGGTGAGCTAAGCTCCCGTGCATCTATAGGTAAGTGACTTCCCTCTTCTCTCTCTTCTCCCTCTAACAACTTCTACTGTTGTTCATCTGTTCTAGGGTTTCCTCTCAGTCATGGCTAGTTCTAGGGTTTCTTGAATGTTCTAGAGCGTTCTAGAGTGTTCTAAGTAGTTGATTGTGCTTCTATTGCTTGACATGGTTACTACTTCTAAGTACTTGTCGTATGACACTTTCTTCAGTTACAGTTGACACCTCTGTTAGTTAAGTTGTTTCTAGGGTCTGTAGTGTTGATCTTGAATCTTTTTAGGATTAGGGTGTTGTCTATGTTGCTTCTAGGTTTAGTTAGGTGTTGATCCATGAATTTCTATGATCAATATTGTACATCAGCTTGTCTAACTACAATTATTGTACACTAGAACTGTATCCTAGTGTTGTCTACTACTGGGATGTTGCTTTGTTACTATGGTGGTCAAAATCCACAACTCAAGCATCTTGTTTATGTTTAGTTGTGTTTCCTTGGTGGAATTTGCTAATGGATTAATGATTTTGTTTTTTACCGTGACACTAATCATAGCTTGTATTCTTAGATGTGTATCCATGGTTATCTTTGGGCTAATGTTTACTTGTTTTTCCTAAACCTTTGGTCCAGTATTACTTTAGTA
The DNA here is from genome assembly GCA_916181665.1 of Avena sativa. NCBI lineage: Eukaryota > Viridiplantae > Streptophyta > Magnoliopsida > Poales > Poaceae > Avena > Avena sativa. Next base: position 440,084,735 of record OV702293.1, on the reverse strand, counting down.
TGTTGCTTAGACATTGTTTAATTCCATATGTAGGTGCATTAATATATTCAGAGCTTCTTATTTGCCTCTACCTTTTCTTCCTTACGTGATCTTGTGATCTTATCTAGGAAAGGAAATGTAGATCTGAAGATTTAGTTCTTCCTACAATTATCTATGGTTTGATTGCTAGTTTGTGCTAGAATTGCTAGATGGCATGGATCTTTGGTGTTCTTCATTAATGGAGATGCATAGCTTATAGACCTTGCTAGCCTAGGTTCATTCTCAGCTACTACACACACTCTCTCTCTCTCTCTAATCCTACACTAAAGTTTAGCTATAAATCTTTGAAGATTCAAAAGTGGGCTTGAGGAAGATCTGATGTTGTTCTTCCTTATCCTTGCTCATATTCTTGCTCCTTTCTCCCCTCTAGATTTTCGTCTCTCACTAGTGAGTGTGGAAAGTTGTTTTTACCCTCTCTCAACCTCTGGTTTGAGAGTGATTCTTATGAGCTATCGTTTGAGGATTTGTGAGCTCTGTTGGGCAACGCGCAGAACTAGGCCGAAAACAAAAACTTTTCTGCTCCGGCTAGAACTCCGACGAGCCGCCCCAAGATCCCGATAAGGTTAGAAGCAATAGTTCATACCTCTCAAAGAACATGTGCAGAAGCTGAAGAAGCGCATCGTGGTGGTGCCGTACGTTCCCATCGTCTCGTTCGGCTTCGGTAAACTGCTCGATCCTAGGACCACCTTGTCGCTGGCTCCGGTGCTCCCCCTCCTTACCCTATGAATTTTCCCAACACCACCGAAAAGCACTGCGGGTGTGGCGCCTCTGCTGTCTCACACACGTACAAGTTGGAACAGCAACAAGTGACGTGCTAGCCTCGATCTTGCCGCCGCAGGACAGGAAGGTGGAATTGCCAAGTCTAGCAAAACCCTACGACACATCACTATATTGTATTGCCCACCGCCACCCACCTTCCTTATTATAGGAGAGTAGGTGAGGGCACATAACACTTGTGTCCCTTGGTCCTAAACCCTAACCCTAGTCAAAGTGGGTCACACGTGTCCCTGTCCGAACAAGTCCAACTTTCTAGCTTATGATAATCGGATCATCATCTGACTAGTTCCACTCTCTTAAGTGTGCGATCCCGCAGGCTTACGGTAAGCCGGACACAGCTCAGTAATCATTTAGTCAGAGCCATAGCTCAGTGACTTTCCGACTAGAGCTGATAATCGGTAGCGGCTTCTAACAAGACTTGTTGACTCCCGGTTTACGCAAGTTCCCTCAATGTGACGATCTGTCTGAGTCCCTTTGCCTCATGATATTGGTGATTAACGGCAGGGGAGATTCCTTCATCCTAGTGGCGGTTTAACTCTCTTCTTGTTGCAGTGATAACTGATTTCCTTCGGCTTCACTAAGTCAGACTACCTCAATCAACACTTGATCGAGTAGTGCATGGCCATGCTTGTGAATCATATCACATGAGAGGACCCAGAGAATATATCTCCGAGATGGAGGGGTAAATTCTGTCTTAGCTGATCCACGTCACGCAGCTTGCTTCGAAGTCGGCCTAAGACCACCCTTATTACTCCTAGTTATGGTGAGTGTTAGATGGAGTCAAAGACGGCTTTTCCACAACTCGGATCGTGCGATCCCCTCATGTCTAAGGATTACATTATGTTAGTCGGAGCGTATGATAGTGTGCTCACGTCCTATTAACCTTTGGATCGGCCCGACTATCATACCTCTTCCGACTAGCCAATGCAAGGTGGATAGCATCTCCATGCACATGACACGTGAGACATTATCATCTTATGACTTACAGATTAGTATCGGCAGTGGATTTCTCTCCCTACCTCAAACTACTAAGGACAAATTGGCTAGAGCTAGATACAAGTATGTGGTTCCACACCTGCAACAATTATAGTGACACATACCACTAGCTCTAAGCCAGATTCTGGATTATAAATACAAGTCAGAATATGAGCCTCTAGGACATCATTCCTAACATAGGGTTAGGTCTGCGCTGCTATTTATAGTGTTCTAGGGTTCATGTGGTTGTGAAACCTCAGTGCATGCAATCGGTGACTAAGCTGTTTATACCGCCTATCTAAGTTGACTTCTAGAGTCGTAATAAGCATATGTCATATGCCAAACATGGTAGGTCGGTTTAGGGCTAATTTGGTCAATTTACTCTTTTGCAACTTGACAGGTGTTTTTTTCTATTGATGTGTTCATGTATTTCTTTACAATATAAATTCTAGAAAATATTCCTAGTAAGATTTACTTCTTTGTTATCACGTTGTCTTTCATAAAATATCAATATCAATTTTTATCTTACTTTGCCATTTTGTTTGTCATAGAATCCTTGTTTGAGGGTACCTTTTTCTGCTAAGTTAAATGCTTCACTACTTGTCTTTCTACTAAGCTTACTATGCTTTTCCTGAGTTTTCCTAGCTTGAAGAGCTACTGGTACTTCTACATTTACTTGATCTATCTATTGCACTTCTACTAATGCTACTTGTTGTTGCTATCTTGTTGTTGCTATCTATTGCCTAGCATTGGCTTCTAATCTTGTTGTCAACTTGGCTACTACCAATGTCATCTACATTTGCTTTGATGCCTCTCTGGTTTGTTTGCATTTGCTTAAACCCCTCAAACACATGAATTCTCGGAGAAGTTCCTAGAATATTACCTGGATTCTATATCAAATGGTTTTGTCTTAGGGCAGAACCAACATTTTAACTATAACACATGGTTGTTGTTTGTAGTTTGTTTTGCAGGTTAAGATAGGCTAGAAGATTTAGAAGAGCAATAATAAGATGAGAGTAATAATAAGGTTCTTTTTTCCTTCAAAAAAAGATGTGAGTATCTAGTTTAGGGTTTAGTGTAGGTTTTCTTATTTTCTTTTTGTAGTTTGTATTAGGATCAAATCCTCACTGTAATTTATTTTGTCAATGTAATGTAAATAACCTTGTCTCAATATTACTATCAATAAAGATTCTTTTCATATCAGTTGTCCATTTACTTTGTATTAGAGAAGCCAAACCCCCATAGTGAGTATTCTTGTTGTTTGATCTTGACCATGCTGATTTATGAAATCTTCCTTACACTTCAATCTGATTTGCAGAATTGGAAGGATGTCGAAGGTGATCTCGTGCCTCTGCCCAGTGAAACTCCGTTAGATTCGAAAAGCGCTGCTGATGATGGAGCCGACAGCATCGATGTTGATGATGACGACGAAGAGACGGAGTTGGATCCCGAAAACGGGTTCGCACTCTGATCCAGAAGATTGCCGCAGCCGCCACATCAAGATAAGCTGCAGCTAATGACCCGGGAAAAACTCTAATGGCGGCGATTGACATGGACGAAGACAATATTGTCCCCCTGATCTTCAAGAGGTTGATGCTTACTAGCTTAGCACATCTAGTGAAAATTATCGCTACTTTTTTATATATATAAAAGTTAGAGAAAACCTCTACCTTATGAGGTTACAACGTGGATTTACATCCTACAAAGCACCGGTTGAGAATGCGGCGAAAAAAGGGAAAAAGAAAAAATAAAAAGAAGGAGAAAGAAACAGAAACTAGGCAAATTACAATAACTTGTCAGCCCACAGAAGCATCCCAGTGGAATTCTTTCTCGACCTGCAAGTCCAAATCTTTAAATCCTGTGGAATTTTCTTAGCCAGATTATTGTTGGTTGTCCTTCTGCCATTCATTACTCTGTCATTTATTGCCTTCCAAAGTTCCTAGATACAGGCAGCAAAGTAGATTGTTCTTGTGTTGTTTCTTGTCTCATTCTGAACTTGTTCGACAAACTCTGAAATAGTGTTGGATGTACCCGTATACTGGGCGAGACCAAGCTTGTTCCACACCTAGGCCGCAGCGCTGCAATGTACGGCAATATGGTGAATGGACTCCAGCACAGGGCATTGGTCACAACCTGCATCAATGCACCAGCATTTAGATGGCCCTTTGCCAAATCCATTTATGTGGCTGCCAGGTTTGCCCGTGGTCGCTAAACAGCTTATAGAAGTCAGCAGTGGTCCGCTCTTTCCCGGTCATAACCATTTCTCTTTTATCCCCGTCATCATTTAGTTGGACTTGTCATCTTTTTATCCATGATGATGAAGTTGTTGGCAGGTTAGAGATGTGAATAATAATATTTGAGTACCTTCCTCTGGGTTCTTTTGTTCCTTTAGGATGGGATGCAAAATTGGCTAGTGTGTCCAGTCGAACTGACCTCCTCCCCTTTGTTTAGTCAGCAGTTGATTACTCTTGTGTTATATAGTGCTGAAAGCATTCATGGAACCGACGGCGGGAAAAAGGCTTGTAAACTGTTTTAATTTTAATCACCGATATTGAAAGCCCTAATGGGTTCTTGTAAATTTAAAGTGCAATTGTTACCGAGGCAATGACTTGTGTTTTCATATTCTGATGAAACGAGTTGCTGAAGAGCTGTAGTTTTTGCGTGGAAAAGAGGTCTGCCAGACTGCGACTAGGATCATGCCTACACGGGGACACTCAAGTCTGGATAACATGCTACGTTTCTATATGTATATTGACATGCTATGATTATTTCAGATAAATCAGTTATATCAAGGCTATAGTCAAAGTTGTTTTAAGCTTGTTTGAATTGCTATAAATGTTTTATAACTTTGGCTATCCGTTCATTTCTGATAAATCTGCAAAAGAAGTTCAATGCGAGCTTATCCTTTGTGATCCAATATGTATGTGAGCTTATCCTTTGTGATCCATTACCCAGACGTTATTAATCATCATCTATACTTTGTATTCTTGACCTAACGAAGCGTTATGCAGGTTCTATCTGAAGTGTTATCTGACGAAACTGAAGATAGACAGCTGCAGCTAACCGAATATTCAGGAGCTAACAGAACGGCTGACGGCCCAATTTGGCTTTGAAAGAAGCCTGTGAATTTTTACAGAACGGCTGACTATACTAGGAAGCTTTGACCTGGAGGCTGGAGCACCATGTAAACTGAACCTTTCTGTCTTACAACCTCAAAGCTGGATATACGATTAAGAAAGCAGAGACGCACCCTTAGTGCAATCGTATCACTCGTTACAGCTTAAAGTTGACTCTGCAAATCATTAAGTTACTTCAGGTCCTCATATTTTCATGCTTTGTTGTACACGGAACATACAATTTCCATTATTACAGAAAAACAACCTCATGATAGTATTTTGAGTGTATAGAAAGACACGGCAAGTGTGATGAAATTAGTAAGATAAAAATTATAATTATAATATGTTTTGGTGGTCTATTTTAGTCTACCAAAACATCTTACAATTTGAAACAAAGGAAGTACATCATGCTCAATTCGAGATATCACCACGCAGTTACATACAAGGACAAGAAAAAATCTACAGACAAACACTACTCTGCAATTTCGCTCCAACGAGTTACATCATTCACAGTCGGAAAGAAGGATATTTTCTCCTTCAGCATTTACATGGATCCATCAATTGTGCGCTCTTCCACATAGCTAGTGGAACTCTGAATACGTTCCTCTTCTTGGGCGTTTCGGCCGCTGCGATGAACTTGATCTGGGGCACGTTCTTGCTATTCGGTGTAGCTGGTGGGATGATCGTGATCCGCCTCGCTTTCTTGATTTCTGGTGTCGCCGGTGGAGTGATCTTGATCCGCACCACGTTCTTCTTCTTCTCCGGCGTCGCAAGCGTGTCAATGTCAGGCAACAACCATGGGAGCCGGAGCGCGGCGGCCGCGGTCAGCCGCTTGTCGGGGTTGCACTCAAGAAGCCCTTTCAAGACTTGGAACCCGTCCTCTGACAACATGTCTAGGTGGAATAGCTCCCCCAGCGTGCTACTGTTCTCCCGTGCCTGCTGGAACGATGGCGGCACTTCATGGGCGTGCGGCAGCGACGCGAACCCTGGCCACGCCCTGTCATCCGGCAAGCCGAGCACGCCGAAGATGGTCCTGAGCTGGTCGATCTGCTTCTCGCCCCGTGTCGCGCCCTTGGAATCGAACAGCCTCCTGCCGCTGAGCATCTCGGCCATGACACATCCGAGCGACCATGTGTCCACCCGCGCGTCGTAGTCCGGCTTCCCAAGAAGCATCTCGGGTGCCATGTAGGGCACCGTGCCGACATCTTCGTACGGCGTCTTCTCCGTCGCCAGCGACATGGCCAGCCCGAGGTCGCAGAACTTGAGGGTCTTGCCGCCTTCCCCGACGAGGATGTTGTTGGGCTTGATGTCACGGTGTAGGATGCCGCGCTCGTGCATCTCCTTGGCGCCGGCGAGGAGCTGGGCCATGTACCCGCACACGATGGCCTCCGGGAGCGGCCGGCGCCTCTCCGACAAGAAATCGTGGAGGTTCGGCCCGACATACTCCATGGCGAGGCAGAGCTTGGTGGTGGCCCGGTCGCGGACGAGGCCGTGCGAACGGACGACGTGAGGGTTTCCGTCGCAGGCCTCGAGGAAGCGGGCCTCGTGCAGGAGCTCGCTGGCGTCGGTGGTGGGGCGGAGGAACTTGGCGGCGACGGTCTTGCCGGTGACGATGTGGCGCGCCTTCTTGACGATGCCGAAGGAGCCCGCCCCGAGGATGCCCGTCTCCTCGTACTCCTCCCAGCTGCCGATGCGGAAGCGCTTCCGCTTGCCTCCTTGTGCCGCCGTCGCGTCGCCGGCGTCGAGGACGGCAGCAGGTCGCTTGCAGACGGCCATGATGGGTTTCTTGGTTGCTGGGGCGGAGGAGATCAGGGGATCCGCGACGCGATGGAAGGGTGGAAGAGACGGCGGCCGTGGATCGATAGGGAGCATTTGGGGGTGGATTGGCGGCAGTTATATTCACACAATGGCCCCGATCGATTTAGAACGAAGTGCAAGCTCGAACTCGATCCGGACTCAAGTTGAACGTACATGGTCGCTAGGATTAGCTGCTTCGAGAGGCTGCACCGCCAGCTTGCTATCGGATTCCATAGTCAAGGGTGCCTAGCAACGCGAGGTGAATCCGAGACTGTACGCCTGCAGCTTGCCGCCTACAGTTATAATAGGCGCACGAATTTTTATGCCAAACTGTGATTTTGAAATACTTTACATATATAATTATTTACTTATTGCATCATTTATAAGTAAAAATTATAATACTTCAAAAATTAAAAACCAGACAATGAACATGTGGTCCGACTGGCAAAAACGTAACCCAACAGCCTCACAGGTTCAATCAACGGTCTGATTTTTAAACTATGATTTGAATGCGTAACTTGCATAAAAGGCCATGATGAACCCGCTTGTTAACCCTCGTCTCCGATCTGGCTAACCCCATATGTCTTTACGCATACTGAATGTCAGAATAGCGGCATGACAACGGTCCTCGCCGTTCTTGTGGTAGTGCATTGCCAGCGGGATCAAGCGTGAAGCGACGACACAGATTGATGATCATGTGGTCATCCTTGCGTGACCGATATACATTTTAATCATGTCTGGTTATTTAAGATATAAAGTGTTATATTTTTATATATAAGTGATGCAATAAGTAAATAATTGTCTCTGCAAGATATTTTAAAATTATTGGTTGACCTAAATTTTTTTTACAATCGTTTGGCATAATAATTAAGATAATAGGCTGTAATTTGCCTTCCAAAACATAATGTAGTGGTAGCTGCATGCCAGCAAGCCCGTTATTTTTTATATTTGTTTAATTCTAATACTACTATATATCTCCTGAGGCAGCCACGAGGCGATCGATGATCAGCTAAACCCATCTAGAGTTCCGTCCCCTTGCCGGCGACATCACCAGTTTGCTCTACCTTCGATGGCCTCAGGGCCTTGGAGGTGTGGCATACCACGACCTCTCTCGCTGGCGGAAGGGTTTTTGTTTTTTTTAGCCTTTTTTAGTGTTTTTTCAGGATATTGAGGCGATGGATGCGTCCTAAACTTAGAATAAGGTTCTTTCCCGCCAAATCCTCACTCCCGTGATGCGCCTAGCGCAAACGGAGAGGGCTTGGAGTCGTGTGTCCGTCATATCTCTTGGGATCCGATCGTTTTCCATATTCGTCGATGTGGTTTGAGGTCAGTCTCTTCCGATCTACGATTGTCATCTTCGGCGATGGTTGTTGCTCTAGTGCGCTGGTTTTACGAGGTCTTAGCATGACGATTTTTCGTCTGTCTACTACAACAAGCTTTGTCCGGCTCCAGTGATGGAGGGGCGACGACGGCGGCGTACTTTTGGCTCGTGCTAGTGTTCATAGTTGTCGCTAGGTGGTCCAATGAGCTATTTGTAATTTCTATTACTTTTATGGCTCTTCGTACTACTGTTGATGATTATTAATAGATCGGTAAAATTTTGAAAGAAAAATATAATACTACTGTAAACAGTATGTACAAATAACATTTCTCACTGTGAAGTGCTTAGCTGGTCGTGGCGAGATCACGTATAGCCTGCACGGTTCGAACCCCGCCTTTGCTGAATAACTTTTTAACAACGCTAGCTGGTTGTTATTTACAGTTTAGTAAGCGTAAAAAACCGGCGAGTTCTACGTTTCTAGGTTTTTTTTAGGTTGTACCAGTTCGGTTTTCTAAACTACGGTCCAGACAGCATAAACGTGGAAAATTTTGGTCAAACTTGTTAAAATTTGATTAAATTGGACTAAACTGTTCTCATATTGCAAGTTGTGGGACTAGTTTTGCTCAGTTTACAAGTTGTGGGACTAAACTGTTCTTAGGTTGCAAGTTGTGGGACTAAAAGTGTATATACCTCTATTCGTTCCAAACTGGAGCCGTGCAAAAAATAAGTGGACCAGCACCACATTTATGGGGACTATAAACAGAGTACTATCATTTACTGCATGTCAACAACTGAACATGATAACATATGTCCATTGCTTTCAAAAGAGACATATACAAGTAGAGGGAAGGCCAAAACCACTTCACAGTACTAAAACGTCGATTCATATATAAACATTATTAAGAGAGAGATGTTATTAGCTGTGCTCAAGTTAACCTGTACAGCAACTAAACACAAAAAGGCTCTGATGAGCATGGACTCGATTTTGAGATTGGATATCTGGATTACTGGGAGCCGAGTTCAACAATAGCAGTTCTGCTAGTCAGTGGAAGAATCAGACAAGCTATGCTAGATGCCCAAGAGAGACCTCCTGATCAAACCCAAGGTAGCAATCTGACACCACAATCAGCTTCGTCTCCTGAAAGAGGATTCCATCGTCAAAACATTTAAAACTTCACAAAAGCAGCAGGTCATTGTCTAGGCACGAATGTGAAGATAAATCAGGAGCTTAGACAGATATGATGTATACAACTTAGTCAGAACATGGAAATCATATGATTCTTCACTGAAAAAAGAAACTGTCACACATAATGCTCGGTGCAAGTTTAGACAGCAATCTGACAGAATCCCACCAAGAGCTATGGACATACTAGGTCTGCATATTTTTCAAATTCAACATTTATATAGAAACCTGAAGCACTACAAACCTCCATTCTGTTTTCTAACAGTAAGCAACAAAAGTAATGGCAACAGCAAAAAGGCAGTGTAATATAATGGCCATTTCGTGTTGGCTCGAGTATACTGAAGGCTCACATTTAGTTTGGTACTCAATTATTATTGTTGATTAAGTGAAATTTTAGAAAGACCTCGGGCACAAACATCAAGTTACTTAAGAGCAGAACAAAACATTTGTATTGAGGTTCGCTTAGCAAACTTCATTCACATGTGGGAGGCATTATTACCTGGGCATTGAAGATCTTTGGAAATTCCATGCGAGTGTTAAGCACACGATCTGCAAAACTTATTCGCTTCAGACCATATAGCTCTGAGCTTGTAACATTCCCCAGGACCAACCACCACGCTTCTTGTTTCACCTGCATAAAACAGCATGGAAATGCTAAATTCAAAATGGCATTTATGAAACTTCACGAACATTCATCGATTAAAAAAGTCCAAAGGCAATAGTACACTGAAGAGGATTACCCACATTGGAGCTAATATAGTTACAGTCAATTATTATCAAACAAAAATTGTGTGCACAACAAGTATGAGAAACAGTTTCTTAGGGCACCAGTGAAGTTTTGTGGGGGATTTAGAGGAAAATGGTCTTGATGCAATTTTACAGTCACTAACCTTGGGGAATTTAGAGGAAAATGCTCTTGATGACCGCCGTGAATTTTTTATTTGCATTCTGATGTTCAACATTGGAGGCTTTGACTGCTCCTTAACTTCATTCTGCAACTTAACATTTACATCGAGGCGAGGGAAATGTTGCAGATCCTGCATAATGCAAACATAATATTCAAAGTATGGTTGTCATTTCCATCTGGGAGTATGAACCTACTATACCAATGACAGAGATGACAAACTATCCAGTGATACAAGTTGTAAAGGTGTCTCCTAAATTCAAGTCGTACAGAAAAACTGAAAACAATAGAAGGGTGACTTGCAGCACACTACATGAAAACCTAAGTTTTCTACTCCATATAACACTTTTGTTCCATATGTTTGTCGCTACAATATGATCATGAAGTTAGAAACTCTTGGGGACACAAAGCATAAGCGGCTGAGCCTAACAAAAATAATATTCTCACTAAATTTGAATAGCATAGCACTTCTTTTTCATTCTCAAAAACATTAAGAACAACATAATCTTAGGGTAGTTATGGTTTCACAAGAATCAACTTCAGATTAGAGAAAAATGGACCTGTTCTGTTTGTATTTCCACTTAGACTGCGAGGACAAGAAGCAGGGCAAAGGTAGGCATAAGATAAGTACTGCTAAACCACCTATCTAAGATCACTAGGAAAATAAATTGTTCTTCAAAAGAGTGTCCCCCAAAGGCGGTGTGATCAAACTCCAAAGTAGTACCTGATACAGCTCTGTTTCAGCAAACGGTTGAAGCAGTTTACGTAATTCTTCACGGGAACGATCTAGCAAGCTTGGAATTGTTGAAAATCCTCTACCTTTCAGATGCTCTAGAAGATTATCGTTCATGGATGGTAACATCCAGAGTGATGAATCTCTCTCAAACCAGAGACCCTGGTAAAGATAAATGTCCAATTGAGAAAAATGTAGCTATTTTGGAGTTCTGGTAGTAGTACAATGTGATCCTTCCGAACAGGACTTAACTACCACAAATCATTAAAACGAAAAAAAAAATGAATCTACAGATATTACCTGTATGATCATTTGTAAGAGATGCATACAAGTCAATGCGCTTGAAAGCCATCCACTGTTGGCACAAACATCAATCATAGCCTGTATAATTCGTATGCTCTGATCAAGAATTGACTTCAAGTCGGTGATATAGTCACTAATTGGTAATTCTGCTCTGGAGAAGTGTGCCTGCAAGACAGAAATAAAAAGGGAAAGGTCCTTAGAACCTCGTTGTACATTGTCAAAACGGAAATGCTGGTAATAAAGTGCACAGTATTCAAATCATGGGTTTAACTCCCTTACCTGGAAGAGTAGATTAGCCTTAACATGTGGGTCATCGAGGCGGTGCTGGTCAACTGAATAAGGGACCTTCTCGCAGAGTGCTCGATTCAAGTTATCCTGAACCAGGAGATCCATTCAAATTTAGGGTATTATACTAAGATGTAAAGATCACAATATTTTTATGTGCTGGATGTATAGCAGTTTTCCACCTCCAACAAAGTACACAATTGACTACAAAAAAAATAAAAAATGGCCTATTCTTTGCATAGCAAAATTGGCTACAAGAGACTCTAAATTCGTCACATTTGCTCTGCCACACTCTAAATTTGAGGCTTTCCTGAGACTCACTTGCCACCACATACCACACCATTATTATAGTATTATTTGACTTAGGGAGAGACCACATGAAAGTTATGTTATGCCATTGTGTGTGTTGTGAACTGCTAACAACTTGGGTACATCTAGTGTTAAGCTGTACCATGTGTCATGTTTTCTGGCCATTCTGGTAGGCCATGGCAGAATATTTGCATCAGATGAATTTTCTTTTATCACAACTGGACGTTTAGGGGCTATCATGCTGTGAAGTTCAGTACACACAAGGGCTAAAGAGGGATTTCACCTACCTACCTCCCAATGGTATATCCTACGCCAGCTCCATGGAATCTCCTCAAATTGCAAACTCAAAAGTGTTGTGCACATGGGTGTGATGCATCATACCATTGAAAACCTATCTATCTGGTATATACATGCAGATGTGCACCTCTAGTCTCCCTGTCTCTCTATCTCTCTTGTTCATTTCACAGAACCAAATACACAAAATTATTGTGATGCAGAGCAAATGCCATGGATTTAGAACATCTTATAGCATTTTTTTCCTTTTAATTCCATGTCAAGGACTGATAGGATTTGTCGAAGTACTACAATACGTGTTCGATCATTCTATAAAAATGGGAGTGATTAGTTATTGGAATAGAAGGGGTGATAAGGAAAAATACCTCATTGTGACGCACAGGAAGCTCGTCAAATTCAGCTGCAGCCGATAGTATGTGCACAAAGGCCTACAAAGTAGTCAGAGCTCTTAATTATCTACCTATCCAAATCAACTGGCACTACAAGCAAAGTGAAATAAAGAATTTCCAAGAAAATAAGGCATCCATTTTACTTACTTCCAGTGATGTCTTGGGACCAATATTTGACCCAAACATTGAGACAGTAAGGTAACTAAGGTAATATTGTGAAGCTATTTTCCCCAAAATCAAGGACTGCACAGAATGGTCATCCACTTTTATGCATCCACTGTCTTCAAGATCTTCAAATGTAGTTTCCACTAACCTGTTTATACAAAATGGGATAGACAGTATGTCATGTGATGTTAAAGCTAGTGGTAGGACTAAGCTTGAAGTTATCATTTTATCACCTCGAGAGGTAAGAATTCAAGGTATATGTTTCAGTATCTTCCAATCCATAGTACGATGGGTTAACAACCTGCCATACAGAAATTGCAATAAGTTGCATTTAAGGATGCAATGAAGCACTTGTATCATAGGGTCTGAATAAATATTTTCATTTCATTTTAGCTTAATATTTTAAAGGGCAGATGCAACAGGTTTTCACCAATATGATAATAAGACAGCTGTATATATTGCTACATGTTTACGTTAATTGTAAAGTATTATCCATAATAGTTATGGTTTGGACAGTGAAAAAATACAGCCTCAATAGTGGATAAAAAAATAAAAAATAATTTAGAACAATGAAAAAATTATCTGAAGTCGTGTAAGACGTGCATCTGTACATAACTTTTGCCAGTTGATTATAAGTTACAAGAACATAGTTAGGAAAGAGAGCAAGATAAATACCAGCCTGCGATATAGGTAAGTCCAGGTAAGATAAATAATTGCCTCCTCCTTATTACCAATTGTGCTAGAAACAATCTCTGCATTTATGTGATCATGCAAGTGCTCCCTCAGATTACTTTCAACAGGGAACGGTTCATACAGGAACTGAAAATATTACAATAATGCGCGTTAAACTCAAGATGAAAATGCATCGAACTGTTTGTTAGGTAGACAGATTAGCATATAGACAAAGTAACATGCAACCTTCTTATAGAAGCTCTTTTTTGGTTCATGAACAAGAATAACAGCTTTGCCATGTTGGTCATACTGTGGCCGGCCTGCACGACCCATCATTTGCAGAATATCTGTAATAACATAATCAACATATCTTTTTGTTTTCCCATCATAGTATTCAGTACCCTACAAAAAAAATGGAATGAGTGCTCAAGCAAAGGACCATTCAAGATGACGAAAAATGGAAGCATTGTGTCACCTTGATTATGACCAGGTGAGCTGGAAGATTGACACCCCAAGCCAGTGTGCTAGTACATACCAGTACCTGAAAAAAAAATTACGCTTTGCTCAGGTGGTCCTAAAAGAGACTGCGGTAACCATACTGGAAGTAAAGAAGAACATGCTAGCAGGAAATTCAGTTACCAAAGAGCATACCTGAATCTTGTTGTTTGAAAAGAGTTCCTCAACCAAGGATCTATCTCTATCATTTAGACCCGCATGATGCAGACCTATTCCAAACTGAAGCGTGTGTCTCAAATTATTATCGGTGACTTGTGAAAGAACCATGTCTAGAGAGTTATCTTCTATGCTGAGGAACTGCCTTGGTTTCTCATCAGATGCCGCAAGCTGTGATATAGAATAAAGCAGGTGAGAAAACATATAAGATAGCAGCTATTACATACTAATATACTTGCTTAGTGCCAAAAAACCAAACCAGCATTCTACCTGAATGAGATCAAGAGCTGTAAGTCTCGTCTGTCGACGTGACGACACAAAAATGAGAACTGGTTTATCAGGTGAATGGGTGCATATGGCTGCATATGCTGGTTTATTCATGCTATTCATTCTCGGGCAGTAAAACTTCCCAGGATATCCCTGTTTGTGGAAAAAAAAGGCAATATGAAGTTATGATATGCAAACTGCAAAAGCTTTTCCAAGCTGTGCTAAATCAAAACATGTAACAAACAAATAAATAATTGGCTATCCACGAAATAGGGAACTGGAAATAGTTCCTCTCTCTCTAAAGTAACAGATAACTAACGATTACATTGGGGAAAAAAGGAAAGCCATCCAAGAATGCACAAGAGCTGATAAATAGTCTGTTGATTAGAAATATATTTCAAGAAAGTAATGGCCGTGTGCATCTTCTTGGCGAAAGCTAAGCCATGCCATCATGAAAGTGACTACTGGAGAATATGGCAATTAGTTATGTTACTGAACCACACGAGATTTAAGGCAACAACTGAAATCCCACTTACCTGAATATGTACTTCAAGAGGTACGGGCCTCACACTAGGCTTGAAATTAAATAGACCATCATCTCTGACGCCCAACCAATCAGCCAAGTCACTGAAGTGTTGTGATAAATACAAGCAGTCAGCCAACAAAGGAATAGTGTTCCAGTCACTATGTCAGGGTTTAAATACACACATTGATAAAACAAAATAGTGTTACATGATAAGCCTAATTTTGCACTGAGCCTGGGCTCAAGTTGAAGTGATATATGCATGCGCATCGCATGCTCCAAGGTGGAAAAAACACAGATGTACATATCATATAAAAACATGTGTACTAGCAAAATACTGTGCAAAAAAATTGTATTTCTGTGCTCTACCTATATTAGTCATTCATCACTCATCTATTTTGTACAGCTCCCAAATGGACATGCATTCTACTATTCTTTTGGCTATTATGCATGTTTTTGCACAATGTAAACCCACAAAAAATAAAAATATTTATTAAAACCTTAAACATCACTTCTAAATTGATAGGAGCATACAAAACGTGTGTCCCACATATTCCTGACATTCATGTCATGGGGTTTTCTTTAATAAGTTTAACACTTCAAACTAATCAATCAGGATTCTAATAACCAGGGGTAACTAGCCACTGGCCATTGTTCGAGAGAAAACTAGCCACTTGCCAGATACAATTTACCACTGGTGCATGTACGACAGCATGACATAGCTGCTGCATGGGAAAATCCCTAAAGCAAATACCCATAAAGCACATAGACAGCTCTTCAAATCTATTGAGTAGATAAGGATATTCTGATGTAATAGTGAATAGAGGGAATTGCAAGCCAAAGCTTCTCTGAAACATACCGAGCATTGGCTAATGCTGTTGATAAACCAACAAAGCGAATTGAACGTTCCGTTTGTGATGATATGTATCGCATTCTTGATACGATGACCTGAAATCAGAAGCTCCGCAGTCGTAAAAAAATGTGAAAAATTGTTGGAGTCTAGGTTAGCATATTAGTATTGTCCTAGGAGAGTCTAGAATATTCCAGTGAGTGTTGGAGTCTGAGTTAGTGTAGTAGTACTACTCTTGTAGAGTCTAGAGTATTCTAGGGAGTGTTAGTATAGTAGTAATGTCCTACTAGAGTCTAGATCATTCCAGTGTATGAGTGAAGATGTAAAGCTAGATTGTGCTATATATAAGAGGGTGTGGAGGTCCAAGGGACTAAGCCCATCCAAAAAAAATTCTCCTGAAACCTACATGGTATCAGAGCTAGGTTCCTCCTAACCCTAGCCACCATTGTTTCCCCACTGCAGCACCTACTCCGGCTCTTGTCGTCAACAACACTGGGCACATTGTAGTCACCTAGGCGGCGGGAGGCCGCACCTTGTTGCTCTGTGCGGACGGTAGCCACCTCATGTTTGCAAGGTGCATCATGCGATGCTTGGTTGCTGCTCTGCACTGGGTGTTGCTCAGGAAGCTAGTTACATTGGTGTCCCGTGGTGGTGTCCTGGTGTATAAATGGAGTAGAGAGAAGAGGGCTGGTGCTAGCCTGAACCAGAGATGAAGTGGGTGCTTCTGCAGGGAAGAAGAGATTGATGATTTGCAGTCTGCTTTGCTGCTGGTAGGTTGGAGCTGATACAAGGGAGCGAAGCAGCTGCATCCTGGAGTGGAGAGAAGTGCAGATGGCCTGCTGAGTGAAGAAAGGAGAGTGATGCATGCGCATCTGCTCGAGGCTTGTGGAATGATCCAGAGGAAGTGAGAGAGAGAGAAGCTGCTCCCTGCTGGTATTGCTGTTTATGACTATCATGGAGATTATGGTCACACAGACTGCTGGTGTTTGAGGACAAGGTGAGCCCTCAGACAGGGGGAGAATGATGGGAGTTGTATGTTGTGATGGTGAAGCCATGGTGCTGAGAAGGCGAGTGACGCTGAGTTTGAAGAGTTGACGGGAGGTGTGAAAATTGAGATGGTAAGCGAGGAGTTTGATGATGACATAGGAGAGGTGGTGTTTCTGAGGTTGAGGAAAGAAATGGTAGAGGTTGTGGTGGCCGAGGTGAAGATGGCCAAGGGTTTGCTGGAGAGAAGGTAGAGGTAATGGTTGAGACCGTGTTGGAGAGGTGGACAGTATATGAAGAAAGGAGTAGAGGTGGCTAGCTTCATGCAAAGTTTGTGCATGGTGATGTTGATGGTGAGGCGGTTGTAGCTCTCTAGGAGCTGTTGTTGAGGTGAGGCAACCGTCTGCGGGAACCAGAGTTGATGAAGAGGCAATGACGATGCTCAAGCTGATGATGGAAGGCGTGTGGTGCCGCCGGTGTAGGCGCCGGTGTGAGAAGGCGCTTGGTTGGAGAGGCAACGGTAGACCAATGCGAGAAAGGATTGGAGGTGGCCAGCTTGATGCAAAGTTTGTGCATGGTGATGTTGATGGTGAGGCGGCTGTGGTTCTGTAGGAGCTGTTGTTGAGGTGAGGCAGCCGTGGTTCTGTGGGAACCGGAGTTGATGAAGAGATAATGACGATGCTCAAGCTGATGAGAGAAGGTGTGTGGTGGCGCCGTTGTAGGTGCCGGTGTGAGAAAGCGCATGGTTGGAGAGGCAACGGTGGACCAACACAAGAAGGATTGGCGGAGGCTAGCTTGATGCAGAGTAGGCGCATGGTGATGGTGATATCTCCCATGAGCGGAGCTGGATGGTCGGAGTTGATTGGTTGCTTGATGACCACTAGAGCAAGAGCTGGAGTAAATCACTCTCATGTATCTTTGTATGCTTGCAAGCTAGAAGTGTAGTGGTCCTAGTAAGTGTCATGGAGTTGTAGCAAGATGGTCATTGTGACTGACCCATGCCCATCCTGAGGGGGAGTGTTGGAGTCTAGGTTAGCATAGTAGTATTGTCCTAGGAGAGTCTAGAATATTCCAGTGAGTGTTGGAGTCTGAGTTAGTGTAGTACTACTACTCTTGTAGAGTCTAGAGTATTCTAGGGAGTGTTAGTATAGTAGTAATGTCCTACTAGAGTCTAGATCATTCCAGTGTACGAGTGAAGATGTAAGGCTAGATTGTGCTATATATAAGAGGGTGTGGAGGTCCAAGGGACTAAGCCCATCCAAAAAAATTCTCCTGAAACCTACAAAAATAAATCTCCAAAGAAGAATAAACACAACAGGCCAAATGGTATCAAGGTGAATCAATGCAAAAGACATGTTATACAATGTTGAGATTAGTACAAGTAAATGAAGTTACGTTAGAGGAAATAAGATATGTTAAAATCTCAACATGAGTCGAGCCCATAGGATGTATAGTGTAACTTCAGTTGCATTTATCAAGTTGTGGTTCCAGAATTGATACCTCAAGAATAGGCCCACGATCCGCTCCAAGAAGATGTATCTCGTCTAATATCATGAGTCCAACCTAGCAGCAAGCTTAACAGGTTATTACTAAGTTAAAATAGATATATATTACATGTAATCTACAGAAATGAAGCAAAATAGAAAATAGCTAGAAACAATCTAGACCTTCATAACATAGCTTCTACTGTGCCAACTGCGACTAATCCCATCCCACTTTTCAGGGGTAGAAATTATGATATCAGCTGATAATAGGGCCACCATATCTGGTGTAAAGTCACCAGTCATCTCAACCTGCAACAGCATAACTTCAGTAAACCCATGCAGTATGCACATTGATGTGGCGGAAAAGAAGATGGAATGCTACATACCATTTTCTTCCCAAGCTGAGTGACAAGCCGTTTTCTCCAATCATTCATTCGTTCTCGCACTATAGCCTTTAGAGGAGCAATGTAAACTACCTAAAAACGTGTCAAAACAAATCAATGCCACAAACAATCTTAGATTTACACAGGAGATTAATAAACAAACCTTCATGTCTGGTTGAGTGTTAAAAAGATGAAGCATTGCTAGTTCTGCAGAAATCGTCTTGCCACTCCCTGTTGGAGCTCCCAGGAGTACATTGGTATCAGTATGATAAAGAACATGGAAAGCCTGGAAAAGAAAAGCATCAGGACAGCAAGTATAAGAGGAAAGGCTGTGTGCATCAACCGATGCAGAGGCCGGGGTTATACTCCCCTTTTCGAGAAAAAAAAGCAAGTATAAGAGGAAAATATACGTTAAGCTGAAATCCACAGGCATAAACAGTGCATGCAGCCACCATCATACAGCAAAAAAACAGCATTTGTCCACTTATAGCCAGTAGAAACAGATTGATAATTGCTAGACCAATCTTGAATTGAAGAATCAAATACATTTAACTAGAATGTTATGTAGTGTATTACACTAAGTATTAGCATGCTGACATAGCATGGACAGCCAAAGCAAAAAATAAATGGAATCCAAAATGTACCTGTGTTTGTATCGGATTGAAATGGGTAAATCTGTATAAATCTTCATACGCTCTGTTGCCAAGAGCGCTCAGTGGAAGAGGCTTCAAGTCCAAAAGTTCAGTGTGTGTTATTTGTGTCTGCAGGAAACACATGCAGAATTCAGCATATGATAGTCAGATGTAAACAATGTAAGCTATTACTAATTCACCTGTGGCAAGGTAAGATTGTGAAAAGAGACGGTAAAGAGTGATTCTGCATGCAACCAGGAGTCTGATATGGCTCGGATATAGTATTGTGGCGGATGAGGCTCAAAGATCGGTATATTAAAAGATATTTTTGTAGGTGTTCCTCTTGCCATTTTCTTTGTCAGTGTGAAGAGCTCTGAATGGTAAATAGTATCATTTTCAGAATCCTGCAACAAAAATGTCATTGTTAGAAAAAATACATTGGCCCTTATCAGTTGCTGGTACACACTATCACACATTTATACATGCTCCAATAGTTAACCAACTTGACACCGGATGATACAATTTAAAACTGAGAAACCATAAATGGCACCAGTTATAGGATTTGATTTCCTGTATAGTTATTAATGCAACTGCATGCAAAATGCAGCTGATTTATTAAGTTCCCAAAATGATCAAGACATGTATAGTTGTATGTCTATCTCTACAGTTACTATTCTCTAAATAGCCTCAGCCATCAGTTATACATAAGTGGCATCCTCAAATTAATTAAACCAAACAACTATAAATACACTAACCTTAGTCCATACTATACATCGATTTTCTGATTTTACTACATTTCCAAAATGATTTAGTGTCATGTGCATAAACAAAATGCAAATTAACACACCTCCACAATAATCAACCATCGTTGTGACATGCCATGATGACGATCCTTCCACACAAATTCAGGAGTTATAAGCAGGTCCACCTAGAAATTATCATAGTAACCGCACAAGATATTAACTCATAAATAATTAATGAAATAATTTGAGAGAGAAAATCAGACTTAAGTTGGCCCAGGCTCTTACTTTAAGAACAGTCCTGGTGATCGGACTAACAGAAGCAGATAAGTTGACATGTGGAAAGTATCCAAGGTACTGCTTAACCAACTTCAGAAGAAAAATAAGGATGTCAACTTTATCAGGTAGTCACTAGATCAAAATATTGAATTGACCATTACACGACTTGTTAAGTCTGCACATACCCTTCCCTGATGAGAAAAACGAATCAGAGCTCCAATGTCATTTTCCTCCATCTCATAAAGACGATCCAGGTCCACATTTCTTTCCTCGAGTTTCCACAATATCTAGTTCAGAATGTATGAATTATATTTCAGAAACTAGTGAAACACAACAAGGTACAAAAAGATCATGACAAATAGCAACCTCAGGAGAAAGGTCCCTATCGAACTGCCTAAGTGGATGGAGGTGTGGCCATATTTTGCGATCCACAGCCTTGCAATATTCTAATAATAAGGATGTCATCTCAGACCACCCCCTACGCAGACAAATCTCAAATAACGCCCTCATAATCCGAGCCAAGCTTTGACTAATGTATTGGGCATCAGAGTGTAAGGAGGAGCTGTCAACTGAGGCACGGGAAATATAAACCTGAAAATGGATTAAATTCCTCAACTTAGGAATGTTAATGGACTCAAACTTAATGAAAAAGAGTAGCAGTTCTTCAACAGTAACCTGTATCAGAATTGAAATTTTCCCATGCTTGTCAGTCGGCCCACCCTTAATTTCCAATGGGCATGCTTTCCTGGCAAGTATTTCCAATTCATCCTGTTCTTCTTCTCTTACTACAATATTTTCAAATTCAGAGGAATGGGCGACCATATTAATCACCTGAATAGCATCCAGAAAGGTCAGTAAAACTTCACGATATCACATCTGCACAAAAGAAAACACATATAACGAAAAAAACCAGCTACCTACCTCACTTTCACTCATGTGGCGACGAAGCATCTCGTTGTATGTCTCAACACTGGAGTACTGAAGGTAAAAGTGGCTTGCAATTCTGCCAAGCTCTGTGCAGTAGAAGTTGCCGCTCTTTTCATCATAGCGCATCATCTTAGCCTTGTCTAGCGAACGTGCAGCATCAATAATAAATGCTCGTTGCTTGGCACCCATGGAAGGATCTCCAATCACCTTAATAATTAGACAAGTAAAAATGTTGTCACAAATCAAAAGAGTATTTAGTATTGCATGTGCAGTGAAGCCCATGAAAGAGTACTGCATTATATTGTCTCTGACATGACACAAAATGATCATTCATAAGAATACAGAAAATATGACATACTTACAGAAGCACTAGTGCAATAAAGAAGAGCTAGTTAACATATGCTAAAAGAATTTATGTACAAGCACTGCTTTTCAGTTGTTTTACTAGGTGAATATCAAATACCATACTGGAAAATATGTCTTTCACTGAAAAGAGTATGTTACTCCCTCCGTTCTTGTATACAAGGCCACTACCAAAAAGACTTTTTTCATATATACAGGGCCACTATCTTTAACCGAGGTAAAATTGATGTCATTTCCCTCGTACACCGCACAACCTGAGAAGTGGAAAAGATTTGCATTTAATTAGGCTGCCAAGCCATGCATGCATGCGGGGCTAAATTTTTTTTGCATGCATGCCCAGAGAGAGAGCTGCGCACGGGGCTGAAATTTTTTGCATGCATGCACTGAGAGAGAGAGCTGCGCGCGGGGCTGAAATTTTTTTTGCATGCATGCGCATTTATCATCAGATGGAATCGAGGAGCTCGCATCAGAGTTTGTGACGTTTTTTGCCAATGCATTAATCGGTTTAAAGTTTTGTCTTGGTACCTGGAATATGACTTTGTGGCCTTGTATACAAGAACAGAGGGAGTATATTGATTTACATCTAAGGTGTGAACAATGGAAGAGAAGGTTACCTCTTCCCAAGTTATCCCATACACCAGAGGATTAGTCTTCATCCTGATAAATAAGTATGTATAGCCAAGCCATGCACAGGCCTCCCTTACATTTGTTACAGTACCCAAGGCAACCTCAGCATTCAAATTATCTTTCAAAGATCCAAGGAACTGCAAAATTAATATGGTCAGGAAGAATTAAGTGTGACTGAAAAAAATTACAACAATCAACCAGCTTGCCAAGGCTACAAGCAAATTAAGATACTTTGCAAACTACTAATGTTTAAGGGCTTCATAACTATTAACTAGTCCTAAGAAACAACCCTGCTAAAGAAATTTTAGAGCATCCACAGTGGTCCATGTTACTTGTAACACCATGACAATTGATAAAACAAGATTTTTGTGAGGTTGTGAGGTGGAGGGTGAGAGGAGAGATGCAACTTGTATCTTACATGAGATGCAAGGTAGCACAGAAATCAAGGGCTCATATACGACAAAATGGGCACTGAATAGCTCAGCACATAGGACAAAGGCAGGGGGAGAAGGAAGAAGGGTGTCAACTATGGCCTCTGCTTTCTGAAAATTACCAGGCAAAAAATGGAAACTGTGAAAGTTTGCATTATCACAATTTTAGGAGTTTCTAAGATTTCTATCAAAAATAATAGCAGATGTAGGGGAGGCTCATTTTTTAAGGCCAAAATCAATCAAATATTCAGGACATGAAAAAGGACAAATACTTGTCAAAACAGTTCGGCACTATTTCAGTAAGTATACTCTTAATGTCTAGCAAATGTGAGTTTGACCACAAAATTTACAGAGTTATAGAACATCGAATCCCTACATCCTGTATTTTTCAAAAATAAAATAGGAAGATCTATTTTTACAAAATTTCCACTAAATTGCACTTTAACAGGATATGCAGCCTCTACAACTCTGGGTTTTTTTGCCGCATAAATGAACAGAGATTGATGTCCTTAACAGCTTGTTCTAATTTCTTGCCAGAGCTATAAGCTCTTCTGTTTCTCTTTTTTCCATATACAAATGTTAAATGTAAATAATACATATAATTGTTTTTGTTAAAGGTCACACTTTTGCTGACCTGGCTTTCTATTGGAAGCTGACTAGTCAATAACCTCAAGTAATAAGCCAATTTGTCATGTGTCGTGATAATAATTCCTTCACCACTTTTATCAAACTGTGGCCTCCCAGCACGTCCAAAGATCTAACAAGTGAAAGAACATTAGAAACATGAATTGTTTGAGTAATAGAAATGAACAAAAGCAAATTATGACAAGTTCAAAGACATACCTGCATCACGTCGAGCATCCCCAGATCTTTCCATCCGCCAGCTTTAGCATCATAGAGTTGTGTGCCCTGTTGTTGAACATATTAGACAACTGGAAACATATATTGGAATCCTTGTATCAGCCAAAAAATGTATGATCATATGAAAGATTGTTGATCTGCATTCATCTAAACCAGCTAAACTGAGTCTATTTAGTAAGATAAAATTGAGTATGGCCTTTCCAAAGAACACTTTTATTTATTAACACTTATATTTGCTTACTTTATTACCTCTAAACTAGTTTACTGAACAGTTGAGTCTTTTTAGCATCGCCTCTCCAAAGATAATTCAAGTAATGACCTTTCCAAAGAACATGGTTATCTATTATAACAGTATCTGTAGTTAGTTACTTTACTACCTCTAAACAAGTTAATGAACTGAATTAAATAAAATATAACAAGTGGTATATAGGCTGACTGTGATTTGTTTTACCAACATTAATTATGAAAATAAGTCATATGTATTAAAAGGAAAATGTTTCTTTGACATAGAAAAATACAAATAGGCACTAACCTTTATAACAACTGTATGAGCTGGTAAGTTTACTCCCCACGCCAATGTTGCTGTACAAACAAGGACCTAAATCGAAATAAGTTAGCACAGACTCAAACTACTGAAGGTTGCACAGAAACTTACTTTCAAGAGACCCTCAGCAAACAGGCGCTCCATCAAACTTCGGTCAGAACGCATCATTCCAGCATTATGTATGCCAAATCCAGATTCAAAAAATTCTACAACTTCGCGACTTTTGGCTTTACTAACATCTTTCTGCAATCACGAGTCTAAGTAAATAATAATTGCTACTCCCTCCGATCCATAATACGTGTCGGGGCTTTAGTTCAAATTTGGACTAAATTGAACTAAACTCCCGACACTTATTATGGACCGGAGGGAGTACTAGATTTAAGTTTGACAGTGAAAACGGAATGGTAAATATATACCTTGATTAATGAATACTGGGGGTGGTCTGCATTTGAAAATAACTCCACTTCCCCTGCTTTTGCAGCTAGGTCAATCTGTACGGCATGACAAGAGAATGAAACTGAGAATCGACTGATACTAAATACACATATAAAAAAGAAACAAGGGAACCTGAACAGTGTCTTACAAATAGAAAAACATACATAACAATATGGCAGCATGAGTTTGAAACAAGATATCAAAGAACTTATGGAGAAAATGATTGCTGGGAGTTATAGCGTTTCACTGGGCAATTCAAGGCGACATATTGATACTACAAACCATAAAGTGCAACAGACAATTTTTGGACAAACAAAAACGTAAGGATATGCAAGCTCCGCTTAAAAGATACAGAAGTATGACATGCCAGAATACTTGATAAACAGTAATATTTTTCCAAACACAAAAAACCTTCTCATTAGAAATTATATGGCTTACCATGGTCCTAGCGGTTTTCCCTGTATCCTTGCGGGTATGAACAAAAACCAATGCTTGATGACCTTGCTTAATGGACTCCACAACCTATTAATTTGATAGTGTTAAAATATCTGTATAAATGATTAAATCCAGATGAAACTATTGACACAAAAGAAAAGGGACCTTCTCATAGCACAGACTATTGAATAGTTCATTTCTCTTGGCGTAATCTTTTTCAGTGATCCCGATGTACTGTTGAGCAAGGGGAACTGGACGGTAACTCGAGTCAAAGTAGAAAAGGCCAGTATCCGCATTAACTCGCAAAAATTGTGCAACCTGAAAAATGTAAAATACCATGGTATAATCTATTGCATTTCAGGTAGAGCACATGATACTGAAGGTAACAGACCTCTAAGTAAGTAGGCAGTGTAGCAGATAGGCCAACAATGCGAATCATTGATTGCATGGACTCAACCTGTTACATTCAGATGATTCATAAATATGGATCAGACATAACAAGAAACAATACCAGAATACTTGGAGAAGAACAGGCATGTAGTATGGTCCTATGACAATGTAATCAATTTAAGTATGTTCATTTTTACTTTTTATATAGTTTTATCAAGATTTGCAGTTTACTTTTTGACTCTTTAAGTATAAGCATCATCTTCAATCATAGCAAGCAAAGAGAAAGGGCTCCTGTTTTCTCTCCAAACTGACCTGACGAAGAGTTCGAGCAACTAGTGTCTCAATTACTGACCCTCTATCATCATTTAGCAGGTGCACTTCATCAATGATTATCAGCTTGACCAACATTGACAGCGCCATATCGCTGCTTTTGCGTGTAATGACGTCCCACTTTTCAGGAGTAGTCACTATCATCTGGGTAATGCATAAATAAGTACAGGTCAGAAAGTTCGAAAAAAGTAAGTGAATGTTTAATGTTTAAATAATGAAACAAAAAAGACAATACCTGTGTTTCCTCAATCTCATTTTTGGTCAACTGCATGTCGCCTGTAAGTTCTCTAACAACCAGGTTCAATGGAGATAATCGACGACCAAATGTTGCCGTTACTTCTGCAGCCAAGGCCTACATAACAAAATTTTGCTAAATATAGTGATCATAAGAACACTCAACAAGAAACAGAGTGTAGGAAGAAGAAGAATACCTTCATTGGTGCAACATATACTATCTTGAACTCATTTTTATGCAAAATCCCTTCCCTGAAGTGCTGCTTAACCTGTAGATTTATCGATAAGTAGAAAATTCAGGCAAAAGAAAATACGCAGGTAAGATCTAGTAAGTCAAGACTTCAGAAAAATATTCCAGGTTTAGGTATACCTCATGAAGAACTGCAATCATTGCAATATTTGTTTTGCCAGCACCTGTCGGAGCACAAACCTGAACATTACGCAAGTTAGCAATGACAACAGCAGTACAAATAATGGCACAAGTGTGCTTCTTAAACATAGAAGGTGCAACTGCACATATAGTGGATTTGGTACACACTAGAATATTCTCATTGGTGTTGTATGTGGCCTGAAAAATACGGCTCTGAACACGGTTGAGTGAACTGTATCCCTGGAAAGCAGCTTGGGCGATATCATCCAACTCTTTTATTTGAATCTAGCAAGAACCAAGAAAGTTGCATTGTAATCAGCAAAGAAAACAGCATAGATGCACAGCCAGTAATAATTCGTTTAAACCTTCTAATGCTCAACGCTAATTAATTTGGTGCAGGTTAAAGCATTTTGCCACAAAAATTAAGGATGATACAAAGGAAGAAGACCGCATGCATGCAATTATGAGTTTTGCAGTTCACGGATTAATGCTGCAAACAAAAATGTGAAATGTGAACAGACTGATTCTTGTTGGTAATTGGCATTCACCATTCCATGAATTAATAAAATCACTTCAAAATAGATGAAATGCAGGGCGTGTCCTCTTTCACTGAATCCTTTCAGTAAAATATGGCAGCATCGCCAAAGCAATAAGAAAAGCATGCAGAGAAGCAAATAGAGGGGCTGTGGAAATACCAGTTTCTCATTGGGTTTCAAAGGCGCCGTTGGAGTTGGTGGTATTTTCACTTCTTCATACCCCTTCATATGTTTCCTTGTGGTTCCTTGAGGAAGAGAAGTTACTTGAGAACTACTCTCCCCTTCTCCAGTCCCAATCATGTCATCAAATGGCTGCTTTCTTTCACTTGCTAGAAGAAGGGATGAGAAATCATCAACACCAAAATCAGTCATTCCATTTTCTGCACCATGTTTACCACGTCTTCCCTCTTTCCTCTTAATCTTATCAAGCTGACGCTCATACTCTGTTTGTACTGTTACCTGCAGGTATGATGGATGTGGAAGTCATTTAACATTACCTAAGGCATGCAACTCATCAGAAAGTTCGTAAAAGAAAGTAATCCTACTTGTGTGCCATATGTTGGCATCTTTGGTTGATTATTTGAAGACACCTTTTCTGATTTCAATATCGTCAATCCATGCTGAATTGCATCCCCTAGCTCTTTTCTATGCTGCAAAGCATGATGGCATAATCAATTAGTTTTGTTACATTATGAGATGGAGGACAAAACAAGTGCAATTGATCATTAACACAACCAAATGAAAGCCTTCAGATATTGACCAGTGCAACGAATAAACTAGGAAGACTGGAACATGACAGGAAATCTTAAACTCATAACTCGAAAAGTGCGAAGCAACCAGGGAGTACCCCAAAGGAAATGTTTGCAGCAACATCTATCAGTCCACCATTACTATGACAGGATTTTTTACATGACATCTCAATTCCTGCACTTTTCCTATTCCTATGTTTTGAGTTCGTGTGTTCCAAATGGGGCCTAAGCCAACAACTAAAAGCATGTGCATAGGTCTCTACTAACTGGGCGAACAAAACTGGTTAAGCAGAACCAGAAAGGAAACAAAATGCTTAAAGAGTAAAGCATTCAGGCCCCTTCCATTTCCAAGTTTCTTCTGCCCCGGCATCCCCATTCTTGTATACTGTTTCCGTTGACTATTGGGTACCTTTTTTACGGTATTGCCATAATGAACAGAATAGATAAATCTGGTGAAGTAGAGAACTAACTAAATCCATGCAACTGTTAGGAGATAACTGCACTGGCAGAAAAACGCTTTAGGTTTTGGCTAAGTTATCCTGATACTTCATCCAGTTGACAAAATATCCAATAATTTAAATATAAAATTAACTGACAAATCACGCTATCTCTTTAGTACTTCCTGGCCTTGGTACACTTCTAAATACCAGAAAATCTCCAGTTGGGGACATCGCCAGCCGAATACAAGGCTGACAGCTAATTCATCATCTAATAAACCAACCCAAATTCTCCCTTGCCTGACACATAGTAACACAGGACAGACACGACTTCCATGCCTTGACGGCACAGCACGAACACACCTTCCCTATCCTCACTGCCTGGAAATGGGCAACAGACGGTTGTTGCTGCGGTGTTCCCTCCTCTCCCTCTCACCACTGATGATTGCAGTCTATAACCTACCTCTAATTCTCTGCCATTTTAAATTGACATATATATAAATATACCACTATACTAGTTTAAATGCTTATGCCCTGCCATTTTAAATGTACATAAATAAACCACTATACCAGTTTATCGTCATAACTGTATAGCATGTCAGGGCAACATAGCCTTCCAGATCTAGCAAAGATCTGTTGAAGGTTCAGATTTCAATAAGTTAATGCAAGGATTGGCACTCACAGCATAGTTATTACGCTCATGTGTTAAAAAAGAATCTGGAAGGAAGATTTCTTGACTCATGATTGACCTAACTCATAGTTCTCAGTTGGGACCCTCAAATTTGAGAACTCTTCTAGGTTAACTGTAGCTGCTGAATTCTTACCGTACTGAAAGTACAAACTATGTTTCAGCCGATAAAGAGATAGACAAAGGATGAGTGTAGACTTTAGAAGTCTTCATTTTTAAAATAAAATTATCAAGATGAACAGAACAAGGTCGTTTACAACATTGGGTCATAAAACAGAGCAACCAAAAAAAGGACAAGGATAGTCTTCTATCAATCATAGTAACTTTAATAATCTCCACTTAACTTCTGCTTTCTTCCCATCGCCAGTTCTCTGCCTGAATTTTGGCCAGATATTAGCCTTTGGACATGCAAACAGCTGGGGTTCTGAATTTTACCATGTGAACTGTACTAGTAATTGAACCCCGGAGCATATTTTGTTAATATCACATAAATAAGTGCAAGAATGTAGGACTAAGAGGTATAACATCTGTTGAATAACAATAAAGTATAACATCCTGTTAAATATTAATAAAAGTTATAGTTGTTGCAGGAAATCACCAAATTACCATTTTAGTAAACTGACTTTGGTATAGTTATAGTACCATGCAAAATTAACTGTGCATGGAAAAGAATAGGGTGTGATTCTCTTACTGAAAGAAGATCTTGAACTATTTCAAAGGCAGCATCGCCAACCATGTCCAATAGTTCACCAGCTATCTGCAAGGTTGCAAAGTTAAAATGTTGAATGATTGTGTCAACAAAGGGAATACTAGAATAACATTACAGCAGCACCTCATCGCCTGCTTTATTTGAACGAAGCACTCTGCACAATGCCATCGCAAGTTCATCCCCCGAGAGCATTGAGCCACCACTTCTGGTTATCAGATCACACTGATCTTTTAGCCACCTCAAATTCACAGAACCGCCAACAGCATTTGAACTAAAACTAATGGATGTACTGCACGCATCATGCTGCTCCTTTTCAAATGATCCCAATCCACCACTTTCTAATGGTAGGTCATCATCAAGAGTAACGTCAATAATGAAACGAGAAGGTGCTTTGAAATCAAAGCCTGCACCAAATTCAGCTGTATCGTCTCCATCTACATCGTTTGCGTCTTCCTGAACAGATTCCTGAATGTTCACGCGTTGAAGGGAACGGAGCTTCTGAGCTAACTGAGCTAGCTTTTTCGAAACTGAGTCTTGCACACTGTAGCCCACAAGGCGCTCCAATTCATTCCTAAGAAGGTAGACAGAATCATCAGTAAGGGGAAGCTCTGCATCATTTGTAACATGCTATATCATCTGCAACTTTTATCTTCCAAATTTTCTATACATTAATAACACTTGCACTGCATTCAGAGCAAATAAGCATATACCTTTTCTGAAGGGGCTTATCAGCGGCGCCAGACTCCGCGCCAAACAACCTATACACAGCCTGAGCAACCTGCTGGAGTTCCTCAGACACTGCCTCCCCATTCAACAACTCCACCACGGCGCCGATATATTGCTTGTATGCCTGGCGCACATCGCTGGGAGCTGCAACAATTGGTAGCAATGTCAGCAAGTAAAGCCTAGAGACTGCACATCCACGCGAATCAGCGAGGGTTTTGGATGCGTTACCGTCGTCCCAATTGGGCACGATTCTCCGGGCGAGCTCCCACTCGTCATGCGGCCTGCGGAGATAACAGCAAAGCGTTAGGGATTTCCGTGGTGACTGCTTAGGAATTGGGCCGGGAACAAGGGTTCGACAGAAAGAGGGGGAAAGGAGCGCGGTGATACCTGGGGAGGGTGCGTGCTTGGAGGACGGCCTTGCGGGCGAGGTAGGCCTGGTCGGCGTCGAAGTGGGCGCGGAGCGAGCTTGTCAGGCGAGGGAGCGGCGCGAGCATCTCGGAGTCGGACCGTCCCGGCGAGTCGGCGGCGGGGGGGTTTGGACGGAGGGAGGCGGCGGGGGAGTAGGGGAGTGGAAGGGCGACCGGTGCGAGTTTGACCGACTTCGTTTGGACTTCGGATCCCGTCCTGATTGAGGCCGGCGCGTCGCTCCGAGCTTGCGCCGCACGGAAACGCCGGTGGACGGTGGTGGGCTGGTGGTGTTTGATCCGTGCCCTCCAGTCGTCCGTCGACTCCCTGCGGTAATCTCCCCGTTGCTGAGAATATATCAGTTTTTTTCGATTATATAAACCGCACGGATCCTAAGAGCATCTGCCGTCTCAAACTACTGCTCTCTCCGTTTTAAAATATAAGATGTTTTAATTTTATGAAAAAAATAAATCTAGATTTATTTTAGTGCGTAGATTCACTCCAAATTTGAATGAACCTATATACTAAAACAAGTCTAGATACATTTGCTTCATAAAGCTAAAACATCTTATATTTTGAAATGGAGGAAGTAGTGCTTTAAAAGTCTAAAATGCTGCTCTAAAGGTCTTTAGGGCTTAAAAATGTGTGTTGGTTTTGTGATTGTTCCATAGGACAACGTTTTTACACTGGTTGTCTTAAAAGTTTAAACAAGCATGGAATTTAAAACTTCACACAAGTTCACATGATTATTACACAAATTTAAACTAACATTGCACACAAACACCATTGCAACTACTCTTAAAACAGACAACATCGCACTAATCATCGAAATTGGAGTACCCAGAGGAGTACTTGATCGGCTCTGACGCCATCGATGGCCCGGCGCCATCGGTCGCCTTCTTCTTCTTCTCCGCCTCTAGCTTGGCGTAGAACTCCTCCTCCGCCGCCACGTGCTTGCGGTGAGCCTCCGCGAACTGTCGCATGAGCCATCATCAGCCTCGCCGGTGGATGGTGGTCCAGTTATTTCTAGAATATTTCACAGGATGATCGTGTGCTGCTCCTATCCAGCTAACCAAATGGATCAGTACCTGTTTGCGAAATTCTCTTTCCCAAAGTGGACACAATGATTCGAAATTCAGGAAATCTCCGAATCAGACGGTGGCGCTACGCACGGCGATGCTCCTGCTCGTCGCGGCCAGTGCGGATGCGTGTCTCTGCGACATTGGCGACAAAGATGACTTGCTCGACGTTCTCGACATTAGTGAAGTTGAGGAAGGACTTGGGAAGGTCGTGCTCCCACACGGCGGCGTCGAAGGCGCGGGCGGCCTGCTCCTTGGTCTCATACGTGTCGAGCCAGAGCCGCACGTCGTCGACGATCACCTCCGCGGCGTAGTGGCCGGAGGAATGCTCTCATACGCCGCGGTAGCCGGTGAGGTTGCGGGTGCGGGCAGAAGCACGGCGCGGCGACATGGCGTGGCGGCGGCGGGCGGTGTTGGAGAAGTTAGAAGAAATATTTGATTGCCGTGGTTAACCCCTCCGGCTGGTGTTCATTATATTGACAGACAAACATGAGTACATCGTGTTGGACAAGAATACGGAGGCCGGCCGGACCGACCTGGGGCACCGACCTAGGCGCGAACTGTAGAGTTTCGTAGCATGGAAAACAAAAAATTTCTACCGCATACAAACAAACAAGCCAAGATCTATCTACTAGATTGTAGCAACGAGTCGATAGAATAACTCACCCTCGAAGATTCCAAAGTGTTTAACGAGAGCGGATTCTCGTGGATGATGTAGTCGTACTCTTTCCGATCTCAAGATCGCGTAGACGATCCTTCCGGCGCTGCGTTCCGGCAGCGCTCCCGTAGTCGGTCACACGTTCGGTACTCGACGAAGACCTTCCTCTCCCTTGTTCCAGCAGACAGCGGAGGTTGTGGCACTCTCCTCGCGATTCCGGCAGCACAACGGCGTGGTACCGGAAGTAGAGGGGAGATCTCGCAGGGCTTCGCCTTAAGCCGGAGCGAGTATGGTGGAGTATGAGAGAGTCCCTCGACGATCTAGGGTTTAGACACGCCGAGGAGGAGCTAGTGCCGGCGGCTAGGGTTTCACCTAGGCAGCGGCGAGTGCCCTAGGGCCGGCGGCGGCTTGGAGGCGGCGGCGGCTTGGTACTAGGGTTTGGAGGAGAGGGTCTTGTGTGTCTCTAGGAGGGAGCCCTGCCCCTCCTTATATAGGTGGAGGGGCCGGCCGGCCAAGGGGAGGGAGAGGAGTCCCTCCCCAACTCGGCTTGGAGGTGGGCCGCCGGTTGGAGGAGGGAACTCCTCCCCAACTCGGTTTCCCCCTTCCTCCTCTTTTCCTCTTTCCAAATTTAGACGTTTGACTTTTCAAACTAGCTATTTGACTTTTCAAACTAGGATTTGAATTAATCCTTTATTTGGTACAGCGATGACACTTAGTACATGATGCAATCATACCAACTTGATACAACACATTCATGTACCCTTCCCCTCCGGAGTGCCGGACATTCCGGAACATTCTAGAACATTCCCGATGAAAACACTGGAATCATTCCCCAACTCCGAAACGGGACTTTCCTTATATGAATCTTATTCTCCGGACCATTCCGGATCTCCTCGTGATATCCTGGATCCCATCCGGGACTCCGAACAACATTCGGTCTCTTTCTCATCATTCCATAACTACTCAAAACAACGTCGAATCCTTAAGTGTGTCTCCCTACGGTTCGTGAATTATGCAGACATGATCGAGACACTTCTCCGAACAATAACCAATAGAGGAATCTGGAAATTCATATGGCTCCCAATATATCTACGATTACTTTGCGATCGAATGAACCACTTACATACGATATCAATTTCCCTTTGTCTCACGATAGTTTACTTATCCGAGGTTATGATCGTCGGTATCTCTGCATACCTAGTTCAACCTCGTTACCGATAAGTACTCTTTTCTCGTTCCCGTGATATGTGATCCCTTGTGAGCCAGTCACATGCTTGCAAGCTAATTGGATGACATTTAACCAAGAGGGCCCAGAGTATATCTATCCGTCATATGGATGGACAAATCCCACTCTTGATCCATGTGTTTCAACCAATACTTTCCGAACACTCAATGCCACCTTTATAGCCACCCAGTTACGGTGTGGTGTTTGATGTCATCAAAGCATCCATCCGGTAAAGGTGATATGCATGATCTCATGGTCGAAGGAATTAGATTACTATGTATCAGAAAGCATATAGCAATTGAACTATTAAAATGACTCGATCTTTATGCTACGTTTATCTATAGGAGTATGTCCATCATATCATTCTCCTAACGATATGATCTTGTTGTTAATAACATCTCAATGTTCATGATAGGGAAACCACAATCATCTATTAACCAACAAGCTAGTATTATATAGAGGCTTTACTAGGGACTTCAAATTAAGTTTACAAATCACACAAGTATTAATGTTTCCTTGTTAATACTATTATAGCATGAATGTAAACATTTATCATAAACACAAAGATATAATAATAACTTCTTTTATTATTGCCTCTAGGGCATATCTCCAACAGTCTCCCACTTGCACTAGAGTCATCTAATCTAGATTACATGGTAATATACCGAACACCCATGGCAGTTTGGTGCTGGTCATGTTTTGCCCTCGGGAGAGGTTTAGTCAACGGATCCGCCACATTCAGATATGTGTGTACTTTGCAAATCTTTATATCCCCATCTTGGATATGTTCTCGAATAGCGTGAAAACGTAGCTTGATATGCTTCAGCTTCTTGTGTGACCTTGGTTCTTGCGCATTGGCTATGGCGCCCATGTTATCACAGTAGATAGACATTGGGTCCAGCGCACTAGGAACCACACCCAGCTCTGTAATGAACTCTTTCATCCATATCGCTTCTTGTGAAGCCTCCGAAGCAGCCATGTATTCCGATTCAGTTGAAGATCTCGCCACAACGCTTTGCTTTGCACTCCTCCAGCTAACTGCTGCACCATTTAAAATAAATACGTATCCAGATTGTGATTTAGAATCATCCGGATCGGTATTCCAACTAGCATCGGTGTAACCATTAACAATGAGCTGTTCATCACCTCCATAAGAAAGAACCATATCCTTAGTTCTTCTCAAGTACTTAAGGGTGTTTTTGACCGCTGTCCAATGATCCACTCCTGGATCACTTTGA
Organism: Avena sativa; assembly: GCA_916181665.1. NCBI lineage: Eukaryota > Viridiplantae > Streptophyta > Magnoliopsida > Poales > Poaceae > Avena > Avena sativa. The sequence goes on along the minus strand of OV702293.1, from coordinate 440,050,262 downwards.
TATCTGCTAGTTAAACTAACAGCACATGCAATGTCGGGTCTAGTACATAGCATAGCATACATTAGAGATCCTATGGCTGAGGCATAGGGAGTCTTACTCATCCTTTCTCTATCTTCTGCTGATGTCGGACTTTGAGTTTTACTCAAGGTCGTATTGGGCAACATGGGCAAGAACCCTTTCTTGCTATCTTCCATTCCAAACCTCTTTAGAACTTTGTCCAAATATGTACTCTGTGACAATGATATTTGGCGTTTCGATCTATCTCTATAAATCTTTATGCCTAATATGTAAGTTGCTTCGCCAAGATCCTTCATTGAAAAACTATTATTCAAATATTCTTTGACACTATTAAGAAGGTCTACATCATTCCCAATCAACAATATGTCATCTACATATAGTATTAAGAATGCTACAGAGCTCCCACTCACTTTTTTGTAAATACAAGCTTCTCCATAAGTTTGTATAAAACCAAAACTTTTGATCACCTTATCAAAACGTTGATTCCAACTTCGGGATGCTTGCTTCAATCCATAGATGGACCGTTGAAGTTTGCATACCTTGTTAGCATCTTTAGGATCAACAAAACCTTTGGGTTGCATCATATACAACTCTTCATCAATGTCTCCATTGAGGAATGCTGTTTTGACATCCATCTGCCATATCTCATAATCGTAATATGCAGCGATTGCTAACATAATCCTCACAGACTTTAGCTTCGCTACTGGTGAGAAAGTCTCATCGTAGTCAACTCCTTGAATTTGTCGAAACCCTTTTGCGACAAGTCGAGCTTTATAGACAGTAACATTACCATCAGCATCTGTTTTCTTCTTGAATATCCATTTGTTCTCGACAGCCTTCCGGCCATCCGGTAAGTCCACCAAAGTCCATACTTGGTTTTCGTACATGGATCCAATCTCGGATTTCATGGCTTCTTGCCATTTATTGGAATCTGGGCTCATCATCGCTTCCTCATATGTCTCAGGGTCATCGGTGTTGTCCACCAACATGACACTCATAACGGGATCATACCAATCTGGAGTGGTACGAGTTCTCGTTGACCTGCGAGGCTCTGTAGCAACTTCAACCGAAGTTTCATGATCATCATCATTAGCTTCCTCTCTTATTGGTGCAGGCACCACGGGAACTTCTTCCGGTGCTGCGCTACTCGCAATTTCGAGAGAAGGTTCGACAACCTCGTCGAGTTCTACTTTCCTTCCAGTCACTTCTTTCGAGAGAAATTCCTTCTCTAGAAAGGATCCATTCTTGGCAACGAAGATTTTGCCCTCGAATCTATGATAGAAGGTATACCCAATAGTTTCCTTCGGGTATCCTATGAAGACGCATTTTTCCGCTTTGGGTTCAAGCTTGTCCGGCTGTAACTTCTTTACATAGGCTTCGCACCCCCAAACTTTAAGGAACGACAATCTAGGTTTCTTCCCAAACCATAATTCATACGGTGTCGTTTCAACGGATTTAGACGGTGCCCTATTTAAAGTGAATGCGGCTGTTTCTAATGCATAACCCCAAAATGATAGCGGTAAATCTGTAAGTGACATCATAGAACGAACCATATCTAAGAGAGTTCGATTACGACGTTCGGACACACCATTACGCTGTGGTGTTCCCGGCGGTGTCAACTACGAAAGTATTCCGCATTTCTTCAAATGCTCGCCAAACTCGTAACTTAGATATTCACCTCCACGATCAGAATGTAGAAATTTAATCTTCTTGTTACGTTGATTCTCTACCTCACTTTGAAATTCCTTAAACTTCTCGAAAGTTTTGGACTTATCTTTCATGAAATAGATATACCCATATCTACTCAAGTCATCCGTGAAGGTAAGAACATAACGATAACCACCGCGCGATGCTACACTCATTGGACCACACACATCGGTATGTATGATTTCCAACAAGTCCGTAGCTCGCTCCATCATACCAGAAAATGGAGTCTTAGTCATTTTACCCATCAGACATGCTTCGCATCTTTCAAGTGATTCGAAATCAAGTGATTCAAGAAGTCCATCGGAATGGAGTTTCTTCATACGCTTCACTCCAATGTGACCAAGACGACAGTGCCACATATAGGTCGAGTTATCGCTCGATTTCAAACGTTTAGCCTCAATGTTATTAATATGTGTATTTCCACTATCGAGATTCAATAAGAATAGACCATCTATCAAAGGTGCATGTGCATAAAACATATTACTCATATAAATCGAACAACCATTATTCTCGGATTTAAACAAGTAACCGTCTCACAATAAACAAGATCCCGATATAATGTTCATGCTTAACGCAGGCACCAAATAACAATTATTTAAGTATAAAACTAATCCCGATGGTAGATGAAGGGGTAGCTTGCCGACCGCGATCACATCAACCTTTGATCCGTTTCCAACGCGCATCGTCACCTCGTTCTTCGCTAGCTTCCGTTTATTCTACAGCACCTGTTTCGAGTTACAAATATGAGCAACCGAACCAGTATCAAATACCCAGGCACTACTACGAGTACTAGTGAGATACACATCAATAACATGTATATCAGATATACCTTTCTTCTTGATGTTGCCGTTCTTCAAATCCGCCAAGTACTTTGGGCAATTCCACTTCCAGTGACCTTCTCCCTTGCAGTAAAAGCACTCAATATCAGGCTTAGGTCCAGCCTTGGTCTTCTTCGTCGGCGTGGTAACTTTCTTACCACCCTTCTTGAAGTGTCCCTTCTGCTTAGACTTGCCTTTCTTGAATTTGGTGGTCTTATTGACCAACAACACTTGGTGCTCTTTCTTGATCTCCACTTCTGCAGACTTCAACATGGCAAAGATTTCTGGCAACGTCTTGTTCATGTTTTGCATGTTGTAGTTCATCACAAAGTTCTTGTAACTTGGTGGTAGTGATTGGAGGACACGGTAAATCCCCAAAGCACTGGGAATCACAATACCCAAGCTTTGAAGTTTGTTTGCGTGCCCAGACATCTTAAGCACATGCTCGCTGACGGAGCTGCCCTCTTCCATCTTGCAGTTAAAGAACTTTTCAGAAGCCTCATAGCTTTCAATTGCCGCATGAGTCTCAAAGATCAATTTGAGATCCTCGACAATATCATATGGGTCTGAATTCTCAAACCTTTTCTGAAGCTCCGATTCTAAACCATACAAGATAGCACACTGAATTGTGGAGTACTGAGTCTTCCGAGTGAGGTAAACATTCTTTACTTCATCGGAAGCAGTAGCTGTAGGTGTGTCACCCAGCGGTGCATCCAGCACATAGGTCAAATTACCAGCTGTGAGGAAAATCCTCAAATTGCGGAACCAGTCCGCGAAGTTGCATCCATTGTTTTTCAACTTTTCTTTCTCTAGGAACGCATTAAAATTGATGGTAGGGGCTGCCATTGATCTACAACATATTTGCAATAGTTTAGACTAAGTTTATGACAAATTGAGTTCAAATTAATAAATTTAATCAAGGTGAACTCCCACTCAAAACAATATCCCTCACATTGTTTTAGTGATCACACGAACCAAATCCACCACATCAACACCGATCATCACGAGAGTTGATATAGTTTCAATGGCGAACAATCGACATGTTCATCATATCTACTATATGATTCATGCTTTACCTTTCGGTGATCCGTGTTCCGAGACCATGTCTATACATGCTAGGCTCGTCAAGATCAAACCTTAGTTTCCGCATGAGCAAATCTGGCTTGCTCACGTTGTATACACTTGCGGAATCTAACACACCCGATCATCATGTGGTGCTTCGAAACAACAAGCTTTAGCAACGGTGCTAACTAAGGGTGAACACTTTATGACTTGAAATTCATGTGCATGAGGGATCATCTTATAATGCTATCGTTATCTACTAAGCAATACAAGATGCATAAAGGATTAACATCACATGCAATTCATAATATGTGATATGATATGGCCTTTCTTCTTTGTGCTTCCGATCTCCATCTTCTAGCACGAACATGATCTCCATCATCACCGGCATTGCATCAAGGTCAATGACGCTTCTCCATGGTTGTCGTCCACCGGCTTTAACTATTACAACTACTTTGAATAGATACGCGGGTCTTAACATAAATTAAAGACAACCATATGGCTCCTGCCGGTTGCCAACTTACAATAAGGAACATTGCATACATCAAATATAATCACAATCATGGCCATATCACATCACAGCACACCCCTGCAAAACAAAGTTAGACGCCTCTACTTTCTTTGCATGTTTTACGTGGTTTGGGGCTTTCAATAAGTGTCGTTCTAACTTACGAACAAGAACCACAACATTGATACTAGTATTGTTAATCACCCGTTGTAAATTGGATCTTAACTATGCTAGGAGAAACAGGCACCCGCAAAGCCACTTATGCAATACAAGTTGCATGTCAAGCGTGGAGCAAGTCTCATGAACGATGTCATGTAAGGTTAGCCCGGGCCGCTTCGTCCCAACATCCCGCAAGATGCAAAGTACACAAGAAGCAATCGACAATAAAAGCATCAATGCCCACAATGACCATTATGTTCTACTCGTGCAACAGATCTACATATAGACAAGGCTCTGATACCACTGTAGGGTTTCGTAGCATGGAAAACAAAAAAATTCTACCGCATACAAACAAACAAGCCAAGATCTATCTACTAGATTGTAGCAACGAGTCGATAGAATAAATCACCCTCGAAGATTCCAAAGTGTTTAACGAGAGCGGATTCTCGTGGGTGATGTAGTCGTACTCTTTCCGATCTCAAGATCGCGTAGACGATCCTTCCGGCGCTGCGTTCTGGCAGCGCTCCCGCGGTCGGTCACACGTTCGGTACTCGACGAAGACCTTCCTCTCCCTTGTTCCAGCAGGCAGCGGAGGTTGTAGCACTCTCCTCGCGATTCCGGCAACACAACGGCGTGGTACCGGAAGTAGAGGGGAGATCTCGCAGGGCTTCGCCTTAAGCTGGAGCGAGTATGGTGGAGTATGAGAGAGTCCCTCGACGATCTAGGGTTTAGACACGCCGAGGAGGAGATAGTGCCGGCGGCTAGGGTTTCACCTAGGCAGCGGCGAGTGCCCTAGGGCCGGCGGCGGCTTGGAGGCGGCGGCGGCTTGGTACTAGGGTTTGGAGGAGAGGGTATTGTGTGTCTCTAGGAGGGAGCCCTGCCCCTCCTTATATAGGTGGAAGGGCCGGCCGGCCAAGGGGAGGGAGAGGAGTCCCTCCCCAACTCGGCTTGGAGGTGGGCCGCCGGTTGGAGGAGGGAACTCCTCCCCAACTCGGTTTCCCCCTTCCTCCTCTTTTCCTCTTTCCAAATTTAGCCGTTTGACTTTTCAAACTAGCTATTTGACTTTTCAAACTAGGATTTGAATTAATCCTTTATTCGGTACAGCGATGACACTTAGTACATGATGCAATCATACCAACTTGATACAACACATTCATGTACCCTTCCCCTCCGGAGTGCCGGACATTCCGGAACATTCTAGAACATTCCCGATGAAAACACCAGAATCATTCCCCAACTCCGAAGCGGGACTTTCATTACATGAATCTTATTCTCCGGACCATTCCGGATCTCCTCGTGATATCCTGGATCCCATCCGGGACTCCGAACAACATTCGGTCTCTTTCTCATCATTCCATAACTACTCAAAACAACGTCGAATCCTTAAGTGTGTCTCCCTACGGTTCGTGAATTATGCAGACATGATCGAGACACTTCTCCGAACAATAACCAATAGAGGAATCTGGAAATTCATATGGCTCCCACATATTTCTACGATTACTTTGCGATCGAATGAACCACTTACATACGATATCAATTTCCCTTTGTCTCACGATAGTTTACTTATCCGAGGTTATGATCGTCGGTATCTCTGCATACCTAGTTCAACCTCGTTACCGATAAGTACTCTTTTCTCGTTCCCGTGATATGTGATCCCTTGTGAGCCAGTCACATGCTTGCAAGCTAATTGGATGACATTTCACCGAGAGGGCCCAGAGTATATCTATCCTAGTATACTGCTAACAACAATCTGACAGAGACACCAGCCACGTCAGACAGCCAAAGAGAGCACCAGACGAACTGTGACAGGCTTAACAACAGGACTGAAAGTATCATGATAGTCAATACCATACTGCTGAGTGAATCCTCGTGCCACAAGACGGGCCTTATGCTTGTCAACTGTACCATCAGGACGATATTTGGTTTTAAAGATCCACTTGATGCCAACAATATTAGTGCCAGGAGGACGAGGCACCAAAACCCACGTCTGGTTACGCTGTAGGGCATCAAATTCATCTTCCATTGCAGAGCGCCAGGCTGGTTCAGACAAAGTTGTGCGGTGGGACACAGGAGTAGTGAGAAAAGCACGTCGACGATAGGGATCATAGCACACAGTACCATCCTTGAACTGCCTTGGACGAAGAATATTATTACGTTGTCGAGTCTGAATGACTCGAGGTGGAGGCGCCGAAGGCGAGTCAAGTGATAGGCCAGTAGCAAGAGAGGGCCCGTCGGTCGAGTCGGGAGATGGCGGCGATCCCGGCGGGGGCAGAAGCAGCAGCGGCCCAACCCGTGGAGTAGCTGGGCCAGGCGAAGGCGTCGAAGGAGGCCCATCTGCGGGCGCGGGAGGCGGGGAGTCTCGCTCAACCGGAGGAACGCGGGGCGAGCAGGCCGGCTCATCACACCAGGAACCCGGAGCCGCGGTGGAGGCCGCCTCGGGCGGCGTGACATGCACATGCACGTCGATCGTAGGTGCAACAGAAGGAACAATAACAGGAGCATCAACAGGCAACATGGAAGTGTCATAATTGCGCGTATTAGTATTCTGAATAGCTGGTTCATCCGAAGGGAAAGAAACTAGACTAAGAGGCATGACATCTACCACAACACCCGGGGTGGAAAAAGGGAAAACTTTCTCATCAAAAACAACATCGCGAGAGATATAGATGGGAACCATACTATGATCTAGACATTTATAACCTTTGTGAAGGGGATTGTATCCAAGAAAGACACACATCTTGGAGCGAAACTCGAGTTTACGAGAGTTATATTTACGAAGACTCGGCCAACACGCACATCCAAAAACGCACAGAAAGGAATAATCTGGCAAGATAGCAAGAAGGCGAGAGATAGGAGCTTGGTTTTCTAGCACAGGAGAAGGCATTCGATTGATCAAGTAGCAGGCAACGAGAAACGCTTCATCCCAAAAGCGAAGGGGAAGGGAGGAGTGGGCGAGAAGAGCAAGCCCAGTCTCAACAAGATGACGGTGTTTACGCTCGGCAATGCCATTCTGTTGTGAAGTGTGGGGACATGAAACCCTATGAGAAATACCAGTGCGCTGGAAATAAACATGAAGACGATGAAATTCACCACCCCAATCCGACTGGATAGCACGGATTTTGGTGTTTAACAACTGCTCAGCATGAGCTTGGAAGGCATAAAAGATATTTTCAACGTCAGACTTATGTTTGATAAGATAAATCCAGCAATAGCGACTAAAATCATCAATAAAACTCACATAATATTTAAAACCTCTAGAGGAGGGAAGAGCAGGCCCCCACACATCGGTATGAACAAGCTCAAGCGGTGCATGGGAAACCTGAGAGGAAGCACTATAAGGAAGTTGATGAATTTTAGCCATTTGACACGCATCACACACAGAACTATCATGACTCAAGGAACACTAAAGATTATTGGACTTGACAATATCTTTAACTACTTTATTTGATGGATGACCTAAACGTTGATGCCATTGATCCGAGGAAAGCTTGGCGCTGAAAGAAGCAAAACGATCGGATGAAGATGCTCGACCAAACGAAAGGGGATAGAGGCCTCCGCGACTCCTACCGCGAAGGATGATTTTCCTTGTGGCTTTGTCCTTCACCAAGAAGAAATATTTATGAAATTCAATAAAGATGTTGTTGTCAGAAACCAAGCGATAAACAGAGAGAAGGCTTTTGCTAAGACCAGGAACACAAAGAATATTACGAAGATCGAGCGAATGAGAAGGACCAGCTAAACGAGAATGACCAATATGCGTAATTGACAAACCTGCACCGTTGGCGACCTGAACTTGATCCTTGCCCTGATAGCGCTCGTGAACACCAAGCCAAGCCATGTCGTTGGTGAGATGATCTGTTGCCCCCGTGTCGAAGAACCAGGGGTGATCTTCCTGCGGCTGTGAAGCAGCGGTGTTTCCAGATCGACGTTCTTCAGCCTGGAACCCTTGGTTGAAGCGGTTCCGGCATGCTAGGGCCTCATGACCCCAAATCTTGCAGATCTGGCAGCGAGGTCGCGGACGACGGCCATTTCCGCCCTGGCCATTGCCCCCACCGCCATAATTGCGAGAGCAATTGCCTTGTCTACCACCGTAGGAGCTCTGGCCACCCCCGTAGGACTGGCCGTCTCCTTGTTGACCACTCTCCTGTCTGCCGGTGAGACGGCCGCCGAAGCGACCACCGAAGGTGTTGTCAAATGGTGGTTGTCCACCGCCTCATAGTCGTTTAGGACTAGGAGTCCTATACCGTGTCTGGTGCAGGCTGGCGCCCAGGTCGGTTTGGCCGGCCTCCGTGTTCTTGTCCACCGCCCCGCCCGAAGTTGTCTTGACGAGCGGCCGCATTTGCCGAGGATGAAAAATCGGCAGCATGTGAGGTGGCTTCCTTCATAGCTTCGGCGGAGAGTAGCAGAGAGTAGAAGTCCGATAAGGACAGAATGGAGCCAGCAGCTTGCAGGACATTCATCGAGGATTGCAAACCCTCGTATTGTGGACCAAGACCGACCAAGATGTGGTCAATCGGTTCATCATCAGAGACCGGAGCTCCGACCATCGCCATGGCGTCAGCGAACCCCTTCATCTTCTGGTAGTACTCGGCAGCGGATAGGTCAAGTTTCTTCAGCGTTGTCAGTTGACGACGGATTTGGCGGATGCTGGTGCGGTTCTGAGCGGAGAACATCTTGGTGGTGCACTCCCAGACCAACGCGGCGGTGTGGCGGCCGACCATCTGGCCAACCATGTCTTCTGTCATTGCACCAACGAGGATACTAAGAACCCTCTGATCGGTGTACCACCAGAGGGCGAACTCAGGATTGGGCTCGGTCTTAGAATCGGCTCCGGTGCCCGTGGTGATCTGGGCTGGCGGCGCCTTGCAGCTGCCGTCGAGGAAGCCGTAGAGCCCTTGACCGACGATGTGGGGGATCACTTGCGTGCACCATAGGAGATAGTTGGAGCGGTCAAGACGCACGGTGATCGTGTTGGAGTAGCCGGAGGGGATGGCGGTGGGCAGCAGGGTGGGGACACCGGCGGGGATGGAGGTGGAAGCAGAGGACAGCGTGCCGGCGGTCGTGGAGACCTGTATCGTGGAAGACATCATCGCGACTAGATCGATTCCGAGGAGCGAGGAACACGCTCTGATACCAAGTTAGAAGAAATATTTGATTGCCGTGGTTAACCCCTCCGGCTGGTGTTCATTATATTGACAGACAAACATGAGTAGAGCGTGTTGGACAAGAACACGGAGGCCGGCCGAACCGACCTGGGGCGCCGACCTCGGCGCGAGCCTGTACCAGACACGGTACAAGACTCCTAGTCCTAAACGACTACGTCTAATAGGAGATATGCCCAAGAGGCAATAATGGTTATTATCATATCTCTGTGTTTATGATAAATATTTACATTCCATGCTATAACTGTACTAATAGGAAACATTAATACTTGTGTGTTTTGTAAACATAAAAGAGTCCCTAGTAAAGTCTCTTGTTAAATTAGCTTGTTGATTAATAGATGGTCATGGCTTCCTGATCATGAACATTGAATGTTATTAATAACAAGATCATATCATTATGAGAATGATGTGATGGATACACACCCATAATAAGCATAGCATAAGATCAAGTTATTAAGTTCGTTTTGCTACAAGCTTTCAATTATATAGTAACTGATGACGTAGCTCAAATCACTGTAGAGCTTCGTTGGAAGACCCTAAGAGAAAGGTATGATGAACACAGCAGCAAGTTTTTCCTTAGTAAAAAAACAAGGTTATCGAACCAGTAGGAGGAAGGAAACGACTCAAAGGTGTTGCTAGTGATACGTCGGAAACGTATCTATAATTTTTGATGCGCCATGCTTGTTTAGTATCTACTTTGTTTTGCTTTGTCTACACTTTGAGGTGTTTTTACATCTTTTCTGAAAATAACCTATTAACAAATTGCCACAGTGCCAGTTGCCTGTTTTCTTCTGTTTTTGGTTCCAGAAAGGTAGAAAATCAATATTTTCGGAATTGGATAGGACAAAATCCAAAGTCAATATTTTACCGTGGGGGACACAAATCTAAAAGACGAGACAAAGAAGCAAATCAGGACGACCAAATCCCCCTAGGCGCGGCCAGGGGTGGGCCCACGCCTAGGCAGGGTGTGGCCCCCCTGGTCGCCTCCCGGCCTTGCCTCTTCGCCTATAAGAAGCCCTCAATGCAGAAACCCTAAGTATCCGATCAAAACTCCACGAAACCTTCTGTATCTGCCGCCACCATCATCCCTAGATCGGAGGGATCTGAAGTTCTTCCCGGCACCCTACCAGAGGGGAGATCATCCCGGAGGCCTTCTCTCCGGTAATGATGCGTGAGTAGTTCCACCTTGGAGTATGGGTCCATGTAGTATCTAGATGGTTGCATCTCCTCCTTATGCTTTCATTTATAGATCTTGTGAGCTCCATTCATGATCAAGATCTAATCTATTTGTAATCATGCATGTTGTGTTTGCGGGGATTCGATGGATATTGAGATTACTATGTCAGATTGATTAATGGTTTTGTCTTTATGATTCTATCATGTCTGTGTTGTTTGTGATCTTGCATGCTTTCTGTTGTTAGTAGTTATCTTGGCCGAGTAGTTGCTAGTGACTCCAAGAGGGGGGTATTTATGCTCGATAGTGGGTTTATGCCTCTAGTTTCCAAGGGAAGTGACAGAAATCTCTTCGGTTGTAGATGTGTTGTTGCCACTAGGGAGAAAACAACGGTCTCTTGTTCATGGAACAAGTGGATTGTTTACCTTACACACTTTGTTTAAAGCAGTTGTCTGTTGCTTGCAACTTAATACTGGAGGGGGGTCAGATGATAACCTAAAGGTGGACTTCTAATCCTAGATGCAGTTGGATGGCGGTCTATGTATATTGTTGTATTGCCCAATCGAATCTCATGGGATCTTTTTGTTTGGTATTGCATTGTTATGCCTAGCTTAGTTCCTATCAATTGCCCTGTTGTAATTTGTTTACCCTTCATGTCATGTTATTTATCTAAGGAGAGCACCTCTGGTGAACTATGGACCCCGGTCCAATCTTTATCATTGATACATCTTCCACTGTTACTTGTTTACTTGTTGCAAACCATTATTTTTTATACCATACGTTTAATCCTTTGTTACAGCAAACCGGTGAGCTTGACAACCTCAGTGATTCGTTGGGGGCAAAGTCTTGAGTTTGTGTTGCGCAGGTCTCCGTGTTGCTTGCAACACCTGTGTGACGTTTCCTTCCTCCTTCTGGTTCGATAACCTCGGTCTCTACTGAGGGAAACTTGCTATTGTGCTCTTCACACCTTGCTCTTGGGGTTTCCAACGAAGCGTCCCACGACAACACTGGGTTCACGCCATCGAGCTTTCTAGCGTCGTTGCCGGGAAGGATAAGGACGTCTTCACAAGGGGAGGCCTCCACTTCCTTTCTCTTTACTTTGTTTTTAGTTTGCTTAGTTTTTTTGCTTGGTTTTGTTTGCCTCTTTTCAAAAACTCAAAAAAAATAGTCTAGTTTGGTTTTCTTTCTTTATTCAAAAACACAAAAAAAAATAGTTCCTACCTTAGTTGCTACCATGTCTGGTTTTGGACCAGTCTTTATTTCACCTATGGAAGAGATCTCCACTTTTAAGCAAAAAAGTGAAGAGAGTTTTGATACGTCCAAAACGTATCTACTTTCTCGAACACTTTGTTATTGTTTGTTCTCTAAACTTGTGTGATTTGGATACAACTAACACGGACCGACGCTGTTTTTAGCAGAATTACCTTGGTGTCTTGTTTTTGCGTAGAAAATGAACTATCAGGAAAAATCCCGGGAAATATGCCAAAAACTATTTCTCACCAGAAGATCCACGGAGCCAGAAGGGGAGACAGAGAGGAGCCCTGGGGGTCCTAGACCCACCCCAGGCGTGGGCCCACCTGACCCCGCGCCTGGAGGGGGTTTGGCCACCCCAGGTAGCTCCTCGGCCTCCCTCTGCGCCTATAAGTTGCCTTCTGACCTAAAAACTTAGGGGGGTCGATAGTTTTCCAGAGAGAGTTCCGCTCCGCCGCCGCCACCAGAAACCAAGATTCAGATCTATAAACTCCGTTCTGGCACCCTGCCGGGACGGGGAATTTGGAGAGGATCATCGCCATCGTTATCACCAATGCATCTCCATCAACCACCAATGTTTCCCTCATCCATGAGTGAGTAATCCCCTGCTGTAGGCTTGGGGATGGTAGGTATTGGATGAGTTCTATCATGTAATCAAATAAGATATGTTAGGGGCATAGTGTCTAGTATCTCTATTAGTGCTATTTGACTTTGTTGCAACTTGTTGTACTTAATGCTTGTCACTAGGGCCCGAGTGCCATGATCTCATATCTAAACTTATTATTGAATTATTATGATAGTATTGTTTGTGATCTTATCTGCAAGTTGTGTACACATATCATTGTCCGGATCCAAAGGCCCCAAAGTGACAATAATTGGGACAACCGGAGGGGATGGCTGTGGTGTGAGGATCACATGTGTTCACGGAGTGTTAATGCTTTGCTCCGGTGCTCTATTAAAAGGAGCACCTTAATTGCCAGTAGTTCCCTAGAGGCCCCGCTGCCACGGGCTGGCTGTACAGAAGATGTTGTGCAAGTTCTCATTGCGAGCATGTATGACTATATTTGGAGCACATGCCTAGGATTGTTTAGTACTTGGATGCTTGTTATTATTTATCTGCAATGCCCTAGTTCTTGAAGTTACATGTTTAGACTCGTCCATGCAACGCCCGTCCATCCATCCCTATGCCTACCGCACTCGAATCCTACTGTTACCGTTACTGTTACTATTGCTACTGTTTCACTATTGTTGTTGCTGTTGTTGTTGTTGCCGTCGTTGCTTTGCTATTTCTACTACAAACAATTGCTATTGATAAACTTATGTGAGCAAGAACTATTTCCAGATGCAGCTGAACTGACAACTCAGTTGTTAAGGCTTGCAAGTATTCTTTGCCTCCCTTGTGTCAAATCAATAAATTGAGTAATTCTACCCGCGAAGACTGTTGCGATCCCCTATACTTGTGGGTCATCAAGACTATTTTCTGGCGCCGTTGCCGGGGAGCATAGCTTTATTTGTAAGTTCACTTGGATCTATTATTGTTCACTACTACTCCTTTCATCATGGGGAAGTCTCGTGATGGAAAGTTCCCTATTTTACCATCCACTACAAGAAGAGGTACAGTCCTAAACACCTCTGTTGCTCTTGATTCACCGTATATTATAAGTAAGCTTGTTACACCACCACCACATACTCATGCTACACGCACTGCTACTACTGCTGAATCTAAAACTGCTTTTGATGCTCATGATGTTACTTCTACTGTGCTTGATGCGAGTGGTTCATTAGGTCCTTTTCTAGATGCTACTATGGCTAGTCTAGAAAATACCGAAACTCCTAGTGAAGACACTGTTACACCTGTTAGCTCACCTGAGGCTAGTGAGAGTTATGATATTAATGATGGTTACATTGAGTTCACTGATGAATTTGTTGAAGAGTGCGGAAACACACATGGTACTAGTGCTATGAAGAGTCTCCTTGCTAGACGTACTATCATGCCTAAGATGTCCTCTGATCCTAAGTTTGCCACTTCTCCCATAGACATTAAAAATGAAGATTATGATGTCTCTCTTGTTTTGTCTTATTTAGATATTGTTGAGAAAGAACCTTTTTATGGGACTCGAAATGAGAGTGTTGTGGCTCATATGAATGAGATTTCTACTATGAGTGCTTTGTTCTCTGATGATTTTAAGATGCGCAAGTACTTTGTTGCTAAGTGATGACTCCTTGATGGCGCCAGAGAACTTGGTGCTTTATGTGGAGTCTTGTTGGGAACCCCAAGAGCAAGGTGTGAAGAGCACAACAACAAGTCTTCCCTCAGTTGAGACCGAGGTTATCGAACCGAAAGGAGGAAGAAAACTTCACACAGGTGTTGCAAGCAACACGGAGACCTGCACAACATAAACTCAAGACTTTGCCCCAACGAATCAGTGAGGTTGTCAAGCTCACCGGTTTGCTGTAACAAAGGATTAAACGTATGGTGTGGAAGGTAATGGTTTGCAGCAAGTAAACAAGTAATAGTGGAAGATGTATCAATGGTAAAGATTGGACTGGGGTCCATAGTTCACTAGAGGTGCTCTCCTTAGATAAACAACATGGCATGAAGGGTAAACAAATTACAGCGGGGCAATTGACAGGAACTGAGCAAGGCATAACAATGCAATTACTAGTCAAAAAGATCCTATAGGTTAATTAGGCAATACAATAATATACATAGACCGCCATCCAGCTGCATCTATGACTAGAAGTCCACCTTCAGGTTATCATCCAAACCCCCTCTAGTATTAAGTTGCAAGCAATAGACAACTGCTTTAAGCAAAGTGTGTAAGGTAAATAGTCCACATGTTCCATGAACAAGAGACCGTTGTTTTCTCCCTAGTAGCAACAGCACATCTACAGCTGAAGAGATTTCTGTCACTTCCCTTGGAAACTAGAGGCATGAACCCACTATCGACCATAAATACCCCTCTTGGAGTCACTAGCAACTACTTGGCCAAGATAACCACTAGTAACGGAGAGCATGCAAGATCACAAACAACACATACATGATAGAATCATAAAGACAAAACCATTAATCAAACCAACATAATAATCTCAATATCCATCGGATCCCCGCAAACACAACATGCATGATTACAAATAGATTGGCCCTCTTCTTTTCAGCTTCTTGGCCAGCTTCTCCCAGAAGCTACCCTCGACCAGCTTCTTCCAGAATCTCATTTTCAAAATTCGTTCAAACTTCTTAACTAGTAGTTTCAATGTCAATTTAAAAGTATAAACGATTTTGGCAGATGAGATTCTGGGAGAAGCTGGTCGAGGGTAGCTTCTGGGAGAAGCTGGCCAAGAAGCTAAAAAGAAGGGGGCCTAGATCTTGATCATGAACGGAGCTCACAAGATCTATACATGAAAGCACAAAGGAGGACATACAACCATCTAGCTACTACATGGACCCATAGTCCAAGGTGGAACTACTCACGCATCATACCAGAGAGAAGGCCTCCGAGATGATCTCCCCTCCGGCAGGGTGCCAGGAAGAACTTCAGATCCCCCCGCCCCCGATCTAGGGACGATGGTGGCGGCTATAGACGGATTCGTGGAGATTTGATCTGGTACTCAAGGTTTCTGCATCGGGGGCTTCTTATAGGAGAAGGGGCGAGACCGGGAGGTGGCCAGGGCCACCAAACCATAGCCAGGCGCGGGGCCACCTGCCCCCGCGCCTGGAGTGAGTCTGGCCCCCCTGGCTGGCCCCTCCAGCTCTCCTCTGGACTTCTTGTTCCACATGGAAAGTAATTGACTTTGACGTTTGTCCCGTCCAATTCCAAGAATATTTCTTTACTAACTTTTCTGAAACCAAAAATAGCAGAAAATAGGCATTTGGCACTGTTGCAACTTGTTAATAGGTTAGTACCAGAAAACATGTAAAAAGCACCTCAAAGTGTGGACAAGTAAAGCAAAGTAGATACTAAACAAGCATGGAGCATAAAAAATTATAGATACGTTTCCAACGTATCAGCATCCCCAAGCTTAACTCCTGCTCATCCTCGAGTAGGTAAGTGATAAACATGATAATTTTTAAGGTGACATACACCCTCACAAAGATCCAACCATTTTCAAGCATTGAAAGCCGGGATCAAAGAACTCTAAACATGTGCATGAAAGATGGAGTTCTAACAATAGGACATAGTAACTATGCATGCAACATGACAAGCTACAAACAAAGATCATGAATAACATGCATTGAAAAACGTTTGTTTGTTTCACATGCACAAAACATAGCATAGTGGTAATCAGCTTGTCCCTCATAGAGTAGCAGTATAATGCATAGGACACCTGCAAAGTTCACAATGGTGATTAGAAACAAGTAGCACAAGAGCAAGTAATAACACAATATGCATCAATTAATATGCTTTGAAACACTGCACACAGAATGACAACTATGCTCTCTTAATGGTGCCTAAAGGTAGAAGGTGGAGACTCAATAGTGGTGGAAGAAAGGCCTTTTTGTAAAGGAAGTAGGGATTACAAGTTTCAAAAAGAGCTTCCAAAAATTATGGTACTTGTTAGCTTTCAGCCCTCATTGCCCCTATCATAAGCATCTTGAAGTGGTTAAGGTTAAAGTGGCAGAGCTGGAGTATATACTTGACGAAGTATAAGTTGGCAATCTCATGCCCCTTGAATACGAGGGGCGCACCTCATGCATACTCAACTTTGGGTCCAGGTAAGTTCTTGCCACTGTAAGTATTTGCATATCATTGAGAACCGCCAACGGGGTACCCCTTGCACATGGTACAAGAGCTTTCCCATAACCAAAATGACAAGGCAAGCAGACAATGAGCATCTCATCAATTCTTCTTATGTACCATGGGAATATGGTGCCTTTTTCTCTCTTTCCTCTTTCCTCAATGTGTCTTTTTTTAAAGAAGAATGCTTCATAGATGTCACTATGGTGATGCTGCAAGTTTCCACCATGATTAGGCATGGCTTAGGCTAGCGGCCCAGGCGTTTCTATAACACAGGATACAAACTCCATGGACTTACAAGTTCCCTATTTATTTCACACCGGTGACATCCATAGATAAAAGAACATGATATCAACTGAGTACAACAAGGTACAAGTGCAATGTTGAAAACGTTCCCCGTGACAACACGGTTCTGCTAACTCCAACTTATAAGTGCAAGCATATACAACAGAGTTGTCACAGTGGTTCAATTTTATTAGGGGCAAAGAATAAAGTGTGCCATCAAGTTCGTGAAGGCTTTAATCACTAAGTTTTCACATAACAAAATAGTTTTTAATTGGAAGATAGTTGAAAACAAGAATATACTTGGAATGGTGTAACACACCATGCATAGGAGTTTATAGTGGACACTTTGGAATAACTTGGTTTCTTGGGAGTTAGAGGCATGAGTAGAACTTACTCATACAAGTGGAGGCTAGCAAAAGACTGAGAGCAACCAACTAAGAGAGCAATAATGGCCAAAATCATGCAGTGCAACAAAGCATACTAATCAAAGCAAAGAGTGGTACTACAAGTCAAGGACTAAATGATCATAGAGGCTAATGGTGACTTGTCATAGTCATAACATGGTGTGAGCATGTGCCAAGTCAACCAAGCAAAGCATCAAAGGATAATACCACTAAGCAATTCCAATTGTTTGGAACAAGACATTCTACAGAAATAATCACTAAGCATAATGCTAAAACAACACCTAGCATGTCATGCTAAAGTCTAAGTCACAGTCAATGCAAGCTCCTCTTGCACTTCAAGCAAGAACTTACTACTCCTTTCCAAACACCAAGCAACCTTATTTGCAAAACAACATAGTGAGAACGGGGGTCCAAACTACTTTAGAAACTAAACAAACTAAGCAAAGCAAACAAAAACTAAGACGCTCCAAGAACAACACAACTGTGCATGAAACAATAAAAACGAAGGGTCTAGACAGACCTGAGCTTTTTATTGATGAAGAAGGGGATGCCTTGGGCATCCCCAAGCTTTGACGCTTGTACCTCTTGGATATTTCTTGGGGTGACACCATGGTGGCATCCCCAAGATTGAGATTTTTTCCATTCTTCATCTCATTTCATTATTCTCTCTCTACACCTGAAATTTTCCCTTCATACAAAACTTCACACAATCTTCATTAGCAACATTAGCTTATTCAAAAGATATTATACCTCTGGCAAAGCTTTGGAACAGCAAGGCTTTTCACTAAAAACACAAGCTACTGTAGTAACTCCTTCAAAAAGCTCAATTTACCTAAAGAGAACTCAAAAAGGAATCAATAAGAAGCAGATGCAAATAATGGCAGAAATCTGTCAAAACAGACCAGCAGGTAGAAACGAATTTTTTTCGAACATCTTATGTTGCTCAAATCAAAAGGTATTGAACTAACGAAAGTTAGCTAACATACTGCGGGATTTATTCGTAAATTTTGAGCTCAATCCGAGTTACAGGGACTCCTCACGAATATTTATGGTGGAGGATAGAAATCTGTTTCGGGACAGCAACTCCCCAAATCTTACTTCCCTCTCATTAGAGTTCATTCTTGGCACAAAAAGCAAACAAAAAGGATAAGGAGAGGTCATTACAGAAGTAATAACTTTCAATACTCAAGGAAACTCTTGGGTTATCTCCCAACAAGTACTTTTCTTTAACGCTTTTAAGTTAGGCACAAGAAGCAAGAAGAATCAAGTATTTTCAAATGAGGAAGCATTAACATCAAACCTTGCTTTCAAAGGAGGAGAAAAAAGCAACTTCTCTCTCCTCATAGGGAAGTGTTCGATACCTTTCTTGAATGGAAAATGATATTTAATGGTGCCTTCTTTCATATCAATGATGGCACCAACTATTCTAAGAAAAGGTCTTCCCAAAGTAATAGGACAAGAAGCATTGTATTCAACATCCAAAACATAGAAATCAACAGGGACATAAGCATTGTTAACCATGATGAGAACATCATTAATACTCCCCATGAGTTTCTTCTTAGCATTATCATTGAGTGGGACATCCAAATAACAATCTTCTAATGGTGGCAAATCAAGCATTTCATAAATCCTCCTAGGCATAATAGAGACACTAGAACCAAGATCACATGAAGCTTTGAGATCAAAGTCATTCACTTGCATATTAATAATGGGTTCCCAACTATATTCTACTTTCCTAGGAATATAAGCTTTGTGTTTTAGCTTCTCTTCCTTAATTTTCACAAGAGCATCTGTAATGTGTTTGGTAAAGGCAACATGCATATCACTAGCATCAGGACTTCTACGAAGCTTTTGCAAGAACATAATCACTTCAGAAATATTGCAACCATCAATATCAAAGTCAAACTTAGCATCACTAGTAGTAGGCATAGTAGGAGTAGGAATAGGGACTACTTGTGGTTTAGTGGTGATAGTGCACACACTATTGTTTCTATCAATTTCAGCTTCCCTTTTCCACTTAGCATGAAGTTGAGCTAACAGCCTAACATTTTCATCAATAGTAACCTGTATGGCATGAGCAGTAGCAAAGTTATTTTCCATAGTTTCAGGTTTAGCAGCCATTTTATTAACGAAGGAAGTTTGAGCTTCAGACAAAGAGGATATATTTTTCTCAACAGTTAAAAGCTTTTCCTCGATAGTCTTATTGAAAGTGGTTTGTTTACTAATAAAGTCCTTGATCATGACTTCAAGTTTAGAGGGGGCACTTCTAGCATTATTGTAAGAGCTTCCATAGGAGTTTCCATTATTAGGAGGATAAGGCCTATAATTGTTGTTGCTACCAAAATTATTCCTATAGGCATTGTTGTTGAAATTGTTGTTTCTAATGAAGTTCACATCAACTTGCTCTTCTTGAGCAACCAAAGAGGCTAAGGGAACACTATTAGGATCTAGAGGATCTTTCCCATTAACAAGCATAGCCATAATAACATCAATCTTTTCACTCAAAGAGGAAGTTTCCTGAACAGAATTTACCTTCTTACCATGTAGAGCTATCTCAACGTGCCATTCAGAGTAGTTAACCATCATATTATCAAGGAGCCTTGTTGCAGCACCCAAAGTGAGGCCCATGAAGGTACCTCCAGCAGTAGAATCCAACAGGTTTCTTGAGGAGAAGTTCACACCTGCATAAAAAGTCTGGATAATCATCCAAGCAGTGAGTCCATGAGTAGGGCAATTTTTAACCAAAGATTTCACTCTTTCCCAAGCAGGAGCAACATGTTCACTATCAAGTTGTTTAAATTTCATAATGTCACTTCTCATAGCAATAATCTTAGCAGGAGGATAGTACTTTCCAATAAAATCATCTTTGCACTTAGTCCAAGAATCAATACTATTTTTAGGCAAAGAAAGCAACCATTCTTTGGATTTTCCTCTTAAGGAGAAAGGAAAAAGCTTGAGCTTAGTAATATCTCCATCTACATACTTATACCTTTGCATCTCACAAAGTTCAACAAAGCTATTAAGATGGGCAGCAGGATCATCAGAACCAACACCAGAAAATTGCTCTCTCATCACAAGATTCAACAAAGCAGGCTTAATTTCATAAAAGGTAGCATCAGGAGCAGGCGGAGCAATAGGAGTGCTTAGGAAATCATTGTTGTTGGTGCTAGTGAAGTCACACAACTTGGTGTTCTCAGCAGAGTTCATTTTGGCAAAGGTGGGCAGGCCAAAAATAGTAGCAGCAGCTAGAGCAGGAACTATTTTTTGTGTGTTTTTGAATAAAGAAAGCAAACCAAGCTAGACTAATTTTTTTTAAAAAAGAGGCAAACAAAACCAAGCAAAAGAAACAAACCAAACTAAAAACAAAGTAAAGAGAAAGGAAGTGAAGGACTCCCCTAGTGAAAACGTCCTTAGCCTCCCCGGCAACGACGCTAGAAAACTTGTTGATGACTCCTTGATGGCGCCAGAGAACTTGGTGCTTGATGTGGAGTCTTGTTGGGAACCCCAAGAGAAAGGTGTGAAGAGCACAACAGCAAGTCTTCCCTCGGTTGAGACCGAGGTTATCGAACCAGAAGGAGGAAGGAAATGTCACACAGGTGTTGCAAGCAACGCGGAGACCTGCACAACACAAACTCAAGATTTTGGCCCAATGAATCAGTGAGGTTGTCAAGCTCACCGGTTTGCTGTAACAAAGGATTAAACGTATGGTGTGGAAGGAAATGGTTTGTGGCAAGTAAACAAGTAACAGTAGAAGATGTATCAATGGTAAAGATTGGACCAGGGTCCATAGTTCACTAGAGGTGCTCTCCTTAGATAAACAACATGGCATGAAGGGTAAACAAATTATAGCGGGGCAATTGACAGGAACTAAACAAGGCATAATAATGCAATTACTAGTCAGAAAGATCCTATGAGGTTAATTGGGCAATACAACAATATACATAGACCACCATCCAGCTGCATCTATGACTAGAAGTCCACCTTCAGGTTATCATCCGAACCCCCTCCAGTATTAAGTTGCAAGCAACAGATAACTGCTTTAAGCAAACTGTGTAAGGTAAATAGTCCACATGTTCCATGAATAAGAGACCGTTGTTTTCTCCCTAGTAGCAACATCACATCTACAACCGAAGAGATTCTTATCACTTCCCTTGGAAACTAGAGGCATGAACCCACTATCGAGCATAAATACCCCCTCTTGGAGTCACTAGCAACTACTTGGCCAAGATAACCACTAGCAACGCAGAGCATGCAAGATCACAAACAACACAGACATGATAAAATCATAGAGACAAAACCATTAATCAAACGAACATAATAATCTCAACATCCATCGGATCCCCGCAAACACAACATGCATGATTACAAATAGATTAAATCTTGATCATGAACGGAGCTCACAAGATCTATACATGAAAGCACAAAGGAGGAGATACAACCATCTAGCTACTACATGGACCCATAGTCCAAGGTGGAACTACTCACGCATCATACCGGAGAGAAGGCCTCCGGGATGATCTCCCCTCCGACAGGGTGCCGGGAAGAACTTTAGATCCCCCGATCTAGGAACGATGGTGGTGGCGGCTACAGACGGTTTCATGGAGATTTGATAGGGTACTCAGGTTTTCTGCATCGGGGGCTTCTTATAGGCGAAGGGGCGAGACCGAGAGGCGGCTAGGGCCACCAAACCCTAGCCAGGCGCGGGCCCACCTGCCCCCGCACCTGGGGTGGGTCTGGCCCCCCTGTCTGGCTCCTCCGGCTCTCCTCTGGACTTCTTGTTCCCCATGGAAAGTAATTGACTTTGACGTTTGTCCCATCCAATTTCGAGAATATTTCTTTACTAACTTTTCTGAAACAAAAAAAATGCAGAAAACAGGCATCTGGCACTGTTGCAACTTGTTAATAGGTTAGTACCAGAAAACATGTAAAAAGCACCTCAAAGTGTGGACAAGTAAAGCAAAGTAGATACTAAACAAGCACGGAGCTTCAAAAATTATAGATACGTTTCCAACGTATCACTAAGATCTTACCTTTTTCACTAAAAGGAGAAGCTAGGCCTTGGTTTAATAGATTACCTCCTTTTTCCATTGATAGCCATGATTGCTTGATTGTTTTTTCTTCCTTAAATATTTTCCTCCCAGTGCTAGACATGATGCTTTGCAGTGACTTTTGATTTTAAACAGGGAGAAGAAGAGAAATTTCCTGAGTCTTGGAAAAGATTCCATTCCTTGATTCATGCACATCCTGGATGTCCATTACCTAAAAATGAGCTTCTTGATATTTATTATAATGGACTAACTAATGATTCTAGGACCTACCTAGATAGCTTTGCTGCTTGTGTTTTCAGGAAAAGGACTCCTACAGATGCTGAAGAATTAATGACCAAGATAAGCAAGAATTATGATGATTGGATTTCAACTGAGATGAATACACCTGAGCCTATTACTCCTGAACCAGTTGTTCCTGAACCAGTTCCAACACCAATAACAAAGAAGAGGGGAGTCATTGCATCGAATGATGAAGTGATGAAGGAAGCTAAGAAGTGTCTAAATGAGAAAGGTATTAGAGCTTAAGATGTGAAGAATCTACCTCCTATAGAAGAATTATGTAAGCCAATTCCCCACTCATCTACTATTGAGGTACACTCTCTCCAACACTTTGATGAAGGTGATATTCCTTATGGTAAGCCTCCTGATCAATGTCTAGAGGAACTTGACATTTTTATTGTTAAACAAGGTCGTTTTAATAAACAAGTTCAGAATCATTTATAGGAAAACTCTAGAGCTATCCATGAGTTAAAAGATGTAAGATCCCTCCTTTATAAGGAAAAAGGATCCCTGTGATTGCAATGCTAGTCCCTGGATCAATGCTAGCATCCACAGTTTAAGATGAAGTACACAGATACAAAGGTCATTATTACAGCCATTCCAGAGATAAACATAGTCTTTACAACTCCAAGGCCACAGGCCTAGTACAAGAGTTTGATTAAGTACATAAATAAAAAGTCTTCATCTTCATGTGCCACAGGCAAACATGTTGAGTGTAGACTCATGACCCCTAATCCTCATCAGAGTAACCTGCAACATCACAAGTTACAGCCACAGGGGTCAATACATTGGAATAGTATTGGCAAGTGATACCTTAGTATAATTTAGTTGGACTAGATACTATATGCAATTTGGCTAAGTGTAGCTTGGCTTGCTTTGCTCAAAATAGGTTTTGCTTATTAGTTGAAATCACTAAGTTTTTTTATTTGTCAAAACTTTCCCAAGGAACCACCAATAGACATTGAGGTCCTTCACCCTTGTTCACCCACAAGATTTTACTTAGAAATTGGGATGAGGAGATTCTTGATAGCTTCCATGTCTTGATGCTCAAGTTGTCCATTACCAAGGACTTGGCTAAGTACTTAGATTCTTCCATCTGCAGAGGTGTGCACTTTCCCCACAAGCCTTGATTTTCACCAAGACAGGACCTTTCAGAAGCCTTCCCTTAGACCAAATGGACGTGTTCCAACCTATCATCCCACTACCACCAACTATCCAAATGGCTAATTTCTAGCAACCTATGTGATCCTGGCAGAGCCCATATTGCCAAGTGGTTGCACTAGAAGCTTCTTAACATTTGGCCTCTAAAATCTCTTTGTTCCTGGGTGGCTTTCCACAAGTGAGATACACAAGGTAAACCATAGAGATGGGCCTTGTGTAACCACTCAACATAAACCAATCCTTCCATTCCACCCAGGTGTTTCATTAACTTAGTTGTTTTTATTAGGCAAAACACAAATCCAAAGACTTAGAAATATTTTAACATATCATGTATAATTCACCACCCTTGGTTGCTATTAGCTAGGCTAAGCATGGTATAGATAGCATCTTAACTTAGAAATTTCCTAGCAATACTACAACTATTAGGATTTCCCAACATGGCATATAAGAAGAAAATAGCATGCAAGTCTAATAAAATATTTCTAATGCTTAGTAGAAAACATAGGAATGAAAATATCATGAAGCACCACTTGCCTTGGTAGTTTGGAGAGTAGCTACACTCTTCAAAATCACAATCACTAGCACCAAAATCTACACAAAGAATCATAGCCACAAATCACATACAAAACATATACAAACAAAAATACATGAATGCATGCAATATGATATGTGATGATTTTTAAAGTTCAACAAAGCAAGTGCACAGTACTGATTCAGAAACAAGTTAAAAACTTGCCAAACAACAATTATTTAAACCCTAAAACATTTCCTAAACAATTCATATACTCAAATTAGTCCTACACAAGTTTCTGCAAATAAAACCATTTTAACAGAAGCAAAACAGTAAACACATTACATAAACAGAAAGGGCTTGCTCTCCTGATTCCATTGATATAAATTTTGTCAAATTCTAACATGGGGATCAAAAGTTATAGCCAAAACAAATTCAAACTTTTAATAGATTCAAATCCTGTTTTTAAATCCTAACAGATGCCACGCGTCTTATTCTAATTGGCCCATACCGCTTCACTCAGGATCGCGTCTGCGAGCCGTTAGATCTACTTAAACCGCACGGCTCAGATCTACTCATAATGATTCGTTAAGTGATCTAATCCTACACGCTGGATTCAGATCTGACGCCCTGGATCAAACGACCAAAGCTGGGCGGCGCTGGCGGTGGCTACTGGTGGCGGCGAGCTCTGTCTACGGCGGTGCGGCGCTACAGATGGCTCTGGGGTCGTCGGTGGTGCTTACCAGAGACGTGACGATGTGCCGATGCTCAACCTGGCGACAGCTTGGCAAGGGGCGCACGGAGTGGGTTGCTGGAGCTCGTCGAAGTTGCGGGCGGCGTCGGGCTTGGGTGGACGGCGACGTTGGCGACGCTCCTGGTCTCCCTAGCATGAACAAATGGTATCAGGTGATGCACAAGACTGTGGTGAACAACATCGTGTGAGTCAGAGGCAAAGGGGAACAAAGGGCTTACTGAATTTGGTCGCCGGAGCTGAGGGTGTCGTCGGGAGCTTGCAGTGTTGAACGGAATCGACGACCTGGGACAGTATAGAAGGAACCAGCGATGTCAGTAGATGCGCAAGGAAGTGGCGAGGCTGTCTGCAAGAACCAGAGGCAGAGGGGCGCACGAGGCTCACCGGAATCGGTCGCCGGAGTGCTCTCAGTCTGCGGTGGTGCGAGGATGAATGCGGGCAGCCTGGGGCGCTTTGTGCTCGGAGTTTGGGGGGAAATGGAGAGGGGGAAGAGGGGGTTTAAGTAGGCCAGGCGGGGGCATGAATTACTCCTGCAATCAACACGAATTGACGAGCGAATCAACAACGTAACGCATGACGTGATTTGGGGAAGAACACGTCGCAATGAGGGTGGAGACGACGACGCCGTGTGAGCCTTGGCTGTCAGCGAGAGAAACAGAGGGGAAGTGGGTCCTGTCTTTCAGTCACTCAGCGGGTGCGGGGGTGAGTGGAGAAAAATGGTTCGCGGGGTAGGGTTGCTGGGCTTAGTTGGGCCAGTTGGACCAGATTCGACTAAAGGCTTAATTTTTTCTCTTTTAAGCTTTTTCTTTTTCTGTTTGCTTTTCTGAAATGGTTTTCAAACTTCAATTCAAATCTGTTTTATTCCAAAACTTTTCAGGACTTTTGTACAATAAATCATGTACTCCAGTAAGTGTCAAACATAGTTGTTCACTCAAACACACTTGGGTCTTTTGAAAAAAAATGCCTTTATGAGGTGTGATAATAGGCATAGATTTTATTTTTCTTCATATTCTGCTTTGAGACTTTGCTCAAGTATTTGAAATCACTTGAGTTTGGATTCTAAACAATGCTGACTGATTAACAGTACCTTTCTCAAATCAAGTAACACAAGGGCTTGAGTAAACTTACATAAAATATTGAGCAACAATGCTCCTGTTTTTGAAATGATCTTTGAAATGAAATCCTAAATGATCATGGATGCATGGATGATATGCATGAATTTGAAACATGATTTTTGGGATGTTACAAATCTAACCCCCTTAAGGTGAATCTCGCCCTCGAGATTCGGATTGGCTAGCAAATAGGTGAGGGTGGTCTTTTCGAAGATCATCTTCTCTTTCCCATGTTGCTTCCTCTTTGGAATGATGGTTCCACTGAACCTTGCAAAACTTGATAGTCTTGGTCCGTGTGACTCTTTCTGCAGTCTCAAGAATCTTGATAGGTTTCTCTTCATAAGTAAGATCACTTTCCAATTGAACCTCCTCCAAAGGTATGGTATCCTTCAAGGAAGTTTCTTCCATTTCTGGATGACATTTCTTAAGCTGACTCACATGAAACACATTATGGACAGCTGACAGAGACTCTGGCAATTCAATTTCATAAGCAACTTCTCCTTTACGACTCAGAACCTTGAATGGCCCAACATGTCTTGGGGCCAACTTTCCTTTGACTCCGAATCTCTTCACTCCATGAAGTGGTGACACTCTAAGATAAGCTCTATCACCAACTTCGTAGGTGACCTCTCTACGCTTAGGATCCGCATAGCTTTTCTGTCGGGATTGCGCTATCTTCAATCTATCCTTAACCAACTTGACCTTCTCTTCGGCTTCTTTGATAAGTTCCGGTCCGAACAAACTTCTTTCTCCCACACCATTCCATAACAATGGGGTGGTACATTTTCTTCCGTAGAGAAACTCAAATGGTGCCATCCCAATGCTGGCTTGATAGCTGTTGTTATAAGAAAATTATGCGTAAGGCAGACTTTCATCCCAACTGGCTCCATAGTCTAGGGCACATGCCCTCAACATGTCTTCAAGAATCTGATTAGTCCTTTCTGTCTGTCCATCAGTTTGAGGATGAAAAGCAGTGCTGAATTCCAACCTCGTTCCCAATGACTCATGTAGTTGTCTCCAAAAATGGGAAGTGAATTGAGTTCCCCTATCAGACACAATACTCTTGGGCACTCCATGTAGACATACAATTCTACTCATATAGATTTTGGCCAACTTAGCACTTGTGTAGGTTGTCTTCACGGGTATGAAATGAGCCACTTTAGTTAGGCGATCCACTACTACCCAAATAGAATCGTATCCTGACCGGGTCCTTGGTAATCCGGTAATGAAATCCATACCAATCTTGTCCCACTTCCAATCAGGAATAGGTAGTGGTTGAAGCAAACCTGCTGGTTTCTGATGTTCCGCTTTCACTCTACTACACACATCACACAAAGCAATATGTTCTGCGATGTCCTTCTTGAGATTATTCCACCAAAATCTTTCCTTCATATCCATGTACATTTTGGTGTTACCCGGATGAATGGAATATGGTGAATTGTGTGCTTCTTGCAAAATCAGTTTCCGAAGCTCCGGATCTTGTGGAACACAAATATGTTTCCCATGCCATAAAGTACCATGTTCGTCTTCACGGAATCCTTTGGCTTTTCCTTTGCCAATCTTTTCTTTAATTTCTTCAATTTCCTTATCAATCTTCTGGGCTTCTTTGATCTTGTCCAACAAAGTGGGTTGAACATCCAAAGACATAAGATGTCCTTCAGGCACATCTCCAATCTGAGATCTCTAAATTGGGCACACAAATCATCCGACAATTTTCCCTTGGTAAGGCCATTCACAAAAACCTTACGGCTTAAAGCATCCGCTACAACATTTGCTTTACCGGGATGGTATTGCAAACTTAAGTCATAGTCCTTGATGAGTTCTAGCCATATTCTTTGTCTCATGTTAATTTCTTTTTGGGTGAAGATATACTTCAAACTCTCGTGATCTGTGAACACTTCGCATCGCTTTCCCAAAAGATAATGCCTCTATGTTTTGAGTGCATGTACAACAGAGGCTAACTCCAAATCATGAGTAGGATAGTTCACTTCATGAGTTTTGAGTTGTCTCGAGGCGTAAGCCACCACTTTTCCTTCTTGCATAAGTACTGCACCCAAACCACGATGAGATGCATCACAATATACTTGGAAATGTTTTTCCAAGTCCGGTAAACACAAGACTGGTGTCGTCACAAGTCTCTTCTTCAATTCCTGAAAGCTGAGTTCACAACCTTCAGACCAAGTAAATTTCTTGTCCTTCTTTAGCAATTCTGTCATAGGCTTAGAAACCTTGGAGAAATTCTCAATGAACCTTCTGTAGTAACCTGCTAAGCCAAGGAAACTACAAACTTCTTTCACTGACTTAGGAGATTCCCATTCAGTTACAGCTGAAACTTTAGCAGGATCAACTGCTACACCATCTCTTGTCATAACATGTCCAAGAAAACCAACTTCATTTAACCAGAATTCACACTTGATGAATTTGGCATAAAGTTTATGCTCTCTAAGCTTCTCAAGTATCAAACGCAAGTGTCCTTCATGCTCTTCTTTGCTCTTGGAGTAGACTAAAATGTCATCGATGAAAACGACAACAAACTTATCAAGGAATTCCATGAACACCTTGTTCATCATATTCATAAAGTATGCTGGAGCATTGGTCAAACCAAATGGCATCACGGTATACTCATACAATCCATACCTTGTAGTGAAAGTTGTTTTAGGTATGTTTTGTTCCCTTATCTTGAGTTGAAAATAGCCTGACCGGAGATCAATCTTTGAGAATACACAGGCTCCTTCTAACTGATTAAACAAGTCATTAATTCTAGGCAAAGGGTATTTGTTCTTGATAGTCACCTCATTGAGTGAACGGTAATCTATGCATAACCTTTGACTTCTATCTTTCTTCTCCACGAACAAAACTGGGGCTCCCCAAGATGAAGAACTTGGTTAAATAAATCCTTTCTGCAACTGTTCTCCAAGTTATTTCTTGAGTTCTTTCAGTTCATCTACTGACATCTTGTATGGTCTCTTTGCTATTGGTCCAGATCCTGGTAGCAAATCAATAAGAAGCTCCACCTCTCTTAGCATCGGTGTCAACTTCATCCGGTGCATAACGCGCCAGATTGTTGAACTCCTCAATATACTCTGCCACGCTGCGGTGGCATTGCTTCAAGTTATGAAACTCCTTCTTTTTCAGACTCATCACTCCGGATGAGATATGAGCAGTACGAAAACCATCCTCAAAGATAGCCCATGTCACATCTTCTATGGGAGTGGTGATCTAGAAGTTATCCCACCAAGTGGCGGCTGGTCCTTCCAGCAAATGTGCTGCAAATCTGACTTTTTCTGCATCAGTACAGCCCACAGTTACCAAGTCCTTGTTCACAGAGCGTAGCCAATCATTGTCCACCATGGGATCAGTTGTTCCTGAGAACTTTACTGGCCTCAATCTCAAGAACCTGGTAAGCATGTCAAAACCCGGTGGGTTGTTGTTGTTGTTATTATTGTTGTTATTGTCGTTGTTGTTTTGGTTCTGGATGAACGTTGTCATCATTTGCATTAGCTGAGTCTGAGCTGTCATCATTTGCTGTATTTCTGGAGTGATGTTGTTGTTGTTGGGGTTGGGATTGGCACGACGAGGAGGCATCTGTGGTTTGTTCAATAGAGATAAGAATGAGATACCCATAGATGCTTTCATGCACAATACATCACTTAAACAATCACAAAGCATGCAATCAAAAAGGATAAAGGTTCAACAACAAGATAACAAGTTCGTAAAGTAAAACACACACAAATAACAAGCCATCCACATGTTGGATGGTCTAATAACAAGTTTCCAACAACTAGTATGATAATAAATGATAAATGAGTAGTCAAATCTACTCCTCGGCATCAACCTCCTCCTCGACAAAGGTAAGACCTGCATTCTCCATTGCAGTCTTGTATTCCTCAACATTGGCGTCAAGGTCTCTATCTTGGCTTTGAGAGCCCTCTTCTGGGAACGAAGCCTCTCAATCATTGTCTGCTGATGCTCGAGCTCGAAGTCCTTGGCCTGTAGTTCTTCAGTCATGTCCCGGATCTTCTTGTTCCTTTCCTGGACTCGCTTCTCCTGACTCTTGAACTTTCTATCCTGGCTCTCGAACTTTGCCTCCATCTCCTTGACTATCTCATCTTGTTACGCGAAGAGCTTGTCCTTCTCGCGAAGCTGCACCTGGAGTTCGTCATTGTTGAGCATGATGTTGGTCCTGTCAGTGTCCACGTGCCTAATGAGAGTCTCTAAGTCCTGGAGGTATAGACGTATCGGCTCCGCTGTCTCCCTAGAAGTGTCCTCGAAGTCGATGGACTCTCCATCCTCATCACGTCTACCGAAGACGTGAAAGTGAGTACCTCTAACCTGTCGAGAGTGTCTCCCTAGCAGACGTCCTATCAGATCCTGCATGACTACCTCAAGGCCTCTCTCCTTGTCATCGTGCATGAGCTTGAAGATGATGGCCTCCGTGGTAGGCTCGGTCTGGCGTCCGGGCTGATTGACCTTGAAACCCCAAAGGTCTTTCCTCTCAAACTTGGTGAGGGGAAGCACCATGATAGTGGGAAGAGGGAGATTGAGCAAAGTAGTGAGCTCAATAATACGAGGACCAAAGCGAGTTCCCTGGAACTCCTCAACAGTGTTGATGGTAACATTAGGCATCTATTCATAAGATAGAAAAAGTTAGAACAACACAATTTAAGATAAAACACAAGGTAAAGCATCACATACATATCCTTGGAAATCAAAACACACAAGTCAAGGCATACATAGATCCATTACAACAATCAAGGTTCAACTTCTTTGTAAAGCAACATTTGGAAAATAAGGTGATAAGTGGTGGTCCAACTAACGAAGTACGCTTACAATCCTATCTCATTAGATATGTTGGCTAACACAATGTTCCTAGAAGCAATCAGCTTATCTTGCTCACATGACTCCATCACTAAGTCTATAATGTCTCTTCTTAGGGTTTGGTTGGTAGCTTCCAACTATTGGGTATGTTTCTTCTCTTCCTTTAGGTCATTTTGGAGGTTGAGCATT
Source organism: Avena sativa (assembly GCA_916181665.1). NCBI lineage: Eukaryota > Viridiplantae > Streptophyta > Magnoliopsida > Poales > Poaceae > Avena > Avena sativa. The sequence continues at coordinate 440,019,109 of OV702293.1, read as the reverse complement.
CTGCACTTGACCCTATCACCAAGTTCTTTGATGGTCTTCCAAGCTGCATCCCTTGCTGATTCAAAGAATGTAGTGTGCATCACTGAATTGGTGAACATGCAGAATCCTGATTCCTTGTGGTTGTCTTCCTTGTTTTTGTACAAGTGAAGTTGCACCCACCAGTACTCAACTCCTTCATCCATCACAAGAAAACCTTTGTACACAGCTGCACCTTGTATTCCCAATGCAACCATGAGGTCCTTGAGAGCCTTGGGAAATTCTGTCTCACACTCCAAAGTCATTGTCATGAGTGGTCCTTTCCTTACGGCTTCGTTGATGGAGTTCATCTACAAATAGAGATGAGAAAGAAGATTAGAAAAGTTTACGAGAAGAATATACAAGTGTAGAAGTTGTTGAAAGTTCTTCCTTAGTGGTTTTCAATCCTAGGGTCATAATCCTACAGGAAACACAGTGCTTTGATACCATCTGTAAGATCCCTCCTTTATAAGGAAAAAGGATCCCTGTGATTGCAATGCTAGTCCCTGGATCAATGCTAGCATCCACAGTTTAAGATGAAGTACATAGATACAAAGGTCATTATTACAGCCATTCTAGAGATAAACATAGTCTTTACAACTCCAAGGCCACAGGCCTAGTACAAGAGTTTGATTAAGTAAATAAATAAAAAGTCTTCATCTTCATGTGCCACAGGCAAACATGTTGAGTGTAGACTCATGACCCCTAATCCTCATCAGAGTAACCTGCAACATCACAAGTTACAGCCACAGTGGGTCAATACATTGGAATAGTATTGGCAAGTGATACCTTAGTATAATTTAGGTGGACTAGATACTATATGCAATTTGGCTAAGTGTAGCTTGGCTTGCTTTGCTCAAAATAGGTTTTCCTTATTAGTTGAAATCACTAAGTTTTTTTATTTGTCAAAACTTTCCCAAGGAACCACCAATAGACATTGAGGTCCTTCACCCTTGTCCTCCCACAAGATTTTACTTAGAAATGGGGATGAGGAGATTCTTGATAGCTTCCATGTCTTGATGCTCAAGTTGTCCATTACCAAGGACTTGGCTAAGTACTTAGATTCTTCCATCTGCAGAGGTGTGCACTTTCCCCACAAGCCTTGATTTTCACCAAGACAGGACCTTTCAGAAGCCTTCCCTTAGACCAAATGGACGCGTTCCAACCTATCATCCCACTACCACCAACTGTCCAAATGGCTAATTTCTAGCAACCTATGTGATCCTGACAGAGCCCATATTACCAAGTGGTTGCACTAGAAGCTTCTTAACATTTGGCCTCTAAAATCTCTTTGTTCCTGGGTGGCTTTCCACAAGTGAGATACACAAGGTAAACCATAGAGATGGGCCTTGTGTAACCACTCAACATAAACCAATCCTTCCATTCCACCCAGGTGTTTCATTAACTTAGTTGTTTTTATTAGGCAAAACACAAGTCCAAAGACTTAGAAATATTTTAACATAGCATATATAATTCACCACCCTTGGTTGCTATTAGCTAGGCTAAGCATGGTATAGATAACATCTTAACTTAGAAATTTCCTAGCAATACTACAACTATTAGGATTTCCCAACATGGCATATAAGCAGAAAATAACATGCAAGTCTAATAAAATATTTCTAATGCTTAGTAGAAAACATAGGAATGAAAATATCATGAAGCACCACTTGCCTTGGTAGTTTGGAGAGTAGCTACACTCTTCACAATCACAATCACTAGCACCAAAATCTACACAAAGAATCATAGCCACAAATCACATACAAAACATATACAAACAAAAATACATGAATGCATGCAATATGATATGTGATGATTTTTAAAGTTCAACAAAGCAAGTGCACAGTACTAATTCAGAAACAAGTTAAAAACTTGCCAAACAACAATTATTTAAACCCTAAAACATTTCCTAAACAATTCATATACTCAAATTAGTCCTACACAAGTTTCTGCAAATAAAACCATTTTAACAGAAGCAAAACATTAAACACATTGCATAAACAGAAAGGGATTGCTCTCCTGATTCCATTGATATAAAATTTGTCAAATTCTAATGTGGGGATCAAAAGTTATAGCCAAAACAAATTCAAACTTTTAATAGATTCAAATCCTGTTTTTAAATCCTAACAGATGCCACGCGTCTTATTCTAATTGGCCCATACCGCTTCGCTCAGGATCGCGTCTGCGAGCCGTTAGATCTACTTAAACCGCATGGCTCAGATCTACTCATAACGATTCGTTAAGTGATCTAATCCTACACGCTGGATCCAGATCTGACGGCCCTGGATCAAACGACCAAAGCTGGGCGGCGCTGGCGGTGGCTACTGGCGGCAGCGAGCTCTGTCTATGGCGGCACGGTGCTACAGATGGCTCTGGGGTCGTCGGTGGTGCTTACCAGAGACGTGACGATGCGCTGATGCTCAACCTGGCGACGGCTTGGCAAGGGGCGCACAGAGTGGGTTGCTGGAGCTCGTCGAAGTTGCGGGCGGCGTCGGGCTTGGGTGGACGGCGATGTTGGTGATGCTCCTGGTCTCCCTAGCACGAACAAACGGCATCAGGTGATGCACAAGACTGTGGCGAACAACATCGTGTGAGTCAGAGGCAAAGGGGAACAAAGGGCTTACTGAATTTGGTCGCCGGAGCTGAGGGTGTCGTCGGGAGCTTGCAGTGTTGAACAGAATCGACGACCTGGGGCAGTATAGAAGGAACCAGCGGTGTCAGTAGATGCGCAAGGAAGTGGCGAGGCTGTCTGCAAGAACCAGAGGGAGAGGGGCGCACGAGGCTCACCGGAATCGGTCGCCGGAGTGCTCTCTGTCTGCGGTGGTGCGAGGATGAATGCGGGCAGCCTGGGGGCGTTTTGTGCTCGGAGTTTGGGGGGAAATGGAGAGGGGGCAGAGGGGGTTTAAGTAGGCCAGGCGGGGGCGTGAATTACTCCTGCAATCAACGCAAATTGACGAGCGAATCAACTAGGTAACGCACGGCGTGATTTGGGGAAGAACACGTCGCAGTGAGGGTGGAGACGACGACGCCGTGTGGGCCTTGGCTGTCAGCGAGAGAAACAGAGGGGAAGTGGGTCCTGTCTTTCAGTCACTCGGCGGGTGCGGGGGTGAGTGGAGAAAAACGGTTTGCGGGGTGGGGTTGCTGGGCCTAGTTGGGCCAGTTGGACCAGATTCGACTGAAGGCTTAATTTTTTCTCTTTTAAGCTTTTTCTATTTCTGTTTGCTTTTCTGAAATGGTTTTCAAACTTCAATTCAAATCTATTTGATTCCAAAACTTTTTAGGACTTTTGTACAATAAATCTTGTACTCCAGTAAGTGTCAAACATAGCTGTTCACTCAAACACACTTGGGTCTTTTGAAAAAAATAAAATAAAACCATGCCTTTATGAGGTGTGATAATAGGAATATATTTGATTTTTCTTCATATTCTGCTTTGAGACTTTGCTCAAGTATTTGAAATCACTTGAGTTTGGATTCTAAACAATACTGAATGATTAACAATACCTTTCTCAAATCAAGTAACACAAGGGCTTGAGTAAACTTACATAAAATATTGAGCAACAATGCTCCTGTTTTTGAAATGATCTTTGAAATGAAATCCTAAATGATCATGGATGCATGGATGATATGCATGAATTTGAAACATGATTTTTGGGATGTTACAAAAGATATTGTGGAAAGAACTTCTAATGATATTAAAATGCTTTGTAAACACTTTCAAATGGTTCAAACCCAACTTGATCAACTTGCTAAGGTACAAAAGGATATGCTAGTTAATGCTTCAGGAAATAAACATGCTTATGGAATTAGAACTAGGAGTGTTATATCTACTCAAGATCATTTATATATTGAAGGACACCCTAAAAGAATAGAGCAGGATTCCCAACAAGGTGAAGATAGTGGTAGTCCTCGTAAGAGGAAGAAAAATAAACATAAAGTAGTTGAGGAACCACTTGAACCTGCTATAGATCCTAATAGTATACCTGTCTCTGATGCTGAAACTGAGAGTGGTAATAATGACGAGTCTCCTGATAAGGAGGAAGGTGAGGAAGAACCTGAGAAGCACACTAAGAACACTAGGTACACAAAGGAAGATTTTATTGCTAATAAACATGGTAAAGAGAGAGAACCTTGGGTGCAGAAGCCTATGCCTTTTCCAGGTATGTAACACAAGTCAAAGGAGGAAGAACACTACAACAAGTTTTGTGAGTGGATGAAACCTTTATTCTTGCAAATTCCTTTGACTGATGCTATTAAATTGCCTCCTTATTCAAAGTATATGAAGGATATTGTCTCTAATAAAAAGAAGATTCCTAATGAGGAGATTTCTACTCTACTTCCTAATTATTCCTTCAATGGTAAGGTTCCAAAGAAACTTGGTGATCCAGGTATACCAACTATTCCTTGCTCCATTAATAATAATTATGTTAGAACTACTTTATGTGATTTGGGAGCTGGAGTTAGTGTTATGCATTTTTCTCTCTATAAGAGACTCCAGCTAGAAAAGTTGATACCAACTGATATATCTTTGCAAATGGATGATAAGTCAACTACTGTCCCTGTTGGTATATGTGAGGATGTTCTTGTTCAAGTTGCTCATAATTGCATGGTCTTAACTGATTTTGTTGTGCTTGAAATGCTTGAAGATGATAATATGTCTATTATTCTTGGGAGACCTTTTCTTAATACTACAGGTGCTGTCATCAATTGCAATCAAGGAAAAGTAACATTCAATATTAATGACAAAGAGCACACTGTCTATTTCCCCAAGAAGGTTGTTAAGAGCTATTGCCTGAATTCCATTGAAAATATTAAGGGCATCAAGGTTGGAGAAATATATTGTCCCATTCCACAAGAAAATTTTGAAACTATTATGATTGGGACCATTTCTATCAAGTATGAGGTAACATAATCACCTCGTGGAATGCAAAGTTTTGTTTCATATAAGATTGTTTTGGTAACAAGACTTGATCAACCTTGTTAACAAAAGGATTTTAATGAACAAAATAATGTTTCCACTGTGGTTATACTTGCTTTCGTTTTCCTTTCTCCTTCCTAGTATTTGCTTTAGCTTTAGTTTTGCTAGTTATTTGCTTGTTTGAGTTTCTTAAAGCTCCTGTAGTTTGGCTTTTGGTTTGCTTTTGCTTCTTATGAAAACATTGTTTCTGCGAGAAAATCAATTTTCATACCCTAAAAATTGGCCAAAAATAAAGTTTCCTGAAAAATCCCAGAAAATTCAAAATATATTTTTCCTCGAAAAAGGGGCAGAGAGGCACCAGAGGTGACCCAGGGGGCCACCCCAGGCCACCACACCTGTGGTAGGCGCGGGCCCACCACTAGTGGCGCCTAGGGGGGGTGCCCCACCTGGGTCCCTCGAGGCTGCCTCCTCAAGCCACCTTCTTTATCTATCCCGAAAAACACCGGAAAACTTTATCAAGCTCAAGTTCTTGCTGTTCTCGCTTACGATTTTCGATCTCCTTGTTCAGCCCATCTCAAGTGCTGATTTTTGGAGGGTTTTCTCCTTGGTATGTGTCTCCTCCACTTGTTCAATTAGATTTGTGATTGGTAGATTGTATCTTGAGTATTTTGCTGCTATAGGTGACAGGTTATTTGAGCTTGCTTGCTTGTTCCATGCTTAGAAACTTTGTTTTGATGCATGTGTAATCCTCTAGCAAGTTCCTATAGTAGTTTCTCTTCATTTATCAATTTAGAAATCACTTGGTTTGATGGTTGTCTAAAATTTTCAGCAAGGAAGATGAGTGCTTATCCACTGAATCAATATGACTTGATGGTGCATGAGCCAATGAAGTTCATCGTAAGGAGGCAGTTTTTCCTTCCAAATATCCATGCCATGAATTTATGAGAACTGCGGGGATCCTCCAAGATTTCCAAACTTTGGTTACAAATGCAGGGTTGGAGCACTTTTTTGAAGGTGAACCAATCCAATATGTTAAGCTAACCATGGCTTTTGTGCAGGACTTCCGGTTCACTTGGTCTACTTCTAATCCCAGGGTCCATTAGAAAATATATAATATACCTGTCGACCTGCCTTTTGCTGATTTCTGTGCAGCAATTGGAGTATCTTAGTGGGGATCTTGTGAGAAGATCAAGGAGAGGCCCAAGTCACTTGTTGATTTGTATGCTGAGATTTGCCAAGGTTTCGACTTTTCAAAGGAAAGAGGTAAAATTCAGAACATCCAGCTCCCAGCTATTAGATACTTTGCCTATTTCATTACCAAGTGTGTTCTTGCTAGAAAGACTGCTAAAAAGTTGCCTTCTTTTGATCTAGCTTTTATTGTAGCTGCTCTGAATAGGAATAGTTCTTATAGTTTGGGTGCTTTGATAGCTCACTGTCTCACCACCAACCGTGAGAAGGGTGGAATTTGTGGAGGTCTCATTGCTTCTAGGTTGCTAGCTTTCCATGGTTTAGAGCATCACTTTTCAGATTTTTAGTTCCCCATAGAGAGGCTTGATATTGAATCCATGATTCAGCATGGTTTTGTTTCTTTGGGAGCTAATGTGAGAAGTTTACCATATGAAATATCTTTTGCCCAGCAAGGTCGGAGAAAGGGTAGGACTGAGAAAATAGTTTATTTGCTTGCGCCTGCTTTGTTTAACTTTGATAACAGGCAAGGATGGTCACTTACGGAGGAGGAGGTTGACACATATGTGCGGGAACTCTCCCAGCAAGAGGAGAATGTTGAAGAGGATGCCGAAGACAATTCGGTTTAGCCCTCCAACTTGGAGAGTCTTCATACCAGCAGCCCTCATTTGATTGGGGCGCGTCTTCTTCTTCATCACAGGTGTCTGACTATGATCATTCCTATGATGACCCACCAGCATGGGGTTACTATTCCCGTTATTGAGCCCCACTTAGGCCAAAAGCCTAAGCTTGGGGGGAGGTATACCGACGTCAGACTCATATATATATATGTATCATGTTTGGTCGGTTCTTTGTATATTCATTGTTTCGGTTTCTTTTTGGTTCTTGTTGCTTCTTTCTCAAAAACCCAAAAATACCAAAAATATTTTCTTTGTTTCTCTTGGTTTGTTTCTTTGCTTTGGTTTGCCTTAAAAGAAAAATCCAAAAAGATTTTGGTTTGTTTTGCTTTCGTTTGGTTTTTCTTTGTTTGCTTGTTTCTAAAAAAATGAAAACACCAAAAATATTTGTTCTTCTTCTTTGGTTTTGTGAGTTCTTTGCAGGGTTCAGCCGTCCTCATTGGATTTTGGTTTCATGTTAATTATTCAAGTCACACAAGTGAAGGGCAATAATGAATATTAAGATAACTTGAGGTGTGGTAAGAGGCTGGTAACGAACTCTATTTGTTTCATTCTTGTACATATACTCATCATTGTGAGCATGCTTAGCCTGTTTGTGTAAGGTGTATGTCATTATGGATGCTTAGTAGTTCTTGCTTGTCTATGATTAGCTCCAGCTTGCTAATAGTTTGTAGCATGTCATATGAATGTTTTCTTGCATTGTTCTATTCATATTTTGGTATGATATTGTGGTAACCTCCTATGATTGTTCATGTGAATCGACTTGGCACATGCTCACACATGCATATGACTAATCAATAGTCAGTAAGCCTCGATGATTTATTTTGCCTCAGAGTTCTTGATATCACTTTCATGCCATAATTAGTCCTTTTTTGTTGCAAGCATAATTATGACAGCTATTGCTCTCTCGTTTGTTGCTCCCTCTCTATTGCTAGCCTTCACTTGCACTGAGTATGTGCTCTACCTGTGCTTCCAACTCCCCAAAACCAATATTGCCAGCTGTGTCCACCATACCTACCTATTAGCATCATTTGCTATTTCAGTGCATATTCAATATGCCGTGTTTTCTTCCAAAATAAAATGTTTGTCTGTTTTGAGAAAGTTAGTTAGTAAAGCTCTCACGAACTTGACGACACACTTTATTCCTTGCGCTTAATGATCCTGAACCATTGTGACTAGTCCATGAAAGTTATATGCTTGCTAATTATATACGGGGAGTCAGCAGAACCGTGCTGTCAAAGGGAACACTTTCAACACTTTTTGGATATCTCATCCAGTTGATTCCTTACTATTTTGTTTATGGATGTCGACGATGTGAAATAAAAGGGGAAGTTGTTAGTTCATGGAGTTCATACATTGTGTTAGACAAAACGCCTGGGCCGCTAGCCTAAGCCATGCTTAATCATGGTGGAAACTTGCAGCATCACTATAATGAGCATCTATGAAGCATCCTCAATAAAAAGCTATGCATATGGTAAATAAAAAGATTGCTGAGATGCTTATTGTCTGCTTGCCTTGTCATTTTGGTTATGTGAAAGCTCCTATACCATGTGCAAGGGGTACCCCGTTGGCGATTCTCGATGATATGCATGTATTTACAATGACAAGAACTTTCAGGTGACCAAAGTTGAGTAGCATGCAGAGCGACCCTCGTACTCAAGGGACTTGGGATTTCCAGTCTATGGTCTGCCAAGCATATGATTTAGAGTGGACCTCACTCTCACCTTAACCACATGCAGATGCCTATGATAGGGGCAATGAGAGATCAAAGCTAATGAGTATCTTCCTTTCAGCATTAGGAAGCCTTTCAAACCTTCACAAAACCGTTTTCACAATTTTGTTGAGTCACCACTTATTCTATGAGCACCTTCTTGAGAGCATAGTTGTCATTCTTGTGTTTGTTCCAAAACTTGGTTAATTATGTCATGACTTTGATGCTTGTATCTCTGATATCTTTACTTCTAGTCTTCATGTGAACTTCAAAGGTGCCTTGGCATTTATATTATGCTCTTCAAACAAAGACAAGTGAGATACCACCTTATCATACCTTATTATGAGCACTGCAATGTTGCTTGTGTTTATGTTTCATGCTACTTATTATTATTGAGTTGGTTTCTCTTCATAGCTTGCAATGACTATTGAGTAGACTTAGTTGCATACTCCTTATTATGAATTGTCTAAGCATCTACTCCTGTGCTAAGAATATATACATCATATGAAGCAAACTGTTCATGAAAGTTCTTTTATCGCACTCAGTTTTCAACTAAATTGCTTGAGGACAAGCAATAAGCTAAGCTCGGGGGGAGTTGATATGTCCAAAACGTATCTACTTTCTTGAACACTTTGCTATTGTTTCTTCTCTAAAATTGTGTGATTTGGATACAACTAACATGGACTGACGTTGCTTTCAGCTGAATTACCTTGGTGTCTTGTTTTTGTGCATAAAATGAACTATCAGGAAAAATCCCGAAAAATATGCCAAAAACTATTTCTCACCAGAAGATCCACGGAGCCATAAGGGGAGACAGAGAGGAGGTCTGGGGGCCCAGACCCACCCCAGGCGAGGGCCCACCTGACCTGCGCTTGGAGGGGGTTTGGCCACCCCAGGCAGCTCCTCGGCCTCCCTCTGTGCCTATAAGTTGCCTTCTGACCTAAAAACTCAGGGAGGGCGATAGTTTTCCAAAGAGAGTTCCGCTCTGCCGTCGCCACCAGAAACCAAGATTCGGATACAGAAACTCCGTTCTGGCACCCTGCCGGGACGGGGATTTTGGAGAGGATCATCGCCATCGTCATCATCAATGCATCTCCATCAACCACCGATGTTTCTCTCATCCATGAGTGAGTAATCCCCCGCTGTAGGCTTGGGATGGTAGGGATTGGATGAGTTCTATCATGTAATCAAATAAGATCTGTTAGGGGCATAGTGCCTAGTATCTCTATTAGTGCTATTTGACGTTGTTGCAACTTGTTGTGCTTAATGCTTGTCACTAGGGCCCGAGTGCCATGATCTCAGATCTAAACTTATTATTGAATCATTATGATAGTATTGTTTGTGATCTTATCTGCAAGTTGTGTATAAAGGGTTTCGCAGCATAGTAAATCAAAAAAATTCTACGGATGCGAACGGGAAAGCCAAGATCTAATCTAGGAGATGCAATCAACAAGAGGGATAGATAAGTTCTTCATACCCTTGAACAAATCGCACAGCGGAAACGTTCAACAGAACGTGGGTGATGTATTCGAACTAGCCTTCTCCTCCTCGCGATCCGATCCGATCCAACGCCGCAAGTGGCGACGCCTCCGAGAGATGCACACGTACGGCACCGTGACGTCTCCTCCTTCCTCGGTCCATCAAGTGGGGTGTAGAGATAGATTGGATCTACAGCACGACGGCATGGTGCAATGGTGGAGAGTTTCTGCGGCAGGGCTTCGCCTACACGCAGTCGGGAGAGAGAGAGAGAGGTAGGGCAGCAGCTGGAGGCTAGGGTTTGGGGTGAGGGGAGGGTGCACCCCCATCCCACCTTATATAGGTGGCTAGCCGCCCCCCTTTCCCCCTCCTCCAAGCCCTAGGGCGGCGGCCCCAAGGGTGGAGTGGGGGGCAAGTCTTCCCCCTTCTAGAAGGTCCCCTAGGGTTTTGGCCGGCTGGGCCTATGGGGCCTTGTGCCCCTGGCCCAATGCGGCCAAGGCACTCCCTCGTAGGCCCACGCACCCCTCCGACAGGTGGGGCCACGTTGGTCCCACTCCAGAAGCTTCTAGAACCTTCCGGTACAATACCGAACATTCCGAAACAATTCCGAAATCCAAAAAATGCTTTCCTTTATATGAATCTTATTCTCCGGACCATTTCGGAACCTCTCGTGATGTCCTGGATCTCATCCGAGACTCCGAACAAAAACTCATAAACCAATTATCCATTCTATCCTAGCGTCGAGACACGTTAAGTGTGTGACCCTACGGGTTCGAGAATATGCAGACATGATCTTCTATCAATAATCAACAGCGGGATCTGGAAATCCATATTGACTCCCACATATTCATCGATGATCATATCGGATGAACCACGATGCCAGGATTCAATTAATCCCATATATATATTCCCTTCGTCACGCGATATTTTACTTGCCCGAGATTCGATCATTGGTATCTGCATATATAGTTCAATCTCGTTCACAGCAAGTACTTTACTCGTTCCGTAATCCGATATCACTTTGTGATTAACTCCTTAACCACGTGCTTGCAAGCAGTGTTGTTATCGATTACCGAGTAGGCCCGAAGTATATCTCTCCGACTCGGGAGGGACAAATCCCATCTCGATACATACAACCCAACAAGTACTTTCCGATCACCTGAGAGACACCTTTATGATCACCCTCTCATAGGATGACGTTTGATGACCTCAAAGCTTTCTTCCGATACCAGGGAGTTGCATTATCTCATGGTCTAAGGAATACAATATTTGACATAAGAAAAAGCTTCGCAAATATGAACAAGATTACACGATCTAATTGCTCTGCTTGATTTGGGTCTGTCCATCATATCATTCTCCTAATGACATGATCTCATTATTAATTGACAACTCATGTCTATGGTTAGGAAACCTTAACCATCATCAATCAATGGGCTAGTCCATAGAGGCGTACTAGGGACACGGTGTTGTTCATAAACCCCACAAGTATCAAAGTTTCCGCTTAATACAATTCTAGCATGGAATATAAAATTTATCATGAACAAGAATTATAATAATAACATCTTTATTATTGCCTCTAGGGCATAATTCGAACAGTCTCCCACTTGCACTAGAGTCGATAATATAGTTTACATCTGGCAACAATCTAACACCCATGGCACTAAGGTGATGATCATGTTTTGCTCGTGGAAGAGGTTTAGTCAACGGATCTGCGACATTCAGATTCGTATGTACTTTGCTAATCTTCAGATCTCCATCTAATATATAATCTCGAATTATATGAAACTTGTGGTTGATGTGCTTGGTCTTTGGATGATATCTTGGTTCCTTAGCTAGTGCTATGGCGCCAGTGTTGTCGCATAATATCTCCAGTGGGTCCAAGGCACTTGGAACCACACCAAGCTCAGTGATGAAGTTCCTGATCCAAACTCCTTCACTTGATGCTTCTGCAGCAGCCATATATTCCTCTTCTACTGTAGATACCACGATCACGCTTTGCTTGCAGCTTCTCTAGCTCACAATTCCTCCATTCAAAATATAAACGTATCCTGTCTGAGATTTAGAATCATCCTTGTCGGTGTCGAAACTAGCATCGACGTAACCATTTACGACGAGATGCTCATCACCTCCATAGACCAAGAACATTTCTTTAGTACTATTTAAATACTTTAGGATGTTCTTTACGGCTGTCCAGTGTTCCACTCCTGGATCACTTTGGTATCTTCTCGTCAAACTAAGAGCATTGGACACATCCGGTCTAGTACATAACATGGCATACATGATAGAACCTATGGCCGAGGCATATGGCACTTTGCTCATAGTTTCTCTATCGTTTACCATAGCTGGACACTGAGCCTTGATCAATATCTTACCTGACAACATGGGCACTAAACCTTTCTTTGCCTTATCCATTCTGAACCTTTTCAGAACTTTGTCTAGGTATGTACTTTGGCTTAAAGCTATTAGGCGTCTTTGTCTATCTCTATAGATTTTGATGCCTAATATATAAGCAGCTTCTCCTAGGTCTTTCATTGAGAAACATTTGTTCAAATAACTCTTCACATCGTTAAGCATATCAATGTCATTTCCAATAATCAATATGTCATCCACATATAGTACCAAAAATGTCACTGAGCTCCCACTCATTTTCTTGTAGATACAAGCTTCGTAGCAATTTGGAACAAATACAAAGCTCTTGATCACTTGATCAAAACGAAGGTTCCAACTCCGAGATGCTTGCTTCAGTCCATAAATGGAACGTTGAAGTTTGCACACCTTATCAGCATCCTTAGGATCGACAAAACCTTCGGGTTGCATCATATACAACTCTTCATCAATGTTGCCATTGAGGAACGCAGTCTTGACATCCATCTGCCATATTTCATAATCATGAAACGCAACAATTGCTAATAAAATCCGAATGGACTTGAACATCACCAGGGAGAGAAAGTCTCATCATAGTCAACACCTTGAACTTGTCGAAAACCTTTCGCGACAAGTCGAGCTTTATAGACAGTAACATTACCATCTACGTCTGTTTTCTTCTTGAAAATCCATTTGCACTCAACGGCCTTTCGGTCGCTAGGAGGGTCCACCAAAGTCCATACTTGGTTTTCGCTCATGGATCCCAATTCAGATTTCATGGCCTCTAGCCATTTCTCAGAGTCTGGGCTCATCATTGCTTCCTCATAGTTCGCAGGTTCACTGTTGTCTACCAACAAGACAGTTAAGACAGGGTTGCCGTACCACTCAGGAGGGGCACGTGACCTTGTCGACCTGCGACGTTCAGCAGTAGCATCGTCCGAAGTTTCATGATCCTCATCATTAGCTTCCTCTCTTGTTGGTGCAGGCGGCACTGGAACAATTTCAGGTGCTGCGCTACTCTCCAACTCGAGAGAAGGTTCAATAACCTCGTCTAGCTCTACCTTTCTCCCACTCACTTCTTTCGAGATAAACTCCTTCTCAAGAAAGGATTCGTTCTTTGCAACAAACACTTTGCCTTCGGATCTGTGGTAGAAGGTATACCCAATTGTTTCCTTAGGGTATCCTATGAAGACGCATTTCTCCGCTTTGGGTTCGAGCTTGTCCGGCATCAACTTCTTGACGTAAGCTTCGCATCCCCAAACTTTAAGAAACGACAACTTAGGTTTAGCACCAAATCATAGTTCATACGGTGTCGTCTCAATGGATTTATATGGTTCCCTATTTAAAGTGAATGCAGTGGTTTCTAATGCATAACCCCAAAATGATAACGGCAAATCTGTAAGAGACATCATCGATCGCACCATATCTAATAGAGTTCGATTCTGGCGTTCAGACACACCATTGCGCTGTGGTGTTCCGGGTGGCGTGAGTTGCGAAACAATTCCGCTTACTTTAAGATGCGTGAGAAAATCATAACTCAAATATTCACCTCCATGATCGGATCGTAGAAATTTAATTTTCTTGTTACGATGGTTTTCCACTTCGTTCTGAAATTCTTTGAACTTTTCAAACGTTTCAGATTTATGTTTCATTAAATAGATATACCCATATCTACTTAAGTCATCAGTAAAAGTGAGAAAATAGCGATATCCACCACGCGTCGAAACACTCATTGGTTCGCATACATCGGTATGTATGATCTCCAACAAGTCCGTTGCTCGCTCCATTATTCCGGAGAACGGGGTTTTGATCATCTTGCCCATGAGGCACGGCTCGCACGTGTCAAATGATTCAAAATCAAGAGACTCCAAAAGTCCATCAGAATGGAGTTTCTTCATGCATTTTACACCAATATGACCTAGACGGCAGTGCCACAAATAAGTTGAATTATCACTATCTACTTTGCATCTCTTAGCCTCAATGTTATGGATGTGTGTTTCATTGCTTTCGAGATTCAGAAGAAATAAACCATTCACAGCAGGTGCATGACCATAAAAGATGTTATTCATATAAATAGAACAACCATTATTCTCCGATTTAAATGAATAACCGTCTTGCAATAAACACGATCCAGATATAATGTTCATGCTCAACGCAGGCACGTAAAAACACTTATTAAGGTTTAAAACTAATCCGAAGGTAAAACTAAGGAGAGTGTGCCGACGGCCATCACATCAACTCTTGATCCGTTGCCAACGCGCATCGTCACCTCATCCCTTGCTAGCCGTCATCTATTCCGTAGCTCCTATTTCGAGTTACGAATATTAGCAACTGAACCAGTATCAAATACCCAGGCACTGCAACGAGTGCTAGTAAGGTAAACATCAATAACATGTATATCAAATATACCTTTAATGGTGCTAGCCTTCTTGTCCGCTAAGTACTTTGGACAGTTGCGCTTCCAGTGACCCTTGTCTGCAATAGAAGCACTCAGTGTCCGGCTTAGGTCCAGACTTGAGCTTCTTCTCAGCAGGGGCAACGCGCTTGCCGCTGCCTTTCTTGAAGGATTTCTTGGCACCCTTCCCTTTCTTAAAGCTAGGGGGCTTGTTGACCATCAACACATGATTATCTTTCTTGATGTCCACCTCCGCAGCTTTCAGCTTAGCGAAGAGCTCAGTGATCGTATCGGTGGAACCAATCTGATTATGAGTAACTACAAAACCTTTGTAGCTAGGAGGGAGTGATTGCAGAACTCTGTCAATCTTGAGCTCTTCTGGAATCTTGCAGTCCAGTTGCTCAAGACGTTGAGTGTAGCCCCACATCTTAATGGCGTGCTCACTAACGGAACTTCCTTCCTCCATCTTGCAGTTAAAGAATTTCTCAGAGATCTCATATCTCTCAGAACGGGCCTGAGTCTGAAACATGGTTTTCAGTTCCTCAAGAATCTCAAAGGGCCCGGCGAACTCCTCAAAACGATTGTGAAGGTCCGATTCCATAACAAACAACATGGTGCTCTTAATCACACCATAATCATCTTTGCGCGACTGATAAACAGCTTTTTCATCAGCCGGCGCATCTATAGCAGGGGCGTCACCTAGCGCTTTCTCAAGGACATAGTCCTTTTGTCCGCCAGCGAGAATGATTCTCAGATTGCGGAACCAGTTGGTGAAGTTAGACCCATTGTTCTTAAGCTTTTCTTTCTCAGCAAAAACATTGAAGTTGAAGTTGTACTTAGCCATTTGATCTACAAAATTTGCAAGTACAATTTAGACTATGTTCATGATAACTAGTTCAACTTAATCAAATTACTAGATGAACTCCCACTAAATTCAACATTCCTCAAGTTGTTTAGTGAACATGATCCAAATTCACCACACCTAATCCGATCTTCACGACAAGAGATGTGGTTTCGATGGTGGACAACAAAGTGTCGATCATATCATTCATATGACTCATGCTTAACCTTTCGGTTCGTGTGTTCCGAGGCCATGTCTGTACATGCTAGGCTCGTCAAGTCAAACCCAAGTATTTCCGCATGTGCAAAACTGGCTTGCACGCGTTGTATGTGAACATAGAGTTTATAGCACCCGATCATCACATGGTGCTTGAACACGACGAACTTTCGCAAAGGTGCATACATGGGGAGAACACAATTTTATCTTGATCTTTAAGTGAGGAATCATCTTATGATGCTACTGTCGCGATCTAAGCATAATAAGATACATAAAAGGATAAACATCATGCATATAATTTTATGTGACATGGTATAGCCAATCTCCGCGCAATGATCTCCATCTTGTGCATGCCAGCATGATCTCCATCACTCCACCATGATTTCCTCCACCATGAATAGCAGCTACAACTATTGCTAACTACTTAGCGATAAAGTAAAGCTATTACATGGCGTATAAGAAGTTGACACACAGGTCATACACAATTATAAAGACAACCATATGGCTCCTGCCGGTTGTGTACTCATCGACATGCAAGTCGTGAAATATTACAAAACATGATCATTGCATACAACATACACATCATATCTTAGGCCATACCATATCACACAAACACACCCTGCAAAAACAAGTTAGACGCCTCTACTTTGTTGTTGCATGTTTTACGTGGCTTATGGGAGTAACAAGCTAAGAACGATTCTTACCTACGAAAAGCCACAATGGTGATATTATGGTTGCCAATATCCGGTGTAAATCCCATGACAACTATAGTGAGAGAAACTGGCATCCACCAGCCGCATGCGTGGAACAAGCCACACGTTAAGTGCGGAGCCGGTCTCGCGAACGAGGTCGCGTAAAGTTGGCCTGGACCGCTTCGATCTCACTATCCCACGTCATAAGAAGTACACAACAAGAGGCTTGCAACAGAAAACATCAACGCCCGCAATAAGCACATTGTGTTCTACTCGTGAAACACATCTACGCATAGATCTAGCTCTGATACCACTGAAGGATTTCGCAGCATAGTAAATAAAAAAATTCTACGGATGCGAACGGGAAAGCCAAGATATAATCTACGAGATGCAATCAACGAGAGGGATAGATGAGATCTTCATACCCTTGAAGAAATCGCACAGCGGAAACATTCACCAGAACGTGTGTGATGTAGTCGAACTAGCCTTCTCCTCCTTGCGATTCGATCCGATCCAACGCCGCAAGTCATGACGCCTCCGAGAGATGCACACGTACGGCACCGTGACATCTCCTCCTTCCTCGGTCCAGCAAGTGGGGTGGAGAGATAGATTGGATCTACAGCACGACGGCGTGGTGCAATGGTGGAGAGTTTCTGCGGCAGGGCTTCGCCTACACGCAGTCGGGAGAGAGAGAGAGGTAGGGCACCAGCTGGCGGCTAGGGTTTGGGGTGAGGGGAGGGTGCGCCCCCAGCCCACCTTATATAGGTGGCTGTCCGGCCCCCTTGCCCCCTCCTCCAAGCCCTAGGGCGGCGGCCCCAAGGGCGGAGTGGGGGGCAAGTCTTCCCCCCCTTCTAGAAGGTCCCCTAGGGTTTCCCCTAGGGTTTTGGCTGGCTGGGCCTATGGGGCCTTGTTCCCCTGGCCCAATGCGGCCAGGGCACTCCCTCGTAGGCCCACGCACCCCTCCGACAAGTGGGGCCACGTTGGTCCCACTCCAGAAGCTTCTAGAACCTTTCGGTACAATACCGAACATTCCGAAACAATTCTGAAATCCAAAAACTGCTTTCCTTTATATGAATATTATTCTCTGGACCATTCCGGAACCTCTCGTGATGTCCTGGATCTCATCCGAGACTCCAAACAAAAACTCATAAACCAATTATCCATTCTATCCTAGCGTCGAGACACGTTAAGTGTGTGACCCTACGGGTTCGATAATATGCAGACATGATCTTCTATCAATAATCAACAGCGGGATCTGGAAACCCATATTGACTCCCACATATTCATCAATGATCATATCAGATGAACCACGATGCCAGGATTCAATTAATCCCATATATATATTCCCTTCGTCACGCGATATTTTACTTGCCCGAGATTCGATCGTTGGTATCTGCATACCTAGTTCAATCTCGTTCACAGCAAGTACTTTACTCGTTCCATAATCCGATATCACTTTGTGATTAACTCCTTAACCACGTGCTTGCAAGCGGTGTTGATATCGATTATCGAGTGAGCCCGAAGTATATCTCTCCGACTTGGGAGGGGAAAATCCCATCTCGACACATACAACCCAACAAGTACTTTCCGATCACCTGAGAGACACCTTTATGATCACCCCTCTCATAGGATGACGTTTGATGACCTCAAAGCTTTCTTCCGATGCCAGGGAGTTGCATTATCTCATGGTCTAAGGAATACAATATTTGACATAAGAAAAAGCTTCACAAAGATGAACACGATGACACGATCTAATTGCTCTGCTTGATTTGGGTCTGTCCATCATATCATTCTCCTAATGACATGATCTCATTATTAATTGACAACTCATGCCTATGGTTAGGAAACCTTAACCATCATCAATCAATGAGCTAATACATAGAGGCGTACTAGGGACACGGTGTTGTTCATAAACCACACAAGTATCAAAGTTTCCGCTTAATACAATTCTAGCATGGAATATAAACTTTATCATAAACAAGAATTATAATAATAACATCTTTATTATTGCCTCTAGGGCATAATTCCAATAGTGTACACATGATTGGGACAATCGGAGGGGATGGCTATGGTGTGAGGATCACATGTGTTCATGGAGTGTTAATGCTTTGCTCAGGTGCTCTATTAAAAGGAGCACCTTAATTGCTAGTAGTTCCCTAGAGGCCCCGCTGCCACGGGCTGGCTGGACAGAAGATGTTGTGCAAGTTCTCATTGCGAGTACATATGACTATATTTGGAGCACATGCCTAGGATTGTTTAGTACTTGGATGCTTGTTATTATTTATCTGCAATGCCCTAGTTCTTGAAGTTACATGTTTAGACTCATCCATGCAACGCCCGTCCATCCATCCCTATGCCTACTGCACTTGAACCCTACTGTTACCGTTACTGTTACTATTGCGCCTGTTTCATTGTTGCTGTTGCTTTGCTATTGCTACTACAAACTGTTGCTACTGATAAACTTCTGTGAGCAAGAACTATTTCCAGGTGCAGCTGAACTAACAACTCAATTGTTAAGGCTTGCAAGTATTCTTTGGCTCCCCTTGTGTAGAATCAATAAATTGGGTAATACTACCCGCGAAGACTGTTGTGATCCCCTATACTTGTGGGTCATCAAGTTTTAAAGAAGCTTGGTCTATAATCTCCGCTTTACATAGGGAAACTGAGCCTAAGATGAGTCTTAGCTTGGTTATTGATAGTTTCTACTGCGGTATTTCTCTTTGTTATAGATATGCTTTGGATGTTGTGGCTGAGAAAGACATTTTGCTATGTACTGAGGATGAAGCTTTTGATGCCATAAAGAAATTGATTATGATTTATGGTACCCCTGGCAAGTCTGATTCCTCTTTCACAAATATTTTTGCTAGGTTGAACACTCTTGAGACCAGTATTGCTGCTATGAACAGTTGTTATCACACGCTTAGGGCTTACCATGATTATGTTCCTATAAACTCTGTGACTTAAAAGTGGTTTCCCACGATCAAAGTCTCTATAAATACTACCCTTTTGATGCTCGCTGTGATATCATGTCTGAATTTTGTCTCATGCCTAAAGATATTTATGATTCTTTGAGTCTTTGGGGGCTTTCTAAAGGAGGAGAGGAAATCTCTCTTACTAATAATGCCACTTTATTACCCATTAGAATAGCTGAAGGTGTGTTTACAAAAATCTTAGGGAAAATGGTGTCTATTGATTATCTTTTTATTGAATGTGTAGGCAAAGGATAAATTACACTTGGAAGATCCCTACCGAAACACCTTGGAGCAGTAATAGATGTGGGAAAAGGCATTATGCATTTTGCTCCTCCAGTAAGCAATCATATTTTCCCTAAAGGGAAGAAGGAAGGTAAGAAAGGAAAGAACAAGAGAGTTGCTTCTTCATTTGAAAATACTTGATTCTTCTTGCTTCTTGTGCCTAACTTAAAGGCGTTAAAGAAAAGTACTTGTTGGGAGATAACCCAGGAGTTTCCTTGAGTCTTGGAAGTTATTACTTCAGTAATGACCTCTTCTTATCCTTTTTATTTGCTTTTTGTCCCAAGAATGACCTCTAATGAGAGGGAAGTAAGATTTGGGGAGTTGCTGTCCCGAAACAGATTTCTGTCCTCCACCATAAATATTCGGGAGGAGTCCCTGTAACTCGGATTGATATCAAAATTTACGAATAAATCCCGCAGTATGTTAGATAACTTTTGTTAGTTCAACACTTTTTAATTTGAGCAACAAGAGGTCTTCAAAAAAATCAGTTTCTACCTGCTGGTCTGTTTTGAGAGATTTCTGCCATCATTTGCATTTGCTTCTTATTGATTCCTTTTTGAGTTCTCTTTTGGGGAATTGAGCTTTTTGAAGGAGTTACTACAGTATTTTGTGTTTTTAGTGGAAAGTTTTGTTGTTCCAAAGCTTTGCCTAAGGTCTAATATCTTTTGAATACACTAATGTTGCTAATGAAGATTGTGTGAAGTTTTGTATGAAGGAAAAATTTCAGGTGTAGAGAGAGAATGATGTAATGAGATGAAGAATGGACAAAAGCTCAAGCTTGGGGATGCCATCCCGATGTCACCCCAAGAAATATCCAAGAGGTACAAGCGTCAAAGCTTGGGGATGCCCAATGCATCCCCTTCTTCATCAATAAAAAGCTTAGGTCTATCTAGACACTTCATTTTTATTGTTTCATGCATAAGTTATGTTGTTCTTAGAGTGTATTAGTTTTCGTTTGGTTTGCTTAGTTTGTTTAGTTTGATTTAATAAAGTAGTTTGGACCCCCGTTCTCGCTGTGTTGTCTTGCAAATAAGTTGCTTGGTGTTGGAAAGGAGTAGGAAGTTCTTGCTTGAAAGTGCAAGAGGAGCTTGCATTGACTGTGACTTAGACTTTAGCATGACATGCTAGGTGTTGTTTTGACCTTATGCTTAGTGATTATTGATGTAGCATGTCTTGTTCCAAACAATTGGGATTGCTTAGTGTGCCTTGAAGAAATTATGCGTTGTTTTAGCATGCAAAAGCATAGTATTGTGGTATTCTCCTTTGATGCTTTGTTTGGATGGACTTGCCACATGCTCACACCATGTTGTGACCGTGAACAAGTCACCATAGCCTCTATGATCATTTATTCCTTGACTTGTAGTACCACTCTATGCTTTGATTAGTAATGTTTTGTTGCTCTGCATGATTATGGCCATTATTGCTCTCTTAGTTGGTCGCTCCCAGTCTTTTGCTAGCCTCCACTTGTATGAGTAAGCTCTACTCATACTTTCAACTCCCAAGAAACTAAGTTATTCCAAAGTATCCACTATAAATCCCTATGCATGGTGTGTTACACCATTCCACGTTATTCTTGTTTTCAGCTACCTTCCAGTTAAAAAGTCTATTTGTTATGTGAAAACTTAGTGATTGAAGCTCTCACAATCTTGATGGCACACTTTATATTCTTTGCCCCTAATAAACTTGAACGATTGTGTCATCTATGTTGTATATGCTTGCACTTATACATTGAAATTAGCAGAACCGTGCTGTCACGGGGAACGTTTTCAACATTGCACTTGTACTTTGTACTCAGTTGATATCATGCTCTTTTGTCTATGGATGTCACAGGTGTGAAATAAAGAGGGAACTTGTAAGTCCATGGAGTATGTATTTTGTGTTAGAGAAACGCCTGGGCCGCTAGCCTAAGTCATGCCTAATCATGGTGGAAACTTGCAGCATCACCATAGTGAGCTATCTATGAAGCATCCTCAATAAAAATCTATGCATATAGTAAATAAAAAGATCGCTGAGATGCTCATTGTCTGCTTGCCTTGTCATTTTGGTTATGGCATAGCTCTTGTACCATGTGCAAGGGGTACCCCGTTGGCGGTTCTCTATGATACGCATGTACTTACAATGATAAGAACTTACAGGTGACTGAAGTTGAGTAGCATGAGGTGTGGCCCTCGTATTCAAGGGACTTGAGATTGCCAACTTATACTTTGTCAAGCATATACTCCATCTTTGTTCACTTTAACCTTAAATCACTTCAAGATGCTTATGATAGGGGCAATGAGGGCTGAAAGCTAACAAGTACCATAATTTTTGGAAGCTCTTTTTGAAACTTGAAATCCCTGCTTCCCTATGAAGGGACTTTCTTCCACCATTATTTGAGTCTCCACCTTCTACCTTTAGGAACCATTAAGAGAACATAGTTGTCATTCTGTGTGCAGTGTCCC
Organism: Avena sativa; assembly: GCA_916181665.1. Taxonomy (NCBI): domain Eukaryota; kingdom Viridiplantae; phylum Streptophyta; class Magnoliopsida; order Poales; family Poaceae; genus Avena; species Avena sativa. Next base: position 439,996,928 of record OV702293.1, on the reverse strand, counting down.
AAAACTTATTGATTGATGCATATTGTGATATTACTTGTTCTTGTGCTACTTCTTTCTAGTCACCCTTGTGAACTTTGAAGGTGTCCTATGCATCTATTTGCTACTCTATGAGGGACAAGCTGAATGCCACTATGATATGTTTTCTGTATGTGAAACAAACAAACATTTTTCAATGCATGTTATTCATGATCTTTGTTTGTAGCCTTTCATGTTGCATGCATAGTTACTATGTCCTATTGTTAGAACTCCATCTTTCATGCACATGTTTAGAGTTCTTGGTTCCCAGCTTTCAATGCTTGCAAATGGTTTGATCTTGGTCTTGATGGTGCATGTCACCTCAAAAATTATTGTTTTTATCACTTACCTACTCGAGGACGAGTAGGAGTTAAGCTTGGGGATGCTTGATACGTCGGAAACGTATCTATAATTTTTGATGCTCCATGCTTGTTTAGTATCTACTTTGCTTTTCTTTGTCTACACTTTGAGGTGTTTTTATATCTTTTATAGAACTAACCTATTAACAAGTTGCCACAATGCTAGTTACCTGTTTCTTTTGTTTTTGGTTCCAGAAAGGCAGAAAATCAATATTCTCGGAATTGGATGGGACAAAAGCCAAAGTCAATATTTTACCTTGGGGACACGAATCCAGAAAACGAGACGGAGATGCAAACCAGGGCGTACAAACCCCCTAGGCGCGGCTAGGGTTGGGCCCGCGCCTAGGCAGGGTGTGGCCCCCCTAGTCGCCTCCCGGCCTCGCCTCTTCGCCTATAAGAAGCCCTCGATGCAGAAACCCTAAGTACCCAAACAAAACTCCACGAAACGTTCTGTAGCCGTCGCCACCATCATCCCTAGATCGGGGGATCTGAAGTTCTTCCCGGCACCCTACCGGAGGGGATATCATCCTGGAGGCCATCTCTCTGGTATGATGCGTGAGTAGTTCCACCTTGGACTATGGGTCCATGTAGTAGCAAGATTGTTGTATCTCCTCCTTGTGCTTTCATGTATAGATCTTGTGAGCTCCGTTCATGATCAAGATCTAATATATTTGTAATCATGCATGTTGTGTTTGCGGGGATCCAATGAATATTGAGATTACTATGTCAGATTGATTAATGGTTTTGTCTTTATGATTCTATCATGTCTGTGTTGTTTGTGATCTTGCATGCTCTCTGTTGGGGATATGCTATATGGGTATCCTCATAGCATGTCTCTTATCCGACTAACCCGGGTGGCCCGTAGTCGGTAGCATGGCATATGGCCTGCTGGGCGGCCCAGTTAGGTGGATCCAGAAGGGAGGCCCATGCCGGATAAAGGAAGGCTGTGGTGGAGTCGCCAGCGTACCCGGAGCCTTGGAGTACAAGATACACAAGACTAGTGATAGACGGTGTAGGACTCTGTAACTTGTCCGGCTAGGACTTTTCCCTGTAACCCTGGGATCCGACGACTATATAAGTCGGACCTATGGGAGCCTTTAGGGCATCGTTTTTACATACACCTCGCACAGCGAACCTATCTCTGTAACTCGGCGTATTGCCATTATAGTGATTTATAGCAGGAGTAGGATTCCGCCACCGTCGTGGGATCTGAACCTGGGTAAGCTGTGTTACCTCGTACCCGTCAACCGCCCGCCTTACCCCACGTCTCTAAACACGCACTGTGAGGACCCCTCCATGGTGTACTCGTCGGCAATACCACGACAGTTGGCACCCACCATGGGGCAAGAGGCGCTTCAGGCTCTTCAGCGGGCGAGGACCAAGATCTTCGCGGGAATCGGCGAAACCATAGCCATCGGGCATGTTCTCTTCTCCGGCAACATTCTGATCGTCCCACCCGACGAGTTCTGGATCCCGGCGAAAACGAACCCTACGCGGTGTTCGATCGTTCCTATCGGAGACATCCACCTCTTCATGGGCAAAACCGACTCGGGCACTAGTTCCCTGGGAGTCGGAGGAGCATCAAGACCCGCACGGACCGCCTACGGGCAGGATACGTTCGCGGAAGGATTGATGTCGGATCTCTCTTCGGAGTTTGCCGGCAAAGATCAGAAAACATCAAGGCTCGCACGGACCGCCTACGGGCAGGATACGTTCGCGGAAGGATCGATACTGGGTCTCTCTTTGGAGTTTGCCGGCAAAGATCGGAAAAATCCAAGGCCCACCCAAACCGCCCTTGTGCAGGATATAAAGGTGGAAGATCACTGCAAATCCACCGGCTTCGTCCGTGCGTCTGGACAGCAGAGATCCAAGTTCGTCGGCGTGGTTACCATCTTCGATCTGGCACGCTGCGTTCAGAGAGAGGGCGAAAACCCCCGCGACTACCTCGCCAGATGGCTCCGTATACGGAGCAACCTGGCCAACTACCCCAATGATGATGCCATCTATCACTTTGTGGAAGGACTGGACCATGGCACGCTTCTCCGACATTCTCTAAGGCGGCAGCAGGCGGCATGCCGACTTACCTTCGAAGGCATGGTGAACACTGTCAACAACTACGCGGAGGCCGAAGCGGCAGCTCAGACAGCGCTTGCGCTCATCGACGGAGCCCCTCCGATTCAGCCACCACCACCACCTCTGGCCGCCATCGTCGTAGTAGCGCCACCACCTCCAGTCATCGTCGAGGCCGTTGCACCTCCACCGCCCGTCATCGAGGAAATCCTGCCACCCTCCGACTCTTGCATTGACGCACTTTATGCTGATTTTAGTGCAGATTCAGAGGAGATAGACTTCAGTCCAGAAGAGCTAGACTCCGCCATGCAGGAGATGGAGGAGGAGTACTCACGCGACGAGGAAGCTAACAACACCGTCATGTCTCGAGGGGTGTTCGTCACCATTGGGACGGCAATGGATGAAGATCAACCCGGGCAAGCTCCGCCTACTGCGCTGGAAAAGGGTAAGGGACCACTTATTACCGCTGACGATGATCGCGCAAAGGTCATGCCTCCTCCGCCTAACCCAGTGCAGCAGCCACAGTAACTCGGCACTGGCCCAAGCAACAACAACACCACAAACTTGCTGCCTCCAGCATCCATGTCGGCAACAACCCATGTTACTCCAGCTGATAGAGTAATGTACGGCAATCTCCTCGTCGAGGCACTAACCGTCGCTCATATCCGGAACGTGACTCGGCTTGATGAGAAGCGCCAGCAGCCGCTGGAGGAAGCGCAAGCTATCGCAGAGCAAGGCGCTAAACTAGATCGCGATCTGGTCAACGCGCAGAAGTCCATAGAGAAAGCTAGAGCAATGGAGGTTGAGTACAAGACCCTGCTACAGCAGCAAAAGGCTAAGAAAGCTCCGGCTCGCGTCATCAACGATCCTGGTGTGTGGCGCAACCTAGGATGGGCTCCCTCGAAGCCAGCACAGGCCAAGCCATACATTGATAGTGAAGGCAAGCAGGTGATGCCCACCCCACTCCTTAACCTCGCCGTCGCCAAGACCCTTCTGGAGCAGGATAGATCGCCTAAGGCAGTAGAACAGGTCTACGACCTAGTGGCCAAGGCGGTAAAGCAGCAGAAAAAGGCCACCTCTCAGAGGCTTGAGTCTGACCCAGCGCTCTGCCGATCTAGCCAGTATAAAGCGCCAAGGGACAGATCTCCTCAGGACGTCGGATCACAGACAGGTTCATTAGAACGAAGACGGAGGGATGCACGCAACAGGAAGGATGTTATCCCCATATCCTCCGACCACGGAGAAAAAGCCCGACCTCGCCGCCCATCGCCACCGCCCTGATCCCCCCGACATCAGGAAGATTACAAGGCTCACCATGGTACGGTTATGCCCCCTCCAAAGCAGTGTGGCATCGTCATCCGCGACAACGCGGCACAGACCCGTCATGATGAAGAGCACCACCAAGGACACAAGAGCAGGTCACACCACGACCCTCCGCGTCCAACAAGCAACCGTGACAGGCGTGAGGCGTCGCAGGAGGGTAACAGCAAGAAGGCTAACCCACCGCCACCTCCGCCTCTGTCACCGCCAAGCAGTCACCATGGCGGAAGAGGCCCACGTCGTTCACGCAGCCCATCCCCTGTTGACAACAAGAAGAAGAACCCGGAGCCGTATGACGCACGTTTGCGGATCGATAAGATCCATGAGGCCCGGGAAGGACCATACCTGGGACCACGTTGCTTTGGACCTGCAATATGGTCCGCAACTTACCCCAAAGGTTTCCGGATTGACAAGACCATCAAACCCTATGACGGCACCGCCAAGCCCGCCACATGGTTGCAGGACTACGACAACGCGGTGGAGATTGCCAGAGGCAACCCCAACATCACCATCAAGTACCTCCCGTTAATGTTGGCGGGGACGGCCCATCAATGGATCGACGACTTGCCGGAAAAATCTATCTACAACTGGCTGGATATGCAAGAAGCATTCATCAAGAACTTTGAGGGTACATACAAGCGTCCCTGCACGGTGGGCGATCTACAGCGGTGCGTGCAAGAGAAAGACGAGACATCTCGCGCGTACCACTCCCGCTGGCTGGACATGAAGAATTCCTACGCACGAGTGCATGCTCAGACCGCCATGGCCGCCTTCATCGATGGGTTGTAAAGGGGCACGTTGCTCCGACATAAGCTGAAGCGCTGGCAGGACAATCATCAGCTTGACTTGAATCAGATGATTCAGTTAGCTAGTGATTTCGCAGTTGCCGACGACGACGCTCGTGGCTCTCTGCCGGCAACGGCCGTTCCAACTTAAGCTCGGAGGAACAGCAGTACAAAGCGGAAAACTGCTCTAGAAGAAAAGCAATCTACCGACATGGTCGCTATGAATTTTGCAGGACGAGGAGAAGGCGGAGAACGTGGCCGAGGAAGGGGAGCAGGCCGCGGGCAGCAGCGAGGAAGTGAAGCCAACTCGGCGCCGCTCCGCGTTCCCCAAACCTACGAAGAGTACCGCGATATGTCGTGCCTCGTACATCTCGATGCCAACGGCAAGGCCACCCATACCAATCGACACTGCAAGTTCATCAACGACCTCAAGGAAGACCCGGAGTCCGGCTACAAGTGAAGTCGGAAGAACAGACCGTGAGGCAAGGGCAAGGGGAAGAATAAGGAGGAGGAGTCCAAGGATTCAAGTGACATGGACGAGGACGTTGACCCAAAGCACGCCGCCAAGAGCGACGACAAGGGCAAGAACCCCTTCGCGAAGAAGGCCCCAGTCAACCACACTTTCCTTGGCACCCCCACCGTCTGACAACAGAAGACTTCTCTAAGGATCCTAATGGCCACACTCCCCCCAGTTCCCCAGTACCTACGCTGGTCGGAGGTTCTAATAACTTGGGACAGGACGGACCACCCAGATCTTGTGCCCACGGAGAAACAATATGCCATGGTCATCAACCCATTTATTGACGGCGTAGAGTTCACCAAGTGCATGGTGGATAGTGGAAGCAGCATCAACATCATGTACCTGGATACACTGCATAAGATGAACTTGACGGAGGCAAACCTAAGACGGACCAACACCGTTTTCCATGGCATAGTTCCTGGTCGGGAGGCTAGGTCCCTTGGGTGCATTACGCTTCAGGTTGCCTTTGGTGACGTTAATAATTACCGCCAAGAGCGCATGACCTTCGAGGTGGTCCCCTTCAAGAGCGTGTACCACGTCATATTCGGCCGCGACATATTCCACACGTTCATGGCCAAGCCATGCTTCGTCTACAACAAGCTCAAGATACCCGGACCAAATGGTGTCATCACCGTATCCGGAAGCTTTACTAAGGCAAGGGACTGCAAAATCAACGAAGCAGCCGTTGCAGAAGCTATCCTCTACAGCGAAGAATTCAAGGAGATCCAGAGCAAGGTCAATGACTCAGAGATGCCCGCGTCGAAGAAGCAAATCTCCGACTCCGCTCCTATGTTCAAGGCCGCCATTGAGACCAAGCCGGTGGAACTTGTGGTAGGCGATGCCTCCAAGACCGTCGCCATTGGGACAAGCCTGGATCCCAAATAGGAAATCACGCTCGTCGAGTTCCTCCGTGAGAATTGGGACATCTTTGCCTGGCAACCTACCGACATGAAAGGTGTACCTAGGGAACTTGCCGAGCACAGCTTAAACATAGATCCAAAATGCAAACCAGTGAAACAACCTCTATGACGCTTCGGAGATGAGAAGATACGCGCCATTGGCAAAGAGATAGCTAGGTTACTTAAGGCTGGGTTTATCCGAGAAGTCCTTCACACCCGATGGGTGGCCAATCCTGTACTTGTCCCCCAAAAGGGAACCAATGAATTAAGAATGTGCGTTGATTACACCGGCTTGAACAAAGCATGTCCCAAAGATTCGTTTGCTTTGCCTCGCATTGACCAAGTCATTGACTCGACGGCTAGCTCGGAACTTTTGTGTTTTCTCGATGCATACTTAGGATACCACCAGATCAAGATGAGGAAGTCGGACCAATTGGCCACTTCGTTCACTACCCCATACGACACGTTTTGCTACGTCACAATGCCTTTTGGGCTGAAAAACGCAGGTGCTACCTACCAGCGGACAATGTAACGTTGCCTTCACGATCAAATTGGTCGGAACGTTCACGCCTATGTGGACGATATCGCGGTGATTTCTAAAAAATCAAACGACTTAATCTCCGACTTAAAAGAAACCTTTGATAATCTCCGGAAATACAACATGATGCTCAACCCTAGGAAGTGCGTCTTCGGGGTTCCAGCCGGCAAATTGTTGGGCTTCATCTTTTCCCAGCGTGGAATCGAGGTCAACCCGGAGAAAATCAAGGCCATCTTAAACATAAACCGTCCGACATGCCTAAAGGACATTCAACGACTAACAGGTTGTGTTGCAGCAGTTAGTCGGTTCGTCAGTCGACTTGGAGAGAAGGCTTTGCCACTATACAAGTTGCTGAAGAAGGCGGACAAATTCACTTGGACGGACGAGGCAGACGCGGCATTGAAGAAGCTCAAGGAGATTCTTTCCTCAGCGCCCATCCTTGCAGCACCCGAGCCTGGTGAGCCCCTATTAATTTACATGGCGGCAACCAACCGGGTTATCAGCATCGTCGTCGTAGAGCGGAAGGAACCAGGCTATGAGTACGGAGTTCAACGACCAATTTACTATGTAAGCGAGGTCTTGACGGAGTCCAAGCAGCGTTACCCGCACTACCAAAAGATAGCTTATGGAGTATTCCTTGCTTCACGGAAGCTGAGGCATTACTTTCAGGAGCACCCAATCACAGTGGTGAGCAAAACTCCACTATCCGACATTATCAATAACAGCGACGCCACAGGAAGGGTCGCGAAGTGGGGCATTGAACTTGCCGCCTTCGAGATCACCTACAAGAGACGTGACGCTATCAAGTCACAAGCCTTGGCGGATTTCATTGCAGATTGGACGGAGATGCCAGATGCTACTCCGTTGCCAGAGCTAGAGTACTGGGTGATGCACTTTGACGGATCAAAGTTGCTCAACGGCTCGGGGGCTGGTGTACTGCTACAGTCACCAAAAGGAGACAAGCTACACTACGTTCTGCAGATCCACTTCGAGGCTACAAACAACATGGCGGAGTATGAAGCACTCATTCACGGACTACGTGTAGCCAAGGATATTGGCATCAAGCGCATAGTTTGCTGTGGAGATTCCGACTTGGTTGCCCAGCAGGTGGCTGGCACCTGGAATGCGCGGAACCCTATGATGGCGGCATATCGAGACGAAGTGGACGAGATTGCCAAGAGCTTCTTGGGCTACGAAGTCAAGTATGTGCCTAGGGAGCAAAACGAGGCGGCTGATTTGTTGTCTAAACTGGGATCAGGCCGAAAGCGAATTCCGCCAGGAGTTTTTCCTAGAGCATCTACGCACACCATCCGTGAAGGGCGCTGACATCGACAACTCGGATCGAGCTGACTCTTTCGTCAACATGGTAACAAAGATCCCTCCAGCTTGGACAAAACTGTTCATGGAGTATCTCGAACACGGAACTTTGCCCGACGACGAAGTCGAAAGACGACAAATAGTACGACGAGCAAAGGGTTATACCATAATCAATGGACAACTCTACAAGAGGAGCACTACTGGTGTATACCTAAAGTGCGTTTCCTAGCTAGAAGGTATGGAAATCCTACGCGAAATCCATCTCGGAGATTGTGGGCACCACGCCGCTCCTCGATCTTTGGTCGCGAAAGCCTTCCGGCAAGGATTCTACTGGCTAACCGCGAAGGCGGGCGCCAAAAAGATGGTTGAGACATGCATAGGATGCCAGTATTATGCCCGACAACCACATGTTCCTGCTGAAGAATTGCGAACAATACCAATAACTTGGCCATTTGCAGTCTGGTGGCTAGACATGGTGGGGCCGTTGTAGACGGAACCATGTGGATTTACGCATCTGCTCGTAGCAGTTGACAAATTCACCAAATGGATAGAAGCTAAACCCATTAGAAAGCTTGATGGGGCAACTGCCCTCAGGTTTGTCCGGGATTTAGTGGTGAGATTTGGTCTCCCACATAGCATCATCACCGATAATGGAAGCAACCTGTCACTTGGAGAAGTAGAGGCCTATTGTTGGGACAAAGGCATCCGACTTGACCTGGCATCTGTGGCACACCCACAATCCAATGGTCAGGTTGAGCGAGCCAACGGATTAATTCTGCAAGGGATCAAGCCACGTCTTGAGGCACCGCTGCATAGAGCAGATGGAGCCTGGGCGGAAGAATTGTCATCTATGCTGTGGATTTTACGAACTACACCTAACAGATCCACCGGCTACACCCCTTACTTCATGGTATATAGAGCAGAAGCCATCCTACCTTCCGACATCCTCCACGATGCACCAAGAGTTGCCGCCTATGACGAAGATGACACTGAAGAATCCAGACGCCTAGATGTGGACCTTCTCGAGGAGGAGCGTGTTTTGGCATGCTAAAGATCCACCATCTACAAGCAGAAGCTACGCAACTACCATAGTCGCTGCGTCCGGCATCGCTCGTTTAAAGAGGGGGATTTAGTGCTCCGACTTAAGTAGAATAGGTCACACAAGTTATCCCCGCCATGGGAAGGACCGTTCATCATAAGCAAGGCGCTGCTCAATGGGTCTTACTACCTTGTCGACAATCGTGAGCTCAAGGATAGACCCAACGAGGATCATAAACGTAAGCGACGTGACCCGGATGATGACTACCCGGAGCTTGATCGGCCATGGAACATAGCACAACTACGTCCTTTCTACACTTAGCACTTTTTATCTAATTGTGTACCACTTATATGATCAATGAAATAAAGCTCTTTGGTTCACTCATATTTCTGAGTCTTTTACCTCCTTTAGTGTTTATTTTTGGATCATATAAAACTTTTATGCACAAGTCTTGCGATTGCACTTGTGAAAATTCCACCTACGGGCGTTAGCTTAAGTTTTCTGGTCTACACGTTCTTTGTTGTTTTTATGTGGATTCTGAAGTCGTGACTTTCGGCACTCATTGTCGGCGATTTTGTGCTCAGGTTATTGACGGTGCCATTGGGCATCATCACCTAAGCGCATGGTTCCAACAACGAGTCTTCTGACTCACGAAAAGTCAAGCATAAAAACCAAAGTAATGGATAAGCCAACACTTGCTTAAAAAATATATACAAACTGGCAATAAGTTCTTAAGTAGCAGGATACGACAACCACTATTTTCCGCCTTAAGGATTACATCACCAAGTTTTTTCCATGCACACATCAAAGGTGAAACAAGAATTACAAAGTGTTTTTCACTCTTTGGATGCAGGAGACTTGGAAGCCGCATCATCACCAGTCGGAGAAACACCTTCAGCATCAGCACTGTGATGAGACTCGGAGGAATCCTGGTCAACGTTGTCGATGAAGTTCCTGGGCACGAAGACATCCACGTCCACCAACTCGGCAACCCTGGTGTCATACCCCGCGAGTGACGACAGGATGGCATCGTGATCGATCTCCCTGTCGTCATCATCCGCGTCGGGGATGCCTGAGGTTACCGTGTCGATGTCGGCATCTTCATAGTGTGCCTTCACCATCGACAGCGCCATCCTTGCGCCAACCCGTGCACAAGAAGCTTTCCAGCTCATGACACGCTCGGGGGCTCGGCGTAGGATCTCCGAGTACTTCGTCACGGAGTCTGATGCCTTGATATATATTTGGAGGGGCTTGGCGATCTCCTTGGCTTGGGTAATGGCGGTATTGATGAAATTGCCGGCAAGAACCATGCATTCTTTGTCTGAAGGAGGCGAGCGGGTTAAACCCATAGGAGCTGCAAATTCCGACAAGGAGCATATGAGTTCAATAAATGCTAAAAATCCAGACTTACAGAGGTTCAAGGCAGAGGAAACTTACTGAAGATGCTAGCCTTGGCTTGCCAAACGATATCCGCCAAGGATTCCTTCTCTTCCTGGAGGAGCTTAAACGCCTCGTTATGGCGAAGGTTTTGCTCATCGGCTGCTTGTTTCTGATCCTTTAGGATCGCAAGCTCCTCCTTCAAGCGATTGATCTCAGCGGAGGCGAAATCCTGCAAGGCTTTCATGGAGTCCTCGTGCATCTTCAGCATCTCCTTCCTCTCCTCCTTCAGGATCTTGTTCTTGCTGTCCAGCTGTTGAATATGCTTGGACTGCTCGACAATGTCCTTGGCCTTGGCGACATGTTCTGCAAGTCGGAGAAAGAGAAAGTACACAGTGAGTACTCAGAGATTATGGGCACAGAAGTAAGACGGAAATGCGTAATAAGAAAACAGACTCTTATTTTTGATGATCTGTTCCTTCAAGATGGCGGTTTTACCCTTTTCGGCTTCGAGATCCGCTCGCATCTTCTGGTACTTGTCGTTGGCCATGCCCCTCCGAGCATTCTCGTTCTGTGGAAGTAAATACAAAATTAAATCATTGTTTGGTCTGCTTGGAGCTTCTAGTCGGAGATTTTCCATCTAGATGCTCAGGGGCTACAGCGAGAGTTTTTAACTTAGCAATATGCTTAGCTTTTCTTTAAGCATCTAGTCAGAGCTAATTCAGTTTTCGATTAGAGGCTTGGGGGCTACAGTATAAAGTTTTTAACTCAGAAAAAGCTTAGCTTTTCTTTAAAGCATCTAGTCGGAACTAATTCAGTTACAACTAGAGGCTTGGGGGCTACAGCATTGAAAGTTATGAACACTGTTGTGCTACTCTTAAAGCATCTAGTCAGAATATTTCATTCCATCTAAAGGCTTGGGGGCTGCAGTGAGAGTTTTTTCTAACTTAGTCACTCTTAGAGCATATAGATGCAAAACATATGGTTTTCCGTCTACATCCTCGGGGGCTACAGTGGGATACTCATATGAAATATAGAAGGCAAAGTAAAACTTACAAGTGCGATGATCTTGAGGTTTGTAGCACTCTCGGCTAGCAGCTTGCCGAAGGAAATGCTATTTCCCTGCAAGATATCTGCTTGTCGGAGTAGCTCCTTAAGACTGCACGTCGGAGATGACGTCACTCCTCCAGCAACCATAGTAGTGTTACTCGGCAGAAGCGCCGGGTAAACTATCTTGGGGAACTCAAAGGGTTTTTGGGGAGTAGAGGCGCCGCCTTCGGCAGAGGTACCAGCTCCCACCACCGCCTTGCCGCTACCGATGGCACCCTTAGCCGGAGCTTCAGCCATTTGAAGAGCAGCGCTCTCCTGCGTCGCCTGCTCACCGACAACAGCGAGCTCGGTAGAGGCGCCAGAATCCACTTCCATGGCGGAAGGGCCTGGTGCCTCCGGGGCTTGAGAGCTTGTCGGAGCGGAGGAGGGCTTGACGGCAGGAGTGGCAGGGGCGATGGCGGGGGAAGAGTCGCGATGCAACATCTCTTTAATATTTCTAGAAGCCCCAAGAGTGTTGGAGGACTTCTTGAGGCTGGTTGTGGCTTTCTTCCTGAAACGTGCAAAATGCATAAGTACAGGAGCAAGACAGTAGACAAAGTCGGAGAATGAGAGGCTTACACTAGGGGGGGCGCTTTGGCAAACATCCCGGTGGCTTTTCTCTTTTCCGCCTCCAGGGCGGCAGTAGTCTTCTTGGAGGCTCCACACTCCGTTTTCTTTTTCTTGCCTCCGTCGGCAGCGTCAGAGGTGGAGCTCTTCCGCTTACGCGCCAACGGGACATCGTTGTTGGACACGACCATGACGTCTTTCATCTTCAGATCGTAGATTTGGGCAGCCAGGTTGCCCTCATCTAGATCTCTAAGCTGTTAAAGTAAGAAGTCATTGTGTTAGACAAGATGGTATTGGCAAGACGGAAAAACTGGAGCAATATCATACACGGAGAATAAATTTCTACCTTTGGGCACTTGCCGTCTACGAACATGTCGTAGGTGATGGTGAAGCCGTGCTTCTTATCCTTCACCTTGACGATGTCCTTAAGGCGGAACTTCATGGAGTCGCTCGAGAAGTTGTCCTCGGAGATCCGGAGGGTATCCCTTCGGTCGCCGGTGTACTCGTGCATGAACTTCGTGCGGTGCTACAGAGGTTGGATCCACCTGATGAACCAGCACATGGCTAGGTCCAAGCCGGTCAGACCCGTCTCTACGAACCACTCGATCCGCCTTATTGCGCGGGAAGCGTCGAGGTCGGAGGGAAGCGAGGCATGGGATCTCCATGTGGAAACTTCAGCGGCGGCTCCATCCACGAAGTCCGGATACGTCACTTCTCGGCCCGCCAAAGGAATGTCGGGGCCGTAGAAGTACGTCTGCTGCCAGTTTTTGCACGACTCGTGGCCGACGATGTCAGGGAACCGCCGGCCAGGTCGGATCTTGAAGCTTATGGTGCCGCAGTTCCTAAGCTCCTCTCTACTATGTCTGGCTTCACGTTTGACGGTGAAAAAGTACACAAACAAATCTAACCTAGGCCTAATCCCTAGGTAACCCTCACAAAGTGCCGCGAAGTTGCTAAGCACTAAGATACTATTGGGGGAGAGGTTATGGGGTTGGACCTTCAAGTGGTTCAAGACGGACAGAAAGAAGTGGGAGATGGGCAGAGAAACGCCGCGTACCAGCTGATCCTTGAGGTACACCTTTTCTCCGGCTTGGGGAGAAGGTGTCACCTCACCGGCCGGCGCCGCCCGCCAGGCGAGCCCCTCCGTCGCGGGGAGGTAGCCTTCGGCGACCATCTCTTGGATGTCGCGCATGGTGATGTCCAACCCGCGCCAGTCGCCTTTGTGCGAGTCTGGCTCCTCTTCCAGGGGCTCTAGCGCCGCCAGATTGTGGTCGCCGCCGGTGGTTTCAATCACCGCCGATGCGGGGATGACCAGGCCCTCTGGAGGCACGACGACGGAGCTCGCCGGCTTTGCTCGACGCCGCCATCGACGGGGGAGAGCTGCTGCTAGCCATGGAAGGAAGCGACTCGTGCGAGGAGGAGCTAGGGTTTCTCGAGGTTTTCCGCGGAGAGCTCGAGGAGGCGTGCGGCTGGAGGAAGAAGAAGCTGACGCGAGAGAATGAGGTGAAAAAGTAACAAGTGTCCCACGGTTACTATTTATCCTACTCTACGTCGAGATTCGTGCAGCTAATCGGACGGTTGCCGCATAGACGACGTGGACGAGAACGTGCGCGGTAATTTTGGCACGTCTCCAACCGTCGCCGCCAACGGTTTATATCGCTCGCGCAGGAAAAACGGCTATGATTACGTTCTCTGCATGTGTGAGTTACGAGGCGTTGCTGACCTAGGCCTACATCGTCATAACTGACATGGTAGATGAGTCGTCGCATCAAAGATTCCGGCATGGACGGATTTAATCCGACTAACGGAAACGTACGATGGAAGATTGAACATTTTTCCGACTTACTAACAGAAGACGGAGAAAACTTTGGAGGGTTCTTTGGGAGGACTACAAGATATTGCTTGACGATTTGCCGACATCCATCTAGACGGAGCACTCCACGTGAAGAGGCAAGACGGCGCAAGATCTCGGAGTTCTCCGGGGGCTACTGTTGGGGATATGCTATATGGGTATTCTCATAGCATGTCTCTTATCCGACTAACCCGGGTGGCCCGTAGTCGGTAGCATGGCCTATGGCCTGCTGGGTGGCCCAGTTAGGTGGATCCAGAAGGGAGGCCCATGCCGGATAAAGGAAGGCTGCGGTGGAGTCACCAGCGTACCCGGAGCCTTGGAGTACAAGATACACAAGACTAGTGATAGACGGTGTAGGACTCTGTAACTTGTCCGGCTAGGACTTTTCCCTGTAACCCTGGGATCCGACGACTATATAAGTCGGACCTATGGGAGCCTTTAGGGCATCGTTTTTACATACACCTCGCACAGCGAACCTATCTCTGTAACTCGGCATATTGCCATTATAGTGATTTATAGCAGGAGTAGGATTCCGCCACCGTAGTGGGATCTGAACCTGGGTAAGCTGTGTTACCTCGTACCCGTCAACCGTCCGCCTTACCCCACATCTCTAAACATGCACTGTGAGGACCCCTCCATGGCGTACTCGTCGGCAATACCACGACACTCTCCATTGTTAGTAGCTATCTTGGCCGAGTAGTTGCTAGTGATTCCAAGAGGGGGTATTTATGCTCGATAGTGGGTTCATGCCTCTAGTTTCCAAGGGAAGTGGATTGTTTACCTTACACACTTTGCTTAAAGCAGTTGTCTATTGTTTGCAACTTAATACTGGAGGGGGGTTGTATGATAACCTGAAGGTGGACTTCTAGTCATAGATGCAGTTGGATGGCGGTCTATGTATATTGTTGTATTGCCCAATTGAATTTCATAGGATCTTTTTGTCTAGTATTGCATTGTTATGCCTAGCTCAGTTCCTATCAATTGCCCTCCTGTAATTTGTTTACCCTTCATGCCATGTTGTTTATCTAAGGAGAGCACCTCTAGTGAACTATGGACCCCGGTCAAATCTTTATCCTTGATACATCTTCCACTGTTACTTGTTTACTTGCTGCTAACCATTACCTTCCACACCATACGTTTAATCCTTTGTTATAGCAAACCGGTGAGCATGACAACATCACTGATTCGTTGGGGCAAAGTCTTGAGTTTGTGTTGTGAAGGTCTCCATGTTGCTTGCAACACCTGTGTGATGTTTCCTTCCTCCTTCTAGTTTCATAACCTCGGTCTCTACCGAGGGAAACTTGTTGTTGTGATCTTCACACCTTGCTCTTGGGGTTTCCAACAAAGCGTCCCACGACAACACTGGGTTCACGCCATCAACTAGCTACTTGGAAACCTGCACAACACAAACTTAAGACTTTGCCCCAACGAACAGTGAGGTTATCAATCGCATCGGTTTGCTGAAAACAAAGGATTAACTGTATGGTGTGGAAGGTAATGGTGGTTTGCAGAAAACAAAGGATTAACTGTATGGTGTGGAAGGTAATGGTTGTTTGCAGAAAGTAAACATAAACAACGGAAGATGTATCAATGGTAAAGATTGGACCGGGGTCCATAGTTCACTAGAGGTGTTCTCCTTAAGATAAACAACATAACATGCTGGGTAAACAAATTACAGCGAGGCAATTGACAGGACAGAGCAAGGCATAGCAATGCAATACTAGACATTCATGATCCTATGATATTTGATTGGGCAATACAACACGATACATAGACCGCCATCCAACTGCATTTATGACTAGTAATCCACCTTCAGGTTATCATCTGAACCCCCTCCGGTATTAAGTTGCAAGCAACGGATAACTGCTTTAAGAAAAGTGTGTAAGGTAAGCAATCCACTTGTTCCATGAACAAGAGATTGTTGTTTTCTCCCTAGTAGCAACAGAACATCTACAACCTTAGAGATTTATTTCACTTCCCCAGATTAAATAGAGGCATGAACCCACTATCGAGCATAAATACTCCCTCTTGGAGTCACTAGCATCTACTTGGCCAAGATAGCTACTAGAAACGGAGAGTATGCAAGATCTCAAATAACATAGACATGATAGAATCAATAAGATATAATCATTAACCAATCTGACATAGTAATCTCAATATCCATTGAATCCCCGCAAACACAACATGCATGATTACAAATAGATGAACTTGATCATGAACGGAGCTCACAAGATCTAAACATGGTAGCACAAAGGAGGAGAAACAACCATCTAGCTACTACACAGACACGTAGTCCAAGGTGGAACTACTCACGCATCATACCGGAGGCTGGCATGGTGATGAAGAAGGCCTCCGGGATGATCTCTCCCCTCTGGTAGGGTGTCGAGAAGATCTTTAGACCCTCCGATCTAGGGACAATGGTGGCGGCGGCTACCGACTGTTTCGTGGAAGATTGATCGGGTACTTAGGGTTTTGGTATCGAGGGCTTCTTATAGGCGAAGAGGGAGGACGAGGGGGTGCCCGAGGCGGCTGCACCCCCTCGGCGCGGGTCAGGCCTGGCCGCGCGTCCGGGGGATGTGTACCCCTCGAGTCCCTCCTCCGTCTCGTCTTCTGGCTCCGTGTTCCCCACGGTAAATTATTGACTTAACTTTTGTCCCGTCCAATTTCAAGAATATTCATTTTCTGCCTTTTCCGAAACCAAAAACAGAATAAAACAGGCAACTAGCACTATGGCATCTTGTTAATAGGTTAGTCCCAAAAAACATATAAAAATACCTCAAAGTGTAGACAAAGCAAAGAAAAGTAGATACTAAACAAGGATGGAACATCAAGAATTATAGATACATTTTTGATGTATCAGTAACCTAATCCTTCAACCATGATATCACGTTCATCACGATCACCGAATGAGTGCTTTGATGACATCAAACGCCACTTCGTAATTGGGTGGTTATAAAGGTGGTAATAGGTATTCTAAAAGTATGTGTTGAAGCACATGGATCAAGAGTGGGATTTGTCCATCCGAATGACAGATAGATATAATCCGGGCCCTCACGGTGGAATATCATCCAATTGGCTTGCAATCATGTGACTAGGTCACAAGGGATGCCATACCACAGTACGGGTAAAGAGTACTTATCGGTGATGAGGTTTAACTAGGTATGGAGATACCGATGCTCGAACCTCATATAAGTAAAGTATTACGCGACAAAGGGAATTGGTATCGTATGTAAATGGTTTTTTTGATCACGAAGTCATTGTTTAATACGTGGGAGCCATTATGGATCTCTAGGTCCTGCTATTGGTTATTGATCGGAGAGGTGTCTCGATCATGTCTACATAGTTCGCGGACCGTAGGGCGACACACTTAAGGTTCGATGTTGTTTAAGTAGATATGGAATGTGAGTTGGAGACTGGATTTTTTTAGGAGTCTCGGATGGGATCCAGGACATCACGAGGAGCTCCGGAATGGTTCGAAGAATAAGATTCAAATAATAGAAGTCAACTTCCGGGGTTCGAGAAAAGTTTCGGTATTTTGACCGGAGCTTCTATAAGGTTCTAGAGGGACACCGGTGGGCCCACCACCCCGGGAGGGGCCACATGGGCTGAGAGAATGATACAGGGGCCCATGGTCCAGCCGCACCAAGACCTAGAGTCCCAACCGGCCATCCCCAAAGAGATAAGGGCAAAACCCTAAATTTTAGGGGATATGACTTGGGGGAAGGAAACTCCCCCTCCTTCTTGTGTTGACCACAGGAGGAGAGGGCCAAGGGGGCAACCCTAGCCACACCCCCTCTATATAAATAGGGGAGGGGTGGTCTCCCCCTTTGCCCACTACCCAACCCTAGCCTCCACCTCTCCTCTATCCTCTTCTTCCTACTCTGGTTTAGGCGAAGCCCTGCAGGAATTTCTCCTCCACCACCACCACCATGTCATCGTGCTACTGGGATTCCAAGGGGATCTACTACCTCTGATGCCTACTAGAACAGGGAGAGGAAGGTCTTCATCGACTTCGTATGTATGACCGAGTTCGGAAGGATCATCATCGCAATCTTAAGATCGGCAAGTGAACGACTATATCAACCACGAGATTAGATCTCGATAAGGCTTTGGATCTTCGAGGGTTAGTTCTCATTGATACGTCGTAAACATATCTATAATTTTTGATGCTCCATGCTTGTTTAGTATCGACTTTCTTATGTTTTGTCTACACTTTGAGGCATTTTTATACATTTTCTGTGTGACATGGATATACCCCACGGGTACACGACATTGGTATACCTGGTCTAGCCCAAGGAAGGCCCACACGAGGACACGCAACCCATGAAGATTTCGGGTGGCCCAAGCCCGTGGCGGTCTCGACTCCTTGGAGGACAAGTCTAGATTAGATATAATTTCAAAGGGTATCAACCCTAATTTGTAACCGACTCGACCTAACCCGGGACCTGCCTATCTATATAAAGGCCAGGAGGGCACGACAAGAAGGATCTCTCAACTCACCGCATACACACCACCACGCCAGATTGCATCTACGCACCCCTGTAACCTTTGGTTCCGCCATAATCAAGAGCAGACAAGTAGGAGTAGGGTTTTCCCTCCGGGGCCCTGAACCTGGGTAAACCTCATGTCCTTGTTTTGCTTGTCTGTTAACCGTTTTGCGACTTCCAGCATCCCCATCTTCTCTGAAACCCAAGTCCATAACAATGTGCATTTACGAGATTGAACCTCGGTAATTGGCGCCGTCTGTGGGAAACGGGGACGCTGATCGTGCGGTCATGACGGTTCCATCCGGAGCGATCTATGATTCATCGGCGACGGAGAGTCACCTCCTGTTTGGCGCCTTCGACTTCACCGCCCACTCGTCGGCCACCCTAAAGGATTTCGAGTCCGTCGGCGATGGGCTCGAGATGCTGTTCGGGAGCTTCTGCTTTTAGGTGGGGCAGACGGGCACCCTCCGCCTCCCAGAGCGGGTGCCACCACCATCCATCAGGCCCGCTTCATGGGTCCCACCCATCGGCGCGTTGCACGCGTCGACGCTAACAAGCGATTCGGATGACAGCGGTAGCTGTAACTCAGATCTGTGCGGCCCCGCTTCGAATGAAGGAACCTACGGTTTTGGATCTGAAAGTTGCGGCAGCAGCAACCCTCTCCATGAGCGCTACCTATGCACCGCCATCAACAACGGAACGAACCCATCACTAGGTTCGAATGCCAATCCACCACCCAATCCCCCTCCCAACCCGCAAACTGGGAACAGAGGAAATGGGGAAAACCCAGCTAATAGAGCCAACAAAGGTAGCGGCTATGAACAGATCAACCTCGACGAGGAAAGCTGGCGCCAAGCACGCAAAGCCGTGGCAGGAAACAAAATCCTACCTTTGGATGCCTCCCGATATCTGCTGATGTCCTATCACTTCCTCCTAATCGACGAGCACAACCGGTAGGTGAAGCTGATGGAGGAGCTCGAAAAGCGTTAGAAGGCAGCTGTGGAGTAAAGTGCATGGCGAGCTGCGCTCTCCGCCGCTGGCGGGTCCACTTCACATGGCAACAACGCCAACAAGGACCGCTCCCACATGGAGCACATGGACCCCGCCGCGTGATGCGAAGTCACCCGGGCCCTCAATACGTCCTTCATGACGATGGACTCGCATGACAACGTCATGCCAAAAACGCCGCAGGCTACGATCACGGTGGCCACTACCTATCTCGCGTCCAACCCATCCCCGGTGGGCGACCCGAAAAACACAATATAAGTCTGCACTAGCAGGCCTCGGACTCGTCGGAGCTACGCTCCATGATGAAGCTCCTGCGGAGCCGAAGAAAAAAGCAGCGGTCAAGTTCACTCGAAGACGCTCACCCTCATCTGAGGAGGAGGAGGATATGACCTGCCCCGACGCCACCGGAGCCCGCAGCGCCGCATCAGCAACTACGATGCTCGCAACTAGCTCACCCAACGCAAGATCGACAAGTCACGTGCTAAACCCGCGTGCTCAACAGAGTCTGAAGACGAGGACGATGGAGAGCTGTGCGGAGCCAGATGCTTCAGGAGATCCGTTCGGCAAACGCGGATGCCGAAAAATTTCAAGCTCCCTTCGGACAACCCGAAGTTCAACGGTACGCAGGAGCCAAAGGCTTGGCTCGACGATCATCTGTCATCAGTCAAACTCCACGGCAGAAACAAGAGCACCGTCTTACAATGCCTTCAGCTACAATTGACAGGCGCGACTAGGTGATGACCCACAAGTATAGGGATTGTATCATAGTACTTTTGATAAATAGGAGTGTCGATCCCAACGAGGAGCAGAAGGTGTTGACTAGTGGTACATAGCAGGAAATCTCTGTAAATACTTAACAAATGGATTTTTAGGGGTTTTCTGATAAAGCAACAAAACAAGTGCAAGTAATAAAGACAACAAACAACTGCAACAAGTGGCCCAATCCTTTCTTAGCAAAGGACAAGCCGGTGGAAATACTTATAAGGACCAAACGTTCTCGAGGACACATGGGAATTCTGTCAAGTGCTTTCGCTTCAAATAGTTAAGTACTCTTCTTTGGTGTTGTAAGTGTTGTGTGGGTGAACCTGTGCTAATGTACCGACCTTACTTGGACTAATACATACTTGTGATTAAACCCCCTGCAAGCATCTACAACTATAGGAAAGTAATTAAGATATAAACCTAACCACAGCCTTAAACTCTGAGATCCTACACTCCCTTATGCAAAGGTGTCCTAACGGGGGTTCAGGTTTCTGTCACTCCGGCAACCCCACAATTAGTAGCCAAATACACAATGCATTCCCCTAGGCCCATAAATGGTGAAGTATCATGTAGTCGAAGTTCACATGACACCACTAAAAGAATAGCACCATAACTTAAATACTAAACCATTGAATAATAACTCAACACAAATCCACTACTAACAATATGACTTCTCCCATGTCCTCAAGAACTAAACGAACTACTCACAAGACGTCATGTAGATCAAGATCAAAGATGATATGGTGATGGATAACAATCTGAACATAAACAATAATCCAATGGTTCCACTCACAAGCATCAACTACAATAGTAATTAACACCGGAAAAGTTTCCCCTAAGAACTAATGCAAGATCCAACACGATTGTTACAACGGGATGGAGCGGTGATGATGGTGCTGGTGGAGATGATGGTGTGGATGATGATGATGATCCCAATGAAGCCTAGCTTGACGGTGGTGTTGATGGCGACGATCTCCCCTCTCCGGGAAGGAATTCCCCTGGGAGAAATCTATCTGCCGGAGAGCTCTTTCTCTCTCGGTGTTTTCCGCCCTGCAGAGGCAGCGAAAATATTTCTGTGGTCGCTCCCTTGGTATTAGGGTTCCGTGGGGAAGCTATAGGCGAGAGGGCGGAGTCGGGAGCCGGCCAGGTGGGCCACACCTTCCCTAGGCGTCGCGGGGCAAGGTGGGCCCGTGCCTAGGGGGGTGTGGCCCCCCTGTGGCCCGGCTATGCCTCCCCTTCTGGCTTCCTCCGTCTTCTGGGAAAATATAATTTTCCAATATTTTTCTGGTAATTTTTTGATCTTCGCGAAATTGCATCAAAACACCCCTTTTTCATCGGAAACCTGACTCCGGCAGTCCATCCTCCAAGAATCATCCAACATGCCAAAACAGAGGAAAGGCATAAGTAACACCTCATAATAATACATATATCAATGAATAGAGGCAAATTATGATAGAGAATGGTGATGCAAATTGGACATATCAACTCCCCCCAATCTTAGACCTTCGCTTGTCCCCAAGCGAAAACTGAGCTCAGTAAACATGTCCATAGGTTTATGGAGTGAAGTGTCGATAAAAGAATACGACAATAAGCATCACACTTACCATTACACAACTCATAGAAGAAAGCAACTCACTATTATTTAACTTAGCTTCCAATAAGTAGAGGAGTCACAATAGAGATGCATAAAGATAAATCATAATTGGAATTGGCAAACTCTTGTTCTTGGTCAGAGAACAGCTGGCAAATAGTTTCACAAATAAAGCTTTTGAAGAAGTTTTAAAAACACAAGAGTACTCTTTGCTCAAAAAGGTTTTTCATAAAGAAGGCTTTCAAAGTAATACTCAATAGATAAGAGTTTTGTGCAAACAAGGAAGATAAAGAACATGATTGAATAAATCACCATATGAATGCTTGCAACACAACAACTCAAATGCTTGCTGGAGATAGAGAGGAAGTAGGTTTACTGACTCAACTTAGAAAATAGAAGAAAGTTCCCTTCATAGAGGGTAGCAGGGATTTCAAGTCATAAAGAGCTTCCAAAAGATTATGGTACTTACTAGCTTTGAGCCCTCATTGCCCCTATCATAGGCATCTTGAGATGATTAAGGTTAAAATACATAAATATGGAGTATATGCTTGACGAAATATAAGTTGGCAATCTCATGTCCCTTGAGTACGAGGGCCGCTCCTCATGCTACTCAACTTTGGTTACCGGTAAGTTCTTCTCATTGTAAGTACATGCATATCATAGAGAACCGCCAACGGGGTACCCCTTGCACATGGTACGGGAGCTATCCCATAACCAAAATGACAAGGAAAGCAGACAATGAGCATCTCAGCGATCTTTTTATTTACTATGTGCATAGCTTTTTATTACGGATGCTTCACAGCATTCTCACTATGGTTATGCTGCAAGTTTCCACCATGATTAGGCATGGCTTATGCTAGTGGCTCAGGCGTTTCTCTAACACACATACATCACTCCATGGACTTACAAGTTCCCTCTTTATTTCACACCGTCGACATCTGCAATCAAAAGAGCATGATATCAACTGTTGTAGCATCCCAATTGTCTAACAATTGTAATGTTACTTGGTCTAGTAATATAATGGCTACTTCATATATATAATTGTTGCATCATAATTATATCATGCTCATGTCATCATGCCACATTGCATTTGAGCATCTTATAAAACCCTTTTCCATTTGGTTCTTATCTCATATGCATTGTAAATTGTATTTGCCTCTTGATATTGTATTTGGTTCTTGATATATTGTTTAATGCCCAAGTTGAGTTGGGGGCATATCTTTTAATTCACTCCACCGCCCTTTCTTTCACCACCTTATAATTCCACCACCCCATCTCCATGAGCTTATAATTTTATTTTCCTTTGGAATTTATTCTAGCTCATGGGAGATAGGATGGATCTACTCCCACAAATCCTTAGCTTGGCCTTAAACCACCTTTTGGGGAATGCATATGTGTAAATGCTAGGGAGGATGAAACCTAGCATTAATATTATGCATGGGCCATGCAACCATCTCTATAGTTTTGCCTCTTTTTCTTTTATTTGAATTCTTGAGTGATTCATCTCTCATCTCTTTCTCTTCTTATCTTTTGGCTTGATCTAGTTTGTCTTGCTAAAATCCATCATCACACCACATCCCTCTCTCTCTCTCTTTTCCACATGTTCTTGCTTGCTCTAGTTTGGAGCATGCTAGCTTCATAAACCCTAATCCATCAACCTCCCTCTCTTATCCTCTATCTATCACCTACCCCATCATCACCATACCCCTCTACCCCATCCTAATCTAAACCCACACCCCCATCTAAACCAAACCCTAAGATACCACCCCTCTCTCTCGGCCTCTCTCTCTTCTCTCTACCTAGCTCGGCCCCACCTGGCCACCCTGGCCCACCTAGCTACCACCCCGACCAAACCCTAGCTACACCCGAGCCATACCTCCTCTCTCCCGACCCTAGTGTAACCCTAGCCCGAGCCTCCCTTCTACCCGAGCCTCTCTCTCTCTCTCTAGCTTCCTCTCTGCCTGGTGTGCCCCACACCGAACCCCCTGCCTCCCTGGCCTCACCGTCCCCACCTGGAAGCCTCCCCTACCTGCCCTGCCCTGCCCAGACCGAGCACGTGAGGAGGAAGGAGAGAAAGGTGGCCGAGCCACCTTTTTCCATCTACCACCTCCCCACGGCACCTTCCTCCCCCTCTCTGCTTTATCCCCTCCTCCACGTCTCCTCGCTCTCGTCCAGATCTACCCCAGGACCTGCCCTCTCCTCACCTTCCTCCCCACCACCGGCCACCCTCTCTCGCCGGCCACCGTCGGCCTCCTCCATGTCCCGTTGATCCAGTCGAGCCGCGCGTCCGTGAAGTGGCCTGGGAGATCGAGGAAGGTCCCCTGCATCGTCCTGTACTCGCCGTCGAGGAGGAGGAGGAGGACCAGAGCTACCAGGACGACGCTGCACCGACGCCAAACCCTAGCTCGCCCGACCTCTGCCTCGACGTCGATCGCCAGCTCCTCTGCCCGATCCAACTCCACCGACACACTCTCGGTGAGCCATCTGACCCCGCTGACACCTCCGTCCTCGCCGTAGCTCTCTGTTCTCGCCGAACCAAACGTCGAGCGCTCTCGGTGCGTCGCGTGCGCGTGCGTCCTCTGTGTCGCCGCGTCGCGGAGAGCCTAATCTAGCTGCCCTTCCCCCTCCTAGCAACTCCCCTAGCCCTACCGCACTGGCTCGCACCCCCAGCGCGCACCAGCACGTCCCCGGATCGAACCCCCGCCTCGCGCTGCGCATCGATCTGTCCTCTGCAGCGCGGAGAAGAGGAACAGTGGGGTCAGGCGCCCTTTTGCACATACCCCCCTGCGCCTTTTTGCTGCTTCACCCGCGGTCCGCCTGAGCCACCCGTCAGCCTCTGTACCGGTTTTGCAGATAGACCCCTCCCAGCTTTTAGCCTCAACCCACGGTCCCGTACCCCCCTCCTGCCAGCCACGTCGGTATCACCTCTGTCACGTGGACCCGCGTATGCTCTGGCCCCACCTGTCACTCTCTGAGGCTAAGCCAACCGCGGTGTAAAAAGCTTTTCGTGCGCGTGTGCCCTCCAGTCAGCTTGGCCCCACCCGTCAGCGTCAGGGGCTAGGGTAGTCTGAGTATAAAAGTATTTCTGCTTTTTTGTTTAAATTCAAATCTTTTTTCAAACTTAATTCAAATTCAAATTTAATTCTGTTTTTATATATCTTTAAAAATATAAACCCAAATAATACAAATAATATATGTTTTCAAATCAGAAAAATGTGAGGAATTCAAATATGCCATTCAAAATATATTTTGAACACTTAAAATTCCAAGTTGAGTAAAATTACAATAAAATGCCCTTTTCCCTTAATTAATTAATAACTTTTGTTTTATAACTCCAAATTTAACAAATAATATGTCTAAAATGATTAGCTCGACGAGACCTTTCTGTTTATGCATTCCATGATCTGTTTTTCAGCATGCATCATATAAATATAATGTATACAGCAACTAAAATGAGGATAAAATGAGGCCAAAACTCAATAAAATGATTATTCCTTGTATTCCACGCCTCACCCATGCCATGCTACTTTATTGCCATGCAAATTGTGCATCATTCATCATGGCATGATTGTTTGCTTGACGCATTTTATTCATATGCTTGTGCACTTTATTTATGTTGGCCCTTGTTTGTTTGGTTCTTCTTCGAATAGACGCTGAGCAGGGGATATATCAAGATACCCAGGAGCACTACCCAGATCCTTCTCTCGCTTCAACTGAGCTGCCAGGCAAGCACTACCACATGCTTGCATACATATAGTACCTACTGCCTCTATCTTATTCTTGCATCATTGAGTCGCGATTGCATTAAATTGAATCCCAAGTATTGCATAGCCTTTACTTTTAAACCCCACCGAAGCTTGTTCCTCCATCCCATGAGCCATTACTACAGAAGTTGTTTGAGCCATGCGAGTCGTAGAACAGCATGTGTAGGGTATGTGAGTGTCTGATGGATAACGAGGTACCTAAACAACTTAACCTGAGTAGTAATGGGATAACTAATGAAAGTGGCATCAGTGAGCCTTATTCGCTATTTGGTTTTTCAGGCTCACTTGTGTCCCGTAGGACCCCGAGTACTTGATTCCTGTTCCTTGAATATTCGCGCTATCCACATCCGGGAGGCTTATGAACCCCCCTGAGCCAGAGCTTGATTCATTCTTATTTCTTGGGGCCACAAACTAGTTTGAGGTTTTATTTACTATCCCGTACTTATGCCATGCTTTACTGCTTTATTTAAATTGTGCGAGGTACTGCACACTATACTGTTTAGGTAAGCGGAGTGTTTTCGCGGTATCGACAAGCCAAGTCACCTTCTCGGGTTCCCAGTCGTTTACAGCCACTGACGCAAACCTTGAGGCCGTCTCGGAGTCAGCTAACTTCGTTGCGGGTAGCTCAATGGGGTGGCCCCCTGAAATATTTCTGAATCCTGTGATCGCTTTGTCGTGACTGCCTCGTTGGGTTTTGATTTGGTTTTTCCGAGGTTGATCGAGTGTGTGTTGCTATTTGTGCACCCCTGCAGGGTAAAACTTTCTGAAAGCCGTGTCCGCGGTTATGGACGACTTGGAGCACAGTTTCTCGATCATAGACAAGCATAACTAAAGTACCGCTTTTAATTTGACTAAGTACATGACTAGTAAACAGTTCAACACTCATGGAATGGATAATAAAACTGCCAACTGATGGGGGTTGTTCGTCCGCTTCCTCGTCGGTAAGCGGGGAGGAGGATGGATCTGTGGAAATTACTGTTACAACTGTTGTTATTATTTTACGGACATCCGTCTATCTTTGGTTAGGCGGATGGTTAGCGAGTTTCTATAGAATTGTTAGGGTTTATCTTTTGCTGCAATTGCGTCACCCCGGGTTGTGTCCCCTTTAGAGGCATAAAGACTTGCTGAGTACCCCTAGGGTCTCACACGATAAATTGTTTGATTCAGATGAACAGGTAAGCTCGCAAGATGGATACTGGGTGGAGGAGACGGACGATGTGGGCAACGATCATCCGGTGTAGAGATTCCGGGAACGGGGATCCGTGAGATCTGTGGGCGGGATGTGCTTATTTATGGGGCATCTTATGCCGATTTGCTTCTTATCCGTACTCGGATTTTGTCTTCCACTTCCGCCTGATACTCTGATGTTTGATGTATGAGGAGATATCCTAAACTAATATATCTATCTAGGACATTTGGATCTTGCCGTATGGCGTTGCTATATTTCCTTTCTTTTTAGATGGAATGGCTCTGATGTACTGTTGTATGGTGGCTTGCATACATACTCATTTGTGTATGTAGTTGATCCCTTCGCCTGCCGATTACGCCGCCCGTTCTTGTCCCGATGTTTGGAAATGGTTAGGACGGCCGAAAGGTCTACCTGTGAGTGGCAATTGGGCCCCACCGTACTATTTTAACCATTTCCGCTCACCCAGGCTTGTAACTAGGAGCGTAATTCACCGAGGTAGTTACAATTGGTATCAGAGCCATCCCGCCCTTCAGGGTCTCAGCCAAATGGTCGTTGTCTGTCTAGCAAATATTTTGGTAGTTATGTATGCT
Source organism: Avena sativa (assembly GCA_916181665.1). Classification (NCBI taxonomy): domain Eukaryota; kingdom Viridiplantae; phylum Streptophyta; class Magnoliopsida; order Poales; family Poaceae; genus Avena; species Avena sativa. The sequence goes on along the minus strand of OV702293.1, from coordinate 439,969,790 downwards.
AGGGAAAAACAAAATGCGAGAGTAGGACTGCTTCCACTTTTCTTCTTACCCACCCACCCACCCTTTTCTGGTAAGGAAGTGTAACGTTTTCAATTCTCTTCTTAAAATTCAAACTAGGATTCACGTGTTCTGGGTTTCCGTAGTACCATAGGTTGTGTATCTGTGTGTGTGTGTAATCCCTTGTCTATCTGTTGCCTCCAAGTTGTTATCTCTATCTGCCTTTGGTTATCAACTGTTGGTACATTCCATACCGACAGGCTTTTGCAAACCGACACGATCTATCTGATTCGTTGAATACCGCCGCGATCTGTCTTACTCTTTGTTATCCGACGTTATCTTGTTTGGGGTGTTCGTTTCCGTAGTTGCTAATCTTTAGGTTCGTTGTGAAAAGAAGGGGTTGGGATATGTGTTCTACTTATTCATGTGCGGAGTAATGATTTGAGTGCGGGATGGATTCGCGACCATACCACTACTCTTATCATTCGCTCTTGTATATTGAGTTGGTAGTGTCACTAATCTTGATTCGTTAAGTGATTTTGCGCATCTATTGGTATTTTAATGCCGAAATTTGTGGAAAATTTTTCTTTGATATATTAGTGTACCACACTCCTTTTCAGTCGTGTGCGATATGCTTAATATCTTCTAGGTGCTTTGAACTTTGTTGATATTTTAATATCATCTTAGTAAATTATATCCTTTAATCTTGATTAATTCCATCTTGGTACTATTTTGGATTATTATTATTCTCCATCATAGTACTGACTTGTGTTTTATATCAATCACAGGATGGCACCACCATGCCGTTCTGAGGAGGACATACAACCTGAACTGGGGGCAGCGTTGTCAAGCATCGCCAATGCCTTGGCAGCAATGCAGCAGAACCAACAGCGTTTTGAGGAAAGTGTCAGGAGGAATGAGTTTGTTCCGCTACCTCCACCTCCCAAGCGAGGAGACATCAAAAGCTTTCTGAAGTTCAACCCACACCAATTTGATGTTTCTGATCAACCACTTGATGCTGATGATTGGTTGCGTGAGATGTCAAGGTTACTGGCAACTGCTAATGTTCCTGAGCAAGAATGGGTAAAGTGTGCCACTCACCTTCTGAAGGGAGATGCAGCTCTCTGGTGGGAGAATTACCTGAAGGCAAACTGCACTGGTTTTCAGCCTACTTGGGGACAGTTCACTGGAGCTTTCAAAGAGCAGTATCTGTCAGAAATTGTCATGGAGAGGATCAAGGAAGTGTTTCTCAACCTCAAGCAGGGCAATGATAATGTCAATACCTACATCAGGAACTTCATGAACCTTTCTCGTTATGGTGGCGATGAGATCTCTGATGACAAGAAGAAGCAAAAGAGGTTCAGGCAAGGGCTCAATGCATCGATTAAGTATGCAATCACACATGCAAGGCCGGCGTCCTTTCTGGAACTTCAGCATACAGCTCTGCAGGAAGAAGCAAGTAGGCAAGTGTTTGAGGAGTCAAAGAAACACAGCCGTGATGCAGCAAGCTCTTCAGCTATGTCAGCTCCTTCTAAGCGTCGTGTCTGGGTTCCTAACACCCCACCGTCGCTCCCGGCTCCACCAAGACCTTCAAGCTTCGCGCCAAGGCCACCAAACTTCCTCACTGCTGCTCCCAGGGGCTACAACCACCACTACCCTGGAGCGCCTGGCGGAGTCCCTAGCTACGTTGCTCCACGTCCAGCTGGTGCTTGTTACACGTGTGGAAACACTGGGCATCAAAGCTGGAACTGTCTGATGAAGAACAAGGCTCTTCCTCCACCACCTCCAAGATCTGCGGCAAGCTCTCCTTTGGTTCGTGCACCACCACCTCGGGCTCTCAACATCAACACCAAGCCCGGGTCTACTGTTGCTCGTGCCAACTGTGTCAACGCCGCTCAAGCTGAGCATGCACCTGGAGTTGTGATGGGTATGCTATCCGTTAACTCAGTCCCTGCACGAGTTTTGTTTGATTCTGGTGCATCGCATTCTTTTGTGTCAACCAAGTTTGCACATGAGAATGAGTTAGTTATGGATCCTCTCCTTAAGCGGTTAATGGTCCTTTCTCCTGGAGCAAAGATGGCAGCTTCTAAAATCAGCCATGGCAATCAAATTGAGATTGGTGGCTCTTCGTTCTCGGCTTCCTTAATTGTTCTGGGCAATTCTGACATTGATGTCATCTTGGGCATGGATTGGTTGACAGTAAATGCAACTGTGATTGATTGTGCTGAACGCTCGGTTTCTCTGAAGATTCCTGAAGGCCATATAATCTATTCTCCAAGTCTGACTCCTGCTATCCAGCTTTTCTCTTTGGCGGCTCTGAATGATGATGCTATGGAAGCTATTCAGAGTGTTCCGGTGGTCTGTGAGTTCCCAGATGTCTTTCCTGAAGAGTTGCCAGGTATGCCTCCGGATCGTGAGGTTGAGTTTGTAATTGAGCTTGAACCTGGTACCGCTCCTATCTCCAAGCGGCCTTATAAAATGGGTCCTGCTGAGTTGGCTGAACTCAAACGTCAGCTTGATGAACAAGAGAAGATGGGTTTCATTCAGCATAGTACTTCTTCTTGGGGTAGCCCAACAATCTTTGTGAAGAAGCGAGACAAGACTGATAGACTTTGTGTTGACTATCGGGCTCTCAATGCTAAAACCATCAAGAATAAATATCCCCTTCCGCGGATTAATGATCTCTTCGATCAACTAGCTGGAGCTGTGGTATTCTCTAAGCTTGACTTGAGAAGTGGTTATCACCAAATCAAGATTCGCAAGGAAGATGTTCCTAAAACAGCTTTCACCACCCGCTATGGCCTGTATGAGTACACGGTCATGTCTTTCGGTCTCACCAACGCACCTGCCACCTTCTCGAGGCTCATGAACTCGGTTTTCATGGAGTATCTTGATAAGTTCGTTGTGGTCTACCTGGATGACATCCTAGTCTATTCTAAGTCGAAGGAAGAACATGAAGAACACCTTCGGTGTGTCCTAAACAAGCTTCGTGAGAACCGCTTGTATGCAAAGTTCTCCAAGTGTGAGTTTTGGCTGCCTCAAGTAACCTATCTTGGTCATGTCATCTCTGCCGAGGGCATTGCAGTCAATCCGGAAACTGTGAAGACAATTGTTGAATGGCTTCCTCCTGTTAATGTCAAAGAAGTGCGGAGTTTCCTTGGTTTGGCTAGTTATTGCCGTCGCTTCGTTCAGAACTTTTCGAAAATAGCGAAGCCTCTTACCGATCTCCTCAAGAAAGGCAAGAAATACCTTTGGACTCCTGCATGTCAAGCAAGCTTTGAGACACTCAAAGAGAAGCTCACTTCCACACCAGTCTTGGTTCCTCCAGATACATCCAAGCCGTTTCAGATATTCTGTGACGCCTCTTTGCAAGGATTGGGTGTGGTCCTTATGCAAGAAAAACAAGTTGTTGCTTATGCCTCTCGACAGTTGAAGACGCATGAGATCAACTATCCTACACATGACCTCGAGCTTGCAGCAGTTGTCTTTGCTTTGAAAGTATGGAGGCACTACTTGCTTGGCAACCGTTCTGAGATCTTTTCTGATCACAAGAGTTTGAAGTATATCTTCACACAGCCTGATCTCAACCTTCGGCAGAGGAGATGGATTGAAGCAATCAATGATTTTGATTTGACCATCAACTACACTCCGGGCAAAGCTAATGTCATGGCCGATGCTCTCAGCCGTAAAGCTTATGTCAACAACCTCATGATGGAAGAACAACAGCCTCTCTTGTGCGAGGAATTCCGTCAGCTCAACCTTGAAATTGTGGAACAAGGGTATCTCCTGAACCTTCTAGCAACTCCTCTCTTGGAAGAAAAGGTTCGCTCCTTTCAGCTTGGTGATCCATACACAAGAAAGATCATCTCCAAACTTCAGCTTCCGAAGTATGAGTCCTTCCACGTCGATGATCAAGGCACGCTTTTCTTTGAACACCGGATGTTTGTTCCGAACTACCTGGGTTTGAGAGAGCAAGTTCTCAAGGAGGTGCATGATTCTGTTCTTTCTATCCACCCTGGCAGCACAAAGATGTACATGGACTTGAAAACACAATATTGGTGGCCGGGTTTGAAACGATATTGTGCCAAGTATGTCTCGGAGTGTGATGTCTGCCGCAGAGTTAAAGCTGTCCATCAGAAACCTTCCGGTCTTCTACAACCATTGAAACCCCCGGAATGGAAATGGGAGAAAGTAGAGATGGACTTCATCACTGGTTTTCCAAGGGCGCAGAAGGGCAACAATGCAATCTTTGTTGTCATTGACAGACTTTCTAAAGTGGCTCACTTCTTCCCCGTCAAGGAAACCATTTCTGCAATTCAGTTGGCTGAGCTCTATATCAACAGAATTGTCTCTCTGTATGGGGTTCCGCTTGAGATCAGTTCAGACCGTGGAAGCATATTCACTTCCAAGTTTTGGGAAAGTTTCCAAAATGCTTTGGGAACAAAATTGAACTTCAGCACAGCTTACCACCCTCAGTCGCAAGGACAAGTTGAAAGGATCAATCAGATTCTGGAGGATATGCTTCGTGCTTGCGTCATCTCTTTTGGCATGAAATGGGAAGAATGCCTTCCTTATGCTGAATTCTCGTACAACAACAACAACTTCCAGAAAAGTCTGAAGATGGCACCATTTGAGACTCTCTATGGTCGCAAATGCAGAACTCCGATTGGTTGGTCGGGTGCAGGAGAAAGAATATTGTTTGGCCCTGACATTGTAACTCAAGCGGAGGAGAAGGTGCATATCATTCTTGAAAATCTGAAGATTGCTCAAAGTCGCCAGAAGAGCAATTATGACAGGAAGCACACAGACATGGAGTATGTCCCTGGTGATCTCGTTTACCTTCGTGTCACTCCCATGAGAGGCACGCACCGTTTTGGTATCAAAGGAAAGCTGGCTCCTAGATACATCGGTCCTTTCAAAATTCGTGGAAGAAGAGGAGAAGTTGCTTATGCTCTTGAGCTCCCGGAAAAACTCAAGGTCCATGATGTTTTCCACATCTCTCAACTCAAGAAGTGCTTCAAGGATCCCGGCAGGACCGTGGACCATGAGCTTATCAATCTTCAAGAAGACCTGTCTTATCAAGAACACCCCACAAAAATCCTTGAGGTCGCAGAAAGAAGGACTCGCAACAAGTCCATCAAGTTCTGCAAGGTGCAGTGGTCGCACCACTCTGTTGATGAAGCCACTTGGGAACGTGAAGATGAGCTCCGTGCCAAGTATCCTACCCTCTTTGTGTCTTCTTCTTCTTCCTAGAATCTCGGGGCGAGATTCCTGTTTAGTGGGGGAGAGTTGTAGCATCCCAATTGTCTAACAATTGTAATGCTACTTGGTCTAGTAATATAATGGCTACTTCATATATATAATTGTTGCATCATAATTATATCATGCTCATGTCATCATGCCACCTTGCATTTGAGCATCTTATAAAACCCTTTTCCATTTGGTTCTTATCTCATATGCATTGTAAATTGTATTTGCCTCTTGATATTGTATTTGGTTCTTGATATATTGTTTAATGCCCAAGTTGAGTTGGGGGCATATCTTTTAATTCACTCCACCACCCTTTCTTTCACCACCTTATAATTCCACCACCCCATCTCCATGAGCTTGTAATTTTATTTTCCTTTGGCATTTATTCTAGCTCATGGGAGATAGGATGGATCTACTCCCACAAATCCTTAGCTTGGCCTTAAACCACCTTTCGGGGAATGCATATGTGTAAATGCTAGGGATATTATTTTGTTTTCACAAGATGAAACCTAGCATTAATATTATGCATGGGCCATGCAACCATCTCTATAGTTTTGCCTCTTTTGCTTTTATTTGAATTCTTGAGTGATTCATCTCTCATCTCTTTCTCTTCTTATCTTTTGGCTTGATCTAGTTTGTCTTGCTAAAATCCATCATCACACCACATCCCTCTCTCTCTCTTTTCCACATGTTCTTGCTTGCTCTAGTTTGGAGCATGCTAGCTTCATAAACCCTAATCCATCAACCTCCCTCTCTTATCCTCTATCTATCACCTACCCCATCATCACCATACCCCTCTACCCCATCCTAATCTAAACCCACACCCCCATCTAAACCAAACCCTAAGCTACCACCCCTCTCTCTCGGCCTCTCTCTCTTCTCTCTACCTAGCTCGGCCCCACATGGCCACCCTGGCCCACCTAGCTACCACCCCGACCAAACCCTAGCTACACCCGAGCCATACCTCCTCTCTCCCGACCCTAGTGCAACCCTAGCCCGAGCCTCCCTTCTACCCGAGCCTCTCTCTCTCTCTAGCTCCCTCTCTGCCTGGTGTGCCCCACACCGAACCCCCTGCCTCCCTGGCCTCACCGTCCCCACCTGGAAGCCTCCCCTACCTGCCCTGCCCTGCCCAGACCGAGCACGTGAGGAGGAAGGAGAGAAAGGTGGCCGAGCCACCTTTTTCCATCTACCACCTCCCCACGGCACCTTCCTCCCCCTCTCTGCTTTATCCCCTCCTCCACGTCTCCTCGCTCTCGTCCAGATCTACCCCAGGACCTGCCCTCTCCTCACCTTCCTCCCCACCACCGGCCACCCTCTCTCGCCGGCCACCGTCGGCCTCCTCCACGTCCCGTTGATCCAGTCGAGCCGCGCGTCCGTGAAGTGGCCTGGGAGATCGAGGAAGGTCCCCTGCATCGTCCTGTACTCGCCGTCGAGGAGGAGGAGGACCAGAGCTACCAGGACGACGCTGCACCGACGCCAAACCCTAGCTCGCCCGGCCTCTGCCTCGACGTCGATCGCCAGCTCCTCTGCCCGATCCAACTCCACCGACACACTCTCGGTGAGCCATCCGACCCCGCTGACACCTCCGTCCTCGCCGTAGCTCTCTGTTCTCGCTGGACCAAATGTCGAGCGCTCTCGCTGCGTCGCGTGCGCGTGCGTCCTCTGCGTCGCCGCGTCGCGGAGAGCCTAATCTAGCTGCCCTTCCCCCTCCTAGCAACTCCCCTAGCCCTACCGCACTGGCTCGCACCCCCAGCACGCACCAGCACGTCCCCGGATCGAACCCCCGCCTCGCGCTGCGCATCGATCTGTCCTCTGCAGCGCGGAGAAGAGGAACAGTGGGGTCGGGTGCCCTTTTGCGCATACCCCCCTGCGCCTTTTTGCTGCTTCACCCGCGGTCCGCCTGAGCCACCCGTCAGCCTCTGTACCGGTTTTGCAGATAGACCCCTCCCAGCTTTTAGCCTCAACCCGCGGTCCGGTACCCCCCTCCTGCCAGCCACGTCGGTATCACCTCTGTCACGTGGACCCGCGTATGCTCTGGCCCCACCTGTCACTCTCTGAGGCTAAGCCAGCCGCGGTGTAAAAAGCTTTTCGCGCGCGTGTGCCCTCCAGTCAGCTTGGCCCCACCCGTCAGCGTCAGGGGCTAGGGTAGTCTGAGTATAAAAGTATTTCTGCTTTTCTGTTTAAATTCAAATCTTTTTCAAACTTAATTCAAATTCAAATTTAATTCTGTTTTTATATATCTTTAAAAATATAAACCCAAATAATACAAATAATATATGTTTTCAAATCAAAAAAATGTGAGGAATTCAAATATGCCATTCAAAATATATTTTGAACACTTAAAATTCCAAGTTGAGTAAAATTACAATAAAATGCCCTTTTCCCTTAATTAATGAATAACTTTTGTTTTATAACTCCAAATTTAACAAATAATATGTCTAAAATGATTAGCTCGACGAGACCTTTCTGTTTATGCATTCCATGATCTGTTTTCAGCATGCATCATATAAATATAATGTATACAGCAACTAAAATGAGGATAAAATGAGGCCAAAACTCAATAAAATGATTATTCCTTATATTCCACGCCTCACCCATGCCATGCTACTTTATTGCCATCCAAATTGTGCATCATTCATCATGGCATGATTGTTTGCTTGACGCATTTTATTCATATGCTTGTGCACTTTATTTAGGTTGGCCCTTGTTTGTTTGGTTCTTCTTCGAATAGACGCTGAGCAGGGGATATATCAAGATACCCAGGAGCACTACCCAGATCCTTCTCTCACTTCAACTGAGCTGCCAGGCAAGCACTACCACATGCTTGCATACATATAGTACCTACTGCCTCTATCTTATTCTTGCATCATTGAGTCGCAATTGCATTAAATTGAATCCCAAGTATTGCATAGCCTTTACTTTTAAACCCCACCGAAGCTTGTTCCTCCATCCCATGAGCCATTACTACAGGAGTTGTTTGAGCCATGCGAGTCGTAGAACAACATGTGTAGGGTATGTGAGTGTCTGATGGATAACGAGGTACCTAAACAACTTAACCTGAGTAGTAATGGGATAACTAATGAAAGTGGCATCGGTGAGTCTTATTCGCTATTTGGTTTTTCAGGCTCACTTGTGTCCCGTAGGACCCCGAGTACTTGATTCCTGTTCCTTGAATATTCGCGCTATCCACATCCGGGAGGCTTATGAACCCCCCTGAGCCAGAGCTTGATTCATTCTTATTTCTTGGGGCCACAAACTAGTTTGAGGTTTTATTTACTATCCCGTACTTATGCCATGCTTTACTGCTTTATTTAAATTGTGCGAGGTACTGCACACTATACTGTTTAGGTAAGCGGAGTGTTTTGCGGTATCGACAAGCCCAGTCACCTTTTCGGGTTCCCAGTTGTTTACAGCCACTGACGCAAACCTTGAGGCCATCTCGGAGTCAGCTAACTTCGTTGCGGGTAGCTCAATGGGGTGGCCCCCTGAAATATTTCTGAATCCTGTGATCGCTTTGTCGTGACTGCCTCGTTGGGTTTTGATTTGGTTTTTCCGAGGTTGATCGAGTGTGTGTTGCTATTTGTGCACCCCTGCAGGGTAAAACTTCCTGAAAGCCGTGTCCGCGGTTATGGACGACTTGGAGCACAGTTTCTCGATCATAGACAAGCATAACTAAAGTACCGCTTTTAATTTGACTAAGTACATGACTAGTAAACAGTGCAACACTCATGGAATGGATAATAAAACTGCCAACGGATGGGGGTTGTTCGTCCGCTTCCTCGTCGGTAAGCGGGGAGGAGGATGGATCTGTGGAAATTACTGTTACAACTGCTGTTATTATTTCACGGACATCCGTCTATCTTTGGTTAGGCGGATGGTTAGCGAGTTTCTATAGAATTGTTAGGGTTTATCTTTTGCTGCAATTGCGTCACCCCAGGTTGTGTCCCCTTTAGAGGCATAAAGACTTGCTGAGTACCCCTAGGGTCTCACACGATAAATTGTTTGATTCAGATGAACAGGTAAGCTCGCAAGATGGATACTGGGTGGAGGAGACGGACGATGTGGGCAACGATCATCCGGTGAAGAGATTCCGGGAACGGGGATCCGTGAGATCTGTGGGCGGGATGTGCTTATTTATGGGGCATCTTATGCCGATTTGCTTCTTATCCGTACTCGGATTTTGTCTTCCACTTCCGCCTGATACTCTGATGTTTGATGTATGAGGAGATATCCTAAACTAATATATCTATCTAGGACATTTGGATCTTGCCGTATGGCGTTGCTATATTTCCTTTCTTTTTAGATGGAATGGCTCTGATGTACTGTTGTATGGTGGCTTGCATACATACTCATTTGTGTATGTAGTTGATCCCTTCGCCTGCCGATTACGCCGCCCGTTCTTGTCCCGATGTTTGGAAATGGTTAGGACGGCCGAAAGGTCTACCTGTGAGTGGCAATTGGGCCCCACCGTACTATTTTAACCATTTCCGCTCACCCAGGCTTGTAACTAGGAGCGTAATTCACCGAGGTAGTTATAACTGTGTACTACGTATGGGTGCAATATTGAAATCTCTATTCAACTCTTTCACTGCCCAAAAAGCTTTCTGGATAATACTATGAAGATATATTGTACGACAATATTATCAACATGTTTTAACCCCAAAGAACTAAAGGTCTCACCAAAGGACCAAAATTATACAAAGCCATCTCATTAGAGAATGAGTGATGCGTAGAGACGCAAAGACATGCAATTACACACGGACCTGGAAGTGTCAGATCCAGAGATCAGTTGACCACTAGCAATCGTGTACATACAACACCGGAAAGCCATAGGTGTTGAATACACAAAGGTTTGAAACTAGATTATTGACTCTAGTGCAAGTGGGAGACTGTTGGAGATATGCCCAAGAGGCAATAATAAAGTGGTTATTATCATATCTTCATACTTATGATAAATGTTTACATACCATGCTATAATTGTATTAACCGGAAACATTAATACTTGTGTGATTTGTAAACATAAAAGAGTCCCTAGTAAAGCCTCTTGTTAAACTAGCTTGTTGGTTAATATATGATCATGGTTTCCTGATCATGAACATAGAGATGTTATTAACAACAGGGTCATATCATTAGGAGAATGATGTGATGGACATACTCCTATAGTTAAGCGTAGCATAAAGATCAAGTCATTTAATATAGTTCATTTGCTATAAGCTTTCTGATACATAGTAACCTAATTCCTTCGACCATGAGATCATGCATATCACCTTTACCGGAAGGATGCTTTGATGACATCAAACACCACACCGTAAAAGGGTGGCTATAAAGGTGGCATTGAGTGTTCCGAAAGTATTGGTTGAGACACATGGATCAAGAGTGGGATTTGTCCATTCATATGACGGATAGATATACTTTGGGCCCTCTCGGTGGAATGTCATCCAATTAGCTTGCAAGCATGTGACTGGCTCACAAGGGATCACATACCACGGGAACGAGAAAAGAGTACTTATCGGTAACGAGGTTGAACTAGGTATGCAGAGATACCGACGATCATAACCTCGGATAAGTAAACTATCGTGAGACAAAGGGAAATTGGTATCGTATGTAAGTGGTTCATTCGATCGCAAAGTAATCGTAGAAATATGTGGGAGCTATATGAATTTCCAGATTCCTCTATTGGTTATTGATCGAAGAAGTGTCTCGATCATGTCCGCATAATTCACGAACCATAGGGAGACACACTTAAGGATTCGATGTTGTTGAGTGTTATGGAATGATGAGTAAGAGACCGAATGTTGTTCGGAGTCTCGGATGGGATCCAGGATATCACGAGGAGATCCGGAATGGTCCGGAGAATAAGATTCATATAAGGAAAGTCCTGTTTCGGGGTTGTAGAATGATTTTGGTGTTTTCATCGGGAATGTTCTAGAAGGTTCCGGAATGTCCGGCACTCCGGAGGGGAAGGGTACATGAATGTGTCATTGCAAGTTGGAATGATTACATCATGTACTAGGTGTCATCGCTGTACAAAATAAAGGGTTTAATCAAATCCTAGTTTGAAAAGTCAAACGCCAATTTGAAAAGTCAAACGGCTATTTTGGAAAGTGGAAAAGAAGTGGGAAACCGAGTTGGGGAGGAGTTCCTCCTCCACCGCCGGCCCACTAGGGATCCGAGTTGGGGAGGGACTCCCTCCCCTTGGCCGGCGCCTCCCTCCACCTATATAAGGAGGGGCAGGGCTCCCCTCCTAGACACACAAGTTGCCTCCCTCTAAACCTAAACCCTAGCCACAACCTAGGGATTTCTCCCAAGCCACCAAGTTAGAGCTTCTAATTGCCCTAGCCACTGGTTTAGCCCCTTCTAATTGGTGTGTCTAAACCCTAGATCACCAAGGCTCTCTCATAGTCCACCATACTCGCTCCGGCTTAAGGTGAAGCCCTGCGAGATCTCCCATCTACTTCCGGTACCACGCCGTCGTGCTGCCGGAATCGCGAGGAGAGTGCTACAACCTCCGCTGCCTGCTGGAACAAGGGAGAGGAAGGTCTTCGTCGAGTACCAAACGTGTGACCGACTGCGGAAGCGCTGCCGGAACGCAGCGCCGGAAGGATCGTCTACGCGATCTTGAGATCGGCAAGAGTACGACTACATCACCCACGAGAATCTGCTCTCGTTAACCGCTTTGGAATCTTCAAGGGTGAGTTCCTCTATCGACTCGTTGCTACAATCTAGTAGATAGATCTTGGCTTGTTTGTTTGCATGAGGTAGAAAATTTTGTTTTCCATGCTACGAACCCCTACAGTGGTATCAGAGCCGTGTCTATATGTAGATCTGTTGCACGAGTAGAACACAATGGTCATTGTGGGCGTTGATGCTTTTATTGTCGATTGCTTCTTGTGTACTTTGCATCTTGCGGGATGGTGGGATGAAGCGGCCCGGGCTAACCTTACATGACATCGTTCATGAGACTTGCTCCACGCTTGACATGCAACTTGTATTGCATAAGTGGCTTCGCGGGTGCCTGTTTCTCCCAACATAGTTAAGATTCAATTTACAACGGGTGATTGACAATACTAGTATCAATGTTGTGGTTCTTGTTCGTAAGTTAGAACAACACTTATTGAAAGCCCCAAACCACGTAAAACATGCAAAGAAAATTAGAGGCGTCTAACTTTGTTTTGCAGAGGTGTGCTGTGATGTGATATGGCCATGATTGTGATTATATATGATGTATGCAATGTTCCTTATTGTAAGTTGGCAACCGGCAGGAGCCATATGGTTGTCTTTAAATTCTGTTAAGACCCGCTTGTCTGTTCAAAGTAGTTGTAATAGTTGAAGCTGGTGGACGACAACCATGGAGCGGCGTCATTGACCTTGATGCAATGCCGGTGATGATGGAGATCATGTTCGTGCTTGAATATGGAGATCGGAAGCACAAGAAGAAAGGCCATATCATATCACATATTATGAATTGCATGTGATGTTAATCCTTTTATGCATCTTGTATTGCTTAGTTTACGACGATAGCATTATAAGATGATCCCTCAAGCACACAATTTCAAGTTTTAAAGTGTTCATCCTTAGTAAGCACCGTTGCTAAAGCTCGTTGTTTCGAAGCACCACGTGATGATCGGGTGTGTTAGATTCTGCGAGTGTATACAACGTGAGCAAGCCAGATTTGCTCATGCAAAAGCTAAGGTTTGATCTTGACGAGCCTAGCATGTACAGACATGGTCTCGGAACACGGATCACCGAAAGGTAAAGCATGAGTCATATAGTAGATATGATGAACATGTTGATTGTTCGCCATTGAAGCTACATCAACTCTCGTGATGATCGGTTTTGATGTGGTGGATTTGGTTCGTGTGATCACTAAAACAATGTGAGGGATATTGTGTTGAGTGGGAGTTCAACGGCAATATGATTAGAAGTTGAACACTATTTATCATAAATTAAATCAAAGTGAATTTGCATAGTTGTTGTAGTCATTGGCATCCGTTTACCACCTTGCGCTTAGTTTTACTTGAGATGATATAACTATAGAATTCTGGTTAGTTACTTTACGAACTGGTATCATATTGTTTTGAAGTGTTAATCTAAAGTTTAAAAGTCCTATTGCAAACTTTCAGTAAGTTCCGGTTACTCCATGAAGTTTAATAATCAGTATTAAATCAAGAGTGACAATTCCAAGTGTTAGTGTATGAGTATCATGGTTGTCTCCATGATTCTTGATATTCAAAGGATTGTCTTAATATCAAGGTTATCTAGGATCTGAAAGAGTTGTTTCAGAAACCATGATGTGTGGAAGATATTGTGATATCTGAAACAAAGTTTTGGTTGCAACATGATAGAGTATAATATGGCAAAAGTCATGTTCTCGTATTTGATGAGAATTTGCAAAAGGTTGAAGACACTAGTTGTCCTAATCCTCCAAAATGTTTTGGAGAGCAACATTATACTCGCAGTTCACCGTTATAAGCTAAAAGTAGCTTGATCATGGATAATTCCATGATAAAGGTGAATATTTGATGTAGGTAAAGTGTTTACTACACCAATAGATTACTAAAGAAAGGAATTTGAAAGAACACCAAACATTTGATGATGGTGATCTACTTCAAAGTGCAAGTCCAAAGACATTGGTATTTAATTATACACGCTTTGGACTATGTGTCATATGTATGACTCCACTGTTGGTGTTGATAGATTCTTTCAAACAGAAAATAAATACTGAAAGAGAATCTCATAAATATATGGCAAAAAAGAAAAGACTAGAATTGTTCAGTTTAAGTATATAGATGATATACATGTTATGGCTATATTCTTTGCTTATTAAACAATGTGGTTCTTAAGTATTTGATACTGAATTTGTTGGTGTGAATCGTCATACGAAACAACACAATTCATGAACTACAATGGCCTAAGTAACTAGCAAAAGAATATGTGATGATGTTCTCGAGAACAAATAAAGGGTTATTGTGTTGCTCGTTAAACATCAAAGCTTGCCTTCAAGATTTGTTTTATCAGGTATTATGAGAACAAAAGGGTTGTTCAAATAATTGCCGTAATCCCTAAAAGATGGATGATTCACAAATCTCGTTGGAGAAATCACATCCATAAAACTAGTGCTAAAGATGTCGAAAGACAAATTGATTGAAATATCACTTAGGAAGTGACATCGCTGTTTAAATTATATTGGAAAGAAAACACGAAGAAACTCCATGTGGATGGAATTTTGGAGTCTTTTGATTTTTGATCACATGACGCTTATGAAACTTTCCTAGAGATAATTAAAACTTTGAATGACTAGCTTATTGGAACTTGTACATATTGTTGTACGAAGTCCATTATATGTAGTCAAGAGCGATGGATTTCAACTTCATATGCTTTCTCCGAAAATTTGAGTGAATATATGAATATTTACTTAATAAGGATGAAGTATGAAACATTTGAAAAAGTTCAAAGTCTTTCAAGATGAAGTGCAAAATCATTGTAATAAGAATATAAATAGTTTATGATAAAGATCATAAAGGAAGATATTTGAGTTACAAGTTTAGCATAATACCTAAGATTTAAGGAATCGTTCTGTGGATTTGCATTTCCCGAAACACCATAAGAGTATGGAGCGTTCGAGATATGTAATTAAAACCTTGTTTGACATGGTAAGATCAAAGGTGTAATTCATAGAACTGCCATTATATTTTAAAGATTAAAAGCTTTAGAGACTACCATTTTCCACTGAAAAGAGCTCCATCATAATCCGCTGAAATGACACCACATAAAGTTATGGTTTGGGATAAAACCCAAGTAGTCCTTTCTTAAACATTTGTATGCTATGCATAAGAAAGATGATTGCAACCAAAGTCGGATGAAACTGTCTTTGTATTACTGTTAAGTATTCCTCCATAAACACCGGAGACAAAAGTATTTGTCGCTTAGAACGTCAAGTTTCTTTGAGAAGGAATTTTTCGTGAAAAGATAAGTGGGAGGACAATAGAACTTTGATAAGGTTAAAGGAACCTTAGATATATGTGCAAAGTTGCGCAGCGCCGAAAAGTGTTCCGGAGGCAGCAACAATGCTCATGGCTCACGTGCCTCAAAGGTTGCGGTCACGGAGGTCTAAGTTTCTATTGAACCAAGTAGGTCGAGTAAACAATCAAATACCAAGATTTGAGGGTTGAATCATTATTTGAGAATAATGAACGGACTACATGCAAAGAAGTGATGATGGGCCCTGACTCCATCAAATGGCTTGAAGCCATAAAATCAGTGATAGTTCCATACACGAGAAATCAAGTTTTGAACTTGAAGGACCCTCGAGAAAGGTGTAAGACCTTACAGTTGTGTTTGGATCTATAAAGAAGTAGACATGGATGTTTCACATCTATGAAATAGTCGACATGTTGGGAAAGAGTTCACAAAAATGTTCAAAGGTTGACTATGACAAGATTTTGATCTTTCATAGCGATATTTAGTCTAGACGGATTAATGTAGCAACCACTACATATAATTTTGTTATGTGGTAGTAGAATAAACAAAACAAGTTCTTCTAATAGAATGGTTACCTAGGACGTGTGCATGACATGGTCCAAAGGGTTTTGTTAATTCAAAGGATGCTAAAAGCATATGCAAACTTCAATGGTTGAAGTAAGCATCGCGGAGTTGGAATCTTCACTATGATGAAACTATTAAAAGAGTTTAATTTCATCGGAGACAATGAAGATACTTGCATTTGCAAGAAATTAAGTGGGAGCGCTAAGACATATTTCTAATACATTATGTGGAAGACATATTGTTGATTAAAAATGATGTATCTTTTATTAACACATATTAAGAATTTCATCCCGATGAAAGACTTAGGCAAAACCCAAATATTTGGCATCAATAGATGCTAATATGGTTGTGCCGAAAGTACATAGATGATATATTGAATAAGTTCAATATAGAAACTACAAGAAAGGTTCTTGTCGCACAGAAAGGATTGAATGAGTTCAATATTGATGATATATTCAAGTGTATTGACACTTGGTAAGTGAAACAAAGATTCAAGTATAGATTGATACTTGATGTATGAAATCACAAAGAGTATTTATATCAATCATGTTGTGATATCTACAAATCCAGATATGTCCTATGCTCTAAATGTTATGAGCATATACCAGAATGATTCATAAGATGATTATTGGACGATAGTAAAGATATTCTTATGATCTTGTAAAAGAACTAAGAATATATTATTTTGTAGAAGTGACAAATAGATGGTTAGTTCATTGTAAATGAATTACATTGATACTAGTTTTGTCATAAAGTACAAATTAAAGTTTATCTCAATCTAAACTAAGGGTGGCACAATATAATGGAAAGTAAGTTCCATAATGGATTTGGATGAGTTCCAAAGTTAAGACATTGTGACAGATACTACAACAAAAGGCTAAGTATATGACTGCTATAATAGCAGCTAAAGAGGGCATTTGTGTCAAGTAGTTTGTTATCAAACTAGGTGTAGTTCACAGCGGGATAATACTATGAAGATATATTGTACGACAATATTATCAACATGTTTTAACCCCAAAGAACTAAAGGTCTCACCAAAGGACCAAAATTATATAAAGCCATCTCATTAGAGAATGAGTGATGCGTAGAGACGCAAAGACATGCAATTACACACGGACCTGGAAGTGTCAGATCTAGAGATCAGTTGACCACTAGCAATCGTGTACATACAACACCGGAAAGCCATAGGTGTTGAATACACAAAGGTTTGAAACTAGATTATTGACTCTAGTGCAAGTGGGAGACTGTTGGAGATATGCCCAAGAGGCAATAATAAAGTGGTTATTATCATATCTTCATACTTATGATAAATGTTTACATACCATGCTATAATTGTATTAACCGGAAACATTAATACTTGTGTGATTTGTAAACATAAAAGAGTCCCTAGTAAAGCCTCTTGTTAAACTAGCTTGTTGGTTAATATATGATCATGGTTTCCTGATCATGAACATAGAGATGTTATTAACAACAGGGTCATATCATTAGGAGAATGATGTGATGGACATACTCCTATAGTTAAGCGTAGCATAAAGATCAAGTCATTTAATATAGTTCATTTGCTATAAGCTTTCTGATACATAGTAACCTAATTCCTTCGACCATGAGATCATGCATATCACCTTTACCGGAAGGATGCTTTGATGACATCAAACACCACACCGTAAAAGGGTGGCTATAAAGGTGGCATTGAGTGTTCCGAAAGTATTGGTTGAGACACATGGATCAAGAGTGGGATTTGTCCATCCATATGACAGATAGATATACTCTGGGCCCTCTCGGTGGAATGTCATCCAATTAGCTTGCAAGCATGTGACTGGCTCACAAGGGATCACATACCACGGGAACGAGAAAAGAGTACTTATCGGTAACGAGGTTGAACTAGGTATGCAGAGATACCGACGATCATAACCTCGGATAAGTAAACTATCGTGAGACAAAGGGAAATTGGTATCGTATGTAAGTGGTTCATTCGATCGCAAAGTAATCGTAGAAATATGTGGGAGCCATATGAATTTCCAGATTCCTCTATTGGTTATTGATCGGAGAAGTGTCTCGATCATGTCCGCATAATTCACGAACCGTAGGGAGACACACTTAAGGATTCGATGTTGTTGAGTGTTATGGAATGATGAGTAAGAGACCGAATGTTGTTCGGAGTCTCGGATGGGATCCGGGATATCACGAGGAGATCCGGAATGGTCCGGAGAATAAGATTCATATAAGGAAAGTCCTGTTTCGGGGTTGTAGAATGATTCCGGTGTTTTCATCGGGAATGTTCTAGAAGGTTTCGGAATGTCCGGCACTCCGGAGGGGAAGGGTACATGAATGTGTCATTGCAAGTTGGAATGATTACATCATGTACTAGGTGTCATCGCTGTACAAAATAAAGGGTTTAATCAAATCCTAGTTTGAAAAGTCAAACGCCAATTTGAAAAGTCAAACGACTATTTTGGAAAGTGGAAAAGAAGTGGGAAACCGAGTTGGGGAGGAGTTCCTCCTCCACCGCCGGCCCACTAGGGATCCGAGTTGGGGAGGGACTCCCTCCCCTTGGCCGGCGCCTCCCTCCACCTATATAAGGAGGGGCAGGGCTCCCCTCCTAGACACACAAGTTGCCTCCCTCTAAACCTAAACCCTAGCCACAGCCTAGGGATTTCTCCCAAGCCGCCAAGTTAGAGCTTCTAATTGCCCTAGCCGCTGGTTTAGACCCTTCTAATTGGTGTGTCTAAACCCTAGATCACCAAGGCTCTCTCATAGTCCACCATACTCGCTCTGGCTTAAGGTGAAGCCCTGCGAGATCTCCCCTCTACTTCCGGTACCACGCCGTCGTGCTGCCGGAATCGCGAGGAGAGTGCTACAACCTTCGCTGCCTGCTGGAACAAGGGAGAGGAAGGTCTTCATCGAGTACCGAACGTGTGACCGACTGCGGAAGCGCTGCCGGAACGCAGCGCCGGAAGGATCGTCTACGCGATCTTGAGATCGGCAAGAGTATGACTACATCACCCACGAGAATCTGCTCTCGTTAACCGCTTTGGAATCTTCAAGGGTGAGTTCCTCTATCGACTCGTTGCTACAATCTAGTAGATAGATCTTGGCTTGTTTGTTTGCATGCGGTAGAAAATTTTGTTTTCCATGCTACGAACCCCTACACAAAGACTTCACCATGTGCAAAGGACTTCATCAACTCTAATGACTTCAACATCTTCAACCTTGGATATCAACTCTAATGACTTCAACATCTTCAACTCTAATGACTTCAACATCTTTAACATTTTCACCAAGGACTTCAATCTTGGATATCACTAAGGACTACAATTGAGACAAGAAATATTGCTCAAGACTTGAAGACTAAGAAAACACAACTTAGAAAGAATCATCATCACTTTGAAGTTTTTGTGACCAAGAATTTTTCCAAGGATACAAAGATCTTGTTCAAGAAGAATCAACCAAGAAGGAAGGAATGATTTCAAGTGAACCATATAGATGGACCACCATATTTAGTTTAAGTCAAACCCACCAACTTATGTGGTGTAACAAAAAAAAATTGGTTGCCTAAAAATATGCTTGAAACTTGTTGTTTGAGTGGAATGTTTGTTTGTGATTGCTTGCACATTGCTTGTGTGAATTGTGATGTGTGATTAGAATTATTCCCTTAGAAATATTTTGCCTATTCTAATCCCAATCCAACCCAAACAGATGACTTCTCCAAGAGACTCCAACATCAAGGATGGTGACAACAACAACAACCAAGAGGTCAACATGAGAGAACAACTACTAGCAAACCAAACCCAGTTGAGCCAAGTGACAACTCAGCTTTTAGCCAACAACAATGCTATACAAAGGATTTTGAAACTTCAATCCCAATTGTTGCAAGGGATGGCTACTCAAATGACCAACATGGGAGAAAACTCTTCCCAAGGAGTTTATGACAACAAGGATGACAAAGATGCTATTCTAGAAAGAACCCAAGCTTGCAATATTTGTGGATACAAGGATCATACATCCAAGGAGCATGAAGATCAATGCCTCACATCTCAAGTAACTTGTTTCCTATGTGAAGGAAATGATCATGACCCTATTCAATGCCCCATCTATCCTATAGTTCAACAAATGAAGCAAGATGGAATGCATCAAATGTTTGGAAACCTCCATAAGGGAACAACTTCTACCAAGATGGATGAAGGCAAAATCAGAACCATGCCACATAAGGCCAAATCCAAAGTGACCATAAAGTGTTGCTACTCTTGTGAAGAAGAAGGTCATATCTCTAGTGACTGCCCCAAGAAGAGAGAAAGATTTCCCACCTTTGAGGTGAGGTATGAAGAGCATGAACTAGAAGAACTCCTAGCTTTGGAGAGACCCAAAAAGAAGAAGGACAAAAGCCAGTTGCAATGTTACAATTGCAAAGAGATGGGACACTATGCCAGTGAATGCCCAGAAAAAAAGAAGAGCCAAGACTCCACTTAGCCAAATGCATATAGATGATAGACTCCACTATATTACCATAGTATCACTTGCCAATACAATTCAAATGTATTGACCCTTGTGGCTGTAACTTGTTATGTTGCAGGTTTGTTTGATTTAGTGAAGTGTGTTGATTAGGATTACAAAGTCTGCAACCAACATGTCTGCCTGTGGCACTTTGAAGATGAAGGACCCCATGCTTATAGATATTCTGCTGCAATGTAATGTAATAGCCAAATGAGCTATGTAAGATGTAATAAATTATTTTATTCTTGGTTATAAAATTGTATTATGACCTTTGTTTCTTGATATTATATCTTAACTGTGGATGCTAGCTATTGATCCAGAGACTAGCATTGTAAACACAGGGATCTCTACCTTATTAAAGGTTGGGAACCTTACACCCTGTGATTTTTTTACCACAAAACACTTTCTCATTTATTTTCTCCAGTGTGATATTAGCTGCCATAAAGATAAAACACAAGCTGCCATAAATCTTCAGATAAAATTTGGCACAAAATGTCCAGAGAGTATATTAAGTTGCCAACGTTCACAAAATGTCAAAAGACTAAAAAAAATGCTCTATAATTGCATTAAAATAAAGGGACCACTTATTTAACCTTTTAGCTTTGTTTTTTTCAGAAGATTTCTAATGATATTAAAATCACCACCAATTACAAACACAAAAGAATTACTCTGTAATTACTGTACCTCCCGAAGTGAACAAGCTCACAAAAAAATCCCCCTTTGTCTCTAGTAAACGAACACAACACTTTCTAGTGTTGTTAAAAGAAAAGGATGAGCACAATCTTTTGAATGTTGTACTCACACACGCACACAGGGAGTAAAAGTAAACACATTGAATTGGTGAAGGGATTTTGTGCACGTGGGCGCAGTGTTCTCTTTACTTTTAGATTTTTAAAAATTTTAAAACCTCAAACTTCTATGTTTTAAAAATTTATAACGTTAAATATATCGATGGATACTTCTTAAAAAGAAGGTGCCCTAAAAAAATATCGATGGATATAGAAGAAGTGTACGCAAAAAAACCCCGTTAAAAAGTTATAGAGTATTTTAAAATATATAAAAAGGCAATTTTCTAACAGTAAATAGTAGTAAAAATAGTATATAATTTTGCCAAAAAATTGTTTTTATATTTTCCAAAATACAACGTATTTTTAACAGGATTTTTTTTTTGCGTACACTCTTCCTAATGTGAAGGAAGCACTAATGGCCATGTGCACACCATAATTTTTTGAGACATAAAAGTGTGAGATTTTAAAATTCTTAAAAATATGGAAGTGAAGGACACTGATGCCCATGTACCAAAAACACTCTCAGCCTCGAACACCCTTTACTTGCCAAGATACTAGTACTCCAAAAGGAAGCAGATGCAAACATTTAAAAGGCGGAGTACTGTAGTTTGTACCGCCAACCAGTCAGCCTTGTCTTGTCCACATGACCACACGTAGGGCCATGGTGCGAAGATCCTCGAAGTACCGCTATCCGATTGGCCGAAGCGTACCCAACTCCTACTTGCAGCCAGGGCCCATCGGTAAAACCCATGGACAAAAGCCGACGCCCTCGCGATGCAGCACCGACGACCCAGCGACCTGCTACCCATGACACGGCGGCCCCGCGGTGCCCAGTCCCACACGTAAGCGACGCAGCCGTTGGTTGCAACAAGTACCTGGTGGCAGCAGCAGCAGTTCGTCGCGTGCGGGCTAGCCCAGGGCCGTCCGATCCGTCCACCCGTACGGCCGGATGTGTTCTCACGAGGTGCCATCTGCCAGCCAGTTCACGCCGGTGTGGGTCCCGGTCCTCGATGCGGGAGCGCGGAGCTAGGCGACACACACACACACCGCGTCTCGTACGCTGCAGAGACGCCGCAGTATGACACCGCGGGCCCAGGGATGCGGGACCGACCCGTCAATGTCTCGCGGGACAGCGTGCGAGCCTAGCGGGCTGGTCTTCTTTCCATAAAAGGGCGCTGCGAGGGGTCGCGGAGGGAGGAGCGCCCCCATTCCTATTGCCGCAACCGTCTCTTCTTTCTCCCTCTCCCTCTCTCAACTACCAAAAACCCCGTTCCATTCACTCTGCGTGTGGGTGGTGTGTGCGTGGAGGATCAACGGGGAATCCAATGGCGCAGGCGGCCAGGCCCTCGGAGCCGAAGCGGCCGAACCCTTGCACCGCGTTCCGGCCGCCGCCGCCGCCGCTGCCCGCCAGCCGACCCGACGCGACGGCGCCGAGGCCCGCGCGGCCCAAGGTGATCAGCCCACCCTTTTTCTTTCTTTGGATTTGGACGCATCCTCTTTTTCCCCGCTCCCCAAATCTCTCGACCATTGCCGCGGAGGCTAGTGGTTAGGGTTTGCTGCGTACGGATTTCCGCCGATAGAAATGGAAAGAAGGGGGCGCTGGGGTTTTTGCTGATGACCGACTACCATTTTCTGGTCGTTCTTGCTAGTCCTCCTGTACGCCGTCGCTTCCTCTCTTGTTACTAGCGTCGCTACCAGCAATCCCCCCCCCCCCCCCCCCCCCCAATTTACACAAGCTTCTTGGGGTTTTCTTGCGCGTCGATCTTTGGTCGCGGGACCAAAAAAGCAAGATTTTGTTTCTTCCTTTATTCCGATGTGAAATTTACCCTGTATATGCACTTCACTGTGCCCTGTTCTGAACTAGCCATCTGTTCTGTACTGAATGTAACATGTATGCTTCTCTGTCTCAACTAGTCTTCTGCAAAGGTCACTAGCCCGGCCCCTTTCAAACTTGAATCATCGCCAACATTTTCAAGGAAGCTGTCGAGTTGGAAGCTACTCCCTCTGTTTCAAATTACTCCGCCGGCGCGCTTATGTAGGTGAACTAGTACTCCCTCATTTTTTATTCAAAAAAATCCTCGAATTTTTGAAATAGATAGTATGAAATATGTACTACGTATACCAAAAATTCTAAGAATTTTTTGATGAAAAATGAGAGAATACTAGGCCACCTAGGTAAGCGTGCGCGCGGAGTAATTTGAAACAGAGGGAGTATATAAGATCTTCCATCTTACTTTCATTAAAATCATCAGGATATAACCGATAAAGTAGCATTCAGTTTCTGCAGTAGCATTCAGTATATAGAATGCTTGGAGGTGTCCGTGCACAGGGCGACCCCCGACCCCGACCCCTAGCCGCCTCCACCAGAGGGCTCCCCCCGCGAGTCTCCTTTGCCGCCGCTGCTGCAGGTCCCTCACGCGGTGGCGGCGGGTGCCCTCGCGGCCGAAGGCTGGGAGGGGAGGGGGGGGGGGGGGGGGGCTGCCGTGGAGGCGGGTCGGGGCGACGGCGCGGCCTGCTCTGGAGGTCGCGGGCGGCGCATGGTGGCTCGGCGGAGACGGTGTGGGTGGCGTAGGAAGGGGCCTCGCTATGACGACGACCGTCTGCGGGCGCGTCGCGTGGGCTCGATCTGGGGCCATCTAGGCCAGGTCGGCCCTCGGCAAGGGCGCTGTGGTAGGCAGCAGTCAAGGCGTGGTGCTGGGATCCTGCTGGGCGGCGCCTCTGGCGCTGCTGCGGTGGTTCCTGGTTTGGCTCTCTCCCTTTTTGCCTGCTCGATCCGTCCTCCGAGAATCGGTCGGCGGTATGAGGATCGCTGTGTTGGATCTAATAAAGGTGGTGGTCCTTGATTTCTTTTGCACGAAGACGAAGATCTGCTTGATGTCTGCTCTCCTTGATCTGGTCTAGAGAGGCGGGTTTCGGAAGGCTCCGCCGGCGAACTCCCATGGGCGTATCATGCCTGGAGATTGCTGGATCGGAAGGTATTCGGTCGCGCGCACCTTGTTTTTCTGGCCGTTTGGTTTCAGTGGGAGCGTTGCGAAGCTCCGTTGTTTGTTCCCACCAAGTGCCATGCTTTGAGCCATGGTGATGTCAGATGCGGAAAATGTCAGGCTGATTTGAGGGTAGCGATGGTGATTTTTGTTCTTGTGGCGACGGAGATCTGGCTGCGTGATCTGGGACTCGTTGCAGCGACTGTTGGTGCGGGAAGACAACACAAGGGAGTTCCCAGTCTTATCTTGCAGGGTGAAAACCCAAGGTTTGGCCTTAGCTGGTTGTGCCTGGCAATGACCTTGTTGAAGACATTGTTTTGTGAGTAAGGTCTTTCTCCAGGGTGAAAACCTATGACCTTTGGTCGGGCAACGACGGCGCTTGGGCACTGTTTCCTTCTTGAAGGCGTTGTCATTGGAGTGGAGGACTACTGGTGTTGTTCTGATGGTGTCACTGTCGTTTCTTTGAGGATTAGTTCTCTGTAGCGGGACTTTTCTTTTTTGTAATTTCTCTTTCTTTTTTCTAAGCTATGTGCATCCGTAGAGCCGCTAGGGCATGCGTTGTTGCAGAGGCTGGGTGTAATTGGTGTCCTTGTGATATTAATATATACTCTTTTCCAAAAAAAAATCAGTATATAGATTACCAGCTTTCGCACTTGGATTAGGATTGGCATGCTTATCTTGCCTTTTACAGGCTAACTTTGTACAGAAAACCTTGGAAATCTTTCAATAATATTTTGTTTCATTTTACTGTTGCAGGATCCAGCCTCTAGTGGCGATAGAGGCCATTCAGGGCAGTGCAAGAAAGCTCCAGACAATGTGTATGTTAATCCTTCCTGCTTATATTATGTAACTTGCACTTGGGTTCACATGGATAGCATTATCTACAAGTGAATTTTAGTCAATGTTTTGCTTGCCCTTGATTTGGCCAATGTTGGCAACGAAAATGAGCTAGAGTGGTCAAGTTGGCATGTGCATGCCAAAAATTTGGCAACCATCCAAACAAGGGACCAAAAATTTGGCTATGAACAAAAAATTGTATGGTCAGTATTGGACACCAACCAAACACGCCAGTCCCACAAAGAAACAAAAGTAAAGGAAAAGATAAGAGGATATATATATTTATCATGTTTTACAGTATGTTACTTTAAATCTGATGATGCATAATTGTACTGAGTATCTTACCTTCCTCATTTTGCAAGGCTTGTTTCCCATAAAAGTGGAGGTACTGGTTATTACAGAAGAACTAGGGAATGTGGCATTATTTAAGGCATTATATATCTTTTTTTTTGCGAGAAGCTACATCTTTTGTTTTGGTTCTTGGAATTCTAGAAAGTTGTTCCTGCTGCCTGTATTGCACTGAAATATCATTCATGTCTTCTACACTGCAAAATCCATGTTCTTTTATGTTAATTCTAGTTGTGTTTATTGTAAATTCTACAATAACTTCCTCTCTATTTTTACAGCATGCATAAGCGTTCTGGTGGCACATATTCAAAACCCGACGCAAGAGTAAAGTTAATTCCCACAGAAGACATCATCACTTATGCGCGGCACGGAAAGCCTTTTGGGAGAACAGTTGGCTCAGCTGATTTGCAGAAAAGACGCTGCAGACGAAGTGTCACACCTCCTCCAAGTTCATGTAGAGTGTCAATTGCAAGATCGACACTGCCTACTCAGAAGGCCACGGCGCCACTTAGTCAGAAGTCCACAACACCATATACTCATAAGGTCGCGACACAGCCTACTCCCAAGCCCATGACACCACCCCCGCCTGTTGTGTCATACCTTTCTGCTAAGAGATTTGAGACAGCTGGAAACAGGCAAAATGTTTCTCTCAAACTACCATCACCGCTTTGCAAGGCTTTTCAGAGAGCTGCAGTTCCTCCAGCTGTTTTGCGAAAAGACCAGTCAAAATCCACAACCCAAGCTCCACGTGTTGAACTGTCCAATGATTTTGAAGCTCTTCAGTCCACTAAGATCCATATCAGGAATGAGATACAAACAAACCAGGAAGCACCAATTAGTTGTAGCATGTCTTCAGGTAGGATTCTGGCAGTAATTTTTCCATTTTTTTTATCTACGTATCTATAATAAATACCATGAATGATATCTGCACCTAGTTCAGATATTTGGACTTGCTGTTTTAGACTTATTATGTTTACTATGTTGGGTATTGATTCATTCCTCATAAGAGTTTTGTTGAGTTTTCCCCAAACATTAGATCCAAGAAAAATATAGTAGATAGGAAAACCCAACTTTTTAGCCCTTTTTGATTTGTACGTATGTTTCCAAAAAAATTATACTGTACTTGTTAGTTCGGTGCATGTGTTTGAAGGAGATAATAACATAGCATAAAATAACAATGAGTCTTTTTTGTCTATTGCTGAAATTTTGGGAAATTCGTTGTTGTGACATTTGGCGTCTGGGAAGCAGGTGCCCAAGCAATTCTACATACAGAACTGTACAAGAAGCCATGCCAACCAGAGTTCACAACTCCAGGTCCATGTGTTGAACTGTCTAATAATTTGGATGCTTTTCCTTCCTGTAAGAGCCATATGAGTAACGAGAGACAAACAAACCAGGAAGCATCAACTAGCTGTGACATGCCTTCAGGTACAGTGATGATCCTGACAGTAACATTTTCTACTCCCTCTATCCTGAATTAGATGTCGCAGATTTGTCTAGATTCACATGTATCTAGACGTGTTTTAGTGTATAGATACATGCGAATATCTAGACAAATCTACGACATCTAATTCGGGATGGAGAAATTATATTTTTTATCAGCGTATCTAGAATAATAATAATTGGCATGCATGATATTTGCTGCACTTGGTTCCAATACTTTGGTTTTGCGCTTTTGGACTTATTTTATTTATCATGTTAAGTATCCCTTTATTTAGTCCTCATAAAAGGTTATTATAGACAGAAATTCGTATCATTTTCTCGAGCCGTATGAGGAGAAAACCTCCTATACATTTCTAGGGGGGGGGGGGGGGGCGTTGTTTATCTACATCTATCCCAATAAGCTGTCTATCGAATCGTTGCAATTGATGTTCGATCTCGAAGAGAGGGAAGAGATCTTCGAAAAGTGGGTTTTTATGATCTGATAAAAAATCAAACTTGTTTAAATGTTCCAGCTATTCTCTATTTCCTTGAAAAGGGTGCTCAACCGACAAGAACTGTTTATGATATTTTAAGGAAGGCAGAATTATTTAAAGAAAAAGAAAGAATTTTGAGTGAATTAAAGAACTAAATAAATAAAAAAGTAGGAGAAGATCACCAGTATTCCTCGTTCTCTAATTATTTGGACACAATTTACCTCTTTTCTTAGTCCTATTTGGATTTATGTCGTGCCAATCCAACATAAGCCCCTATTTTATTTACTTTTTCTATCTAATTTGTTTTCTTATCATTCTATTTCCATTGACAAAGGTCTATTGAACAAATAGAATTTGTAGATAGAGTATTGATTGCTTTTCAGCCGCAAAACGTGAGATCCAGGAAAAGACAGGAGTCAAATAAGAGAACCCAACTTTTAGCCTATTTAGAATTGTACATCATGTTTCCCATATATCTGTAGTACTGTTTTATGGTTGAGTGAGGACAGAATCACATGACACAACTGGATGTTCTTTTCATCTCTTGCTGAAATATTTCTTTCACAAATTCGTTGTTAATGACATTTGGTATTTGTGAAACAGGCGCCCCACTAATTTTACATACAGAACTGCGCAAGAAGACACACCAAGCATATGCCTGGAAGTAAGTACTTTATTTTTACGCACGAGAATCTTCGAATCTAAATACCAGAGTTGGTGGAATTTGTTTGCTGCATGAGTATATTGATCTGAAAATTGTACCTGCCAAATTGGATAAAATTTTGTTTGGGGCACATTGCTCAACAAAAAACTCAGTAATACCAGAAGTTTACCTGACCAAGGAGAAACACAAAAGGTGGAAGACAACCTACGCTTGTGGCTTGAAACTTCTATACCATTTATACTGGACCTGCTATAAGCCTTGAACCTTGCTGATAGCCTTGTAGTTAATTAGCTGTATAGGCATCAATTAATTATGTCAAAAAATATTGTAGAATAATATTCATGTACCAAGTGATGAATGTTTATGTTTATTGAGGTCTTCTGCAATTCCAAGGGTTTGAACTTCTAATCTGGTGCTGAATTAAGCTATATACAAGAGGACCTTGTGGTCTTTTCACTTTCAGCTGAACAGTCGGGGTTTGTGTCTGCATTCTTTAGGGTCAAATTTGAAGTAACTGGAGAGCTAACCCACACTTGTGATGAGATTGAAGTTCATTTCCCTCTTGAAGTTTCTTTCAAAGTTCATCTAGCTTCAAAACAAATGCCTGAAGTCTTGAAGCTAGAGGCTCTACCTCTTTCTGATCTGTTGCCAAAAAAATTCAAGATGGAACCCCCTGATGTACAGGATATTGGACTGTTCTTCATAAGCTCTCATCAAAGGTACACTCATCACCTCAGCTTCCACTTACATTAGAGAAGCATCAGCAATGATAGACTAACTTGCAGCTATGCCAGCTACCATATAAAAAGTACACACTTCTAATCTGGACAATTAAATTTATGCAGAAACTTTTGGAGAACATCTTGCATTGTGTTCACAGATATAAGCTCATATTCTCTATATTTGTTACAGGCCAAATAGGAATTTTGATCATCTCCTGGAGAAGCTTTCTTCACATATTGGCTTGCGGACTGACATCGGCACCGCGGAGTTGCTCATATTTTCATCCAAGTTGCTTACGGAAGATGATCAAAGTATGTCCACATGACTCCTAAGTGTTTTGAAAAAGCATAAACCACGGAGCCACACTTTTTTTGGTAAAAAATTCACAGAACCGTGACTTTTGGGGAAAGTTGTTCCACATGTTGCGCAGCAATAGCTATGGTAGAATTTTTACAGGTTGCACGACATGCAGCTGATATTCATATGTTTTGTGTAGTTTTCATCTGTGATGTTATGCTTGAAACTGTTTTCTTATATTTTCTTTCTGCGATGTGGATGTTTAATAAGCTACGCAATAACTTCTGTATAACCTATTGTAACAGCGAAGGATGGAAAACATTTCTTTTGTGGAGTTTTCCGGAAGCGTCTCAGAAAGAAGAGTGGCATCAAAGTGAAGTTAACAGGGGATGAAGAGGCAAATGGGATTAACAAATGTATGCCCATGGTCAAGACGCCTGATGCAAATGCTACCAGTATCGCAGCTCCCGCTGTTTCTTTCTTCACTGGGTCTTGTAGTCCTGTCTCTGCAGGTAACAACTTTTTGCCCTCTGGTACATCTTGTTATTCAAGTGATGCAGCTCCCACACTTGTTTTGTTGATTCGTGGTTTCTCACTGTATTTTCGTTAAACTACAGGTTCTCCATGTAAAGCTGCTACGAGAGCTCCTGCTAGGGGAGAACTTATTTTAGACTCACCTCCAGGAGATGCCCCCCCTCCTGGGTTTACATCGGTTCGTACAGGAGAAAGTGCTTCTTCCCGCCTTGTTTTAGACAGTCTAGGCGATGTTCCTCCAGGATTTACAAAAGCACACCGCGGGTTACACCCTGATGGTGTTTCCACTCTTTTCTCTGAGAAGAAGTCCACAATCAAGTTCTCTCTCAACAATGTTGTCAGGCCTGTTCAAACAGATGACATCCCTCCTGGATTTTCTAAACTGATTGGAAACGTAAATCAGAAGGAAATCAAGCACGACAAGGTGCGGCACTGTTCCTGTTCACTTGTGCATTAGTTATTCAGATCAAGAATGCCTTATTTGCTTTGTTATGGCTTTCCTGTAAAGAAGGAACTGCTAGCTAAGAAGGAAGGAAGGAATTCATCTGAGTCTCGCTACATATATAGCTGATATTAGCACTGCACATGTGCAGGTGGCTGTGGAAGTGGATGACGACTCCGAGGAGCGCCGGATTCCGAGAACCAAGCGACTCTCAGATATCCTGGGTTCCTCTCCTGCTTCGTCAAGCAACTGCTCCCAAGTTTGCACATCTGCTGCAGCTGTTGTGCCAAGAGCGAGCAAGTTTCAAGAGACGGGGCCACCTGAGGTACAGAAGCTTCGCAGGAAGAGAGGCCAGCCAGAACCATCCGACGACCCTTCTCCTGCTGAGGCGACCAAAAGGCTCAAGGTGAATGGACGCATCGCCCTGACCAGATCCATGGACCGTCCTGCTCCTGCGCTCTAACTCCAACCAAGCGCAAGGAAATGGTGGCAAAAGCTGAGCCCTCCTCCTCTTTAGGGCCTAATGTTATGTCGAAATAAAATACTACAGTAGTAGTATCGTCCATGTTCTTGTAAAATGTCAAGTTTAGGTGGTGCAAACTGCAATTAACAGGATGTTAGACCGTCTCTGGTGCATGTAAGGTGGTGCCTAACTTTAACGAGATTTGGTGGGACCGTCTAATCAATAGCTTGAGGGACCCTGCTCATTCTCCTTTCCTTCTTAACTTTTGTTTCAGCGGTGTGGGCGCACCAGTGCTAGTACTAGCTAAGAAAGTAAACGAGCCAGCTATGTCCAGTGGGTGTTGGATGGGGTATTAACCCATCTGAACAGACCATTTCTAACTGCAGTTGGGTAGGAGCAGTCAATTAAAGTGCTGTCTCAGAATGGATCATGGTCCCAACCCCTGCTTTCTAAGATTATATCTGTTGAGATACTTGTTGAGAGAAGCAACCTGATTGACAAGGCAAAAACCGAAGACTGAGGCATTAAAATTTGAAGAAAGATGGCTTAAAGAAATACGAGAAATGGATCGAGAAGGCACAGAAATACCCAGGACTGAAGATCGAAGAAAGATGTCTACTAAGAATTTTAAACTTGGCATATAAAATTGAGATACATGACTTGAAGCAATGCTGGTGCCTTGTTCTTCCTTGAAGAAGTGAACATAACAAAACCGAGAGTAGAAAGAACAAAAGGAAAAGAAGAGTGCAAATAAATATACTACACAGTGGGTGGAGGCTTGCGCACCGATGGAGTGATGGAAGGGAGGCAGATTCAGACACTTCAGCACACAAATGAAAATGAACACATAATTCTGTTTCCCTTTCACTATACACGATCCCCATTCCTCAGATACGGAACAAAACGCCTCACATCCCAGTGGAAGGAGGAGGTCGAAAACCCCACCTCATCATGAACTGCTCGGCATTGAGAAGATAAGGAAAAATCTGCCATGACCAGCGCCTCATCTCCAAACTTCCTCCCTTCTCTCTGATTCTCACATCAGATTATGCTTAAGGACGTCAATGGCTTGCCCAGCTCGCAGCTCGCCGCTCAACCAGAACAAAATGTCACATGGCGGCGAAAATAAAAGAGACAGGAGAGTTTTGGGAACTTACCCAGCTACCCGGCGGTGACAACCACTTGCGCCCCCTTGGTCCATCACTCTCTCTGTGGATGTCTGATGGGGACGCTGCCGACCTCTCCGCTGTTCCCTCTCTGTGTATACACATACAGCTCACCTCTTTTAACTGACGACAAAGAAAGAGAACTTACATCCCCTAGACCCAGTAGCCCCACGCAGAAACAAAATACCGGTAGCCCATAAAACAGCCAGCAGGGCAAATGCGCGACGGACGAAAAAGTGACTGTTGGCCAAACCAAAAATAGCTAGCTGTAAATTAGGAGAGTTGTATATCCTCAGCAAGGTATGCGCACTGCCTTCGGTACACAAAAGTTTGCACATATGCACGCATGTTCTTGCAAAAACTAGTGACAGATACCATGTCGAATAGATATTGTCATCAACATTTCCCCCCTCCTACTTGGTCTTCTCATCGGAGGGACCGTAAAGCCAATGTGCCTTCCAAATGATCGAGTGTGAGAGAAGCCGTTCTGTTGAGTAACCTTCCAGCTTCAGCTGTAATAATTGGGGGAAATGGGCCATTAACACACTATAAGAGAAAAATGGACATCAAAACTAACTGCAAAAACAGTGGACCAAAGACTGACAAAATATTTTTTGTCATCTGTCATACAGACCTGCAAAGGAATAATACCTCAAGGCTACGTCACCAGGCAAATTTTAGTATGTCATGGCTAAGAAAATTTTAGAATGGCCTGCGAGAATTCTCAGATTCTACATGTATCAATTTGCTCGGGAGCAGTTTTTTCCCCATATGTAAATGACAAGGGGGTTGCTCCTTTTCATTAGCTAAAACAGAGGGACTATATCACATCTCCAAAAGCCTACCATTAATGATAATATTTACAGGGAATTCACCACTTCTGATATCTAATTCTTTGATCCACGTCGTTTCTTTTCGACAGTTTAACTTTGAGGGAACTTCCACTATTTGCATGTGAATACTGGAACACTGAGTGACTAAGCTTCAGTTCAGTACAGTATTAAATACCAACCCTAACAAGGCGATCACAAAATGGACACCTTAGGATGCAGTGTTTTACCTTTGAGATGAAGGTGCTGTATTTTTCATCCATCCATTGGTGAGCCTCCGCGTGGCAAGATTTGCTCTTCTGCATCGTACGTGCTAAGACGAGTCCATGTATGAAGGACTTCAAAACATCAGTTGCCACCGCTTGCTTGTGGATGAAAATGTGAACACTGCCTTCCTTGTCCAGCAAAAAGTAGTTGGCTGAATAAATTTTGGGATGTAAAGAAAGTCAGTAGCAATTGATATACTGTCGCATTATTTAAATAACAAAAGAATCATACCATTTGTATAGTAGGATCTTGTTTTCGCAATTACCAACCTGTTAATGTTACAAACACCCCATTAATCTCTCTTTAATCCCCAGGCAATAACACACACATAAAGAGCACAGTTCAGAAGTTAGAACTTACATATCAGAGTGCGTAAGAGTTGAGGCTTTAGCACCTAAGTGAACAAGCTCATGTGGAAGTTTAATTCTAAGCACTTTCCGCCAGGTTGACCAAAATGGAAGAATATGTTCTTGCTTGGAAACCTGTTGTGGTGTAAGAACTAGGAAAATTCCAACCAAAAAACTTTGATGATTAAATAATGGAACTTGCATGGAATTTTGGCAGATTCTCACAAATGAACCAGTAAAAGTTATTTTTGAGGCAATAAATACAATGCATAGAACAGATCTACATCAATTGTGCATATGAGACATGAAAAAATAAACAGCCTCAAATTTGGAGCATACACTAACAGACAACATAGTTAACTAAAATTCACACACAGCATGCAATATATTTTGTTTAGTGCTGGCATGCAGCTAGCAATGATTCACACACATCATATAGCTAAGAACACACTAAACTCAGCTAAGTTTCTTAGATGCTAACTGAGCCTACATGGTTACAGTAAACGCAAGGCACAAGAACATGGATTTCGTGAAACCAGGAAAAGGAAAGGGATGCACGCACCTTTACCATCATCCATAAAATACTGCAGCAAGATGGAAGTTCTCTCATAATTCAGTGTACTAAGTGAAAGTGACTGCACTGCCTTGTAATTTGCTGAATTTGCGGAAACAAAAACAAGTCAAAGTTTGTAATCAGAAGATTTCTTGAAATACTTCTCATGAAATTAATTCTAGTGGACCACGACCAAACGGAGAATGGGACTGGGGATTATACTACAACTTCAAAATTAGATAGCTAAGTTCAAGTTACTATCTTGTTTGAACCTTGCTATTTGAAATTAACAGAACCCGAGAAAATTCCATCTTGAATTCATGCACCCAACAATATACTGGATGACTTACCTCAAATATATCTGGTGCATTATTTTAGTTTCCCATTGGTCATTTTCTTTTCTTTTGGGTGCAGTCTTCCATAATGAACAGGTATTAATACAATTACTAAAGTGTAACAGATTCGCAGAGTTTTCTCCAGAAAAGATCAACACAACTTGCAGTCATACAAGGATATGCCTAATTGGAGAAGCTAAGCATAAGCTTTTCTTTTCTTCCTCTATCCCATATGCCATAATCGTTCTTGAAGGGAACAGCGGGGCACCCATAGCAATGATACAGATGTTTCAATTATGATTGGTCCCATTTCGAAAACAATGTTAGATATATCAAAATAGAGTGATGACACACTCACCGAACATATGGAATATTGTGAGAGAAAGGAACGAAACCCATACAGCAAAATCATGCCCCCTGGTAACATGGGCCAACAGCATTCCGAGTCCCATTCCAGACATGGTTGCAAGTGTCTCCTGGCTGCCCTCCTGAAAAGTTGAGTATACTCCTTTAGCTATATTCAATAATTTGCATCTATAGACTGTTGAGATTGTTCAACTGTACCTTTGCAGATATATCTGCCGCATTATTTGCAAGTGCAAAATGCTGTGTTAATGCTGCTCTAGTTGCTCCACTAGCAACACCAGCTATACATAATGGCCAACAAATTAGCTAAGAAAATAACCATCCAATTCTTTCTTAGAAGGTTCTAAATTCTTGATATGTAAACTGTCTTACTGAATGAGCGAGATAAGCTGCCTAAGCACATTATGACAATCAATGACGAAGGAAACAAAGGGCTTAAGAGATCCATCAACATTCCTGTAAGACAAGAACAACAACAACAAACAGTGTTATCATAATTTCATATTTATAGCATGTTATTTGTAGAATCGTGGAGAAATAGTCCTATTGGGGGAGAGAGAAAGAACTAGAAGTATAGCAATTAATTCAACTTGTAGCATATTAAGCATTCGAATAATGATAACGCGATTTCAATTGAACATTACCAAGGTCATTCATAAAGTCTGCAACTAAACGCCACATTTTAGCATCACTGTCAAGGTTAGAGCCCTGGTGGAAAAGAAGAAAAATAATGAACACTTAGTACAGACAAATAGTGGACTGATCAAATAAAGTATCTCATCTGCAGATAAATTATTTCCAGTAGTATGATGATAATGTTTCCTATTCTAATTAGTAAGAAAACTGGTTACCTGATAAAAGGCAAACAATATACTTCCAAGCATTCCTGTCAAATCTCTGATAAACCACTGCCATAATAGAATATATTCAGAAAAAAAGAGAGAGAAAGTGCAACAATAAACCCAATGAAAAGAGATACCAGAGAAAGAAGGTGTGGGCCAAGCTGCCTATTTACTTTCAATCAACACACATCTCAGGCAATCAAGAATGAGCTGTCTATTTTCAATGTACTCACACAAATCATCGCTACATTGATATCCAATCAAAACAGCGACACTTACCTCCTTGGATTGTAGGAGCACACAGGACCAGGGTTATGCACAGCCACACCAATCTCAGTAATCTTTTCATATATGCACATATTTCAGGGGGGGGGGGGGGGATAAGGAAAACCATATATGTTCATGATATAATTGCCATGTCATGTCCTAGCTTCTAGGAATCAACTAAGCTCAAGCATTGTATGCAAACATATATTACATTAAATGGAGAATAGTGGAGGAAAATTACCTGAAAAGTGGCACCTATGACTGTGGCAGATTTCTCGCCTACGCCAATCGCACCTAAAAGAGCCTGAAGGCAGTTCAGGTGGCGGTCCATTTAGACGTGCAAAACAAACGCGAGAAATAAAAGCTATACAAAGATGAGCGAACATGGCACTGGCAAGCTTACTTGAGTAGACAACATTGCACGGATGTACGTCGATAGGCCCTACAGCAGAGGCAGCCATGGATGAGAACTAAATGCAAAGTAGTTTGTTTGGTCCAGAAAGCTTGCAAAACAGTTTTTTTGCAACAAAAGGATTTACCTGTAAGGTATCCCACATCTGGAACGGGACGTAATCCGGAGTGACGCTACCAGGAAAGCCCTGCCGATCCAAGCCCTCGCTCATCATTTAATAATATCCACAAGTGGGATGGAGAAGAAGACTCCAGCGGGAGCAAAGTTCATAGCAGCCAGCTTAAAACGCAATTCGTAATTGGCATGTGACATGAAGAGGGCAGAGTACCGAGAATATGCGATACTAGTAGATATCTAGTGGAGCATGGTTGGAGTAGTGAGCAAAGTTCATAGCAGCCAGCTTAAAACGCAATTCGTAATTGGCATGTGACATGAAGAGGGCAGAGTGCCGAGAATATGCGATACTAGTGGAGCATGGTTGGAGTAGTGTTGTTTCGCGTGTACGTATGTGTGATGATACAGGTGAGAGCAGAGAGCACCAGACGTTCTGGGTGACTCACCTCGGGCACGAAGGCGCCGAGCACGCGGCTGCCGATCCGCCCCCATCGGCTGCCGAATCTGGGCCGGTGCGCGCGCGCGTGAGACGAGAGCGGATCGAAAACGAAGGAACGGCACGGGACGGAGCACGGGAGAGGGGGAGGCGTCACCTGTCGGAGGTGAGGGAGGAGGCGGAGGCGGTGAGGACGGCGGTGCGGGAGAGCGCGGAGCCAGAGGAGCCGCCCCACTCCTCGACCGTCACCCACGGCGCCGCCGCCCCGTCAGGCTCGCCGTGGCCCCTCAAACGGGAGGATTCGATCTCCATCCCCTCGCAGTTGGCACGATCGACACCTCTGGCCAGCGGTGGTGCGCGCGTGACGTCAGTGTGCAGCCTGCCTGCCCGGGCGCTGCCCCGCGTGCAAGCGGAGGAGATGCTGCTGGTTTGCAGCAGCAGAGAGCTGGGATTTGAGTCGTGCCGGGGTAGTGGAGTTGACTAGAGGAGTGTGGCGAAGCAGCAGGGGATTTGGATCTTGCCGCGCTTAGCTCACGTTTGGTTTGTCCTGCAGGTCTCCGGGAGCTCAGGTTCGTGCTCCTGCACGAGACCACGACCTCCAAAACTGAACCCACTGGGGACTTTGTGTTCGTGTAGATTGTATGGATTTGGACGGTCCAGGAAAACATATAAAACGTATGAATACCACTGAAATTTGCACTCGTACAGAGATAGTACATCATAACTGCATTAGAATTTTAGACGTGACAAAAAATGGCAGGAGCTACAAATAGAATTCATACAGCAGCTAGCTCCAAGACAGGCTAACAACATCTGGCCCCAAGAAACCCTCCAAAAAAATCTGACTGAACGAACGATGGTCAATTTCTTTCTTCATGTCTCCTATACTTACAAATGTTCATTCTGCGGGGCTGAAAATAACTTCTACTCCTAAACCGGTGAGACCAACTTAGCTGCCGGACAAACCAAAATTTCCTCTGGGTCAATTCTCTCTTGCACAAGTGCAAGCTGTTTCATTAGCTTCTTATATCTCGTAACTGTTGACAGGTCGGTCAGTTCAAGGGCGCCTCTGCATCTGTACCGGTCTTCTCGTTGAAATTCTCTCTCAGGAATTCAACCGCCATGAACGTGAATGCAGATGCAGGTATGTACCATATTATCCTAGGAACACTTCCCTTGAACAAGCCACTCGCTCCCTCTGAAGCCCATGTCTTCTTAATAGCATCCAGCCACCCATCGTACCTGATTGCGCAACCAAAGCATATTGGTTTCTTAGGACATGATGAATCTTATATAATCAAGATGGAAATGTTGTCTGTGACAGTCATGGAGAGAGCAGGATCGGTTTCAGTATTTATCAGAAAGATGGGGATGAAAATAATCTTTTGAATATCAAACTGACTTAGCAGAAGAAAAACGGAGGACAATACCAGTGACCGTCATGAATATCAAACTGCCTAACAGAAAAGAGATGCGTGTATCAATAACAGAATCAGATTTGCCTTCTACCTAGTTGTTGATCCTTGTACTTGCAGTCTTGTCTTGATCACATCCAAGGGGGTTGTCAGGTATGCACTGAAACCTGCAAAAAAACACAATGGAGAATTGTAGAAAATCAAGAGGCTAAGCACTTTGGGATTCTCATGAAACATTATTACCAACATATGATCTGTTAAAACCATACCGCCTGATAATCCTCCTAGAACAAGACCTTCAAAGGAGTTGCTGACTTGTATATCACTGTCTGGAAAATACTTGCTCTTCCCATACTCAGTCAGATCTTTCAATCCTTCATAGAAAGTTACCTGGAGATGCCAAAGATCATGCACACAAAAAATGAAATGAAATTGTCTGCAGCACGCAAGTAAATGATTTTTTTTCTAACAGTACAGATCTGGCAATGACATGATACTGTCAGACAAAACCAATATCCACAAGAACGAGTTGACAGTAATGACTAAGATCAAGACACATATTACTACCTACTGGCTATAGGAGTTGGCCCAAACATAAAGCCACTAACATTTTTTCCAAGAATCAAACATGTTTACCAAAATTATTACATTACAAAAATAATAAAAGCATAAGCTCAGTACACACTTACCATTAGACCAGCAAAAGGAACATCCCTGGCAAGCGTAGACCCATACCTGTGAGAAATAAATGGTCTCATTGATTGAGCAAAACTGAAATGTGTGACAACTAGACTATCATCATATGCAGAATAGTATCAGTTTTTTACACAAAAAAACTGACCAGGTTTGTTACATGAACAACCTTTACATTCATACATCCAAGAAATAGCATGCATAAAAACAAAGACTACCAGATGGTTCAGCTTAAGCAATTAATTCTCGGCTAAACAAGAGAAATGGCATCTTTACTAAGCTAAGTAAGACCTCTTCCTTTTTTCAAAACTAATAAAATTTCCTGTGAAAGCTTTTGAAATAGATATTGTTACTTGTATAACTGTGTTCAAGTGTGCTAGCATACTTCCTTGGATTTGTTTTTAACAGAAAACACAAGAAAAAAAATATTTATACAACAAGCAGTCAGCACCAGTACCCCGCATAGAGTCCCTTCAGACCATGATCTCTCACGATAGAACGACCAGCATGGAACATTCCATTATAGTACCCATACATCTGCGTCCCAGGAGATTGGGAAACATTTCCTGTTGTAGCATTCAATGCCCAAGATTTGCTAGAGCCTTGGACTTGCATTCGTTGTTTCATGACTTCACACGGCACATAGATGAAAGATCCAAGTGTATCTCCTGAAATAAGCAACAAAAGATGTGGTGTCAAGGTAGCATCACTACATATTTTTATTGAGATGCCAGGCATTCCAGTTGAAAGGCAAATTGCATCATACAGTATGACATGAGTGGCAAAGGAGAAGACCACAAAACAGAAATTTGCAAATACAGAAATAAAAACCCTTTGCACTGCATGTCTGGCAAACGGAATGTCAAAGAATCACTCATTGGAAACTCCATGCAGTCATCATGTAAAAATATCCCCTTCTGCTTTTAAATCCTAGTAACATGCTGATAAAACCTAGTAATTTGATGTAACATCGTAAGACTTTCTGTAAAGTGAAATATAACAAATATAAGGGAACAATTTCTCACCAATTCCTCCAGCAATGAAGTGAGACCAATGAACACTTAGATTAGGATTAGCATTCTCCAGCCATGTCTTAGTTGATTCAATAACACCAAAATATGTTGCACCTGTAGCAAGTGAACCAGTAACACCTGGACTGATTCCTCTGTAAAAACCTGAAATAGAACAAGAGTACTAAAGTTTATAAAGACGACTGCTAGAGCTCTGAACAAGTTCAATCATTTGGCCATCCACAATCTCAGGGAACAGGGAGATTTTCGCTGGTTTTCACAAAGCTAATACTACAGTGCTCTAGTTTTGTCTCTCTGTCTCATTTTCAATAAAAAGCAGAGGGGCTAACCTCTCAGGCCATCAGAAGCCCAAACTGTCCTGACCATCTGAAAAATATTCTTCTGAGCCTGTTCAGAACAAATGAAGAAAGACAGGGCACCCATGTGTCAAAGTCATCCATTACAGCAAAAACTCTACAGTTCAGGCCCATGTAAAATGAGCAGAAATTTTTAGTAAATGATGCCACACCTTAGCCCCTGACATTATAGCCTGACTCTGAAGCCTTGTTTTGAGAGTGTCAACGGGATGCATCATGCCTTCTCCAAATGCGCCTGCAACTGCTCCCCACACAAACTCCCTCCATACTGCAGCAAAAATTTCATCTCAGTAATAATCGAATACGCTTTTGGAGAAGGTGTGGGAAAACTGAACCATCATGAAACCCTCTGTCTTACTATAGTGAAATAGATACTACTCCCTCCGATCCATAATAAGTGTCGCTGATTTAGTACAACTTTATACTCAAACAGCGACACTTATTATGAATCGGTGGTAGTACCTTGTTCTGAAAATTTCAAACTGTTTATCGGTTTCATCAGTGGGTTAAGACTTAAGAAAATGAAATGCATCGATTGGAATCTAAACAAAAAGGTTTGTTCAGTTCCTCACTAAAGCGTGTTACTTCATAGGCATCCAATGCCAGGCACTTTTATAATAATAATAATATGGGCAAATAACCCCCTATTGCACACAAATACAGTAACTCTATTGCAGGAAACAAAACAGAGACGGGTCATATCATTAATCAGGTCGAAATCATAAGCCCGATAAACAACAACCTCACTCACGCTGTGAGAGCCATCCCCCGTCTCAAGCCAATACACTAGATCCCAAGTTCGGGAGACACGAGCGCGGCCGCGGAAGCTATCGATCGAATGTTAGCGCCCAGCGAAACGAGAGGGGGAGGCAGAGCACCTACCGAAGAAGTTGGTGAGGTTCGGAGACGGCGACTGGTGGGCCGGGCGCCGGACGCCAACCACGGCGGCAGCCGCGGCAGGAGGGGAAGGTGGGGAGGGCGAGGACGCCGCCATGGGTGCCGATGCGGTGCGATTGGTCGGGGTTAGCGCAGGGTTTAGGGTTTTGGTCGACGGTGCGCCATGGATTTGCCTTTTTGCCTGGTCAGTTGGTTCGGTTCGGTTCGGTTCGGTTCAGTGCGGCTGGCTGGCTGGTTGGCTTGGGTCGCTCGCCGTGATGCGGCTCTGACCAACTCGCCGTGTCGGTCGGGACGGGAATGCGAGCCGCGGGTGCAGATCGTGCGCGCTGCTCGCTGGGGAGACCGGAGCGGTGGTGAGGGCCGTTCGATCCAGATCAACCCGCCCAGATAGTCCATGCCAGTTTGGCCCCTTGTCAATTCTCGCAACAAAAAAATTCTTTGGATAAAAAAGGCATTTTTGGCTGGCTTCAAATCAAAATTAATAAAGCTCGGCAACGTTCGCAAAGGTAGCATAAACACACGATGCAGGGCAACAGACGGGCAGATTGTGTGAGAAGACCCACTCTTCTAACGCATTTTTCACGTCCATCTCTCATCGTAATAAACTATGTTCAACTTGATAATGAAAAAACCCAATTGCTAAAAAGTGCTCGGGGCTCGTTCGCTTCCTCGAGCCCTCGATTCTCGTCCGTCCGATGGAGCATCATTGTTCCGACAACGATGAAAAGCGACAGGCGACAGCGCTGGACTCGTCTCGATAGCCCTCTTCCGCATTTGTTTCCAGTCAAACGCAACTCCCAGTCCCTCCGCTGCCGGCCTCCACCTGCGTCGCCGCCGGCCCGTCTCCCCAACTCCAGCGCATGCCCCACCCCCGAGGCCCTCCTCCCCTACCGCACCCCCAATCTCGCGTGCCCCTCTCCCGGACGCCTCACATCCCGATCTGCAGCCGATCCCCTTTCTATTCCCCTCAATCTTCTCCGTCCCGGCGCCACTACCTCGGCCTGGAAGCATTCCTCCCGTCCTCCGGACCCCTTCCATGAAGCCTTTGCAGGAGTTGCTGTTGCAGCAGGAGGGGATTCCAAGCAGCACGTGGAGCGCGGGGTGAGGGCGTGGTGCTTATCGGTGGTAGAGCGGCGCTTGCATGAAGACGTTCAGAACCTAGGTCTTCACTGTTGTTTTGGAGTTGGTAACAACAGCCAAGCTGGGTTTTATGTGAGGTTCAGATGAGCTTAGTTAGGCTTCGGTTCCTTGAATTTCTGTTCTTTATTTTAGCTACACAAGTTCTAGTCGATTTTCTCTTGCAAGGCTGCAAGTGCATGAAGCGTAGAACTACTATTAGTTTTGTAGTTAGTTTACGGTTAAGGGACTTGGATGAATCCTTCGATGGATTGGTCTGCTGATGTATGCAAGCACCTGGAGCTTCAATTGTTAATCTCACATTGTGCTTAATTAGTAGAACTAATGTTGGTGTTGTCAACCAGCCAGCAAGAAAAGTTTTCTTTGCTCCAGTACTTGTACATATAGCCTGTAGATTTATTTTGGAAAGAGGTATGCACTTGGTATTGGGAGTGATGCTCTAATTTGCTTGCTTAACCGGACCCTTTCAAGGTTTATATTCAGGTGTGAATGGAACCCTGGTGTAGTTCTTAGACAAGGAATAGTGATTAGTGACCTGCTGCTATTCCTTCCAAATGCAAATTAGACCAGAACTAAAACCTTTACAGATGTACCCGAGGCTGTTACTAACCTTGAAAATGAATAGGTTTGAGATCTGTATAGGAATAAACTGATTCACCGCAATCAGTTTCAGATTCAGCACTGCCTAAGACTTTAGTCTATGGGTCTTGTGCCAATAGTCTACATAGTTTCTGTGCAACAACTTTCCTAGTTTTATTAATGCATATAATAACTGAAAGTGTGAAACAAATGCAACTCTGTAACTTGTTCTCATATTCATGGATGTAATGGGAGTTGTTTTTGCCAATAAATTTAAGTTGCTTCTTCCACTTTATTAAGTTTGATTAGGCATCTTAGGTTGTTCCGTCTCCGCTTTTTGATTAATGGACTTGGGTTTATTAATTAAATTAAGTTGCCCTGCCAATGTAGTTTAGTTACTTGTACCATTTAATTAAGTTCATTAGAGATCCTAATCTAAGTTGTTTTTAATTTTACTTTTTCATTTTTTTGAAGTATCTTTTTTATGATATAGGTTTGTACTTAGAACACCACAACCATGATTGAATCAACTTAAGCAAGAAGCCCAACTACTATACGTATTTCAGAGGCAACTCATGTTTAAAGTGTGGCATCTAGAGCACTCTCAGTATCTTCCTTCTGCTATGATTAAAAAAAGATCTTCATTCTCGTAGTCACCTTAGCTTAAGTTGATTTACACCTGATCATAAGTTGCTTCTCCCATTTTGAACTAAGTTGATTAGCTCCTTTAGCTTAATTTGCATTACACATTCCGTTTTATTAAGTTGTATACCGATTCCAACTAAGTTGTTTTATTCAGCATACTTAAGTTGTTTCCATCATTTAATCTAAGTTTTAACTTATAATCAAATGCAACCTAAGTAGTATACTGATTTTATTAAGTTGCTTTTGGCCATCTCACTAAGTTGTTTCTCATAAAAGTTAAATTTGTACAGTGACGAGGTTAAATTGGGTTGCTTTTTGTCATCCCCTTAGTTGTATGCCGATTCTGATTAAGTTGTTTGATTCAACATACTTAAGTTGTTTCCATCATTTAATCTAAGTTTTGACTTATAATCAAATGCCCCTAAGTAGTATACTGATTTAGTTAAGTTGCTTTTTTCCATCTCACTAAGTTGTTTTTCATGAAAATTAAGTTGTACACTGACGATTTTAAATTAGGTTGCTTTTTGTCATCCCCTCAGTTGTATACTGATTCCAATTAAGTTGTTTTCAACATACAACTAAGGTACTAAGGTGTTTTTTTGTTCAATGTTTTTTCGCGATAAGGACCCGGGGATTCCCTAAGTATGTTAACAACTAATTATGCTTTTTTTTGTTCAGAGATGTACTAAGTTATTATGGGTTTGGGTTATGGTTATATTTGTAGGAATGTATGTTTGTGTTTTCGTTCATTCATGGATCTACCAAGATGCTACATGTTTATGTTATGTTGTTTTTTCTAGTCCAGCCTTGATTTCATTTACCTTTTTGATTTGATGGAGCAACTTCGATGGAAGTTGAGATTTTCCTGTGTGGCAATTTGTGAAGAACTACAGATCCACGATGATCCAGAGGAAGAAAGGGGTGCGGTGCAAAAGGATACATGAAAAAGCAATCTGGGTCACTTTTGGCTCCATGTAAGTTGTAGTTCCAGA
Organism: Avena sativa; assembly: GCA_916181665.1. Classification (NCBI taxonomy): domain Eukaryota; kingdom Viridiplantae; phylum Streptophyta; class Magnoliopsida; order Poales; family Poaceae; genus Avena; species Avena sativa. Next base: position 439,925,831 of record OV702293.1, on the reverse strand, counting down.
TTCACCGTATTGCTTTTTGATGGCATATGACCCTTTTGAAGTATCTAACTAAGTTGCAGTTTTCGTATCACCTAGTTGCTTTTGGCTCCATATAAGTTGCAGTTCTAGATTTATTGTGTTGCTTTTTGGTAGCATCTAGTCCTTTTGAATTATATATCTAAATAAGTTGTATCAGGTTTGTTCTTTAGTTGCTTATGCTAGTATACACATGAATACAAAACTTTTGCACGATTCATCGATTGTTGTCTATCTACTAAGTTGTTTCAGGGTAATTACTTTGTTGCATACACCTGGTTCACATGATTTTTAAGTTTTAACTAAGTTGATGTAGGGTTTCCTTGTTACACACATAGGGTGCCTTATACATGTATTTAGTTGTCTCGGGCTTCTTATTTTGTTGTATCTAAACATACAGAAGCACCACTACTTGTTGTTTTTCCATGCGAGGGTTTTCTTTTTCTGATGTTTTTTTATAACTGTTAGGTTTTGGACAGAAGCAACAAATCAACTAGAAAGGAAGATGACAAAGCGTATTTCCAACTCGTCGATGGAAGTTGTATCTGTATTCCATAAAAGTTGCTGCAGGAATAGGTGTTATTTATTTTTTCTGGATCAGGGTTGTTGTAGCTTTAGTAATTTATTGTCCTGCAATCTATAGATAGTTGCTTCAGGTAGTTTGTTTTGTTGTTTATTATTGGGGCCTAGTGTGCTGAGCAAACACTAGAGGGTTTCTACGGACTGTGATTTTGTTCTAGAATCTATCCAACTGATGCAAGTTTTGGTGCTTATGAACCAAGGATCTTGACTCTACATAAGTTATTGTAGGTCCACTTGGTTCTGTTACATGTTCTGGGGTTAAAAATGCATCTAAGCTGATGCTGGACATTTTGACCTATATTAGGAGTAAAGGGAGGTGGAATAAAGGGAGCGTAGGGGTGTGTGTTCTCGTCACCTTTTTATTTTCCTGGAGCAAGTCAATGAAAGATGGTTTTTCCTGTATTGTAATCTTTCAACTGCAGATCTATGGTGGTTTTTGGAGAAGGACAAAGGGGTAAGGCAGAGAGCAGCCTGGCCTTGGGCGATGTGAATGGTGCCCCGTCTAACCCGTGAGGTAAGGGCACCTGTGCATGTGCGGCAAGGGTGCGTGTTTTTTTCCCGTCATAGGTTGGTCGGCTGGCCAGTTGGGACTTGGGAGATACTTTCCTATCGGAAGGAAAAGAGACGTGATCGTGCGCGACTTTCCTTTTTAGGCGAGGGCCGGGTTGGACAAACCAACACTCAGAGGCTCGCTAGACGCGTCCATGAAAAAAACCTTGCAATGTTGGGATGCTTAAGACAAATGATAGTCGGAACAAACCATGTTCTTGTTTAAACAAGTTCAAAACGATGCTATGTTGAGATGCTTATGTTTTTCATGGCACGTTTTAGTGTCTAGTGTATTTAGACAAAGTTAAGTCAATTAGTTTGTGACAAATGGAGTGTTGTTTTTTTGTGGTGACCTATTTGTTGTTAAAATGTTGAAAATCTAAGCCTTGATTGTATATCCATCACCCAAAAATTCGGCTCTTGTGAAAACTAGATGACTTTATAACTTTTTTTTAGATAAAATACATAGACGTGCCTAAATTTGAATTTATAAAGTCAAGAAGTTCAACATAGTTAACGACATGTTGCAGCATAGACCCCTGCACCAAGGCTAATTGGAGCATTTGATGCATAGAGTAGTTTTAGCTCTCGGCATCCACATGAGGCTTGCTCGATCGTGGGGCTTGGAGATGGGCATCCATAGCTACAAAATTATCACAACTATGTAAATAACATTAGCAAGGTATGAGACAATTTTGGATATACTAGTGAGCTTGTTTCTCACAAGCTAAAGCGCACAAGATTAAGCCATAAACAATGTCCAAAGCACTTGTCTTGGTTGCCCCGAGAACCTAAATAGCAAAGAAATGAATAAAGGTTGATGGGCAAAAACATACTCCCTCCGTTTCAAAATATAAGATATTTTAGGTTTATGAAGAAAATGTATCTAGACTTGTTTTAGTGTGTAGATTTATACCGAACTTGAGTAAACCTACATACTAAAACAAGTCTAGATACATTTGCTTCATAAAGCTAAAGAAACAGAGGGAGTACTTAAATAGCAAAGAAATGAATAGAGGTTGATGGGCAAGATGACTTTATAACTCAGAGCCTACAAATTCACACCCTTGTTCTCACTTACATGGGACCAAACATTTTTTTTTTTAAAAATGCCACAGTTGGACAAGCAATTGATACATAACTTCTATACAATCCATATTCCTCCGGACAATGTACAAATTGTGTTTAATAGGAAGTGGAAACCGGTGCAAAAGTCCCAAGTACTAATATATAAGAAGACAGTGATATAGAAAAATATGAATAATAGTATAATTTTTTCTATGAGTGTGTATTTTTACTCACTGGGTGGCTTTACCCTTTCTGGCTATCGTCTGATTTCGGCCTGAAGATTTGTAAAGGGGTGTCAGGTGTCTTGCAGTTTCTGGTTAGAAAAATGTGGGGTACGGTATAATTCTGATTACTCCCTCTGTTTCAAAATATAAGATGTTTTAGGTTTGTAAAGAAAATATATCTAGACTTGTTTGAATGCGTAGATTTACTCTAAAACTAAGTGAACTAATATATTAAAAAAAGTTTAAATACCGTTTGCTTCGTAAAGCTAAAACATGTTATATTTCAAAACGGAGGGAGTGCATGTTAATTTCATGTCGACACGCCAGGGAAAGGAGTCTGTCGTGCAGCTGTTCCTAGGGACACGGCTGAAAATGCGTAGCAGTTGTTAATGACATAGTTGTTTTACACGGGCCAGTGTGGCAGAGCCAGGCTCACATGCTGTATTTGTACATTTCGATGTGTATATTAGTCAAAAGTTACGGGAGGTGGTCCAGGTTTGGTACTATTTGACGGTGACGCACGTAGACTGCTCTGAAAAATTGTTGATCAGGCCGTACAAGCGCTACCGCTAGATCTGCTGCACTGGATGGCTAGTCCAGGTGAGTGCAGTTAAGCTTCTTGCATGTACTTTTTTTTTTAAGCTACCGCTGTCTATCTTTGTTCATTATCACTTTATAAAACAATTAAAAAATCATATATTTTCTCTGTTCGAAAATAAATAATTTGAATTTGTCTAGATTCATGTATATTCGGATGTGTTTTAACATGCTTGGCATTGCCACCTGGTGGTCACGGCATATTACCGTTCTTTCTACATGTACTCCCTCTGTTTCAAAATATAAGATGTTTTAGCTTTGTGAAACAAATGTATCTAGACTTGTTTTAGTGTTTAGATTCACTCCAAAGATGAGTGAACCTATGTACTAAAATAAGTCTAGATACATTCTTTTTACAAATGTAAAACATCTTATATTTTGAAACGGAGGGAGTACATGCTTAGGGAGAAATTTGTGTCTCCTGTGTTTTCACCGAAAATGCTACTCTATACGCTCCTGTTTGACATTTTCTCTTTTTTTCTTTGACCAACGAGAAAGGCACATACTCTATCAATCTTCTCGAGATAGGAAAAGAAGGAGTTACACGAATAAATAAAACTAAGAGCAATTCTAATGGATGATGTAAAATAGGGTAGGAAAAAAAGTTATAGGGCACCACTTTTTGACATATAGGATATGAAATCAGATTTTGGTTTTCTGGATGATATAAAATAGAACAGAACTGCCCCAGCGGATGCCTTAAAATAGGACACGGCTGACACGCGGCAGCCTCTATTTCTTCTCATTGTTGCATACATATACACGTAGAACAATAAACTTGCACCATAAAAATATCCTCTAGCGCGACACTTTTTGGAAGCCACAAAAGCGAAATGTACCTAAAAAATAATATAGCCGACGTTGGGCATTCTCGGCACCATTTCTATGCGGCTAAGGCTTTTACGTCGTGGTAGAGCCTATACCGACATATAAATGTGTCATAAAATGTGTTAATCAGTAGCAGTGTGTTTTACTACCGTCATAGTTTAAAGAGGCACAAATTAATGCGATGTGGATTGCCACGCGGGGTGGTTGTGACGTATTTCACATTAACTATTTAAATTAGACTGGTGGGTCCAATCTCGATTCCTTCCACACAAATAGAAAGACTGGTCAAAAAGTTGCGCCCTTGCCCACTCATCTGCCCGGCTGTCATGTTCGCTCCGCCTCGACATCTCCGCCGGACTTCATTGCCCACCGCGTTCACCTCCCACCCTTGGTACAAAATACGCGTACGCTCCTCTCCTCTCCCTCTTCGTCATCACTTCACAACACTGGCCACATAGCACTAGCTCCTCATCTCCTTTTCGTTCTTCAACATCTTTTTTGATCAAGCGCGCATGGCTCGAGGAGGACCGAGCCCCGTGGCGCCCGCTATGCACCACCACGCCCCGCCTCCAGAATGTCCAGGTGGCTAGCTCTCTCTCCAACATATGCACCTCCTCCCCAAGCTACTCCACCGTCGGCTCCGTTAGTGCCTCGCCTAACCAAAATGGCCGACGTCGACGCGCAACGCCGCGGAATCCTGACCCCTCCTCCTTTAGGCTGCTCCTCCCATGGCAGCTCATCCACTGATCCCCTTCCCCCAACCGCAGAGCCGGCATATGGAGAGGGTGAGGAAGGATGATTCGCGATAAGCGCAACTCCTTGTGGTGGTGGAGCAGTTATCAAAGATGGAAGCCAACACGAAGAAAGCTCAGGAGGATGTGCAGCTCGATATGGAGATGGAGTTGGCGATTACCCGTTTCCTGCAACACCAGTAGAGGTGCCACCGATCACCAGGGATGACATCTCCAACGTTGGGGGCCGGGAAGAAAGGGGCCGCCATCAATATAGTTCTAATATTTGTAATGTTTATGATACCTTTTGTTATCAGTGTGTATAAAATAGATGTTTATGTCCAATTATGTAATGTTTTTATGTGAAAACAACTGCATTATACCTTGCATAATGGTATAATGTGCCACAGTGTAGCTCGTAGACAGGCCCAAATTACACTTCTCTTGGTCGCGACACGTGTTTTGCTGGCTGGTGTTGTCCATCTCGGCTAGTCGTTAGAATAAAGTAGTCGTCCCCCATCTTCTCTATCTCTTCTTCTTCCCAAACATTGTTCATTCTAACAGCGAGCATGAGCATAGAGCGGTCAATGGATGCGCGCAGGCCTCTCAAGCTTGGTCCGCCGCAGGAAACCACCAGTAGCCTAGAGAGGGAAGGTTTAGGGCATCCATTGAAGATGATATTTTACCATTTTGTGACATAACAAATAGTTATTTCGGTCATAACATGTGTTTTACATCATCGATTAGAGATGCTCTAGGCAGTGGCGGGTTAAGGGGACGAGCGGTGGCCAGGCCCCCCTATCAACTGTCCTCCCTAATGATTATTTGGCAGGGGCTACCGGTAATCTTTAGTTAGTAATCGGCTAATTAGCAAGAGGCCTTAATATTAATAAGCAGGGATATATCCCCAACCTCTAAGTGCCCAGCGTGCAGGGTGGCCCAAGTCTGCTAATTAAGTAATTAGCCGCTCATCAGGTCTAAGAGCATCTCTACTTGTTGGGCGCCAAAATCTGGACCTTCTTTTGGCCGGATGAAACAGGTTTTCGGTCTCGATACGCCGAGTTTCTCACTCGTGTATCCAGGTCGAGTTTTCACGTTCGGCTAAATTTCAGCCGAGTTTGGCAAATTAAGGCGTATTTCATTAAAGATGGACGAATATAGGCGGATTACATCGAATTTAAACTAAAGTAGTAGATAATAAACTAAAAAAACACTAAAAAGACCGATGCCGTCGCTGTTCTAAATGCCGAAGTTGATGTAGAACGCCGTGTAACCGGGATCGGCCCTGCCATCATCCTCGCCGCCGTCGTCGTCGTCGTCGTCGCTCGACGGCTGTGGCGGGTGAGAGCTCCCCTGGCCGGGGTCGCCGCACCTCCACGGCTGGTACGAAGGGCTGTCCTCCTCGTCGTCGTCGAGGACGAACAGCGGGGCGCCCTGGTAGGAGAGCGCGCACCCGGACAACGCCCGTCTCTGGGCCGCCTGCTCCTCGGCCTGCTGCTGCAGCCGGTGGAGCGTTGCCGCTCCGTCTCCTCCCAGTCCGTCCTGGACCATGCCAGGATGTCCGGCGAGGAGGGATCCACCAACGGCGGCTACGGCGCCGAGTCGTGGAGCGACTGCTCCAACGCCATCTTCGGGCGACGCCGAGCCTTCAGCCGGCTCAGTCTTCGGGCGGCGAAGGCGACCAGTTGGAGCCGACAACGCTGGCACACGTGGCTCGCCGATGACGATGCCACGTGAGCGTGTCCGCGGCAGCGAGCGCACATGCGAGACCGCCTCACGCTTGACTGGGCGCAGACCCAACGAAGGCCCCAGTCGGCGTACGAAGTGGCGTGGAGCCCGAGGAGTGGGAGGCCGAGGCAAAGGAGGAGGAGCTCATGCTGGCCATCCTCCTCGGCATCCAGCTCGCCGGAGGGCGCCGCCCCAACCTGGTCGCCGGCGTGGGTGTGCGCAGGAAGCCGAGGCGCGACGTGTTCCCGGCGTTGATGTGCTCCAGCACCGCCTTGAGCGTCCGGCATGGCGCGCTCCAAAAACGCCGGCGATCGGCCGCGTTGTTGCGCTTCGGCGGCGACTTGTTCGGTGGCCCCTCGTGGCGGGCGAGCTCCTGGGCGCGGCGGTTGGCGAAGAACTGCTCCCAGTACAGGAGGTTGTCGGGGTTCTCGGCGGCGGAGGGGTCATCCATGGCGCCGATGAACTCCTGGATCTCGTAGGGCAGTTCTTCCGATGTTGGCGTCGGCGGGATAGGGATGCCGCCGATGATTAGCTTCCACCCCGGAGGGTTCCGCGTGTCCGGCGGCGCCATATAGCCGGCCTCGTAGAGCAGGCGCGCCTCCCAAGCCTGGAGGGTGCACCGACCGAAGCCGTTCGCCGCCATACCGTCGTCGGGATACCGCTCGGCCATGGCTAAAAGTGGGGAAGGAGAGTTGTGTGTTCGCCGGAGTTGTGGGCTGGGGAGCTGTGAGAGAGTGTGAGGAACTCCGGCGAGGGGGTACGGTTATATAGGCCGAGGTTGGTGGCGAGGGCGGGAGGGGTGTAGCGACGAGGGCGGGAAAAGAGGAAACAGCGGGAAGTTAGTGCCCGCCGGTCCGTCGCGGGAGCCGAGGCGGCGGCGGTGGCACCACAATTCGGCGACGCGTGGCCTATGCGACGGGCAGTTAATGTCCGGCGGTCGCCGCGTGGTTCCGAGGATAACGACGACTTGGCTTCTGTCGCTGACTCGTCGGGTCCACGCGCCGCTTCGTTTTTTTTCACCGAGTTCGCTACGTTCTGCGTTTCCAGGGCGTACCCGGAAACCTAGGTTCCGCCTGAGAAGTCAACGAAAACAGATTCCTAGCTACACGACTGGACCGATTTTCGGCGTCCAGACCTAAATTCTGTATCTGGATCGGCGTCCTGGGTAGAGTGGAGATGCTCTGAGAGAGACTGCCTGATGCGATCGGTCCATCAGGTTAGCAATGATCAATATATGCAAATTCACCGCTGGAGGCTATTAAGGCCGAAATCCTCAGGCCACTCACGTTCCTCTTGATTTCAGTTCAATAACAGTAGAGGATACAGGATTTGGGGAGAATTGAGGAAAAGGGAGGAATACAGTTCAAGGAAAGGAGTGATTCAGATAGTTCTCTTCCATGCCCTTCTCTCTGAAGTCGTTCTGCTTATAACGCCCACTCCTGGGGGTTGAGCCGACAGCTTGGACGTCGCAGTCGACGCGGTCGTTCCACTGGGAGCTTGCCACGTGGCTCCTTGTCCACGTGGGCCCGAGTAGTTGATGAGGAGGCAGTTGACGAGGCCGGTAGCTCCACCTCCTCTGTAGAAGTCATGACATTGTCCCCTCCTTCATGACCGGCTTGTCCCCAAGCCGGCGCAGCAGGGAATCGCGCGCGAAGCTGAGCTTCATCCTACCATGTAGCTAGTGACGCAGGAAGCGTAGACCAGTGCACTAGCGCCTGTGTGCGCACTGTCTCTCCTCAGAGGTACTGACGACGCTGCAGAACTTGTTGTGGTATGCCCTCCTGCTGCCCCCCAGTTCCAGACACATCTGGAGGTAGCCGGACCTGCTCTTTGTCAGTCGGAGGAGAGGCGCTACGCAACAAAGACACATGCACCACCGGATGAATCAGTGTCTTCGGTGGCATAGCTAGCTTGTACGAGACATCGCCAATGCGCGCCAACACCTGAAAAGGTCCAAAGTAACGGAAAGCCAACTTATGACTCACCCGGTGAGCAACCGACAGCTGCACATAAGGCTGAACCTTCAAGAACACCCAGTCACCAACTGCAAATTCACGGTGGGAACAGTGCTTGTCATCCTGATGCTTCATAATCTGTCGAGCCCTTTCCAAGTGTTGTTTGAGCAAATCCTGCATCCGAGCCCTTTCCTCCAGCCAAGACCCCAAATCATCAGAACGGCAGACAGATGTATCAATCACCCCGAAATGGCGAGGTGGATGTCCATAAAGAGCTTCAAAAGGAGAACGTTTGATGGCTGAATGGTACGAAGTGTTGTACCAGAACTCAGCCAGGGGAAGCCAATGTCGCCACTTGTGGGGGCAAGCATGAACAAAACAACGCAAATATGTTTCCAAACATTGATTAACTCGCTTTGTCTGTCCATCCGTATGTGGATGACGAGAAGAACTCATCGCGAGCTCAGTTTCTGTCATCTTGAACAGCTCCTTCCACAGTTTGCTCGTAAAGATTGGGTCCCGATCAGTCACAATCACTTCTGGCATAGAATGGAGCTTGAACACATTGTCCACAAACGTCATGGACACTTGATTTGCTGTAAAAGGGTGCTTAAGTGGTAAGAAATGCGCGTACTTGGTCAGCTTGTCGACCACCACCAGAATGCAGTTGCTGTTACGAGACTGAGGAAGTCCTTCCACAAAATCCATGGTAATGGTCTGCCATGCTTGCCGAGGCATAGGTAATGGCTGCAACAAGCTGGGATAGGGAACCCTCTCATTCTTGGCCTGCTTACAAACCGAGCATTGAGCCACATAGTCCTCCACCTCCTTGCGCATACCCTTCCAGGCGAAGTTGCGACGCAATCGTTGATAGGTTGCAGTGGTGCCGGAATGGCCACCCGCAGCACTGTCGTGCATAGACCGAAGCACCATCTGCCGCTCCCTAGTATCAGACCCCAACCAAATCCTCCCCGCGAATCGAATTAAGCCATCGCTTTCCGAAAATTCACGGGCTCCCTTATCTCCTTGCTGAATCTTGCGCCGCAATTCGCGGATTTCGTCATCTGTCTCATAGCTACTTCGAATTGCTTCCAACCAGCGAGGAATTCCAACGGTGATCGCCGCCAATTCTGCTCCCTTAGTATGGCGCGAAAGAGCATCTGCCGCAGCATTCTCACGACCAGGTCGGTAAACAATTTTATAGCGGAGACCCAGTAATGTGGTGAGCGCCTTGCGTTGCCATGGAGTATGCAATCGCTGCTCATCAAACTTGCCAAACTCTGATGATCAGACTGAATCAAGAATTCCTGCACTTGCAAGTATGGTCGCCAATGATCCACCGCCAACAGAATATCCAGAAATTCCTTCTCGTATGCCGATAGTCCCAGATTGCGAGGACCCAGTGCTCTGCTGAGGTAGGAAATAGGGTGCCCCTCCTGAGATAGCACTGCTCCAACACCACCATATGAAGCATCCGTCTCAACCACGAATGGCTTGTTGAAATCAGGAATAGCCAACACTGGCGCAGTCACTAGGGCCTGTTGCAGGTCTCGAAATGCCTTATCCTTGCGCTCAGTCCAGACAAACTCACTATCCTTCCGCAACAGCTCTGTCAGAGGACGGCTGATCTGGCCGAAATTCCGGACGAATTTTCGATAGTATCCTGCCAAACCGAGAAATCCCCTCACTTCCTTCACTGATTTAGGAGATTCCCACTTGAGCACAGCAACAATATTTTTTGGAATTTGTTGCCACTCCTTCTGCACTGATTACATGCCCCAAGTAGACCAATTGCGACTGAGTGAAAGAGCACTTGCTGAGCTTAACCTTTAGACCATGAGTTTGCAGCAGTTTCAGCACTTGACGAAGCAAATCTGCATGATGGTCCAGATCAGCGCTGTAGATTAGGATGCCGTCAATGAACACTAGAACGCCCTTCCTGAGCACCGGCGCTAAAACAGTGTTCATGTATTCTGAAAAGTAGCTGGTGCTCCAGTCAACCCGAAAGACATCACACGAAATTCGTAGTGCCCATGATGCGTTTTGAATGTCGTCTTGTTTTCGTCCTCCGGCCGCATGCGTATCTGATGATACCCAGCACGCAGGTCAAGACTAGTAAACCAGCGTGCTCCAGCCAGTTCATCGATCAACTCCTCGATGATTGGTAGAGGGAATCGATTCTTGACAGTGATTGCGTTAAGATGTCGATAATCCACGCAGAATCGCCAAGTTCTATCCTTCTTCAGTACAAGCAACATTGGGCTAGCAAAAGGACTGACACTTGGTTGAATGATACCTTGGCTGAGCATCTGAGCGACCTGCTTCTCAATCTCATCTTTTTGTTCTGGACTGTACCGATAGGGCCGGAGGTTGACAGGTTTAGCACCCTCAATCAGTGGTATAGCATGATCGAATTGACGAGCTGGAGGCAACTCAGTTGGTTCAGCAAACACACTTCCGAACTCCTGCAGCACCATCTCTATTGCTTCTGAAACAGTCTCCTTATCACTTACCTCCTCCATACACTGTACTTGAACCATCTTTGTAACACCCGCTTGTTGAATCATCAATAATAATTCCCTTGGAGCCACTTCCTTGCAGAAAACTGGCTGTGATTGTAATCCTTTGAGTTGCACCAACCTGCCATCATCCCAAAACGCCAACCGCTTGCCCACCCAATCCACTCCCATTGGATTATGCGCCTCAAGCCAGTCCATGCCGATGATGACATCATATCCTCCCAATGGCAACACCTTAAGATTGGTACGGAATGTAACTCCCTGACACTACCATTCGCAGCCTTCTAACTCTCTGTCGCAAATCATTTCAGCCCCATTGGCAATTTTCACCTTAACTGGGTTCATTGCTCGTTGCACACCATTCAACTTTGCAGCCACTGACTCACTGACGAAACAATGAGAGCTACCAGAATCCACAAGCATCGTCACTGGTTTCTTCTGAATCTGGCCCAACAATCTGAACGTGTTAGGTGCTTCACTGCCAGCAACGGCTGCTTGGGAGATCATATGCAGTTCGCCTTGCTCATCGGTTCTCTCGCAAGCATCTTCCAGCGAATCCATACCCATGGCTTCCAGCATCTCTTGCACCACATGTAACTGCACCGTCGTGGAGCATTTATGTCCAGGATTCCATTTCTCCCCGCATACAAAACACAACCCTCGTGAGTGTCTGTAGGATTTGAGTGCAAAAGTTCGCTCTTCCGCTGACGCGGGAATGTTGATGCGAGCCGATTCCTGACCGCGCCGGTCATCCGCCGTGACTGGTGCGCGGGGAGTAGAGTACAGTGGTGTAGTCTTCTCTCCCGCTGCAAGTGGTGCTGTTGCTGAACGGAACGAGCTCTTCTGAAAATGGAACGGCCCTTCCGCTCGATTAGACTTGCTAGAACTCCTCCTCCAGATCTCCACTGCTTCTTCCTATAAGAGAGCAAACGAAACAGCAGCATCCAAATTCTTTGGCTGATGAACTAACACTACAACACGAATCTCATCCTTCAACCCATCTGCAAATCGTGACGGAAACAATTCGGGATCCCAAGCCGAAGTATGAGCTTTCAACGCGTGCATAACTTCTGTGAACTCCTGAATATACTCTACGACTGACCCAGTTTGCTTCATACTAAACAGTTGTCGAAGCAATCTCTGAAATTCATCCCGACCAAACTGATTGCAAACTAACGCACACAGAGACTCCCAATCCAAACTCTCTAGACTCATACCACAATTCTCTAGCCACATGGACGCTGCACCCACAAAATGCATGGTTGTTGTGTCTACCCAGCACTCCGGTTGAATCTCAAACACCCAAAAATATGACTCACACTGACGACCACTGGCGGACCTTAGTGGAGGCGAAAAGGGCCGTCGCCCCCCCAGCCCATATAAAATTTGACTACTGTTCACAGGTATTTGGCCCATTTATCAATTGAAAATTAGGCTGAATCCCATATTTCGCCCCCCAGCCCATTTTGCCCCCCCAGAATTTTGGCCCAAGGTCCGCCAGTGCTGACGACGCCAAGACTTTGGCCTCTCCCCAGTGAACGGCGGAAAATCCAACTTAGGTCTCGGCGCCCGATTGCCGCCAGACCACGACGCACCCCTATGTAGGAAACTGGATTCATGGGGATCGAGATCAACGAGCGTACCCTTTGCCGGAGGAGTCGGCAGGGCCAAGGCCCTGTCAGACTGCCCCCGATTTGCGTGAAGAACGCCGTGGCCGAATTGCCCGCAACCGCCGTCGCCAATCACCGGAACCGCGCCCCTACCATCCAGCATAGCCGGACGGGCCGCGCGTGCTTGAAGGGTACTGGGATCCAGCTCGAGGATCGGATTGAGTGCGACCCTCCCCAACTGCTGGCGCAAGGTGTTGACATCCGAACGCAGATCTTGAAGAGCGATGTCGACCTGCGGCTTCCAGTTGCCGATCTCCCGCAGAATCGACTGCGATTCGTCCACCGAACTCTTGATCGCCCCGATCGACGCACCAAGCGTCTCGCCCATCTCCTTCATCGCCTTCGCCAAATCCTCCATTGCCCATCGATCGAACCTGGCTCCTGATACCAAATGTTAAGGCCGGAATCCTCAGGCCACCCACGTTCCTCTTGATTTCAGTTCAATAACAGTAGAGGATACATGATTTGGGGAGAATTGAGGAAAAGGGAGGAATACAGTTCAGGGAAAGGAGTGATTCAGATAGTTCTCTTCCATGCCCTTCTCTCTGAAGCCGTTCTGCTTATAACGCCCACTCATGGGGGTTGAGCCGATAGCTTGGACGTCGCAGTCGACGCGGTCGTTCCACTAGGAGCTCGCCACGTGGCTCCTTGTCCACGTGGGCCCGAGTAGTTGATGAGGAGGCAGTTGACGAGGCCGGTAGCTCCACCTCCTCTGTAGAAGTCGTGACAGAGGCTATGGAAATCTAGGTTACTGTTCCCATCGCGCCGTCGTGCTAGGGTATGGCGTCGCCCGGTGCCTCGAGCCGTAAGTCATTCTCAAGTTTTGGGTTGCCAGCTATCGATGTCATGTGCTCGTCCACGACGGTATGACGCCGCCCGGCGCCTCGAGCTGTAACATTCTCAAGTTTTAGGTTGCCGGCTATCGATGTCGTGTGCTCGTGCAAGACCGCAGGCGCGGCAGCCGATCTGCCTAATGCCTCCGACCTCATCTCACAGCTCACAACTGATCCAAGCCACGGGTTACTACATTTTAGACTATGCAAACTACACACTAATTGATTTTAGATTATACAAACTACTCGTTCTTGTTTGAACATTAAATATGACATCCTTGTTTCGTACCATCGTAGAGTTTTATAGGCCAAGAAATTATTAGAAAAATAGACGTATTTATTATTCATTTTTTTTTGCATCAATAACAACAGCTAGGAAAGACAGTGCTAGTACATACGCTGCTCTAAAAATTCAAAATTTTGAATATGTGAAATTTGACTACAATTTGTTGGGTTCCTAAAAACCTTTATCTAGGCTAGTATTGTTTCAAGTCGTATAGTGTTTACATGGTTAAGTTGATAGGTAAAAGCGGATTACCAATACTACCGGCCGACTTCCGGCCCCCCCCCCCTCATGCTGAAATCCTGAATCCGCCCATGGCTCTAGGTACACTCGTTCTCTTTGCATTTTGGCAAAACCACTTTGTTCCCGTTCAACGAAACACTCCGGTGTTCTCCAAAAAATAAAAATTTAAGAAGCACCCGAGGTTGTCATCTCACATCGATTCTTATACACGTGGCCTATTTTTTTACAAGACACAAACTCGTACACGAGCAGGTGACGTCGCAAAACATAACGGGTACAGCATCAAATCTGGTTGGGATGTCAATAATATAGACATATAGCCGTTGCACGTATGCGTGTGTGGGTAGAAAAGCTACGTATCAGTTTGAATGGTGTTGCCGTTGGACGTACAATTACAAGTACTGTAGTTGTGTTATAGATACGCTTGCTCGTATATATAGGAGTACTAGGCATCAGAACCTGAAGTGATTGCTCGTAGACGGTATCATGTACGTACATTGTGCTCTAAATACAGAGATACTACCACTATTTAGATGGTGCAAAGTACAGTATGATGTACAGTGAAAGATCGAGGGCCACACCGAAAAGACGAAGCGGAAGCGCCTACAAATAGAGAGGGAGCTGAAAATTCTCAAGCTGAACTGTTCAAAGCAGAAGCCACGACACCACCGGTCCACCACCACCTTCTTGCTGCGCACACCAACCAGCATCTCAGCTAGCGACCATGTCGGTCTGGACGGGAAACTCGCCGGCGGTTCTGGCGGACGGTGGACAAGAAAACGGCGACGTGGCGGCCGGAAGGTCGTCGTCGTGCCCTCGGAGACTCGACCGCGTCGCAGTGGGGATGATGACGGAGGCGGCGCGCGCTAGGAGGGAGGAGGAGAAAGCCGAGCTGGAGAAGAAGATCGCGAGCATCAAGGAGGAGATCGTCGTGCTGGAGGCGGCGTTGGCCGAGATGGACGCCGCCGCCGCCGCCGCCTGCCCCGAGCCCACCAAGCCGTAGCTAGCTTATCGTCGCTTGATCTCCATGCATGCGCTTCGCCAGCTCCGACCGTTTTCAAGTAGCCTTCATTAGAACTGTACGTACTACGTACCTTTGTTTGGCAGTGGCTTTAATTTGCTTAGTTAATTCGATCTGGTGTGACGAATCAACGTCGAGAGCTCAGTTAGTTCTTGGTGTGTTCGTGTTTGTGAACGTACGTGTTGGCACAGCTGCAGCGGCCAAGTGGCACACCCTGAGGGAGATGACTTCATCCACGTGGTGTCATGAAAAATTTGTCATGCATTGTCTGCAGTTTCTCTATGCTGCTGCTACAGACCCTGTTCCGATCTTCGATCTCAATCGTTGTAGTTGTAGTTTTAGTGCTGGATGCTTTCGTCCGCGCTGTAATAACCGTGCTATTTCGAGTTGGCCAGACTTGGTGTAGCGGCAGTCAGAAAAGGCGGAAGCAGTACTCCCTCCGTGTCAAAATATAAGATGTTTTAGTTTTATGAATGTAATGTATTTAGACATTTTTTAGTGTGTAGATTTGTAGTGGACCTCTCTGAACCTATACATTAAAAGACGTCTAGATACACTATCTTCACAAAGCTAAAACATCTTATATTACGAAACAGAGGGAGTAGTAGCTTCTCTGTTTTTAAGAAGTTTAGTTTTCGCTTTCAATCTTTTTCTGATTTTTTTTAAGAAAACCGGCAGACGTTCTGCCATCCATTTGCATAAACAGATCTGGGAGGAAAATCCTTTTTTTTTTCTTTTTTTTTCTTTTTGACCCAATGAGCGGCTCCCGACGATTTCATTTAAAGAAACCACCACAATGTCTTACAAGCAAAAAAGGAAAAACAAAGAAAGAGAAAAACAGTTCCAGTTGGTAGGAGAAGGCTCTAAGCAAACATCCAACCAAAAGACCAGCAAACTTATTACAGTGCCCTTTTCAACTTTCCAGGACATTTTGGGACCAGCGAACATAAGAGGGAGAAAGTAGCAAAAGCAAGCTATCATGTGAATCTAGAAACTATAGGAGCCGAGCCATGTGAACGAGAGAAAACTTCGCGGATCAGTCCAGAATCATCTCCATTCCGTCATCAAGTCTTTCTCTGCCTTGGATTGTCTGCAAGATCGACCAGGAGTTAAGCATATTGCAGAATCTGTATATTATGTTAGCTGGATCCTCAACGAACTTTTTCTTGAAGCAAGCGTCATTTCTGGTCCTCCAAATAGTCCAGCAAACAGCTGCCCCTCCACATAGGACCAACTTCCTTTGTTCTGCTGGAAAGGAGTTATACCAATCTCCAGCAAAGTCATTGGCACAACCAACCACCTGCCAAACAAATTTAGCTACTCTACAATTAAGCAGCAGATGATATACAGTTTCATCCAGTGGCATTGTTTGTTTCATGTCCAGCCTCTCTTCAGCATCAACCAAAGGAAAAACTTGCCTTTGAGAGGAATTTTGATTTTCCATATGTGTTTAAAGGGGAAGACCACTTGTGATCGCAGTTTAAGATACAATTTCTTCACTTTAAACTCATCAGTCTGGACAATTTTCCACTTCACTCTTTCTTTCTCACCATTCATATGCACTCCCTCCACCACCCTTTCCACCTATGTCCACTGATCAGCAATTTCACCCCAGAGAACTCTTCTGAATCTCAGACAACCCCAACCAGTGTCCAGGACCTTTTTCACTGCGAAAATCCCTTCTAGTATAAAAAAAGTTCACACCCTTCTTCTCACTTACCTCGGACCAAATAAATTTGTTTGTAAAAGTGCCTTGGATCACAAGAAATTGACACAACTTCTGTACGATCCACATTCCTTAGTAGCAATGTACACATTGTGTTCTATAGGAAGTGGGAACCATTGCAAAAGTCTCAGAGACTAATATAGAAGAAGATAGTGATAGAGAAAATGAGAAAAATATAGAAATATATGAAGCAATATATAATTCTTTTTATTCATACCCGGTAACAAAGAAATTTGTTTCTCATGTTCAATTTGTTCCTGTTTGACACTTTGTCCTTCCTTTTTTCTTCGATTGACGAGAAAAGCAAAGACTGTCCATTTTCTTAAGATATGAAAAATGGAGTTACACGAATAACTACGATACGACACTCTTTTCTCTTTCCATTTCTGCAAATGCACTATGTTTCCATTTCCCGGAACATAAAGAAACACTCCGATGTTTTAAAAAAAATAAGGAAGAAACACTCGTACATGAGGCTGTCATTATATGAGAGCAGGTAACGTCGCAAAACATAACAGGTACAGTAGCAAATCTGGTTCGGATGTCAATATATACATATAGCTGTTGCACGTATCTTTTTTTTTTTGCGAAATTGCACCTATCTAATAGTAATCATCAACATTACGAAGGAGTCCAAAAGTGAAAAATTATAAATAGGTCATTGGACTACCTAGCGACGAATATATACACTAGCACGAGTCGAAGGTGTGCCAACGTCCTCGCCACTCTATCATCGGAGTTAGGCAAACTTATCGTAGTAGAACTTGTTATAGTAGACATACGAAAAGTCATCGTGCTAAGATCCCGAAGGACTAGTGCACTAGAGCAACAACCATCGCCGAAGATGATAATCATAGATCAGAAAAGACTAACCTCAAACCGCACCAAAGAATACGAAAAATGACCGGATCACAGAAGATCTTTTGGACACACGACTCCACGCGCCCTCTGAAGAGAATATGCCCGAGAGGCAATAATAAAGTGGTTATTATCGTATTCCTTGTTTATGATAAATGTTTATTTTGTATGTTATAATTATATTAATACAGAAACGTTAATACATGTTTGTTTAATAAACAAAAAGGAGGTTCCTAGTTATGTCTCTCTCATAAACTAGTTCGTTGATTAACAAGATGATCAAGGTTTCCTGATCATGAACATTGGATGTTGTTAATAACGAGGTCATAATATTAGTGTAATGGTGTGATGAATATTTATCCGAAGTATAGCATAACGATCAAAATTATTGAGTTTATATTGCTATAACAACTTATGAAGTGATCCTAATCCTTAGACCATGAGATCATGTCAATCACTAACACCGGAAGAGTTCTTGATAACATCAAACGTCACATCATAACTAGGTGATTATAAAGATGGATTCAGAACTAATAAAGTGTTATGTTGAGGCCCATGGACCGAGAGTGGAATTTATTCATCCCGATGACGGATAGATATGCTCTGGGCCCTCTTGGTGATATCGCATTGATTAGCTTGCAAGCAAGTGATTTGATCACTAGAATGTTATATCACGGGAACGAGAAAAGAGTGCATGTCAGTAACGAGATCAAACTAGGTATGGAGGTACCGATGATTGAATCTCGGACATGTAATATATCGTGAAACAAAGGGATTAAGATACTATCGTAAAAGGTTCCGACGATCACAGGAAAGTCATCGTTGAATGTGTGGGAGTCAGTATGGATCTCTAGGTCCCGCTTTTGATTATTGATCGGAGAAGGGACTCAATCATGTCCGCATTATTCGCAAACCGTAAGGTGGCACACTTAAGGGACACTGACATCCAATTGGAGCAAAAGTTTCATGCCGAAAAGAATAACAAGCGCAGGAATTTATTTCACTAGATACCGAAACGGGTTTTCGGATGAAATTGCAGAAAGTGTTTCTGCATGTGAAATAAAATACTAGCAAGGGGTTATATGTGAATGTTTGTCATTAAAATAATTCTGAATAAATAAAAGGAGTTTTATTTAATGAGAGTTTGCATTAAATTTGGTGGAAATTTAATGGGAATTTGAGTGGAATTTTGAGTGGAGGAAATTGAAAGGCATTTGAGTGAGTGGAGTGTCCACCCACATGAATGTGGAAGAGGTGGGGGAAGCCCCCATGGCTGGGCGCCATGCCCCTTGGGTGCCCCCTCTCATCCTCTCAAAGCACATCTCCTCGTGAAGGATCTCTCTCCCTCTCTAGAATTTATCCCCATGGTCTCAGATTAGCGAGAAACATGTTCCCGGTGGCTATTCGGCAAGAAAGAGTTGTGCTTCCGCTGCATCGTTGGAGCGCGGAGGCGGAGGTTTCTCGGTGTCTTGTACGTGTGTGTGAGCATGGATGCGCTGTTGTTTTGCGGCTCTAGGACTTCCTATCGATCTTGAGATTGGCAAGAGATCGTCTACATCAATCACGAGTTTGGACTCGTTAAGCTTTGTCGGTCTTCAACGGTATGTTCTCTACGGATGTATATTCGTCGGTTGCTTGTATCTAGTAGATAGATCTTGGTACATAGTTGTTCCCATCGTAGGAATTTTTTTGTTATCTATGCTGCGAACCCTACAGTGGTATCAGAGTCAGATCTATGCATAGATGCTTTGCGTGGGTAGTACACATATGAGTATGTGGGCTATGATGATTATTTTATTACTTTTTAGTTGTACTTTGGACATTGGTGGCATAGTGGGATAAAGCGGCCCGGACAAACTTTACATGTCCTCGCTCATGAGACCTGTTCCACGCTTGACATGCAACTAGTTTTGCATAAGTGGCTAGCGGGTGTCTGTCTCTCCTACTATAGTCAATATCTAATTTGCAACGAATTGTCAACAATTTGATTATCCTCGTTGTGGTTCATGTTCGTAGGAGAGAACGGTTCTATCTTCGAAAGCCCTAAGCCACGTAAAACTTGCAATGGATAAGTTAGAGGCGTCTAGTTTAGATTGTTGCTGGGCTAATGTTATGATATGATGATGTTGTAAGTAGAAGTATGAGATGATACTATTACAACACACATAACGTGTAGGTTCCATAGACCTTGGACTTACACATAGAGATATGATAGAGATCATACCACGATGCACATTATGAAGATCATATGCGGGAACCATATCATTTCACTTACAAACATGTGATGTTTGATTGCATCTTATATTGCTTGTTTTGTGTTTTATTAGCATAATAAGATGATCCCTCATTTATATATCAGGATAAAAATGTGTTCTTCCTTAAGTATGCACCGACAATGTTTCGTCGCTTCAAGACATCACGTGATGATCGGGTGTACTTGAATCCACGAGCATATCTCAGGTGTAAGATAGTTACACACGCAAATACTAGGGTTCTTACTTGTCGAGCCTAGCATGTACAGGCATGGCCTTGGAACACGACCGAAAGGTTAAGCATGAGTCCTATGTTTTGATATGATGACCATTTGATGCTCGCCTTTGAAGCTACACCGACTCACGTGATGATCGGACTTGGTGTAGTGGATTTGGTTCATGTAATCACCAAAAAGGCATGAGGGATGTCGTTTTTTAGTAGGAGTTAATTTCTAATTTGGATTAGTAGAACTCAATTTATCATAAATTAAATCAAAGTGAATTTTCATAATTTGTTGTAGTCATTGGCATTCGTTCACCACCTTATGTATAGTTGTAATTGAGATAATAGAACTATAGAATTCTGGATATTTACTTTATAAACTGGTATCGTATTGTGTTGAGTGTTAGTCTAAAGTTTAAAGTCC
The DNA here is from genome assembly GCA_916181665.1 of Avena sativa. NCBI lineage: Eukaryota > Viridiplantae > Streptophyta > Magnoliopsida > Poales > Poaceae > Avena > Avena sativa. The sequence goes on along the minus strand of OV702293.1, from coordinate 439,905,502 downwards.
TATTGCAAACTTTCAGCAAACTTTATTTACTCCGTGAGATTTAATAATTGGTATTAAATCAAGAGTAACAATTCCAGTGTTAGTATCTTAAGTATCATGTTTGCTTCCATGATTCTTGATTTAAATATCGAGATTATCTAGGAGCTAAAAGAATTGTTTCAGAAACTGTTGGAATTTGGTGAGTTTTGGGCTGTTGGCCCATTAGACAAATTCTGAAATTCTCTTTGTTCCACTTGTATATGGAAGCATATGGCTGTGCTAGTGGTGCTAAAGTTTAGTCCCACATTGCTAGTTGAAGGGGAGTTGGACCACCTTATATAGTAGAGTGTTGCACCACTCACTAAGGTGTGACAAGAAGAGTAGCCCTCGCGCACTCCTCCTCCGACGCCGCCCGCCTCGCCTCGCCACGCCTCGTCACGACGCGCGCGCGCGCTGCGGGTTGCGGGAATCTCGCCGAGCTGAGCTTTATTTTGCTTGTTGGGAAACTGATTATGAGTCATTAACGGACGCGTTAATTACAGTCGTTTTCAGTTTTTATGGACGTGGACTGTTACCGACTCGGACGTGGACTGGTACGGAATCAATCCACACACGCGCCTACCTCCAGAACCTTGCGCCGCCGCTTTCGTCTTCTCCATCCCGACTTGTGGCGTGCACCGCAGATCGGGACAGTAGGCCTCCGGAACCCCGCCTCTCGTGAACCTGTACGGGTGAGGGGCGATCAGGTTTTTGGGGAGCGCTCAAGCGCGACTACTGGCAACCACGACGTTGTCCGACGACGAGTTCCCTGACGACGACTTCTTCTCGAACGTCAGCGACCTCTTCGACAACCTCAACATGGCCGACGCTGCTGCAACCGCTGCGGCTGCTATTCAGCCTACTCTGTATGTGATACTCAAGTGTCTCTTTCGGATTATGCTAGAGTTCTCTGTTCTAGCATTTGCTGTATATGTGATAGGTTTATCTCCTATAGATGTAATCTGTTCATCTACTTTGTTGATCTGCATAATTGGTTTTAGTACCGTTTGTATGATCATGTTTTATCAGTTTATTATTCGGATTAAATCATATGGATTATTGCTTATATTTCCAATAATCCAAAAACCTGATTATAGGCAACTGAATTCCACTGGTGTAGCCGCGGCTACTAGGCCGCCTCCTTTTGATGGCATTCATGGCGCAAGAGAGCAGTTCTCTGGTTTGAAAACCTAAACTGCTATAGCGCCACTCTTGGCAAGCCTGAAGGAGATCTTTCTGCTGAGAAGGAAGCGAACTTTAAGAAAGCCGATACCATGTTTATGGCGGCTTTGTTCAGTGTTCTTGGGGACAACATTGTTGACCCTTATATGTCATTTGATAATGGCAAGGACGTGTGGGAAGCGCTCGAGGCCAAGTTTGGGGTCTCGGACGCTGGCACTGAGTTGTATGTCATGGAGCAATTCTATGACTACAGGATGGTTGATGAGCGCTCCGTCGTTGAGCAAGCTCATGAGATACAATCACTTGCCAAAGAACTTGAGCAGTTCAAGTGTTCCTTACCGGACAAATTTGTGGCTGGTGGCATTATTGCCAAGCTTCCTCCTTCATGGAGGAACTTTGCTACTTCTCTGAAACATAAGAGACAAGAGTTTTCCGTTATGGATCTCATTGGGTCTCTTCATGTGGAAGATAAGGCGAGAGCAAAGGACAAAACTGCTCGAGGACTTGAGGGAGGTTCTACTGCGAATTTAGTGCAGAAGAAAAACTTCCAATCCCACAAGTTTAAGAATAAGAACAAAACTGAAGGAAAGGGAAAGTTCGATGGCAAGAACAAGGCCACGCACTCTACCAACTTCAAGAAGAAAAATGATAAGAGGAAAGGCTCTTGCCACGTCTGTGGTGATCCTGATCATTGGGCTCCTAGCTGCCCTAATCGCTTTGACAAGCGTCAACATGGGAACAGCGGCAAGTCCTCTAATGTTGTTATTAGCGATACTGAGATGAAGGATGCTGGGTACGGTATTTTACCTACTATCCTTTCAGTATGTCATTCTCCTGATTGGTGGATAGACACGGGTGCTAATACGCATGTATGTTCTGATATTTCCATATTTTCCTCTTATCAGGTCTCAAGGACCTCTTCCGTGCTGATGGGAAACGGCTCACGTGCTTCTGTTCATGGTGTTGGTACGGTAAATCTGAAGTTTACTTCGGGGAAGACCGTACAGCTGAAGAATGTGCAGCACGTTCCCTCCATCAATAAGAATCTCGTCAGCGGATCGCTTTTATGTCGAGATGGCTTTAAGTTGGTTTTTGAGTCCAATAAAGTTGTAGTTTCTAAATATGTACAATTTGTTGGAAAGGGTTATGAGTGCGGAGGTCTGTTCCGCTTGTCTTTGTCAGACTCATGTACTAAAGTTATTAATCATGTTTGCAATGATAATGAGTCCAATCTTTGGCATTCACGGCTCTGTCATATTAACTTTGGTTGCATGACGCGGCTAGCCAATATGAGTTTAATTCCGAAATTTACCACTGTCAAAGGTTCTAAGTGCCAAGTTTGTGTGCAAGCAAAGCAACCCCGCAAGTCTCATACGGCTGCGGAACCGAGAAACTTAGCACCACTAGAACTTATACATTCAGATCTTTGTGAGATGAATGATGTGTTGACAAAAGGTGGAAAAAGATACTTTATGACGTTGATTGATGACTCCACTAGATACTGCTATGTTTATCTCCTAAAATCTAAAGATGAAGCTTTGAATTACTTCAAAATCTATAAAGCTGAGGCAGAAAACTAACTTGATCTTAAAATCAAGCGGCTAAGGTCGGATCGTGGTGGAGAGTACTTTTCAAATGAATTTGATTTATTCTGTGCGGAACATGGTATTATACATGAGAGGATGCATCCCTACTCACCTTAGTCAAATGGGGTGGCCGAAAGAAAGAACCACACTCTAACTGATTTGGTTAACGCCATGTTAGATACATCTGGTATTTCCAAGGAATGGTGGCGGGAGGCGCTAATGACTGCGTGTCATGTCCTAAACCGTGTTCCTGTAAAGGATAAAACCATGACTCCATTTGAGGAATGGGAAAAGAAAAGGCTTAAACTCTCTTACTTACGAACTTGGGGTTGTTTGGAGAAAGTCAATATTCCAATACCCAAGAAGCGAAAGCTTGGACCAAAAACCATTGATTGTGTTTTTCTGGGATATGCTTTTCATAGCATTGGCTATAGATTTCTGATAGTAAAATCTGAGGTATCCGACATGCATGTTGGTACAATTATGGAGTCGAATGATGCGACTTTCTTTGAGGATATCTTTCCTATGAAAGGTATGTCTAGCTCATCAAATCAGGAGATAACTAGTATCTAGTCAGGAATTTTCTATAATTCCTGAACCCACTATGCCGATAGAACACTCTGATGATCCTGTGGAGGATGACAATGAAGCTCCCAAAAGGAGCAAGAGACAAAGACTGCAAAGTCATTTGGTGATGATTTCATTGTGTACCTTGTGGATGATACTCCCACTTCTATTTTAGAAGCCTATGCATCTCAAGATGCTGACTACTGGAAGGAAGCTGTCCGAAGCGAGATGGACTCCATCTTAGCTAATGGTACTTGGGAAATCACTGATCTTCCTTATGGGTGTAAACCTGTAGGATGTAAATGGGTGTTCAAGAAAAAGCTTAGACCTGATGGTACTATTGAAAAGTACAAGGCACGTCTTGTGGCTAAGGGTTATACCCAAAAGGAAGGTGAAGACTTCTTCGATACCTACTCACCTGTAGCCAGATTGACCACTATTCGAGTACTACTTTCCTTGGCTGCCTCACATGGTCTTCTCGTTCATCAAATGGACGTTAAGACAGCTTTTCTAAATGGAGAGCTAGATGAGGAAATTTATATGGAGCAGCCTGACGGATTTGTAGTAAATGGTCAAGAAGGAAAGGTGTGTAAGTTAGTGAAGTCTTTATATGGTCTTAAGCAAGCTCCTAAGCAGTGGCACGAGAAGTTTGAAAGAACTTTAACTGCTGAAGGCTTTGTTGTAAACGAAGCTGACAAATGTGTGTACTATCGCCATGGTGGGGGCGAGGGAGTAATTATGTGTCTCTATGTTGATGACATATTGATATTCGGGACCAACCTCGCTGTTATTGAGAAGGTCAAAGAGTTCCTATCTCGCTGCTTTGAGATGAAGGACTTGGGAGTAGCTGATGTAATTTTAAACATCAAGCTACTAAAGGATGACAATGGTGGGATTACATTGCTTCAGTCTCACTATGTGGAAAACATATTGAGTCGCTTCGGGTATAGTGACTGCAATTCTTCTCCAACGCCTTATGATCCGAGTGTGCTACTTCGAAAGAATCGAAGGAATGCTAAAGATCAATTGAGATATTCTCAAATTATTGGCTTGCTCATGTATTTAGCCAGCGCTACTAGACCTGACATCTCCTTTGCTGTAAGCAAACTGAGTCGATTTGTGTCAAATCCTGGAGATGATCATTGGCATGCTCTTGAAAGAGTTTTGCGCTATTTGAAAGGAACTGCGAGTTATGGTATTCACTATACTGGGTATCCTCGGGTAATTGAGGGTTATAGTGATTCAAATTGGATATCTGATGCCAAAGAGATTAAGGCCACAAGTGGTTATTTGTTTACACTTGGTGGTGGCGCTGTTTCCTGGAAGTCTTGCAAGCAGACCATCTTAACGAGGTCAACAATGGAAGCAGAACTCACAGCATTAGACACAGCCACTGTTGAAGCAGAGTGGCTTCGTGAGCTCTTGATGGACTTATCTGTGGTTGAAAAACCAATACCCGCTATCCCGATGAACTGTGATAATCAAACTGTGATCGTCAAAGTAAACAGTTCTAAGGATAATATGAAGTCATCAAGGCATGTGAAGAGGAGATTGAAATCTGTTAGGAAACTGAGAAACTCTGGAGTTATTGCGTTGGATTATATCCAAACATCTAAGAACCTGGCAGATCCTTTCACAAAGGGATTATCACGTAATGTGATAGATAATGCATCGAGGGAGATGGGTTTGAGACCCACGCTATGAGTTGATCCCAGTGGCAACCCACTCTATGTGATCGGAGATCCCGTGAATTAGAGCTGGGAGACAAGCTATTGGTCAGCTGAGAGGAGAGTATCCCTATATTATATTTACATCTCCATAAAGATGAAATACTCTCTTATTCTGCATGGCAGGTTGATATTTATCTTAATGTGTTCCAAGTGGCTTTTTATAAGCGGAGATGTTGTCCTGCAGAACATCTCTTGAGGAACACACCTATATGAGTCTGACTGTCAAACGTCGCAGTCCGTGAGAGTTGGGTGCTCTCTAGTAAACTCATGAAAGGCCCTGGAGTATGACGCATAAGCTCCAAACCGCGGGGAAGCCGACGGTAGCCCTGTACCGGTCTAGATTTTGTGTGAAACTAGCGCGCAGAAAACTTGTAGTTCAAGGCATAGTCCACTATTCAAGTTGCAAGCTAGTGTAGCATGAAGTTTAACGTGGAAGTTCAACTTAACAGTCTTCACTACACACCGGTATATAAAACAATGTTCTGGAAGAAAAGTGTTGTGATGTGCCAATGAGACTTTGTGGGGGATTGTTGGAATTTGGTGAGTTTTGGGCTGTTGGCCCATTAGACAAATTCTGAAATTCTCTTTGGCTCACTTGTATATGGCAGCATATGGCTGTGCTAGTGGTGCTAAAGTTTAGTCCCACATTGCTAGTTGAAAGGGAGTTGGACCACCTTATATAGTAGAGTGTTGCACCACTCACTAAGGTGTGACAAGAAGAGTAGCCCTCGCGCACTCCTCCTCCGACGCCGCCCGCCTCGCCTCGCCACGCCACGCCTCGTCACAACGCGCGCGCGCCGCGGGTTGCGGGAATCTCGCCGAGCCGAGCTTTATTTTTCTTGTTGTGAAACTGATTATGAGTCATTAACGGACGCGTTAATTACAGTCGTTTCCAGTTTTTATGGACGTGGATTGTTACCGACTCGGACGTGGGCTGAGCCCACGATCCTCCTAACCTGCACTATATAAAGCGTCCGGGCTAAACCTAATCGGTACGGAATCAATCCACACACGCGCCTACCTCCAGAACCTTGCATCGCCACTTTCGTCTTCTCCATCCCGGCTTGCGGCGTGCATCGCAGATCGGGACAGTAGGCCTCCGGAACCCCGCCTCTCGTGAACCTGTATGGGTGAGGGGCGATCAGGTTTTTGGGGAGCGCTCAAGTGCGACTACTGGCAACCACGACGTCGTCCGACAACGAGTTCCCTGACGACGACTTCTTCCCGAACGTCAGCGACCTCTTCGACAACCTCAACATGGCCGACGCTGCTACAACCGCTGCGGCTGCTATTCAGCCTACTCTGTACGTGATACTCAACTGTCTCTTTCGGATTATGCTAGATTTCTCTATTCTAGCATTTGCTGTAGATGTGATAGGTTTATCTCCTATAGATGTAATCTGTTCATCTACTTTGTTGATCTGCATAATTGGTTTTAGTACCGTTTGTATGATCATGTTTTATCAGTTTATTATTCGGATTAAATTATATGGATTATTGCTTATATTTCCAACAGAAACCATCATGTGTGGCAGATATAACGATATCTAAAACAATGTTTTGGTTGAAATATGATAGAGTATAATATATACTGTCATATTTGATGAGAATTTGCAAAGGTTGGAGATGCTAGACATCCTAATCATCCATAAGGGTTTTGAAAAGTAACGTTATACTCACGATTCGTCATTATAAGCTACATTAGCTTAATCATGAAAGTCGTCATGATAAGGATAATAGAATATGTATGTAAAGTGTTTACTACACTAAAACGATTACTAAAGAATGGATTTTAAAAGAATATCGATCATTTGATGATGGTGATCTACTTCAAAGTGCAAGTCCAAAGGTATTATTACTTGAATATACACCCTTTGGACTATGTTTCATGTATATGGCGCCACTTTTGATATTGATAGATTCTTTTAAAAGGAAAAGGAAATGCTAAAAGAGAATCTATAAAATATATTTGGCAGAAAAGAAAAGATTAGAAATATCCAATTTAGGTATATGGATGATATACATGTTATGGTTGTATTCTTTTCTTGTTAGACAATGTGGTTTTTGGGTATTGGATACCGAATTGGTTAGTATGAGATTTCATACGGAACGATGCAATTCATGAACCACAATGGCCTAAGTAACTAGCAAGAGAATATGTGATGATGTTCATCAAAAACAAACAAATCGTTGTTTGTATTTCTTGTTGACATCAAAGCTTGACTTCAAGATTTGTTTTAATAATTGTTATTTAAATCAGGTATTATGAGAACAAAGGTTGTTCAAATAATTACCGTATTCCATATAAGATGGATGATTTACAAATCTAGTTGGAGAAATCACATCCATAAAACTAATACTAAAATGTCGCAAGACAAATGATTGAAAGATCACTTACAAAGTGACATCATTGTTTAAATTATACTGGAAAGAAAACATGAAGAATCTCTATATTCATGGATTTCTGGAGTCTTTGATTTGATCAAGTGACGCTTGTGAGACTTTCCTCTGGATAATTAAAACTTCGTTCAAAGGCCAAAGAAGAACGAACGACTAAAATATTGGAATTTATACATATCGATATATGTAGTCCATTATGTATAGTCGTAAGCGGTGGATTTCAACTTCATATATTTTCTTCGGAAATTTGAGTGAATGTTCACTTAATGAGAAAGAAGTTTGAAATATTTGAAAACGTTCAAAGACTTTCAAGATGAAGTGGAAAATCATTGTAACAAGAAAATAAATGGTTTATGATTTTATCATAAAGGGATTTATTTGAGTTACAAGTGTAACAAGAAAATAAATAATTTATAATTTTATCATAAAGGAATTTATTTGAGTTGCAAGTTTAGCAAATCACCTAGATTTACATCTCCCGAAACACCATAGGAATATGGAGTGTTTGAGATTTGTAATGAAACCTTGTTTGACATGGTTGGATCAAAGGTGTTATTTATAAAACTGCCATTATATTTTAAAAGATCAAAGTGTTAGAGACTACCGCTTCTACACTGAAAAGAGCTCCATCTTGATCCGTTGAAATGACACCATGTGAGTTATGGTTTGGGGTAAAACCCAAGTTGTCATTTCTTAAATTTTGGTATGTTAAGCATAAGTAAGATGTTTACGACCGAAGTCGGATGAGCATGTCTTTGCAGGTTATTTCGAATAACAATTGGTTATTCCTCCATAACACCAAGGACAAAAGAGTTTTTCGCTTGAAATGTGAAGTTTCTTAAAAAAAGGAATTTTTCGCAAAAGTTAAGTGGGAGGACAATAGAACTTTGATAAGGTTAATGAACCTTAGCTATATGTGCTGAGTTGCGCAGCGCTGGAAATTGTTCTGGAGGCAGCCATAATGCTCATAGTTTATGTGCCTCAAAGGTTGTGTTCACGGAAATCTAAAGTTCTTATTAAACCTAGTAGATCGGATAAACAATCCAATGTTGAGATTTGAGAGTAAATCATTATTGTTTGACAATGATGAACCGACTACAAAGAAGCGATGATGGGTCCTAACTCCGTCAAATGGCTTGAAGCCATAAAATCCGTGATAGTTTCATACAAGGGAAATCAAGTTTTGAACTTGGAAGACCCTCTGGAAAGGTGTAAAAACCTATCGGTCGTATTTGGATCTATAAAGAAACAGACATGGATGTTTCACATCTATGAAATAGTCGACATATCATAAAGTATTTTATGACAAATGTTTAAGGATTTGACTATGACAAGATTTGATCTTTCATAGCGATGCTTAGTCTGGACGGATTATAGTAGCAACCAATACATATAATTTGGTATATGGTAGATGAATAAACAAAACAAAATTCTTCTAAAAGAATGGTTACCTAGGGCGTGTGCATGACACGATCCGAAGGGTTTTGTTAATTCAAAGGATGCTAAAAGGGCATGCAAACTTCAATGGTTGGAGTAAGTATCGCGGAGTTGGAATCTTCACCTTGATGAAAAAGGAGTTTTCATCTAAAGACAATGAAGATGCTTGAATTTGCAAGAAATTAAGTGGGAGCGCCAAGATATTCTAATACATTATATGGAGGACATCTTGTTGATTGGAAATGATTTATCTTTTATTGACAAAGGTTAAGAAATTCATTTCGATGAAAGTCTTAGGCAAAACCCGAATATTTAGCATAAATGTCTATAGTGGATAGACTGTGACGCTAATATGGTTGTGCCAAACGTACATATATGGGATATTGAAGGAGTTCAACATAGAAACGACAAGAAACGGTTCTTGTAGCATGGAAAAGAATTGAATCAAGATTCAAGTGTATCGACACTTGATAAGTGAAACAAGATTCAAGTGCTTTGACACTTGATGAGTGAAATCACAAGAATGTTTTGATCAATCATACCATGATATGTACATATCCAGATATGTACTATGCTCTAAGTGTTATGAGCATATACCAGAATGAATCATAAAATGATCATTGGACGATAGTGAGGATATTCTTATGATCTTTTGGAAGAACTAAGAATATACTTGTGTAGAGGTGACAAACAATTACAAATAGTTCTTGTAAAGTGTTATATTGATACTAGTTTTGTTACAAGATACAAATTAAGTTTATCTCAATTTAAACTATGGGTGGCACAATATAATGGAAAGGAGATTCCATGACGGATTTGGATGAATTCCAAAGTTAAGACATTGTGACGGATACTACAACAAAAAGGCTAAGTATATGACTGCTATAGTAGCAACAAAGGAGGGTATTTGTGTCACGTAGTTTGTTATCAAACTAAGGTGTGGTTCGCAACGGGCTAACACTAAAGATATATTGTATGACAATAGTACCGACATGATTTAACCCCAAGGAACTAAAGGTCTCACCAAAAGACCAAATTTATACAATGCCATCTCATTGGAGAATGAGTGATGCGTGAAGACGCAAAGACATGCAAATATACACGGACCTGAAAGTGTCAGATTCGTAGATTATGTTAAACACTTGCAGTTGCGTATATGGAACACCAGAAAGCCATAGGTGTTCATTACGCAAAGTTTTCAAACTAGATTATTATCTCTAGTGCAAGTGGAAGACTGAAGAGAATATGCCTGAGAGGCAATAATAAAGTGGTTATTATCGTATTCCTTGTTTATGATAAATGTTTATTTTGCATGCTATAATTGTATTAATACGGAAACGTTAATACATGTGTGTTTAATAAACAAAAAAGAAGTTCCTAGTTATGCCTCTCTCATAAACAAGCTCGTTGATTAACAAGATGATCAAGGTTTCCTGATCATGGACATTGGATGTTGTTTATAACGAGGTCACAACATTAGTGTAATGGTGTGATGAACATTTATCCGAAGTATAACATTACGATCAAAGTCATTGAGTTTATATTACTATAACAACTTACGAAGTGATCCTAATCCTTAGACCATGAGATCATGTCAATCACTAACACCCGAAGAGTTTCTTGATAACATCAAACGCCACACTGTAACTGGATGATTATAAAGATGGGTTTTAGAACTACTAAAGTGTTATGTTGAGGCCCATGGATCGAGAGTGGAATTTGTTCATCCCGATGACGGATAGATATGCTCTGGGCTCTCTCGGTGATATCATATTGATTAACTTGCAAGCAAGTGATTTGATCACTAGAATATTATATCACGGGAGCGAGAAAAGAGTGCATGTCAGTAACGAGATCAAACTAGGTATGGAGATACCGATGATCGAATCTCGGACATGTAATATATCGTGAAACAAAGGGATTAAGATACTAGCGTAAAAGGTTCTGACGATCACAGGAAAGTCATCGTTGAATGTGTGAGAGTCAGTATAGATCTCCAGGTCCCGCTTCTGATTATTGATCGGAGAAGGGTCTCGATCATGTCCGCATTATTCGCGAACCATAGGGTGGCACACTTAAGGGACACTGACATCCAATTGGAGCAAAAGTTTCATGCCGGAAAGAATAACAAGCGCATGAATTTATTTCACTAGATACCGAAACAAGTTTTCGGGTGAAATTGCAGAAAGTGTTTCTGCATGTGAAATGAAATACTAGCAAGGGGTTATATGTGAATGTTTGTCATTAAAGTAATTGACAAAATTCTGAATAAATAAAATGAGTTTTATTTAATGAGAGTTTGCATTAAATTTAATCGAAATTTAATGGGAATTTGAGTGGAGGAAATTGAAAGGCATTTGAGTGAGTGGAGTGTCCACCCACATGAATGTGGAAGAGGTGGGGGCAGCCCCCATGGCTGGCCGACATGCCCCTTGGGTGCCCCCTCTCCCCTATAAAAGACCCCCCTCTCATCCTCTTAAAGCACACCTCCTCGTGAAGGATCTCTCTCCCTCTCTAGAATTTATCCCCCATGGTCTCGGACTAGCGAGATACATGTTCCCGGTGGCTATTCGGCAAAAAAGAGTTGTGCTTCCGCTGCATCGCTGGAGCGAGGAGGCGGAGGTTGCTCGGTGTCTTGTATGTGTGTGCGAGCACGGATGCGCTGCTGTTTTGCAGCGCTAGGACTTTCTCTCGATCTTGAGATCGGCAAGAGATCGTCTACGTCAACCACGAGTTTGGACTCGTTAAGCTTTGTCGGTCTTCAACGGTATGTTCTCTATGAATGTATATTCGCCTGTTGCTTGTATCTAGTATATAGATCTTGGTACATAGTTGTTCCTATCGTAGGAAATTTTTTGTTTTCTATGCTGCGAACCCTACACCCTCTGCCGGTGCTAGGCGCACCACCGGAGTAAGGATAGGACGAGAAAGACCTTATTCTGACTTTAGGATGTACTCATTGCCTCGACATTTAAAAAGACACGAAACAATCTAAACAACTAACGTATGCCTTACCAGCTGAAGCGAAAAAGACGAAATATTTAGATATGCAAAAGTAAGTTCCTAAAAAAAAGATGTGCAAAGTACATAATGATACAGTACTACTTTGATTAAAAACTGAAAGATGGAGGGCCACACCGCTTAAAACTGAAAGGTGAAGCGGAAGCGTCTACAAATAGAGTGGGAGCTGAAAATTCTCAAGCCCACTGTTCAAAGTAAAGCCACAGCACCACCGGTCCACCACCACCACCACCTTCTCGCTCCACACACCCACCACATCCCAGCTAGCAACCATGTCGGTCTCGACGGGAAAACCCGCGGCGGTTCTGGCGGACGGCGGACAGGAAAACGGCGACGTGGCGGCCGGAAGGTCGTCGTCGTGCCCTCGGAGACTCGACCGCGTCGCAGTGGGGATGACGACGGAGGCGGCGCGCGCTAGGAGGGAGGCGGAGAAGGCGGAGCTGGAGAAGAAGATCGCGAGCACCAAGGAGGAGATCGTCGCGCTGGAGGCGGCGCTGGCCGAGATGGACGCCGCCGCCGGCCCCGAGCCGTAGCTTGCCGGTCCGGCGCGCGTGTGCTCGTCGCTTAATTGATCCCCGTGCACCTTCGCCGGCCCCGGCCGTTTTCAAGTAGCTAGCCTCCATTAGAAGTGTACTAGTACCTTGTTTGGCAGCGGCTTTAATTTGCTTAGTTAATTCGACCGCCTAATTGCTTCTACTACTATCTTGTGTGATTAATCAACGTCGAGCTCAGTTAGTTCTTGGTGTGTTTGTGAACGTGTTGGCACAGCTGCAGCGGCCAAGTGCCATGCCTTCTTGCCATTCTGTGCTAGTACTATCAAGTAGCGGCAAAAATCACTGTTTTGACCTAATTAACGTTCGATCTCATAAATTGACCTACTTTTTCGAAGATATCCCGATTTGACCTGTTTTCATGGCGCTTTACCAGAAGGCGCCATGGTCAGTAGCACGACGCCCTCCGCAAAAGCGCCATGATACCATGACGCTTTCTAAGAAAGCGCCATGGCCTCGTCCGACGTGGCGGCCGCCGTGGCACAGGCGGGCCTGTTTTAATGTTTGGCGCTTTCCGCGGAGGCGCCATGCTACTAGGCATGACGCTTTTGCGAAAAGCGCCATGGTCCTTAACCTAGAAAACGGCTCGGGCGCCCTCCCAGGCCATACCTCTTCATTTCTCCCAGCTCTCCTCTCTCTCTCTCTCGCCCCAAGTTCTTCCCCTACTCGAATCCCTTCGAATCGGTTGCTTTTCTCCGTGGATTTGGACTTTCCCTTGCTTCAAGAGGTAATCTCCCCCTAACCCCTTGGTTTTGTCCAAATAGATTTGTGAAATTTGGTTCTATGTTGGTAAAGAATGTAGAACCCTAACCCTAACCCTAACCCTAGCTATATCTTGGCTTGATGTTGTTGCTTCTAGTTATTAGATTGGTAGTTTATGGCTAGGATTTGTATGTTAGAATTAGCAAAGTGGCATGACTTGTTTTAGTTGGTAGCTACGGTTGGTGGTGGTAATATAGTTGTCTTTGAAGCGTAATGGTTGGTGTCATTGTTTTTTAGATGGCAAGAATCGTTAATGTTCATCATGTGGACAAGGCCGCATTCTTGAAAGGCAATACCGAGTGTGACCCGGAGGAGGTAGTCATGGTGTTTGGCACAAGTCCTACATATACCGAGGTTGTGGAAAGAGTGAGGAATGATTTGAAATGGATGGAACCTAGTGATGTGTATGAGTTGGTTGGAAGGTATAACGCCGGGTTTGGCCATCACAATAGATTGAAGATAATGCCTATCAACTCCGAGTTGAATTGGAGTGCGTATAAGGAGATGGTGGCGGAATCTGAAGATAAGTCTCTTGAGATATTTGCCACAAGAAAGGTTGCAGCTCGGTTGCACATTGACTTGAACCGGCATGCTTCCATGAGCCCGGCTCGAGGTGAGCCACATGTGTATGACACAACAATGAGCCAACCTCCATTGAGCCCGGATCGCGTAGAGCCAACCTACGACGATACAACAACGAGGCAACCTTCCATGAGCCCTTTTCGCAATGACAACTATGAAGCACCTCAAATGGAGGATGATGACTTTGAGGGTGATGAGGTTGAATATGGGCTTCGTGACAATGAAGTAGGAGATGTGGAGGCAAATTGCCATGAGGAGGACATGGACCATGATCTCCCTTATTTGAGGTGTCATGCACCAGACTCCGAGGATGAAGGACCGGATGAAGATGTGGATGAGGATGGTCTAACGGTTAAATTCGCCGAAGCTCACAAAAAAGTAGTAGGTCGGGATCATCGACCTTCATTGTTCCGTGATGTTAGTCTTGCGGATGAGGCCCAAGTTGACGGTGGAATTAGTCGAGTGCTCGAGGCACGAGCACCTTCTAAAAAGGACCTGAAGCCGAAAAAATACGGGATAAATCCCGGGGTGAAGTTTGATAGCTTGTTGGAATTTCAGATGTGGATCAAGGACTATGCGGTGAAGTACCACCGACCGTACAAGGTGACTCACTCGGACACTAAGGTGCGTTACAGAGTCAAGTGTGAGAAGCAAGGATGTCCATGGGTTGTTCGCGTACGACCACTGAGGGGCGGGCCACAATGGATCATTGTAAGTTGTCAGTCCATTCATATGTGTGATGACAAGTTTATCAAGGATGCCAAAGTTGTGAAGGAGGACCATCGGCAGCTCACCTCCGATTTCATCGCGTATAGAGTTGCAAATAACATAAGATCTCTCCCAACATATACTATTAAGGGTGTCATAGATTTGGTTAAAGAAGTATTCGGTTATAAAGTGAAGTATGGTAAGGCGTGGAAGGCCAAACAAACCGCATTTAAGATGTTGTATGGTGATTGAGAAGAAGCATACAACCGCCTCCCTAGGTTGTTGGGAGCAATGGCCGCAAGGAACCCAGGAATGTATTATGTGGTGGAGCCTCTTGGGTCGGTGACTAGGTTGTACAATGGTGCCACTGTCCGGGTATTTGGCCGTGCATTTTGGACATTTGGACCATGCATCAGGGGATTCAAACATTGTCGGCCTGTTATGTCCGTGGATGGCACCTTTTTGACCGGCAAGTTCAAGGGCACACTATTAACTGCCATATGCCATGACGCAAACAACCGGGTTTTACCTTTGGCTTTTGCCTTGGTTTCGGTGGAGAACAACGACAACTGGGAGTGGTTTTTCCATATATTGAGGACCAAGGTTATAGAACCTGATAGAGAGGTTTGCATCATCTCGGATCGCCATCAAGGAATACTAAATGCAGTCGAGAAGGACATTCCTGGGTGTGCTCGTATCCACCATCGATGGTGCATGAGGCATTTTGTGTCCAACTTCTATAGAGCTTGTGGCAACAAGGAATGTGCCGACGATCTACAAGATTGTTGTCTTGCCTTCACCGCTCGGCATTTTCAAAAACTATATGATAGATTGTATTGTCTCACAGATGATGGTGGGAAAGAGTTTCTCAGAAGGCATCTTAATGAACGGACAAAGTGGGCAAGGGCTTATGATTATGGCGGCAAGAGATACGGTGATTCCACCAGTAACATGGCTGAATGCTTCAATAAAGTACTTAAAGGTGTACGTCAATTGCCTGTGACTGCTATAGCGGAGTACACATTTCAGAAGTTGAATGAATACTTTTTAAAGTATAGTGATGAAACGGATAAGCAGATTGCTGGGGATAACAAGAAAAAAAAGAAGTATGAGTACCCACCATTGGTTGATAATTGGCTGGAATATCAATCAAAGAAAGGGGATACACAAACGGTTGAATGTTTCGACAACCAAGAACTGATTTACCAAGTGAATGAGCATGGAGGCAGCACAAGGGAAGGTGTGCAACATGGGGGACTGTCCTATAAGGTGTGGCTACGCAATGGTTATTGCTCCTGCGAGAGGCCGACATTGTACCATCTCCCTTGCTCACACGTGATGAAGGCGGCATCTGAACGAATGGTGGGTCTTAATCACCATGGTGTTTTCCTGGAGGGCGCCATGCTTCCATGGCGCTTTGAGCAAACTCTAGCGCGCTGGGACACAGTGACCGTGCGCGCTCGAAGGAAAACTGGACCAGGAAAACTGCTAAGTCAGGCGCATGGCGCCCTCGCCAAAAGCGCCATCCTAGGAAGCATGGCGTTTTCCTGGAGGGCGCTATGCTCAGTTGCATGGCGTTTTCCTGGAGGGCGCCATGCTTCCTAGGACATTCAGTTTTTAGCACATTCAACACAGATACAAACATCAACATTCAGTTTTTAGCACATTCAAACATCAAGTTTTTAGCACATTCAACAGATACAAACATCAACATCAACAGATCAAGTTTTCCTCACAACAACAGATTCAAACATCAACAAGCATCCAGTTTTTTAGTACATCAACACACCAACAAGTTCAAAACGACGACACCAAACAACAAGTTTAACTTACAAGTTCATAATGACCACAAGCACTAGTTCAAGCTACGAGTTCACTTTCTCCCTTTCCCCCTTTTGGCCACTCGATCCTCATTCGCCTTGCTCCGTCCCTCCTGCCTCCTAACCCTCCGTGGAGGATCGGAGTCTTCCCCCTCATCCTCCTCCTCACGGCGTGACACATGTGCCCGACGCTTGTTCTCCCATTCACTTGGCGTGTATGGATTCCTCGGTAGCCTCCTCCTCCTCACCCGCGACCGTTGACTAGACTGCGGGGCGTCGTGTAATTGAGACATGCCTATCTCCTCCTGTTCATCCTCGTCCTCACCATCTTCCTCCTCATCCTCATCATGGCCAGCTTCCTCCTCCTCGTACTCGCCCTCTTCCTCCTGTTCATCTTGTGCATCATCTTCTAGGCTGGAAGACCTAACTGGCGATGCGGCATCGACGGTGCGGCAACCAAGCAAGACACCTAATCCACGGCCCCAACGCTTGGTACGCTATGGTATTGACGAATATGTTAGAACATTTCAACACCCATAAAAATACAATACAACTAGGAACGGTATGAACACATACCTCCACAAATGCTCGAAGGGCCGACTCAGACTCCTTGCCAGGAGGATGTTTAAGTGCTTCCTCGGCCTCGTCCACATGTTTCGAGATCTCCTCGCGCTAGCAAAAGAACAAAAAGTCAATTTTATGTCGCTATAATCGCATATACGTACTCCCCTGACAATGCTTACCACAAAGCGGACAACCCCCGCTGAATTTGCACCCCTGCCGCCTCGGACAAGTCTGTTGTACTCTAGCTGGCTCAGATCATCAAAAGCAGGATAAGGATCCTCCACTATGTCATGAGATGCAAACGAAGCCGACTGCAGGTACAAACGAGACACCTTCCCAAGCCACACAAGGTACCGATTGAACGCTGCAGCATCATGCGGCGCCTCAGGATGAGAGACCGCATTCGGGTTTTCGATCTCCTCGATCCTTGCATAGAACTTCTGAACATACTTGTGATGATATGCAACCCAATCTTTTTCCCTCTTCTGCTTGATCTTGTCCAATCTACAATCAAATTCATCGACTTAGCAAGTATCATGAGACGCCCAAGAAAATTAGATACTGGGTGTATAAGGATCACTCACCCGTGAAGAGCTATGCTAGTGTCCTTGTATGGCGGCGGGGTCTCCTAAAATAATCCAAATTGCCTCATCACCCGTTGTGGAAGGTGGAACTCAACAACGTAGACACAAATCAACGGGGCACGAATCCTGGAACCAAACACCCGTACCCACATTCCCTCTAGTTCCGTATGGCTCCCATTCCACCTGAGCGAGGAACACAATATTAGCATGTCGACTCGAAGTATGTATGGTGGAAAAGATGAGTTCTTGAGAATAATCAAATTATTACCTTCTCCGGGGTTAGCAAGTCGATTTGGTTAGTGTAACGCAAGTAGCATTCCTCAGATTCACCGTGGAATACTTCAGTATTATCCCACAAGTACACCCATGTAGGACCGCGGAGACGGCTATTGCCACGATCATCCCACCGTTTTTCCTTCATCGAAATGGTTCGACCAACTGGTATGCGCAACCAGGACCATATGGTCAGTAGCACCATAGGTCCACCAATACTTGCTCCTTTTCTAGTTCTACAACACGCCTCGTCCAGCTGCACATACAACAAGCATACATAAGTATCCGGTCGATCAAGCATATGTACTACTACCATGCAATATATATAGTTTATTACCTGTCGATACAAGTAAGCAAGTGCCGCCGAACCCCAGCTGTGCATATAGCCCCATTCCGCAAATAGAGTGAGCCACATGAATGAAGCATTCCTTCCCGTGCCATCTGAGAAAAGTGTCCTACTAATGATATACCATAAGTATGCATGGGCATACATCTGGATCACCTCCTCATCGGCGTCCTCGGGGCACTTGCTGAAATTTTGTTGTATCCATTTGTAAGTAGCACCGGCAGACATCTTCTCTTACGTTGGCGCCTTACCAATTAAGCCAATCATCACTTCACGCCACTTACCCGAATCTGAGCTCATACACACAGGCTGTCCTTTGATGGGAAGCGCAAAAATCATGGAGACGTCCTGCAGAGTGACCGTCATCTCACCACAAGGGAGGTGGAAACTGTGTGTCTCCGGTCTCCATCTATCAACAAGAGCTGTGATCAAACAAGGGTTCATATGCGGCGTCGAACGCGAGACAAGCTGGATGAAAGGGAGAAGTCCAGTCCGCTCAACATATGGAGTGTAGCGCTCATCATATGGCATCTTCTTGCTATGCACCTCCTTGGACCTTAGGTGCAACCACTTGAAGACATGCTTATTCTCCGCGATGTACCGCCCACGGTGTCGTTGATCATAATGCCCATGCAAAATAGATTGTCCTTCCATCCTACAAGTGGTTGCAAAAATCCTAGTAAATACACCATTCACCACAATATGCATATATGAATACATATATGACTACATTCATGAATACACCATGCATTCCATATCAACAGTAGCCAAACTATATATTATCCAACAATAGCCCAACAACATATTATCCTATAAGCCATATATGCCAACAATAATCCATGTATTAATACATTCATTCCATATCATCTACACAAAGCCATATATGCCAACAATAGCCCATCTAATTTTTTCAAACAAATTAGACATTCTACCACACTAATTTCTAGGGTTAGGAGGAAGAGGATCATGTGATGATTTCTAGGGTTAGGATTAGACATTCTACCACAATATCATTCTACCACACTAATTTCTTCAAACAAATTACACATTGCACAATATACATGCATCATTACACAAGAACTAGGGTTAGGAGGAAGAGGACAATGTGATGATTTCAACCAATACAACAAGGAGAATAGAAGGAGAATACCTCAAGTGGGGGGAGAGGAAGAAATTCCACCAAGAAATTGCCTCAGATATGAGGGGGGAGCATGTGGATTTGAGGGGGATTGGGGGAGGAGCCGCCGCCGCCGCGTCTGTCTGCTGGGAGGGTATGGCGCGGGGGGGGTATGGCGTTGGGAGGGGTGGGGGGAGGGCGCCCGAGCCATTTTCTAGGTTAAGGACCATAGCGTTTTTCGCAAAAGCGTCATGCCTAGTAGCATGGCGCCCCCGCGAAAAGCGCCAAACATTAAAACGGGCCCGCCTGTGCCACGGCGGCCGCCTCGTCGGACGAGGCCATGGCGCTTTTTTAGAAAGCGTCATGGTATCATGGCGCTTTTGCGGAGGGCGCCGTGCTACTGACCAAGGCGCCTTCTGGTAAAGCGCCATGAAAACAGGTCAAATCGGGATATCTTCAAAAAAGTAGGTCAATTTGTGAGATCAAACGTTAATTAGGTCAAAACAGTGATTTTTGCCTCAACTAGCACTCGTCCTTTTCGTCGTTTTTTTTCTTCTAAGTGGCTATTCCGTGAATAGAGATTTGACCGGTCACAGGAGCAGCACCAAAAGGTTGCCCGGCCATTTCGGGCAAGTAGTAAGTGCGGCATTGCTGTAGCCCATACCCCTACCAATCTCCATTCACATTCATGCTCCTACCAGGCAAGCTCGAAAGGTTTGCCCGACCATTTTGGGGTAAACAATAAGTGCAGCATTGCTTTTGGAAATGGAAATGCATACGGTTTGTGGTAAGATTCTACTGCATATGGGCGGTCAAGGCTGCAACTTTGCGTGCTGTTGTGCAGGCGGTGGTTGAACTCGATCGTGCCCCACGACCCACGCATCACGCCTGGTGCCCGCGTCACGAACGTTTGACCGAAAAGCAGCAGAGAGCGCTCAGACTAGCCTGTGGTGCCGTCGATGAGCGCGCCTTAATTTGGAGCCCGGCTTCTTCATTTTTTGAATTCCGTCCATACATCTTTATACTCACTCCGACCCATATTATTTGACTTAGATTTGTTAAAATTTGGATGAACCTATATACTAAATAGTATCTAGATTCATTTAAATTTAGCAAATTGAAGTCAACTAATATGGATGGGAGAGACTACCATTAAAAGGACTCGGTTTGTAGTACGGCCAGATTTTCATCTTTGGGCAGTTTTGTGTTTTAACCCCTCAAAAAATGTTAAATAAATCTGCAGTCCTAGGTAGTGATGGATCTAGAATTTTACCAATAGATATGCCGCATCGAAAATTTTGACGGCTACTTTGGTAAAAATATACACTCTCTATCCCAAAATAGATGTCTCAAATTTATCAAAATTTGAATGAATCTAGACACTATTAGAAGTATATAGATTTATCAAAAAATTTGAAAAACCTAAGACATCTATTGTGGGACGGAGGGAGTATTAAACAATTTAGTCAAGGTGAATCTAGAACTTAAATAATCCGGTGTCTGTCACTGTGGTCTCATGTTCGTAACTCTAGATATGCGACGTAGGCTCGTGGCGGATGGCGAAAAGTGAATCGGTGTTTAAACACACATCAATGTGGCACCATCAAAACCCGGCGTGCGGCTTGATGGGTGTCCGGGTCCACATACCACAGTTTCGACCGAGGGGATCCACTCCTCCTCACCCAGCGATCGTGATGTGATAGTGGAGTGGTAGGCATTGGGCGTGGCGCGATGATGGAGATGCGAGTCATGCGACGTAGTAACTGGGCGTTGGCCTTTTGGTTCTGCAGAAAACCGAGTGGTTACACACAGCTCCTCCCCTGAGACCTCTCCTTGAGAGTCGACCCCCGCCAGCCGCGGTCGCCCCTCTCCTCCCTTTTCTCTGGTGGCCACGGTGGCCAGCGAGGAGATGGAGTAGGTGGTAGACTTCTTCTTCCCTTAGTACTAGTAGTAGTTTTAGTTCTTGAGTTTGTGACTTGTCCCCATGTGGCGTCTGGGAGTAGTTCATCGAAGCTCCATGGCTGGCTTCGGCGTGGCCTAGAGCTTGCTCCGCTTGCGGCGGCGCCCTCGTGGCAAGGTTTGTCGCTGGCAGGCGAGGAAGCTTTAGGGATCTCCGTCAATAAAGCCATTTTCCGAAGCTCTGCCGTGCCTGTGGTCGTGCACACCGCGGGCCGGCCGTTCCTGGCCTTCTCTCTGGAGCTTCCTCGGCGGAAGAAGAAGAAGAAGGCATCTGGTGCGGGCTCCTTCAATAAGTGCGTCTGCCTCTGTGATCCTCTTGGTCCAGGGGCGTGGGGAAATTTGAATCCTGCTGCTTCTTCCTCTCGAGCAACCATGGCGGTTGATGGGTGGTGGAGCAGGGAGCCGGATTTCTTTGGGAAGAAGTTCTTGCTGCACATCTTGGCGATCCCAAGCGACGGCGTGCTCGCCGGAGCTATCCATGGCCTAAGGGGCCAGCCTAAGCAACCTCCAAATGGAGGCCTTTATTGGAGTTTGCCGCTGGAGCTCGGCGTCGTTCATCTCCCAAGTGGTTCGTCCCCAGGAGAGTCCTGGCGACCGGCGGCAAGTCTTCCTCGCCAGAAAGGAGACCCCCCTCGAGCTATGTCTCGGATCTCGGCTTCTGCCTTGAGGCCACCGGCGTTAGGCGGAGAAGAACATCAAGGGCCTGATTGCGTTTTATTTTATTGCTCTAGGGTTCTTTCTGTAAAGTTCAAGCCCCCTACTGAGAAATCTAGTATTTCTGGGCAGTGGATGCTTAAGGGGGCTGGATGTAAAATGTACCCACCTATTAATTAATGCAGCTTCGATGCCCTTCAAAAAAAACCGAGTGGTTTTGACAGATGAATTAGTTATTAGTTATTTTCTTTTCTTAGGTACTCCCTCTTTGCTGAATTAGATGTCGTAAATTTATATAGATTCGTATGTATATGTGTAGGTAACTATGAATCTAGACAAATACGTGACATCTAAATTGGAATGGAGAGAGTATTCTTCTTGGGAATATAAAACGTTTTGGTATGCTATTTTAGCCTATCAGGACACCTTATACTCCCTTTGTCCGGAAAGCATGCATGTAGACGTGTTTTAGTGTATAAAGAAAGATCGATCTGAAACCGCTAGAATCTACTTATGAAGAGATTGCAATCGATAGAGGCCTACTGGGAGAGATCAATGCAATAGATATCAAGAGATAGATAGAGCGCTCAAACGGCGAGGATCTTGTACAACCTTTGATCTTGATGTAGATCTAAGAGAGTTCCCCCATGGGTAAATGGAGGCTTAGCCAATTCTACTCAATATTCATTCCAGGATTTTTAGGAGGAGGCGGTGGCATGTTTATAGGCCATCCACTTAAACAAGGCTATACTAGGCATAAACAATAAGTTCTAGGTGAGTTGTGGGCGTTACATGGGACAGGCCTAGCTCTTAGCACGCATGCCCACTCCTTAGGCTGGAGACTCTAGGGCCGTGAGGCCGGATACTCCGAGGCTGTCTCTAGGGTAGACTCCGGGGTGGCTCCAAAAGCTCCTCGAAGTGTGACTAGAGACTGGACTAGAGTCCTCGAGGCAAAGATTCCGAACGGGGTGGAGACTCCGGGATCCAGGGGCAAAGAATCCGATCAGAAGGTGCGGAGACTCTGATCCTCTTACGTATTCTCTCCAATGCTTCTTGCTTGAGGGTCTTGGCTTTTGGGGCATCTCCTCTTGGCATCATGATCATGTGTTCGGACCTAGTCACACGATAGGCATTTGGATCAAGTAGGATCCCATTCAAGTAAAGACTAAGGGACGACAAGGGATGATGGAACGAGTTCACCTTATGATGGGATGCATCAAGTTATGTGTAGGGAGTACTTAAAAATATTGGTAGTAGTAGGCACGAGATGCATGCTTGGAGCTACAACCTATTAGGATTTTTTTGGGAATATGTCCTAGAGACAATCATGTATGATGTAATTCCCAATGTATTTATAAAGTTATTATGGTGTCCTTGTATGAGCATCTGATATGTATCATTGAATATGTGATTCAGCTGTGGAACTATATGTGCATGTTGTTCATACTGGATGTACATAGTCATCATGGTTGTCTTGGGTACACAACTTAGACTAATGTAAAAGCCGGTTGATGACTCAGTTTCACTTGTCATGGGCATGGTGATGCGATTTCGACTTCCATGGACTCGGCTAAAGAGTTTAGCGAGTTGGACTGATCCATATTGAGATACAACGAACACATCGTCATTTGTATGTCAATCAATGTAATCCTTACACCTGAGGTTGTCACAAAATTCTAGTTGTAGATCAACTGACTTAGGTTCTATCAAATGATATTCCGTAATAGGGCAGTTATAAATCAGAGTTCGGGTCGGCTGAGAATCAAGCTGCGTCATGTGGATAACTAGATGGGATTTTTCCCCTCCAACTAGAGAGATATTATCTAGGACCTCTCGGGTGATATGATTAGGAAAGCATCACCATGCGCGACTCAGTTAAGTGTTAACCGAGGCAATCAACTAAGAGTTAGTAGGATGAATCACATATCAGATCGAAAAGAGAGTTGAGTTATTTAAGGGATGACGATAATTCTCCTATAACTCGACAAGATATATCATGAGGCAAAAGGGACTCAGACCTAAGTCGCATTGTAAGGTATGTCATCATGATCTATGGTCCTTGGGAGCCAGCATGTTCTGCTAGGAGCCGCTACCGATTAATCAATTGCGAGTCAGACTCCAATCATGTCCAAATCATTATGAGCCTGCGAGGAAACACACTTAAGAGCGGGAGCAGGTATATCGGTCAGGTCGAACCTGGACCAGACACAGACTAAGTTATATGATTTAGATAAGGTCTTGATTCGCAATGACCTATATATGTCCTTAGTGTTTGGGCCACAAATATTTTGGAGTCCACTTACAGTACCTATATATAGTGGGGCGCAGGATGTTCAAAGGGGACGGTGAGACCACTTCATGCCTTGGAAACCCTAGCCCCATTTGGTGAAGCGCTGCACCGGACCTAGCAGTCCATTGTCGGAGTTCCTCCTCGTATGTGTGGATACCGGCAGAGGTGTTGTACTTTCAGCACTTCGACAATCGTGGGATTGGATCGGATGGTGGCACTACACTTCATCAACCAACAGGCTTCACAGTAATTCGCGCCTGCGCGTTGATACGCCCAATTTGCATCACCGTTCTATATCATAATTTACCTCTATTCATTGATATTTGTCTTATTATGAGGTATTACTTATGGATTTTCATCTGTTTATGCATGTTGGATGATTCTTGGAGGATGGACTGTTGGAGTCTGGATTCTGATGGAAAAAAAGGCGTTTCGGTGCAATTTCGTGAAGATCAGAAAAATACCAGAAAAATATGGAAACGTATTATTTTACCAGAAGACGAAGGATGCCAGAAGGAGAGACGAAGTGGGGCCTCAGGGGGCCCACACCCCCTAGGCGCGGGCCCATCTAACCCCGCGCCTAGGGCAGGTGTGGCCCACCTGCCCGGCCTTTGACTCCGCCCCTTCGCCTATATCTTCCCTTCGAAACCGTAAGGCTCTGGGAGTGACCATAGATAGATTTCCGCCGCCTCTGGGGGCAGAAAACACGGAGAGAGAAAGATCTCTCCGGCAGACAGATTTCTGCCGAGGGAATTCCTTTCCGGAGAGGGGAGACCGTCGCTATCAACACCGTCATCAAGCTAGGCTTCATCGGGATCATCATCATCCACGCCATCATCTCCACCAGCACCATCATCACCACTCTGTCCTGCTGTAACAATTATGTTGGATATTGCTTTAGTTCTTAGGGGAAACTTTCCCGGTGTTGATTACTATTGTAGTTGATGCTTGTGAGTGGAACCATTGGATTATTGTTTATGTTCAGATTGTTATTCATTATCATATCATCTTTGATCTTGATCCATATGATGTCTTGTGAGTAGTTCGTTTAGTTCTTGAGGATGTGGGAGAAGTCATGTTGTTAATAGTGAATATGTGATGAGTTATTATTCAATGGTTTAGTATTTAAGTTGTGGTGCTATTCTTCTAGTGGTGTCATGTGAACGTCGACTACATGACACTTCACCATTTATGAGCCTAGGGGAATGCATTGTGTATTTGGCTACTAATCGCGGGGTTGCCGGTGTGACAGAAACCTAAACCCCCGTTAGGACACCTTTGCACAAGGGAGCGTAGGATCATAGAGTTTAAGGTTGTGGTTAGATTTATATCTTAATTACTTTCCTGTAGTTACGGATGTTTGCAGGGGGTTTAATCACAAGTATGTACTAGTCCTAGGAAGGGCGGTATGTTAGCACAGGTTCACCCACACAACACTTACAAACACCACAGAAGAGTACTCAGCTATTTGAAGCGAAAGCACTTGACAGAATTCCCATGTGTCCTCAAGAACGTTTGGTCCTTATAAGTATTTCCACTGGCTTGTCCTTTAAGAAAGGATTGGGCCACTTGATCCGTTTGTTCGTTACTTTTGTTACTTGCTCCTTGTTTTGTTGCCTTGTCAGAAAACCACTAAAAATCCGTTTGCTAAGTATTCACAGGGATTTCCTGCTCCATACCACTGTTCAACACCTTCTGCTCCTCGTTGGGATCGACACTCCTATTTATCAAAAGTACTACGATACACCCCCTATACTTGTGGGTCATCAATACTATTTTCTAGCGCCGTTGCCGGGGAGTGAAGCGCTATTGAAGAGTGGAACTGGTAAGGGAAACTTTCACTGTGAGTATTGCTCTTGTTACTGGTTGTTACTTTGTATCCAATATGGATAACCCACTTGGTTTTCTGTTTGGGAAAACTACTACCATTGCTAGGGTAGTAGATGAACCACCTCCTGTTGAGATAGATCCTTTTAAGATACCTACAAGTATTGTTAATCGTGTTATGAATAATTATTATTTTGGGGATGGAGCTGTCTATCTTGGTGATCACTTGCTTTTTATCCATGAATTATGCAGGTTGTTTAAGTGTGCAGGTATCACAACTGAACAGGTGAAGAAGAAGTTACTCTCCATATCCTTGAAAGGGAGAGCTGAAGAATGGTATAAACTACTGAAGAATGGACAATCCATGAAATGGGAGGAGATGGCATCTCTCTTTTACTCTAAATTTTATCCTCCCAGTGAGATCCATAAGGATAGAAATCTTATATATAACTTTTGGCCTCTTGATGGAGAGAGTACAACTCAAGCTTGGGGGAGATTGAAGTTACTAATGCTTAAATGTCCTATTCATGAACTCCCAAACAATATTATTCTCAATAACTTTTATGCTAGGCTTTCTCTTCATGATAAAGATTTACTAGATGCTTCTTGTGCTAGATCATTCACACGTATGAAGGAAGAAGCTAAATGGGATCTACTAGATCGTATTCAAGAGAACACTAAAGCTTGGGAGAATGACAAAGGAAGAAAGTCAGGTATAAACTACGATTATGAATGCATCAAATCTTTTATGGGAACTGATAGCTTCTGTGATATTAGCAATGAGTTTGGTCTTGATTCCCAAAGTATTGCCAGCTGTTTTAAGGCTTTTGCCTCTTACATTGAAATTCCCAAGAAGAAGTGGAATAAGTACCATGCTCCTTATAAAGATGTTGTCAATCATGCTCCCATTAGAAGTACTCAAGTTTGTACTGCTAATCATATTGCGCCTAAACCCCATGTTGAGAAAATGCCTTTCCCAGCTAAGGTAAAGGAGTATTCTATGATTATTAGTGCAAATAACAAAGGTATAATGAAAACTGTGGAGCTTGGTAAGCGTTTGAGTGATGAACCTGTGGTAGCTATTGTGAAAGACACTGTCACTAGAAATATAGAGGATGGGCACATTGTATTCTGCGAAGACGCTTCTAATATTGTCTCTCATCCTGGTAAGGCTAGAAAAGCTAGTGTTCCTGTGCTTTCTGTTAAAATTGGTGATCATTGCTACTATGGTTTATGTGATATTGGTGCTAGTTCTAGTGCTATTCCTTATGAGCTTTATAGGGAAATTATGCATGAGATTGGTCCTTGTGAGCTTGAGGATATTGATGTGGTTATTCACCTTGCTAACAAGGAGACCATTTTCCCCATTGGTATTGTAAGATATGTGGAGGTTCTCTGTGGTAAGATTAAGTATCCTTCTGATTTTCTAGTGCTTAATTCAGCAGCTAGCAAAGTTTGTCCTATCATTTTTGGTAGACCTTTCTTGAACACTTGTGGAGATATTATTGATTGTAAGAAGGAAAAAGTTTTAACTATGTTTGATTGAGATTCTTATGAGTTTAACTTTTCCAAAATTGATAAAGCTCCGTGTGAAAATAGCTTGCCTAATAAAGATTTCAGGATGGAACAACTTGCTTCTATTGATCCAGTCTATGACCTTGGACCTCTTTTTGATGACTGTAAGTATGCTTATTCTGGTGATAAAGTTGTTTCCATTGACAGTTATATTGTCAACATTATTCAAAGTGCCACTGAAAGTTATTTTGAGAGAGGGAAACATGGTTTTATGCATCTCAATGATGTTAAGTTTCCCCGTTTTATGTTGAAAGCTTTGAAGTTGCATCTGTTTTGTGGTCCTATGCTGGTGGCTTTTTGTTTCAACAATTCGTTTTCTCATGATACCCCCATGCATAGGAAGTGGGTTAGACTCAAGTGTGTTGGTTATTTGCTTCTTGATGCTCTCTTTCGTTTCAGATATATATCTCCTTTGTGAGCATCTTTGGAAGTTTCAAGCCTAACTTAAAGGCATTAAAAAGAAAAATACTTGTTGGGAGATAACCCAAGAGTTTTGTCGTATCTTGGAAGTTATTACCTCAGTAATAACCGCTCCTTATCCTTTTTGTTTTGGTTTTTTTGTCAAGTTCAACTACTTTTGTGAAGTAGAGGAGTTGTGAAAAGTGGCTGTCCTAGGACAGATTTTTGTGCTGCATTGTAAAAATTTGTGAGGAATCTCAGTACTTTGGATGAAGCTGCATTTTTCTGATATTGTTCTCCAAGTTGTTACCCAACTTTCATCAGTTCTGCACTTTTTTATTTGAGCAACAGAAGGTCTTTGGAAAAATCAATCTTTACTTGTTGGTCTGTTTCGACAGATTTCTGCCATCATTTGCATTTGCCTCTTACAAAAGCTTTTGTTTTGATGGGTTTTCAGTTGAAGTGTGTACCAAATGTTTATTTTTTTTTCTTACACTAATGTTGTCATTAAGCTTGTGCAAAAGTTTTGTATGAAAGAAATTCACAGGAGAAAGAGAGAAGGAATCTGCATAGTTCATCTTTGAATAGGTAAAAGTGGTGAAAACAGAAGGTTCATGAAACCTTAATCTTTTTATATTTTTGATGTTTTTAATACATAAGGGAAGTTGCGAGACAAAACTGAGTAGGAAACAGAGCCCAGGGTGGACAAACCCACCCCAGGCGCGGGCCCAGCCTGGCGGCGCCTAAGGGGGGTGTTCCCCCCTCGAACTCTGTCTCCGCCTCGTTTCTGTGTCAAAACCTTCCTTATGCATTGAAACTTCATAATATATAACCCCCTGATCCCCCGAGGTTCGTGCATCGTGTTCTCGTCGAATTTTTGTTTCGATCTATTTCTGTCAGGAAATCTTCTCAAGTTTAGAGTACCATGGCCGCCACCAACGACAAAGGCAAGAAGCCCGAGGAAAAGAACCTCAAGTACCCAAGATGGAGGAGATTTCAGTAGGGTATGAAGGTGACATGGAGGAGGACAAGCAACCAGACACTCGCGCTACCGTCGTAAGCATTGGATTGGTAGCAAAACCCACCAAGATTAAGAGGACAGCACAGATGTCTACAGGAGGGAAACCTCCGTGGCATATTCTCGCTTTGCGGACACTTCCTCCTTGTACCACTCGTTCTAACCATGCAGGAAAAGAACACTCTAAGAAAGAAGAGTGGAGGAAGAATAATAAGGACTGGGATCCTCAGTCTGAATTGATTATGAGCTGCATTGAGCATAATTCGGAGTTGATTCATACTCTGACCTTCGATATTGAGGATTTGAAGAAGCTGATTGAAGAGCTTATCAAGGGAACACCACCACCACCGAAGGAGTAATTCATCATCAGGTTTGGCATCCCCTTGGTTTGTTCCAAGCTTGGGGGAGTGTCGCGGTATCACCACCATTATCTTTTGTCTTTTACCTTTTTACTGGATCCATATCTATGGTTGAGGGGTTATCTTATAGTTTGGTTTGCATATGGAAGTATCTCTCCTTTAGTTGATTATCTATGTATCCCTTGGTGTGAGTGCCTTTATTGGAATATTAATGAGAAGTCTCATCTTTTACTTTTTGCACTTCTTATTTTAGTTTGCAATCTCTATTATATGATGGATCTTGTTGATCAGTATTGGCACCACTTTGGGATCATCAAGTGGATCTAAATTGGTTTTGTCAAACCAATTTCTGGTCAGTGGCTTTATTTTGAAAGAAAAAGAAAGAAAGAAAAAACTTACAGGTATTTTGTATCATTTGTTTTCTTTCTTATTGGCTCATAAGCTTAGTATTCTTTATTTAATATTATTTTGTGTCTTCAAGGAAGAATGCATGTTTGGCTTTATTACTTGTATGTTTGCTTGTTTCTTTCAACTCTCTTGCTTGCTACCCAGCCTTGCTAGCCAAAAACCTGTTTTGAGAAGGCATACTTCTCACTTTTCCAAATCCTTTGAACCCAAAACTTTTGCCACTTGTGTCCACCATATCTACCTAGTAGCTTTTGCTATTCCAAGCAAATTCTCAAGCTTCATCTATCTTTCAAATTAAAAAGTATTTTGTTATGTAAAAACTAGTTAGTAAAGCTCTCACGAACTTGATGGCACACCTTATTTACTTGCCCCTAATAGACTTGAACCATTGTGAACATCGAAGTTGTATATGCTTGCATCTGTACGTTGGAATTAGCAGAACCGTGCTGTCACGGGGAATGTTTTCAACATTGCACTTGTACTCTGTACATAGTTGATATCGTGCTCTTTTGTCTATGGATGTCAACGGTGTGGAATAAAGAGGGAACTTGTAAGTCCATGGAGTTTGTATTCTGTGTTAGAGAAACGCCTAGTCCGCTAGCCTAAGCCATGCTTAATCATGGTGGAAACTTGCAGCATCACCATAGTGAGTCATCTATGAAGCATCCTCGATAAAAAAGCTATACATGTGGTAAATAAAAAGATTGCTGAGATGCTCATTGTCTGCTTGCCTTGTCATTTTGGTTATGGAAAAGCTCATGTACCATGTGCAAGGGGTACCCCGTTGGCGGTTCTCAATGATATGCAAATACTTACAATGACAAGAACTTACCTGGACCCAAAGTTGAGTATGCATGAGGAGTGGACCTCATATTCAAGGGACATGAGATTGCCAACTTATATTTCGTCAAGCATATACTCCATCTTTGTTCACTTTAACCTTAATCATCTCAAGATGCTTATGATAGGGGCAATGAGGGCTCAAAGCTAGTAAGTACCATAATCTTTTAGAAGCTTTTTATGACTTGTAATCCCTACTACCCTCTATGAAGGGACCTTTCTCCTAGTTACCAGTTTGAGTCAGTAAACCTACTTCCTCTCTATCTCCAGCAAGCATTTGAGTTGTTGTGTTTCAAGCATTCATATGGTGATTTATTCAATCATGTTCTTTATCTTCCTCATTTGCACAAAACTCTTATCTATTGAGTATTACTTTGAAAGCCTTCACTTGTGAAAAACCTTTTTGAGCAAAGTGTGCTCCTGTTTTGAAACTTCTACAAAAAGCTTTTTGTGAAACTGTTTGCCAGGTGTTCTCTGACCAAGAACAAGTTTGCCAATTCCAATTATGATTTATCTTTATGCATCTCTATTGTGACTGTTGTACTTGGTTGCAAGCTAAGTTATATAATGGTGAGTTGCTTTCTTCTATGAGTTGTGTAATGGTAAGTGTGATGCTTCTTGTTCGTATTCTTTTATCGACACTTCACTCTATAAACCTGTGGACATGTTTACTGAGCTCAGTATTCGCTTGGGGACAAGCGAAGTCTAAGCTTGGGGGAGTTGATATGCCCAATTTGCATCACCATTCTATATCATAATTTACCTGTATTCATTGATATTTTTATTATTATGAGGTATTACTTATGGATTTTCATTTGTTTATGCATGTTGGATGATTCTTGGAGGATGGACTGCCGGAGTCTAGATTCTGATGGAAAAGAAGGCGTTTCGGTGCAATTTCGCGAAGACCAGAAAAATACCAGAAAAATATGGAAACGTATTATTTTACCAGAAGACAAAGGATACCAGAAGGAGGTACGGACTGGGGCCTCAGGGGCCCACCCCCTAGGCACGGGCCCACCTGACCCCGCGCCTAAGGCAGGTGTGACCCACCTGCCCGCCCTCCGACTCCTCCCCTTTGCATGTATCTTCCCTTAAAAACCCTAAGGCTCTGGGAGCGACCACAGATAGATTTCCGCCGCCTCTGGGGGCGGAAAACACGGAGAGAGAAAGATCTCTCCGGCAGATAGATTTCTACCAGGGGAATTCCTTCGCGGAGAGGGGAGACCATCGCGATCAACACCGTCATCAAGCTAGGATTCATCGGGATCATAATCATCATCCACACCATCATCTCCACCAGCACCATCATCACCACTCCGTCCCGTTGTAACAATTGTGTTGGATATTGCTTTAGTTCTTAGGGGAAACTTTCCCGGTGTTGATTACTATTGTAGTTGATGCTTGTGAGTGGAACCATTGGATTATTGTTTATGTTCAGATTGTTATCCATTATCATATCATCTTTGATCTTGATGTTGGAATTATGCCCTAGAGGCAATAATAAAGATGTTATTATTATAATTCTTGTTCATGATAAAGTTTATATTCCATGCTAAAATTGTATTAAGCGGAAACATTAATACTTGTGTGGTTTGTGAACAACACCGTTTCCCTAGTATGCCTCTATGGACTAGCTCATTGATTAATGATGGTTAAGGTTTCCTAACCATAGACATGAGTTGTCGATTAATAATGAGATCATATCATTGGGAGAATGATATGATGGACAGACCCAAACTAAGCGAAGCAATTAGATCGTGTCATCATGTTCATCTTTGCGAAGCTTTTCTTATGTCAAATATTGTATTCCTTAGACCATGAGATAATACAACGCCCTGGTATCGGAAGAAAGCTTTGAGGTCATCAAACGTCATCCTATGAGAGGGTGATCATAAAGGTGTCTCTCAGGTGATCGGAAAGTACCTGTTGGGTTGTATTTATCGAGATGGGATTTGTCCCTCCCAAGTCGGAGAGATATACTTCGGGCCCACTCGATAATCGATATCAACACCGCTTGCAAGCATGTGGTTAAGGAGTTAGTCACAAAGTGATATCGGATTACGTAACGAGTAAAGTACTTGCTGTGAACGAGATTGAACTAGGTATGACAGTACCGACGATCGAATCTCGGGCAAGTAAAATATCGTGAGACGAAGGGAATATAAATATGGGATTGATTGAATCCTGGCATCGTGGTTCATCCGATATGATCATCGATGAATGTGTGGGAGTCAATATGGGTTTCCAGACCCCGCTGTTGATTATTGATATAAGATCATGTCTGCATGTTCTCGAACCCGAAGGGTCACACACTTAACGTGTCTCAACACTAGGATAGATTGGATAATTGGTTTATGAGTTTTTTGTTCGGAGTCTCGGATGGTATCCGGGACATCACGAGAGGTTCCGGAATGGTCCAGAGAATAAGATTCATATAAGGCAATGCAGTTTTTGGAGTTCGGAATTGTTTCGGGTTAATCGGTATTGTACCGGAAGCTTCTAGAACCTTCCGGAGGGGGACCAACGTGGCCCCACCTGTCGGGAGGGGGAATGGGCCTATGAGGGAGTGCCCTGGCCGCATTGGTCCAGGGGCACAAGGCCCCATAGGGCCCAGCCGGCCAAACCTAGTGGAAACCCTAGGGGAGCTTCTAGAAGGAGGGGGGGAACTTGCCCCCCACTCTTCCCTCCTTGGCCGCCGGCCTAGGCTTGGGGGAGGGGCTAGGGTTGGCGCCCACCCTTATATATAAAGAGGGCTGGGGGCGCACCACCCCCCCACACACACACCTCCTCCTCAAGCCCTAGCCGCCCTGCTGCCCTCCTCTCTCTCTCCCTCCCGACTTCACATAGGCGAAGCCCTGCTGCAGAAACTCTCCACCACTTGCACCGCGCTGTCGCGTTGTAGATCCAATCCGTCTCTCCACCATACTTGCTGGACTGAGGAAGGAGGAGACGTCGAGGTGCCGCACGTGTGCATCTCTCGGAGGCATCGCCACTTGCGGTGTTAGATCGGAGCGGATTGCGAGGAGGAGAAGCGAGTACGACTACATCACCCACGTTCCGACGAACGTTCCGCTGTGCGAATCTTCAAGGGTATGAAGATCTCATCTAATCCCTCTCGTTGTTTGCATCTCCTAGATTAGATCTTGGTTTTCCCGTTCGCATTCATAGAATTTTTTTGATTTACTATGCTGCGAAACCCATCAGTGGTATCAGAGCTAGATCTATGCGTAGATGTGTTTCACGAGTAGAACGCAACATGGTTGTTGCGGGCGTTGATGTTTTCTGTTGCAAGCCTCTTGTTTGTGTTCTTCTTATGACGCGGGATAGTGAGATTGAAGCGGTCCAGGCCAACTTTACGCGACGTCGTTCGCGAGACCGGCTCCACACTTGACGTGTGGCTTGTTCCACACATGCGGCTGGTGGATGCCTGTTTCTCTCACTATAGTTGTCATGGGATTTACACCGGAGTTTGGCAACCATAATACCACCGTTGTGGCTTTCCGTAGGTAAGAATCGTTCTTAGCTTGCTACTCCCATAAGCCACGTAAAACATGCAACAACAAAGTAGAGGCGTCTAACTTGTTTTTGCAGGGAGTGTTTTCTGTGATATGGTATGGCCCAAGATGTGATATGTGTATTGTATGCGATGATCATGTTTTGTAATGTTTCACGACTTGCATGTCGATGAGTACACAACCGGCAGGAGCCATATGGTTGTCTTTATAATTGTGTATGACCTGTGTGTCAACTTCTTATACGCCATGTAATAGTTTCACTTTATCGCTAAGTAGTTAGCAATAGTTGTAGTTGCTATTCGTGGTGGAGGCAATCATGGTGGAGTGATGGAGATCATGCCAGCACGCACAAGATGGAGATCATTGCGCGAAGATTGGCTATACCATGTCACATAAAGTTATATGCATGTGATGTTTATCCTTTTATGTATCTTATTATGCTTAGATCGCGGCGGTAGCATTATAAGATGATTCCTCACTTAAAGATCAAGTTAAAACTGTGTTCTCCCCATGTATGCACCGTTGCGAAAGTTCGTCGTGTCCAAGCATCACGTGATGATCGGGTGCTATAGACTCTACGTTCACATACAACGGGTGTAAGCCAGTTTTGCACACGCGGAAATACTTGGGTCTAACTTGACGAGCCTAGCATGTACAGACATGGCCTCGGAACACATGAACCGAAAGGCTAAGCATGAGTCATATGAATGATATGATCGACACTTCGTTGTCCACCATTGAAACCACATCTCTTCTCGTGAAGATCGGATTAGGTGTGGTGAATTTGGATCATGTTCACTAAACAACTTGAGGGATGTTGAATTTAGTGGGAGTTCATCTAGTAATTTGATTAAAAGTTGAACTAGTTATCATGAACATAGTCTAATTTGTACTTGCAAACATTGTAGATCAAATGGCTAAGTCCAACTTCAACTTCAACGTTTTTGCTGAGAAGGAAAAGCTTAGAAACAATGGGTCTAACTTCACCAACTGGTTCCGCAATCTGAGAATCATTCTCTTTGGCAGTCAAAAGGACTATGTCCTTGAGAAAGCGTTAGGTAACCCCCCTGCTGCAACTGCGTCGGCTGATGAGAAAGCTGTCTATCAGTCGCGCAAAGATGATTATGGTGTGATTAAGAGCACCATGTTGTTTGCTATGGAATCGGACCTTCAAATCATTTTGAAGACTATCCCGGGCCCTTTGAGATTCTTGAGGAGCTGAAAACTATGTCTCAGACTCAGGCCCGTTCTGAGAGATATGAGATCTCTGAGAAATTCTTTAACTGCAAGATGGAGGAAGGGAGTTCCGTTAGTGAGCACGCCATTAAGATGTCGGGCTACACTCAACGCCTTGAGAAACTGGACTGCAAGATTCCAGAGGAGCTCTAGATTGACAGGGTTCTGCAATCAGTCCCTCCCAGCTACAAAAGTTTTGTAGTGACTCATAATCAGATTGGTTCCACTGATACGATCACCGAGCTCTTCCCAAAGCTGAAGGCTGCGGAGGTGGACATCAAAAAGGATAATCATGTGTTGATGGTCAACAAGCCCCCCACCTTCAAGAAAGGTAAGGGTGCAAAGAAGCCCTTCAAGAAAGGCGGCGGCAAGCGCGTTGCCCCTGCAGAGAAGAAGCTCAAGTCTGGACCCAAGCCAGACACTGAGTGCTTCTATTGCAAGGACAAGGGTCACTGGAAGCGCAACTGTCCGAAGTACTTAGCGGACAAGAAGGCTGACACCATCAAAGGTATATTTGATATACATGTTATTGATGTTTTCCTCACTAGCCCTCGTTGTAGTGCCTGGGTATTTGATACTGGTTCAGTTGCTAATATTTGTAACTCGAAACAAGAGCTATAGAATAGACGGCGGCTTGCGAGGGATGAGGTGACGATGCGCGTTGGCAACGGATCAAGAGTTGATGTGATGGCCGTCGGCACGCTCTCCTTAGTTTTACCTTTGGGATTAGTTTTAAACCTCAATAAATGTTATTATGTGCCTGCGTTGAGCATGAACATCATTTCTGGATCGTGTTTATTGCAAGACGGTTATTCATTTAAATCTGAGAATAATGGTTGTTCTATTTATATGAGTAACATCTTTTATGGTCATGCACCTGCTGTGAATGGTTTATTTCTTCTGAATCTCGAAAGGGATGAAACACACATCCATAACATTGAGGCTAAGAGATGCAAAGTAGATAGTGATAATACTACTTATTTGTGGCACTGTCGTCTAGGTCATATTGGTGTAAAGCGCATGAAGAAACTCCATTCTGATGGACTTTTGGAGTCTCTTGATTTTGAATCATTTGACACACGAACCATGCCTCATGGGCAAGATGATCAAAACCCCGTTCTCCGGAATGATGGAGCGAGCAACGGACTTGTTGGAAATCATACATACCGATGTATGCAGACCGATGAGTGTTTCGACGCGCGGTAGATATCGCTATTTTCTCACTTTTACCGATGATTTAAGTAGATATGGGTATATATATTTGATGAAACATAAATCTGAAACATTTGAAAAGTTCAAGGAATTTCAGAATGAAGTGGAGAACCATCGTAACAAAAAAAATAAGTTTCTACGATCCGATCGTGGAGGTGAATATTTGAGTTATGATTTTCTCACGCATCTTAAAGCAAGCGGAATCGTTTCGCAACTCACGCCACCCGGAACACCACAGCGCAATGGTGTGTCTGAACGCCGGAATCGAACCCTATTAGATATGGTCCGATCGATGATGTCTCTTACTGATTTGCCGTTATCATTTTGGGGTTATGCATTAGAAACCGCTGCATTCACTTTAAATAGGGCACCATCTAAATCCGTCGAGACGACACCGTATGAACTGTGGTTTGATGCTAAACCTAAGTTGTCGTTTCTTAAAGTTTGGGGATGCGAAGCTTACGTCAAGAAGTTGATGCCGGACATGCTCGAACCCAAAGCGGAGAAATGCGTCTTCATAGGATACCCTAAGGAAACTATTGGGTATACCTTCTATCACAGAACCGAAGGCAAAGTGTTTGTCGCAAAGAACGGTTCCTTTCTTGAGAAGGAGTTTCTCTCGAAAGAAGTGAGTGGGAGGAAAGTAGAGCTAGACGAGGTTGTTGAACCTTCTCTTGAGTTGGAGAGTAGCGCAGCACCTGAAATGGTACAGTGCTGCCTGCACCAACAATAGAGGAAGCTAATGACAAGGATCATGAAGCTTCGGACGATGCTGCTACTGAACGTCACAGGTCGACAAGGCCGCGTGCCCCTCCTGAGTGGTACGGGAACCCTGTCTTGACTGTCTTGTTGGTAGAAGACAGTGAACCTACAAACTATGAGGAAGCGATGATGAGCCCAGACTCTGAGAAATGGCTAGAGGCCATGAAATCTGAATTGGGATCCATGAGCGAAAACCAAGTATGGAATTTGGTGGACCCTCCTAGCGACCGAAAGGCCGTTGAGTGCAAATGGATTTTCAAGAAGAAAACGGACGCGGATGGTAATGTTACCGTCTATAAAGCACGTCTTGTCACGAAAGGTTTTCGACAAGTTCAAGGTGTTGACTACGATGAGACCTTCTCTCCCGTAGCGATGTTTAAGTCCATTCAGATTTTATTAGCAATTGTTGCGTTTCATGATTATGAAATATGGCAGATGGATGTCAAGACTTCGTTCCTCAATGGCAACATTAATGAAGAGTTGTATATGATGCAGCCCGAAGGTTTTGTCGATCCTAAGGATGCTGATAAAGTATGCAAACTTCAGCGTTCCATTTATGGACTAAAGCAAGCATCTCAGAGTTGGAACCTTCGTTTTGATCAAGTGATCAAGAGCTTTGGATTTGTTCCAAATTGCTATGAAGCTTGTATCTACAAGAAAGTGAGTGGGAGCTCAGTGACATTTCTGGTACTATATGTGGATGACATATTGATTATTGGAAATGACATTAACATGCTTAACGATGTGAAGAGTTATTTGAACAAATGTTTTTCAATGAAAGACCTAGGTGAAGCTACTTATATATTGGGCATCAAAATCTATAGAGATAGACAAAGACGCCTGATAGCTTTAAGCCAGAGTACATACCTAGACAAAGTTCTGAAAAGGTTCAGAATGGATAAGGCAAAGAAAGGTTTAGTGCCTATGTTGTCAGGTAAGATATTGAGCAAGGCTCAGTGTCCGGCTATGGTAAATGATAGATAAGCTATGAGCAAAGTGCCATATGCCTTGGCCATAGGTTCTATCATGTATTCCATGCTGTGTACTAAACCAGATGTGTCCAATGCTCTTAGTTTGACGAGCAGATACCAAAGTGATCCAGGATTGGAACACTGGACAGCCGTGAAGAACATACTAAAGTACCTAAATTGAACTAAAGAAATGTTCTTAGTCTATGGAGGTGATGAACAGCTCGTCGTAAAGGGTTACGTCGACGCTAGTTTTGACACCGACAAGGATAATTCTAAATCTCAGACAGGATACGTTTATATTTTGAATGGAGGAGCTGTGAGCTGGAGAAGCTGCAAGCAAAGCGTGATCGCGGGATCTACAGTGGAAGCGGAATACATGGCTGCTGCAGAAGCGTCAAGTGAAGGAGTTTGGATCAGGAACTTCATCACTGAGCTTGGCGTGGTTCCAAGTGCATTGGACCCACTAGAGATATTGTGTGACAACACTGGCGCCATATCACTCGCTAAGGAACCAAGATATCATCCAAAGACCAAGCATATCAACCACAAGTTTCATATAATCTGAGATTATATAGCAGATGGAGATCTGAAGATTAGCAAAGTACATACAGATCTGAATGTCGCAGATCCATTGACTAAACCTCTTCCACGTGTAAAACATGATCAGCACCTTAGTGCCATGGGTGTGAGATTGTTGCCAAATGTAAACTAGATTATTGACTCTAGTGCAAGTGGGAGACTGTTAGAATTATGCCCTAGAGGCAATAATAAAGATGTTATTATTATAATTCTTGTTCATGATGAAGTTTATATTCCATGCTAGAATTGTATTAAGCGGAAACATTAATACTTGTGTGGTTTGTGAACAACACCGTGTCCCTAGTATGCCTCTATGGACTAGCTCATTGATTAATGATGGTTAAGGTTTCCTAACCATAGACATGAGTTGTCGATTAATAATGAGATCATATCATTGGGAGAATGATATGATGGACAGACCCAAACTAAGTGAAGCAATTAGATCGTGTCATCGTGTTCATCTTTGCGAAGCTTTTCTTATGTCAAATATTGTATTCCTTAGACCATGAGATAATACAACTCCGTGGTATCGGAAGAAAGCTTTGAGGTCATCAAACGTCATCCTATGAGAGGGTGATCATAAAGGTGTCTCTCAGGTGATCGGAAAGTACCTGTTGGGTTGTATTTATCGAGATGAGATTTGTCCCTCCCAAGTCGGAGAGATATACTTCGGGCCCACTAGGTAATCGATATCAACACCGCTTGCAAGCATGTGGTTAAGGAGTTAGTCACAAAGTGATATCGGATTACGGAACGTGTAAAGTACTTGTTGTGAACGAGATTGAACTAGGTATGACGGTACCGACGATCGAATCTCGGGCAAGTAAAATATCGTGAGACGAAGGGAATATAAATATGGGATTGATTGAATCCTGGCATCGTGGTTCATCCGATATGATCATCGATGAATGTGTGGGATTCAATATGGGTTTCCAGACCCCGCTGTTGATTATTGATATAAGATCATGTCTGCATGTTCTCGAACCCGAAGGGTCACACACTTAGCGTGTCTCGACGCTAGGATAGATTGGATAATTGGTTTATGAGTTTTTTGTTCGGAGTCTCGGATGGGATCCGGGACATCACGAGAGGTTCCGGAATGGTCCAGAGAATAAGATTCATATAAGGCAATGCAGTTTTTGGAGTTCGGAATTGTTTCAGGTTAATCTGTATTGTACCGGAAGCTTCTAGAACCTTCCGGAGGAGGACCAACGTGGCCCCACCTGTCGGGAGGGGGCATGGGACTATGAGGGAGTGCCCTGGCCGCATTGGGCCAGGGGCACAAGGCCCCATAGGGCCCAGCCGGCCAAACCTAGGGGAAACCCTAGGGGAGCTTCTAGAAGGAGGGGGGGGCTTGCCCCCCACTCTTCCCTCCTTGGCCGCCGGCCTAGGCTTGGGGGAGGGGCTAGGGTTGGCACCAACCCCTCTATATAAATAGGGCTGGGGGCGTACCCCCCCCCACACACACAACTCCTCCTCAAGCCCTAGCCGCCCTGCTGCCCTCCTCTCTCTCTCTCCCTCCCGACTGCACGTAGGCGAAGCCCTGCTGCAGAAACTCTCCACCACTTGCACCGCGCCGTCGCGTTGTAGATCCAATCCGTCTCTCCACCATACTTGCTGGACCGAGGAAGGAAGAGACGTCGAGGTGCCGCACGTGTGCATCTCTCGGAGGCATCGCCACTTGTGGTGTTAGATCGGAGCGGATTGCGAGGAGGAGAAGCGAGTACGGCTACATCACCCACGTTCCGACGAACGTTCCGCTATGCGAATCTTCAAGGGTATGAAGATCTCATCTAATCCCTCTCGTTGTTTGCATCTCCTAGATTAGATCTTGGATTTCCCGTTCGCATCCGTAGAATTTTTTTGATTTACTATGCTGCGAAACCCATCACTTGATCCATATGATGTCTTGTGAGTAGTTCGTTTAGTTCTTGAGGACATGGGAGAAGTCATGTTGTTAGTAGTGAATCTGTGATGAGTTATTATTCAATGGTTTAGTATTTAAGTTGTGGTGCTATTCTTCTAGTGGTGTCATGTGAACGTCGACTACATGACACTTCACCATTTATGGGCCTAGGGGAATGCATTGTATTTTTGGCTACTAATCGCGGGGTTGCCGGAGTGACAGAAACCTGAACCCCCGTTAGTACACCTTTGCACAAGGGAGTGTAGGATCTCAGAGTTTAAGGCTGTGGTTAGATTTATATCTTAATTACTTTCCTGTAGTTACGGATGTTTGCAGGGGGTTTAATCACAAGTATGTATTAGTCCTAGGAAGGGCGGTATGTTAGCACATGTTCACCCACACAACACTTCCAACACCAGAGAAGAGTACTCAGCTATTTGAAGCGAAAGCACTTGATAGAATTCCCATGTATCCTCAAGAACGTTTGGTCCTTGTAAGTATTTCCACCAGCTTGTCCTTTGCTAAGAAAGGATTGGGCCACTTGCTCCGTTTGTTCGTTACTTTTGTTACTTGCTCCTTGTTTTGTTGTCTTGTCAAAAAACCACTAAAAATCCGTTTGCTAAGTATTCACAGGGATTTTCTGCTCCATACCACTGTTCAGCACCTTTTGCTCCTTGTTGGGATTGACACTCATATTTATCAAAAGTACTACGATACACCCCCTATACTCGTGGGTCATCACGCGTCTAGTGGTAAACCTCGTGGTCGTCTACCTCGGCTAGATCTTGGGAACACCGCGTAGGAAAAAGTTTTTGTTTATCTTCGTGTGGCCTAACATTTTTATCAACTACGAGCAGGGAAGCTTTACAACTCAGTGATTCCATTGGCCGTGCATTATTTTTCATTACTAGGAGGTGAAAAGTTTTGCAATTCACGGGAGAGACAACAACCATTTTTTCTACAAGTAGTATACTAAGTAGCACCACTTGACTCCAGGGTATGCCACGGCATACCGAGCATACCCTATAGATCCGACGCTGGTCCTAGGAGTAGGTCGACCCTTTTTTTTATTTTAGCCACTCGGTTATTGTGAAATAACCCCTCTAGTTTCCTTGCATTATTATGAATTCCTTTATTTACTTATGGTTTTTTTTAATTTGAACTCAAGTTTGACGAAATCAAACCTCATTTTGAATTCAAATGTTGTTATTTGAAACCTAGGCTACTTAGAATATGTTCTTATGTATGTATAAGAGTATTTACTTTTCAAATTTTTAATTGACTCAGTTTATCATGTTCAAAATCATGTTTGAATTTTGAATTTCAAATCCTAGTGTTGACTTGAGTCAAACTCAACACTAGGAGTCAAATCTCAATCACTTGTCACTCAAACAACATTTTTTAAGTTCCCCCTCATTTTCAAATGCATGCAATGCAGATGCACTAATCACACATCTACCCTTTCCCCTTCCTATTCTTCAGAATTGATTTACACCAAGATCATCATTACAACATATATTGTCCTTTTGTGTCTATCCACGATTACACGAAGGTCTATCTATGTTGTACTCTCCTTTTGAGTTTATGACGTCCCTGAGCAAAAATCCCGACAACTCCTCTTGAATTGCTAGTAGGCGTTCATGTGGTAGGAGCTTATCCCGCATCGCATCCAACTATATATAAAGAAGTAGATCATTATGAATGGAACTCAACAAAACCTATGGTATAGAATAAATTGCGAATATATTGTTTACGTACTTGAAGAAAGTCTGTGCCCTTCTCCATACACCCACGAATGAACTCACATATGTAATATCCACATAAATTAGTCCCCTGTGGTTGCGTCGCACACTTTTCGATCGAGAATATAATTCAATCAGATATAAATCAAGCATGATAATTGTAAGAATGATAATTGTAATATCCACATAAATTAGTCCCCTAGCTCTCGTACTACTTACCGGGACCGTACGAAAAGTGAGTTCCTCACGCCATTCACCCTGAACCTCCTTCGTGAACCTTTTCCAAACCCTGTCCGGCAAAAAAGAAATGAATGAGTTATTAATTAGTTTACATCTCAGAGAATGAACGAAAGAGACATATATAGTGATTGAAATTACTTTTGGAGGCAATCAATTATGCTGCGGTAGTCTTCCATCGGCTTCTTTAACGAGTCCGAGATTTCAACTTTTGCACGGTTAACGTCAATGTTTAGAAGAATCCAGTGAAAGCTGCGATCATTTATATACACTTAACATCGAGTAAACAAAAATTGAATGTGTACAGGACAGTAAGACTCTTACCCATAGTTGTAAGGAAATAGTATTTGTGTCTTGTAATGTTGCTCCATTAAAAACATTAGCAAGTTATCCTCTGTTTCCTCGAGGTTATTTATTAGCGTATGTCCATTTACTCTGTTTGGGTCAACGAACCCAATGCTGTAGATTGACTTTCTTCTACATTCTTGAATCTTCATTCTGCATATATAATAGCATACAGAAGGAGCTATAGTGAGGATAACGATAGGAAATGAATTGAACGAGCTGAGTTAGTGACTTAATTACTTACATACAATATATGCTGAGGAGGGACTTGTCGAGGGCGTCTAGGTTGAATAACTGAAATAGTTCACAAAGTTCAATGGATATCTCGTCTGGACGGAAGTACTCCTCTCCAACTTTACATAGGAGAAATTGTCTCCCTTCCTTTGTGACTTTCAAGTACCAGATATGCAACAGTCGCATATGTGTTGGCAGATCATCGAATACCTCATCGCTGACCAGAGGCTCCCCGTAGACAAATTTTCGTGCTATTGGTCCCTTGGCGACATTATCTCCACCGGCTAGAAGTGCTTCGACCAGCACGTTACACTCCTTGGCTAATTTAATAGCTAATTCCATATCTATTCCACCTTGTGTGGGCTGGTGTAACACCTTGAGCGGGGCAATGGATTGTTTTGCCTGTTTGCCGAGCTGGGCAACTTCTTTTGATTTTCTCCCACTTGCAGTACTGCTTGATGACTTCTCTTTTAGTGTATTCGTAAGACAGCGTGTACAGTCATCTTTCCTATTTAACACATGTTGGGGTGGTTGGTCAAAGAATGCCTTGAAGTGCTTCTTGACTTTTGGATCAACTAGAACCTGTGGCTCGGGTTGTTTTGGTGCAAAATGGGCCTTCACTTCGGCCCGGGAGATCACCGCGCTTTCCTCATCAGTCCGGTGATAAGCTAACTTGGAAGGAGACGACGGTACTCTTGGTAGGGGATCTTGTTGTTTTCGGTGTCGGGTCTTCCTCGACGTAGCGGTGTTATTCTTCCGCTTTCTTCCCTTTGATTCAGTGGGCAGAGGCGGAGGCGCCAGAGATGGAGATGCAGTCGCGCTGCGATCCCTCTCAGGAAGGGGTGGACTATTGTTTCTTGGTGGAGACGGTGGACTCGGAGGTGATGGTGGCCTTGGAGGTGATGGATTGCTTCTCGGAGGAGAAGATTTCCTTGGCGCCCAGCCTGGAAACACGATGTGTTGTTTTTTCCAAAGAATGATCCCACCCTCCACTTCTCCAAGTGTTTTCTCCCCTTCGCCTGCAGGGATGGCAAGCTCAAGTGATCGACATGTCAGTTCAACTTCATCCACACCGACACGAGCATAGCGAGCTGGAATCTGACTTCCATGGTAGGTCGCTTCCGGTGGACAAGGTAAAGCAAAGCCGAGCGCCACCTTCATAGAAATGTTCTTCACTGTGACATGTAGCTCACAAGTTGTCCTTGCCTCGACTTCATCCACGCGGTAGCGAACCATCGTTGCATTATTGTCCATCAGCATTGGATTATTAGCTTGTACCTCCGTGGAAGCCACGCTGCTTCTCCGCTGAGATGGGCCCACCGGACTGTCTAATGCAGGATCTTGCTATCGGGCCAGTACTCTAAGTTCATTAATCTGCTCCTGCAGCAGCTTGAACATGGCTTGAAATTCCTCGTTCCTTTTTTCAACCGCCTCCAACCGCGCTTCCTCCTCCGCCTTCTGCCGGTTCATTTTTCTGGATCGGCTTCTATAAGTGTCGATGTCAGCGGGAAACCCTGTCTTCCATGGAACAGATG
The DNA here is from genome assembly GCA_916181665.1 of Avena sativa. Taxonomy (NCBI): domain Eukaryota; kingdom Viridiplantae; phylum Streptophyta; class Magnoliopsida; order Poales; family Poaceae; genus Avena; species Avena sativa. Next base: position 439,860,648 of record OV702293.1, on the reverse strand, counting down.
GGCCAAAGCCTCGTGTTCATCCGACTTTTTCAGGATTCCCGAGGGCATATGTCAGCTCATCGTTCTCTCTGTCGGGAATGAACTTTCCATCTTTTCTCAGTTGTATCACTTTAACAAGTTCATATTTGGGTTTAGTAATGGCCTCCTTTGTAACAATAATCTCCCCGGTTTCAGTGTCATACGACCCCCATGCCCAAGGAGCCAATTTTTTGACCTCACGGGCCACTTATTTGTAGCTGGCGTGACCCCTTTTTTACGCATTTCTTCCTCGATTTTTTCCCACTTCTGCGCGGCCGTCTTGTAGCCACCTGTCCCCATAGTATGGTGACATTTCTTTTTGGACGCATTTATCTCATTCTTTTCTGACTTGGCCGTAGCTGCTTCTGATTTCTTGTATTTCACAAATGGGGTCCAGTTATCCCGCTGCTTCTCTAGCGGGCCAGTGAATGGTGGAGTTAGCCCCTTCTTGGCAAAGTTGTTGTACAATCTTTTCTTCCAGTCCTTGAACTGTCCGCCCATCTTCTTAAGGGCCCACTTTCTGACTTGCAACCTCAATGCCTCAGTGAGTTCAGGAGTGTCCAATTCAGGCAGAGAGAAGTGTGCCATGAGTGAATTCCAAAGACTGTCTTTGGCTTTGTCATCGACAAAAGTTTCTCCAACTCGATCACTTTTCTTTCCTGGCTTATTCCACTTCTGAGTAGTGATCGGGATGGCGTCCCTGACTATCGCTCCGCATTGGTATACAAATACACTTGCGGCCTCTTTCGGCTCCAAAGGTTCGCCGAACTCAGACACTAGATCAATGGTGAAACGCATACCATCGGCCAACTTTTTGGTCGGGCCTCGTTTCCTTGCAGAAGATTCGCCCGATGCGGAGGTCTAAGAGAAGAAACAGTCGTTAGTACATATATATATATATGAATCAACTAATGCATCTACTAGCTCGTGATCAGCAGAGGCTTTATATACCTCGCCGGTCTTTGCTATGGTGGTGTCTCCACCGTCAGTTCCATCGTCGTCTCCACCAAAGAATTCGTCATAGTGGTCTCTTCTGTCGGCTTCATCCAAGTTGAGGTATTGGGAGCCATCATCATCTCCATCATTGTCTGCTCCATCATAATTGTAACCTCCTGTACCCTCATCTATCATGTTGTACATGATGTGCTCTTCGTTGTCTCTACCGTCTATAACTTAACTAATACAGAAGAAAGATAAAACCATTTTGCTTAATGCGATAAAACAAAGGAAGCTAAAGTAATCCAGCTTAAACAATGCGATAAAGAAAGATAAAGTACCAGTTAAACAACAATACATCTCGAATAATCTAGCTAGTACAACAATAAAGTACCAATTAAACAACAATACAACCCTATTACACATCTAGCTAGCTCAGCGAAGACGTCGAGCCCCGGCTAGTGAGCCGCGGGAGGTGTGCACCCAAAGTGTAGGAACCATCACCGGAGAATATCTCGGGTAAGGTGCCTGAAGAAGCTGCCAGGTATTGGCGTCCCGGACTCCTAAAATGTGCATGTAGCGCCGGACATGCTCGTCCTCCTCCCTGACACGACGCTGTACCACCTCGTCGAGGGCCGGCTCCCTCTGCATCGCACCTGGACCACTCGGCCGCCACCATAGAAGATCCGGGTCGACGACGCCACCCGGATTCCTCACGAGACGACGTCCCCCGGCTGGTAGCACCTCCCAGTGCCAGCCCGGCGGAGCCCAGCCCCGTGGATGCCCGGTGACACTGTCTAGTAGCACTCCGGGGGTCACGCCGAGTGAACGAGGATGAGGAATCGGCATATTCCTAAACACTAAATTAAACCTATATACTTTAAACATGATGAAAATAAATAGTATCAACTAAAATAAACTATATTAAACACTAACTAAATTCACTAACTAAAATAAACTATATTAAACACTAACTAAAATCCTAAAATTCACTAACTAGGAAAAATTCACTAACTAAAATATCTAACAAAACAATTACACTAAAGTTACTAAATAAATTCACTAACTATATTACACTAACTAAATAACACTAACAAAACAAAATATATTAAACACTAACTAAAATATCTAAGAAACAATTACACTAAACTTACTAACTAATTAACCCTAAAATAACCCTAACTAATTAACCCTAAAATACACTAACAAAATTATATACGCTAACTAATTAACACTAACAAAATTAACACGTAGTACTAAATTAAACTAGAGCTTACCGCGCGGGGAGGGGCGGTTCCGGTGGTGGTGGACGGTGCGGGCGGCGTGGTGGGCTCCGGTGATGGCGCGGGCGGTCGTCGGCGGCGTGCTGGGGAAGGGGCGGCGCGCCGGAGCGGGACAGAACGGGCGCGATCGACACGGGCGCGGGTGGCACTGGCTCGAGCTGCGCGGGGGAGGGGCGGCACGAGAAGGGGCGGCGCGAGGAGAGGCACTGGCGCGGGGCGGTGGTTGGCGGCGCGGCGGCGAGAAGGCGAGGCGCGAGGAGGAAGACGGCGGCGACGGGGTCGATCTGTGCTCTCCGGTTCGGTGCACGAACCGGGGCGCCCGGGGTGGGTATTTATACCCCCCCCCCCCTTTAGCCCCGGTTGGTAGCACAAACCGGGGCTAAAGGGTTTTTGGGGCGCCGCGTTTCGCGCGCAGCCTCGCAGCCCTGTAACCCCGGTTTGTCGTTCAAACCGGGGCTAAAGGTCCTTTTTTAAAAGTTTTTTCAAAACCTTTTTTAAAATCTTTTTTAAAATTAATTATTATATGCCTGTTTAAAACCTTTTTAGAAACAAAAAACCTTTTTAAAAACCTTTTTCAAAACCTTTTTTAAAAACCTTTTTAAAAACCTTCTTTAAAAATATTTTTTAAAACCTTTTTTAAGAAACTTTTTTAAAACCTTTTTCAAAACCTTTTTTCAAAACCTTTTTTCAAAACCTTTTTTAAAACCTTATTCAAAACCTTTTTTAAAACCTTTTTGAATTTTTTATGCCCGTTTTGAATTTTTTGCCGTTTTGAACTTAGGTCAAAACGGCGTGCGTGAAGATAGGGGATGAGAATGTTAGAACTCGCATTGGATCTCTGAAAAAACGACATATTGTGAGTCTAAAAATAATTTTTTCGAAAAATCACGGACGTTAGATCATGTACCTCTAGTTCAAACCGGACCCACTTCCTATCGATTCAGTAGATATTTGTCTTTTTCACTCGGGAAGGATAGAAAGGTTTGAGATCCCCCGGTTGGGATATAGTTCACGTAATATGGTCTACTATTTTAGAAAAATGGGATGGTAACATTCTGTAACTGCATTTTGGTGGCTGCTTCACAAAACGACCCGTCTTTTTGCGCTCGGAAAATGGAAAATGGCTTTTCCGAGCGACGAAAAGGAAAACTTCCTCACGCAACATTGTTCTACATTCCAATATACACATACATGCACAATATGGGCACTATATTACAAACTATGCCGCAATTCAACACATAACATCCGTCTCTTGGACCAAAAACCATGAAACCTCAAACATGATAGGTCATTTTGTGAAGGTTTTTTGTAGACATAATCAGTATACCAAGTTTGATATTTTTCCTTGCAACTATGACACATAATATCACACCACGTGAAGGATTTATATTGTTCGGACCTTTTTTGAAATTTTTATGCCCGTTTTGAATTTTTTGCCGTTTTGAACTTAGGTCAAAACGGCGTGCGTGAAGATAGGGGATGAGAATGTTAGAACTTGCATTGGATATCTGAAAAAATGACATATTGTGAGTCTAAAAATGATTTTTTCAAAAAATCACGTACGTTAGATCATGTACCCGTAGTTCAAACCGGACCTACTTCCTGTCGATTCGGTAGAAATTTGTCTTTTTCACCCGGGAAGGACAGAAAGGTTTGAGATCCCCCGGTTGGGATATAGTTCACGTAACGTGGTCTACTATTTTAGAAAAATGGGATGGTAGCATTCTGTAACTGCATTTTGGTGGCTGCTTCACAAAACGACCCGTCTTTTTGCGCTCGGAAAATGGAAAATGGCTTTTCCGAGCGACGAAAATGAAAGCTTCCTCCTGAAACATTGTTCTACATCCCAATATACACATGCATGCACAATATGGACACCGTATCACAAACTATGCCACGATTCAACACATAACATCCGTCTCTTGGACCGAAAGCCATGAAACCTCGAACATGATAGGTCATTTTGTGAAGGTTTTTTGGAGACATAATCAGTATACCAAGTTTGATATTTTTCCTTGCAACTATGTCACATAATATCACACCACGCGAAGAATTTACATTGTTCGGACCTTTTTTGAATTTTTATGCCCGTTTTGAATTTTTTGCCGTTTCGAACTTAGGTCAAAACGGCGTGCGTGAAGATAGGGGATGAGAATGTTAGAACTTGCATTGGATCTATGAAAAAATGACATATTGTGAGTCTAAAAATGATTTTTTCAAAAAATCACGGACGTTAGATTATGTACCTGTAGTTCAAACCGGACCCACTTCCTACCGATTCGGCAGACATTTGTCTTTTTCACCCGGGAAGGATAGAAATGTTTGAGATTCCCCGGTTGGGATATAGTTCACGTAACATGGTCTACTATTTTAGAAAAATGGGATGGTAGCATTCTGTAACTGCATTTTGGTGGCTGCTTCATAAAACGACCCGTCTTTTTGCGTTCAGAAAATGGAAAATGGCTTTTCCGAGCGATGAAAAGGAAAACTTCCTCCTGCAACATTGTTCTACATCCCAATATACACATTTATGCATAATATGGGCACCGTATCACAAACTATGTCGCGATTCAACACGTAACATCCGTCTCTTGGACCGAAAGCCATGAAACCTCGAACATGATAGGTCATTTTGTGAAGGTTTTTTGTAGACATAATCAGTATACCAAGTTTGATATTTTTCCTTGCAACTATGCCACATAATATCACACCACGCGAAGGATTTACATTGTTCGGACCTTTTTTTAAATTTTTATGCCCGTTTTGAATTTTTTGCCGTTTTGAACTTAGGTCAAAACGGCGTGCGTGAAGATAGGGGATGAGAATATTAGAACTTGCATTGGATCTCTGAAAAAATGACATATTATGAGTCTAAAAATGATTTTTTCAAAAAATCACGGACGTTAGATCATGTACCTGTAGGTCAAACCGGACCTAGTTCCTATCGATTCGGCAGACATTTGTCTTTTTCACCCGGGAAGGATAGAAAGGTTTGAGATCCTCCGGTTGGGATATAGTTCACGTAACGTGGTCTACTATTTTAAAAAAATGGGATGGTAGCATTCTGTAACTGCATTTTGGTGGCTGCTTCACAAAACAACCCGTCTTTTTGCGCTCGGAAAATTGAAAATGGCTTTTCCGAGCGACGAAAAGGAAAACTTCCTCCTGCAACATTGTTCTACATCCCAATATACACATGCATGCACAATATGGGCACCATATCACAAACTATGCAAGATTCAACACATAACATCCGTCTCTTGGACCGAAAGCCATGAAACCTCGAACATGATAGGTCATTTTGTGAAGGTTTTTTGGAGACATAATCAGTATACCATGTTTGATATTTTTCTTTGCAATTATGTCACATAATATCACAACACGCGAAGGATTTACATTGTTCGGACCTTTTTTGAATTTTTTATGCCCGTTTTGAATTTTTTATGCCCGTTTTGAATTTTTTGCCGTTTTGAACTTAGGTCAAAACGGCGTGCGTGAAGATAGGGGATGAGAATGTTATAACTTGCATTGGATCTCTGAAAAAACGACATATTGTGAGTCTAAAAATGATTTTTTTCAAAAAATCACGGACGTTAGATCATGTACGTGTAGTTCAAACCGGACCCACTTCCTACCGATTTGGCAGACATTTGTCTTTTTCACCCGGAAAGGACAGAAAGGTCTGAGATCCTCCGGTTGGGATGTAGTTCACGTAACGTGGTCTACTATTTTAGAAAAATGGGATGTTAGCATTCTGTAACTGCATTTTGGTGGCTGCTTCACAAAACGACCCGTATTTTTGCGCTCAGAAAATGGAAAATGGCTTTTCCGAGCGACGAAAAGGAAAACTTCCTCCTGCAACATTTTCTACATCCTAATATACACATGCATGCACAATATGGGCACCATATCACAAACTATACCGCGATTCAACACATAACATCCGTCTCTTGGACCGAAAGCCATGAAACCTCGAACATGATAGGTCATTTTGTGAAGGTTTTTTGGAGACATAATCAGTATAGCAAGTTTGATATTTTTCCTTGCAACTATGTCACATAATATCACACCACGCGAAGATTTTACATTGTTCGGACCTTTTTTGAATTTTGTATGCCCGTTTCGAATTTTTTGCCGTTTCGAACTTAGGTCAAAACGGCGTGCGTGAAGATAGGGATGAGAATGTTAGAACTTGCATTGGATCTCTGAAAAAACGACATATTGTGAGTATAAAAATGATTTTTTCAAAAAATCACGGACGTTAGATCATGTACCTGTAGTTCAAACCGGACCCACTTCTTACCGATTCGGCACACATTTGTCTTTTTCATCCGGGAAGGACAAAAATGTTTGAGATCCCCCGGTTGGGATATAGTTCACGTAACGTGGTCTACTATTTTAGAAAAGTGGGATGATAGCATCTGTAACTGCATTTTGGTGGCTGCTTCACAAAATGACCCGTCTTTTTGCGCTCGGAAAATGGAAAATGGCTTTTCCGAGCGACGAAAAGAAAAACTTCCTCCTGCAACATTGTTCTACATCCCAATATACACATGCATGCACAATATGGGCACCGTATCACAAACTATGCCGCGATTCAACACATAACATCTGTCTCTTGGACCGAAAGCCATGAAACCGGGACTAAAGATATTTCCCGCCATATCCCACCGCTTCCCGCCATGTTTTCCCGCCGTTTCCCTCTGAACGGTGCTTTTAGTCCTAGTTGTAGCCACTAACCGGGACTAAAGATATTTCCCGCCATATCCCACCGCTTCCCGCCATGTTTTCCCGCCCTTTCCCTCTGAACGGTGCTTTTAGTCCCGGTTGTAGCCACTAACCCGGACTAAAGATATTTCCCGCCATATCCCACCGTTTGCCGCCATGGCTATCCATACATCTGCACCTTCCTCTCTCACAACTATGGACAGTGCCTACTGGGCCATTCTGACCCTCGAGGAGACCCAGGCGTTGTGGGCCTCCAACTACCCTTGCCCGCCGGGCTACCGGCCGTCCGCCGGCTGGATGCTGAGCGCTGGAGGGGTTCCTGTCCCTCCTATGCCTCAAGGCTCCGCCAGACAGGCGGCCATCACGAACCACTTCTACCACGAGCTCACGCTGGAGCAGCGGATGGATCCCCAGTGGGATCCCGACAACTATCACTCCTGGAATGCCTTCTTTGCTAACCGACAGGAAAGGGATCTCGCCAGGTACGAGGGTGATGGCCCGCCCCCGATGAACCACAATGAAGCCGGTCGGCGTCTGTGGTGGGCGAACCGTACTATCATCAGCGTGATGCGCTACATCGCCGGGGGAGACCATCCTCGCCTGCGGTGCCCACAAGTCTACCCGCCACAGAGCCACAAGAAGGCCCCTCCCCTGCCCGGCGGTAGCGGCATCGTCTTCCAGGAGACTCCTCCCCCGCCCGCCGTGAATCCGAGGCCGGAGTGGTAGGTGCCCCTGGTATATGCCATGGCTGGGCTGAGGATCTCTGGAGTGGCAGGTGACGATGACGATGACGATGACGATGACGAAGAAGACCCTGAAGCTGTGTACTATAGGACTAGGCATGATTATGACTAAAGGGGGTAGCTTTAGTCCTCAGTGTTAGCTAGTCCTGGTTTGTCCCGGTTTTTAATATTAATAAATGTCTAAGTGTTACCTAGTCTACAGTTTTGGTACCTGCCTACAGCAATCTCAGAAATTCCTTTATTAACCATGGAGCATCTTCCTTTAATAAATGAAAAATAGGATTAATTCACAAAAGATTTAATACATTACATCACCAACATCCACATCTAGTGTTTTGGTTCTCTTCTTGTCCGTAACCATGGAGCATCTTCCTTATTTAGCGATATGCTTGGGTCAGTTTTCACTTTGAATGGCGGAATTTCATGAAATTTGTCATAATCTTCTGACATGTCTATCCTGTCCTCAACTCCCACCGTGTTTCTTTTTCCTCAAAGAACTATGTGGCACTTTGGCTCATCGTATGATATTATATTCTTTTGCTTATCTTTCCTTTTTCTCGGTCTAGTAGACATGTCCTTCACATAGAAAACTTGAGCCACATCATTGGCAAGGACGAATGGTTCGTCTCCGTACGCAAGATTATTGAGATCCACTGTTGTCATTCCGTACAGCTGGTCTACCGTTACCCCACCTCTTGTCATCTTGACCCATTTGCATCGAAACAATGGGACCTTGAAATTAGGACCATAGTCAAGTTCCCATATGTCCTCTATGTAACCATAATATGTGTCCTTTTTCCCATTCTCGTCCGTTGCATCAAATCGGACACCACTGTTTTGGTTGATGCTCTTTTTATCTTGGCATGCGTGTAAAATATATTCCCATTGATCTCGTAACCTTGAAAAGTCAATATAGTTGAAGATGGAGACCTGGCCAACAAGTACAACTGATCTCCAACAGTGCTGTCATTCATGAGATGTGTCTGCAACCAACCGCCAAAAGTCTTCACGTGTTCATCTCTAATCAACCTGTCAGACTGCCCCGGGTAGTTCGAGCGTACAATATTCTTGTGTACCTCGATATATGGAGCCACCAAGGTGGAACTTTGCAGAATTGTATAGTGTGCTTTAGTGAAAGAATGTCCATCCATACATATCTTTAATTTCTTTCCTATCGTGCCTTTTCCACTAAGTCTCCCTTCATGCCGTGATTCAGGTACACCGATCGGCTTAAGGTCAGGAATAAAGTCAACACAAAACTCCATGACCTCCTCTATTCCATATCCCTTGGAGATGCTTCCTTCGGGCCTCGCACGGTTATGGACATATTTCTTTAAGACTCCCATGAATCTCTCAAAGGGGAACATATTGTGTAGAAATACAGGACCGATAATGGTAATCTCTTCGACTAGGTGAACTAGATGGTGCGTCATTATGTTGAAGAAGGATGGTGGGAACACCAACTCAAAACTGACAAGACACTGGACCACATCTTTCTATAACCCTGGTAGACTTTCTGGATCGATTACCTTCTGAGAAATTGCATTGAGGAACGAACATAGCTTCACAATGGGTACTCTAACATTTTCCGGCAGAAGCCCCCTCAAAGCAACCGGAAGAAACTGCGTCATAAGCACGTGGCAGTCATGAGACTTCAGGTTCTGGAATTTTTTCTCTGCCATATTTATTATTCCCTTTATATTGGACGAGAAGCCAGAAGGAACCTTGATACTACTCAGTCATTCAAAAAAGATTTCCTTCTCTTCCTTGGTAAGAGCGTAGCTGGCAGTACCTTGAAACAACTCTGGATGCCTGCCTTCTCGGTCTTTCATACGTTGTTGGTCCTGTCGTGCTTCTGGTGTATTTTTATTCTTTCCATACACTCCCAAGAAGCCTAGCAGTATCACACAAACATTCTTCGTCAGGTGCATCACGTCAATTGCAGAGCGGGCCTCTAAGACTTTCCAATAGGGTAGCTCCCAAAATATAGATTTCTTCTTCCACATGGGTGCGTGTCCGCCATATTCCTTCGGAACGGACTGTCTGCCAGGACCCTTTCCAAAGATTACTTTTAAATCCTTCACCATATCAAATACATCATCACCAGTACGATGGACAGGCTTACTCCGGTGATCTGCTTCACCATTGAAATGCTTGCCTTTCCTTTTTAGGGAATGCGTGGGCGGAAGAAAACGACGATTCCCTAGGTACACATTCTTCTTGCACTTATCCAAATAAATACTTTCAGTGTCATCTAAACAGTGTGTGCATGCATTGTATCCCTTGTTTGTCTATCCTGAAATGTTACTAAGAGCAGGCCAATCATTGATGGTTACGAACAACAATGCCCGTAGGTTAAATTCCTCACGTTTGTGCTCATCCCACACACGTACACCTTGTCCATGCCATAGCTGTAAAAGTTCTTCAACTAATGGCCTTAGGTATACATCAATGTCATTGCCGGGTTGCTTCGGGCCTTGGATGAGCACTGGCATCATAATGAACTTCCGCTTCATGCACAACCAAGGAGGAAGGTTATACATACACAAAGTCACAGGCCATGTGCTATGACTACAGCTCTGCTCCCCAAAGGGATTCATGCCATCCGTACTTAGACCAAACCATAAGTTTCTTGCGTCACCTGCAAAGTCCGTGTACTTTCTCTCAATTTTTCTCCACTGCGACCCATCAGCGGGGTGTCTCAACATCTCGTCCTTCTTACGGTCTTCTTTGTGCCATCGCAATAATTTGGCATGCTCTTCGTTTCTGAACAAACGTTTCAGCCGTGATATTATAGGAGCATACCACATCACCTTGGTGGGAACCCTCTTCCTCGTGCGCTCCCCCTCAACATCACCAGGGTCATCTCGTCGGATCTTATACCGCAATGCAGTGCATACCGGGCATGCATCCAAATTCTCGTACTGCTCACCGCGATAGAGGATGCAGTCATTAATGCATGCATGTATCTTGTGTACCTCTAATCCTAGAGGGCAGACAACCGTCTTTGCTTCGTAAGTACTGGTGGGCAGTTCGTTATCCTTTGGAAGCAGCTTCTTCATTATCTTCAACAACTCCTCTGCCTTCCATTTCAGCAATTCCAGTGTGCTGCCTAGCTTTTTGTGGTCATCTTCGCAATTGGGGTACAACAATTTGTTGTGATCATCTAACATCTGCTCAAATTTCAACCTCTCCCTTTCGCTATCACATTCTCCCTTTGCATCAGCAATGGCCCGACCAAGATCATCATTTGTCTCATATGATGCACGTTCTTCTGCTTCTTTTTCATCATTGTCTTCCATTGTAGTACCACCGTATTCAGGGGACATAGGATAGCTGTCATCATTCTCTTCATCTTTGTTGTCTTCCATCATAACCCCTCTTTCTTCGTGCTTGGTCCAACAATTATAGCCAGACATGAAACCGAACCGAAACAAGTGGCCATGAAGGACTCTTGAGGAAGAGTATTCCTTCTGATTCCGACACTCACCACATGGACAACAGATAAAACCATTCCGCTTGTTTGCATCTGTCACAACGAGAAAAGAACGCACGCCTTTAATGAACTCGTCAGAGATTCGGTCAACGTACATCCATTGTTGTCTCATCTGCATTTTATAAGTTCATCAAACAAAATCACGATGCTAAGAGTAGTACTAGTCTAAAAATAAAAGAACACATCGTATACATCAAACAAGCACTGATTTAAAAAACTTTCTACTATATCTTTAGTCCCGGTTGGACACACCAACCGGGACTAAATGAAGGGTTTCACAACATAGTAAATTAAAAAATTTCTATGGATGCGAACGGGAAAGCCAAGATCTAATCTAGGAGATGCAAACAACGAGGGGGAATAGATGAGATCTTCATACCCTTGAAGATTCGCACAGCGGAACGTTCGACGGAACGTGGGTGATGTAGTCGTACTCGCTTCTCCTCCTCGCGATCCGATTTGATCTAACACCACAAGTGGCGATGCCTCTGAGAGATACACACGTGCGGCACCTCGAAGTCTCCTCCTTCCTCGGTCCAGCAAGTGGGTTGGAGAGATGGATTGGATCTACAACGCGACGGCGCGGTGCAAGCGGTGGAGAGTTTCTGCGGCAGGGCTTCGCCTACGCGCAGTCGGGAGGGAGAGAGAGAAGGGGCAGCAGGGCGGCTAGGGTTGAGGAGGAGGTGTGGGGGAGGGGTGCACCCCCAGCCCTCTTTATATAGAGGGGTGGGCGGCAAGCCCTATCCCCTCCCTCAAACCCTAGGCCGGCGGCCAAGGAGGGAGGAGTGGGGGGCAAGTTTCCCCCCTCCCTTCTAGAAGCTCCCCTAGGGTTTGCCCTAGGTTTGGCCGGCTGGGCCCTATGGGGCCTTGTGCCCCTGGCCCAATGCGGCCAGGGCACTCCCTCATAGTCCCATGCCCCCTCCCGGCAAGTGGGGCCACGTTGGTCCCACTCCGGAAGGTTCTAGAAGCTTCTGGTACAATACCGATTAATCCGAAACAATTCCGAACTCCAAAAACTGCATTGCCTTACATGAATCTTATTCTCAGGACCATTCTGGAACCTCTCGTGATGTTCCGGATCCCATCTGAGACTCCGAACAAAAACTCATAAATCAATTATCCAATCTATCCTAGCGTCGAGACACGTTAAGTGTGTGACCCTTCGGGTTCGAGAATATGCAGACATGATCTTATATCAATAATCAACAGCGGGGTCTGGAAACCCATATTGACTCCCACACATTCATCGATGATCATATCGGATGAACCACGATGCCAGGATTCAATCAATCCCATATATATATTCCCTTCGTCGCGCGATATTTTACTTGCCCGAGATTCGATCGTCGGTACCGTCATACCTAGTTCAATATCGTTCACAACAAGTACTTTAATCGTTCCGTAATCCGATATCACTTTGTGATTAACTCCTTAACCACATGCTTGCAAGTGGTGTTGATATCGATTACAGAGTGGGCCCGAAGTATATCTCTCCGACTTGGGAGGAACAAATCCCATCTTGATACATACAACCCAACAGATACTTTCCGATCACCTGAGAGACACCTTTATGATCACCCTCTCATAGGATGACGTTTGATGACCTCAAAGCTTTCATCCGATACCAGGGAGTTGCATTATCTCATGGTCTAAGGAATACAATATTTGACATAAGAAAAGCTTCACAAAGACGAACACAATGGCACGATCTAATTGCTCTGCTTAGTTTGGGTCTGTCCATCATATCATTCTCTCAATGATATGATCTCATTATCAATCGACAACTCATGTCTATGGTTAGGAAACCTTAACCATCATTAATCAATGAGCTAGTCCATAGAGGCGTACTAGGGACACGGTGTTGTTCACAAACCACACAAGTATTAAAGTTTCCGCTTAATACAATTCTAGCATGGAATATAAACTTTATCATGAACAAGAATTATAATAATAACATCTTTATTATTGCCTCTAGGGCATAATTCCAACAGTCTCCCACTTGCACTAGAGTCAATAATCTAGTTTACATCTGGCAACAATCTAACACCCATGGCACTAAGGTGCTGATCATGTTTTGCACGTGGAAGAGGTTTAGTCAATGGATCTGCGACATTCAGATCTATATGTACTTTGCTAATCTTCAGATCTCCATCTGCTATATAATCTCGGATTGTATGAAACTTGCGGTTGATATGCTTGGTCTTTGGATGATATCTTGGTTCCTTAGCGAGTGCTATGGCACCAGTGTTGTCACACAATATCTCCAGTGGGTCCAAGGCACTTGGAACCACACCAAGCTCAGTGATGAAGTTCCTGATACAAACTCCTTCACTTGACGCTTCTGCAGCAGCCATGTATTCCGCTTCTACTGTAGATCCCGCGATCACGCTTTGCTTGCAGCTTCTCCAGCTCATAGCTCCTCCATTCAAAATATAAACGTATCCTGTCTGAGATTTAGAATCATCCTTGTCGGTATCAAAACTAGCGTCGACGTAACCTTTTACGACGAGTTGTTCATCACCTCCATAGACTAAGAACATTTCTTTAGTCCTATTCAAGTACTTTAGGATGTTCTTCACGGCTGTCTAGTGTTCCACTCCTGGATCACTTTGGTATCTGCTCGTCAAACTAAGAGCATTGGACACATCCGGTCTAGTACACAACATGTCATACATGATAGAACCTATGGCCGAGGCATAAGGCACTTTGCTCATAGCTTCTCTATCATTTACCATAGCTGGACACTGAGCCCTGCTCAATATCTTACCTGACAACATAGGCACTGAACCTTTCTTTGCCTTATCCATTCTGAACCTTTTCAGAACTTTGTAAAGGTATGTACTCTGGCTTAAAGCTATCAAGCGTCTTTGTCTATCTCTATAGATTTTGATGCCCAATATATAAGCAGCTTCCCCTAGGTCTTTCATTGAAAAACATTTGTTCAAATAACTCTTCACATCGTTAAGCATGTCAATGTCATTTCCAATAATCAATATGTCATCCACATATAGTACCAGAAATGTCACTGAGCTCCCACTCACTTTCTTGTAGATACAAGCTTCGTAGCAATTTGGAACAAATCCAAAGCTCTTGATCACTTGATCAAAACGAAGGTTCCAACTCCGAGATGCTTGCTTCAGTCCATAAATGGAACGCTGAAGTTTGCATACTTTATCAGCATCCTTAGGATCGACAAAACCTTCGGGTTGCATGATATACAACTCTTCATCAATGTTGCCATTGAGGAACGCAGTCTTGACATCCATCTGCCATATTTCATAATCATGAAACGCAGCAATTGCTAATAAAATCCGAATGGACTTAAACATCGCTACGGGAGAGAAAGTCTCATCGTAGTCAACACCTTGAACTTGTCGAAAACCTTTCGCGACAAGTCGTGCTTTATAGACGGTAACATTACCATCCGCGTCCGTTTTCTTCTTGAAAATCCATTTGCACTCAACGGCCTTTCGGTCGCTAGGAGGGTCCACCAAAGTCCATACTTGGTTTTCGCTCATGGATCCCAATTCGGATTTCATGGCCTCTAGCCATTTCTCAGAGTCTGGGCTCATCATTGCTTCCTCATAGTTCGCAGGTTCACTGTCTTCTACCAACAAGACAATCAAGACAGGGTTGCCGTACCACTCAGGAGGGGCACGCGACCTTGTCGACCTGCGATGTTCAGTAGTAGCATCGTCCGAACCTTCATGATCCTTGTCATTAGCTTCCTCTATTGTTGGTGCAGGTGGCACTGGAACAATTTCAGGTGCTGCGCTACTCTCCAACTCAAGAGAAGGTTCAACAACCTCGTCTAGATCTACTTTCCTCCCACTCACTTCTTTCGAGAGAAACTCCTCAAGAAAGGATCCGTTCTTTGCGACAAACACTTGCCTTCGGTTCTGTGATAGAAGGTATACCCAATAGTTTCCTTAGGGTATCCTATGAAGACGCATTTCTCCACTTTGGGTTCGAGCTTGTCCGGCATCAATTTCTTGACATAAGCTTCGCATCCCCAAACTTTAAGAAATGACAACTTAGGTTTAGCACCAAACCACAGTTCATACGGTGTCATCTCAACGGATGTAGATGGTACCCTATTTAAAGTGAATGCAGCAGTTTCTAATGCATAACCCCAAAATGATAACGGCAAATCAGTAAGAGACATCATTGATCGGACCATATCTAATAGAGTTCGATTCCGGCGTTCAGACACACCATTGCGTTGTGGTATTCCGGGTGGCGTGAGTTGCGAAACGATTCCGCTTGCTTTAAGATGCGTGAGAAAATCATAACTCAAATATTCACCTCCACGATCGGATCGTAGAAACTTAATTTTTTTGTTACGATGGTTCTCCACTTCATTCTGAAATTCCTTGAACTTTTCAAATGTTTCAGATTTATGTTTCATCAAATAGATATACCCATATCTACTTAAGTCATCGGTAAAAGTGAGAAAATAGCGATATCCACCACGCGTCGAAACACTCATCGGTCCGCATACATCGGTATGTATGATTTCCAACAAGTCCGTTGCTCGCTCCATCATTCCGGAGAACGGGGTTTTGATCATCTTGCCCATGAGGCATGGTTCGCATGTGTCAAATGATTCAAAATCAAGAGACTCCAAAAGTCCATCAGAATGGAGTTTCTTCATGCGCTTTACACCAATATGACCTAGACGACAGTGCCACAAATAAGTAGTATTATCACTATCTACTTTGCATCTCTTAGCCTCAATGTTATGGATGTGTGTTTCCTCCCTTTCGAGATTATAAGAAATAAACCATTCACAGCAGGTGCATGACCATAAAAGATGTTACTCATATAAATAGAACAACCATTATTCTCAGATTTAAATGAATAACCGTATTGCAAGAAAAACGATCCAGATATGATGTTCATGCTCAACACAGGCACATAATAACATTTATTAAGGTTTAAAACTAATCCCGAAGGTAAAACTAAGGAGAGCGTGCCGACGGCCATCACATCAACTCTTGATCCGTTGCCAACGCGCATCGTCACCTCATCCCTCGCAAGCCGCCGTCTATTCCGTAGCTCCTGTTTCGAGTTACAAATATTAGCAACTGAACCAGTATCAAATACCTAGGCACTACAACGAGGGCTAGTAAGGAAAACATCAATAACATGTATATCAAATACACCTTTGATGGTGCCAGCCTTCTTGTCCGCTAAGTACTTCGGACAGTTGCGCTTCCAGTGACCCTTGTCCTTGCAATAGAAGCACTCAGTGTCCGGCTTAGGTCCAGACTTAAGCTTCTTCTTAGCAGGGGCAACGCGCTTGCCGCCGCCTTTCTTGAAGGGCTTCTTTGCACCCTTACCTTTCTTAAAGCTGGGGGGCTTGTTGACCATCAACACATGATTATCCTTTTTGATGTCCACCTCCGTAGCCTTCAGCTTAGCGAAGAGCTCGGTGATCATATCAGTGGAACCAATCTGATTATGAGTCACTACAAAACTTTTGTAGCTGGGAGGGAGTGATTGCAGAACCCTGTCAATCTTGAGCTTCTCTGGAATCTTGCAGTCCAGTTGCTCAAGGCGTTGAGTGTAGCCCGACATCTTTATGGCATGCTCACTAACAGAACTCCCTTCCTCCATCTTGCAGTTAAAGAATTTCTCAGAGATCTCATATCTCTCAGAACGGGCCTGAGTCTGAAACATAGTTTTCAGTTCCTCAAGAATCTCAAAGGGTCCGGGATAATCTTCAAAACAATTTTGAAGGTCTGATTCCATAGCAAACAACATGGTGCTCTTAATCACACCATAATCATCTTTGCGCGACTGATAAACAACTTTCTCATTAGCTGGCGCATCTACAGCAGGGGCGTCACCTAGCGCATCCTCAAGGACATAGTCCTTTTGTCTGCCAGCGAGAATGATTCTCAGATTGCGGAACCAGTTGGTGAAGTTAGACCCATTGTTTCTAAGCTTTTCTTTCTCAGCAAAAATGTTGAAGTTGAAGTTGGACTTAGCCATTGGATCTACAATATTTGCAAGTACAAATTAGACTATGTTCATGATAACTAGTTCAATCTTAATCAAATTACTAGATGAACTCCCACTAAATTCAACATCCCTCAAGTTGTTTAGTGAACATGATCCAAATTCACCACACCTAATCCGATCTTCACGAGAAGAGATGTGGTTTCAATGGTGGACAACGAAGTGTCGATCATATCATTCATATGACTCATGCTTAACCTTTCGGTTCATGTGTTCCGAGACCATGTCTGTACATGCTAGGCTCGTCAAGTCAAACCCAAGTATTTCCGCGTGTGCAAAAACTGGCTTGCACCCGTTGTATGTGAACGTAGAGTTTATAGCACCCGATCATCACGTGATGCTTGAACACGACGAACTTTCGCAACGGTGCATACATGGGGAGAACACAATTTTATCTTGATCTTTAAGTGAGGAATGATCTTATAATGCTACCGTCGCGATCTAAGCATAATAAGATACATAAAAGGATAAACATCCCATGCATATAACTTTATATGACATGGTATAGCCAATCTTCGCGCAATGATCTCCATCTTGTGCTTGTCGGCATGATCTCCATCACTCCACCACGATTGCCTCCACCACGAATAGCAACTACAACTATTGCTAACTACTTAGCGATAAAGTAAAGTTATTACATGGCGTATAAGAAGTTGACACACAGGTCATACACAATTATAAAGACAACCATATGGCTCCTGCCGGTTGTGTACTCATCGACATGCAAGTCGTGAAACATTACAAAACATGATCATTGCATACAACATACACATCACATCTTGGGCCATACCATATCACAGAAAACACTCCCTGCAAAAACAAGTTAGACGCCTCTACTTTGTTGTTGCATGTTTTACGTGGCTTATGGGAGTATCAAGCTAAGAACGATTCTTACCTACGGAAAGCCACAAGGTGATATTATGGTTGCAAAACTCCGGTGTAAATCCCATGACAACTATAGTGAGAGAAACTGGCATCCACCAGCCGCATGTGTGGAACAAGCCACACGTCAAGTGTGGAGCCGGTCTCGCGAACGATGTCGCGTAAGGTTGGCCTGGACCGCTTCGATCTCACTATCCCGCGTCATAAGAAGTACACAAACAAGAGGCTTGCAACAGAAAATATCAACGCCCGCAACAACCATGTTGCGTTCTACTCGTGAAACACATCTACGCATAGATCTAGCTCTGATACCACTGAATGGTTTCGCAGCATAGTAAATCAAAAAAATTCTACGGATGCGAACGGGAAAGCCAAGATCTAATCTAGGAGATGCAAACAACGAGGGGGAATAGATGAGATCTTCATACCCTTGAAGATTTTTGCACAGCGGAACGTTCGACGGAACATGGGTGATGTGGTCGTACTCGCTTCTCCTCCTCGCGATCCGATCCGATCTAACACCGCAAGTGGCGATGCCTCCGAGAGATGCACACGTACGGCACCTCGACGTCTCCTCCTTCCTCGGACCATCAAGTGGGGTGGAGAGATGGATTGGATCTACAACGCGATGGCGCGGTGCAAGCGGTGGAGAGTTTCTGCGGCAGGGCTTCGCCTACACGCAGTCGGGAGGGAGAGAGAGAAGGGGCAGCAGGGCGGCTAGGGTTGAGGAGGAGGTGTGGGGGAGGGGTGATCCCCCAACCCTCTTTATATAGAGGGGTGGGCGGCCAGCCCTAGCCCCTCCCTCAAACCCTAGGCCGGCGGCCAAGGAGGGAGGAGTGGGGGGCAAGTTTCCCCCTCCCTTCTAGAAGCTCCCCTAGGGTTTGCCCTAGGTTTGGCTGGCTAGGCCCTATGGGGCCTTGTGCCCCTGGACCAATGTGGTCAGGGCACTCACTCATAGGCCCATGCCCCCTCCCGGCAAGTGGGTCCACGTTGGTCCCACTCCGGAAGGTTCTAGAAGCTTCCGGTATAATACCGATTAATCCGGAACAATTCTGAACTCCAAAAACTGCATTGCCTTATATGAATCTTATTCTCTGGACCATTCCGGAACCTCTCGTGATGTCCCGGATCCCATCCGAGACTCCGAACAAAAACTCATTAACCAATTATCCAATATATCCTAGCGTCGAGACACGTTAAGTGTGTGACCCTTCGGGTTCGAGAATATGTAGACATGATCTTATATCAATAATCAACAACGGGGTCTGGAAACCCATATTGACTCCTACACATTCATCGATGATCATATCGGATGAACCACGATGCCAGGATTCAATCAATCCCATATATATATATTCCCTTCATCGCGCGATATTTTACTTGCCCGAGATTCGATCGTCGGTACCGTCATACCTAGTTCAATCTCGTTCACAGCAAGTACTTTACTCGTTCCGTAATCCGATATCACTTTGTGATTAACTCCTTAACCACGTGCTTGCAAGCGGTGTTGATATCGATTACCGAGTGGGCCCGAAGTATATCTCTCCGACTTGGGAGGGACAAATCCCATCTCGATACATACAATCCAACAGATACTTTCCGATCACCTGAGAGACACCTTTATGATCACCCTCTCATAGGATGACGTTTGATGACCTCAAAGCTTTCATCCGATACCAGGGAGTTGCATTATCTCATGGTCTAAGGAATACAATATTTGACATAAGAAAAGCTTCACAAAGACGAACACAATGACACGATCTAATTGCTCCGCTTAGTTTGGGTCTGTCCATCATATCATTCTCCCAATGATATGATCTCATTATCAATCGACAACTCATGTCTATGGTTAGGAAACCTTAACCATCATTAATCAATGAGCTAGTCCATAGATGCGTACTAGGGACACGGTGTTGTTCACAAACCACACAAGTATTAAAGTTTCCGCTTAATACAATTCTAGCATGGAATATAAACTTTATCATGAACAAGAATTATAATAATAACATCTTTATTATTGCCTCTAGGGCATAATTCCAACAATAAAGGGGTTGCGTCAGGCTGGGGCCGACATGAGCCCGTTTAGTCCCGAATGGTGTCTTCAATCGGGACTAAAAGTGGGCGACGACACTATATGTCGTGAGTGGACACTATGCCAGTGAGTGGCGACACTGTTTCAGTGGGTGGCGACAATATGACAGGGGTGAGTGTCGACACTATGTTGTGCTGCTTAATCTATAAATAGGCTTCCTTGTAAACTATCAACTGCAAGGAAGATCGTGTGCGAGATCAGGAACACCACTACGGCGGAGCTTCTCGAAGATGTCTTAGGACCTCGTCCTCAGACATCTTCGAGGAGCTCGCCATAGAGGCACTCCCTAATATGTGAAATTAGTTAGCTCCACCAGCATACTAATTTAGCTAGAAAAGATATGAACTGAAAGATGGTGTGCGAGAGCAGGGACACCACTATGGCAGAGCTTCTCGAAGATGTCTTAGGATGCCTCGTCCTCAGACATCTTCGAGGAGCTCGCCATAGAGGCACTCCCTAATTTAATTTGGTAGATCCTTGGTGTGTTCATGTTTTTGTTCTTAATTTCTTGCTTAACTGGCCGATGATTAACTAAAATGCTAGGGCGCCACTATATATATGTGTGTATTCATAGTTTTGGTACTTATTTTTGTTTCAATGGATTTTGTGACGACAGGTAGAAGAAAGAAGAATATTTTGTTGCTCGACGGTGACATGATGCACTGTGAACCGACCGGATTTCAAGACAACGTGTCAAACCAAGATATGTATATAGGATGAACTCATGTATCTATGTGCTTCAATGAATCAAATAAATTTCGAGAACTATATGTGCCAAATTAACCAGATATACAGAGATAGAACCCACACAAAATCTATCCATTTCTAGAGCATGAAATGAGCTAAAACAAGCAATGAGAGATGAAATGATGAAGTTGCTAACCTCTTAGGACCCTTGATAGATGTGGAGCCAAAAAATCTTCACAAATCTTGAGAAAAATGGAGAAGAACTCGAGATTGAGGGAAGAAATTTGAGAGGGATGATTGTGTGAGCTTGAAATGGCTCGGGCTGGGAAGGGGAAGAAGATATAGTCGGGGACTTTAGTCCCGGTTTGAGAAACAAACCGGGGCTAAAGGTCCACGCATCTGCTCTTTTCCAGCGCCAGACCCTTTAGCTCCGGTTTGTTAAACGAACCGGGACTAAAGTTCACATACGAACCGGGGCTAATGTCTTCTGGTCCCTGCGGCCGTTTCTAGCCGTTGGGACCAGGACATTAGTTCCGGACTAATTCTCTGGACCAAAGGTCCGTTTTCTACTAGTGAAGGTGACATAATTTATTCCTTGATTAGTTTGACGACTTATAAAAGTGAACGAAGGGAGTAGTAACTTGAAATAGTGCTCAACTTTCACACAACAAATGTAAATTTAATTTTGTTTTCATATTTGACATCCTCATGACGAACTCTTCAAAATGAGTCTAATATTCAATATATTAAAATTCATTTCAAACTTTTTTGGATCTATAAAGTTCTTTGTTATGTGAGATATGGATCTATAATGTTCAGACACCTTGCACATAAAGTTCGTATTAAACTGTATTGAATCTATAAAGTTCCAACACCTTATATGCAGTTGTGTAATAAATGGTGATCCAGATTCGTTTCATATAAGACCCATTGACTCAAATCACAACCAACATGGACGGACAGGATAGGTATTGCACGCCGAAGCCATTCCTAATTCTCTGGGTCGAAGCAAAAATAAGGTTAACCAAACACACCTTTAAAAGTATCCAATATACAGTTACGATAAATTGACAGCTAGGGTCCTAATCGTATGTAAACAGAAATGCTACTACAAGGAAGTCCATAAATTGTGTCCACAACGGTCTTTTTTTCTGTTCCGTATGTAAACAGAAATGCTACTTTTTTTCCCCCTCCCTCCTAATCCTCTCCCCCTCCGCCGCAGCTGGCGTGAGCCGCCGAGCGCGGCCTGGATGGTGCCGGCGGTGGCACCCCTGCCTCTACCCCCTCGTGCTGAGGGCGCGCGCGGGCGTCTCTCCCTCGAGCGGTGCTGCTCGGGCGGCTTAGGCGCGGTTCCGGCCGAGGAGCGACCACACGGCGGCGCTGTTTTCCGCGGGGCAGCGTTGGGAGCAGCGGGGCGGCGTTCGGAGCAGCGGGACGGCGCGCAGCGGCTGGGTGGCAGCCGGCCGCCTCAGATCTGTGGCCCTACGAGGCCCATCTGGGCCAGCGGCGGGCCGTCCTGCTGGTGACGATGTAGCTTCCTGGATGGCGGCGACGGTAGCACGATGATAGGGACGGTGGCGACAGTGACTGGCTTGTTGCAGCGTGGCGGCGACTTTACGGGCCCAATCAGGGCTTGGCTGGACCCTATTAGGACTGGTATGCTCTTGCGGGCTTTACGGGTTCTCGGACCTGGCCGGGCCTAACTAGGACTGGTGTGTCCTGCTGCCGCGTCTGGTCGACTACCGCCGAAGGCGGTGGAGGTAGTTCCCTCCGCCACGGTCGTAGTGTTGTCGGCCCTGATTCTGGCTACCATTCACCTCCGTCCGGCCACATGTTGATAGCTTCGGTGAGATGATGTTGACGGCGGCTTTGGGACCGTAGTGGCGCATGCTTGTGGGCGGCAAGTTTGGTGGCAGAGGCTTCGACCTCGCAGGGCTCCAGAGCTATAGATCGTCCGGGTAGTGGATAGGGTTTTTCGGGAGAAATCCTTGTCGGCTCGTTCGACACCGACGTGATGCCGCCTGCGGGTGGCACCATTCCTTATTGGAGGGCGTCGTGGCTACCCTTCCTCCACTTTCTCCCGTGTACCGGGGGAAACCCTAGGACCAGTCCGCTGGCCCGGGCAGCAGCGTCGTAGCTTCCTTCTTAAAGGTGTTGCTTGGTATTTGATGATCTTGTGCTAGGAGCGTGGTGGAACATCTTCGGAGGGCGCAGCGGTGTCGGGTCTCCTTCGCTTAGTCGATTCGCCTTTTCTTGTTTCTTTTTCTTTTCCTTTGGGCTTGTATTTGCTGCTGCCCAGCACTCTGTTCGTTTTGAGACTCGTTGTATCATGTGGTTGCTATATAAATATAGCGGGGCAAAAGCCTATTTCGAGAATTGTGTCCACAACCGACAGTGGGAATTCGTATTGTCGGACCATGTAGGGAGAGAACGTTGGTCGAGTATACTGTATACTCGAAGTACGTAGACATCAGGAGAAGGAGTCCTTGCCGTGCTGGAGTACGTAGAAGTGTAGAACCCGATTTTGACATGTTTGTCGGGTCCAACTCTAAGCGTTGGTGACAAACCGACATATACGCCAACAAATATCATGTCTCGCAAACCACCCAGGACGTAGCTAGGATATCGATCGTCGATGGACGCCAAAACACTACTAGGTCCCGGCGGCGCCGCGGAGGACAACGACGACGACATCATCAGCAGCCTTCCCGACGACGTGCTCCTGCGGATCCTCAGCTTCGTGCCAAGACCCGAGGATGCCATCAACACGAGAGCCCTCTCGCGGCGGTGGCGGCACGTCTGGCTCTGCCGCCCGGACTTGTCCTTCTCCGACATCGGCAAGACGCCAACGACGCCGGGTCTCGTCGAGCTGGTCGACGCGGCGCTCGCTCACAGCCACGACACCCTCACGATCTGCATCCAGCATCCTCGCCACAAGCTCCTCGCCAACGCGTGGCTCCAGCAGGCCGCGGAGCGCGTGCACGGCAAGATCAGCCTCAGGCTGGACGACGACTCCTCTACAACAGTTGAGGGCTACCAATGGCCTCCGCGCGGGGTCAGCAAGGTCGTGCTGGACCTTCCGTGCGGCGGCGGTGCGAGGACGGCCGCCATGTCGTTCCGCTCTTATTCCATAGACGACAGGAAAACGCCAACCCTTAGACTCCCATCGGCGCCGGCGGTGAACAGGAACAGCTCGTTGACGGATCTGGAGCTAGTGACTATTCGGCTGGAGGGCGGCGGGCTCTCGGATTTACTGTCCTCGTGCGGCCAGCTGCGAAGGCTTCTCATACATTTCGTCTGGGTGATGGAAGAGCCTGTTTATCCTCCGCATAAACAGGCTCTTCGGCAAACGTGATGACAAGTTGGTGGGTAGATTCTGCACTCCCTGCCTCGAGGAGCTAGAGTGGTCCTTCAGCACCTTCCTACCCAAGAGGAGGGCTGAGTTCCTTTGCAGCATGGACACGGTCCGCCGGCTCAACGTCGGCCTATTTACGCACGCCGAAACATATGAATCCCACCTCGGCGCTTGGCTTCTACGGAACTGCACCGGCGTCCGCCGCCTCGATATTACACTACGGAATAACACCGAGGTGGGCAAAAGTTAAAAGTTTTGAATTCGCATATATACATACACAAGTCATCATGATGAGTATTTATTAGTGCAATTAATCTTTAACCAGTATATATAATATGTATGTGCCCGTATATATGCAGAACGTTGCAGATAATGATGATGTGGTGAACTTGATGAAAGAACTACCCAAACTTGGCAGTGTCACTCACCCGAGAGTCACCACAGCAGGAGGATGGAGGTACCCGCACATGTTCGGAGCAAGTACAGCAGAACTACTCTCGAGGTGCTGCCAGCTCGACGTCCATGCAAGAAGCCCCTCGGTAAGTTTGTAACCGTTTTATACTACTAGTATATGTTCACTATCTTTACAATCAGGGGCGGAGACAGGGAGGGGCGAGCACGGGCAGCGCCCCCTATGATTTAGTTTTTGTAACTAAAATTATCCATCAAAATACTATTTGTATGATGTTTTATCTATTTTAGTCCCCCCTAATCAAACTTATAACACTAGTACACTCTAATTGTCTCCCTCAACGATAAATTCTAGCTCCGTCCCTGTTTACAATACATTGTATCATGTATTAATCTTATAGTTTTATTATATTTATTGTTTTATAGGATCTCGATATAAAATTGTGTACAAGATATTTGTACATTTTTTTTTAGTTTTAGGTGCCATGATATTGTATCTTACCTACTCCCTCTGTTTCAGTTTAACAGAAAAACCTAGTTTTAAAAAATTTGACCACTAATTTTGTCAAACAAATATGAGATAAGTCATAAAAACTATACCATTGGATTCATATTCAAAATAAGTTTGCAATGATATAATTTTTGTGACATGTATCTCATATTTTATTGACAAAATTAGTGGTCAAAGTTTTACTTAAACTAGACAATCGTCCTGCTAAGTCCTGCTAATCTAAAACGGGGAGTATGCATAGAATGCATGATATTACCTATATATGATATCCGCACTATGACTAGTCTAATGTTATTATTATGCATGTTAAGTTGGCAAAAAGCTTACTACGTGACACAACAATTATGTATACCATGTCATAACATGTAGAATTAGACTATTTAGTGATAAAATCAAGGCAATCGTGATACTAGTAGTACTAGATGATGTTATACATTACAAAGGTAGTCATATTAGTGTACGATACTTTCCACTATGACTAGCCTAAGTAGGAGTAATTATATAGGAAATATGACTAACGAGTAAGTTCAACTAAAATACTACTCCATTCGTCTTATAACATATATAATATTTCCTTCGACCCATATTAGTTGACTCATCTAGACAAATCCAAGTCAAGTAGTATGAGTCGGAGGGAATAACATTTTATATTATAGGACAATGTGAATAGCGTGTAGCTATAGTTAGTGGCGGACCTAGGACACCTAGAACAGAATAAACAAAGGGCCACTCTAGACATGAGTGTATATGTAAGCTAGGATTAGCGGGTGCACCACTATAGTGACTTTGTAACTAGGTAAGGTAAAAAAGAAGTTACTCCGTTTTAGATAATGTCGCGATAGCAGTGACACGGGAAGATTTTTGAAATACCCTATATGCAATCAGATGCTCCATTATCATATAATTTTAAGCTAATATATACACTTAAAATGTCTGCAGTGGTCTAATGTGTGCCCGAGAAACTGCCCGTGCAAGAAACCACTGAAATGGAAGAAGAGGAAGCCCAGCCTGGATTTCCTAGAACATGTTGAGATCTACTACAACAAGTATAGGGTCGATTGGATTGACGACCTCCACATTCTACTGAGGCGCTCCAGCAAGGCCAACGTGAAGATGCATGATCGTCCGGAAACATGAGAATTGTCTATGTGAAAGGAGAACTCGCGCTGGCCACCGAAATATTGGGGTGGGAATCAAAGGGTATTGTCACAAGTCCATGTAGTATCTGTTTTATTTATCGCTCGTGAGGCTATTGATTTATTCCGATAAGAGGCACATTTCTTTTTAGAAAAGAGCATATATTAGTACAGGGCCAGCTCTATATTTTCACGGGCCCTGGGGCAAAGACGATAGTAGGGCCCCTAAGACCAATCTATATATGGGCCCCTAAGACCAATCTATATATACGCATAACTAGAGTATGTGCTTATTTTCACTTGCAAACGCATAACTAGAATTGAATCATGGATTAGATAAAGGATCAAGCGAGGATTAAATCTAGAGACATGAAATTACAGACTGACTCGCCGGTGCAGGTGAGCAGCCGATCAGCAAGAGTGTGATGGCCGATGGAGCACCAACTATGCCGCCTATTGTCTGTCGAGGAAGAGGGCGGCCAGATGAGGATAAATCGCAAGCAGACGAACAACCTATATAACAGAATAAAAGTCGAATCCCAGCTCGCGAAGATAAAAAGTCGAATCGTATGTGTTTCCTGGCTAAGCTGACTTCTCCCGCCTCCCCATTTGCTGGACCTTTGTGGTATTTTTTCCAGCCCATTATAAAATAGAAGAGCATGGGTATAGCAAAGATTCGATATTGGGCCCCCTCCAGACATGGACCCCTGGGCGTCGCCCAAGGTGGCCATGGGTCAGAGCCGGGCCTGCTCATGCCCAGAAGAGGACTATTAACTAGTACTAGTACTTGAACCATTGGAGACCAACACGAGCTGCAGCAAAGGCAGCAAGGGTCGATAGCAACAGTGTGCACTAGAGGACGATAGCTTCGACGGGGCAATCCGTCTGCCAGGCGGTTCTCGTTCCTGATGGCAACCATCGGTCTACACGACGCTGCTCGACCCTTGCTCGACCCTCGGGGCGACGGTGTCCAAGAGCAATGGCTCGAGGCGAGGCATGTACGATGTCGACGCCCCACCATAGTGGTCGACAAGGCACCTGGCACGACAGCCTCTAACACGAAATCCTAGAAGTCATCGACGAGATTGTTGTGCGTGAAGAGAAAAGATAAAAATAAAGGAGGGAGAAAAGAGGAGAGAGAAGTAGTGGAGGTTGGCGAGGGATTTGTTTGACCGGCAACTGCCCAGTTAGGATGTGGGAACCGAGACACTGCTCGTCTCGCCCCATTCTAGACCCAAATTTGCTCTAGAAATGGAGGTGCCTGCGCAAAAAAAAAATAGAAAAACCAAAATAAGGATACCTGTTGGGTGCTAGGTTTTGTCCGCAGGACAGAAACGGAGATGAAAAAACAAAATGGGGATGTCCATTGTAGTTTACCTAAGATGGATGAAGACTTTTTGTCCTAAGAGCAAATACAATATGAAACTTATAGCCCGCATATGTGGTACTTTGGCCTATGTGGAGGAGAGTGACAAACAAATATGAGGGGATCGGACTATGATGCTAGAGCCCTCCTCTACACGTGCTCCTAGGAAAATACAATGAACTAGGTGGATAGACGAGCTTCGCCTCGCCGTCTGCAATACGGGTCACCCAGTACATAACCTCATGGAGAACCGAACTTAAGTTAAAAACTCTAATAATACTTTGTGCAATTTTTTATGAACCATTTATCTAATATATACACCGACAAATGGTCTTAAATTCATTTAACACCAAGGGTATAAGTGATACACTGATCGAGGAAAAAACATATTGACGAATCAAGAAACTAATGGAATGCCATAATCGGAAAATGCAACAAGACATATAACAAATGTTGCATCTCAGCTCTACTCCAATAGAATTTCGTCGGCTCCACTAAACTCTCACCTTTTCCATATATGCACATAATTTTCACACCGTGTGGAGTGTGTGCCTCCAAATGTCCTATTATCAACATCCATGGTTCGACACCTAGGTCACATGTCAATGATTTATTCAGTGTAAACATCTACAAAATGCTTACAGTTTAGACTGCTCAATCTGCAACTGTATAATTTTTTGTTTATTCTGTATCTATTGGTTTCCTCGATAAAGTGTGAGGTGTTCTATCTGCATGCAACTAAGAGATATAAGGTTTAGGTCTATCTACATCTGTATGATTTTGTGTTGAATCTAAACTTTAGGGGTTTGGGTGCATGTAAAAAGAATAGGCACATTGACTACAACAAAATCTTCTCAAACAAATCTTTATCACACAATGCTATATGCACACAGAGCATTTTTGCGTAACCAAATAGCATTATAAGTTTATTACTGTAACATGCACCACACCTTTATGCAACCCAAATGCTAACAAATACACCATTCATATCTGATGAATCATATGTTTGTTCTTCACTATGAGGACCATAAAAAGAGGACCATATGCTCGTATTTCACCAAGAGGACCATACAAAAGAGATGGTATTCATCTCACCCTAGAGCTCTCTTACACTACCTTTTGCATCGATTGTTGGGAATATCACCGGACCATTACATAAACTATAAAATACTCTATGTAACCATGGTGATTTATATTGCTGCAACTAAAAGCTCACATGTTGTACCTTGTGGTTCTTAATTTGATGTACAAAAATAATACTGATGTATATTACTTTGTGTTACTAATCTGGCTGTCAAAGAAAATAAAGCCAACCTTGAAAAGGACCTGTGAATCCGACCTCCTAATTCCCAGATCACAGCTAGCCGCACAAGAACTTCCCATTTATAAGAGTTCAATGACATGCCCTTCAGCAATATCTCTTCCACTACTTAGATAGGCGTCTACATGGAGTATGCAAGATCATGAGAAGTACACGATAGTAGCCACATCTGCTTTACCTATGCTTGAGGCACAAAAGAAAGAACTACCAATCAGTGAAATTTAGAATAGACAAAACATAGTACATAAAAACAGATCTACATGGAAAGAGGACTACCCATAATTCAGATGAATCAGTTCTGTAGAAGAATCGAGCAAATACACACCAATTGCACAGGACAACATCAAATGGTTTTTCCCAATAATCATGGACATATAAAAAATCTATTTTGCCTGATCAAGATTGCAAATGGAAAATCATTTAAGAGAAGAACTTGCTAACCGATAGCCTGACAAATAGCTCCATGGTAGCCCGCAGCCTACAACCAGGACCCCCTGACAATATGCACTCAAGTTGCAAGGAGTCTTTGGTCTTATGAACATAATTGTTTTGCAATAATCTAATGTTAATAAATAGGTGGTTACTTTTCCAACAAAACTTGCAAGTACAAAACATATCAGTTAAAGGAAAAACATACTCATCTATAGGATCATGTTTGTATTAATAACCGAGCCATAAAACAAATACCAAGTCTCTTGGCTGTACTATCCCGCAGCTAATAATTATGAACTATTCAAAGAGACGAATGGAGAGAAGCGATGGATACCGTAGTCTCAATCCAGGATACATTCTGCGGCATCATATTTCTCAGCAGCATACAATCAAACACCTTCCGCGCTTCCTTCGTGACGCACAACTCTGCACAGATCCTGAGCCTGACGAAACCAGACGTAGGCATCCGCAAATACCCCAGCCTTGAGAGCCTTCACATGGACCTGCCGCACGGATCCTAGGTGGTTGCTGCATCACAGAGAGATGATGGAGTACTATCCATATATGGTCTTGGACACAGCCGCTAGGGCCAAGAGAGGGAGTGTGGTCATGCTCTTCCCGTAGAGCAACGTTTAGGTCGACGGGCCGCAAATCGGCGCCTCCTCCGGGTGTTGTCCTGATGCGGCGCCTCCACTCCATCCACACAACCTTGATCCACTCCGGCGACGCCGCGACTACGCTACACTCCCACACTTGGACCTGGGTTGTCGGGTCCGTCCTCCTGCACAGCCTCGCCCCGAGCCGCGACCCGAGCCACGATAAGGCAAGAAGCGAGCCAGGGGCTCCTTGCCCAAATCCGGCAGCGAAGAAGTCGAGCTCCCCAGCCAGTCCTCCATCACTTCCAAGCCTCTGAGCAGCGCCAGTCTTCTCCCACGAGTGCAGAAGGTTTGTGAAGATTTTGGGAGGGGCGTGGTGAGATGGTAGTCGATGGGGCGCGGCGCCGGGGGCCGGATTGGGGTTGGCGCCAGCGTGGACTGACCCAGAGCAGTTCGTCCTCATGCCTCCTCTGCACAGGATCACTCCACCATACCCTCCTGAACCGATGCATCCCGCAGCGCCTCGTCTCAAGTTGATCGGCCGGCGGCAGGAAATCCTAGCGTGGAGATCGGGAGGAAGTTTTCTTTTTGAGGAATAGCTCGGGAGGAAGATGATTCGTTTTGACTTTTGAGGAGAGATGGAGTGAAAGAGGGAGGGTGTGTGCGGGTCTGGGTTCAAGGTTCCGGGTATGCCGGGCAGAGTGAGCGGTATAGGCCCAGTACACCGCGCACGACAGATGCCTTAGGGGGCTAGCTTTTGCTCCCGCTTAAGCTTATAGATAGTGTCAAGAAAGAGATAGAGAGAAAGTTGTAGAAACAAAAATCTAATAGCCAACATTACAACCAACACTATTATGTGAGTTGTTGGGTCGCGTAAAGATTAAAAAAAAATCTATGTGGAACTCTCAAGTTATAGCCGACGTAGAAAGCCATGGGGATTATCGCTAGACGTGCAGATACGGAATATCAATGAAGCGTGTCGAAATAGTGCAATCTCACAATTCGATCTGATCCGACAATCGTCGAAGTGTTGAGCATACAACACCTCTGCTGATACCCACACGTGCAAGGAGAAGCACTGACGGTGGAATGCTAGGTCCGATGTGTCGACTAGACTGAATGGATGTCGACTAGACTGAATGGATTTCCAACGCATGGAAGTATCTAACCGTGCTCCTTGGGAGTCCCGCGCCCCACTCTATATATAGAGTGACAGTGGGCTACACAACACTTGTGGTCCATTCACTATAGCCCTATTCTTGTCACTGCGAGTCCAACTCACTAATTCAGTCCGTGTCCGGTTCAGTTCCAACCCGAATGACATACTTCTCAGTCGGATTCATATCTGACTTGCTCTCACTCTTAAGTGTAAGACCCACAGGCTCGTGACGACTTGGACACGATTATATTCTGACTCACAATCGATCAATTGGTAGCAGCTCCTAACAGAATGTGCCGAATCCCAAGTGCCATAGAGCCATGACGACATTCCTTTCAATGCAACTTACGTGCGAGTCCCTTTTGCCTCACGATATACTTTTCAAGCTATAGATGAATCATCGTCATACCTTTAATAGCTCAACTCTCTTCTCGATCTGTGGTATGTGATTCATTCGACTAACTCTTAGTCGATCTACTCGGTTAATACTTAATCGAGTCACACATGACCATGTTTTCCAAATCATATCATCCGAAAGGGCCCAGAAAATATCTCTCCGGTCAAAGGAGAAAATCTCACCTGGGTTATCCACATCACACAACTTAATTCTCGGCTGACCAGAATCTGCCTTCATAACTGCCATGTGACGAAACAACATTTGTCAGAACCTTAGTCGGTCGATCCACAACTCAGATTGTGTGATAAGCTCTGTTGGAGATATGCCCTAGAGGCAATAATAAATATAGTTATTATTATATCTTTGTGTTTATGATAAATGTTTACATTCATGCTATAATAGTATTAACAAGGAAACATTAATACTTGTGTGATTTGTAAACTAAATTAGAGTTCCTAGTAAAGCCTCTTTATAATACTAGCTTGTTGGTTAATAAATTATTGTGGTTTCCCTATCATGGACATTGAGATGTTATTAACAACAAGATCATATCGTTAGGAGAATGATATGGTGGACATACTCCTATAGATAAGCGTAGCATAAAGATCAAGTCATTTTAATAGTTCAATTGCTATATGCTTTCTGATACATAGTAATCTGATTCCTTCGACCATGAGATCATGCATATCACCTTCACCGGAAGGATGCTTTGATGACATCAAACACCACACCGTAACTGGGTGGCTATAAAGGTGGCATTGAGTGTTCGGAAAGTATTGGTTGAGACACATGGATCAAGAGTGGGATTTGTCCATCCATATGACGGATAGATATACTCTGGGCCCTCTCGGTGGAATGTCATCCAATTAGCTTCCAAGCATGTGACTGGCTCACAAGGGATCACATATCACGGGAACGAGAAAAGAGTACTTATCAGTAACGAGGTTGAACTAGGTATGCAGAGATACCGACGATCATAACCTCGGATAAGTAAACTATCGTGAGACAAAGGGAAATTGATATCGTATGTAAGTGGTATATTCGATCGCAAAGTAATCGTAGAAATATGTGGGAGCCATATGAATTTCCAGATTCCTCTATTGGTTATTGTTCGGAGAAGTGTCTCGATCATGTCCGCATAATTCACGAACCGTAGGGAGACACACTTAAGGATTCGACGTTGTTTGAGTAGTTATGGAATGATGAGTAAGAGGCCGAATATTGTTCGGAGTCTCGGATGAGATCCGGGATATCACAAGGAGATCCGGAATGGTCCGGAGAATAAGATTCAAATAAGGAAAGTCCTGTTTCAGGGTTGGAGAATGGTCCCGGTGTTTTCATCGGGAATGATCTAGAAGGTTCCAAAATGTCCAGCACTCTGGAAGGGAAGGGTACATGAATGTGTCATATCAAGTTGGAATGATTGCATCATGTACTAGGTGTCATCGCTGAACAAAATAAAGGGTTTAATCAAATCCTAGTTTGAAAAAGTCAAACGCCAATTTGAAAAGTCAAACGGCTATTTTGGGAAGTGGAGGGGAAGGTGGGAACCGAGTTGGGGAGGAGTTCCTCCCCTCCACCGCCAGCCCACCTTGGAAGCCGAGTTGGGGAGGGACTCCCCTCCCCTGGCGCGCCCCCTCCACCTATATAAGGAGGGGCAGGGATGCCCCTCCTAGCACACAACACCTCCACCCAAAACCCTAGCTCCAAGCCGCCGCCGCCCTCCATAGCCGCCGCCGGCCTAGAGCAACTCACCGTCGCCGCCTAGCTAACCCTAGCCACCGGCAAAGCCTCCTCCTTGGTGTGTCTAAACCCTAGATCGCCGAGGAGCTCTCTCATAGTCCACCATACTCGCTCCGGCTTAAGGCGAAGCCCTGCGAGATCTCACCTCTACTTCCTGTACCACGCCGTCGTGCTGCCGGAATCACGAGGAGAGTGCTACAACCTTCGCTGCCTGTTGGAACAAGGGAGAGGAAGGTCTCCATCGAGTACCGAACGTGTGACCGACTGCGGAAGCGCTGCCGGAACGCAGCCGAAAGGATCGTCTACGCGATCTTGAGATCGGGAAGAGTACGACTACATCACCCACGAGAATCCGCTCTCGTTAAACACTTTGGAATCTTCGAGGGTGAGTTATTCCATCGACTCGTTGCTACAATCTAGTAGATAGATCTTAGCTTGTTTGTTTGTATGCGGTAGAAATTTTTTGTTTTCCATGCTACGAAACCCTACAGTGGTATCAGAGTCGTGTCTATATGTAGATCTGTTGCACGAATAGGACACAATGGTCATTGTGGGTGTTGATGCTTTTATTGTCGATTGCTTCTTGTGTACTTTGCATCTTGCGGGATGGTGGGATGAAGCGGCCCGGGCTAACCTTACATGACATCGTTCATGAGACTTGCTCCACGCTTGACATGCAACTTGTATTGCATAAGTGGCTTTGCGGGTGCCTGTTTCTCCCAACATAGTTAAGATTCAATTTACAACGGGTGATTGGCAATACTAGTAGCAATGTTGTGGTTCTTGTTCGTAAGTTAGAACGACACTTATTGAAAGCCCCAAACCACGTAAAACATGCAAAGAAAATAGAAGCGTCTAACTTTGTTTTGCAAGGGTGTGCTGTGATGTGATATGGCCATGATTGTGATTATATTTGATGTATGCAATGTTCCTTGTTGTAAGTTGGCAACCGGCAGGAGCCATATGGTTGTCTTTAATTTCTGTTAAGACCCGCGTGTCTATTCAAAGTAGTTGTGATAGTTAAAGCTGGTGGACGACAACCATGAAGCGGCGTCATTGACCTTGATGCAATACCGGTGATGATGGAGATCATGTTCGTGCTTGAAGATGGACATCGGAAGCACAAAGA
Organism: Avena sativa; assembly: GCA_916181665.1. Taxonomy (NCBI): domain Eukaryota; kingdom Viridiplantae; phylum Streptophyta; class Magnoliopsida; order Poales; family Poaceae; genus Avena; species Avena sativa. The sequence goes on along the minus strand of OV702293.1, from coordinate 439,826,203 downwards.
AGAAAGGCCATATCATATCACATATTATGAATTGCATGTGATGTTAATCCTTTATGCATCTTGTATTGCTTAGTTAACGACAGTAGCATTATAAGATGATCCCTCATGCACATCAATTTCAAGTTTTAAAGTGTTCACCCTTAGTAAGCACCGTTGCTAAAGCTTGTTGTTTCGAAGCACCACGTGATGATCGGGTGTATTAGATTCCGCAAGTGTATACAACGTGAGCAAGCCAGATTTGCTCATGCGGAAGCTAAGGTTTGATCTTGACGAGCCTAGCATGTACAGACATGGTCTCGGAACACGGATCACCGAAAGGTAAAGCATGAATCATATAGTAGATGTGATGAACATGTCGATTGTTCGCCATTGAAGCTACATCAACTCTCGTGATGATCGGTTTTGATGTGGTGGATTTGGTTCGTGTGATCACTAAAACAATGTGAGGGATATTGTTTTGAGTGGGAGTTCACCTAGATTAATTTAACTATTAATTAGAACTCAATTTGTCATAAACTTAGTCTAAACTATTGCAAATATGTTGTAGATCAATGGCGGCCCCTACCATCAATTTTAATGCGTTCCTAGAGAAAGAAAAGTTGAAAACAAAGGAAGCAACTTCGCGGATTGGTTCCACAATTTGAGGATTGTCCTCACAGCTGGTAATTTGACCTATGTGTTGGATGCACCGCTAGGTGACCCACCTGCAGCTACTGCTACCGATGAAGTAAAGAATGTTTACCTCACTCGGAAGACTCAGTACTCCACAGTTCAATGTGCTATCTTGTATGGTTTAGAATCGGAGCTTCGGAAAAGGTTTGAGAATTCAGACCCACATGATATTGTCCGAGATCTCAAATTGATCTTTGAGACTCATGCGTCAATTGAGAGCTATGAGGCTTCTGAAAAGTTCTTTAACTGCAAGATGGAAGAGGGCAGCTCCGTCAGTGAGCATGTGCTTAAGATGTCTGGGCACGCAAACAAACTTCAAAGCTTGGGCATAGTGATTCCTAATGCTTTGGGGATTTACCGTGTCCTCCAATCACTACCACCAAGTTACAAGAACTTTGTGATGAACTACAACATGCAAAACATGAACAAGACGTTGCCAGAACTCTTCGCCATGTTGAAATCTGCAGAAGTGGAGATCAAGAAAGAGCACCAAGTGTTGTTGGTCAATAAGACCACCAAATTCAAGAAAGGCAAGTCTAAGCAAAAGGGAAACTTCAAGAAGGGTGGTAAGAAAGTTACCACGCCTACGAAGAAGATCAAGGCTAGACCTAAGCCTGATACTGAGTGCTTTTACTGCAAGGGAGAAGGTCACTAGAAGCGGAATTACCCAAAGTACTTGGCGGATTTGAAGAACGGCAACATCAAGAAGAAAGGTATATCCGATATACATGTTATTGATGTGTATCTCACTAGTACTCGTAGTAGTGCCTGGGTATTTGATACTGGTTCGGTTGCTCATATTTGTAACTCGAAACAGGTGCTGCAGAATAAACGGAAGCTAGCGAAGAACGAGGTGACGATGCGCGTGGGAAATGGATCAAAGGTTGATGTGATCGCGGTCGGCACGCTACCCCTTCATCTACCATCGGGATTAGTTTTATACTTAAATAATTGTTATTTGGTGCCTGCGTTAAGCATGAACATTATATCAGGATCTTGTTTATTGCGAGACGGTTACTTGTTTAAGTCCGAGAATAATGGTTGTTCGATTTATATGAGTAATATGTTTTATGCACATGCACCTTTGATAGATGGTCTATTATTATTGAATCTCGATAGTGGAAATACACATATTAATAACATTGAGGCTAAACGTTTGAAAACGAGCGATAACTCGACCTATATGTGGCATTGTCGTCTTGGTCACACTGGAGTGAAGCGTATGAAGAAACTCCATTCCGATGGACTTATTGAATCACTTGATTTCGAATCACTTGAAAGATGCGAAGCATGTCTGATGGGAAAAATGACTAAGACTCCATTTTCTGGTATGATGGAGCGAGCTACGGACTTATTGGAAATCATACATACTGATGTGTGTGGTCCAATGAGTGTAGCATCGCGTGGTGGTTATCGTTATGTTCTTACCTTCACGGATGACTTGAGTAGATATGGGTATATCTATTTCATGAAACATAAGTCCGAGACTTTCGAGAAGTTTAAGGAATATCAAAGTGAGGTTGAGAATCAATGTAACAAGAAGATTAAATTTCTACGTTCTGATCGTGGAGGTGAATATCTAAGTTACGAGTTTGGCGAGCATTTGAAGAAATGCGGAATACTTTCACAATTGACACCGCCGAGAACACCACAACGTAATGGTGTGTCCGAACGTCGTAATCGAACTCTCTTAGATATGGTTCGTTCTATGATGTCACTTACAGATTTACCGCTATCATGGGGTTATGCATTAGAAACAGCCACATTCACTTTAAATAGGGCACCATCTAAATCCGTTGAAACGACACCGTTTGAATTATGGTTTGGGAAGAAACCTAAATTGTCGTTCCTTAAAGTTTGGGGTTGCGAAGCCTATGTAAAGAAGTTACAGTCGGACAAGCTTGAACCCAAAACGGAAAAATGCGTCTTCATAAGATACCCGAAGGAAACTATTGGGTATACCTTCTATCATAGATCCGAAGGCAAAATCTTCGTTGCCAAGAATGGATCCTTTCTAGAGAAGGAATTTCTCTCGAAAGAAGTGACTGGAAGGAAAGTAGAACTCGACGAGGTTGTCGAACCTTCTCTCGAAATTGCGAGTAGCGCAGCACCGGAAGAAGTTCTTGTGGTGCCTACACCAGTAAGAGAGGAAGCTAATGATGATGATCATGAAACTTCGGTTGAAGTTGCTACAGAGCCTCGCAGGTCAACGAGAACTCGTACCACTCCTGATTGGTATGATCCCGTTATGAGTGTCATGTTGGTGGACAACACCGATGACCCTGAGACATATGAAGAAGCGATGATGAGCCCAGATTCCAATAAATGGCAAGAAGCCATGAAATCCGAGATTGGATCCATGTACGAAAACCAAGTATGGACTTTGGTAAACTTACCAGATGGCCGGAAGGCTGTCGAGAACAAATGGATTTTCAAGAAGAAAACAAATGCTGATGGTAATGTAACCGTCTATAAAGCTCGACTTGTCGCAAAAGGGTTTCGACAAATTCAAGAAGTTGACTACGATGAGACTTTCTCACCAGTAGCGAAGCTAAAGTCTGTGAGGATTATGTTAGCAATCGCTGCATATTATGATTATGAGATATGGCAGATGGATGTCAAAACAGCGTTCCTCAATGGAGACATTGATGAAGAGTTGTATATGATGCAACCCAAAGGTTTTGTCGATCCTAAAGATGCTAACAAGGTATGCAAACTTCAACGATCCATCTATGGATTGAAGCAAGCATCCCGAAGTTAGAATCAACGTTTTGATAAGGTAATCAAAAGTTTTGGTTTTATACAAACTTATGGAGAAGCTTGTATTTACAAGAAAGTGAGTGGGAGCTCTGTAGAATTCTTAATACTATATGTAGATGACATATTGTTGATTGGGCATGATGTAGACCTTCTTAATAGTGTCAAGGAATATTTGAATAATAGTTTTTCAATGAAGGATCTTGGCGAAGCAGCTTACATATTAGGCATAAAAATTTATAGAGATAGATCGAGACGCCTAATATCATTGTCACAAAGTACATATTTGGACAAAGTTCTAAAGAGGTTTGGAATGGAAGATAGCAAGAAAGGGTTCTTGCCCATGTTGCCCAATACGAGTTGAGTAAAACTCAAAGTCCGACAACGGCAGAAGATAGAGAAAGGATGAGTAAGACTCCCTATGCCTCAGCCATAGGATCTCTAATGTATGCCATGCTATGTACTAGACCCGACATTGCATATGCTGTTAGTTTAACTAGCAGATATCAAAGTGATCCAGGAGTGGATCATTGGACAGCGGTCAAAAACATCCTTAAGTAATTGAGAAGAACTAAGGATATGGTTCTTTATTATGGAGGTGATGAACAACTCGTTGTTAATGGTTACACCGATGCTAGTTGGAACACCGATCCGGATGATTCTAAATCACAATCTGGATACGTATTTACTTTGAATGGTGCAGCAGTTAGCTGGAGGAGTGCAAAGCAAAGCGTTATGGCGAGATCTTCAACTGAATCAGAATACATGGCTGCTTCGGAGGCTTCACAAGAAGCGATATGGATGAAAGAGTTCATTACAGAGCTCGGTGTGGTTCCTAGTGCGCTGGACCCAATGTCAATCTACTGTGGTAACATGGGCGCCATAGCCAATGCGCAAGAACCAAGGTCACACAAGAAGCTGAAGCACATCAAGCTACGTTTTCACGCTATTCGAGAACATGTCCAAGATGGGGACATAAAGATTTGCAAAGTACACACATATCTGAATGTGGCGGATCCGTTGACTAAACCTCTCCCGAGGGCAAAACATGACCAGCACCAAACTGCCATGGGTGTTCGGTATATTACCATGTAATCTAGATTAGTTGACTCTAGTGCAAGTGGGAGACTGTTGGAGATATGCCCTAGAGGCAATAATAAATATAGTTATTATTATATCTTTGTGTTTATGATAAATGTTTACATTCATGCTATAATAATATTAACAAGGAAACATTAATACTTGTGTGATTTGTAAACTAAAATAGAGTCCCTAGTAAAGCCTCTTTATAATACTAGCTTGTTGGTTAATAAATGATTGTGGTTTCCCTATCATGAACATTGAGATGTTATTAACAACAAGATCATATCGTTAAGAGAATGATATGGTGGACATACTCCTATAGATAAGCGTAGCATAAAGATCAAGTCATTTTAATAGTTCAATTGCTATATGCTTTCTGATACATAGTAACCTGATTCCTTCGACCATGAGATCATGCATATCACCTTCACCGGAAGGATGCTTTGATGACATCAAACACCACACCATAACTGGGTGGCTATAAAGGTGGCATTGAGTGTTCGGAAAGTATTGGTTGAGACACATGGATCAAGAGTGGGATTTGTCCATCCATATGACGGATAGATATACTCTGGGCCCTCTCGGTGGAATGTCATCCAATTAGCTTGCAAGCATGTGACTGGCTCACAAGGGATCACATATCACGGGAACGAGAAAAGAGTACTTATCAGTAACGAGGTTGAACTAGGTATGCAGAGATACCGACGATCATAACCTCGGATAAGTAAACTATCGTGAGACAAAGGGAAATTGGTATCGTATGTAAGTGGTTCATTCGATCGCAAAGTAATCGTAGAAATATGTGGGAGCCATATGAATTTCCAGATTCCTCTATTGGTTATTGTTTGGAGAAGTGTCTCGATCATGTCCGCATAATTCACGAACCGTAGGGAGACACACTTAAGGATTCGACGTTGTTTGAGTAGTTATGGAATGATGAGTAAGAGACCGAATGTTGTTCGGAGTCTCGGATGGGATCCGGGATATCACGAGGAGATCCGGAATGGTCCGGAGAATAAGATTCATATAAGGAAAGTCCTGTTTCGGGGTTAGAGAATGGTTCCGGTGTTTTCATCGGGAATGATCTAGAAGGTTCCGGAATGTCCGGCTCTCCGGAAGGGAAGGGTACATGAATGTGTCATATCAAGTTGGAACGATTGCATCATGTACTAGGTGTCATCGCTGAACAAAATAAAGGGTTTAATCAAATCCTAGTTTGAAAAAGTCAAACGCCAATTTGAAAAGTCAAACGGCTATTTTGGGAAGTGGAGGGGAAGGTGGAAACCGAGTTGGGGAGGAGTTACTCCCCTTCACCGCCGGCCCACCTTGGAAGCCGAGTTGGGGAGGGACTCCCCTCCCCTGGCGCGCCCTCTCCACCTATATAAGGAGGGGCAGGGCTGCCCCTCCTAGCACACAACACCTCCACCCAAAACCCTAGCTCCAAGCCGCCGCCCTCCATAGCCGCCGCCGGCCTAGGGCAACTCACCGCCGCCGCCTAGCTAACCCTAGCCGCCGGCCAAGCCTCCTCCTTGGTGTGTCTAAACCCTAGATCGCCGAGGAGCTCTCTCATAGTCCACCATACTCGCTCCGGCTTAAGGCGAAGCCCTGCGAGATCTCCCCTCTACTTCCGGTACCACGCCGTCGTGCTGCCGGAATCACGAGGAGAGTGCTACAACCTCCGCTGCCTGCTGGAACAAGGGAGAGGAAGGTCTTCATCGAGTACCGAACGTGTGACCGACTGCGGAAGCGCTGTCGGAACGCAGCGCCGGAAGGATCGTCTACGCGATCTTGAGATCGGGAAGAGTACGACTACATCACCCACGAGAATCTGCTCTCGTTAAACACTTTGGAATCTTCGAAGGTGAGTTATTCCATCGACTCGTTGCTACAATCTAGTAGATAGATCTTGGCTTGTTTGTTTGTATGCGGTCGAATTTTTTTGTTTTCCATGCTACGAAACCCTACAAGCTCAAATATAAGGATTACATTGATTGAGACATACAAATGATGACTTACTCGTATCTCAATATGGGTCAGTCTGACTCGCTAAACTCTACGATCGAATAAGTGTAAAGCATCATCATACCCATGACAAGTGAAATTAAGATCTGTTGACTTTCACATTAGTCTAAGTTGTGTGTCCAGCACAACCTTGACGACTAAAGAAAATCGAATATAAACAACATGAATATATAGTTTCACAACTAAATCACATATTAAATAATACATATCAGATATTCATATAAGAACAACTTAATAATTTTATAAATAAATTAAAAATTATGATACGATAGCTTCTTGTAGCCATCAACTGGCTATACTATTGAACATGCTCTAAGACGAAGACTTGTATCTTAAGATGATACAGTACATCACACCGTTACACCAAAACTAGGTTTCAATTGGAGGGTAATGTAAACTTGGTTTGAGTTAAGGTTGCTACCTAATCGGTTTGAAGTTTGGAGTTGTAAATCAAATTAGGACATAAGTTTAGGCTTGAAATGTGCATCTGTCTCTTTTCAAAAGAAAGCTAAAATTCAAAGCCTCTAGACAAAGAACGAAGATCAGGTTTTGTTGTCCGGCCTGGGCTAGTCCCGCGGGCACAGATCCAGCCGAAAGAATCCACCTACCCTACGGCCCTGCCCAGCCCAAGTCGGTTTTCCCAATCCATCGTATCACCGCCGGCCGCATACCATCCCGCCGCCGCCGGCCCCACGCCCGTCCTCCTCCGGTTCGTCCCAATTCCGAGGCCACCCGCCATGACGGAGGACCGCACTCCCAGGGCCTCGGATGAACCCACCACCGCGACCAAGCAGAGGTCTGAACCTCCTTTCTCCAATTCCCCCGTAGCTCTCGAATCGTGGAGTTTCGTGCTCTTGGCCGATACGGTTGTTCAATCTCTTGTAGCGGAAGTTTTTGTCTCGCGCGCCTAGTTTTCCCTGTAAGAGGTCATAGTTGCGCGACGTTGGCGGGTGGGAGCGCTGAAACGTGTGTGATTGTTTGATAGGAAGAAGAGGAAGTGGGATCAACCCGCAGAGGACGTTGTATCGGCGGCAGCAGCAGCTGCTGCTGTGGCGGGGTTGCCCGTGTTGAACATCGGGGCTCTGTGCGGCGTTCAGTTCCCCGGCACTACCGCATATCCTGCAGCCCCGTTGCTGAATGCAGTCCCTGCGCCATATGCATTGCCGCCGCAGCTTGCGCCGTCAGTGCTTCAGATTGCTGCCACTGCGATTCAGAAATTGAGTCAGGCATGTGTTGCATGATATAGTTCACTCCTCTCCAACCCCCATTCTAGTCTATGTATTATCTGGTCTAGTATTCATTGTTACTACATGTGTTTCTTGTTGCCTCAGGCTAAAATACCGGATGAGCTTATAGCACGGGAAGTTGTCATTAATGACGCCGATCCATCTGTGCGGTATAAGCTCACAAAACGACAAACACAGGACGAGGTAAAATTTTGCTTGTTCCTAGATATCAGTTTTGCACAGATTGTGTTGTAATAAAGGTAATGACAGTTGTTTGATACTTGACAGATTCAGCGATGCACAAGCACTGTCATCATTACAAGGTATGTCTGATACGCACAATTGGTGGTGACTCTTTACTAACTTGTGATGATTCCTTCCTGATATTTACCCAATTTGACCTTCCTAGGGGAAAATACCATCCTCCCAACGGACAGCCTGATGGTGAGAAGCCACTCTATCTACATATCTCTGCGGGATCTCAGGTAAACATTGCTCACACAGTCATATGATAAAGTTTGGCTTCCTTTTTCTGTGGGATACCTATATCCAATAACTCTTGCTGCAAGTCCTTGAAATTTTTCACTGTGCTGTTACTCGCTTGTGTTTTTTCTGTTATGGCTGTGTAAAACTGGATCTCAGTAACACTATCAAGACATGTGCAGTTGTGCACGAATTACCTCTATTTCGAAATTTGGAATTGTGAAGTCCAGATTGGCTGTTGTTTTTTAAGTGTAACTGCTTGCAAAGCCGCAAGGGTCAGAAGTTAGGTCCACAAGTGTCCGAAATCTGCTTAATTAGTATGATCAAAGGTAGCATGTGTCTTTGTGTAAATTGGCATGAAGTGGTAGTGTGAAGATCAGATACTAGTTTTGTTAACATTGGTGAAAGGATCGTATGGGCACCTAGAGGGGGGGGGGGGGTGAATAGGTGCTACTTTAAATTTTCTTCTTTTTCAAATTTAGGTTTGACAATAAGGTAAATTCTCTAGATAATGCAACTATGGTGAATTTACCTATATGACAATTATGCAAGAGCTAACACAACACAAAGTAGTAGCAAGTAAGTAAGGTGCGGTAAAGGATAGAAGTAACCGAAAAGTGGACGCGGAGACACAAGGATTTGTTTCCCGTAGTTCCTTCCTTTTGAGGGGAAGTACGTCTACGTTTGGAGAGGGGGTGGTTTCAAACCACCAACGCCACGAAAGGCCTCCCTTGTTCTCCGATGAATCTCACCCCAACGGGATCGATTCACCTTCCACTATATCGGCAACCTTCAAGGTGGAAGCCGGCACCGTTACAAGTTTGGGGCACACATCCACAACTGAATCGGAGGCTCCCAAATACAAGCAAGCTGTCAAAGCAATCAAAGACAAGCTTGTAAGAACCAAAACAACAACTAGGGTTTCCAAGAAAACACTAGAGCAAAGGGGCCCTCAATGAAATGAGGGGGAATTGAAGATCTCTTTTGGTGAAGTAGTGGATCGGGGCCTCCTCCTTCGATTCCCCAAAGATCAAGGACTTTGGGTGGATGGATGAGGAGATCTTGAAGATTTTAGTGGCTCCAATGGACTCCAATGGTGGGCAATGACTTTAATGTGCTGAGCAATTTGTCCCAAGGTAGGTGGAGGGGTATTTATACCCCTCCACAAGATATGGCCGTTGGAGCATTTAATGTACTGGTAGTACCGGTACCCAAGTGGTAGTACCGCTGGCAAGCGGTACTACCGGTCCAGTACCGGACCAGGTACCGGAGGCGCCTCAGATCTTCAGTGTTCTTCAGCTTTGGGCGGTATCGCCCTTGCGGTACTATCCCCAAGCGGTAGTACCGGAGGTATGAAGCGGTACTACCGGTTCGGGCGGTAGTACCGGTCCCAAGTACCGCTTGGTACTGACCAAAATGGAGAGAGGTGGGTGCTAGTCAGTATGCGTCGGTACTGACGAGCGGTACGACTGCCTCAAGCGGTACTACCGGTTGGGCCGGTAGTTCCGCTTCGTGGTACCGGTGGGTACTGACTAGCACGTACCCTTATCACATTTGATCAGTGCCAACCGGTACTGGAACCGGTAGTACCGTGTCAAGCGGTAGTACCGGTTGTAGGTCCGGTACTACCGGTTGACACAGAGGTTTTTTGCAAGGGGAATTGATATGCCATAAATTGTGTCTCCTTTTATCAATCCTGTGATAAACTTAGTACACAGTTAAATCGATAAGTGTATTGTTATCAAACATCAAAATCAGAGGGATAGGAAAATGCTCTTTCAATTGGTGATGTGGGATGCAACATGCCTGTGATTTTGGCACAGTGCACTCTAGCTGTGTTGACTTCTGCTATTCTTTCAGTGGCAGCACTATCCTTTCCTATTACTGTTAGAACGTAGAACTTATGATTCCAGTGCCTTTACTTACACATCAGCAGTTTTTAATGATTTCTTCTAGTCATAGTTCGATAATGAAAACTAACATTTCCCCTGGTTCAGCTGAAAGATACTGCTGAGCGAATTAAAGCTGTTGATCATGCGGCATCAATGATCGAGGAAATCTTGAAACAAGGCCAAATTCCAGAAGCCATCCAGAGCAACAGACAGGTATCTCCTTCATATCTCAGTTTGTTTAACCTGATAATCTAATGGACGACAACACCTAATGGAAAAGTATTAAATGTTGACCATTATTTGCTATAGTATTTGTTAGTACATAATATGATTATTTTTTAATTCGTCAGTTTCCCGCAGTTATGCTGATATATATTGATAGAACAAAAGTTTTGATTACAACATTAGGGCCCAGTTATTTTGGAGCTTATGAACGGCTTAGAGGTCAAAATAAGCTTAAGCCGGAAAGAACTCGAATTTAAGCCATGGTTTGGAACAGCCGGCTTCGAGGTTTCCTTCACAGTGGGGAGAAGCTGGGGTACCCCAGCTTCCTGCAGCTTCCCGGAATTGGACGAAACGTTATTTTCGCTTACCCCTATTTTTCCTTCTATTTACATCGAGACTGCCACCGCGCTGCGCAAGGGAGCCAGTCAAAACGAAACGTTTTCTTCCGCGAGCCACATCTTTCTCTCTCTGTTGCTTTCCCCGTCCTCCACCAACCCCTGCAGCCAAAAACTTCCCCTGCCCAACCCGGTCCCATTCCATGGCAGAGGGATAGCCCGCGGCCACCCCCTACACCGCGTCGGCCTGAATCAAGGCGAGCTTGATCTCGCTGGCCGGGGCTCGATCTGCTGTGGTCCTTGACGTACCATCGCAGCCGTCGTACGATCTCCTCCGTCCCCATGGCTCTGGTGGTTGCACGACCTCTGCTGAGAAGGTCGCTACCCTGTCGGTCGTCTGGCCCGAGCAGGTCGCAGCACACGTCTGCTCCACGGCCGGGACCTGACGCGCGTGCGCGTCCGCGTCTGACCTCCTCATGGCCGGTTTCATCAAGAGCTAGCTAGTTGTTTTCGCGCACACGTCCATGCTGGCTAACGGCGCGCGGCTGGGCTGGCGGCATGCACTGCACTGATGATATCACGACCTGAATCTGTGCTGAAATAAGCTGAGACAACACAAGCTGAAAAGAACTAGACAGTCTTCTGTCGAGCTTCTTTCCACCGCCGTTTATTTGGACAGCTGAAGCTAGAGCAGTTTCTGCACAAGCCGGAGCTAAAAAGAACTGGGCCTAGATAATACAAACATATGTGTGATGCTAGTTTCAATGTTTCCACCAAAAGATCTTCAGATCAGTGAAGTAGTAAAACACGCTTAGGAAGTTATGCAGTTAAATACCACCAAAAGTCGCATCGTTTCGGGAAACAGTGCTCAATGGCTTTTCCATGGCACCTTTTTCCCTTCAGGCAACTGACATGGAAAAGGATGCCTCCTGCAATGGCAAAGATACCCCAGGAAAAATTGGTTAAGTCAACCCTGTATCCTCTGTAGACTCGCACCCTTCTTGTGTAAAGGAGCTGCTGCCCTCGTTTCTCCCCAGTTTAGCCGCTCAACTACCATAACGACATTTCACAATAAAATTGCCAGCGGAAGATCCACACCGTCGCTGTTCCTTGCTCAGACTGTTGTCTTCATTTTCCATATCCAATTCCGCATGCTCAGTTATTTTTTGTTCATACCGATCTGATAAATCTCGTGCACATATTTAGTGGTGAGTATGCATTAGACACTAGTACACATCACTAGGCATGTAGAGATAGTTGGGACTTGACTTGGCAATGTTCTCAGGTCTCTGTTATTTTGATTATTTTTTCCTTACATTGAGAGCAGAAGTACTGGTTCATCAAAAAATTAACAGCTCTGTTTGCACTTAGTACCCCTTCATTACAAATGTGCAATGATAGAAGATATAAATAGCGATAGGTACGTAACGTACATCCGTGTTCACATCATATAGCATTAATAATTATTTAGTCACCAAACTTTGCGACTATTATCCCCACCAACAGAAGCAGGAAAGCAACATCAATCATGATAATTTTCTCCAAGAGCAACTGATTGACTGGTCCCTGCTTCAGTTCTGATAGTTCCTGTGTCATCTATGCCGATGCTTAGTTGACTAGGGATAAATGTTTTCTCGCTTGTGCTGATCCTTTCCTCCTGGGGAACAGTTACCGCTGAATTGCTAGGACTAGGACCAGGGGGGGGGGGGGGGGTCGGGGTTCTAGGCTCGATGGAGATTGAGCAGGTGGAGGGATATAAGGATAACCTTTTAGGTGGCCCTTGCATCTAAATGCGATGAAGTGGTGTTTTTGTAGATGGTGCAACCTTTCCGTGGTATTTAGTTGAAGTGCTGAGCCAGAACCTTTTGCAGTAATTTTTTTTTTTTTGAAATTTAGGATCTTTTGATGGTACAATTCCACTTTTCCCTTCTTTCTTTGGAGGAATCTGTTAGCAATAATCTGGATGCTTAGTAGTAAGTAGCCTAATCATACTTGCATGTCAGCACAAGAGACTACTAGTATGGCGGTAGTAGCAAGTCAAAGTGAAATTGAGTTAGCCTGACATGAGCCGTAGCTTAGCTGTTAAAGTAGTAGAGTCCAAAACAGCATCAGCTGGATAGTAGCTAGTAGAAGCTAGCAGTTATTTCTCTAGCAAAGTCGGTTTAGGATAGTCGGTTCCTGAGTCCTATATAAGGACATGTACCCCACGTTGTATTGAAATAAGCTAAGAAAATAAGAGCTTCATATGTGTGCGTATACCTCTGTTTCATCCTCTGTTTTACCTGTGTGTGTGAGCTACTAAGAACTAGCTAACAGCGAGCACATATACTTCAGAATCAGTGTAATGTAAACTACTTACTATTGCATTACTCTGCAGGATTTGTTTCTTGAGAAGATTAACATCTTCCTTCCCATTTCACAGGGTATTCATCCTTTTAGTGCGTCGATTTTTTTGGGTTTTGCTGCAGATCCATCGTTGAATGTCGCGGCTCGCATCCGTGGTCCAAATGTATGTTCTTGGAAACAATACGTGATGCTGGTTAAATTTAATCTTGATGTCTGTATCAGTTGTGTTTTCTGTCAATTAGTCTTGTTTTATTTTCCTTTCTGTTGAAAGAAAAACTAATCGCCAGACCTTTCTCTGACATCCCAATCTGGATGGGAGAAACTGTTTTGGTGCTGCTGGTGCTTTTGTTTTGTTTATGCAGGATCAATATATAAATCACATTATGAATGAAACAGGAGTCACTGTTGTACTAAGAGGGAAAGATTCAGGGAATCTTGGCAATTGTCACGATGAAGGTTGGTGGTTTGTTTTGGCAGCTTTTAGAAATTTGTACGTGGACTTGTATTTATCTCATAATGTGTATTGCAGCATCACAACAACCTCTGCACATGTACCTATCAAGTGTGCATTTGAAGAGCCTAGAAGCTGCAAAGGTTTTAGCAGAGAACCTTCTAGATACGATAGCAGCCGAATTTGGTGTTTCCAGGTCTGTAAATCTGGGTCAGAATTAATTTCTTTAATTGTTTTCTTTGTGACTCTGTCTACATCATAAGTACAATTATGCATTATATTTCCACTAGAACAATGGTATGTCGATTAGCACAATGCAGTAATGTGACACTACAGTTGTACATACCAATGTATCAATGGGATTGCCATGTTTGATGTCTAACTCACTTGTGATGTTATCACTTTGTCCCTTGAACACTTACTTTAAGAATATGATGATTTTAGTACCCCCTCTGATCCAAATTGGTTGTCGCAGGTTTCACTGAACCTAATAGATTTAGGCAAAAAGTTGCCTAAATCTGTGACAATTAATTTGGGTCGTAGGGAATAATATAATTGCACCTGTTAATGTAGTATCTAGTTTACTGAATACTGGATGCTGTTACTCACAAATTTCCAACCATTGACTATTCTTCTCATCAGCGAAGCAAGATTTTTTTGGCATGTTCTCATTATATATTTTATATGACAGAATTTCTTCTTCAAAAGTATATGGTGCTGTTCCACCTCCGCAGCAGTTGTTGGCTGGTGTGCACACGTCTGGAACAACATCAGAAATACATTGTACTTCAGGGCCTTATGTGTCACCAGGAGCATCACATTCATTTGCACCTACTGGAATTACTTCCCCAATGGCTGCTCCTTCAGTGACACTTCAATCTGGGACACCAACTTATTCTGGGACTCCACCACCTAGTAACCTGATCTGCCCTAGTCAAGGTGCAAGTGGTGGGGCACTTTACAATGGCTATGGAAACATTTATCCCCAGGCAACTCCATTGCAACAGGTGGCATTAGCGCTCAAGCATGCTTCATCGTCGACAACTCAGGTTGTCCCCGTTGCATCCACGTCGACAAGCTTGACGAGAAATGTGGACGCAAGTGCAAAGCTGGAGTCAGATAAGCGCTCACAAAGGAGGAAGTTCCAGGAACTGCCAATGGCAGACATTCAGGTGCGGATTACTTGAACTGATTTAACCGCTGCATCCTGGACTTGTATTTGATTACAGCTACATTTCTTCGTAAGCCTGTCTCTTACAGCTCTCTGTCTCCACCCTCTTCCTCTCTCCCCTGCTGCAACTGTTCTCTTGTCTCCCTTTCCCAGCTTCCCTTGTGCCATCTTTGATAACCTGATATTTTATCTTACTTTGTTTGATGTATATTCCTGATATGTAAGTGACATCTTTAGTAAACGCTTACATTATCCTATTTGCATATGTGATTTTAGTATGTTATATGAAGGAAAATATTTTAACACCATAACGCCTACAAAGTTCAAAGAACGGGCATACTTTTGATTAGCATGGAGCTTCTGTTGCAAAATAGCAATGCTCTCGAGTCCACAGTTGTATGTTGTATATCTGATAATGCCAATTGCACATACTTGAATGGTTTGATTATTTACTATTTCCTCCGTTTCATAATATAAGATGTTTTAGCTTTGTGCAAGAAGTGTATCTAGATCTCCTTTAGCGTATAGGTTCGGAGTGAATCTACACACTAAAAGAGGTCTAGATACACTCCTTTCACAAAGCTAAAACATCTTATATTATGGAACAGAGGGAGTAGCTCACAACTTTGAAAATAATTTAACATTTTATTTGGCTTGCTTTAGACTAGGAAGAGATGATAGAAATAGATTTGTAAAGTAATGTTTCTTCCTGAAGCAATTTCAGTTCCTGCAATGGAGGGGAACTCTAGATTTCATATAGCTAAAAACTGTAGTTGTAACTTGTTGACTGCCAGATTGGCATGCTCATTTTTTTTGAACTGTTTTATCTGCTTCTAACATTTGATTTCATTCCAGGTATTTTCTCTGACCATGTCTGAAGCTCGCAGGGTGGTAATAGATATTATGTGTATGGTGTTTTTTCACAGGGTTTATTGCAAGTTGGAGTTTGCAATTGCAATGGGGTTTACCTGATAAGATGCAGGGTTATTCTGCGTGAAATTTGGATGATTGCTTCCGTTGTCTTGTTGCTAATGCACAGTACTATTTTAACCCTCGTTTTCAACATGTTGCTACCTGCATGTAGACTTCATTAAATGACAATTAACATTGCTACCATACACTTGGAATTGTTGACTTATATAGTTTTCTTAAGAGGTGTTGGCGTAGTTGGGTTTAGCTTCACTTTCCTCCTCTGAAAAACTGGCCTAAGTTCTGCATTTACTCGCAATGTAGTACTCCCTCCGTCCCAAAATAAGTGACTTGAGTTTGTGTAGATTCGCATGTATCTATATACTATAACGCGTCTAGATACATGCGAATCTAGACAAACCCAAGTCACTTATTTTAGGACGGAGGGAGTACCAATTTTCCAAAATGTTACTCCCTCCGACCCATATTAGTTGACTCCAATTTGGATGTATCTATCACAAAAACATGTCTAAATACATCCAAATTGAAGTCAACTAATATGGGTCGGAGGGAGTAGTATTTTGTCTAGAAACCGGAGCAGAGTTTAGGTGTTGTTGTTTTGGCTTTATTGTTTTCTTGGCTTTATTAGACACTTTTAAGGAAAGCTTTGTTTATTTTATTAGTTGTACAAACATTGCAAAGATGAAAGTCATCTATAATTCTCTATATCTTAGGAAGTTGCCGTCTCAAACTTGCTATGTCTGCATGGTTAATGGGTTTCGATGTATCTTGCTTACTACTCCTTCTGTTTCATATTATAAGACGTTTTGGCAAACTGTATAATATGGAACAGAGGAGTATAGTATTTAAAATTTGCAAATCCGTATAATACATGAATTTGTGCAACAATTCCGATTTCATCATTTTTGTACATTTTATCATTATATACTTCAATTCAGTGCGAAGGAATTTGATGGGAAAGTGTTCTGTTTCATCTTTTCCAGAACTCACAACTGGGGTCCAAATTTGTTAAGACAGGTTTAGATGATCTAGGTAAAATGAGCAGTTCGTTGGTTGCACCTAAAATAAAAGTCCAGACTGGATCAAATGGGATACTTCCACAAGACCCACAGCATAGGCCATCGCATATGTATGTATCCACTAGCATGCCGCCACCACCGCCGCCACCACCCAAGAACTTGTCACCACCATATTCCATGAACATGCCACCACCACCACCTAGGAGCATGCCTCCACCACCTCCTAAGTTCCCATCAAATGAAGTGTTACGAAATGAGGATAGGTATTCAGCTTTAAAGGAGCTGATGATGGCACCTCCAAGGTCGTTGGATGCGAGTTCTGTCTCACCACCAAAGGTTTTCTCAGCTCGATTACCTTCTTCAAAGGAGACTAATGAAGAAAAACCAAGTAGTGCATCAGTTTCTGGTAAATGGAGGAGCCAATTAATATACTACTAGTTTCTATATACATAGTGTTTGACCTAATAATAATCTAACTTTGGTAAGCTGAAAATTACCTCTATATTAATGTTCAGATACTCTGCTGAAGCTTATGGACTATGGGGATGATGACGATGAAGATGATGACATTATTGAGACGGATAGTGTGTCTCGGGGGAATCAAAGTCCCAGTTCAGGACAGAAACCGTTTTGGTCTGTATGAACATGAGTTTGTTGTGTACTCTAAGTGTGAATTGGGATGCAGGTAGAGAGCCTTTACATGGGCTGATGCATCTTCGCAGTACTACAGTCATTGAGCTTTTTTTTTGACTGTACCAAATGTCAAAAGGTTAACAGATTTTCTTTCGGTATGATGTCTTGTATTTAAATGGTTTTAGTGTGGTCACTTTGTATTCTGTAGAACCTACTGTAGTGCTTACACAGCGCAACGGCCATTGAGCTTCATAAAGGTGGCTAGTTGCAACTTGCTCAGCATGGGCCGCAATATGCAAGGGCTGCCCATAAGTCCATAACTGAATTGCGGATCTGAGCGGGATGCAACCCCAAATTTTTAGCAACCAAGACTCAAATTTTTGGCCATGACCAAGAACTAGCAGGATTGGTTTCTGTCATCAATCAACCATAGTAGCATACCTTTGCTTCCCTGCCCAATGCCTAGTTTTGCTGAAGTTTTCATGCTAGTTTTTTTCCTTCTGTGAAGCTGAATAGTCCTTTTCAGTCTAGTTTTCCTTGTAAACCGAATTAGTCTTCTTAATTACTTCCTCTGTTCCTTTCTATAGTGCCTATATTTTTTTAAAAAAAATTCAAAATATAAGATATATTGAGTTACACAACTCATCTGGACAGTTTTTTTAGACTTTACATAAAGTATATAGTGTTTTATGTCTACTACAAACTCCTCTATTTTATCATGTCAATTAGCCATGAGAAATACCACCCAAAAGTATTTTAATTTTCTCTTTACATGCATTTTATAATTTTCATGCCATAAACTATAAGCACTGTGGAATGGAGCGGAGGGAGTAATTAATAGCAAGAGCTCTCTGCTCTCAATTTTTTCACACGACAGACAGGAAACAGTTCAATTCCTGGACGGATAAATAATGCTTTCCGTCTGTGACTTTCTTTCTTTAAGATTCTCTGTTCCTAGCTTAGCTTAGACGTCACTCGTTCCCCCCGGGACATGCTCTCCATAAACTACTTCCACGCTTCGCTTATTTGTACTGTATATACTGGTGTCGCGTGAGACATCCCGAATATAGCAAGCGAGCACTATGAAGTCGCCGCCCGGAACGACGATGGTGGCGGCGCTGGTGCACGTGCTGGTCGCCTTCAGCGCCGCCTCCTCAGCGGCGGCGGCGGCCACCGCCGGCGAACAGCCGCTGTCGAAGATCGGCATCCACCGGACCACCTTCGAGATCCACCCGGGCGCCTCCGTCGACGTGTCGCCGCTCCTCCTCGGCCTGCAGGTCAGCTTCCCGAAACAAAACACCCGTGTCTACTCTGGCTCTGGCATCACTCGAGCGACTTTTCCCGTTTCGCGCCGCTGCTCTGCTCTGTGAGGGCACGATAGGCTCCCCGAGCACCAGAGCTCGAGCTAATTTGGCCAGTCACTACCATCGTGGATGGATATACATACTGATGTCCAGTGAAACCTAGATTGGCAGCATTGGCCGGGATCACATTTCGATTGAAGCATTTGGAATGTAACCGGTTTTAATCTGTTATTGCAGGGGCAGGACCAAGAATGGGTGACCATCGGATACAGCAACCCGAGACCATCCAAGGATGACTGGATTGGGGTCTTTTCTCCTGCTAATTTCAGGTCGGTGCCACATCTTAATTGCTTCAACTTGGTATGAATTAAAAGGCTTCATCGAGAGAGATGATTTAGAAGCTTATTTGGAATCCTTTTTGTTGAATTTACCAGTGATTCCATATGCCCAGCAGAGAACCAGTGGGTCGCGCCCCCTCTTTTATGCACAGCTCCTATTAAGGTTGGCCTTATTTCCTTCCTCCATGTCACCCCAGAACATTTGAAGCATATGCTGAATGAAGAAGTATCATTTTTGGCAGTTCCAATATGCAAACTACACCAGTACTGACTACGTGAAGACGGGACAGGGGTCCTTGAGGCTTCAGCTAATTAACCAAAGGAGTGATTTCTCATTTGCGTTATTTTCGGGAGGCCTCTCAAATGTATGTACAAATGCTCTTCATTTGTTCGTATAGGAGCTCAGTATACCCAACTACAGGGTGTTGAAAGTTGAAACTGAACTTCTGTCATATTTTCTGCGGGGAAGAGTCAAAGAATGATCAATACTCATTCTGTTTCAATCGAGATACACTGCTAATATTTATTTTTAATATTTCTCATTTTTTTATGACTTCTGTGATTGATAAATACTCTTTGCTCTAACATAGCTATGTACATCTTTTGTATGTAATATAACAGCCGAAGCTTATCGCACGTTCAGATAGCACAACTTTCGTAAACCCGAAGGCCCCTGTGTACCCACGTCTAGCACAAGGAAAATCCTGGAATGAAGTAAGTACTATTTTCTTAATATTCCATACATGAATGGGTGTGAACTGAACATTGTACTATTTGTACCTGTGGAGGGGAAAAGAGTAGACGAAAAATTTAGCTTATGTGCTTCAGCCATTTTTCCGTAGTCTCACAGCTAGAGCAAAAGCTATCGTCTGACCAACCTTAGTTTGTAAATAGGCTTGACTTTCCGAGTGACAGAAACAGGAATTATATGTCTTTCAGATAGTTCTCATTAGGGTAGCAGGTGTAAGTTTATCTTCAGAATTGTTCTTACTTGTCAGAGTTTCTTAAGGAAACTTGTGCCTAGAACTTCTGTGTTGTACCATAATTTCAGGACGTTGATTGATGCTAAATGATTTGATGCTAGATGACAGTGACATGGACAAGTGGATATAGTACGAAGGAGGCTACAGCATTCGTGGAATGGGGCGTACAAGGGCAAATCCAAATCCTTTCTCCTGCAGTCACCCTAACTTTCAGTCGCAACACTATGTGTGGTTAGTAATTCTTATCATATATACTGGAACCCATGTCTTAATCAGGTCTGAAACAGAACGCGGAACATAGAAGAAAATTATAATGGCAGAAAAAATCTTATTTATATAGTGTGGTATACGATATGGATAGCAACTTTTGATGAACCCCATGGGCAATATAACGTTGCTATGGTTTATTGTTTTACAACAGGCCCTCCTGCTAGGACAGTTGGATGGCGCGATCCTGGTTTCATACATACAGGTTTCTTCAAGGACTTGTGGCCTAACCTCAAGTAAATGAGTTTTCACAACTTTGTCCTGTTTGTACCTGCACTCCTATTATTACCTATCCATTGTACAAATGCAAGCGCCCAAGGAAATTTACAGGTGTCTATAAATTTCAGGTACACATACAGAATTGGCCATCGGCTATTTAATGGTCAGATTGTTTGGGGGCATCAGTATAGCTTCAAAGCTTCTCCTTATCCCGGGGAAGACTCTTTGCAGCGTGTTGTCATTTTTGGAGATTTGGGCAAGGTGTGCATTCGGTGTCACTTCACCAGTATGATTTCTGAGTTTTTTTTAATCTACAGAGCATGCAATAGAACTACTACCTCCGTTTCAAAATATAAGATGTTTTGGTAGGCTAAAATATACTCCCTCCATCCCAAGGCTTAAAGGCATATAACTTTTTTGAAAAGTCAAGCCATGTAAAGTTTGACCAAACTTTTAGAAAAAACTATCAAGAACTATTATATTACATAGATATCATGTGAAAATATGTTTCATGATGTATGAAAGGGTATGGATTACGTATTGTAAATATTAATATTTTTTTCTAAAAACTTGGTCAAACTTTAGGTAGTTTGACTTTTGAAAAAAGTTATATGCCTTAAGCCTTGGGATGGAGGTAGTAGCATAGTTTTATTTCTGGCCCATCTTATCTGCATTGTAGCCAAGCTACGAGTTTATAATGAAATGAGACACTGTTAATTTTATTGATGTTGAAAGTATCAGTCGTTTTCTACTGGTCATGGCAATATCAATGCTGTATTTTCAATCTGGCTCAACAAAAGCAAGTTTCATTAGTAAGTTTTACCATCTTGAGTCTATGTAACAAGCAATAAGAAAGATGAACATTTGTTGTCTTCTACTTGTATATAAAAAGAAATCATTAACACAGGAAATTGATGAGATCCATTTTTCTCCGTGGCCTTTAAAATTGGCATTTGAACCCTTTGCTCAGGCTGAAATTGATGGCTCAAACGAGTACAATGACTTCGAGCGTGGTTCAATCAACACAACTTACCAGCTGGTGAAGGACTTGAAGAATATCGACATGGTGATGCATATCGGAGACATCTGCTACGCCAACGGTTATCTGTCGCAGTGGGATCAGTTCACCGCACAGGTTGAACCCATTGCCTCTACTGTGCCTTACATGGTTGCAAGGTACTCCCAACTTGGTGACAGTAGAAAATGCGCTAAAAACAAGAAGGAACCAAATTTGTGCCTTCCTCTGACGATATTGATTTGCATTTGCAGCGGTAACCACGAAAGAGATTGGCCTGGATCAGGATCCTTCTACGGGAATATAGACTCGGGTGGTGAATGCGGCGTACCAGCTCAGAACATGTTCTATGTTCCAGCAGAGAACCGTGAGCAGTTCTGGTACGGCATTTTTCTCCTTACCTGAACTTGGTCAAGACATGGGTCATGAAACCTGAACATCGGAACATGTCGCTTCACCAACATATATGAAGCTCTTCTTGAGCTCATGATTGTCGATCCTCGTAGGTACTCGACCGACTACGGGATGTTCCGTTTCTGCGTGGCCAACACAGAGCTGGACTGGCGGCCGGGCACGGAGCAGTACAAGTTCATCGAGCACTGCTTCTCCTCGGTGGACAGGCAGAAGCAGCCATGGCTCATCTTCCTCGCGCACCGTGTCCTGGGCTACTCTTCTGCCACCTTCTACGGCGAGGAAGGGACGACGGAGGAGCCCATGGGCAGAGAGAGCCTCCAGTCCCTGTGGCAGAAGTACAGGGTGGACATCGCCATGTACGGCCACGTCCACGGCTACGAGCGGACTTGCCCGGTATACGAGGTACGTGAGGCGTCCATGTCTGTAGCAGTGCTGGTCACTGGCCGTGTGCTGTGTGTCCTGACGTACGGTTGGCTCTGCGAAAAATGCAGAACGTGTGCGTGACGAAGGCGTCGGACAAGTACAGCGGCGTGTTCACGGCGACGACGCACGTGGTGGTGGGCGGCGGCGGGGCGAGCCTGGCGGAGTACACGGCGGGGCCGAGGGCGCGGTGGAGCCACGCGCAGGACCTGGACTACGGGTTCGCGAAGCTCACGGCGTTCAACCACTCGACGCTGCTCATGGAGTACAAGAGGAGCAGGGACGGCAGCGTGCACGACAGCTTCACCATCTCACGCGACTACCGCGACATCCTCGCGTGCGGCGTCGACAACTGCCCCAGCACCACCATGGCGTCTTGACTTCAGATACAAAAAAAAAAAGAATCTCGACTTCGGATAGATATGTTATTCATTGATGAGGCCGAGGAATTCTCGCGAGTATTTTAAAAAAAATTGGTAGCGTGGCGCCTTGCTCTTGTGGCGATAGAAGGACATAAACAAAATTGTTGCTGGAGAGAAGGGCAACCTTGAAGCAAATCTAGTCCAGGCTGATTAGTGAGACCGTCAGTGATTTTGACCAGTTATGCACAAACGACCGAGTTAAGCAACCTTAAAGCCTTGTCAAACCTGGACAGCTCCTTCGGGGGTGACCTTAAGCTGAATATTGATGGCAGTTTTAGAAGTACTACCATAGTCTGCCTCCAAGAAACCAAGCTCGAGGAGGTTGATGATGCCATCATCTCCTCCACGCTTCGACCAAATTTCACGGCAAACTAGGCACGAGGAGTGGCACTATTTTGGCCGCCTCTGACGCCTTCTTCTCCCTCTCGGACGTCCGTGCCACCGCGAGCACGCTTTCGGCCACGATCACCATGCTAAGCGAGGGTACACAGTGAACCCTAATGTGTGTTTACAGGCCGCAAGGAGACTAAGAGAAATTAGTGTTCATTGAGGAACTGCGGGGGCTTAAGACGATGGTTTGGGAGGCCTGGCTCCTTGCGGGAGACTTCAACCTCGTTACCAAAGCCTCTGACAAGAATAACCTAAACATCAACCGCCGTCTCATTCGCAAGTTTAGAGAGACCCGAGACTTCCTTCAACTAAAAGACATGCGCATGATTGGAAGACGCTTCACCTGGTCAAATGCGCAAGACGGCCCAGTGTTAACCAAGATCGACCATATGTTTTTCTCCTATGATTGGGACGCGCTTTTCCCAGATTCTCATCTTCAGGCCATCACTTCAGCTTGCTGAGACCATGCCCCCCTCCTTCTCCAAGGAAGCGCTATCTCGAGTAGGAAGCCATCTTTCAAGTTTGAAGAGTTCTGGCTTCGCATGCAAGGCTTCAAAGAAACTGTCACTAAAGCGTGGAATAAAAACATTCAGACCACTGACCATGTTCGTCGGATTCACATCAAACTCTCCCGCACCGCTAAGGCACTTAATAAGTGGCAACGTCAAAGCATCGGAGACTTATGACGCCAGATATCCATGGCCAAAGAGATCATCTGGCGCCTAGATCAAGCAGAGGAGTCTTGGCCGCTTACCTAAGAGGAAAGAGACCTCCGACGCCAGTTAAAATCTTCCTACCTAGGTATCCTCTCCATCCAAAAAATCAAACCGCGACAAAGGTCGAGGTTGACTTGGGTTCGTTTGGGTGATGCAAACTCCAAGCTCTTCCACGCTAGGGCCAATGGGCGTAGAAGAAAGGTCTTCATTCAATCGCTCTCCACTGCGTGGGCATGGCAATCACGAACAAGGACAAGGAGGAAGCCATATTGAAGGGAATATGCCTGAGAGGCAATCATAAAATGGTTATTATCTTATTCTTTGTTTATGATAAATGTTTATTTCTCATGATATAATTGTATTAATTTGGAAACGTTAATACATGTGTGTTTAATAAACAAATAGATGGTTCCTGCTTATGCCTCTCATATAAACTAGCTCATTGATTAACATAATGATCAAGGTTTCCTGATCATGGACATTGGATGTTGTTAATAACGAGGTCACAACATTGTTGGAATGATGTGATGAACATTCATCCGAAGTATAGCATTACGATCAAAGTCATTGTGTTTACATTTCTATAACATCATACGAAGTAATCCTAGTCCTTAAACCATGAGATCATATCAATCACTAACACTGGAAGAGTATCTTGATAACAGCAAACGTCACACCATAACAGGGTGACTATAAAGGTGGGTTCAATGCTACGAGGGTGTTATGTAGAGGCTCATGGATCAATAGTGGAATTTGTCCATCCCGATGACGGATAGATATACTCTAGGCCCTCTTGGTGATATATTAGTTAGCTTGCAAGCAAGTGATGTGATCACGAGAATGTTATATCACAGGAACGAGAAAAGAGTGCATATTGGTAACGAGATCAAACTAGGTATAGAGATACCGATGATCGAATCTCGGACATGTAATATATCGTGAGACAAAGGGATTGAGTTACATGCATAAAAGATTCACACGATCACATAAGTCATTATTGAATGTGTGGGAGTCAGTACATATCTCTAGGTCCCACTGCTGATTATTGATCGGAGAGGGGTCTCGATCATGTCTGCATTATTCTCGAACCATAGGGTAACACACTTAAGGGATACCATCACCATTTGGAGCAAATAATATGCCAGAGAAAGAAAAAGAAAGCGCTGGAATTGTTTTAATGGAAACCGGAATTATTTCGGGTGAAATTGCTAAAATTGGTTTTGCATGTGATATTGAAATGTTGCAAGGGCTTTTATGTGAATGTTTGATAATTAATGTAATTAATAAAATTCTAAATAAATAAATAAATGGATTTTAATTTAATGAGAGATTACATTAAATTTGGTGGAAATTTAATGGGTTTTGAGTGGGATTTTGAGTGGAGGAAATGGAGAGTCATTTTGTGAGTGGGAGCTCCACTCACATGAATGGAGGAAGGGGCGGGGGCAGCCACCATGGCACCGTCCATGGCCCTTGGGGTTCCCCCTCCTCCTATAAAAGGATTCCCTCTCCCTCCCTCCCTCTCACTCACACCTCCTCGTAAAGGATCTCTCTCTCCCCCTCTAGTATTTTCCCCATGGTCTCAGACTAGCGAGATACATGTTCCCGGTGGCTTTTTATGGTGCGAGGATTTTCTACTTCTTCTGCATTGCTAGAGCGAGGTCGCGGAGGTGTTCGGGGTTTCGAAATTGTGTGCGATCACGGATGCACCACTGCTTTGCGGTGCTGGACTTGATGGTGCTGGACCAGATGGACTTCATCACGATCTTGAGATCGGCAAGAGATCGACTACATCACCAACTAGTTCATACTCGTCAAGCTTTTCGGTCTTCGAGGGTATGTATTCTATAGATGTATATCCACCTGTTGCTTGTATCTAGATAGATGGATCTTGGTGCTTATAGTTCTCACTGCAGGATTTTTTTTGTTTTCTATGCTGCGAACCCAACACATATTTCAACATTTTACGAGCCAACTTGGCACCACTGCTCCCAGGCAGCTCAGCCTCGATTACACCCTGCATGAACTTTCAGACCTCGATGACCCCTTTGAAGACCAAGAAATAAAGGAGGCGGTGTTTTCCCTCCCTTCGGTTAAAGCCCCGGGCCCCGATGGCTTCATTGGTGCGGTGACCGAGCATACCACTGCATGATGTAGCACACTATAGTCGTTTACATAATACCAATGAAACATTGTTCACTAGTATTTCATCCGTGAGAGTGGTACAACAGAAACATAGCAGGTCTAATACATGACTATAGGTTACAACTCGACTCTTTACAGAAGATTCAGAGAACACTCTAAGGTTGAGAGAAAACAAATCTTACAAATAAGAACTAGAAATAACAACTCATAGCTATCATGCTAATAACATTAGCTTCTAATTATTTGGCTTGCATTGTTGCTATTGCAATACTCTACAGAAATAGGTTTTATGGCTAGAGATTATACTCCTATCTAATCAGCAACTTCGTATTCACTTTAGTCAGCCCCGTATCCAGGATTTGGGGGCCCGGTGCGACTTCTAAAATAGGGTCCTAATTTTTTCGAACTCAATAACTAGTAAAATAAAATTATACATATATTTATAACTATGTAACTTTAAAATGTTCTACTCAGTACAATGTTTAGAAATATAGCAAATATTCATTGTAAAAGAGTAAATATAGCACTAAAGTAATATACAAACCTCATCTTTTACAAAAAAGCAGCCGTCTAGTATTTCTTGTTATAAAATCTTCCATCGTATCTTTTTAGTTTTATTCATGTTCTATTCTGTTTCATAGATGCATAAAATAACAAAATAGTTTAGTTCAGACAACCACATTTGAGAGAGAGAGCAGGTCACATACAAGCAGGACCGTCAATGTCGATCGTCGATCAATTTGATGCGGTGGTCAGTTTAATTTAGGAGGAGGTCGAAATTCTTAAAGATATAGCAAATTCTTGTCAATTCCTTTCAACTGAATAAAAACGTTAAGCTGAGAAGATGTGACCACGTTAATTATCCCCTTCTTGATGCTTGGAGGAGGAAGAGGAAACGCGCCTATGCTGGCCACCGAAGGAAGGGCCTTGCCGCCTTGCGTCGATGTCGATCATGATTTCGGAACGTCAGCACGAACGGAGACCGCACATCCACTACCGGTGAGCAATGAGGTGATGACGACCGAATGATCAATCGATCGCTAGATCCGAGATCCGAGAGACGAGAGAGGAGATGCTCAAACGCTAGTTGGGCCGCACACACTGACGACCGAGTCGATCGATCGCGAGAACCGGTCGATATATTCAGAACCGACACGCACACGCACTCAGCCAGGCACTCACGCACAAACAAAGCCAACGAATCTCACTAGCCGGGCTTGCTGGACCGTAGTACTGCACGCACGTACCGTTCAGATGACGAGAAAATATACGAGAATAGGAAATCGGGGGCCTGTTCGAGCGATCACCTCGAGCACGTCCATCGACGGGCCTGACTTTAATTGATGTATATGTTGACTTTCTTGATTTCAGTGAGAACTTGAGTTTTTGGTGATGATTACGTTGAGCATAAGTTGATGTAGACGTTGTCTGTATTGGCTTCAGAATCTATAAAGGGTAAGAAGATACGTCGAGTACGAGCGTACTCAGCAAGTTCACTAAAAAGGAGTGTTAGATGCACTAGCTACAGCCACAGGCCGTAGGTCATAGACTATGCAGGTTTTCGGAAACATTTCTTCAAAGATTGTTTTTATTCTAAAAAGCTATGTCCGTCGGCCTTCACAGGTTTACCAGAACTTTCATTGAGTTCCTTTTCTGCAGCGTTCACAGTTCCTTCCCGGAACAGGTTCTTACACTCTGCAGGGGTGCGTTGCTTTACTCATAAGAGATTAAATCCTTGTTGCACAACTGGGCAGCTTATTCTTGTCCATAATTTCGTGATGTGGGGCCCAATAGATATTCCAAGCCAATCATTGCCCTTTTTCGCGACCCAGCATGTCTCCTTGGTGTACGCCATGCCCACCTATTGAATTACGACAATGGACAGTACATACCGTTCAGATGCCAGAACTACCGCGGGACATTGAGGGATCCCACCCATATGTTGCATATCCTCTACGAATTACATAATCACACTACAAGGATAACAACCATGACACGTGCATTCAAATAAATGCGAAAGGAAGAAGATCCAGCTGACTTCTTCGTCTCATTCCAAATCTCATGGTTAACACGTATTATACGGCACAAGAATCACTGGCGACATTGGTTATTAAGTCCTAGATATTATGTTCCTTTACCACCGGAACTTTTATAGTAGGTTATTACCTCTGGTAAATAACCTATAATCATATTATTCTGAAAATAGTGTTTTCTGACCTTTTTGAAATACAGGTGATGACAACACTAGATTTACAAAATACTTGATAGAAAAAACCAAAGGACATGAGCAAGTGTGAAATTGCTTTTTGTGATTACAAGATTATGCACTCACGGTCTTTAAGACAATAGAAGATCCAATATCTGAAATTAGCATCATTGGTCCGGTAAGGACTGATGACCCACAAGTATAGGGGTGTATCGTAGTACTTTCGATAAATAGGTGTGTCGATCCCAACAAGGAGAAGTTGTTGACTAGTGGTATGGAGCAGGAAATCTCTATAAATACTTAGCAAACGGATTTTTAGGGGTATTCTGATAAAGCAAAGAAATAAATTGTGAATAATAAAGACAGCAAACAATTGCAGCAAGTGGCACACTCCTTTCTTAGCAAAGTACAAGCCAGTGGAAATACTTACGAGGACCAAAAGTTCTCGAGGACACATGGGAATTCGGTCAAGTGCTTTTGCTTCATATAGCTGAGTAATCTTTTTGGTTTTGTAAGTGTTGTATGGGTGAACCTGTGCTAATGTACCGACCTTACTTGGACTAATATATACGTGTGGTTAAACCTCTTGCAAGCATCCACAACTATAAGAAAGCAATTAAGGTATAAACCTAACCACAGCCTTAAACTCTGAGATCCTACGCTCTCTTGTGTAATGGTTTCCTAACGGGGTTCAGGTTTTTGTCACTCCGACAACCCCACAATTAGTAGCAAAATACACAATGCATTCCCCTAGGCCCATAAATGGTGAAGTGTCATGTAGTCGACGTTCACATGACACCACTAGAAGAATAGCACCACAACTTAAATACTAAACCATTGAATAATATCTCAACACAAATCCACTACTAACAACATGACTTCTCCCATGTCCTCAAGAACTAAACGAACTACTAACGAAACATCATATGGATCAAGATCAAAGATGATATGGTGATGAATAACAATCTGAACATAAACAATAATCCAATGGTTCCACTCACAAGCATCAACTACAATAGTAATCAACACCGGGAAAGTTTCCCCTAAGAACTATGCAAGATTCAAGACAACTATTACAGCGGGATGGAGTGATGATGATGGTGTGGCTGATGATCCCGATGAAGTCTAGCTTGATGATGGTGTTGATGGCGACGATCTCCCCTCTCCGGGAAGGAATTTCCCCCGGTAGAAATCTGTCTGCCGGAGAGCTCTTTCTCTCTCGGTGTTTTCCGCCCCGCAGAGGCGACAGAATCTTTCTGTGGTTGTGCCCCATGTATTAGGGTTTCGAGGAGAAGATATAGGCGAGAGGGCGGAGCCATAGGTGGGCCAGGTGGGCCACACACCCTGTAGGCGCGGCCTAGGGGTAGCCCGCGCCTGGGGGTGTGGGTCCCCTGTGGCCCATCTCCGCCTCCCCTTTTGGCATTATTCGTCTTCTGGGAAATAGGATTTTCCATAGTTTTTCTGTTATTTTTCTGATCTTCGCAAAATTGCATCAAAACACCGCTTTTTCCATCAGAATCCTGACTCCGGCAGTTCATCCTCCAAGAATCATCCAACATGCAAAAACAGATGAAAAGACATAAGTAACACCTCTTAATATGAAATATATCATGAATAGAGGCAAATTATGATACAGATTGGTGATGCAAATTGGACGTACCAACTCCCCCAAGCTTAGACCTTCGCTTGTCCCCAAGCGAAAACTAAGCTCAGTAAACATGTCCATAGGTTTATGGAGTGAAGTGTTGATAAAAGAATACAGACAAGAAGCATCACACTTACCATTACACAACTCATAGAAGAAAGCAACTCACCATTATATAACTTAGCTTGTAACAAGTATAGGAGTCACAATATATATGCATAAATATAAATCATAACTGGGATTGGCAAACTTTGTTCCTCTGTCAGAGAACAGCTGGCAAACAGTTTCACAAATAAAGCTTTTGTAGAAGTTTCACAACAAGAGCACTCTTTGATCAAACATAAAAGGTTTTTCACAATGATGGCTTTCAAAGTAATACTCAATAGATAAGAGTCTTGTGCAAACAAGGAAGATAAAGAACATGATTGAATAAATCATCATATGAATGCTTGAAACACAACAACTCAAATTATTGCTGGAGATAGAGAGGAAGTAGGTTTGCTAGCTCAACTTAGAAGTAGAAGAAAGGCCCTTCATAGAGGGAAGCAGGGATTTCAAGTTCATAAAGAGCTTCCAAAATATTATGGTACTTACTAGCTTTGAGCTCTCATTGCCCCTATCATAAGCATCTTGAGGTGATTAAGGTTAAAGTGAACAAAGATGGAGTATATGTTTGACAAAATATAAGTTGGAAATCTCATGTACCTTGAGTACGAGGGTCGCTCCTCATGCTACTAAACTTTAGTTACCGGTAAGTTCTTATCATTGTAAGTAAATGTGTATCATAAAGAACCGCCCACGGGGTACCCCTTGCACATGGTACAGGAGTTGTCCCATAACCAAAATGACAAGGCAAGCAGACAATGAGCATCTCAGCGATCTTTTTATTTGCTATTTGCATAGGTTTTTATTGAGGATGCTTCACAGATTGCTCACTATGGTTATGCTGCAAGTTTCCACCATGATTAGGCATGGCTTAGGCTAGCGGCCTAGGCGTTTCTCTAACACACATACATAACACTATGGACTTACAAGCTCCCCTTTTATTTCACACCGACGACATTCGCAAACAAAAGAGATTGATATCAACTGGATATGTATCCATAAGTGTTGAAATTGTTCCCCGTGACAACACCATTTTGCTAATCCCAACGTATAGATGCGAGCATATACAACTTCGATGACACAATGGTTCAAGTTTATTAGGGGCAAGAAAATAAGGTGTGCCATCAAGTTCGTGAGAGCTTTACTAACTAGTTTTCACATAACAAAATAATTTTTAATTTGAAAGATATATGAAGCTTGAGAATTTGCTTGGAATAACAATAATGCTAATAGGTAGATATGGTGGACACAGATGGCACAGGCTTTGGTTCAAAGGGTTTGGATGCATGAGAAGTATGCCTTCTCAAAACAGGTTTTTGGCTAGCAAGGCTGGGTAGCAAGCAAAAGAGTTGAAAGAAATAAGCAAACATACAAGTAATAAAGCCAAACATGCAATCTTCCTTGAAGACACAAATTATCTTAAATAAAGAATACTAAGCTTATGATCCAATCAAGAAAGAAAATAAATGATACAAAATACATGTAGGCTTTTTCTCTTTTCCTTTCAAACCTCAAAAAGTATTTCTACTGACCAGAGCTCGGTTTGCCAAAAACAATTTAGATCTACTTGATGCTCCCAAAGTGATGCCAATACTAATCAACAAGATCCATCATATAATAGAGATTGCAAACTAAAATAAGAAGTGCAAAAAGTAAAAGATGAAACTTCTCATTAATATTCCATAAAGGCACTCACACCAAGGGATACATATATAATAAACTACAGGAGAGATACTTCCACAATGCAAACCAACATATAAGATAACTTCTCTACCAAATATATAGCTCTACTAAAAAGGTAAAAGATAAAAGATAATGATGTGATACTGCGACACTCCCCCAAGCTTGGAACAAGCCAAGGGGATGCCAAACCTGATGACGAATTACTCCTTCGGTGGTGGTGGTGTTCTCTTGACAAGCTCTTGATACGTCCAATTTGCATCATCATTCTATATCATAATTTGCCTCTATTCATTGATGTGTGTCTTATTATGAGGTGTTACTTATGTATTTTCCTCTGTTTTTTGCATGTTGGATGATTCTTGGAGGATGGACTGCTAGAGCCAGATTTCTGATGGAAAAAGAGGTGTTTTGATGCAATTTCGCGAAGATCATAAAAATACTAGAAAAATATTGGAAATTATATTTTCCCAGAAGATGAAGGAAGCCAGAAGGGGAGGCGTAGCTGGGCCACAAGGGGCCCACACCCCCTAGGCGCGGGCCCACCCTGGGCCACGCCTATGGCAGGTGTGGCCCACCTGGCCGGCCTCCGACTCCGCCCTCTCGCATATATCTTCCTCCCGTAACCCTAAAACATGGGGAATAACCATAGAAAGATTTTCGCCGCCTCTTCAGGGCGGAAAACACCGAGAGAGAAAGAGCTCTCCGGTAGACAGATTTCTGCCGGGGAAATTCCTTCCCGGAGAGGGGAGATCGTCGCCATCAACACCGTCATCAAGCTAGGCTTCATCGGGATCATCATCATCCACACCATCATCTCCTCCAGCACCATGATCACCACTTTGTCCCGCTGTAACAATCATGTTGAATACTTGCATAGTTCTTAGGGGAAACTTTCCTAGCGTTGATTACTATTGTAGTTGATGCTTGTGAGTGGAACCATTGGATTATTGTTTATGTTCAGATTGTTATCCATCACCATATCGTCTTTGATCTTGATCCATATGATGTCTTGTGAGTAGTTCGTTTAGTTCTTGAGGACATGGGAGAATTCATGTTGTTAGTAGTGGATTTGTGTTGAGTTATTATTCAATGGTTTAGTATTTAAGTTGTGGCGTTATTCTTCTAGTGGTGTCATGTGAATGTCGACTACATGATACTTCACCATTTATGGGCCTAGGGGAGTGCATTATGTATTTGGCTACTAATTGTGGGGTTGCCGAAGTGACGGAAACATGAACCCCCGTTAGGACACCTTTGCACAAGGGAGTGTAGGATCTCAGAGTTTAAGGTTGTGGTTAGGTTTATATCTTAATTGCTTTCCTATAGTTGCGGATGCTTGCAGGGGTTTTAATCACAAGTATGTATTAGTCCAAGTAAGGTTGGTACATTAGCACAGTTTCACCCACACAACACTTACAACACCAAAGAAGAGTACTCAGCTATTTGAAGCGAAAGCACTTGACAGAATTTCCATGTGTCCTCGAGAACGTTTGGTCCTTATAAGTATTTCCACCGGCTTGTCCTTTGCTAAGAAAGGATTGGGCCACTTGTTGCAGTTGTTCGTTGTCTTTATTACTTGCACTTTGTTTTGTTGCTTTATCGGAAAACCCCTAAAAATCAGTTTGCTAAGTATTTACAGATATTTCCTGCTCCATACCACTAGTCAACACCTTCTGCTCCTCGTTGGGATCGACACTCCTATTTATCGAAAGTACTAGATACACCCCCTATACTTGTGGGTCATCAAGACTATTTTCTAGCGACGTTGTCGGGGAGTGAAGCGCTATTGAAGGGTGGAACTGGTAAAGGAAACTTCTACTGTGAGTATTGCTTTTTATTTCTGTTTGTTACTTTGTTTCCAATATGGATAACCCACTTGATTTTTTGTTTGGGAAAACTACTACCACTGTTAGGGTAGTATATGAACCACCGCCTGTTGAGATAGATCCTTTTAAGATACCTACAAGTATTGTTGATCGTGTTATGGATAATTATTATTTAGGGGATGGAACTGTCCATCCTGGTGATCATTTGCTTTTTATCCATGAATTATGCGGGTTGTTTAAGTGTGCAGGTATCACAACTGAACATGTGAAGAAGTTACTCTCTATATCCTTGAAAGGAAGAGCTGAAGAATGGTATAAGATGCTGAAGAATGGGCAATCCATGGAATGGGAGGAAATAGTACCTCTCTTTTATTCTAAATTATATCCTCCTAGTGAAATCCATAAGGATAGGAACCTGATATATAACTTTTGCCCTCGTGATGGAGAGAATACAGCTCAAGCTTGGGGGAGATTGAAGTTACTAATGCTTAAATGCCCTATTCATGAACTCCCTAACAATATTATTATCAATAACTTTTATGCTAGGTTTTCTCTTCATGATAAAGATTTACTAGATGCTTCTTGTGCTGGATCATTCACATGTATGAATGAAGAAGCTAAATGGTATCTCCTAGACCGTATTCAAGAAAACACTAAAGCATGGGAGAATGACAAAGGAAGAAAGTCAAGTATAAACTATGATTATGAATGCATTAAATCTTTTATGGGAGCTGATGACTTTCATGATATTAGTACTGAGTATGGTCTTGATTCTCAAAGTATTGCCAATTGTTTTAAGGCATTTGCCTCTTACATAGAAATTCCCCAAAAGAAGTGGAATAAGTACCATGCTCCTTATAAAGATGTTGTTAGTCATGTTCCTGTTAGAAATACTGAAGTTCGTACTATTGATCGTATTGTGCCTGAACCTTATGTTGAGAAAACACCTTTCCCAGCTAAGGTAAAGGAGTACTCTATGATAATTAGTGCGAATAACAAAGGTACAAAGAAAACTATGGAACCTGACGAGCAAATGAATACTGAACCTGTGGTAGCTATTGTGAAAGATCTTGATGCTAGAAATATAGAGGATGAGCATATTGTCTTCTATGAAGACGCTTCTAATATTATTTCTCATCCTAGTAAGGCTAGAAAAGCTAGTGTCCCTGTGCTTTCTGTTAAAATTGGTGATCATTGCTATTATTGTTTATGTGATATTGGTGCTAGTTCTAGTGCTATTCCTTATGAGCTTTACAGGGAAATTATGCATGAAATTGGTCCTTGTGAGCTTGAGGACATTAATGTGGTTATTCACCTTGCTAATAAGGAAACCATTTGCCCTATTGGTATTGTAAGAGATGTGGAGGTTCTTTGTGGTAACATTAAGTATCCTGCTGATTTTCTAGTTCTTAAATCAGCAGCTAGCAAAACTTGTCCTATCATTTTTGGTAGACCTTTATTGAACACTTGTGGAGCTATTATAGATTGTAAGAAGGAGAAAGTTTTAACTAAGTTTGACGGAGATTCTTATGAGTTTAAATTTTCCAAATTTGCTAAAGCTCCTTGTGAAAACAGCTTGCCTAATAAAGATTTTAGGATGGAACAACTTGCTTCTATTGATCCAGTTTATGACCTTGGACCTCTTTTTGGTGATTGTAAGTATGCTCATTCTGATGATAAAGTTGTTGAAAGTGATAGTTATATTGTCAACTTTATTCAAAGTGCTACTGAAAGTTATTACGAGAGAGAGAAACATGGTTCTATGCATCTCAACAATGTTAAGTTTCCCCGTTTTATGTTGAAAGCTTTGAAGTTGCATTCATTTTGTCTTCCTATGCTAGTGGATTTTTGTCTCAACAATTTGTTTTCTCATGACACCCCCATGCATAGGAAGTGGGTTAGACTCAAATGTGTTGGTTATTTGCTTCTTGATGCTCTCTTTCACTCCAGATATATATCTCCTATGTGAGCATCTTTGAAGATATCAAGCCTAACTTAAAGGCAATAAAGAAAAGTACTTCTTGGGAGATAACCCAATAGTTTTGTCGAGTCTTGGAAGTTATTACCTCAGTAATAACCACTCCTTATCCTTTTTTGTTTTGGTTTTTG
This sequence comes from Avena sativa, assembly GCA_916181665.1. Lineage (NCBI taxonomy): Eukaryota > Viridiplantae > Streptophyta > Magnoliopsida > Poales > Poaceae > Avena > Avena sativa. Next base: position 439,790,751 of record OV702293.1, on the reverse strand, counting down.
TGTCAATATTAACTACTTTTGAGAAGTAGAGGAGTTGTGAAAAGTGGTTGTTCTGGGACAGATTTTTGTGTTGCATCGTAAAAATTCGTGAGGCATCTCAGTACTTCGGATGGAGCTGTATTTTTCTGTGTTTGTTCTCCAAGTTGTTACCCAACTACTTCGGATGGAGCTGTATTTTTCTTTGCTTGTTCTCCAAGTTGTTACTTGATACGTTGGAAACGTATCTATAATTTTTTATGCTCCATGCTTGTTTAGTATCTACTTTGCTTTACTTGTCTACACTTTGAGGTGATTTTTACATGTTTTCTGGTACTAACCTATTAACAAGTTGCAACAGTGCCAGATGCCCGTTTTTGGTTTCATAAAAGTTAGTAAAGAAATATTCTCGGAATTGGACGGGACGAAGGACAAAGTCAATTACTTTCCGTGGGGAACAAGAAGTCTAGAGGGGAGCCCGGAAGGACAGCCAGGGGGGCCAGACCCACCCTAGGCGCATTGTTATTCGCACTATTGGCAATGGTTTCCACTATTGGCAATGATATTAGATCTTTCACAAACTTCTGTATTTCTAACATGAACATGACTAACAACATCTTTATAAGGAGCATGGCACTTATTCCACTTATTTTTGGGAATTTCTATGTAAGAGGCAAAGGCCTTAAAACAACTGGCAATACTTTGAGAATCAAGACCATACTCAGTTCTAATATCATGGGAGTCATCAGTTCCCATAAAAGATTTAATGCATTCATAATCATAGTTTATACCTGACTTTCTTCCTTTCTCATTCTCCCATGCTTTAGTGTTCTCTTGAATACGGTCTAGGAGATCCCATTTAGCTTCTTCCTTCATACGTGTGAATGATCCAGCACAAGAAGCATCTAGTAAATCTTTATCATGAAGAGAAAACCTAGCATAGAAGTTATTGATAATAATATTGTTAGGGAGTTCATGAATAGGACATTTAAGCATTAGTAACTTCAATATCCCCCAAGCTTGAGTTGTATTCTCTCCATCACGAGGCCAAAAGTTATATATCAGGTTCCTATCCTTATGGATTTCACTAGCAGGATAGAATTTAGAATAAAAGAGAGGTACTATTTCCTCCCATTCCATGGATTGCCCGTTCTTCACCATCTTATACCATTCTTCAGCTCTTCCTTTCAAAGATATAGAGAGTAACTTCTTCTTCACATGTTCAGTTGTGATACCTGCACACATAAACAACCCGCATAATTCATGGATAAAAAGCAAATGATCACCAGGATGGACAGTTCCATCCCCTAAATAATAATTATCCATATCACGATCAACAATACTTGTAGGTATCTTAAAAGGATCTATCTCAACAGGCGGTGGTTCATATACTACCCTAACAGTGGTAGTAGTTTTCCCAAACAAAAAACCTAGTTGGTTATCCATATTGGAAACAAAGTAACAAACAGAAATAAAAAGCAATACTCACAGTAGAAGTTTCCTTTACCAGTTCCACTCTTCAATAGCGCTTCAGTCCCCGGCAATGGCGCCAAAAAATAGTCTTGATGACCCACAAGTATAGGGGGTGTATCCTAGTACTTTCGATAAATAGGAGTGTCAATCCCAACGAGGAGCAGAAGGTGTTGACTAGTGGTATGGAGCAGGAAATCTCTGTAAATACTCAGCAAACGGATTTTTAGGGGTTTTCTGATAAAGCAACAAAACAAATTGCAAGTAATAAAGACAACGAACAACTGCAGCAAGTGGTCCAATCCTTTCTTAGCAAAGTACAAGCCGGTGGAAATACTTATAAGGACCAAACGTTCTCGAGGACACATGGAAATTCTGTCAAGTGCTTTCGCTTCAAATAGCTGAGTACTCTTCTTTGGTGTTGTAAGTGTTGTGTGGGTGAACCTGTGCTAATGTACAGACCTTACTTGGACTAATACATATGTGTGATTAAACCCCTTGCAAGCATCTGCGACTACAAGAAAGCAATTAAGGTATAAACCTAACCACAGCCTTAAACTCTGAGATCCTACGCTCCCTTGTGTAATGGTTTCCTAACGAGGGTTCAAGTTTCTATCACTTCGGCAACCCCACAATTAGTAGCCAAATACACAATGCATTCCCCTAGGCCCATAAATGGCGAAGTGTCATGTAGTCGACGTTCACATGACACCACTAGAAGAATATCACCACAACTTAAATACTAAACCATTGAATAATATCTCAACACAAATCCACTACTAACAACATGACTTCTCCCATGTCCTGAAGAAATAAACGAACTACTCACGAGACATCATATGGATCAAGAGCAAAGATGATATGGCGATGAATACCATCTCAACATAAACAATAATCTAATGGTTCCACTCACAAGCATCAACTACAATAGTAATCAACATCGGGAAAGTTTCCCCTAAGAACTATGCAAGATTCAACACAATTTTTATAGCCGGATGGAGTGATGATGATGGTGCTGGTGTGGATGATGATGATGATGATCCTGATGAAGTCTAGCTTGATGATGGTGTTGATGGCGACGATCTCCCCTTTCCGGGAAGGAATTTCCCCCGACAGAAATCTGTCTGTCGAAGAGCTCTTTCTCTCTCGGTCTTTTCCACCCCGCAGAGGCGGCGGAATCTTTCTATGGCCGCGCTCCGTGTATTAGGGTTTCGAGGAGAAGATATAGGCGAGAGGGCAGAGCCAGAGGTGGGCCAGGTGGGCTACACCCCCTTTAGGAACGACCTAGGGGTGGCCCGCGCCTAGGGGGTGTGGGGCCCCTCTGGCCCATCTTTGCCTCCCCTTCTGGCATTCTTCGTCTTCTGGGAAAATAGGATTTTCCATAGTTTTTCTGGTATTTTTCTAATCTTGACGAAATTGCATCAAAACACCGCTTTTCCCATCAGAATCCTGACTCCGACAGTTCATCCTCCAAGAATCATCCAACATGCAAAAACAAATGAAAATACATAAGTAACACCTCTTAATATGAAAAAAAAATATTAATGAATAGAGGCAAATTATTATATAGAATGGTGATGCAAATTTGACGCATCAAGGACTGATGTATAAAGAATCAATATGCTTTTATGCATAAGTAATGCTATGCATTCTATAAAACTTCGAAAGTGAATCCCCAATAGTATAGGTGAGTTAAACTTATGTGTTAAGAGTTAGTTTATCTTCAATTTTACTCCACAAGCAATTGCATTTATAAGGAACTTAAGTTTTCACCTACAAGATATGGAAATGGAGTACAAATTAATCTATAATTGTGGTTAACTACCATCCGGTATCTAGGATGAAAGTCCATGTGTTAAGTTGTTAAGGGTTGAAAGAACTATCATAGAGTTGTTGTTTGAAGTGGCAAAAAGAATAACATTTGAAGAAACTAGTGTTTAGGTTAGGTTTATCAATCTTGAAGGTTCTAGGGTTTACATTAGGGTTTTTGATGTTTACAGATGATGTTGAGTTATTATACTTTAATTAGTTGTATAAGTGACCAAAGTTAACTATAAAAACATGAATAAACTTCAAATAAGATGTTTATGATTGTTTAGACCAAAGTTAACTATAAAACTAGACCTGAATCTTAAGGTGTAATGTCCTTAGAACATTATCAAGTATTAGGGTTTTGAATAGTATAGTTGTTAATAGTTAAGAGTTAGTTTATCTTCAATTTTACTCCACAAGCAATTGCATTTATAAGGAACTTAAGTTTTCACCTATAAGATATGGAAATGGAGTACAAATTTTAATCTATAATTGAGTTTAACTACCATCTGGTATCTAGGATGAAAGTCCATGTGTTAAGTTGTTAAGGGTTGAAAGAACCTTGTGGAGTAAACTTCAGTAACCTGTAAGTTCTTGTCATATTAAGTACATGTGTATCATAGAAAACCACCAACGGGGTACCCCTTGCACATGGTACAGGAGCTATCCCATAACTAGAATGACAAGGCAAGCAGACAATGAGCATCTCAACGATCTTTTTATTTACTATGTGCATAGATTTTTATTGAGGATGCTTCACAGAATGCTCATTATGGTGATGCTGCAAGTTTCCACCATGATTAGGCATAGCTTAGGCTAGCGGCCTAGGCATTTCTCTAACACAAAATATATAACTCTATGGACTTACAAGCTCCCTCTTTATTTCACACCGGCGACATCCATAGACAAAAGAGCATGATATCAACTGTGTACAAAGTACAAGTGTAATGTTGAAAATGTTCCCCATGACAGCATGGTTCTGCTAATTCCAACGTATAAGTGCAAGCATATACAACATAGATGACACAATGGTTCAAGTTTATTAGGGGCAAGGAATATAAAGTGTGCCATCAAGTTTGTAAGGGCTTTAATCACTAAGTTTTCACATAACAAAATACTTTTTAATTGGAAGATAGATGAAAACAAGAATATACTTGGAATGGTGTAACACACCATGCATACGAATTTATAGTGTACACTTTGGAATAACTTGGTTTCTTGGGAGTTGGAAGAATGAGTAGAGCTTACTCATACAAGTGGAGGCTAGCAAAGGACTGGGAGCAACCAACTAAGAGAGCAATAATGGCCATAATCATGAAGAGCGACAAAACATTACTAACCAAAGCATAGAGTGGTACTACAAGTCAAGGACTAAATGCTCATAGAGGCTATGGTGACTTGTTCATAGTAATAACATGGTGTGAGCATGTGCCAAGTCAACCCAAACAAAACATCAAACGAGAATACCACAATACTATGCTTTTGTATGCTAAAAGAACACATGATTCTTTCAAGGCACACTAAGCAATCCCAATTGTTTGTAACAATACATGCTACAACAATAATCACTAAGCATAAGGTCAAAACAACACCTAGAATGTCATGCTAAAGTCTAAGTCACAGTCAATGCAAGCTCCTCTTGCACTTTCAAGCAAGAACTTTCTACTCCTTTCCAACACCAATCAACTTATTTGAAACAACACAGCGAGAACGGGGGTCCAAAATACTTTATTCAAGCAAACTAAACAACTAATCAAAGCAAACAAAAACTAAGACGCTCCACGAACAACACAATAGTGCATGAAACAATAAAAACGAAGTGTCTAGAAAGACATCGGCTTTTTATTGATGAAGAAGGGGATGCCTTGGGTATCCCCAAGCTTTGACGCTTGTACCTCTTGGATATTTCTTGGGGTGACACCGGGGTGGAATCCCCAAGCTTTAGCTTTTGTCCATTCGTCATCTCATTACATCATTCTCTCTCTACACCTGAAATTCTTCCTTCATACAAAACTTCACACAATCTTCATTAGCAATATTAGTGTATTCAAAAGATAATAGACCCTTGGGTTTAGCTTTGGAACAACAAAACTTTTCACTAAAAACACAAGCTACTGTATCAACTCCTTTAAAAAGCTCAATTTCCTAAAAAGAACCCAAAAAGGAATCAATAAGAAGGAGATGCAATTAATGGCAGAAATCTGTCAAAACAGACCAGCAGGTAGAAACCAATTTTTCGAAAATCTTATGTTGCTCAGATAAAAAAGTGTTGAACTAACGAAGGTTAGCTAACATACGGGCGGATTTGTTCATACATTTTCAGCTCAATCCGACTTACAATGACTCCTCACGAATTTTTATGGTGGAGGACAGAAATCTGTTTCGGGACAGCAACTCTCCAAATCTTACTCCCCTCTCATTAGAGGTCATTCTTGGCACAAAAAGCAAACAAAAAGGATAAGGAGAGGTCATTACCGAAGTAATAACTTCCAAGACTCAAGAAAACTCTTGGGTTATCTCCCAACAAGTACTTTTCTTTAACGCCTTTAAGTTAGGCTTGATAGTTTGAGAAGATGCTCACATAAGAAATATGAGTTGAAGTAAAAGAGAGCATCAAGAAGCAAATTCAAAACACATTTAAGTCTAACCCACTTACTATGCATAGGAATATTGTAAGAAAATAAATTCACAAAGAACAAAGTGACATGCATAGGAAGATAAAACAAGAGTAACTTCAAAACTTTCAGCACATAGAGAGGTGTTTCAGTACCATGAAAACTTATATAACCATATTTTCCTCTCTCATAATATTTTTTCAGTAGCCTCATGAATAAACTCAACAATATAACTATCACACAAAGCAGACTTTTCATGATCTACAAACACATAATTTCTATCAAGCTCAAAAATAGTGGGATTAAACCCTTCATAGGTTTTACCCAAAGTAGATATTTCAAAAGGATCCACAGGAACATAACATTCATCCTCCTTTGGTAAGCATGGGGGCCAATCAAATAATGTAAGGGATAAAGAGTTACTCTCATTAGAAGGTAGGCATGGGTAGATAATCCATTCTTCCTCCTTTTGTTCATCACTCTCCTCCTCTTTTCATCTAATGAGCTTCCAGTTTCAATAATTTCTTCTTCCATAGGCTCCTGCAAGGCATTAGTCTCTTCCATTTGTGGAAAACATCTATTAAAATATTCAAGAATATAGCCATTTTCTTCCTTGTAATTATCAAAGCAAAATTTAAGTATCTCATAAACCTCATATTCATAAGGTGCATCATCAGTATTTTCAAGCAAACTGGCAAGTTCAAATGCACCCTTGAAGGCAATAAATTCTTCAATTTGTTCCACATCATAAAAGTCATAATTTCCCTTAACATAAGAGGATATGGTAACATTATCATTATACTCACATTGAAAAGGGAGGTGTTTATACCTCCTATAGCAACAAGCTCTATGAAAGCAATAAGTAACATTATAAGTAGAGCACACATTGTAGGGTTTCGTAGCATGGAAAACAAAATTTTCTATCGCATATAAACAAACAAGCCAAGATCTATCTACTAGATTGTAGCAACGAGTCGATGGAATAACTCACCCTCGAAGATTCCAAAGCGTTTAACGAGAGCGGATTCTCGTGGGTGATGTAGTCGTACTCCTCCCGATCTCAAGATCGCGTAGACGATCCTTCCGGCGCTGCGTTCTGGCAGCGCTCCCGCAGTCGGTCACACGTTCGATACTCGATGAAGACCTTCCTCTCCCTTGTTCCAGCATGCAGCGGAGGTTGTAGCACTCTCCTCGCGATTCCGGCAGCACAGCGGCGTGGTACCGGAAGTAGAGGGGAGATCTCGCAGGGCTTCGCCTTAAGCCGGAGCGAGTATGGTGGAGTATGAGAGAGTCCTCGGTGTTCTAGGGTTTAGACACACCAAGGAGGGGGCAAGCCGATGGCTAGGGTTTAGCTAGGCGGCGGCTAGGGTTTGCCCTAGGGCCGGCGGCGGCTATGGAGGCGGCGGCGGCTTGGGGCTAGGGTTAGAGGCGTAGGAGTTGTGTGTCAAGAAGGGGAGCCCTGCCCCTCCTTATATAGGTGGAGGGGGCCGGCCAAGGGGAGGGGAGTCCCTCCCCAAGTCGGCTTGGTGGTGCGCCGGCGGTGGGGAGGAGGGACTCCTCCCCAACTCGGTTTCCTCCTCCTTTCCCACTTCCCAAAAATAGCCGTTTGACTTTCAAACTAGCCGTTTGACTTTTCAAACTAGGATTTGAATAAACCCTCTATTTTGTTCAGCGATGACACTTAGTACATGATGCAATCATACCAACTTGATATAACACATTCATGTACCCTTCCCCTCCGGAGTGCCGGACATTCCGGAACCTTCTAGAACATTCCCGATGAAAACACCGGAACCATTCCCCAACTCCGAAACGGGACTTTCCTTATATGAATCTTATTCTCCGGACCATTCCAAATATCCTCGTGATATCCCGGATCCCATCCGAGACTCCGAACAACATTCGGTCTCTTTCTCATCATTCCATAACTACTCAAACAACGTCGAATCCTTAAGTGTGTCTCCCTACGGTTCGTGAATTATGCGGACATGATCGAGACACTTCTGCGATCAATAACCAATAGAGGAATCTGGAAATTCATATGGCTCCCACATATTTCTACGATTACTTTGCGATCGAATGAACCACTTACATACGATACCAATTTCCCTTTGTCTCACGATAGTTTACTTATCCGAGGTTATGATCGTCGGTATCTCTGCATACCTAGTTCAACCTCGTTACTGATAAGTACTCTTTTCTTGTTCCCGTGATATGTGATCCCTTGTGAGCCAGTCACATGCTTGCAAGCTAATTGGATGACATTCCACCGAGAGGGCCCAGAGTATATCTATCCGTCATATGGATGGACAAATCCCACTCTTGATCCATGTGTCTCAACCAATACTTTCCGAACACTCAATGCCACCTTTATAGCCACCCAGTTACGGTGTGGTGTTTGATGTCGTCAAAGCATCCTTCCGGTGAAGGTGATATGCATGATCTCATGGTCGAAGGAATTAGGTTACTATGTATCAGAAAGCATATAGCAATTGAACTATTAAAATGACTTGATCTTTATACTACGCTTATCTATAGGAGTATGTCCACCATATCATTCTCCTAATGACATGATCTTGTTGTTAATAACATATCAATGTTCATGATAGGGAAACCACAATCATTTATTAACCAACAAGCTAGTGATGTATAGAGGCTATATTAGGGACTTCAATTTAAGTTTACAAATCACACAAGTATTAATGTTTCCTTGTTAATACTATTATAGCATGAATGTAAACATTTATCATAAACACGAAGATATAATAATAACTACATTTATTATTGCCTCTAGGGCATATCTCCAACTGTCTCCCACTTGCACTAGAGTCAGCTAATCTAGATTACATGGTAATATACCGAACACCCATGGCAGTTTGGTGCTGGTCATGTTTTGCCCTCAGGAGAGGTTTAGTCAACGGATCCGCCACATTCAGATCTGTGTGTACTTTGCAAATATTTATGTCCCCATCTTGGACATGTTCTCGAATAGCGTGAAAACGTAGCTTGATATGCTTCAGCTTCTTGTGTGACCTTTGGTTCTTGCGCATTGGCTATGGCGCCCATGTTATCACCGTAGATAGACATTGGGTCCAGCGCACTAGGAACCACACCCAGCTCTGTAATGAACTCTTTCATCCATATCGCTTCTTGTGAAGCCTCCGAAGCAGCCATGTATTCCGATTCAGTTGAAGATCTCGCCACAACGCTTTGCTTTGCACTCCTCCAGCTAACTGCTGCACCATTCAAAATAAATACGTATCCAGATTGTGATTTAGAATCATCCGGATCGGTGTTCCAACTAGCATCGGTGTAACCATTAACAACGAGCTGTTCATCACCTCCATAAGAAAGAACCATATCCTTAGTTCTTCTCAAGTACTTAAGGATGTTTTTGACCGTTGTCCAATGATCCACTCCTGGATCACTTTGATATCTGCTAGTTAAACTAATAGCATATGCAATGTCGGGTCTAGTACATAGCATGGCATACATTAGAGATCCTATGGCTGAGGCATAGGGAGTCTTACTCATCCTTTCGCTATCTTCTGTCGTTGTCGGACTTTGAGTTTTACTCATGGTCGTATTGGGCAACACGGGCAAGAACCCTTTCTTGCTATCTTCCATTCCAAACCTCTTTAGAACTTTGTCCAAATATGTACTTTGTGACAATGATATTAGGTGTCTCGATCTATCTCTATAAATCTTTATGCCTAATATGTAAGCTGCTTCGCCAAGATCCTTCATTGAAAAACTATTATTCAAATATTCCTTGACACTATTAAGAAGGTCTACATCATTCCCAATCAACAATATGTCATCTACATATAGTATTAAGAATGCTACAGAGCTCCCACTCACTTTCTTGTAAATACAAGCTTCTCCATAAGTTTGTATAAAACCAAAACTTTTGATTACCTTATCAAAACGTTGATTCCAACTTCGGGATGCTTGCTTCAATCCATAGATGGACCGTTGAAGTTTGCATACCTTGTTAGCATCTTTAGGATCGACAAAACCTTTGGGTTGCATCATATACAACTCTTCATCAATGTCTCCATTGAGGAACGTTGTTTTGACATCCATCTGCCATATCTCATAATCATAATATGCGGCGATTGCTAACATAATCCTCACAGACTTTAGCTTCGCTACTGGTGAGAAAGTCTCATCGTAGTCAACTCCTTGAATTTGTCGAAACCCTTTTGCGACAAGTCGAGCTTTATAGACAGTAACATTACCATCGGCATCTGTTTTCTTCTTGAAAATCCATTTGTTCTTGACGGCCTTCCGGCCATCCGGTAAGTCCACCAAAGTCCATACTTGGTTTTCGTACATGGATCCAATCTCGGATTTCATGGCTTCTTGCCATTTATTGGAATCTGGGCTCATCATCGCTTCCTCATATGTCTCAGGGTCATCGGTGTTGTCCACCAACATGACACTCATAACGGGATCATACCAATCTGGAGTGGTACGAGTTCTCGTTGACTTGCGAGGCTCTGTAGCAACTTCAACCGAAGTTTCATGATCATCATCATTAGCTTCCTCTCTTATTGGTGCAGGCACCACAGGAACTTCTTCCGGTGCTGCGCTACTCGCAATTTCGAGAGAAGGTTCGACAACCTCGTCGAGTTCTACTTTCCTTCCAGTCACTTCTTTCGAGAGAAATTCCTTCTCTAGAAAGGATCCATTCTTGGCAACGAAGATTTTGCCCTCGGATCTATGATAGAAGGTATACCCAATAGTTTCCTTCGGGTATCCTATGAAGACGCATTTTTCCGCTTTGGGTTCAAGCTTGTCCGACTGTAACTTCTTTACATAGGCTTCGCACCCCCAAACTTTAAGGAACGACAATCTAGGTTTCTTCCCAAACCATAATTCATACGGTGTCGTTTCAACGGATTTAGACGGTGCCCTATTTAAAGTGAATGCGGCTGTTTCTAATGCATAACCCCAAAATGATAGCGGTAAATCTGTAAGTGACATCATAGAACGAACCATATCTAAGAGAGTTCGATTACGACGTTCGGACACACCATTACGTTGTGGTGTTCCTGGCGGTGTCAACTGCGAAATTATTCCGCATTTCTTCAAATGCTCGCCAAACTCGTAACTTAGATATTCACCTCCATGATCAGAACGTAGAAATTTAATCTTCTTGTTACGTTGATTCTCTACCTCACTTTGAAATTCCTTAAACTTCTCGAAAGTTTCGGACTTACGTTTCATGAAATAGATATACCCATATCTACTCAAGTCATCCGTGAAGGTAAGAACATAACGATAACCACCGCGCGATGCTACACTCATTGGACCACACACATCGGTATGTATGATTTCCAACAAGTCCGTAGCTCGCTCCATCATACCAGAAAATGGAGTCTTAGTCATTTTACCCATCAGACATGCTTCGCATCTTTCAAGTGATTCGAAATCAAGTGATTCAAGAAGTCCATCGGAATGGAGTTTCTTCATACGCTTCACTCCAATGTGACCAAGACGACAGTGCCACATATAGGTCGAGTTATCGCTCGATTTCAAACGTTTAGCCTCAATGTTATTAATATGTGTATTTCCACTATCGAGATTCAACAAGAATAGACCATCTATCAAAGGTGCATGTGCATAAAACATATTACTCATATAAATCGAACAACCATTATTCTCGGATTTAAACAAGTAACCGTCTCGCAATAAACAAGATCCCGATATAATGTTCATGCTTAACGCAGGCACCAAATAACAATTATTTAAGTATAAAACTAATCCCGATGGTAGATGAAGGGGTAGCGTGCCGACCGCGATCACATCAACCTTTGATCCGTTTCCAATGCGCATCGTCACCTCGTTCTTCGCTAGCTTCCGTTTATTCTGTAGCACCTGTTTCGAGTTACAAATATGAGCAACCGAACCAGTATCAAATACCCAGGCACTACTACGAGTACTAGTGAGATACACATCAATAACATGTATATCAGATATACCTTTCTTCTTGATGTTGCCGTTCTTCAAATCCGCCAAGTACTTTGGGCAATTCCGCTTCCAGTGACCTTCTCCCTTGCAGTAAAAGCACTCAGTATCAGGCTTAGGTCCAGCCTTGGTCTTCTTCGTCGGCGTGGTAACTTTCTTACCACCCTTCTTGAAGTGTCCCTTTTGCTTAGACTTGCCTTTCTTGAATTTGGTGGTCTTATTGACCAACAACACTTGGTGCTCTTTCTTGATCTCCACTTCTGCAGATTTTAACATGGCAAAGAGTTCTGGCAACGTCTTGTTCATGTTCTGCATGTTGTAGTTCATCACAAAGTTCTTGTAACTTGGTGGTAGTGATTGGAGGACACGGTAAATCCCCAAAGCATTAGGAATCACTATGCCCAAGCTTTGAGGTTTGTTTGCGTGCCCAGACATCTTAAGCACATGCTCACTGATGGAGCTGCCCTCTTCCATCTTGCAGTTAAAGAACTTTTAAGACGCCTCATAGCTATCAATTGCCACATGAGTCTCAAAGATCAATTTGAGATCACGGACAATATCATGTGGGTCTGAATTCTCAAACCTTTTTTGAAGCTCCGATTCTAAACCATACAAGATAGCACACTGAACTATGGAGTACTGAGTCTTCCGAGTGAGGTAAACATTCTTTACTTCATCGGTAGCAGTAGCTGCAGGTGGGTCACCTAGCGGTGCATCCAGCACATAGGTCAAATTACCAGCTGTGAGGACAATCCTCAAATTGCGGAACCAATCCGCGAAGTTGCTTCCATTGTTTTTCAACTTTTCTTTCTCTAGGAACGCATTAAAATTGATGGTAGGGGCTGCCATTGATCTACAACATATTTGCAATAGTTTAGACTAAGTTTATGACAAATTGAGTTCAAATTAATAATAAAATTAACCTAGGTGAACTCCCACTCAAAACAACATCCCTCACATTGTTTTAGTGATCACACGAACCAAATCCACCACATCAACACCGATCCCTCACATGGTTTCGTAGCATGGAAAACAAAAATTTCTATCGCATACAAACAAACAAGCCAAGATCTATCTACTAGATTGTAGCAACGAGTCGATGGAATAACTCACCCTCGGAGATTCCAAAGCGTTTAACAAGAGCGGATTCTCGTGGGTGATGTAGTCGTACTCTTCCCGATCTCAAGATCGCGTAGACGATCCTTCCGGCGCAGCGTTCCGGCAGCGCTCCCGCAGTCGGTCACACGTTCGGTACTCGACGAAGACCTTCCTCTCCCTTGTTCTAGCAGGCAGCGGAGGTTGTAGCACTCTCCTCGCGATTCCGGCAGCACAACGACGTGGTACCGGAAGTAGAGGGGAGATCTTGCAGGGCTTCGCCTTAAGCCGGAGCGAGTATGGTGGAGTATGAGAGAGTACTCGGTGTTCTAGGGTTTAGACACACCAAGGAGGGGGCAAGCCGGCGGCTAGGGTTTAGCTAGGCGGCGGCTAGGGTTTGCCCTAGGGCCGGTGGCGGCTATGGAGGCGGCGGCGGCTTGGGGCTAGGGTTAGAGGCGTAGGAGTTGTGTGTCAAGGAGGGGAGCCCTGCCCCTCCTTATATAGGTGGAGGGGGCCGGCCAAGGGGAGGGGAGTCCCTCCCCAAGTCGGCTTGGTGGTGCGCCGGCGGTGGGGAGGAGGGACTCCTCCCCAACTCGGTTTCCTCCTCCTTTCCCACTTCCCAAAAATAGCCGTTTGACTTTCAAACTAGCCGTTTGACTTTTCAAACTAGGATTTGAATAAACCCTCTATTTTGTTCAGCGATGACACTTACTACATGATGCAATCATACCAACTTGATATAACACATTCATGTACCCTTCCCCTACGGAGTGCCGGACATTCCGGAACCTTCTAGAACATTCCCGATGAAAACACCGGAACCATTCCCCAACTCCGAAACGGGACTTTCCTTATATGAATCTTATTCTCCGGACCATTCCGGATCTCCTCGTGATATCCCGGATCCCATCCGAGACTCCGAACAACATTCAGTCTCTTTCTCATCATTCCATAACTACTCAAACAACGTCGAATCCTTAAGTGTGTCTCCCTACGGTTCGTGAATTATGCGGACATGATCGAGACACTTCTCCGATCAATAACCAATAGAGGAATCTGGAAATTCATATGGCTCCCACATATTTCTACGATTACTTTGTGATCGAATGAACCACTTACATATGATACCAATTTCCCTTTGTCTCACGATAGTTTACTTATCCGAGGTTATGATCGTCGGTATCTCTGCATACCTAGTTCAACCTCGTTACTGATAAGTACTGTTTTCTCGTTCCCGTGATATGTGATACCTTGTGATCCAGTCACATGCTTGCAAGCTAATTGGATGACATTTCACCGAGAGGGCCTAGAGTATATCTATCCGTCATATGGATGGACAAATCCCACTCTTGATCCATGTGTCTCAACCAATACTTTCCGAACACTCAATGCCACCTTTATAGCCACCCAGTTACGGTGTGGTGTTTGATGTCATCAAAGCATCCATCCGGTAAAGGTGATATGCATGATCTCATGGTCGAAGGAATTAGGTTACTATGTATCAGAAAGCATATAGCAATTGAACTATTAAAATGACTTGATCTTTATGCTACGCTTATCTATAGGAGTATGTCCACCATATCATTCTCCTAATGACATGATCTTGTTGTTAATAACATCTCAATGTTCATGATAGGGAAACCACAATCATTTATTAACCAACAAGCTAGTGATGTATAGAGGCTATACTAGGGACTTCAATTTAAGTTTACAAATCACACAAGTATTAATGTTTCCTTGTTAATACTATTATAGCATGAATGTAAACATTTATCATAAACACGAATATATAATAATAACTACATTTATTATTGCCTCTAGGGCATATCTCCAACACACATCTCTAGCAATAGTATTCAATTTATCAATTTGTTCCCATAGGTGTTTCCCTTTTCGTGACAAACGGTGTTCCTTATAATAATTATTTTTATCTTCTGTGAACCCACCTTGCCAATAAGAACTAGTTTTAAATAAACCATCCATTGATAGAAAGCATGACCAAGCAAGGCAATAACAGACCAGCAACTAGAGCAGGAACTATTTTTTTGTGTTTTTGATAAGAGAAAGCAAACCAAACTAAACTATTTTTTTTAGTTTTTGATAAAAAAGAGGCAAACAAAACCAAGCAAAAGAAACTAAGCAAACCAAAAACAAATTAAAGAGAAAGGTTGAGGAGGACTCCCCTTGTGAAGACGTCCTTAGCCTCCCGGGCAACAACGCCAGAAAACTTGTTGATGGCGCCTGAGAGCGCTTTGTCGGGAAACCCCAAGAGCAAGGTGTGAAGCAGCACAGTATCAAGTCTTCCCTCGGTAAGAAACCAAGGTTACCGAACCAGTAGGAGGAAGTAAACGTCTCAAAGGTGTTGCAAGCAACGTGGAAACCTGCACAACACAAACTCAAGAATTTGCCCCAATGAATAGTGAGGTTGTCAATCTCACCGGTTGCTGTAACAAAGGATTAACTATATGATGTGGAAGGTGATGATGGTTTGCAGCAAGTAAACAGTAACAGTGGAAGATGTATCAATGGTAAAGATTGGACCGAGGTCCATAGTTCACTAGAGGTGTTCTCCTTAGATAAACAAACATGGCATGCAGGGTAAACAAATTACAGCAGGGCAATTGACAAGATTGAGCAAGGCATAACAATGCAATAATAGACAAAAATATCCTATGAGATTCGATTGGGCAATACAACAATATACATAGACCGCCATCCAACTACATCTATGACTAGAAGTCCACCTTCAGGTTATCATCCGAACCCCTTCCAGTATTAAGTTGAGAGCAACAGACAGCTGCTTTAAGCAAAGTGTGTAAGGTAAACAATCCACTTGTTCCATGAACAAGAGACCGTTGTTTTATCCCTAGTGGCAACAACACATCTACAACCGAAGAGATTTCTGTCAGTTCCCTTGGAAACTAGAGGCATGAAACCACTATTGAGCATAAATACCCCCTCTTGGAGTCACTAGCAACTACTTGGCCAAGATAGCTACTAACAACAGAAAGCATGCAAGATCACAAACAACACAGACATGATAGAATTAAATAGACAAAACCATTAATCAATTTGAGATAGTAATCTCAATATCCATCGGATCCCCGTAAACACAACATGCATGATTACAAATAGATTAGATCTTTATCATGAACAGAGCTCACAAGATCTATACATGAAAGCACAAGGAGGAGATACAACCATCTAGCTACTACATGGACCCATAGTCCAAGCTGGAACTACTCACGCTTCATACCGGAGGCTGGCATGATGAAGAAGAAGGCCTCCGGGATGATCTCCCCTCTGGCAGAGTGCTGGGAAGAGCTTCAGATCCCCCCGGTCTAGGGACGATGGTGGCGGCGGCTATAGACAGTTTCGTGGAGTTTTGATCGGTGCTTAGGGTTTTGGCATAGGGGGGACTTTATAGGCGAAGAGGCGAGGCAGTGGGCCCACCAGGGCGGCTACACCCCCAGGCGCGGGGTGGGCCCACTCGCGCGGCCAGGGGTGTGCCCCCCTGGTGAGCCTCCTCCGTCTCGTATTCTGGCTTCGTGTTGCCCACGGTAAAATATTGACTTTGGCTTTTGTCCCGTCCAATTCCGAGAATATTGATTTTCTGCCTTTTTGGAACCCAAAACAGAAGAAAATAGGCAACTGGCACTGTGGCAACTTGTTAATAGGTTAGTTCGAGAAAATATATAAAAACACCTCAAAGTGTAGACAAAGCAAAGCAAAGTAGATACTAAACAAGCATGGAACATGAAAAATTATAGATACGTTTCCGACGTATCACAACCATGAACGCGGCTTGGCGCGGGTTGCAGTGCCCTCTGGGTACTTCCCGTGCCACCGTTTTCTTTCTCAACGTCGTCCACTGCTTCCTCTTCACACCTTAGCGAGGATCTCGGGTAAGTGGTGGTCTTCCTCTTCCTCTCTTTATTCCTTCTGGAGTTCATCTCTATGGACATCGATTTATTCCAGAGAGTACTATGGCTTGTTCTAGGGTTCCCCTTACTGCTGAAATTATCTATGGCTAGTGGTTAAATTGAATTGGGCTAAATAATTTCCTGGTTTGCCATTTATGTGTTGGCCTCTGGCTTGCTAGTGGTTGATGATGCTCAGTAGTATTGCTAGTTATGTGGTAGTTGATATGATGGATCATATATTGTATTTAACCTATGACTTATGTGATGTTGGTGGTAATTTACTTCCTGGAGTTATGCTTAAGATATGTGATTTAGTACCTAAGGACTTGATATCCTTCATGTTAGTGGTGAAAAGGTGGTGTGGTTATTAGGAGTGATGCCTAATATACATGGTGGCTTTATGGTTTTATATTTGGTTTAAATACTGATGAATCTCATATATGATTTCTAGTCCTGGGACTAGATAGATGACATGGACCTGATACTTGTGAACCAGAGCTTAAAACGGTGATTCATTCTTTGTGGTTAGCTATTTTGCTATAGCTAACCTATGATAAATAACTTGTATAAATGATTCCTAAAACTATTAGGAAGATGATTTAAATATTCCTTTCATGGAAGCTTATATTTATAGAGAAATGTCTCTGCTTTATTGGTATTACTGAGGTGTTACCCATAACTGGGATGTGCCAAGTAATAACCACATAATGAACTTGTTCTAGTTCATGTGATGTGGCTAGTTGGCTCCAGATTAGGTCTGTAATGCAAAAGCTGAGACCTAATATATGTATTTAAAATAAGAACATATTCTTCTAGTGGCTAATAAGAATATCCTATGATGATATATTTCACCCCATCTGGGTGTTCCTCTGAGGATTCCCTTCACCAACAAACTTTGTTTGCTGAATAAAGTAAAAAATATTGAATGAAAAGTTATTTATATAACTCACCAACCAAATGATGTTGGTTTGTTTCCTATGATTACCTTAATTATTATGAGACTATCTCGTGGTTCTGAATCACATGGTATAATTGATTTGGCTAGACATGGAATATGGATTAAGTTCATGACAACAGAAGTAAAAATTAAATGATCTCTGTTTCTTTAACTAGAGAAATGATTTAGAGGAGCTTTAAATAATAGGAAGAACCAAGCTACTATTGCTAGTTTATTTTGGTGGCTTACCAAGGGTATTGTGTTATGGAAATTCTACACTGATGTTGCCACTGCAATGGAAAGCTTTTACTGTTGTTAATTAAGCAGTGGGTCATGTTTGATGTATAACCTTACTATGGTGCCTCCAAGGAGTGTGCACAATAGAGGTTCATGGTGGCATGATATGTTACCGCAATAATTGACAAACCATTAACCTTTGGCTGCCAATGATGCAAAAGCCGAGGCTTAACTTTATATAAGAACATATTTTTGTACTTGAATTCTTGACCTGGCCTATGATGCAAAGGCTAAGGCATATTTTGGATAAGGACATATATTCATGTTGGCTTTAAACCTCTATGATGAACCTTGCATGGCACTTCCATGTAAGTCTAAGAGAATCTCTCCATCCAATCCTCCTAGATAAAAATCTAGTGGAAGGGTAGATGGAACTGGTTGGTGTGTATTATTTTCCTTATATTCCCATATCCGTATGCAAGATATAAGAACAAATCCTGCATGATCTAGTGGGCATTTCTAGTGATTTTTACCTGATGTTGGTGAGTGATCTATGGCCTGCTAGAGATCTTGGTCTATTACTATTGCTTCTTTATCATCTAAATTCTCACATGAGGATGGTTGATCTTTTCCACCCCTTCTTGTGCTCCTGGTGTTGCTCCTTCTGCCTACTAGATGCTTCTTGCTATATGATCATGTTGGCTAAAGTTTCTTGCTGCCTTGTTGAGAAATCTGTTGTGTGGATGGACCAGAGACAAGATAGTGACGTTTCTTGGTTATGTGAAAGAAGTGGAGCTGAGGATATGGTTTGAGAAGTGTTGTGAAAAATATATGGAAGTAGGCATGTGTTATACTGTGTTGTGGATGTGCTCTCTATTTGCTCTTCCTGGAGTTGTCTTGTCGTGTCGACAACACAACTGATGTATGCGGTGTATGAGCTGCTTACTGGTGGGACCCTCCCAGGTTTCAAGTTTCACTATAAAGATCTTTTGAGGTGGAGAGCAACTCGGCTGGTTTGGTATTAAATTATTTTGATTATTTCTTTGTACTAAAAATGGTGAAAGTTGCCCTAGGCCAGTGATGCATGAGTCTGAGGCCAAATCTTGGATAAGAACATATTCGTAAATGCCCCATTTTCCTTTAATATTGAGTGATGATATATAGCTTAGCATTACTAAGCTGATTCTGAGAGTATCACTAACCCCCAAAACTAACCCTTTATTTTATCTTTATTCCTTTTGTTTTGCAGGAACAAAGATACTGATAGAAGATCAAATAAGACTTGATTACGAAGTATTCAGTAATTAGTTTAGATTGTCTTTTTATTACTTTTTGTAATTTCATTTCTTTTCTCTGTAGAGAATAATGCAATATCTACATCTTATTCAATAAAGTTTATTTTTATTTTACAATTCTTTCTATAATATAATCTTTTATTTATTACATTATATTTGTTCATATGTTATATGATTAAATGTTTTTGTGTTAAAAATTTACTTTATTGTTATTCTTTACAACACTGTTATCACATATGTTTATACTTTTAAGACATAAGGACTATTCTTTAAGTATTTTGATTATTTTCTTTCTCTTGTATTATTATTTTCTCTCTGTATAAGTGTAGGAACATTGTAATATATGTATTAATGTAAATAACTATTCATTTATCCTTTTATTTATATTAATTTATTTATTATTTATTTATTGCAATTTCATATTTTTTATCCAAGAATTTCCATTACATTACCCTTAAGTATTTAAATCTTCCATAATTTACTTTTTAAATTTTCTAAATTCATTTAAATTCAAGTTTGAAATTCAAATACATGTTTCAATAAGTTCTCTCCTTAAGCAAAGAATTCTACAAAGGTCATGTCGAAATCTATCGTAATTGCGCTGACGTTTCCATCATAACAAGAGAGACCTCGATCACTCTGTAGCCCTTTAGCTTTGCGTGAAAATTTCCCGGGTTTTCTTATGCATGAATGCAATGTAGACACATGTGTCCGCTCTATTTCTAGATGCTAATACTGGGATGCTACAATTGGCGCCTTCTTCAAGTCCTGTTGGGAAATTATCAAGGAAGATGTCATCCAAGCAATTACTCATATGTCAAAGCTCCACAGAGGGTGTGTAAATCTTATAATCTCTGCCAACATAATCCTTATCCGAAAGAAAACGGATGTGGTGTCTGTAGGTGATTGCAAGCCCATCAGCCTCACCTATAGCTTGTCGAAGATCTTCTCCAAGGTCCTCGCAAATCGTCCTGCGCCTATTCTCCCTGACATTGTCTCCAATTGCCAGAGTGCCTTCATGAAAAAGAGAAGCATACATGACAACTTCTTGCACGTGCAAAATCTCATCAAAGAGCTCCACTCCTCTAAGATCCCGAGCCTTTTTATCAAACTGGATATCTCCAGAGCTTTTGATTCAGTGGGATGGGCATATTTAATCGATGTGATGACAACCATTGGCTTCGGACAACTCTGGCGCGACTGGGTGTGTCTCTCGATTGCTACAGGTTCTTCGAGAGTCCTCCTTAATGGTGACCCTAGCCCTTCCTTCTGGCATGCTCGTGGTCCAAGGCAAGGTGAGCGCTATCCCCAATGTTGTTCATCCTCGCCATCGACATCTTACAATGCATTCTCGCTAAGGCTACTTAGAGTGGGATTCTAAGCCCTATAAGATCTTGGTCGATTACCTGCAGGATCTCCCTCTATGTTGATGATGCTGGAATCTTCGTGAACCCAATAAAAGAGGAACTCCAGGCCATGTCTACCATTCTAGACTGTTTTGGGAAAGCCAGTGGCCTCATTACAAACATGTCCAAGACGGAGGTCTTCCCGATGAGATGCGACTAAATCAACCTTGAAGACATTCTCTACACTTTCCCTGCCAAGATCGCATCATTTCCCGGCAATTATTTGGGCCTCCCTCTCAATTTCCGACGCCTCCGTAAATTAGACTTGCAACCTCTCATCGACAAGATTGTTAGAAAGCTCCCAGGATGGATGGGCAAAAACCTCACACGCCCCGAAAGAATCACTATTGCAAAGACGGTGCTCATGGCCACTCTAGTCTTCCATTCCACTGCTACTCCTCTATCCAAGTGGGCTTATAAGAAGATAATAAATATTGTTAGGAACTTTGTTTGGGCTGGAGAGGAAGGGGAGCACGCTGCGGGTGGACATGCGTCGGTCAACTGGAAGACTGTTTGTAGACCCAAGAATTTGGGAAGCTTTGGAATGCCTGATTTGGAACGCACTAGAAAAGCCCTCGGGCTTAGATGGCCATAGATTTAATGGAAAGTCCCGCATCGCAGCTGGACTGGATCAAAGCTACCATGCAACAACGCTTATATGGCCCTCTTTCGAGCTTCCATGAAGATCACAATCGTTGATAGGGAGACTGCTTCCTTCTGGCACGACAACTGGTGTCGTCTTGTCCCTCTCAGGCTTTGGGCACCCGAACTATACAAATATCACTTCTAGGAAAAATCAAAACTATCGCAAAAGAATTTAAACATAACAACTGGATTCGCTCCATTGTTAGGATTAACACTCCTATCCGACTCGCCCAATACCTTCAGGTTTGGGACATCACTCAAGAAACCATTCTGAATCCTCAACATCCGGACTCCATCATATGGACTCTCACTGCAGACGGATCATACAGTGCTCGCTCGGCTTATCAAGTGCAAATTTCTGGCTGTTTCCCTAAATTCAAGGCCCAAAAGATCTGGAGCGCACTTGCTGAACCTAAGTGCAAACTTTTCTCCTGATTGTGCCTGCATGGGAAATTACTTACTGCGGATAACTTAGCCATCAAGGGGTGGCCCCATGACCCTACATGCATGCTTTGTCTAAATGCCCCTTAAACGGCCGCCCACCTCTGCAAAGATTGCCCTTTCACTATGGCAGTCTGGAACACCATTCAAAGCTGGGAAAATGATGCTACTGGAAATTACGGGCATGGCTTCCCTTCCACTTCAGAATGGTGTGATGACCTAATTGATGGAAAAACCCAAAAATAGCAACGTTGCCTAAGTGTTCGCCTTCTCTACATTTAGTGGAATGTCTGGAAAGAAAGGAATTGCAGAATATTCACAGGACGACGACTAACTTAGGTTAAGGTAACTGTGTTTGCTAGAGAGGACATCCTTCAAAGAGAACGCGCCTTTGTGGTCTTCGTACCGGCTATCCCAATTGATCATGGCTAGGTTTTTCCTCGCTTTTTGGTCTTATTGTTTTGGCATGTTCCACATTAATATAAACATGCCCCGTGTATCGGTTTTCGGCTAGTTTTTCTCATAAACTGACCAATTCTGTTTCTACTTAATGAAAAGGCAGATCTCCTGCCGTTGCTACAAAAATATAAGATATCAATAAAATTTATCCTATGCAATAATATAATGACTAGAGCAAGTTTATACATCAAGGATGCACATAACAGAAAAACAATCGAAGGATAAAAAAGAAAACAAAGACCCCTATCGAAGCAAACAGAGACACACATCAGCAAAAGCACCCTAGTGGTGATGACACCTCGACTCCAAGAAAACCTTTTACAAAATGAAGCCTCCACGAAGGTAACAATGAAGCAACACCATCATTGTAAGGTCTACCAATATGGTCATATTGTATATTTTCACACTAGAGAAGTTCTAATCTTCAGACAACTCCTTCAGCAATAAAATGACTACAGAGGCACCATTGTCAGGTGCAACCGTGGAAGGCCATACATTTGATTTTCACCCCGAAAACCGAGACACGGGGCGCATTGCCACAAATGAAGTATGTCGTTATCACCCCCTCCCACACACACATGGTGGGAATTGTTACAAATATTGTGAAGTGATGGTCGCTAAGTAGATTGGATGCATCGGTACGAGTGACTGGAGAAAAAGTGAATATGATCTAATCAAATTTTAGTTATTTTCCAATTAAGTTTTAATATAGAGGTAAATTCTCTAGATATGCAACTATGTGAATTTCCCTATATGATAATCAAGCATACGAGTAGGAGTATAGGACTGAAATAGCCTCAATGGATACTCATAGATGTATTCCCAGAGTTCCTTCCTTTTAATAGGAAGTACATCTTCGTTGGAGAGGTGTGGCGCCAGAAAGGACACCAATACCATTAAGGCTCACCTTATTCTTCCGTGTGCACACCACCAAGGCGGGCACACGATCCACTATGGGGTGGCCTTGAAGGCGGCGATCGAACCTTTACAAACAAGGTTGGTGCAATCTCCACTTAATCGAGGCTCCCAACTCGACCATGAAGCTACACCACGACAAGGATAGGTCAGGGATGACCTCTTCCATTTAGGGTTCCAAAAACCCAAGAGTAACAAGTTCCTTAATGGAATGTAAGGGGAAATCAAATACTTTCAATGGAGGTTTAGATACAGTTCTTATCCAGATTTCCAAAAGGGCATAAAGATCTAGGTCTCCTCGCACCAAGCTCTGGCCATAAGTCTTCCATAGGTACCCACTATGGTGTGGCCAAGTCGCAACTCAGCTGTGAAGGGGCACCGATCGAATGGGATGATGCCTATCCCGCCTTAGACATCACCGAGCAAGAGATCATCAGACTATGGATCACATGGCTTCTTCCCTCATAGGTAGCCTACCTTGCACGGTCAGATTCTATAATTATTCAGGCCTCGGACAAGCATACCATCATGATCGTCGCATGAGTTTTCTCCCCTCTTCCTTCTATCGGGATGTACTAGGCTTCTACGGCGTCCAGTTGATGCACCTTACCACAAGTTCCATTATGTTCATGTATTCCTTCGTTCATACTTAGGGATGTTGCCCTCATGTAGATCTGTTCCTCTTTCTTTTATCTAGAGCATTCTCATTCGGATATTTACAAGATCCTATCTACTTGCACCTTTTGTCTGTGAGAGAGCATATGGGAGCAATATCCTCTATTCCTGACACTCGTGGATGGTGAATGACACAAATGTCACCTAGAGAAGGGTGAATACACTTTAGTTTAGGATCTAATAAATGTGGAATAAAACTAAGGTTAACTTATAAAACACAAACCCTAAATTTATTAGGTTCAACTAAGTGCACCAACAAACTATGCTACGAAAGACAAGCAACAAGGTGATAGCAAGA
This sequence comes from Avena sativa, assembly GCA_916181665.1. Classification (NCBI taxonomy): domain Eukaryota; kingdom Viridiplantae; phylum Streptophyta; class Magnoliopsida; order Poales; family Poaceae; genus Avena; species Avena sativa. Next base: position 439,766,579 of record OV702293.1, on the reverse strand, counting down.
AATATTACTTCAATCACGAAGGCTATCACAATGTAAAGTGCATAAGTAAAGGGTTCGACTATATAGATAACCAATTGACGCAAATACGATGATTTTATTCCGAAGTTCATTTTCAAAGAAGCTACGTCTCTGTTGGAGTGGTGTGGAGGTACAATGCTTACCAAACGCCAAAGTGGCTCACTATATTCTCCTTGAGCCCTCACACCAAAGGGGAAGACCTCGATCAACTATGGAACACTTGAGTGCGGTCACCGAACCCGTACAAGGTTAGGAAATCTCCACAGCTCAATTGGAGGCTCCCAAGAATCACCACAAAGGCCTCTAGCTTAAGGAATCTCCATATCTCAATTGGAGGCCCCGAGAGAATCACCACCACTAACACACAACTGTATAGGGTTCTAAGAACCCAAGAGTAACAGGCCCACAAGATTTTACTCGCCGATTCCCTATAGAGAACTCAAACTTATGCACCTAATGCAATGGCGAGTCCCTCACTCTCAAATTCCACCAAAGCTACAAAAACTATTGGGGGAATAAGAGAGGAAGAATACAAGAGAACACCAAATTCATCCAAGATCTAGATCTCAAGATTCACTTTAATAAGAAGAGATATGATTTGGTAGAGTTATAGATCTAGATCTCCTCTCACTTTTCCCTTATAAAGATGCAAGAATCATGAAAGGAAGAGGGAATAAGCAAGCTCAAATAGGTCAACAATGGTAGGAAAAAATGATCTCCAAAGACGGGGAACCATTGGGGAAGAAGGTCCCCTTAAATAGGACAAGAAAAAACTGACCATTTGGAACAGATTAACGCGTTACTCCATCCGTAGTACCGGTAAAGAGAAACGCGAGTTAATGCACGGAAACCAGGCTCTGGCGGAAGTAGGGTGGAAGTTGTCCGGTACTACCACCCATATAAATTTAGTGGATAGCATGGTACGAAAACTTCGTTAACTATTGACTCCGGACTCCGATTTTGATGACCTTGGACTCGTTGGAATCATAACAAACAACTCTACATCTTCATGCATAGAAACATCATAGTACAGCCATGTAATTTAAACCATAATATGAAAGTTTTAAACTCTCTAAAAAGCGATGAACCGATATAATTAATCTCCAAAATCCAAAATGCAATAGCTTGAGCTTGAAAACTTCGAATAGGATGAAACCAATTTTGTTGGAAATATAAAACCAAATAGAATCCAACAAAAGTGGAAATATTGGATACCACCAAGGAATAAAATATCATCTACAAGGGGGTGATACACCTCCCAATGCGAGGAGCCGATAAAACCACCAACATAAAAGATGAAAGAAGAAATCCATACAAAATCCATTTTTTATGAACTAAAGACTGTTATGAAGATGCCCACAAGATCTAGAACCTCAGATGGATGATCCAAATATAAAACAAGAAAGATGATGCCGATAATGCAAATGTTCAAGCTCTGTCTGAAATATACGATCGAGTTACTCACTCGAGAGCCCCTCTTGATAGTATGACTATTTATCCTAAACCCAGTCTCCGAACTAACGACATGAGACCGACAAAGGATAAACCTATCAAGAATATACCTTTGACTTGCTCGTTCCACTTGAGCTTGATGATGAAGATCTTAACCACTACAAGATGGAACACCTTGCTTGATCACGCTTGCTTAACAAACACTTGTAATCGCTCCCCCATATTACTACTAGAGAGCCTATTTGTTGAATGAGTCTTCACATATCTATGATCACCATGATGCTGGCAAGCTTCAATCATTTGATTGCCTCAAGATGGCTCATATTGATCTTGCACACCATTTCTTCATTCTTCATTAAGACGATGTCTTGAAGATACACATAAGGGATTCCATCTTATTTCTTAAACATGATTCCAATAGGCCCAATGCCCTTGGATTTCTTATTCTTCTTCAATTCTTCTTCTTTCAACCTTGAAGCCAACACATGGTCGAAGCGATGCCAATAACCCAATGCAAATATTAGTCCATAGAGATTATCATTAAGTACCAAAATCACACATGGCGCACACATGCACTTTCAGATGACCAAGCCAATATTCTAGTTGGTTTATGGTCGACGGGACAAACAATGCACATGTCTTTTGAAAATTATCCAGCGCTCTTCTTTGATGACTGGCCGGAAGATCTGGAGGATCCCCTTTCTTCCTCTAGTAGATGCTTTGTATGAGTAGATATTCTTTAGTGGGCGTTGTTTTTCTTGTTGCTACCCTCCCATGTGCACTTCTGGTTTTGTGGGATAGTCATATGTAGCGACCCCGACCAACTTTATAGTCTTCGTATTGAGACCAGTTATGTGCTTGACATGCAACTTGTATTGCATATGCAACCGACGTGTCAGTCGCTCTGACTATAGTTAAAACCATCTTTGCAACGTAGGGCTTGCAAGAGTTAATAAGCAACTTGCACCGGCTTTGCGTAGATAAGACGGTTCTTATGCAATCCATAGAAGCCATGTAAAACATGCAAACAATAAGATCCATGAGCACACGATAACCTCTCCAATAAACTTAAACCAGATCTGATATTTTTTGCAACTGCCAAACATAGTGATGTTTTGGGGGAGAGAGGCAAACCCCACTGTCATTGATGCAAACGCCAAGGGCTGTAGCGTTTGCCCTACAACCCAAACGCCACGATGTATGGTGTTTGCAAAAAGTTCCTGTGAGAGGCTAGTTTGCATCGAAGTTTTCGAAAATAAATCAGGTTTATCCATTTTGCCTCCAGCCGGGTGTAAAAATCGAAGTTCCTGTGATGGGCCTCAAAATCTTCAACCAAGGTCTCAGTTGGGCCGAGGTAGCGGGCAGGATTTGTTCGGCTTCTCTGAGCCCACCCACTCCCTCACTCTCTCTCGCTTCATTCCGGCGCGAAAACTCCCCCCAAATTTGTCCCGCCAGAGTCACCGAAACGGAACCAAAAAACAAGCAATCCGCGCGCCGTCCCAGCCTCCCGCCGTTCACAGAAACCCGCGGCAATTCACACACAAAACCAAACCCCGCCCCCGCCCGCCATTTCCCCCGCAAAAGCACCATATAACCAGCGCGCAGATCTCATCCCCACTCACAATCTCCAAAACATTTCCGCCGCCGCCACCACCGCCACCGCTCCCAACCCCGCAAGCGAAATCTTCTTCCGGAAGTCAGCGGAATCCCATCGGACGGGAGACACATGGACGCCGCCGCCGCCGCCGCCATGTCGGTCACACCGTGCGCCGTGGCCTACGTCATGGCCAATCCGTCGCCGGCCTCGCCCGACGACGTGAAGGAGACCGTCGTGCAGGTCGTCGACCTCAAGCCCATCGGCTCCCGCTTCACGTGAGTACCCCATCCCTCTCGGTCCTCATCTCAGTAATTCCTCGGAGTAGCAGACTGTTTTGTGCACCTCGATTAGTTCGTTTAGCCTCACCACCCGTCCGGATCTCCGCGATTTCGCTCCTGGAACCGGCAGATCTGTTCTTCTCTGAGCCGATTCTTCTGTTTCGCCCTGCAGTTTCATGGCTAGCGACGGGAAGGCCAAGATCAAGGCGATTCTCTCCACCCACTTCGCCTCGGAGGTCCACTCCGGCAAACTCCAGAACCTTGGCCTCCTCCGCATCCTCAACTACGCCTGCAACGACATCCCAAACAAGCAGGACAAGTAAGTAAATCCTCCACCTGGTTTCCGCCATTACTGCAGATCTGTATCATCCTTCGCTGAATATTGTGCTGCGCACGGTGCGCCGTAGGGTCTTGATCATCACCAAGTGCGAGGTCGTGTCCCCGGCGCTAGACGCCGAGATCAAGAGCGAGGTCAAGGTAGAAGAGGAACCCGCGACTCTGTCCAAGCCTGCCGCGATTGTCTTGAAGCCAAGGCAGGATGTGAAGTCCGCGTCCCAGATTGTTAGTGAGCAGCGCGGAAAGTACGTGCTTCTTGGCTTCTTGCACATCCGCGCCCCTTTTTTTGAGGAATAATATGCGAGGAATTGCTGCTGATTGCTACCGTTTCTATGTCTGCAGTGCTGCCCCTGCTGCGCGTTTGGCTATGACGAGACGCGTGCATCCTTTGATCTCTCTGAACCCCTACCAGGGTAACTGGGTCATCAAGGTTCGGGTCACCAGCAAAGGCAACCTGAGATCGTACAGAAATGCCCGTGGAGAAGGCCACGTCTTCAACGTAGAGCTCACTGACGAGGATGTAAGTTCTCCTTTGTGATGTCAAATGCTCTGACGTGTGTACTTGTTGATTATGTGAGCTGAGTTGCTCAAAGATATGTATTTGTGAGCTGACATTGTTGGAATTGTGTGTACAGGGCACCCAGATCCAGGCTACCATGTTCAATGAGGCTGCAAAGAAGTTCTACCCGGTGTTTGAACTGGGGAAAGTTTACTACATCTCCAAAGGGTCTCTTAGAGTTGCCAACAAGCAGTTCAAGACTGTCCAGAATGACTATGAGATGACCCTGAATGAGAGTGCTGTTGTTGAAGAGGCTGAGGGTGAAACTTTCATTCCACCAGTGCAATACAACTTTGTCAAGATTGATATGCTAGGTCCATATGTTGGTGGCAGGGAGCTAGTAGGTGAGGCAGAATTTCTTTTAAGTTCAGTGAGCTATTTTAGTACCTTGTTGCATGCAGTCTGACTAATTTTACCCTCCCTTCCATGTTTATCTGTAGATATCATTGGTGTTGTTCAGAGTGTGTCACCTACTCTGAGTATCAGAAGAAAGATTGACAATGAGACAATCCCAAAGCGTGACATTGTTGTTGCGGATGACTCGTAAGCAGCAACTTGACTTACTTATGACTTAAAATGTGTCTTGATGGATTAAAATGTGGCGTGTGCTGATTCACAGTTAATTTGATTGTAGGAACAAAACTGTTACTGTTACTCTTTGGAATGATCTTGCCACCACTGTTGGCGAAGAGCTCTTGGCCATGGTTGACTCTGCACCTATCATTGCAGTGAAGAGCCTGAAAGTATCTGACTTCCAAGGTATGTGCTTGTGATGCCTTCCCTATCAGTATTTTTCTGGATAGCAATGTGATTTGATTTGTACTGACAGCATGTTGATACATTTGTTTACCAGGTGTATCTGTCTCTACTGTGGGCAAAAGTACGCTTGTAATTAACACTGAGTTGCCTGAGGCAGAAAAGCTCAGAGCCTGGTAATGCCCTGATGCCAAACACTTGGATTTTCGTTAGCTTCAGACTTTTTTTCATGCTAGATCATGGCCATATTTTTTGATACAGGTATGAGTCTGAAGGCAAGGGCACTTCAATGGCATCAGTTGGTGCAGGTATGAATGCATCCAGTCCTGGTGGTGCTAGATCAATGTACTCTGACAGAGTTTTCCTGTCTCACATCACAAGTGACTCTGATTTGGGTCAGGACAAGGTAATACCTCAAAACAGTTCAAACTTCATGTGAATCTGAATAATGCAGTGTCTCGAACTTGCAGTCAGTCCTAAGTAGACTGAACTGGTTTGTTTTGCAGCCTGTTTTCTTCAGCCTGCATGCCCACATCAGCCACATCAAGCCTGACCAGACCATGTGGTACCGTGCTTGCAACACCTGCAACAAGAAGGTGACTGAAGGAGTTGGGTTAGGATACTGGTGCGAAGGGTGCCAGAAGAACTATGAGGAGTGCTCGTTGAGGTAGTTATATTTTGTTGCAGCGCACCATGTCTGCTACTGTTTATTGACTTGCGCACAGCCAAATCTAAGTGTCCGTTCATTGCTGCTCTTCAGGTACATCATGGTCATCAAGGTTTCTGACCCCACTGGTGAGGCCTGGCTTTCTCTCTTCAATGACCAAGCAGAGAGGATCGTTGGCTGCAGTGCAGATGATCTTTATCGGATCAGGAAAGAGGTAACACTTCAGCATAACAGAATTCTGTTAACAATGCAACATGGTTCTCTTTTGTAACCCTGCGTCTAACACTGGCAAATTCTGTTTGCAGGAGGGAGATGACAGGTTCCAGCTCAAGCTGAAAGAAGCTACCTGGGTTCCCCACCTGTTCCGTGTGAGTGTGGCGCAGAACGAGTACATGGGTGAGAAGAGGCAGAGGATCACCGTGAGGAGCGAGTCACCTGTTGACTTTGCTGCTGAAGCAAGGTACCAGCTTGAGGAGATCGCCAAGCTCTCTGCCTGCTAGAAGATGCAAGAGTATACACCTGATCTCCTGAACGTGATTGCCGAGTCCACCCTCTGGTAGATGACGCCATGTTTTGGCCCAAGTTCCTCGAGCTGTACTGCTTCAGAAATGTCTTCCTGCCATACTGTTCCTGAGATGCAGTAGTAGCAACTTGTCCGTCTCTCCCCATCTTGTGTTATATGTGTAGATGTTTTATTCTGAAACTGGTTGATCTGCAAGTTGCTTGTGCAAATGATATGAACAGATATCAGTGTTGCATCCTACTGGCTGATTTCAGTTTGCATTTGCTCCATTTGAAATCAGTGTATCTATTATGCTTTTGAAGCAAGTGCACCTCATGGCTTAACATGAAAGAACTATTAATACTTGTATCTATATGCTTGTGCCCATATGGTCTGCACCATTATCTGTTCCAGTAACAAAGATAATTTTACATTGTACTAGTAGGATCCATTATGGAACTAACAATTCCTTGTGCCCATGGTCTGCACCATCTGTTCCGGCAACCAAGAAAAGTTTACACTGTAGTAGGATCCACAATATGGACAAACAATGTACCCTATGGTAATCTCAACCATGATGTTCACTAACTTGTGACTGCTTCAATCTAGACAACTTTTAGTGTGTAGGTTCAAATGAATCTACATACTAAAAGTTGTCTAGATACATTGACTTTACAAATAACATCTTATATTTATCTTATATTTCCAAACAGAGGGAGTATATGGCAAGCTACTGGACTGAAGATTAAACAGGTTCCAACTTCCATCACTTGTGACTGGTAGGTAGTCTGGAAGCTGTGAAATTCCACCAACAACTAACACCAGTAGCTGTAACTGTAATGTATGGCTCATTATAGAATTTGCTAGGGCAGGCTGGTAAGATTCACCCTTATCTGCAAATATAATCAAATTTGCAGACACTTAGTCTCGCACAATGAAAAAGGTAGCAAGAACAAGTACTGACCAGAACATTCTGACAATGATCAATCTGTTATGTTACTATTTAGTTGTTCATAGGAGCTATCTCCCACCATGTCTTATGTCTTTATGATAACAAGCACTGTAATGTAACTCTGTAACATAAACGATGAGATTCTAGTTTGAAGCTAAGCTTATGGCTGAAGCTACACACAGAACACTTGCGCGGTCCGCATGCGGTGGTCTAAGATAACGAATGGGCAACAGGGTTGACGACGATGTGCCTCAGCGGGTTGGCGACTTCGCCGCCTCCAGCATGCTTCACAAACTCCGCAGGAGTTAGGAAGCTACCATGGCACACGCACACGATCCTCACCTCTTCAGCCCTCCTGTACTTGTACAGGAAGCCTTCAATATTCCTACCGTTGGGGAGCCCCTTGGTGCACACGCATGGCATCTCCTGCATCATCCTCTCCACGTCTCCCGTGCTCCTGGCTCTTGCTGCGAGTCTTCCAGAAACAGGTTGCTGCTCTCCCCTAGAACCAAGTGCTGCCGCTCTCACTGCCAATGCTGAAGATGAAGGGGTTACTATGGCGGTGCTGTTTGCACTCTTGGCCGGGAGCATGCCATTTGTACCCTCAGACGAGAGTGGAACAGCTGATGGCAGGCCCCGCTCTTCAGCCCTAGGAGTTCCTGCAAGATCAGATGTCAACATACCTTAGACAGCAACAGAAGCAAACCTGATTATTATAGGTAGGGATAATGGGGTGAGAACAAACTGTCTCTGAACAAAAGCATGTAAAGAACAATTCACATCTACCGGTAGCATTTTTACAAGGCAAATGGGTTAGCATAGTCAATTCATGGTATTTTTGCAGTTCCAACTCAAGGACATCTTCAATAGGACAGATACCAAATATACAAGGTTTTAGTTCAAAGGGTCAGATAAATCCAGGCCACCACTGGCGGAGCGCCTTGGAGGCGAAACTGGGCAGCTGCCCCCCCTTCGAAAAGCAGTGCATAGCATTTTTGTAGGCATGTTCTCTAGCCATCGTTTGTTTCTGGGGTTCGCTATTAAAGCACAGGGGATCAAGGACAAAGAGGCCTCATCAGTTCTCATCCCTTCTTTACTTCCTAACCTCAACGTATTGATGATTGTAGTGGCAGTGGGTTACTTATTTTACCTTGGGACTTGGGCCTCATCAGTATTTTCTTTGCTGCCCATCGGTGGATGGATCTTGGGTTAGATATTTTTGTTCAGCTGGCCACTTCGGTTGGATCCTGGTCAAAGAAATATTTCTCATCCCCTACTTGCTATGACAATATCTGCTTAAATTAAGGAGTTAAGTGCATTTTCAAGGTTGAAATCATCTCTTGTTGCTACTAGTAGAATTTAAATTGTAGAAAAAAATCAGGTCCTTGGTTCAAAAAAAAATCTAGTAGAATTTTTCAATTTGGCCCCAGCTATGCTTTTGGTCACGCTCCGCCACTGCAGGCCACAACTTAATTTGTTTGGTGTATGGTGGTTGACTTGGTAGTTGAGACGACGAAGCCAAGTACCCTGAAGATCCCCAAACAACTACGCAACTAAACTAGCATAATGTTTGAAGCAGTAACATAGAAAAACTGAACATGAAGGTAGGAATGTTGCATTATCAGATTAAACCATCATGCTTGCAAGCTTCTACAGGACAATTTGTTACGTGGTCTAACATGACATTCAATATAGCAGAAAAATACTTTACCTTTCACAGCTGAATTATGCCTTTTCAGCTTCCCTGGCAAGCAGCTACCTTGTGATGATGCAACCGTAGCCTGATATGTGGGAGGAAGCCCACTCAAGTGACGCCTGACATTGCTACGGTTCACATTTTCTCCTGCCTGCTTATTCCTCATAGAAAGTTCATCAGCACTTTCTACTCTCTCAGCGCTTGCAGTTGCATTCATCTCTTCTAGTATCTGTCCAACTGCCTCTGCAGAAACGTTGGAAGAGTTCAGCCTCTGGATCCTCTTCCTCTTCACCTCAAGCCTTTTCAGAGTTTGAGCTTCCTTTCTCTTCCTCCATTCATCCTCGATGCCTGCAGGGAGTGAACTTGTCCTCGCGAGGACGTCTGCAGAATTTCCTGCACAATGAAAATATTTCAACAGGCCATTCTCGCATTAAGACATACTGCTTAAACATAATACTGTATACATGACAAGATGATGGGTCAAACAAAGATTTGTTCGGTAAAGTTTCACAATATCATGTTCTCTTCCTTGTAAAAATATGAACATATGTAATAATAATGGTGGTCATTTTGGTTCAATACTTATGGAAGTTCCTGGCCGAACCTACATGTAATTGACATCTGTTGATGAATAGATGGGGAGATAGACCTACTGCTCTAGTACACGATATTGGCATGCTTCCATCAGTAACTATGAGGAACAACAAGAAACCAGGATACAACTAATAAAGGTACTCCAAACTTTTTTCTACCACCAAATAACTTAACATATATGATCATGATATAGTTGGGTGTGTTTCAATGCTTACCTTGTATTACAAGGAAAACAAAGTTCTGAGAAATAACCACATGCCTGATGAAATTCTAAGAGACTCAGCACCAATTGCCCGTTTAAAAAACGTTAACTGATCTTAAGGAAAAATGATGAGTTTAGGTAGGTCTTGAGATTGCCTAGGCATTTCCAGCTTTGGTTGCATTGGCTAGTACATGAAGTTTGACATCCAAAACACGGGCCATGCACATTTTCCCCTTTTGTTTCATGGCCATTAATACTTACATCAAAACGATTCATCTTTAACCTTTATATTTGAGAAATTGGAAGCTTTCTTTACCCCCAGCCCCTGCATCAATATGCATATAGCCCAATATTTATCACAAGCCAATAACCATGATAAAAGAAGGCCCCTTCAACAAAAGTGTGACAGGCCACACAGAGAACAAACAGTATCCTAATCAGAAGTGTGATAGGCCACACGTTACATAAATACTTAGCCTACTTACTAAAAGTAAAAATAAAATAAACAGGCCACACAACACATCATGCATTCATCTTTAACCTAAACTCATCATTTTGCCTTAAGATCAATTAACGATTTTTAAACGGGCTATTGGGCTATTGGTGCCGAATCTTTTAGAATTTCACCAAGCATGTGGTTATTCTCAAAACTTTGTTTCCCTTGTGATACAAGGTAAGCATTGAGATAGTGAGGGCAGTGCCGACAACTCACCTCTATGAACGCGCAGACACACACATCCTACCCCTATGAGCACCTCCGAGAGACTGAGCCGGTAGGTCTTGAGATTCACGAAGTCACCACAGACGACTCATTATCGAAACAAACATCGCCTCCCACTGAAAGAAAACTCCGCCTTTTCCGAGACACCAAAGCGTCAAACCTGGGGTTTGATCCCTGGTGGGCTCGTGGTACCAGTGCCCTCCTAACCACATGTTGGTTAACACAACCAAAAGTCCGAACTCATGGACATGGCTAGGCAATTCACGTACACTATAAAAGATCTGGTTGCCGGAAAAGGAGGAAGGTTGCTGCTTGTTTGCTGTGGTTCGACATCTCTTGCGTAAAGTGGTGATGGGGCTGATAAAACCCATGCTCAAAATGGATTTCATGGCGCAAAGAATGACGACACCATTGCACAATGGGCTTTTATAGTGTTGTTAGGCCATCTGTGTCAAAATCCGCTCCATGAATCCGACTTCGACACCCGAGTGTGTGCAAGTTCCCGGGATCCATCGTTATTTGCAATATCAAGAAATATCACCCGGGTTGGGATCCATCGTTATTTGCAATATCAAGAGATGTCACACCGGATTGGGAACAAGAACCCGATACGAAATCTAGGTAAACGATAGACTAGGTAAGCAAGCACATGGATGTCACAAAGATTAAGCGTGATGTATATGGATCCCTTGTTCAAGACAAAGACAATACAATACGACCGTACCACTCGCACTCATCTCCATTGCTCAACAACCTTGCCCACATTTCGCTTGCCGAATCTAACACCCCTAAATCCATGTGAGATTGGGGTGTCATTGCCGCCTCTGAAGATATCTTTAGAATAAATTATGCCATGGAAGATCATTATTGACATCCGAGGACCATAGTTATCAACGAGGTTCACCCGAAGCCAACATCCTTGGGCCATGACCACTTGGTAACAACATGCACACGTGGGGAGCCGACGACATGTGTCGGCGTTGTCCATAACCTAGGTGCTCGGACACCAATCTCGATGGACTCACATGTGACATGTGGACGTGTGGATGTTCATGGCTCATGGGCTCTAACACTGGAGTTAGTGGGCCTATGTTGACTAATGGGGGAGGGAAAGATTTGTTGGGTTTATTCCCATACCGGGTTGTGTGGGGAAAGCACAACACAACTTACAAGGGCATGGGTGTTCCTATCAAGCTAGTCTTTTGTGGGGAGAGGGCTCGAGCGTAAGTTGCTCTCTGGTTGGGCCTTATCGTGGTGCATGTGGCTCGAAGATACTGGATTAGCGAACCCGGTGTGTATCAGGGTATCAAACAGAGGTTAATTGGAGGTGGTGGGTATTGTTGATTTAGAGGCACATGTCGTCGTCCCGCCATTGTCACCAGGATCCCTAGCCAAACCATGGACACATGATTAACATCGAAAGCAAAAATGAAGGAGAAAGCTGGCGATCAAAATTCGTTGCGAGAAAATTGGAGCGGGAAGGAAGGGTTCAAGTCCGATGTGCATAATTGAGTTTGCCGATCCTCGTAACAGATCTCGATGTCGTGATGTGATTGCTTGCACAAAATGTCGATGTCGTGATGTGATTGCTTGTCCTTGTGAGATCGATTACGCGATAAATTTTTCGACAAATATCATGCCAAATCAAGCACGATGCAATTTTATACTAATTGTTACATTGGGTGAGGGAAAGTAGACCAAAATGGCGAGCATCGGACTAGCAAGGCTGACGGCCGACTTGTGTTCCACGGTGGTAGATCTATAGTGTCCAAAACATCATGCCAAATCAAGCACACAAATCTTAATATCATATCTAATTTTTTTGATATGAGGTCCGAGTAAATGTTTCCTTTGTTAAGCGAACACATGGGTATCACAAGGTAGACCGATGGTCTTTGCCTTGTTCCTCCAGATAGACATCGAGATTGCCGAACTTCGGTTGGTACATATGACACCATGAATCTTGAGTTAAGCGAACACATGAGTGTCACAAGGTAGACCGATGGTCTTCGCCTTGTTCCTCCAGATAGGCCTCGAGATTGCCGAACTTCGATTGGTACATATGACACCTTGAATTCGCGACGGATTCAGGTATTATTTGGTATGTCAACAATATCATGCCTAAATAGGAACCCCATCTTGTACCGCGTCGTCAAGGTAGATGAGCACATGGGCTTCGTAAGGTACATCGAAATACCAAGCTAGTCTGTCAAACAATGGTCAACTTGTTCTTTCATGATATAGATCTCGACGAGTCCAAGCTTCGATTGCCAATTCCAATACCACCTCTGAGTAAATTTAAAACTAGCTAAGCAAGCACATCAATAGTCGCAAGAGTTGGGGGGAGGGGGGGGGGCGAGTGTAGAGACTACAATGGACAATGGCGTTAGAATTGTTCCTCGACGACAACTTTGACATTTTTCATAGTCCGTTGGCGAGCATGATACTCTGAATCCATGGCGTGTGTCCAACTTCAATGTCGAACTGGACACTTAATCCGTGTTGGATTCGAGTGTTATTTTCATGTCGAGAAGTCGACCATTAAATTCGATAGTGCACCAGAGAAAATGTCAAAACTCGGTAAGCAAGAACATAGGCATCACATGGTACACCAAAATATTTGAGTGTCAGGGCTAGACCAGATGACTTGTTCCTCAATGTTAAAATGATTGAGTGTCAGGGCTAGACCCGATGACTTGTTCCTCAACGTTCCTCGACCGGCCGGTGTCCAACTTCAGTTGTAGAGTCTAGCAATGTTATTTGCCATGTACAAAACATTGATGCCGAATGGCCCAAAGCTGATACCGTGCCCAATTAAAACATCGAACAAGGTAAGCTAGAGCCTAGGCTTCACACTAAAATGATTGAGTTTTGGGGATAGACCACCGGATGATGTTCAACTTGTTCCCCCTTGACAATATAGACATGTTTTCTTTGTTGAAGTAATGCCATGTGAATCATTCATGTTTATGGGAGGGACTAAGCATACTGTTTCTGAAGTTGGAATCCAAAGGACCACACAACATGGTCCTGACTTCCAGCAATGGTGTGCGAACGATCGTGTGTCGCCGGTGCTCCAACCTCATGTGCGTCGCTGCGGAGTACCCGTCTCAAGGGCAACGAAGCCGAGAAGTCGTAGATGACTGCAACCGCCATGGTGTGTGCTCACGATGCAGACAGTCAGTCAGCACTACATTGTCCCCCCTATTCGAGCAACCGCTCTTCAATATTCACAAACTTCTTGGAAATGTAACATTGATTTTATTTTTCAGAAAAGGACTAACTCAGCTTGTTCCTTTCATCTTGTAATTTCTGGTGGTACCATATGGAGTAGGAAGTAAGCTCCATGCTTAGATCAGATAGATATGCTATACAATTCACAAAGGTAAGGTAATCAGTGAGCTAAACAGCCCTAGTAATCTCTATCCTTGTAGGCTAGAGACGGCCGCCTGGGCAGCTGATCCCACCTTTGCTTTCCTATCCTAATGCCTAAACTTGTACACAAATCATGGCAGAGTTCTAGTAGACCCTGGTACGCAAACAGTTGGAAACAGGCCAACTCCTTTGTCTAGAAGTTGTAAAATAAAAGCAAGCTGTATGACAGTCCTCCGTTGCTAACTAGGAAACACCGATGATGACTCATGCCATTAGCTTGCCAAAACCACCTACAGCTACTCCAGAACAGGGGAGCCCTGCTCCATGGAGTAGTACTACTACTTTATTCACCGGCCAGGTGCGATTGGCAAATGGCAAGTCCCAATTCCACTTTCCAAATGTGCATCGCACCTCAATACTCACAGATCTCAAACCAGTCTTACAAGCAATGGAAGTATCCATGTCCGTTACACCTAACTACTGTAGCACAATATTACTATCAAGTAGTATGCAGCTTAACAATTTGACATTAATTGCTGCCTGATTATGAAGAATAATTGAGCTAAATAATATACTAATAGCACTACCACATCTGTTTGGCAAAAATAAGCCGGACGCACCTTCATGTCTTTTCCCTTCGCCGTTGGACGAGCCCGGGGACGGGCTCCCGGTCGCCGGCAGCTTTGCCACCGGCCCCACCGCGACGCTGCTCCCCTGCAGGGTCGCCGGGTGCTCCACCGCGACGCCGCTCCCCTGCAGGGGCGCGGGGCGGTCCACCTCGGCGGCGTTCGTGCGGGCAGCGTTGGAGCCACCCAAGCTCAGCTTATCCCCCGCGTCCGCATCCGCCATGGTCGGCAGCGAGCTTGTCCTGGCTAGCGCGGGCGGCGCCGGCGCCACCTCCTCCGGCGCCATGATGCACGCGACCGACGACGACCTCGGGAGCCTGCTCCTGTCCGGGCCGAATCGGCCGCCGAGCGACAGCCCGAGGCTCAGCTCCACCTCCTCCGTCTCCAAATCCAAGCGCTGCGGCGGCGGCCTCTGTTGCTCGTCTCCCCCGCCGATGCCGCGCAGCAAGTCCCTCGAATAGCCCTCCATCGCCGACTCGTCGTCAGAGGAAATTGAGCTCCCGCGTCCACTGCCCGCGTCAGAGAAGAGCCTGGCGCGGGAGGAACCAAGGCCAGGGGGCCACGGTAAGCCAAACAACTCACGACGAGGCAGGCAACGAGAGAGAACACAGACAGAGGAGAGGCAACCAAACACCCATGCCGTACAGAAGCGAACCGAGGAGAAGGGATGACGCGACTTACGAGCGGAAGCCAGCCGAGGAGGAAGGAAGGGGACGCCATTGACGCTGCGCTTCTGTCTGTCTGTACTCTGCTCGCCGCGGCCCTGCGCTGGTGGACGGACACGCCTCGCACGGAGAGGGAGACGAGAGAGGGAGATGCTTGCTTCCGTTCCCTGCAACAAAAATAATTTGCTCCTTTTCGGACCTCGCCGCTCTGCCTTTTTGCTTTCGGGGCGTGAGGGGTATCTTCGGAATCGCGGGGGCTGCAGCGGCCGCCGGCACGACACGTTTCGGGACAGCGGGGACGCGTGGCGTGGCGCGCGGCGGAGCCCGAACCGGAGCCGGAGCGCGTGGCCCGCGGGGGCGTACGTGGAGTATCGGCCGCGCGAGGCTGCAGCGGCGCGGCGCGGCACCGTCTGTCGTCGGTTGACTTGTGCTGACCGACCAAAGGCTTTCGCCCAACTCCGGGGCAACCGTACCCCGCCTACTCGGGCTAGATCCCGTTTGGAAGGATGACGGTCTCGCGTTTGGGCTACCTTTTGTAATTAATAATTCTAAAAATTATCGCACATCTTCAAATTGGGGTGCTAGTATATTATTTAGAAATAAATGACTTAGATTATTTATATGTATTTAAATAAGTTTATAAATATAAAGAAACACAAGTCAGTTATATCTAGACAGAAGGAGTACTATTCTTCACGGAACATGATAGAATCAGATTCAGATTCACTTTAAATTTTTCTTTTGAAACATGTATTTATCCACATTTTGCAAGCCATGCGAGATGTCTCCGTCACAAACATCACGACTACGGCCCATCTTCACCGCCGCACATTAGATATCGATGTTGACCCCAATGGTGAACATGAAAGTGGCGAAGTATCTTCGCCGTCACAAAAGGTATTTGAAGATGGAATAAGATAAAGGGTGGTTGATTATATCGATTTAACCATATAGTGGTCTAGTGTTAATTATATTACTCCATTCTATCCATATTATTAGTTGACTTGAATTTGTCTAGATTCGGATATATTTAGTATTAAAACATGTCTAGGTATATTCAAATTTAGATAAATCCAAGTCAATTAATATGGATCGGAGAAAATATTCTTTTTAGGTTTGAATCGACTTAGAGAATATTTTTATCATGTCATTGTTGTAGTTCTAAATGTTTGAGAGTAGAACTTAAATTCATTGGTTATATAAGAAGCATTTGCGAGGCTCAATACTCACATTTACCCCCATGATATGATTTCAGGATAAAGAAGGACCCTGAAACCTTAGATTACCTCTTCTCTTTCTCATAGTTCGCGTGTGCTAGGAGGTCGGCCGCCCTCACGTAGTAATTAAAGTAGTACTCCATAAAAATTAAAGTACTCCATGTGGTAGGCAGTGGCGTCACTCCAACAGTAGAAACTGAACCCCGATCGCGGAAACGGAATCGCATAGCCAGCCAGATCTCGGCGGAAAAGTGCATGGAACCAAACGGGCGCGAGGCGAGAACCACGGGAAGGAAGGAACAACAGCTAGCGCGAGACCCAACTGTCCCGCCACGCAGGGCCCGCACGAAACAACTTGCCCAGAGCCCTTTCCACGTACAGTACCGCCCATCCCTCCACCACCGGAACGAGCCTCACCTCGCCCACAGACACCCGGCCCCACGCCCGCGGCATCACCAAAAAGCCACCGCCCGGGCGCCCACCGGGTCCTCGTCCTCGTCCTACTCCCTCCAAGTTGCCTCGCGCGAGGACGCCAGCGCGCGCCACGTGTGTGTTACCGCCGGCGCCGACCGCCGCACGTTTCCCCAACAGTTAAAGGCGCCCACCGGAACAAGTGGCAGGACAAGTTGCCCCACTTGGCGCCACCGCCGACGTGTCGAGCCGCCACAGGTCGCGACGTCAGCGCGCGGACGTGGTGGGATCGGGCGGTGGGACTGCAGGATCTGGAGGGCGCGTGGCGTGGCGGTGTCGCTGTCTAGCGAAAGCGGTGCTGGGCTGGCTGTGCGACCGAAGGGAATCTCGCGGGCTCCCGGCCTGATTGGATCGACGGCCGGGGTCGTGGACGAAAAATGGCCCAGAAAGCTTGGCGTGTCGCCGTCTCCACATCGTCTGACGGCGATACTGGATGATCAGGTTACCTCGGACAGCGATTGCCCATGCCAAAAAGATCAGGGTGGACTTGCTAACCAGTGCTAGTGTCATGTATGGTTGGTCTTATTTTAACTCCGTTATTACGAGCCAGCATGATTTAATCTGCAGGTTCAGAGACGTTCCCTTTTCGCCAAAGCTAGCTCGGAGCAATTCCCTTCTTTGAGCTGAAGTGCAAGGGCTGTCCCTTCTCTGTTTCACCGTTTGTACATAGGATAGGATTGGTATCATTGCTTTGTTTAGTTACAGTCAGTTCCCCAAAGCTAAAAACATCATTTGCTACTGTTGACTGAGCAAAACGATCAATACTGTATGTTTCTTGTGTTGAGCGCTAGTGCTGGCACTGCTATACTCATTTACTAGATGGTGTTGACAGTAGTACAAGACTGCCAACACATGAAGTAATGGCGATGGTTTGGACGAAATCTGCACCGGACAGCGGTGTAGTGTCAACCCTGAAGAGATTTAGAGCCGTCTTCGGCCTAAATTTTCTCCTCCGCTAGGAGCACTAGGAAAGAGTATCACAGTATAGCCCCTTCTCGATAGAGCTCTTTTTCGGTCTAAATTTTCTCCCTCCATCCCATATCAGTTTGCGCATAATTTTGCGTGCTAGTCAAACTATACAAAGTTTGACCAAGATTATACAAAATAATATAAATTTATAAAATATAAAAATAATATTATTAAAATTGACTTAGTGTATACTTTCATATTATATAAATTTTATATCATACAAATTTATATTATTTTGTATAATCTTGGTCAAACTTTGTATAGTTTGACTAGCACGCAAAATTATGCGCAACCTAATATGTGATGGAGGGAGTACGTCTTCTTAACGTGACCTTTTTTCAAAAAAAAAACTCTATCGGAGTTCTTGTTCACGTCCAATCGGATCATGGCCGACCTCACCTCAGAAGGATATAAAATCGCTCTGAGGGCCTAGGTGGGTCACGACAAAGCACGAAGCTCTTTCTGTTCTTCGATTCCATCCAGGCGCACACATCTCGGCGGGATCGAGCGGAAACATACAACACCTCAACAAATGGCGCTGTCCGCGTTGACGGCTCGCCTAGGCTTACGGTTGGGGATGAGGGGTTGCGCCTCCGGGATCGCCAGGGCCGGCGCTGGCGGCAACGTCAGGACCGCGATGACGACGGCCTTCGACCACAGCGGCCGCGGCGTCGGGGGATTCGGCAAGACCCGGGGCGTCTCTACCAGCGCCGAGACCTCCTCGTCCGGATCAGGGGCGGGTGGATTGGGTTGGTCTATCCTCTCTTTTGTTGGTATGTTTTACATCATACTCCTTTCGTTTAAAAATATAAGATGTTTTAGGTTTGTGAAGGAGATGTATCTAGACAACTTTTAGTGTATAGGTTTAAATGAATCTAGACACTAAAATATGTCTAGATACATCTTATTCACAAACCTAAAACATCTTATATTTCCAAACGGTGAGAATACAACACTTCAATACGATGGGGAAGAACATCGCGAAAATCAAAGTAGCGGTTGACCAGCTCGTGGAACACCAGACCAAGCCTCCCGTCCCATCATCATCAGATCCACGTAAGGAATCTGGAGTCGATGCTGTGGCCGCCCAGCCGACATCGTAGTCTTCAAATCCTGGAAGTACGGAGGACAAAAATTCCAAATATATAGTTTTTAGGACTTCCCATGTAATTTTACTCTACTTTATTTATGTTTCCAGCTATATTTATCAAGTATATGGTTTGAAGAGCCTGTCAAAATGTGAGACCTTTTTTGAATGATCTATAACATATTAGACTTACTCTTTCCGTTTTAAAATATAAGATGTTTTAAGTTTGTGAAACAAATGTATCTAGACTACTTTTAGTATCAAGGTTCACTCAAGTTTAGAATAAATCTATACATTAAAAAAAGTCTAGATATATTTTCTTCACAAACCTAAAACATCTTATATTTTAAAACGGAGGGAGTAGTACGGTATTATCTGGTGGTTTTCGTATGTTTTTCCCACATAATAATTAGTGACGTTTTTTTTGGCTCGAAGAGGAAGAATCACTATCCCCTTCTTGATAGTTTATTTGCGCCGGTCTATTAACAGGTGTAAGCTAGCCCGTATGTTGGTGCGTTATTACGGCTCGACAATACAATCCACGCAGGTCCAGCAGCGGATACCTCGTCAACGTCTGGTCGCAAGCTGCACCGCGCGGTTGGTGACTTCCTCCTCTGCCTAAAAGCATTCCACTCGTTGAGCGAACCTATACAGAAATTCAGATTTTTTTTATCCAACGACGCAAACTTTTGGCCTGGTTACGCTTAGTTTCCCACTCGCGTACGCAGGCCGAGTACTCAGACGAACACAAAACGACGATATATTTGAATCTTTATCTTTCCTGCCGGCGAGTGCTCGGTCACAAGGTGTTTGACAGATACACTCACAAGTTCGGCGACAGATTTTTATTACATAACAGGGAAAACAACTCTCAGTCGTCGATGGGGATGGGCTCCTGCGGCGTGGCCGACGCGGCGTTGTCGTCCGTCTCGCCGGTGAAGGCCGCCAGGTTGGAGGAAGTCGAAGCAGAGCTCGGCGTGGGAGCGTTCGGCGCAGAGGAAGGGGAAGCCGTGATCATGCCCTGCAGGATGGCCTGACGTTGCGCCATGTACCAGGCCTTGACCGGCGAGTTCATCTTCGACGTGTCCTCGCCGCCCATGAGAAACTTGAGGTCCGTGTTGCGCTCCTTGGCGGCGTAGTTGGCCTTCTTCTCGGCGAGGTTGGCTTTCTTCTCGGCGAGGTTGGCCTTGATGAGGGCAACCTTTTCCCCTTGTGTCTCGATCAGTTTCTTCCAGCGCTCCTCGCTCTTCTCATCTCTCTTCTCGGCCTGCGCCCTCGTGTCGGCGAGGCATTTCTCGATCGAAGCGTGGAGACGCTCGGCGGGAGGTTCGGCGGCCTTGAGCATCTTCGCCTTCTTCTGACCAAGCTCAGGTCTTCCTTCGCTGGGAGCAGCGGCCGGGGCCTCGGGGTTGAAGACGCCGTCCTTGCTCTTGGAGAGACTCATGCGAGTGTCCCGCCACTTCTCGCAATGCTCGATTTTCTCGAAGACATGATGGAACTTGAACTCCATCTTCATGTCCTCTCGAAACAGAGCAAGTGCACGACGCAACTGCAAAATGAAAGTGTGTCAGGTTTGTCAAAATGGAAGAGAGTGCACGACAAAGCTAGTGTTCGCGAGTACCTTGTTGTCCATGTTCTCTCCACTGGCTTATGTGCGGTCAACCTCTTCCACGCAGCTGTGCCACTTGCTACAGGCAGTCTGGATGATCGCCCAATGATTGGTAATAGCCTTTTCCCCTTGCTCCATGTGGATCTTGCGATACTTTGGGTCGCACATGCTACGCTCGTCGAACGCTGCCTTCACGCGCCGCTAATAATTGTCTGAGTTTTGGTTAGCACCGGTGATCGAATCCATGATCACCGTTTTCCAAGCTTCGGCGAGGCAGGTATCCTCGGCCACGGTCCACTTGATCCAAGCGTCCGCCAAAGTGCCCGGCTTCTTCTTCTCCTTCTTGCCTTTTGCCTCAGCCTCGGCATCCTCTGGCTGTGTCTGCTCGGCCCGCGTCTCCTCGGCGTCAGTGTCGGCGAGGTCCTGGGACTCGATGCCGTGCTCGGCGTCGGCCCGGGTCTGCTCTTCCGTAAAGGAGGGGTGGTTCATCGCCGAGCCTGTTGTGATCAGGTCCTCCATGTACGCCTCGGCCGTCATGCCGGCCGGAAGGGCGCCCGACATTTCGCCGAACAGGTTGCACGCGTCGGCCTCTCCGAAGGGCGCCGAGCTTCCGCCAAAAGGCAGCGGTCCACGGCGCAGAGCGGGGCTTGCGTACGCTGAAGAGGTGGAGTAGGGGAGGTTGATGTCCATGCCAAAGGCCGAAGGAGGGAGCGGCGCCAGGCAGGGGAAGATCATGTTGGGGTTGAAGCCGCCGTCGAACTCGGGCTACGAGGAGTACCTCTGTCGAGCAGTCGCCTGGCTCTCCTGGAAGCCGGTCGGAGAGATCGGCGAGAATCCGGCGGGTGAGCCGACGCTCGCCTGGCTTCCCCAGTGTGGCGCGTCCATCAACGCCGAACGTGTCGCCACCGCCTGCTTCGCCTTCACCATCGCCTGCTCTTCCACCGCCGCCTTCACCATCGCCTTCTCCTCCTCCGCTTGCTGTTGCCGGAGCTTTGCCCTCTCCTTCCTGTCCTTCCGCTCGGCCGACGAGATCTGCCTGGCGTGCTCCTTATTCTCCCAGTCGGCGAAGAACATGCCCTCTAGCTTGGTCGGCGGAGCTCTTGGCTTCCTCGCCTTCTTCTCCGCCGGACCCTCGCAGAGGGTCGATCTGGGTTGGACAAAATTCTTGGGCGGCATGACGGGCGGGGAGCTCGGCGGAGTGGCGGGGGTGGGGGAATGGGGAAGAAAGGCGGGAGGAGGGAAGAAAAGGGCGGGAGATCCATGAAGTGGTGGGAGTGGCGCCTTCTCTCGCCGATAGAGCTGGTCCACGCCTGTTTACGCCTGGGTAGGCCGGACCAAAACACGCCGAAATCTAGACGAAAACAGGTCCCTGGGTACTCGACTGGGCCGATTTTTGCGTCCGGACCGAAGTTCGGCGTCCGGATCGGCGTCCTAGGTAGGCGAGTGGAGATGCTCTAACACACAACACGCTCGGGTTCCAAGAAAACGCTAACCGCACCGGCGATCG
Organism: Avena sativa; assembly: GCA_916181665.1. Taxonomy (NCBI): domain Eukaryota; kingdom Viridiplantae; phylum Streptophyta; class Magnoliopsida; order Poales; family Poaceae; genus Avena; species Avena sativa. The sequence continues at coordinate 439,744,723 of OV702293.1, read as the reverse complement.
GATCGAGTTCTTACTTGTTACTCACGTCGAACGGGATCACGGCCGGCCTGACCTCACCGCGGTATAAAATCGCTCCGGAAAGGGCTTAGGGTGGGGTTAAGGTAAGCACCAAGCATTTCCATTGCGCTAGGGTTTTTCGGTTCCATCCAGGCGCCCGTACGCATCTAGGGATCGAGTCGAAGCCAACGAGTACGTCACCTCGATCGATCCATGGCGCTCTCCGCATTGAGGGCTCGCCTAGGCATAGGCCTGAGGAGGAGCTGCGCCGCCAGGATCGGCACGGCCAGCGGCGGTGACGATGTCGCCGCGACAACAACGGCCTTCCGCTGCAGCTGACATGGTTATACCCTGCGGGTACGTGACTTCAGCATACCTGGTCCAGCCCAAGGAAGGCCCACGGCAGATGTACGCCGGCCCATGAAGATTTTCGGGTGGCCAAGGCCCATGACGCCTTCGAGTCCTTGGAGAACAAGACTAGCGCAGATAGGAAATTCAAAGGGGTAAAACCCTAGAACCTGTAACCGACTAGGACTATGCCCGGGACCTGCCTAAGTCTATATAAAGACCAGGAGGGCACGTCCTAGATCTCTCAACTCATACTTTCGCACACACCTCCACGCCAGATCGAATCTGCGCACCCTGTAACCTTCGGTTCCGCCGTAATCAAGAGCAGACAAGCAGGAGTAGGGTTTTCCCTCCGGGGGCCTGAACCTGGGTAAATCTAGTGTCCCCTGGTTGCTTGTCTGTTAAACGTGCCACGATCTCCAGCATCCCCATCTTCTCCAAAACCCAAGTCCATAACAATGGGCATTGACGAGATTAAACCTCGTCAATTGGCGCCGTCTGTGGGAAACGGGGCTCCTGATTGTGCGATCGTGACGGTCCCGACCCGATCGATCTACAACTCTGCGGCGACGGAGAATCACCTCCTCTTCGGCGCTTTCGACTTCACCGCCCACTCGCCGGCCACCATGAAAGATTTCGAGCCCGCAGGCGACGGACTCGAGATCCTATTCGGGAGTTTCTGCTTTTAGGTGGGTCAAACTGGCACCCTCCGTCTCCCTGAGCGGGTGACCCTACCATCCATCAGGCCCGCCTCGTGGGCTCCACACCCTGTGCTACGCACATCACCATCAACAGATGAGTTTTACGACAGCATCAGCTGTAACTCCGATCTGTGTGATCCACCTTCGGATGAGGGGACCTACGGTTCCGGATCCAAAAGCTGCGACAGCAACCGACCAATCTGCGAGCGCTATCTATGCGCCATAGTCATCCAAGGCGACGAGGAAACACCTAACCCGCCGCCCAACCGAAACGGCGAAAACAGAAGAAGCCAGTCCCCCCCACCCAACGGGGAAAACAACGGCCACGTCATCCAACTTAGCAAAGAAGGATGGGTCCAAGCACGCCGTGCCGTCGCAGGCGACATAGTCCTGCCTGCCGACGCCTCACGTGAACTACTAATGGCATACCACTACCTCCTCATCGAGGAGCACAAGAAGCAAGTCAAGATGCAGGATACGCTCGACAAACGCAAGCAAGCAGCCTCCGAGTCCAGCGCGCGACGAGCTACGCTCTCCGCCATGGCACCCGACTCTAGCACAAACGGAAACTAGGGAAACAAGCATCACTCTCGGGTGGAGAACATGGATCCCAAGGAGCGCCATGACGTGACCCGAACTCTCCACACATCGTTCATGGATATGGATGTCGACGGCAACATCATCCCGAAGACACCGCAAGCTGCGATCATGGCAGCCACTGCATATCTAGCGGCCCACCCACCTCCGGAGGGGGACCCGAAAAGAGCCATGCATAAGTCCGCACTCACCAGACTTGGACTCGTCGGAGCTGCACTCCACGAAGACGCTCCTGCGGAGCCGAAGAAGAAAGCTCCGGCCAGGCGCGACCGGAGTCCCACCCCTTCATCCGAAGAAGAGGAGGAACATGACCTTCCTCGGAGGAAGAAGAGATCGCGTCACCATAAACGCGACTACGATGCCAGAGACAAGCTTACACAGCGCAAAATCGACAAAGCACGAGCCAAACGTGCATGCTCGTCTGAATCCGAGATGGACGAAGATGAAGGAGAACTCTGCGGAGCCCGATGTTTCAGTAGATCTGATCGGCGAACACAGATGCCATGCAATTTCAAGCTTCCTTCGGATACTCCGAAATTCAATGGCATGCAAGATCCAAAATCATGGCTCAGCGACCATCTGTCATCCGTCAAGCTTCACAGAGGCAAAAAAGAAACCGCCATGCAATGCCTTCAGCTGCAGCTGACAGGCGCGGCGCGGGCCTGGCTCAGCAGCCTATCATCAGGATCAATCCGAAGCTGGGAGGAGCTCGCTTACAGCTTCATCCGAAATTTCAAGGGCACTAGCAAGAGGCCCGCCTAAATCGAAGAGTTGCGAGCCTGCACTCAGAGAACGGGTGAATCTATTCGCTCGTACATACTACGCTGGTCTACAACCAAGAACTCCGCAGCACACATCTCCAAAGAGAGGGCCATCGACGCCTTCAAGGACGGCGTCAAACGACAAGATTTCAAGGAGGAACTTGGGCGCGTCTAGCCCAAGACACTCGATCACCTCATGGACATCGCCAACAGGTGGGCGGACGGCGAAGATTGCATTCACCGAGCACAATCGGATGAAGAGGACGACTACGGCCGAAGACGGGAACGCCGCAGCAAGAGGAGATCGCGCGTCTACGAGGACCGCGACGGACCTGACATGGTCGCGGACGGCTACGCCGATCGCCGCAACGACAACAACCGCAACAGCGGAGGATACCGCGGCGGAAACACCCGCGACAACGGACGCCCAGCGCAGTCATGGCAACGCCGCGACCGCGACAACGGACCCTCAGCATACGACAAAATTTTGGGTCCATGCACCATCCACTTCTACATCGACAAACAGGATGGCAAAAATAAAGCCAGACACATGCTCAAGGACTGCCGCGAGTTCCAGAAACTCAGTAAAAGCATGGTGCAGATGAGGCAACAAGCCCCAATCCCTGCGTTTGGAAATGCACCCGTGCAAGGAGAAATAGCGCTCGGAGCTCCTCCACCGCCGCCTATTGGAGGCCCAAACCATCCAGTCGCACCGGCACAGAACAACGCTGGGAACGGGTACCCCCCACCGAAAGGAGCACTAAACATGATCCAGAAGGGACGCCCCACGAATAGAGTGCAGAAGAAAATCACCCGACAAATCAACTTGGCCGTGGCAACTCCGCCTGCAATCCCTGAGTACCTTAGTGGATCGGAGTCCTGCATCACATTCACTCGCGCGGATCACCCTTGCCAGATCCCTCGCCCAGGTCATGCTGCCCTGGTGCTGGAGGCACAGATCGGAGGCTTCGAGATGAGTCGCGTCTTCATGGACGGCGGCAGCGGCATCAATTTAATGTTCGCAAGCACCCTACCAGCAATGCGGATCCCACAATGCAGCCTGGAACAGTCGGACACAATGTTCCACGACATCGTCCCAGGGAAGGGCATATTTCCCCTGGGCAAAATAGGGCTCGATGTCATCTTCGGGAAGCCGGACAACTTTCGGCAGGAACGACTCGAATTCGAAGTGGTGGACTGGTCGTCGCAATACCACGCCATCCTGGGGCGTGTAGCATTCGCAAGGTTCCTGGCCGTCCCACACTACGCATACCTACTACTCAAGATGCCAGGACCGAGAGGCGTCATCACGATCCACGGGAGCTTCACCCGATCGGACCAATGCGACAGGGATTTCAACAAAATCTCCCAGTCTTTCGGCATGCAGGACGAGCTTATAAGGCTCCGCGAGGTGACGGACAATGGGGCACCCCCAGTCACAAGGCAGAACGCACCTGACATGTCCTTCGACTCCACCGTCAACACCAAGAAAGTGCAGGTCCATCCGACGGATGCCTCCAAGACGACGCTGATCGCCAACGACCTCAGTCCCGCATAGGAAGGCGCGCTCGTCGAATTCCTCCGTGAGCGCTGGGAAATCTTCGCCTGGTGTCCTACGGACATGCCAGGAGTTCCCAGGGAATTCACCGAGCACGCACTCAATGTCTTTCCAGACACCAAGCTAGTCAAACAGTCCATCCGGAGACTGTCCGAACCACGAGCCGAAGCCATCGGCAAGGAAATCAACAGATTACTCGCAGCAGACTTCATCCGGGAAATCAAGGAAAGCGAGTGGCTGGCAAACACAGTCATGGTCCCAAAGAAGGACACGGACATCCTGCGGATGTGCGTGGATTTCACGTCACTAAACAAGCATTGCCCAAAGGACCACTTCCCTCTTCCTTGGATTGATCAGATCATCGATTCGACTGCAGGTTGTGAGAAACTCTCCTTCCTCGACGCCTACTCAGGCTATAACCAGATTCGACTCAAGGTCGAAGATCAAGAGAAAACGGCGTTTATCACACCGTTTGGAGTATTCTGCTACAATACAATGCCCTTCGGGCTAAAGAACGCAGGTGCCACGTACCAGCGATGCATGCAGGCCTGCCTCAAATACCAGATCGGTCGCAACGTCCAAGTCTATGTCGACGACATAGTAATAAAAACCAAGGAGGCAAGGACACTTATCGACGATCTCCGCGAGACGTTCGACAATCTTGATCGCTACAGGATCAAGCTCAACCCCGAAAAGTGCGCCTTCGGCGTCCCATCGGGTCAGCTGCTTGGGTACTTCATCTCTCAGCGAGGGATCGAGGCGAACCCGAAGAAAATCAGAGCCATCATGACAATGGAGAAACCGAAAAACCTCAAAGGCGTCTAGCAGCTCGCAGGACGAGTAGCGGCTCTAAGCAGGTTCATCAGCCGCATGGGCGAGAAGGCCCTACCATTCTACCAGCTGCTGCGCAAGGCAGACAAGTTCGAGTGGACACCAGAAGCCAACGACGCATTCAAAAGCCTCAAGCGGCTCCTCTCCACCTCGCCCGTTTTGGTCACGCCAAAGGAGCGCGAGCCCCTGCTGCTGTACATAGCAGCCACACACCAGGTGGTCAGCACCGTACTCGTGGTCGAACAACCCGAAGAAGGCAAGACCCACGGGGTCCAACGCCCAATTTACTACCTCAGCAAGGTATTGACACCAACAAAGCAGAGGTACCCTCACTACCAGAAGCTAGCCTACGGCGTGTTCATGATGGCTCGACGGTTGAGCCATTACTTCCAGGAGCATCAGGTGATGGTCGTCAATGAAGCACCCCTGAACAGCATCCTGAATAACCCGGAGGCCATAGGACGCGTGGCCCTGTGGGGCATCGAACTGTCACCTCTGGACATCGTCTATGAGAAGCGACTCGCAATCAAATCTCAAGTCCTCCCGGACTTCCTGGTACATTGGATGGAGCTGCAGCTGCCAGACACCCCAGACATGTCGCAGTCATGGACGATGCACTTCGACGGTTCCAAGAGAGAAGCCGGAGCAGGAGCAGGGGTCATACTGACCTCCCCGCAAGGCGACAAGATGAAGTACGTCCTCCGGATGAAATTCCGAGCCTCCAACAACGAGGCCGAATACGAAGCCCTCATCCATGGCATGAGGATGGCAAATATATGCGGCGCAACGCGCCTGGTCATCTATGGTGACTCCAACATCGTCGTCCAGCAGATGATGAACGAGTGCGACGCACACGCCGAAAACATGATCGCGTACTGCGCGCTCTACAACGCACTCGAAGGAGAATTCGATGGCTGCGAGCTTCGACACGTCGGAAGAGAAAGTAACGAGGAAGCCGACAGACTCGCCAACATCGGCTCCACTTGTGCAAAGGTTCCACCAGGTGTGTTCCTCGAACAGATCTGTGTACCATCCATCAAGCGAAAGTTCCCCAAGGGATCACCTGAAGAAGCAGAACACTCGGGAGCTACGCTACCCGAAGGACACGAAGGACCCGAAAAGCTGGACACAGAGGTAGCCATGGTCAACCTAATGCAGGTCATGGCAATCGAAGAATCTTGGACACGACCATACCTCCAGTTCTTGATAACCGGAGAATTGCCTGACAACCCAACAGACGCCCGGCGTATATCTCGCCGGTCAAAAGCCTTCACCATCATCAACGGCGAGCTGTACAAGTGCAGCATCACGGGTGTACTTCAACGGTGCGTCACCATCGACGACGGCAAGGCCATACTCCAAGACATCCATGAAGGCATCTGCGGCCACCACGCAGGCAGCCGCTCCCTTGTCGCTAAAGCTCTACGAGCAGGATTCTACTGGCCAACGGCCATAAGCGACGCAAAGGACATCGTCCGAAGATGCAACGGATGCCAACGGTTCGCCGACAAACCGCACGCACCTGGGTCCGAGCTCAGACCCATACCTATAGCTTGGCCTTTCGCTCAATGGGGCCTCGACATGATCGACAAACTGCCAAAATCCTCGAAAGGGGGACACGTCTTCCTCCTGGTTGCAGTCGACAAATTCACCAAGTGGATCGAGGCCATGCCGGTCACCAACCAGAAAGGCAAAACCGCCGTCAAGTTCTTCGAGTCCATTGTCTACAGGTTCGGCGTACCACACAGCATCATCACCGACAACGGATCGAACTTCATCTCCGAAGAATTCTAGGACTTCTGCGAAGGCCTTGGGATCAACATCACGTATGCCTCAGTGGCACACCCGCAAACGAACGGGCAAGTGGAAAAGGCCAACGGCCTAATCGGCGCCGGCATCAAGAAGCGCCTCATGAGCTCACTCGAACAAAAAGCTGGAAACTGGACGAAAGAGCTACCATCCGTCCTGTGGAGCTTACGGACTACGCCAAACAGCTCCACCGGCTACACAACATTCTTCATGGTACACAGAGCCGAAGCCGTGCTACCAGCCGAAGTACGCCACCAGGCCCCGCGGGTCGTCACTTACAGCGAAGCCGAATCCACGATTGCACTTGAAGACGTTGTCGATACACTCGACGAAGCACGGGATATAGCAGCAGCTCGATCAGCGGTGTACCAGCAGAGTCTCCGCAACTACCACAGTCGCAGGCTGCGCCCAAGGTCCTTCGTCGAAGGAGACCTCGTCTTGCGACTCAAGCAAAAGCGACCGAATAAATTCGAGTCACCATGGGAAGGACCCTACGTCATCACCGAAGTCATCCCAGGTGGCGCCTATCGCCTCAAGCATGTGGAGTCTGGAGTCGCATACTCCAACCCATGGAATATATCGCACCTGCGACGATTCTATCCGTATCAACCTACCCCCTATTAATTTCAACAAAGCTTTCAGCCAAGGCTACTCAGCCGAACAATGTACCTCCTCCATTACGATATTGATCGCCAACGCAGCCTGGAATAGTCGGACACAATGTTCCACGACATCGTCCCAGGGAAGGGCATATTTCCCCTGGGCAAAATAGGGCTCGATGTCATCTTCGGGAAGCCGGACAACTTTCGGCAGGAACGACTCGAATTCGAAGTGGTGGACTGGTTGTCGCAATACCACGCCATCCTGGGGCGTGTAGCATTCGCAAGGTTCCTGGCCGTCCCACACTACGCATACCTACTACTCAAGATGCCAGGACCGAGAGGCGTCATCACGATCCACGGGAGCTTCACCCGATCGGACCAATGCGACAGGGATTTCAACAAAATCTCCCAGTCTTTCGGCATGCAGGACGAGCTTATAAGGCTCCGCGAGGTGACAGACAATGGGGCACCCCCAGTCACAAGGCAGAACGCACCTGACATGTCCTTCGACTCCACCGTCAACACCAAGAAAGTGCAGGTCCATCCGACGGATGCCTCCAAGACGACGCTGATCGCCAACGACCTCAGTCCCGCATAGGAAGGCGTGCTCGTCGAATTCCTCCGTGAGCGCTGGGAAATCTTCGCCTGGTGCCCTACGGACATGCCAGGAGTTCCCAGGGAATTCACCGAGCACGCACTCAATGTCTTTCCAGACACCAAGCCAGTCAAACAGTCCATCCGGAGACTGTCCGAACCACGAGCCGAAGCCATCGGCAAGGAAATCAACAGATTACTCGCAGCAGACTTCATCCGGGAAATCAAGGAAAGCGAGTGGCTGGCAAACACAGTCATGGTCCCAAAGAAGGACACGGACATCCTGCGGATGTGCGTGGATTTCACGTCACTAAACAAGCATTGCCCAAAGGACCACTTCCCTCTTCCTCGGATCGATCAGATCATCGATTCGACTGCAGGTTGTGAGAAACTCTCCTTCCTCGACGCCTACTCAGGCTATAACCAGATTTGACTCAAGGTCGAAGATCAAGAGAAAACGGCGTTTATCACACCGTTCGGAGTATTCTGCTACAATACAATGCCCTTCGGGCTAAAGAACGCAGGTGCCACGTACCAGCGATGCATGCAGGCCTGCCTCAAATACTAGATCGGTCGCAACGTCCAAGTCTATGTCGACGACATAGTAATAAAAACCAAGGAGGCAAGGACACTTATCGACGATCTCCGCGAGACGTTCGACAATCTTGATCGCTACAGGATCAAGCTCAACCCCGAAAAGTGCGCCTTCGGCGTCCCATCGGGTCAGCTGCTTGGGTACTTCATCTCTCAGCGAGGGATCGAGGCGAACCCGAAGAAAATCAGAGCCATCATGACAATGGAGAAACCGAAAAACCTCAAAGGCGTCCAGTAGCTCGCAGGACGAGTAGCGGCGCTAAGCAGGTTCATCAGCCGCATGGGCGAGAAGGCCCTACCATTCTACCAGCTGCGCGCAAGGCAGACAAGTTCGAGTGGACACCAGAAGCCAACGACGCATTCAAAAGCCTCAAGCGGCTCCTCTCCACCTCGCCCGTTTTGGTCACGCCAAAGGAGCGCGAGCCCCTGCTGCTGTACATAGCAGCCACACACCAGGTGGTTAGCACCGTACTCGTGGTCGAACGACCCGAAGAAGGCAAGACCCACGGGGTCCAGCGCCCAATTTACTACCTCAGTGAGGTATTGACACCAACAAAGCAGAGGTACCCTCACTACCAGAAGCTAGCCTACGGCGTGTTCATGACGGCTCGACGGTTGAGCCATTACTTCCAGGAGCATCAGGTGATGGTCGTCAATGAAGCACCCCTGAACAACATCGTGAATAACCCGGAGGCCACAGGACGCGTGGCCCTATGGGGCATCGAACTGTCACCTCTAGACATCGTCTATGAGAAGCGACTCGCAATCAAATCTCAAGTCCTCCCGGACTTCCTGGTACATTGGATGGAGCTGCAGCTGCCAGACACCCCAGACATGTCGCAGTCATGGACGATGCACTTCGACGGTTCCAAGAGAGAAGCCGGAGCAGGAGCAGGGGTCATACTGACCTCCCCGCAAGGCGACAAGATGAAGTACGTCCTCCGGATGAAATTCCGAGCCTCCAACAACGAGGCCGAATACGAAGCCCTCATCCATGGCATGAGGATGGCAAAGATATGCGGCGCAACGCGCCTGGCCATATATGGTGACTCCAACATCGTCGTCCAGCAGACGATGAACGAGTGCGACGCACACGCCGAAAACATGATCGCGTACCGCGCGCTCTACAACGCACTCGAAGGAGAATTCGACGGCTGCGAGCTTCGACACATCAGAAGAGAAAGCAACGAGGAAGCCGACAGACTCGCCAACATCGGCTCCACTTGCGCAAAGGTGCCACCAGGTGTGTTCCTCGAACAGATCTGCATACCATCCATCAAGCGAAAGTTCCCCAAGGGATCACCCGAAGAAGCAGAACACTCGGGAGCTACTCTACCCGAAGGACACGAAGGACCCGAAAAGCTGGACACAGAGGTAGCCATGGTCAACCTAATGCAGGTCATGGCAATCGAAGAAGCTTGGACATGACCATACCTCTAGTTCTTGATAACCAGAGAATTGCCTGACTGCCCAACAGACGCCCGGCGTATATCTCGCCGGTCAAAAGCCTTCACCATCATCAACGGCGAGCTGTACAAGCGCAGCATCACAAGTGTACTTCAAAGGTGCGTCACCATCGACGACGGCAAGGCCATACTCCAAGACATCCATGAAGGCATCTGCGGCCACCACGCAGGCAGCCGCTCCCTTGTCGCTAAAGCTCTACGAGCAGGATTCTACTGGCCAACGGCCATAAGCGACGCAAAGGACATCGTCCGAAGATGCAACGGATGCCAACGGTTCGCCGACAAACCGCACGCACCTGGGTCCGAGCTCAGACCCATACCTATAGCTTGGCCTTTCGCTCAATGGGGCCTCGACATGATCGGCAAACTGCCAAAATCCTCGAAAGGGGGACACGTCTTCCTCCTGGTTGCAGTCGGCAAATTCACCAAGTGGATCGAGGCCATGTCGGTCACCTACCAGAAAGGCAAAACCGCCATCAAGTTCTTCGAGTCCATTGTCTACAGGTTCGGCGTACCACACAGCACCATCACCGACAACGGATCGAACTTCATCTCCGAAGAATTCCAGGACTTCTGCGAAGGCCTTGGGATCAACATCACGTATGCCTCAGTGGCACACCCGCAAACGAACGGGCAAGTGGAAAAGGCCAACGGCCTAATCGGCGCCGGCATCAAGAAGCGCCTCATGAGCTCACTCGAACAAAAAGCTGGAAACTGGACGAAAGAGCTACCATCCGTCCTGTGGAGCTTACGGACTACGCCAAACAGCTCCACCGCTACACAACATTCTTCATGGTACACGGAGCCTAAGCCATGCTACCAGCCGAAGTACACCACCAGGCCCCGCGGGTCGTCACTTACAGCGAAGCCGAATCCACGATTGCACTTGAAGACGTTGTCGATACACTCGACGAATCACAGGATATAGCAGCAGCTCGATCAGCGGTGTACCAGCAGAGTCTCCGCAACTACCACAGCCGCCGGCTGCGCCCAAGGTCCTTCGTCAAAGGAGACCTCGTCTTGCGATTCAAGCAAAAGCGACCGAATAAATTCGAGTCACCATGGGAAGGACCCTACGTCATCACCGAAGTCATCCCAGGTGGCGCCTATCGCCTCAAGCATGTGGAGTCTGGAGTCGCATACTCCAACCCATGGAATATCTCGCACCTGCGACGATTCTATCCGTAGCAACCTACCCCCTTTTAATTTCAACAAAGCTTTCAGCCAAGGCTACTCAGCGAACAATGTACCTCCTCCATTACGATATAAATAAAGCTAAGTGTCTCGCCCCAAAACTTCGGTTCACTATTTTCTGCAACTTTACTATATGCTACAAACACACTCGGGGGCTCCCCCCACCTCACGATTTCATCGACTGAGGACCAAACGTGTACACCTGAGTAGCTGACAACGTCAGGCAAACGAAAAGGACACGCACTCAATCAAAGCACTGCGTGCTCACAAACAAACAAACCTTTACAACAAAGGGCACAACACGCCCAGCCGAAATATACAAATTTTACATCTCTCTCTTTTTACAGGTACTACCTATGTTGAAGAATAACCTGGGCACGCTGCTCAAACAAATCTACAATCTGTTCGGCATACTGCCTTACAGCCGCGTAATACGGACGCATGTCCCACTCGCCACCATCCGGTCGAAGAGGTGGCCCAGCGGCCACAGCAGCCAAATCCACGTCAGGCCGGTGCAGCCTCACAAGAGACAACGCAGCCTTCACTCCTGCGACAAGCTGCTGCCGCACCAACTCCTTGACATTGCTTACGTTCCGAAATTTCGACAGAAGACCCGCAAGGCTTGTCGGTACGGCATCCAAAGGGAACATGACGTGCAGCACCGAGGCAAGTGATGTCTGCACTTGGCGGAGCACCCGCGAAACTTGATGAACATGATCCTGCACCGTCGCCAGGGCTATGGCACGATCACGATCCATCCAGAAGAAGCCGCCGGCCTCCATGTCCTGTTGAGTCAAGCAATTGACTCGAACAGCGACATGCTCCTTCTCTTCCCTCGGAGAAAGGTTCGCACCTGTGACAATTGCAAATAAGCGAAAGGCCAGCAGGCTCATCCGAAAAACTGAGCTACAACTTGAACCAAAGAACAACTTACATTGCAGCTGCTCGGACAGCCGAACCAGTTCCGCCATCAAGTACTCCTCTCTGGCTGCACCACGATCTACCTTGGACTTCCAAACATCGGCATGACCGCGCAACCCGAGCAACTCCCTCTCCAGACTACGCACACGATCTCGAAGAAAAGCGAGATGCGAGGAATCATCCAAAGATGGTCGCGGCGGCATTGCGGACGAGGTGTCAACAGGGTCAGCACCCGAAGGAACCTAGAGCAGCAGAAAAAGAAAGGGACACAAACATTCAGACAATGGCAGAGCACAACTCAGAAGAATTCATTAACATATAAGGCCACTACGTGGCACAAGGATGGTGTTCTTCAAAATATTTACAGCAAAAGCAAACTACAAACTATCCTACGTCTACAAAGCCTAAGACGTGGCACCCTGAGTCGCCTCGGAGCCAGACTGCCTAGCTTTGGCCCCGCCCTGCTGCCGCAGTGCATACTCAGACAACAAATCAATGAGCTTGGGCCCATATCGTTTGCAGCGAGCGGAGTAGGCAGCGAAGGCTACCTCGGATCCATCTGTAGTCGTCGGCATCCGAGAGGTGATCTGGGGCAGGTCCAGCTCCGCTCCAGCCGCCAAGGACATCGCCAGCCCGATGGACGCGCCGATGCCCTTCTGCTTGCGCTTGTACTCCGCAGGCGCTTCAGCTGATAAAGCCTCCGCCAGGGCATCCATATCATCGAGGGCCACGCCCTTAGGGAAAAGCTCCCTGTAGAAGCGGCCAAGGACCTCCTTCGCCTTGGCAAGGGAGCTGACGACGGTGCTGCAGTGGTCTTCGACCGCCACAGTAGCATCATCTAGAGCACTCCCGTGCTCTAGAGCACCGCGGTCAAACTCGATGCCTGCGGCATCTGAGATATAAAAAAAAGAGAGAAGACATGAAGAAAGGCAGCACAGAAGAGCAAAGGAAGCACGAAGAAACAGGCAGAAATATAGTACTTACCCGAAATAGCCTTGGCAGTAGCCATGAGCTTCGTCGCCACCTCCCTCTTGCGTGCAGCCGCAACAGTGGCCAGCTGCTCCTCACGGTCCGCGGCGTCCTGCTGCAGACGCTCTTTCGCTTCGGCTGCCTTAGTCAGCTCTAGCTCGAGGCGTTCTTTCGCACCAACGGCAGCCTCGGCCTTCTTCTTGAGAGCATCGACCTCACGGAGAGAACTATTATGCTCCTCTGCATTCAAAACAAGAAACGTCAGGAAGCAGGACTGTACTAAATGAAAAAGGCACCCAAAGGCGAATAGATACCTTGAAGCTGCCGAAGGTTAGCCTCCAGCGCCAGACGCTCCTGCACCAGCCGCTTGGCCTCCTGCACAAAAGGCTGCAGAAAAAGGAAATAGCAGTAAGAAAAGGACTTGGGGGCTACGCCCAACACAAAGGAGTAAAAACAATATCAGCACACGAAGACACTCGGGGGCTCCCCCCGTGACATGAAGCAGAGGAACTTACATGCTCTGATGGCGACTCCGAAGGCCCGCCTGGGAAATTCTGAGGCACAACCACCTGCACCTCCTGCACAGGAGGGTCCGGAGCGGCGCCTCCCGAAGTCGCCACCGTCTGAGGAGGAGGAGATGCAACCTTCGACTCCCCCATCATCTCCCGCGCACCATCACTGGAGGAATCGTGGGGGGAGTGCCTGCATACGAACCAATCAGCACAAGTGCAAAAATCATAAAGGAAAAAGGACAGTAGCACAACAAGAAACTTACGAGCTGAGCGAGCTCAGGTCGAAGACAGGAGGAGCCTTTCGGGCTCTCTTCTCCTCCTTTTTCTCTTCCTTCTTCTCCTCTTTCTTTTCTTCCTTCTTCCGCTTCGATGGCGGGTGCGGCGCTACAGCCCGCACAGGAATGGCAGGAATGGGAGAGGAAGAATCCCCATGACCGTCACTATGACGCTCAAGGCCCAGAGGGTTCCTGGGAGTTGGAGGAGTCGAGGCATCCGAAGACTCGCTAGAGCTCCGTGCTCGCTTGCGCGTATGATCCTCACTTGACTCGTCGGCATCCTCCGCTGGAGATCGCGCCGACGGCAGCTCGGACACGGACTCAACCACTTCATTATCCGGGGCAACCGGAAATAATTCGGGCAATGGAGGTACCATGCCCGGCACTTTGAAGCTCTGCAAAATCAGAAGGAACTTTGTTAGCAAACAAAGGAAATAAATACGCAGCTGACAAAAAGCACTACGTGCACAAATCTACACCTGCGGTACAGCCAACGTCGAAGAAAATGGAGGCGTTAGCGACTTCCCCGCGATTTCTTCTTCGGACTTGAACTTCAGCAGCGCGTGAAGGGCCTTGTCAAGATCCCCCTCGGAGATTTTCTCAGCCGAAACCCTCGTCGGATCACGGCGACCAGAATAAAGAAACATTGGGTGCGCCCTCGCTTGGAGAGGCTGCACCCGACGCTCAAGAAACGTCCGGATGATGTCCACGCCGTTCACCTCCTTCTCCGGAATCAGCTGGAGATCCTCCACCCGACGGTAAAGGGCCTCTATCTCCGCCTTCTCACCGTCCAAGATTTGGTTTTTCCAAGACCTTTTCGGCTCAATCATTTGGGAGGGGTCAAAGGGAACAAGACCAAAATCTTGCCCGGGCACTACGGAGTCGCGGATATAAAACCATCGCCTCCGCCAGTACTGGACAGAATCGGACATGGAAAAAGAAAAGAAGAGAAGATTGGAACTAAGAGAGATGATGCAACCCCCAATGGGATACACACCATCCGAACCAGATAACCTCTTCACAGAATAGAGCTTCCGGAAGAGGCCAAAATGCGGCTCAATGCCAAGCCAGCACTCGCAAAAAGTGATAAAACAAGCAATGTGGAGAAGAGAATTGGGAGACAGATGATGAAGCTGAATCCCATAGAAGAAGAGCAGTCCACGGAGGAAGTTGTGGACTGGAAAAGAAAACCCGCGCATAACGAAGGCGAGAAACATAACCCGATACCCAGATGGGGGACGGGGTATTACCTCATTGCCGGGGAGTTTGACGGCCTCCCTATCCTGCGGGATCAGGCCCCGCTCGCGAAGTTTGCGGAGATCGCTCTCCCGCGTCTCTGATTGCCGCTAGCCACCATCGGTGACACGAGTAGCGGTGGCGCCTTTCTGTCCTCCGGCGGCGCTGGTCCCAACGGCGGACGAGGACTTCTTGGATTTCTCCATTGTACTACGACGGCACCGGCGGTGAAAACACAGAAGACGATGATGGAAATGTGAAGGAAATCCTAGCGCGCAGCAAGAATCGCTAGAGCACAAGGAAGCAGTGAAAATAAGAACTGATGCGGTGAAAACAAACCTCGACTTTCCCCAATGATTATAACAGCAAAGACGACGCACGGCAACCGTCCATCCAGAAGACCTAACGCCAATGGTAGATCTGACCGTACACGTGTCAACATCACAACGAACCGTCGTTACCACGCCGTCCACTACGCGCGGAAATCGAGGAGACACCGTAATTATCTCCACGCCACGCGTGACCGGTCAATTCAAAGTCAGCAAGTGGGACCCACGTTCGTCCAGTCAAGTCATCTCTGGCGCAACAGACGCTTGAGGTCATCGATCGTCAGCACTGACGTCACCAAAAGCTATACTAGCACAACCGACAATTCTTCGGCTCCACAGCTAAGAGTACTCACTCGAATCTTCGATTCGACTAAATACTCGAGGGCTACTCCTATCAGGAGCGCTGGCCGCACACCTGAAAGACGAATAAAGACAAAGTACTTCTCTGAGTCCTACGTCGAGTCTATGACTCCACTACGGACTCGGGGGCTACTCCCATAGGGAGGATGGATTTAAGCATCCGAAATTTTTTCGAGTCCTACGGACTTAACAACGGAACAATGCTTGAACTAAAGTCTCCGCTCGAGTCTACGACTCGAACAAACACTCGGGGGCTACTCCCATAGGGAGCGCTGGTCGCGCACCCTATGAAATCTTCGACTGCGATCTTTCGGATCAGCACGCAAAAACTTTTTGGCAACTCTGCCCCAACAAAATGCAGAGTGAGCGACAATCTCCTTGGCCACCCGAAGCACCTCCGTGGTGACAAATGTTCGGATGCTGCGTCTACGATGCAAAGATAAGACCTGCAGATATCATCTGATGGCCTGGCAACGCACCTGACTGCGCTCTGCTAGTATAAATCCATGCCAACAGGCGTGATGAACAATCCCGACGGACGCGTTGGGTACATCAATTAAAAGCACTGGAATTCCACTCTTGTAAGTCCTCCGCGGCCTGAGTCGAATTACGCCAGCATATGTTCCAGGTTCATGTCTAGGGATTCAAACCTGATGAAGATCATGTTGTTTCGTCCTAAGACAGTTAACTAACCCTGATCCGTCGGGTGAGTCAGGCACATGTATCAACAATCCCTACACACATATACTGTTACTACCCAGTTGCACCCGAAGGATTGAAGAGTCCTTAGCCGAATCTACGATTTGACTGATCACTCGGGGGCTACTGACATGGTTATACCCTGCGGGTACGTGACTTCAGCATACCTGGTCCAGCCCAAGGAAGGCCCACGGCAGATGTACGCCGGCCCATGAAGATTTTCGGGTGGCCAAGGCCCATGACGCCTTCGAGTCCTTGGAGAACAAGACTAGCGCAGATAGGAAATTCAAAGGGGTAAAACCCTAGAACCTGTAACCGACTAGGACTATGCCCGGGACCTGCCTAAGTCTATATAAAGGCCAGGAGGGCACGTCCTAGATCTCTCAACTCATACTTTCGCACACACCTCCACGCCAGATCGAATCTGCGCACCCTGTAACCTTTGGTTCCGCCGTAATCAAGAGCAGACAAGCAGGAGTAGGGTTTTCCCTCCGGGGGCCTGAACCTGGGTAAATCTAGTGTCCCCTGGTTGCTTGTCTGTTAACCGTGCCACGATCTCCAACATCCCCATCTTCTCCAAAACCCAAGTCCATAACAATGGGCATTGACGAGATTAAACCTCGTCAGCAGCAGCGGCGGCGCCGGGGGCTTCAGCAAGATCCGGCGCTACTGTTCCTGCCGCTGCTCCTGCTCCTGCTCCAAGTGCTCACCCAAAGCCATGTTGCTTGCAATCATTATAGGTACCCCTTTATACATTGCTCTTTCCATAGAAGACTATTTCGATAGTATGAGGAGAAACGCCGAAGAAATTCAGTTGGCTGTGGATCAACTCGTGAAAGGCCAAGCAGATCCTCCGACCGTCCCAGCATATTCGGGTAACGAGACTGGGGTCGATGCTGGTGTTATAAATAAGCAACATATATTATCTGGGGGCCAAAGGCCACAATATATAGTACATGTACAGGTGCAAATATGCAGGAAGCTCCCTAACATATAAGGAAACTACAATATACAAATATATACATCTAACACCCCCCCCTCAAACTCATGGTGGATCCACAACAATGAGTTTGGAGAGTAAGAAAATATGTTGTGCTCTAGTCTGTGCCTTTGTAAAGAAGTCCGCCAACTGTAACTTTGAAGGCATATACTGAAGCGTAATAACCTGAGCCTGCACCTGAGCACGTGTATAAAAAGCATCAACACCTATATGCTTGGTAAGCTCATGCTTTACCGGATCACGTGCAATACTGATAACACCTGTACTGTCAGACAAAACTGAAGTGGGTGTCGTAATAGAGACCCCAAAATCCACAAGCAACCATCGTAACCAAGTCACCTCAGCAGTCAACAAGGCCATAGCTCGCAACTCAGCCTCAACACTTGAACGGGAAACCGCTGTCTGTTTCTTCGTCTTCCAAGCAATGAGCGAACCACCAAAAAACACACAGTAAGCAGAAAGGGAACGACGATCCGTAGGATCACTCGCCCACGTAGCATCAGAGTAGCACTGAAGCTGGAGGGAGCTAGAACAAGGAAAGAAAAGGCGACGAGTGATCGTGCCACGAAGATAGCGAAGAAGATAGCGAAGAACACGAAGGAGATGACTATAGTGAACAGTGGTAGGAGCTGAGACAAACTGACTCGGAATATGAATAGGATAAGATATGTCAGGACGAGTGATAGCAAGATAAACAAGACTCCCAACAAGATGGCGATAACACGTCGGGTCAGGAAGAGGATCACCATCAGTAGGACGAAGCTTAACATTAAGCTCCATAGGAGTCTCAACAGTGCGCTGATCCCCAAGAGCAACACGAGCAAGAAGATCCTGAATATACTTTTCCTGAGAGATAGAAAAGCCATCAGAAGTGGAGGAGACCTCAATCCCAATAAAGTAGCAGAGAGGTGTTGGAGATATGCCCAAGAGGCAATAATAAAGTGGTTATTATCATATCTTCATACTTATGATAAATGTTTGCATACCATGCTATAATTGTATTAACAGGAAACATTAATACTTGTGTGATTTGTAAACATAAAAGAGTCCCTAGTAAAGCCTCTTGTTAAACTAGCTTGTTGGTTAATATATGATCATGGTTTCCTGATCATGAACATAGAGATGTTATTAACAACAGGGTCATATCATTAGGAGAATGATGCGATGGACATACTCTGGGCCCTCTCGGTGGAATGTCATCCAATTAGCTTGCAAGCATGTGACTGGCTCACAAGGGATCACATACCATGGGAACGAGAAAAGAGTACTTATCGGTAACGAGGTTGAACTAGGTATGCAGAGATACCGTCGATCAAAACCTCGGATAAGTAAACTATCACGAGACAAAGGGAAATTGGTATCGTATGTAAGTGGTTCATTCGATCGCAAAGTAATCATAGAAATATGTGGGAGCCATATGAATTTCCAGATTCCTCTATTGGTTATTGATCGGAGAAGTGTCTCGATCATGTCCGCATAATTCACGAACCGTAGGGAGACACACTTAAGGATTAGATGTTGTTGAGTAGTTATGGAATGATGAGTAAGATACCGAATGTTGTTTGGAGTCTCAGATGGGATCCGGGATATCACGAGGAGATCCGGAATGGTCCGGAGAATAAGATTCATATAAGGAAAGTCCTGTTTCGGGGTTGGAGAATGGTTGGGAATGTTCTAGAAAGTTCCGGAATGTCCGGCACTCCGGAGGGGAAGGGTACATGAATGTGTTATATCAAGTTGGTATGATTGCATCATGTACTAGTGTCATCGCTGAACAAAATAAAGGGTTTAATCAAATCCTAGTTTGAAAAAGTCAAACGCCAATTTGAAAGTCAAACGACTATTTTGGGAAGTGGAGAGGGAGGTGGAAACCGAGTTGGGGAGGAGTTCCTCCCCTTCCACCGCCGGCCCACCTTGGGTCCAAGTTGGGGAGGGACTCCCCTCCCCTTGGCCGCGCCTCCCACCTATAAAGGGAGGGGCAGGGCTGCCCCTCCTAGGACACACCTCCTACACGCCAAACCCTAGCCTCCTAGCCGCCGGCCTCCTCCAAGACGCCGCCGCCTAGAGCTCCTCTAACTCGGCGAGTTAGGGTTTCCCCAAACCCTAGCCGCCGACCAAGCCCTCCCCTTGGTGCCCTCTAAACCGTAGATCACCAAGGCCTCTCTCATACTCCACCATACTCGCTCCGGCTTAAGGCGAAGCCCTGCGAGATCTCCCCTCTACTTCCGGTACCACGCCGTCGTGCTGCCGGAATCGCGAGGAGAGTGCTACAACCTCTGCTGCCTGCTGGAACAAGGGAGAGGAAGGTCTTCATCGAGTACCGAACGTGTGACCGACTGTGGAAGCGCTACCAGAACGCAGCGCCGGAAGGATCGTCTACGCGATCTTGCGATCGGCAAGTGTACGACTACATCACCCACGAGAATCTGCTCTCGTTAACCGCTTTGGAATCTTCGAGGGTGAGTTCCTCTATCGACTCGTTGCTACAATCTAGTAGATATATCTTGGCTTGTTTGTGTGCATGCGGTAGAAATTTTTTGTTTTCCATGCTACGAACCCCTACAGTGGTATCAGAGCCAGGTTTATATGTAGATTTGTTGCACGAGTAGAACACAATGGTCATTGTGGGCGTTGATGCTTTTGTTGTCGATTGCTTCTTGTGTACTTTGCATCTTGCGGGATGGTGGGATGAAGCGGCCCAGGCTAACCTTACATGACATCGTTCATGAGACTTGCTCCACTCTTGACATGCAACTTGTATTGCATATGTGGCTTTGCGGGTGCCTGTTTCTCCCAACATAGTTAAGATTCAATTTACAACGGGTGATTGACAATACTAGTATCAATGTTGTGGTTCTTGTTCGTAAGTTAGAGCGACACTTATCGAAAGCCCCAAACCACGTAAAACATGCAAAGAAAGTAGAGGCGTCTAACTTTGTTTTGCAGGGGTGTGCAGTGATGTGATATGGCCATGATTGTGATTATATTTGATGTATGCAATGTTCCTTATTGTAAGTTGGCAACCGGCAGGAGCCATATGGTTGTCTTTAATTTGTCAAGACCCGTGTGTCTATTCAAAGTAGTTGTAATAGTTGAAGCTGGTGGACGACAACCATGGAGAAGCGTCATTGACCTTGATGCAATACCGGTGATGATGGAGATCATGTTCGTGCTTGAAGATGGAGATCGGAAGCACAAAGAAGAAAGGCCATATCATATCACATATTATGAATTGCATGTGATGTTAATCCTTTATGCATCTTGTATTGCTTAGTTAACGACGGTAGCATTATAAGATGATCCCTCAAGCACACAATTTCAAGTTTTAAAGTGTTCATCCTTAGTAAGCACCGTTGCTAAAGCTCGTTGTTTCGAAGCACCACGTGATGATCGGGTGTGTTAGATTCTGCAAGTGTATACAACGTGAGCAAGCCAGATTTGCTCATGCGGAAGCTAAGGTTTGATCTTGACGAGCCTAGCATGTACAGACATGGTCTCGGAACACGGATCACCGTAAGGTAAAGCATGAGTTATATAGTAGATATGATGAACATGTTGATTGTTCGCCATTGAAGCTACATCAACTCTCGTGATGATCGGTTTTGATGTGGTGGATTTGGTTCGTGTGATCACTAAAACAATGTGAGGGATATTGTTTTGAGTGGGAGTTCAATGGCAATATGATTAAAAGTTGAACACTATTTATCATAAATTAAATCAAAGTGAATTTGCATAGTTATTATAGTCATTGGCATCCGTTTACCACCTTGCACTTAGTTATAATTGAGATGATAGAACTATAGAATTCTGGTTAGTTACTTTACGAACTGGTATCGTATTGTTTTGAAGTGTTAATCTAAAGTTTAAAAGTCCTATTGCAAACTTTCAGAAAGTTCTGGTTACTCCATGAAGTTTAATAATTGGTATTAAAGCAAGAGTGACAATTCCAAGTGTTAGTGTATGAGTATCATGTTTGTATCCATGATTCTTGATATTCAAAGGATTGTCTTAATATCAAGGTTATCTAGGATCTGAAAGAGTTGTTTCAGAAACCATGATGTGTGGAAGATATTGTGATATCTGAAACGAAGTTTTGGTTGCAACATGATAGAGTATAATATGGCAAAAGTCATGTTCTCATATTTTGATGAGAATTTGCAAAAGGTTGGAGACACTAGTTGTCCTAAATCCTCCAAAAGGTTTTGGAGAGCAACATTATACTCGCGATTCACCGTTACAAGCTAAAAGTAGCTTGATCATGGATAATTCCATGATAAGGGTGAATATTTGATGTAGGTAAAATGTTTACTACACCAAGAGATTACTAAAGAAAGGAATTTGAAAGAACACCAAACATTTGATGATGGTGATCTACTTCAAAGTGCAAGTCCAAAGACATTGGTATTTAATTATACACGCTTTGGACTATGTGTCATATGTATGACTCCACTATTGATGTTGATAGATTCTTTCAAACAGAAAAGGAAATACTGAAAGAGAATCTCATAAATATATGGCAGAAAAGAAAAGACTAGAATTGTTTAGTTTAAGTATATAGATGATATACATGTTATGGATATATTCTTTGCTTATTAAACAATGTGGTTCTTAAGTACTTGATACTGAATTTGTTGGTGTGAATCGTCATACGAAACAACACAATTCATGAACTACAATGGCCTAAGTAACTAGCAAAAGAATATGTGATGATGTTCATCGAGAACAAATAAAGGGTTATTGTGTTGCTCGTTAAACATCAAAGCTTGCCTTCAAGATTTGTTTTATCAGGTATTATGAGAACAAAAGGGTTGTTCAATTAATTGCCGTAATCCATAAAAGATGGATGATTTACAAATCTCGTTGGAGAAATCACATCCATAAAACTAGTGCTAAAAATGTCGAAAGACAAATTAAAAGATCACTTAGGAAGTGACATTGCCGTTTAAATTATATTGGAAAGAAAACATGGAGAAACTCCATATGGATGGAATTTTGGAGTCTTTTGATTTTTGATCAAATGACGCTTGTGAAACTTTCCTAGAGATAATTAAAACTTTGTTCATAGGCCAAAAGGGAACGAATGACTAGCTTATTGGAACTTGTACATATTGTTGTACGAAGTTCATTATGTGTAGTCAAGAGCGATGGATTTCAACTTCATATGCTTCCTCCGAAAATTTGAGTGAATATATGAATATTTACTTAATAAGGATGAAGTATGAAACATTTTGAAAAGTTCAAAGACTTTCAAGATGAAGTGCAAAATCATTGTAACAAGAATATAAATAGTTTATGATAAGATCATAAAGGAAGATATTTGAGTTACAAGTTTAGCATAATACCTAAGATTTAAGGAATCGTTCCGTGGATTTGCATTTCCCGAAACACCATGAGAGTATGGAGCGTTCGAGATATGTAATTAAACCTTGTTTGACATGGTAAGATCAAAGGTGTAATTCGTAAAACTGTCATTATATTTTAAAGATTAAAAAGCTTTAGAGACTACTGTTTTTCCACTGAAAAGAGCTCTATCATAATCCGTTGAATTGACACCATATAAAGTTATGGTTTGGGATAAAACCCAAGTTGTCCTTTCTTAAACATTGGTATGCTATGCATAAGAAAGATGTTTGCAACCAAAGTCGGATGAACTTGTCTTTGTATGTTATTTCGAATAACTGTTCCTCCATAACATCGGAGACAAAAATGTTTGTCGCTTAAAACGTCAAGTTTCTTAGAGAAGGAATTTTTCGTGAAAAGTTAAGTGGGAGGACAATAGAACTTTGATAAGGTTAAAAGAACCTTAGCTATATGTGCAAAGTTGCACAGCACCGAAAAGTGTTCCGGAGGCAGCAACAATGCTCATGGCTCACGTGCCTCAAAGGTTGTGGTCACGGAGATCTAAGTTCCTATTGAAACAAGTAGGTCGGGTAAACAATCAAATACCAAGATTTGAGAGTTAAATCATTATTTGACAATAATGATCCGACTACATGCAAAGAAGCGATGATGGGACCTGACTCCGTCAAATGGCTTGAAGCCATAAAATCCGTGATAGTTCCATATACGAGAGATCAAGCTTTGAACTTGAAAGACCCTCCTGAAAGGTACAAGACCTTACAGTCGTATTTGGATCTATATAGAAATAGACATGGATGTTTCACATCTATGAAATAGTCGACATGTTGGGAAATAGTTCACAACAATGTTCAAAGGTTGACTATGACAAGATCTGATCTTTCATAGCGATATTTAGTCGAGACAGATTAATGTAGCAACCACTACATATAATCTTGTTATGTGATAGTTGAATAAACAAAACAAGTTCTTCTAATAGAATGGTTACCTAAGACGCGTGGATAACACGGTCCAAAGGGTTTTGTTAATTCAAAGGATGCTAAAAGCATATGCAAACTTCAATGGTTGAAGTAAGCATCGCGGAGTTGGAATCTTCACTATGATGAAACTGTTAAAATAGTCTAATTTCATCGGAGACGATGAAGATGCTTGCACTTGCAAGAAATTAAGTGGGAGCGCTAAGACATATTTCTAATACATTATGTGGGAGACATATTGTTGATTGGAAGTGATGTATCTTTTTATTAACACAGGATAAGAATTTCATCTCGATGAAAGGCTTAGGCAGAACCCAAATATTTGGCATCAATGTCTATATGGATAAATTGTGATGCTAATATGGTTGTGCCGGAAGTACATAAACGAGATATTGAATGAGTT
Organism: Avena sativa; assembly: GCA_916181665.1. Lineage (NCBI taxonomy): Eukaryota > Viridiplantae > Streptophyta > Magnoliopsida > Poales > Poaceae > Avena > Avena sativa. The sequence continues at coordinate 439,720,632 of OV702293.1, read as the reverse complement.
CAATATAGAAACTACAAGAAATGTTCTTGTTGCACAGGAAGGATTGAATAAAGATTTAAGTATTTTTTACTTGATAGATACAATTCCAAAGAATATTTTATCAATCATGCTGTGATGTGTACAAATCCAGATATGTCCTATGCTCTAAATGATGTGAGCATATACCAGAATGATTCATAAGATGATCATTGGACGATAGTAAAGATATTCTTATGATCCTTTAAAAGAACTAAGAATATATTATTTTGTAGAAGTGACAAATAGATAGTTAGTTCATTGTAAAAGTATTACATTGATACTAGTTTTTGTCACGAAGTACAAATTAAGTTTATCTCAATCTAAACTAAGGGTGGCACAATATGATGGAATGAGAGTTCCATAATGAATTTGGATGAGTTCCAAAGTTAAGACATTGTGACAGATACCACAACAAAAGGCTAAGTATATAACTGCTATTATAGCAGCAAAAGAGGGCATTTGTGTCAAGTAGTTTGTTATCAAACTAGGTGCAGTTCACAGCAGGGATAAATACTATGAAGATATATTGTACGACAATATTATCAACATGTTTTAACCCCAAAGAACTAAAGGTCACACCAAAGGACCAAATTTGTACAAAGCCATCTCATTAGAGAATGAGTGATGCGTAGAGACGAAAAGACATGCAATTACACACGGACCTGGAAGTGTCAGATCCGGAGATCAGTTGACCACTAGCAATCGTGTACATACGACACCAGAAAGCCATAGGTGTTGAATACACAAAGGTTTGAAACTAGATTATTGACTCTAGTGCAAGTGAGAGACTGTTGGAGATATGCCCAAGAGGCAATAATAAAGTGGTTTATCATATCTTCATACTTATGATAAATGTTTGCATACCATGCTATAATTGTATTAACAGGAAACATCGATACTTGTGTGATTTGTAAACATAAAAGAGTCCCTAGTAAAGCCTCTTGTTAAACTAGCTTGTTGGTTAATATATGATCATGGTTTCCTGATCATGAACATAGAGATGTTATTAACAACAGGGTCATATCATTAGGGGAATGGTGTGATGGACATACTCCTATAGTTAAGCGAGCATAAAGATCAAGTCATTTAATATAGTTCATTTGCTATAAGCTTTCTGATACATAGTAACCTAATTCCTTCGACCATGAGATCATGCTTATCACCATCACCGGAAGGATGCTTTGATGACATCAAACACCACACCGTAACTGGGTGGCTATAAAGGTGGCATTGAGTGTTCGGAAAGTATGGGTTGAGACACATGGATCAAGAGTGAGATTTGTCCATCCATATGACGGATAGATATACTCTGGGCCCTCTCGGTGGAATGTCATCCAATTAGCTTGCAAGCATGTGACTGGCTCACAAGGGAGCACATACCATGGGAACGAGAAAAGAGTACTTATCGGTAACGAGGTTGAACTAGGTATGCAGAGATACCGACGATCAAAACCTCGGATAAGTAAACTATCGTGAGACAAAGGGAAATTGGTATCGTATGTAAGTGGTTCATTCGACCGCAAAGTAATCGTAGAAATATGTGGGAGCCATATGAATTTCCAGATTCCTCTATTGGTTATTGATCGGAGAAGTGTCTCGATCATGTCCGCATAATTCACGAACCGTAGGGAGACACACTTAAGGATTCGATGTTGTTGAGTAGTTATGGAATGATGAGTAAGAGACCGAATGTTGTTCGGAGTCTCGGATGGGATCCGGGATATCATGAGTAGATCCGGAATGGTCTGGAGAATAAGATTCATATAAGGAAAGTCCTGTTTCGGGGTTGGAGAATGGTTTCGGTGTTTTCATCGGGAACGTTCTAGAAAGTTCCGGAATGTTCGGCACTCCGGAGGGGAAGGGTACATGAATGTGTTATATCAAGTTGGTATGATTGCATCATGTACTAAGTGTCATCGCTGAACAAAATAAAGGGTTTAATCAAATCCTAGTTTGAAAAAGTCAAACGCCAATTTGAAAGTCAAACGGCTATTTTGGGAAGTGGAGAGGGAGGTGGAAACCGAGTTGGGGAGGAGTTCCTCCCCTTCCACCGCCGGCCCACCTTGGGTCCGAGTTGGGAGGGACTCCCCTCCCCTTGGCCGCGCCTCCCACCTATAAAGGGAGGGGCAGGGTTGCCCCTCCTAGGACACACCTCCTACACCCCAAACCCTAGCCTCCTAGCCGCCAGCCTCCTCCAAGACGCCGCCGCCTAGAGCTCCTCTAACTCGGCGAGTTAGGGTTTCCCCAAACCCTAGCCGCCGACCAAGCCCTCCCCTTGGTGCCCTCTAAACCGTAGATCACCAAGGCCTCTCTCATACTCCACCATACTCGCTCCGGCTTAAGGCGATGCCCTGCGAGATCTCCCCTCTACTTCCGGTACCACGCCGTCGTGCTGCCGGAATCGCGAGGAGAGTGCTACAACCTCCGCTGCCTGTTGGAACAAGGGAGAGGAAGGTCTTCATCAAGTACCAAACGTGTGACCGACCGCGGAAGCGCTGCCGGAACGCAGCGCCGGAAGGATCGTCTACACGATCTTGAGATCGGCAAGTGTACGACTACATCACCCACGAGAATTTGCTCTCATTAACCGCTTTGGAATCTTCGAGGGTGAGTTCCTCTATCGACTCGTTGCTACAATCTAGTAGATAGATCTTGGCTTGTTTTTGTGCATGCGGTAGAATTTTTTTGTTTTCCATGCTACGAACCCCTACAAGAGGACCAGGATCAGTTATAAGAAACTGATCACGAAGACGAGCCTTAACAAAGGCAATATACTCAGGATCATCACCAGTAATGATCATATCATCAACATAGAGAAGGAGAAGAGTGCATCCACGAGGAGAAGTGTGAACAAACAGCGCTGGATCATGAGCACTGGGAGAGAAACCAGCAGCAGTCACCATAGAGGCAAAGCGCTCAAACCAGGCACGAGGGGCCTGTTTCAGGCCATAAAGAGAACGCCGAAGACGACAAACTATCCCATCGAGAACAGAATACCCAGGAGGAGGCTGCATGTAAACCTCCTCACTCAATTCACCATTGAGGAAAGCGTTCTAAACATCAAGCTGAGACACAGACCAGTGTCGAGCAGAAGCAACAACAAAAAGAGTGCGCATAGTGGTCATATGAGCCACAGGGGCAAAAGTCTCATCATAGTCACGGCCGTGCTCCTGCTAAAAGCCACGAGCCACAAGACGCGCTTTATAGCGCTCAAGAGATCCATCAGAGCGGGTCTTAATTTTATAGACCCACTTGCACGTGATGGGACGAACACCGGGAGGGGGAAAGACAAGATCCTAGGTGCCAGTGCGCTCAAGCGCAGCAATCTCCTTAGCCATGGCAAGCTGCCATTCGGGATGACGCTCAACGTCCCGATAAGAAGTCGGCTCGAGGTCAACAGAGAGACTGTACTGACTAGGAGAGTAACGATCAGGTGGACAACGAAGACGAGTCGCCAGAAGAGGAGAGGGAATCTCGTCAAAAGAAGAAGACATATCGGAAGAAGAAGAAGGGATATCAGGAGGAGGATCCGGAACATGAGAGCGACGAGAATAATGGAAGGGAAAAGAAGACAACAGTGAGGTGGGTGGAGGATCAGGAGAAGAAGGAGGAGAACTAGGTGGGGAGGAAGACAATGGGGTCGAAGGTGAGACATCAGCAATAATAGGTCCCGAAGGAGGATCAATAGGAACAGAGGGAGGTGTGTCAGGAAAAAGTAGAAAGGAGATATCCTCCATCGGATAGGTCAAGGAGGTGGGGCGAGGATAGAAAGGACGCGTCTCATCAAACGTGACATCACGAGAAATGCGCATCCGTCGACCAATGGGGTCCCAACACCGATAGCCCTTATGCTCATCACTGTATCCAAGAAATACACACTCAACAGACTGAGCGGTCAGTTTGGTGCGTTCACGAGGGGCAAGAAGAACATAACAAATGCAACCAAACGAACGAAGCGCCGAGTAATCACGAGGATGAACAGAGAGGCGCTCTAGAGAAATACCACCCTGCAGAGCAGCAGTGGGTTGAATATTGACGAGATATGTGGCAGTGGAAACAGCCTAAGCCCAAAAGTGAGGCGGAAGAGAAGCGGCAATCATCAACGCACGAGTCGTCTCAAGAAGGTGACGATGCTTGCGCTCAGCCACACCATTCTGAGCATGAGCACCAGGACAAGAAAAATGAGCAAGAGTACCCTCCTCAGCAAGAAAAGCACACAGTGAATGAGAGATATACTCGCCAACAGAATCTGCACGAAACACACGAATAGGAGTGGAGAACTGGGTACGAACCATGGCAGCAAATTTCTTATAGATAGACAAGACCTCACTACGAGAAGACATGAAATATATCCAAGTGTGACGAGAAAAATCATCTATAAAGAGAACATAGTAGCGATGACCCCCTTTCAAGGGGAAGGGAGCTGGACCCCAAACATCAAAGTGAACAAGATCAAAAGGACGCTCGGACACTGACTCACTGTGAGGATACGGTAGCTGAATCTGCTTACCTAGACGATAGCCCTGACAATCCAAAGAAGCGTTCCGGAGACAGACCCCAGAACACCACGATGAACTAAAGACGAGAGTCGAGAACCACATAAATGTCCAAGACGATGATGCCACTGGTAAAAAGAGCTAGTAGCGACGACTACAGATGGCGAGGAACTGGCGACGGTGGCATCAGAAGGAAGACGAAGCCAGTGAAGCTCCTAGAGGCCATCATGGCGGCGGGGGCCAGCACCAAGCATAGTGCCGGTGCGACGATCCTGAACAGAACAGGAATCAAAGTCGAGAGTGATGCTACAACGAGAGTCGACGATCTGACTACCAGAAAAGAGTTGCATGTTAACTTGAGGAGCATGCGCAATAGAAGGAACATGAAACGAGGAAGTACTAAGAATGCCTCGACTAATGACTGGGAGGAGGGTACCATCGGCAGTAAGAACACGAACAGGAGGGTCGACAGGTCGAACAGAATGCAACAAGGAAGAATCAGGAGTCATATGAAAAGAAGCTCCAGTATCAAGAAGCCATGGGGATGTATCTGGAGAAGGAGGAGGTGGTCGCTCAATGCCAGAAAACTCAGTCGCAGAACCAGCAGAACCTGTCGGTGAAGAGTCCCAAGCATCAAGCAGGCATCAAAGCTGCGCTATCTCATGCGCAGAAAGGGGCACGACTGGAGAGGTCGAGGTACAATCAGGTGCCGACGAGGAGCTGGCACCCACACACAGAGGCCGCCAAAGGTGGCGACGGAGAGCAACACGCCGATGAAAACGAACTCGACGAAAGACGGTCACAACCGCCTGAAGAAGCCGCAAGAGTCGATGTCGAGCGGCGAGCCGACATAGACGAGGTCGGCGAAGCGCGACCATAACCACGTGAAGAGACCGCGAAAATCGATGTAGAGCGGCGCACCGACAAAGACGAAGTCGGCGAAAGACGGTCATAACCGCGTGAAGAAGCCGCGAGAGTCGACGTAGAGCGGTGCGCCGACAAAGACGAAGTCGGCGGAAGATGGCTATAACCGTGTGAAGCAGCCACGAGAGTCGACGTAGAGCGGCGCGCCGACATAGACGGAGTCGGCGAAAAGCGGCCACAACCGTGTGAAGAGGCCGCGAAAGTCGACAAAGAGTGGCGAGCCGACATAGACAGAGTCGACATAGACAGAGTCGGCGAAAGGCGGCCACAACCGCCAAAAGAAGCCACGAGAGTCGATGTAGAGCGGCAGGCCGACATATATGGAGTCGGCGAAAGGCGACCATAACCATGTGAAGAGGCAGCAAAGGTCGACAAAGAGCGGCGAGCCAACATAGAGGAAGTCGGCGAACGGTGGCCACAACTGTGGGAAGAAGCCATGAGGACAGACATAGAGCGGCGTGACGACAAAGACAAAGTCGACGGACAAGGACCAAGTAATGAAGGAAGGCCCAAACGCACAACAGAATCGGAAGAAACACCATCTAGAGAAGGAAACGACATTTTTTTGGCCTGGTCAACTACCTAACAAAACAGATCTGAGAAACAGTAGTTAGAGATCGTGAGAAGCAGCAGCCAGGGACGCACGCATGCGAGCCAGAGAATAATCAAAGACGCACGCACGCGCAAGAGAGCCAAAGGAACAGTGGCCAAGCAGACGGCGGCCGGAGAGAGGCTACGACCAAGCAGTAGAGGAGCAACGGCCGGACGGTGGGCAGATGAGCGGCGGACGGACGGCCAGGCAGTGGATGAGCGGCAGCCAGGCAGCTGCCAGAGGGAGAGGCGGCGGACGGATCGCAGAACACTAGACGAAAAAATCATGGACGGCAGCGGTGGAGATTTGCGCGTCCAAAAAAAGCCTTAACCTAGGCTCTGATACCATGTTAAAAATAAGCAACTTATATTATCTGAGGGCCACAGACCATAATATATAGTACAGATATAAGATGCAAATATACAGAAAGCTCGCTAACATATAGAGAAACTATAATATACATATATATACATCTATTAGCTGGCAGTGTGCCAAGCCGAATCTTAATTAGAGTAGGTAATGAATGGCCACTATTGAGGAGGTGATATCCGGTCCACGGTCAAGAGAATGTTTAGCTGCTTACACTTTGTTTATTTCTGTTCCCATTGATGTTCATCAAGTATGGTTCGAAGAGCTTGTCAAAATGAGGAGACCTTTTTTTTCGAGGTGTAACATCTGAAACTTTTCTTTTTTAGGAATGATTCTAATGAGCCCGGTTCTTGTGATCTGCTTCCGGTTTTCGCACGCACCACATGTCCGGCTCATTTTTTTCCACCTCCTTCTCTATAGTAACTGAGAGCGCCATTGGGAGAACTGGGCCGAACTGAAGCTCTTCTTGCCAGCGACATCGGCCGGGATGGACGGAGAGGAGGTGCTAGAGTAGGTAGGGTAGGTAGCAGTAGCGACGCTGGTGCCGACGTAGGTTTTAGGTGTAGAGTAGATATGTTCCCCTTCGGGGTGTCTTGGAGCTCTTGTCGGTGCCATCGCAGCCACGCTCGAGTTCTAGGGTTCTTGGCCCTCTTGGCGGCACTCCTATGGCCCGAGTTCGTTGAGAAGGTGGAGAATGTTGTCTCCATTAATAAAGTAGAGGTTGTTGACTGTTGGATGGCGTGGAGGAGCTCGGTGGCTTTGGCGACCCTGACCGGCTGTGGCGGCGAGGGGAGTGGTCGATGCGAATGAGCTGGTTGTTTGTGTGCTTGCCTCTCCTCGTCGGCCATGGTGGCGAGGAGGAGCAGCAACGCACATCGTTCTCTTCGCAGTCCAAGCAAGGGTGGGTGGTGGTCGTTAGCCCCTCTTTCCTTCTTCCTTGTGGCCATGGGTGCAGACAGGCGAAGGAGAGGAGTTTGGATGCATGACATGTTGATTCTTGGCGGACCACGAGCATGCAGCTGAGCACACGGGAAGCTGTTTCTGGAGGTCCCAAGCAGAGGCAGGAGGTCGAGGCTATCCATGGAGATTGGAGCCGCTCCAAGCGCGAGTACGACTCACGTTTATTCTTCCTCCAGGCCACGATGCCATTCCGGAGGATATTCTTCGACCCTGAGCTAGGAACCATCACTGGCGGCGCCCCAAGTGGCTTGTTCTCTAGCGGCAGAGTTGGTGCCCGGCTTCGGCGGTCGGCCAATCCCGGTGGAGAGGATAAGGGGCTTGATTGCTTAGAAATTCTTTGCTCTAGGATTCTTTTTGTAAAAACTAAGACCATGTCTGTCTTTTCCTGGTTTGTCAGGGGCATCAGTGCAATTTGTACCCACAACTTTGATCTCCTATAAAGCTTCTAGGCCCTTCGGACCTTATTCGTTCAAAAAAAAACAATGCACTATGTCCTTATCCCTTCACGACATCTCTCTCTCTCTCTCCCCGGTGCCGTCTTCACCCACTTGCTCCGTTGTTGTCCAGGCTTTTCTTTCCATCGATCCGCAGCCTGCAGATTCCACATCGCCCCAACTGCCTCCCCGCACCTCTTTCGTAGATTTTGCTTGCCTGGAATTTAAGTAGAATTTTCTCGCCTAGGATCTAGGTAGATTTTGCTCGCCTTGGCCCTGGCCTATTGGGACCGCTAGGAACAATTAGCCATCGTTTGTCTCTATCCTGATTCGTTGGTGTTGGCTTTTTAACCTTTTTTCTAAATCCTTTCATAATGGGTGTATCTTAGTATGCTATCCTAGATGATAATTTATTTTAACGGACAACTAATGTAATGCATTGTATTTTAAGGGATGTATATACGTTTAATGATTTTAAAGACATGCACGTATGTGATTGGACCAATCATGTATTTTTCTTATGGTTCCTTAAAAGACTTGTATCTTAGCTAAGATACAAAATCACTCTCTCTTTTCAATAAGTATAGTGCCACACATAAACAATTTATCTATGATACCGCGCTAAGAAATCGTTCATTGTGATAGGCCTATGCATGGCGGGCCAAATCAAGCCGTAGAAAGGAGATCAACTCGTTGATTGTCCTGAGATATTTGTCTCGATCGAGATGCTTAGACCCCCGGAGAGAAAATCCGAGACCGGGAAGGAAATCAAGTCGTCATATGCAGTTCATATTCACGTCGAATCGGATCACATCACAGCCTGCCCCACACCGATATAAAATCCCACCAGGGCCTCCCTAGGGTGGGACAAGATAATTAAGCAGGAAGCTAGCACGCACATCGCGCATCGCAGAGCGGCGTCTCGCGAGAGTTCTTCGATTCCATCCCGCACGCGCACACATCTCGATCCTGATTCGTGATCGAGTCCAAAGTCGACGAAACCAACAATTGCATTGCACCTCGACCGATCCATGGCGCTCCCTGCGTTGAGGGCTCGTCTCGGCTTGGGGTTGGGCAGGAGCTGCGCCACCGGGATCGCCAAGGTCGCCCGCGGCGGCAGCGTCAACTGTGGCAAGACCATGTCGACGGCTGCTGGCCACAGTGACAGCGCGGGAAGCTCGGGCGGCCCAGGAGTCTTTGTTGTGGTCTTCGCCCTGGCTTTCCCATGTCTTTACATGCCACTTTGGGTTCTCAGGAGTCAGGATGGAGCATAAGGTTGACAGAATCCAACGGACTGTGGATCGGCTCGAGAGACGACGCTAACCGAACCTCCACGCAGATGCAGGAGCGGGGTGAGATTAGATTGTTGGATTTTAGATGAGGTGATCAGATGCAGTTCCAAGAGTTTTGCTGTTTAACACTTTTGTATTCAATTCAGTCTGAGGCGGTCGCGTACAGTATGCTATGTGAGACTTGATGTCTGCATCTCTGGAGTAGAACTTTTGAGATATACTTTAACTAAGTAGTGGCAATCTCTGTAGTCCGTTCAAACTTGAAAGTACATTACTTTGCGATGAAATTTGACCGCACAATCATATACAAGGTGCTAAAAATTACCAAGGTACAGACCTCACAAGAACTGAAGAAACTAGAATTATACAGTGCCGTTTATTAACAAACTATTTGCCCCTCATCGACTAGCAATCAATTATATGGTTAAAAAGACTAGCAATCATTCTACGTCATAATGTACCGTAACCTTGCCGCACACAGTGATGGAAATAATAATGAAAAAACCACTAAGTCTTCCAGATTAGATTCTCGTATAATGTACATGCAGGGTGACAAAAAAGAAACAAGACAACAAGACCTCACAAGTCACAAAGAAACTGAAGAAGCCCACACCGATGCCAGAATTTCAGAACTGTTAAACACACTAATTCCCCCTCCTACACTATCACTCAATCTACCCTACAATGTACTGTACCTTGCACACAGTGATATGAGTAAAATACAGTGGAAAAAACACACTCATCCCTCCATAGTTTCGAATAATGTACACACATGGAAACAAGCAGTTCAACTAGGAGCTTGGGACCAAACTAATAGCGTCACGTCATCAGCTTCAGTTTTAGCTTTTTTTTCTTGGGGGGAGAAGCCAAGCCAAGATCTTTGCGCAGCTGCTCATCTGGCTGTAGCGTCTTCGGAACAGCACCGAAGGCGCAACGGGTGACCTCCATCCCTGAGAGTGCCTGGTGCAGGTATACTGATGCATCCTCCAAATTTTGCTTTAGTTTACGGGTCCTTAGAAAGGCGGGGAAGTAGGTCTTGGACGCTTGGTGGCTTCTTGGCTCTGCTGTAGGATGGTTTATCTCAGCAGCCTCCATGAATCGGTCGGTTGCTGCCTCCCATGACAAGTCATACATCTGCATATCTGTTAACGGAGCAGGCTGCTCTGCTAGAGCATCCAGGGTGAGTTGTACAAACTCTTCATCGTTGTTATAGATACGGCAGTTGGGGAACTGCTTGAAGAATTCGTTTGAAGGGTGATTGGCGCATATCACAATCTTCCCCATTGCTAGGGCCTCAGCAGAGGTCGTGCAGACTACATCTGTTGTGCTGGGGTTGATGAACACCTTATAGCTGTTTGGACATAAAGCCATTAACTAAGTATATTAATAACACAAACCACATCTGTATCCTGAATATAACAGAATATATTGCCACTCCTATAATATGCTATTCTAGACCCTTTTCCCAGCCTGAAGAAGTAGCTTGAACTCCAGTTGTGAGTTGTGATTAGATCAGTAAGATCAAATTTTATCTTATTTTTTATATAAAGGGGCGAAACAGAAACAATCATTATTGTCTTTATAGGTACAAATTGCTATACATAGATTTCAAACAGATATTTCGAATAAAAATAAAAAAAATAAGATGGAAAGAAGTATTAAGTAAATTTGAGAACTCACTCATGGAACAAGGGATCTGCATGATCACGTCCAGGGTGAACCTTCATTGCCAAACTTAAGCGTTCTGCAGATTCTCGGACTTCATCTGAATCTTCTCCACTACCATATAAATCTACTTCAAGACCACCCAACCTGCTCTGATATTTGGACAGAAGGTCAAGTAGCTCCCTGTACCCCTTACTCCACACCATCTTCCCGATGTAGTATGCCCCTTTTGTGAAGGCTACCTCTCCATTCTGCAGCTGCTTTAACTTCAGTTTGCCTACCTCAAGAAATTTTGGATTCACACCATGGACATTGCATACAACAGATTTGGGTAAATCTTGAGTGGCACCCGATAGTCTGATTATCTGTTTTTGCATAAGCCAAAAGTTAGCATTGTATAATTTAGCTGAACAAGGCAGGATGATTCTGGGTTCTAGGGATTCTAGGGTTCTCCAAATCAACAATTTGTAGTCGAGCAGAAGACAAATGAAGCATCTAAATCCAGACAGGAAAATTCCACCTACACGTGGCCTAACCATTTTCTGATTTTTGTTAACTTTTGTAATGTCATAAAATTTGTCAACGAAATGTCCAGAAATTTAAACTAGCAAGATGCACCATGAAAGTATGCATATTCCTTACTCATCGTACATAACAAGTATGTGTTTCACCACAAACTCTTACATAGTTCTTGCCAGTTAAAACCAATGTCCAAATTCTACAAAAATCAACTATGGCGCAGTTGATGAAAAGATGCAGTGGCGGATGGGAATTATCTACCATTCAAAAAAAATGGTAATTGTCTGGCATACCATATGTTGCAAAAAATTATAGATATAAATGCAAGACCTTTTGATGTGGCTAAAGCAAGAAAAATTATTGAGTCAAGGGTGCAGGATAAAAAAAACTTATGTTAAAGAGTGTTGGATTATCTTGGTGTGCAGAAATTCCCAGTTACATGATATTGTCCTCTTCGAGATTTCGAAGGCAGTTTTTGTGCACGTTTTTTTAACTAGCAGATATTTTAGTCAATGCCACACTCAGATTATAAGTTCAACAATGTAACAGAATAATCCTTGCTATGTTCACTGCACACAGGCCAGCAGATAAAAATAAAGGCTATAACTCATCACAACGTTGTTGATCTTATTAAGTCTGAAGGATATACATCTGGGCATGCATTGATAGAGATTACGAATAGGAATTATGCATAGTTGGTTCTCATTTGTGAGGTAAATGAGGCATCATGAACAGAAACAACATGGTTTACAGATGAGAGAAATGCTCGACTTCACATCTTGAGGATGTTACCTTGTGGCAATAAATTCGGGTAACCCAGGTGTTTGCATATCTGAGGCAACATGCCATCACTTGTCCATTCTTTTCTCTTCTCACATATGCTAGATAATTTGTGTGGATCACACCTATCACTCGCCTGAACTTATTTTTCCATCTCCGCCCATGGTGGTACCAGTTTAGATGCTCGGGCTCCTCTAGAACAGCAATATCAGCCGTTTCATCCGGAACGCATTCTGTGATATCTCCTACAGGTAGGATGCTTCTCATTTCAGTAGAAAACTGCATGATAAGAAAAGGCCAAGCTCTTTCAAATAGCCTCAAAGAAGAACCAAGTGAAAATTGAGAGGCAAAATATGCATATACTGACAGATGGGAAGCTAGCACCTCGAAGGTCTACCAACAAGAAGAACAAAACGATCATGTATTGTGCTTAACGCTGCGCAATTAAGGGATCAAACTTCTCTTAATGCTGTAATCAATTCCATTCAGATATACAGTACTTGAAAGGAAACTAATTGTGCAAATTAAATCATGGAAGCTATAAAAATGATCCTAAGAACTGACAGGGCTACAAGAATTTAATGTACCTTGGCAGGGTAGAACTTGATGCTGAACGACGGACTAAAATCGACCCTCTCCTCGATCCAGCGACGGACATAGCCCTCTTGCTCCAAAGGCGAATCGAACACAACCTTGTTAGGGTACACCAGCTCCTGGTCCTTTAGAGAAAGCCAGGGGATGACCAGGGTGACATCTCTGCTCCCATCCTTTGCAAGGTACGCCGCCCGGAACAGCGGGTTAATGGAGGTCCCCGTCATCCATGGAAGGCTCGCGGTGGTGAACACCGCGAAATGCCGCCTCGTTGACATGGCATACAGTTACGCTAGGAAGAGTAGCAGCTAAGTTTTTGTTGATCAACAGGTCGCCGCCTTTATCCTGTGGCTGGAAAAACGAACACCAGAAATGAATGAGCAAGGGACGTTCGGTGCTAGCTAACAGCCAGGTCATCCATCCGTGACTGATTAATTAAGAGAAACAGGGTAGTACTATGCATATTTTTTTTTTTTGCGAGATAGTACTATGCATGTTGCAATTGCAACCACACAAATCGCATGAGGGCGAGTCGCACGCATGCTCGGAGACTAATACCAGTCTACCAATAAACTAATTGACGACTATTCCTAACACGCGGCGCGGGGACTGGACGGAATCAAGCAGATTTCTCCGGGACCAGAAGGTGCTTACCGAACAAGGGGGCTTGTAGGAGAGCGCGCGCCGGAACAGGGGAGCTCGCTGCCGGCCTTGGGGGAGCCCAGGTCGGAGGCGGCGGTGGCCGGCCGGGGACGGCTGTGGCGAGAAGGAGGCGGAGAGGGGGGCGACGGTTGAGAGGGCGGGTGGCGGCGGCAAGAACTAGCGTAGCGAAGCGGAGGGGAAAGGGAGGCGGCCACACCCACCCCCACCCGCACCTGTCCTGTCGTGCCGTGTGCGCTCGGCTCCGGAGGGCTCTGGATTCCCCGGAGACCGGAGTGTTTCTTTCTCCGCGAACCAGTTGTTCCAGTCAGTTTCCGTTCGGTAACGAGGTGACGTGGGACGTGCCAAGGTTTTGGGGGATCTGAGCTGTCAAAAAAAGGTTGGGGGATCTGATCTGGGCCGCAGCCCGGAGGCATCTGGACGGACGAGACGGGACGAGAGACAGCGCAACGGCTGACGCGGCCCGCCGGCGAGTTGTTTAGTCGCTGCTAATCTGAGATGCTCTTTAATGATGCAGAATATTCCTATGTAAGAGCTGCATTGACAACAACGGCTGGGTACCAGCAAGGATCGATCTGTTCGAATCCGTACCAAGCAAGGAATAGAAGAGCGAGGTGGTAGCCTAATGGTAGAAGCTGGATGGAAGACACTCGATGAACATAGATTCTACTAGCGCGCTTTGCCACGTCCGTTTTCTGTCATTGTTATTTTTTTCGTGTGCAATTATTTGCACACGTTGTAGTTGCACGTAAGGGCATCTTCAGTTGGACGAACCCGGTCTGAAATCCGGACTAAACTTTGACCGGACGAAGCAAATTTTCGGTCTGAGTATGTCCAGTTTTTCACTCGTGTACCTAGCCCAAGTTTCCAGGTTTTCGCTCAAATTCGGCCCAATTTCGTTCAGATTTTGGCATAGTTCGGCATACAATGGATACAGAACAACTTACGGCCAAAGTTCGGCGAAATTTTAAACATAGTTCGGCAAATGTAACATAGTTCGGCCTGCAGTAAAAGTATAACATATTTCTGCCAAATTCGGCCAGTTCATGCTGGACATCTACGACGTGTTGCCCCTGCGTATCCATAGGTGCTCAACAAGATCATGGAGTGGCTGGTCGACGAAGTAATCGGCGTACAACATGCAGTAGCCCTCTATCCTTTGTCTCGCCGTGCACTTCCAGCAACCTGGCGCCGTACCACCGCGCTTTGGCTTCGCCATCTGCATGTACAGCTGGGCGAGCGATGCGAGGATCTGCAAGTGCTCTTCACCTTCGGCGACCTCGGCGCTCTCCTCCTCCAGGAGTACGACGAGCATCTCCTCGTCGCCGGAGTCCATGGCGAGTATCTCGTCCTCGTCGGAGTCCATGGCGAGTATCTCGTCGTCGTCGGAGTCCATGGCCGAATCCGGCCAAATGCCGAACATTTGGCGGGCGTGGTGGTGGGAGCACACAGCGAAGCAGAGCTACGGCGAAGCTCAGTCGTCGAAACCGGCGATGAAGAAGGCGTGGAGGTGGGCGGCAACTACGGCGAGCGTATGTAGAGGCGTGGGCATGTCTCGGCACAGGGGAGCTCTGTCAGCGAAGTCATGGCGACAAGGGCGCTGGGAGCTTTTCGCCGCAGTCTGCGCGAGTGGAGTGGGTGGGAATAAGATTGTCTCGCCGATAGAGCTGGCCCACGCCCTTTTTCGTGGTGTCCGGCGTCCCCAGGGCGTACCCGAGAATCTGGGTTCGGCCTGGGTAGGCCAGACCAAAATACGCCTAAATCCGGACAAAAACAGGTCCCTGGTTACGCGATTGGACCGAATTTCGGCGTCCGGACCTAATTTTGGCGTCCGGATCGGCGTTCTGGGTAGGCGAGTGGAGATGCTCTAATATTTCAGTAGATGGTAGGTAGAAACTTGATATCTAAATTGAGGAGCCACAAAAAATTTAGGCGCTCGGTTGGACATGTGCATGACAACTGAATTGAAACATATGTCATGGTTCTTCCCACTACATAATCCATCCACACACATAGGGCCAGACCCCACCCTTGGAGGAACCTTAGATCTCTTGCAATGGAGGAGACAGGATGGCGACTTAACCGGGGCCGGGCGTGCTATTTTCAATTAGAGAAGGGTAATTAAACAATTTTTCCTTTAGTGAATAGTGAACAATAGCAAGTGCAGATTTCTCCTTTTCGTATAGAGACAATGTGATCATGCTTTTTCACCAAATTTTGTAATTATGTACTAAAGAAAATATGATCAAAGAAAAAATTGCAATGAGGTTATCATATCAAATAGTACAAAGAAGTCCAGAAAGAAAGTCAATCTTCATGTATATTCTTTTTTGTATGAATGCAAATAATTTGTCATACTACAATTTAAATTGGCGGGAATAAATGTGCATCTTATAGTAAGTTAGCATTAACTTAAACACAAAACGATGGATTATTTATCTATGTTGTAATCTTGCATTCAAAACATCAAATCGAATGGCGAACATGAGATTGGAGCCACACACGCACGCACGCACACAAAGCAAAGAACACACATCTCATAATTCTTCTAGAGGTGGTCCTCTCGCCACTGTTCCCTACCCTCTCTTTATTAGTTTGTAGCATTACAAATCAACCCATGAACAATTTGTATAGTTACACACACACACAACCCTGCAATACTTTCTCTCAAGATGAGGCAAATATATCAATCAGCCTCATCTTATTACAAGTTCTTTTAAAATACGTTACAATGATGCCTTTTGTTAAAACATCAGCAAGCTGATCACTAGACTTGATGTACACCACATGAACTAAACCTTCATCCAATTTCTTCTTGATAAAGTGTCTATCTATCTCAATGTGCTTGGTTCTATCGTGATGGACATGATTATTCATTATATTGATAGTGGATGGGTTATCACAGTATAAACGAAGATGAATGCCATTGAACAACCGAATTTCTAACAATAAGATCTTTAGCCACATCAACTCACACAACCTTGACGCCATTGCTCTAAATTCAGCCTCCATTGTTGATCTAGCAACCACACTTTTTTTTTGCTTCTCTCCAACCAATAAGATTTCCCACATACAATACCCATAAGTAGATTTTCGATCATCTAGGCTACCCGCCCAATCCGCATATGTATGTCCCTTTACATTCAGATTTCCATGGTTTGGAAATAGGACTCCCTTGTCTCGACAACTTTTAAGATAGTGCAGGTTCCTATTCACCACATCTAAATGTCAGCCCTGGGATTATGCATATAGCGACTTAGAATGCTCACCACATAAGCAATATCGGGTCTAGTGCGAGATGAATATATCAAACGTCCGACTAGTCATTGATATTTATGTTTATCGATGGGTCCACCTGAATCAGCTTGTATTCTATGATTTTGATTAATAGGTGTGGTTGCAGGTTTGCATGATAGCGTTTCAGTTTCTTGTAGTAAGTCAAGTACATACTTTGGAGATAGATAGATACATTGTGCACTGTATGCCACCTCAATTCATAGAAAATAGTGAGGATACCCTAAATCCTTGAGTTCAAAGGATTGTTCAAAAGCCTTCTCACTAAGGAGATCTCCTCATCGTCATCCAATGTTATCATAATGTCATTGATAGCTGTGAGATTCGACACATTTTTTATGGTTTCTATCGATGGTTTTCGTTTGGATTTGATGGTTTTCTAGCTTTACCTAACTCTAATACTTCGATAGCGAAGAAAACTTGGTTTTTAATGTGTGTTTCAGGTTCTGAACATCAACAGAGGGATTTAACAGCAAAAACACAATATTTAGACGAAAACAAGCAAGTCTCTTTTTGGAAGCAATCGAGGGAAGTATACTGAAGCTTTAACGAGCAACTATACGGCGGGAATATTATTCAAGCCGTATAGTTCCCGCCGTATAGCTGCCATCGCCTTCGTCTTATTAAATGGGACAACTTTCGTGAAGAGGCAGGGGATGAAAACAGAACACACGAGCCGCAATCCCATCCAGAAGAGAGAAAGAAGAGATCCGAAGAAGAAGAGGAAGACGTTATTCATCTCGCTCCACGATCTTCGATCTCCTAGCCGCCACACCTCCATAGCCATTACTTGTACTTGAGAGAGAGATCTCCACCTTGCAAGACTAGGGTTTGAGATTGTTCTCCCCATCTTGAATTGTGTTGGATTTATTTCTATTTCTTATTGTGAATCTCCATGGTAATATCAAGAAGAACTCCCTTTATTTAATTATATCGATGATGCTTTCTTCTCTCACGTGTAAGTTTCCTTGGGCATGGAAGATGTAGGGGATTGGTGAGATGTAAGACGTTATTCATCTCGCTCCATGATCTTCGATCTCCTAGCCACCACACCTCCATAGCCATTACTTGTACTTGAGAGAGAGAGATCTCCACCTTGCAAGACTAGGGTTTGAGATTGTTCTCCCCATATTGAATTGTGTTGGATTTATTTCTATTTCTTATTGTGAATCTCCATGGTAATATCAAGAAGAACTCCCTTTATTTAATTATATCGATGATGCTTTCTTCTCTCACGTGTAAGTTTCCTTGGGCATGGAAGATGTAGGGGATTGGTGAGATGTGATGCGCCTATATAATTTCCATTAAGTTTGTGATTGATTTTAATTACTATATTATATGTGCTTGACTATCCATGGGATGCTTAATGCATGTTGTCCAATTAAGGGCCCAAACAACATTATGCTTTATTCTACATAGATAGAATTTTGTTCGCTAGCAGACCGACGACCCCCCGAGTGACATGGGGATATCAATGGGAAACTAGTTTGACTCGAGGATCACGAGGATCCATCGAGCTTAATTGCTAAGCAACCTGAAGGATCTTAATCGTCTAGTGACTGACCATGGTTGTGGTAACAGGCTAGTAGGATTATTGAATTTGGGATGAAATCTACCAAGAGAAGTTCCAGCTAATTATGGGTTGTTGGCCTATACACATACTTATAAGATTATAATTGTTATACTTATCACTCATTCATCTGGCACATTCACTATCACCATGAACTGAATCTCTCCGCGCCTACTTTGTCATCTGTAGAAAACAACAAACAAATTGTTCTTTACTTTTATGCTTTTTATTTCTGAAGTTTGCATTTTAGTTTTATTTAAATACATTCCTTTAATCCAAAATCTATCCTTATTTCAACACTTGCAGTCAATTCACTCGAAGAGCTATGACAACTTTGAGTGTGACAAAGACTTCACCTATAAACACTTACCTTTGGGATCCTTATGGGATCGACATCTTAATTTTAAAACTAGCTATAAACGATTTGTGCACTTGCAGTCATCAGTCATCAGCATATACAATTAATAAGGAAATTTTACCTTGCCGATGTTTGAAGAATAGAATATGGTCTGCATTGCTCTGTTCATACCCTCTTGAATAGTTTTTTCCTAAATTTTCTAAACCATGCCCTAGGGGACTACACCAACCCATACAATGATTCTTCAATCTACAGACTTTGCCTTGTGTCTCACGAGGGTTAAATCCCGTGGAATTTTCATATACACTACCTCCTCCAAGTCACCATGAAGAAATACATTCTTCACGTTCATTTGGAATAACTTCCACCTCTGATTTGCCGTAACAGAAATCAATGCTCTAATGGTGTTCATATTAGCCATAGGTGAGAATGTTTCATCATAGTCTATACCATATGTTTGGTTGTACCCCTTTGCAACCAATTGAGCTTTAAACCTGACAACTTTTCTATCAGAAGTATTCGATTTAAAAACGCTGCATAGATATAGAGGAGAGTCGAAGACATTGAACAAATGCACATGACATAAATTTTTCATGGTATAAAACCCACGTCAATAAAGTATTAGCCATCATGAACTTCACAAAATGAAGTAGCCTCGGCCAAAACAAAAGGTTTTAGTTCCTTTTAAAAAAATATGTATTATTCGTTTTTCCTATTAAGAATCTTTAGAAAATGGTAAATAAATATTTGTACATAAAAATGGTGATTTTAATTCACATTTCTTGTTATGAACGTTAAAGAAAGACCTAGCTACAAGATCAAATAAAAAGTAGCCATTTTAACGAAACTTGCTTTCGATTCCATGTGTATATAAGAAATGACTATAAATTCAAGCAAAATTCATACCAAGATAAACATGTACCTCTTTTGCTTGTTTGCCTATTTTTTTTATGAAAAACACTCAGCAAAGCAGCCCTCCGTCAAGTGCGATTAGAAAGGACACGTGTCTAAATCTTTCTCTAGTGTTTCATCCAAAATACAATTGGCAAACTACAAATATGCGAAGTGTTCTTCCATAATAGCAAAGTGGCGTGTTTGCAGAGTGTCTGCGAACATTTAGCTTCTCAGAGAAACCATAAAAATAACTGGGCCTAGCAAACAAGAAAGGTTAGCGTAAGTAAGAAAATATTCTTGTTGTCTGTTAGATATATTCTTAAGTCACTAAGTGTTCGGGTTATCTAGTATAGTAGCATGGCGTAGTCGACGGCTGTGCCCCATGTGGCTTGGCACACCCAAGCTTTTCATTGATTTTTTGGATCACCTCAGTCAGCCTAGTCCGTCACCAAATTTGTCCTAAAAGAAAATAAAAACTCTAAAAATAAGGTCAATTGAACTGACACACTAGTGACTAGAGCTAAGGCCTAATTTGATCCTGATCGGGAGCTTCTCCATCTCACGAGCTCTGACTCTGTTCCTCACCGTTGCTCGCAATCCCCTCTTTCTCAATCCCTAATTTTCATTTAGCTCGACTCACCTCTCAACTCGCAAGCTCAGCGGCCAACAACAGGAGAGGAAGAGAGGAAGCTAGGGCAACAATCAGCAGAGGAAGAGAGGAATCCATGTGGCATTGAGCAAGCAGGCGAGCAACGGCGTGACGGGTGAACAATGTCGGGCATCGGGAGGGGCGAAGTAGGAGCAACACCATGACGACCATCAACAGGTCACGCCTAGGCAGGTAAGCATCAGGTTTTGTAATTTATGATTTTGTTAACAATTGTGTTAGCATGTTAGGTATTAATAAATGTGCAAAAATGCAATAGCCTCTGTTTTATTTATTATGAACTACTTTTTAATTCTAGTTTGGTGGTTAATTTGTTGTAGGAATGTCCAAAATGAAGAGAGATAGGGACAACGGTTTGATCGCGTTCCTTTTCGGAAAACATGAAGTAAATAAAAATTCTTCTTCTGCGTCGCCATCAAATGCGATTGATACAAGATGAATGTACTCTAGAAAATGAATATTTCCTGCAGTTTTCAGATTCTCCACCTCCGGTTGACACTACACAGATCCACTAACTGAGATTGAAACCGAAGTTCAAGCACCACCACCACCATCACCTCATTTGCTGAGTGTAACGTCAGATGATACTCATCTTCCATTCAAGTGTGATCCAGCAAAGAGGATTCCAATTTCATGTTATGATGTCAATGATCAAGATGATGTTCAGAGAAAATATATTGGAAAAGTTCCATTCCAACCATATGCACATGATTTCCCAGTCAAAAAGATGTATGGAAAAAATCAACACTTTAGCTAGTGAGCTCTCTATTAAGCTTGTTGAGAGACAAAAACATGTGCTTTATGATTTGGTGTACTTTTCAAGTTGGTATTGATCTTACTGGATGCTACGACAACGAGTGTTGAAAGAGTCTTCCCCACAACAATCCTAGTCAAGAATAAATTGAGAAATAGCATGGATGATGACCTCTTGAACTATTGCTTGGTGACATATATTGAGTGAGAGCTATTCTTGCAAGTAAAGGAGGATGATATAGTTAGTTCTTTTCAGGGCAATGCGAAGGCGTAAAGTAGAGAGGTAATTTGGTAGTGATGTAATTTTTTTCATATAAGACTATTTAATCTCCCCAACTATTTGTATTACTACTTCGGCTAACTTCAAACATATTGAAAATCTATAATATTGTAATACTTGAATTTGTTAATTACATTATTCTTTTCGTAAGATTTTATATATGTGATGCAAAAAAAATTGGAGAAAGGCACATCCTGTGAAAATTTTCCTAGCTCCACCAGTATATATAGTACTCTAAGGTTTTGTTTGGTACTAGTGTTTTAGTGGGAATTTGAGGAGATAGAATTGGGTGAAACCCACACCCACACTCAAACCCCTCTTATCTACTCAAAACCACAATCCCCACTAATCCACTGGGTAGGGTAGTGTATTGGATATGGGAAAAAATACACTAAAACTTGGAAAAAGGTAGGAATTACCGAGAATTGAATCAGTCCAATACTCTAGAAGCAAACATACTATTTAGGCCTTGTTTGGTACTAGAGTATTTGTGGGAATTAGAAGAGGGATAATCCCCACCAAACCCCAAATCTCTACTTATTTTAGTATGTTTGGTTCTAGAGTATTGACTGATTTAATCTCCACTAATCCCCACTTTTCCCCATATCCAATACACCACCTCTACCCAGTGGATTAGTGGGGATTGGGGTTTTATAAGGATTCAGGCCTTGTTTGTGTAGGGGTTTGTAGCATGGAAAAAAATTCTACCGCATGAACACACAATCAAGATTTAATCTATGATCAAGCCAAGATCTATCTACTAGATTGTAGCAATGAGTCGATAGAATACTAACCCTCGAAGATCCAAAGCGGTTAACGAGAGCATATTCTCGTGGGTGATGTAGTCGTACACTTCCGATCTCAAGACCGCGTAGACGATCCTTCCGGCGTTGCGTTCCGGCAGCGCTTCCGCAGTCGGTCACACATTCGGTACTCGATGAAGACCTTTCTCTCCCTTGTTCCAGCAGGCAGCGGAGGTTGTAGCACTCTCCTCGTGATTCCGGCAGCACGACGGCGTGGTACCGGAAGTAGAGGGGAGATCTCGCAGGGCTTCTCCTTAAGCCGGAGCGAGTACGGTGGAGTATGAGAGGCCTTGGCGATCTAGGGTTTAGAGGAACCAAGGGGAGAGCTTGGCCGGCGGCTAGGGTTTGGGGAAACCCTAACTCGGCGACTTAGAGGATGCCCTAGGCGGCGGCTGCACAGGAGGTGGCCGGCGACTTGGGGCTAGGGTTTGGGGTGTGAGAGGTGTAGATCTAGAGGGGCAGCCCTGCCCCTCCTTTTATAGGTGGGAGGGCGCGGCCAAGGGGGAGGGAGTCCTCCCCCAACTCGGCCTCCTTGGCCGGCGGTGGAGGGAGAGGAACTCCTCCCCAAGTAGGTTTCCTACTCTCCCTCCACCAATCAAACTTGCCGTTTGACTTTTCAAACTAGGATTTGATTTCTTCCTTTATTTTGCCCAGCCATGATACCTAATAGATGATGCAACCATTCCACATTGTCATGACACATTCATGTACCCTTCCCCTCCGGAGTGCCAGACATTCCGGACCCTTCTAGAACATTCCCGATGAAAACACCAGAATCATTCCCCAACTCCGAAACAGGACTTTCCTTATATGAATCTTATTCTCCGGACCATTCCGGATCTCCTCGTGATATCCCGGATCCCATCTGAGACTCGGAAAAACATTCGGTCTCTTACTCATCATTCCATAACTACTCAACAATATCGAATCCTTAAGTGTGTCTCCCTACGGTTCGTGAATTATGCGGACATGACCGAGACACTTCTCCGATCAATAACCAATAGAGGAATCTGGAAATTCATATGGCTCCCACATATTTCTACGATTACTTTGCGATCGAATGAACCACTTACACACGATACCAGTTTCCCTTTGTCTCACGATAGTTTACTTATCCGAGGTTTTGATCGTCGGTATCTCTGCATACCTAGTTCAACCTCGTTACCGATAAGTACTCTTTTCTCGTTCCCGTGATATGTGATCCCTTGTGATCCAGTCACATGCTTGCAAGATAATCGGATGACATTCCACCGAGAGGGCCCAGAGTATATCTATCCGTCATATGGATGGACAAATCCCACTCTTGATCCATGTGCCTCAACCCATACTTTCCGAACACTCAATGCCACATTTATAGCCACCCAGTTACGGTGTGGTGTTTGATGTCATCAAAGCATCCTTCCGGTGATGGTGATTAGCATGATCTCATGGTCAAAGGAATTAGGTTACTATCTATCAGAAAGCTTATAGCAAATGAACTATATTAAATGACTTGATCTTTATGCTACGCTTAACTATAGGAGTATGTCCATCACATCATTCTCCTAATGATATGACCCTGTTGTTAATAACATCTCTATGTTCATGATCAGGAAACCATGATCATATATTAACCAACAAGCTAGTTTAACAAGAGGCTTTACTAGGGACTCTTTTATGTTTACAAATCACACAATTATTAATGTTTCCGGTTAATACAATTATAGCATGATATGTAAACATTTATCATAAGTATGAAGATATGATAATAACCACTTTATTATTGCCTCTTGGGCATATCTCCAACAGTCTCCCACTTGCACTAGAGTCAATAATCTAGTTTCAAACCTTTGTGTATTCAACACCTATGGCTTTCTGGTGTCGTATGTACACGATTGCTAGTGGTCAACTGATCTCCGGATCTGACACTTCCAGGCCCGTGTGTAAATGCATGTCTTTGCGTCTCTACGCATCACTCATTCTCTAATGAGATGGCTTCGTACAAATTTGGTATTTTGGTGTGACCTTTAGTTCTTTGGGGTTAAAACATGTTGATAATATTGTCGTACAATATATCTTCATAGTATTATCCCTGCTTTGAACTACACCTAGTTTGATAACAAACTACTTGACACAAATGCCCTCTTTTGCTGCTATAATAGCAGTTATATACTTAACCTTTTGTTGTAGTATCTGTCACAATGTCTTAACTTTGGAACTCATCCAAATCTGTTATGGAACTTACTTTCCATTATATTGTGCCACCCTTAGTTTATATTGAGATAAACTTAATTTGTACTTTGTGACAAAACTGGTATCAATGTAGTACTCTTACAATAAACTAACCATCTATTTGCCACTTCTACAAAATAATATACTCTTAGTGCTTCCAAAAGATCATAAGAATATCCTTACTATCGTCCAATGATTATCTTATGAATCATTCTGGTATATGCTCATAACATTTAGAGCATAGGACATATCTGGATTTGTACATATCACAGTATGATTTCATACATCAAGTATCAATCTATACTTGAATCTTTGTTTCACTTACCAAGTGTCAATACACTTGAATATATCATCAATATTGAACTCATTCAATCCTTTCTGTGTGACAAGAACCTTTCTTGTAGTTTCTATATTGAACTCATTCAATACATCATCTATATACTTTCGGCACAACCATATTAGCGTCTATTGATGCCAAATATTTGGGTTTTGCCTAAGTCTTTCATCAGGATGAAATTCTTAATATGTGTTAATAAAAGATACATCATTTTCAATCAACAATATGTCTTCCACATAATGTATTAGAAACATGTCTTAGCGCTCCCACTTAATTTCTTGCAAATGCAAGCATCTTCATCGTCTCTGATGAAATTAAACTATTTTAACAGTTTCATCATAGTGAAGATTCCAACTCCGCGATGCTTACTTCAACCATTGAAGTTTGCATATGCTTTTAGCATCCTTTGAATTAACAAAACCCTTTGGACTGTGTCATGCACACGTCCTAGGTAACCATTCTATTAGAAGAACTTGTTTTGCTTATTCAACTACCACATAACAAAATTATATGTAGTGGTTGCTATATTAATCCGTCTAGACTAAATATCGCTATGAAAGATCAAATCTTGTCATATACAATCTTTGAACATTGTTGTGAACTCTTTCCCAATATGTCGATAATTTCATAGATGTGAAACATCCATGTCTATTTCTTTATAGATCCAAATACGATTGTAAGGTCTTGTACCTTTCCAGAGGGTCTTTCAAGTTCAAAGCTTGATCTCTCGTATATGGAACTATCACGGATTTTATGGCTTCAAGCCATTTGACGGAGTCAGGGCCCATCATCGCTTCTTTGTATGTAGTCTGTTCATTATTCTCAAATAATGATTCAACCCTCAAATCTTGGTATTTGATTGTTTACTCGACCTACCTGGTTCAATAGAAACTTTGACCTCCATAACCACAACCTTTGAGGCACGTTATCCATGAGCATTGTTGCTGCCTCCGGAACACTTTTCGGCGCTGCGCAACTTTGCACATATAGCTAAGGTTCTTTTAACCTTATCAAAGTTCTATGGTCCTTCCACTTATCTTTTCACGAAAAATTCCTTCTCAAAGAAACTTGACGTTCTAAGTGACAAACACTTTTGTCTCCGATGTTATGGAGGAATACTTAACAGTTATTCAAAATAACCTACAAAGATAGGTTCATCCGACTTTGGTTGCAAACATCTTTCTTATGCATAGCATACCAATGTTTAAGAAAGGACAACTTGGGTTTTATCCCAAACCATAACTTTATATGGTGTCAATTCAACGGATTATGATGGAGCTCTTTTCAGTGGAAAAACGGTAGTCTCTAAAGCTTTTAATCTTTAAAATATAATGGCAGTTTTATGAATTACACCTTTGATTTTACCATGTCAAACAAGGTTTTAATTACATATCTCGAATGCTCCATACTCTTATGGTGTTTCGGGAAATGCAAATCCACGGAATGATTCCTTAAATCTTAGGTGTTTTATGCTAAACTTGTAACTCAAATATCTTCCTTTATGATCTTATCATAAACTATTTATATTCTTGTTACAATGATTTTGCACTTCATCTTGAAAATGTTTGAACTTTTCAAATGTTTCATACTTCATCTTTATTAAGTAAATGTTCATATATTCACTCAAATTTTCGGAGAAAGCATATGAAGTTAAAATCCATCGCTCTTGACTACACATAATGGACTTCATACAACAATATGTACAAGTTCCATAAGTTAGTCATTCGTTCCCTTTTGTCCTATGAACGAAGTTTTAATTATCTCTAGGAAAGTTTCACAAGCGTCATTTGATCAAAAATCAAAAGGACTCCAAAATTCCATCCACATGGAGTTTTTTCATGTTTTCTTTCCAATATAATTTAAATGACGATGTCACTTCCAAAGCGATCTTTCAATCAATTTGTCTTTCGACATTTTTAGCACTAGTTTTATGGATGTGATTTCTCCAACGAGACTTGTGAATCATCCATCTTTTATGGATTACGGAAATTATTTGAACAACCCTTTTGTTCTCATAATACCTGATAAAACAAATCTTGAAGGTAAGCTTTGATGTTTAACGAGCAACACAATAACCCTTTATTTGTTCTCGATGAACATCATCACATATTCTTTTGCTAGTTACTTAGGCCATCGTAGTTCATGAATTCTGTTGTTTCGTATGACGATTCATACCAACAAATTTAGTATCCAATACTTAAGGACCACATTATTTAACAAGCAAAAAATACAACCATAACGCGGATATCCTCTATATACCTAAGCTGAACAATTCTAGTCTTTTCTTTTCTGCCATATATTTATGAGATTCTCTTTCAGTATTTCTTTTTCTGTTTGAAAGAATCTATCAACATCAATAATGGAGCCATATACATGACACATAGTCCAAAGCATGTATAGTTAAATACCAATGTCTTTGGACTTGCACTTTGAAGTAGATCACCATCATCAAATGTTTGGTGTTCTTTCAAATTCCTTTCTTTAGTAATCTCTTGGTGTAGTAAACATTTTACCTACATTAGATATTCATCCTTATTATGGAATTATCCATGATCAAGCTACTTTTAGCTTATAACGGTGAATCGCAAGTATAATGTTGCTCTCCAAAACCTTTTTGGAGGATTAGGACAACTACTGTCTCCAACCTTTTGCAAATTCTCATCAAATATGAGAACATGACTTTTGCCACATTATACTCTATCATGTTGCAACCAAAACTTTGTTTCAGATATCACAATATCTTCCACACATCATGGTTTCTGAAACAACTCTTTCAGATCCTAGATAACCTTGATATTAAGACAATCCTTTGAATATCAAGAATCATGGAGACAAGCATGATACTCATACACTAACACTTGGAATTGTCACTCTTGATTTAATACCAATTATTAAACTTCATGGAGTAACCGGAACTTACTGAAAGTTTGCAATAGGACTTTTAAACTTTAGATTAACACTTCAAAACAATACGATACCAGTTCATAAAGTAACTAACCAGAATTCTATAGTTCTATCATCTTAATTATAACTAAGTGCAAGGTGGTAAACGGATGCCAATGACTACAACAACTATGCAAATTCACTTTGATTTAATTTATGATAAATATTGTTCAACTTTTAATCATATTGCTGTTGAACTCCCACTCAAAACAATATCCCTCACATTGTTTTAGTGATCACACAAACCAAATCCACCACATCAAAACCGATCATCGCGAGAGTTGATGTAGCTTCAATGGCGAACAATCAACATGTTCATCATATCTACTATATGACTCATGCTTTACCTTTCGGTGATCCGTGTTCCGAGACCATGTCTGTACATGCTAGACTCGTCAAGATCAAACCTTAGCTTCTACATGAGCAAATCTGGCTTGTTCACGTTGTATACACTCGCAGAATCTAACACACCCGATCATCACGTGATGCTTCGAAACAACGAGCTTTAGCAACAGTGCTTACTAAGGATGAACACTTTAAAACTTGAAATTGTGTGCTTGAGGGATCATCTTATAATGCTACCGTCGTGAACTAAGCAATACAAGATGCATAAAAGGATTAACATCACATGCAATTCATAATATGTGATATGATATGGCCTTTATTCTTGTGCTTTCGATCTCCATCTTCAAGAACGAACATGATCTCCATCATCACCGGTGTGGCGTCAAGGTCAATGGCGCCGCTTCATGGTTGTCTTTCACCAGCATCAACTATTACAACTACTTTGAATAATAGACACACATGACTTAATGGAAACAACCATATGGCTCCTACCGGTTGCCAACTTACAATAAGGAACATTGCATACATCAAATATAATCACAATCATGGCCATATCACATCACAGCACACCTCTGCAAAACAAAGTTAGACGCCTCTAATTTTCTTTGCATGTTTTACGTGGTTTGGGGCTTTCAATAAGTGTCGTTCTAACTTACGAACAAGAACCACAACATCGATACTAGTATTGTCAATCACACATTGTAAATTGAATCTTAACTATGTTGGGAGAAACAGGCACCCGCAAAGCCACTTATGCAATACAAGTTGCATGTCAAGCGTGGAGCAAGTCTCATGAACGATGTCATGTAAGGTTTGAAGGGTTTCGCAGCATAGTAAATCAAAATTTTCTACGGATGCGAACAGAGGGAAAGCCAAGATCTAATCTAGGAGATGCAAACAACGAGAGAGATTGGATTAGATATTCATACCCTTGAAGATTCGCACAGCGGAACGTTCGTCGGAACGTGGGTGATGTAGTCGTACTCGCTTCTCCTCCTCGTGATCCGATCCGATCTAGCACCACAAGTGGTGGTGCCTCCGTGAGATGCACACGTGCAGCACCTCGACGTCTCCTCCTTCCTTGGTCCAGCAAGTATGGTGGAGAGATGGGTTGGATCTACAACGCGACGGCGCGGTGCAATTGGTGGAGAATTTCTGCAGCAGGGCTTCGCCTACAAGCAGTCGGGAGGGAGAGAGGAGGGCAGCAGGGCGGCTAGGGTTGGAGGGGAAGGTGTAGGGGGGTGGTGCGCCCCCAGCCCTCTATATATAGAGGGGTGGGCGTAGCCCTAGCCCCTCCCCCAAGCCAAGGCCGGCGACCCCAAAGGAGGAGGAGTGGGGGGCAAGGAAACCCCCCCTTCTAGAAACTCTATCTCGAGTTTAAACCTCTCTAGGCCGGTTGGGCCCTATGGGGCCTTGTGCCCCTGGCCCAATGCGGCCAGGGCACTCCCTCATAGGCCCATGCCCCCTCCCGGAAGGTGGGGCCACGTTGGTCCCCTTCCGGAAGGTTCTAGAAGCTCCTGGTACAATACCGATTAACCCGGAACAATTCCGAACTCCAAAAACTGCACTGCCTTATATGAATCTTATTCTCCGGACCATTCTGGAACCTCTCGTGATGTCCCGGATCCCATCCGAGACTCCGAACAAAAACCCATAAACCAATTATCCAATCTATCCTAGCGTCGAGACACGTTAAGTGTGTGACCCTGCGGGTTCGAGAATATGCAGACATGATCTTCTATCAATAATCAACAGCTGGGTCTGGAAACCCATATTGACTCCCACACATTCATCGATGATCATATCGGATGAACCACGATGCCAGGATTCAATCAATCCCATATATATATATTCCCTTCGTCTCGCGATATTTTACTTGCCCGAGATTCGATCGTCGGTACCGTCATACCTAGTTCAATCTCGTTCACAGCAAGTACTTTACTCGTTCCGTAATCCGATATCACTTTGTGATTAACTCCTTAACCACATGCTTGCAAGCGGTGTTGATATCGATTACCGAGTGGGCCCGAAGTATATCTCTCCGACTTGGGAGGGACAAATCCCATCTCGATACATACAACCCAACAGATACTTTCCGATCACCTGAGAGACACCTTTATGATCACCCTCTCATAGGATGACGTTTGATGACCTCAAAGCTTTCTTCCGATACCAGGGAGTTGCATTATCTCATGGTCTAAGGAATACAATATTTGACATAAGAAAAGCTTCGCAAAGACGAACACGATGACACGATCTAATTGCTTCACTTAGTATGGGTCTGTCCATCATATCATTCTCCCAATGATATGATCTCATTATCAATTGACAACTCATGTCTATGGTTAGGAAACCTTAACCATCATTGATCAATGAGCTAGTCCTTAGAGGCGTACTAGGGACACGGTGTTGTTCATAAACCACACAAGTATTAAAGTTTCCGCTTAATACAATTCTAGCATGGAATATAAACATTATCATGAACAAGAATTATAATAATAACATCTTTATTATTGCCTCTTGGGCATAATTCCAACAGTCTCCACTTGCACTAGAGTCAATAATCTAGTTTACATCTGGCAACAATCTCACACCCATGGCACTGAGGTGATGATCATGTTTTACACGTGGAAGAGGTTTAGTCAATGGATCTGCCACATTCAGATCTGTATGTACTTTGCTAATCTTCAGATCTCCATCTGCTATATAATCTCGGATTATATGAAACTTGCGGTTGATATGCTTGGTCTTTGGATGATATCTTGGTTCCTTAGCGAGTGCTATGGCGCCAGTGTTGTCACACAATATCTCCAGTGGGTCCAATGCACTTGGAACCACGCCAAGCTCAGTGATGAAGTTTTTGATCCAAACTCCTTCACTTGACGCTTCTGCAGCAGCCATGTATTCCGCTTCTACTGTAGATCCCGCGATCACGCTTTGCTTGCAGCTTCTCCAGCTCACAGCTCCTCCATTCAAAATATACACGTATCCTGTCTGAGATTTAGAATCATCCTTGTCGGTGTCAAAACTAGCGTCGACGTAACCTTTTACGACGAGCTGTTTATCACCGCCATAGACTAAGAACATTTCTTTAGTCCTATTTAGGTACTTTAGGATGTTCTTTACGGCTGCCCAGTGTTCCACTCCTGGATCACTTTGATATCTGCTCGTCAAACTAAGAGCATTGGACACATCCGGTCTAGTACACAGCATGGCATACATGATAGAACCTATGGCCGAGGCATAAGGCACTTTGCTCATAGCTTCCCTATCATTTACCGTAGCTGGACACTGAGCCTTGCTCAATATCTTACCTGACAACATAGGCACTGAACCTTTCTTTGCCTTATCCATTCTGAACCTTTTCAGAACTTTGTCTAGGTATGTACTCTGGCTTAAAGCTATCAGGCGTCTTTGTCTATCTCTATAGATCTTGATGCCCAACATATAAGCAGCTTCACCTAGGTCTTTCATTGAAAAACACTTGTTCAAATAACTCTTCACATCGTTAAGCATGTTGATGTCATTTCCAATAATCAATATGTCATCCACATATAGTACCAGAAACGTCATCGAGCTCCCACTCACTTTCTTGTAGATACAAGCTTCGTAGCAATTTGGAACAAATCCAAAGCTCTTGATCACTTGATCAAAACGAAGGTTCCAACTCCGAGATACTTGCTTCAGTCCATAAATGGAACGCTCAAGCTTGCATACTTTATCAGCATCCTTAGGATCGACAAAACCTTCGGGTTGCATCATATACAACTCTTCATCAATGTTGCCATTGAGGAAAGCAGTCTTGACATCCATCTGCCATATTTCATAATCATGAAACGCAGCAATTGCTAATAAAATCCGAATGGACTTAAACATCGCTATGGGAGAGAAAGTCTCATCGTAGTCAACACCTTGAACTTGTCGAAAACCTTTCGCGACAAGCCGTGCTTTATAGACGGTAACATTACCATCCGCGTCCGTTTTCTTCTTGAAGATCCACTTGCACTCAACGGCCTTTCGGTCGCTAGGAGGGTCCACCAAAGTCCATACTTGGTTTTCGCTCATGGATCCCAATTCGGATTTCATGGCTTCTAGCCATTTCTCAGAGTCTGGGCTCATCATCGCTTCCTCATAGTTCGTAGGTTCACTGTCTTCTACTAACAAGACAATCAAGACAGGGTTGCCGTACCACTCAGGAGGGGCACGCGACCTTGTCGACCTGCGATGTTCAGTAGCAGCATCGTCCGAAGCTTCATGATCCTTGTCATTAGCTTCCTCTATTGTTGGTGCAGGCGGCACTGGAACAATTTCAGGTGCTGCGCTACTCTCCAACTCAAGAGAAGGTTCAATAACCTTGTCTAGCTCTACTTTCCTCCCACTCACTTCTTTCGAGAGAAACTCCTTCTCAAGAAAGGAACCATTCTTTGCGACAAACACTTTGCCTTCGGTTCTGTGATAGAAGGTATACCCAATAGTTTCCTTAGGGTATCCTATGAAGACGCATTTCTCCGCTTTGGGTTCGAGCTTGTCCGGCATCAACTTCTTGACGTAAGCTTTGCATCCCCAAACTTTAAGAAACGACAACTTAGGTTTAGCACCAAACCACAGTTCATACGGTGTCGTCTCAACGGATTTAGATGGAGCCCTATTTAAAGTGAATGCAGCGGTTTCTAATGCATAACCCCAAAATGATAACGGCAAATTAGTAAGAGATATCATTGATCGGACCATATCTAATAAGGTTCGATTCCGGCGTTCAGACACACCATTGCGCTGTGGTGTTCCGGGTGGCGTGAGTTGTGAAACAATTCCGCTTGCTTTAAGATGCGTGAGAAAATCATAACTCAAATATTCGCCCCCACGATCGGATCGTAGAAACTTAATCTTTCTGTTACGATGGTTCTCCACTTCATTCTAAAATTCCTTGAACTTTTCAAATGTTTCAGATTTATGTTTCATTAAATAGATATACCCATATCTACTTAAGTCATCGGTAAAAGTGAGAAAATAGCGATATCCACCGCGCGTCGAAACACTCATCGGTCCGCATACATCGGTATGTATGATTTCCAACAAGTCCGTTGCTCGCTCCATCATACCGGAGAACGGTGTTTTGATCATCTTGCCCATGAGGCATGGTTCGCATGTGTCAAATGATTCAAAATCAAGAGACTCCAAAAGTCCATCAGAATGGAGTTTCTTCATGCGCTTTACACCAATATGACCTAGACGACAGTGCCACAAATAAGTAGTATTATCACTATCTACTTTGCATCTCTTAGCCTCAATGTTATGAATGTGTGTTTCATCCCTTTCGAGATTTAGAAGAAATAAACCATTCACAATAGGTGCATGACCATAAAAGATGTTACTCATATAAATAGAACAACCATTATTCTCCGATTTAAATGAATAACCGTCTTGCAATAAACAAGATCCAGAAATAATGTTCATGCTCAACGCAGGCACATAATAACACTTATTAAGGTTTAAAACTAATCCCGAAGGTAAAACTAAGGAGAGCGTGCCGACGGCCATCACATCAACTCTTGATCCATTGCCAACGCGCATCGTCACCTCATCCCTCGCAAGCCGCCGTCTATTCCGTAGCTCCTGTTTCGAGTTACAAATATTAGCAACTGAACCGGTATCAAATACCCAGGCACTACAACGAGGGCTAGTAAGGAAAACATCAATAACATGTATATCAAATATACCTTTGATGGTGCCAGCCTTCTTGTCCGCTAAGTACTTCAGACAGTTGCGCTTCCAGTGACCCTTGTCCTTGCAATAGAAGCACTCAGTGTCCGGCTTGGGACCAGACCTGAGCTTCTTCTCAGCAGGGGCATTGCGCTTGCCGCCGCCCTTCTTGAAGGGCTTCTTTGCTCCCTTACCTTTCTTAAAGGTGGGCTTGTTGACCATCAACACATGATTATCCTTTTTGATGTCCACTTCCGCGGCCTTCAGCTTTGCGAAGAGCTCGGTGATCGTATCAGTGGAACCAATCTGATTGTGAGTCACTACAAAACTTTTGTAGCTGGGAGGGAGTGATTGCAGAACCCTGTCAATCTTGAGCTCCTCTGGAATCGTGCATTCCAGTTGCTCAAGGCGTTGAGTGTAGCCCGTCATCTTAATGGCGTGCTCACTAACGGAACTCCCTTCCTCCATCTTGCAGTTAAAGAACTTCTCAGAGATCTCATATCTCTTAGAACGGGCCTGAGTCTGAAACATGGTTTTCAGCTCTTCGAGAATCTCAAAGGGCCCGGAATAGTCTTCAAAACGTTTTGAAGTTCCGGTTCCATAGCAAACAACATGGTGCTCTTAATCACACCATAATCATCTTTGCGCGACTGATAGACAGTTTTCTCATCAGCCGGCGCAGTTGCAGCAGGGGGTTCACCTAACGCTTTCCCAAGGACATAGTCCTTTTGACCGCCAGAAAGAATGATTCTTAGATTGCGGA
The DNA here is from genome assembly GCA_916181665.1 of Avena sativa. Lineage (NCBI taxonomy): Eukaryota > Viridiplantae > Streptophyta > Magnoliopsida > Poales > Poaceae > Avena > Avena sativa. The sequence continues at coordinate 439,686,414 of OV702293.1, read as the reverse complement.
ACCAATTGGTGAAGTTAGACCCATTGTTTCTAAGCTTTTCTTTCTCAGCAAAAACGTTGAAGTTGAAGTTGGACTTGGCCATGTGATCTACAGTATTTGCAAGTACAATTTAGACTATGTTCATGATAAATAGTTCAACTTAATCAAACTACTAGATGAACTCCCACTAAATTCAACATCCCTCAAGTTGTTTAGTGAACACGATCCAAATTCACCACACCTAATCCGATCTTCACGAGAAGAGATGTGGTTTCAATGGTGGATAACGAAGTGTCGATCATATCATTCATATGACTCATGCTTAACCTTTTGGTTCATGTGTTCCGAGGCCATGTCTGTACATGCTAGGCTCGTCAAGTTAGACCCAAGTATTTCCGCGTGTGCAAAACTGGCTTGCACCCGTTGTATGTGAGCGTAGAGTCTATAGCACCCGATCATCACATGATGCTTGGACACGACGAACTTTCGCAACGGTGCATACTCGGAGAGAACACAGTTTTTATCTTGATCTTTAAGTGAGGAATCATCTTATAATGCTACCGTCGCGATCTAAGCATAATAAGATACATAAAAGGATAAACATCACATGCATATAACTTTAATGTGACATGGTATAGCCAATCTTCGCGCAATGATCTCCATCTTGTGCGCTCCGGCATGATCTCCATCACTCCACCATGATTGCCTCCACCACGAATAGCAACTACAACTATTGCTAACTACTTAGCGATAAAGTGAAACTATTACATGGCGTATAAGAAGTTGACACACAGGTCATACACAATTATAAAGACAACCATATGGCTCCTGCCGGTTGTGTACTCATCGACATGCAAGTCGTGAAACATTACAAAACATGATCATCGCATGCATTATACACATCACATCTTGGGCCATACCATATCACAGAAAACACTCCCTGCAAAAACAAGTTAGACGCCTCTACTTTGTTGTTGCATGTTTTACGTGGCTTATGGGAGTAGATGCTAAGAACGATTCTTACCTACGGAAAGCCACAACGGTGATATTATGGTTGCCAAACTCCGGTGTTAATCCCATGACAACTATAGTGAGAGAAACTGACATCCACCAGCCGCATGTGTGGAACAAGCCACACGTCAAGTGCGGAGCCGGTCTCGCGAACGACGTCGCGTAAGGTTGGCCTGGACCGCTTCAATCTCACTATCCCGCGTCATAAGAAGAACACAAACAAGAGGCTTGCAACAGAAAACATCAACGCCCGCAACAACTATGTTGCGTTCTACTCGTGAAACACATCTACGCATAGATCTAGCTCTGATACCACTGAAGGGTTTCGCAGCATAGTAAATCAAAATTTTCTACGGATGCGAACAGAGGGAAAGCCAAGATCTAATCTAGGAGATGCAAACAACAAGAGAGATTGGATTAGATCTTCATACCCTTGAAGATTTGCACAGCGGAACGTTCGTCGGAACGTGGGTGATGTAGTCGTACTCGCTTCTCCTCCTCGCGATCCGATCTGATCTAGCACCACAAGTGGCGGTGCCTCCGTGAGATGCACACGTGCAGCACCTCGAAGTCTCCTCCTTCCTTGGTCCAGCAAGTATGGTGGAGAGATGGGTTGGATCTACAACGCGATGGCGTGGTGCAATTGGTGGAGAATTTCTGCAGCAGGGCTTCGCCTACAAGCAGTCGGGAGGGAGAGAGGAGGGCAGCAGGGCGGCTAGGGTTGGAGGGGAAGGTGTAGGGGGTGGGCGCAGCCCTAGCCCCTCCCCCAAGCCAAGGCCGGCGGCCCCAAAGTAGGAGGAGTGGGGGGCAAGGAAACCCCCCCTTCTAGAAACTCTATCTCGAGTTTAAACCTCTCTAGGCCGGCTGGGCCCTATGGGGCCTTGTGCCTCTGGCCCAATGCAGCCAGGGCACCCCCTCATAGGCCCATGCCCCCTCCCGGAAGGTGGGGCCACGTTGGTCCCCTTCCGGAAGGTTCTAGAAGCTTCCGGTACAATACCGATTAACCCGGAACAATTCCAAACTCCAAAAACTGCACTGCCTTATATGAATCTTATTCTCCGGACCATTCCGGAACCTCTCGTGATGTCCCGGATCCCATCCGAGACTCCGAACAAAAACCCATAAACCAATTATCCAATCTATCCTAGCGTCGAGACACGTTAAGTGTGTGACCCTGCGGGTTCGAGAATATGCAGACATGATCTTCTATCAATAATCAACAGCGGGGTCTGGAAACCCATATTGACTCCCACACATTCATCGATGATCATATCGGATGAACCACGATGCCAGGATTCAATCAATCCCATATATATATTCCCTTCGTCTCGCGATATTTTACTTGCCCGAGATTCGATCGTCGGTACCGTCATACCTAGTTCAATCTCGTTCACAGCAAGTACTTTACTCGTTCCGTAATCCGATATCACTTTGTGATTAACTCCTTAACCACATGCTTGCAAGAGGTGTCGATTACCGAGTGGGCCCGAAGTATATCTCTCCGACTTGGGAGGGACAAATCCCATCTCGATACATACAACCCAACAGATACTTTCCGATCACCTGAGAGACACCTTTATGATCACCCTCTCATAGGATGACGTTTGATGACCTCAAAGCTTTCTTCCGATACCAGGGAGTTGCATTATCTCATGGTCTAAGGAATACAATATTTGACATAAGAAAAGCTTCACAAAGACGAACACGATGACACGATCTAATTGCTTCGCTTAGTTTGGGTCTGTCCATCATATCATTCTCCCAATGATATGATCTCATTATCAATTGACAACTCATGTCTATGGTTAGGAAACCTTAACCATCATTGATCAATGAGCTAGTCCTTAGAGGCGTACTAGGGACACGGTGTTGTTCACAAACCACACAAGTATTAAAGTTTCCGCTTAATACAATTCTAGCATGGAATATAAACATTATCATGAACAAGAATTATAATAATAACATCTTTATTATTGCCTCTAGGGCATAATTCCAACAAGGTTAGCCCGGGTCGCTTCATACCACCATCCCGCAAGATGCAAAGTACACAAGAAGCAATCGACAACAAAAGAATCAACGTCCACAATGACCATTGTGTTCTACTCGTGCAACAGATCTGCATATAGACACGACTCTGATACCACTGTAGGGGTTCGTAGCACGGAAAACAAAAAATTTCTACCGCATGAACACACAATCAAGATCTAATCTATGATCAAACCAAGATCTATCTACTAGATTGTAGCAACGAGTCGATAGAATACTAACCCTCGAAGATCCAAAGTGGTTAACGAGAGCAGATTCTCGTGGGTGATGTAGTCGTACACTTCCGATCTCAAGATCGCGTAGACGATCCTTCCGGCGCTGCGTTCCGGCAGCGCTTCCGCAGTCGGTCACACGTTTGGTACTCGATGAAGACCTTCCTCTCCCTTGTTACAGCAGGCAGCGGAGGTTGTAGCACTCTCCTAGCGATTCCGGCAGCACGACGACGTGGTACCGGAAGTAGAGGGGAGATCTCGTAGGGCTTCGCCTTAAGCCGGAGCGAGTACGGTGGAGTATGAGAGAGGCCTTGGCGATCTAGGGTTTAGAGGCACCAAGGGGAGAGCTTGGCCGGTGGCTAGGGTTTGGGGAAAACCTAACTCGGCGACTTAGAGGATGCCCTAGGCAGCAGCTGCACAGGAGGTGGCCGGCGACTTGGCGCTAGGGTTTGGGGTGTGAGAGGTGTAGATCTAGAGGGGCAGCCCTGCCCCTCCTTTTATAGGTGGGAGGGCGCGACCAAGGGGGAGGGAGTCCTCCCCCAACTCGGCCTCCTTGGCCGGCGGTGGAGGGAGAGGAACTCCTCCCCAAGTAGGTTTCCTACTCTCCCTCCACCAAGCAAACTTGTCGTTTGACTTTTCAAACTGGCGTTTGACTTTTCAAACTAGGATTTGATTTCTTCCTTTATTTTGCCCAGCCATGATACCTAGTACATGATGCAACCATTCCACATTGTCATGAAACATTCATGTACCCTTCCCCTCCGGAGTGCCGGACCTTCCGGACCCTTCTAGAACATTCCCGATGAAAACACCGGAATCATTCCCCAACTCCGAAACAGGACTTTCCTTATATGAATCTTATTCTCCGGACCATTCCGGATCTCCTCGCGATATCCCGGATCCCATCCGAGACTCCAAACAACATTCGGTCTCTTACTCATCATTCCATAACTACTCAACAACATCGAATCCTTAAGTGTGTCTCCCTACGGTTCGTGAATTATGCGGACATGACCGAGACACTTCTCCGATCAATAACCAATATAGGAATCTGTAAATTCATATGGCTACCACATATTTATACGATTACTTTGCGATCGAATGAACCACTTACATACGATACCAATTTCCCTTTGTCTCAGATAGTTTACTTATCTGAGGTTTTGATCGTCGGTATCTCTGCATACCTAGTTCAACCTCGTTACCGATAAGTACTCTTTTATCGTTCCCGTGATATGTGATCCCTTGTGAACCAGTCACATGCTTGCAAGCTAATTGGATGACATTCCACCCAGAGGGCCCAGAGTATATCTATCCGTCATATGGATGGACAAATCCCACTCTTGATCCATGTGCCTCAACCCATACTTTCCGAACACTCAATGCCACCTTTATAGCCACCCAGTTACGGTGTGGTGTTTGATGTCATCAAAGCATCCTTCCGGTGATGGTGATTAGCATGATCTCATGGTCGAAGGAATTAGGTTACTATGTATCAGAAAGCTTATAGCAAACGAATTATATTAAATGACTTGATCTTTATGCTACGCTTAACTATAGGAGTATGTCCATCGCATCATTCTCCTAATGATATGACCCTGTTGTTAATAACATCTCTATGTTCATGATCAGGAAACCATGATCATATATTAACCAACAAGCTAGTTTAACAAGAGGCTTTACTAGGGACTCTTTTATGTTTACAAATCACACAAGTATTAATGTTTCCGGTTAATACAATTATAGCATGGTATGTAAACATTTATCATAAGTATAAAGATATGATAATAACCACTTTATTATTGCCTCTTGGGCATATCTCCAACAGTTTGGTACTAGTGTTTTTGTAGGGATTAGCAGGGATAATCCCCAAGGGGATTGGGTGAAACCCTCACCTTCACCCAAACCCCTCTAATCCCCCAAAACCCCAATCCCCACCAATCCACTAGGTATGGGTAGTGTATTGGATATTAAAAAAAATACACTAAAACTTGGGAAAAAGTGAGGATTAGTGGGGATTAAACTAGACCAATACTCTAGAACCAAACATGGTTTTAGTCATAGGTGGGAATCTGGGGTTTGGTAGGGATTATCCCCTCTAATCCCCACAAATACACTAGTACCAAATAAGGCCTAAAGGGGTTTGGATATAGGTGGAAATTTCACCCAATCCCCTTTAGGGTTTATCCCTTCTAATCCCCGCTAAAACACTAGTACCAAACAAAACCTTAAAATAATAAGTAAAGACTAGCACATGTGCCGGTGTTTTGCAACGGAAAAGAGAAGTTGACTTTTTCAAACAAAAACCTGCTAAAAAGGCCCGAAGGGGAGTGGTCAGCCTTGCAGAGAGGCCGCACCACATTGTTGAAGTACTTTGCCCACCAGAGCGGAGGATCTTGAGGCGGTTGGCGTCGCCAGGCACACTGATGTCGATCTCCTTATCGAAGGAGCCGATGCTCGGGTCCAATCTTTTGGGGCGGTTGGTGGTGCCCATGACCATGACTTGCCATGCTGTCGGAGCCTATCCATAATAGCGTGTGTATATAATGTGTGTCATGCACCTGAATTTTATAAATGTGCTAGATAAGTGACGATATCATATGCTTTTGATGAGTATCCTAGGCAAGCGTCTTCCTAGAAAGTAAAGGAAAACAATTGTTCTTGTTTGCCCCTCATTCAGCTTGCCGATTCTTCATTTCAAGATAAAAACGGTTATTGCCAAAAAAAACTCTTTCAAAAATTCTTGCACAAGCGTGGTAAAGTTGTACCATTTGATGCGCTTCAAAAGCAGTGTCACGAATCTTCAAAAAAAAAGTAGAAAAATTTAAGCAACAGTTATTCATTACTCAATTGTTCAAGCCTATCCATCAACTAGATAATAAAAAATTAAGCATTTCCATTTAACAAATAAAATACTCTATCCGTCCAGAAATAAGCGACTTGGGTCTATAGAGTATCGATACATTCGAATGTCGACAAACCCAAGTCAGTTATTTTTTTTAACGGAAAGAGCATATATATAATCCACAAACGGTTCAATTTTACTCAGTGGTGGCATCCCTTGTAATATCTGTAATACGTTAGGGGCAAAATTGAAAGAAAACAGACCAAACCAAAGAAACTGTTTTGTTTTTATTAGTAGGTACTAGCTAAATGTCCGTGGGTTGCTACGGCACTTAAAAACCATTGTCATGCACGTCACGGAGTTTGAGTATTTTTTCATCTTGCATGCCCGACGGACAAGTCCTTCCTCGAATCCGCCCTCCTCCCCTGATTCAACTCGACACCAAGCTCGGAGCCGCTCTTTTTGTTCTGTCTATTTTCTCATCCAAATCTATTTTAAATATTTTAAAACAAAGTAGAAAATTAAATAAAACAATATGGTTTTATTAGGGAGACGGCCAAACGGCCAGGACAAAAAACCCAGTCGCAGGCCACCTATCACCCACACACAAAACGCTAAGCCTACCATAATCACACCGCCGCCACACACGCCCCAGCAGCGCCACACCTTGCCTCCTTGCCTCCATGTGCGCCGGAAAGACACAGCAAGCACGACCGCGCCAGCACCGCCTCCCCCTCTCCATTCCCCACGCGAACGAAGCCCCGCAGAACCTCGAGCCTCCCGTGCACGTCCTCTCCCTCTGTCCTTAGCCCTAAACGCTTCGTTGCTCCCTGTCGCCTGCAGGCTCCTGCCCTGTCATGGTGCTGCCAAGAGGACTTCCCCATCGACCTTGCCCCCACCTTGTACATGCGCATGCGTCGTCGCCACCTCTCTGCTCCTGCATCGCAGGCTGCCCGCGCCTACCTTTTCCCCACGGACGCCCTGATCCGTGCAGCAGCCGCCGCTAGGAGCTCACGTGCGTGCACTGATTCCTCGGCCAAGGACGCGCGCTCCACCTCGCAGGCAGGCCACCACCACCAAGCTTGCCTCCGTCCGTCGAGTACGCTGGCTCCATCTTCTCCCGCCAATGTCGGCGCCTTGATCCTCGCCGTCATCGGCAAAATAATCCCTCTTCGATCGCCATCGTGCGCATGAAAACAAGAAATATAAATAGTCCAGTCTACCAGTTCTTCCTCCCCAAACCCTACCCTCCAAAATCTGTCTAAAATTCTCCATCCATGTGGATCCAGATCTGAGCCAAAATTCCTCCTTTTCTTTTCAAAATACATTGTCGGAGAGGTCTCCTCTGGCCCGTCATGCGTTTGCCATCTTCCTTCTGCCCGCGTGGGAAAGAGCCCAACCAAATCCATACGCACGCAGAAGTCTCCATCGATTTGTTTTCCACCGTGCTCCTTGTCCTTTATGCATCTTGGTTCCCTGCAGTATCACTCCTAGCTAAAATCGCAGCAGCTCTCCGGCTTGCCAGCGGCTGCCCAGCTTGCCCCTTTGCTGCACACGTGCACGCCCAGACAGCTGCTCATGCCGCCCTCGATCGCTGCACTAGGAGGTCCTTTGCAGCAGCTCAACACGCCAAAGCTACCAGCCAGCTTCTTCGACCTACTCTACGCGCGCCGTACACGGTACACCAGCTCGACTCGGGCAGAGGGTGGAGTGCGGGTTGATTTCCTTCTTTCCTAAGGGCTAAATATAAAATGTGGCGACGGACGAAAAAAAGGCGAACGAAAACCATCTGATAGATACTAGCACAATGCCCTTACATGCTACGGCCTATAAATATGCACTTAAATATGCGGATAATAATTTAGTCACTTAAAGTTGCATAAAATAAATTCTAAATGAGACTGTAATCCTGACTCATCGGACTCAACTCGTCCACCTTGCTAGATTCTTAAGGGTAGATGATGACAAAGAAACATAAATATACCTTTTCATCATTTTTTTGGCCTCACACGCTGTGAACAAAGCAACAATCACTTTTAACTTTGTACATGATTAAATGTTTAAATTCGGATATTTATACGTAGCTATGCAATAATTTACAACAAAATTACATGCATGTTATGTTACCTAGACGTATGAATTAGACTGGCAGATGATGCGTAGCATGTTCTATTGAGCAAGACCAGAAACGAAAAGGCAACAACGTGGCGGCAATCTCATCTCTATCTTCTCTCTTTCTAAATCTCATCTCTATCTAATCATTCTCATCCGTGCAAGAAAAATCTAATCATTCTTGTAGGCTCGTCAATTTTAGTCCAACCTAGAGCTTTGCCTAGCTTCGTCGCGTGTTGTTTGACATTTTGCTTGAGAAGTGTGCGCACCCACCCGCCGCGGGACAAAAAATTGTGATCATGGAACACCCTAATTAATTAAACCTGGATCGAGCATAATTAGATAGGCCAGCGATCTGCACGGTGGCACGTCCTTGAGCGAGATGACAACTTGAATCGGTCTTCTTGGCACAGCTGACGGAAAGGAGGCCACACATGAGAGCGGCGAACCTGCAGTTCGCGTTTTGGGGAAATTTTTGTGGTAGCGCTGGTACTGGTACGAGCATCACCCTATGCTGCAATCTTCTACTTGCAGATATGAGCGTTGGTGTGCATCCAGAAGGTTAGATCGGCAGACTTCGGCAGGTGGAATCCAATGAGCTAAGTAGCAGCAGTCCGTGTCGTAGAAGATTTGTACTGATATGCATGTTTGATAGAATCCTGCTCAGGTTCATAGGCATGTCAGAAAAGTTTTCTTCAGCGATCGAAGGACGGACACAAGGGAGCTAAAACATATTATGGGTTGGACAAAGACATATTTAAACGATTTAATAGTATGGATTTCAAGCCAAAACAGTAAAATTATAGAGTGGTAAACAAACATGAAAAATGAATTACCTCAGGTAACTAAACAGCTCCCAAGACGTTAATTCATTGTACCAATATTGTGCTCAGGAATCAGGTTGTGTACTCATACTTATTAAAGAATGGAATTTCTTAAAGAATTCGTGCGGTAGCTGGAGCCTTCCTCTGTATTTTTGCCCATGCTCCAGTTTGATCTATAATTCAACAAAAGCTGCCCCGATTTTCTTCTTGACCTCGTACCTGTTGTTGCCGCTAGCTCTGCTAAGTTCCATGTGTTCTGTTCAATGGCGTGGTCTCCCCCGCCTACGCGCTGTTCCGCTCGGCCGCCGCTCCACCCGCAAATTCTTTTTTCCATGTCTCACAATCTTTCCCGGTATTTCAAATTGAACACCAAATTTTGTATCAAATCAAGAGAAACTTCAAGTTGGAAGTCCAAATCCACCGATCATCCTGTTCCATCAGTTGATTTTTTAGATCAAGCTCATCAATTGGAGATCGGGTCCCCGGTCAAAAAAAAAAACATTTGGGGATCGGGCATGAGATTCCTCTGTGCAGTCCCGGCTCGAGCTCTCCAGCGCCGCCACTTGCTCGTATCTTTCCGTGTCACCACCGTAGATCCCCCACCGGCGCTTCCCTCGACCCTGACCCTGGGCACCTACCGACTATGCTCCTCCGGCTGCCTATGTCTCCGTCGGCAGGAGCTCCCGAGCGTGCGGCTGTGTTTCTTTTTGACGGGTACGCGCGGTGGCAGGACAGTAATTATTTCGAAACAGCAGGGGTAAGACCGACCAAAAAAATTCGGACGGAAAAGAGGGTGACGAACCTACCTCTAGAGAAATACTACTCTGGTACCAAACAAGACCTGATAGGTTTGGTGTTCCAGCTTACCTGCCATGGTACCTGTGTTAAGTCTGTGTAGGATTCACAATGATGTTAGCTTGCCCGTGTCGTGCTAGGACGTACTTATTCGTGTAGGTTATCAACACGACTTGGTAAGCAATGCAGGCTAGCCAGAACTTGTACAGATCCGTATTGTTTCAGGTGAGCGTATGTGATTTTCCCGATCGTGTGGGCTCCAACATCAAGGACGAACGGATCTAGTCTAGGAAATTAAACAGCTGATCAAGGGCTTAACAGAGCGGAGCGGTGGATAGGGGCTTCTCTATCCCACGAAGTACACGCACGTCGTCTCGATCTCGAAAGTCCAGCACCGATGGCTCTCTGTTTGCTGAGGTCTCGCCTGAGCGCCGGCAGGAGCTTCGCCGCCGGGGTCGCCAAGGCCGCCGTCAGCGGCGGCACGAGCGCCACGAAACCCGTGCGCTACTTGGGCAACGTCCGACGCTTCTCCGCCGATGCAGGCAACACCGACAACAACTCCGGGAATTTCACGATAAGGCTTTTGATCGTCGCCGGCTGTGGCCTTGCGTTCGGGCAGTGTGTCCGGAACTACGTCGATAAGAGGGTGGTGGCTACCCTACTAGAGGGAAAGTCGTCCACTCTTTCGGAAGAAACCAAGGCTGAACTGCTCCGGTACGTTGACGGCAAGTTCTCTGAAGCAGAGGGGCTCACCAAGTCTTCCCAGGAAGAAGACAGGGCCGGCGTGGTCCAGAGCAGGCAATACTCTCTCTAGGCTGGCGCACGATCTCAGGGCCGAGACTAGGGCAGAGCTGGCCCGGATTCGCAAGCAGTACGATGATTCCGTGGACAGAAACAGCCAGAAGCTGGCCGAACTCAGCAGCAAGATCGCACAGGTTCACGTGGAGGTTCAAAGCTGCGAGCGGAAGCTGAACTCTGCACTTGTGCAGCAGAACTCGCGGGTGGTGGCGGACGAGGGGAACCGCGCCGAGTTGAGGAGCCAATTTGACAAGCTTCTCCTGGAGTTTCAGAAAACCGACCGGAAGCTAAGCACCGCGCTGTCCCAGCTGAGCTCCGACGAGAAGAAGCTGGACGAGCTCACCAAGGAAATCAAACAGGTACAGGGGGAAGTTCGAAGCTGCGACCGGAAGCTGGACTCGGCACTTGTGCAGCGAAACTCGCCGTCGGCGAACGAGGGAGACTACGCCGTGCTGAGCAGCGAAGTCGCCGAGCTACGCCGGGAGTTTCAGAAAACCGACCGGAAACTGAAAACTGCGCTGTCTCAGATAAGCTCGCGGACAGCGACCGAGGGGACGTCGGCCGATTTCAGGAACGAGATCGCGAGGTTGAGCCAGGAGATTCGGAACACCGACCGGAAGCTGAACGCGGCCCTGTCGCAGTTGAACTCGCGGGCGGCGAGCGAGGGGAGCTTCGCGGAGTGCAGCAACGAAATCGACAGGATGCGGCAGAAGGTGAGCAGGCTTGAAGGGACCGTGGATCGGCTCGTGGAAGAGAGTAGGAAGCCTCCGTCGGATCCAGGTGTCGGACCGAGTGGGCCGAAAGCCAAGAAATACAAGCAAGACTGAGCGCGCTGAACTCGCAGCACTCAATGAAAAGAAAAGTCAACGTTCGAGAGTAAAATAATGCCGCCGGCTGGAGTTCATCACTGGAAACTGGCAATCAAAGGATTTTCTTGCGTGCGTGTTAGCTAACTTGCTGCTGTTAGATTATGTGGTAATGGTCTTCTAAAATGTCGTAGTACTTGAGTTATTGTCTTCTAAGGATTTTGAGTAGCCATGCAAAAAAGGCAGATTTTGAGTAGATGTTTTAGTTTTAAATTTTCTCAAAATATTTGTACTTCCACACTTCTTATGCAACTCGAGTCTCTGCATATCCTCCTCGCCATGTCACGGCTGGATCCGGTGGAGGACCGACCTTGCGTTGTCGCCTCCTTGCGCGTCGTTAGTCATCGATTGGGCTCGGTGAGGCAGATCCCGCAGGTTGCCGGCGGGTGGCGTGGGGGCTGCTGGTCTGTTTTTGAATAAAGAAGGTCTGGTCCTAGGATTCCTCCCGCGCCAAGACGAGAACTACTTGATGCTGGTCTCAGTGGCAGAGCTACCAGGTATGTCGGGTAGGCCTTGGCATACCCTGGAGCAAGCGATGTACTAGTATTAGTAGGAAAAAAACTGTTGATTGATCGTGCAAAATAAGCCAGCTGAGTCCCGTACTTACTGCCTATATAGAAAAAAACAAAGACGTGATCCATAGCAACAACTGCACGCCCTGATTCATCGGGGCCTGGAATAAACCGCCACCGCGCGTCCGCCTATCCCTGCTAGGTTAGGAGTATCTGATCAGATCAGCGATCGCATCTGCGGCGGCGGGCTGCGGCAATTCTCCAACACGCCACGTCAGTACCGGAATTATTCGACACCAGCACGACTGCTCTCTGGTCTCTGACTCGCCCCAACGCGTCTCAAGATTTTCCGGAGTCAGGTTCCGGCAAGCTGCATCTATGCATCGGTAATCATCTAAGTACTTCCTCGAGGGACTTGGCTTTCCTCTCCTCTCCTCCTCTAACCTTATCCCTTTCTTCTGCTTGGTCGCCGCCGCCCAGATCCGGGCCGCTCCCGAGCCTCTCCCGCCGGAATAGCCGGCTGGAGGTGGCGGAGGAGCGGTGCCGGGGTAGTTGTAGGCTTTAGGTTTTTTAGGGTAGTTAGGTTTTGGCTTTATGCCTTAGGTTGGCGTCATGCCGAGAGGTGGCTGGAGTTTCTCTCCCCCGAGTTTGCAGCCGTCGGTGGCGCTTCTTCCTCGCCGCGGAGCTCCGGTGGTCGGAGCCTTGGGCGCAGCGATGGAGCACTGCTTCCTCTTCAAATAAAGGGGCGTTTGGATCTAAGTGCCATCTTGGGTGGCAGAGTTTGTTGGCGGCGACGCCTCCCCTGGCCGGCCGTGGTGGCGAGGAGGAGAGGGGTTGCGGCGTGGCGAGTGGTGCGTTGGCTTCTCTTCTGGCCGGCCGTGGAGGCGAGGGGAAGGGACCCTGCACCGACCCGTCCTCTGCTTCCTGGAGAAGGTACTGCCGATCCTTGGTTCATCGCCGTTGCATCTTCTATGGTTTCCCCTCCTCATCTCGGGCAGGAGCTCTGAGGAGGAAACTCGGTTTCTATGTGCGGCGGAGATGGATTTTGGCCTATCGTTGCTGCTGCTCCAACTCGATCCCTCTCGTCCTGGGCGTTGTGGTTGCGACTGGAGGTCTGGGATCTATGCGGAGTAGGGGCGGCGATTGGCCGGTGGCTGCAACTGATGAGCACACAGTGAGCCTGGCTTGGCCACTGATCTTTGATGCCCAAGATTGGCATCCGATGACGCAATGGAAGCGTCTAAGCAACCTCCGAGAATGGAGGCCCTCTTCTGATGGTGCGACGACGACATTCAGCGCTGCCCTCTTCCCAAGTGGTTTCGTCCTCGGCGAAGTTGGCGGCGGTCGGCGGCGGCACGCATATGTGAATCCGCGCAGTGAGATGCAGGGACCTGATTGCGTTCTCAAAAAAGTTTCTGAGGTCCTCTGTGTTTGTTTCCAGGATCTGGTTGTAATTTTTCTTTCATCTTGGGTCCTTGTTGTAATATGTACCACTGCCACGTATCAATGCAGCCTCTAGGTCCTTCGCGACCTTTCTTGTTCAAAAAAAAAAATCTAAGTACTTCCTCGGATCCATATTTTTTTACTCAAATTTGTCTAAATACGATTATATGTAGCACTTAAATTTGATTAGATATATTCATATTTAGGTGAATCTAAAGCAACTAATATGGTTTAGAGGGAGTAGCTGATTCTCTAGAGGATCAACATTCATATGTATATAGCATCTTGAGATTAAATAGTTCAGTATAAATAAATCATGAATATCAATTTTATGACTGTTTATGTTCTTTCTGCAAAGAGACTACATGAACCATGATTCTAGTGCCCCATATGTGTTCTGTTACACATATCGTATATAGCCAATTTATGGTACTTATAATTTTTTCCTTTTAATTATTCATGTATGAAGAAGAGATGAGGAGACATTGTATCATGTTTCAAACGCGCAGCAAAGAAGGCTGCCGCTGCTTCAAATCCTTAGCCGGCTGAGACTGTGGTGGAAGAGCACCCTCAAGAGTAAGATACCAGAAGTGAAAAAGTTGTGAATCATATGCCACCATCACCGCCATTGACGCCACCGCCAGTTTATGACATGAACAACCTTCCATATGATCCAGGTGAAAGGCATCCCATTCAAAGTTATCCTGTTAATGATCAAGATGCAACTTGAAGAGCATATATTCTTAAAGGTCCTTTCAAACCTTATACACATGTTTTTCCAAAAAGAAAGATTGGAAAACGAGACCATCAATTCAATATGGTATGGCTTTATAATCATGACTGGCTTGAATATAGTATCAAGAAGGATTCCGTGTTTGGTTTTGTATGTTACTTGTTCAAGAAAGGTACTGGATCAGATACATTTATTATTGATGGCTGGAGAAATTGGAATATAGGAGAGAAAGCACTTCTGAAACATATGGGTTCTAAGGCACATACTGCAACTCAAGAGAGATACATTTGCTTCAGAAATTCAAAGGTAGCAATTGATTATCACATTGACAAGTGGACTGATGAGGATCTTCGTCTTTACAAGATAAGGTTAACATATTCACTTAGATGTATCAAGTTTCTTTTGCATCAAGGATTGGCATTTCGTGGCCATGATGAAAGTGAAGATTCTAGCAACAGAGGGAACTTTCTAGAACTTTTGGAATTTCTCGCTGGAAATAGTGAAGAGGTGCACAAGTATGTTTTGAATAATGCTCCAGGTAATTGCATCTTAACTAGCCTAGAGATACAAAAGCAGATTATTGGATGTTGCGCCATAGAAACTAGAAAGAAAATAATTGAAGAACTTGGTGATGAGCCTTATGCAATTTTAGCTGATGAGTCTAGTGATATATCACATAAAGAACAACTAGCTCTATGCTTGCGTTATGTTGATCAATCTGGAGGTCCATGTGAGCACTTTATTGGGGTTGTTCATGTGGATGATACTACATCTTTACACTTAAGGGTGCAATTGAAGCTTTACTTGCTAGTCAGGGCTTGATTATGACTCAAATCCGTGGTCAAGGTTATGATGGGGCTAGCAACATGAAAGGGGATATTAAAGGACTAGAAACACCGATCATGCAAGAATCACCTTCAGCGTATTATGTTCACTGTTTTGCACATCAACTCAAACTAGTTCTCATTGTTGTTGCCAAGGGAAATACTGATTGTGTCAGTTTTTTTGATCAAGTATCTCTCTTGTTGAATATTGTTGGAATTTTGTGTAAGCATCATGGCATGCTTAGAAATGCTAGGCTTGAGAGTATCAAGAAAGCACTTGATTATGGTGAACTTGAAACTGGTAGTGGATTAAATCAGGAGATGGGTTTGCCTAGGCCTGGTGACACTCTATGGGGCTCTCATTTCAAAACTGTATACAACATCGTTGTTATGTTTTTCACAATTCATGATATACTCACCAATCTTGGGGATGATATTTCATATAAGGATGATTGGACAATAATACATTATGTCCTTGGAGCATTTGAGACCTTTGAGTTTGTTTTCTTTGCACACTTAATGGTTCTAATTCTTGGATATACAAATGAATTATCTGAGTGTTTGCAAAGAAGGGAGCAAGATATTCTTAATGCAACCAGACTTGTTAATGGGGGCAAAGAACAGAATGCAATTGAGGTCTAATGGTTGGGTTCAATTTCTTGAGAAGGTCACTTTGTTTTGTGAGAAACTTGGTGTTGAAGGTCCTTCTATGGATGGTAATTATGTGCCTTACGGAAAATCAGCAAGGTATGCTTGTGCTCGAAACCAAACAAATGATGACTACTTCAGAAGAGAAGTATATATTGGTGTCATTGATCAAATTAATCAAGAGCTTGATAATCGGTTTGATGAGGTCAATATGGAGTTATTGTCTTGTATGTCAGCCTTCAATCCATCAAACTCATTTTCTTCTTTTGATGCACAGAATGTACGCAAACTAGCTAAGTTTTACCCAAACGATATCCCAGGAAATTATTTGCTAAAGCTTGAATTGCAACTTGATAATTATATTGATGACATGAGACGAGATGAGGATTTTCAAGGCCTAGATAATCTTGTTGACCTCTAAGTTAAGCTTGTTGAAGTAAAGAAGCATAAAGTGTATTATATGGTTTACTTACTTCTCAAATTGGTATTGGTCCTACTATAGGGTTCGCAGCATAGAAAACAAAAAAATTCCTACGATGGGAACATCTATGTACCAAGATCTATGTACTAGATACAAGCAACGGGTGGATATACATCCATAGAATACATACCCTCGAAGACCGAATATCGTTAACGAGGTTATACACGTGGATGATGTAGACGAACGCTTGCCGATCTCAAGATCGTTATGAAGTCCATCTGGTCCAGCAGGTCCAGCACGATCAAGTCCAGCACCTCAAAGCAGTGGTGCATCCGTGATCGCACACACGTATGGGTACCCCGACAACCTCCGCGCCCTCGCTCCAGCGAAGCAGCGGAAGCAACAAATCCTTCCAGAAAAATCCACCGGGAACATGTATCTCGCTGATCCGAGACCATGGGGAAATTCTAAAGGGGGGAGAGAGGTCCTCCGCGAGGAGGTGTGAGAGACAAGTGAGAGGAGGGGGTCCTTTTATAGGGGAGGGGGCATCCCAAGGGGGCATGGCCGCCGGCCATGGAGGGTGCCCCCACCTCTCCCTCATTCATGTGTGGAAGCTCCACTCACATAAAAACCTCTCCACTCACAATTCCACTCACATGCATTAATTTTCCACCAAAATTAATGCAAGCTCTCATTTAAATAAAACTCTTTTATTTATTTATTCAGAATTTTGTTAATTAATTTAATTAACAAACATTCACATAAAACCCCTTGCTAGTATTCCATTTCACATGCAGAACCAGTTTCAGTAATTTCAACCGAAACAGTTCCGGTGTCTAGTGAAATAAATTCCTGCGCTTTCCTTTTCTTTTTCTGACATATCATTTGCTCCGAATGGTGTCGGTGGCCCTTAAGTGTGTCACCCTACGGTTCACGAATAATGCAGACATGATCGAGACCCTTCTCCGATCAATAATCAGTAGCGGGACCTGGAGATCCATACTGACTCCCACACATTCAACGATGACTTCTGTGATCGTGTGAACCTTTTACGCTAGTATCTTAACCCCTTTATTTCACGATATATTACATGTACGAGATTCGATCATCGGTATCTCCATACCTAGTTTGATCTCGTTACCGACATGCACTCTTTTCTCGTTCCCGTGATATAACATTCTAGTGATCAAATCACTTGCTTGCAAGCTAATCAATGTGATATCACCGAGAGGGTCCAGAGCATATCTATCCGTCATCGGGATGAAAAAATTCCACTCTCGATCCATGGGCCTCAACATAACACTTTAGTAGTTTTGAACCCATCTTTATAATCACCCTATTACGGTGTGACGTTTGATGTTATCAAGAAACTCTTCCGGTGTTAGTGATTGACATGATCTCATGGTCTAAGGATTAGGATCATTTCGTAAGTTGTTATAGCTATATAAACTCAATGACTTTGATCGTAATGCTATACTTCGGATGAATATTCATCACATCATTACACTAATGTTGTGACCTCGTTATTAACAACATCCAATGTCTATGATCAAGAAACCTTGATCATCTTGTTAATCAACGAGCTAGTTTATGAGAGAGGCATAACTAGGAACTTCCTTTTTGTTTATTAAACACACATGTATTAACGTTTCCGTATTAATACAATTATAGCATGTAAAATAAACATTTATCATAAATAAGGAATACGATAATAACCACTTTATTATTGCCTCTCGGGCATATTCCCTTCACCTACCAGTGGCAACGACAAGTGTTGAAAGAGTGTTTTCTGCAATGACTTTAGTAAAAACAAAGTTAAGAAATAAGATGGATGACAGTCTCTTGGATGATTCTCTAGTGACATACATTGAGCTAGATATTTTTTCTGAAGTGGATGAAGATGATATAGTGGAGACGTTCATGTCATTAAGGAAGCGCAGGCCACGCAAGTCAAACAAGTAGTATTGTAAGTTTCTTTTATTAATATTTTAGATTGTTAGTATGTTGATTAGACTATTAGTATGGTTACTTATGCATTTTCCATCTTTAATCATCAATTATATATTGTTTACTTATTCTACATCGTATTACAATGCAAATTTACAATTTTGTATAGAACTGTCAAATAGATTTTGTCTAGATGGTCGTCAAAATTTTGGTGCGGCATACCCATTGATAAAATCCTAGATCCGCCACTGGCTGGTCTCCCTCCCTCTGGCTAGAGTGTCGAGTTCCGGAAGACTTCGCTGGTAAACTCCAATGGACGACAATGCCGGAATTCACCGGATTGGATGGGTTTTGGTCGCATGCAACCATGTTTTTATCTGACCATTTGGTTTCAGCGGGAGCGACACGAAGCTTTGCAGTCTGTTGCCATCAAAGACATTCCTTTAGTCCCATAATGAAGTCAGTCACGGAAAATGACATGGAAGCCGAGGTATGGAAACTAGTAATGGTGGTTTGAATCCTGGCGGCGTTGAGGTTTTGGCTTGGTGATATGGGTCTTGGAGCAGCTACATCGTAAAGAGTTCAAACTTGCAGGGTAAAAATCCAAGGTCTGGCCTTAATTGGTTGTGTCTGGCAATGACCTTGTTGAAGACATTATTTTATGAGCGTGGACATTCTCCGGGGTGAAAACCCATGATCTTTGATTAGGGCAATGATAGTGCTTGTGCACTGTTCTCTTTTGGAGGCATCATTTTTGGAGAGGATGGATTTCTGGTGCTGTCTCGGTGGTGTTTGGTCTGCTGTTGTAAGGCATAGATCGCTGCAGCGAGACTTTTTTTTTGTAATACTTCTTTTCTTTTTTGGCTATGTGCATCCGTAATGCTAATAGATTAATGCGTTGTTGCAGAGGCTGAATGTAATTGGTATTTTGCGATATTATTATATGTTTCTTTCCAAATAAAATCTTAATGGACGACCCACTAATATTGTTAAGTGATGGAGTAACTCTTGCTTGCGGCCCATGCTTATTTCCCTCGGCTCACAATTATTCCATGTTATAGGTTTAACAAAAGTAAAACGAAAATATCTAGAGAAAATATCAATATTTAATTATAATATAAATATTGCACTAGAATCGTTATAAAGTATATTTTCATATTATATGTATTTTATATTATGGATGTTGATGTTAACTTTGACTAAACCCATAACCCATGGTAGTAAAACAGAGGGAGTATATATTGAGATTTATTTTATTTTATTTCTCGTGCTGGTTTCAAGTGAGAAGAACTACGGTTAAAATAGTAGAAAAATATAAACACTAAAATAAATTGAAATAAAGGAAAGAAAAATAACAAAAGAATGAAAAAATATTGTTTTTTCTCTCTTATAGTAGCAACTCCTCGTGTTACTCCAGGGAAGTGTTTACCATATTTCTATCCATAGTTGAAAACCCTTAAGATCTCGCTTGGCATCATGAATCGGATACAAAATTTGGAAGTGGTTTCAAGTAGTATTTGACCGTCACCAGAATTGGGATCATAAAATCGAAACTCAATCCTAGCGACTTTGTACATCGCTATTATTTTACTTAAACTTCATGGAAATTAAATATTATTTATAAATGTTACTCCCTTTATGGATCAGAGGTAGTAGTATAAAAATAAATTCATTTGAAATTGTGTGCACTACTGTGTTTTTTAAAAATGACTGAATTTTCCAAACAATTCGAAAAATATGTAATTTGTTAAAAATGAGAAGGCTTGATAAAGGAACAATGATGCTTATCTCACTATAACCTCGTATTGTTATTTTTATCATGAAACTTCATATTATCTAGAACGATGATTCATGAAATTTAATTAACACACGAACCCCTGGCTAGATCGCGCACCTAGCCCTGCATCTAGACGGACTAATTCAACTCTAGAAGGCTGCGCTGATGACAACTCAATGTTTCTTCAATCATTGCATATTGACGGGCGCCATCGATATTGAGAACCATGTGCAATGCCAAACCAGCCGTATGGTTTACGAAATATACAAGACACCCTTTTGTAGACAAGGGGGGCGCACCCGAAAATTGCATCCCGAAGCTAGCCGTCAGAAGAGCCAAGCAAATATCCTCCCTGAAAACGTGAAAGTCTCAAGCAAAATACCATCTCTCTAGATGTCAATCATATGGAAACTGCCAAGCAAAGATCGATAATTAACTAGTGATATCTGGGAAATAAATTGACCATACGTGTCTGCGCCTACACACTATAATCTTCGGATTAGCCCGTAAGCCATGGTGCGGCTGTACATGTGCACGCTACCAGCTTCGCGTGATGACCTTTGCTGAGTGGCTCCAGATGAATCCCGAGTTCGGCTATATATATAGAGACACAACAGTATATCCTCACAACATCATCACATAGCTAGTAGCCTCGAAAGCAGATCCTCACACGGACAAACACACAAGCAAGAACACGTACACAACTTCCAGATCAGCTAGGTACAGATAAGCTCGTAACATTGGTAGCTTCATCCATCGACAGAGAGATATGGCGTTGATTCCATCCCGAGAAATTGCGGTGGCGTTGCTCACGTTCGTCTGCTGTGGGTTGGCCGTGGCCACGGACAATGCGCCGATCAAATGGTCGAGGGCGCATGCGACGTTCTATGGCGGCGCTGACGGCTCTGGCACCATGGGTAACTAACTACCTAGCTTATTACACACTCATACGCTCATTGAAGTGATCAATATCTCTCTTGCTACCCCTCCACTGCACTAATTAAAAGCATATCGCTCATTACAATCCAGGTGGAGCGTGCGGGTATGGCAACCTGTACTCAGCGGGGTACGGGACGCGGACGGCGGCGCTAAGCTCGGTCCTGTTCAACGATGGCGCCTCGTGCGGACAGTGCTACAAGATCGCGTGTGACCGCAAGCTGACGGACCCAGCGTTCTGCAAACCCGGAGTTACGGTGACAATCACCGCCACGAACCTCTGCCCACCTAACGATGCGCTCCCGAATGACAACGGCGGATGGTGCAACCTACCACGGCAACACTTCGACATGGCGCAACCGGCATGGGAAAAGATCGGCGTCTATAAGGGTGGTATCATCCCTGTCATGTACCAGAGGTAAGTACACATGAGTTGTTTGTTTTGTGTCATAACAATTTGGTGTTTTTGGAAGTCAAAATTGCTTAATTTTGTAATACATACAAATTTCTTTAGGGTTCCGTGCGTGAAGAAGGGAGGGGTGCGGTTCAAGATTGTTGGCCATGATTACTTCAACCTAGTTAATGTGATGAATGTCGCAGCCGCTGGTTCGATCAAGTCTATGGATGTCAAGAACTCCGACTCAATAGACTGGATGCCAATGACCCGTAATTGGGGCGCGAACTGGCACTCTTTAGCTCTTCTTACCGGGAAAGAGCTCTCGTTTAGATTGACCGACACGGATGGACAAACAATTGTGTTCAACGCTATTGTGCCAGGTGGATGGAAGTTTGGACAAACATTTGCGAGCAATTTGCAATTCGCGTGATCACTCTCAGCATATCATTTCACGACGTGTGATCAGTTTGCGGGGGTAGGCAGTGTAGAAAACATGTATATATCGATTTATTGGTCACAACATTTGTACATCCAACATTTGTACGTGTTTGATTTATTGGTCTACATATTTGTGTTTGTATCAACTAGTTTGTATATTAAATGAGATGGATTCTAAATCTATTTTCCATACTTGTGTAAATTGGTAATTGTGAAATAGTTCTTTGTTAGTTGCATACAAATATGTTATCTTTTATGATGGTATTATGTATTGATGTATGACTGTACATGCATGTTCAAAAATGCATAAGGCTATCACCGTTACATGTTGCTAGGAGGAGGGATGGCCGGACGTACTTGTTAAAACTGTCCCCAAAGTCTTAAATATGTATGCTATATTAATTAATAGTTAATTAACAGGGATAAATTATGGAGACGTCGAAACATACAACGCTGGTTGGATTTTATGTCTTAATAATTCCCTTGAGTCGCACGGAAACGGGTTTGGGATCAATCACCAGGGGGTGTAATTGTATTGATACGTCTGCACCTATTTATGGCTGCTCTCTAGAAAAAACAATATAGACTATCCATATGCTTCACTAATTCTAACAACCAAACACATGAAATAATAATTTGTCATAACACTTGCTTCCTTGAGTTACCTACTTTTACTTTACCTGCTGTAGTTTACTTTTTTGTTTTTACTTTTAGCACTTTACAGTTTTCTAGTTAGAAGTAAAAAAAAACACCTTATCGTTTAGTTTATTGCATTGCACGAAAGGCCGTATAAGTGAGTTATAGAGCTTTAGACAATAGATAGTTTATCTTCAACTTCTCGTGGGTTTGATAATCAAATACTTATCAAATTATGCTAAAATGATTACCTACCCTTGGTATCACTCGTATATCCACAACTAAGATGATCACTCTCAATGCCTGCATGATCGTGAAGCCTTAGGATGAGTGGGATCTTCCAGATTCCTGCTTCATCCCAGAGCAGATGGTTTCAAGGACTAAACAACGTCTTCACACACTAGAGATATACCAGAAACGAGAATTAAACTACGTGAGATTGTGCACAAACGCATCATGGATCTGGAGGAGAAGCTATTTGAAGAACTCCGCGTGAAGAAGAGCCATCTCTCCTATTTGGAACAACACAACATATCAAATAATCGCAAGGAGTTATTTAATCCCACCTGACTTGATTCTAAATTTGGATAGATTATTAAGATCTTGTAATATATCTTATAAGTTTTAGCATGTTTTCTTTCCTGCATGCATATTAGTTTACTATTCCAAGTTTTTCCTAGTAAGTTGTAACTTTAGCTCCCTTGGAGGAAGGAATGATTCATATCTTATGGATTTACAAGTTTTTAATTATTATATTTGAAGTATTTCAGTTTATGGTTACTTTATTAGATGTAAGAATTATGATGAGTTCTATTGTACTTGTATTTGATGGTGATTTTAGAGTCTTCCACACCATTACTAGTGATGGAAATTTGAAGAAATTTCAATAATGGGATGTAGATCATTGGTTTGATTATAAGAATTAAATAAAAAGTTCTCAATGAAAAGGATAAATAAAGAGCAAGGAAGTAAGTTAAGAAAATCAAACAATGCTACTTTTGAAAATTAGAAAGGGTACAAGATGAGGTAGATACTCAAACCACCAACATGAATTACTTCATACTTGTCTTGGGAGTTAATATTAAAAGTTTTTGATCTATTTTGAGTCTTACCGTATGATAGGAAAGTATATCTAGCTTATTTGCACAAAAATATAAATTGTGTAAATGCAAAGTGAAAAGCAAATTTGTGCAAAGAGTGAATGACATATGCACTATAGTCATGAGAGGAAACAAAAGAGACCGTTCGAAGTTTTGAATCCCAAGTGGATGGGAGAAGTCCTAAATATGTTTGAGATCTCCTCACAAAAATCTTTTGGCTGAACTTATTGTTCTATGTCATATTGTTAATTAATCTTCATATAAGAAATTTTTACTAAAGTGTGGAAGCCTTCTAAGTCATTTGACATATGGAACTGTGATAGAACCCACTAGTTGGTTCTATATATTTTATTATAACTATTTGCTGTAGCTCATGTATTTTAATGACTCACGCTTCATGAACATGATGACCTTGTCCATTAAAGCTGCCATCTTGCTCGGGGACAATCAAGAGTCTAAGATTTGGGAAGTAGATGAGTGTATTTTTGTAGCATGTTTACCTTATGTTTTTGCATAAGTAGTGATAGGATTTTGGAACTTTACCGCACTCGCACGCACCTTATATGCATTTTTCACCAGGATCCCAAAATCAAAGGTGTTGATGGATAAAACGATTAAAGCTATCAACTTTTGGAATAAATATTCTAATTTAAGGCCATTAAAGCATTCGATAAAATTTCCCACACACTTGAGAGAGAGGGAAAGGAGAATACTGTTTACAGGAGGAAATAAGAGGCTTTAACGAAGCATTGGTAGGGGTGGGGACCATCCACACTGCCCACCCATACCATTTTCCGGCGGCTCTGCCTCATCAAATATTTTTGCCCCGTGTAGCCGGGTCTAAGATCGGACATTCAGAGAGACTAGAGTTTGCAGAAACCTCACCTCCAGAAGAGATCTGGAGGGGGAACTTGTAGAAGGGATTCGATCCTGAGGCTACAAAGATCCTTGGAGTCCTAGCCATATCCCCATCATCAAACGTTGCAACTCCACCATCATCATTATCCCCTACATCTCATTTACATCCTTTTTGTTGCATTTTCCAAACCTATTATGGATTTGGTATTCATATGTTTTCCATTCATACTATTATGATGGTATTCATTGCCTCCACATGTGAATAGTTCTACTTGTTTTGGGGAAAATGAAGAAACCCTAGCAATATTATAAATTGAAATAAAGATGATCTATAACCTTATTTATGAATATGTATTAGTTCATTCTCTTGATGGTATGTAAATGTTGACCACATAACATTCGTCTTTGGGACATTAGAGGGAACTACCGTTGGACATGTAATGGTGTAAAGTTGCTATATGACATATCACATTAGATCATTACACATGTGGCCAAGGGGGATAAGAGGGAAACCTAATCCATGACCATGTGTTTAAACCTTAATTGCGGGGGATCAGGATGGCTAGACTTTGATCAATGTTGTGGTTATGACAGATAAAATATAAGATGACTAGTCAGTGATCATGTAATTTGAAGATTTTCCCATACATACGCATAAAGGAAGACACTGATTTATCCTTATCATGAATTATCCCCTTGCTAGTGGTGGATCTTATGCTCCCTGAACTACAATTTCATACTATTTACATCACGGACCTTTCTCTCTGTTTACTTGCACTACATTAATATTGCTTTGGTCATAAACACAATCTCTCTCAAACTCTCTTGGCTGAAACCAAAGAGAACTCCCAAACACTCTTTTGGTGAATAGTAACAAGGGGCACTAAGACCTCAACCAGTAGCTCTCTATGGTTCGATAATCTTATTTTAAAATTAACTACATACGAAATATGCACTTGTAGTCATCACTTAGCGGTACCCAAGTTGAGGTGCCCGCGCTCCAAGGGGACGGAGTTGCGTGTAATCCGATTGAGCTGCACAAAGTTGACAAGACAACATGCTGGAAGGGCTATTCCGGCATGAATTCAACTATCGCTAGATGAAACGTTTGAACTAAAATATCTCCATAACGTTGGTCAAGTTGGGTCGGTCTTGTCAGTTTTCACTATTATTTATTTGCCATTTGGGCTGCCATGTAGACAACATTGTTGGTGCCCACATCGATTCCCCATTATTCTTCTCGACAAAGCTCTCCTCCACAAAATTGTAGCTCGCTGTTGATGTGGTCGCAGCCATGGCACGATGCCAGGACAAGAGTGATGGCGCCTAGAAACGCTTCGTTGGGAAACCCCAAGAGCAAGGTGTGATGCAGCACAGTAGCAAGTCTTCCCTCAGTAATAAACCGAGGTTATTGAACTAGTAGGTGGAAGGAAACGTCTCAAAGGTGTTGCAAGCAACGTGGAAACCTACACAACACAAACTCAAGACTTTGCCCCAACTAACAATGAGGTTGTCAATCTCACCGGTTGCTGTAACAAAGGATTAACTTTATGGTGTGGAAGGTGATGATGATTTGTAGCAAGTAAACATTAACAGTGGAAGGTGTATCAATGGTAAATATTGGACCGGGGTCCATAGTTCACTAGAGGTGTTCTTCTTAGATAAACAAACATGGCATACTGGGTAAACAAATTACAGCAGGGCAATTGACAGGACTGAGCAAGGCATAACAATGCAATACCAGACAAAAAGATCCTATGAGATTCGATTGGGCAATACAACAATATACATAGATCGCCATCCAACTGCATCTATGACTAGAAGTCTACCTTTGGGTTGTCATCCAAACCCCCTCCAGTATTAAGTTGCAAGCAACAAATAACTGCTATAAGCAAAGTGTGTAAGGTAAACGATCCACTTGTTCCATGAACAAGAGACCGTTGTTTTCTCCCTAGTGGCAACAGCACATTTACAACCATAGAGATTTCTGTCAGTTCCCTTGATTAAGTAGAGGCATGAACCCACTATCGAGCATAAATACCCCCTCTTGGAGTCACTAGCAACTACTTGGCCAAGATAGCTACTAACAATGGAGAGCATGAAAGATCACAAACAACACAGACATGATAGAATCAAATAGACAAAACCATTAATCAATCTGACATAGTAATCTCAATATCCATCGGATTCCGGCAAACACAACATGCATGATTACAAATAGATTAGATCTTGATCGTGAACGGAGCTCACAAGATCTAGACATGAAAGCACAAGGAGGAGATACAACCATCTAGCTACTACATGGACCCATAGTCCAAGGTGGAACTACTCACGCTTCATATCGAAGGCTGGCATGAGGAAGGAGGCCTCCGGGATGATCTCCCCTCCGGCAGGGTGCTGGGAAGAGCTTCAGATCCCCTCGATCTAGGGACGATGATGTCGGCTGCTATAGACGGTTTCGTGGAATATTGATCGGGTGCTTATGTTTTAGGCATCGTGGGCTTGTTATAGGCGAAGAGGCAAGGCAGGGGGGCCGCCAGGGGGCCCACACCCTGCCCAGGCGCGGGCCCACCCTAGGCCACGCCTAGGGGGTGTGGCCACCCTGTGGCGCCCCTCCGTCTCTCCTCTAGACTCCGTGTTCTCCTCGGTGAAATATTGACTTTGTCTTTTGTCCCGTCCAATTCAGAGAATATTTCCTTACTAGCTTCTCTAGAACCAAAAACGGCAGAAAACAGGCAACTAGCACTGTGGAAACTTGTTAATATGTTAGTACCAGAAAACATATGAAAGTCACCTCAAAGTGTGGACAAAGCAAAGCAAAGTAGATACTAAACAAGCATGGAACAACAAAAATTATAGATACGTTTCTGACGTATCAATCATCCCCAAGCTTAACTCCTGCTCGTCCTCGAGTAGGTAAGTGATAAAAGAATAATTTTTGAGGTGACATGCACCATCAAAACCAAGATCAAACCATTTGCAAGCATTGAAAGATGAGATCAAAGAACTCTAAACATGTGCGTGAAAGATGGAGTTCTAACAATAAGACAAAGTAACTATGCATGCAACATGAAAGGCTACAAACTAAGATCATGAATAACATGCATTGAAAAACGTTTGTTTGTTTCACATACATAAAACATGGCATAGTGTTATTCAGCTTGTCCCTCATAGAGTAGCAAATAGATGCATAGGATACCTTCAAAGTTCATAAGAGTGACTAGATACAAATAGCACAAGAACAAGCAATATCAACATTATGCATCAATCAATAATTTTTGGGACACTGCATATAGAACTAAGAATGACAACTATGCTCTCTTAACTGGTGCCTAAAGGATAGAAGGTGGAGACTCAATATAATAGTGGAAAAAGGCCCTTCAAAAAGGGAAGCACGGATTTCAAGTTTCAAAAATAGCTTCCAAAAATTATGGTACTTGTTAGCTTTCAGCTCTCATTGCCCCTATCATAAGCATCTTGAAGTGATTAAGGTTAAAGTGAACAAACTATGGAGTATATGCTTGACAAAGTATAAGTTGGCAATCTCATGTCCCTTGAATACGAGGACCGCACATCATGCTACTCAACTTTAGTCACCTGTAAGTTCTTGTCATAGTAAGTACATGCGTATCACAGAGAACTGCCAACGGGTACCCCTTTCACATGGTCCATGAGCTATCACATAACCAAAATGACAAGGAAAGTAGACAATGAGCATCTCAGCAATCTTTTTATTTGCTATTTGCATAGGTTTTTATTGAGGATGCTTCACAAATTGCTCATTATGGTGATGCTGCAAGTTTCCACCATGATTAGGCATGGCTTCGGCTAGCGGCCCAGGAGTTTCTCTAATACAAAATACATAACTCCATGGACTTACAAGATCCCTTTTTATTTCACACCGGCAACATCCATAGACAAAAGAGCATGATATCAACTGTGTACAAAGTACAAATGCAATGTTGAAAATGTTCCCCATGAAAACATGGTTCTACTAATTCCAACGTATAAGTGCAAGCATATACAACATAGATGACACAATGGTTCAAGTTTACTAGGGTTAAGGAATATAAAGTGTTCCATCAAGTTTGTGAGAGCTTTAATCACTAAGTTTTCACATAACAAAATAGTTTTTAATTCGAAGATAGCTGAAAACAAGAATATACATGGAATGGTGTAACACACAATGCATAGGAGTTTATAGTGGACAATTTGGAATAAATTGGTTTGTTGGGAGTTGGAAGCATGAGTAGAGCTTACTCATACAAGTGGAGGCTAGCAAAAGACTGAGAGCAACCAACTAAGAGAGCAATAATGAACATAATCATGTAGAGCGATAAAACATTACTAATCAAAGCATAGAGTGGTACTACAAGTCAAGGACTAAATGATCATGGAGGCTATGGTGACTTTTTCGTAGTCATAACATGGTGTGAGCATGTGCCAAGTCAACCCAAACAAAGCATCAAAGGATAATACCACAATACTATGCTTTTGTATGCTAAAACAACGCATGATCCCTTCAAGGCACACTAAGCAATCCCAATTGTTTGGAACAAGTCATGCTACAAAAATAATCACTAAGCATAAGGTCAAAACAACACCTAGCATGACATGCTAAAGTCTAAGTCACAGTCAATGCAAGCTCATCTTGCACTTTCAAGCAAGAACTTTCTACTCCTTTCCAACACCAATCGACTTATTTGAAACAACACAGCGAGAACGGGGGTCCAAACTATTTTATTCAAGCAAACTAAGAAAACCAAACAAAAACTAATACGCTCCAAGAACAACTCAACAGTGCATTAAACAATAAAAACGAAGTGTCTAGAAAGACCTGAGCTTTTTATTGATGAAGAAGGGTATGCCTTGGGCATCCCCAAGCTTTGACGCTTGTACCCCTTGGATATTTCTTGGGGTGACACCAGGGGTGGCATCCCCAAGCTTGAGCTTTTGTCCATTCTTCATCTCATTACATCATTCTCTCTCTACACCTGAAATTTTTCCTTTATACAAAACTTCACACAATCTTCATTAGCAACATTAGTGTATTCAAAAGATAATAGACCCTTGGGTTTAGCTTTAGAACAGCAAAACTTTCACTAAAAACACAAGCTACTGTAGTAACTCTTTCAAAAAGCTCAATTTCCCAAAAAGAACCCAAAAAGGAATCAATAAGAAGCAAATGCAAATAATGGCAGAAATCTGTCAAAATAGACCAGCAGGTAAAAACCAATTTTTTTTGAAAATCTTCTGTTGCTCAAATCAAAAAGTGTTGAACTAACGAAATTTATCTAACATACTGGGAGATTTATTCGTAAATTTTCAGCTCAATCCGACTTACAAGGACTCCTCAAGAAATTTTATGGTGGAGAACAGAAATCTATTTCGGGACAGCAACTCCCCAAATCTTACTTCCCTCTCATTAGAGGTCATTCTTGGCACAAAACAAACAAAAAGGATAAGGAGAGGTCATTACTGAAGTAATAACTTCTAAGACTCAAGGAAACTCTTGGGTTATCTCCCAACAAGTACTTTTCTTTAACGCCTTTAAGTTAGGCACAAGAAGCAAGAAATCAAGTATTTTCAAATGAGGAAGCATTAACATCAAACCTTGCTTTAAAAGGAGGAGCAGATAGCAACTTCTCTCTCCTCATAGGAAGTGTTCAATACCTTTCTTGAATGGAAATTGATATTTAATGGTGCCTTATTTCATATCAATGATGGCACCAACAGTTCTAAAAAAAGGTCTTCCCAAAGTAATAGGACAAGAAGCATTGTATTCAACATCCATAACATAAAAATCAACAGGGACATAAGCATTGTTGACCATAATGAGAACATCATTAATACTCCCCATGAGTTTCTTCTTAGCATTATAATCTTCTAAAGGTGGCAAATGAAACATTTCATAAATCTTCCTAGGCATAATAGAGATACTAGAACCAAGATCACATGGAACTTTGAGATCAAAGTCATTCACTTGCATATTAATAATGGGTTCCTAACTATCTTCTACTTTCCTACGAATATAAGCTTTGTGTTTTAACTTCTCTTCCTTAATCTTAACAAGAGCATCTGTAATGTGTTTGGTGAAAGCAACATGCATATCACTAGCATCAGGACTTCTAGCAAGTTTTTGCAGGAACAAAATCACTTCAAAAATATTGCAACCATCAAGATCAAAATCAAACTTAGCATCACTATTAGTAGACTCATTAGGCTTAGGCATTGTAGGAGGAGGAATAGGGACTTCTTGTGGTTTAGTGGTATCCATTCTAGTGATGGTGCACACACTATTGTTTCTATCAATTTCAGCTTCCCTTTCCCACTTAGCATGAAGTTGGGCTAACAGTCTAACATTTTCATCAATAGTAACTTGTATGGCATGAGTAGAAGCAAAGGTACTTTCCATGGTTTCAGGTTTAGGAGCCATTTTATTAATCAAGGAGGACTGTGCTTCAGACAAAGAGGAAATATTTTTCTCAGCACTCAAAATTTTTGACTGTAAACTAGGAATTTCTCTATTTAGATTCTAAAGCTGATGACTAATGTTTTTCAAGATAACAGATTGTTCTTCCATAGTTTTAGTGAATATCTTATTTTTCTCATATTGCATCTGCATAAGGTTTTTAGTGGATCTTTCAACTTCTATAATCCTATCTTCACTAGGCATTCCAGATCTACCATGATATGTATTTCCATTATTAGGAGGATAAGGCCTATAGTTATCATAAGTATTGTTGCCAAAATTGTTGTTCCTAATGAAGTTCACATCAACTTGCTCTTCTTGAGAAACCAAATAGGCTAAGGGAACATTATTTGGATCTAAAGGAGCTTTCCCATTAACAAGCATAGCCATAATAACATCAATATTATCACTCAAAGAAGAGGTTTCTTCAACAGAATTTACCTTCTTACCATGTGGATCTCTCTCAGTGTGCCATTCAGAATAATTAACCATCATATTATCAAGGATTTTTATTGCAACACCCAAGGTTATGGTCATAAAGGTACCTCCAGCAGCTGAATCTAACAGGTTTCTTGAGGAGAAGTTCAAACCTGCATACAAAGTCTGGATAATCATCCAAGCAGTAAGTCCATGAGTGGGACAATTCTTAACCAAAGATTTCATTATTTTCCAAGCTTGAGAAACATGTTCATTATCAAGTTGTTTAAATTTCATAATGTCACTTCTCATAGATATAATCTTAGCAGGAGGGTAGTACTTTCCAATAAAAGCATCTTTGCACTTAATCCAAGAATCAATACTATTTCTAGGCAAAGATAGCAACCATTCTTTAGCTTTTCCTCTCAAGGAGAAAGGAAACAGCTTGAGCTTAATAATATATCCATCTACATCCTTATACTTTTGCATCTCACAAAGTTCAACAAAGCTATTGAGATGGGCAGCAACATCATCAGAACTAGCACCAGAAAATTGCTCTCTCATCACAAGATTCAACAAAGTAGGCTTAATTTCATAAAAGGTAGCATCAGGAGCAGGTGGAGCGATAGGAGTGCTCAGTAAATCATTGTTGTTTGTGCTAGTGAAGTCACACAACTTGGTGTTCTCAGAAGAGTTCATTTTGGCAAAAGTGGAGCAAGCTAAAACAACAACAACAACAACTAGAGCAGGAACTAATTTTTTTGTGTTTTTGATAAAAGAAAGCAAACCAATCTAAACTATTTTTTTGGAGTTTTTGATAAAAAGAGGCAAACAAAACCAAGCAAAAGAAACTAAGCAAACTAAAAACAAAGTAAAGAGAAAGGTTGAGGAGGACTCTGATGCGTGTTGACGCCCCGTCGAGAAACCCTAAGAGCAAGGTATGATGCAGCACAGTGATGGCGCCCAACACTTGCCATGGAACACTTGGTTGGAAACCCCAAGAGCAAGGTGTGAAGTAGCAAGCAGCAAGTTTTCCCTCAGTTGAGACCGAGGTTATCGAACCAGAAGGAGGAAGGAAACCTCACACAGGTGTTGCAAGCAACGCGGAGACCTACACAACACAAACTCAGGACTTTGCCCCAACGAATCAGTGAGGCTGTCAAGCTCATCGGTTTGCTATAACAAAGGATTAAACATATGGTGTGGAAGGTAATGGTTTGTAGCAAGTAAACAAGTAACAGTGGAAGATGTATCAATGGTAAAGATTGGACCGGGGTCCATAGTTCACTAGATGTGCTCTCCTTAGATAAACAACATGGCATGAAGGGTAAACAAATTACAGCAGGGCAATTGACAGGAACTGAGCAAGACATAACAATGCAATTACTAGTCAGAAAGATCCTATGAGATTCGTTTGGGCAATACAACAAGATACATAGACCGCCATCCAACTGCATCTATGACTAGAAGTCCACCTTCAGGTTATCATCCAAACCCCCTCCAGTATTAAGTTGCAAGCAATAGACAACTCCTTTAAGCAAGGTGTGTAAGGTAAACAGTCCACATGTTCCATGAACAAGAGACCGTTGTTTTATCCCTAGTAACAACAGCACATCTACAACCGAAGAGATTTCTGTCACTTCCCTTGGAAACTAGAGGCATGAACCCACTATCGAGCATAAATACCCCCTCTTGGAGTCACTAGCAACTACTTGGCCAAGATAGCTACTAACAACAGAGAGCAAGCAAGATCACAAACAACACAGACATGATAGAATCATAAAGATAAAACCATTAATCAAACCAATATAATAATCTCAATATCCATCGGATCCCCGCAAACACAACATGCATGATTACAAATAGATTAGATCTTGATCATGAACGCAGCTCACAAGATCTATACACGAAAGCACAAAGGAGGAGATACAACCATCTAGCTACTACATGGACCCATAGTCCAAGGTGGAACTACTCACAAATCATACCGGAGAGAAGGCCTCCGGGATGATCTCCCTCCGGCAGGGTGCCAGGAAGAACTTCAGATCCCCCCAATCTAGGGACGATGGTGGCGGCGGCTACATACGGTTTCGTGGAGATTTGATCGGGTCCTTAGGGTTTCTGCATTGGGGGATTTTTATAGGCGAAGGTGGAGACCGAGGAGGCGGCCAGGGGTGGCAAACCCTAGCCAGGCGCGAGTCTGGGCCCACCTACGCCTAGGGTGGGTCTGGCCCCCTGGCTGGCCCCTCCGGCTCTCCTTTGGACTTCTTGTTCCCCACGGAAAGTAATTAACTTTGGCGTTTGTCCCGTCCAATTCCAAGAATATTTCTTTACTAACTTTTTTGAAACCAAAAACAACAGAAAACAAGCATCTGGCACTGTTGCAAATTGTTAATAGGTTAATACCAGAAAACATGTAAAAAGCACCTCAAAGTGTAGACAAGTAAAGCAAAGTAGATACTAAACAAGCATGGAGCATCAAAAATAATAGATACATTTCCGACGTATCAAGCATCCCCAAGCTTAACTCCTGCTCGTCCTCGAGTAGGTAAGTGATAAAAAGAATAATTTTTGAGGTGACATGCACCCTCACAATAAAGATCGAACCATTTGCAAGCATTGAAAGCTGGGATCAAAGAACTCTAAACATGTGCATGAAAGATGGACTTCTAACAATAGGACATGGTAACTATGCATGCAACATGAAAGGCTACAAACAAAGATCATGAATAACATCCATTGAAAAATGTTTGTTTGTTTCACATACAGAAAACATAGCATAGTGGCTATCAGCTTGTCCCTCATAGAGTAGCAATATAAATGCATAAGACACCTTCAAAGTTCACAAGGGTGACTAGAAACAAATAGCACAAGAACAAGTAATATCACAATATGCATCAATCAATAAGTTTTTGGACACTGCACACAGAATGGAAACTATGCTCTCTTAATGGTGCCTAAAGGTAGAAGGTGGAGACTCAATAATGGTGGAAGAAAGGCCTTTTTTGTAAAGGAAGCAGGGATTACAAGTTTCAAAAAGAGCTTCCAAAAATTATGGTACTTGTTAGCTTTCAGCCCTCATTGCCCCTATCATAAGCATCTTGAAGTGATTAAGGTTAAAGTGGCAAAGATGGAGTATATGCTTGATGAAGTATAAATTGGAAATCTCAAGTCCCTTGAATACGAGGGCCGCACCACATGCTACTCAACTTCAGTCACCTGTAAGTTCTTGTCATTGTAAGTACATGCGTATCATAGAGAACCGCCAACGGGGTACCCCTTGCACATGATATAGGAGCTATCCCATAACCAAAATGACAAGGCAAGCAGACAATGAGCATCTCAGCGATCTTTTTATCTACTATATGCATAGATTTTTATTGAGGATGCTTCATAGATAGCTCACTATGGTGATGCTGCAAGTTTCCACCATGATTAGGCATGGCTTAGGCTAGCGGCCTAGGCGTTTCTCTAACACAAAATACATACTCCATGGACTTACAAGTTCCCTCTTTATTTCACACTGGTGACATCCATAGACAAAAGAGCATGATACCAACTGGGTACAAAGTACAAGTGCAATGTTGAAAACGTTCTCCGTGGCAGCACGGTTCTGCTGATTTCAACGTATAAGTGCAAGCATATACAACAAAGATGACACAATGGTTCATGTTTATTAGGGGCAAAGAATATAAAGTGTGCCATCAAGTTTGTGAGGGCTTTAATCACTAAGTTTTTACATAACAAAATAGTTTTTAATTGGAAGATAGTTGAAAACAAGAATATACTTGGAATGGTATAACCCACCATGCATAGGAGTTTATAGTGGACACTTTGGAATAACTTGGTTTCTTGGGAGTTGGAAGCATGAGAAGAGCTTACTCATACAAGTGGAGGCTAGCAAAAGACTGGGAGCAACCAAATAAGAGAGCAATAATGGCCATAATCATGCAGTGCAACAAAGCATTACTAATCAAAGCATAGAGTGGTACTACAAGTCAAGGACTAAATAATCATAGAAGCTAATGGTGACTTGTCATAGTCATAACATGGTGTGAGCATGTGCCAAGTCAATCCAAGCAAAGCATCAAAGGAGAATACCACAATACTATGTTTTTGCATGCTAAAACAATGCATAATTTCTTCAAGGCACATTAAACAATCCCAATTGTTTGGAACAAGACATGCTACAACAATAATCACTAAGCATAAGATCAAAACAACACCTAGCATGTCATGCTAAAGTCTAATTCATAGTCAATGCAAGCTCCTCTTGCACTTCTAGCAAGAACTTAATACTCCTTTCCTAACACCAAGCAAACTTATTTGAAAAACAGCACAGCAAGAACGGGGGTCCAAACTACTTAAGAAAACTAAACAAACTAAGCAAAGCAAACGAAAACTAAGACAATCCAAGAACAACACAACTGTGCATGAAACAATAAAAACGAAGTGTCTAGACAGACCTGAGCTTTTCATTGATGAAGAAGGGGATGCCTTGGGCATCCCCAAGCTTTGACGCTTGTACCTCTTGGATATTTCTTGGGGTGACACCATGGTGGCATCCACAAGCTTGAGCTTTTTTCCATTCTTCATCTCATTACATCATTATCTCTCTACACCTGAAAATTTTCCTTCACACAATCTTCATTAGCAACATTAGCTTATTCAAAAGATATTAGACCTCTGGCAAAGCTTTGAAATAGTAAGGCTTTTCACTAAAAACACAAGCTACTGTAGTAACTCCTTCAAAAAGCTCAATTCACCTAAAGAGAACTCAAAAAGGAATCAATAAGAAGCAAATGCAAATAATGGCAGAAATCTGTCAAAACAGACCAACAGGTAGAAATTGATTTTTTCGAAGATCTTATGTTGATCAAATCAACAAGTGTTGAACTAAAGAAAGTTATCTAACATAATGGGGGATTTATTCGTAAATTTTCAGCTCAATCCGAGTTATAGAGACTCCTCACGAATTTTTTTGGTGGAGGACAGAAATCTGTTTCGGGACAGCAACTCCCCAAATCTTACTTCCCTCTTATTAGAGGTCATTCTTGGCACCAAAAGAAAACAAAAAGGATAAGGAGAGGTCATAACAGAAGTAATAACTTCGAAAACTCAAGGAAACTCTTGTGTTATCTCCCAACAAGTACTTTTCTTTAATGCCTTTAAGTTAGGCATGATAGCTCGATAAGATGCTCACATAAGAAATATGAATTGAAGTCAAAGAGAGCATCAAGAAGCAAATTCAAAACACATTTAAGCCTAACCCTCTTCCTATACATCGGAATCTTGTACACAAATAAATTCACAAATAACAAAGTGGCAAGCATAGGAAGATAAAACAAGAGTAACTTCAAAACTTTCAGCACAAAGAGAGGTGTTTCAGTACCATGAAAATTTCTACAACCATAATTTCTTCTCTCATAATAATTTTCAGTAGCATCATGAATAAACTCAACAATATAGTTATCACATAAAGCATGATTTTCATGATCTACAAACACATAATTTCTATCAAGCTCAAAAATAGTGGGATTAAAACCTTCACAGGTTTTACGCAAAGTAGATATTTCAAAAGGATCCACGGGAACATAACATTCATCCTCCTTTGGTAAGCATGGGGAACAATCAAATAATGTAAGGGATAAAGAGTTACTCTCATTAGAAGGTAAGCATGGGTAGATCCATTCTTTCTCCTTTTGTTCATCACTCTCCCCATCTTTTTCATCTAATGAGCTTCCAGTTTTAACAATTTCTTATTCCATAGGCTCCTGCAAGGCATTAGTCTCTTCCATTTGTGAAAAACGCCTATTAAAATATTCAAGAATATAGCCATTTGCTTCCTTGTAATTATCAAAGAAAAATTTAACTATCTCATAAACCTCACATTCATAAGGTGCATCATCAGTATTTTCAAGAAAACTAGCAAGTTCAAATGCACCCTTAAAGGCAATAAATTCTTCAATTTGTTCCACATCATAAAAGTCATAATTTCCTTTAACATATGAAGATATGGTAACATTATCATTATACTCACATTGAAAAGGAAGGTGTTTATACCTCCTGCAGCAACAAGATTTATCAAATCAATAAGTAACATTATAAGTAGAGCGCACGTCTCTAGCACTACTATTCAACTTATCAATTTGTTCCCATAAGTGTTTTCCTTTTTGTGACAAACGGTGTTCCTTATAATAATACTTTTGTTCTTCCGTGAATCCACCTTGCCAATAAGAACTAGTTTCAACGAAACCATCCATTAATAGAAAGCATGACCGAGCAAGGCAATAACAGACCACCAACTAGAGTAGGAACTAATTTTTTTGTGTTTTTGAATAAAGAAAGCAAACCAAACTAGACTATTTTTTGGTTTTTTTTGGAAAGAGCCAAACAAAACCAAGAAAAATGAACAAAGCAAACTAAAAACAAAGTAAAGAGAAAGGAATTGAAGGACTCCCCTTGTGAAGACGTCCTTAGCCTCCCCGGCAACGGCGCCTAGCATTTTTCGTGGAACGCTTCGTTGGAAACCCCAAGAGCAAGGTGTGAAGCAGCAAGCAGCAAGTTTTCCCTCAGTTGAGATCGAGCCTCACAGAGGTGTTGCAAGCAACGCGGAGACCTACACAACACAAACTCAAGACTTTGCCCCAACGAATTAGTGAGGTTGTCAAGCTCACCGGTTTGCTGTAACAAAGGATTAAACGTATGGTGTGGAAGGTAATGGTTTGTAGCAATTAAACAAGTAACATTGGAAGATGTATCAATGGTAAAGATTGGACCGGGGTCCATAGTTCACTAGAGGTGCTCTCCTTAGATAAACAACATGGCATGAAGGGTAAACAAATTACAGCAGGGCAATTGACAGGAACTGAGCAAGGCATAACAATGCAATTACTAGTCAGAAAGATCCTATGAGATTTGTTTGGGCAATACAACAAGATGCATAGACCGCCATCCAACTGCATCTATGACTAGAAGTCCACCTTCAGGTTATCATCTGAACCCCCTCTAGTATTAAGTTGCAAGCAACAAACAACTTCTTTAAGCAAAGTGTGTAAGGTAAACAGTCCACATGTTCCATGAACAAGAGACTGTTGTTTTCTCCCTAGTAGCAACCGCACATCTACAACTGAAGAGATTTCTGTCATTTCCCTTGGAAACTAGATGCATGAACCCACTATCGAGCATAAATACCCCTCTTGGAGTCACTAGAAACTACTTGGCCAAGATAGCTACTAACAATGGAGAGCAAGCAAGATCACAAACAACACAGACATGATAGAATCATAAAGACAAAACCATTAATCAAACCAACATAATAATCTCAATATCCATCGGATCCCCGCAAACACAACATGCATGATTACAAATAGATTAGATCTTGATCATGAACGGAGCTCACAAGATCTATACATGAAAGCACAAAGGAGGAGATACAACCATCTAGCTACTACATGGACCCATAGTCCAAGGTGGAACTACTCACGCATCATACCGGAGAGAAGGCCTCCAGGATGATCTCCCCTCCGGCAGGGTGCCGGGAAGAACTTCAGATCCCCCCGATCTAGGGACAATGGTGGCGGTGGCTACAAACGGTTTCGTGGAGATTTGATCGGGTCCTTAGGGTTTATCCTTAGGGGGCTTTTTATAGGCGAAAGGGGAGACCGAGAAGGCGGCCAAGGGTGGCAAACCCTAGCCAGGTGCGGGGCTAGGCCCACCCGTGCCTAGGGTTGGTTTGCCCCCTGGCTGGCCCCTCCGGCTCTCCTCTGGACTTCTTGTTCCCCACGGAAAGTAATTGACTTTGGCGTTTGTCCCGTCTAATTCCGAGAATATTTCTTTACTAACTTTTCTGAAACCAAAAACAGCAAAAAACAGGCATCTGGCACTGTTGCAACTTGTTACTAGGTTAGTACCAGAAAATATGTAAAAAACACCTCAAAGTGTAGACAAGTAAAGCAAAGTAGGTACTAAACAAGCATGGATCATCAAAAGTTATAGATACGTTTCTAACGTGTCACACAGTAGCAAGTATTCCCTTAGTAAGAAACCGAGGTTATCGAATAGTAGGAGGAAGGAAACGTCTCAAAGGTGTTGCAAGCAACGTGGGAACCTGCACAACACAAACTCAAGACTTTGCCCCAACTAAAAGTGATGTTGTCAATCTCACCGGTTGCTGTAACAATGGATTAACTGTATGGTGTGGAAGGTGATGATGGTTTGCAGCAAGTAAACAATAACAATGGAAGATGTATCAATGGTAAAGATTGGACCGGGGTCCATAGTTCACTAGAGGTGTTCTCCTTAGATAAACAAACATGACATGCTGGGTAAACAAATTACAGCAGGGCAATTGATAGGACTGAGCAAGGCATAACAATGCAATACTAGACAAAAAGATCCTATGAGATTCGATTGGGCAATATAACAATATACATAGACTGCCATCCAACTGCATCTATGACTAGAAGTCCACCTTTGGGTTATCATCCGAACCCCCTCAAGTATTAAGTTGCAAGCAACAGACAACTGCTTTAAGCAAAGTGTGAATGGTAAACAATCCACTTGTTCCATGAACAAGAGACCGTTGTTTTCTCCCTAGTGGCAACAACACATCGACAACCATGGAGATTTTTGTCACTTCCGTTGATTAAGTAGAGGCATGAACACACTATCGAGCATAAATACCCCATCTTGGAGTCACTAGCAACTACTTGTCCAAGATAGCTACTAACAACGGAGAGCATGCAAGATCACAAACAACACAGACATGATAGAATCAAATAGACAAAACCATTAATCAATCTGACATAGTAATCTCAATATCCATCGCATCCCCGCAAACACAACATGCATGATTACAAATAGATTAGATCTTGATCATAAACGGAGCTCACAAGATCTAGACATGAAAGCACAAGGAGGAGATTGATGCGTGCACCCAGTGACGTGGGACACTTCGTTGGAACCCCAAGAGCAAGGTGTGATGAGCACAGCAGCAAGTTTCCCTCAGTAGAGACCGATGTTATCGAACCTGAAGGAGGAAGGAAACGTCTCAAAGGTGTTGCTGGCAACATGGAGACCTGCACAACACAAACTCAAGACTTTGCCCCAACGAATCAGTGAGGTTGTCAAGCTCACCAGCTTGCTGTAATAAAGGATTAAACATATGGTGTGGAAGGTAATGGTTTGCAGCAAGTAAACAAGTACCAGTGGAAGATGTATCAATGGTAAAGATTGGACCAGGGTCCATAGTTCACTAGAGGTGCTCTCCTTAGATAAACAACATGGCATGAAGGGTAAACAAATTACAGCGGGGCAATTGACAGGAACTGAGCAATGCATAACAATGCAATTACTAGCCAGAAAGATCCTATGAGGTTGATTGGGCAATACAACAATATACATAGACTGTCATCCAACTGCATCTATGACTAGAAGTCCACCTTCAGGTTATCATCCGAACCCCCTCCAGTATTAAGTTGCAAGCAACAGACAACTGCTTTAAGCAAAGTGTGTAAGGTAAACAGTCCACATGTTCCATGAACAAGATATCGTTGTTTTCTCCCTAGTAGCAACAACACATCTACAACCGAAGAGATTTCTGTCACTTCCCTTGGAAACTAGAGGCATGAACCCACTATCGAGCATAAATACTCCCTCTTGGAGTCACTAGCAACTACTTGGCCAAGATAACCACTAGCAACAGAGAGCATTCAAGATCACAAACAACACAGACATGATAGAATCATAAAAATAAAACCATTAATCAAGCCAACATAATAATCTCAATATCCATCGGATCCCCGCAAACACAACATGGATGATTAACGGAGCTCACAAGATCTATACATGAAAGCACAAAGGAGGAGATACAACCATCTAGCTACTACATGGACCCATAGTCCAAGGTGGAACTACTCACGAATCATACCGGAGAGAAGGCCTCCGAGATGATCTCCCCTCCGGCAGGATGCTGGGAAGAACTTCAGATCCCCCCGATCTAGGGACGATGGTGGCGGCGGCTACGGACGGTTTCGTGGATTTCTGATCGGGTACTCAGGGTTTCTGCATCGGGGGATTCTTATAGGCTAAGGGGCGAGACCGGGAGGCGTCCAGGTTGCCCAAACCCTAGCCAGGCGCGGGCTAGGGCCCACCCGCACCTAGGGTGGGTCTGGACCCCCTGGCCGGCCTTCTGAGCTCCCCTCTGGACTTCTTGTTCCCCATGTAAAGTTATTGACTTTGTCCTTCATCCCGTCCAATTCCGAGAATATTTCTTTACTAACTTTTCTGAAACCAAAAACAACAGAAAACAGGCATCTGACACTGTTGCAACTTGTTAATAGGTTAGTACTCGAAAACATGTAAAAATCACCTCAAAGTGTTGGCAAGTAAAGCAAAGTAGATACAAAACAATCATGGAGCATCAAAAATTATAGATACGGTTTCCAACATATCAGAGATACAATCATCTAGCTACTACATGGACCCGTAGTCCAAGGTGGAATTACTCATGCTTCATACCGGAGGCTGGCATGATGAAGAAGAAGTCCTCCAGGATGATCTCCCCTCCGGCAGGGTGCCGGGAAGAGCTTCAGATCCCCCGATCTAGGGACGATGGTGGCGGCGGCTACAGACGGTTTCGTGGAATATTGATCGGGTGCTTAGGATTTAGGCATCGGAGGCTTCTTATAGCGAAGAGGCGAGGCAGGGGCCCACCAGGGGGCCCACACCCTGCCCAGGCGCGGGCCCACCCTAGGCCGTGCCTGGGGGGGTGGCCACCCTGTGGCGCCCCTCCGTCTCTCCTCTGGACTCCGTGTTCTCCTCGGTGAAATATTGACTTTGTCTTTTGTCCCGTCCAATTTAGAGAATATTTCCTTACTAGCTTTTCTGGAACCAAAAACAACAAAATACAGGCAACTGACACTGTGGCAACTTGTTAATAGGTTAGTACCAGAAAACATATGAAAAGCACCTCAAAGTGTGGACAAAGCAAAGTAGATACTAAACAAGCATGGAACAACAAAAATTATAGATACGTTTCCGACGTATCAAAGAGTTCCTTCAGGAGGAGATCTATCTCTACGCATAACCTGCTCGGTCTATCTCTACGCATAACCTGCTCGGTCCTGCTCCCCTCCTTCCAAATTGAAGCTTGCCCTCTTCATGGTCGCAGCCATGTCCCAGAGCTAGGACAAGAATGCCTTCTCAAAGGATATCTATTAGCAGGGTGAACCTGCTTGGCCCCGCTCTCCGCCTCCTAATCATAGGTCGCTCACTATGTGGTCGCATCCATGTCATAGACCACCGCGTCTTCCTCTTCTCAATCCCATACCGTATTATGGAGTATGACATAATGCAAACGAGGTGAATTTCCCCACTATATTCCTATGTAAGAGGTAGAAGAACATATGTGTAAATTTGTTTTTATTCTATGTTCCTTTGAAGTTCGTAGCTCTATGAAAATGAAAAATAGGAAATCTAACTAGAATGATGATGAGGATAATGGTTTGTACTTTATATGGCATCACCAAGAGCTCGTTGATGAAACATGTTACAAAGAGAGTGAAGGTCACCGACCATTCTAAAAAATGAGAACAAATTCAAGAGCGTTTTAATACAAATACAAGAGGAGAATCTGGATCCATCCCATCAATCATGGATAGGTGCCACGTTCTTGTTATGTATTCTGATGCAAACACCATTTATCATGGAGGAGATCTATCTCTACGCATAACCTGCTCGGTCTTGCTCCCCTCCTTCCAAAT
Source organism: Avena sativa (assembly GCA_916181665.1). NCBI lineage: Eukaryota > Viridiplantae > Streptophyta > Magnoliopsida > Poales > Poaceae > Avena > Avena sativa. The sequence continues at coordinate 439,643,602 of OV702293.1, read as the reverse complement.
TGAAGCTTGCCCTCTTCATGGTCGCAGCCATGTCCCAGAGCTAGGACAAGAATGCCTTCTCGAAGGATATCTATTAGCAGGGTGAACCTGCTTGGCCCCACTCTCCGCCTCCTAATCATAGGTCGCTCACTGTGTGGTCGCATCCATGGCATAGACCACCGCGTCTTCCTCTTCTCAATCCCAGTCCGCATTATGGAGTATGACATAATGCGAACGAGGTGAATTTCCCCACTATATTCCTATGTAAGAGGTAGAAGAACATATGTGTAAATTTGTTTTTATTCTATGTTCCTTTGAAGTTCGTAGCTCTATGAAAATGAAAAATAGGAAATCTAACTAGAATGATGATGAGGATAATGGTTTGTACTTTATATGGCATCACCAAGAGCTCGTTGATGAAGCATGTTACAAAGAGAGTGGAGGTCACCGACCATTCCAAAAAATGAGAACAAATTCAAGAGCGTTTTAATACAAATACAAGAGGAGAATCTAGATCAATCCCATCAATCATGGATAGGTGCCACGTTCTTGTTATGTATTCTGATGCAAACACCATTTATCATGCATAACAATAACACTACCGGCCCGACTATCGATTTATATGCACTATGCATTTTATATTTTGTACTTGAAAAACATTCCAAGTGGCCCCCCGTGTCGCACCCAGGCGACACAGGGGGATCCCCGCCGCTGCCCGAAAGCTCCCCCTCTAGCCTCTTCCCTTGCCGCCGTTGCCGCCGGCCCTTGCCGTAGTCGCGGCAGTCCTTACTGCCAAAGGTGTCAGGGTTTCTTTCCGTTGTCTGGAGGCGCTGGTGAAGGGCTGGCATGATTTGGACGTCATCAACCGTATCACCGGCGCGCGGATGCCGAGGCGGTGGCCCTAGGAGGCGGCTGTGGTCTCTATGATGGTGCTGCGTTGGCGGTGATCGGGAGGCGGCCGACTATGTGGGCGGCGACATCGTGGGCTTCTAGATCTAGGGCTGCCCACATCCGTCCGAAGGTGGTTCCCGTCCCCTCGATCTCCGGAGGTGGCTGTCTGGGACGCATGCGCATAGGGCTGGGCGCTACGGGGTTGTGCGCGACCAGGCCATGGGGCTCGTGCTGAGGGAGGTCAGGTTGCAGGCGCGGTTGTTTTGCCTTGTCCATGTGGACAGCGGGACGGGTTACCGCGGGTGCTACAGTGCGGAGGTCGGGGTGGCGTGGCTCTGGGTCGGAAGGCGTGGCGAGGCACACCATGGCAGGAGGTACCGCGGTGGGCTGCGAGCTACAAGGCGATGACGGCGTGCTGCAAGGAGGGAAAGGCTTCTTTGAACTGGATGAACAGACTCCAACGACTTGGGAATGGTGAACTCCGCGCGAAAGCGCTGCACCGACCTAGGATGATGTCGGTGATGGCAGCGTCTTCGTACATCGCTCCCCTTGTTGGAGGCATCGTCGAGGTTCTCCGTCGCCTTCCTCGCCATTTCTAGTCTTGGACTATCAGGGTGAAAACCTAAACTCCTGCTGTGGCCGGAATGGGCTGTGGCGGCATTGTAGCTCCCCCCTTGGGGCGTCGCCTTGGAGGCCCGGTACTCCATCAATCTCTTTTTGGCTTGCTTTGCTTGGCAGCTTCTCTGTCGGCCAGACATGTGCGCGGTCTTGGGACCGGCGTGGAAGCCGGAGCGGCGGCTCCAGGAATCCTTCTTCATTTGAGGTGATGTCTTTGGTCACTTGAGTTGGTGCGTGGCCTTGGGGATGGCGTGGGAGCCGGAGCAGCGGCTCCGGAATTCTTCTGCAATTGTGCTTCCTCTGGTCGCTCGAGTGCCGGAGGCGTCGACATGGCTGGTGCGCGGCCGCTCTGGGGAAGGCTTGCGACGTGGGTTTTCGCCCTGGTCACTTGGGTGATAGGATTGACGACCGTGTGTTTGATTTTGCCAGTTTTCCTGAAAACTTTGTCGTGTGGTTTTTCTGTCTGGTTTTCCTTATAAACCGTACACGTTTCCAGTGGTTTTGACATGTTTCCACTATAATCTAAGTGTGCCTCTCTGTACTATGTTCGGTTATTTCCTCTACTAATAGAGAAGTTCGATTCTGCCAGTTGCTCTAAAAAAATAAAAAAATTATATTGTGTAGTGTTATGTATTTATGCATGGAACGGCAACAATTCTTTAGAAGATTATTTTTAAGTGACACTGCATTTTTACTGGAAAATTGAATACAGACTTTGCAGAAACAAAACGTAACTTAGTCTATATCACTGCAGGAATATGTATCTTTTCCGAGGGCTGAGAGCTACGCCGACGGCCAAACATCGGGGCCGTCGGCGTAGCCGTCGCCCAGGCCAGCTCCCCTACGCGGCCGTCGGCATACAAGTGCCGTCGGCGTAGGCCGCGTTCCGCCGACGGCTTCCCTCGGCGTACATGTGCTATCTGCGTAGCCCGGCCGCCTGCCCCACGCCCGCCGGCCCGTGACGGCGTTAGCTCTACGCCGAGGGTGGCCGTCGGCGTAGATTTTACCGTTTTCTTTTCCTTCACCCAAAATATCCGCTAGACCTACGCCGAGGGGGGTCGTTTAGCTCCTTCTTTTTTTCCTACTTATTAACTTGTATTTTACTTGTACTTATTAATTAGTACCAATTATTTCAACATTGTTCTATTTTTAATTAATTGGACGGATTGGTATCCTCCCAATAGCAGAGACGTATCCATGCCCACATAAAATGACATTGCGATTCTTCATATTCAACATCCACAATCAAGATATTAGTTATCTTATTCAAGTTCTTGACATAGTTCTACTACAAAATTGAAAGGTCCACCGGGCTACCCTCGTACGGAGACAGCTATAGGGATCGACGATCCGGGGCCGTAGGTCTAGGGTTTCGCCGAAGGAAGACCACCGGATCGTCGGAATCACACGAAAATTTGCATGTACCACAAGGATAAGTGTGTGAGAGTGGTGCAATGTTGGTGGGTGTCATGTGTAGGCTCCAGATGTGACCCCCTTCCCGGACATGCGTTAACACTTAGTAAAATTCTGGATCTGTACGTGGAAACTCCCGCCGCGGGACAACCGGTGCCTAGAATGTGGCAAAGTTGGCTCAACATTTGCTCTCCATGTACATATGTCCTAAACAAACCAAAACAAATAGAAAGGTCCACCGGGCTACCCTCGTACGAAGACAGCTATAGGGGTAGACGATCCGGGGCTCCAGGTCTAGGGTTTCGCCAGAGAAAGACCACCGGATCGTCTGAATCACACAAAAACTTGCATGTGTCACTAGGATATGTGTGTGAGAGTGGTGCAAGGTTGGTAGGTGCCATGTATAGGCTCCAGGTGTGACCCTCTTTTCGAACATGCGTTAACACTTAGTAAAATTCTGAATCTACACGTGAAAACTCCCGCCGTGGGACAACCAGTGCCTAGAACTCCGGCCGAGGGCCGGAGCATCTCCACCGAGGGAGAGCATCGCCGAGAAGCTACGCCGAGGACGGCCGTCGGCGTAGCATACGCCGACGGCTATTTGCCCTCGGCCTAGCATTCGATTCCTGTAGTGTATACATATTCACACACACACGATACACCATGTAATTGTACCACATAGGATACAACATAACCGACTAAGTATCCTATGTGATTTCACACACACGATACACTAAGTATCCTGCATGTATATAGATTTTGCAGAAACAAATTACGCTATATGTAAAGACTTTGTGAAGTTTTAAACAACGGTCTATATTAGGGTGTCAAGCGGGGCGGATTGCAGCACAACTTTTTAACTAAACCTTCATTAATTTTGCTAGATTTTGGGACTTTTTTTGCTGATATATTCTTTTGCGGGTCATTATGCGGGTGCCGCTTGCCACCCTAGTCTATATACATATAGACCGTTGATACACTAAGTATCCTGCATGTATATAGACTTTGCAGAAACAAATTACAACAATTACCGAATAAGCGTAACTATGTGATACAATTACATGTATATAGACTTTGCAGAAACAAAACGTAACTTAGTCTATATGTAAAGTTTTCTCCATATCCTGCATGTCCGTACAAACTTTTCTTTTGCGTGTATGTCCGTACAAATTACTTAGTGTTGAGCCAATGTCAGGGCCTCCGCACTGACGTGCATGTGGATCCAAGCAGGACTTGGCTTATCTCTCACTGTGACCTCGTATTGTTATTTTCACCAAGAAACTTCATATTACTTGGAACGATGATTCATGAAACTTAATTAACACACGAAACCCCTGGCTAGATCGCGGGGCACCTAGCTCTGCTTCTAGACGGACAAATTCAACTCTAGAAGGCTGTGTTGATGACATCTCAACGTTTCTTCAATCATTATATGCCCAGGGGCGCCGTCGATGTTGAGCTTGAGCAGGACCAGGTGCAATGCAAAATCCGCCGCACGGTTCAAGAAATATACTACTCCGCACAAGACATCCTTTCGCAGACACTGTATCCCGACGCTAGCCGTCACAAAAGCCAAGCAAAATATCCTTCCTGAGAAGGCGAAGCATACATATGTGGATGTCGTAAAACGCCGTTTATTACTTCTGTGTAAGTCTCAAGCAAAACATATCATATCTCTAGATGTCAGTCAAAATATAAGTCATACGTACGTGTCTGCGCGTACATATGATCTTCGGATTAGCCCGTAAGCCATGGTGCGGCTGGATCGTGCACGCTACCCACTTGGTCTGGTCGCTTTATTCTCCTTTTTTTAGGGAATGGTCGCTTCATTCGGTATGACCTTTTGCTGATTGTCTCGGATGGATTTCACAAGTTCTCGAAGGCTATATATAGATAGACAGACCAATATATCTTCACAGCGTCACTACACAGCTAGTAGCCTCGAAAGCGAAATCCTCACAGGAACCTACATACAAGCAAGAATACGTATACACAGCTTCTAGATCAGCAAAGTTCGTAAGATTTGCAAGTCGATCCATCGATAGAGAGATATGGCGCCGACTCCAGCTCGAGCAATTGCCGTGGCGTTGCTCACGTTCGTCTGCTTTGGGTTTGCCGTGGCCACGGACGAAGCGCCGATGAAATGGCTGAGGGCGCACGCGACGTTCTACGGCGGCGCTGACGCCTCTGGCACCATGGGTAACTACCTAGCTTATTACACACTCATACGACCATTGAACTGATCAACATCTCTTTTGTAGTCGTGTGTGCTACCCCTCCACTGCACTAATTAAAAGCACATCGCTCATTACAATCCAGGTGGAGCGTGCGGCTACGGCAACCTGTACTCGTCGGGGTACGGGACGCGGACGGCGGCGCTGAGCTCGGTGCTGTTCAACGACGGTGCCTCGTGCGGACAGTGCTACAAGATCGCGTGTGATCGCAAGCTGGCGGACCCGGCGTTCTATAAACCCGGAGTTACAGTGATGATCACGGCCACGAACCTCTGCCCGCCTAACGACGCGCTCCCGAATGACAATGGTGGATGGTGCAACCTGCCACGACAACACTTCGACATGGCGCAACCAGCTTGGGAGAAAATCGGCGTCTATAAGGGTGGCATAATCCCTGTCATGTACCAGATGTACGCACCATGACTTGTTTCATGTCACTACAATTTGGTGTCTCTGGAAGTAAAAGATTCTTAATTCTTAATAAAATTTAAACCGTTTTATGTAGGGTTCCATGTGTGAAGAAGGGTGGGGTGCGTTTCAAGATCGTTGGTCATGATTACTTCAACCTAGTTACTGTGATGAATGTCGCAGCTGCCGGTTCGATCAAGTCTATGAATGTCAAGAGCTCCGACTCACCCGACTGGATGCCAATGGCCCGTAACTGGGGGGCGAACTGGCACTCTTTAGCTCTTCTTACCGGGAAAGAACTCTCGTTTAGATTGACCGACACAGACGGACAGACAGTTGTGTTTAACGCTATTGTGCCGGGTGGATGGAAGTTTGGGCAAACATTTGCGAGCAATTTGCAATTCGTGTGATCACCCACAACACATCAATTTAGGATGTGTGATCGAATTGTGGGGGTACACAATGCAGAAAACATGTATATATCGATTCATTATCACGATATTTGTACATCCAACATTTGTTCGTGTTTAATCTTTTGTTGTATATATTTGTGCTTGTATCAACTAGTGTGTGTGTACTAAATGAGATAGATTCTAAATCTATTTTCTGTACTTGTGTAAATTGACTATGCATAGTCTTGCTCTTTGGACTCATTTTATGTAGTGTTACATTTCCACATTAATAAAATAACCCGGCATGATCTCAATCTAACGATATTGGTGAAAACTCGAACATCGCCGTCTTCATCGTGTACTTCAGGTGCGGCTTCTCCGTCTCCACGTATCCCTTACTCCTAGGCCTCCTAAATTTTGATAGGATGGAGGTACATAACCTTAATCCCCTTAGGATACTCTAGGGTTCCCCACACTTTTCCTTTGGAGGAGCCTCTTTGAGTGTTAGTTAATCCATCCTAGCATGTTGTTTCTATTCCCATGTGAGTGGTCTTCGAACTGCATCCTCAACACGCGGGGATCTATTTGGATGTATGTCTTTGGAACTTTTTGCCACGGATGTCGACCGAATGGTTCTACAATCCCGACACTGAGTTCACTTTACTGCCCTTCAAAGCAAACAACATGTGAGTTCTTCGTTGTGGTCGTCTGATCCCTTTCCAGGGGAATCCTGTGATGTGACTGCATTGTTGGAGATGCTTAAAGAATGGCTGTACCGGGGGCTAACAAGTGTCGGCATGATCTCGACCTTCACAACTCTCCAGGTGCTCCCCCGCAAGATGAGTCTCTACAATATGTTCAGTGATGCCATATCATAGGATGTTAACAGGGAGTCAGTGAGGCAACTCCCGGAGCTGGTTGTTCACAGTCGAATGGGCGTTGGCCATATATACCAGCAACGAACCACACGTGCTCTTTATTGTACTACTATTTCCTTTGATGATTACTACATATGTAATTGGTGTAAATGTGCTAGGTTTTTGGTTTCCTATATGTTACATGTTTAGGCCTTGTTTGGAACAAATAAAAGGTAGGAAATTTTAGAGGATAGGATTCCTATATAAAAATCTCTATGGTACCATTTGGATCAAAGGAATAGGAATCCTAGATTTCTTTGAAATTCCTATAGAATAGGCTATTTCATAGAAATTTGGAGGAAAGATAACATGACGTCTCACCTCATTTTTCATCTCTTTGTCTACACTTCATGTGTTTTTCATGCGTGACATTCAAATGACACTTTAAATTTTTCATGTGGTATTGGTTCCTATAGAAATTCAAGTTACATGATATCTCAATTCCTGTAATTTTTTTATTCTTATGTTTCGAGACCAGTATTCCAAATGGAGCCTTAATATGTGTATGCTTTGAGATCAGTAGACCAACAATGTTTTGAGATCAGTAGACCAACAATGCATTTTAATCTATTAGAGCTTTACAATAATAACATGGACTCTGAAACATCTGCTGCTTTGGAAATCCCTTTCACAGAAAAGTAAATTGAGACTGTCATAAAAGAGCTTCAAAATGATAAATCCCCTGGTCCAGATGGATTCAATAATGAATTTATCAAATCATGCTGGTCCATCATTGGGAAAGATATTATTTATTTGATCCAGGACTTTTATCATGAGAAAATTTCCCTTGAGAGCATCAATTCCTCATTTATTACTTTGATAGCCAAGGTGGATTCTCATGTCCTCCCTGCTAACTTCAGGCCAATTTCATTACTAAATAGTGTGCTCAAAATCATTACTAAACTCCTTGCTAATAGACTTCATAACACCATCCTCAATATTGTGCATAAGAATCAGTATGACTTCCTCAAAAAAAGGTCTATTCAAGATTGCCTTGGTTGGCATTTGAATATCTTTTCCAATGCCATCAGTCAAAAGAAGAAATTATGATTCTCAAACTTGATTTTGAAAAGGCTTTTGACAAAATTGAACACTCAACCATTCTAGGCATACTGAAAGCAAGGCGGTGTGGAGCTAAATGGATTAACTAGATCAATATGATCTTCCAATCTAGGAACTCATTTGTTCTCTTAAATGGTGTCCCTGGGAAAAAAATCTACTATAAAAGAGGGGTTAGACAGGGTGACCCTCTATCACCTCTTTTGTTTGTTCTGGGAGCTGACTTTCTGCAGACTGTTCTCAACTCTGCCATGAATAAGGATCTCCTTGAACTACCCATTTCATGTCATGCATGCCCTGATTTTACTGTCATTCAATATGCTAATGATACTTTGGTGGTAATGAAAGAAAATTCTAAACAACTGCTCTGTTTGAAAACAATCCTAAATAGCTTTGCCCTTTCAACTGGTCTCAGAGTTAATTATCACAAGTCTAGTATGATGCCCATCAACATGGATCCTGAAAGATTGCTTCATTTCTCCAATACCTTTGGATGTAAGATGGGTAGTCTTCCCTTTACCTATCTTGGATTGCCTCTTAGCCTCACAAAGCCTTCTCTAGAATTCTTCCTTCCAATGGTTCTGAGAGTCCAATTTAGACTTGGAGGAATTGCAGACTTCTTGAATTATGGGGGAAAACTACAAATGGTCAAGTATGTTTTATCTTCATTACCACTTTTCTTCATGAGCTACCTTGATGTGCCTATTACAATTAAGGATCAAGTGGTTAAATACATGAGGTGCTGTCTATGGAGGAAAAAGACTGCTGATGTACATGCTAAAGGTTCTGCATTGGTGGCATGGACAAAAGTGTGCAGACCAAAAAATCAAGGTGACATGGGGGTTCTTAACCTGAACATACAAAATACTGCTCTTATGCTTAAGAACTTGGACAAATTTTACAATCATCATGATATTCCTTGGGTACATCTTATCTGGGATACTTATTATGCAGAAGGTAAACTTGTTGGGGGGTAACCCCCGGTAGGGTCACGAGAGGTGAAACATAGCACAGCTTGGTTAGCTCTGAGTAAAGAAAGAACTAGGTCGGGTAAGAACGGCCGGGTAAGAGAAGCATGAGCGGCCGACATATAAACTATGTCGGCCCGCATAAGACAAAGTTCTAATTCTTGCAGGAACCGACGAACCGAGTCTACCGAGGAAGGGCCGAGTCAAGTAGGACGCGTGGCACCTTTCCGAGTAAGGTTCAGGAGGGACCATGGTAAAGCATGGTCAAAAGAGAAGGGCGACGCCGGGTGACGCAAAAGGAGCCGGGTGACGCCCAAAGCATACGCTGACGTACAAAGTTACAGCGTGACGCCAAAAGGAACAGGAAGCGGCGTACCAGAAGACCGTTAGCTGTCAAGCTTTATGGACTGGGCCATTGGGCTTAGGGCAAGCCCATGACCTGGCCCACATTACAGGGACCAAGATCCAAACAGTAAACCCTAGAACCCAAAGGGGTATAAGCTAGCTAGAACTTCCTATATAAGGGAAGACATAGCTGTAGTAGAAGGAGGTTGGACCATGTAGGGAACCAGTGCTCCTAACCCTAGTTCATACAGCTCAAGGAGCACTTGTAATCTTCCCATATCAATCAAATCGCTAAGTCTGGAGAGTTCTCCTTGTTCTTCGTGCATGGCTCGACCGTGCACTCCCTCCCCGGTGACCACAAGCATCCATTCGGCCCCCAACTTAAGTCTACCCATGGCATCTGTCGTGCCACCACCATGACAGTTGGCGCCCACCGTGGGGCAGAAGCAGGTGCTTGATGGAGTCTTCATCCGGACGGGCGACATCATCGCCAAGACCGGCGAGCGCGTCTACTCCGGCCTCATCCATAGGTTTGGAGCACTCAACTTCGTCAGCAACAACGCGGGCTGCTTTGGGACCAAACCATTCCCTAGGGGCGGTCGCTTCATCAAGTTCGGCAAGCACCAGGTCTACGTCGTGGTGCGCGTGGAGCGCGCATATCCTGAGCGCGTCGTCCTGGCGCCGGATCTGCCAGCGATTCCTGTCACTGGGAAGCTTCACCGACTCGTCTCCATGGAGGTAATGATGACAGCCCCGAACCCCGCGGCTTCGCGGATAGTTTCAGTAGTGAATGAGAATGTTGAGGGAGGAAATCATGAGGAAACACCAAGGGTTGCAAGAACAACAAAGGCACAACTGGAAAAACTAGAAAACATAGCTAGGAGTAAAAGGGCTAAGGAGCCGCAGGAAGCGATAGACAAGTTGGCAGAGCTAGTAGCACAGGCGACTGACCCGGCACGTGTGCAAGCCGAGTTGGAGGAGGCCAGGATAAAAGTTCTGGAGAAATCCAAGGAATTAGCACAATTACAGTAGGATGTGGATATCACGATCCGATAGCTCAACTCGGCAAATCGAGTCAAGGGCGCAAAGACCCGGCTTGATGCGACGAGATTGAGAGGAAGAAACCTCAACGAAGATCTGGCAGATGCAACGTCAAAAATAACGCCAGAGAACAGCAACGAAATAGCTATGCGGCCAACATATAACACAGCAACAGCTAATCTGCGAGCAGCAGAAGCAGCAATGGCAGAGTTACCCCATTTGGAGGGAGAAGCAAAGAAAAGACCAGAAGAACGAGTCAATGAACTAGTAAGAGCAGCTAGCATGCTGAATGAAGCGTATTACAGAGCAAATACGGGTATAGCAGGAAGGTCACAGCTGGTTCACTCGGCGGCTCCTGTCCTGGCAAGATCGGCAGGGCACACGGCATCCTCACCCGGAGCGGTGCCTAGACCGAGAAAAGAAAGGAGTGTGGATTCTTGAAGAAACAAGCAGATGGTCACCTATGATCCGGCGATGGCTCAAGGAAACCCGACACATGCACAAAGGGCGAGAAGGAATAATGCCCAAGGAAATGAAAACCAGGAGAATGCAGGCCGAGAAAGGCAAGCAGGGCAAAGAAACGACAACGGAGGGAAAAAATTTGTGCCTCAAGATAGGCGTGGAACTCACTCGGCAGGAGGAGGAAATCCAGCGCCGAACAATGCACCAGCTCAACTCGAAAGAAGACAGCAAAGTGCAGGAAAGGCAGCTCAACAGCCTGCCGACCCAAACGCAAATAAGTACAATGATGGTTACTCGGCTATGGTGAATGACGGATATGAATTGCCGGATCACGCATATCAAGCCATGAGAGCTAGAATCGGAGGCAGGAACCTTCAGCCGAATGATACAAGGCTGAAGCTTGACCGAATAAAGATGGCGGAGCTGATCAAATCGCAAGGTCCGCAGGGTCCACCATGTTTTGGCCCAAGGATCATGAAGGAGCCACCGGTACCAAATTTCTAGCTGGCCAGAGGGACAAAAACGTATGATGGAAGTACAAAGCCAGAGGACTGGCTCATAGATTGTGGAACTGCTATGAAGATCGCGCAGGGAAATTTGAGATGGGAAGTACGATATGTACCGCAGATGCTGGAAGGACCAGCTCGGGTATGGCTGAACAATTTGCCACCCGGAAGCATTAACAGCTGGATTGATTTTCAAGACGCTTTTGTGAGCAATTTCACGAGCACTTACAAGAGGCCGAATCGCCCACAACAACTGGCGATGTGCAAGCAAAGACCGAATGAGAGAGAGACAGAGAATTCCTCACAAGGTGGTGTACGATGCGCAACTCTTGTGAAGGGGTAATCGAGTCACAGGCAATCGCTTGGTTTGCACAAGGATGCAGACATGGAAGTGTGCTATGGCAAAGGTTACAGAGAGACATGCCGGCAAGTCTAGCAGAAATGATAAGAATTTCTGTTTCGTACGCGTTAGGAGATCCGACTCAGCTGCTGCTTATGTCGGTAGACGGGATGACTGAGACTCAGATCTATGACGCTGCCGGGTCGCAAAGGCGCCAGGAAAGATCCGAATACAGAAGCAAGAGAAGAGATGAAAGGCCAGACTACAGATATGGATCAACTTAGGTTGCGACCGTAAGTCAGGATCATCCAGATGCTGGAAGTAGCCAACGTCAAAGGACAAGTGGACAACAACAGTGTGTGCCAAAAAATGATGGCAAAAAGCCATACAAATAGAGGAAGCAATATCAGGACCAACAGAAATATACCTATGAGATGATGCTGGACCACCCGTGTAAGTTTCACACGCCTAGTCCGAGTAAACCGACCAATCACACAACAAGGCAATGCACTTGGTTTCATAAAGGAGATAGAGTGGATTCGCCGAATAAGCAGCTTCCACCACCTCCCCCTCCACCACTTACAGGAGGAAATGCTCAGATAGTGGGAACAGATAACATATACGAAAACAAACAGCCATGGTATCACAATCAAGAAAGAAGAGAAACTGTGCACCAGGTGCACAATCCAAGAGGTGACGACGCTCATGTCGGCCACGGAACTAGAAATGAGTACAGAGAACATCACCAGAGCTATGTTGTCTTTGTCATAGAGCCGAATGACAAAAAGAGCCAGCAGCGACGGATGATGGAGGTGAATGCCACAATGCTGGCAATTCCCAAGTACATGCATTGGTCTGAGCAAGAAATAACTTGGAGCTTAAAAGATCACCCCAAGATCATGCCAACCCCAGGAGGGTATGCTCTAGTTTTAGATCCAACGTTCATGGGACCAGATATCAATGTCAAGTTTTCAAAAGTGTTGATTGATGATGGCAGTAGCATCAACATCATGTACAAGGATACTATGCTTAAGTTAGGCATTACCATGAACATGCTGGAGCCGACTAAGACCACTTTCCACGGTATCGTGCCGGGATTGTCCTGTGAGCCAATTGTCAAGATCTGGGTCGATGTCTTATTCGGCAACAAAGAGAACTATTGCACTGGGGCCATAGAGTTCGAGGTAGTGGATTTGATCAGGTCATATCACGCCTTAATCGGCAGGCCAGCTATGGCAAGATTCATGGCTACTACCCACATTTCCTACTTAAAGATGAAGCTGCCAGGCCCATGTGGGGTGATTACAGTTGAAGGGGACTACAAAAGATCCATTGCTTGTGCCTCAGCCGGATCTTCACTGGCCGAGTCACTTGTCATAGCACAAGAAAACAATCAAATGTTGGAAGTGGCAGCGATGGCCAAAGCAGCGCAAATGTCCATGCCGGCACTCACCAACCCGCATGGCAATGTGTCATTTCAAGATACCAAAGAAACCAAGAAGGTACAGGTGGATGAGACTTTCCTAGAGCGCATAAGACAAAGTTCTAATTCTTGCAGGAACCGACGAACCGAGTCTACCGAGGAAGGGCCGAGTCAAGTAGGACGCGTGGCACCTTTCCGAGTAAGGTTCAGGAGGGACCATGGTAAAGCATGGTCAAAAGAGAAGGGCGACGCCGGGTGACGCAAAAGGAGTCGGGTGACGCCCAAAGCATACGCTGACGTACAAAGTTACAGCATGACGCCAAAAGGAACAGGAAGCGGCGTACCAGAAGACCGTTAGCTGTCAAGCTTTATGGACTGGGCCATTGGGCTTAGGGCAAGCCCATGACCTGGCCCACATTACAGGGACCAAGATCCAAACAGTAAACCCTAGAACCCAAAGGGGTATAAGCTAGCTAGAACTTCCTATATAAGGGAAGACATAGCTGTAGTAGAAGGAGGTTGGACCAAGTAGGGAACCAGTGCTCCTAACCCTAGTTCATACAGCTCAAGGAGCACTTGTAATCTTCCCATATCAATCAAATCGCTAAGTCTGGAGAGTTCTCCTTGTTCTTCGTGCATGGCTCGACCGTGCACTCCCTCCCCGGTGACCACAAGCATCCATTCGGCCCCCAACTTAAGTCTACCCATGGCATCTGTCGTGCCACCACCATGACAGTTGGCGCCCACCGTGGGGCAGAAGCAGGTGCTTGATGGAGTCTTCATCTGGACGGGCGACATCATCGCCAAGACCGGCGAGCGCGTCTACTCCGGCCTCATCCATAGGTTTGGAGCGCTCAACTTCGTCAGCAACAACGCGGGATGCTTTGGGACCAAACCATTCCCTAGGGGCGGTCGCTTCATCAAGTTCGGCAAGCACCAGGTCTACGTCGTGGTGCGCGTGGAGCGCGCATATCCTGAGCGCGTCGTCCTGGCGCCGGATCTGCCAGCGATTCCTGTCACTGGGAAGCTTCACCGACTCGTCTCCATGGAGGTAATGATGACAGCCCCGAACCCCGCGGCTTCGCGGATAGTTTCAGTAGTGAATGAGAATGTTGAGGGAGGAAATCATGAGGAAACACCAAGGGTTGCAAGAACAACAAAGGCACAACTGGAAAAACTAGAAAACATAGCTAGGAGTAAAAGGGCTAAGGAGCCGCAGGAAGCGATAGACAAGTTGGCAGAGCTAGTAGCACAGGCGACTGACCCGGCACGTGTGCAAGCCGAGTTGGAGGAGGCCAGGATAAAAGTTCTGGAGAAATCCAAGGAATTAGCACAATTACAGTAGGATGTGGATATCACGATCCGATAGCTCAACTCGGCAAATTGAGTCAAGGGCGCAAAGACCCGGCTTGATGCGACGAGATTGAGAGGAAGAAACCTCAACGAAGATCTGGCAGATGCAACGTCAAAAATAACGCCAGAGAACAGCAACGAAATAGCTATGCGGCCAACATATAACACAGCAGCAGCTAATCTGCGAGCAGCAGAAGCAGCAATGGCAGAGTTACCCCATTTGGAGGGAGAAGCAAAGAAAAGACCAGAAGAACGAGTCAATGAACTAGTAAGAGCAGCTAGCATGCTGAATGAAGCGTATTACAGAGCAAATACGGGTATAGCAGGAAGGTCACAGCTGGTTCACTCGGCGGCTCCTGTCCTGGCAAGATCGGCAGGGCACACGGCATCCTCACCCGGAGCGGTGCCTAGACCGAGAAAAGAAAGGAGTGTGGATTCTTGAAGAAACAAGCAGATGGTCACCTATGATCCGGCGATGGCTCAAGGAAACCCTACACATGCACAAAGGGCGAGAAGGAATAATGCCCAAGGAAATGAAAACCAGGAGAATGCAGGCCGAGAAAGGCAAGCAGGGCAAAGAAACGACAACGGAGGGAAAAAATTTGTGCCTCAAGATAGGCGTGGAACTCACTCGGCAGGAGGAGGAAATCCAGCGCCGAACAATGCACCAGCTCAACTCGAAAGAAGACAGCAAAGTGCAGGAAAGGCAGCTCAACAGCCTGCCGACCCAAACGCAAATAAGTACAATGATGGTTACTCGGCTATGGTGAATGACGGATATGAATTGCCGGATCACGCATATCAAGCCATGAGAGCTAGAATCGGAGGCATGAACCTTCAGCCGAATGATACAAGGCTGAAGCTTGACCGAATAAAGATGGCAGAGCTGATCAAATCGCAAGGTCCGCAGGGTCCACCATGTTTTGGCCCAAGGATCATGAAGGAGCCACCGGTACCAAATTTCTAGCTGGCCAGAGGGACAAAAACGTATGATGGAAGTACAAAGCCAGAGGACTGGCTCATAGATTGTGGAACTGCTGTGAAGATCGCGCAGGGAAATTTGAGATGGGAAGTACGATATGTACCGCAGATGCTAGAAGGACCAGCTCGGGTATGGCTGAACAATTTGCCACCCGGAAGCATTAACAACTGGATTGATTTTCAAGACGCTTTTGTGAGCAATTTCACGAGCACTTACAAGAGGCCGAATCGCCCACAACAACTGGCGATGTGCAAGCAAAGACCGAATGAGAGAGAGACAGAGAATTCCTCACAAGGTGGTGTACGATGCGCAACTCTTATGAAGGGGTAATCGAGTCACAGGCAATCGCTTGGTTTGCATAAGGATGCAGACATGGAAGTGTGCTATGGCAAATGTTACAGAGAGACATGCCGGCAAGTCTAGCAGAAATGATAAGAATTTCTGTTTCATACGCGTTAGGAGATCCGACTCAGCTGCTGCTTATGTCGGTAGACGGGATGACTGAGACTCAGATCTATGACGCTGCCGGGTCGCAAAGGCGCCAGGAAAGATCCGAATACAGAAGCAAGAGAAGAGATGAAAGGCCAGACTACAGATATGGATCAACTTAGGTTGCGACCGTAAGTCAGGATCATCCAGATGCTAGAAGTAGCCAACGTCAAAGGACAAGTGGACAACAACAGTGGGTGCCAAAAAATGATGGCAAAAAGCCATACAAATAGAGGAAGCAATATCAGGACCAACAGAAATATACCTATGAGATGATGCTGGACCACCCGTGTAAGTTTCACACGCCTAGTCCGAGTAAACCGACCAATCACACAACAAGGCAATGCACTTGGTTTCATAAAGGAGATAGAGTGGATTCGCCGAATAAGCAGCTTCCACCACCTCCCCCTCCACCACTTACAGGAGGAAATGCTCAGATAGTGGGAACAGATAACATATACGAAAACAAACAGCCATGGTATCACAATCAAGAAAGAAGAGAAACTGTGCACCAGGTGCACAATCCAAGAGGTGACGACGCTCATGTCGGCCACGGAACTAGAAATGAGTACAGAGAACATCACCAGAGCTATGTTGTCTTTGTCATAGAGCCGAATGACAAAAAGAGCCAGCAGCGACGGATGATGGAGGTGAATGCCACAATGCCGGCAATTCCCAAGTACATGCATTGGTCTGAGCAAGAAATAACTTGGAGCTTAAAAGATCACCCCAAGATCATGCCAACCCCAGGAGGGTATGCTCTAGTTTTAGATCCAACGTTCATGGGACCAGATATCAATGTCAAGTTTTCAAAAGTGTTGATTGATGATGGCAGTAGCATCAACATCATGTACAAGGATACTATGCTCAAGTTAGGCATTACCATGAACATGCTGGAGCCGACTAAGACCACTTTCCACGGTATCGTGTCGGGATTATCCTGTGAGCCAATTGTCAAGATCTGGGTCGATGTCTTATTCGGCAACAAAGAGAACTATTGCACTGGGGCCATAGAGTTCGAGGTAGTGGATTTGATCAGGTCATATCACGCCTTAATCGGCAGGCCAGCTATGGCAAGATTCATGGCTACTACCCACATTGCCTACTTAAAGATGAAGCTGCCAGGCCCATGTGGGGTGATTACAGTTGAAGGGGACTACAAAAGATCCATTGCTTGTGCCTCAGCCGGATCTTCACTGGCCGAGTCACTTGTCATAGCACAAGAAAACAATCAAATGTTGGAAGTGGCAGCGTTGGCCAAAGCAGCGCAAATGTCCATGCCGGCACTCACCAACCCGCACGGCAATGTGTCATTTCAAGCTACCAAAGAAACCAAGAAGGTACAGGTGGATGAGACTTTCCTAGAGCACACAGTTACCATTGGGGCTGGCCTCACAAACAAATAGGAAAGCGAGCTCACAGCTTCCTCCGTGAGAATCAGGATATCTTTGCATGGTCCACTCAAGATCTACAAGGAGTTCCAAGGGAGCTTGCTGAGCACTCTCTTCATGTAAGGCCAGAGGCCAAGCCGGTGAAGCAACCCCTCTGCCGCTTCGCCGAAGATAGGAGGAAAGTAATAGCTGTCGAGATTGCCAGACTCCTAGCTGCTGGATTCATCATGGAAGTACTGCACCCGGATTGGTTGTCAAATCCAGTCTTGGTCGAGAAGAAAAAAGATGACCCGAACATGGCAGTGGTATGGCGCATGTGTATTGATTACACGAACCTCAATAAGGCGTGTCCAAAAGATCCGTTTCCCCTACCACGGATCGACCAAGTCATAGATTCTACTGCTGGGTGTGAGTTGTTGTGGATGCGTATTTAGGATTCCATCAGATACCACTGAATCCGAATGATCAAATAAAGACAGCTTTTATCACCCCGTACGGGGCTTATTTCTATCGTACCATGCCATTTGGGTTAAGAAATGCAGGTGCAACATATCAAAGATGCATGCAAAAATGCTTACAAGATCAATTGGACAAAAACGTTCAAGTATATGTCGATGACGTGGTAATAAAAACCAAACAAAGTCATACTCTAATTGAGGACTTGCGTCAAACATTCGCAAACTTAAGATGATTCCGGATGAAGCTTAACCCAGAAAAATGCACATTTGGTGTCCCGGCTGGCAAGTTACTCGGATTCCTCGTATCCAGCCGAGGAATTGAGGCTAACCCGACAAAATCAGGGCCATCGAAAGAATGGAATTACCAAAAACCCTCAACGATGTCCAGAAGTTTACTCGATGCCTGGCCTCGTTGAGCAGGTTTGTTAGTCGACTAGGTGAAAAATCCCTACCACTATATCAACTGAAGAAGAAATCAGACAAATTCACGTGGACACAGCAAGCTGATAGCGCTTTCCGTGAATTAAAGAAAATGTTGGCAAGAGCACCAATATTAGCATCACCACTATCCAAAGAGCCTATGTTGCTCTATGTTGCTGCAACCAACAGAGTTGTAAGTGCAGTAATAGTGGTTGAACGTGAAGAAGGGGGCAAATCAGTTCAAAGACCAGTTTATTACTTGAGCGAAGTGCTCTCTGTCTCGAAACAGAATTACCCGCATTATCAGAAGATGACATATGGGGTATATATGGCGGCAAAGAAGCTAAAACATTATTTTCAAGAACACCCAATCCGGGTAATATGCGAGGCACCTATCTCGGAGATATTGGGCAGCAAAGATGCCAGCGGCTGAGTCGCAAAATGGGCCATAGAACTGGCACCATATACGCCACAATATGATAGGCGAGATGCAATAAAGTCTCAGGCTGTTGCAGATTTCTTTGTAGACTGGATGGAAATGCAGTACGAACCACCACTGCTAGATCCGAACTACTGGAAAATGCATTTTGACGGGTCCAAGACGAAAATGGGTCTAGGCACAGGGATAGTGCTCACATCTCCAAAGAGGGATCAACTCAGGTATGTGTTACAGATTCATTTTGCTGCTTCCAACAACGCTGCCAAGTATGAAGCACTTGTCCACGGCATCAAAGTGGCCAAGGAAATTGGTATCAAAAGGATCATGTTTTTGGCGATTCGGATTTAGTGATTCAGCAAGTGTCTAGACATTGGGATGCGCTGGACGCAAACATGGCATTATATCGTTTCCATGTGCAACAAATTTCGGGATACTTTGACGGATGCGAATTCCATCATGTTCCTAGAGCAGAAAATGAGGCAGCAGATGTACTATCCAAACTAGGGTCATCTCGGCAAGAAATACCACCAGGAGTAGCGCTGGAGCACCTCAGGAAACCATCGATCAAGCCGTCACCAGAATCCGACTCGATCAGGGTCACCCCGGCGATTCAGGAGTCAGACGTGGTACCAATGGATATCGACTCAGGGGTAGGTTCGAACCACTCGGGGACTGATCCGCTCAATTCAGGGGCTGCCGAATCACACTCGGGGACTCCTCAGGTCATGTCGGCAGAGCATATGTCGGCGGAGCCAATGGACATTGATGCTGAAGCAGACCCGGAACCACTGATACCAACTTGGGCACAGCCAATATTCGACTATTTAAAAGATGGGACCTTGCTGAGTGATGAAACATTGGCAAGGAAAACAGTACGACGAGCAAAAGCGTACACCATAATCAACAAGGAATTATACAAGCGAAGTGTGACAAGCGTACTGCAGCATTGTATCAGCCCAGAGAAAGGCCAGGAGATCTTATTGGATGTTCATCAAGGAGAATGTGGGCACCATGCGTCCTCAAGAGCGTTGGTGGCCAAGGCATTCCGACATGGATTCTATTGGCCAAGCGCATTGGCACAAGAGCAAGAGTTAGTCGGAAAATGCAGTGGTTGTCAACACAATGCATCCAAGTCACATCTACCAGCGTCTGAATTAAAGACTATACCAATCACTTGGCCTTTTGCAGTGTGGTGCCTAGATATGGTAGGACCATTCAAACCAGCGAGGGGAGGCATGACTCATATTTTGGTCATGATTGATAAGTTCACCAAGTGGATAGAAGTGAAACCTATCAAAAAGTTGGACGGTAAAACAACTATCACATTCTTAAAGGATATAATCCTCAGATATGGTTACCCACACAGTGTAATCACTGATAATGGCATGAACTTTGCTGAAGGAGATTTTGATCGTTTCTGCGGGAAACACCGAATAAGACTCGATGTAGCATCAGTCGCCCATCCAGAATCAAATGGACAAGTTGAACGGGCTAATGGCTTAGTTCTGTCAGGGATAAAACCCCGCTTAATGGAACCACTCCAGAGGTCACCTGGTTGTTGGATAGAGGAACTACCCTTAGTGTTATGGATCCTAAGAACAACTCTGAATCAGTCAACGGGTTATACGCTATTTTTTCTCGTGTATGGGGCAGAAGCAGTTTTGCCTGCCGACATAGAGTATGACTCGCCAAGAATAAGGCAATACTCGGAAGCCGAGGTAAAAGAGGCTCGAGAAGATGGAGTAGACTTACTCGAAGAAGCAAGGGAACTGGCATTATCTAGATCCGCTATATATCAATAGAATCTCCGACGCTACCATAGCCAAAAAGTGCAACCTCGTGTTTTTCGAGAAGGGGATATGGTGCTAAGGCTGGTGCAGCGCACAGCAGGAATGCATAAATTATCACCCCCATGGGAAGGTCCATTCATTGTAAGCAAAGCATTGCACAATGATTCCTATTATCTCATAGATGCTCGTGAAGCGCAAAAGAACAAGGTGGACAGGTCAGGAGATGAGACCAAAAGGCCATGGAATGTGGCGCTACTTCGTCCCTTCTATACTTAGGAGAAGCAATGAATGTATCACTCGAACTCTCATATGTCGGATGTGTGAGCCGGCTATGTGCTGATAATAAAATGGTATGATTCGAAAATCTGACTCGGGGACTACCCCTTAAGTTTTCCCTCTCAGTTATTTTATGTCGGCTGGCGTGATACCCGAAATTTATCTCGGAACAAGTAGTGTTTACTCGGAAAAAATCAACTCTTTGACTATGCTGTTGTTCGAAAACACGGCTTCATGGCAAGCAAGAGGAAAGGATGTATGCCGGGTAAACACGAACGCTGGATAAGTACAAAGGAGAAACGCGAGTCGGCTTTAAGTTTTTGCCTAACTCTCTGCAGGTCACGTTATACTGCGTGTCGAATAATCTCGGCCAAGTGATCCAAGTTTCATATCCGCTAACTATATCCTTAGTACTTTGAGACTCTAATGTCGAACACCGAAAAAGGTAGACATGGGCCAAAGTCAAGGAAAGGTGACACAACAAAATGAAACTCGGGGACTTGCCCTGGAATGATTCACACTCAGAACATAACGCAAATTTATAAAGCCTATCAAAAGGCGCATAATCAAACTTAAAGTGCAATGTATGTTACATCTATACCCGGCATACCGGGGATCTAATCAAAAGTTCAAGTATTTGTTAGCCTAAGAAGTAGGACTCGGAGGAGCACCCTTGGAGCCAGGAGCATTGCTTGGAGCATCGGCCGAGTCAGGGGCTGTGGCCGGGTCATCCAGACCATCTGACTCGGTTGCTTCGCTGTCGCCGCCCTCTTCATCAGCAACTTTGACGAGCGGGTCGCCAAGGTCGAGGAAGCTGGGCCCGTCGCACCAAGCGTGCACCATGGTATACTCGATCATGGCGTAAGCTCGCTCCTGGCGTTTCTTGATCAGCTCCGGGTCATTCAGCCATTTGCCATCTCCTCTTATGCGAGCAAGAACATCAAGATTATCTTGATGTCCTCGTACCATGAAAGAACGAAGGAGAGAGCCTTGTCCGCTGCAGCTTGGCCGGCCGACTCACGCCATTGATCCAGCTGGTCCTCAATAAGGAGCAATCTCTCAGCAAGTGGCTCGATGAGTTCGGGTGCGTCTTCATCCGGCCAGAGCATGCGAAACGCATGAATAGCCGACTTGAGTAGGTCCGCACCGCAAGACTTGAGGGTCCTGACACCGCTTCAAGAAGCTCCTCCATGGACACCTCGCCGTCGGCCGGAGCACCAGATTCGGCCCTCACTTTCTTCATGGCTCGGATGGCAAACATATTGGCCTCAGGAAAATTCTCTGCAAGCAAAAGAGAAAGTTAGCAAAAATAACAAAAGTAGATGGAAGAAGTCCAGAGCGACCTATACAGTGCAAAAAGAGTAAGAACTCACTACCGAGAAAGAAGTTGACAGTGGCGAGCTTGCTATGCCAAGTTTTGGCCTTGGCTTGGAGGGCGTCAAAGTTCAGATTTTCTGACTCAACCAATGACTCGGCCTCGTGGAGTAGCCTCTTGGTCTTCTTGGCGCTGGCGGCCTGCTGCTCATTCTTCTCGGCAAGCTCCTCCTTCATCCCCTTCACCTCGACCAAGTGCTTCTGCTCCGTCTCGGCCATCAGCTTCTTCAGCCGAGTCACCTCATCTCGCTGCTTCTGGAGTTCGGCTTGGTGCTTCTTTGCTTATTCGGAACAAACTACTTGTCAGCACCAACAGAAACCTTCACCTATCGGATTAATGAGGCAAGAAACTTACTCTCGGCCTTGTTGATTTGCGAGTGAAGAGCATTGATGGTGGACTGAGTGGAGGCTGTGAGAGAAGAGCGAGAAAAGATTGAGAAAATGAACCAAGGAAAAATACACCGAATAGAGAAAGGACGAGTAAGGATATTACCTTGGCCTTGGGTATTAGTCTACAACTTTTCATACGCAAGTTCGAGCTTGCGATGCGCCAGAACGAGAGCTTGGTGCACCTTGGTGCGCTTGTTATGTGTGAGCTGCACAAAGCAGACAGACAGTAAGGAAAGGACAAGTCAAGCAGCCTACCGGATTAAAAATCTTAAGAGATTACAGCCGAGTAGGTTCCTTACTCGACAGTAACCTCGAGGGCTAGGGATCGAAGCTCTAACAAATGATTTTGGCATAAGGAAATAAAAAATCTTAAGAGCTTACAGCCGAGTAAGTACCTTACTCGACAGTAACCTCGAGGGCTAGGGATGGAAGCTCTAGCATGCAAGCTTGGTGTAAAAATTTAAAGACTAAGTGATTATTGAGAGCTTACGGCCGAGTAAGTTCCTTACTCAGCAGTAACCTCGGGGACTAGGTGATATATATAAAGGGGATACTCAACAATATAAAAGAGTAAGAAGTTACTTTACCTCGTTCACTTTGTCGGCACGGGCCATTAGGGAAATGGCCTGCTGGGTTATGTCAGAGACGGCCTTAGGGCCCAGCTTCAGTTTCTTTCCAGCGCGGGTGTTGACCTCCTGTTCGCCAGCTGCATTCCATGCCAAAGCATAAGGCTCAGTCGAGCCAAGGCTTTTTCCACTGAGCATCTGAGTGAGAACTTGACCCGTTTTCAGGGTAGTTTCCACATTGGCACGGGTCGCTGCAGCACTAGTATGGAGGGTAACAGCCTTAGAGCCATGACCTGACCCGGTAGCCGTGGACTCGCCCACCTTGACCGTTGAAGCGAGCATTGTTGCCAACGTCGGAGGCCGGATCTGAGGAGCAGAACCCGGAGCGCATACCAACGTTGTCTGCTTGGAGGAGGTGGATTTGCTGGGTAAAGGGTGAGCAGAGCCAGAGGCCTTGGGCTGGGTCTGGTCCTTTGACAGAATAGGAGAGCGAGCAGGAGGATTTGGATAAGAAAGTGGAGCCGGCTGACTAGGCTCAGCAGTTTTGCTGGCTCCAAGATCAGGAAGTTGTTCATTCGCACCAGCCTGAGGGCCGATGCCAGAGGAACTGGTAGCGGAAGGTTTCTCGGCGCCAGAATCACTGGCACCAAGATCAGATAGTTGTTCCTGGCCGGCACCAGAGACGCTAGCCGAATGACCCACCGGGTCTGACTGACACTGAGAGGCGTGAGCCTCAACAGCGGGAGCCTCGACTCGGACGGGACTCGGTGCCGCCGAATCAGCTGGAGGAGGCGCATGCCTTAGCAGCGAGGCGATGCTAGAAGCAGCCTGGTTCGACGACAAAGGTGCGGCACTGAAAACAACGAGACATGTATAATAGAACATCAGTGACGAAAAAGAAAGAACAAATAAAGCAGAGTATAAAAACTTACCCGGTGACGACCGGGTCACGGGTGAATCGGCGTGTGACTCTAAGCCTAGCGGCTTGGCGAGTCTCAGCCAGAGTGGCAGCAGCAGAGGTAGCAGGAGATGCTGGAGTGGGCTTGCTTTTCTTGGCCGGCTGAGTGCTGGAGGAGGCTCCGCGTCGCTTCGGCTTGGCGACGGGGATCTTGCCAACTCCGCCCACGGCGAGAGGAGGAGTGTCATGTACCTGGCCAGCTGCATAAGTAAATAACAGGCTTACTCAGATAAGTTGGGAGACAAAGGTCGCAAGGCATGTACCTCCAAAAGCGTACAATCATCATCCTCATCATCGTCAGACCAATCTTGTAAGGGATTGCGAGATCGACTCTTACCCGAAGCTGAATGAGCCGCATCTTGTGGGATGGGCATGAAGCGCTCCAGGTCATACTCGACTTCATCAGAGTCGGAGCGATCCCCGTTATAAGGGCAGGAAGGGACAATACTGTCATAAACCTGGTGAACAAGATTCTGCGAAAGACAAACAGAATGAGTAACCAAAAACTAGAATGAGAGTGGCAAAAGAGCTAAAGCCTACTCGGCAAGGAAAAAGACTCGGAAAACTTACCCAGGGGACATGCTTGACCCGGCTAAACGGAGGACAGCTCCAAGCCCAATCATCCTCCAAGTTCAGTTTAAAGATGGAGCTTACTCGGCGAGCAATGGAGTCATGGGAGAGCTCCTTAGTAGAGTGTCGAGTGGGATCTGTAGGGTTCGCAGCATACAAAACCAAAAATTTCCTACGATGGGAACAACTATGTACCAAGATCTATCTACTAGATACAAACAACGGGCGGATGTACATCCGTAGAGAACATACCCTTGAAGACCGACAAAGCTTAACGAGTCCAAACTCGTGGTTGATGTAGACGATCTCTTGCCGATCTCAAGATCGAGAGGAAGTCCTAGCGCCGCAAAACAATAGCGCATCCGTGCTCGCACACACGTCCGAGGCACCGAGCAACCTCCGCCTCCTCGCTCCAGCGATGCAGCGGAAGCACAACTCTTTCTTGACGAAAAGCCACCGGTAACATGTATATTGCTAGTCCGAGACCATGAGGGATAAATACTAGAGGGGGAGAGAGATCCTTCACGAGGATGTGTGAGTGAGAAGTGAGGAGAGGGGCTCCTTATACAGGGGAGGGGGCAGCCCAAGGGGGCATGGCCGCCGGCCATGGAGGGTGCCCCCACCTCTCCCTCATTCATGTGGGTGGACACTCCACTCACAAAATGCCCCTTCAATTTTCTCCACTCAAAATCCCACTCAAATTCCCATTAAATTTCCACCAAATTTAATGCAAACTCTCATTAAATAAAACTCCTTTTATTTATTCAGAATTTTTTTCAATTACTTTAATGACAAACATTCACATATAACCCCTTGATAGTATTTCATTTCACATGCAGAAACACTTTCTGCAATTTCACCCGAAAACCCGTTTCGGTATCTAGTGAAATAAATTCCTGCGCTTGTTATTCTTTTTGGCATGAAACTTTTGCTCCAAATGGATGTCGGTGTCTCTTAAGTGTGTCACCCTACAGTTCGCGAATAATGCGGACATGATCGAGACCCCTCTCGAATCAATAAACAGAAGCGGATCTGGAGACCCATACTGACTCCCACACATTCAACGATGACTTTCTTGTGATCGTCGGAACCTTTTACGCTAGTATCTTAATCCCTTTGTTTCGCGATATATTACATGTCCGAGATTCGATCATCGGTATCTCCATACCTAGTTTGATCTCGTTACTGACATGCACTCTTTTCTCGTTCCCGTGATATAACATTCTAGTGATCAAATCACTTGCTTGCAAGCTAATCAATGTGATATCACCCAGAGGGCCCAGAGCATATCTATCCGTCATCGGGATGAACAAATTCCACTCTCGATCCATGGACCTCAACATAACACTTTAGTAGGTCTGAACCCATCTTTATAATCACCCTGTTACGGTTTGACGTTTGATGTTATCAAGAAACTCTTTCGGTGTTAGTGATTGACATGATCTCATGGTCTAAGGATTAGGATCACTTCGTAAGTTGTTATAGCAATATAAACTCAATGAATTTGATCGTAATGCTATACTTCGGATGAATGTTCATCACACCATTACAGTAATGTTGTGACCTCGTTATTAACAACATCCAATGTCCATGATCAGGAAACTTTGATCATCTTGTTAATCAACGAGCTAGTTTATAAGAGAGGCATAACTAGGAACTTACTTTTGTTTATTAAACACACATGTATTAATATTTCCATATTAATACAATTATAGCATGTAAAATAAACATTTATCATAAACAAGGAATACGATAATAACCACTTTATTATTGCCTCTCGGGCATATTCCCTTCAGTCTCCCACTTGCACTAGAGACAATAATCTAGTTTGAAAACTTTGCGTATTGAACACCTATGGCTTTCTGGTGTTCCATATACGCAATTGCAAGTGGTTAACATAATCTACAGATCTGACGCCTCAGGTCCATGTGTATTTGCATGTCTTTGCGTCTTCATGCATCACTCATTCTTCAATGAGATGGCATTGTATAAATTTGGTCTTTTGGTGAGACCTTTAGTTCCTTGGGGTTAAAACATGTTGATACTATTGTCGTACAATATATCTTTAGTGTTAGCCCGTTGCGAACCACACCTTAGTTTGATAACAAACTACTTGACACAAATTCCCTCCTTCGCTGCTACTATAGCAGTCATATACTTAGCCTTTCGTTGTAGTATCCGTCACAATGTATTAACTTTGGAATTCATCCAAATTCATCATGGAATCTCCTTTCCATTACATTGTGCCACCCATAGTTTAAATTGAGATAAACTTAATTTGTATCTTGTGACAAAACTAGTATCAATGTAACGCTTTACAATGAACTATTTTTAATTGTTTGTCACCTCTACACAAATATATTCTTAGTTCTTCCAAAAGATCATAAGAATATCCTCACTATCGTCCAATGATCATTTTATGATTCATTCTGGTATATGCTCATAACACTTAGAGCATAGGACATATGTGGATGTGTACATATCATGGTATGATTGATCAAAACATCCTTGTGATTTCACTCATCAAGTGTCAAAGCACTTGAATCTTGTTTCACTTATCAAGTGTCAATACACTTGAATCTTGATTCAATTCCTTTCCATGCGGCCGTTTCTTTTCGTTTCTATATTGAACTCCTTCAATATCTCATATATGTACGTTTGGCACAACTATATTAGCGTCACAGTCTATCCACTATAGACATTCATGCTAAATATTCGAGTTTTGCCTAAGTATTTCATCAAAATGAAATTCTTAACCTTTGTCAATAAAAGATACATCATTTCTAATCAACAAGATGTCATCCACATAATGTATTAGAAAATATGTCTTAGCGCTCCCACTTAATTTCTTGCAAATGCAAGCATCTTCATCGTCTCATGATGAAAACTCCTTTTTCATCATGGTGAAGATTCCAACTCCGCGATGCTTACTTCAACCATTAAAGTTTGCATACCCTTTTAGCATCCTTTGAATTTAACAAAACCCTTTGGACCGTGTCATGTACACGTCCTAGGTAACCGTTCTATTAGAAGAACTTTGTTTTGTTTATTCATCTACCAAATTATATGTAGTGGTTGCTACTTTAATCCGTCCAGACTAAATATCGCTATGAAAGATCAAATCTTTTCATAGTCAACTCCTTGAATATTGTCGTAAAATACTTTACCGACATGTCGACTATTTCATAGATGTGAGACATCCATGTCTGTTTCTTTATAGATCCAAATACGTCCAATAGGTTTTTACACTTTTCCGAAGGGTCTTTCAAGTTCAAAAACTTGATTTCTCGCGTATGGAGCTATCACGGATTTTATGGCTTCAAGCCATTTGACGGAGTTAGGGCCCATAATCGCTTGTTTGCATGTAGTCGGTTCATCATTGTCAAACAATAATGATTTACTCTCAAATCTTAGCATTTGATTGTTTATTCGACCGACTTGGTTCAATAAGAACTTAGATCTCCATGACCACAACCTTTGAGGCACATAATCTATGAGCATTATGGCAGCCTCCGGAACGATTTCCGGCGCTGCGCAACTCAACACATTTAGCTAAGGTTCGTTAACCTTATCAAAGTTCTATTGTCCTCCCACTTAACTTTTGCGAAAAATTCCTTTTTCAAGAAACTTCACATTTCAAGCGACAAACCCTTTTGTCCTTGGTGTTATGGAGGAATAACCAATTGTTATTCAAAATAACTTACAAAGACGTGCTCATCCGACTTTGGTTGTAAACATCTTACTTATGCTTAGCATACCAAAATTTAAGAAATGACAATTTGGGTTTTACCCCAAACCATAACTTCCATGGTGTCATTTCAACAGATCAAGATGGAGCTCTTTTCAGTGTAAAAGCGGTAGTCTCTAAAGTTTTAACCTTTTAAAACATAATGGCAGTTTTATAAATAACACCTTTGATCCAACCATGTCAAACAAGGTTTTATTACAAATCTCAAACACTCCATACTCCTATGGTGTTTCAGGAGATGTAAATTTAGGTGTTTTGCTAAACTTGCAACTCAAATAAATCCCTTTATGATAAAATCATAATTCATTTATTTTCTTGTTACACTTGTAACTCAAATAAATCCCTTATGATAAAATCATAAACCATTTATTTTCTTGTCACAATGATTTTCACTTCATCTTGAAAGTCTTTGAACATTTTCAAATATTTCACACTTCTTTCTCATTAAGTGAACATTCACTCAAATTTCAGGAGAAAGCATATGAAGTTGAAATCCATCGCTTACGACTATACATAATGGACTACATATATCAATATGTATAAATTCCAATAATTTAGTCGATCGTTCTTCTTTGGCCTTTGAACGCAGTTTTAATTATCCCGAGGAAAGTCTCACAAGCGGCACTTGATCAAATCAAAGACTCCAAAAATCCATGAAAATGGTGATTCTTCATGTTTTCTTTCCAATATAATTTAAACGGCGATGTCACTTCGTAAGTGATCTTTCAATCATTTGTCTTGCGACATTTTAGCATTAGGTTTTATGGATGTGATTTCTCCAACTAGATTTGTAAATCATCCATCTTATATGGAATACGGTAATTATTTGAACAACCTTTGTTCTCATAATACCTGATTTAAATAACAATTATTAAAACAAATCTTGAAGTCAATCTTTGATGTCAACGAGAAATACAAATAACGGTTTGTTTGTTTTCGATGAACATCATCACATATTCTCTTGCTAGTTACTTAGGCCATTGTAGTTCATGAATTGCGTCGTTTTGTATGACATTTCATACCAACCAATTCGGTATCCAATACCCAAGACCCACATTGTTTAACAAGCAAAGAATACAACCATAACATGTATATCATTTATATACATAAATTGGATATTTCCAATCTTTTCTTTTCTGCCAAATATATTTTATAGATTCTCTTTCAGCATTTCCTCTTTCTTTTTAAAAGAATCTATCAACATCAACAGTGGCGCCATATACATGACACATAGTCCAAATCGTGTATATTCAAATAATAATACCTTTGGACTTGCACTTTGAAGTAGATCACCATCATCAAATGATCGGTATTCTTTCAAAATCCATTCTTTAGTAATCTTTTAGTGTAGTAAACACTTTACATACATCTTCTATTCACCCTTATCATGACGACTTTCATGATCAAGCTACTGTAGCTTATAAAGGCGAATCGTGAGTATAACATTACTTTCCAAAACCCTTTTGGATGATTAGGATGTTTAGCATCTCCAACCTTCATAAATTCTCATCCAATATGAGAACATATATTATACTCAATCATATTGCAACCAAAACATTGTTTCAGATATCTTTATATCTGCCACACATGATGGTTTCTGAAACAATTCCTTCAGCTCCTAGATAAACTTGATATTAAAACAATCAAGGATCATGGAGGCAAACATGATACTTAAGATACTAACACTGGAATTGTTACTCTCGATTTAATACTAATTATTAAACTTCATGGAGTAAACAGAGTTTGCTGAAAGTTTGCAATAGGACTTTAAACTTTGATTGACACTCAACACAATACGATACCAGTTTGTAAAGTATATATCCAGAATTCTATAGTTCTATTATCTCAATTACAACTAAGCATAAGGTGGTGAACGAATGCCAATGACTACAACAAATTATGCAAATTCACTTTGATTTAATTTATGATAAATTGAGTTCTACTAATCCAAATTAGAAATAAACTCCCACTCAAAAATGACATCCCTCATGCCTTTTTGGTGATTACATGAACCAAATCCACTACACCAAGTCCGATCATCACGTGAGTCGGTGTAGCTTCAAAGGCGAGCATCCATATGGTCATCATATCAAAACATATGACTCATGCTTAACCTTTCGGTCCGTGTTCCGAGGCCATGTCTGTACATGCTAGGCTCGCTAAGTAAGAACCTTAGTATTCGCGTGTGTAACTGTCTTACACCCGAGATATGCTCATGGTTTCAAGTACACCCGATCATCACGTGATGTCTTGAAGCGACGAAACATTGTCGGTGCATACTTAAGGAAGAACACATTCTTATCTTGATATCTAAATGAGGGATCATCTTATTATGCTAATAAAACGCCAAACAAGCAATATAAGATGCAATCAAACATCACATGTTTATAAGTGAAATGATATGGTTCCCGCATATGATCTCCATCATGTGCACCCTGGTATGATCTCTATCATACCTTTATGTGTAAGGCCAAGGTCTATGGAACTTACACGCTATGTGTGTTGTAAGAGTATCATCTCATACTTCTACTTACAACATCACCATATCATAACTCTAGCCCAGCAACAATCTAAACTAGACGCCTCTAATTTATCCATTGCAAGTTTTACGTGGCTTAGGGCTTTCGAAGATAGAACCGTTCTTACCTACGAACATGAACCACAACGAGGATAACCAAATTGTTGACAACTCGTTGCAAATTAGATATTGACTATAGTAGGAGAGACAGACACCCGCTAGCCACTTATGCGAAACTAGTTGCATGTCAAGTGTGGAACAGGTCTCATGTGCGAGGACATGTAAAATTGTCCGGGCCGCTTCATCCCACAATGCCACCAATATCCAAATTAAATTAAGAAGCAATAAAATGATCATCATCGCCCACATACTCATATGTGTACTACCTGTGCAAAGCATCTACGCATAGATCCGGCTCTGATACCACTGTAGGGTTCGCAGCATAGAAAACAAAAAATTTCCTACGATGGGAACAACTATGTACCAAGATCTATCTACTAGATACAAACAACGGGTGGATGTACATCCGTAGAGAACATACCCTTGAAGACCAACAAAGCTTAATGAGTCTAAACTCGTGGTTGATGTAGACGATCTCTTGCCGATCTCAAGATCGAGAGGAAGTCCTTGCGTCGCAAAACAGCAGCGCATCCGTGCTCGCACACACGTCCGAGGCATCGAGCAACCTCCGCCTCCTCGCTCCAGCGATGCAGCGGAAGCACAACTCTTTCTTGCCGAAAAGCCACCGGGAACATGTATCTCGCTAGTCCGAGACCATGGGGGATAAATACTAGAGGGGGAGAGAGATCCTTCACGAGGAGGTGTGAGTGAGAAGTGAGGATAGGGGCTCCTTATATAGGGGAGGGGGGCAGCCCAAGGGGGCATGGCCACCGGCCATGGAGGGTGCCCCCATCTCTCCCTCATTCATGTGGGTGGACATTCCACTCACAAAATGCCCCTTCAATTTTCTCCACTCAAAATCCCACTCAAATTCCCATTAAATTTCCACCAAATTTAATGCAAACTCTCATTAAATAAAACTCCTTTTATTTATTCGGAATTTTGTCAATTAATTTAATGACAAACATTCACATATAACCCCTTGATATTATTTCATTTCACATGCAGAAACACTTTCTGCAATTTCACCCGAAAACCCGTTTCGGTATCTAGTGAAATAAATTCCTGCGCTTGTTATTCTTTTCGGCATGAAACTTTTGCTCCAAATGGATGTTGGTGTCTCTTAAGTGTGTCACCCTACGGTTCGCGAATAATGCGGACATGATCGAGACCCCTCTCGGATCAATAATCAAAAGCGGGATCTGGAGACCCATACTGACTCCCACACATTCAACGATGACTTTCTTGTGATCGTCGGAACCTCTTACGCTAGTATCTTAATCCCTTTGTTTCGCGATATATTACATGTCCGAGATTCGATCATCGGTATCTCCATACCTATTTTGATCTCGTTACTGACATGCACTCTTTTCTCGTTCCCGTGATATAACATTCTAGTGATCAAATCACTTGCTTGCAAGCTAATCAATGTGATATCACCGAGAGGGCCCAGAGCATATCTATCCATCATCGGGATGAACAAATTCCACTCTCGATCCATGGGCCTCAACATAACACTTTAGTAGTTCTGAACCCATCTTTATAATCACCCTGTTACGGTGTGACGTTTGATGTTATTAAGAAACTCTTCCGGTGTTAGTGATTGACATGATCTCATGGTCTAAGGATTAGGATCACTTCGTAAGTTGTTATAGCAATATAAACTCAATGACTTTGATCGTAATGTTATACTTCGGATGAATGTTCATCACACCATTACACTAATATTGTGACCTCGTTATTAACAACATCCAATGTCCATGATCAGGAAACTTTGATCATCTTGTTAATCAACGAGCTAGTTTATAAGAGAGGCATAACTAGGAACTTCCTTTTGTTTATTATACACACATGTATTAATGTTTCCGTATTAATACAATTATAGCATGTAAAATAAACATTTATCATAAATAAGGAATACGATAATAACCACTTTATTATTGCCTCTCGGGCATATTCCCTTCAGG
Source organism: Avena sativa (assembly GCA_916181665.1). Classification (NCBI taxonomy): domain Eukaryota; kingdom Viridiplantae; phylum Streptophyta; class Magnoliopsida; order Poales; family Poaceae; genus Avena; species Avena sativa. The sequence goes on along the minus strand of OV702293.1, from coordinate 439,610,797 downwards.
ATCTTGGGTGCCACTCATGAAGCACATCTTATGGCTCCTAGCTTGGATGGGGCTGACTCGGCGTGAGATGAAGGTGCACATGAGGTCCCTCTCGGCAAGATGAAAATGCTCATCCGGCGACAGCAACCTTTCCAAGATCACGTTAGCCTCGTTCACCGTAGCGTCTTGGTCGCGCGGGTCAAGCTGTGAGAGCTTCTTGTTCGGGACCTCGTCCGAGAAAGGGGGGAGCCGGATGTTATCGGTGGACCCGCTGTTTTTGACATAGAAGAAAGTCATATGCCATTTCTTGCAGGAATCAATACCAGTAACCCGAGGGAAGATGGAATCTCTCCTGGGCGTGATACTAGCAACATCGCACCGGGTCGGCCTCTTCTCGGAACGAGGAGCACCAGGCTGGGGAACAACTTGAACCTTAAAGCTAAAATATTTGGTCCACAGAAGAACTGTAGGCCAAATCCGGTAAGCCTCGCAGGCAGAAATGAAGCAAGAAAGAGAGCCAATGGCGTTGGAAGGGAGATGATGGGTTTGCAGATGGAAGGTGGAGAGAAACGAGGAAAAGAAGGTGCTCACTAGAAGAGCAAAACCACGCTCAAAGTGAGAAAGGAAAACCACCCGCTCGTTATCATCGGGCTTAGGAGAGATCTCGCCGGCGGGGAGACGGCAATCCACTTGCAGCGGAATGCGCCTGGTGGAGCGGAGCCATTCCAAATCCTCGGTGGAGACCTCCGAGCCTTCCCAGTCGCCGCGCTCCCCGGTGGGAACCTCCTGCTCCTCAGCACCATCAGCGCCGTCACGAGCGTCCATGAGTTTCGCAGATTCAGTCTCCTCCGCGGTTGGAAGAGGTTTGGAACAATGCGGACCCATGGTGGAGTGGAAAGAAAAGAGGAGAAATTGCAGGACAAGACCAGGAGGAAGAGGAAACCGCAAAGGAGGCGGTTTGATCTCGTAGGCGCAAGGAAGAAGAAGAGGCAAGGGAAAACTGAACGAGCGTGGGGGAAGTGGAAACCCCCAACCCCCACTGAAGGACAGTAAAAACCCTGGTCGTGGGATCCATCTATGCCGTACGGCCAGCGTGTGTCCGTGTACCAGGCCGAGTAAGCCAATCAGCAGGCGCCACGTAGCCAGAGATACACGAAAAATCCCGTGCCATGTCATGAAAGGAAGGACAAGGGCCGCATACCGATGGGACTGCCACAGTGACGGGGAATAACTGCGCAGCCGTCACTGTGCCGCCAGAGCTTGGAACAAAATTTGAGGCAAGTAATCATGATTACCAGCTGTCAGTGACTGAAGCACGCCGAAAATGACTCGGAATTGGACAAAGTGACCCGGCTCGAGGCAAAAATGAGCCAAGAAGTCAAAGAGTGGATCCGAAAACTGTCAGACAGACCCGTCAAGGTGCAAGATTGCGACAAATAAAGACAAAAACTAAGTTTCAATCACATAAAAGGAACCTGGAGACGCCTAACAGCTTGAACTGCTAGACCTCACCAGCTTCGGGGACTAATGTCGGGGGTGGGGGGACCCCTGGTAAGGTCACGAGATGTGAAACATAGCACAACTTGGTTAGCTCCAAGTAAAGAAAGAACCAGGCCGGGTAAGAGAAGCATGAGCGGCCGACATATAAACTATGTCGGCCCGCATAAGACAAAGTTGTAATTATTGCAGGAACCGGCGAGCTGAGTCTACCGAGGAAGGGCCGAGTCAAGTAGGACGCGTGGCATCTTTCCGAGTAAGGTTCAGGAGGGACCATGGTAAAGCATGGTCAAAAGAGAAGGGCGACGCCGGGTGACACAAAAGGAGCCAGGTGACGCCCAAAGCATACGCTGACGTACAAAGTTACAGCATGACGCCAAAAGGAACAGGAAGCAGCGTACCAGAAGACCGTTAGCTGTCAAGCTTTATGGACTGGGCCATTGGGCTTAGGGCAAGCCCATGACCCGACCCACATTACAGGGACCAAGATCCAAACAGTAAACCCTAGAACTTAAAGGGGTATAAGCTAGCTAGTACTGCCTATATAAAGGAGGACATAGCTGTAGTAGGAGGTTTCACCAAGTAGGGAACCAGTGCTCCTAACCCTAGTTCATACAGCTCAAGGAGCACTTGTAATCTTCCCATATCAATCAAATCGCTAAGTCTGGAGAGTTCTCCTTGTTCTTCGTGCATGGCTCGACCATACACTCCCTCCCTGGTGACCACAAGCATCCATTCAGTCCCCAACTTAAGCCTACTCATGGCATCTACCGTGCCACCACCACGACAAAACTGCCAGGCTATCAAATGGAAAGGTATTTTTGGTGGAAGGCACACCTGAAACTCATTGATGCTTATAAAGCTATGGCTAAGTGTCAGCCAGTGGATGGGAAAACTGTTTATTTTTGGACTGACCTTTGGAGGAACAATTGCCTCAAATTCAAAATGCCTCATCTTCTATCCTATGCAAAGAACACCAAAATCACAGTGCAGGAAGTAGTTTATACTGAATACCTGGAAGATCTTTTTATCTTCCTCTGTCACATCAGGCTTTCTCTGAATTTGAACAACTTGAGGATCTGTGCCAACAATTCTTGTCCAATAGCCAACCGCATCAGGACATCATCCTGATAAATGGACTTACATTTGGGGTAACGATGAGTTCACTGTTAAAATCCCTACTTGGTTCTCGCTGGTTCTTAGCCTGCTCCACCTCACTTCACATGGATCTGAGAATCCTCTTGCCAAGCTAAACACAAGTTTTTCTTCTGGCTTCTTCTTTTGGATAGACTTAATACAAGGAATCTTCTCACAAGAAAAAAATTGTTCTCTGTTTGGTTATAACTGTGCAACCTTGAACTGTAACACAGAAGAAACACTTGTCCACCTTTTCTGGACATGTCCATTTGCTTCTGAATGCTGGGTCTATGTTTTCCCTCACAGAGATCAAGGATTGTCTATTTTTGAAGCCTTCCAAGATATCAAAACTAAGATAAATCTTACTTTTGCGACGGGGGATAATGATAGGGATCTGGATTATTAGAAACAATAAAATCTTTGAAAATGTAAGGCCAAACTTCAAAAATTGGAAAGCAATTTTTCTTCAAGAAACGAGATGGGTCAAATTGAGAATGAAAAAGAAATTCTGTCGCCAACTCAATGACTGGTTCTAGAGACAAGTATATTAGAGGGTTCCAACTTGCAACCTTCAAACCTTGTAATTTTGTAGCTTTGCAACCTTAAGCTATAGATTTTTTCTTCTGTTTCTTGTAAACCAGGATATTTACAATAATGATTTTTTTTGCGGTGGGGGTCTTTTCCCCTACTGTTTTCCCCTCAAAAAAATATGTGCATGCTAGTAAATATTCCAAAGTGCTTTGTCATGTTTCACACTTGGATAAAATTGATGTGAAATTCGATAATTATTTCATGAGTAATTTAGATCTCTCTAGTCTTTATTATAGCAAGGCATTTCTCAGACAGGGCCAAAAAAGTCCAACGCTAAATATTCCGGTCTAAGCCTGGCCCAAAAATTTTCCGGATTGGCCCAGGACCGTGCCTTAAATTGCCTATATGGTAGGCCTAAGCCCAACCATCGGGCTCAAAACCTCAGGCCTGAGCCAAGACTGACGGTACACTTTGGCCCTGCCTGGTCGGGCTTTTTGTGTCTGGGTCGGGCCGGTCCGGGCTGGGTTTTTTATGCCCAGATTTGGTCTCTATATAGGATTTCCCTTTATGACAACTAATTTTTTTTGAGTAACTAATCATTACACGCTGACGAGCGCCGTCGACATTGAGGACCAGGTGCACTGCAAGTTCACCCGTCGTACGACTAAAGAAACAACATACGGGACATCCTTTCGTAGACACGGGATTCGCACGCCAAAATGTAAATTATTTTCCAATGCTAGCCGTCAGAAAAGTCAAGCAAATATCCCCTGCAAGTGAGATCGTCAAGCAATCTTAATTGGAAATCGGAAAACGCGTCGATTTCTTCAGAAGGTGTCAAGCAATTACCATATCTCTACATCATGTGTCAGTCATAGTATAGATATTGCCAACAAGGATCGATAATTAACTAATGATAGTATGAAGTAAAAAAAGTATAGATCATACGTGTCTGCGCTGCCGTACATATAATCTTCGGATTAGGCCGTAAGCCATGGTGCGGCTGCACATGCACATGTGCACGCTACAAGGGATAACTTTGCTGAGTCCGCCTCCCTCCTCCAAGGGACCGATCACAAGTAAGGGCTATATATACACACATGAAGAATCATCACGAGATCATCACTCAGCTAGCCATCACTCAGACACTCAGACCCATAAGCAGAAACACACAGTTTATTTCCTGAATCCAGATTTCAGACTAGCAGTTCACCTACGTAGAGATAAGTTCCCGAGATTTGCAGGGGCATCCATCGACTGATATCGACATGGCGTCGGCTCCAGCTCGAGCCATGGCAGTGGTGATGCTCACGTTCGTCTTGCTCGGGTTGGGCATGGCCGCGGACGACAAAGCACCCATCAAATGGCAGAGGGCGCACGCGACGTTCTACGGCGGCGCCGATGCCTCTGGCACCATGGGTAAGCTTACTACACACACGCATGCAGACGGCCAGTTGAATTCTACATCTCATGCTAACATAGATTGTTCTTTACGACGTTCGCAGGTGGAGCGTGCGGGTACGAGAACCTGTACACCGCGGGGTACGGGACACGGACGGCGGCGTTGAGCTCGGTGCTGTTCAACAATGGCGCCTCGTGCGGGCAGTGCTACAAGATCGCGTGTGACCGCAAGCTGGCGGACCCGGCGTTCTGCAAACCCGGAGTTACGGTGACGATCACCGCCACGAACCTCTGCCCGCCTAACGACGCCCTCCCCAATGACAACGGCGGATGGTGCAACCTGCCGCGCCAGCACTTCGACATGGCGCAACCAGCCTGGGAAAAGATCGGCGTCTACAAGGGTGGAATCATCCCCGTCATGTACCAGAGGTACGCACACATGGGTTGCTGCTTTGTGTCACTATAATTTGGTGTTTCCGGAAATCAATATTGCTTACTTTTTTTCTAATATATATAAATTTCTATAGGGTTCCGTGCGTGAAGAAGGGTGGTGTGCGGTTCAGGATCGTCGGTCGCGATTACTTCCACCTAGTAATTGTGATGAATGTTGCGGCCGCTGGTTCGATCAAGTCGATGGATGTCATGACCTCTGATTCAAACGATTGGTCGCCAATGTCCCGTAACTGGGGCGCGAATTGGCAGTCTCTAGTGCTTCTTACCGGGAAAGAACTTTCATTTAGATTGACCGACACAGATGGACAAACGGTTGTGTTCAACAAAGTTGTGCCAAGTGGATGGATGTTTGGGCAAACATTTTCTAGCAAATTGCAGTTCAAGTGACCAAACTCAACAGATAAAGATGTGGATTCTTTGTGAGCGTATCAGCAGAAGGTTGGCACTATTAAATTCATTGGTGTTGGGGGTGCTTAATAAACACTTCTATATATATGTACATATGTATAGATTGGTTGGTCATGGCATGTACCGCAGACATTCCCGTGTGTGTCGAACCTGCTCCGTAAATGTTTGTGTTTGTATTAATTTTTATGGTGTATATAAAATGTTACCGATTCCACCAAGTTAATTTTAGTGCTTATATTTTTATACTTGTGTAAGTTGGTAATATACAACAATATGAACTTCTTTTCGTTTTCGAGCAAACACAAGCACTGACTGGCGAGGTTTAATCTCGTCAATGCCTATTGTTATGGACTTGGGTTTTAGAGAAGATGGGGATGCTGGAGATCGCGGAACGGTTAGCAAACAAGCAACACGGGGACACGAGGTTTACCCAGGTTCAGGCCCCCGGAGGGAAAACCCTACTCCTGCTTGTCTGCTCTTTTACGGCGGAACCGAAGGTTACAGGGGTGCGCAGATGCAATCTGGCGTGGAGGTGTGTATGCGGTGGTATGAAGTGCCCTCTTCATTGTGCCCTCCTAGCCTTTATATAGAGATAGGCAGGTCCCAGGCACAGATCGAGTCGGTTACAGGTTTTAGGGTTTACCCCTTTGAATTTTCTATCTACTCTAGTCTTGCTCTCCAAGGATCCGAAGGCGTCATGGGCCCTGGCCACCCGAAAATCTTCATGGGCTGGCGCATGTTTGTCGTGGGCCTTCCTTGGGCTAGACTAGGTATGCTAAGGTCGTGTACCTGCAGGGTATAACCATGTCGGTAGCCCCCGAGTGTTCAGTCGAATCGTAGATTCGGCTGAGGACTCTTCAATCCTTCGGGTGCAGCTATCTCTATTTTTATAGAGAATGATTTGAGTGTGTAGGGATTGTTGATGCGTGTGCCCGACTCTCCCGACGGATCAGGGTCAATTAACTGTCTTAGGACAAAACAACACGATCTTCTTCAGATTCGAGTTCCTTGACTCGAACCCGGAACATATGCTGACGTAATTCGACTCAGACCGCGAAGAACTTACAAGAGTGGAATTCCAGTGAATTTAAATGATGTACCCAACGCGTCCGTCGGGATTTTTCATCGCGCCTGTTGGCACGGATTCTTACTAGCAGAGCTCAGTCGTGTGCGTTACCAGGCCATCAAATGATATCTGTAGGTCTTATCTTTGTGTTGCAAACACATCATCCGAATGTTTATCACCGCGGAGGTGTTTCGGGTGGCCAAGGAGGACGTTGCTCACTTAGCGTTAATTAGGGCAGAGTTGCCGAAAAGTTTTGCATGCTGATCCGAAGGATCGCACTCGAAGAATTCATAGGGTGCGCGACCAGCGCTCCCTATGGGAGTAGCCCCCGAGTGTCTGTTCGAGTCGTAGACTCAAGCAGAGACTTTAATTCAGCCGTTGTTAGCTTCAGGTCTGTAGGACACAATTTTTTCGGATGCTTGAATTCATCCTCCCTATCGGAGTAGCCCCCGAGTCCGTAGTGGAGTCGCAGACTCGACGTAGGACTCGAAGAATAGTTCAATGGTGTAGTGTTTTGTTCATTCTTAGGGTGCGCGGCCAGCGCTCCTGATAGGAGTATCCCCCGAGTAGTTAGTCGAATCGTAGGTTCGAGTGAGTACTCTTAGTTGTGTAGCCGAAGAATTGTAATTGTTGCTAGTATAGCTTTTGATGACATCAGTGCTGACGATCGGTGACCTCAAGCGTCTGCGACGCCAGAGATGACGTGACTGGATGAACATGGGTCCCACCTTCTGACCTTGAGTTGACCGGTCATGCGCGGCGTAGAGATAATTACGGTGTCGCCTCGATTTCCGCGCGTAGTGGACGACGTGTGAGCGACGGTTCGCTGCTGTACTGACACGTGGACGGCCAGATCTTGATGTTGTCTCTAGGTCTTCCCGATGGACGGTCGTCGTGCATCGTACTCGTCCTTATAATCATTGGGGGAAAAGTTAGTTTGTTTTCACTGCAGCCATTCTTGTTTCATTGCTCCCATCTTCTCTGAGCTTTCTCGCTGCGCGCTGGAATTTCCTCGAGCGTTTCCTTCCTTGATTCCGCGTGCTCACCGGCGCCGCCGCCGTACTGTGATGGGGAAGCCCAAGAAGTCCTCCTCTGCGGTTGGCACCAGTGCTGCCGCTGGTGGTAAGAAGGGTTCCGCCGCGACCCGTGTCACCGACGGTGGCTGGCGGCGATTGGAGGCGTGTGAGAGTGATCTCCGCAAGCTCCGTGAACGGGGCCCGATCCCGCAGGATAGGGAGGCCGTCAAACTTCCCGGCAACGAGGTAATTCCCCGTCCACCCGTTGGGTTTTGGGTTATGTTCGTCGCCTTTGTCCTTCGGGGCTTTTCCTTCCCAGTCCACGATTTTCTTCGTGGATTGCTTTTCCTTTATGTATCGAGCCGCACTTTGGCCTCTTCCGGAAACTCTATTCCGTGAAGAGGCAATCTGGCTCCGATGGTGTTTATCCCATTGGGGGTTGCATCATTTCCCTCAAATATAATCTTATTTTCTTCTCCTTTTCTATGTCCGAATCTGTCTAGTACTGGCGGAGGCGATGGTTTTACATCCGTGACTCCACGGTGGCTGGGCAGGAATTTGGACTTGCTCCTTTCGACCCCTCCTAGAAAATCGAGCCAAAAAGGTCCTGGAAGAACCAGATCTTGGATGGCGAGGTGGCGGAGATTGAGGGGCTCTATCGTCGGGTGGAGGATCTTCAGCTGATTCCAGACAAGGAGGTGAACAGTGTGGATATCATCCGCACTTTTCTCAAACGTCGGGTGCAGCCGCTCCAGGCGAGGGCGCACCCAATGTTCCTTTATTCTGGTCGCCGTGATCCGACTAGGGTTTCGGCTGAGGAATTCTCCAAGGGGGATCTTGACGGGGTCCTTCGTCCGCTGCTGAAATACAAGGCTGGAGAGGATATCCCGGGGAAGTCGTTGACTTCTCCGTTCTCCGCTTCTCGTCCGGTTCCGCAGTTGTAGATCTGGGACGTGCGCATAGCGCTATTTTCGACTGTGTTTTCCTTGCATCATTTTGTGCTGAAAATTTGTTTCCTTTTTGTGCAGGAATTCAAGGGGCATGTCGCCTCCATTGCCCGAATTGTTCCCGGATGCACCGGACAATGAGGTAGTGGAGTCCATGTCCGAACTTCCATCAGCGCGATCGCCGACCGAAGAGTCCATCGAGTCGAGCGAGGATCACACTCGCAAGAGGACACGGAGCTCCAGTGAATCGTCAGATGCTTCGACTCCGCCAACGCCTAGGAACCCGTTGTGCCTTGAGCGTCACAGTGGGGGTCATGGGGGATCTTCCTCTCCTATTCCGGCCGTGCCCGTGCGGGCTGTGGCACCGCACCCGCCGGCGAAGCGGAAGAAGGAAGAGAAGAAGGAAGAGAAGAAAGAGGAGAAGAAGGGCAGGAGAACCCCGTCTGTCTTCGACTTGAGCGATCTCGACTCGTAAGTTTACTTCGGTTGCTCTTTGCTTTCTCTTGTCTGTTTGCTTTGTACTTAGATGACTTTTTCTTTTGTAGCCATTCCACCGACGGTTCCTTCAGCGATGGCGCTCGGGAGATGGTGGGGGAGTCGAAGGTTGTTCCTCCTCCTCCTCATACGGTGGCCACCTCTGAGGGTGCTGCTCCGAACCCTTCTTTGCAGGAGGTTCGGGTGGTTGTCCCCCAGAAGACTACGGCTGGACCTTCAGAGTCGCCGTCTAATCACGTAAGTTTCTTTCTTCTTGCCGCGGGAGGAGCCCCCGGGCGTTTTTCGGGTGATCTGCTGATCGCTTTTTGTTTGCTTCTTGTATCGGGGGGAGCCCCGAGTATTTGTAGGAAGATCTGCTGATCGTTTTTTCTTTGAGTCTCGGGGGGAGCCCCCGAGCGCTTTTCGTATGTGTAACTTGATTTGATCATTCTTTGGGCGTAGCCCCCGAGCCTTTATTTGACGGGTAGTATCTTTTGCAGCCTTTTGTGCACGGCGCCAACCAGTTGGTGCAGCAGCACCTAGCGTTGGAAGCCAGCTTCAAACAGCTTCAAGGTGTGTACATGAGTTGATCTTTTTGCTTCCTCTTCTATTTCTTGTCCTGCAATCTGATAAGTGTTTTGCTGATTGCAGAGGACAACAATACCACCCTCCGTGAGCTTGATGCTCTCAAAAAGAGCCTCGGGCGAGCGGAGAAGAAGGTCGAGGACGTCGTTGCTACAAAAGGGCGCCTCGAGCAAGAGCTGGCCAACGCAGCTGCGGCCAAAGAGCGCCTGCAGCAGGAAGCGACGGACCGCGTGGAGCAGCTTGCCACTGCCACGGCTTCGCGCGAGAAAGAGATAGCCGGCAAGCTGATGGAGGATGCTAAGGCTATTTCGGGTGAGTTGCTTCATCTTCCCTTTTCGGCTTCCTTGTCTTTCCTTGCTGTGCTTTTATTTATGCTGCTTCTTTTGTTTCTTTAGATGCCGCGGGCATCGAGTTTGATCACGGTGCTCTAGAGCACGGGAGTGCTCTGGATGATGCTGCTGCGGCGGTCGAAGACCGCTGCAGTACCGTGGTCGGCTCGCTTGCCAAAGCCAAGGAGGTTCTCGGGCGCTTCTACAAGGAGCTCGTCCCCAAGGGCGTCACCCTCGAGGATGTCGATGCCTTGGCGGATGCGTTCTCAGCCGAAGCGCCTGCGGCGTACAAGCGCAAGCAGAAAGGCATTGGCGCGTCCGTCGGGCTGGCGATGGGCCTGGTGTCTAGAGAGGAGCTGGATCTTCATCAGGTCACCTCCCGGATGCCGACGGCTGCTGACGGATCCGAGGTAGCCTTCGCCCTCTATGCTGCTCGCTGTAAGCGTTATGGGCCGAAGTTGATTGACTTGCTGGCTGAGTACGCGTTGAGGCAGCAGGGAGAGGCCAAGGGGAGGCAATCCGGCTTCGAGGCTACTCAGGATGCAGCTTCTTAGGCCTTGTAGTTGTAGGATAGCTTTTGTTTCCTTTATTGTAATTATGTCTATGAACGATCCTTGTGCCACGAAGTGGCTTTTTGCTGCACATAATGAATTTCCGAGTTCTGTGCTCCTTCGTCTGCTCGTTCATATCCTTTTCTTTTACTCTAGGGGCCTTCGGGTGATGATCCCGTTGACACTTCGTCTGCACCACAGCTGCGGCCATCCCTGGATGGTGCGTCGCAGCTTGTGTTTCTTAGAGACCGCATCCGTGGCCTTGAGAAAGAGTTGCTTGGGGTGCGTGGCCACGCCGATGTTTGGAAATCGAAGGCGGAGCGAGGCGCTGCCAGAGAGGAGTACTTGATGGCGGAGTTGCGTCGTTTGTCCGAACAACTTCAGTGTGAGTTTTTCGAGCTGCTGCTCATTGTTTCGGATGCGCCTGTTGGCCTTTCATCTTACTTTTTGCGAGTATTGCAGGTGCTAACCTTGCTCCAAGGGAGGAAAAGGAGCATGTTGCTGTTCGGATCAACTGCTTGACCCAGCAGGACATGGAGGCCGGCGGGTTCTTCTGGATGGACCGTGATCGTGCCATGGTCCTTGCGACGGTGCAGGATCGTGTCCACCAGGTATCACGGGTGCTCCGTCAGGTGAAGTCTTCGTCGGCGTCGGTTCTGCATGTGATGTTTCCGCTGGACGAGGCGCCGTCGACTCTCTCTAGCCTGCTGGCAAAGTTTCGAAATGTGCATCGTGTCAGGGAACTGGTGCGTCATCAGCTTGTCGCGGGGGTGAAGGCCGCGCTCTCCCTTGTGCGGTTACATCGTCCTAATGTAGATCTGTCTGTTGTAGCGGCTGGGCCGCCTCTTCGGCCGGATGGTGGCGAGTGGGATATGCGTCCGCATTATGCGGCTGTAAGGCAGTATGCCGAACAAATTGTAGATCTGTTTGAGCAACGTGCGCAGGTTATTCTTCAGAATAGGTAGGACCTGTAAAAAAGATAGTTGTAAAATTTGTATATATTTGACTGGGCGTGTTGTGCCTTCTTGTAAAGGTTTTGTTGTTGTTTAGCACGCAATGCTTTGTTTGTATATGTGCCCTTTTCGTTAGCCTGACGTGGTCAGCTACTCAGGTGTACACGCGTTATCCTCAGTCGACGAAGTCGTGAGGTGGGGGGAGCCCTCGAGTGTGTTGTAACATGGAGTAAAATGCGGACAATAGACAAAATTTTGGGGCGATACACTTAGCTTTATTCATATCGTAATGGAGGAGGTACATTATGCGGTTGAGTAGCCTTGGCTAAATAGCCTTATTGAAAGTAAAAGGAGGGGGGTAGATAGGGGTAGAAGCGTCACAATTGTGCGACGTTCCACGGGTTGGAGTATGCGACTCCAGACCCCACGTGCTTGAGGCGATAGGCGCCACCTAGGATGACTTCGGTGACGATGTAGGGTCCTTCCCATGGTGACTTGAATTTCTTCGGTCGCTCTTGCTTGAGTCGCAAGACTAGGTCTCCTTCGACGAAGGACCTTGGGCGCAGCCGTCGGCTTTGGTAGTTGCGGAGACTCTGTTGGTACACCACTGATCGAGCTGCTGCTATATCACGCGCCTCATTGAGTGTATCGATGGCGTCTTCGAGTGCGGCTGTCGATTCGGCTTCGCTGTAAGCGACGACCCGTGGGGCCTTGTGGCGTACCTCTGCTGGTAGCACGGCTTCGGCTCCGTGCACCATGAAGAAGGGCGTGTAGCCAGTTGAGCTATTTGGTGTCGTGCGCAGGCTCCACAGGACCGAGGGTAGCTCTTGTGTCAAGGCTCCTGCGAGTCGCTCGAGTGGGCTCATTAGGCGCTTCTTGATGCCAGCGCTGACAAGGCCGTTGGCCTTCTCGTCCTGCCCGTTCGTTTGCGGGTGCGCCATGGAGGCGTATGTGATGTTGATTCCGAGGTCTTCGCAGAAGTCCTGGAATTCTTTGGAGATGAAGTTTGACCTATTGTCGTTGATGATGTTGTGCGGCACACCGAACCTGTAGATAATGGATTCGAAGAACTTGACGGCCGTTTTTCCTTTTTGGTTGGTGACGGGCATGGCCTCAATCCACTTGGTGAATTTGTCGACTGCGACCAGGAGGTAGACGTGACCTCCTTTCGAGGACCTTGGCAGTTTGTCGATCATGTCGAGGCCCCACTGGGCGAAGGGCCAGGCGAAAGGTATGCGCCTGAGCTCTGATCCGTGTGCGTGCGGTTTGTCGGCGAACCTTTGGCACCCGTTGCATCTTCGGACGATTTCCTTGGCATCGTTCATGGCCGTTGGCCAGTAGAATCCAGCTCATAGAGATTTGGCGACGAGGGAGCGGCTGCCCGCATGATGGCCGCAGATGCCCCCGTGGATGTCTTGGAGTATAATTTTGCCGGCACCGATGGTGACGCACCTTTTTAGTACACCCGAAATGCTGCGCTTGTACAGCTCGCCGTTAATGATGGTGAAGGCCTTGGACCGGCGAGATATGTGCCGAGCATCTGCCGGGCTATCAGGCAGTTCTCCATCTATCAAGTACCAAAGGTATGGCCGCGTCCAAGTCTCTTCGACTGCCATGACCTACATCAGGTTGACCGCAGCGACCTCTGTGTCGAGTTTTTCGGGTCCTTATCCTTCGGGTAGTGCATCCCCTGAGTGTTCTGCTTCTTAGGGTGATCCCTTGGGGAATTTACTTTTGATGGACGGCACGCAGATCTGTTCGAGGAACACACCTGGTGGCACCCGTGCGCAGGTGGAGCCGATGTTGGCGAGTCTGTCGGTCTCTTCGTTGCTTTTTCTTCCAACGTGCCGAAGCTCGCAGCCGTCAAAGTCTCCTTCGAGTGCGTTGTAGAGTGCGCGGTACACGATCATGTTGGCGGCGTGCGCGTTGCACTCATTCATCGTCTGCTGGACGACGAGGTTGGAGTCACCGTAGATAACGAGGCGCGTTGCGCCGCAGATCTTGGCCATCAGCATGTGGTGGATGAGCGCCTTGTATTCGGCTTCATTGTTGGAGGCTCGAAACTTCATCCGGAGGACATACTTCATCTTGTCGCCCTACGGGGAGGTTAGTATGACCCTGGCTCCTGCTCCGGCCTCGCGCTTGGAGCCGTCGAAGTGCATTGTCCATGACTGTGTCATGTTTGGGGTGTCTGGCAGCTGCAGTTCCATCCAATGTACGGGGAAGTCCGGGAGGACCTGAGACTTGATCGTGTGGCGCTTCTCATAGACGATGTCTAGAGGTGACAGCTCGATGCCCCACAGGGCCATGCGTCCTGTGTCCTCCGGATTGTTCAGGATGTTGTTCAGGGGTGCTTCGTTGATGACCATCACCTGGTGCTCCTGGAAGTAGTGGCTCAGCCGACGAGCCGTCATGAACATGTCGTAGGCGAGTTTCTGGTAGTGAGGGTACCTCTGCTTTGTCGGCGTCAATACCTCGCTGAGGTAGTAGATTGGGCGTTGGACCCCATGGGTCTTGCCTTCTTTGGGTCGCTCGACCACCAGTACGGTGCTTACCACCTGGTGTGTGGCTGCTATGTACAGCAGTAAAGGCTCGCGCTCCTTTGGCGTGACCAGGACCGGCGAGGTAGAGAGCAGCCACTTTAGATCTTCGAATGCATCGTCCGCTTCAGGCGTCCACTCGAATTTGTCTGCTTTGCGTAGCAGCTGGTAGAACGGCAGAGCCTTTTCGCCCATGCGGCTGATGAACCTGCTCAATGGCGCGATTCGCCCGGCAAGCTGCTGGATGCCCTTGAGGTTCTTCGGTTTTTCCATGGCCATTATGGCCCAGATTTTCTTCGGATTCGCCTCGATTCCTCGCTAGGAGATGAAGTAGCCGAGTAGCTGGCTAGATGGGACGCCGAAGGCGCACTTTTCAGGGTTGAGCTTGATCTTGTAGCGGTCAAGATTATCAAACGTCTCGCGGAGATCCTCGATGAGAGTCTTTGCCTCCCTTGTTTTGATGACTATGTCGTCGACATAGACTTGGATATTGTGGCCGATCTGGTCCTTCAGGCATGCCTGCATGCACCGCTGGTACGTAGCACCTACGTTCTTCAGCCCGAAAGGCATTGTGTTGTAGCAGAATACTCCGAACGGCGTAATGAACACCGTTTTTTCTTGATCTTTGACCTTCAGTCGAATCTGGTTGTAGCCTGAGTAGGCGTCGAGGAAGGAGAGCTTCTCGCATCCTGTAGTCGAATCGATTATCTGATCGATCCGAGGGAGAGGGAAATGATCCTTCGGGCAGTGCTTGTTCAGCGATGTGAAGTCCGCGCACATCCGCAGGATGTCCGTGTCCTTTTTGGGGGACATCACGGTGTTGGCGAGCCACTCGCTCTCCTTGATCTCCCTGATGAAGTTTGCATCGAGTAGTCTGTTGACTTTGACTCCTATGGCTTCGGCCCGAGGTTCGGACAGTCGTCGGATGGACTGTTTGACGGGCTTTGTGTTTGGAAAGACGTTTAGTGCGTGCTCAGCGAATTCCCTGGGAACTCCTGGCATGTCCGCAGGACACCAGGCGAAGATTTCCCAGCGCTCACGGAGGAATTCGACGAGCGCGCTTTCCTATGCGGGGCTGAGATCGTTGGCAATCAGCTCCGTCTTGGAGGCGTCCGTTGGGTGGACTTGCACCTTCTTTGTGTTGATGGTGGAGTCGAAGGACATGTCTGGTGCGTTCTGTCTTGCGACTGTGGTGCCCCTTTGTCTTGTCCGTCACCTCGCGGAGCCTTACGAGCTCCTCCTGCATGCCGAATGACTGGGAGATTCTGTTGAAGTCCCTATCGCAGTGGTCCGATCGGGTGAAGCTCCCGTGGACCGTGATGACGCCCCTAGGTCCTGGTATCTTCAGTAGCAGGTACGCGTAGTGCGGTACTGCCAGGAATCGTGCGAATGCCACGCGCCCGAGGATGGCATGGTATTGTGATGGCCAGTCCATCACTTCGAACTCGAGTCGCTCGCATCGGA
Source organism: Avena sativa (assembly GCA_916181665.1). Classification (NCBI taxonomy): domain Eukaryota; kingdom Viridiplantae; phylum Streptophyta; class Magnoliopsida; order Poales; family Poaceae; genus Avena; species Avena sativa. The sequence continues at coordinate 439,595,466 of OV702293.1, read as the reverse complement.
AGTTATCCGGCTTGCCGAAGATGACGTCGAGCAATATCTTTCCTAGGGGGAATATTCCCTTTCCTAGGACGATGCCATGGAACGTTGTGTCGGACTGTTCCAGGCTGCACAGCGGGATCCGCATTGCTGCTAGGGTGCTAGCGAACATCAGGTTGATGCCGCTGCCGCCGTCCATGAAGACGCGGATCATGTCGAACCCTCTGATCTGCGCCTCAAGCACCAGAGCAGCATGACCTGGGCGAGGGACTTGGCAAGGGTGATCCAAACGGCTGAACATGATGCAGGACTCCGATCCGCTGAGGTACTCAGGGATGGCGGGTGGGGCTGTCACGACCAGATTGATCTGACGAGTGATTTTCTTCTGCACCCTGTTTGTTGGGCGCCCTTTTTGGATCATCAGTGATCCTTTCGGCGCGGGGTACCCGTGCCCACCGTTATTCTGCGCGGGTGCGATTGGGTGGTTCGGGCCTCCCGCAGGTGGTGGTGGAGGAGCTCCATGTGCGATCTCGCCTGGTGCGAGTGCGTTCCCGTATTCAGGGTTCGGGGCTTGCTGCCTCATCTGGGCCATGCTCTCGCTGAGTTTCTGGAACTCACGGCAGTCCTTGAGCATGTGAGTTGCTTTCTTCTTACCATCCCGCTTGTCGAAGTAGAAGTGGATGGTGCATGGACCCGACAGTTTTTCGTATGCTGAGGGTCCGTCGTCGCGGCCGTGACGCTGCCATGACTGCGTTGGGCGTCCTCCGTCGCGGAAGTTGCTGCCATGACTGCGTTGGGCGTCCTCCGTCGCGGAAGTTGCTGCCATGACTGCGTTGGGCGTCCTCCGTCGCGGAAGTTGCTTCCGCGGTATCCGCCGCTGTTGCGGTTGCCGTTGCTGCGGCGGTCGGCGTAGCCAGCCGCGACCATGTCAGGTCCATCGCGATCGTCATAGACGCGCGATCTTCTCTTACTACGGCGTTCACGTCGCCGGCCGTAGTCTTCTTCCTCCCTCGAGTGCACTCGGTGGACGGAGTCCTCACCGTCGGCCTACTTATTGGCGATGTCCATGAGGTGGTCAAGTGTCTTGGGCTTGACGCGCCCAAGTTCTTCCTTGAAGTCCTGGCGTTTGACGCCGTCTTTGAAGGCATCGATAGCTCTCTCCTCGGAGATGTGCGCCGCGGAATTCTTGGTGTTGGACCAGCGCAGTATGTACGAGCGAATGGATTCGCATGTTCGTTGGGTGCAGGACCATAGCTTCTCGATCGATGCTGGCCTCTTGCTGGTTCCCTTGAAGTTTCGAATGAAACTGTATGCCAGTTCCTCCCGACTTCGGATGGATCCCGATGATGGGCTGCTGAGCCAGATTTGGGCTGCGCCTGTCAGCTGCAGCTGGAGGCATTGCAGGGCGGTGTCCTTGTTCCCGCCGTGTAGCTTGACGGACGACAGGTGGTCACTGAGCCACACCTTGGGGTCCTGTGTACCGTCAAACTTCGGAGTATCCGAAGGAAGCTTGAAATTCCGCGACATTCGTGTCCGTCGAACAGATCTGCTGAAGCATCGGGCTCCGCAGAGTTCTCCTTCGTCTTCGTCCATCTCTGATTCAGACGAGCATGTGCGCTTGGCGGCGCTTTGTCGATTTTGCGCTGGGTAAGCTCGCTTCGGGCGTCGTAATCGCGGCTGCGATTGCAAGAGCTCTTGTGCCTTCGAGGAAGGTCGTGCTCTTCATCTTCTTCTTTGGCTCTGCAGGAGCTTCTCCGTGGAGCGCAGCTCCAACGATTCCGAGTCCGGTAAGCACGGACTTGTGCATGGCCCTTTTCGGGTCCCCCTCCGGAGGTGGGTGGGATGCGAGGTACGCAGTGGCTGCCATGATCGAAGCTTGCGGCGTTTTCGGGATGACGTTGCCGTCGTCATCCATCTGCATGAAGGACGCGTTGAGGGCCCGGGTCACTTCGCGACGCTCCATGGGGTCCATGTTCTCCGTCCGAGAACGGTGCTTGTTGCCATGGTTGCCGTGCGAGCTGCAGCCAATGCCCATGGCGGAGAGCGCAGCTCGTCGCGCATTGGACTCCGAGGCTGCTTGCTTGCGTTTGTCAAGCACCTCCTGCATCTTGACATGCTTCTTGTGCTCTTTGATTAGGAGCATGTGGTATGCCATCAGCAGGTCCCGTGAAGCATCCGCGGGCAGGATCTTGTTGCCTGCCACGGCTTCTCGTGCTTGAGCCCATCCTTCCTCGCAGAGGCGGATGACCCGATCGGTGTCGTCCCCGTTGGGTGGGGGGACTGGCTTCTTCTGTTCCCACCGTTACTACCCTGCGGGTGAGTTGGCGGGTTGGGCGCGTGATGTTCCGCGTCGCTCTGGATGACTACGGCGCGTTGGTAGCTCTCATAGGCTGGATCACTGATGTCGCAGCTTTCGGATCCAGAACCGTAGGTCCCTTCCTCCGATGGTGGTTCGCACAGATCTGAGTTGCAGCTGCTGCTGTCATAGTACTCATTTGTCGATGGCGATGTGCGTAGCACGGGGTGTGGAGCCCATGAAGAGGGCCTGATCGATGGCAGGGGCACCCGCTCTGGGAGGCGGAGGGTGCCGGTTTGCCCCACCTGGAAGCAGAAGCTCCCGAACAGGATCTCGAGTCCTTCGCCAACGGGCTGGAAGTCCTTCATGGTGGCCGGTGAGTGGCCGGTGAAGTCGAAGGCGCCGAAGAGGAGATGACTCTCCGTCGCCGTGGAGTTGTAGATCGCTCCGGTTAGAACCGTCACGATCGCACAATCAGCGTCCCAGTTCCCACAGACGGCGCCAATTAACGAGGTTTAATCTCGTCAATACCCATTGTCATGGACTTGGGTTTTGGAGAAGATGAGGATGCTGGAGATCGCGGAACGGTTAGCAAACAAGCAACACGGGGACACGAGGTTTACCCAGGTTCAGGCCCCCGGAGGGAAAACCCTACTCCTGCTTGTCTGCTCTTGATTACAGCGGAACCGAAGGTTACAGGGGTGCGCAGATGCAATCTGGCGTGGAGGTGTGTATGCGGTGGTATGAAGTGCCCTCCTCGTTGTGTCCTCCTAGCCTTTATATAGAGATAGGCAGGTCCCAGGCACAGATCGAGTCGGTTACAGGTTTTAGGGTTTACCCCTCTGAATTTTCTATCTACTCTAGTCTTGCTCTCCAAGGATCCGAAGACGTCATGGGCCCTGGCCACCCGAAAATCTTCATGGGCTGGCGCATGTTTGCTGTGGGCCTTCCTTGGGCTAGACCAGGTATGCTAAGGTCGTGTACCCGTAGGGTATAACCATGTCACTGACTTTTCGATTAGATAGAAGAAGAAATTTGTTTATATACCCGTATAATCCCTGGAACTACTCGGGGTTAAGAAAGTTCTCGGTTTTAGCTTGATTCAAAGCCAGGTGTCACTGTTTTATGTTGTCAAAAGCAAAGCGTTACCCGTCAATTAACATTAGGTGCGTGCCTGTAAAGATTCGTTGATTTATCTCCTTCTATGCATTAGTACATAGAACGTAGACCATGCAACTATAGTTTTAAAAACCGGACCGGTTCGATGGTTTAACCAGAAAAAACCTGAACCGATAGACTCATCGGTTTTTTAAAAGGCACTGGTCCAAACAGAAAAAAACCCGGAAAAAAAGATATTTACTAAAGGAATCAAACTCGTAAACCTTATGCTAGGAATAAATAGCAACACGTAAAGCCCAATACCATTTGAACACGCCATGTTTTTGTGATTACATATTGAAATATACAGTATATATCTCTTGTATGGTCATTTTGTTCCAAAATTTTCTTAAATTTTGATGAAAAATAATGGTTTTTTGTCGCCATCGAACCAAATGAACCGGTGGTCTGACCAGCAAACTAGTGAACCCAGTCGCCTCGCTGGTTCATTGACCGGTCCGGTTTTTAAAACTATGCCGCTCTCATGGTGACTTTAATTCTTTGTGACTGGTAATAGGTGACGACAGGATTCCATACAACAAAGGCGAAATGACGGTCTCTGAAGGGGGTGGGAGGTTGTTTTCCAGGGGATGCAAACAAAGTTGATAGATCAGTCATGGGTCCACCCCCTGATAGAAAGTGTCTTAGATGAAGGATTCTTCCATGGAGGAGCAGCCAAGCGAAGAACTTGCATTCAGATTCCACACGCACTTTCTAGATTTTTGATGTGACAAACTTTTTGTGAGAGCCCTTGGCGAGCTGAATGGAGTAAGCCAAAGTGGATGAGGAAACCCTACTAATGTTCCTCTAGGTTTGTCGGAGTAAAGGTAGTCTGGCTAACCAAGTTCCATTTGGTTTCCATAAGTTGACTAGGGTTACACCAGAGGGCCAACTCCCGAATTCAATTGTCATTCTCCAATCCGTCATAAGGGTGCATTGCTTCCTGCTGGCAATCTTGAAAAGCTTCGACGCAAGAAGACAGAGATTGTGTGCCACAAAAGGGCCTTACACCTATCCCCCAGGGTGGTGATCAGCTCCATATCCGAGTTGCCGCACGTGATCTAGGAGTAAACCCAAGGGGCACTCTAGGAGTCTGGGTCGATCCAGTGGTACCAACAGGGGCGGATCCAGGATTTGACCATAGGGGGGGCGAAGACGATGATGAGCGAGCAATCGGGCATTACAAAAAAATATACATCAATTAGATCATGAATATCAAATATATGTTAAAAAGAGTTTGTATCTTTACCGGTCAGCGACGGAGGCAGGGTTTTCATAACGGTTATTCAAGATTTAAGAAATCGGCATATAACAATATAAGTAAAGGGAATATGCCCTGAGAGGCAATAATAAAGTGTTTATTATGTATATTCCAAGTATATGATAGATGTTTATTTTGCATGCTATAATTGTATTAATACGGAAACATTAATACATGTGTGTTTAATAAACAAACAGAAAGTTCCTAGTTATGCCTCTCTCATAAACTAGCTCGTTGATTAACAAGATGATCAAGGTTTCCTGATCATGGACATTGGATGTTGTTAATAACGAGATCACAACATTAGTATAATGGTGTGATGAACATTCATCCGAAGTATAGCACTACGATCAAAGTCATTGAGTTTATATTGCTACAACAACTTACGAAGTAATCCTAATCCTTAGACCATGAGATCATGTCAATCACTAACACCGGAAGAGTTTCTTGATAACATCAGACATCACACCGTAACAGGGTGATTATAAAGATGGGTTCAGAACTAATAAAGTGTTATGTTGAGGCCCATGGATCGAGAGTGGAATTTGTTTATTCCGATGACGGATAGATATACTCTGGGCCCTCTCGGTGATATCACATTGGTTAGCTTGCAAGCAAGTGATTTAATCACTAGAATGTTATATCACGGGAACAAGAAAACAGTGCATGTTAGTAACGAGATCAAACTAGGTATGGAGATACCGATGATCGAATCTCGGACATGTAATATATCACGAAACAAAGGGAATAAGATACTAGCATAAAAGGTTCCGAGGATCACAAGAAAGTCATCGTTGAATGTGTGGGAGTCAGTATGGGTCTCCAGATCCCGCTTCTGATTATTGATCCGAGAGGGGTCTCAATCATGTCCGCATTATTCACGAACCGTAGAGTGACACACTTAAGAGACACCGACATCCAATTGGAGCAAAAGTTTCATGCCGAAAAGAATAACAAGCGCAGGAATTTATTTCACTAGATACCAAAACAGGTTTTCGGGTGAAATTGCATAAAGTGGTTATGCATGTGAAATAGAATTCGAGCAAGGGGTTATATGTGAATGTTTGTCATTAAAGTAATTGACAAAATTCTGAATAAATAAAAGAGTTTTATTTAATGAGAGTTTGCATTAAATTTGGTGGAAATTTAATTGCAAGTTTGAGTGGGATTTTGAGTGGAGGGAAATGAAGAGGTTTTTGTGAGTGGAGTGTCCACCCACATGAATGAAGGAGGGGAGGGGGTAGCCCCCATGTCCGGCGGACACCCCCTTGGGTGCCCCCCTCCTCCTATAAAAGGCACCCCTCTCCCTCTCTCTCACTCACACCTCCTCGTGAAGGATCTCTATCCCCTCTAGAATTTATCCCCCATGGTCTCGGACTAGTGAGATACATGTTCCCGGTGGCTATTCGGCAAGAAAGAGTTGTGCTTCCGCTGCATCGCTGGAGCGAGGAGGTGGAGGTTGCTCGGTGCCTCGGACGTGTGTGCGAGCACGGATGCGCTGCTGATTTGCGGCGCTGGGACTTCCTCTCGATCTTGAGATCGGCAAGAGATCGTCTACATCAACCACGAGTTTAACTCGCTAAGCTTTGTCGGTCTTCAAGGGTATGTTCTCTATGGATATACATCCGCCCGTTGTTTGTATCTAGTAGATAGATCTTGGTACATAGTTGTTCCCATCGTAGGAAAATTTTTGTTTTCTATGCTGCAAACCCTACAGTGGTATCAGAGCCGGATCTACGTGTAGATGCTTTACACAGGTAGTACACATATGAGTATGTGGGCAATGATGATCATGTTGTTGCTCATTAGTTGTAATTTTGGATATTGGTGGCATAGTGGGATGAAGCGGCCCGGACAAACTTTACATGTCATCGCACATGAGACCTGTTCCACGCTTGACATGCAACTAGTTTGCATAAGTGGCTAGCAGGTGTCTGTCTCTCCTACTATAGTCAATATCTATTTTGTAACGAGTTGCCAACAATTTGGTTATCCTCGTTGTGGTTCATGTTCGTAGGTATGAACGGTTCTATCTTCGAAAGCCCTAAGCCACGTAAAATTTGCAATGGATAAATTAGAGGCATCTAGTTTAGATTGTTGCTGGGCTAGTGTGATGATATGGTGATGTTGTAAGTAGAAGTATAAGATGATACTCTTACAACACACATAATGTGATAGTTCCATAGACCTTGGCCTTACACATAAATGTATGATAGTGATCATACCACGATGCACATGATAGAGATCATATGCGGGAACCATATCATTCCACTAATAAACATGTGATGTTTGATAGCATCTTATATTGCTTGTTTGGCATTTTATTAGCATAATAAGATGATCCCTCATTTAAATATCAAGATAAGAATGTGTTCTTCCTTTAGTATCCACCGATTATGTTTTTGTCGCTCCAAGACATCACGTGATGATCAGGTGTTCTTGGATCCATGACCACATTTCGGGTGTAAGACAGTTACACGCGCGAATACTAAGGTTCTTACTTGGCGAGCCTAGCATGTACATACATGACCTCGGAACACGGACCAAAAGGTTAAGCATGAGTCATATAGTAGATATGATGCCCATTTGATGCTCGCCTTTGAAGCTACACCGAGTCACGTGATGATCGGACTTGGTGTAGTGGATTTGGTTCATGTAATCACCAAAAAGACATGAGGGATGTCGTTTTTGAGTGGGAGTTCATTCGTAATGTGGATTAGTTGAACTCAATCAATCATAAACTTAGTCTAAACTTTACAAATTCTGTTGTAGATGGCACCACCTGCTTTTAATTTCAATGTGTTCATGGAGAAAGAGAAACTTGCAACGAACGGTAGCAAATTTACCGAATGGGCCATGAATTTGAGGATTCTCCTCTCTGCTGCACAAAAGCAATATGTGCTAGAAGAGCCGCTAGGCCCCCCACCTTTTGAGGATGCCCCTGACGAGGAGAAGAATGTCTGTCAGACTCGTCAGGAGGACCACAACTTAGTTCATTGCAGCATATTGTATGGGCTAGAGCCGGAACTTCGAAAGCGGTTCGAAAACAGCAATGCATTTGATACAATGGGTGAGTTGAAAATGATTTTCGACACACATGCTGTTGTAGAGAGATACAATTCTTCAGAAAAGTTCTTTAGCTGCATGATGGAAGAGCACAGCTCCGTTAGTGAGCATGTACTCAAGATGTCGGGTTACGCCGATAAGCTTGTGTCCTTGGGAATATCGATTCCCATTGACTTAGGCATCCATCATGTTCTGTAGTCTCTGCCACCTAGCTATAAGAGCTTTGTGATGAACTATAATATGCAAGGCATGAAGAAGTCTCTCCCCGAGCTTCTGCCAATGCTTAAAACTGCAGAAGTGGAGATCAAAAAGGAACATCAAGTGTTGATGATCAATAGGAACACTGGTTTCAAGAAAGATAAGAAGGGAAAATGGAAGGGAAGTAAGGGCGGCAAGCCGGTTGCCGTGCCTGAAAAGAAACCCCAAGTTGGACCTAAGTATGATACCGAGTGCTACTATTGTAAGTGTCGTGGTATTGCGGACGAGTACGCCATGGAGGGGTCCTCACAGTGCGTGTTTAGAGACGTGGGGGAAGGCGGTCGGTTGACGGGTACTAGGTAACACAGCTTACCCAGGTTCAGATCCCACGACGGTGGTGGAATCTTACTCTTGCTATAAATCACTATAAGGGCAATACGCCGAGTTACAGGGATTGGTTTGCTGTGCGAGGTTGTATGAAGTTGTAAGTTATCATGCCCTAAAGGCTCCCATAGGCCCGACTTATATAGTCGCCAGGTCCTAGGGTTACAGGGAAAAAGTCCTAGCCAGACAGGCTATAGATTCCTACACCATCTATTACTAGTCTTGTGTGTCTTGTACTCCAAGGCTCCGGGTACGTCGGTGACTTCAACCGTATCCTTCCTTTATCCGGCATGGGTCTCCCTTCTGGATCCATCTAACTGGGCCGCCCAGCAAGCCATGGGCCATGCTACCAACTATGGGCCACCCGGGTTATCAGGATAGGAGACATGCTATGAGGATACCCATATAGCATATCCCCAACAGTAGCCCCTGGAGAACTCCGAGATCTTGCGCCGTCTTGCCTCTTCACGCGAAACACTCCGCCTAGATGGATGTCGGCAAATCGTCAAGCAATATCTTGTAGTCCTCCCAAAGAACCCTGCAAGGTTTTCTCCGTATTCAATATGTAAGTCGGAGAAATGATGAATCTTTCATTGTACTCTTCCATAGCCGGACTGGATCCATCCATGCCGGAATCTTCTGATGTGGCGGCTCATCTACCTATGTCAGCTAGGGCGACGTAGGCGTAGGTCAGCGATGCCTCGTAACTCACACATGCAGAGAACGCAATCATGTCCGATTTTCCCGTGCGAGCGATACGAACCGTTGGCGGCGACGTTTGGGACGTGGCGAAATTTCCGCGCACGTTCGCACACACGTCGTCTACGCAGCAACCGTCCGATCAAGCTGCACAAATCTTGATGCTGGAGATCATAAATAGTAACTGCGATGGAATTTTTACTTTTCACCTCATTCTCTCCTCGCATCGTCTTCTTCCTCTAGTGAGCGCCCCCTCGATCTCTCAGCGCAATCTTCACGAGAAACCCTAGCTCCAATTCTCGCCAGTAACCTCCAAACCCACACAATGGCCAGTAGCAGCTCTTCTCCCTCGATGGCGGCGTCGGGCGAAGCTGCGGCGAAGCCGGCGAGCTCCGTCATCGTGCCCCCAGAGGGTCTAGTTATCCCCGTATCGGTGGTGGTTGAGTCCACCGGCGGCGACCATAATCCAGCGGCGCTGGAGCTACTGGAGGAGGAGGTCGACTCCCACAAAGGCGATTGGCGTGGTTCAAACATCACGGACCGCGATATCAAGGAGCTGATCGCCGAGGGCTACCTCCCTGCGACGGAGGGGTTCGCTTGGCGGGCGGCGCCGGCTGGCGAGGTGACACCTTCTCCCCAAGCCGGAGAAAATGTGTACCTCAAATCCCAATTGGTACGCGGCGTCTCCCTGCCCATCTCTAACTTCTTCCTTTCCGTCTTGAACCACTATCGAGTCCATCCCCAAAACCTCTCTCCCAATAGCATTCTAGCGCTTAGCAATTACACAGCGCTCTGCGAGGGTTACTTAGGGATTAAGCCTAGGCTAGATCTCTTCGTGTATTTCTTCACCATCAAGCGTGAAGCCGGAGCTAGTAAGGACGAACTTAGAAATTGCGGCACCATAAGCTTCAAGATCCGTCCTGGCCGGCGGTTCCCCGACATCGTCGGCCACGAGTCCTGCAAGAACTGGCAGCGTACTTACTTCTACGGCCTAGATATCCCTCTGGTTGGCTGAGAAGTAACGTACCCGGACTTCGTCGACGGAGCGGCCGCCGAAACTTCGACATGGAGATCCCAAGCCTCCCTTCCCTCCGACATCGATGCTTCCCGTGCCATAAGGCGGATAGAGTGGTTCGTAGAGACGGGTTTGACCGGCTTGGACCTAGCCATGTGCTGGTTCATCAAGCGAATCCAACCTCTGCAGCATCGCGCGAAGCTGATGCACGAGTATACCAGCGATAGAAGGGATAGCCTCCGCATCTCCGTGGACAATTTCTCGAGTGACTCCGTCAAGCTCCGTCTTAAGGACATCGTCAAGGTGAAGGACAAGAAGCGTGGCTTCACCATCACCTACGACATGTTCGTAGACGGCAAGTCCCCAAAGGTATCTTTATTATTTTCCGTGTATGACATATACTCTAGTTCTTCCGTCTAGCCATTACCATCTCATCTAACACGGTGGTTCTTCACTTTACAGCTTAGCGACATAGATGAGGACGGCATGGCTCCTCAAATCTATGATCCAAATATGAAGGAAGTCACCGTCGTGTTCGACGACGATGCTCCATTGGCACGAAAGTGGAAGAGCTCCACCTCTGACGCTGCCGACGGAGTCAAGAAGAAGAAGACGGAGGGTGGAGCCTCCAAGAAGACTACCGCCGCCCTGGAGGCGGAGAAGAGAAAAGTTACCGGGATCCCTTTTGCCAAAGCACCCCCACTTGTGTAAGCTTCTTTCTCTCCGACATTGTCTATTTATCTGTCTTGCTCCTGTATTTATGCATCTTGCACGTTTCAGGAAGAAAGCCACGACCAGCTTGAAGAAGACCTCCAAATCATTAGGGGCTTCTAGAACCATCAAGGATATGCTGCATCGCGATGCATCTCCCGCCATCACCCCTGCTACTCCCAGCGTCAAGCCTTCCTCCGCTCCGACAAGCTCACAAGCCAAGGAAGTGTCTGGCCCTTCCGCCATGTAAGTAGACTCAGGTGCCTCTACAGAGATTGCTGTCATCAGCGAGCAGGCGACGCAGGAAAGTGCCGCCCACCAAATGGCTGAAGCTCCGACTAAGGATGCCATCGGTAGCGGTAAGGCGGTGGTGGAAGCAGGTACTTCTGTTGTAGGCGGCGCCCCCGCACCCAAGAAAGCCATAGCTTATCCAAACATAGTCTATCCGGTACTTACACCGGGTAGCACTGCTCTGGTCCCTGGTGCGGCGCCGACATCTCCGATGTGCGGTCTAGAGGAGCTCCTCCGACAAGCAGAGATCTTGCAAGGAAACAGTGTATCCTTTAGCAAGCTGCTGGCCGAGAGTGCTACCAACCTCATGATTATTGCACTTGTAAGTTTTATTTGCCTTTAGCATTTCATATGAGTATCCCACTGTAGCCCCCGAGGATGTAGACGGAAAACCATAGGTCTTTGCGTCTAGATGCTCTAAGAGTGTCTAAGCTAGAAAACTTCTCATTGTATCCCCCAAGCATATAGGTGGAATGAATTATTCCGACTAGATACTTTAAAAGTAGCATACACAGTGTTTATAAATTTCAATACTATAGCCCCCAAGCCTCTAGTTGTAATTGAATTAGTTCTGAATAGATGCTTAAAGAAAATCTAAGCATACATCTGAGTTAAAAACTTTATACCGTAGCCCCCAAGCTTCTAATCGAGAACTGAATAGTTCCGACTAGATGCTTAAAGAAAGAATAAGCATATTTTTAAGTTAAAAACTCTCGTTGTAGCCCCCCGAGCGTCTAGGTGGAATTTTTCCGGCTAGATGCTCCAAGCAGACCAAACAACGTTTAACTTTTTCCTTTTTTCTAGAGAACGAGAATGCTTAGAGGGGCATGGCCAACGACAAGTATCAGAAGATGCGCGCATACTTGGAAGCTGAAAAGGGTAAAACTGCCTTCTTGAAGGAACAGATCACCAAGATCAAGCGTCTGTTTTCTTTTTCGCATTTCGACTTGGTTTTGTGCCCACATTCTCCGAGTAATCACTGTGTACTTTGTGTTCTCCGACTTGCAAAAACCATTGCCAAGGCTAAGGACATTGTCGAACAATCCAAGCACATTCAAGAGCTGGATAGCAAGAACAAGATCCTTAAGCAGGAGAGGAAGGACATGTTGAAGATGCACGAAGAATCCATGAAAGTCCTGCAGGACTCCGCCACCGAGGAGATCAACCGCTTGAAGGAGGAGATCTCAATTTTAAGAGATCAGAAGAAAGCTGCCGACAAGCAGAATCAACGCCATCATGAGGCATACAAGCTCCTCCAACAAGAAAAGGACTCCTTGGCGGATACCCTCTGGCAAGCTGAGGCTAGCATCTTCAGTAAGTGATTCTCCGTCTTGGATTTTTGTAGTCCAGATACTATGAATGTTTGAACTCATGTTCTCCTTGTCGGAATTTGCGGCTCCTATGGGTTTAACCCGTTCGCCTCCTCCAGCAAAGGAATGCATGGTTCTTGCCAGCAACTTCATCAACACTGCCATCACGCAAGCCAAAGAGATTGCCAAACCCCTCCAAATCAATATCAAGGCATCGGACTCTGTGGCGAAGTACTCGGAGATCCTGCCCCGAGCCCCTGAGCGTATCACAAGATGAAAAGCTTCATGTGGACGGGCCGGCACAAGGATGGCGCTATCCATGGTGAAGGCACACTACAAAGATGCCAACATCGACACGGTGACCTCTGGCATTCCCGACATAGATGACGATGGCAAAGAGATTAATCATGAATCCATTTTGTCGTCACTCGCGGGCTATGATACCAGAGTAGCCGAGTTAGTCGACGTCAACGTCTTCGTGCCAATGAACACCATCGATGGCGGCAACCAAAGCTCCTCTGAGTTCCTTCACACCGCCGACTTCGAGGGTGGTTCTACTGTTGCTGATGACGCTGCTTCCAAGTCGCCTGCGCCAAAGGAATGGAAAACAACTTGTAATATTTGTTTCACCTTTGATGCGTATGCAGAAAAAAATTGTATTAACTTAAGGAGGAAAACAATGTTGTATGTCCTGCTACTTAAGAACTAGTTTCCAGCATGTATATATTTTTTAAGCAAGTGTTGGCTTATCCATTACTTTGGTTCTTATGCTTGACTTTTCGTGAGTCGGAAGACTCGTTGTCGGAACCATTCGCTCAGGTGATGATGCCCAATGGCACCGTCAATAACCTAAGCACCGACAATAAGTGCCAAAAGTCACTACTCCAGAATCCACATAAAAACGACAAAGAACGTGTAGACCAGAAAACTTAAGCTAACGCCCGTATGCGGAATTTTCACAAGTGCAATCACAAAACTTGTTCATAAAGGTTTTATATGATCCAAAAATGAACACTAAAGGAGGTAAAATACTCCGAAATATGAGTGAACCAGAGAGCTTTATTTCATTGATCATATAAGAGGTACACAATTAGATAAAAAATGCTAAGTGTAAAAAGGACGTAGTGTGCTATGTTCCATGGCCGATCAAGCTCCGGGTAGTCATCATCCGGGTCACATCGCTTACGCTTATGATCCTCGTTGGGTCTATCCTTTAGTTCATGATTGTCAACAAGGTAGTAAGACCCATTGAGTAGCGCCTTGCTTATGATGAACGGTCCTTCCCATGGCAGGGATAATTTGTGTGACTTCTTCTGCTTAAGTCGGAGCACCAAATCCCCCTCTTTAAACGAGTGATGCCGAACGCGGCGACTATGGTAGCTGCGTAGCTTCTGCTGGTAGATGGCGGATCTTTGGCATGCCAAAACGCGCTCCTCCTCGAGAAGGTCGGCATCTAGGCGTCTGGATTATTCAGCGTCATCTTCGTCATAGGCGGCATCTCTTAGTGCATCGTGAAGTATGTCGGAAGGTAGGATGGCTTCTGCTCCATATACCATGAAGTAAGGGGTGTAGCCGGTGGATCTGTTGGGTGTAGTTCGAAAACTCCACAGCACAGATGGCAATCCTTTCGCCTAGGCTCCAGCTGCTCTATGAAACGGTGCCTCAAGACGTGGCTTGGTTCCCTGCAGAATTAATCCATTGGCTCGCTCAACCTGACCATTGGATTGTGGGTATGCCACAGATCCAAGGTCAAGTCGGATGCCCTTCTCCCAAAAATAAGCCTCCACTTCTCCGAGTGACAAGTTGCTGCCATTGTCGGTGATAATTCTATGTGGGAGCCCAAATCTCACCACTAGATCCCGCACAAACCTGAGGGCAGTTGCCCCATCAAGCTTTCGTATGGGTTTAGCTTCTATCCATTTAGTGAATTTATCAACTGCTACAAGCAGATGCGTAAACCCACATGGAGCCGTCTGTAACGGTCCCACCATGTCTAGCCCCCAGACTGCAAACGGCCAAGTTATTGGTATTGTTCGCAATTCTTCAGCAGGAACATGTGGTTGTCGGGCATAATACTGGCATCCCATGCATGTCTCAACCAGCTTGTCGATATTCGCCTTCGCGGTCAGCCAGTAGAATCCTTGCCGGAAGGCTTTTGCGACCAACGATCGAGGAGCGGCGTGATGCCCGCAATCTCCGAGATGGATTTCGCGTAGGATTTCCATACCTTCTAGCTGGGAAACACACTTTAGGTATACACCAGTAGTGATCCTTTTTTAGAGTTGTCCATTGATTATGGTATAACCCTTTGCTCGTCATACTATTTGCCGTCTTTCGACCTTGTCGTCGGGCAAAGTTCTGTGTTCGAGATATTCCATGAACGGTTTTGTCCAAGCCGGAGGGACCTTTGTCACCATGTGGACGAAAGAGTCGAACCTATTCGGGTTGTCGATGTCGGCTCTCTTCATGGATGGTGTGCGTAGATGCTCTAGGAAAACTCCTGGTGGAATTCGTTTGCACCCTGATCCAAGCTTAGATAGCAGATCAGCCGCCTCGTTTTGCTCCCTAGGTACATACTTGACTTCGTAGCCCAAGAAGCTCTTGGCTATCTCGTCCACTTCGTCTCGATATGCCGCCATCATAGGGTTCCGCACATTCCAGGTGCCAGCCACCTGCTGGGCAACCAATTCGGAATCTCCACAGCAAACTATGCGCTTGATGCCAATATCCTTGGCTACACGCAGTCCGTGAATGAGTGCTTCATACTCCGCCATGTTGTTTGTAGCCTCGAAGTGGATCTGCAGAATGTAGTGTAGCTTGTCTCTTGTTGGTGACTGTAGTAATACACCAGCCCCCGAGCCGTTGAGAAACTTTGATCCGTCAAA
This sequence comes from Avena sativa, assembly GCA_916181665.1. Classification (NCBI taxonomy): domain Eukaryota; kingdom Viridiplantae; phylum Streptophyta; class Magnoliopsida; order Poales; family Poaceae; genus Avena; species Avena sativa. The sequence continues at coordinate 439,580,216 of OV702293.1, read as the reverse complement.
GTGCATCACCCAGTACTCTGGTTCCGGCAACGGAGTAGCATCTTGCATCTCCGTCCAATCTGCGATAAAATCCGCCAAGGCTTGTGACCTGATAGCGTCGCGTCTCTTGTAGGTGATCTCGAAGGCGGCAAGTTCAATGCCCCACTTCGCGACCCTTCCCGTAGCATCGATGTTGTTGATAATGTCGGACAGTGGAGTCTTGCTCACCACTGTGATTGGGTGCTCCTGAAAGTAATGCCTCACCTTCCGAGAAGCAAGGAATACTCCATAAGCTATCTTCTGGTAGTACGGGTAACGCTGCTTGGACTCCGTAAAGACCTCTCTTACATAGTAAACTGGTCGTTGAACTCCGTGCTCATAGCCTGGTTCCTTCCGCTCTACCACGACGACGATGCTGATTACCCGGTTGCTTGCCGCCATGTAGATTAACAGGGGCTCGCCAGGCTCGGGCGCTGCAAGGATGGGCGCCGAGGAAAGAATCTCATTGAGCTGCTTCAATGTTGCATCCGCTTCATCCGTCCATGTGAATTTGTCCGCCTTCTTCAGCAACTTGTACAGCGGCAGAGCCTTCTCTCCAAGTCGGCTGACGAACCGACTAACTGCTGCAACACAACCTGTTAGTCGTTGAATGTCCTTTAGGCATGTCGAACGGTTTATGTTTAAGATGGCTTTGATTTTCTTCGGGTTGACCTCGATTCCGCGCTGGGAAACGATGAAACCCAACAATTTGCCGGCTGGAACCCCGAAGACGCACTTCTTAGGGTTAAGCATCATGTTGTATTTCCGGAGATTATCAAAGGTTTCTTTTAAGTCGGAGATTAAGTCATTTGACTTCTTAGACATCACCGCGATACCATCCAAAAGGCGTGAACGTTCTGACAAATTTGGTCGTGAAGGCAACATTGCATTGTTCGCTAGTACGTAGCACCTGCATTTTTCAACCCAAAGGGCATCGTAACATAGCAAAACATGCCGTATGGGGTAGTGAACGAAGTGGCCAATTGGTCCGACTTTCTCATCATGATCTGGTGGTATCCTGAGTATGCATCGAGAAAACACAAAAGTTTCGAGCCAGCCGTCGAGTCAATGACTTGGTCAATGCGAGGCAAAGCAAACGGATCTTTGGGACATGCTTTGTTCAAGCCGGTGTAATCAACGCACATTCTTAATTCTTTGGTTCCCCCTTTGGGTACAAGTACATGATTGGCCACCCATCGGGTGTGAAGGACTTCTCGGGTAAATCTAGCCTTAAATAACCTAGCTATCTCTTTGCCAATGGCGCGTCTCTTATCGTCTCCGAAGCGTTGTAGAGGTTGTTTCACTGGTTTGCATTTTGGATCAATGTTTAAGCTGTGCTCGGCAAGTTCCCTAGGTACACCTTTCATGTCGGCAGGTTGCCAGGCAAAGATGTCCCTATTCTCACGGAGGAACTCGACAAGCGCGCTTTCCTATTTGGGATCCAGGTTTGTCCCAATGGCGGTGACCTTGGAGGCATCGCCTACCACAAGTTCCACCGGCTTGGTCTCGATGGCGGCCTTAAACACAGGAGCGGAGTCGGAGATCTGCTTCTTCGACGCGGGCATCTCTGAGTCATCGACCTTGCTCTGGATCTCTTTGAATTCTTCGCTGTAGAGGACAGCTTCCGTGAAGGCTGCTTCATTAATATCGCAGTCCCTTGCCTTGGTAAAGCTTCCGAATACGGTGATGACACCGTTTGGTCCAGGTATCTTGAGTTTGTTGTAGACGAAGCATGGCTTGGCCATGAACGTGTGGAATATGTTGCGGCCGAATATGACGTGGTACACGCTCTTGAAGGGGACCACCTCAAAGGTCATGCGCTCTTGGCGGTAATTATTAACATCGCCAAAGGCAACCTGAAGTGTAATGCACCCAAGGGACCGAGCCTCCCGACCAGGAACTACACCGTGGAAGATGGTGTTGGTCTGCCTTAGGTTTGCCTCCGTCAAGTTCATCTTCTATAGTGTATCCAGGTACATGATGTTGATGCTCCTTCCACTATCGACCATACACTTGGTGAACTCCACGCCGTCAATCAAAGGGTTGATGACCATGGCGTATTGGTTCTCCGTAGGAATAAGGTTTGGGTGGTCCGTCCTGTCCCAATTAATTGGAACCTCGGACCAGCGCAGGTACTGGGGAACTGGGGGCAGAGTAGCCATCAGGATCCTCATAGAGGTCTTCTGTTGTCGGACGGTGGGGGTGCCAAGGAAAGTGTGGTAGACTGGTGCCTTCTTCACGAAGGGGTTCTTTCCCTTGTCGTCGCCCTTGGCGGCGTGCTTGGGGTCAACATCCTCATCCATGTCACTTGAATCCTTGGACAAATCCTCCTTCTTCTTCCCCTTGCCCTTGCCTCGCGATCTGTTCTTTCGACTTTGCTTGTAGCCGGACTCCGGGTCTTCCTTGAGGCCGTTGACGAACTTGCAGTGTCGATTGGTATGGGTGGCCTTGCCGTTGACATCGAGGTGTACGAGGCACGGCATATCGCGGTACTCTTTGTAGGTTTGGGCAATGCGGAGCAGAGCCGAGGTAGTTTCACTTCCTCGCTGCTGCCCACGTCCAGCTCCCTGTCCTCGTCCACGCTGTCTGCCATCACCTCGTCCTGCAAAAGTCATGGCGACCATGTCGGGAGATTGCTTTTCTTCTGGAGCGGTTTTCTGCTTTGTACTGCTATTCCTCCGAGCTTGAGTTGGAACGGCCATTGCCGGCAAGGAGCCGCGAGCATCGTCGTCGGCAGCTGAGAACTCACTAGCCAACTGAATCATCTGGTTCAAGTCAAGCTGGTGATTGTCCTCCAAGCACTTCATCTTATGTCGGAGCAACGTACCCCTTTCCAACCCATCGATGAAGGCGGACATGGCGGTCTGAGCGTGCACTCCTGCGCAGGAATTCTTCATGTCCAACCAGCGGGAGAGGTAGGCGTGAGATGTCTCGTCTTTCTCTTGCATGCACTGTTGTAGATCGCCAACAGTGCAGGGACGCTTGTACGTACCCTCAAAGTTCTTGGTGAATGCTTCTTGCATGTCCAACCAGTTGCAGATGGATTTCTCCGGCAAGTCATCGATCCATTGACGGGTCGTGCCCGCCAACATCAACGGGAGGTACTTGACAGCAACGTTGGGGTTACCTCCGGCAATCTCCACCGCGTTGTCATAGTCCTGCAACGATGTGGCTGGCTTGGCGGTGTCGTCATAGGGCTTGATGGTCTTGTCAATCCGGAAACCTTTGGGGTAAGTTGCGGACCGTATTGCAGGTCCAAAACAACGTGGTCCCAAGTATGGTCCTTCCCGGGGCTCGTGGATCTTATCGATCTGCGAACGTGCATCGTATGGCTCTGGTTTCTTCTTCTTGTTGTCAACAGGGGATGGGCTACATGAATGACGCGGGCCTCCTCCGCCATGGTGACTGCTAGGTGGTGACGGAGGCGGAGGTGGCGGTGGGTTAGCCTTCTTGCTGTTACCCTCCTGCGACGCCTCACACCTGTCATGGTTGCTTGTCGAACGCGGAGGGTCATGGCGTGACCTGCTCTTGTGTCCTTGGTTGCGCTCTCCGTCATGACGGGTCTGCTCCGTGCTGTCGCGGATGACGATGCCGCACTGCCTTGGCGGGGGCATATCTGTATGATGGTGAGCCTTGGGATATTCATGATGTCGGGGGGATCGGGACAGTGGGGATGGGCGACGAGGTCGGGCCTTTTCTCCGTGGTCGGAGGATATGGGGATAGCATCCTTCCTGTTGCGCGCATTCCTCCGTCTTTGTTCTGATGAACTCGTCTGGGACCCGACATCAAGAGGAGATCTGTCCCTTGGCGGCTTAAACTGGCTAGACTGGCAAAGCGCTGGGTCGGACTCAAGCCTCTGAGAGGTGGCCTTTTCCTGTTGCTTCACCGCCTTGGCCACTAGGTCATAGACCTGTTCCACTACCTCGGGCGATCTATCCTGCTCCAAAAGGGTCTTGGCGATGGCGAGGTAAGGAGTGGGGTGGGCATCACCTGTTTGCCTTCACTGTTAATGTATGGCTTGGCATGTGCCGGCTTCGAGGGAGCCCATCCTAGGTTTCGCCGTACACCAGGATCGTTGATGACGCGAGCCGGAGCTTTCTTGGCCTTCTGCTGCTGCTGCAGAGTCTTGTACTCGGCCTCCATTGCTCTAGCTTTCTCTATGGACTTCTGCGCGTTGACCATATCTCGATCTAGCTTAGCGCCTTGCTCCGCGATGGCCTGCGCTTCCTCCAGCAGTTGTTGGCGCTTCTCGTCAAGCTGAGTCACGTTCCGGATATGAGCTACGGTTAGTGGCTCAACGAGAAGATTGTCGTACATCACTCTATCGGCTGGAGTAACTTGGGAGCAGCAGACGTAGATGCCAGAGGCAGCAAGTTTGCGGTGTTGTTGTTGCTCAGGCCGGTGCCGAGTTCCTGCGGCTGCTGCACTGGGTTAGGCGAAGGGGGCATGACCTTTGCGCGATCAACGTCAACAGCAATAAGTGGCCACTTCCCCTTTTCCAGCGCTGTAGGCGGAGCTCGTCCAGGTTGAAGATCATCCATCACCGTCCCAATGGTGACGAACACCCCTCGAGACCTGACAGTATTGTTGGCTTGCTCGTCGCGCGTGTACTTCTCCTCCATCTCCTGCATGACTGAGTCTAGTTCCTCTAGACTGAAATCTATCTCCTCCGAATCTGCACTAAAGTCGGCATAGAGCGTGTCAATCACAGAGTCGGAGGGTGCCAGGACTTCCTCGATGATGGGCGGTGGAGGTGAAACGGCAGCGACGATGACTGGAGATGGCGGTGCAGCTGCAATGATGGCGGCCGGAGGCGGTGGTGGCAATGGCTTAATCGGAGGGGCTCCGTCAATGAGCGCAGGCGCTGTCTGAGCTGCCGCTTCAGCCTCCACGTAGTTGTTGACGGTGCTCACCATACCTTCGAAAGTAAGGCATCCTGACGCCTGCTGCCGTCTTAGAAAATGCCGGAGAAGCGTGTCGTGGTCCAGTCCTTCCACAAAGTGATACATGGCATCATCATTGGGGTAGTGGGCCAGATCGGATTGTATACGGAACCACCTGGCCAGGGAATCGTGGGGGTTTTCGCCCTCTCTTTGAACACAACACGCTAGATCGAAGATGGTAACCACGCCGACGAACTTGGATCTCTGTTGTACAGACGCACGGGCGAAGCCGGCGGACTTGCAGCGATCTTCCACCTTTATATCCTGCACAGGGGTGGTTTGGGTGGGCCTTGAATTTTTTGATCTTTGCCGGCAAACTCCGAAGAGAGATCCAACATCGATCCTTTCACGAACGTATCCTGCCCGTAGGCGGTCCGTGCGGGCCTTGATGCTCCTCCGACTCCCAGGGAACTGGTGCCCGAGTCGGTTTCGCCAATGAAGAGGTGGATGTCTCCAATAGGAACGATCGAACACCGCGTAGGGTTCGTCTTCGCCGAGATCTAGAACTCATCGGGAGGGATGATCGGAACATTGCCGGAGAAGAGAACACGCCCGATGGTTACGGTTTCGCCGATTCCCATGAAGATCTTGGTCCTCGCCCGCTGAAGAGCCTGAATCGCCTCTTGCCCCACAGTGGGCGCCAACTGTCGTGGTATTGCCAACGAGTACGCCATGGAGGGGTCCTCATAGTGCGTGTTTAGAGACGTGGGGGAAGGCGATCGGTTGACGGGTACAAGGTAACACAGCTTACCCAGGTTTAGATCCCACGACGGTGGCGAAATCCTACTCCTGCTATAAATCACTATAAGAGCAATACGCCGAGTTACAGGGATTGGTTCGCTGTGCGAGGTTGTCTGAAGTTGTGATTTATCGTGCCCTAAAGGCTCCCATAGGCCCGACTTATATAGTCGCCAGGTCCTAGGGTTACAGGGAAAAAGTCCTAGCCGGACAGGCTACAGAGTCCTACAACGTCTATTACTAGTCTTGTGTGTCTTGTACTCCAAGGCTCCGGGTACGTCGGTGACTTCAACCGTAGCCTTCCTTTATCCGGCATGGGCCTCCCTTCTAGATACATCTAACTGGGCCGCCCAGCAGGCCATGGGCCATGCTACCAACTATGGGCCACCCGGGTTATCCGGATAGGAGACATGCTATGAGGATACCCATATAGCATATCCCCAACAGTAAGGGGACTGGCCACTAGAAGCGCAACTGCCCCAAGTATTTGGCAGACAAGAAGGCCGGCAAGACAAACAAAGGTGTATATGATATACATGTTATTGATGTGTACTTGACTAGTGCTTGCAGTAGCACCTGGGTATTTGATACTGGTGCAGTTGCTAATATTTGTAACTCGAATCAGGGGCTGCGGAACAAGCGACCGCTAGCAAGGGGTGAGGTCAAGATGCGTGTCGGCAATGGATCAAGTGTTGATGTGATCACCATCGGAACGCTACCTCTCCATTTGCCGTCGGGATTAGTTATAAACTTGAATAATTGGTATCTGGTGCCTGCACTGAGCATGAACATTGTATCTGGATCGTGTTTGATGCGAAGTGGTTATTCATTTAAATCCGAGAACAATGGTTGTTCTATTTATATGAATGAAATATTTTATGGTCATGCATCGATGATGAATGGTTTATTTCTATTAGATCTCGATAATAATGTTACACATATTCATAATGTTGATGCTAAAAGGATTAAACTTAATGATGATATATCCGCATATATGTGGCACTGCCGTCTAGGTCATATTGGCGTTAAACGCATGAAGAAGCTCCATTTGGATGGACTTTTGGAATCACTTAATTTTGAATCATTTGATACATGTGATCCATGCCTTATGGGCAAGATGACTAGAACGCCGTTTTGCGGTTCAATGGAACGGGCGACAGATTTATTGGAAATCATACATTCTGATGTATGTGGTCCAATGAGTGTGTCGGCGCGAGTTTGATATCGTTATTTTGTTACTTTCACAGATGATTTGAGTAGATACAGTTATATCTACTTGATGAAACACAAGTCTGAAACCTTTGAAAAGTTCAAGGAATTTCAGAATGAAGTGGAAAATCATCGTAATAGAAATATCAAATTTCTACGGTCCGACCGTGGAGGTGAGTATCTAAGTTACGAGTTTAGCACTCACATGAAAGAGTGGAATTGTTTCACAACTCACAACTGCCGGAACACCACAGCGAAATGGTGTGTCAGAACATCGTAATCGTACTTTATTGGATATGGTTCGATCTATGATGTCTTTGACGGACTTGCCGTTGTCATTTTGGGGTTATGCACTAGAAACTGCTGCATTCACTTCAAATTGGGCACCGTCTAAATCCGTTGAAAAGACACCTTATGAATTGTGGTTTGGAAACAAATCTAAGCTGTCATTTCTTAAAGTTTGGGGATGCGATGTTTATGTGAAGAAACTTCAACCGAAGCGGAAAAATGCGTCTTCATAGGATACCCTAAGGAAACTATTGGGTATTCCTTCTATCACAGATCCGAGGGAAAGGTTTTTGTTGCCAAGAATGGATCCTTTCTAGAGAAAGAGTTTCTAGCGAAAGGTGTGAGTAGTCGGAAGGTAGAACTCGACGAGGTTATTGAACCTTCTCTTCAAAGTATGAAGAGTAGCGCAGCGCCGGAAGTTGTTCTGGAGTTGGCTTCACCTGTTGAAGAGGGAACTAATGATAATGATCATAAAACTCCGAAAGAGAGTACTACCAAACCTCGCAGGTCTAGCAGGACGCGTGCAGCTCCCGAGCTGTACGGAAACCCTGTTATGAATTTCATGGTTGATGAAATTGATGACCCTGCGATGTATGAAGAAGTGATGATGAGCCCGGATTCCAACAAATGGTTAGAAGCCATGAAATCCGAGATGGAATCCATGTATGAAAATCAAGTTTGGAACTTGGTAGAATTACCTCACGACCGAAAGGCCGTGGAGAACAAATGGATTTTCAAAAGGAAAACTGATGCTGATGGTAATGTGACCGTCTATAAAAGCTTGAATTGTCGCAAAGGGGTTTCGACAAATTCAAGGAGTTGACTACGATGAGACATTCTCTCCCATAGCGATGCTAAAATCAGTTAGGATTATGTTAGCAATTGCTGCATATTTTGATTATGAGATATGGCAGATGGATGTCAAAACCGCGTTTCTCAATGGTAATATTGAAGAAGAGTTGTATATGATACAACCAAAGGGTTTTGTCGATCCTAAGGATGCTAACAAGGTGTGCAAGCTTCAGCGATCCATCTATGGATTGAAGCAAGCATCACGAAGTTGGAATCTCCGCTTTGATGAGGTGATCAAAGAGTTTAGATTTGTCCAAACTTATGGAGAAGCTTGTATTTACAAGAAAGTGAGTGGGAGCAATGTGGCATTTCTGATATTATATGTGGATGACATATTATTGATCGGAAATGATATAGATCTTTTAAACAGTGTTAAAAGTTATCTAAACAGCAAATTTTCAATGAAGGACCTAGGTGAAGCGTCATACATATTAGGCATAAAGATCTATAGAGATAGATCTAGGCGCCTAATAGGGCTATCGCAAAGTACATACCTTGATAAGATTTTAAAGAAGTTTAAAATGGACGGAAGTAAGAAGGGGTTCTTACCTATGTTGCAAGGCAAGACATTGAGTAAGACTCAAAGTCCGGCTACGGCGGAAGAAAGAGAGATAATGGACAAAGTCCCCTATGCTTCATCCATAGGCTCTATAATGTACGCCATGCTATGTACAAGACCGTATGTGGCACATGCTATTAGTTTGACTAGTAGGTACCAATCGGATCCAGGTTTGGAACACTGGATAGCGGTCAAGAATATCCTTAAGTACTTACGAAGAACTAAGGATATGTTTCTTGTGTACGGAGGTGAAGAAGAGCTCGTGGCTAAGTGTTATGTCGACGCAAGCTTTGACACCGACCCGGATGACTCTAAGTCTCAATCCGGATACGTATTTCTCATGAATGGCGGAGCGGTTAGTTGGAGGAGTTCCAAACAACCTGGGATGGCGGGATCAACAACGGAGGTCGAATATGTTGCTGCTTCGGAAGCGGCTCAGGAAGCGGTTTGGATGAAGGAGTTCATATCCGAACTAGGTGTGGTTGCAAGCGTGTTGGACCCAATGGTGATCTATTGTGACAACAATGGTGCCATTGCCAATGCCAAAGAACCAAGGTCTCATAAGAATTCCAAGCATATTAAGCGCCGGTTTCACTCCATCTGCGAGCATGTCAAGGATGGAGATATTAAGATTTGTAAAGTATACACGGATCTCAATGTAGCAGATCAATTGACTAAAACTCTCCCTAGAGCAAAACATGATCAACACCAGAACTCCATGGGTGTTAGATTCATCACTATGTAAGTAGATTATTGTCTCTAGTGCAAGTGGGAGACTGAAGGGAATATGCCCTGAGAGGCAATAATAAAGTGTTTATTATGTATATTCCAAGTATATGATAGATGTTTATTTTGCATGCTATAATTGTATTAATACGGAAACATTAATACATGTGTGTTTAATAAACAAACAGAAAGTTCCTAGTTATGCCTCTCTCATAAACTAGCTCGTTGATTAACAAGATGATCAAGGTTTCCTGATCATGGACATTGGATGTTGTTAATAACGAGATCACAACATTAGTGTTATGGTGTGATGAACATTCATCCGAAGTATAGCATTACGATCAAAGTCATTGAGTTTATATTGCTATAACAACTTACGAAGTAATCCTAATCCTTAGACCATGAGATCATGTCAATCACTAACAACGGAAGAGTTTCTTGATAACATCAAACGTCACACCGTAACAGGGTGATTATAAAGATGGGTTCAGAACTAATAAAGTGTTATGTTGAGGCCCATGGATCGAGAGTGGAATTTTTTCATCCCGATGAAGGATAGATATACTCTGGGCCCTCTCGGTGATATCACATTGGTTAGCTTGCAAGCAAGTGATTTGATCACTAGAATGTTATATCACGGGAACGGGAAAAGAGTGCATGTCAGTAACGAGATCAAACTAGGTATGGAGATACCGATGATCGAATCTCGTACATGTAATATACCTCGAAACAAAGGGATTAAGATACTAGCATAAAAGGTTCCGACGATCACAAGAAAGTCATCGTTGAATGTGTGGGAGTCAGTATGGGTCTCCAGATCCCGCTTCTGATTATTGATCTGAGAGGGTTCTCGATCATGTCCGCGTTATTCACGAACCGTAGGGTGACACACTTAAGAGACACCGACATCCAATTGGAGCAAAAGTTTCATGCCGAAAAGAATAACAAGCGCAGGAATTTATTTCACTAGATACCGAAACAGGTTTTCGGGTGAAATTGCCTAAAGTGCTTATGCATGTGAAATAGAATTCTAGCAAGGGGTTCTATGTGAATGTTTGTCATTAAAGTAATTGACAAAATTCTGAATAAATAAAAGAGTTTTATTTAATGAGAGTTTGCATTAAATTTGGTGGAAATTTAATTTCAAGTTTGAGTGGTATTTTGTGTGGAGGGAAATGAAGAGGTTTTTGTGAGTGGAGTGTCCACCCACATGAATGAAGGAGGGGAGAGGGCAGCCCCCATGGCCGGCGGCCACCCCCTTGGGTGCCCCCCTCCTACTATAAAAGGCACCCCTCTCCCTCTCTGTCACTCACACCTCCTCGTGAAGGATCTCTCTCCCCCTCTAGAATTTATCCCCCATGGTCTCGGACTAGCGAGATACATGTTCCCGGTGGCTATTCAGCAAGAAAGAGTTGTGCTTCCGCTGCATCGCTGGAGCGATGAGGCGGAGGTTGCTCGGTGCCTCGGACGCGTGTGCGAGCATGGATGCGCTGCTAATTTGCGGCGCTAGGACTTCCTCTCGACCTTGAGATCGGCAAGAGATCTTCTACATCAACCACGAGTTTAACTCGTTAAGCTTTGTCGGTCTTCAAGGGTATGTTCTCTACAGATATACATCCGCCTGTTGTTTGTATCTAGTAGATAGATCTTGGTACATAGTTGTTCCCATCGTAGGAAATTTTTTGTTTTCTATGCTGTGAACCCTACAATAAGTTATATTAACGTGAACAAGACTATCTTCAATAAATAAGTTATATTGTATAAGAACCATGGATTACTCACATTTTATATGTTGAACTTGGCTTTCAACCTCAAATAAACATGGGAAAATTTGCTATAGGACTCCGTTATTTTCTGGCGTTTGCCAAAACACACCGCACAATTATGTCTTTACCAGGTACCATTACAATTTTGCGGCATATTTGCCAGAACACACCGCACGCCAAAAAGGGAAAGTTTGGCACATTTTCTTCAAACCCGGCCATATCATGGTCACCCGGGCAAAAAGTGATAAAACTTGCCCTTTTTGACTGTTTGGTGTGTTTTGGCAAATGTGCCAGAAAATTATAATGGTACCGGGCAAAGACACAATTGGACAGTGTGTTTTACCAAATGATAGAAAATAACGGTGTCCTATAGCAAAATTTCCAATAAACATCGGTGTATTCAAAGCTTTATCGTTCCAAATATTACGGTTGTGCTGCATCTACACTTGTTCTTCATTTTCTATACCTACAGATAAATGAATCAGCCGATTAAGGAACTCTAATTTTAACAGTGGAAATCAGGTAAAAACAACTGAAGCACTCACATCCCAGTGTTTGTCTGCCCGAATTCTAAAGCACCACATCAGTGCTTCTTCTACGTTTTCGAGCGTCGTTGTGCCTGCCGGCTGCCAGAATAGAGATGTGTAGCTGATATGTTGGAAACGTATCTATAATTTTTGATGCTTCATGCTTGTTTAGTATCTACTTTGCTTTACTTGTCCACACTTTGAGGTGCTTTTTACATGTTTTCTGGTACTAACCTACTAACAAGTTGCAACAGTGCCAGATGCCTGTTTTCTCCTGTTTTTTGTTTCAGAAAAGTTAGTAAAGAAATATTCTCGAAATTGGATGGGACAAACATCAAAGTCAATTACTTTCCGTGGGGAACAAGAAGTCCAAAAGGGAGCCGAAGGGGCCAGCCAGGGGGGCCAGACCCACCTCAGGCGTGGGTGGGCCCAGCCCCGCGCCTGGCTAGGGTTTGGTGACCCTGGCCGCCTCCTCGGTCTCCCCCTTCGCCTATAAGAAGCCCCCGATGCAGAAACCCTGAGAACCCGATCAAATATCTACGAAACCGTCTATAGCCGCCGCCACCATCGTCCCTAGATCGGGGGATCTGAAGTTTTTCCCGGCACCCTGTTGGAGGGGAGATCATCCCGGAGGCCTTCTCTCCGGTATGATGCGTGAGTAGTTCCACCTTGGACTATGGGTCCATGTAGTAGCTAGATGGTTGTATCTCCTCCTTTGTGCTTTCATGTATAGATCTTGTGAGCTCCGTTCATGATCAAGATCTAATCTATTTGTAATCATGCATGTTGTGTTTGCGGGGATCCGATGGATATTGAGATTATTATATTGGTTTGATTAATGGTTTTGTCTTTATGATTCTATCATGTCTGTCTTGTTTGTGATCTTGCATGCTCTCCGTTGTTAGTAGCTATCTTGGCCAAGTAGTTGCTAGTGACTTCAAGAGGGTGTATTTATGCTCGATAGTGGGTTCATGCCTCTAGTTTCCAAGGGAAGTGATAGAAATCTCTTCGGTTGTAGATGTGTTGTTGCCACTAGGAAGAAAACAACGGTCTCTTGTACATGGAATATGTCGACTGTTTACCTTACACACTTTGCTTAAAGAAGTTGTCTGTTGCTTGCAACTTAATACTGGAGGGGGTTCAGATGATAACCTCAAGGTGGACTTCTAGTCATAGATGCAGTTGGATGGAGGTCTATGTATCTTGTTGTATTGCCCAATCGAATCTCATAGGATCTTTCTGACTAGTAATTGCATTGTTATGCCTTGCTCAGTTCCTGTCAATTGCCCTGCTGTAATTTTTTTACCCTTTATGCCATGTTGTTTATCTAAGGAGAGCACCTCTAGTGAACTATGGACCCCGGTCCAATCTTTACCATTGATACATCTTCTAAACTGTTACTTGTTTACTTGCTGCAAACCATTACCTTCCACACCATAGTTTAATCCTTCGTTACAGCAAACCGGTGAGCTTGACAACCTCACTGATTCGTTGGGACAAAGTCTTAAGTTTGTGGTGTGCAGGTATCCGCGTTGCTAGCAACACCTGTGTGACGTTTCCTTTCTCCTACTGGTTCGATAACTTCGGTTTCTTACTGAGGGAAACTTACTGATGTGCTGCTTCATACCTTGCTCTTGGGGTTTTCAACGAAGCATCCCACGACAAGTGGTGGGCGCCATCATTAGCCGCCATCGTTTCTGCGCTGCACTGGCGCCATGGACGGGTGGCTCTGTGGGCGACGTATATTGTTTGGTATTTTGGTTGTGCCCTAGCGGCGACGAGGGCTAGCGAGCTATCGATCAGTCATTTTTTAACTGAGCTATCGATCATTCATGGGCTAATATGTGTCACGTGCATCCACGCAATTCCCATAAGATCGTCCATATTGTGTGTTATTGGGCCAATAGCGCTGCCGAGGAATGGGTTTGTTAAGCCTTATTTACGCTTATGTCTAAAGCTAATTAGTGAACCAAGATGTTAGTCCCTGCTGATCCTCATTGAGGGGGGGTGATGCATAGGGGGGCCTAGCCCCCGCTCGCCCCTCCTTGGATCCACCACTGGGTACCAAGGTAGCTCAGCGATACCAAGGCTGCCTTGGAATGGCTTGCTGTTTGACAATTGACGGAGATTGCAAAATAAAGTGTGGCAAATGGTCAAATCCCTTGCCAATTGACGAGGGCGTATCTTCTAGAAGCATGCTCACGGTCATATTTGTTTGAAAAGAAACCACACTCATATCTTGTTACTCTTTGGGCTTCCACGCTATGCTATATTAGTGACGATATGAACTGGTTACCCTCCATTTCTATAAGGAACCTTTGATTGCCAACAAGCACTCAACTAATGTTATTTGTTTGTTTGGGTAAAAACATGCCGATCATTCCACGAGACATAATTACCATAGCACATAAACGACAATGCCACATGCAGGTGCAAAATGATGTTTGAACTAGCCCAAAGATTGGTGAATCCGAGTTAGGTAGAGGATACTAAAAAAGAACTTGAAGAGAGGTGTAAAGTCTTGTTCCTTTTATGGACTCTGGACATTATGAGATTATTCGGTACTCCTCCATCTAGAAATGTAAGATGTTTTAGCTACATTCTTTTATAAAGCTAATATGTCTAATATTTCTGAAACGGAGGGAAAACTACCGTGTATATCTGGACATACAGCCCGAGCTATTCAGCTCGCTCCGAGCTTTCTCAGCTTGCCCCGAGTTGGGCTCGGCCCGCTAAACACTCCAGACCGAGCCGAGCTGTATTACCTGGACCGCGACGGCCTCGGGCCGAGCCTGGCTCGGCTCGGTCCAGCTCGTTGGCCCGCAATTTTTTTTTTTGATTTAGGGGAGAGCGACGAGAGGGCGAGGAGATGGGCTGGAATATACTCACGGCCCGTTCATTTATTGATCGACAGAGAGGACACGAGGGCATGGGGATCACACGGGAGGCTGCTCTGGTCTTCCGCGAGCTATGGCGAGCGCCGCCGCCGGCCCCCAGCCGGATGCCGCTGGTCCGCCGCTCCAGCTCAATACGCCCGCGCCAGCCATGCTCGCGCCGGCCATACTCCTCTCCGCCGCCACCCAGCTCTAGGTCACGCGCCGCCCGGCTCTAGGTCACGCGCCGCCGCACGAGGTCGCCACCACCGGCGCAGACCGCCGCCGCTGCCTAGCCGCCGCTGCACCTGCGACAGAGCTGCGTGTGGCCCCACCAGTCAGTGACCTGACACCTCTAGGCTCGCGAGCTGCACCGAGCTGGACCGAGCTCGCCGGAAGCTCGGGCCGAGCTCCATGTCGAGGCTCGCCGGCGACGGCGAGCTGGCTCGGGCTCGGCAGTTCCGGACCGAGCTTTTCTCCGGCTCGGCCCGAGCCAGACCGAGCTGGACCGCGTCCAGGTATACTACCGTGTGTGAGTCCAGACTCCAGACTCGTGTTACTGTGTGTGGATCCAGACTTCAGAGTCGCAGTTGGTGAATTCGAGCCACACCCCCGGCGTTTGGACCGATGAGATATCGCTGCTTATCGAGGATGGTATTTGCTCTGATCCCCACAAGCGTATTCTGCAAGTTAGCCGACTCCGGTTCCAGTACGTACGTGTTTGATCAGCTGGATTAAGAATCGGTGCATAAAACTGTCCGACACCAAGCGGCAAAGCTTGGGGAGCAAATCTCGACAACGGGCTCCACCACCACACATATATGGCTAGACAGGGGTTTGGACATCGCAGCAGATTCTGCAAGTCAAGTCGACAACAATGGCTCTCTCGGCGATAGGCTCGTATGAGCATGAGTGCCTCCAGGATGATCGTCAACTCACTCGGCGGCGCCGCCAGAACCGGTAACAACGCCAGCAGCTTCAGGACCCTAAAGGCCGTCGGCGAGAGCACCAACATCGTCGGCGGTTTCAGCAACACCCGGCGCTTCTCTGACATCGCAGGGTACCGTCTGCTGGACAAGATAACCGCGAACACTTCCCAATTCGGCGAATACTGCTTCGCCCTTTACCTCGGGGGGATGGCCGGCGCCGTGGTAATCGCGTATGGTCTGAGCTACATGGTCTGCGAACGGCGCGAAAGAAGAGAGAGGTCACGCTTTCCTCGCTACGACGACGACATCAAGCTCAAGCACGACGACCTGCTCCAGTTTGACGACGACGCCATGGATAGCAGCCAGGACCAGCTGGTCTCCCGATGGCGGGAGGCAGACGACAGGAAGCTCGCGCAGCTCGAGGCGGAGATCGCTGGGCTATGCGGAGCGGTAGGCAGGTTTGACCTCCGTGCGGAGAACACCGAGCTACGGGAAGAGCTTCTCCGCGCTGGAACCGCGGCTGAGGTGCTCGAGATCCGTGAGAGGTACGATGGTCTGGTGGAGGGCATCAGCCGGACGTCCTCGCAGTGGCGGGCGGAGGCTGATGTGAAGCTGGCTGAGTACAACAGGGAGATGCGTGAGAGGATCCAGGAGGAGGTCCAGCGGAAGCAAAACGGACTCTGAAAGTTACTACTCCAGGTGGAGCGGAACGTCTGTGAAGTTCAGGAGACAGCAGTTTAGTCTGTACTTCAGTTTCGAGTGTTTTGAAGTCTATGCTCTATTTGTATTCAAATTCCATATATATACCGATAAAATTTGCAATCTGGCACATATTTGGTACTCCCTCCGTCCCAAAATAGATGTCTTAGATTTGTCAAAATTTGGATGAATCTAGACACTATTTAGTATATAGGTTTATCCAAATTTTGACAAATGTAAGACATCTATTTTGGGACGGAGGGAGTATTATAGTTTGTTTGGTTGTTTTCGAAGTGGACCTTGTTTTGGTAGTACTATTTATTGGTGAAGTTTGAGCATGACTTGCTAAATGATATAACTAGCTAACTCGCCAAACTAACAAAATCAAAAGTTTCAGACTTGCATAAGACGTCACAGTATGTCTACCTACAAAACAATCCCCAGTCAGGATTCAGAAACCGCGAGTACAACTGATGAATTCAGACAAAATTCTCTTCCCCTGCAAACAAAACGAAAAGAAACACTCAAGGAGAAAGAACAAATGCATCAAGTCATCGAGTGTTTTCCTGAGGTTTGATAAATAGTATACTTGCTCTCGTCTACAGAGATTCAACGCTTGTATGTTTGAGTTGTCTGGTACCCTACGCAGCAACAATCATGTCTAACTAATGCAAAACCGTATACAATAAACAAAGAGATTGTAGAATGATATTAAGGTCCTCATCATGAATTACTGATGTCTACCGCAGTTTCAAGATTTCTCATCTGATCAGATATACCTCGAATGGTTCAGGGAATTGTCAAATAAGCTTGTGAGTCCTTTTATTTATTTTGAACTGCTCTCATGGCCTAGCTGCATCTGCAGCAACTTCTGCCCCTCTTCGTCGTTGTCCTCCTTGGGCTCAATCTTGGGAGCCTTGGGTTTTGTGGTGGATTGCTGGTAGAGAACACCACCCGACATACATATCAAGAGACCAATTGTCCCCACTAAGGACGCATGCTTGTCCCAGATAAGCAGATTGATCACGACGGTCAGGAGCTTGTTCACTATACCAAGAACCGTAAATCCGGTTGCAGAGATAGCCCGTCTGCAGGAGAATCCAAAAAAGGATATTGATAGTCCAAACAGGCATGACAGAGCAACAGGAAGGACCACATCGAAAGATAGCCAGTTTGTCATCTTGGAGCTGTCCACCTTCATCTGATCAAACTCTCCCATTATAAGGAGCTCTAGGGGAAACAACAGCAGAGCCTCAAGGTTGTTGTAGAGCACAAGACCCCATGTGTTCAACCCGATGGTCATGACAACATGCTTGATGTACACGAAGTCAATAGACATGCTCGCCAGATAGGCGATAGCCCAGCTGTAAGCAGTCACAGTAAACTGGTTGTCCGTGAAAACATAGATCACACTGCCACCAAGTATAGTGGAAAGTGAGAGCCATGTCTTCAGTGACGGGCATGGTTGGTGAAGATAAAATGTCTCTCCAATTGCCACAAATATTGGGACAGCAGAGCGAAACACGATGAAAGTGTCCACATTGGCATGCATCAGGAGTTCACTGTTTGTGAAGATGGAGATGTAGAACATAACAGCAGCAGGCAAGAACTTCCACATGGTTCTCAGATTCAGGCTATCAGGCTCAATAAGCTTTAGCTGTCCACATAGGAGAACTCCGGCAACACTAGTGAGGTATTGAAGAGCTGTCAGTGCTCCCGGGTAAGGAAACTTCGTGATTGCCCATTTGTTGATAATGGACAGCAGAGATGCTGACAGGCAATAACCAGCAGCCACACCATAGACTGAAGCGTGGTGCATAAGGGTGCTCCATGTGTTATTCCACCCTCCAGTTTTCTGCAAAGTAACTGATGCATCGGCTCCACCATTTTCTCTTGAGGGCTCTGAGAGATTGGACATCTGCAAACGTTTAAAATAGATTAATTAGCTACAGTACTAAAAGTCATGCTACAGCTGCAAAAGGGCAGATGGAGCAGGCCCAGACAGTTAGATGGCATATACAAATGTAGTAAGCAATGGATAGAGCAGAAAAGTACATCAACTTTTTGTGCAAAGATAGATTACAAACTCCAAAGTCCACATATAGTATGGCCTGTCCCTAGATCTGGTCTTGAAATCTGTCTACATACATAATTTCTACAAGATCCATTAACATGATAATGCTCATGGACATAGTTGCCTGTTTTAGTTCTAAATCCCAGTAATTTGTGAGGACAGTCAACTTATTGTTGCAAAATCCCAGGTCCTAGCTAGCATTGAGTTTGAGGGAAGACAGTTTCTCCGAGGATGCACCTACGACTATAAGTCAACGGCACGTATTTCAGAGGATAAAAGAGTTGGAAAGCATGATCCATAAGGTACAAGCAAGAAAACCTGACTTTTTAAAGAAAAGAAAGAGTACTGATTGAATGAAGCTGCCAAATATTTAGAAAATTTACACATTAAAACAGAGCAAAGTATCTGTTGATCGTATTATGGAATTGTCTTCTCTAGCAAACAATCGTCCTATGAGATAAGATTCTGGTAAGGACCAGAATTGTCACTACAAACTACTATTTCGACATTCATCTATTTGTGCTGACTATGCACTTTCAGATCTTTTGCTATGATCTCCAGCCAATATCTAAGGTTGATCATGGTGAAGACCTGGGCAGGTCAAGGTAGAAACGAAAAGAGATCAGACAGCGTGTACAAAAAGAAGAGGTTCCAAGTTCCAAGAAAAAGTCAACGCCGGCAGAAGACGAAGCAGTAGCAGCACCAAGAAACACTTCATAATAACAGATCTAATAACGCATCAGCGCGCCAACCAAAAAAACCATTGGACCATAGCTAAAGAAACAGAGCAAGCAGATGAAGCAATACCTGGAACCGACTAGCCCGATTACTAGCCATGGCACCGAGCACAAACTCAACAACAGCAAGCCCTCTAGCACTCAAGCATGTATCAGCCAAGGGGTCAGGGGCCTAAGGGGAAGGCACGAAGACTACTCTGCAACAAGCACCTAGGTAGCTCAATCAACTAAGCTCATATAAGGGGGCCAGGTCACACAACTCACAATGCGTTTGCCCACGACGGCAATGCTCAACATGGGAGGTCAAATAAGGTAGGAGCACGTCACAAGCGCATTAGCCCGTCGCAATCAACCAGATCAGAAGACAAGTAAGAAAAATCAGCGCAGCACCTAATAAGCGGGTTTGCCCAAGTCAAGGAAGACAAGGTCACAATAATGCAACGTGCTAGCTGCCGCCCAGGCCAGTTGATCACAAGGAGCCAAAATTTGAAAATTAACATACATAGCGACGCAATACCTATGGAAGACAGGGAAGCTTCTTCCCTGGCAGCCTGTGGGCGGGGAGAAGGAGAACTTGGCAAGGAGATGCCTCTCTCTCAACAACCGCACGACGTGACAGCTCCTCCTCCTATGGCTCCAGGACGCAAGTTAAAAAACAGTTGCAGGCACACGGACTGTTCCCCTGAACCCGCGCTTGCTGCCTGATGAGGCCTCGCGATCGAGCCAGCTCAACCAACTGTTTCATCACATAATAATAAAGATCAAAGCGCTGGATCAGTTGGTTAGTTAGTCGCCGAGACATGCATATACATGTGACGGGAGTAATAGCATGGATGATTCAGACTTCAGAGAAGAGAGAAACTGGAATTGTTAGGTGCAGATGCGAGCAGCCAGTCAGGACCACGGAATATCCAGTACAGGTATAGGCAGTTCCGTGCGGAACCAGAACACGTCGCAGCCACCAACCAAGATCGGGATTTTGACGCCTGAACTGAGCACGAAGGAGAGACTCACCTTTCATGCGTAGAACTCGCTCCTGGACGGATCCACCGACGGTCGAGAGGAGAGAGTGGGAGCGGAGAGGGGATGTGCCTGCCGACTGAACCACTGGGTGGAGCGGCGATTTAACGAGGGGTTAGGGCAATTGTTTTTTGAACCCCGGTGGGTGGGTGGTCGCCGGATCTGTATACTAGGGAGGGTCAACTCGCGACCACCTTGATTGATTGGGCGCTCGCTCACGATTCAGCGGGGGATTTGGGATTGCGAAGGAGATGATCGAAGGGGGGAGACGGCAAGCTCAGAACGGGAAGGCGGGTTTCTGGGGAACGGAAATTCCAATCTCTGACATCTGACCCCCGAGAGGCGGGAGGGGAGCAGATCTCGGGGCGCCTCGTTTGGAGGGAGACGGCCGGCGGGAAGGCCGGCGGGGATGCCGCTTCTGTCCAATTTTTAATTTTGCGCGAGCGTGCCTGGCTAAGGTTTCGCTGATCCACCTTCTTGTTTTCAATTTTTACAAGTTTGACCTTAGTTGGACCATCATTTTTTTCAAAGAAACCACGTAAAAGACGCATCAATCACATAGAGAAGAGGCTGACGGCCAATATAACGCCATTGAAGACTACTCCACTCACTCAACATGGTAAATTGCCAAGTGGCTTACAACGCGACTTCGACCATCGACCCGACGACGACGACGACTTGCCTTGCCCAACATCCTTCCAAAGGTGGAGAGGCGATGACACACACAGAGCTACAAGACCACGTTACGGTCCAAGCAAACACCACCATATCACGACAACGACTCCAAGGCAAACTAGACCAACACATCTTCCCCAATGAGCCTAAGAGACGGCGAGTAGAAGACGGGATCCGGCCGGACTTGGTGAAGACGTCGACTAAGTTGCATCTGCCATGTCATACATTGTGCCCTGGAAGCCCACGTCCTATGCAACAACGAACACCGAACGCATCACCCATCGCTCATAGTTACATAGGCCTCTTCCCTGAAAGCTAAGATGACATCTTCAAGAAGAGAAACGATGTTGTGGCGCCGTTGACATCTGGTCCGGTGAACCTGGCCTTAGGGTTTCCCCTGGCACAAGAGGAAAGGAGGCACAATTGGGACTAAAAAGTTTTATGGAGATTTTTAGTTCCCACATTTAGATGATGTTCAAACGATTTCTATGCACATTGACCTTGCATATGTATTTCATTTGCTATACATGTATTATGTTAATAGTGTTGTGAACAAGGATGAACATGCCACAAATGACATGCTTCTCCATCACGTACGAAATTTTTTGCTTGGTCTTTATTGTTTGAAGGTACAAATGCATACAAATTAACCTCTACGGACCATGAGTTGACAAGACAGACTTTAGAGAGTTACCCATGGATGAGCTTCACCGATTTATCTCTATACTCTAAGGTGACTTCCTTCTACTTAAGGACTCATGCTATAATCTCCATGAATTGGCTACTCTTTGAGTGTTGCTTCGCTTTTGTAGGCTTCTCAGAAAGTGAAGGAACATTGAAGAGTTACCATATCAAGCTTCTCAAGGACGACTACATTGCGAACCTCGGATCAAGAATGTCTCTCGACCTCCTCTACATGGTGATGAGCGTATAGTCGAGGACGACTCTTTTTGAAGGGGGGAGCTGATACGCCTTGACCTACGATCGTTACCATATCAAGATCTCCAACTTATGCCAAGTCGTCATGGTCTTCAAAGGTGAATCCTATCCTCTATGCGAGCACACCTCCTACCCTATTGAATGTTATACTACTTCATACTCCATCCCATGATCATTATAGGTTCACACCGACAAGTACGGAGGCAAGGGAAGAAGCTTGGAACCACCGCCAAAACCGCCCCACCCGTTCTAGTGCCAGGCCTAACGGGCTTACAGTACACCTCGTCGGCGCCCACCGGCTAAACCGACGCCTCGCCGAACATTCCGGCGCCTACTCCGGCCAGTCAAACTTACCGTTGAAGCATCCAACGTCAACCCTGGATCCATCGGACTTACCGCCAGACTCCACATGTCTACATAAACAACCTAAGTTCTATGCCCTAGAACATTCCCTTTACCTACCTTGTCGCCCCAAGTATTATATATAGCCCCTATGCCCTCCCCCCTTATTACTTAGACATAGATGATAGACTAGAAACCCCTAATATGGATCACTTCTAGTTATGTCTCCCCTTCTTGAGGGAACCTTAATTCTATGGATTTGGCCTTTGAGAATCCTTAGTTGTATGAGGTATTTACTTTGAGTTGGTTCTAGTAAAGTTATCAATACCCTCTCTAAGGTGTTGTTCCCTCTTCAATGTGGGTTGATGGGAGCACGTTGACCGATCTCTCATTTTTTTCCATCAATTTGACCACGAGATTCGTGAAGATTGGGCCACCCTTGAGGCTAACCCCTATCAAATAGAGGCTGCATATGGAGAGTTCGAGAAGGGAGATCAGATTTACTTATGGGAAAACATGTGGATCCCCACAAGTCCAACTATAAAGGTATACATAGTGAGAGGTTCAATTTTGTCGCAAAAAGTTTTAAATCTGATAAACCCAGTGACTGGAGGGTGACATGAAGAACTTCTACGTGAAAACTTCTAGGGTGGATTAGAACTATAAGAAATCTTCGATCTTTATTATCAGGTCGGCATACCATCTTGAGTGGGACTACCAATTTGGTCGGCATAATCCAAACGTTATGAGCATATGAAGTTCACTACAAAGGAAAGTTTGAAAAAAGTTGTAGCGGTTGAATGTTCTAGCAAAAATTAAGATCTTCAGTTGGCGGGTCTTGCAGGGTCATATTCCATGTCGTGGTATCTTCGATAATAGGCATATCAGAAGAAGTAGCCAATGCCAAATATGTAATGTTGGGTGTGATGATCTAATGCATACACTCTTTACTTGCCAAAGATCCTAGCAGGTTGATAGCTAAGAGATTCGACACATTCTTGATGGTTTTTATTGATGGTTTTCTTATGGATTTGATGGTTTTCTAGCTTTACCTAACGCTAATACTTCGGTAGCAAAGAAAACTTGGTTTACAATGTGTGTTTCAGGTTCTGAACATCAACAGAAGGTTTTAAAAATAGGAATACAATATTCAGGCGAAAACAAGCAAGTCTCTTTTTAGAAGCAATCGAGGAAGGCATCTAGAAGGTTTAACGACTAACTATATGACGGGAATATTTTCTTTGGCCATATAGTTACCGTCGTATAGTTACCACCGCCTTTGTCTTGTCAAAAGGAAAAACTTTCATGAAGAGGCGGTGGACAAAAACACAACATAGCAGCCGCCTTTCCATATAGATGGGAGAAAGAAGAAATCCAGAGAAGAAGGGGAAGACGTTCTTCATCTCGCTCCACGATCTTCGACCTCCTATCCACCACACCCTCATAGACGTTACTTGTATTTGAGAGAGAGAAATCTTCACCTTGCAAGATTAGGGTTTTAGATTGTTTCTTCCTATCTTGAATTGTGTTGGATTGATTTTCTATTCTTATTGTGGATCTCCACAGTAATATCGATAAGAAATCCCTTTATTTAATTATATCGATGATGCTTTCTTCTCTCATGTGTGAGTAAGTTCCTTTGGGCATGGGAGATGTAAGGCATAGGTGATATGTGATGTGCCTATATATTTTAAATTCGTTTGTGATTGATTTAATTACTATATTATGCGTGCTTGACTATCTGTGAGATGTCTAATTCTTGTTGTCCAATTAAGGGCCCAGACAACATGATACTTTGTTCTACATAGATAAGATCTTGTTTGCTAGCAGACCGGCGACCCCCGAGTGACACGGGGATATCAATGGAAAAGTAGTTGAACTCGAGGAGCACGAGGAGCCAATATGCCTATTGCATTAGTCTGATCCAAGGAGTTTAATTGCTAAGCAACCTATAGGATTTTAATCGCCTAGAGACTGACCATGGTTTTGGTAACATACTAGTAGGATTATTGAAGTTGGGATGAAATCAACCAAGAGGAGTTCTGGCTAATTATGGGTTCCTCGCCTACACACGTACTTATAAGATTATAATTGTTACACTTATCACTCATCCACCTGGCACAGTCACTATCACCAGGAACTGTGTCTCCCCACGCCTACTTTTTCATCTGTAGAAAACAATAAACAATCGAATTGTTCTTTACTTTTATGCTTTTATTTCTAAAGTTTACATCTAATTTTTATTTAAATACATTCAGTTTAATCCAAATCTTATTCTTATTTCAGCACTTGTAGTCAATTTACTCGAAGACCTGTGACAACTTTGAGTGTGACAGAGACTTCATTCATAAACACTTTTCTTTGGGCTCCCCGTGAGATCGATATCTTAACTTCGAAACTAGCTACAAACAATCTATGCACTTGCAGATATCAGGCTATTTTTTTGCGTCGTTGCCAGGGAGCTAAGCGCTAAGTGTTTGTCTCTTGACATTTTAGGTGTTACTAGTACAAAATGGTCTCCCTAGGAGATAAAGGGTCTACACGCTCTGGTAGGACCTATCTACCAGATTATTTTGATCGCGTGCCTGTTCAAAGGCGCGAAGAAATTATTGAAAAACTTTTGAGATCAAATAAGGTTGAAGTTGAAAACCTGAGTGATTTCATGGAAATCATGTCCATTCATAGGACAACTCCCAAGAAACCTGAGAAAACTCTCAGATAATACAGTGCTCCAAATTCTGCTTTTCTTAAACAATGAACAGAATTTCCTAATCTTGGAGTTAGACAATATCGATTTGATGGTGAGATTATTAAAATTTTGCAGGAAAAAGCTTTTAGTGCAAGGGAAGATGAAGACCTAGGAAGACATCTTAGAGAGTTCGATGATGTGATAACATCAATTGGACCAAAAGGTTTTGATACTTCGGAAACGTATCTATAATTTTTGATGTTTCATGCTTGTTTACTATCTACTTTGCTTTGCTTTGTCCACATTTTGAGGTATTTTTATATGTATTCTAGTACTAACCTATTAACAAGTTGCCACAGTGCCAGTTGCATGTTTTCTTTAGTTTTTGGTTCCAGAAAGGCAGAAAATCAATATTATCGGAATTGGACGGCACGAAATCCAAAGTCAATATTTTACCGTGGGGAACACGAAGCCGGAGTACGAGACAGAGGGGACCCACCAGGGGGCCACACCCCCTGGCCACGCGGGTGGGCCCACCCCACGCCTGGGGGTGCAACCACCCTGGTGGCCCCCTTCCTCGCCTCTTCGCCTATAAGAAGCCCCCGATGCAGAAACCCTAGACACTCGATCAATATTCCACAAAACCGTCTGTAGCCTCCGCCACCATCGTCCCTAGATTAGGGGGATCTGAAGCTCTTCCCGGCACCCTGTCGGAGGGGAGATCATCCCGGAGGCCTTCTTCTTCATCATGCCAGCCTCCGGTATGAAGCGTGAGTAGTTCCACCTTGGACTACGGGTCCATGTAGTAGCTAGATGGTTGTATCTCCTCCTTGTGCTTTCAGTTCTAGATCTTGTGAGCTCCGTTCATGATCATGATCTAATCTATTTGTAATCATGCATGTTGTGTTTGCGGGGATCCGATGGATATTGAGATTCTTATGTTGGTTTGATTAATGGTTTTGTCTTTATGATTCTATCATGTTTGTGTTGTTTGTGATCTTGCATGCTCTCCGTTGTTAGTAGCTATCTTGGCCAAGTAGTTGCTAGTGACTCCAAGAGGGGGTATTTATGCTCGATAGTGGGTTCATGCCTCTACTTAATCAAGGGAAGTGACAGAAATCTCTACGGTTGTAGATGTGATGTTGCCACTAGGAATAAAACAACGGTCTCTCTTTCATGGAACAAGTGGATTGTTTACCTTACACACTTTGCTTAAAGCAGTTGTCTGTTGCTTGCAACTTAATACTGGAGGGGGTTCGGATGATAACCCAAAGGTGGACTTCTAGTCATAGATGCAGTTGGATGGCGGTCTATGTATATTGTTGTATTGCCCAATCGAATCTCATAGGATCTTTTTGTCTAGTATTGCATTGTTATGCCTTGCTCAGTCCTGTCAATTGCCCTGCTGTAATTTGTTTACCTAGCATGCCATGTTTGTTTATCTAAGGAGAACACCTCTAGTGAACTATGGACCTCGGTCCAATCTTTACCATTGTTATATCTTCCACTGTTACTGTTTACTTGATGCAAACCATCATCACCTTCCACACCGTGTAGTTAATCCTTTGTTACAATAACCGGTGAGATTGACAACCTCACTGTTAGTTGGGGCAAAGTCTTGAATATGTGTTGTGCAGGTTTCCACCTACTGGTTCGATAACCTCAGTTTCTTACTGAGGGAAAACTTGATGTTGTGCTGCATCATACCTTGCTCTTGGGGTTTCCCAACGGGGCGTCAACACGCATCAAGACTTTCTTGCGCCATTGCCAGGGAGGCTAAGGACGTCTTCACAAGGGGAGGCCCCCTCAACCTTTCTCTTTACTTTGTTTTTAGTTTGCTTAGTTTCTTTTGCTTGGTTTTGTTTGCCTCTTTTTATCAATAACTCAAAAAAAAAGTTTAGTTTGGTTTGCTTTCTCCTATCAAAAACAAAAAAATAGTTCCTGCTCTAGTTTTTCCTGCTGTTTTGGCTTGCTCCACTTTTGCCAAAATGAACTGCTGAGAACACCAAGTTGTGTGACTTCACTAGCACAAACAACAATGATTTCCTTAGCACTCCTATTGCTCCACCTGCTCCTGATGCTACCTTTTATGAAATTAAGCCTGCTTTGTTGAATCTTGTGATGAGAGAGCAATTTTCTGGTGCTAGTTCTGATGATGCTGCTTCCCATCTCAATAGCTTTGTTGAACTTTGTGAGATGCAGAAGTATAAGGATGTAGATGGAGATATTATTAAGCTCAAGTTTTTTCCTTTCTCCTTGAGAGGAAAAGCTAAAGAATGGTTGCTATCCTTACCTATAAATAGTATTGATTCTTGGATTAAGTGCAAGGATGCTTTCATTGGAAAGTACTACCCTCCTGCTAAGATTATATCTATGAGAAGTGATATTATGAAATTTAAACAACTTGATAATGAACATGTTTCTCAAGCTTGGGAAAGAATGAAATCTTTGGTTAAGAATTGTCCCACTCATGGACTTACTTCTTGGATGATTATTGAGAATTTTTATTCAGGTTTGAACTTCTCTTCAAGAAACCCGTTGGATTCAGCTGCTGGAGGTACCTTTATGATCATCACTTTGGGTTCTGCAACAAAACTCCTTGATAATATGATGGTTAATTACTCGGAATGGCACACTGAGAGAGCTCCACATGGTAAGAAGGTAAATTATGTTGAAGAAACCTCCTCTTTGAGTGATAAGATTGATGTTATTATGGCTATGCTTGTTAATGGGAAAGCTCCTTTAGATCCAAATAATGTTCCCCTAGCCTACTTGGTTGCTTAAGAAGAGCAAGTTGATGTGAACTTCATTAGAAACAACAATTTCAACAACAATGCATATAGGAATAATTTTGGTAGCAACAACAATTATAGGTCTTATCCTCCTAATAATGGCAATTCGTATGGAAACTCCTACAACAATGCTAGAAGTGCCCTCTCTGAACTTGAAGTTATGCTCAAAGACTTTATTAGTAAATAAACCGCTTTTAACAAGACCGTGGAGGAAAAGCTTTTAACTATTGAGAAAAATATTTCCTCTTTGTCTGAAGCACGGTCCTCCTTGATTAATAAAATGGCTGCTAAACCTGAAACCATGGAAAGTGCCTTTGCTGATACTCATGCCATACAAGTTACTATTGATGAAAATGTTAGACTGTTAGCCCAACATCATGCTAAGTGGGAAAGGGAAGCATAAATTGATAGAAACAATAGTGTGTGCACCATCACTAAAATGGATACCACTAAACCATAAGAAGTCCCTATTCCTCCTCCTACAATGCCTAAGCCTAATGAGTTTACTACTAGTGATGCTAAGTTTGGTTTTGATCTTGACGGTTGCAATATTTCTGAAGTGATTTTGTTCCTGCAAAAACTTGCTAGAAGTCCTAATGCTAGTGATATGCATGTTGCTTTCACCAGACACATTACAGATGCTCTTGTTAAGATTAAGGAAGATAAGTTAAAACACAAAGCTTCTATTCCTAGGAAAGTAGAAGATAGTTGGGAACCTATTATTAATATGCAAGTGAATGACTTTGATCTTAGAGCTTCATGTGATCTTGGTTCTAGTGCCTCTATTATGCCTAGGAAGATTTATGAAATGCTTGATTTGCCACCTTTGGAAGATTGTTATTTGGATGTCCCACTTAATGATAATGCTAAGAAGAAACTCATGGGGAGTATCAATGATGTTCTCATTATGGTTAACAATGCTTATGTCCCTGTTGATTTCTATGTTTTGGATGTTGAATACAATGCTTCTTATTCTATTACTTTGGGCAGATCTTTACTTAGAACTGTTGGTGCCATCATTTATATGAAAGAAGGCACCATTAAATATCAATTTCCATTCAAGAAAGCTATTGAACACTTCCCTATGAGGAGAGAGAAGTTGCTTTTTGCTCCTCCTTTGAAAGCAGGGTTTGATGTTAATGCTTCTTCATTTGAAAATACTTGATTTCTTGCTTCTTGTGCCTAACTTAAAGGCGTTAAAGAAAAGTACTTGTTGGGAGATAACCCAAGAGTTTCCTTGAGTCTTGGAAGTTATTACTTCAGTAATGATATCTTCTTATCCTTTTTGTTTGCTTTTTGTGCCAAGAATGACCTCTAATGAGAGGGAAGTAAGATTTGGGGAGTTGCTGTCCCGAAACAGATTTTTTCCCCCACCATAAAAATTCATGAGGAGTCTCTGTAAGTAGGATTGAGCTGAAAATTTACTAATAAATCCCCCAGTATGGTAGCTAACTTTCTTTAGTTCAACACTTTTTCATTTTAGCAACATAAGGTCTACGAAAAAATCGGTTTCTACCTGCTGGTCTGTTTTGACGGATTTCTGCCATTATTTTGCATTTGTTTCTTATTGATTCCTTTTTGGGTTCTTTTTGGGAAATTGAGCTTTTTGAAGGAGTTTCTACAGTATCTTGTGTTTTTAGTGAAATTTTTTGCTGTTCTAAAGCTAAACCCAAAGGTCCATTATCTTTTGAATACACTAATGTTGCTAATGAAAATTGTGTGAAGTTTTGTATGAAGGAAAATTTTCAGGTGTAGAGAGAGAATGATGTAATAAGATGAAGAATTGACAAAATCTCAAGCTTGGGTATGCCACCCCGGTGTCACCCCAAGAAATATCCAAGAGTTTGCTTTGCTTAGGTTGTTTAGTTTGCTTGAATAAAGTAGTTTGGACCCCCGTTCTCGTTGTGTTGTTTCAAATAAGTCGATTGGTGTTGGAAATGAGTAGAAAGTTCCTGCATGAAAGTGCAAGAGGAGCTTGCATTGACTGTGACTTAGACTTTAGCATGACATGCTAGGTGTTGTTTTGACCTTATGCTTAGTGTAGCATGACTTGTTCCAAACAATTGGGATTGCTTAGTGTGCCTTGAAGGAATCATGTGTTGTTTTAGCCTACAAAAGCATAGTATTGTGGTATTCTCCTTTGATGCTTTGTTTGGGTAGACTTGGCACATGCTCACACCATGTTATGACTATGAACAAGTCACCATAGCCTCTATGATCATTTAGTCCTTGACTTGTAGTACCACTCTATGCTTTGATTAGTAATGTTTTGTCGCTCTGCATGATTATGGCCATTATTGCTCTCTTAGTTGGTTGCTCCCAGTCTTTTTCTAGCCTCCACTTGTATGAGTAAGCTCTACTCATGCTTCCAACTTCCAAAAAACCGAGTTATTCCAAAGTGTCCACTATAAATTCCTATGCATGGTGTGTTACACCATTCAAAGTATATTCTTGATTTCAGCTATCTTCCAATTAAAAAGTATTTTGTTCTGTGAAAACTTAGTGATTAAAGCTCTCATGAACTTGATGGCACACTTTATATTCCTTGCCCTTAATAAACTTGAACCATTGTGTCATCTATGTTGTATATCCTTGCACTTATACGTTGGAATTAGCAGAACCATGATGTCATGGGGAACGTTTTCAACATTGCACTTGTACTTTGTACACAGTTGATATCATGCTCTTTTGTCTACGGATGTCGCCAGTGTGAAATAAAGGGGGATATTGTAAGTCTATGGAGTTATGTATTTTGTGTTAGAGAAACGCCTGGGCCGCTAGCCTAAGCCATGCCTAATCATGGTGGAAACTTGCAGCATCACCATAATGAGCAATTTGTGAAGCATCCTCAATAAAAATCTATGCAAATAGTAAATAAAAAGATCGCTGAGATGCTCATTGTCTGCTTGCCTTCTCATTTTGGTTATGGGATAGCTCCTGTACCATGTGCAAGGGGTACCCCGTTGGCGGTTCTTTATGATACACATGTACTTACTATGACAAGAACTTACAGGTGACCAAAGTTGAGTAGCATGCGGTGCGACCCTCGTATTCAAGGGACATGAGATTGCCAACTTATACTTTGTCAAGCATATACTCCATAGTTTGTTCACTTTAACCTTAATCACTTCAAGATGCTTATGATAGGGGCAATGAGGGCTGAAAGCTAACAAGTACCATAATTTTTGGAAGCTCTTTTTGAAACTTGAAATCCCTGCTTCCCTTTATGAAGGGACTTTCTTCCACTATTATATTGAGTCTCCACCTTCTACCTTTAGGCACCAGTTAAGAGAGTATAGTTGCCATTCTTAGTTCTATGTGCAGTGTCCCAAAACTTATTGATTGATGCATATTGTTGATATTACTTGTTCTTGTGCTATTTGTATCTAGTCACTCTTATAAACTTTGAAGGTGTCCTATGCATCTATTTGCTACTCCATGAGGGACAGGCTAAATGCCACTATGCCATGTTTTCTGTATGTGAAACAAGCAAAGGTTTTTCAATGCATGTTATTCATGATATTTGTTTGTAGCCTTTCATGTTGCATGCATAATTACTTTGTCATATTGTTAGAACTCCGTCTTTCATGCACATGTTTAGAGTTCTTTGATCCCAGCTTTCAATGCTTTCAAATGGTTTGATCTTGGTTTTGATGGTGCATGTCACCTCAAAAATTATTCTTTTATCACTTACCTACTCGAGGACGAGCAGGAGTTAAGCTTGGGGATGCTTGATACGTCGGAAACATATCTATAATTTTTTATGTTCCATGCTTGTTTACTATCTACTTTGCTTTGCTTTGTCCACACTTTGAGGTGTTTTTATATGTTTTCTAGTACTAACCTATTAACAAGTTGCCATAGTGCCAGTTTCCTATTTTCTTCTGTTTTTGGTTCCAGAAAGGCAGAAAATCAATATTCTCGGAATTGGACGGGACAAAAGCTAAAGTCAATATTTTACTGTGGAACACGAAGACGGAGTACGAGATGGAGGGGACCCACTAGGGGGGCCACACCCCCTGGCCGCACGGGTGGTCCCACCCCGCGCTTGGGGGGAGGTGCAGCCACCCTGGTGGCCCCCTGCCTCGCCTCTTCGCCTATAAGAATCCCCTGATGCAGAAACCCTAGACACCTGATCAATATTCCACGAAACCGTCTGTAGCCGCCACCATCGTCCCTAGACCGGGGGGATCTGAAGCTCTTCCCGGCACCCTGCCGGAGGGGAGATCATCTCGGAGGCATTCTTCTTCTTCATGCCAGCCTCCGGTATAAAGTGTGATTAGTTCCACCTTGGACTACGGGTCCATGTAGTAGCTAGATGGTTGTATCTCCTCCTTGTGCTTTCATGTCTAGATCTTGTGAGATCCGTTCATGATCAAGATCTCATCTATTTGTAATCATGCATGTTGTGTTTGTCTAGTATTGCACTGTTATGCCTTGCTCAATCCTGTCAATTTTCCTGTTGTAATTTGTTTACCCAGCATGCCATGTTTTTTTTATCTAAGGAGAACACCTCTAGTGAACTATGGACCCTGGTCCAATCTTTACCATTGATACATCTTCCACTATTACTATTTACTTGCTACAAACCATCATCACCTTCCACACCGTACAGTTAATCCTTTGTTACAGCAACCAGTGAGATTGACAACCTCACTATTAGTTGGGGCAAAGTCTTGAGTTTGTGTTGTGCATGTTTTCACGTTGCTTGCAACACCTTTGAGGTGTTTCCTTCCTCCTACTAGTTCGATAACCTCGGTTTCTTACTGAGGGAAAACTTGTTATTGTGCTGCATCATACCTTGCTCTTGGGGTTTCCCAACGGGGCGTCAACACGCATCAGGTTTTCCTAGAGATTTCTCCCGTCTAAAATTATTTTGTTGGCTCTTAAAGGTAAGGCTCTAGACTAGTTATATTCTCTCCCTCATCATTACATTAAATGTTGGGAAACTGTATTGTTAAATTCATAAACATGTTTAATCCTTTTAAAAAGGTATTTGAAATTAGAAAGAATATAGGCAACTTTAGTCAGAACATGGGAGAAAACTACCCATAAGGTTGGGATAGATTTTTTGGAATGATCAATAGTATTCCTAATCATGGCTATTCTGAATCCACTGTTTGCCACTTATTTTACCATGGTCTTAATACTCAATGCAGAGAGTAGCTTGATTTATTAGCAGGAGGATCGATAAATACTTTAACTACTAAAGCTTATTTGGAATTGATGTCCACTAGGGCTAAGAATGATTCTCTTTATAATCCTGATTTTGGTACTAAGCTAGAAAAAGGGATACTACGTATAACTCCTGATCTTATGACCAAAGTGCGCAAAACAATAAAAGAAAAAGGTATACCTTCTGAACTTGTTAAGGAAAACAAAGTAGATCTATTACAAGTGTTTACTGAAGAAGATGAAACTAGGAAAGTTTTTCAAGAACTAAAACATCGACAAGCCAAATCTCATAATAACCTACATAAGCAATTTCAAAGACGTAAGAAGATTTTGGCACAACTCACGGAAAATTATGATGAGATTGGCCAAGAAATAAAATTATTTCACAAGTACCTTAGTATGATTGCAACTCAATATAAATAAATAGCATCTGGTTATCAATTTTTTCTTCAAGGTGATATCCTGTTTCTACTAATATTGTTACAAGGAGAGGTGTAGTTGTTACAGGACCATTAGGACCACCAGAATATGAAGCTGAAAAAGATCGAAGGGAAAAAGCCTTGCTCAAAGCAAGCCAAGAAGATGACACACTAGTGGATCCTCGAGATGAAACCGCTCAAGAAACACAAGACCGAACCTTGGAGGAGCAAAATGATGCACAGGATGACCACTATGACTCTAATGCAAAAATTATTGATCCAAGAGAGGAAAAAGAGATAAGCAATGAAGATGAAATTGTTGCAGTAGAAAATAAGAAAAGCGATAAGCAGCAACAAAAGAAAACAACTAAAGAGCCTGATCCCCCACAAAAGGTAAAAGGCAAGAATAATAAAGGTGAGCAAAAACTTCCATATCCAGATCGCAAAAAGAAAGCACCGGATCGGGTAATCTATGACTCTTTCAAAAAGGCACTTGGTGATGTTCGTCTAGAAATTCCATTTTCGGATGCAATAAAAGTTCCTACCTATTTTAAATTTCTCTATGATATTATTAATAGAAAGAAAGAAATAACTAAAATTGTTGCCATGGTGACTAGTTATCCTGCTAATGTGAAGTTATTGTCTAAATCAGGAGTTCTCGGAATACCAACTATTTCATGCTCAATTGGCAAAACTGATATTCATAATGACTTGTGTGATTTAGGTGCAGGAGTTAGTGTAATTCCATATTCCCTCTATAAAAGGTTAGGATTAGGGGAGTATTCCCCTACTTCTATCACTTTACAGATGGCTAACAAATCCACTAAACAACCCATTGGTATGATTGAGGATGTTCTACTTAGAATAGATGAGCATGTTATTCCCACTGATTTTATTATTCTTGAAATTCCAGAGGATGAAAAATTATCTATAATACTTGGAAGACCTTTCCTTAGTACTACAGGAGTTTCAGTTGATTGTGCTGAGGGAAAAATAATCTTCAATGTTTATGATGTTGAAATCATCCGGTATTTTCCAAAGAAGCTAGAAGCAGGAGAAAGGTATATTCCACCAGCAAAACGAGTTCAAGTGGTAAGTGTCCTTGACAAGGGGCAACCCAAGGTAAGAATTCAAGAACATAGAAGGGGTTGAAATATTTAACCATTCTTAATAAAATGCTTAATGTGAGTCAACCCATCACATCAATAAAATAAGTTGAAGAATAAAATATTCATCACATCTACAACTTTTTCACAGACATTCTTGCAGAAGTGCGCCCGTAAAGATGCAACTGTCAAAAAGTTGTAGAAATATCGACTGAATAACATAGATTAAGTGTAAAAAAAATAAAGTTTGAGTTTTATCTGCAAGAACTAGTTTCAACACATTGTTCTGATTAAAGAGAGTATCTCTAGAAAATTTGGGAAAAAGGCATGTCCTAGAGAGTCTAACGAATAACTATACAACGGGAATATTATTCCGGACGTATAGTTTTGGTTGTATAGTTATCAACCTCGTTTCTCACAAATTGTGTCTCGAGACACAAAAGGTTTAACGACCAACTATACAGCGGGACCGTTTTGGTCCGGCCATATAGTTGCGTCCTTATAGTGAGATCTGGCATAAATAAATCCTAATTGTCGATGTCGCCACATGTAACACCCTCCAGAATCGGCCCTATGCAAGTTTTAGCGATTCCCGCCAAACCCGCATAGAAACGATTCAAAGGCGCCCACCAGGCACTTGCGTGCGGGTGGAAAACAAAGTAATATCATTACACAATAGTCCATGATGGAACCCACAGAACATATATATACAACGACGACTCCATGAGTCAAGAATACAGATACACAATGCAAAGATCCAAATCAACTTGAAAATGATACAGCTTCCGGCTACAAACAAGATGCAAATGGGGCTAAGAGCCCTGAAGAATAACCAATGGCGTCTATAACCCTGCCCAGGCCAAGCCGGAAGGGTAAGCCTGCTAACGACGTTGATCTCAAAACCTGCTTAAACAAAAGGGGTGCCAACAAAGGGCAAAGGAAAAAGAGAGCGGTCAGTACTAAGGCCAGTACATGGCGAGACTAGAATTCGGCGGTCCTCGCCTACATAGGTATGGTGGACTGAAGCGGTAGCGCAGCATGCACTAAACAACCTACAGAGACTCAATACAACTGGCGGCTATCAGATAGGGATAAGAAAGACCTATTCGGATCCAACCTGAAACTATCACCAAGCACACCCATCCTGGTATTTGTTGGAATTGTGCCCTAGAGGCAATAATAAAGATGTTATTGTTATAATTCTTGTTCATGATAAAGTTTATATTCCATGCTAGAATTGTATTAAGCGGAAACTTTGATACTTGTGTGGTTTATGAACAACACCGTGTCCCTGGTACGCCTCTATGGACTAGCTCATTGATTAATGATGGTTAAGGTTTCCTAACCATAGACATGAATTGTCGATTAATAATGAGATCATGTCATTAGGAGAATGATATGATGGACAGACCCAAATCAAGCAGAGCA
This sequence comes from Avena sativa, assembly GCA_916181665.1. Lineage (NCBI taxonomy): Eukaryota > Viridiplantae > Streptophyta > Magnoliopsida > Poales > Poaceae > Avena > Avena sativa. Next base: position 439,544,692 of record OV702293.1, on the reverse strand, counting down.
ATTAGACCGTGTCATCGTGTTCATCTTTGCGAAGCTTTTTCCTATGTCAAATATTGTATTCCTTAGACCATGAGATAATGCAACTCCCTGGTATCGAAAGAAAGCTTTGAGGTCATCAAACATCATCCTATGTGAGGGTGATCATAAAGGTGTCTCTCAGGTGATCGGAAAGTACTTGTTGGGTTGTATGTATCGAGATGGGATTTGTCCCTCCCGAGTCGGAGAGATATACTTCGGGCCCACTCGGTAATCGATATCAACACCGCTTGCAAGCACGTGGTTAAGGAGTTAATCACAAAGTGATATCGGATTACGAAACGAGTAAAGTACTTGCTGTGAACGAGATTGATTTAGGTATGCCGATACCAATGATCGAATCTCGGGCAAGTAAAATATCGCGTGACGAAGGGAATATATATAAGGGATTAATTGAATCCTGGCATCGTGGTTCATCTGATATGATCATCGATGAATATGTGGGAGTTAATATGGGTTTCTAGATCCCGCTGTTGATTATTGATAGAAGATCATGTCTGCATATTCTCGAACCCGTAGGGTCACACACTTAACGTGCCTCGACGCTAGGATAGAATGGATAATTGGTTTATGAGTTTTTTTTCGGAGTCTCGGATGAGATCCAGGACATCACGAGAGGTTCCGGAATGGTCCGGAGAATAAGATTCATATAAAGGAAAGCAATTTTTGGATTTCGGAATCATTTCGGAGTATTCGGTATTGTACCGGAAGGTTCTAGAAGCTTCCGGAGTGGGACCAACATGGACCCACTTGTCGGAGGGGTGCATGGGCCTACGAGGGAGTGCCCTAGACGCTTTGGGCCAGGGGCACAAGGCCCCATAGGCTCAGCCGGCCAAACCCTAGGGGAAACCCTAGGGAAACCTTCTAGAAGGGGGAAGACTTGCCCCCCACTCCAGCCTTGGGGCTGCCGCCCTAGGGCTTAGAGGAGGGTCCAAGGGGGCCATCCAGACCCCTATATAAGGTGGGCAGGGGGCGCACCCTCCCCTCACCCCAAACCCTAGCCGCCAGCTGCTGCCCTTCCTCTCTCTCTCCCGACTGCGTGTAGGCGAAGCCCTGCTGCAGAAACTCTCCACCATAGCACCACGCCATCATGCTGCAGATCCAATCCATCTCTCCACCCCACTTGCTGTACCAAGGAAGGAGTAGACGTCACAGCACCATACGTGTGCATCTCTCGGAGGCGCCGCGACTTGCGGCGTAGGATCGGATCGGATCGCGAGGAGGAGACGGCTAGTATGACTACATCAACCATGTTCTGTTGAACGTTTCCGCTGTGCGATTTCTTCAAGGGTATGAAGATCTCATATATCCCTCTCGTTGATTTCATCTCCTAGATTAGATCTTGGCTTTCCCGTTCGCATCCGTAGAATTTTTTTGATTTACTATGCTGCGAAACCCTTCAGTGGTATCAGAGCTAGATCTATGCGTAGATGTGTTTCACGAGTAGAACGCAACATGCTTGTTGCGGACGTTGATGTTTTCTGTTGCAAGCCTCTTGTTGTGTACTTCTTATGGCGCGGTATAGTGAGATCGAAGCGGTCCAGGCCAACTTTACGCGACCTCGTTTGTGAGACCGGCTCCGCACTGACGTGTGGCTTGTTCCACACATGCGGCTGGTGGATGCCAGTTTCTCTCACTATAGTAGTCATGGGATTTACACCGGATGTTAGCAACCATAATATCACCGTTGTGGCTTTCCGTAGGTAAGAATCGTTCTTAGCTTGTTACTCCCATAAGCCACGTAAAACATGCAACAACAAAGTAGAGGTGTCTAACTTGTTTTTGCAGGGAGTGTTTTGTGATATGGTATGGCCCAAGATATGATGTGTATGTTGTATGCAATGATCATGTTTTGTAATATTTCACGACTTGCATGTCGATGAGTACACAACTGGCAGGAGCCATATGGTTATCTTTATAATTGTGTATGACCTGTGTGTCAACTTATTATACGCCATGTAATAGCTTTACTTTATCGCTAAGTAGTTAGCAATAGCTGTAGTTGCTATTCGTGGTGGAGGCAATCATGGTGGAGTGATGGAGATCATGCTGGCGCGCACAAGATGGAGATCATTGCACGGAGATTGGCTATACCATGTCACATAAAATCATATGCATGTGATGTTTATCGTTTTATGTATATTATTATGCTTAGATCGCGACGGTAGCATTATAAGATGATTCCTAACTTAAAGATCAAGATAAAGTTGTGTTCTCCCCATGTATGCATCGTTGAAAAAGTTCGTCGTGTTCAAGCACCTCGTGATGATCGGGTGCTATAAACTCTACGTTCACATACAACAGGTGCAAGCCAGTTTTTGCACACGCGGAAATACTTGGTTTGACTTGACGAGCCTAGCATGTACAGACATGGCCTCGGAACACACGAACCGAAAGGTTAAACATGAGTCGTATGAATGATATGATCAACCTTTGTTGTCCACCATTGAAACCACATCTCTTCGCTAAGCTGAAAGCTGCGGAGGTGGACATCAAGAAAGTTGATCATGTGTTGATGGTCAACAAGACCCCTAGCTTTAAGAAAGGTAAGGGTGCAAAGAAATCCTTCAAGAAAGGCAGCGGCAAGCGCGTTGCCCCTGCTGAGAAGAAGCTCACGTCTGGACCTAAGCCGGACACTGAGTGCTTCTATTGCAAGGACAAGGGTCACTGGAAGCGCAACTGTCCGAAGTACTTAGCGGACAAGAAGGCTGGCACCATTAAAGGTATATTTGATATACATGTTATTGATGTTTACCTTACTGGCGCTCGTTGTAGTGCATGGGTATTTGATACTGGTTCAGTTGCTAATATTTGTAACTCGAAACAGGAGCTACGGAATAGACGGCGACTAGCAAGGGATGAGGTGACATTGCGCGTTGGCAATGGATCAAGAGTTGATGTGATGGCCGTCGGCATGCTCTCCTTAGTTTTACCTTCGGGGTTAGTTTTAAACCTTAATAAGTGTTATTATGTGCCTGCGTTGAGCATGAACATTATATCTGGATCGTGTTTATTGCAAGACGGTTATTCATTTAAATCGGAGAATAATGGTTGTTCTATTTATATGAATAACATCTTTTATGGTCATGCACCTGCTATGAATGGTTTATTTCTTCCGAATCTCGAAAGCAATGAAACACACATCCATAACATTGAGGCTAAGAGATGCAAAGTAGATAGTGATAATTCAACTTATTTGTGGCACTGCCGTCTAGCTCATATTGGTGTAAAATGCATGAAGAAACTCCATTCTGATGGACTTTTGGAGTCTCTTGATTTTGAATCATTTGACACGTGCGATCCATGCCTCATGGGCAAGATGATCAAAACCCCGTTCTCCGGAATAATGGAGCGAGCAACGGACTTGTTGGAAATCATACTACCGATGTATGTGGACCAATGAGTGTATCGACGCACGGTGGATATCACTATTTTCTCACTTTTACTGATGACTTAAGTAGATATGGGTATTTCTATTTAATGAAACATAAATCTGAAATGTTTGAAAAGTTCAAAGAATTTCAGAACGAAGTGGAAAACCATCGTAACAAGAAAATTAAATTTCTACGATCCGATCGTGGAGGTGAATATTTGAGTTATGATTTTCTCACACATCTTAAAGCAAGCAGAATCGTTTCGCAACTCACGCCACCCGGAACACCACAGCGCAATGGTGAATCTGAACACCAGAATCGAACTCTATTAGATATGGTGCGATCAATGATGTCTCTTACGGATTTGCCGTTATCATTTTGGGGTTATGCATTAGAAACCGCTGCATTCACTTTAAATAGGGCACCATCTAAATTCGTTGAGACAACACCGTATGAACTATGGTTTGGTGCTAAACCTAAGTTGTCATTTCTTAAAGTTTGGGGATGCGAAGCTTACGTCAAGAAGTTGATGCCGGACAAGCTCGAACCCAAAGCGGAGAAATGCGTCTTCATAGGATACCCTAAAGAAACGATTGGGTATACCTTCTACCACAGATACGAAGGGAAAGTGTTTGTTGCAAAGAACGGATCCTTTCTTGAGAAGGAGTTTCTCTCGAAAGAAGTGAGTGGGAGGAAGGTAGAGCTAGACGAGGTTATTGAACCTTCTCTCGAGTTGGAGAGTAGCGCAGCACCTGAAATTGTTCCAGTGCCGTCTGCACCAACAAGAGAGGAAGCTAATGACGAGGATCATGAAACTTCACACGATGCTGCTACTGAACGTCGCAGGTCGACAAGGTCTGCCACTCCTGAATTGTACGGCAACCCTGTCTTAACCATATTATTGGTAGACAACAATGAACCTGTGAACTATGAGGAAACAATGATGAGCCCAGACTCTGAGAAATGGCTAGAGGCCATGAAATCCGAATTGGGATCCATGAGCGAAAACCAAGTATGGACTTTGGTGGATCCTCCTAGCGACCGTAAGGCCGTTGAGTGCAAATGGATTTTCAAGAAGAAAACGGACGCGAATGGTAATGTTACCTTCTATAAAGCACAGCTTGTCGCAAAAGGGTTTGGGCAAGTTCAAGGTGTTGACTACGATGAGACTTTCTCTCCCGTAGCGATGTTTAAGTCCATTCGGACTTTATTAGCAATTGCTGCATTTCATGATTACGAAATATGGCAAATGGATGTCAAGACTACGTTCCTCAATGGCAACATTGATGAAGAGTTGTATATGATGCAGCCCGAATGTTTTGTCGATCCTAAGGATGTTGATAAGGTATGCAAACTTCAGCGTTCCATTTATGGACTGAAGCAAGTATCTCGGAGTTGGAACCTTCGTTTTGATCAAGTGATCAAGAGCTTTGGATTTGTTACAAATTGCTACGAAGCTTGTATCTACAAGAAAGTGAGTGGGAGCTCAGTGACATTTTTAGTACTATATGTGGATGACATATTGATTATTGGAAATGACATTGGTATGCTTAACGATGTGAAGAGTTATTTGAATAAATGTTTTTTAATGAAAGACCTAGGAGAAGCTGCTTATATATTCACTACAAGAAATGTGTTAACTTGTGACCTTCTCATAATGACAGGGAATAAAATCGTCATAGATCTATGACGATTTCGCACAAGATAGTCATATGATGTCTAGAGAGGTTAAAACCTTATAGAATTATGACGTTTTGTGTTGAAATCGTCGTAATTTCATCATGTTAAATCGTCATAACCTACACGGTACAACTTAAAGCCTTATTTATACCCCATTATAATCAATTTAAATCGTCATATTATTTAAAATATGGTACGTTGAATTGACTAATTGGCCACATCAGCATTTATGCATACATGGCATGTCTATGTGTCCGATTTTTGACTACGTGTCGTATCGACTTATGTGGCAATAATATAAAAAAGAAGGGTCGCGCGCTGGAGGTCGAATCTGCAACCTCTGTACAGCACAACACCTAACCGCTAGGCCAACGGTTCGTTCTTGTAGTTCAAGTATAACTCCTCTTTATAAGTATAAATCTTTTAGCACTACCTGCCTATTTTAGAAATAATCAACAAAAAAGGCTCGCGCCAGGGGATCGAACCCGTGTCCTCTCGCAATCCTTGGCTGAAGGCGACCAACAGGCCAACAGTCCTTTGTTATTTTGAAATAGCGCGCTCCCTGTATAAATGTTTTCCTCGTATATTGGGCCTTGGCAACATAACTCAATTAGGTCAAGTCCGCAAAGTATGTAATGTTTTTTGGGCGGTTTTACTTCCCGCGGTAGACCAAATCCAGGCCAGCTCGGCTGGTCCGGCTATGTTTTTTCTTTCATTTTTTCTTTTTCTATTTTCTTAATTCTTTTGTATCTCTTTCATATGAAGTTCAAATGAATTGATTTTTGTCTCTCTCTTTTTATAAAATTCAGTAGATTATCTTAGATTGTTAATTAGGAATACTTTTATAATTTAACAAAAGTGGATTTACTAATTCCACATTAGTCCAAAGTAGAGACACAAGAAAAATTATGAGTCAAAACAGCGGGAATTAAGATTCTTAGCTCGGGACTGAGCGTCGCTAAACTTGCATTGGACCTCTAAAGAAATAGCATATTATGAGTCTAAAAATGATTTTTGCCAAAAATCATGAGCATCGGATCATGTACCTATAGTTCAAACCGGACCCACTTCCTACCGATTCAACAGGAATTTGTCTTTTTCACCAGGGGTGAACGGAAAGATTTGAGATACCCCGGTTGGGACATTGTCCATGTAAGGTGGTCTAATATTTTTACAAAATATGGTGGTATCATTCTAAAACTGTCATTTAGTGGTTGCTTCACAAAATGACCCGTTTTTTGATCTCGGAAAATGGAAAATGGATTTTCCGTGCGTCGAAAAGGAAAACTTTCTCCTGCAACATTGTTCGCCATCCCATAATACATGTGTGTGCACAATATAGGCACATTATCACAAAATATGCCGTGATTCTGGCCATAACATTGGTCGTTTGGTCCGAAAGCCATGAAACCTCATACATGATAGGTCATTTCTGAGAAGGTTTTTTTTGAAACACTTGCAATATACCAAGGTTGTATTTTTTCTTGCAAATATGTCATATAAGAAGACACCATGTGAAGGATTTGCATTGATCGGACCGTTTTTGAATTTTTTATGCCTGTTTCAAACTATGGTCAAAACGGCGGGCACATAGGTTCTTAGCTAGGGGCTGAGCCTCGCTAAAATTGCATTGGATCTCTGAAGAAATATCATATTGTGAGTCTAAAAATGATTTTTTAAAAAATTCAAGAGCATTAGATTATGTACATGTAGTTCAAACCGGACCCACTTCCTACCGTTTCGGTAGACATTTGTCTTTTTCGCGAGGGGTGGACCAAAAGGTTTGAGATACCCCGATTGGTACATTGTACATGTAACATAGTCTAGTATTTTTAAAAATTGGGATGGTAGCATTTTAAAAGTTTCATTTGGTGGTTTCTTTACAAAATGCCCCGATTTTCGGCATTCGGAAAATGGAAAGTACGTTTTTTGAGCGACAAAAAGGAAAACTTCCTCCTGCAACGTTGTTCGCCATCCCAAAATGCACATACATATATGGACACATTTTAATAAAGTATACAATGGGAAATGCCATAGACTTTTTAACCCCTTTAATTAACCTCCGAGAAACCCCTAAAACCTGTAGAATAGACTCAACCAATCAGAAGAGAAAGACAGTCTACACACGGATCACCAACAAAATGAGATCTCACCCGTTGATGCCTCCATCTAACGCTCCGAAGTTGCAGCATATGTTTCTCCCGCATCCCACAATTTGGACGTGAATAGACAGAAACACCCTAGTATTCTCGGTACTGCACCACAGAAGTTATCATGGGCATTTTGGTAAATTCCGCCACACCCATCCACCCAAACGCGACCCTAATCCCCTCACGCGCTCGACCCCGCTGCCACTTCTTCCTCCTTCGCGGCCCAAACAAACCCTAACCCTGTGGGCGCCTCCATCTCTCTGCTTCCATGCACCCCTTCCAAAAACCCTAATACTATCGCTGCCGCCACCTCCTGCCTAGCCAGCCACCGCAGCATCACAGCCTGCCATGGCGAGCCACCACGCGGGATGAGATTCGGCGGTGTCACGGTGGTCTTGCTCAACGGAGCGCGCGTGCATCACTGCCCGGCGCTCCGTCGAGCTTGCTACCGCGTCGCTACCGTGGACAATTCCTCCTAGTGGCGTTCGCAGTCCCTCCTAGCGGCTAGAGGAGCACCTTCCTTCCCCGCTTCGGATCTGATAACTTACCCCACTCCCTCTCTGCCGTCCCCTTTTTTCTTCTCTCTCTCGGTCCGTCCCTCAGTATCTCTATCTCAATGCAGACGCTACCGCACCCGAGGAGGAGCACGAAGGAGGTACATCAGAAGGGAACGGGCCTCTTCTACTGCGGGTGTCGGACATGGACGAGCGCGCGCAAGGGGAGGAGAGGGGCGTCCCTCACACTCGAAGCCTGGTTGTCGTTCTTGTTCGAGTTCGTTGCCCACCACAACCGCCTTGGGCTCTTCCTCTTCTCCCTCGGCCTCCCTCGGCCTCAACCAGGTACCACAACAGATCCTAGTTTTTTGGTCTTGGAAGAATCTTAGCTGCATCGTTCGTCAGCATCTTCTGTGATCTAGGATCTAAAATTGGTTTTGCTGGTCGTTGTGTTTCATGGGAGGTGTTTGGGCTAGTAATCTTATTTAATCGTAGAAGCTATTACTGTTAAGTGAATTCCAGATAACTCGTGGAAGTGTGCTAGCTCCATCTGTTCATGCTAACCGGAGAATTTGCAGGTCCTATATGATCCTGGCAGATGTTTAGGCTAGTAGTTGTATTCAGTCCTCCAATCTCAAAGCTGTTTGTTTCAATTGCATCCCAGATGAGTCATCGAAGTTTGGTAGATCCTATTGTTTACTTCCTAAAAGCTGATACAATTAGTGGAGTTGGTTGATTAGGTAGTTGTATTTACTTCCTGTAGGTCAAAAGGGCTGGTTCCTATTATGATGAATGCTCACAGAATAACCCATCGGTTTTAATTGGAGAAAGTCACCAGGACGATGGAAGGGTGTAGTGTGCTACATTATAACAGCAGTATATTGTTTGCTTTGGTTGTGAATCCATTTTAGGTAGATATGTACAACCATTCTTCCTTTTTTTTACTTGGTTGATGATGGGCCATGGTACCATAGCATATTATTGTGTTTATTCCCTATGATGTGGAAGTTATGGTCTCAATAGGTTTGTTAGGAGCTGTTTGTGTATATAGGATGAAGTTTCTAAATGTTGCTTGAAAATGGTGCTGTTGTGGCTACTTGTCCCTTGCTCTGGTTTGTGTGGTGCTAGCCTAATTATTTGCGACTAGTCACAAGGAAAATGCTTGTCTAGTATTTCTGTTCTGCACTAAGCTATTGATGAAGAAAATGAGTGCTAGTTGTTTTTGTTTGACTAGTCACATGGACACTACTTGTCTACTATGTATTTCTGTTCTATACCAAGCTATTGTTAAAGCAAGATGGGTGTCAAATCATAATAGCTGCACTCTGTCTTGGTTATTATCTAGTTATTAGTCTCTCTTATTAATCCTAGGTCTTTAACCATTTCTTCTACTTCTACAAATCTAATATTCCACACTAATTTGAATGATCTCAGTTGGTTATATTTGTTGTGAGGAGGAAAAAACAAAGCATTTCCATCTCATGTAAAGAATCGTCTACCCCTTCTGCGTTTGTTTATTTTCTTGCAACTCGTTCTTTATTTTAGTTCAACGTGTGATGAGCTGCTACATAAGTTGTTGTCCTTCTTATAGTTTGCTTTTCCTCAGAAGTGTTACGAGCGGTGTAGGATGAGAAGTAGCGGAACAACATGGAGCTGGAGAATATCAAGGACAAGATGGAGGGCGAGGAGAAGATCAAGCTCAACAAGTGGCTGCCATTCCTCATTGGCAACATTGTCAAGGTTTATGCCTCACTGGACCTGGACCTGTTATGAGTGTGTGCCAGATATTGTCTAAAATATGTTGTGCATGCCTTTTGTAATGACAAACAGATCTCACAATAGATGTCTGAAATAAATATTTTCTAGTCGAATTCTTATTGATGTTGCTCATTTCAATGGATTGATCCCTTGGTTTTCTTCATCGGTGATTCTACTGTGTTTAATCTAGTTACTTGAAAGATTTTGCTTGATAAAGAGAATAAAACATATGGATGCTTATAAAATATATTCTGCTTTGTATAATCCAATTACCTGCATATTATCTTGTATCGCATGGCAACTAAATTATACTGATGTTAACAATATATATTGTTTTTGAGTCAGTACAGATTAGCATGAAATATTTGATGTTCTGAAAGTGAACTTAGTTACTATAGATTAGCCTTGTTTATACATGGCCTGGAGCTTTAAAACATATCTTGCTGTATTCTGGTGCTTATTCATCGCTCACTTATTTTGTTGTTATCAGATGTTGCGCGGTGTTCTGTTCTAGGCTAAAGTGTTGTTCCAGGCTGAAGTGCTGAAGTTCTGAGGAGCCTGTAGACCGACACAACATGTATTTTTAGAGTTAGTAGCTTCATATGTTCTGGCATTAGACCATCTGAAGCTTTCTATAGTGATAACTTTGTCAATTGCCGCAATGATACAACTTTGGTTAGGGCTATAGTTTGTCTTATGCCAGTGAATTATGTTGTTCTGCTGCTTGCTTAGCCTGAAGAATTATGTGCTATGCCCAGAGAATTATATGGTTAGAAGCTGTAGTTTGTGTAGATATAGTGATACAACTATTGTGCTGAAAAAACTTAATGTTGTTCCAGATTTATTAACCCTTTTGTGAAACATGCTGTACTGATATGTTTCACTCTTGTGGTGAACCCGGGAATAATTTATTGATGTTCCAAGTGGACTGTTATTGCGACAGGCCGATAGTAGATATCTTACCTGTTAGGTCAGTGTTTGTGGTATGTGATTCTCTACTGCCATGTCTAATGCTGTAATACTTGTTCATGTTCAAACCTAGGAACTCACATGATGTGGTTTCATATATGATATGTTCCAACTGAGCTTATTAGTAAATTTTTTTTGCATGTTGCTGGGTGAAGTTTGGACTATATTTAGTACTTTTACATCTTCCAGATCTGTTGGTCCAGTGAGTTCCCCTCAGTAATAAATCTATTGGCAGTATTTCATTGTGTTCTAATCTATCTAAAAAAGAAAATAGGATAAGTTTAGTTCTGCTAGAACACAAGTTGGACTATCTTGAATGTACACAACTGGACCACTTCTATATCTTGGATTTTTTGGTGTATTGTATTGTACTTGCATTATAGTACTGTATTTGATTAGTTCTGTTGGTCCAGATCTGTTGGTCCAGTGAGTTCCCCTCAGTTATAGCGTGTCTATCTTGAAAACCATTTGCTTAGATCTTCCATTTTCTAATTTGCCATGTATGCATATCTTAAATCATCAGGCTGGCACGAGATAGCTTATATGTTTGTACTTGTTTCTTAAACACTAGGCTGGCACGAGATGATCCAGGACGCCAGCGAAACACCACTCACACATCATTCAGGGGCCTCCAGGCTAGGTGTGTCGTGCCCGAAATCTAAAGTGTGTGAACCAGGCTGTGTACATTCTTGCATTTTGCTCAAGTGTGTCAATCGGAGATACTTGTTTGCTGGAATATATTTGTATGTAATAATGTTGTTGAACCTGTGAATATGGTTGTATGTTGGTGCTATGTAATCCAAATGTTGGCAGTCAAATACTATTCAGATTCTAGATTCTGTGTGCTATTTCATTTGTGTATTCAAAAGAATGCCTTATTTAATTTTGGGCTTGATCTATATAAATGGGCTGTGCAATATTGAATATGAAGAGGCTAAGGCCAAGATAATATTGCATTGTAAAAAAGGCTGCAGTAGAAATGAGAAAAGGCCACAACCCACAATAATCGGATTATAAAAAGGCTTAAAATGAAAAAGAAAGAATGTGAAAAGGCCAAGGCCCAAAAGGAAATGGACTGTAAAAGTTAAAACCCCCAAAAGAAAAAGGCTGAATTATTGGGCTCGGCCCATGCAAACTATTAAAAAGGCCAAGGCCCAAAAGGAAATGGACTGTAAAAGTTAAAACCCCCAAAAGAAAAAGGCTGAATTATTGGGCTCGGCCCATGCAAACTATTGAAATGGACCGGGCTAAATTTGCGTTACGACGATTTCGTTTTGTCATAATTTTGCCATGTTGGATTGGCCACGTAGGACCTGACGTGGCTAGGCTAGAGCGCCAGTGACGATATTGGATCGTCATAGAGGTTATGACGATCTGATTTCGTCATAGACGATTATGACGATTTAAAAAAAACATCGTTGTATGCAATTACTGACGCTCAGTTTTTGACGATCTGTTTTTCGTCGTAAGATCGTCATATATTGTGGACAATGATGATTCAGTGACGAAAATGGAGGGTCATGTATCAGAAGATTTCTTGTAGTGATTAGGCATCAAAATCTATAGAGATAGACAAAGACGCTTAATAGCTTTAAGCCAAAGTACATATCTGGACAAAGTTCTGAAAAGGTTCAGAATGGATAAAGCAAAGAAAGGTTCATTGCCCATGTTGTCAGGTAAGATATTGAGCAAGGCTGAGTGTCCGGCTACGGTAAACGATAGAGAAAATATGAGCAAAGTGCCTTATGCCTCGGCCATAGGTTCTATCATGTATGCCATGCTGTGTACTAGACCGGATGTGTCCAATGCTCTTAGTTTGACGAGCCGATACCAAAGTGATCCAGGAGTGGAACACTGGATAGCCGTAAATAACATCCTAAAGTATTTAAATAGGACTAAAGAAATGTTCTTGGTCTATGGAGGTGATGAGCAGCTCGTCGTAAAAGGTTACGCCGACGCTAGTTTCGACACCGACAAGGATGATTCTAAATCTCAGACAGTATACGTTTATATTTTGAATGGAGGAGCTGTGAGTTGGAGAAGCTGCAAGCAAAGCGTGATCGCGGGATCTACAGTAGAAGCGGAATACATGGCTGCTGCAGAAGCGTCAAGTGAAGGAGTTTGGATCAGGAACTTCATCACTGAGCTTGGTGTGGTTCCAAGTGCCTTGGACCCACTGGAGATATTGTGCGACAACACTGGGGCCATAACACTAGCTAAGGAACCAAGATATCATCCAAAGACCAAGCACATCAACCGCCGTTTTCATATAATTCGAGATTATATAACAGATGGAGATCTAAAGATTAGCAAAGTACATACGGATCTGAATGTCGCAGATCCGTTGACTAAACCTCTTCCACGAGCAAAACATGATCAACACCTTAATTCCATGGGTGTTAGATTGTTGCCAGATGTAAACTATATTATTGACTCTAGTGCAAGTGGGAGACTATTGGAATTATGCCCTAGAGGCAATAATAAAGATGTCATTGTTATAATTCTTGTTCATGATAAAGTTTATATTCCATGCTAGAATTGTATTAAGCGGAAACTTTGATACTTGTGTGGTTTATGAACAACACCGTGTCCCTAGTACGCCTCTATGGACTAGCTCATTGATTAATGATGGTTAAGGTTTCCTAACCATAGACATGAGTTGTCGATTAATAATGAGATCATGTCATTAGGAGAATGATATGATGGACACACCCAAATCAAGCAGAGCAATTAGATCGTGTCATCGTGTTCATCTTTGCGAAGCTTTTTCCTATGTCAAATATTGTATTCCTTAGACCATGAGATAATGCAACTCCCTGGTATCGGAAGAAAGCTTTGAGGTCACCAAACGTCATCCTATGTGAGGGTGATTATAAAGGTGTCTCTCAGGTGATCAGAAAGTACTTGTTGGGTTGTATGTATCGAGATGGGATTTGTCCCTCCCGAGTCGGAGAGATATACTTCGGTCCCACTCGGTAATCGATATCAACACCGCTTGCAAGCACGTGGTTAAGGAGTTAATCACAAAGTGATATCGGATTACGGAACGAGTAAAGTACTTATTGTGAACGATATTGAACTAGGTATGCCGATACCAACGTTCGAATCTCGGGCAAGTAAAATATCGCGTGACGAAGGGAATATATATAAGGGATTAATTGAATCCTGGCATCGTGGTTCATCTGATATGATCATCGATGAATATGTGGGAGTTAATATGGGTTTCCAGATCCCGCTGTTGATTATTGATAGAAGATCATGTCTGCATATTCTCGAACCCGTAGGGTCACACACTTAACGTGCCTCGACGCTAGGATAGAATGGATAATTGGTTTATGAGTTTTTGTTCGGAGTCTCGGATGAGATCCAGGACATCACGAGAGGTTCTAGAATGGTCTGGAGAATAAGATCCATATAAAGGAAAGCAGTTTTTGGATTTCGGAATCGTTTCGGAGTATTCGGTATTGTACCGAAAGGTTCTAGAAGCTTCCGGAGGGGGACCAACGTGGACCCACTTTTCGAAGGGGTGCGTGGGGCTACGACGGAGTGCCCTGGCCGCTTTGGGCCAGGGGCACAAGGCCCCATAGGCCCAGCCGGCCAAACCCTAGGGGAAACCCTAGGGAAACCTTCTAGAAGGGGGGGGAAGACTTGCCCCCCCCCACTCCACCCTTGGGGCCGCCGCCCTAGGGCTTGGAGGAGGGGGACAAGGGGGCCAGCCCCCTATATAAGGTGGGCAGGGGGCGCACCCTCTCCTCACCCCAAACCCTAGCCGCCAGCTACTTCCCTTCCCCTCTCTCTGTCTCCTGACTGCGTGTAGGCAAAGCCCTGCTGCAGAAACTCTCCACCATAGCACCACGCCGTCGTGCTACAGATCCAATCCATCTCTCCACCCTACTTGCTGGACCAAGGAAGGAGGAGACGTCGCGACACCGTACGTGTAAATCTCTCGGAGGCGCCGCCACTTGCGGCGTAGGATCAGATCGGATCGCGAGGAGGAGACGGCTAGTACGACTACATCAACGATGTTCTGTTGAACGTTTCCGCTGTGCGATTTCTTCGAGGGTATGAAGATCTCATCTATCCCTCCCGTTGATTGCATCTACTAGATTAGATCTTGGCTTTCCCCTTCGCATCCGTAGAATTTTTTTGATTTACTATGCTGCGAAACCCTTCAGTATTTCCCTCTCGAGACCAAACAAGGAAGTCAACCGAGGAACTCACACAGTTGGCAGTTTTATTCATTCCGTTATAGTTACGGCAATTACTAGTCAGATATAGATAGCATGAATCATCCTTATATAATAAGCAGTGGGCACTTTTAGTTAACCATTCCGTTGTAGTTTTAGTACTTACTAGTCAGATACATATAGCATGAGGCATTCAAAAACCCAGTAGTTGTTGGTACTTTTATTTAGCCATTCCGTTGTAGTGAAGCTTATTACTAGTCATTATAAAATCAAATTTATAGCACTACTTTAGTTATAATTGTCTATGATCGAGATACTATGCTCCAAGTCGTCCATAACCACGGACACGGCTTTCAGAAAGTTTTACCCTGCAGGGGGGCACAAATAGAAACACACGCACGATCAACCTCGGGTAAAACCAAATGAAAACCCAATGAGGCATCACGACAGAGCAATTGCAAGATTCATATAATATTTCAGGGGGCCACCCCACCAAGCTACCCGCGACGAAGTTGGCTGGCTCCGAGATGGACCCAGAGGTTTGCGAGAACGGCTGTAAATGACTGGGAACCCGAAAGTGTGACTAGGCTTGTCGATACCGCAAAATCGTGTCACGATCCAAAATAGTAGAGGCGCTCCACGCGCAATAGTAAATAAAGCAGTAAAGCATGGCATAAGTACAGGATAGTATTAAAGCCCCAAACTACTTTGTGGCCCCAAGGAATAATATATGACTCAAGCTCTGGCTAAGGGGATTCATGGTCCCACATGCGGATAGTGTGAATATTCAAAGAACAGGTATCAAGTACTCGGGGTCCTACGGGACACAAGTGGACGGTTAAAAACCAAATAACATCTATTGCCCACATGTGCCTCTGCATTATTTACCTACTTTCAATTTTAGTTATTAAATGGTAATTAAAGTCATGATCACCTCCAACATTAAACATGCGGCATTACTCCAACAACAGTGGAAGATCGACGGCGCAATACAACACCTGCACAAGCAACTACGACTCGCAAGACCGACTATCTACCAAACAATAGGTAATAGGATGTTTCCATGGCAATATAAGGGCTGCAGGGAAGTATAACGGAGTACATAATCTATAGCATCGCAACACAGATAGCAATAGATCAACAGAAGGAAATAAAGACTATAAATGTAAAATAGGTAGAAAGGGGGAGAATGCTCGCCTGGAAACATTGCCGAAGATTCATCCGAAGATCGGGTCGACACTCGCATCAACTCATCGGCCTAATCCGTGAAGAAGCAAAGCACTAGCACAAACACCATATGCACTATTTAATACTACGGCCGAAGATCGGGCATGATGCATGTATGATGTATGACATGACACAGATGCGATGTAATTAGGCAATATTAAGCGGAACCGGGGTCCCGACAATTAATTAATAAGTTCATGTTATTTAGATACCCCACAATTTAAATGTCGTATTAACAAAGCAAAATTATATCATCGGTTCGCTACACAAATTTAAATGGAGACAACATAGGACTAGAATCACCCGCATATGGTCTCCATATTTAGTTTAGATGAATCAACAAAATACCCCCAAACCACAATATGTATGCGAGATGAATATATTATATGCAACAGAAATATATTATATATTGTAAAAATATGGGGCTCACAAAAAGAGTCACACATGGGGGTTCGGCGATCTTGGTGGCTCCAGGGGTTCGGGGATCGGTCTTCGGGGTCTCAGTCACCGGATCCGTGAGGGAGAACATGGCGTTCCGAGAAGGAGACCTTGGCGTGACGAGTGTTCGGTCTTGCATCTCTGGTGGCGATGAGAACCTACACATAGTCGCGTGGTCTTTAGACAACATCACACCGATTCTTCGGAGTCTCAGAGGAGGTTGAATTATCCGATGTAGGTACACAAGTAGTACCATCGATCAACACACAGCGTTACACCACAGACATCACAGAGAACCAACACGCCTTTGATGTACGGGGCAGGGACGCATGCTAGAAGAGGCGCGACATCCACAAGCACACAACAAAACCTGCACACGCACATAGGTGAGCACCAAGACCAAATGCTGGGATAGCTTCACTGCAGAGAAAAAGCAACACAGCGAGGCACAGACGAGCTCGGGCGCAACCAGTGATAGGGTCCACGACTGCGGAGGGCGGTACATGACCCGGCGACGGTCAGGACGGTCGCGCGCGATGGAGGAGCACCGGGGGGAGGCAGCGCATAGGGGGAAGGTGAGGAGGGCGCGTGGGCTAGGGACGGGCAAGGCCGGCGACGTGGTCGCGTCCAGGGCGGCGCTCAGGGGCGGAGAGGCACGGGTCGCAGTGCAGGAGAGGGCCGGCGGGGTGCTGATGGCGTCAGTCGTCCTTGACGGGGAAGGAGAGGGGTCGAGGACGGCGGGGAGCTCGTCGAGCAGCCGCTGAGGGGTGTCGGTAGGGCTCCTGTAGGGAGGAGGCGAGGAAGGAGAGGATGGTGGCGGGGGAAGCGGCAGAGAGAGGAGTGTCTTGCGGCGGAGGGCGAGCGACGCGGGGCGAGAGAGGGGATCGCGTGTAGTGGGCGGACGGGGTTGGGGTGGGACTAGGGAGCGGCAGATAGAGGGAGTATGGGGTAGGCGGCGGCAGATGGGGAGTAGAGGGATGAGGGATTTTTGGGGCTAGGGTTTGATCTGCCGGCTGGGCCGGTTGGGCCTGGCCGGTTTTAGGTCTGGATATCTATTTTTATTTATTTGAAACATTTTATGTTTTCCTTTCTTTTGTTGAATAAATATTTTGTAAATAATTTTACACGTTTTAAAATAGCAATAAATATATTTTGAATAAAGGAGGAGATGTAATGCAGAAAATAATATAGGGTTTACCAAAAATATTTTGAGGCAAAGGTATGCATGATGATGCACAAGTACAAACAACAACGATTTTCTAGTAGTGGTTCTACCGGGGTGCTACACCACAACTATACGGGGGAACTACTTATCCCGCCTGTATAGTTCCCGCCATATAGTTAGCGACCTCCTAAACGAGCCGGCAGGGCTAGGGATCTTCCTCCTCCTCACTTTTTCTCTCATATTCTCTCTCCAAACTCCTCAAAACCCACCTAGAATTCTTGATTCTTCGCAGATTTTGTTCCTTTGAGTTGGGGAATCAATAGATCGGTATGTTTCTCTCCCTATCCATGCTTTATTTTCATAATTCCAATGTTAAAACTCTCACATTGATCTAGTGGATGAACTCAAGCTTGTTTGATTTTCCCTTTTGATTTCTCACGTTAGGATTAAATTTCTCCACGTAGAATCATATGTATATCATGTAGAAACTATATGCCTAAGGTTTTATGTTGAAATTTTTTAGTGCATCAATATGAACAAGCTTGGTAGAATTTTTCACAAGAGCAAGCGCCAACGTGGTGAGGTCTCGGGGCTCCGGGCTGAGCTCGACAGCAAGTACGCCATGGTTTCATCAAGGAGGGTGATGCCCACATGTTGGACCGATGATGGATTTCTCACCGCGGCAGGGTTGAGGGCGGACTTCGACCACATATGTGCAAATGCAGGGCTATCACTCCTCGCTTACGCAAGCCACTACACCTACACTGAGCTCACCTTTGAGTTCCTAGCCTCTTTCTACGATGACTACATGGAGAAAGATAATGCATGCACGATAAGCTTCACCATAAACTAGCAGCTATATCAAACCTCTTTTCAACAATTTTGTGAAGCTTTTGGATTCCCTCAAGATGGGGAATCAACTCTTGCAAATTTATATAATGTCTCAAGTGGATAAACTTGGGAGGTTATTTCTATTAACGGTGGCAGGGACTTCTACCAGAAGAAGATGTCCACCATTCAGAACCCGACAATCCGCTACTTCGCCTTGTTTCTCGCCAACATTCTATTGGGAAGAGGAGATACCAGTTCTATGGCCAATGCAAACATGTCCATGATCACCAAGGTACTCTTCCCCGCTGCACCACAGAGTCCCAATCCCGCGGCTTTATTCCTCCAGCACCTCTGCCACCAGAGCAACAAAAATAAAGGTGACATTCGCATTGGTGGATTGGTAACCCACCTTGTCCAAGCCTGTGGAATTTCAATACCTGTTATGCAACCTGTTGATGGCTCCATACTTATGGATGTCAAATATATAACTGCTTGTGGATTCCTCGGTGTTTACCAAGCTGACAAGAGGCTCTGAGCATATCAGTTTGGTTATCTTGATGCCTCACAGGATGAGCAGGTGACGTTGCCTTGTCCACAAGCTTTCTCGATTTTGGAGAAGGACAACTGGATCCTCACCAAAGACCAATTCATGGAGATTATGGCTGGGCTCCATCCTGACCCTGAAGAGGATGAAGAAGGAGAGCAACAGGATGACCTGGAGGAGCAAGACAATCCTGCTTGGGAAGGACATCAGCAGCAACAAGAAGGACCCTGGGACCCATGGCCCAATCTGGACGAGCTGTTTTGCTCAAAACCCCGGATGGTAAGAGAATTAGGTTCAAGTCGGCTGTGCGACCGGGAAGGTGTAAGCTGAATTCTCTTAAGGGGGTTAGCATGGATACTGTACCTGTGATTAGGGATTACCCCGACGTGTTCTCGGAAGAGCTTCCAGGGATGCCACCTGACAGGGAAGTGGAGTTTCTCATCGATCTGATGCCGGGAACAGGACCTATAACAAAGAGACCATATAAGATGGATGTGGATGAGCTGAAGGAATTTAAGAAACAGCTAAAGGAGCAGTTGGACAAGGGATTCATTCAGCCTAGTTCGTTGTCATGGGGTGCACCTGTTCTATTCATGGAGAAGAAAGACACCAGCAAGAGATTAGTGGTGGACTATCGCTCGCTGAATGAAGTGACCATCAAGAACAAATATCCTTTACCGAACATAAATGATTTGTTTGATCAACTGGAAGGAGCTAAGGTGTTTAGCAAAATCGATCTGCGATCGGGTTATTTCCAATTGAAGATCCGGGAGGAGGACATACCAAAAACCGCTTTCACTACTAGGTATGGTTTATATGAGTATATAGTTATGTCTTTTGGACTAACGAATGCCCCGACATATTTCATGACCATGATGAACAAGGTATTTATGGAGTACTTGGACAAGTTCGTGGTGGTATTCATTGATGACATACTGATATATTCCAAGGATGATGCTGAGCATGAGAAACATCTGCGACTGATTATGGAGAAGCTGAGGGAACACAAGCTGTATGCCAAATTCAGCAAATGTGAATTCTGGCTTAACACTATTGGATTTCTTGGACACGTAGTGTCAGGAGAAGCAGTCGCTGTTGATCCAAGCAAAGTGACTGCAGTAACTGAGTGGGAAGCGCCCAAGAATGTGGGAGTTATTCGAAGCTTTTTGGGACTTGCTGGATATTACAGGAGGTTCATTGAAAACTTCTCCAAGATTACTAAGCCGATGACAGAACTTCTGAAGAAGGAGAGGAAGTTTGAATGGACGGATGCGTGTGAAGCCAGCTTTCAGGAACTGAAGCGTCGACTAGTGACCGCACCTGTTCTGTGTCTACCAGATCTTCAGAAAGATTTCCAAGTGTACTGTGATGCCTCTCGACAGGGACTTGGTAGTGTGCTGATGCAAGATGGGAGAGTGGTGTCATACGCCTCGCGGCAACTTAAACACCATGAGAGGAATTATCCCACGCATGATTTGGAACTAGCATCAGTGGTTCATGCGCTCAAGGTATGGAGGCACTACTTAATGGGGAAACACTGCGATGTGTACACCGACCACAAGAGCCTGAAGTACATATTTACACAGAAGGATCTGAATATGAGGCAAAGGAGATGGTTCAAACTTATCAAGGATTATGATATGAATCTGCAATACCACCCAGGAAAAGCCAATGTAGTAGCAGATGCTCTGAGCCGGAAGGTCTATGCCAATGGATTGACTGTTGGGGAATCGCCCGAGGACTTGTGCAAGCAATTCAAGGACCTTAGACTGGAGGTAGTGTCAGAAGGATATTTAGCAGCAATGGAAGTCCAACCAACGCTATAGGACATGATCAGGAAGGCTCAGGTAGGAGACAAGGAAATAGAAGAGTAAAGGAAAAGATGAAGGAAAATCGAGAAAAGGATATTCGCGAGGATGAGCATGGTACCTTGTGGTATGGAGATCGTTTGTGTGTGCCCAGCGACCCGGAGATAAGGAAGTTGATTCTGCAGGAAGCTCATGACTCGCCATATTCCATACATCCGGGCAATACAAAGATGTATATGGATTTGAAGAGCAAGTTTTGGTGGAATAACATGAAGGGAGACATTGCCACACATATTGCCCTATGTGATGTATGTAGCCGAGTGAAGGCGGAACACCAGAAGCCAGCAGGACTACTACAACCATTGCCTATGCCGGAATGGAAATGGGATAGAGTGGGAATGGATTTTATCACAGGATTGCCCAGGAACAGGTCAGGATATGACTCCATTTGGGTAGTGGTCGACCATTTGACCAAGGTAGCCCACTTTATACCGGTGAAGACGACCTATACGAGTGCAAAGTTGGCCAAGATCTACATGGACAAAATTGTGTGCCTACATGGAGTTCCCAAGAGCATTGTATCAGATAGGGGCACCCAATTCACCTTGCACTTTTGGCGCCAGCTGCACGAGTCACTTGGGACTAGGTTGGAGTTTAGCACATCGTTTCACCCACAGACTGATGGACAGACCGAGAGGGTAAATCAGATTTTGGAAGATATGCTAAGAGCTTGCGCCTTGGCTCATGGTTCTAGTTGGGATGAGAATTTGTCGTATGCTGAGTTTTCCAACAACAACAACTATCAAACCAGCATCAAGACGTCACCGTTCGATGTGCTGTATGGGAAACGGTGCCGGACACCATTGCTATGGGATGGAGTAGGAGAACGTCAATTGTTTGGGCCTGATTTGATCAAGGACGCTGAGGAGAAGGTCGCCTTGATTAGGGACAGGCTGAAGGTAGCACAATCAAGGCAGAAGAGCTACGCTGACGCCAAACGCAAGGAAGTGGTGTATGCGATAGGTGATAGAGCATACCTCAGAGTGTCGCCACTTCGAGGAATCAAGAGATTTGGAATCAAGGGTAAGCTGGCACCTCGGTTTGTTGGACCATATCGGGTCTTGGCACGCAAAGGAGAAGTTGCTTACCAGTTGGAGTTGCCAGAGGCTCTATCCGCTGTTCACAATGTGTTCCACGTGTCCCAGCTAAAGAAGTGCCATCCGGAGATGGTGGATACGCCGTTGAGAGACACTGTGCCATTAGAGGAGGTTCATCTTGAGAATGACTTGACCTATGAGGAGAAGCCAGTCAAGATTCTCGAGACAGCAGAGAGGATTAACCGTACCAAGACGATCAGGTTTTGCAAGGTGCAATGGAGCCACCACACCGAAGAGGAAGCCACTTGGGAGCGTGAGGTTGACATCCGAGAGGACTACCCGCACCTATTTGCTAGCCGCGCCGAATCTCGGGGAAGAGATTCATCTTAAGGGGGTTAGTCTTGTCACATCCCAAATTTTAGATTTGGTTCTGCACATCATTCATGTCATTGCATCATGATCATCCATGCAAAATTTCGGTTCGAAAAGATTCTGACGAAACAATATTTTTGAAGCCCTATTTTAAATTGCTAAAATGATCCTATGATGACCCTCTGTTTTTTACAAAAATTTAGGGACAAGAATCACTCAATTCGGAGCTCGTATGAAAAAGTTACGAAAGATTTACTAAAACAGAAATTGGAAAAAGAAAAGAACAAAAAAAATGAAACAAACGGCGTAGCAGCAGCCGGCCCGCCGCGGCCCAGCCAGCGCACGCGCGCGCTACAGCCGCCGCCGCCCGCGCGGCAGGCAGCTACGCACTGCTCGCCCGCCCGCCAGCCACCTACAGGTGGGGCCCACCTGTCGGCGCCGCCGCCGCCGTGTCCGACGCGGACTGCGCGTCGCCGCCGTTTTCGCGCGGCCGTTCCGCGAGGGACTTCGCCCGAGCCCCTAAAGACCCCCTAGCCTCGGCCTACCCTCCCCTCTCGAATCCCAACCACCCCGAGCCGCCGCCGTCGATTTCGCCGCCCGCCGCCGCCGCCGTCGGTAAGCCGAGCCGCTGCCGCTGCCCCTCGCCTCGCTCGCGAGCTTCGCCGCCACCCACTGACCCTCGCCGCGCCTTTCTTCCCCTTTGTAGCCGCCGTCGCCGCCGCGGATTTCTCGCCGGAGCGGGTCGCCCCGCCGCTCGCCCCCAGCCGCCGATCGCCGTCGCCCCGCGCCTCGCCGACCCGCGCCACCACTGCGAGGAGGTCCGCCCCGCCGCCACCGACACCGTCGTGCCACCCGCCGCCACCGGAGACCCCCCTGCCGCCGCCGCACGACCTCACCGCCGCTGCCAGCTCAGGTGAGCCACCCCGCCGCCTCACCCCTGCCGCTCGATCTATAATGAACGACCCAGATCGACCGTGGACTAGTTAGCCCGGGCGCTGACTGGTCAAACCGCCATGTCAGCGCCACGTAGTCACAGTCAACAGTCAGGGTTGACTGTTTAATTTTAAATCAATATATTCGACAGATTTTAGGTAAAACTTGTAAAATTCGTAGGAAATAATCTACTGGGACAAAAATTTCAAATAAAATATGTGTAGATTCAGTAACTCGTGTAGAATCTTGCTGTACCATTGTTTTACACTTTTACAGCAAGATTTTGTTCATAATAATTAAATGAATTAATGGCCTTTTGGGGGTAATTAATTCGTAGAAAAGATCTGTAACTCCAAAAATTGCAAATAATATGTCCCTGGATTCAGTAGAACAAGGAGAATCTCAAAGTGAATTAAAAGGATAGGCTTACATTAATAATTTTTTTAGAATATATTTAATGGCTTTCTGCAGTATTTTAATTACTCAGGGAGTTATATAAATTCTTTTTGGGAGATTCCAATTGGTACTGTTCCTATTTAGTATTGCTTACACAGTAGAATTTTCCCAAGATTTTTCAAACATTATGTTAACAGTAGTGAATTAATTGGGTTCTAGCTCTATCATTGAGCATTACAAATTGCATACTAGTTTTCCTTGCGCTAAAAATATTTTCCATGCATGCATTCAGTAGCTTTACCGAATAAGATTATGTGATGCTGCTGTAGCATCAATCCACTGGTCATGCATGCATCTTGCATCATCTTTGTTTGCATATGCTTGAGGATGTTTTGTTTATGATTGCAATTGTATCGTGTAGATTGTGACGAGTCCAACGCTTGCTCGTGTGTGGATTTTTCTTCCGACCGCTACAACCAAGGCAAGTAGATGCTACCTTGTTCATGATGTTGTCCTACTATTTTCAATGCAGTGTCATGTATTTTGTAGATGCATGTGTAGGATGATACTATCGCTATGCTATGTCCTATTAAGTGGTAGGGCTTTTCTTGTAGATGAACCACCATTGGTAGATGTGCTTAGCCATGCTGTGATGAACGAGGGCTGGGTTACATCACTGAAATTTGTTTCTAAAGTGTTGGATTGTGAAAACTAAAACAACTTAATCAATGAATCTCCTGGGTGTGATGAGATTGATAATTTTTGGTGGTATCATTGCGGAAAGGCACCCAGGTATCGAGAGAAAATGATTGGCTTCTTTATTTTGTGCTTACGTGTACAACCATGTGCCAATAATGGAATGGGCGGTTGGTTGGACTTAGTAGGTTGTGGTAACTCGAACCCGCGTATCCAGAGATGTAGAATTTTGGTAGGTTGGATCGGTGCGCGTCGGGATTGGGGAGCTACTTCCCGAACAGTCTCTTCTTGGACTTCTCCCCATCATCACCCAAAATGAGAGTGATGGTACGAGCTGGGCTGGCCAAGTCACATGGGTAAAGTGTACTAACCCCTGCAGGGTGTATAATCTAATCGATTAGCCGTGTCCCCGATTATGGACATTTGAGTTACTTGATATTGATTCCATGACATGTTTCTCGCTCATTCTAACTTCATAATTGCTTAATGTTGTTGGGTTAACTTAATTGGGATCTTTTCAAAGAAAATCAAAAACTGTTTATGAAAGTAGGACAAAGGTAGTTGCAAATCCAAGCTAGCCACAGCTCCACTTGCCAAATATGCATGTAGATGTTAGCACTAATGTCTCCTTTAATAGCTCTACTTGCCATACATTCTATGTATTGACCCTTCGGGGCTGCTACGTTTCATGTTGCAGGATATTCCGATTCTGAGTAATCGAATTAGGCCACGGTACTCCACTCGGCACTTGTTCACTTGTGGGCAATTTGAAGAATAGAGGATTTGCTTTATTTATGTTGCTACCTGAATAATTTGAGCTAGCCTTGAGCTAAGCTTTTATTGTAATAATGATACTCTGGATCTTCGTTATTTATGATACACGAATATTTTGCTATGTTATTCATCTTATTCTATTGTGGGCCAATGAACCGATCCAGGGATTGACATGTCACATAGAAGCTGCGGTCTTTTCAGAACCGTGGTGTTACACACTGCTTTTCTAATAATTAAAGTAATATATTGCTTTACGCGTGTCATTACAACACTGTCGTGCTCCATGGGGAACTATTAATTCCACTGGCCAATGAATAATATAAATGTGGGAAACCAATTGATTTCGGATATTGAGTTATGTAAGCGTCTGTAGATGCAATGCTACGACGAGTAAAAAAATTTGTCTCCTTGTGGTCTCATGTTCCAAGTGAAGTTTTAGTACTCCTCTGGCCCACTATTGCTCAATAGTTATCTATTAGCATGGTCACGAGTGCGAACACAGTCCCAATTAACATGTTAAAAATAGTGGCATGATTTCTCTATGAAATAGCTGAAATTTTTGAAAATCAAGAAAAGGAAAAAAGTGCTTTGAAAGTCTTAAAATTTTGACGTGGGAGTATATGAGTTGTTCTTAAATTGAATCTTTTCGGTGCCAACTTGAGTACTCCTAATTGATTAAAGAAACAAGAGCAAAAAGTCTTTCATCTCTCAACAAAGAGATAAACCAAAAGAATTTGTTTCAATTTCCTAGCTAAACTATTGACACTTGCTCGGGTATATAATTTATTTGCTAGCAAGATATACGTGGTCAGGAAGTGGAATCAGTGCAATCTTGTGAATACTTGTATGATCATGTTTAGGATTGCAGGAATTGTGAAGAAAGAAATTTGACACCAATTCGAGCTTGTAAGTTCTTTTATTTCAATCTCAAATCTCCGCTATTCTTTCTTATTTTATTGTCGAGGGCGAGCAACATCTAAGCTTGGGGGAACTGATATCCATGGGATTCGACACATTCTTTATGGTTTTTATTGATGGTTTTTGTCTGGATTTAATGGTTTTCTAGCTTTACCTAACTCTAATACTTCGGTAGCAAACAAAACTTGGTTTCCAATGTGTGTTTCAGGTTCTGAACATCAACCTAAGGTTTTAACAATAGAAATACAATATTCAGGTAAAAACAAGCAACTCTCTTTTTAGAAGCAATCGAGGAAGGCATCCAGAAGGTTTAACTACCAACTATACGACGGGAATATTTTCTCCGGCCATATAGTTCCCGCCGTATAGTTGTCACCGCCTTCGTCTTATCAAAAGGAACAACTTTCATGAAGAGGCGGGGGACAAAAACACAACACAGCAGCTGTCGTTCCATCCAGAAGGGAGAAAAAAGAGATCCGGAGAAGAAGGGGAAGACGTTCTTCATCTCGCTCCACGATCTTTGACCTCCTAGCCACCATACCCCATAGACATTACTTGTACTTGAGAGAGAGATCTTCACCTTGCAAGATTAGGGTTTGAGATTATTTCTTCCTATCTTGAATTGTGTTGGATTGATTTTCTATTCTTATTGTGGATCTTCACGGTAATATCAAGAAGAACTCCCTTTATTTAATTATATCTATGTTGCTTTTTTCTCTCATGTGTGAGTAAGTTCATTTGGGCGTGGGAGATGTAAGGGATTGGTGAGATGTGATGTGCCTATATATTTTCCATTAGTTTGTGATTGATTTTAATTACTATATTATGTGTGCTTGATAT
Organism: Avena sativa; assembly: GCA_916181665.1. NCBI lineage: Eukaryota > Viridiplantae > Streptophyta > Magnoliopsida > Poales > Poaceae > Avena > Avena sativa. Next base: position 439,518,005 of record OV702293.1, on the reverse strand, counting down.
GATACTTTGTTCTACATAGATAAGATCTTGTTTGCTAGCAGACCGGCGACCACCGAGTGACACGAGGATATCAATGGAAAAGTAGTTGAACTCGAGGAGCACGAGGAGCCACTAGGCCTATTGCATTAGTCCGATCCAAGTAGCTTAATTGCTAAGCAACCTAAAGGATCTTAATCGCCCAGTGTCTGACCATGGTTTTAGTAACAGACTAGTTGGATTATTAAAGTTGGGATGAAATCTATCAAGAGGATTTCCGACTAATTATGGGTTGCTCACCTACACACATACTTATAAGATTATAATTGTTACACTTATCACTCATCCATCTGGCACAGTCACTATCTTAACATCCAGTTTAATCCAAACTATATTCTTATTTCAGCACTTGCAGTCAATTCACTCAAAGACCTGTGAAAACTTTGAGTGTGACAGAGACTTCAGTCATAAACACTTTTCTTTGGGCTCCTGTGAGATCGATATCTTAACTTCGAAACTAGCTACAAACGATCTGTGCACTTGCAGACCTCACATGTATGGACCAAATTGAGTACTTTAAATTAGTTAATGTTGCAGTCAACGATGATTGATCTAGTTCAATATGCTTGTAACATATAATATTGAATTTGGGAGATTATGAGCAGCTAGGTGGTATTGGTTACCATGAGCCAATTGACTAGAGCCTAGTATATCTGGTGGGAAAGTCGACAAAGCACACATTGAGAGAATGTTTAAACACCATACATGAGTGCAATTTCTATTGGTGTGCTAGCTACATAGTATTGGAGAGAAAAAAATAAACTTATTCAAAGGAAATTTAAATCCTGGAGTAAGCCAATAGAGGGGGAGGTGGCAGCTCTCAGGTTGTTGTTGGCGTGTGGTGATGTTTCTTTGGAGTCGGCGGAGGCAATGTCCTTCTGATGGTATGGGACTCGCCAAAGCTCATGATTTGGTTGCGTTTGACCAGTGTGAGCAGAAGTCGTCTGTGGTTAAGAAAGAGCAACTCTACGACTGTCTCTCTCCTCATGGCCCGTCGCCGCAACCTATCGAGATGAGCTTCGTTGAGGCCTTGGCGGTGGAGACATCACCCTCGCCACCGCTGTTGCCCACCTCTGTGGGCAGCAGGGTGTTGGTGCTTAACTCCGAGGCTCTTTTTGAAAGCGAGCTTTGCGGGTTGCTTACTAGTTTAGAGGCGGCGAGCCTAGGTTATGGCAAGGACATTGATTGTATCTTGGTAGAAAAGGCTTCTGAGGACTTAATCAAAAAGTTTTGATTAATCGTTCGAGCTTCTTTTGGGTCGTACGTTGGGTGGAACTTTTTGCGGTGTCCTGTGCTCCACATGTCGTTGGTTTGCGGTTGTAGTAGGTTGTCTGTGTTTGTTGCTTCTTGAGATTGTGTTATTTAGATGTTGCTTTGTTGTGGGTTGGTGTTGGTTGTAACGGTTTTTGTCTAGTTTTTCGTTAATTAACTGGACAATTCTCTTCTTCTTAATTAATAGGTTGGGTCAAATCTTTTGCTTTAGTTCTTAAAAAATGAATATTGATGTGTCTTTTGATGCGTATGAAGGAAAGAGTGGTTTGAGAGTGATTGCAAGAGTTGAGGCTGGGAAATTCTTGGTGGCAAACTGCAAAGAACTTCACTTTGTTACTAACGCTATGATGGCCGAGGCATATGCCCTTAGAGAAGGACTAAGCAGGGTGCAATTTTTAGACTGTAACAAAGTGATTCTTCAGTCTGATGACGTTCAGGTCATTAACACCATGATGCAGGGTGGTTTTCAAATACATCGGCGGCGGCAATATTTGATGATCGCAAAATCCCTGCTTCACGTTATGCGCATATCACTTTTGAATATTGTCAAAAAGGAAGGCCAATGAGTTTGCTAGTTACATTTTTTTTGAATCATATAGATTGAAAATGGGACGACGGTCCTCCTTTTTTTTTTTCTGAAACTCATAAACGATGTAAGTGTTTTTGACCATTAATAAAGATCGCTGAATATCTTTCACTCAAAAAAATAATGACACGAATCTCAACCAAACAAATCAAACGACTAAGACTTGACTGAGATTTAGACTAATTATGAGTTGACTGAGAATTTGCAAAACCTAAAAAAACCATGTACGTCTACCCAACGGAAAAAATGAGAATTAGTAAAAAAAATTGTTTTTAAATCAGCATAAAACAATGTACACGGAACAGGCTTTCTCATCAGTTATCTTGGCCTAGTCGGTCGTTCCTGCCCATCGACAGGCTTTCTCATCAGTTGTGAGCTGCTTGTGGGCTCATCATTACAGATTAATGGAAGAAGTAGCACGGTTGCAGCAAGCCCAATTCAATAAAAGACAAATATAGGCCGGTAGACATGCGCAAATGCTATATGCCGCTCACTTTACCTTTTTCTCTTCTTTTCCTGTCATTTTTCTTTTCTTTTTCTTTTTTTCCCTGTTTTTCATTTTTCCTTTATGTTTGTCTTTTCTTTTTTCTGTCCTTTTAAAAAGGTACATAATTTATATTTTGTTCATGATTTCAAAAAAAGTTCATGTTTTTCAAAAAATTCTTCATGATTTTTGAAAAATGTTCACGCTTTTAAGAAATTATTCATGAATTTCAAAAATTGGTTCGTAATTTTGAAAAAAAAGTCATGTTTTTTGCAACTGGTTCATGATTTTTCAAAAAATGTTCATGATTTTTTGCAAATGGTTCATTATTTTTGAAAAATGTACATGATTATTTTCAATATGGTTCATGTGTTTTTTCTAAATGTTCAGCGTTTTAAAAATGAATGTTTTAGATCTAAATATTGTTCAGTTTTAAAATATGTTCATATTAATTCAAGACATTAGGAAAATAAAATTGTGAGAATTTTGCCCTCTGTCCTTTCGACAGACCCGCTCTCGCCCCCCGCGAGCGACGGGCAGGCGCTGTCCCGACCGTTCCCACGGGCCACGACGAGCGTGGACCGCTGGCTTAGAACCCGCGTGTTGCGCGTTGGCAGCATGGCTAGGAGGTGTAGCCATGGCAGCCGGCTGTGTCCTGCTCGAGCCCAGGACTGGGCCAAATCGGGGCCCATCTGGGTTAGGGCGGGCTGGCCTCCTGTGCTCGCCCTTGAGGCTCTCTGGAGGTGGAGGTGGGGCGATAGTGGTTCTGGGGGGGTGGCGGCATTGCGGCTGCCCTTGCTGCATTGTGGCCTTGGGGGTTTTGTGGGCCCTTCTGGACCTGGCCAGGCCCGAGACCTGGTTTGCCCCTGTTGCTCTGTCTGGTCGACTACTGCCATGGTGGTGGAGGTACTTCCCTCGCGGCTGTGATGCTACTACCCCCTTGCGACCATTGCCACTTTCGCTTTGCCTCGAGGCCTTGCGTTGAGATCTTCTGTGAGATGACGAATTTGGCTCCTTTTCCATGGAGGCGTGTGCTGGTTGGAGGTGGGTGTGGTGGAGCGCTTTGGACTGTTCAGAGTGTTGGTTGTTTGGGGGTGGGCGAAATCCCTGTCGGCATCGACGTGGTGACGCCTGCGGGTGTCACCATCCCTTCCCGAAGGGCGTTGAGTTCCCCCTTTCCACCCCCTTCCGTGTACCGGGGAAACCCTAGGACTGGTCCGGGCAGCAGTGGCATCATCGTCACATCCCTTGCTGAAGGTGTTGCTTGGTACACGGCGGTTCGAAATGCCAGGAGAGTGGTGGGACCTTTTTGGAGGGCGTAGTGGTTGAGGGCCGTCTTCGTTTTGTCGAGCTACCAATGTTGGTTTATGTTTCTCTTTTGTTCTTTTCCTCTTCTTTTGGGCTTGGTTGTGCTGTGGCTCCAGCATTCTCATTGTATAGTGTGGTTAGCTATATTAATATAGCAGGGCAAAAGCCTAATTCGAGAAGGAGGAAAATAAGTTCATAGTCGAAATGCTTAGATTTGAAAAAACTAGAAAAAACGAAAAGAAAAGAAAAAGCCACATACCTGTAGGATCTGCAACACGCCAGGGTATTGGGCTGGCGTATCTTAGACTTTCTGTAGGCGGCGCGAGCTGGACTTGCCGCCTAGGGATGTAAATGGCACTTAAATAGCATCCGCGAGTCCCGTTTATTCAAAATCTTAGTTCTTTGTTTTAGAAAAGAAAAACTTTATTAAACTAGAGTACTAATAAACGGTATTACGCGGGATTAAATGGTGTGTCACTTATAGCATCGCCCGTTGATCCCGCCCACTATACAGAGCCTGGCCAATGAAGCCTCACGCGTTCAGCCCGCCATTTGCTTCCTCCTAAATGAAAGGCGCCTTTGCTCACGTGTGGTGCTAACGGCCGCTCGACGCGGCGCTGCGTGGGCGCCGCCTGAAGCCGAAGCGAGATGGCCCGACCCATTTACATATTTTTTTTGAAAGAAACCCATTTACATATTGTTCGTCCGCTTGTTTCCGGTCGTACCGTTCAGGAGGTTCACGACTACATGACAAAATTCCTGTTACACGTGATTAGAAGAACCACCTCGCTCTTTTTTTTGTTTGAAAAACCATGAATCATTTTCGAAAATTCATGAATCAAATTCCAAAATTCATGAATAATTTTTCCAAAAGTCTTGAACATTTAAAAAAAACATGAACACTTTTCAAAAATCATGAACCATTTTTATTTCCGAAATTCATAAACTAAATTTCGAAATTCATGGACATTCTCCGAAAATCATGAACAAATTTTCAAACTTCATAACCAATTTTCTAAAAAATCTTGAACATTTTCAAAAAAAACCATGAACCATATTTCGAAATTCACAAACCAAAAATCCAATTCATGAACAAGTTTTTAAGAGGCGCGGACTTTAAATCATAAATAAATTATAAAAATTCTGAACCTTAGAAAAAGAAATAAAAAACAAAAAAAAACAGAAAAGAAAAAGAGAAAAAAAAGATAAAAAAAACGGATAAATGGGCCGGCCGGTCCAATGTGGCGCGAGCCTCCCACGCTGCGTTGAGCGGCATTTAGCATTTCGCTTCACTCACCGCTGAATAAATAATTAAATTTCGGAAAAAAATGATCAACCAGGCCGCCCGCCCGTCGCATCACGGCGGTGTCAGTAGGCTGCCGCCGCGAGCCCCGACCCAACATACAACACGGCGGCAGCCGCCTGCAGCGCGTGGGATCCAGCCGACACCGCGCAGGCAGCGCTCGTGAGCGAACGAACGAACGACCGAGCGCGCGCGTGATGCTGTCTTCACGGCGGCGGATGTGCAGCTGCCAGCTAGCGCATCACGTCGCATCGCTCTGCTCTGCTCCGCGCTCCAAACTTGGGAGCGATCCCTGGCTGGCTAGATTCTGCTCGGATGTGACGTGATACATATACATAGCATAGGAGTATAAAACATCTGCTTCTCCATCTGAGCACGCCTTCTCTTCTCGAGGAAAGCTGAGGTAGCTTGGCTATATTGGCTGGGGGTCAACTCCTCCAAAGATGGGCCGGCCGTTTCTATGTCTTTGCTGTATTCATTGCTTGCTGCACAATGAACAGATCGATATGTATGCAGGTGCGTACTACAGCTGCGCATGCACAGTACGACCGTGTTCTTGGTTTTCCTCGAAGAGCTAATGTTTGGATGATCTGGGTGTCATTGTGAAAGCAGGTACTACCATGGTGGTCGATATGGAAAATAATGTCTGTCGTGACATTTCGATCTCGCACTTGTTACTCCCTCCGTCACGGTTTGGAGGGCGTCTTACAAAAACATGCGTTTTCAAAACTCCATTCCTCCTAGGCGTGTTAGACTTAATTACAAAATTAATGCACCATTTTTTATCCCCACTTTCTACTCCATGCATCCAATGAATTAATTTTTGCATGCAACTTCACCAATGCATGCGCCTAAACTTCTCGTTTTTATTGAGTAATTACATTTAATAGGGCGCCGAATAATTAATGGGTGCATGTTTTTGGCATAAATCTAGCCCCAATCAGCGTTCACCTAGGTTCCAACAATCTCTCTAAAACCCCCTCCAAACCGTGAAGGAGGTAGTAAACAATGGGAGTAGAAGCTTTTAATTTCCATCATAATTTTATGGTCTCTTACTTTACTTAGAAGATTACTACTCCCTCCGTTTCAGTTTACAAGGCCTACGCGTATATCTAGGTTATCAATTTGACCTATATAATTTGAATTATATAATATAAAAATTATATCATTGGAAAATACAAAGTCTAAAGTTTCCGGTGATATATTTTTTGTAATATATACATCATACTAAGTTGCTTAATTTGGTGACATAGAACTACGTGCAGGACTTGTAAACCGAAACGGAGGGAGTACCATAATATGTTCTTAATTAGTTAAGGCTTAAAAACTAGTGCCCACATTGTATGTACCCCTTCTTTCCTTAAAAAAAGTATGTCACGGATTTATCTTAATTCATGTGTATGTAGATCGACAAGTTTTAGTGTATTGATATATATATATATATATATATATATATATATATATATATATATATATATATATATATATATATATATATATATATATATATGCAAAATCTAGACAAATATAAGGCCTCTGGTCAGGGGGAATATTTTTTCCCTTTGGTGTGCTCCATTAGCTAACTGACAGCCAGCTAGCCTTGCTATCTCATAATTTAACTATTCAAGAATCTCCAAAACATACGACACACGCATAGCATGGCCCCAAAACTATACTAACCACACATGCATGCATACCCGTACGCTCCTGCTAGTTGATCTCTCTGGTCCAGCAAAATGCGGTCGCTCGTTCCAAGTTTCGTGCAGGTAGTAGTACCTTTTTGCCCTCGCTGTCCTGGGTGGCGGCACTTTGCTCTTGGCGTGTCCCCTGCCTGGATCGATATGATCTCCCCACTACTAATTAAGCAGGGGCACGTACGGGTAAACACAGCTTTCGCACGTCCGATGCCGTCCATCCGTGCATGTGCATGCATCCAATCAGGACACTGTTGAACACTTAGTTTCCATGTGGGGCCCGTGCATGCATGACTGGACCAGCTAGCTGATGAGGAAAAAGATACTTACTCCATTATATCTATCGCTTGAAATTTCTTGGGAGATATAGATAGATGGGGGCAGCGCCAATGCTAACTCGGGACAAGCACTGCGCGTGGCGGGCCTACGTACGAGCGAGAGGATTGCCCGTAGTTTCGTCTTTGCGTCGCGGGGATTAGTTGTGTGCGCGCGCGTGGTCCTCGATCTGCTGGTAGATCGAGTGCGCATCTGCCCAGCTCGGCCGTCAGCTACCAGGGTGTGATCAATGCATGCATGCAAAAGATCATGTGGTTAAAAGGTGAAATTTGCAGCTTGGGGACCTGCATGCATGTACTTTCGGGTAGACATGCGTGTAGTCATGGCGTGTCTAGCGTGATGAATTCATGCACGCGTCGTCCACCGCCGGTGGGGATTACAAAGGGAGTGCTTGGTTACCTTCAGCCATATTTTTTTTCTCTCCCTAGGTCATTGATCTTGGGGGCATGGCCGCGGAGAGATGAGTCTAAACAGAGAGAGATGAGTCTAAAACCATGTTTTTCATTTTGTTTCGTTCACTTCATGCGCATTGTTGGGAACGCACAAGGCTCGTTGATTGGTTGCCTGCATCTAGTTCAATGGCCAATCAACAACAACACTAACCCAATAGCTAAACATACTTAACTCACACCACCACAACTAGCGCCCATGGGCGGTAGCGCGACATAGGCGACCGAGAAGTAGAACACCGGTGAGGAGAGGAGCCATCTGAGGGTGCCATTGTTGAAGCATGATGTCCGGCGGCGCATAGTGACGACGCTCCAGTTCCTGGAAGGAGCGTCAACGTTGACTCCTCGACAGTTCATCCCATTACTAACTCAAGGTCGATCTCGGCTCCGAGCAGAGGCCGGTCGTTCTCAACTTCCTGGTCGTCGGTGTAGTGCTCACTTTCGCTTGCCATGGTCAAAATTGTGTGGAGGCGAGACAGCCATAGAGGTTTCATTTTAAAATATGGTCTATAGGATAACATCTCTGTTTATATAAATAAGTCACTTAGAACATAGTAAGATAAACATCAACCTGTCATGAAGATTAGGAGATTATTGCATCTTCATCGAGTGGAATAATCTAACATAGAGATACTCTCCTCACAGTTAACCAACAACTTTTCTCTTACTTCTAATTCACGGGATCATCCATCAAATATATAGAGTGGGTTACCATTGTGCTCATATAGTGGGTGTTAATCAAGATGGTCTACTTGCAAGACATAAAAGGGGGATAGTGAAGCCAAATGGGATAGACACAAGAAAAAATGACAAATCTAATTAAACATCACCGTGCACCTCTGCACGACTACCTCCACGCATCATAGGTAAGATCGATCTTTATTACCTCAAGATCATCAGAGCACACAACAATAATCCCAAACAACCACAAAAATAAGTAAGGTATTTACTGGACATCGTATGTCTAGGACTTGAAGCTGTATAAATCTTTGTCTTCGTGTGCTACAATTCCGATCTCCAAGCATGACCTCTTTGAACATAAATCTACCTTCGTAAAACACTTTGACACATAGCTTTACTTAATTGATTAGGACCAGAGGTCTTACTCCCTCTGTCTTGAAATACCCTACATACTGGGTTTAGTCAAGGTCAAACTTTGTAAAGTTTGACCAAACATATTAAAAATTTATGTACACCTATAATACAACATAAGCACCATTAGGATCATCCTAAGAGATATTTTCATAATATATACATTCGATGCTATAGATGTTTATAGTTTTTTATATATTCTACTAAACTTTATAAAGTTTGACTTTGACTAAACCCAGAATGCAGGGTATTTCAGGACAGAGGGAGTATTTATTTTTCCATAACGTAAAGCAAGTGCATTTGAATATGCAGTCCTCTCCCTTGCTTGAAAGGCTATACTTGTTTTTCTTCTCTGATGCTCGAACACTCAATTTCCATACACCATCCCTAATTTTGTTATATTTGGTTCTGATAATATTTGGATGGATCATGAAGATTGTGTATCTTACTTCAAGGTATTTGGAGTTAGTCCTTACATTTGCATATGATACTAAGAGAATAAATGCAAAGTACAAAATCCTAAGTTTTTTCTCAAATCATGGTCAAAGTCACATGCCAATCTTAAGAGCACCATTTAGGATGTCGATTCTGTGTCATCCAACTTCCAAATGATACTGAAAATACGTCAGATTCTATAGACATTAAAGGAGATTTCAGAGACAATCTAAAGGAAGACTAACATTTATACTAAAAAGGTAAAACATATATTGGATAAAAATAGGAAAAATCAAGTGGGATACTTTGGATGATGCAAAATAAAAAAATCACTGCCTTGCATCCATTGGGATCATGAGGAACCATTTTACATCCCTTAAGCATAACCCCCTTTGCCAAACATTAAGATAAGGTAAAATACTCCTACAAGTCTTTAAGGAAATATTGAGACAATCTGACCTTGTCTAGGGCCAATCCAATCTTGATCAACTCCTAAGTTCACATCCATATCTTTCCCACATTGAGGATCCTTTCACACATAAGTAAATATATGATATAAATTCCTTAGAGTTGTGGATTGAACTACGGATTCAAAAATAAATGATGCACTTTCCTCAAGCATGATTTTCATGACCTTTGTGAATAGTTTCACCAAGGTTCTCTATGCTTGGAAATCAAAGTAATTCCTTGATTACACTAATCCATAAGAAAGAGGCAGCTTGCAATGTGAATGATTTTACGGCAATATCTATTATGAACATTACCATAAAATAATTAGTACAAAGTTGTTGGCAAATAGGTTGCAGACAGTGATCATAGAGTTGATACATATAAAATAGTATTGATTTCTTAAACAAGAATATAAACTTGTGTCCTAGAGTTTGTTAGCAGGATTATTGCTGGGTTCGTGCTTATGTTTGTTAGTAGGATTAGCCTATATGTAGCTTCGTGGTTCATCGACATGGATTATTGAGGAAATCAGTGTGTTGGTGGTATTGCATATGGAGAAATCAGATTCATCGATTCATGAAGAATAAGTAATATTGAGTCATGACCCTGATGCTTATGAGTTATGAGTAACTACACACCAGATGAATCTTCTCAACATGTGCGGAAATGATGTCGTCGTTACAGGATTTATGCAGTAGGCAGTTTAACCAAAAGACCGATTTGATTGAAAGAAACTAGGCAATGTATTTATAATTTTATATTCAACACTCCTGTTATGTCTAGGTTATTTTAGTTCTTTGTGTGGGTTCAATGTATGCCACAAAATATTATTTATTTTTTCTAATATTACGTGTGGAGGGTCTTAAACTAAAAACCTTTGGATTTATACACTGGCCAACTTACCCAAAAGACATTTAAAATTTTGTAACATGGGCACCAGTGATCTAGTTGTAATTATGTTTTGCCTCGTTTACTCTGAAGTCAACTGGAAAACAAATTTTGTCTTAAAGAATGCATAACTATGCAAAGTACTAGTTGCCACGATCTAGAAAAAAAGGAGTACCATGGTCTCAGTGTTTTGAAAGTAAATGTTACAAATGGGACGGGGGAAAAGGAATATGTAAATTTAAGTGGAGTTATTTATATATTTATAACCCAAGTACAGTTCCAGGTGTAAAGATGAGGCCAGAAACCAACCAGAATAATCCCAAGCTTTTCTGCCGACATCCCATGCTGGCGAGTGGCGGCAGCTTATCATAAGTCTGGTCCCTTTTTTAGTCCTAACGCTACTTATGAACAGTTCATTTCATAGGAAAGCCTTTTATCTGGCTTGCCAGTACGTAAAAGTACGGAAAGTCAATTATTACAAGGAAAATAAATTGGTACTACTTAAGTTTCACGCAAAATGAACATGTGAGTTGTAGACCTAATGAACAGTCACGTTTCCTCTTTCGTAGTACAATTTTTTTAAAGAATCTTATTTTAACAAAGAATCTTGACTTATGATTCATAGATAGAGATTTATCAGTAAACAAAAGATAATAAATATTTTCTTGAACTACCAAGGAGACAAAAGATGCACACTTTAGACTTCTGAGAGATATAGGGAGCCGCTCTGCAGCTTGAAAAAAATGGGACCGAGGCACCGAGCATCTTATCCCGGTGACGCGGTCCATCAGGTGGTTCCGCCCACATTGGATATTTTGTTTTGTGAGTGCTCGATCCCTTTTTGTGTAGTACAACTGCATCTATCTGGCACAAATACTGTCAAATCTAATAATTAAAGAAGGACACATCGCCAACTCAGGCTTGTCGCAAGGACCATATGAAACTTTCGCACAACATGTGTCCTGCATATGAACCTTTCCGTGCGTCCACATCTTCATGGGGATCTTTACCTTGCTAAACACAATAAACTTGTGGATGCCGAGCGAGCTGAGAATAGCTTCTTCGTTATCTCTTTAGTTTTGATTATGGTCAGCTACCCATCTATGTGTCGTTTGATCTCCATTACCTTATGGGATTTCATTGCATTTCATGATAAAACAAAGAAATTGTTTATTTTAAACGTAAACAACTTTGCTTGATCTGGCTTGGGCACACAACTATGAAACTATATACATGAACCTCGGAATTTTTTAAACATCTCTCAAAATTTACATGGATTGATTTTGAAAAATGTTTGTATCTCATACATTTTAAAATTGCGAAAAAATCATGGGAAATGCATCTATGCAATAAAAATCCTTAAACGTTCGTAGAAATATGACTATTTATGTCACCTACAATAATGAATAGACAATTCATTTATCATTTGTGTTTTTTTGTATAGAACAAAGATGTCGATACCAATTGATGATTTTTCACACTTCTTCACACCCCTGAAAGAAAATATGAAACCACCTTCCATACCTTAAACACCTTATTATGGCTAGTTTTGTTGCTTTAAGTCTAAGTTTTTAAAAAGCATGAATGCGGTGAGACTAATATACCGTGGATCAAGAACCTGATTTTTGTCCTAAAATATGGACATTTATCATGTAAAAAGGTAAGAAAAATATATTTTCTCTTTGCATTTTCGCACATAACATAAATGGTTATGTTTCATTACGAAAATCAGTAGGCTAAACAATATTTTTTTACATAACATAAAATAGTAAAGATAACATCTAAAACAGTTTTGCTATTTCTCAGGTGCCCGAGAAATATCTAAATATCTATTTCTTTGTCACCTCTCTCACCATTGGATTTGCGTCATCCTTCGTGCTACCATGAGAGTTGCAAGTGAGTTGCAATAATTAAGATTTTTCAGTTGCAAGTACATTTTAAATGAGTTCTTTTAGTTACACAAGTAGGTTGCAACTAAAAAAATCAGTTACAAATGAGCTGTAACTGAGTTTATTTTTAATTGCAAGTGGGTTATAACCGAGTTTCTCAGGGCGTCAGGCACACCCCATCTAAAAACCAGCCTAGGGTTAAGTTTCAGAAAGTTTATACTTGATCCAGGTTTAGTGGACATGCGCGCGGGAAAACAAGCACGCGTGCATGCTTTTTGTTCACACACAGAACAAACACGTTGGATTTTGATCATATTTATATTATATTTGAGTAAGTTTTATACTATTTGATACTAGTTTAAACACTACTACATGTGATGTGTGAGTCGGACTATTTGGAACCGAACTAAATAGGCCTGAACTGAACTATACCCAACTCGTTCCGCTGTATACCTGAACTAAACCGAACCATTTAAAGGCTAAACCCATATCAAGCCGAACCATCTAAGCCCATATCAAGAAACCAAACTTTTTAACCCGGTTAATACAAAACCATTTCCAGGTTTAGATGTGACCACGATCAGGAGGTGAGATCGATGGGATAGATTGATCATTTTGTGTACGAACGCAGGGGGCGCAGGGGCCAGGCGCGGCATGCTGCAGGCGATCAGCGGCGGGGCAGGTAGACGCATGGCAGTACGTGTCGGAGAGGCCGTAGGCGCTCTTTGGCAATTGCCTACGGCGGCAGGCGCCCTGCTCGTCTGCTGGCTTCCAGCCGCGTCTCAGAAAAGGGGGCCGCCGCGGCCGGGCCGGCGGCAGCGGCGCAGCGCTGGCCGTGTCGTCTCGCCCATCGAAATAGCGCAAAACCTAGTCACGTATGCATGTAGCGCGTGACCACCGATCAATTACGCCAGGACGGACTTGGCAGCTAGGGAGATCGCCATGCCCATTGACCTGGATGCTCGTTGCGCGGCCACTTTGTGGCCGATCAGTAAATCAATGCATGCACACCATCATTACTGTCCTCGGAGGAGCATCAAGTGTAAACTACGGCATTAATATCCGCAGTCGATGTCCGAACACATGTTGCATACGCCCCCTGAGGCCGGTCACAGCGGTGTGAGAATCATACACTAGCTAGTATCATATGCATATGACACTAGCGTGTGTGGTACTATCTCTATAATGTGTGGTATCATATGATAATATTATAGTAATATTATATTTAATAATTTGTAGTATCTTATCGTAAAATTGTGTACAAGATTTTTATTTGCATTAGGATTTCTAGTTTTACGTGCTATGATACGGTATTTACCTATGATACTCTAACCATCTTTTTTTATTAATTACTGTGTCACATGAGATTTTGCCAACATGACATATATGATACTAGTTATGATACTTCCACTATGGCTAGGCTGAAGCCACATCTCTCCGCTTGGTGCGACACGTTTGTCGAAACCCTAGCCCCACAAATGGACGTCTTCTTCCCTTCTCCCTCCCTCCCATGCCGCAACTGGAGGAAGCCGCCGGGCTTAGCCACGCGAGGGACGGTGGTGGCGACAGAGATGGTGCCATGGATCATATACAAGGGGGGCCAAGACAACATATTTTTACTTACAGGGGGCCATATGAGTATATTTGTACATTTTTCAGATTTTTCTACATAATACCTAGGGAGATTTCAGCAAAATTTTCATCATTATGGGGGGATGTCCCTTGCTTGCACCCCTCTGGCTCCATCTCTAGTCAGTGGGGAGTCCCGCTCTCCTGCCTTTGGTCGCCCAGGTAGAGTCCCGTCGGTGCTTTCTTCGCGAGGGAACATTGGACGCCAGGGCGGTGACCCTAGGAGGTGGAGGTGGCATCGACTTGGTGGAAGGCGGTGCGCACGGGTGTTAGCCGCCAGTCGCTTGGATGGTGGGATGAACAACGGGTGATTGTGGGCTGTTTCGTCAGCCGGTCTTCCAATATTGAGGATGTTTTCCACCCCGACTCACTTGTGTGTCCCTCTCGCTGGATCCGAGGTGGTCATCCCTGGCTGCCAGATCTGAGCCAGTGGAAGGGTGGTACAATGGTAGTTGTGGGCTGTAGAAGACCTAGGTCCTTTGGTCCAGGAAGTGTCGGTGCCCCGAAGTCGACGTATGGCTCCTTGGAGACACTTTCTTGGTATGAGGTGCTCCAGCGTAGGGTGAGTTGGTCTCCTGATGTATAACATTTATGTTTTTCACAATAGGGGATCTCTATAAGACGCACGAGGAAAAGGCCTCCGCGTCACTTCCCGTCCAAGGCGACACGGGGGAACCCTAGTCGTCACCTCCTAGCGAAACCGCTTGCCTTCGCTTCCTCTCCCATGCAGCCTATTGATGACTGCAAGTGCACAGTTGGTTTGTAGCTAGTTTTGCTACTGGTTGATGTCTTAGTGCCCGTGTTACTATTTACCAAAAGAGTGCTTTGGAGTTCACTTTGGTTTCAAGCAAGAGTGTTTAAGAGAGTATGTGTGTGTTTGAATAAATCAATATTAATGTAATCCAAATAAAACAGAGAGAAATGCTCGCGATGTAAATTGTACGAAACTACAGTAAGGGTAAAGCGTTCTCGAGGAGTGTAGATCCACCACTAGCAATTATGTTATTCATGATTAGGATAAATCTATGTCTTCCTCCATACATATGCATGGAAGGATCTCTAAATTAGACGATCACATACCAACCATCTTATATTTCATCTCTCATAATCATAGCAGAAATCATAGGCCATCCACCCTTGATCCCATGCTATTAAGGGTTTACACCATGATTAATGGACTAGGCTTTGTGAGTCCCCTCTTATTCAGCCTTGACCACATGAATAATGATCCAATATAATATTTCACTTAGCACCTTTACACCATCACATGTCTAATGGTAGTTCCCTCTCTTCTCCCGAAGACAAATGTTATGAGACCGACATTCACATAATTGTTCGAGATATGCCCAAGAGGCAATAATAAAGTGGTTATTATTATATATTTGCTTTTATGATAAATGTTTTCATCCCATGATATAAATGTATTAATAGGAAACATTAATACTTGTGTGTTTTGTAAACATAAAAGAGTCCCTAGTAAGCCTCTTGTTAAGCTAGCTTGTTGATTAATAGATGATCATGGTTTCCTGATCATGGAAATTGTATGTTATTAATAACAAGATCATATCATTAGGAGAATGATGTGATGGACACACACCCATAGTAAGCATAGCATAAGATCAATTCATTAAGTTCATTTTGCTACAAGCTTTCAAATACATAGTAACCTAATCCTTCGACCATGAGATCATGTTAATCATCATCACCGGATGAGTGATTTGATGACATCAAATGCCACTTAGTAACTAGGTGGTTATAAAGGTGGCATTAGGTATTCTGAAAGTATGTGTTGAAGCGCATGGATCAAGAGTGGGATTTGTCCATCCAAAAGATAGATAGATATACTCTGGGGCCTCTCGGCAGAATGTCATTCAGTTGGCTTGCAAGCATGTGACTAGGTTACAAGGGATGTCATATCACGGTATGAGTAAAGAGTACTTATCAGTAATGATGTTGAACTAGGTATGGAGATACCGACGATCAAACCTCGGATAAGTAAGGTATCGCACGACAAAGGGAATCAGTATCGTATGTAAATGGTTCTTTCGATCACTAAGTCATAGTTGAATATGTGGGAGCCATTATGGATCTCCACGTATCGCTATTGGTTTTTGATCAGACAGGTGTCTCGATCATGTCTGCACAGTTCGCGAACCGTAGGGTGACACACTTAAGGTTCGATGTTGTTTAAGTAGTTATGAAATATGAGTTGGAGACCGAATGTTTTTCAGAGTCTCGGATTGGATCCAGGACATCACGAGGAGATCCGGAATGATCCGAAGAATAAGATTCATATAAAGGAAGTTTGTAGGGGTTCGTAGCATGGAAAACAAAAAATTCTACCGCATGAACACACAATCAAGATCTAATCTATGATCAAGCCAAGATCAATCTACTAGATTGTAGAAACAAGTCGATGGAATACTAACCCTCGAAGATCCAAAGCGGTTAACGAGAGCAGATTCTCGTGGATGATGTAGTCGTACACTTCCGATCTCAAGATCGCGTAGACGATCCTTCTGGCACTGCGTTCCGGCAGTGCTTCCGCAGTCGGTCACATGTTCGGTACTCGATGAAGACCTTCCTCTCCCTTGTTCCAGCAGGCAGCGGAGGTTGTAGCACTCTCCTCGCGATTTCGGCAGCACGACGGTGTGGTACCAGAAGTAGAGGGGAGATCTCGCAGGGCTTCGCCTTAAGCCAGAGCGAGTATGGTGGACTATGAGAGAGGCCTTGGCGATCTAGGGTTTAGAGGCACCAAGGGAGGAAGCTTGGCCGGCGGCTAGGGCTTGGGGAGAGCCCCAACTCGGCGGCTAGGAGGAAACCCTAGGGCGGCGGCGACTTGTGGTGGCCGGTGGCTAGGGCTAGGGTTTGGGTGGTGAGAGGTTTGTGTAGAGGGGGCACCCCTGCCCCTTATTTTATAGGTGGGAGGGCGCTGGCCAAGGGGAGGGAGTACTCCCGCAAGTCGGCCTCCTTGGCCGGCGGGTGGAGGGAGAGGAACTCCTCCCCAAGTAGGTTTGCTACTCTCCCTCCACCAAGCAAAACTGCCGTTTGACTTTTCAAATTGGCGTTTAACAACTAGGATTTGATTCTTCCTTTATTTTGCCCAGCCATGATACCTAGTACATGATGCAACCATTCCACATTGTCATGACACATTCATGTACCCTTCCCCTCTGGAGTGCCGGACCTTCTGGACCCTTCTAGAACATTCCCGATGAAAACACCAGAATCATTCCCCAACTCCGAAACAGGTCTTTCCTTATATGAATCTTATTCTCCGGACCATTCCGGATCTCCTCGTGATATCCCGGATCCCATCCGAGACTCCAAACAACATTCGGTCTCTTACTCATCATTCCATAACTACTCAACAACATCGAATCCTTAAGTGTGTATCCCTACGGTTCGTGAATTATGCGGACATGATCGAGACACTTCTCTGAACAATAACCAATAGAGGAATCTGGAAATTCATATGGCTCCCACATATTTCTACGATTACTTTGCGATCGAATGAACCACTTACATACGATACCAATTTCCCTTTGTCTCACGATAGTTTACTTATCCGAGGTTTTGATCGTCGGTATCTCTGCATACCTAGTTCAACCTCGTTACTGATAAGTACTCTTTTCTCGTTCCCACGGTATGTGATCCCTTGTGAACCAGTCACATGATTTCAAGCTAATTGGATGACATTCCACCGAGAGGGCCCAGAGTATATCTATCCGTCATATGGATGGACAAATCCCACTCTTGATCCATGTGCCTCCACCCATACTTTCCGAACACTCAATGCCACCTTTATAGCCACCCAGCTACGGTATGGTGTTTGATGTCATCAAAGCATCCTTCTGGTGATGGTGATTAACATGATCTCATGGTCGAAGGAATTAGGTTACTATGTATCAGAAAGCTTATAGCAAATGAACTATATTAAATGACTTGATCTTTATGCTACGCTTATCTATAGGAGTATGTCCATCACATCATTCTCCTAATGATATGACCCTGTTGTTAATAACATCTCTATGTTCATGATCAGGAAACCATGATCATATATTAACCAACAAGCTAGTTTAACAAGAGGCTTTACTAGGGACTCTTTTATGTTTACAAATCACACAAGTATTAATGTTTCTGGTTAATAAATTATAGCATGGTATGTAAACATTTATCATAAGTATGAAGATATGATAATAAGCACTTTATTATTGCCTCTTGGGCATATCTCCAACAGTCTCCCACTTGCACTAGAGTCAATAATCTAGTTTCAAACCTTTGTGTATTCAACACCTATGGCTTTCTGGTGTCGTATGTACACGATTGCTAGTGGTCAACTGATCTCCGGATCTGACACTTCCAGGTCCGTGTGTAATTGCATGTCTTTGCGTCTCTACGCATCACTCATTCTTTAATGAGATGGATTTGTACAAATTTTGTCCTTTGGTGTGACCTTTAGTTATTTGGGGTTAAAACATGTTGATAATATTGTCGTACAATATATCTTCATAGTATTATCCCTGCTGTGAACTACACCTAGTTTGATAACAAACTACTTGACACAAATGCCCTCTTTTGCTGCTACAATAGCAGTCATATACTTACCCTTTTGTTGTAGTATCTGTCACAATGTATTAACTTTGGAACTCATCCAAATCCATTATGGAACTTACTTTCCATCAAATTGTGCCACCCTTAGTTTAGATTGAGATAAACTTAATTTGTACTTCGTGACAAAACTAGTATCAATGTAATTCATTTACAATGAACTAACCATCTATTTGTCACTTCTACAAAATAATATATTCTTAGTTCTTTTACAATATCATAAGAATATCTTTACTATCGTCCAATAATCATCTTATGAATCATTCTGGTAATGCTCATAACATTTAGAGCATAGGACATATCTGGATTTGTACACATCACACCATGATTGATAAAATACTCTTTGTAATTGTATCTATCAAGTACCAAAAATACTTAAATCTTTATTCAATCCTTCATGTGCAACAAGAACCTTTCTTGTAGTTTTTATATTGAACTCATTGAATATCTCGTCTATGTACTTCTGGCACAACCATATTGGCGTCACAATTTATCCATATAGACATTGATGCCAAATATTCGGGTTCTGCCTAAGCCTTTCATCGGGATGAAATTCTTAATATGTGTTAATAAAAGATATATCGTTTCCAATCAACAATATGTATTAGAAACATGTCTTAGCGCTCCCACTTAATTTCTTGCAAATGCAAGCATCTTCATCGTCTCCGACGAATTTAAAATCCTTTAACAGTTTCATCATAGTGAAGATTCCAACTCCGCAATGCTTACTTCAACAATTGAAGTTTGCATATGCTTTTAGCATCCTTTGAATTAACAAAACCCTATGGACCGTGTTATGCACATGTCCTAGGTAACAATTCTATTAGAAGAACTTGTTTTGCTTATTCAACTACCACATAACAAAATTATATGTAGTGGTTGCTACATTAATCCGTCTAGACTAAATATCACTATGAAAGATCAAATCTTGTCATAGTCAACCTTTGAACATTGTTGTGAACTCTTTCCCAACATGTCGACTATTTCATAGATTTGAAACATCCATGTCTATTTCTTTATAGATCCAAACACAACTATAAGGTCTTACACCTTTCTCGAGGGTCTTTCAAGTTCAAAGCTTGATTTCTCGTGTATGGAACTATCACGGATTTTATGGCTTCAAGCCATTTTACGGAGTCAGGGCCCATCATCGCTTCTTTGCATGTAATCCATTCATTATTCTCAAATAATGATTCATCCCTCAAATCTTGGTATTTGATTTTTTACCCGACCTACTTGGTTCAATAGAAACTTTGACCTCCGTAACCACAACCTTTGAGGCACGTGAGCCATGAGCATTGTTGCTGCCTCCGGAACACTTTTCGGCGCCGCGCAACTTTGCACATACAGCTAAGGTTCTTTTAACCTTATCAAAGTTCTATTGTCCTCCCACTTATCTTTTCACGGAAAATTCCTTCTCAAAGAAACTTGACGTTCTAAGCGACAAACACTTTTGTCTCCGGTGTTATGGAGGAATACTTAACAGTTATTCGAAATAACATACAAAGACAGGTTCATCCGACTTTGGTTGCAAACATCTTTCTTATGCATAGCATACCAATGTTTAAGAAAGGACAACTTGGGTTTTATCAGAAACCATAACTTTATATGGTGTCATTTCAATGGATTATGATGGAGCTCTTTTTAGTGGAAAAATGGTAGTCTCTAAAGCTTTTAATCTTTAAAATATAATGGCAGTTTTATGAATTACACCTTTGATCTTACCATGTCAAACAAGGTTTAATTACATATCTCGAACGCTCCATACTCTTATGGTGTTTCGGGAAATGCAAATCCACGGAACGATTCCTTAAATCTTAGGTATTATGCTAAACTTGTAACTCAAATATCTTCCTTTATGATCTTATCATAAACTATTTATATTCTTGTTGCAATGATTTTGCACTTCATCTTGAATAGTCTTTGAACTTTTTAAATGTTTCATACTTCATCCTTATTAAGTAAATATTCATATATTCACTCAAATTTTCGGAGAAAGTTTATGAAGTTGAAATTCATCGTTCTTGACTACACATAATGGACTTCATACAACAATATGTACAAGTTCCAATAAGCTAGTCATCCGTTCCCTTTTGGCCTATGAACAAAGTTTTAATTATCTCAGGAAAGTTTCACAAGCGTCATTTGATCAAAAATCAAAAGACTCCAAAATTCCATCCACATGTAGTTTCTTCATGTTTTCTTTCCAATATAATTTAAACGGCGATGTCACTTCCTAAGTGATCTTTCAATCAATTTGTCTTTCGACATTTTTAGCATTAGTTTTATGGATGTGATTTCTCCAACGAGATTTGTGAATGATCCATCTTTTATGGATTACGGCAATTATTTTAACAACCCTTTTGTTCTCATAATACTTGATAAAACAAATCTTGAAGGCAAGCTTTGATGTTTAACAAGCAGCACAATAACCCTTTATTTGTTCTCGATGAACATCATCACATATTCTTTTGCTTGTTACTTAGGCCATTGTAGTTCATGAATTGTGTTGTTTCGTATGCCGATTCACACCAACAAATTCAGTATCAAATACTTAAGAACCACATTGTTTAATAAGCAAAGAATATAGCCATAACATGTTTATCATCTATATACTTAAGCTAAACAATTCTAGTCTTTTATTTTCTGCCATATATTTATGAGATTCTCTTTCAATATTTCCTTTTCTGTTTGAAAGAATCTATCAACATCAATAGTGGAGCCATATAAATGACACATAGTCCAAAGAATGTATAGTAAAATACCAATGTCTTTGGACTTGCACTTTGAAGTAGATCACCATCATCAAATGTTTGGTGTTCTTTCAAATTCCTTTCTTTAGTAATCTCTTGGTGTAGTAAACATTTTACCTACATCAAATATTCACCCTTATCATGGAACTATCCATGATCAAGCTACTTTTAGCTTATAACGGTGAATCGCGAGTATAATGTTGCTCTCCAAAACCTTTTGGAGGATTAGGACAAATAGTGTCTCCAACCTTTTGCAAATTCTCATCAAATATGAGAACATGACTTTTGCCATATTATACTCTATCATGTTGCAACCAAAACTTCGTTTCAGATATCACAATATCTTCCACACATCATGGTTTCTGAAACAACTCTTTCAGATCCTAGATAAACCTTGATATTAAGACAATCCTTTGAATATCAAGAATCATGGAGACAAACATGATACTCATACACTAACACTTGGAATTGTCACTCTTGATTTAATACCAATTATTAAACTTCATGGAGTAACCGGAACTTACTGAAAGTTTGCAATATGACTTTTAAACTTTGGATTAACACTTCAAAACAATACGATACCAGTTCGTAAAGTAACTAACCAGAATTCTATAGTTCTATCATCTCAATTATAACTAAGCACAAGGTGGTAAACGGGTCCCAATGACTACAACAACTATGCAAATTCACTTTGATTTAATTTATGATAAATAGTGTTCAACTTTTAATCAAATTGCTGTTGAACTCCCACTCAAAACAATATCCCTCACATTGTTTTAGTGATCACACGAACCAAATCCACCACATCAAAACCGATCATCACGAGAGTTGATGTAGCTTCAATGGCGAACAATCATCATGCTCATCATATCTACTATATGACTCATGCTTTACCTTTCGTTATTCCGTGTTCCGAGACCATGTCTGTACATGTTAGGCTCGTCAAGATCAAACCTTAGTTTCCGCATGATCAAATCTGGTTTGCTCATGTTGTATACACTCGCAGAATCTAACACACCCGATCATCACGTGATGCTTCGAAACAACGAGCTTTAGCAACGGTGCTTACTAAGGATGAAGACTTTAAAACTTCAAATTTGTGTGCTTGAGGGATCATCTTATAATGCTACCGTCGTGAACTAAGCAATACAAGATGCATAAAAGGATTAACATCACATGCAATTCATAATATGTGATATGATATGGCCTTTCTTCTTGTGCTTCCGATCTCCATCTTCAAGCACGAACATGATCTCCATCATCACTGGTGTGGCGTCAAGGTCAATGGCGCCGCTTCATGGTTGTCTTCCACCAGCATCAACTATTACAACTATCTTGAATAATAGTCACGCAAGACTTAACGGATTTAAAAAACAACCATATGGCTCCTGCCGGTTGCCGACTTACAATAAGGAACATTGCATACATCAGATATAATCACAATCATGGCCATATCACATCACAGCACACCCCTGCAAAACAAAGTTAGACGCCTCTAATTTTCTTTGCATGTTTTACGTGGTTTGGGGCTTTCAATAAGTGTCGTTCTAACTTATGAACAAGAACCACAACATTGATACTAGTATTGTCAATCACCCGTTGTAAATTTAATCTTAACTATGTTGGGAGAAACAGGCACCCGCAAAGCCACTTATGCAATACAAGTTGCATGTCAAGTGTGGAGCAAGTCTCATGAACGATGTCATGTAAGGTTAGCCCGGGCCGCTTCATCCCACCATCCCGCAATATGCAAAGTACACAAGAAGCAATCGATAACAAAAGCATCAACGCCCACAATGACCATTGTGTTCTACTCGTGGAACAGATCTACATATAGACACGGCTCTGATACCACTGTAGGGGTTCGTAGCATGGAAAACAAAAAATTTCTACCACATGAACACACAATCAAGATCTAATCTATGATCAAGCCAAGATCTATCTACTAGATTGTAACAACGAGTCGATGGAATACTAACCCTCAAAGATCCAAAGCGGTTAACGAGAGCAGATTCTCGTGGATGATGTAGTCGTACACTTCCGATCTCAAGATCGCGTAGACGATCCTTCCGGCGCTGCGTCTCGGCAGCGCTTCCGCAGTCGGTCACACGTTCGGTACTCGATGAAGACCTTCCTCTCCCTTGTTCCAGCAGGCAGCGGAGGTTGTAGCACTCTCCTCGCGATTCCGGCAGCACGACGGTGTGGTACCGAAAGTAGAGGGGAGATCTCGCAGGGCTTCGCCTTAAGCCGGAGCGAGTATGGTGGACTATGAGAGAGGCCTTCGCGATCTAGGGTTTAGAGGCACCAAGGGAGGAAGCTTGTTCGGCGGCTAGGGCTTGGGGAGAGCCCCAACTCGGTAGCTAGGAGGAAACCCTAGGGCGGCGGCGACTTGTGGTGGCTGGCGTCTAGGGCTAGGGTTTGGGTGATGAGAGGTGTGTGTAGAGGGGGCACCCCTGCCCCTTCTTTTATAGGTGGGAGGGCGCCGGCCAAGGGGAGGGAGTCCTACCCCAAGTCGGCCTCCTTGGCCAGCGGGTGGAGGGAGAGTAACTCCTCCCCAAGTAGGTTTCCTACTCTCCCTCCACCAAGCAAAACTGCCATTTGACTTTTTCAAACTAGGATTTGATTCTTCCTTTATTTTGCCCAGCCATGATACCTAGTACATGATGAAACCATTCCACATTGTCATGACACATTCATGTACCCTTCCCCTCTGGAGTGCCGGACCTTCTGGACCCTTCTAGAACATTCCTGATGAAAACACCGGAATCATTCCCCAACTCCGAAACAGGACTTTCCTTATATGAATCTTATTCTCCGGACCATTCCGGATCTCCTTGTGATATCCCGGATCCCATCCGAGACTCCGAACAACATTCGGTCTCTTACTCATCATTCCATAACTACTCAACAACATTGAATCCTTAAGTGTGTATCCCTACGGTTCGTGAATTATGCGGACATGATCGAGACACTTCTCTGAACAATAACCAATAGAGGAATCTGGAAATTCATATGGCTGCCACATATTTCTACGATTAATTTGCGATCGAATGAACCACTTACATACGATACCAATTTCCCTTTGTCTCACGATAGTTTACTTATCCGAGGTTTTGATCGTCGGTATCTCTGCATACCTAGTTCAACCTCGTTACTGATAAGTACTCTTTTCTCGTTCCCGCGGTATGTGATCCCTTGTGAACCAGTCACATGCTTGCAAGCTAATTGGATGACATTCCACCGAGAGGGCCCAGAGTATATCTATCTGTCATATGGATGGACAAATCCCACTCTTGATCCATGTGCCTCAACCCATACTTTCAGAACACTCAATGCCACCTTTATAGCCACCCAGTTACCGTGTGGTGTTTGATGTCATCAAAGCATCCTTCCGGTGATGGTGATTAACATGTCTCATGGTCGAAGGAATTAGGTTACTATGTATCAGAAAGCTTATAGCAAATGAACTATATTAAATGACTTGATATTTATGCTACGCTTATCTATAGGAGTATGTCCATCACATCATTCTCCTAATGATATGACCCTTTTGTTAATAACATCTCTATGTTCATGATCAGGAAACCATGATCATATATTAACCAACAAGCTAGTTTAACAAGAGGCTTTACTAGGGACTCTTTTATGTTTACAAATCACACAAGTATTAATGTTTCCGGTTAATACAATTATAGCATGGTATGTAAACATTTATCATAAGTATGAAGATATGATAATAACCACTTTATTATTGCCTCTTGGGAATATCTCCAACAAAGTTATCTTCCGGGGTTCGAAAAAGTTTTCAGTATTTTGACCGGAGGTTCTAGAATATTCTAGAGGGGGCACTAGTGGGCCCACCACCCCGGGAGGTGCCACATGGGCTGAGGCAATGCTGCGGGGGATATGATTCGTCCAAAACATATCTACTTTCTCGAACATGTTGCTATTATTTTTTCTCTAAACTTGTGTGATTTGGATACAACTAACACAGACTTACGCTGTTTTCAGCAGAATTACCTTGGTGTCTTGTTTTTGTGTAGAAAATGAACTATTAGGAAAATCCCAGAAAATATGCCAAAAATTATATTTCACCAGAAGATCCACGGAGCCAGAAGACGAGACGGAGATGAGGCCTAGGGGGCCCACACCCACCCTAGGCGCAGGCCCACCACTAGCCGCGCTAGGAGGGGTGCAGCCACCCCAGGCCCCCCTCGGCCTCCCTTTGCGCCTATAAGTTGCCTTTCGACCTAAAAACCGAGGGGGGTTCGATAGTTTTCTAGAAAGAGTTCCGCTCCGCTGCCACCACCAGAAACCAAGATTCAGATCCAGAAACTCCGTTCTGGCACCCTGCCGGGACGGAGAATTTGGAGAGGAACATCGCCATCATCATCACCAACGCATCTCCATCAAGCATCGATGGTTCCCTCATCAATGAGTGAGTAATCCCCCATTGTAGGCTTGGGGATGGTAGGCATTGGATGAGTTCTATCATGTAAATAAGATCTGTTAGGGCATAGTGCCTAGTATCTCTATTAGTGCTATTTGACTTTGTTGCAACTTGTTGTGCTTAATGCTTGTCACTAGGGCCTGAGTGCCATGATATCAGATCTGAACTTATTATTGAATCATTATGATAGTATTGTTTGTGATCTTATCTGCAAGTTGTGTACACATATCATTGTCCGGATCCAAAGGTCCCAAAGTGACAATAATTGGGACAACAGGAGGGGATGGCTGTGGTGTGAGGATCACATGTGTTCATGGAGTGTTAATGCTTTGCTCCGGTGCTCTATTAAAAGGAGCACCTTAATTGCCAGTAGTTCCCTAGAGGCCTCGCTGCTACGGGCTGGCTGGACAGAAGATGTTGTGCAAGTTCTCATTGCGAGCACGTATGACTATATTTGGAGCATATGCCTAGGATTGTTTAGTATTTGAATGCTTGTTATTATTTATCTACAATGCCCTAGATCTTGAAGTTACATGTTTAGACTCGTCCATGCAACGCCCGTCCATCCATCCCTATGCCTACCGCACTCGAATCCTACTGTTACCGTTACTGTTACTATTTCTCCTCTTTCACTATTGTTGTTGCTTTTGCTACTACCAAACTATTGCTACTGATAAACTTCTATGAGCAAGAACTATTTCCAGGTGCAGCTGAACTGACAACTAAGTTGTTAAGGCTTGCAAGTATTCATTGGCTCCCCTTGTGTCGAATCAATAAATTGGGTAATACTACCCATGAAGACTGTTGCGATCCCCTATACTTGTGAGTCATCAAGACTATTTTCTGGCACCGTTTCCGGGGAGCATAGCTTTATTTGTAAGTTCACTTGGATCTATTATTGTTCACTGCTACTCCTTTCATCACGGGGAAGTCTCGTGATGGAAAGTTCCCTATTTTACCATCCACTACAAGAAGAGGTACAGTCCTAAACACCTCTGCTGCTCTTGATTCACCGTCTGTTATAAGTAAGCTTGTCACACCACCACCACATACACATGCTACACACACTACTACTACTGCTGACTCTGAAACTGATTTTGATGCTCATGATGTTACTTCTACTGTGCTTGATGCGAGTGGTTCATTAGGTCCTTTTCTAGATGCTACTATGGTTGGTCTAGGAAATACCAAAACTACTAGTGAAGACACTGATACACCTGTTAGCTCACCTGAGGCTAGTGAGAGTTATGATATTAATGGTGGTTACATGGAGTTCACTGATGATTTTGTTGAAGAGTGCCTAAACACACATGGTACTAGTGCTATTAAGAGTCTCCTTGCTAGACGTATTATTATGCCTAAGTTGTCCTCTGATCCTAAGTTTGACACCTCTCCCATAGATATTAAAGATAAAGATTATGATTTCTCTCTTGATTTATCTTATTTAGATATTGTTGAGAAAGAACCTTTTTGTGGGACTGGAAATGAGAGTGTTGTGGCTCATATGAATGAGCTTTCTACTATGAGTGCTTTATTCTCTGATGATTTTAAGATGCGCAAGTACTTTGTTACTAAGATCTTCCCTTTTTCACTAAA
The DNA here is from genome assembly GCA_916181665.1 of Avena sativa. Lineage (NCBI taxonomy): Eukaryota > Viridiplantae > Streptophyta > Magnoliopsida > Poales > Poaceae > Avena > Avena sativa. The sequence goes on along the minus strand of OV702293.1, from coordinate 439,490,744 downwards.
AGGAGAAGCTAGGGCTTGGTTTAATAGATTACCTCCTGGTTCCATTGATAGCCCCGATTGCTTGATTGCATCTTTCTTCCAGAAATATTTTCCTCCCAGTGCTAGACATGCTGCTTTGTAGAGACTTTTTGATTTTAAACAGGGAGAAGAAGAGAAATTGCCTAAGGCATGGACAAGGTTATGTGCCTTGATTCATGCACATCCTGGATGTCCATTACCTAAGAATGAGCTTCTTGATATTTATTATAATGGACTAACTGATGATTCTAGGACATACCTAGATAGCTTTGCTGATTGTGTTTTCAGGAAAAGAACTCCTACAGATGCTGAAGAATTAATGGCTAAGATAAGCAAAAATTATGATGATTGGAATTCAATTGAGCTAAATCCACCCGAGCCTATTACTCCTGAACCAGTTATGCCTGAACCAGTCCCAACAACAACAAAGAAGAGGGGAGTTATTGCATTAAATTATGAAGTGATGAAGGAAGCTAAGAAGTGTCTAAAGGAGAAAGGTATTAGAGCTAAAGATGTGAAGAATCTACCTCCTATAGAAGAATTATGTAAGCCAATTCCCCACTAATACACTATTGAGGTATACTCTCTCCAACACTTTGATGAAGGTGATATTCCTTATGGTCAGTCTCCTGTTCAATGTTTAGAGGACCTTGACACATTTATTGTTAAACAAGGGTATTTTAATAAAAAAGTTCAGAATCATTTGTTGGAAAAGTCTAGAGCTATCCATGAGTTGAAAGATATTGTAGAAAGAACTTCTAATGATATTAAAATGCTTTGTAAACACTTTCAAATGGTTTAAACCCAACTTGATCAACTTGCTAAGGTACAAAAAGATATGCTAGTTAATACTTCAGGAGATAAACATGCTTATGGAATTAGAACTAGGAATGGTATAGCTACTCAAGATCCTTTATATCCTGAAGGACACCCTAAAAGAATAGAGAAGGATTCCCAACAAGGTGAAGATAGTGGTAGTCCTCGTAAGAGAAAGAAAAAGAAACATAAGATAGTTGAGGAACCCCTTGAACCTGCTGTAGATCCTAATAGTATATTTGTCTCTGATGCTGAAACTGAGAGTGGTAATGATAAACATGAGTCTCCTGATAAGGAGGAAGGTGAGTAAGAACCTGAGAAGCACACTAAGAACACTAGGTACACTAAGAAAGATTTTATTGCTAATAAACATGGTAAAGAGAGAGAATCTTGGGTGCAGAAACCTATGCCTTTTCCAGGAAACACAAGTCAAAGGAGGAAGAACACTACAACAAGTTTTGTGAGTGGATGAAGCCTTTATTCTTGCAAATTCCTTTGACTGATGCTATTAAGTTGCCTCCTTATTCAAAGTATATGAAGGATATTGTCTCTAATAAAAGGAAGATTCCTAATGAGGAGATTTCTACTTTGCTTGCTAATTATTCCTTCAATGGTAAGGTTCCAAAGAAACTTGGTGATCCAGGTATACCAACTATTCCTTGCTCTATTAAGAACAATTATGTTAGAACTGGTTTATGTGATTTGGGTGCCGGAGTTAGTGTTATGAATTTTTCTCTCTATAAGAGGCTCCAGCTAGAAAAGTTGATACCAACTGATATATCTTTGCAAATGGTTGATAAGTCAACTACTATTTCTATTGGTATTTGTGAGGATGTTCCTGTTCAAGTGTCTCATAATTGCTTGGTTTTGACTGATTTTGTTGTGCTTGAAATGCCTGAAGATGATAATATGTCTATTATTCTTGGGATACCTTTTCTTAATACTACAGGTGATGTTATTAATTGCAATCAAGGGAAAGTAACATTCAATATTAATGACAAAGAGCATACTGTTTATTTCCCCAAGGAGGTTGTTAAGAGCTATTGCCTGAATTCCATTGAAAATATTGAGGGCATCAAGGTTGGAGAAATATATTGTCCCATTTCACAAGAAATTTTTGAAACTATTATGATTGGAACCATTGCTATCAAGTATGAGGTAACATAATCACCTTGTGGAATGCAAAGTTTTGTTTCATATAAGATTGTTTTGGTAACAAGACTTGATCAACTTTGTTAACAAAAGGATTTTAATGAACAAAACAATGCTTTTACAGTGGTTATACTTGCTCACTTTTATTTTTCTCCTTTCCAATCCTTGCTCTTCGCCGTGCCTAACTTAAAGGCGTTAAAGAAAAGTACTTGTTGGGAGATAACCCAAGAGTTTACTTGAGTCTTGGAAGTTATTACTTCAGTAATGACCTCTCCTTATCCTTTTTGTTTGCTTTTTGTGCCAAGAATGACCTCTAATGAGAGGGAAGTAAGATTTGGGAAGTTACTGTCCCAAAACAGATTTCTGTCCACCAAACAAATTCGTGGGGTCTCTGTAACTCGGATTGAGCTGAAAATTTACGAATAAATCCCCTAGTATGTTATCTAACTTTCATTAGTTCAGAACTTTTTGATTTGAGCAACTTAAGTTGTGCGAAAAAAATCGGTTTCTACCTGCTAGTCTGTTTTGACAGATTTCTGCCATTATTTGTATTTGCTTCTTATTGATTCCTTTTTGAGTTCTCTTTAGGTGAATTGAGCTTTTTGAAGGAGTTGCTACAGTAGCTTGTGTTTTTAATGAAAAGTCTTGCTGTTCCAAATCTTTCCAGAGGTCTAATATCTTTTGAATAAACTAATGTTGCTAATGAAGATTGTGTGAAGTTTTGTATGAAGGAAAAATTTCAGGTGTAGAGAGAGGATGATGTAATGAGATGAAGAATGGACAAAAGCTCAAGCTTGGGGGGAGCCACCCCGTGTCACCCCAAGAAATATTCAAGAGGTACAAGAGTCAAAGCTTGGGGATGCCCAAGGCATCCCCTTCTTTATCAATAAAAATCTCAAGTCTTTCTAGACACTTCGTTTTTATTGTTTCATGCACAGTTGTGTTGTTCTTGGAGCGTTTTAGTTTTAGTTTTAGTTTTTGGTTTTCTTTTGCTTTGCTTGTTTTTGCTTTGTTGGATTGTTTGAAAAATCAAAAACACCAAAAATATTTGTTGTTCTTCTTTGGTTTGTGAGTTCTTTGCAGGGTTCAGCCGTCCTTAGTGGATTTTGGTTTCATGTTAATTATTCAAGCCACAAAAGTGAAGGGCAATAATGAAGATTAAGATAACTCGAGGTGTGGTAAGAGGCTGGTAACAAACTGTATTTGTTTCAATTTTGTACATATACTCATCTTTGTGAGCATGCTTAGCCTGTTTGTGTAAGGTGTATGTCATTATGGATGCTTAGTAGTTCTTGCTTGTCTATGATTAGCTCCAGCTTGCTAATAGTTTGTAGCATATCATATGAATGTTTGCTTGCATTGTTTTATTCATACTTTGTTATGATATCGGGGTATCCTCCTATGACATGTGAATCGACTTGGCACATGCTCACGCATGCATATGACTAATCAATAGTCAGTAAGCCTCGATGATTTATTTTGCCTCAGAGTTCTTGTATCACTTTCATGCCATAATTAGTCATGTTTTGTTGCAAGCATGATTATGCCAACTATTGCTCTCTCGTTTGTCGCTCCCTCTCTATTGCAAGCCTTCACTTTCACTGAGTACGTGCTCTACATGTGCTTCCAACTCTCCAAAACCAATATTGCCAGCTGTGTCCATCATACCTACCTATTAGCATCATTTGCTACTTCAGTGCATATTCTATATGCCGTGTTTTCTTCCAAAATAAAATGTTTGTCTGTTTTGATAAAGTTAGTTAGTAAAGCTCTCACGAACTTGATGGCACACTTTATTCCTTGCGCTTAATAATCCTAAACCATTGTGACCTGTCCATGAAAGTTATATGCTTGCAAATTATATGTTGGGAGTCAGCAGAACCGTGCTGTCATGGGGAACACTTTCAACACTTTTTGGATATCTCATCCAGTTGATTCCTTGCTCTTTTGTTAACGGATGTCAATGATGTGAAATAAAAGGGGAGGTTGTGAGTTCATGGAGTTTATACATTGTGTTAGAGAAACGCCTGGGCCGCTAGCCTAAGCCATGCTTAATCATGGTGGAAACTTGCAGCATCACCATAATGAGCATCTATGAAGCATCCTCAATTAAAATTTATGCATATGGTAAATAAAAAGATTGCCGAGATGCTCATTGTCTGCCTGCCTTATCATTTTGGTTATGAGAAAGCTCCTGTACCATGTGCAAGGGGTACCCCGTTGGCGGTTCTCGATGATATGCATGTATTTAGAATGACAAGAACTTTCAGGTGACCAAAGTTGAGTAGCATGCGGAGCGACCCTCATACTCAAGGGACTTGAGATTTCTAGTCTATGGTTTGTCAAGCATATGATTCAGAGTGGACCTCACTTTCACCTTTACCACATGAAGATGCCTATGATAGGGGCATTAAGAGCTCAAAGCTAATGAGTACCTTCCTTTCAGCATTGGGAAGCCTTTCAAACCTTCACAAAACCGTTTTCACAACTTTGTTGAGTCACCACTTATTCTATGAGCATCTTCTTGAGAGCATAGTTGTCATTTTTGTGTTTGTTCCAAAACTTGGTTAATTATGTCATGACTTTGATGCTTGTATCTCTGATATCTTTACTTCTAGTCTTCATGTGAACTTCAGAGGTGTCGTGGCATTATTGTCTCTTCAAATCAAGGCAAGTGAGATACCACTCTATCATACCTTATTATGAGCATTGCAATGTTGCTTATGTTTATGTTTCATTCTACTTATTATTATTGAGTTGGTTTTCTCTTCATAGCTTGCAATGACTATTGAGTAGACTTAGTTGCATACTCCTTATTATGAATTGTCTAAGCATCTACTCTCGTGCTGAGAATATATACATCTTATGAAGCAAAGTGTTCGTGAAAGTTCTTTTATCACACTCAGTTTTCAACTGAATTGCTTGAGGACAAGCAATAAGCTAAGCTTGGAGGGAGTTGATACGTCCAAAACGTATCTACTTTATCGAACACTTTGCTATTGTTTCTTCTCTAAACTTGTGTGATTTGGATACAACTAACACATACTGACGTTGTTTTCAGCAGAATTACCTTGGTGTCTTGTTTTTGTGCAGAAAATGAACTATCAGGAAAAATCCCGGAAAATATGCCAAAAATTATATTTCACCAGAAGATCCACGGAGCCAGAAGACGAGACAGAGAGGAGGCATGGGGGGGCCACACCCACCCCAGGCGCGGGCCCACCACTGTCCGCGCCTGGAGGGGGTGCAGCCACCCTAGGCACCCCTCGGCCTCCCTTTGCGCCTATAAGTTGCCTTTCGACCTAAAAACCGAGGGGGGGTTCGATAGTTTTCAAGAAAGAGTTCCGCTCCGCCGCCACCAGAAACCAAGATTCGGATCCAGAAACTCCGTTCTGGCACCCTGCGGGGACAGGGAATTTGGAGAGGATCATCGCCATCGTCATCACCAACGCATCTCCATCAACCATCGATGTTTCCCTCATCCATGAGTGAGTAATCCCCCGCTATAGGCTTGGGGATGGTAGGGATTGGATGAGTTCTATCATGTAATCAAGTAAGATCTGTTAGGGCATAGTGCCTAGTATCTTTATTAGTGCTATTTGACTTTGTTGCAACTTGTTGTGCTTAATGCTTGTCACTAGGGCCCGAGTGCCATGATCTCAGATCTGAACTTATTATTGAATCATTATGATAGTATTGTTTGTGATCTTATCTGCAAGTTGTGTACACATATCATTGTCCGGATCCAAAGGCCCCAAAGTGACAATAATTGGAACAACCGGAGGGTATGGCTGTGGTGTGAGGATCACATGTGTTCACGGAATGTTAATGCTTTTCTTCGATGCTCTATTAAAAGGAGAACCTTAATTGCCAGTAGTTCCCTAGAGGCCCCGCCGCCATGGGCTGGCTGGACAGAAGATGTTGTGCAAGCTCTTATTGCGAGCACGTATGACTATATTTGGAGCACATGCCTAGGATTGTTTAGTACTTGGATGCTTGTTATTATTTATCTGCAATGCCCTAGATCTTGAAGTTACATGTTTAGACTTGTCCATGCAACGACCGTCCATCGATCCCTATGCCTACCGCACTCGAATCCTACTGTTACCATTACTGTTACTATTGCTCCTGTTTCACTGTTGTTGTTGTTGTTGTTGTTGCTGTTACTACTACCAAACTGTTGCTACTGACTAACTTCTGTGAGAAAGAACTATTTCCAGGTACAGCTGAACTGACAACTCAGTTGTTAAGGCTTGCAAGTATTCTTTGGCTCCCCTTGTGTCGAATCAATAAATTGGGTAATACTACCCATGAAGACTGTTGCAATCCCCTATACGTGTGGGTTATCAGGCTCATGGGCCATCCCACCAAGCCCAAGGGGCCAAACCGGCCAGCCCTAAAGGGTTTAGGGCAAAACCCTAAAAGGAAAGGGGAAGACTTGGGGGGCAAATTTCCCCCTCTCCCTTTTTGCGTAGGACCTAGGAGGTGGAGGCCAAGGAGGGCAACCCTAGCCACCCCCTCTATATAAAGAGAGGAGGGGTGGCCGTCCCCTTTGCCCTCTCTCCCAACCCTAGCCACCACCTCTCCTTCCTCCTCCGTCTTCCTGCTTTGGCTTAGGCGAAGCCCTGCAGGAATCTCTCCTCCACCACCACCACCACCACACCGTCATGCTGCTGGTATTCCGAGGGGATATACTACCTCCTCACTGGAATGGGGAGACGAAGGTATTAATCGACTCTGTACGTGTGACTGAGTGTGGAAGCGCTGCCGAAACGCGGCGCCAGGAGGATCGTCATCGTGATCTTGACATCGGCAAGTGATCGACTATATCAACCACGAGATTAGATCTCGTTAAGGCCTTGGATCTATGAGGGTTAGTACTCTTCCATGTCGTTGCACCGATCTCGTAGATTAGATCTTGGTTTTGCCATAGATTGGATCTTGGTTTTATTCATTGTTGCGATAGATTTTTTTGTTTTCTATGCTACGAACCCTATAATAATATCAAGAGATAGAACTAATACATATTCATAAACAAGGTTATAGATCATATTTATTTGAATTCATAATAATTCTAGGGTTTCTCTAGCTTCCCAAGAACAAAGATAACTACTCACACATGGATGTAATCAACATCATCATAATAGTATGGATAGGAAACATATGAATAGATGAATACTTGTGCAAATCCACAATAGGTTTGGGAAGTACAACAAGATGAATGTAAATGAGATGCAGGGGATGGCGATGATGGTGGAGTTGCAGCAGTTGATGATGATGATGCCTAGGCCAACAAGGATCTTCTTAGCCTAAGGATCGAAGTGCTTCTGTGAGTTTCACCCCTGGATCACTTCCAGATGTGACATTTCTCTGGTATCTTTGAATGTCGGATCTCAAATCCGTATGCACGTGGTGGATGTATTTAACGAGGCAAATACGCTAGTGCATGGTACAGACGGGCGATACGGACGGGTTCCATCCGTACCAATGCTTGTTAAAGCGTCTGATTGTCTCCTACGAGTTGTATTCCCCTTGCCCTCTCTTCGAATTGCGTGGGAAGTTGTGTGGAGGGATTTAATGGCTTCCAATCAGCAGATTTATGTCCAAAAATTATAGCTTTAATTGTTTTTCCATCAACACCTATGATTTCGGGATCCTGCTAAAAAACCATAAAAGGTGCGCACGATCACGGTAAAATACCAAAATCGTATCACTACTTATGAAAAAACATAAGGTAGACATGCTACAAAAATGAACTCATCAGCTTTTCTAAGTTTAGACTCTTGGTCATCCTCGAGCAAAAGAGCAGCTTTAATAGACAAGGCCATCGTGTTCATAAAGCACGAGTCGTTGAAATACATGAGACACTGCGGCAAACAACTATAATAAAAGATTTAGAACCAACTCATGGATTCCATCACACTTCCACATGTAAAATGACTCAGAAGGCTTCCACACCTTAGTAAAATCCATTTATGAAGAATAATCAATAGTATGACATAAAATGGTAAGCTCGACTGAACGAGTTTTTTGAGGATATCTCAAATATATTTAGAACTTCACACATCCACTTAGGATTCAAGACTTTGAACGGTCTCGTTCGTTTTCTCTCATGATCATGTGGGTATATCTATTCACTCTCTGCACACATTTTCTTTTCACTTTGCATTTATGCAATTTAGAGTGGTGTGCAAATAAGTTAGACATACTTTCCAATCTTATGTGAAGACAGAAAATAGATCAAAATCTTTAATTTTAACTCCCAAGTCGAGTATGAAGTAACTCACGTTGGTGTTTTGAGTATCTACTTCATCTTGTACCCATTCTAATTTTCTAAAGTAGTAATGCTTGATTATCTTAACTTACTTCCTTGCTCTTTCTTTATTTTTCTCTTAGAGATTAATTCTTATAATCTAACCGATGATGTATGGAAAATTATCAAAATTTCTTCCAATTTACCATTAGTACTAATGGTATGGAAGACTCTAAAAATCACTATTAAGTACAAGTACAATAGAACTCATCCTAATTCATACATCTAATAAAATAACCACAAAATAAAATACTTAAAATATAGTAAATGAAGGAGTTCATAGCAGAGAACAATATTTTTTCAATCTAGCGTATGTCAATTGCCAAGATCTATCTATGAGTTAATGTTGTAACGAAGAAGGTTTCAGTGACATATCCTTGTAAACCGAAAGCATTAACATTCACGATGAACATGTACAATGTAGTCGAACGACATAGACAATCTCAAGATTGTGTTGATCCTTGCACGACAATTTATGTGCCACAACTGGAAGCACCCCCGTGGTTTTGCACACGTACGATGCTCAACGACGACTCTCGGTTTCTCCGATCTAGCAGATATTGCGGAAGTATATCTTCTGAAATGGGGATCCAGCAGCGCGAAGGCGTGCCGGTGATAAAGGGAAGGCGTGATTTCTTCTTGGAACCAAGAGTCTGGAAGCCAACAAGAGAGGAGTGCTAACAGGGAGAGGACCTATAGGCTCTAGAGAAAATTGGGTGTCTTTCCCTCCCCATATGCCCCTTCTTATATAGGGGAAAAGGAGGGACTCCCACTAGCCAACAGGCAATGTAGGACTAAAGGGGATGCGTCCAAGGTGGGAGGTGGCCAAGGTGGGGTGGACCCCATCCAGCACGCCCTATGCCCTAGGCCGTCCAAGGCCTTGCCTAATTGGGCAGCGGCTGAAAGGATCGTATGGGCACCTAGAGGGGGGGGGTGAATAGGTGCTACTTCAAATTTTACTCTTTTTTAATTTAGGGTTTGACAAGAAAGGTAAATTCTCTAGAATATGCAACTATGGTGAATTTACCTATATGACAAACAAGCACAAGCTAACACAACACTAAGCAAGAACAAGTAAGTAAAGTGCGGTAAAGGATAGAAGTAACCAAGCGAGTGGACGCGGAGACACAAGGATTTGTTTCCCGTAGTTCCTTCCTTTTGAGGGGAAGTACGTCTATGTTTTGAGAGGGGGTGGTTTCAAACCACCAACGCCACGAGAGGCCTCCCTTGTTCTCCGATGAACCTCACCCCAACGGGCTCGATTCACCTTCCACTATATTGGCAACCTTCGAGGTGGAAGCCGACACCTTTACAACAAGTTCGGGGCACACATCCACAACTGAATTGGAGGCTCCCAAATGCAAGCAAGCTGTCAAGACAAATCAAAGACAAGCTTGTAAGAACCAAATCAAAGTTAGGGTTTCCAAAGAAACACTAGAGCTTGGGGGCCCTCAAGTGAATGAGGGGGAAATGAAGATCTCTTTTGGTGAAGTAGTAGATCGGGGCTTCCTCCTTTGATTCCCCAAAGATCAAGGACTTTGGGTGGTGGAATGAGGAGATCTTGAAGATTAAGTGGCTCCAATGGTGGTCTTGACTTTAATGTATTTGAGCAACCTGTCCCAAGGTAGGTGAAGGGGTATTTATACCCCTTCACAAAATCTGGCCGTTGGAGCATTTATTGCAGCGGTAGTACAGGAGGTTCAAGCGGTACTACCGGAGAACTCCGGTACTATCGGACCTGGTACCGAAAAGCGGTAGTACCGCTGTAAGCAACCGGTACTACCGGACGAGCAGTGGAAGCAGGCCTCGAGCGGTACTAAAATGCGGCACCGGAGCAGGCAGAAGCTTTTGGCAACGTCCAAAAAGTCTCTGCCTGGTGCGGTACTAAAATGCGGTACTACCGCATTTTGGTACCGGAGCAGGCAGAAGCTTTTGGCGACGTCCAAAAAGTCTCTGCCTGGTGCGGTACTAAAATACGGTACTACCGCATTTGGTACCGGAGCAGGCAGAAGCTTTTGGCGACGTCCAAACAGTCTCTGCCTGGAGCGGTACTAAAATGCGGTACTACCGCATTTTGGTACCGGAGCAGGCAGAAGCTTTTGGCAACGTCCAAAAAGTCTCTGCATGGTGCGGTACTAAAATGCGGTACTACCGCATTTTAGTACCGGAGCAGGCAGAGGCTTTTTGACACTTTGTCCCAGCATTCTGTCGCATCCGGTAGCAAAAAGCGGTAGTACCGCTTTTTGGTACTGCGCCAGGCAGACAATTTTTGTGTACTGCAAATCCTTTATTATTTTAATGCACCTGCGACACACATAGCAAATCATTAGTCCGATATGTGTGTTGTTATCAAACACCAAAATCGCTAGGGATAGCAAATGTTCTTTCAATCTCCCCCTTTTTGGTGTTTGATGACAACACACATTTTGCAGGGAAATCTAGTGATGACAAGATATAGATGGGGCTCCCCCTAGAAATGTAAATCAAGCTCCACACACACTAGCAAGCTACTTGGGAGTAGAAGTCGCACATAGAGCACATACCTTTGCTAAATAAGATGTGATGATCAATATTGATTAGGAATGGGGAAGGTCGTCACATAGGATGGATCCAAACAAGAGTAGCCACATTACACACAAGATGGATCCATACGATAACCACATAGTTAGTTCATACATAGTACGTCACACATAATAAGAGGCAAACAAATAAAGTTCACAAGCGAATAAAATCAATGGCAAGAACGAGCTTGTGACTTTTCCCTCGCAAATCCCGCATGCCTAATGTGCAACTTCTCCCCCTTTGGCATCAAAACGCCAAAAAGGGACAAGAGCAATACTAACACCCCGAAGATCACGCGACATCATCATCGACCCAATCTTCCCATGCATCATCATGAGGTGGCGGGACATGGAAGGAGGAGATGGCATCATCTTGCCAGTGGCTGTGCTTGGAGATCCATTGGTCTTCTGGGGTAATGTTGTTCTCGGAGCCCTTGGAGATGGTTAAACCTTGAGCCTCCATCATTTCCTTCTGACGAACAACAGATTTCTTGGCATAGACATGGGCCTCGTACATGCGTTTCTGATTGTCCACTTGGAGGCAGAATATCTTCTTGAGTGTGGCCTCAAGCCTCTTAGCCCAAGATGGCGGTGCGGAGTGGCGACATGAGACCACAAATGCAGCAGCCTGCTGCTCATTAGCTGCATCACTTGATTCCGCCTCAACCGGGTTCCCACCATCATCAACAATCTGACCATACGCATTGCGTGGTTTGAGATGGGTCTTGATCAACAGATTCTTGTGGCGATGAGTGGCAAGACAAAGAGAAGGCAAGTCACGGGCAATCACAGGGCACTTGCTAATGATGAGAGCCATGATGTATGGAGCAAAAGGAGGCACCCTCCGTTGAAAAGTGGCACAGACCATTTCATTCCAAATGACATCCATCACATCCATAGGGAGGCCAGAGTCACGGTGGTGATAGGTGGCCATCATAATATCTACCATGAAGGCATGTATCTCATCAAGATTCCCAGCACGAGGGGCGACGGTCTCACGATAGATGCGATGCAAGATGTCATATGTAGGGAGAAGCCCTTTGATCTTTCCAGGGATTCCGCGCCCCCAGATGTATAGTGGTGCAAGAGCATCCTTCTTCATGGGACGATCATTGGTGTGGCACCGAAAGCCAACGGGAGTGTCCTTGCCACGGTCTTCGTACCCGAGGATAGCCCCAAATTCAGCCAATGTTGCTTGCTTGACAGCACCCTCGGTCATCCAGGTGAGAGTCCGAGTATCATTCTTGGCAAAGTGAACGGTTGCATAGAACTGGGCAATGAGCATAGGATCATAGTTGCACTGGAACTCCATGATGGGAAGCAAGCCAATGTTGGTGCAAATGTCAAGGGCCTCACCAAAGTAGTTCAGATTCTTCCGCACATGATTCATCTCGATCCATTTCTGAGGGATCACAATTTTGTCATATTTCATGAGTATCTCATGGAACACTCGCTCTTGGAAATCCGTATAGAAGAGACTATTTTCCCGAGCATGAGAGCGAGCTGCCCCATATGGACTAACCACCCGCAGGGCATGAAATTCTGACTCAGACAAATCAGACAGCAGCTTTGGCCCAGATGGCCCGGAACTGTGGCTCTTGCGAGGACCTGAGGGAGGAGGAGGTGGAGGAGCTTTACCACGACCAGCACTTTGCTTGACCCCACCACTCCGACGACCACGAGTTGTTGGCATTTTCAGACGGGCACTAGGTTGAGGCATGACCTCCTCTTCTGACTTAGTCTCTGATTCTGACTCATAGTCCTCGATCTCATAGTGAGCTTTGGAGCGCTTGCACGATCCCCGGGAACCCCCTGCACCTGTGAAAGAACGAGGGAGATAGCATAGGGGTAAGAGCACAAGAACCTGAGACAAACAGAGGATGGACCTTGGTGTTTTAAAAAAAATTTGCTACCAGTACAGGGCGGTAGTACCGGACCTGCACTAGCGGTAGTACCGCCAAGCGGTAGTACCGGAAAAAGATTCCCGGTACTACCGACCCGCGACCACAGTGCAGATCTAGACTAGAAATCCACGTACGGTCAGTAAATTTGTTGTAAAACACGATTTCCATCGGACAAGGTGGTAGATCTGGTAGATAGCACACGATACAACCTCAAGAATGCAAGTTTTAACCAAGAATCAAAGTTACCCTAGATTCAATGGAGAAAACAAGTGAGAAGATGAGGAAGGCGGTAGTACCGGTGTCCATGACGGTGGGGAAGAAGGAGGAGCCCGCAGGGAGGCCGGATCTGGTGTGGATCCGCGAGAAGGAGGGAAGGGAGGGGCTCCTCCGGCGTCCTCCTATGCTGGCTGTGGCGCTGGTGAGGAGTGGAGACGAGGGATGAATGAGGCACTGAGGGGTGCCTCTCCCCCGTCTCCAATCTTAACCGACACGCACAAGCGGTAGTACCGGTGCCACGGGCGGTAGTACCGCTATGCGGCAGTACCGGAAATTTCAACCGGTAGTACCGCACCTGGGAAGTTTCCAGACAGGGCCCTGGAAACTGAACCAGAGGCGGTAGTACCGCTTGCAACGTCCGGTAGTACCGTTTGGCGGTAGTACCGCATATGGGACCCGGTAGTACCGTAACCATCAGGACAGAGAGCCAAGATACATAAAATGGAAGGTTCTTGTGCATAGTAGATGAGTGTTGCTGGGAGATAAGAATGGTTTGGGTTTAGAGAATCACACTGATATGGGCCAATGCACTCAAAACTTACTAAAAACATGTGGAGAGCCAAATGTGAGTGCACGACCAAAAGAACAACACCAACTAGAGGATGACAAACATAAGTAAGAACCAATGCAAAGAGTGACAAACACGAGTAAGCACATCAACCTCTCGATTGAGAGGGGGCGGTGGCCTAGGCCACCATATTTGAGTATACTCGGCTTGGTACCACGAAGATATATCTTGGGTCCATTACCGAAACTCATCATTAAGCTCACATATCACAAAAATGATATTAAGAGGAATGATTTTGTTTACTTTGCGCATAATGGGGGGAGGGATGATCCAATCAATTAGGACCGCACTCCCCCTATGTCCATGCCTACACCTAGACCAAATATGAGATGAAACATAGGTGAGAGTGCAATAACATCAAGTCAAGCTCCTTGAATCTACGATATTTAGTTCATTCCTCAAGTAGCAAAACCTTGCTTCATCAAGTGGCTTCGTGAAGATATCGGCAAGTTGATCTTTGGTTGGTACATATGATAGATCAATATCACCTCGAGCAACATGATCTCTAATGAAGTGATGGCGAATCTCAATATGCTTTGTCCTTGTGTGGTCTACCGGGTTGTAGGCAATCTTGATGGCACTTTCATTGTCACATAGAAGAGGCACTTTGTCACAATGGACACCGTATTCCTTTAAAGTTTGCCTCATCCATAGCAATTGAGTGCACGCACTAGCAGCTGCCACATACTCGACTTCGGCGGTGGAGAGAGATATACAATTTTGCTTCTTGGAAGACCAACATACCAAGGACCTACCAAGGAATTGGCAAGCCCCAGATGTTGATTTTCTATCATCCTTGTCACCTGCCCAATCCGAATCCGTGTATCCACAAAGAGCAAATGTTGAGCCTCGAGGGTACCAAAGACCATAAAATGGGGTATGAACCAAATATCGAAAGATTCTCTTGACCGCCATTAAATGGCTTTCTTTAGGAGCCGCTTGATATCTTGCACACACACCTACACTCAACACAATATCGGGTCTAGATGCACAAAGGTAAAGCAAAGAGCCAATCCTAGACCGGTATACCTTTTGATCCACATCTTTACCATTTGGATTTTGTTCTAGATGAGTCTTTGTAGCCATGGGAGTAGGAGCTCCATTCAAATCTTGCATTTTGAATCTCTTGAGCATCTCTTGAGTATACTTGGCTTGATTGAAGAATGTCCCTCTTCTAACTTGCTTGATCTCAAAGCCAAGAAATACTTTCAACTCCCCCATCAAGGACATCCGGAACCTACTAGTCATAAGCTTTGAGAATTCATCATTAAAAGCTTTGTTAGATGAGCCAAAGATAATATCATCAACATATATTTGGCATACAAAAAGCTCTCCATTGACCCTCTTAGTAAAAAGAGTGGGATCGATTTTCCCAACCTCAAAGCCACGGTCAACCAGTAACTCTCTAAGGTGCTCATACCACGTACGTGGGGCTTGCTTGAGCCCATAGAGCGCCTTGTCAAGTTTGTAGACATGGTTTGGGAAGTTGGGGTCCTCAAATCCTGGGGGTTTCTTCACATATACCAATTCATTTAAAGGACCATAAAGAAATGCACTTTCTACATCCATTTGTTGTAGCTTGAAGTTATGATGTGCCGCATAAGCAAGAAGGATACGGATGGACTCAAGACGAGCCACAGGTGCATAGGTATCTCCATAATCAATGCCTTCAATTTGAGAATACCCTTGTGCAACCAATCTAGCCTTGTTCCTTACTATAATTCCATGCTCATCTTGCTTGTTCTTGAATATCCACTTTGTTCCAATAACATTTCGGCAATCCTTTGGCTTTGCAACTAACTTCCACACTTTATTTCTCTCAAAGTTGTTGATCTCTTTGTGCATAGCTTCTAACCAATCCGAATCTTCAAGAGCTTCCCACACTTTCTTTGGTTCAATCATTGAGATGTGTGCTTGGTGTTCACTGAACCTCTTCAATTGTGCTCTTGTGGAAATCCCTTTCCTTAGATCTCCAACCACATTTTGGAGGGTGTGGTCTCTTAATTCCAACATTCTTTCTTTTCTAGCTTCGCGACAAGCGTGTATCTCCTCATTGTTTCTTGGAGGACCCTCTTCATCATTTTGATCCTCGTATTGACCATCAACTTGACCTTGATCATCATTGGAGTCATCCTCTACATTGGGAGGCCAGGATTGACCTTGGTCTTGATCAAGTGCTCTTCTAGCATCAATTTGAGCTTGTCTCAAAATAGTTTGGATGGATCTTCCTTGACAAATTGACTTGGCACCACTTGACAACCCATCGAATGGACTAAGCACCCTTTGACTAGAGTTCACACATTGATCACTATGTTGAGGATCCACATTTTGTCTTTGGCTTGAGTCAATGTCCTCTTCGGTAGATGGAGCATGTTGAGGTTGTGAAGATGAGGGCTCCACTCGAGTGGAGCATAGTTCTTCTCGATCCACCATAAGGGGTTCCTCAACGGGGCGGATATAACCCACACCCATTCTTCCTATGGAATCCTGAGGCATTTCATCATCTGCATCACAAGTATCAACACGCCCCCCTTGGGAACCATCATATTCTTCGAAGGTCACACTACAAGATTCTATGACGGCTCCGGAGAGCTTGTCATAGATTCTATAAGTGTGAGATTCGAGACCATAGCCAACAAAAATACCCTCTAATGCTTTAGACTCGAACTTAGACAAACGGACACCTTTGATGAGATAGAAACACTTACACCCGAACACCCGTAAATAAGATATGTTGGGCTTGTTACCGGTAAGTATCTCATATGGAGTCTTGTTGATTTTCTTGCGAAGGTAGAGTCGGTTTGAAGTATGGCAAGCGGTGGAGACGGCTTCGGCCCAGAAGTTGTATGGAGATTTAAACTCCGCCAACATGGTCCTAGCCATCTCAATGAGAGTCCGGTTCTTCCTTTCAGCCACACCATTTTGTTGAGGGGTGTATGCAGCGGAATATTGATGTTTAATCCCCTCATCACTAAGGAAGTCATTCAAGGTGTAGTTCTTGAACTCGGTGCCGTTGTCACTTCTTATAATCAACACGGGAACATTGTGTTGCCGTTGAACCAAGTTGATGAAGTCGATAAAAGTCCTTTGAGTTTCACTCTTCAACTTGAAGAAATAAACCCAAGAGTATCTTGAGAAGTCGTCAACAATCACCAAGCAATATTTCTTCCCTCCAAGACTTGCATGAGATGGAGGACCAAATAGGTCCACATGGAGGAGTTCCAAGATCTTGTTAGACTTGATTTGGTTCGTGGGCTTGTGAGGAGCGTCATGCATCTTCCCTAGAACACATGCCCTGCAAACACGATCTTTGGCAAAGGAAACATTTTCTTTTAGTCCAACAATATGGCCCTCTTTATGGAGACTTTGCAAAGTTCTCATGTTGACATGGGCTAGTCGGCGGTGCCATATCCAACCCACATCGGCCTTTTCGTATAAGCACATCGGACCTGCAGTGGCTTGCCCCGAGAAGTCCACCACATACAAATCATTTTCGACGTACCCAACAAAAGCGACCTTGAGAGACTTGCTCCACATGAGGACCACAATATCATCATCAATAAAGACGGCAAAGCCCATCTTTCCAAGAGCACGGACAGAAAGTAAATTGCATCCAAGGGTTTCAACAAGCATAACGTTCACGAGTGTAATGTCGTAAGCCACCACAACCTTGCCGAAACCCATTACCTTAGACTTTGACTTGTCGGCATATGTGACGGTGATTTGATCTTCATTTGACACCAAGTACTTGACAATAGACGAGCTTCCGGTCATATGACTTGTGCAACCACTATCGATCACCCATTTTGACCCTCCGGAAGCATAAGTCTACAAAAGATCAAGCTAGTTTTTAGGTACCCATTTTTCAATGGGTCCTCTTTTGTTAGCAACAAGGGTCTTGGGAACCCAAATAGACCAAGCAATATAACCATCATAAGGGCCAACATATTGTGCATACACATTACCATAATAATCACGCATTAGGACATAGTGAGGGTTAGCACTTCCTGCAAAATCATCATGAGACATAGTTTTACCCTTTGTGGTCTTACTCTCCACAATGGTCTTGTTGGTCTCTTGTGCGGGCTTGTCCTTCTTCTTTGTTTTGGAGACAAAACCAATGCCCCTTTATCACCACTACGCCTTTGCTTGCTCAAAAGATCATCAATAGACTTGTTGCCTTGTGGAAATGTGGCCTTAGCAAGCTCCCCCTTCAACCTAGCATTCTCTTCAAGAATAGTTGTGCTACTAGATGGAATGAAGTTACTAGGTGAAGGGATATTGGCCAATTGAGTTTGAAGCGTTTCATGGGACTTTTTGAGTGACAAGAGTTCACTCTCCAAGGCTTTGTGGGCCTGGTTAAGCAAACTAAAGTCCTCGACAAGTTTTTCATGAACCACACCAAACTCAATCTTGTCCTTTTTAGCTCTTTTATATTTAGCAATAGCATGATCACGCTCTTTGATGAGTTTGTTAACAATAATGTCATTGGCCTCATCAAGCCCTTCAAGTTTTAATTCAAGTGACAACCTAGTTTCTTGTTCTTCTTCTAGAGCATTGTTTAGGGCCTCTAGTTCAATCATATGTTCATGCCCAAGTTTACATCTTACATCTAGGAGCTCTTGAGTATGTGATAGTTTATCTAAGATGTTTCCAAAATGTAGCTTAGCATCACCTTCTAGGTTAGTCATAAACTCATCAAAGGCAATTAATTCCTTTTTAACATCAAGAGACATCTCATCATCAATTTCATCATTATCTAAGTGAGTAGAGCGGGATGATGAAGATACCTCCGCTCCTCTTGCCATAAGGCAAGTGGCGTTCTTGGTGGAAGAGTTCTCATTCGGAGAATCGAAGAGTGAGAATGTCGGAGTAGAGATGGTGGCAAGAGCAGCCACACCATGAGAAGTTTCCTCTTCGTCCTCTTCATCATCTTCATTGTCGGAGGAGTACTCTTCATGAGTGATCAAGACAATTTCTCCCGGCTTCTTGTTGATGGGATTCTTTTTGATGAAAGGTTTCTTGTACGGTCCCTTGAGAGTCTTCTTCAACACAAGCTTTCCACCATGATCTTCTCTCTTCTCATAGGGGCAACTAGCTACAAAGTGGTAGCGGTCACCACAATTGAAGCAAGTTCTCAATCTTGTGGTATTCTCTCTTTTCCCATTTGGATTGCTTCTCCGTTCCATTTCCATCTTGGCCTTGGCGGGGTTCTTACAAAAGTTCTTTGCATAGAAAGCCATATATTGACCATGAGCAATCTTGACTTCATCGGGATGGTCCATGAAAAGTGCTTCATCACTATCATCTTCATCCCCATGATCCACAACTTTGGCCTTCAAAGGAACATTGACAACATTGCTCATACCAAGGGCACGAGCACGGGCATCTTTGGCATTCTTGGCGGCAACCTTGAAAGCGGACATCTCTTGCATAACTTCATTTGAGGTCATGAGATGGTAGTTTTGTCTTCCTTGTAGGCTCTTCAAGTCGGTGGGCTCAAAAGGCATGAGTGCACTCACATATTTCCTTTTTATCCATGCATCATCCACATGTGAGGCACTCACATTCCTAAATGCAGTGGCGGTGGTCTTGAGCCTTCGATACATATCTTCGTGATCTTCACCTTCTTTCATGTAGAAGCCTTCGGCTTCATTACTTAGAGCATCGTATCAGTTCCTCCTCATACTCTCATTTCCAATAAACAACACAGTGAGAGCATCCCAAGCTTCCTTGGCAATGCTAAAGTGTTCAATGTGTGGATAATCCTTTGTTCCCAAGCCTTGTTGAATCATATGCAGAGCTGTGGCATTGAGTTGACTATTAACAATCTCTCTTCTTGTCAAGTTGTTTGGATCCCCAATAAAGAGTCCATGCTCGATGATGTTCCATAGTTCAATGCAAGAGCTGCGCATATGAGTTCTCATTAGTGATTGCCATTGAGCAAAGGTAGCAGATTCTTCAAGCTTAGGTGGGTCACCTCTATTGTATACATGAGGGTGAGGAATTGGAGGGTCGGGAGAGTACCATGAGTCACGGTGCTCACCCTTCCCACCATTATTGTGCGTGGAGGAATTAGCGTTGTCTAGTTTGCCCCCTACCACCATACCCTCAGGGGATACCGGAGTATTCCCTTTAGGTACAACGGATGGTAGATCCTCTTGGGGAGATGGGGGTGATGAGCCATCTTTGTCTTTAAGAAGTTGCTCAAGCATCTTCTTGACTTTGTTGACCAAGGAAGAGCTCAATCTTGTTTCCAAGTTTCTGAGATATTCCATGGTCACCGGGGTCGACTCACTACCACCATCCCCTTCTTGGCTATCCATATTCTCTTAGGCGGTAAAGCCCAAATAAAGAGCCGAGGCTCTGATACCAATTGAAAGGATCGTATGGGCACCTAGAGGGGAGGGGGTGAATAGGTGCTACTTCAAATTTTACTCTTTTTCAATTTAGGGTTTGACAAGAAAGGTAAATTCTCTAGAATATGCAACTATGGTGAATTTACCTATATGACAAACAAGCACAAACTAACACAACACTAAGCAAGAACAAGTAAGTAAAGTGCGGTAAAGGATAGAAGTAACCAAGCGAGTGGACGCGGAGACACAAGGATTTGTTTCCCGTAGTTCCTTCCTTTTGAGGGGAAGTACGTCTACGTTTGGAGAGGGGGTGGTTTCAAACCACCAACGCCATGAGAGGCCTCCCTTGTTCTCCGATGAACATCACCCCAACGGGCTCGATTCACCTTCCACTATATTGGCAACCTTCGAGGTGGAAGCCGACACCTTTACAACAAGTTCGGGGCACACATCCACAACTGAATTGGAGGCTCCCAAATGCAAGCAAGCTGTCAAGACAAATCAAAGACAAGCTTGTAAGAACCAAATCAAAGTTAGGGTTTCCAAAGAAACACTAGAGCTTGGGGGCCCTCAAGTGAATGAGGGGGAAATGAAGATCTCTTTTGGTGAAGTAGTAGATCGGGGCTTCCTCCTTTGATTTCCCAAAGATCAAGGACTTTGGGTGGTGGAATGAGGAGATCTTGAAGATTGAGTGGCTCCAATGGTGGTCTTGACTTTAATGTATTTGAGCAACCTGTCCCAAGGTAGGTGAAGGGGTATTTATACCCCTTCACAAAATCTGGCCGTTGGAGCATTTATTGCAGCGGTAGTACAGGAGGTTCAAGCGGTACTACCGGAGAACTCCGGTACTACCGGACCTGGTACCGGAAAGCGGTAGTACCACTGCAAGCAACCGGTACTACTGGACGAGCAGTGGAAGCAGGCCTCGAGCGGTACTAAAATGCGGTACTGCCGCATTTTAGTACCGGAGCAGGCATAAGCTTTTGGCAACGTCCAAAAAGTCTCTGCCTGGTGCGGTACTAAAATGCGGTACTACCGCATTTTGGTACCGGAGCAGGCAGAAGCTTTTGGCGACGTCCAAAAAGTCTCTATCTGGTGCGGTACTAAAATGCGGTACTACCGCATTTGGTACCGGAGCAGGCAGAAGCTTTTGGCGACGTCCAAACAGTCTCTGCCTGGTGCGGTACTAAAATGCGGTACTACCACATTTTGGTACTGGAGCAGGCAGAAGCTTTTGGCAATGTCCAAAAAGTCTCTGCATGGCCCTCTTGGGCCTCTTCCTCCGAGAATTTGGCCCATTAAGTAGGCTGCCTAAAAATTAAATTTAAATTAGGATTTTCAGGCATTAATTCCACCAATTAATATTAAAATCATATTTAACAATTCCTCATGATTTAGAGAGAGAGATTTCTTCTTAGCTTTAAGTGATGCTTTCTTTTTCCCTTTGCATATGACTTTTCACAAGATATCGCTAAAATCACTACATAAAGAGTAAGTGAATCCCCTTTCTACAATATTATTCATACCTAGAGGGATACATATGGTTTCTAAATTCATCGACTTTAGTTTACTTGGTGTTTCCTCCTTTCTTTACATTATATGAAACTGAAACTCTTGCAGTAAGAGAATCCATTGTTGGCTTAACATCAGTTCTTTCAAGAATTTCTTTTAAACCATCACAGTCCATATGAACTCTTCTTTTAGAATCAATTATATAAGATATAAACTTGCCACAAGAAAAAACAACAACAAATAATTCTTTCTTAGCCATGGAGTAGTTCTTTTGTGCTTCATTAAGAGGACGACTAGCATGATGAATAACATTGAATTTGATACCCTCATATTGGCCTAGAACTGCCATGACCACTTCATCGCTAGCCTCGCATAAAAGATCAAAGGAACGTTCCCAAATAGGTAGCTTTATTATAGGAGCATTTAACATGGCTCCAGCATGTATATAATTTCTTTTCTTACCACTTCAATTTTGGTTTAATTATCCTTTGAAACTCATCAACTGGTTGAACACCTTCTTCTATAAAGATTTGATGTGTGTCTAGAGGGACTTATCCCCTTCAAGTCATCCACAGAATATCCAAAGGATTTATGATGCTTCTTTAACATAATCATAAGTTTGTCTTCTTCTTGTTTTGCAAGCTCAACAATGACAATAACATGATATTAAATAGTATCATCTAGGAATCTATATTTTAATTCCGTAGGAAAAGGTTTCAATTCAGGAGGTGGAAGCTCTTCATCTCCCTTCCTCTCTAGTACTTTGTAAGTTTCATTCGTCATTGGAGACTCCATTATTAGATCTCAATCAAGGTACTCATCTAGTTCTTGTTTCTCTTCGTGTCTAGGAGTATCATCATTATTCACCAAGCTTTTTTGCAGGCCATCTGTAGGTGTGCCATAATATATGGCTGCAAGGTCGGCGATAGTTTTTCTTTCACTTTCTTCTTCTTCTTCTTCTTCTTCTTCAAACTCCTTATAGTTAGGCCTATTCTAAAATTTGGAAAAGTGGAATTGCATTTCCTCTTCCAAAACCTTAAGAGATATGGTCTCTTTCGTGCAATCGATATTTTCTCCTCAGTGGGCATATCGACTACTACAAAATCTATGGGGAACTCATAGGGACCAATATAAATGGAAGCATTTTAACTACTCCCACTGGGATTATAAGAGTTTTATTAGCTAGCATAATTGTCATATTTGTATCCTCATACTCAGCTAGTTCTAACTCATCTTTTGTTTCTCTATTGAATTTGTGAGGTATAACATTAAAAAAAGTACCTAAATCACATAGTCCATAGTGAGAAGATCCTGCAATGTACGAGGAAGGATGGGATTAGCCACATCTTTAGCGTTTTCCTTTCCTTGGAATAATATGGAGACTTCGGTATCAAGTCTAGTGATATTACAATGTGCAAACATGGCCATTAGCTCTTCTTTCGTTTTTTCCTCCTCAACTTCTTCTATAGGTCCCATTTCAACTTCCTCTTCCTCCTTCTTTGCTTCTTCTAGATCTTTCTTCTCCACATACAGACAATCTGCTTCTTGCTACTCCAGGAGATGCTTTCACAAAGTTCTTGGGAAAGGAACAGGTTCCACCTAAGGTGGTATTTGCCTCCTTGACTCTAGTGGAGCTTCAATAATAGTGTGAACTTTCTTTGCGGGAGGTGTTATATATTGTATCCAACCTTTTTTGGGTGCTTCAATGTTCTCTGCAAAAGACTTAAAAACATGTAGACACTGGTGGAAACAGCCCTATTGGTCCCGGTTGGTAAGGGGCTTTAGTCCCGGTTGCCCAACCGGGACGGGGCAATCGGGACTAAAGCCCTAACCTTTAGTCCCGGTTGCCCCACCAACCGGGACAAAAGGGTGCACACGTGGACGCTTCTCCGTGCGAGGGGGGAGGAGCTTTAGTCCCGGTTCGTAATACGAACCGGGACTAATAACCTTCTGCCGCGGCAGAGATTTGGCCCATTTCTCTGCCGCGGCAGAGAATTCATTTTGGCACATTTTGTTGCCGCGGCAGCATTTTCGCCACTTTTTGTGCCGCGGCAGAGAATTCATTTAGGTTGTTTTATTGTTTATTTAGTGTTTTGCACTTATCAATGAAGGAACCTTATATTACACAAGATCATCATGACAATATTACATTCAATACACGGATCGAGTTCATGCACTACATACAAAAGTTGCTATTCGATGCTACCGGCCAATTCCTTCAAAGTTGTTATTTTTACAATCCCTATTGTCTATACACAGCAGAATAGTATTCCCCTTTCGGGTCTAGGACTTCTGCATCCAAGAATCCCGCCAATTCCTCCTGAATTGCTCGTACGCGATCCTTTGGCAGAAGACCGTCCCGTAGACGTTCGATCTGATTTAAAAAAGGAGTCAGTCTGAAACTAAACACAATTTGTTTGAAATTAAAAACTATAGAAATTGTTTACGTACGTGGAGTTGCTCTAAATTTCTGCCCTTCTCATCGCACGTCTGCCGGATGAACTCGCAAACATAGTATCCACATAGATTGTTACCTGGTCCCTGCGTCAGGCACTTTACGAGAACAGAGTTCAATCAAAAATAATAATCAAGCATGATAATAACTGTATCAAAACTAGAATCAAAGAGATGCGCGGATATAGCTAGTGGTGCTTACATTTAGTGGTTGAAATGTAAGCTCCTCTTTCCAAACACCCCTAGCCTTGTTGGTGAACCGTTTCCAAGCGCTGCTCGACGAAGAAAACGAATAAAAGAAGTTATTAATTACTTGATATCATAAAATTCACGAACGTTGCCGATATAGTGTCGTAATGATTAGAATTACCGCTGGAGAAGCATCTGTATGTCCTTCCACGTCTTAAGGGGTTTATGTTTCGAGTCCATGACTAGTACACGCCCTTTGTCAAGTTGAATGATTAACAGAATATAGTGGAAGCTGCAAATGCATAACTAATCAATTATATACTTAACATCGAGTAAGCGAAATATAAAGTGTATACAAGACAATAACACTCACTCGAAGTTGTAAGGAAAAAGTATTTCCCTTTTGGTTTCTTGAAACCTTAACGCGTGTACTATATTATCCTCCGTATCCTGGGGGCTTGTTTTGAGATTAGCTTCATGAACCCAATATGGGTCAATGAAGTCAATGTCATAGATTTGTCCTCTGCTGCATTCGAGAATCTTTATTCTGCATATTACAATATGATTATATACATGCAATAAACAAAGTGAGATAGCTGGAGACTAAATTAATTACAGAATTAGTACTTACAGACAATAGGCACTGATGATCGATTTGTCCAAGGCGTCTTGACGGAATAATTGAAATAGTTCATCAAATTCAATGGATATCATGTCATCCTCTTCTTTCCCATGATGCTTTTTTGTAACCCTCAGCACTATCCAGTTAGCCCCGGCCTTTGTGGCATGCATGTACCAGTTATGCAATCTTCGCATTTTTGTTGGAAGATTGTTTACCTCCTCAGGTTTGACGAGAGGTTTGTCGTACTGGTATTTGTATGCTACTTCACTCACGGGGAAGAACTCTAACTAGGATAAGTACTGGGCAATACTCATACCTTGAGCAGCGGCAGCTTCTCCGTATTGTGCAACTACCTCTGGACCATACTGCTCTTCAGCCCCATATTTGCTCGACCCCACATTGGTTTGGGAAATCACCTTGAGAGGGGCGCAAGTCTGTTTTGCTTGTTCTCCGAGCTGGGCAACAGATTTCTCGCTTGCATCAGTACTGCTCTTCGAGGCTTTTTGTGCCGCATGTGACCTGAGAATAGAACGCTCATACTCTGATGACAGCTTTGGCCCGGGTTGATGAAGAGTCTTTAGCATTTCCAACACTTTGGCCTTTTCTTCTTTGGTGCTGGGGAACTCTGGCTCTTTCGGTCGCCTCAGCTTAGCGAAAAACGCTGTCGTTTCCGCATCAACGATCGCCGCAGTCTCCTCTTCAGTACAGTCATAAGCTCTCTTGGGAGGAACCTTTGGTACTTTTGGAAGAGGCTCTTGTTTACGTTTCGGCGATCGCTTACCACGACGCACAATAGCGGTACGCTTACGCTTTTTATCCAGAGGCGCCGGCGATGGCTCCCGCGGCGATGGCTGCGCTGGAGATTGGTGAGGCGACGGAGCCGGGTGAGGCGACGAAGACGGCTGCCGCGACGGCGACGACCTCGCTGGAGACGGGTGAGGCGGCGGCGAAGATGGCCTTGGCGTGTGATTTCGAAGCACGATACATTCCTTCGGCCATAGAATGGTGACGTTTTTTGCATCTCCCAGTACAGTCACATCCCCTTCACCTGCAGGGTAGTGAAGATCCAAAACTTCAAAGGTGGGCATGATTTCATCCACCTCGACAACAGCGTAGCCCTCTAGAACCGGACGACAGTGGTAAGTTGGTGTGGGTCCAATTGGTAAGGCATAGCCGACCGCCACCTTCATTGATATGTTCACAACTTTGACATGTAGCTCGCAGTGTGTCATCTCTGTGATATCATCCACTGGGTAGCAAACATGAGCCATCGTCGGTGCATCATCGTCATCGCCATTGTCATCACCCGAGACCTCGGTGGAAGCCACACTGCTTTTTCGATTATTCGATAGGCCGGTAGCATCGAATGCAGTGTGCTGCTGAGATGGGCCGATAGTACTTTGCTCTTTAAGTGCGTTAATTTCATCTTGTTGTTGCTTTAATCGTTCTTCAATTAAACGCATTCGCTCTTTTTGACTATCTGCTTCAACTTCCGCCCTGTCCTTTCTCCTCTGACGGCTTCTATCAGGATATTTCTTCCTCTCTTCGGGAAACCCAGTCCTCCATGGTTGGGAGCCTCTTGTGCCTCGTGTTCGTCCATCATGTTCCTTATTTCCAAGGGCGAGTGTGAGCTCATCATTCTCTCTATCAGGAATGAAGTCCCCATCTTTAACAGCCTTCACTGCTTTATCATCCTCTCGATTGGCAAGGGGTCTTCTTTATGTCGTATGTTATATGTACACCTCCCTTCCGAGTCCAACGTGCCCCCATGCCCGTAAAACCAATTCCTTGCACGTTCTATCCAATCGTCTGTCTTTAGGGTGATATTTTTAGCACGCAGTTCTTTCTCAAGTTTCTCCCACTTAGGAATGCCAGCCCTATAGCCACCTTGCCCCATAGTATGGTGATACTTCTTGTTAGCAGCATTCAGCTTATTCTTTGCAGACATTTCCTTAGCTTTTTCTAATGTCTTGTATTCCACAAACTCAGCCCAGAATGGTTTTATCTTCTGAAACTGAGTCTTCTTGAAATCCGGAGTCTTCCCTTTCACGACATAGTCAAGGTGCAATCTTTTCTTCCAGTTGGTGAAACACTGGGCCATCTTCTTCAAAGCCTACTCCCTGACCTTAGCCCCCATGGCTCTCCCATGTTCTAAGGCGTCCTCAACTGGATTCTCCGCATTTGGATCCAGCTCTATCTTCGGTAGTTTGAAATTAACCATGAGCCTCTTCCACAGTAAATCTTTGGCGAGGTCAGGGACATATAAACATGTTCCCTCTTCATCCGCATTAGCAGACCTATTCCAATTTCTAATGGTGATCGGGATTAAGTCCCTAACGATTACTCCGCATTGTGCCACAAATTTGTTTGCGACAACTTCGGGAGCTGTCAGTTTGCCGTCTTTAGCGACATCTTTGATCCTAAACCTCTCATGGTCTTGCAACTTTTTGGTTGGGCCTCGTGTGCTCTTTTCAGTAGATTCCTTCGATCCGGAGGGCTAAAAGAAGAAAGATCGTCGTTACTATTTCTATATAGATAGCAGATGATTAATTAATGAATTGATTATATTACATGCACCTTGCCGGAGCGGTCGTCTTCTTGATTACACAAGGCATCGCCTTCTCCCTCGCGGAAGGCAACACCTTCAACCTCAAACAAGTCGTCTATTCCGGTAAAAAGAGGATCACCCTCACCGGAGTTGTTCAGAAACGTTGATACGTCTAAATTTTCTTCCCCACGGATCACACCTTGGATCAACTCTTCCTTTTCTTCGTCTCTGACATGTGGGTCCATATTTTCTGCATAGGTGGAAAAACAAATAAGTCATAGCAGCTAAAGGAGAAAGTTAGGTACGGTGTTGAGAGATATAAACCCTAATTCAAGAAAAACCCTAATATATACAACACATGGCATCGATGCAACGCTCAAACAAATATGAGGATATGACAAGTTAATTTGTATTGAAATGTAACCCTAAGGCATGCTCGACCATTTAGTCGGAGTTCCGAGGGGGTATAAACCCTAATCCGGGGAAACTCCAGAAACTCATGAGAGGGGTTGATTTTGTTCTCTAACTAAACTTGTCATGAAAGTTGTTGAACAATGCATTATTACAGCTTAAATAGCTAGGTTTCATTTTTCTGAACATTTTTATATATTATACATATTTTTCTGACTTATAAATAATAAGTTATTGATTTTACAAGTTTATAACAATTTCTAGAATTATTAAACCCTTTTAAAAAGGTTTACTGCGTCAACATGATGTCAGCACAGGGTCAGGGTTGTTTTACACCGAGGCAGAGGCTACCCACGGTGGCTGACAGAGGGGCCTGTGGACACCTCAGCTGCCACGCGGGCAGTCAACGGTCAGCAGGCCCGTGGGCCACGTCACCCTGACGCGGGCATGACGTCAGCACGACGTCCACCCTCAGGCGGTGGTCGCCAGCGATGGCAGAGGCCTCGCGTACACGCGCTGATGGGCTCGTTAGAAAGCGCGGGGCAAAGCAAACCATCTAGGGGCGGCGCCGTTGCTCCTTGGTCGCCGGAGCGACATCCACAGCAACGGGCGGCGGCGGTGCTTGCAGAGCATCGTCGGCCGGTGGTTACAGAGCGAGAGGGGGAGGTTCAAGGAGTCCTTCCGGACCAGGAGCTCACTGTGGTGCCGAAGAAGGGCTCGGAGAGTCGTGGGGAGGTCGGAATCAATGTCGACGGTGGCGGAGCTCGTCGGGCTTGAGGAAGACGACGGTGATGCGGAGATTCCGGGCGCCCCTCTTCGATTACTTCTGCGGTGAGGTAGAGGGCGGCGAGGCGAAGCTCGTGGGGCTATACGGTGGATGAAGGGCGCGGGTGGCGCGGTCGTCGGGGAGCGCGCGGGCGGCGGTCGTCGGGGAGCGCGCGGCGGTGGCGGCCGGAGGCGAAGGCGTTGACGACGACGGAGGCAGTGCGCGGGCAGCCTGGCGGCGTCGTCGATGAAACAAAGAAGCAGAGAAGAGAAGCAGAGAAGAAGAGAAGTTATATAAAGGGGAGGGAGTATACGTCCCGGTTGGTGGCTCCAACCGGGACTAAAAGGACATACGTCCCGGTTGGAGCCACCAACCGGGACGTATAGTCCAATTTTCAGCAGCTGAAGGGGCGTGCGCGCAGGAGGCTCTTTAGTCCCGGTTGGTGGCTCCAACCAGGACATATTCCCCTGTTTTCAATTTTTTCAGGTATTTTCTCTCTGTTCCCGCCTTATTTTTTATTTTGGGGTTTAAATTTGTAATATTTTTTAAATGATAATTACTTTGGAATTTAGAAAAACTTTAAACATAAAAAGTGTTTGAATTTGAATAACTAATCCAAAACCATTTTCTATTTTTAAAAAATAATTAATGTAACCATTTAAAATTAAAAATGAATTAACATATATTTTTAAATATTAATTTGGAATTTAGAAAAACTTTAAACATAAAAAGTGTATGGATTTGAATAAATAATCCAAAACCATTTTCTATTTTTAAAAAATAATTAATGTAACCATTTAAAATTAAAAATGAATTAACTTATATTTTTTAAATATTAATTTGGAATTTAGAAAAACTTTAAACATAAAAAGTGTATGGATTTGAATAAATAATTCAAAACCATTTTCTATTTTAAAAAATAATTAATGTAACCATTTAAAATTAAAAATGAATTAACTTATATTTTTTAAATATTAATTTGGAATTTAGAAAAACTTTAAACATAAAAAGTGTTTGGATTTGAATAAATAATTCAAAACCATTTTCTGTTTTAAAAAATAATTAATGTAACCATTTAAAATATGAACCATTTACAATTAAAAATGAATTAACTTATAAGTAATTCAAAATGGCGCCTCCGCCTCCCTGGGAGTTAGTGCTACGGTGGAAGCCATGGGAAAGAGTGATGAGGTTGCAGATATGAGTCTAGAGATGTGCATGAAGATAGGGGACGAGCATCGTTAGAACTTGCATTGGATCTCTGAAGAAACCACATATTGCGAGTC
This sequence comes from Avena sativa, assembly GCA_916181665.1. Taxonomy (NCBI): domain Eukaryota; kingdom Viridiplantae; phylum Streptophyta; class Magnoliopsida; order Poales; family Poaceae; genus Avena; species Avena sativa. Next base: position 439,460,989 of record OV702293.1, on the reverse strand, counting down.
TAAAAATTGTTTTTTTCAAAAAATCACGGGCGATAGATCATGTACCTGTAGTACAAACCGGACCCACTTCCTGCCGATTCGGCAGACATTTGTCCTTTTTACCCGGGATGGACGAAAAGGTTTGAGATGTACCGGTTTGGAGATAGTCCATGTAAGGTGGTCTAGTATTTTAGGAAAATGGGACGGTAGCATTCTGAAATGGCATTTTGGTGGTTACTTCACAAAACGACCCGTTTTTTGCGCTCGGAAAATGGAAAAGGGCTTTTCCGTGCGACAAAAAGGAAAACTTCCTCCTGCAACATTGTTCTCCATACCAATGTCCACACACATGCATAATATGGGCACAACATCACAAACTATGCCGTGATTCAGCACATAACATCGGTCGTTTGGACCGAAAGCCATGAAACCTCGAACATGATAGGTCATTTTGTGAAGGTTTTTTCGAAACATGGTCAATATACCAAGTCTGGTATTTTTCCTTTCAACTATGTAACATAATATGACACCACACGAAGGATTTTCATTGTTCGGATTTTTTTTGAATTTATTATGCCCGTTTTGAATTATCTGAATTTCTAACTATGGTCGAACCGGTGTGCATGAAGATAGGGGACGAGCATCGTTAGAACTTGCATTGGATCTCTGAAGAAACCACATATTGCGAGTCTAAAAATGATTTTTTCAAAAAATCACGGGCGATAGATCATGTACCTGTAGTACAAACCGGACCCACATTTGTCCTTTTTACCCGGGATGGACGAAAAGGTTTGAGATGTACCGGTTGAGAGATAGTCCATGTAAGGTGGTCTAGTATTTTAGGAAAATGGGACAGTAGCATTCTGAAACGGCATTTTGGTGGTTACGTCACAAAACGACCCGTTTTTTGCGCTCAGAAAATGGAAAAGGGCTTTTCCGTGCGACAAAAAGGAAAACTTCCTGCTGCAACATTGTTCTCCATACCAATGTCCACACACATGCATAATATGGGCACAACATCACAAACTATGCCGTGATTCAGCACATAACTTCCTGCCGATTCGGCAGACATTTGTCCTTTTTACCCGGGATGGACGATTTCGGCAGGCTGGGCCAGGCAGCACTAATGATAGGGGTGAGTGTCGACATTATGTCGTGCAGCGTGTACCTTGTCCCGGATGGTGTCACCAACCGGGACTAAAGATCAACCTGTAGTCCCGGTTGGAGACACCAACCGGGACAAAACACGAGTCAGCACTAATGATATGGGTGAGTGTAGACATTATTTCGTAAGTGTCGACACTATGCCGAGCTGCTTGTACTATAAATAGGCATCCTTGCGAGTCTAGTCCTCCAGCCAGTTTTCGAGAGTAGGGACACCACTGCGGCCAGTTTCAGGGAGATGCCGACGGAGCCCAGTCCTCCGGCATCTCCGAGAAACTGGTCATAGAGGCACTCCCTAATATGTGAAATTAGTTAGCTCCGAGGCATATTGATCTAGTTAGAGAAGTTACAAGCTGCAAGATGGTTTTCGAGAGCAGGGACACCACTGCGGCTAGTTTCAGGGAGATGCCGACGGAGCCCAGTCCTCCGGCATCTCCGAGAAACTGGTCATAGAGGCACTCCCTAATATGTGAAATTAGTTAGCTCCGAGGCGTATTGATCTAGTTAGAGAAGTTACAAGTTGCAAGATGGTTTTCGAGAGCAGGGACACCACTGCGGCCAGTTTCAGGAAGATGCCGACGGAGCCCAGTCCTCCGGCATCTCCGAGAAACTGGTCATAGAGGCACTCCCTAATATGTGAAATTAGTTAGCTCCGAGGCGTATTGATCTAGTTAGAGACTTTACAAGCTGCAAGATTTGCTTTTCGAGAGCAGGGACACCACTACGACCAGTTTCAGGGAGATGCCGCCGGATCCCAGTCCTCCGGCATCTCCAAGAAACTGGTCATAGAGGCACTCCCGGTCCAGCCACAAAACGGGACTAACACTCAAGACATTTATTAATATTAAAAACTGAGACTACAAAACCGGGACTAATATGAGCATGAACTTCTTGGCATATGTCATTCCTTATGATCGCTTCAGACGTAACCATGGAGCATCTTCTTTACTTAACAGAATGCTTGGGTCAGTTTTCACTGTGAAGGGCGGAATTTCATCAAACTTATTATAATCTTCTGACATGTCTGTCTTGTCCTCGATTCCCACGATGTTTCTTTTCCCTGAAAGAACTATGTGACGCTTTGGCTCATCATATGATGTATTCGTTTGCATATTTTTTCTTTTTTTCGGTCTGGAGGACACGTCCTTCACATAGAAAACCTGAGACACATCATTGGCTAGGACGAATGGTTCATCTCTATAACCAAGATTGTTGAGATCCACTGTTATTCCGTACAACTGGTCTATCTTTACCCCTTCCCCATTCAGGTTGACCCATTTGCAGCGGAACAAAGGGACCTTAAAAGAGACTCCATAGTCTAGTTCCCATATCTCCTCTATGTAACCATAATATGTGTCCTTTTGTCCATTCTCGTCTATTGCATCAAAGCGGACACCACTATTTTGGTTGGTGCTCTTTTTATCTTGGGCGATCGTGTAGAATGTATTCCCATTTATTTCGTACCCTTGGAAATTCAATACAGTAGAAGATGGTGACGCGGCCAACAAGTATAGCTGATCTCCAACAGTGGTGTCATTCAAGAGATGTGTCCGCATCCAACCACCGAAAGACTTCATGTGTTCATCTGTAATCCATGATTCAGGCTTCCCCGGGTTTTTGGAGCGTACAATATTCTTGTGTTCCTTGATATACGGAGCTACCAAGGTGGAATTATGTAGAACTGTGTAGTGTGCTTTAGTGAAAGAATCCCCGTCCCTACATATCATTGCTTTCTTTCCCAGCGTGCCTTTTCCACTTAGTCTTCCCTCATGCCGCGAGTCAGAAACACCAATCGGCTTAAGGTCAGGAATAAAGTCAACACAAAACTCAATGACCTCCTCTGTTCCATATCCCTTGGAGATGCTTCCTTCTGGTCTAGCACAGTTATGAACATATTTCTTTAAGACTCCCATGAACCTCTCAAAGGGGAACATATTGTGCAGAAATACCGGACCGAGAATGGCAATCTCTTCCACTAGATGAACCAGGAGATGCGTCATAATATTGAAGAAGGATGGTGGGAACACCAATTCAAAACTAACAAGACATTGTATCACATCCTTCCGTAACCTTGGCAGAATATCTGGATTGATTACCTTCTGAGATATTGCATTGAGGAATGAACACAGCTTCACAATGGGTACTCGAACATTTTCCGGTAGAAGCCCCCTCAATGCAATCGGAAGCAACTGCGTCATAATCACGTGACAGTCATGAGACTTTAGGTTTTGGAACTTTTTCTCTGCCATATTTATTATCCCCTTTATATTAGATGAGAAGCCCGACGGCACCTTGATACTGTAAAGGACTTCAAAAAAGATTTCCTTCTCTGCTTTGGTAAGAGCATAGGTGGCACGACTTAAGTGACGCCCTTTATCCGTCTTGTTATGTGTATGCATGTTCTTTGGGTCTTTCATAATTTGTTGGTCCTCCCGTGCTTCAGGTGTATCTTTTGTCTTCCCATACACGCCTAGGAATCCTAGCAGGTTCACGCAAAGATTCTTCGTCACGTGCATCACGTCGATTGAAGAGCGGACACGCAGGACTTTCCAATATGGCATCTCCCAAAATATAGATTTCTTCTTCCACATGGGTGCGTGTCCTGTAGCGACGTCGTTCGAAACTGATTGACCGCCGGGATCCTTTCCAAAGATTACTTCTATGTCCTTGACCATACCAAATACATCATCACCAGCAGGGAGTTCAGGCTTCTTCCGGTGATCTGCCTCACCTTTGAAATGCTTGCCTTTCTTTCTTACGGGATGATTGGTCGGAAGAAATCGTCGATTCGCCAGGTACACAACCTTCTTGCATTTATGCAAATATGTACCTTCGGTCTTATCTAAACAGTGGGTGCATGCCTTATATCCCTTGTTTGTCTGTCCTGAAAGGTTACTAAGAGCAGGCCAATCATTGATGGTTACGAATAACAACCCTCGTAGATCAAATGGCTCCTGTTTGTTCTCATCCCACGCACGTACACCTGGTTTTCCCCACAACTGTAAGAGTTCTTCAACTAATGGCCTAAGGTACACATCAATGTCGTTGCCCGGTTGCTTCGGGCCTTGGATGAGCACTGGCATCATAATGAGCTTACGCTTCATGCACAACCAAGGAGGCAGGTTGTAGATACATAGAGTCACGGGCCAGGTGCTGTGACTGCAGCTCTGCTCCCCAAAAGGATTCATGCCATCCGTACTTAGACCAAACCATAAGTTCCTTGCGCCACCTGCAAAGTCTGGGAAGTCTCTCTCGATTTTTCTCCACTGTGACCCATCAGCAGGGTTCTCAACTTCCCGTCTTTCTTACGGTCTTCTTTGTGCCATCACAACAACCTGGCATGCTCTTTGTTTCTGAACATGCGTTTCAACCTTGGTATTATAGGATCATACCACATAACCTTAGCAGGAACCCTCTTCCGGAGGGGCTCTACCTCAACATCACCAGGGTCATCTCGTCTGATCTTATACCGCAACGCATTGCATACCGGGCATTTATCTAAATTCTCATACTCCTTACCGCGGTAGAGGATGCAGTCATTAATGCATGCATGTATCTTTTGCACATCTAATCCCAGAGGACAGAGAGTCTTCTTTGCTTTGTAGGTACTCTCGGGAAGTTCGTTATGTTTTGGAAACTTCGGCTTCATTATTTTCAGCATCTTTTCAAATGAGAAGTCAGTTAGACCACACTCTGCCTTCCATCGCAACAAATCCAGTGTGGTACCGAGCTTTGTGCTGCCATCTTTACAATTTGGGTACAACAATTTCTTGTGATCTTCTAACATGCCCTCTAACTTCAACTTCTCATTTTCTGTTTCACAGTCTCGCTTTGCATCAGAAATGACCCTACCAAGTTCATCAGCCGGCTCATCTGATGCCCGTTCTTCACCTCTTTCCTCTCCATTGTCTTCCATTGCAGTATCACTGTATTCAGGAAACATATGATGATAGTTGTTATCATCATCTTCTTCTTCACCATCTTCCATCATAACCCCTCTTTCCCCGTGCTTGGTCCAGCAATTATAGTTGGGCATGAAACCTTTCATAATCAGGTAGCCGCGAATGATTTTCGAGGAAGAGTACTCCTTGTTGTTCCGACATTGAACACATGGACAACGTATAAATCCATTCTCTTTGTTTTCCGTAGCCACATCGATAAATTTATCCACGCCTTTGATATACCCGGCTACGCGCCGGTCACCGTACATCCATTCCCGACCGTTCATCTGCATCATATAAGTAAGTTTATCAAAAAACAGGACATCATAAATAGTGAAATAACCAATTCACACTGACACATGAATTGTATCAATGACCTAGAAAAGATAAGATTGCTAACCTCGATCGAGGGAAATAAAGAGGAGAAAGCTCAAGTGCGTCTCGGACACCTTCTATATTTTTGTTCTATGATAAATTCAACGGGATTATTCACTCAAACATTTCATCAAACACCTTCAATGCATGCATAGAAGAGAAAAAACTAGCACACCCCTCACACCTTCCACCATTCGAAAAAACAGAGTGGAGGCAGAGGGGGCTGGGGCGTTGCATTTATAGAGGGCAGGAGAATACGTCCCAGTTGGAGCCAGCAACCGGGACTAAAGGTGCGTGCCATGCCACGTGGCTGTGGCCAAACCTTTAGTCCCGGTTGGTGGCTCCAACCGGGACGTATTCCCCCTTACCAACCGGGACGCATGCCCCCTGGCCCCGTGCCCGCTCCAACCGGGACGCGTGCCAGCATTAGTCCCAGTTGGTGGCGCAACCGGGACTAATGCTCCGAGGGGTCGCGAACGGATGGCCCTTTTTCCACTAGTGAGAACAATATAATAGTCGAGACGGAGATCATTATCAAATCATCTACTTTTCTAGTTTCCTAAAAAGCAAGGATACAATCATAATCAATTTCTATGCCTCCTTCACCGCCTAAGTCAAAAGTCCAAGATTCTCTTTTGTGGCTAGTTCTCTCCAATAGTTCCAAAGCTTTGGAAATAAAATATTTCATAAAACATCCACCAGAAGCTAAGTCAATCTCAGTTCTTTTAGCTTCACTTAGTCCTCCATAGAAATATGTAAAACATACCAAGGTGGTAAATCATGGTCAGGATAATTATTAATCAAACCTCAGAACCTTAAATAGGCCCTGAAGGGGTTTCTCCTAGGTGGTTCTTGAAATTTATATTTTTTCGCCTAGCTCCAAAGGATTTTACCTTTGGGATATAAGTGAGACATAAATTCTTCTAATAGTTTTTCCCAGGTGTCTATTGATTCTTTAGGGCAAGTTCTATACCAAGCAAGAGCCATAGCGGTTACTTTGATTAAATAACTTTAATTTTACCTCATCAGCACTACAATTATTTAAGCTAAATGTCCCACAAAATATCTTTGAAGAAGTCCAACTATGCACGTGGATATTCAAAAGTATCATCTCGTGCAAATCTCCATTTATGTTGGATCGTAATTAATTGAGATTTTACCTCATATTCAACATTTTCCCTATGATTTCCTCTCATATAGGCAAGGTTGAACTGCCCGAGAGTGGTGGTGGTGTCGAACTTATTCATAATCCTAAGCTCGGTCATGGTTGTTCACCTGAAACTCAATGAACAAATTGTAGTATAAGAATATTAAACTAGCAACTAAGAACAAAAACCAAAAGAGTTGAGATCCCTAGCAACGGTGCTAGAAAATAACTTGATGACTGCAAGTTCACAATTTGTTTGTAGCTAGTTTCGAAATAAGAGTATCGAACCACATAGATTTACTAGTTGAGGTCTTAGTGCCCCTTGTTACTATTTACCAAAGGAGTGCATTGGATATGACTTTAGTTTCAAGAAAGAGTGTTTAAGAGAGGTTGTGTGTGTGTGCGTGAACAATGAAATATTAGCGTAATGCAAGTAAATAGATATAAAGGTCTATGATGTAAATAGTATGAAACTTAAGTAAGGGTAGAGTATTCTCAGTGAGTGTAGATCCACCACATACAATTAGGTTATTCATGATTAGGATAAATCTATGTCTTCTTCTATGCGATGTGTGGGAGGAGTTCGGAATTAGATGATCACAGACTAGTCATCTTACATTTCATGTCTCATAACTACAACAGAAATCATAGGCCAGCAACCCTTGATCCCCTGCTAGTAAGGGTTTATCCCATGGTTATGGACTGAGATTTGTGAGTCCCCTCTTATCCCCCTTGGCCACATGAATAATGTTCCAATGCAACATGTCACTTAGCACCTTCACACCATCACATGTCCACGGTAGTTCCATCTCTTGTCCCAAAGGGAAATGTTATATGGTCGACATTCACATAATACCAAGAGAGATAAATAATACATATTATTCATCAACAAGGTTGTAGTTCATGTTTATTTCAATTCATAATAGTGCTAGGGTTTTTGCATCTTCCCAAGAACGAAGATAAATACTCACACATGGAGATAATCAACATCATCATAATAGTATGAACAGAAAACATATGAATAGATGAATACTTGTGAAAATCCACAATAGGTCTAGGAAGGGATGGTGATGATGGTGGAGTTGTAGCCGTTGATGATGAAGATAATGCCTAGGCCTCCAAGGACTTTCGTAGCGTCAGGATCGAAGCCCTTCTACAAGTTTCCCCTCTAGATCCCTTCTAAAGGTGAGGTTTCTGCAAACTCTGGTGTTTCTGAATGTCGGATATCAGAACCGTCTATACAAGGTGGATGTATTTGACGAGGCGAAGCCACCAGGGCGTGGCACGATCAGGAATTATGGATGAGCTCCGCCCGTACCAATGCTTGTTAAATCGTCTAAGTTCCTCCTGCCAATTCTCCTTGCCTCTCTCCCAGGTGTGTGGGAAGTTATGTGGAGGGTTTTAATGGCTTCCAATTAGTAAATTACCAAAAAAATGATTGCTTTAATTATTTTTTCCATCAACACTTGTAATTACAGGATCCTGGTGAAAGCAAGCATAAAAGGTGCGAGCGAGCGCGGTAAAATACCAAAATTCTATCACTAATAATGCAAAAAGCGTAGACAAACATGCTGCAAAATTCACTGCAAAATCCCACATCACCTGTGCGGCAGACGACGACAATAGGGAATTTATCGCGGGTGACATCGAGGGTATGAGCGGTGGACTTCAGTTCTGTTGGTGGTCATCGACGTATGGGTGGGATTTGTCTTGGCATATATCGGTAGGGTTAGTCGAGTTGTGGCGGTGTACCTGCGCAGTCCTCCTACGGGGTGGTCGACAATAGCGGCAAGCTAACGATCCATTCGGCTACTAGAATGGGGAAGTGCGGTTGCTGGTGAAAACCGGGCCTCGACTTTAGTCATGGAGGATGATGGTGACATCTATGCGTCGCTATATATATATATATATTGTTGAAAGCATCATCATTGCAGTCTGCATCTCCTCACTGAGGATGCTCCAGAGGAAACCTTTATATCTGGATCTACCGGATAGGACGATGGCGATTCTATGATGTTGTTCTCCATCCTATGGGCCATCATCTTGGAGCAGTTGCGTGATGGAGGCGTTAAGAGGTGGAGCGGTGTTTCATCTACCGGGTCAACGACGGTAGGTCTCGACGGCATGGCGCATCGGGGTCTCGACGTCAGGCGCGTGATGATCAACACGCGCATGGTGGTGGGACGGTGGTGCTATTTGGTGCCGTGGCGGTATCAATGATAGGCCTTGAAAGGTCAATGCCTTAATCCATGTCCAGAAGATGGGTCTACAGAAGATGATGGCGCCGACTTATGGAGCGCGTGCTCTGGTGCGTGCCGAGTGTCTGCTGTACCGGTTGTGCTCCAGGCTTGTGGTCGTCTCCGTAAGGTCTCGGGTTTTTATGATGATGTGCGTAGGTGTGAGGTCAGGGTGCATGACCGCATCATAGCCAGCCCTTCATCAAAATTGTAGTGTTACGGAACTTTCGCTAGTGGGGTGTCTTTAGGTTATATATTTTTATAATACTATATTTAATAATAATAATAATAATAATAATAATAATAATAATAAAGAAGAAGGCTATGGGCATCATTGTGATGCAGAGGCCAGGTATCCGGATGCTGGGCACTATGGTGTCCCATTTCAAAAAAAACAAGATTATTTTTTAAACGTACAACCAGAAAATAAAATGAGGAATAATAGTCTCCAAACTACAAGACTCTAAACTTGTAATTAGGTTAGATGCATCTTTTTAAGAATCTCCTATGTCTCTCCCCCGCTCTCCATTAATTAATGATCTACCCTAGTTTTTCCAAGCTGAGAACATGAAACACTATAAAATAAGAAAACATTAATATGCTTCTTGTACTATTTTTAGGGACTTAATTTTCTATCAGCCAGAACTCAACCAGAGCTTGACATCGAAACACAAACTGTCATGTGTCCATTAAGACCTGAGAGATAAGTTGCCACAACTTTTATGTGCTGTTACAATGTCAATAATTATGTTAAGATGGTTCCTCTAAAAAAACATATTATGATGGTGACTATATAACCTTCTCTTATCCTAGTGATTGTGCAACATGTAAACTTTATTTAACTACGAAGTTACTAAATGAAGTGCTTTCAATGTCACCTTTTTCATAGATTTATTGCATGTATTATGAATAGAAAGTCCAGTTTTGCCCGCGCTTGGCCATTCAATTCGTGTACTGTACCAAAACTCCAAAACGATACAAACATGACCCTCAACTTCCAAAACTAGATAGATCTGGTCCCTTACCTAACTCAGCATTTGACGTATGATGTTTCAAATCAAAGAGAGTATGAAATGAAATTAGAAAAATGCATTATTATGAAATTCATGAAAATTGTCTAATTTAATTCAAAACAGTTTATTGGGAAAAAATATTTAGGAAAAACCATGAAATTTGGAAAACTTCCATGTGCCGAGATTATCTGGTTCCTTATATTTCCATGATACTTGTTATATTCCTTTTAAATAAATTTATCTGACTAATTATTGGTGAACATTTTCATTTCTCATAACCCATCTAGAAGTATCTTCCCCAAAAGTTTTTTATTTTGTGGTCCGTGATTTAAAGTAGATTTTATGATTTGGTACGTGAAATATTTTTTAGTTTATAAATGTGGAGATTCTTTATAAAGGTTTACTTTTACACATCCTTTATTTTATGAATTTCCATTTTCTTTGTGTTGATTGCGTTGGCACTTGTCAGAAATAATCGTCGTCACATAATCTGTCGAACCGTTGTGCCATGAGATAGACCAAACATATCCAGTTTTTTTGTGTGGTTTTACAGTCTCTACTGCAAATTGAATTTGGCCAATAGTCGAGAGACCAGGTAGAATTTGATATTTAAGAAAATGGTGTGTCTAATTCTCAATCGACTGAGCATGCAAACTTAATTCTCAGTCGACTAAGAATTAGCGGAACCCTTAAGGAAATGAGTATTCAGATTGGATAGTTTGGTCAAGCCCGAGAGAATTAACACACGGCCGGTCTGAGTTCAGCAGCTACTGTCATAGAATTCCTTGTACTACTCCGTATTAGCTAGAGTCTGGATGTGCCGGTTGAACTTGATGTCGCCGATTGCACTACGCATCACGCCTAGGTACGTAGAGGACGTACGCAAGGAAGTACAAAGAAAGCCCCTCTTCTGATTGAACTCGGAGTCATCTGCGCGCGGCCGTCCAATGAGTCGCCGCTGAAGGTGAAATCTCAGCGGTAGTAGGCGCGCGCACGTTCAGTAGTGCATCTCCGGCCGGCCAGTAATTTTCCTTTGCGCGCGTACTACTTGACAGAACCCCAACCTAGCTATAGCTAGCTACAGTACAGTAGCCATCACGGTTGTCCCCGTTGGGCTCCCATCCGATATGGACGCGAGCGGCGTGTGTGTGTGACTGGTACGTACGCCCAAAAGTAACAAGTTAAAGTTGGCAGAGATCGATCCATCGATGGACTGACCAACCCAGCATCCACTCATCGATCGGCCGCGCGCGGGCGCCAGATCTACCGTCTCGACTCGTACGTGTTGATCTCTAGCCAAGGCTAGGTGGCTAGCTAGGTAGCTAGCGAGATGGATTGTTCGGTCTCGTCGATCGCGCGCTAACTCGATCTCGACCGACCGGACGGGGTGTCTAGCTGCAGGTACACCAGCTCCGTTCAACCGATCTAAACCCGTAGGTAGGAGCCGTAGCTGGGAATCGAGCGATCGATTTGATCGCCATTTTTGAACCCTGGTCGATATGGGGCGGGGCGCGGTCAAACCTGCAGCCGCGGCCGGCGCCGTGTCCGGCCGGCAGCGCATGCCGTGTGCGCGAGCGGTGGTCGCATGCATGGCACGGCACGGCTGCTCGGGATCCGCGCGCGAAAGGCGATCGACGCGACCGTACGCGCGCGCGATCAAGCTCGCTCGCTCTGGGCCGGCCTGGGTATAAGCTAGGCGAGGCATCGACGGCGCCGATCCATGGCGAGCGCAAGCAGCTACACTGATGGCGGACTGGCTGGCTGGCTGACTGACTGACTGAGACCACGCAAGGTGCTGCAGCAGGCCAGGCCGGGCGCGGACTTGGACGCGCGCGCGAGCGAGCTCGATCGCCAGGCTCGGGCTCAGCCATTTTTCCCAGAATAGCAGGGAGTGAGTGCTCCCTCGATTCTAATGATTGTGCCAAATCCGTTAAAGCCCACCTGCTGCGCCCCTACGCCTACGCCTACGGCCTCTAGCTACGCGCGCATATATACGCCTTTCCATGTCTACCTCTCTACCCACAAGCAACCCTAGCCGCTGCCCTCCCCGTTGCCTTTTTAAGCACACACGGCCTACACCTACCGCTACGTACGTACACGGCGCCAAAGCAGCATTGCGGCCCTAGCTCAGCTGCTAGCTGATCCATGTATAGGCGAGCATCTAGCCCTTTCTAAATGCAGCGGCCGGGCATCAGTGTAATAATAACTTTCCATCCATCGTCGTCTTCGCCGTACGTGCAGCTGCCCTGCCTGCCTGCCTGCCTGCCTGTGCATGCGTGTGTAGCGTGTACCTCTCCCTCCGTGCGTGGGCATGCCTCTACGCATCGATACACCGCCGCGACGTGCTGCCTTGCCATTTGCTAATTGCTCGTCGATCTCAATGAGTCGCTAGCCCATCAACCGACCGGAGGTACCCTTTACTTAGCTAGCTGCTAGTCGATCGTACTGTATGGGTTATAATGATGATGATGATGATCGGCTTATTAGCTGCGCAGTACTGTAAAGTTCAGGGGGTTTGCATTGGTAGTGTGTGGACTGACGACCGATGAATCTGGCCTGGAGTGGACACAGCAGCTCCTCCTGATCGATGCCTGTAATAATTAATGGATGATTTCAAAGGTCTTTCGTAAAGGTGGCCAGAGTTGGAAAAAAACAAGATTTGATAGGCACCTTGCATGCAGAGGTGTTTCTTAAAAGCTTCCACTCTCATTCTTTTAATTGTCAAAATAAAATTCATCTTTTTCATTATATATAGACCTAGTACCATAATTAAGTGTTCATACCGACCAGGTTATTATGAGAGCGGAGCGGGTAGGGTTTCAGTCACTTGTGTACAAACTGGCGCAGAGGTCGTGGCCCCGCCGACTCGTTCGTACCAACGTGGCTCATTGAGCCATAATTGTGTGTGTGCCGGCATGTGTGTATGCGTCTGTCTTTTCCTTTTCCCCATTCCGGAGTGAGGACGGCCAGCACGTGTGTACCCGTGTCCTTGCCATTATTTTCATTTTTCTTTTTTTTTGAGAACAACAAGGTGTCAAATCGAAGACTACCATACAGACTCCTCTAGCGAACACATCTTACTTCAATGCCTCACTTCTCACCTCCATTTTTGGGAAATAACACCGTCACTTTCTCAAAGAGCTGGGGCAAATTTCATACTCGTACGTAGTCGTTGATTTTAATTAATTGGGTCCAACTAAGTGTGCTTCCAAACTACAGCGTTCCTTAGTACATCGGTACAGTCACACAGATGCATGTTCACTTCGGCTCCACAACACATCTGGGAACAGTTATACGAAGGCAAATCAGATCATATGGAGACACATGACCCCGGCCCATGAAAAATCAGAAAACAGCCTCTTCAATTGGCTATAGTGCATAAACGTCCAAAACAAGGTTTTACGAGAAAAATCTTACCAGCAATGATTGAAGTGCTCTATTATAATCAAACGGATGGTACATTTTTTACCCATTTTGAAGCACCAAGAAATAATGATATGTACAGTCCAAAATGGAAAGTGGTCATCATAATCACATGGTGTGCAATGTCAGATTGTTTCAGGTATTGGGGTTGGATTTGGAAATCCATGAAGCATAAAAGATTTGACTAAATTTATAAGAGAAACTATAATCAAACCCCAATACACATTACGACACAAAATGCCTGGCCGTCCTTATTACACAAGATGGCCGCCCCACAAATATTGCTATATAATTGATTTTGCTATTGATTAGTAATGTTTTTTCTATTTAACTAACATGAAGAGCTCATAATTTTGGTTCCCTGAAAAACATAATTCCCAATGTGCAACTCTGACAAGTATATGTCATATGCAACCATTTACCCCATATGTAAGAGTGATGTGAAGAATTAATTAATTATACACATAATTACATTTAATATGGTGTGAAGTTTATTTGTTTTCCCCACCACTCTAGGCTTGTGTCATTTTTCTTCTTAAGATTGAGTTCCTATTCTTCTAGCAGTAGTAATTTTATACAAAATTTGCTAGGTTTTTGGAAATCCATTTTGCCTCATAGGTGTAGATGTACCCACTGTCGAAAAAACGTATTTGGAAATATCTACAAAATTCAAAAACAATATCCAGGTGCAAATATAGATATTCTACAATTGCACACAAAGTTGACAAAAAAAGACATTTTGTGTTGCATCTGTACAAAAGAGAATTTTTACTGCTCCAATTGGCTTTTCATTGGAATTTTTTTTGTCTTTTTACATAGGCCATGAAAAGTAGTTTTTTCCGCAAGTACTTTGTATATGCGGACATAGAATTTCGATGTACACATGGGAATTTTCTTCCAGGATTTTTGACATTTTAAAATACATTTATATAATAGGTGCATCAAGAAACCTATGATTTAAGACATCTTCCCAATAGATTTCACCATTTTCTTTACACGGAATCACATGAAATGTCAAACATAAATATGTAGTACGTATACTCCAACGCACATGCAAGATGTAGCAGCAATGACAATAATATCATGTAAGACAGTAAGAGTAGCATTATTTTTTGATATATCTGTTCAGTTGCTGCTTACTAGGAAACAGCATGCTGTGGGGAATGAATGAGGATCATCACTGCTTGGACCATGTATATACCCTCGTACCCTCCTTCTGATACATTCTAACATCAGGGCATATGCATGAATCAATATACCCTTGGCCGCTGCAGCTTGACAGGCTGAAGCTTTGAGAGCATATTGCTAACACACCAAGCCAACCGTGGTGACATGATACATGCATGTTAGGAAGCAGGGGCTATGGATCGATGCATGGTGGATTGATCTCGCGAGCGCGAGCGGCGACCGAGGTAGGGCGTGTGATCGATGGATGGGGAAGGGCCGGCTGTGGTCCTTTTGTCACTCTCCATTGGCGGCTTGCTAAGTCACCCACCCATGCACCCAAATCAATGGGCTACATACACAACACATTGACGCATACGGCCTGGCTGACAAGCAATATGCTCCCAACAGTGGAACCACACTATTGCGCGCGAGTATAGTACTACCGGCTGCTGCCGCTAGCTAGCTGCTGCGATCGACATGATGGAGCTAGCTAGCTAGCTGCTGCTGCTAGGGCACGCAGCGCATGCAGGAGCTGTGTGGGAAGCTGATGATCGAGCGAGCAGCAGAGACATGGCTAGCTACACAGCGCGCAGAAAAAAACATGCCCTGGACCTGGGCGGGCATGCACGCACACACGATGGGGCTATCTAGCTAGGGTGTAGCTAGTTGGGGTAGGCAAAGTAAAGCTAGGGACCAACCAAAGGAGGTGCGAGTGAAGTGACAAGATATCCTAGAATCTTCCTCCTCCTCCTCCCATCGATCCTAGCTATGCCCTAAACCTAAACCCTCGACATGCATGCAATAACTTTTTTGAAAGCCCGGCGGGCGATGGAGCAGGGAGCAGTGCACTCACTGGTACGGCCGGTAGGGCATGCGAGGCGACGGCAATGGCATGCGGTCAGTCAGTCCTCAGTCGGTCAGTCAGTCAGCATGCTTGGATTAGATGAGGTGAGGTGAGGCCAGGCCACAGCTAGCTAGCTAGCTCTATATATATGTGTATACGGCGGGGGGAGTAAGTAATTAAGTAACTAGTACGTGGCGTGGTAAAAGAGGAGGAGGAGCAGAAGCAGCGGCTAGCGGCCGGCCGGCGATCTCGACCGGCCGGAGCTTATACCAGGGGGGTAAGTGGAGAGGGGTGGGCGCTTTTTCCTGGAAAGGAAACTGAGGATTCGTCACATCACCACGCAGGGTCGTAGTCATCGCCAACCTCCACCAGACAGCGACCTTTATGAGTTTATCACCCCAGCCTCTCTCCCTCCACTTACTGCATGCGATGCAAAGCATACCCTCTCTCTCTCTTTCTCACGCGCACCGGCACAGCCTCCTTGATCTGAGAGTTCCATGTACGTACACCCACACCCTTTACTTCCTCCCGATTCTGAACAACTGTCGGTTGGTTCTCTACCTACGCTCTCGACCGGCAGTATTCCTCTCCTTTAATTTCTCTCTCTCCATCTGTGTAATTGCTTGTATGTGTGTGTGAGTGTAGTAAGAGAGTCTGGGGAGAGAGAGAGAGAAAGGGTGTTTGTGTGTCAAACATGTGGGTCCGTCCTGTATGTGGAGGGGGATGTAATTGGTGCGCAGGCACGATGGCGCATTCACGGCCTCGCGCAGGGTCAGGGGGGAAGGGGGAGGGGGAGCAGTCAGTCAGTCAGTCCCGCGCGGTGGCCGTCGTCGCGAACTGGGTGTCGCCATGCACCCGGGGCGCCTGATCAGCGCGCTAGCAAGCCCTTGTGCACGGCATAAATGACACCAACAAGCTATCTAGCGATCCCAGATCAGATTCCTCCCATCCTCGCCTGCCCTGCCCTGGCTTGCTAGCTCGCTCGCTTGATAAAAATCATGCATGCTGCCGCCCGGCCGGCCCCCGTGTGTCAGCCAAGATCATATGCACTTCTGCGCTGCCGCTGCCGCTGCCGCTGCCGGCCCGCCCCCGTGTGCTCGCGCCAGGCGTGCTCTCGATATGCATGCTCTGCTGCGCCCGCTGCTGAGATCGACTCAGCCGTCTCATCGCTGTGCGGGACGTGGTTCGCCCCTCCTTCCCCTCCCCGATGGAAGACTAGTTCCATCAGTGGACCGCCCGGCGGAAGCCGCGCACGCACCATGTAGTAGTATGTGTGTATCTAATCGCTACGAACGGATGGCCCAGCCGTCTGA
This sequence comes from Avena sativa, assembly GCA_916181665.1. Taxonomy (NCBI): domain Eukaryota; kingdom Viridiplantae; phylum Streptophyta; class Magnoliopsida; order Poales; family Poaceae; genus Avena; species Avena sativa. The sequence continues at coordinate 439,444,386 of OV702293.1, read as the reverse complement.
TTGCTCGTTGCTACTACTTGTGTGTCGCCCGTTCATGCAAACATGCATCTCCATGTGTAAGCATTGGGCTCATGCATGCATATGCTCCTTCCATGAGACCGGAGGAATACAAGCGCACAGCGCTTCGCCGGGCCAAGCTAAACGAACAACACCGCATCATACTTTCCGTATCGTATCATATCATATGGCATGCATATGCATGGAGGATTGGACGGGGATCGGATCAGCTTCGCTTCCATATCATATGTCATGTCGGAAGATGCACATACCAAATGCCCCAACCTTATGCAAAATTTGTCTTGTCACGGCTCACAGGACCTGCTGCCTGCATGTTCTCAATGTATTGTCTAGTTGTTGTTGACCAATGGTACATGTACTGTTGCGTTGGATTAACTTAAATAGACCATTTTTTTTATATGTCCTATTAGTAAAATATTTTAAAAGACACCAGAATAATGTTCATGGAAAATTACCGATATTGCAGGTATAGTTTGTGATAATGTCCACATATTATGTTCAGGTATAGTTTGTGATAATGTCCCCATATTGTGCATACATGTGTATAATGGGATGGCGAACAATGTTGCAGGAGGAAGTTTTCATTTTTGTCGCACCAAAAAGCCATTTTCCATTTTTCGAGCATAAAAAACGGACGGTTTTGTGAAGCAACCACCAAATAGCTAATTCAAAATACTACCACCACATTTTACAAAAATACTAGACCACCTTATATGAACAATGTCCCAACATGGGGATCTGAAACCTTTCTGTCCACCTCTGGTGAAAAAGACAAATTCCTGCCGAATCGGTAGGAAGTGGGTCAGATATGAACTACAGGTATATGATCCGATGCCCATGTTTTTTTACAAAAATCATTTTTAGGTTCATAATATGTTGTTTTATCAAAGATCGAATGTAAGTTTAGCGAGGCTCGGCCCCGAGCTAAGAATCTTCATGCCCGTCGTTCGACAAAGTTTGACGATAGTTTAAAACGGGCCTAAAAAAATCAAAAACGATCAAAACAATGTGAAACCTTCGCGTAGTGTCATATTCTGTGACATAGTTAGAAGGAAAAATATCAAACTTGATATATTGATTATGTATCAAAAAAACCATCACAAAATAACCTATCTCATTCGAGGTTTCTTGGCTTTCGGGTCAAATGACCAATGTTATAGCTAGAATCAAGACATAGTTTGTGATAATATGTCCATATTATGCATACACGTGCATCATGTGATGGCTAACAATATTGCAGGAGGAAGTTTTCCTTTTCGTCGCACCAAAAAGCCATTTTCCATTTTCCGAGCACAAAAAACGGACGGTTTTGTGAAGCAACCACCAAATGGCTAATTCAAAATACTACCACCACATTTTACAAAAATACTTTTCCACCTTATATGGACAATGTCCCAACAAGGAGATTTGAAACCTTTCCGTCTACCTCTGGTGAAAAAGACAAATTTCTGCCGAATCGGTAGGAAGTGGGTCAGATATGAACTACAGGTACATGATCCGATGCCCATGTTCTTTTATAAAAATCATTTTTAGGTTCACAATAAGCTATTTTATCAAAGATCCAGTGCAAGTTTAGCGAGGCTCGGCCCCGAGCTAAGAACCTTCATGCCCGTCGTTCGACAAAGTTTAACGATAGTTTAAAACGGGCATAAAAAATTCAAAGATGATCGAAATAATGCGAAATCTTCACGTGGTGTCATATTATGTGACATAGTTAGAAGGAAAAATATCAAACTTGGTACATTGATTATGTGTCAAAAAAAACCTTCACAAAATGACTTATCTTATTCGAGGTTTCTTGGCTTTCGGGTCAAATGACCAATGTTATGGCTAGAATCAAGGCATAGTTTGTGATAATGTGCTAATATTGTGCATGCATGTGCATAATGGGATGGCTAACAATATTGCAGGAGGAAGTTTTCCTTTTTGTCGCACCAAAAAGCCATTTTCCATTTTCCGAGCACAAAAAACAGACGGTTTTGTGAAGCAACCACCAAATAGCTAATTCAAAATACTACCACCACATTTTACAAAAATACTAGACCACGTTATATGTAAAATTTTCCAACAGGGGGATCTGAAACCTTTCCGTCCACCTCTGGTGAAAAAGACAAATTTCTGCCGAATCGGCAGGAAGTGGGTCAGATATGAACTACAGGTATATGATCCGATGCCCATGTTTTTTTACAAAAATCATTTTTAGGTTCATAATATGCTATTTTATAAAAAAAAATCCAATGCAAGTTTAGCGAGGCTCGGCCCCGAGCTAAGAATCTTCATGCCCGTCGTTCGACAAAGTTTGACGATAGTTTAAAACGGGCATAAAAAAATTCAAAAACGATCGTAACAATGCGAAACCTTCGCGTGGTGTCATATTATGTGACATAGTTAGAAGGAAAAATATCAAACTTGGTATATTGATTATGTCTCATAAAAAACTTCACAAAATGACCTATCTCTTTCGAGGTTTCTTGGCTTTCGGGTCAAATGACCAATGTTATAGCTAGAATCAAGACATAGTTTGTGATAATGTGCCCATATTGTGCATACACGTGCATCATGGGATGGCGAACAATGTTACAGGAGAAAATTTTCCTTTTCGTCGCATCAAAAAGCCATTTTCCATTTTCCGAGCACAAAAAACGGACGGTTTTGTGAAGCAACCACCAAATGGCTAATTCAAAATACTACCACCATATTTTACAAAAATACTAGACCACCTTATATGGACAATGTCCTAACAGGGGGATTTGAAACCTTTCCGTCTACCTCCAGTGAAAAAGACAAATTTCTACCGAATCGGTAGGAAGCGGGTCAGATATGAACTACATGTACATGATCCGATGATTATGTTTTTATAAAAATCATTTTTAGGTTCACAATATGCTATTTTATCAAAGATCCAATGCAAGTTTTCCTTTTTATCCCACACAAAAGACATTTTTCATTTTCCGAGCGCAAAAAGGGAGATTTTCTGAAGCAACCACCAAATAGCTAATTCAAAAACGGTGGGTTTGTGTTTAGTATATATGGATATAATATTTGGATTCCTCTCATTTTTCTGATCAATTTAGACATATTATTTGTCGAATTCCGATTTACGGATTTAAAGATATTAATTATTCCATATTAATATAAAAATATAAAAAAGTAAAATTATTATATTTTTATTTGAATTCAATAATATTTTTACTTATTCATTAATGTTTACTTAAATAATTGTTTGTAATTTCAAAAAATATAAACATATGACATGATGATATAAGAGTTAATAGGATTGATATCATAGTATTGACAACAATATATGAATTATTTTGCGGAAACAGATTCTGAAGGAACGAGGAAGTTAAGCGTGCTGGAGGTGAAGTAGTATTAGGATGGGTGACCGGCTGGAAAGTTCGACCAAGACTGCAATTTAATTAAATATTAAGTGTAATTAGTGTTAAAAATGTTCAAAGTGAGAGATTAACGAGTCAAACAATTCAAAGATTCAAAAATTGAGAAAAAAATAATTTTTTTTAAATATTTTTTTTAAATGTTTTTGCAACCTGTCGACAAGATATGCCGATGACCGCTATGCCGACGGCATTGCCCTCGGCGTAGCATACGCCGACGGTATTTTGATACGCCGATGGTCTCTATGTGCTCCGCCGAGGGAGTCCTTTGCCGAGGAGGCTACGCCGAGGGCAGCCGTCGGCGTACCATATGCCGAGTGCATTTTGGCCTACGCCGAAGGATTTTTGCCCTCGGCGTAGCGCGCCCGTCCTGTAGTGTATGATGATTTTCACAAACCAAACTAGATAAATTCACACCACATAATGAACAAGTTCACAAACATAACCAGATCAAATGAAGAACGAGAGTGTGACTTGCAATGCAAATCCTCCACAACCTAATAGAACCACTCCCCCCTTGCTTTGGCATCAAGACGCAAAAAAGGGAAAATAGCAAAGCTACATGCCCGAAGGATCGGTGTTGTCCGATCCCGAGGCTCCACTAAGGTGAACCGTGGTGCTCTGAAAGGTCTCAACATCATCATCAACATCATCAATCCATTCGCTATGCTGCGAGATCAAATCCACATTGGGAGTGATGCTATTCTTTGAGTCATCTAACACTAGCAACTTCAAATTTCTCATGATATCCTTTTAACACATACAACAAAGTGATACCTTCGATCCAAAGTCTTAATACAATATAGTACTAGCTTTTCCCTAGAGGCCCATGTTTTATCGACCCAAGAAGCACATGCTTGGTGTAAGATCACTTTGAAGTCTTTGAGACTTTTGTAGAATCATTATTTAACGGACAACTCTTATATTTTGGGGCTTTATCGATAGATGGAAATACACCAGGGCTAAGGTTTCACCTCCAAGTGTGCATATGCAATGGGACAAAATTATAAATGAAGCACCGTTATAGTAACTAGACTCCTCGCGCCCCTCGGGGCGCAGCGATAGACACGACGTTTGACGATAAAATCGCAATGAGAGATGCTAAGTTAAAATGACAACATTGTGGCCAACAAGTAGAATTTTGCATGTGCCTCGCATTACGATTTTTTTAAACTGGATGGCAAAATCATACACATGGACGTCTAAGTTAGACAACCCAATAAACCAGCAACACAAAAAACCTAGATGTCAAACACAAGCTATCTAAGCTAAAAAGATAACTAGCACATTGTTATCTACACTAGTGCAGAACGGCCCATATGTCCCGGTTGGTAAGGGCCTTTAGTCCCGGTTCCCCAACCGGGAAAAGGCAATCGGGACTAAAGCCCTAACCTTTAGTTCCGGTTGTCCCACCAACCGGGACAAAACAACGTACACGTGGTCATTGCTCGGTGCGAGGGGGGAGGAGCTACCGTCCTGGTTCGTAACACGAACCGGGACAAATAACCCTCTGCCGCGGCAGAGATTTGGCACATTTCTCTACCGCGGCAGAGAATTCATTTTGGTAACCTTTTTTTACCGTGACAGCATTTTGGCCACTTTTTGTGCCGCGACAGAGAATTCATTTATGTTGTTTTATTTTTTATTTAGTGTTTTGCACTCATCAATAAAGGAACCATTATATTATACAAGATCATCATGACAATAGAATGCACTACATACAAAATAAGCTCTTTATACAATCTCTATTGTATATACACATCCGAATAGTATTCTCCTTTTGGGTCTAGGACTTTTGCATCCAAGAATCCCATCAATTCCTCCTGAATTGCTCGTACGTGATCCTTTGGCAGAAGACCGTCCCGTAGATGTTCCATCTGATTTAAAAAAGGAGTCAACCTATAGGAATGAAACTAAACACAATTTGATGGTAATTAAAAACTATAGAAATGGTTTACGTACGTTAAGTTGCTCTAAATTTCTCCCCTTCTCACAGCACGTCTGACGGATGAACTCGTAAACATAGTATCCACATAAATTGTTCCCTAGTCCCTGTGTCAGGCACTTTACGAGAACATAGTTTAATCAAAATAATAATCAAGCATGATAATAACGGTATCAAAACTAGAATCAAAGAGATGCGCAGATATAGCTAGTGGTGCTTACATCTAGTGGTTTAAATGTAAGCTCCTCTTTACAAACACCCCTAGCCTTCTTGGTAAACCGTTTCCAAGCGCTGCCCGGTGAAGAAAACGAATAAAAGAAGTTATTAATTACTTGATATTATAAAATTCACGAACGTTACCGATATAGTGTCATAATGATTAGAATTACCGCTGGAGAATCATCTGCATGTCCTTCCACGTCTCAAGGGGTTTATGTTTCGAGTCCATGACTAGTACATGCCCTTTGTTAGGTTGAATGATTAAAAAAATATAGTGGAAGCTGCGCATGCATAACTCATAAATTATATACTTAACATCGAGTAAGCGAAATAGAAAGTGTATACAAGACAATAACACTCACACGAAGTTGTAAGGAAATAGTATTTCCCTTCTGGTTTCTTGAAACCTTAACGCGTGTACGATATTATCCTTCGTATCCTGGGGGTTTGTTTTGAGATTAGCTTGATGAACCCAATATGGGTCAATGAACCCAATGTCATAGATTTGTCCTCTGTTGCATTCGAGAATCTCATTCTGCATATTATAGTATGATTATATACATGAATAAACGAGGTGAGAGCTAGAGACTAAATTAATTACAGAATTAGTACTTACAGACAATAGGCACTGATGATCGATTTGTCCAAGGCGTCTTGATTGAATAATTGAAATAGTTCAACAAATTCAGTGGACATCATGTCATCTATTTCTTTCCCATAATGTTTTTTTGTAACCCTCAGCATTATCCAGTTAGCCCCGGCATTTGTGGCATGCATGTACCAGTTATGCAATCTTCGCATTTTTGTTGGAAGATTATTTACCTCCTCAGGTTTGACGAGAGGTTTGCCATACTGGTATTTATATGATACTTCACCCACGGGGAAGTACTGTATCTGGATAAGTAGTGGGCAATACTCATACCTTGAGCAGCGGCAGCTTCTCCATATTGTGCAACTACATCTAGATCATACTACTCTTAGACCGCATATTTGCTCGACCCCACATTGGTATGGGAAATCACCTTGAGAGGGGCGCAAGATTGTTTTGCTTGTTCTCCGAGCTGGGCAACAGATTTCCCGCTTGCATCAGTACTGCTCTTCGACAATTGCTGTGCCGCATGTGACTTGAGAATAGAGTGCTCATAGTCTGATGACACCTTTGGCTCGGGTTGGTGAAGGGTGAAAGAACATGTGGGCCCCCATGTGTGGTTTTGGTAATTAATGACAATCTTTATGGACTAATATGTGTATTAAGTTGTACTTGTAGGAATTGTCCATTGGCATCGCTTGGAGCATGTGTTGGCTTCAAGGTCGATGAAATGAGAAGAAGATGTGATGTGCAAGCTCAAAATGCGCCATCTATAGAAGATCTCATGGTTGATTCTTGCCATCCTCGGTGATCATGGATCGATGATGAGGAATCAAGAAAGGCGTTCCATCTTGAGAAGGGCAAGATCGTCTACATTGAGCTCAAGTCGAATGCTCAAGGCAAAGGTATAATCTTGATAGGTTTTACCTTTTGCCGGTCTCATATTGTTAGTAGGAGACCATGTTTAGGATAGATAGCCGTACTATCAAGAGGGGCTCTCGAATGAGTAACTCGTTCACTTCGTTCGGAGAGAGCTCAAACCTTTGCATATTTGCATCATCATATTTGGTTGTTATTTGGTCTTATCCATGTGAGGATATAGAGCTTGTGGTAATCTCCATAACAACCTCTTGTTCATCAAAATCGAATCTTTCGTTTGTATCTTGTTGCGATTTTGATCTTGGCGGCTTTTCGGTTTCTCACCAAGTGAGGTATCTCACATTATTATACATGATACATTCTCACTTGGTGATAACCAATATTTTTACCTTTCATAGGGTAGCTCACGTCGTCCTTTTTCCAATGCAATTGGAATCGGGTCGATCGGAGTTACCAATCAAAAGTTATAGAGGTTTGAATTTTCCTAGGTACCAAAATGCGGTAGTACCGCATTTTAGTACCTAGCACGGCAGTAGGTTTTGGCAAGTTGCCAAATGCCACTGCCCTCCTAGGTACCAAAATGCGGTAGTACCGCATTTTAGTACCTAGCACGGCAGAAGGTTTTTGACAAGTTTCCAAAAGCCACTGCCAGGCTGGGTACCAAAAAGCGGTAGTACCGCATTTTAGTACCTAGCACGGCAGAAGGTTTTTTACTTCGTCATTTGGATCTATACTCCCTTGATATACTATGATGTTTATTTACATGATCTTGTAGAGGTTGTTGTCCTCTTCGAAACGAGCCCAAGATCATCGAAATCGGAGTCCGGATGCAAAAGTTATGGCTGTTTTCGTTCTATGATGACCGGTAGTACCGGACCAGGATCCGGTAGTACCGGGGAGAACAGAGAAAAATGCATTTGGCGCCTCAGGAACCCCAGGGAATGTCCGGTAGTGCCGGGAAAGTCCGGTAGTACCGGGAAAAAGTCCGGTAGTACCGGGAATCGCGTTTTTAGGCTGCAACGGTTGGATTTTGGAGGGACCTATATAAGGGGCCTTCTTCCCCAATGGTTCCTAATCCATTCTTGCAAGTTTTCCCCTCCATTGTTGACCTTCTTGAGCTTTCTTTCTCTCAATCCCTCCGATGATTCTTGCGTATTCTTGAGGGATTTGAAAGAGGAGATCTAGATCTACAATCCCACCAATCAATCTCTCCTCTAAGTGAGGGGAACATATTGGGATCTAGATCTTGGAGTATTTTGTGGATTTCCTCCATTGTTCTTCCTCTCTTATTCCCCCATAAGCTTTTGTAGCTTTGGTGTAATTTGGGAGAGAAGGATTTCAACACCTTTGTGGTGTTCTTGCCATTTGCATTTGGTGCATCTGTTTGTGTTCTCCTCGGAGGATTTGGTTCGTGTGACTCATTGGAGCTTGTCCCTCTTGGGTTCTTGGAACCCTAGACGGTTTTGTGGCCTTGGTGGCATTGTGGCCTTTTGTGGCATTTGTTGGGAGCCTCCAATTAAGTTGTGGAGAAGTGCCCCAACCTTGTGAGAGGTTCCGGTTGCCACCGACAAGTGCACCGATAGTGGAAGTGTGGATCGATCCCATTGGGGTGAGATTCACCGGAGAATAAGGGAGGCCTTTTGTGGCGTTGGTGGTTTGATACCACCCCCTCTCCAAACGAGACGTACTCCATGTTGGGAGGAACTCGATAAAATATCGGTGTCCCCGCGTGCCTCGGTTATCTCTATACCCGAGCTCTTTACTTATGCACTTTACATTGTGATAGCCTTCGTGCTTGAAGTAATATATATCTTGCTATCACTTTGTTGCTTGTATTGCTTAGCATAAGTTGTTGGTGCACATAGGTGAACCTTAGTTGTTGTAGGGGTTGCTTAACAAAGTAAACACTAGTTTTATTCCGCCTTTGTTGAGCCACTCTAGGAAAAGTTTTAATCGCCTATTCACCCCCCCTCTAGGCGACATCCGTATCCTTTCAATTGGTATTAGAGCCCCGTCTCTCATTTTAGGCTTCACCGCCTTGAGAGTAAAGATGTCGTCTAGGGGATTAGTGCACAAGGACACGCTCACATTCGATGGCACAAATTATGATGTTTGGAAAATTCGCATGCTTAATTTATTTCGGGAAATTCACCCAATTATCGAGGGATATCTATATGTGGGTTTCTCTTCTCCTATGGATACCCAAAACGAATCTTTAGAGGAGAAGTTGAACTCTCGTATAGATGCTCTAGCTACTAAAATTCTTTTGCATGTTGTGAGCAATGTAGTTCTTTCTTCTATCATGCCTTATTCAAGCGCTCGTGAGATATGGACCAAGCTTCAAGATAAATATAGCAAGTCCAACATTTTTGAGGATGATTGTGTTGCTTCCACTTCCAGTCGAGATGAGTTCTCATCCTCTACCACTTCACCAACATGTGACTCTTCACAAGGTAATGATATGGGGAGTGGTGATAGAAATTGCAATTTGGATAGTGTTCTTACTATTTGTTATCCTTCATATCTATCTAGTTGCAATAATCTATCTTTGGACCCTAACACTTCTAGCACTATAAACTTCTTACATGCTTGTGTTAATAGTCGTTGCATATCATGTAGAAATGACTTGAATAAATCTCATGATGATATGCTTGTGTTGTCTTGTTGCCATGATAAAAATGCTTCTATTTCCTCTAGTGATTATGTTGCTAACCATGTAGAGGAAACCTAAGATTCTATGGACCAAGACAAGGTCTTGAATAGAGCTACAAGTGCAATCTCATCATCACCTTCCTCCGGTTCTCACATATGCCTTACGGCTAAGGGAACAAAGGTAACCTCTTTGGATCCCATTGTATCTCATGATGATGATGATGAGGTTGAAAATGATAATTATGATTATAGAGGTAAGTATGATATTACCTCTATTAAGAAAATGGGAGAGGTTTTCTATGGCGTTCTCTTCAAAAATAAAATTGCTTCCTCCAACTTTCTTGAAATATTGAATTATGCTATTGAAGGCAATGATCTTATTGAGGAGCAAGGAAACTTAATTGATGAACAATTTGCGCGTGAGCGTAAGTATGCTAATGAAATTGCTCAACTAAATGACTCCCTTGAAGAAGAACAAACCACCAAAGAATCTCTTTAGGAGACTTTCACTCTATAATTATCTAGAGTAAAATAATACCATGATAGAGAACTTGTGGTGGCAAACTCCTTCAAGTTTAAAAATGATGAACTTTAAGTTGCTTATGCTAAACTTGTTGAGGATTTTAAGCATCTTGATAATGGCTCTTGGGTTGTTAAGAGGGAGCTCATCAAACTCATCGAGTCGCATGAGCAACTTAAAGCTTCATATTCAAAAGAGCTTACCAAGTTGCCCTCACCTCTCACTAATAATGATGATGCTTGTGCTACTAACTCTAGTTCTTGTGAAGCATCTATTTTGGAGGAGAATGTTGAGCTAAAGGCTCAACTTGCATTGCTAACTAGCAACTACAGGAAATTAGAAGAAAGTCATGTTAAGCTCTCAAGATCGCATGAGGATCTTCTAGTCTCCCATGGTAGGCTAAAGTTAGCTCATGAGGCCATCGTGTCAAAGGTAACATCTAGTGGACCTCATGTGGACATTAGCACTACATCTACTCCAAATGTTATATTGCCATGTGCTAGTCCTTGTAATTCATACTCTCACAACCATGCTATATCTCGTGATGAATTACATTCCATGCCTTGTTGCTCTAACAATATAACATCTACTTCCTCTAGTGTTTTTGTTGAAACTAACCATGTAGAGGAAATCAAAAGGCTCAAGGCTTAAGTCACTTCTTTGAAGAATGACTTGAAAAAGGGTCATCAAGGGAAGGTCACACTCAACAAAATCTTAAGTGTGCAAAAATCCCCCAATGGCAAGAGTGGGCTTGGATTCAACTCCAATATCAAGAAAAAGTCCACTATCAAGTTGAAGCACAAGGACAACAAGAAGAATGGCCAAGATCAAGTCAAGAATCCGGCCAACATTGTTTGCTTCAAGTGCAAGGAATAAGGGCACCATGTTAAATCTTGCCCATTGAAGAAAAAGCCTCTTAGGGTGAAGCAACAAGGGAAGCGGCCTCAAGCTCCACCTCAAGTCATTAATGGGCCTCTTCCTAAGAGGACTACTCGAGATCTTCCTCGAGTTGTGGATTCACCTAAGAAGAAAGATGGCAAGAGTAGAACTTGCTACATATGCCGTGAGAAGGGGCATATTTCTTCCTCATGCACTATCGGTATATCCTCATCCAACCCTATCATTATTGATGATGCTTATTCTCTTTGTAAGGATGAGGTTGGCAATGTGTTTGCCAAATTTGTTGGTGCTCAATGTGGTGTCAAGAAAAGATCCATTTGGGTTGCCAAGCCTATTGTGACTAACCTCTTAGGACCCAACTTGGTTGGGGACCAACAAGCCAAAACTTGATCAATAGGTGTTAGTTGGAGGGCATTAGAGTCTTGGCTACATAATGAAGAATTGAGGGATCTTCATCAATTATTATTGTCAAGCCAAGCCATTTGGATTATCATGATTATATTATATTTCCAATGTTCCTTCTTGCGGTAACATCTGCTAAACTCTTTACATTGAAAGTTACTCGCCCCCTTGTGCATGTGTTGGTTTTGTATCTTCCATGCGTTTGTACATTTTGTGCTTTCCACTTAATTATCTTGAGGTATCAATCTTATTTGTGTATGATTAGGTGACACACCATGTATGTGTGTTTCTTGTGTTGAGCCTTACTTGATTATATTTGGTATCTTATTTGGCTCTTGTGAGAGATTAATGGACTATCCCATTTTGGGGGAGTGTTATGCTTAGGCATTCCACAATCCTAAAAATATGTGTACATGAGGAATACAACCTAGCATTTATATTGGGATATTATCTAGTCTCTATGTGGTACAATTCTCATGAGAAATTTAAGTTTTACAATGTCCATTAATTATCTCTATTTGTATCCTTTTGCCTCGTGTTGATTTTATGGTAGTATCACATTATGGGGGAGTCATATGCTTAGTGCATATTACAAATCCTATAAAATGTGAATATTCGAGGTTGTGTCACTTAGAATTGATATTGATAATTATCTAGAACCTATGTGACACATTTGCTCATACAATTTCCAATTTGCTTGAATGGCTTTATTGATCTTATTTTGGATCTTGTATATGAGAGTGTTTCTTGGTATGTGTTTCCTCATATTTAGATATATATATCCTCATGGAAACCATTTGCTTCAAGTTACTCTAATCACTAGTGATTGTGTGACTATTGGAAGCTACCAAGAATCTTGTTGGAAGTATCATGCTTAATTCTTATCTTTTGTTATATGCTTCTTGTTGTGACTATGATCTTGGATATCCATGCTAGCTACCTTGGGAAAATTATTCCCAATATTTCTTGTCCTTGGACAATGAGTACCCAACCTATGGTAGAATTTATTGATCATATTCACTTTGGCCCTTGCTTAATATTGTCCTATCTTTGGCCAAGTAAATGTTTTGTGTGCTCCCATGTATTCCTTGCTACGTTTGGATCTTCTTATTTTATTGGTATCCTATTGTGTTTTATTTAATGTAGGTAGTAGTGATGATCTCATTTGTGTGCATTTTTCATTCAAAAGCAAAATTCTATATAATGTACTACTTATGGGTGAGCTCTCCTATATTATTTAGAACACTCGTATTTATGCTTCTTTGTTTGATCCATATCGGGTTTTATGTGCTTGGAACCTCAATCTTTTCGTTTTTGGTATTTTGTGCCATCATGAGAAGTTTGGGGAGTTTGGTTTCTTGTTGGAACCTTGCTCTTTTTGGGAGTTGGTTTTGTCTCATTCCTTATTTCATGATTCGACCATTTTAGAATGAGATAAATCCTTGAGCATTTTTAGTTCTATCTATCTTCTGCTCTTTGGCTTTAGCCTAGTTCATTGGTTGAACTTGTGATCTTTCATGTATTGAATTGGTTCTTTGATACAATTTGGACACCGTTTGTCATGTCACACTCATGTGTGTGCAATCTCAATTTACTTGGTGTTTTTGTTAAAATTGTATCTCCCTTTTGGTTCTTGAAAGCTTTATGCATGCATATTTACTGTATGTTATATTGTGGCATGCTTGCTTTCTTTGATCCAATATATAGGGGAAACTCCACCAAATCCCATCGGCTAAGTTGTGCATGAAATTCAATTTCATATCAATATGCACATATTTATGTGGAGTCTCTCCTATGTATTGTAGTTGCACTAACTACATTGGACCCAATGTTTGGGGACCATTTTGTACTTAAATGTGTTTTAGGTACATTGGAGATAGATTGGATGCTTGTCTCTCAATTTTGAATAAATGATGCATACATGAAAATTGAAGGCAAGCTATAGGATGATCAACTAATTCATATCCCCTACATCCTATCAATTATATCTCGGTAACAAGTATCTCTTGCTCATGCATATTTATCTTGCTTCCAACCTTAGGTAGGTTGCATCTTGGCATGAATTTTTGTTATTGTATTTATTGTTTTATCTCTAGCCATGGTATTAAGAGAACTCTTTTTTGTAAATGTGTATAAGTTGAGATGAGTGCATATAATTGGGACTATACAAAACATGCATATGATCCACCAATCCCAAATATGTCAACCTAGCAATTTTATTGTCTATCTTTTCCTCAACTTCTCTCATGTGCAATAGTGAGATTTTCCTAGTTGATTTCTTTTTGTGATACTTGTTGCCTTTCTCCATATATGCCAACTTTCTCCTTTTTCCCTTGGTTATAGTTGTAATATATGTAGTGTGTTGGTGTTTGAAGTTAATTAATGTACCATAAGATATATTTGAGCCTTTGGCCATTCTTTGAAGCAAAAACTTATTGATATATGTTATGACTTCATTTTTTGCCCTTTATGTGATTTATTGTATATCTTCTTTATGTGTGCATATTTCTTTGTTGGCATATGTCTTTGTGATGTTTTCCACTTAGAGACATATACACATATGAGAAGATAATTTTAGTTGAAATTTTAATCCTTGGAAACCACTTTTCTTTTTTCGTTTTGATGCTTCAGTGGCTTCCAAATTTATTTGCCTATGAGTGTGTGTTCCTATTGTTTGCATCTTAGGTCACTCATATTTTCTCTCTCATGCCTTGTATTGTTAAATGAATTTGGATGAGTGAGGATTCCATGATTATGCACCTCGTTCCCAAATGAAATTATCATAATTGGTGCATTATCTTTGGGGAGCTCATCTAATTCATTTAATAATGCTCATTTATCTTTTTTCTCATTTATTACGTCTTAAATGTCTATGGGGGAGCAAGGATTCCATATTTGTGCAATATGTATTCTAGTGCATTTATTTTTAAATTATGCACAAATCTTGGGGAGCTTCTCTATTTGTTATTTAAAGCACTCTTTTTCTCATATCATAATAACTTGTAGTTTCCATTTGAACTCATTTGTTGTATTCAAATGGTTTGTCGGACCTTGTAATTGCTTGCATCATTTGACCTTATTTATTTTGGCAATCTTCGGGTCCTCGATGTAGTTCTACTCCCTCCCAAGTATTCATCATTGGATATGTGCGAAGGCACACTTTTGGAGGAATTATTACTATATTTGCCTTCTAGAAATTGTCACCCATTTCGGCAATCGATGCCAATGGGGGAGAAGTTTTAGAGGGTTTAAGGGAAGTTGGTTTATGCATTGAGTTTGTTCTTAAGCATTTTCCTTTCATGCTCTTGCATCTTTGTGTTGCTTAGCATGTGGTATATATAGAGGAAACTCCACCAATAATAATGATTGGCAATATATGCAATGAAATTCAAGTTCATCACACTTGCATAGATTGTGGGGGAGTTTGCTATATATATGGTGGTGGTACCAATATCACATACTTATGTAGTATTTGATATCGGGGTAGTACCATTTTATTCATTAATATTCCTTATATAAACCCTCTTAAAGGGATTGTCATCAATTAC
Source organism: Avena sativa (assembly GCA_916181665.1). Taxonomy (NCBI): domain Eukaryota; kingdom Viridiplantae; phylum Streptophyta; class Magnoliopsida; order Poales; family Poaceae; genus Avena; species Avena sativa. The sequence goes on along the minus strand of OV702293.1, from coordinate 439,429,319 downwards.
CAAAATGGGGGAGATTGAAAGAACATGTGGGCCCCCATGTGTGGTTTTGGTAATTAATGACAATCTTTATGGACCAATATGTGTATTAAGTTGTACTTGTAGGAATTGTCCATTGGCATCGCTTGGAGCATGTGTTGGCTTCAAGGTCAATGAAATGAGAAGAAGATGTGATGTGCAAGCTCAAAATGCGCCATCTATAGAAGATCTCATGGTTAATGCTTGCCATCCTCGGTGATCATGGATCGATGATGAGGAATCAAGAAAGGCGTTCCATCTGAGAAGGGCAAGACAGTCTACATCGAGATCAAGTGGAATGCTCAAGGAAAAGGTATAATCTTGATAGGTTTTCCCTTTTTCCGGTCTCATATTATTAGTAGGAGACTGGGTTTAGGATAGATAGTCGTACTATCAAGAGGGGCTCTCGAATGAGTAACCCGTTCACTTTGTTCGGAGAGAGCTCAAACCTTTGAATATTTGCATCATCATATTTGGTTGTTATTTGGTCTTATCCATGTGAGGATATAGAGCTTGTGGTAATCTCCATAACAAGCTCTTGTTCATCAAAATCGGATCTTCCGTTTGTATCTTGTTGCGATTTTGATCTTGGCGGCTTTTCAGTTTCTCACCAAGTGAGGTATCTCACATTATTATACATGATACATTCTCACTTGGTGATAACCAATATGTTCACCTTTCATAGGGTAGCTCATGTCGTCCTTTTTCCAACGCAATTGGAATCGGGTCGATCGGAGTTACCAATCAAAAGTTATAGAGGTTTGAATTTTCCTAGGTACCAAAATGCGGTAGTACCGCATTTTAGTACCTAGCACGGCAGTAGGTTTTGGCAAGTTGCAAATGCCACTGCCCTCCTAGGTACCAAAATGCGGTAGTACCGCATTCCGCATTTTGGTACCTAGCACGACAGAAGGTTTTTGACAAGTTTCCAAAAGCCACTGCCAGGCTGGGTACCAAAAAGCGGTAGTACCGCATTTTAGTACCTAGCACGGCAGAAGATTTTTTACTTCTTCATTTGGATCTATACTCCCTTGCTTGACTATGATGTTTCTTTGCATGATCTTGTAGAGGTTGTTGTCCTCTTCGAAACAAGCCCAAGATCATCAAAATCGGAGTCCGGATGCAAAAGTTATGGCTGTTTTCGTTCTATGATGACCGGTAGTACCGTAGCGCATTTTGGTACCGGGGAGCACAGAGAAAAATGTGTTTGGCGCCTCAGGATCCCCAGGGAATGTTTGGTAGTGCCGGGAAAGTCCGGTAGTACCGGGAAAAAGTCTGGTAGTACCGGGAATCGCGTTTTTAGGCTGCAACGGTTGGATTTTGGAGGGACCTATATAAGGGGCCTTCTTCCCCAATGGTTCCTAAACCATTCTTGCAAGTTTTCCCCTCCATTGTTGACCTTCTTGAGCTTGCTTTCTCTCAATCCCTCCGATGATTCTTGCATATTCTTGAGGGATTTGAAAGAGGAGATCTAGATCTACAATCCCACCAATCAATCTCTCCTCTAAGTGAGGGGAACATATTGGGATCTAGATCTTGGAGTATTTTGTGGATTTCCTCCATTGTTCTTCCTCTCTTATTCCCCCATAAGCTTTTGTAGCTTTGGTGGAATTTGGGGGAGAAGGATTTGAACACCTTTGTGGTGTTCTTGCCATTTGCAATTGGTGCATCTGTTTGTGTTCTCCTCGGAGGATTTGGTTCGTGTGACTCATTGGAGCTTGTCCCTCTTGGGTTCTTGGAACCCTAGATGGTTTTGTGGCCTTGGTGGCATTGTGGACTTTTGTGGCATTTGTTGGGAGCCTCCAATTAAGTTGTGGAGAAGCGCCCCAACCTTGTGAGAGGTTCCGGTTGCCACCGACAAGTGCACCGATAGTGGAAGTGTGGATCGATCCCATTGGGGTGAGATTCACCGGAGAATAAGGGAGGCCTTTTGTGGCATTGGTTGTTTGATACCACCCCCTCTCCAAACGAGACGTACTCCATGTTGGGAGGAACTCGGTAAAATATCGGTGTCCCCGCGTGCCTCGGTTATCTCTATACTCGAGCTCTTTACTTATGCACTTTACATTGTGATAGCCTTCGTGCTTGAAGTAATATATATCTTGCTATCACTTTGTTGCTTGTATTGCTTAGCATAAGTTGTTGGTGCACATAGGTGAACCTTAGTTGTTCTAGGTTGTGCTTAACAAAGTAAGCACTAGTTTTATTCCGCCTTTGTTGAGCCACTCTAGGAAAAGTTTTAATCGCCTATTCACCCCCCTCTAGGCGACATCCGTATCCTTTCAAAGGGCCTTTAGCACTTTGAACACTCGGGTTTTTTCTTCTTTGGTGCTGGGAAACTCTGGCTCTTTCGGCCACCTCAGCTTAGCGAAAAACACTGTCGTTTCCGCCTCAACAACCACTGTAGTCTCCTCTTCAGTACAGTCATAAGCTCTCTTGGGAGGAACCTTTGGTACTTTTGGAAGAGGCTCATGTTTACGTGTCGGCGATCGCTTACCACTCCGCAGAGTAGCGGTGGTACGCTTACTCTTTTTTTCTTGAGGCGCCAGCGATGGCTGCGCCGGAGACTGGTGAGGCGACGAAGACGGCTGCCGCGGCAGCGACGATCGCGCTGGAGACGGGTGAGGCGGTGGTGAAGATGGCCTTGGCGTGTGATTTGGAAGCACGATACATTCCTTTGGCCATAGAATGGTGACGTTTGTTGCTTCTCCCAGTTCAGTCACATCCCCTTCACCTGCAGGGTAGTCAAGCTTCAAACCTTAAAAGGTGGGCATGATTTCATCCACCCCGACAACAGCGTAGCCCTATTGAACCGGACGACAATGGTAAGTTGGTGTGGGTCCAATTGGTAAGGCATAGCCGACCGCCACCTTCATTGATATGTTCACAACTTTGACATGTAGCTCGCAGTGTGTCATCTGTGTGATATCATCCACTGGCTAGCCAACACGAGCCATCGTCATCGTCGTTGTCATCACCCGGGACCTTGGTGGAAGCCACACTGCTTTTTCGATTATTCGATAGGCCGGTAGCATTGGATGCAGGTTCTACCACCATGTGCTGCTGAGATGGGCCGGTAGTACCTTGCTGGCTAAGTGCGTTAATTTGATCTTGTTGTTGCTTTATTTGTTCTTCAATTATACGCATTCCCTCTTTCTGAATATCTATTTCAACTTCCGCCTTGTCCTTTCTCCTCTTACGGCTTCTATCAGGATATTTCTTCCTCTCTTCGGGAAACCCAGTCCTCCATGGTTGGGAGCCTATTGTGCCTCGTGTTCGTCCATCATGTTCCTTATTTCCAAGGGCGAGTATGAGCTCATCATTCTCTCTATCGGGAATGAAGTCCCCATCTTTAATAGCCTTTACTGCGTTTCTCATCTTCTCGATTGGCAAGGGGTCTTCTTTATGTCGTATGTTATATATACACTTCCCTTCCGAGTCCAACGTGCCCCATGCCCGTAAAACCAATTCTTTGCACGTTCGATCCAATCGTCTGTCTCTGGGATGATCTTTTTAGCACGCAGTTCATCCTCAAGTTTCTTCCACTTAGCAATGCCAGCCCTGTAGCCACCTTACCCCATAGTATGGTGATACTTCTTTTTAGCAGCATTCAGCTTATTCGTTGCAGACATTTTCTTAGCTTTTTCTGATGTCTTGTAATTCACAAACTTAGCCCAGAATGGTTTTATCTTCTGAAACTGAATCTTCTCGAAATCCGGAGTCTTCTCTTTCACGACATAGTCAAGGTGCAATCTTTTCTTCCAGTTGGTGAAACACTGGGCCATCTTCTTCATATCCCACTCCCTAACCTTCATCTCCATGGCTTTCGCATGTTCTAAGGCGTCCTCAACTGGATCCTTCGCATTTGGATCCAGCTCTATCTTCGGTAGTTTGAAATTAAGCATGAGCCTCTTCCACAGTAAATCTTTGGCCATCACTACTGGAAAAACCATCTTCGATTCGACGTGAACAAGGCCAGCACTCCCGGCCTGGCACAGCCCGCGACTAGTGGGAGCACTAGTCCCGGGCCGTGAGGCCTCTAACGGCTAGAAACGGCCGTAGTCACTAGTTCTAGGCCGGACCAGGTCATTAGTCCCGGTCCGTAATACGGACCGGGACTAATGACCTGGATCAGGCCAGCTGGTCTTTTCGTGGACTATTAGTCCCGGGTCGTATAACGGCCCAGGACTAGTTGTCCACCACTATATATTCTGCTTCCTGTCCTGCTGCCCTAAAGCATATGGTGGCCATTTTTCTCAAAGAAGCAAGAGAGTTCATGCCATTTTTTTCTCAAGATTTGTCAAGATTTAGTTTGCAACACCTAAATCCAAATCTTTAAAAGGTTAGAACTTCATTCTTTCATCTCTTATTGCTACTTTAGCTCTATAATGCTCTAGAAGTATAGAGATATGGATCAATGCATGCATGCTCTAGAAGTAGCTAGAAGGATTTTGATAATAAGTTGTGGTGCTATTCTTCTAGTGGTGTCATGTGAATGTCGACTACATGATACTTCACCATTTATGGGCCTAGGGAAATGCATTGTGTATTTGGATACTAATTGTGGGGTTGCCGGAGTGACAGAAACCTAAACCCCCGTTAGGACACCATTGCATAAGGGAGCGTAGGATCTCAGAGTTTAAGGCTGTGGTTAGGTTTATATCTTAATTACTTTCCTGTAGTTACGGATGCTTGCAGAGGGTTTAATCACAAGTATGTATTAGTCCAAGTAAGGTTGGTACATTAGCACAGGTTCACCCACACAACACTTACAACACCAAAGAATACCACTTAGCTATATGAAGCGAAAGCACTTGACAAAATTCCCATGTGTCCTCGAGAACGTTTGGTCCTTATAAGTATTTCCACCGGCTTGTCCTTTGCTAAGAAAGGACTGGACCACTTGCTGCAGTTGTTCGTTGTCTTTATTACTTGCACTTTGTTTTGTTGCTTTATCAGAAAACCCCTAAAAATCCGTTTGCTAAGTATTTACAGAGATATCCTGCTCCATACCAATAGTCAACACCTTCTGCTCCTCATTGGGATCGACACTCCTATTTATCGAAAGTACTATGATACACCACCTATACTTGTGGGTCATCAATGGTCCAACCTAATATTGGGGATGTATGGGAACCTCTCAAATATGATATTAATACTCAAACTCAAAACTCATTTGTCATTTATGAGAACCCATGCTATGATAATTGTCCGACTAAAAAATGGTGATTTACGAAAACCCATGCTATTATGATGAAACTAATAATGATCCTTTGCTTGCTAGTAATTCTACTAGTAAAATTATTGATAATAAGGAGTGTTGCTTAGATATGCTATATGATTATGCTTTGGATGATGGTCCTATGCTTCTTGATAAGCCTCCATGTATAATACATGAGGATAGAAATGATATACTTGTTATCCATGATGATGCTCTTATTAGTAAGCGTCCTACTTTATTCTTGAGTTCTCCTAATTTCACCATACAGGATAAATGTTAACTTGCTAGGAAATATATATATGGTTTGCATAAACCTTTTGTTGAAAATACTCATTGCAACCATGACATTAAGATTGAAGATTATACTAGCAATTATTTTGAAAGAGGAAAGCATGCCAATGAATACCATGATAATTATAACGATCCTCTTTATATAACAAACTTTTCAACCTTACATGCTTTAAATGGTTATATTGTTAAATTTACTTCTACGGATTGCAACTATTATGAAATAGGAGGTGATAAGTGCCCTCTTTTTGTTACTAAAAATTATATGTTGCATTAAGCTACTGCTATTATTCATTGTCCCAATTATACTTGTTGTCATTTAGTCATATACAAAATACCAATGCATAGGAAGAAAGTTAGACTTTGTTGCTATTGCTTGTATGTATTATGTTGCTCTCTACCATGTTTCAACTTAATTATTAGTCTGATTGGTATGAGTAAACCATGGGACCCTGGTATTTTGTATGGAACAATTCCCAAGAAAGAAGGAGATAGCACCAAGGTACAAGCTACCACATGATCTCTATATCACATAACAAAGTAAGTAAAGCCTAACTATATGGCTATAAACAAAGCGCTTTTCGGGAGGCAACCCGGTTATTTATTTTTATGCACTCTTGATGTAGTTTAAAATAATCGTTTTTAATTTTTTTCTCTGGATTTTTAATAAAGTACCAAGTTGAACCCATTTGGATGATATAAAGTTGATAAACATATGGAGTAGAAAATTCATACACCAATACTTTTTATTAAAAAAATCTCCACGGAGTTATGTAACTCTGATTGAGCTCATATTTAAACTGAAGTTACAAATTTTCATCCTATATATGCACAAAATATTGGTAAAACTCCTGACACGTTTAAGTAGTAGAAATAAATATGTTTTTCTGCTGCTGAAAATATGGACAAATTTTGCCGTGTTTTGTTTAAGCTATTATTCTGAGTCTCAAAATGATTTACTATGAGCATTTTGATAAGATAAGAATGTATAAAACATAATATACTTGCTAGACTCAGAAAAATAATGTTTTTAAGGATTATATGGCCGCTAGCAACATATCTTTATACCAATAATGTCACCCCATAGAAAAGAAATGGGAGAAAGTTTTGTGTTCAGGTTTTTTGACAGGGAATAGAGGAATACCCACACTAAGAGCTATCCCAGAATGGTGAAAACCATAATCTTGGGGATGCCCAAGGCACCCCACTAGACCAATTAAACTGCCGATTTGTAAAACTCTAAACTTTTTTTTGAGCAACCTAAAATGATCATAGAAACTTGAAGCGTCCTTATCTAGTTTTATATTTAGTTTTGCATATTACATTTCGAAATAAATGAGACCACCATGATAAATATTTTTCATGCCCAATAAAGAGCTACTGGAATTTAAAAGAGTTTTAGTTACATGCTACTAAAAGAAAAGGTGAATGAAAACAAAAATTGGAATGCAACCTATGCTAATTGTTAGTTGTTTGAAATACTTTGATGAATGTTAATTCACAAGTGCCTTATTTAGTTCCATCTTTCATTCACATGCATATATGGTTAACTTTAAGGTGCCTTGTTTTATAATAAATGATTAGCACTATGAACACTTTGGTATGCTTGTAGACATCTTTTTGATAATCCCAACATTGACAAACAAGCAAAGACTTGTATATCCAAATATCCGAAACTCCAACAACATACAACATACCTACCTATGTGGCACTTGATACTCCAAGTATAATATATATGCTATGATTTTAAGTACTTCGAAATAATCTCTTTATTTTTGCTCAAAGCTCATGGGAAAGTAAGATGTGGGGAGAAAACAACAAACGCATGCAACCGTGTAAAACCTACATAAGGGCATACAATAATTTGACCATGGGCAATTGAAAGTTATGTGTTTGATAATTTATAAGTTATATGTTAGCCAAAACCATGGTGGCATGGGAAAATATTTCGAAATTGCACTAACCTATTCTGTTGATGTCATGTACCTTGAGCCATGGATACCTATAAAAAATAAGATGAGCCCGAAGCGATCAATTTATTATAGTATGCCTATGTGTTAGAGTGGGCACTGGGCCACTAACCTAAGCCATGCAAATGGATCATGGTGGAAGCTTACAACATGAATATTCTATGAGGCACCTTCAATAAAAAGATATGAAATAGTAAATAAAATAAAGTGTTGCGAAGTTCATTTGTATGTTTGTCTTGTCATCCGAGTATGGATAGCCCCTCACAAAGGGACTCCTCGTACAAAGGGGAAAAAGGTACCTTAGTGTCAACTTGCTTGAAGCATATAGAAAGTGTACAAAGACAAATTTCTTAGGATTTGGAGAAACTAGTACTTGTGGTCAAGGTGCATGAAACACTTAACTTGTAAAAGGTCAAACACATAAACTGTACTCACTTCTGCCAAAAAATATGCTTGGAACCCCACTCTTATGAATATCGTTAACTTGATATATATCGCTCAAAGCTTTATTTTTCTTTATCTATTATTGAAGGACTAGCACATAAGTCCAATGGAGCTAAGATTCTAGGAAAGCCAATATTTCGGGAAGATTATCTGGAGTGCATGGACCTCACGAGGGAGGCCCAGAGGCCCAAAATAGGTGTGGTGGAGCGACCTACTCTACTACACGCTCCACCCACACTCTTTCGGCCTTCGGCCGTTCCATTCGCTTCAATCTTTTGCCCACCGACTTGATTAGACCTAAAAAGGGTCCCCCATGGCATCCTCGAGGGGAGCGCCACAGAAACATAGAAACACCAAAAACAATCAGAACCAGCAAAAATGGGAGGGTGAAGCTCGACCGGAAGCACCACTAGAGGGATCTCTACCTTCCCCCAACATCTCCAAATTCATCACCATGATGAAGAGGGAGTAGTCCACCTTTGAACTATGGGTTTGTGGAAGTATCTTGATCTGTATCTCTCTTGTTCTTCATAGAGCTAGTACCATATGAGCTTCCCTACATGATTATGGTCAGATAAGTAATTCCTATGTGGTGGATCTTTATTCTATGATTTCATATATGAGATTGGAACCTATATATATGTAAGATGTATTGATATATGCATATGATGTACCTTGTTCTTAATTTCTTGTTTTGATCCAACTTGTATGCAAGAGCGTGTGTGGGGGGAAAGTGTGTATTAGAGTAACATGGTGGTGGTGATTAAATAGTGACCACACATTCAAGATCTACTATGGTTTTTACCTTTATTTTGTTACATCACTAGGGCTTAAGTGAATTCATGTGCTATAATTATCTTGTGATAGGTTGATAATCTTGTTTGGTTAAGGTATCATATTTGTTATTCAAACATCTTGTCAAAGTACTTAAGTCTATGCTCTGTTAATTCTTAATTCTATATTGCTTGGATTTTTCCCTTTCTAGTGGAGAATAAGAGAGATGTGTTGCATAATCTCTTTGTTAGTAGTGATGCCCATATGAATGCTTATCAAACACATATAGTGATGTTCCACAAACATTATATTGATGATGAATTGTTTTATGTCCACTACAACTTAAAAGAGAGTAGACAAGTGAACTCATGAACCCTGTTCCAACTTTTATCATAAGAAACAACCTTCAAACACTACTACTATCATTTACCTTTTTTGCAATTTATTATCATAAAAACACAAAAATAGTTTCTTTCTTACAAACATAAACAAAAGACAAAAGACCTTTTATTATTGCATTTACTTTACTTGCATGCTTTATTAATGTTTATACTTTATTAGTTTTTTTATTATTATTATTTCATATTGCTAATACTAAACCTTGTGCTTGACAACCACACAATAGAGTTGGGGACATAAGGAAAAAACTTTGTTTTGTAGGTTGCTTTGGGAAGAGAAGGAAAAGATACTATGACATCCCAGGATAAGCACCTAGAAATAGTGAGGAAACATGTGTGCGCATTGCATTCATGCCTAAGAAAATCCGGGGAATTTTTGCGCAAAACTAAAATAGTGCAAGGGGATTGAGATCTCTCTTGTGCTAATGGAAACATTAGAGTGCGATGGATTTTGACATGACCCTTGTTGATTTCATTAACTTGGAATATTTAATATCATATTGAATTATTAACAAAATGAAATTGTTTTATGGATAATGAAAGAATTTCATAATTGAAATACAATTATGAATAAATAATATATACTTTATTATAATAATAAGAATACATGGTTGTTACAATATACAAATAAAATAAAAGATTAAAAATTTAATACCTAACATACATTGTCTCTTCAATAAAGAATTGAGTTTGTTTCATAAATAAGATACAAATATTTATAAGCTCCAAGATACAATAATGGTGCAAACATTTACTCTATTATCGTATAAACAATATTACAATGTTTTTATATTTACAAGAAAGAAGGAAATTACAAAAATAATTAAACGAAATTACAAAAGAATAAAGTAAAAACCTAAAACTAATTGTAAACTAAACTTCCTAGTTATTTCTTGTATTCCCTTTTCTTAATATTCTCCATTCCCGAAAAACAAAAGGGAGAGAATAAATAAACATAAAAGGGGGTTATGTGATTAGTAGTACTCTCAAGTTCTAGCATGTGATGCATTGCTTTTCCTCATCATTGAATTGTAATAAAAAAAGGCCAAAGTGATAATCTGTTCTTATCTGGATTTCTGCCTCAGACCAACATCATAGGCTAAGGGGGTAAGTTTCACCAAAAATAGGAATAGGAAAATGTCCATATCATAGATAAGAGAAACCCAGCCGAGCCGATCTGCACAAAGTAAATATCTCAATGCAATGAAACTTGAACCAACATAGGTCCCACATAGAAGCAGCTTACATAACCATCAGACGTCCTTTCTATCACCTAAATGTACTTCTCCACACTACCACTCCACCACAACTCTAGGACATAGTGTTATTGCTAGAACAACCAATTTCCTAAAGAATATTTTTACCTTTTGTTTTTGTATAAATAGAGTAGGGATCTTTGTATTTCACTGTGTTCGCGCGCAACTTTTGTCTTTATTTTAACAGGATCCCAAATCACTTAGGATGTTATGAACATATCAATTAAAGCTGTCCTATTATACTATAATATGATATTTTAAGTGATAAAAGTTATTTTTAGGAATTACCTTCGCACCAGGGAAAAACCAAGCGAGGAGAGGCAACCAGTGCCCGTAACGACCAGTGGTACGGGCGTACCGTCCGACCGTACCATGTGTCGCCAGGTCCGCCTCGACAAATACTTTCTCCTGGCGAAGACGACAGAGGGATCCGACATTCATAGCCACCTAAAACCACGAAAAAACACATTTGAAAGGAATCTAAAGGACAAACTTGGCTGGGGAGAAATCCCTGCTGATCCACGGAACATTGGAGGGCAACACATCATGCCCTTCATCTTCAACCGCTGCATCTACATTACCACCATTACTCTCATCCTTCATCCATTAGATCTTTTTGTAATTCTAGATTCAATTGTGGTTTGCACTAGATCTATTTCATTATATTCATCCGTCCATTTGATTATGATGATGTTTTTGATTGCTTCCATGTGTGAGTAGTTCCTTTGTTCTTGGGGAGATGGAGAAACCCTAGCACTATTATGAATTTGTAATAAAGATGATATATTATTGTGTCTGTATGACTTGCCGATCTATGATAGATTTATGATTTGTGTTTGATCTCTCTATTTAGATGGTATGTGAAAGTTTACCACATACCATTAGCCTTCAGGACTAAAGGGAGGAAGAAATCCTTTGGACGTGCTTTGGTATCGTATCCATAATAGCCCTGTGACACATTGGCGGCGTCTCGTAAACTACGCGGTCAAAGGAGGAATAAAGAGGGACTCCCTAAGCTAATTACGATATCTACGGGGAAACCCTTAATTGCGGTGGTCTGTATGGGTGACTGCTCTCAGGCATCGCAGTGGTTATTTAGAGGTGACCTCACTCTTGGCTCAACAAAGTGGCCTTCTACGAGCCTTGTAGTGAACATCTTATTATAGAGCTCTCTCCACACATCTCATGATATAAGAAGTATATTATCTTAAATTATTAATAATGAAAACACCATGCTAGAGGAGTATCCTACATCCCCGAGAACAATTTATCCCTATTGCATTCCAACACGCTTTTATACGTACTTGTTACTTGCTTTCTGCACACAACTAAAAACCTTTCAAACACTCTTTACTTGAGATCAAAGGCAACTTACAAGTATCCTTTTGTAGATAGTGACGAGGGGCATTAAGACCTTTACCAATAGCTCTCTGTGGGTTCGATATCTTTACTTTGAAACTAGCTACAATTGACCTATGCACTTGCAGTCATTAAGCTATTTTCTGGCGCCGTTGCCGGGTAGCTAAGCGCTTTTGGTCTTTGTTTTTAGTTGCTTATTTTACTAATCGTTTTACTAAAGTTGCTTACTAGTTTTAGATAAGCACCATGACTATACTCGGACTGATGAATCAGCTCGATTCAACTAAATACCTCGGGAAGTTTAACAGAGGACTTGTTAAAGAATTCCCGAGTTGGGGCGAACCATAATACGAGGTCAACCCTTGCTTTATCCCATCATTAAGGAAAATACTTTTGCAGGAGATGATCTAGATGAGGATCCTTACACACATTTAATGCATTTTACCGAGCTATGTTGGACTCTTAAACTGAAAGGCTATTCTGATGATGAATTAAATCTAAAACTGTTTAGCCAATCTCTAATTAATACTGCTTTAGCTTGGTATAGAATTTGCCCTGTAGAGAAAATAGATACTTGGGAGAAACTTAAAGGATAATTCATGATTCGATTCTTTCCCAAGGTAAAGACTACTAAAGTAATAAGGGCAATTACAAACTTCAAGAACCACCCAGGTGAAGGCTTCGTAAGGGCCTTCAAAAGGTATAAGTCCCTACTTTATAAATGTCCCATCATGATTTACCTGAATGGTACATTTTACACATCTTCTATGGAGGACTTAATCAAGAAATTAAACATGAGTTAGACACCAATTCTGGAGGCTCCTTTATGGAGTTAACTATAACTAAATCTTGGAAATTTAACATATTTGCCATAATAGAGAGACATGGGGATTTGATTTAGGCGATAAAGGAGGTATAGAGATTGAATAGCATTGTCTCAATGCTTATAAAGAATCTGGTAAGGTAAATGAATCTGCTGATGAACTCCAACTTGATGAAGATATTGTTTTGCAAATTCTTCAGTCTTTTACAGAACATATTGAGGCTCCTAAAAAGGACTGGCTCCATTACACTCCACCACCCGAGCCAGTCGTAGAAGAGGATCCAATAATTATAGCTCCTATTGAACCATTGCGGGAGGTACCCCATATGTTGAACCCCTTCCTTTCCCAAGTACGGTGAAGAAACATATGATGGCTCAGCAGTTGGAGGATCAACGAGAAGAAGAGTTATTCCTAAAACATCTAGAAGAAGCACAGGTAAGGAAAACCGAAGAAGTAAGTGTACAAGAGATGGGGGATCCAGCGAAGGAGGACATCCTGACCATGTTTGCTCACTGCAACGTGATTGAGCTCGATACTGAAGCCTCATAGTTCGTTGAAGGTAAGGTGAAAGCTAAATAAGTTGGTAATCCTATTCTCCCTTGTACTTTCGGAGGAACTTACTACTATGGCCTCTATGACATAGGGACATCTGTTAACATGATACCATTTAACTTCTATTTAAAAATCCAAAAAGAACTAGCACCAGCTGAACTAGAGGATACAGATATGACTATAATGCTTGCTGCTAAAACACTTAGTACCTGTGGGAATAATTAGAGATGTTCCAATTTATGTTGGACCATACAAATATCCTATTGATTTTGTGCTAGTTGATATGCCTACTGATGTTTATTGTCCCATCATTTTTGGAAGAACCTTTCTAAATACTGCAGGAGCAAACATAGATTGCAAGAGACAAACCGTGTCTCTCAAATTTCGGGAAGATAAAATGGATTTTCATTTCTCCAAATTTGACCATAAGCCAGCTATTGAAGAACTAGATTATGATGAGTATGAACGTGAGGAAGAAGGTATTTTTGTGAATTTATCCTCGGTAGTTATTGAGACTCCAAATTATGATTTAGCAAGGAGTTTAGTCAATAATAATAATATCCTCTATGACATAGAGAAAACTGAAATAGATGATTATCTTGACTCTACACCTGAGGTGTATGCCGAGATTAATCAAGAACATGAAGATCCTATAAGAACGGGAGATGAAGCTCTTCCCCCTCCTATCCTTAAAACTTTACCAAAGGAATTAAAATACAAGTTTCTTGATGAGACCGATAGATTCCCTGTTATTATAATTTCTAACCTTGCAGAAAAAGAAGAGGATAATTTGATGAATGTTCTTTAGATGCATAGAAATGCTCTTGGATATTCGATGCGTGACTTGAAGGGGATCAGTCCTTCGATAGCCACCCATAGGATATTTATGGAGGAAGGTGCTCAACCAGTTGTAGACTTTCAGCGACGTCTCAAACCTCAAATGAAAGGGGAGGTAAGAAAAGAGAGAATATGCTTATTAGATGTAGGGATCATCTTTCATGTAGAAGAGAGTGAATGGGTAAGTCATGTTCATTGTGTTCCTAAGAAAGGTGGGTTTACTGCTGTTGAAAATGAACATAATGAGATGGTGCCCACAAGGACTATTTTTGTACACAGGATGTGCATTGACTACAGAGAACTTAATAAAGAAACCAGGAAAGATCATTATCCAGTTCCATTTATAGATCAAACTCTAGAGAGGCTAGCTATGCATTCTTATTTTTGCTACTTAGATGGTTATTCTGGCTTTTCTCAAATTGTTGTTCATCCTGAGGACCAACTTAAAACTACCTTCATATGTCCCTATGGTCTTTATGCTTATCGTCGTATGCCTTTTCGGTCTTTGCAATGGCCCTGTTACTTTTCAAAGATGGATGACTGCTATATTTGCCGATTATGTTGAAAGTATTATGGAAGTCTTCATGGACAATTTTTCTATTTATGGAACTTCCTTTAATCATTGTTTCCATAATCTTCATAAATTTGTGCAGAGATGTGAAGATACTAACGTAGTATTAAACTAGGAGAAATGTCACATTATGGTTCAAGAAGGTATAGTACTTGGTCACATTATGGTTCCGCGCCAGCCTCTTCCTTCTAAGAAACTTAGAACAATGTCCTATCCATGGAGTTCCGCTCAAGGGAGAGAAGACCTCCATGCATCGTATTCAAGAATCATTGAGGAAGCCAAGGGCGCTGAATCAAAGAAGAAGGAAATGGACGTCAAGGGTGGATTCAAGCGTATAGAAACAACATAAGAGGGGCGTAAGGTGTTCAGCCTCAGTGTTGGCAAAGATGGAGACTCCGAAGAATTTCAAATTGATTTAGAAGGAGATGTAGAAATCTACTTGAAGAAGGCAAAATAGTAGGGAGAGAAGATCCAAGCCTCCTTAGATTCCCTCGACCATCGCATCAAGAAGATTGAGGTAAAATCTCTAGGGTCTTCTAAACATATTGAATTGTTGCGGCGTTATCTAGACTAGATGGCTTTGAAGATAATGAAGGGACTTGAAGCAAATCTCAACATCAGCCTTCGATACATCAACACTCAGAAGCAAACAATAGAGATGTACCAAGCTCTTGTGGAACGGTTGGAGGAAGTTAGCAAGCAGCATCAGATCTAAATCTTGATCCTAGAAGCATCAAACAAGACGCTTCGAGCAAGCCTTCGTGTTTCTAGGGACCTTCTGCAGACTAAAGGGTGTGCCATGGTACCAAATAAAAGCAAGGAATTATTTGATCCATCCAGTTTGATTCCAAGCTTGGGGGATCTGTGATAACCTTGTAATCTATCTTACAGTTTTTAACATGTTTATTTTTCCGCATGCATCTAGAATTTAATTCCAAAGTTTGCATTAGCTGCACCAACTTCAAGTTCCCCTTGTTCGAGAGATGATTTATATCCGTTGAGTTTCAAGACTTTATGATATTTGAAGTATGTTATGATTCATGATTATTATATTATATGATTGAACTAGGTTGAGTGTTATGATACTTGTACAGCTTTCATGATTTTGAAGGACTTCCACACCAATAAAAGTACTGATTAAGTTATAAGAAGAAAAAATTCTGATAGCATATTATAATTAAGAGTTTTCCCTTGTAGACATCAAAGTAGTGAGAATGATCAAATGGATGTATAAAAATAAAAATAAAAATAAAAGAGAAGGGAAAAGAAAAGAAAGAGATATTTATGCATGATTAGACAAAATGCAAAAGAAGCAAAAAAAGAGAAAGCAACTATAAAAAAATCAAGAGGAAAAGAAGAGTGATCATGAATCTTCATTACTAAACTAAGCGCTCAATATTTCTAAACACAATGATTCTATGATATGTTAAATCACTAGAAGCTTCTTATGATTTCATTAATGCTAGAGAAGGTGTGGAAGCCTCTAAGTAATGTAATGTGTAAGGGTATGATAATACCCCGATGCTTCTTTACATATGATGTTGTATTCCTGTTTCAAAAAAATTCCTAATTTATTGTAACGACTCGTGTCTCATGAACATTATGATCTTGTCCATAAGCCATAATATTTCTCGGGGAAAAGCAAGAGCCTATCTTGGGGGAGTTGATGAGTCCAAAAGTTAAGCATTTTACCTTTTTTGCATAAATATAGTAGGGATCTTTGTATTTCACTGTGTTCGCGCGCACCTTTTGTCTTTATTTCAACAGGATCCCAAATCACTCAGGATATTATGAAAATATCAATTAAAGCTGTCATATTATACTATAATATGATATTTTTTAAGTGATAAAAGTCATTTTAGGGAATTACCTTCGCACCTGGGAAAATACCAAGCGAGGGGCAACATTTGCCCGTAATGACTAGCGGTACGTGTGGGGCCCTCTCATATCGCCCGACCATACAATGTGTCGCCAGTTCTGCCTCGTCAAATACTTTCTCCTGGTAAAGATGGCAGAGGGATCTGACATTCACAGCCACCAGAAACCACGCAAAACCACATCTGAAAGGGATCTGAAGGAGGAACTTGGCTGGGGAGAAATACCTGCCGATCCATGGATCATTGGAGGACAAAGCATCATCCCATTTATCATCAACCGCTACATCTACATCACCACCATTACTCTCATCCTTCATCCATTAGATCTTGTTATAATTCCATATTCAATTGTGGTTTGCACAAGATATATTTCATTACATTCATCCATCCATTTGATTATGATGATGTTGTTGATTCCTTCCATGTGTGAGTAGTTCCATGATTGACTTGCCAATCTATTATAGATTTATGATTTGTGTTTGATCTCTCTCTTTAGATGGTATGTGAAAGTTGACCACATACCATTAGCCTTTGGGACTAAAGGGAGGGAGAAATCCTTTGGACGTGCTTTGGGATTGTACCCGAATAGCCCCGTGAAAGATTGGCGCCGGTTCGTGAACTACGCGGTCAAAGGAGGAATAAAGAGGGACTCCCTAAGCTAATTACAATACCCACGGGGAAACCCTTAATTGCGGTGGTCTATATGGGTGACTGCTCTTAGGCATCGCAGTGGTTATTTAGAGGTGACCTCACTCTTGGCTCAACAAAGTGGCTTCCTATGAGCCTTGTAGTGAACATTTTATTATAGAGCTCTCTCCACACATCTCATAATATAGGAAGTATATTATCTTAAATTATTAATAATGAAAACACCATGCTAGAGGAGTATCCTACATCCCAGAGAACAATTTATCCCTATTGCATTCCACCACTCTTTTATACGAACTTGTTACTTGCTTTCTTTTAATTATTTTAATTATATTTCTGCACACAACCAAAAACCTTTCAAACACGCTTTACTTGAGATCAAAGGCAACTTACAGGTATCCTTTGGTTGATAGTGATGAGGGGCATAAAGACCTTGACCAATAGCTCTCTGTGGATTCGATAATCTTTACTTTGAAACTAGCTACAATTGTTCTTTGTACTTGCAGTCATCATAGTACTAGGAGGAGAGCAAGATTAGGAGCATCACAGGGAAAAATCAGTAGCATAAGTAACTGATCAAGATCAACATCAGTACAACAACATGCCACCATCAATAGGTAAAAATCCATTAGGAATATAAACTGAGATAATGCATCATCTGTTCTTGTTAACTCACACCATCACAACCAAGAAAAAGAATGGCTATGATACAAATCCCTCCAAATTCAATTACCCTGCAACTAGAACATGTCTAGGAAGATAAGAGGATTACTTCTCTAAGAGCTGCAAGAGTTGCTATGCAAAATAATCACAAAGAATTAAAAAGTCATCAAGTAATATATGTTCTTAATTGAATCTTGCCTCAGTATTCGCATCCTTGGTATTAACCATAATTTTTAGCCAACCAAGTTAGCAGCAAATCATGCAAATAAGATCTACCACCGTGCACACTCCAAAATGGAGGCACCATAGTGGTAGTCTTAGTCACAAAAGCCATTTGAGGATTTCGTCACACTAAAAAATCACCTAGTTATTTTAGCTAAACAGATTTATCATTTTCCTAATAGAAGAATCTAGAAATAAATTGCACACATTATTTTTCTGTCAACAAGAACATGCCGCAGATAGTTCTTTTCTCAAGTTCAAAATCAGCAGCAAGGCTGCAACCATCATTATATAATCCAATAATACAGAAACAAGTGGATCAAAATATACTAAGATACTATATACTCTGAAGAACCTGCCCACAAGCCATAAGCAAGCCATCAAGTAAATAATCTAACACCACTTTGCAAGTACAATTTTGTTAAAGAGAGGATCATAGAAAACTAACAACATCCACACCCCTAGACAGCTCCAACAACACACTAGAAAGTATCCATACTAAACCACCAATTAACTAGCCATACAAATGCATCATTTTCTTAGCTAGAGTCCTAGGAATCAAATCATGATTATCTTTACTATAAGGTTGACAGGAAATTGAATAAGTTTCCAACTCATTAAGTTAACAACTTGCTGTCAAGTGTGAGAGTAGTGTTTTTAGGAATCTGACAGCTGGTTGCACATAAAGAAGGACTTACAGATCTTATTGCCTACAATAGCATGAGTTATGCTGTCAAGTTGGCAGTAAGAATATTGATAAGATCTGCTCTAGAATCTAACATAGGTTAATGCAATAGTACCTCAGATTGTTTCCCAAAACAATTGCTATACTTAGTTTGACAGGAAAATCAATAGGTTTAAATTCAAGCCTACCTCACATAACCTGTACCAAATAGGACAGGGTCACGTAGGAACACAATAGAACTATTGATTAACTAACAAAAGAAGTTTTGGGCTAGCAATGTTCCAAAACATAAAATAATCTAAGGCCACCAGCTCTAACAACCAACTCAACATCAATTAGAACAATTTCACACTAGTACTTGTAATAAAAAAAAACCTAGGTGAGTCTTTACTGAATCATGGTTACATCATAGGGCAAATCGTCTATCTGAGGATAGGGTATGAATTAATAGTAGACGAAGAAGGTCTAGAAGAAAGAAAGAGAATAACATAGGGGATAAGAGCACCTACCTGGAGCAAGTCATGCCTCGCCGAAGAGGAATCAGGCGGTGGAGTTGAGATAGACGGTGGTGACTGAAGAATACGACCGTGGTGAGGTGGCACGAGGAGCACCGAGGCACTCAACCCGCACCAAACCTCACCAGCAGCCATCCATCAACGAATAAGGTGGTAGTAAACGACCACCACACCACCTCCACATAATTCGGACATCACCAAGGCAATTGAACGCTAGTCCATATTAGGTTGGGGGAGCTCAATAGGGCGTCATACACAAATCGAATGGGATGGTAAGGTAGACCAATGTGTGGTGGAGCTTTGACGCCGGCGACGGCAACCACAACGGGTTGTGCTTGCCGAAATCGAGCGGCCACAGCGTCGGGCTATCACAACCTCGGAGCGAAGTAGATCGCGTGAGGGAGAAGAGGGGATCAAGTGGGTCGGGTTGACCGGCTTGGTCTAGCCCAGCCGTGGGCGAGACTGACTAGTGGGCCCTAGAATTTTTCTAAAAAGGAAATAAAAATAAAATGAAACAATAATATTATTTTTACCAAAATAACCCCTTTAATACTTTTAGCTCTAGAAAAATGTAGAAAAATCCTAAAATGCATATAATGTGTCAAAATGATCACAAAAATAATCTCTACTTAGTAAAAATAAACCCTTACTTATTTAAGTTAAATAAAATACAAATAAATATTAAAGACACCAAAATTCCAAATAAAAACAAAATAAGACAAATTCCAAAAAACGAATAAATATAATTTTTGTATATAAAAATAAATCTACTATTTTATAAAAACACTAATTCTAAAATTCCAATTCACTTTAAGATTTATAAACAAATAAGGTTTATAATTAACCTTATAGTCCTTTTATTTTATTAAAAATAAAAGAGAAATAATCTCCTTTCTCATTTATAAATAAAAATAAATCCATATAAGATTTAATTGACTACTTAGATTTATTAAAAATGTTGAATGTATTTTAATCACCTATAACTTCACATACATTCCTTTTAACTCCATTTTAGTCTTTAGAATTTATTAGATAGAATAATTGATACTCTTTCTTTAATAATTATAAAGAGGAAGTTTTAATACTTTAAAAACTACTTTTACCTTTATAAGTGGGGTACAACATGTAAAGAAAACTAAATTATACATTCTACTTAGATAAAGCCATAGTAATAATTATTATGTTCAACAAAAATCACGTTTCGATATTTATTTGTTTATAATACAAATTAAAATGTATTATACCAAATAAACTAGGGATTTCTATTTTCGTGCCCTTGGTTCGTTAGTTGTACTTAGTTTTCCTAGCCGCTTAACTTTTCCTCACTTTCCCCTCGCCATGTTAAGAAACCCTCGCGGGCGCGAGCAGGCGCTCGTACGGAGGGATGCCGTCAGGTCAAAGGCTTGATCGTTACATGCTGACTGGTGGGACCGTGTTGGGGCGGGTCAGGCGTTGAGCGTTACGTTACGAGGCCTCGACCGTTACATGCCAAACCGGTGGGGTCGTGTTGGGACGGTTCCTGCATAATGGTGAAGGATGGGGCCACGTTGGGATGGGTCTTGCATACGTGGTGAAGAGTGGGGCCGTATGGAGACACGTCGAACCGGCCATTCTCGCTCACCCAAAGCATTCGCTTCCCCCCGAGCCTGGAACATCTTCCACACCGCCGCTCTGCTGCCCCGCCATCGTGCCCTCCTACCTTATGTCGTCCTCGGACCTAGAGCCACCCCTCCCCCTAGCCATGGAGCTCACTCCACCTCCGGCTCTGCCCCCGCCCTTGCTAGATCTACCCCTTTCTTGGAACAGTATGCAATGTTGGCTGGTGCACCGTCCATCCCCGCCGAGCACGGAGAAGATTGGGTGGAATCGTTTCCCTTTTGTGGGTTGATTATTGGCAGTATCTGAACGTGAATCGCTGGTGCTCAACTAACTGCCTTGCTTTTCGAATAGGATTGATCCAGTGCTAGCGTAATTCGTGGTTGTGAACAATATCCCTCTAGATTTTACTTCCCACCGGTGGTTCCAACCTCCATAACTCTCAGAGATAGATAAAATCTCCCTAAAATCTATTGTAAATCCCCCTGGAGCAGTGGCGATTCAATTGGTTTGCAAGAGTGTTTATAATTATGAAACTCTCACGCGGTCTAGAACTATATTTGACACAACTCTCGTACGTCTAGCGATTCACTTTCAAATTAAAAAAATTATACAACTCTTAATGTACAAGAGTGTTTATAATTGACACTACTCTTGAACACTTTCAAATTAAAATAATATACAACTCTATGTACAAGAGTGTTTATAATTGACACAACTCTTGAACACTTTCAAATTGAAAAAATCATACAACTCTTAATGTAAAAGAGTGTTTATAATTGACACTACTCTTGAACACTTTCAAATTGAAAAAATCATACAACTCTTAATGTAAAAGAGTGTTTATAATTGACACTACTCTTGAACACTTTCAAATTAAAAAAATTCATACAACTCTTAATGTAAAAGAGTGGTTATAATTTACACTACTCTTGAACACTTTCAAATTAAAAAAATCATACAACTCTTAATGTAAAAGCGTGTTTATAATTGACACTACTCTTGAACACTTTCAAATTAAAAAGAATCATACAACTCTTAATGTAAAAGAGTGTTTATAATTGACACTACTCTTGAACACTTTCAAATTAAAAAGAATATACAACTCTTAATGTAAAAGAGTGTTTATAATTGACACTACTCTTGAACACTTTCAAATTAAAAAAATATACAACTCTTAATGTAAAAGAGTGTTTATAATTGACACTACTCTTGAACACTTTCAAATTAAAAAAATATACAACTCTTAATGTAAAAGAGTGTTTATAATTGACACTACTCTTGAACACTTTCAAATTGAAAAATTATACAACTCTTAATGTAAAAGAGTGTTTATAATTGACACTACGCTTGAAAACTTTCAAATTGAAAAATTATACAACTCTTAATGTAAAAAGAGTGTTTATAATTGACACTATTCTTGAACACTTTCGAATTGAAAAATTATACAACTCTTAATGTAAAGGAAAAGGGTATTTAGCATTTTTATAGTGTGAAATGTGATCCCTAAACTTGCGTATACGAAAATTATAAACCTTTGAACACTGTGAAATCGCACTTAATACGTGATAATGATGTAATGCATAAACTTGCATATGGCAAAAATTATACACCTTTGAACTCTTTGAAATCGCACTTAGGACATGGAGTGAAATATAATGCAATAATTATACACCTTTGAACACTTTCCCTTCAAATTATATTCAAAATCATTTGTTTATGGAGTTAAAGCATCGATGACAAACTCGTTATTTTGCATGGATAGAGGGTGCCCCTGACAGATACTGTAACATCCCAGTATTAGAGCTCAGAAATAAGATGAACCCAGATGTGTGCATTGCATTCATGCATAGAAAATCTGAATAATTTTCGTGCTTTTGAACAAAACTTGTCAAAGTGATTGAAGCTTCTCTTAACTTGATGGAATTGAAGTAGATCATCAAGTTGATTGCGATAAGTTTCAATATGACCTTTGCTAAAACCTTATTTGGGTAAACATGATTTGATCTAAGGCTAGATCTAATATAATAAAATGCTACTCATAACACATTGCTTAATTAATTAATTTTTGATCCTTAAGGAATTCTATCACCATACTCAACCCAACAATTTATAAGTGCTAAGTTAAGATTACAAACTAAAGTAATATAAATGTAATGACTAATACTGACCTATCTTATTCTTATCTATTCTTACTATGAGTACCATAGTAGTACTTAACTAAAACTCTTTAATGAGTTGGAGCTGGCAAGATACTAAGTCAAGACCATCCACTATATATCTTTCTTTCTATAGCAATCTTTATGGAACTTATCTTAATATATGTTGTTCATCAATGTTGGGTAATTCCCCATTGATTCACAAATTCTTTAACTATCACTTCTTGATCTACTATTTCTTGATCTTATCATAACATCTACTTAAATATTTTAAAGAGGGCATAGTCCATTAATAACCTTAATCCAATATGAGATACTAAGAAGATAATTTCAAGACAATGGAGAAGTAGGATTGATAAATCCTTGCTTAGGCAACTAAGAACTTAAGCAATAATTGATTAAAGTATTATAATGGTGATGCTTTATCCACCAATATTGAATGCTTATATTTAGTATAAGTAATAACGGTGGGTAGAACATGTTGGAACCTTAGTAGAGATAAGTTATCCAAGAGAAGTCATTACAAGCCACATAAATATAATTTAGGGTTGGGAGTAAAGTGAATATAGGATGATATTATTCAATTAAAGCTAGTATAGCATAGTGTTATAGAAGTGGTGTTATTCATCTTAAAGGATAGTGAACTTTAAAGAAAGGTAGTTGGATGCATAGAACTAATAGAGATATATTAGTGATGAATGATTAAGGAAGATTATAAGTAGAGTTTGAGGGAACTATTTGTTGGATGGAAGGCTATCAACAGTAGAATAGTTGATACAACCAAGCAAGGATATGAGGAAGATATGAAACATTTTAGTATCAAACTCATTGGATTCATCCATGAGTTTAGAAGGTTCATCAGTGAATAAGAATATTCTTATGAAGTAAAACTCATCATGTTCATCATGATGATAAATCAGAAAAGGTAGTTTATCTAGGAAAGGAATTCCTTAATAAGAAGTCTAGGATTATGAATTATGGAAGCTAGTACTTCTTGGTAAACAATCAACTTGAAATATTCAAACCAAGTATAATATCCATCTCATATTAAGAATTCCTTATCTTATATCTATATCACTTGATAGGAACCTTTCCCTATAGAAAATCACATAAGCACATCTCTGTTAATTTCAACCATTATAGAGAAATGTGCTTAGGAGTATCTTTATCCATTCCTTTCTATATAACTTTCAAGTACTAAAGGTGATGTCATCAAATATCCCAAACAAAAAACAATATACTTAGTTATTGAATCTTTAACAACATCCATAAAGGAGTCTAAGTATATTAAAAAAACCTAAACCCTAGGGTAAATAATCATAATCCAAAATCCTAAACCTCTTTGTTTATCATAATAGAATATATACATTGTCACTTTCCAAATGAATGGAAGTAGTAAGAATCATATGAATTACTTTCATATTTCATGCATCAAAAAATGATATAGGATCATTATACATATAAAAATTTATATTCAAACTCTAAGCCAACTAGAGTTAAGTCTTATAAACAAATAAGAATACATCATTCAAGAAATCCATAACTAAAAGAGGAGAGAAAAATAATAAGGAAAGTTTCTACAAATTATTAAAAAGAGGTTCATATTGAGTAAATAAAAGAAATACAAAAAGATTATATAATAAAAGTTCACAAATGATACTAAATATACTTTAGTATTATTGCAATTATCCAGCAAATAAATCCTACAAAGAAAAGTTCAAACTATAAATCAAATTCAAATCTGAAAAGGAAAACAGAAAATAGAAAAAAAGGTAAAACAAATAAAAACATTACCTGGCCATGGCCTAACATCTCTTTCCTTATCTGACGCCCATGTGCAGCCCAGCTCGTTTCCATCTGTGACTGACAAGTGGGACCAAAGAAGGACCGCGGGTTGAGCTGAAAGAATCGCCAGGGGGTTTTCTGCAAAAGTTATGTCTTCGTCATCCTCACGCACACAGGCAGCTCGATGGAGGAGCTCGCCGCCGCTCGATGTCGTCATCATTGGCCTTGCGCCAAGATGAACGCCGCCGTCGCCAGGAGAGGATAAGTAGGCCACCGCGCCGTCCTTGCTCGTCCTCATCCTCAATTTCCCCCTCTGCAGCTCTCTCTCTCCATTTCTTCTTCTGACCCGAGAACCCTAGCTCGGAGGTGAGCTGGAGTCGGCGATTCCGTGCTCGCCTCGGCCATGTAAGACCACGGTGGAGACCGCCGTGCTCTTCTCGTCCATTTTCCCCAACTCGCACTAGCGGAGAAGGCATGAATCAACCCAATCGAACCCTCGTTCCTGATCTTCGGTGACCAAATAGGGGCGGCGCCACCACCAATAGGTTCGCCTCGATATCCTCTGTCCAACGTACCTAGTCACAGCCCCGCGCACGCACCAGATCGATCGATTGATCCTCAACCAGTGAGGATCAACTCGAGTGATGTCATGCTCAGCTCAGGTTCAAACCACGTCAGCTAGTTTGACTGGTCTTTGTCTCGCGTGGCTGATGACATGGCCTTGGGCCCATGTGTTATCGACTCGGAGTAGAGAGAGGGTCAGTAGCAAAATACATTTCTTTAACCTGAGTGCTGAGGTGGACATAGGCCCACTGGTCAGTGACTCATGCTAGTCTCAGGTGCGGTGTAAAAAGTATTTCCTGTTTAAAAAAGAAATAAAATGTTATAAATTCAATTAATAATATTCTAGAAATCAAATAAATGCTTAAATCTTGTTTAATTAATAAATTTTGATTTATAATTCAGAAAGATGTGTATAATATATGAAAAATTGTAGAAAAATTAAATCTACAACTTAAAATTATTATAAAAAATTATTATGATTATTATTTAAATAAATATTATTTAATAAAGGTTTTATAAGTAATAAAACTTTGATAATTCATTTTTTAATAATGGTAAATGTTAATAATATAAATAAAATACCAAAAATCTTAGAAAAATAAAAATTATAATTTGAAACCATAATCATGTATTATTATTTCACTTAATTAAATATTCATTATTTATTAAGTAATTATAAAGTAATAAGAATTATAAAAATCATATGTTATTATTTATAAATCACAAAAATAAATGTTATATACCAAAATGATCACAAAAATAATATTTACATGTTAAAAATATAATATTCTACTTTTGAGTTAAATAAAAATTCAAATGTTTTAATAACTCAAATTTAAACTTATTTACTTCATTAATAATTCATATAAGGATAAATAAAATTTATTAATATTCCTAAAATGAGTAAATTAAGTATCATAAATAGTATTAATTTTAAATGTTAATAATATGAAGCCATAATGATTTAAAATATTATAAATGTTTTCATTTTAGAATTATCTTCAACCTTAAGTGAAGACTACATTCTAAAAGGATTCCTATTCATAATAAAAACGTTAAAGAACAACTTGTGAATAAATCAGATCTTTCCTATCTACTTTAACCACCAGATTACAAAAACTACCACCAAACTATGATAAATCCATAAGTAGTTAAGTAATATTATATTTTGGTTTATTAATTATAACCACTCATTTATAAAAGGTAAATGATACTACTCCATTATAAAATCAAGAAACCACTACACTAAGTAAAAGAATCACCAATATTAAGTAACCTAAAGGAAACATTCCAGATACACAAGATACAAATGTTATAAGTATCATACTTTCAAAACTATCTATATTTTAAAGTTAACTTTAGTCTCCAAGAATTTAAATATAATACTATAAACATTACTATATGTTTTATAGTTAACTTTGATCTGAACTAATTAAGTTATAAGCATCTCAAGCCAAAACTAATCAGGCAAACAAAAATAACATCAACCACCAATAACTAACCACAAAGATTGTTTAAACCTTAGAAAAGGAATTTATTCTTCAAAAGTTATTTGTTTTGCCACTTCAGACAATGTATGACAAATAATCAAAGTCACCTTACTTCATACTTCACTTGTATACCTAGGAGCAATAACACTTAAGTTATTTATAAATGACTATACTTATAAAGTCAAGTTTGAAGATAAACAATTAAAGTATAAACAATTTTGAAGCGCATTTTATAGGTGTATATTGCTACATAAATATGTGTTGGTCACACACACTCACAAGCCCTAATAAAAATCACAAGTGTGAAACTTATCTAAAAGGACAACACATTCTAAAGTAACCATTTCCAGAATCCAAACCCTAGGACAACGTTATCCCCGGGATTTGTGTTTAGAACGTGCATGACATTACTTATGCATAAAAGCATATTGCTTCTTTAAACATTAGTCCTTATCAAACCAGTGATGCTGATTTCAGATTTTAGATCTTATACTGACTCGAAGACCGTGAGTGCATAATCTTGCAATCACAAAAGGCAAGTTCACACTTGCTCATGTCCTTTGTTTATTTTCTGTAAAGTATTTTAAAAATCCAGTGTTGTTATCACCTGCATTTGAAAAAGGTCTAAAAAACACTATTTTCGATAATAATGTGAACTATTGGTTACTGATCCAGGCTGATCAGCTAATCTATATAATCTGACAGTTGGAATACCACTATTTAGAACTATATCACCTAGGACTTAACAACCAATGTCGCCAGTGATTCTTGCACCGTATATTACGCGTTAGCCATGAGATTTGGAATGGTACATAGAAGTCAGCTGTATCTTCTTCCTCTCGCATGAAGCCGGATGTGCAGGTCATGGCTGTTATCCTCGTAGCGTGCATATTAATTGGTAATTCGTAGAGGATATGCAGCATATGGGTGGGAACCCTCATCGTCCCACGATAGTTCTGGCATCTAACGGTTTGTATAAACCATTCCCGTAATCCAATATGTGGGCATGGTGTACACCATGGAGGCATGCGAGGTCGCGAAGGGGGCAGTGATTGGCTTGGATCATCTTCTGGGCCCCACATCATGGAATTGTGGACGGGAATAAGCTGCCCGGTTGTGCAACAAAGAGTTGATCTCTCATGGGTAAAGTAACGCACCTCTGCAGAGTGTAAGAACTGTAACTTGTTGCTCCCTGTTCCGGGAAGGAGTTGCGAACGTGGTGGGAAAGGAACTCCATGAAAGTTCTGGTAAACCCGTTAAGGCTGACAGACATAGCTTTTCAGAATAAAAGCAACCTTTGAAGAAATGTTTATGAAAACTTGCATTGCCTACAACCTACGGTCTGTGGCTGTAGTTATAGTGCATCAAACACTCCTTTTCTAGTGAATTTGTTGAGTACGCTCGTACTCAAAGTATATTCTTAACCCTTGCTAGATTCTGAAGCCGGAATAGACAACAACCACATCAAGTTATGCTCCAGGACTTATCATGCAAAGCTAAAGATCTTCAATGAAGTCAAGGAAGTCAACATATACATCAACTCAAGTGAATACGAAGTTACTGATTAGATAGGAATATAATCTCTAGCCAAAGAACCTAATTCTGTAGTGCATTGCAATAGCAGCAATGCCAATCCCTTAGTTAAAATACTACTTTTAATAGTATAATAGTTATTGCGTTATTTATCTTTGATTCTTCTCTGTAAGAAGTTCTTTCTCTCTCTTTAACCTAGAGTGTTCTCTGGATCTTGTGTTAAGAGGGAGTTGTAACCTTTAGCCATGTATTGGACCCACTGTGTTTCTATTGTGCCATTCTGAGGGATGTAATACTAGTGAACAGTGTTTCATTGGTGTTATGTCAACGACTATAGTATACTACACCATGCAGTGGTATGCTGGGTCCCACAAATACAAAGGTTATCTTGCCTGCTAGATCACAGAGGATCAATCAGAGGATCAATGGTTGGTGGTTACGATCCGCGTGACAATTGTCTTGACCAATCAGAGCGTAGCAGCCAAGATGAGCACATGTGTGAGAGTTTCTCACTAAGAGGGAGGGGAAAACTGAGTAGAACTTAAAAGCCAAGGGAAAACTGACAAGGGGGTTCAAATATAAAACAAAAAGAGATTTAAAAATGGAAAATGCTTCTTTTATACAATAAAATACATATTGACATACATCAAACTATTTGCAATTCAAATATACATCAGTTTGTCAATTATTGCCTCATTCAGACAAATTATGTTTTGGGGAGGGATGTTTTGGGGAGAGGCTTAAGTAGAAAGCCATGAACCTTCATAGATAGTAAGTGATTTGAGAAGTGGTGATTTAGGTTAAAACTTGATTTATATACATTTCTTATGGTGGCAGGTCACATAATAAGACTCCCTAGGTAGATGCCACTATGTTTTGATCTTTTTGAATTTGTTGCGCATAAAATGACTGAATTAGCTAGCTAAAACCCATTCGTTGACTCTCTGTTGATGCGGTGACCCAGCATACCACTACATGTGTAGTACACTATAGTCGTTGACAGGATATCCAAAGGACACCGTTCCATAAATATCACATCCCTCGGAATGGTACAATAGAAACATTGAGGGTCCAAATTACAAACATACACACCTTATTATTATTACAATACCATAAGTTCAAGACTTCAAAATATTCAATTACAAACCAAATATAAAGTATTTCAGCGGAAGATTCAAAGTGACAACTTAAACTCCAAATCGAGCTCAACAACTTATTTATATATATTGTTCATGTTGCTCGGCTCAATTGGCTCCTAGAACTATGGTAATTATTCTGACTCCTGCTGCTCTCCTCCGTAGATGACATCATAGTCCACCCCTTCCACGGCACCGTACATATTGGGTTCTTCATAGAAGACCTCCTCATGACTTTCAGCTGCATACATTGGAGTATCTTCAGAATCCTCAGAGTCTAAGCAGGGGATCAAAGGAAAAGGTGAGTAACAGCGTTACCCAGCAAGTTCATTATATGCAAGGTGGGAGGTTTGATGCTCTATAAGCCCTTGGCACTATGCAGTTTTCGTAAACCTTTCTTCAATGATTGATTTTATTGTGAAATCCTATGACCATCAGTCTTCACGGGTTTACCAGAACTTTCATGGAGTTCCTTTCCCGCCGCGTTCGCAGCTCCTTCCCGAAACAGGGAGTAACAAGTTACAATTCTTACACTCTGCAGAGGTGCGTTACTTTACCCATGAGAGATCAACTCCTTGTTGCACAACCGGGCATACTTTTCCATCCACAATTCTATGATGTGGGGCCCAGTAGTTGGTCCAAGCCAATTAATGCCCTCTCCGTGACCCCATATGTCTACACGATCCTTCGGGGCTGGCTCACCTCCGTTAAGCCCCCTTTCGGGCAGGCTAAAACCCTGATGAGTTCCCAAAGACTCTATGAACGGGTGATGCCCTGGCAAGTACCATATCAAATGGACTATACCACTAAAAATCACTCATAGATAATCTAGACACCAAAAGTGTGGGGCATAAGGGTGCCCACCCATGTGTTGGATCCACACAAGGAATCACAACGTCACGTTAAGGTCGTCTTGCCTCCATACGAGAGGAAAAGGATACAGCTGACTTCTCCGTCCCATTCCAAATCTCATAGCTAACGCGTTATATACGGCGCTAGAATCATTGATGTCATGGGTTGTTAAGTTCCTAGTTGATTATCATTGTTGCAAATAGAAACTTAAGTTCTATTGCTCCTTTCCATTATCACTTAGGATGATATCAACAATTTATTTATTTTAGAAAATAATATTTTTTCCTTAAAACATAGATGATAACACACAATTTGCAAATACTTTGATAAAGACTCTTCAAAGGACATGAGCAAGTGATGAACTTGCCTTGTGATTGCAAGGTAGTGAAGTCAGATGTTTGCAGTGGACCTTGAGCTTCAATGTCTACAAAACATCATTATTGCCCAGTAAGGACAATATTTAAAGAGGTAAAATGAATATGCATAATAATGTAATGCTTCATTAACATTTTTTTCTTTGTGTGTTTTACCCATTATTTAGTTTTCAAGAATTCCTTTAAGTAATAAAGGCTTCATTTTGAATTAATCTTTAATATTTATTGAATATTATATTTTCCATTATAGAGGATAATGATTATTTTAGAATTTAAAATTTAATATTAATTCCTATATTTATTCATTTCATAAATCTTTTAAGAATTAACATTTAAATAAAAGAATTTCTTTTTATGACCCAAAACATTTATTTAGTATTTTTCTAAAATACTATGATAATAAACTTTTGATTTAATAGACCCCCAAAGGAACGAAAATAAGAAGATAGATTAGATCGATGGCTCGGATCAATCAATACCTGTTCGCGCGTAGGGACATGATCGGGATTAAAAAAGTTAGACCGCGTACGTACTGCCTGTCAAAGCCAGTATAGGCCTGAAACACGTCAGTACGCGGGTATTATATGCATCCGACATGAAAACATAAGTGTCTAACTCGGATACGACACTTGCAGGTGCCCACTGATGTGGAAACACCGCGTACGTGGTTTATGGCGAGGTCTTATAGGCCTGTGGGCGGGCTACCCTCGTGCACCCTCCTCTAGTACGAACGGGGGAAATCCTATCCTTTTGGACGGTTATAACTTTTTAGAATGAGGGTCTATGGAATCACAGCTCATGATAATAATATGTAATAAAAGTGATTTTTATTTATTTTTATCTTCTTTATTTAATTTTATAAAATTCCATAAGGAATAGATATATTATAAAATTCTTGACCAAAATCATATACATAAATATGTATTTCTTAATTTAATTAAATAGGTTGGATTATTATGAATCCAAAAATATATTATTTGTAATTTTTAATCTTCTATTTTATTTTTAGAATTTTATTTATCTCTAGGGGTATTTTGGTCTTTTATTAATTATTAAAACTTATTTTAAGTTTTGGGCTGGTTCTATTGGGCTTATTGGGCCAACTTGGCCCAAGTGACCTTGACCAAAAAGACACCCCGAAGGGTTCTGGCCCTATTGGCCCACTCCCTCGGTCTCTCTCTATCGTCCGCATCTCCTCTCCTCCTCGACCCCGTGGGGTGCTGGCGCCGCCGCCATGCGATGCTCGCCGCCGTGGCTCTCCCTGGCCTATGTCGTGGTGCAGGGCTTGGTTGTTGACTATGCTTGTCCATCTCCTCCGCTTCGATTTGGCTTTAGAGCCCTCTAGTGGCCAGGCTAGCCCCGTTCCTAAACCCTAGGGTTTGGGAATGGTGCTTCTCCTACCGCTGCTGATCCTCCCGTGGTGGTGTGCGGTGCTTGTGGGCTGCTGTGGTCGCCGCCATGGATGGTGAGGGTTGCAGTGCCCTCTGGGTGCTCCTCGTGCCGCCGCGAGCTCGTCAGCCCTTCTGCTTCCTCTTCAATTCGACAGCGAGGACCTCTGGTGAGTTGTGCCTCTGCGAACTCTAGTGCATCTAGCTACCTCGAGTCCCTATGTGTGTATCTAGTGGTCAATCTATATTCTGTGTTTGCACTGGTACTAGGGTTCATCCTTGGTGCTTGTAAGATGATGCTATGGTCTGGTAATGATGCTTAGTGAGAATTTGTGTTCTCTGCACTTCAGTGCTTGCTGTCATCGTTGACTATATGATGTTGTTGTTGGTCTGAGGCTAAGGTTGGATCTCATGCTAGTGGTTCCTAGCTTTGTCTCTGATTGATAATATGGTGGCTTAGTGTGCTCATCTGTTGTCAGTATATTGATACTGGCAGTAATTCTGTTAGTGATGATTCACTGCATTTGTGTTTGTTGGCTTGCCTATTTATCCATAGTCTGAATTTTATTCATTAGAGTATGATGATTCTTTGAAAATGAATGGATATATATTGTATGATCTCTGAGTATGGTCTCAGGTAAATGATAGATATTGTTTTGCTAGTGGATTTATTAAAACTAGACTATCTGGTTGGCTTAGCTATAAGATCCTTGCTTGTGAAACCATCTTAGAATGGTACACCAGTTGATCTTGTTGCTAGCTTCACTTATGGTCATTAGTCAAAACTTGATGGATGCTTAATAATAAGTTGGAAAGCTTACTAATTATTCATGTCTATGATGCTGGTCTGAGGCTCTAGGAACTAGGTTCCTATGTTGCTATCATTTTTAAGATTTGCTAAGGCATCATAGTTGCTTACTAGGTCTTGGATCCTAGTTGGTTAAGTTAATGGATTTGTTTGTAGCTTATAAGATCTAAGGTGCTACTCCTTCTGGGAGATGTGCCCAGATCTTGTAAGAACAAATGATAGAATATATAAGTTGCCTTTGGTATCACCAATTCTGTGAGGCTGGTCTAAGAATTTGGTGTTGTTGATAGAGTTTGATTTTGATCTTTATATTTAAAACCTCTAGGATAGATTCACCCCACTAGGGTGATCATTGAGAGGTTGTTTCATGAAACAACACATGTTTCTGTTTGGATAAGATGAATGGATCATGTGGTTGTTTATGACACACCACAAAAACTGATGATTGTTGTGGTTGTTGTGATGTTGGGGTTGCTGGCTTGATCCTATCCTTCACCTCCTGATGTTGTTCTTGCTTCCCCTGGTTCCTGTGCTTGGCCTTGATTTAGCCTGCTCCTCCTATCTCCTGTGTCTTGGCCTTGTTGTCCACCTATATCTTCCCCCTCCTTATGTCACCATCTGGTGATGTTTGGGTTGATCTAGTGTGGAGTTCTGTTTGATGGTTTGCTGGGCTATGGCCGAGCTGTTGGTTCTAATGTGGTGTGAGCAATGGATTGATGCATTAGTGCTTTCCCACGGCCGTGCTTGTTCCTTTTACTTGTGGAGGCAGATGTGGTTGTGTCGACAGCACACCCATGCATTTTGGTGTGTGAGCTGCTTGTGTGTCTGCTGTACAATTGTGGATATGCTCAATGAGGTGTTCTACCTTTTTATCTGGTTGCTATTAACCTGTCTGGTGAAACTTGCCCCTTTACTGGTTGTGATTATTTGACTCATGGCTTATTTGTTATGAAAGATTTGATTCTTTCATATTGGTGAAACTTGCCCCTGATGGATTTACTCAATGATGTAAAATTGAGCAGTGCAACTCACTGCTCTCTACTAAGAGTAAAAATTAACAACTTAACTTTTATTTTTCCTTTTTGTTTGTTCTTTGTTTTGCAGGTACAAGATTTGAAGATTCAAGATTAGTATAGGTTTTCTTTTTAGACAAATGTAATTGTTTGTAATGTTTATTTCATTCTTTTCTAAAGAATTTTGTAATAGTTCTTAATATTGTAACATCTTATCATTTAGAAACCAACAAAGGGTAGATTTAGGAATCTGTGATATTGCACGCATTAATCTGTAAAAATATGGGTAAATTTTTCGCCAAATAAAAACCTAAAGTAATCAAAGTTTCTTTCATGCTTTGAGATTAGGTATAGTCTTGGAGGATGATTGTTATAGACTTTGATATGATCTTTGTGGATGAGTGTGTTTTGGGAAATGAAATTTGAATTTAAACTTGAGTGTTGGATTTATAATGTAGAAGGATTTAGAATTAGGTTTGAGTGATTTGATTAATCAAGAGTTAACAATTAATAACTCAACCTTTAAATAAAATAAATTAATCAATAAAATGAATATTTATTCCATAATTTTTATTCAATAAATAATTTACAAAATGTAACTTATGGAAATGATCAAGAATCTTTACAATAGTAATGAAATAAAAGAAGAATCTTTATATATTTAGTAATAGTACAATCTTTATTACAAAATAATAAAATAAAAATTACAAAAGAATAACACAAGCATATCCTGCATCTTTATTACAATCTTTAGTAATAGTAACTTTCATATCGAGAGCATATCCACAAGGTGTGCAGCAGGCACACAAGCATCACACACACCAAACTGCATGGTGTGTCTTGTCAGCACAACATCAACAGCTCCAACACACATAACTAATCAGCACAGCCGTGGGAATCATCTCCAACCCCATTCCCTGTTGCATACACATCAAGCATAACAGCCAAACCAAGCCAAACCAGATCACACCAACCAAACCTTGATCATCTCACCAAGATGGTGACATAAGGAGGGGGGTAGATCAGGTGGATAGCAAGAACAAGATCAAGCCACCAGGACCAGGAGGTGGAGAGCTAGATCAAGGACAAGTCCAGGAGCTGGAAGTATCAGGAGGAGCACCAGATCAAGCTAGCCAAAAGATCAACAATTTGCTACCCCAACAATAACCAAGTGTGGTGAGTAGAAAAGACCATCACATGATTTATCTGTCTAAGTTAGACAAGCATCCATGAGTTGTCTCATACTCAAATTCTCAGAAAAGCACCCAAGTGGGGTGATTCCATCATTTAAGTTTTAAACACTAAAAGCAATCAGAAAACTATAAAGATCCAATAGGATCTCAGGACAACATCATTGATCCTAGATATCAAGCTATATTTAAATTCCAGGAATGAATATAGCCAAGATCTGAACTTCTAGGAACACCTCTTAAATAGGAGTAGCACCTTAGAATTTCATCCTATGGATCCATATAATTTATCAAGCCTACAAATCATTTTCCAACTTTGACTCAAGAATCAGTAGCTGGTATCACTACCAGAACGAATCCATGAGGAACAACAAGATAAGGGTCTAGTCCCTAAACCTCAGACCAACATCATAGGTTTCAGGGATTCAAGGAAAGAAGTTTCCATTTATTTCTGATGCAATTCTAATTTTAAGCTTGAACAAAACCAAGCCAAGTAATTGAACCTAATCTTGTGTGCCATACTGGGATGGTGTCACAAGAACAACTTCTAAACTAAGCAGGTTAAGCATTCAACTTTTACAGATACACTCACAGCCAAATATAAATCATTTTCCTGATACTAATCACAGGAATAATTTCTAAGAATATCCATATATATATATCATCACTGTAAGAGACCATTAGATCTCAAGCTATATATGCATTCATAAGCCAACAACTACAGATACAATGACTTCATCACTCAATAATTACTGTCAGTAACTAAGTAATGATAGTGGTGAGTTCTCAAACCACTAGAATCTCCAAGTAATGATTCCAGAGCAACCTTATCATCTGAACCATATCAAATTAACCAATGGAATCATCTGGTAAACCACTAGCATCACCACAGCTAATCATAAGTAGCAATCTACAACAAACCACCACTCATCATGCTTAGGGATCATCAATACATGATCCAACTAGTCAAATATCTAATCCATAGAGGGATATGAACCCTAAGCAGAACAAACAATGCTAATCAGTACATGACACTAGCCAGGAGTGGTCACTACCAACACATAGCATAGGATGGCCTAGCACAGAGGACACGATGGGAAGAAGAACAACTTACCGAAGTATATTGCTATGGACGAGAAGAAGAAGTAGAGGTCGACGACGAGCACGGCGGCACGGGGAGCTCCCCAAGGGGGCGCTGCGACCCACACCATGCTGAGGCGGCGACCATAGCCATGCGTGGAGGCGAGGAGCACCACCACAACACACGGCAGTAGCGGCAGCGACAGCACCAGCGCCACCCCAAACCCTAGGGTTCGGTACGGAGCCGGTCTGGCCACAGGAAGGTTCCAGGTCCAAATCGAATTGGACAGGAAGGTAGAGCATGGTCGACAACCTTGCACTGCACCACGGCAGTGACCAGGGAGGACCACGGCGGCGAGCAGTGCATGGCGGCGACGCCGTCGACCACGGGGTCGAAGGGGAGAAGAGAGATGAGAACGAGAGAGTGACAGAGAGAGTGTGGGCTGGGTTGGGCCAGGACCCCTTCGGGGTGTCATTTTGGTTCTGCCCTATTGGGCCTCAAGGGCCCAATAAACCAACGCAGGCAGCCCATTTACCCAAAGGTAGATTTTAATAAATAGAAAAGACCAAAATGCCCCTGAACTTAAATAAAATCTAGAAAATAAAATAAAAATCCAAAAATTATAAATAAAATATTTTTGGATTCACAATAATACAAACTATCCAAATAAATTAAGAAATAAAATTTTAGGCATATAATTTTTATTAAGAATTTTTAAATATATACATTCCTTATAGAATTTTATAAAATTATTGAAATATGATAAAAATAAATAAAAATCACTTTCATTATATAATAATATTGTAGTATTTTAGAAAATACTAAACAAATATTTAATATCAATTTTTGGTATTTAAATCATAATTATTTAAAGGAATTATTAAATAAATAAAATTCAAATAAAAGGAAATAAAATAAAAGAATACAATACTCAATAAATATTTAAAAATTAATATTTATAAATCCTTTATTATTAAAAAGAATTTTTATAATGGGGGAGAATACACATAAAGCTAAATCATGCATTACATTACTATGCATAATCATTTTGCTTCTTTAAATATTTTCCTTACCGGAAAATAATGATGTTTTTGTAGACATAGAAGCTCAAGGTCCAGTGCAAGCATCAGACTTCACTACCTTGCAATCACAAGGCAAGTTCATCACTTGCTCATGTCCTTTGAACAGTCTTTATCAAGTACTAGGGAACGTGGCGCGGCGTCACGCCGCGTCTGTGAGGGATAATGTTGTGAAATAATCGATTAAAATTATTGCTCAAGAGTACGTCCTATGTAGTGTATTATTGTTGTCCGAAGTTGCAGCAGAAGAAAACATTAGTACTATTTGCAAATAAAAAAGGCGAAAGATGGTACAATTAGTATGGAAGAATGAAAAGTATAACAAAATTGAATCAATGCTTGTTAATTATAGCTAGAAAATTATTCACCCTTGAAAAAGTACTGAAAAGTAACCATAATGTATGGAAATTACAGGTGGAAAAGTGCAAGGAAAAAATTACTGCTAAAGAATATTAAATAACCTAAAAAGAGACACCTTCGCTAAAGAATATTAAATAACCCTAAAGGAAATATTGTTGGCCAACTAAGGTTATACAATTATACATCGGGGAGAAGTCATCATGGGTTAACTACCAAAGTTATCTGGGAAAAGTACCTTCGAATAATAAAAAATTGAACCAAAAAATATTATTGTACACATAGAATAACTGCTGCAACAAAAATGACGCCGAGAAGTTGTGTCCGAAATTAAGCATAAAAATTATGACCGGAAAAGGTGTGCTAGAAAATTTAAGCCGAATAGTTAGGAAAGATGAACGTAAAAAAATCGGTTAGGATAAGAAAATTTTTAGCCAAAATGTTATGTTGTGTCTATATGATGTGACACACAAATGAACTAAATTAGATGATAAATAGTACACGCGCGGACGCGGACCATCGGATCGAATGACCAAAAAAGATGGGCCACAAAATTTAAGCCAAATAGTTATAAAAGATGAATATAAAATAATATCGATTAGGGAAAAAAATTAACCGAAAAATTA
Organism: Avena sativa; assembly: GCA_916181665.1. Lineage (NCBI taxonomy): Eukaryota > Viridiplantae > Streptophyta > Magnoliopsida > Poales > Poaceae > Avena > Avena sativa. Next base: position 439,391,169 of record OV702293.1, on the reverse strand, counting down.
TGTTGCATCTATTTAACATGGCACGCGAAGAGAAACAAAAAATGCAAAAGCTGATCATGCGTGAGAGCAAGGAGAAGCCCCCCCTCCATTCCTTCAGGGCTTAATAGATTGCTGCTCCCAGTAAAAGAAAAAAAGGAAATCAGGCAGTCAACGTGGCATCCTATAATTGGTAGAAATTAGGCACCATCTACAGTGCCTAACCATGCAGACGTGGGTAGCTGCGAGAGATTGAAATTCTCCCGCCTTAATATATAGTGTCATTTATAAAAAGAAAATATTATTTTCCCAAAATAAATAAATCTTAGATATCATCCTAAGTGATGATATGCTAGGGCAATAGAACTTAGGTTTCTATTTGCAATAATGATGAACCATTAGGGATTAATAACCCATGACATCAGTGATTCTAGCGCCGTACATTACATGTTAGCCATGAGATTTGGAGTGGGACAGACAAGTCAGTTGTATCCTTTTCCTCTTGTATGGAGGCAAGATGACCTTAACGTGACGTTGTGATTCCTTGTGCGAATCCAACATATGGGTGGTCACCTTTATGCCCCACACTTTTGGTGTCTATATTATCTATGAATGGTGTTTAGGGATATAGTCCATTCAAATGGTACTCGTCCGGGCATCACCAGGTCATAGAGTCTTCAGGAACTCATCAGGGTTTTAGCCTGCCCGAAAGGGGGCTTAACGGAGGTGAGCTGGCCCCGAAGGATCGTGCAGACATATGAGGTCACGGAGAGGGCAGTGATTGGCTTGGACCAACTACTGGGCCCCACATCATGGAATTGTGGACGGGAAAGTACGCCCGGTTGTGCAACAAGGAGTTGATCTCTCGTGGATAAAGTAACGCACCTATGTAGAGTGTAAGAACTGTAACTTGTTACTCCCTGTTTCGGGAAGGAGCTACGAACGCGGCAGGAAAGGAACTCCATGAAAGTTCTGGTTAACCTGTGAAGGCTGATGGTCAGATATTTTCATAATAAAATCAATCTTTGAAGAAAGATTTACGAAAATTACATAGTGCCAAGGACTGCTAGTATGAGGTGGTAGATAGAGCATCAAAATTCCTACCTTGCATATAACGAACTTGCTAGGTAACGCTGTTACTCATCCTTTCCTTTGAACCCTTGCTTAGACTCTGAGAGTCTCGAAGATACTCCAATGTATGCAACTGAGAGCCTAGAGGAGGTCTTCTATGAAGAGCCCAACCGTAGAAGGGGAGGACTACGACATCGTCTACGGAGGAGAGTTCCAAGAGTCCGAATAATTACTATAGTTCTAATAGCCACTTGAGCCGAGCAACATGAACAATATATAGCAATAAGTTGTTGAGCTCAATTTGGAGTTTAAGTTTTAAATTTGAAACTTCCGCTCAAACACTTATATTTTGGTCTGTAAGTTGAATCTTTTGTAAGTCTTGAACTTTCGGTATTGTAATAATAATAATGTGTGTATGTTTGTAATATGGACCCGCAATGTTTCTGTTGTACCACTCTGAGGGATGTGATATTTACGGAACAATGTTCTATGGATGTCATGTCAACGACTATAGTGTACTACACATGCAGTGGTTTGTTGGGTCACCGCTGTTGGTATCAGAGCAAATTGCTTTGACCTTAGGTTGGAAACCTAGTAAAGGGTATTACATGTAGGAGTATGTAGCAACGATAAAGAATTCTCTAAAAGAAATATAATGGGTATTCAAATGAGAATATTCTGTTATATGTTTTAGTGCAATAATTATTTGTTATGATGCAATATGTTATTGGTTACTAATAAAATATTTTTCTTATATACAGAGTTATGGCACCAAAGTTTCCAAAACAGACTTTGGTAAGGAAAGAGGAGACTCTTGATGATTACCAAGGATCATTTACAGACCAACTTCGTCAACTTTTAAAGATTTTTAGTTGTCCAACTAGAATTCCAGAGAACACCATAACCTATTATGATGGCCGGATGTTATCCAAGTATCGTGTGAGTATTCAACTCCTAGAGGAGCTTAGATTATATCACGATCTACCTATAGGTTATGGTAGGAGTCACTTAGGAGCATATCATGTTGCCGTTGTGGAGGTGATAGCTAATATCCGGGAGCATAAAGCCAAGGAGTTGGAAGGTAGCACATTTTCTGTGATACCCCATGATTCTATAGACTCGGAGCCTGTACCGGATCATCTTACTTTGGTTAAGAAGCATCCTAAGTTAGCTTCCAAGTTTATGGATAGGTAGACTCCACCTTTGTCATATATTCCATATATCACATTAGATAGATATCATATTCATGGAATACGATTCACTTTCAAGATGCCTTGATGGTGAAATGGTAGACACGCGAGACTCAAAATCTCGTGCTCACTTGTTGCGTCTTTTTATAAGACAAATCAAGTGATTTTTGAAGATAAGAATGACATGTTAGAGGATATAACTGATCCGGAAAGGAGGAAGCAGTTAGCATTCCAGTTGGAGAAGGAAAAGTAGTAGTGCAACACCTATCTTTAAGGATATACCTATAGATCTTGAATCTTTTACACCATATCCTTATTCACCAAGGCTTGAACCTATATATGATTCTACTATGGATACGAGGTATGCAGTGCTTAATAATCCCCCAAGTCAACTCTTCTTGGTGATTTGTAAAAGTTGATGCCGTCTTTTGACCTTCAATATTCTATTCTATAATAAATAAAGAATCCAATCGATCAGATAAGTAGGACGATCTAGCTTCCCTTTCTGGCTATCCCGGGTCAAAACCGCAATGGGCATTAAGCTGACCCAGGGAGAACTGGATGATTGCTATGGGAACTCTTTTTAGGTATCTAACGTGTTTTTTCACTCTTCCTTCAATTATGCTTGATCCATCCTTCCCGTCAGAGAAATCATTCATTCTGATTTCCAAGGATTGACTATCTCAATTTAGCTACACACAGGGTTTAGAGGATGGTTCTGATTCAGAACTTCCTATTGAGAATTCTGATGGTTGGAGAAGGGGATCATATGAAGGATCCCATGAACACCAGATATCCATATATGGTTCTAACAGAAATGTTGGACAATCTAGCTGGAGGGGTGCAAGAATCAACCCTAGTAACAGTAGTAGAAATGCCATGTCCATAGATAATCAGGATGAATAAGAAGATCCCGAGGAGAGAGTGTTTGAATCATCAACATCTTATCAAAACCCAGGGAATATACATTATCCGGTGTTTAACTATCTTGCCCAAAGGAGCACCTGGGGATCAGCAGGATCTGCGTATTCTGTTGACAACTCAGGGAATGAAGCTCAGGAGATGCAAGTGGGAGATAATGTTGAAAATGTTTCTGAAGACTTTTTAGCTGAGCTGGAGGGAGTCAATGCGCTCAGATTGAGTAATGACTCAAGTCCTGACACTTCAGATATTGAGTATGTTCCTTCTGGAAGGCCATTTGTTCCACAAATTGTGCGACGAACGTCACATCATCACGGTTGGACATCATGCATGTATGATGAGCGTAGTTACTACTAGAAGTAGGCAAATTTAGAGGTATAGAGTACTGTGTATTGTAATCCGAGAAATAAGATAGTGTTGTAATTATACCTATATGGTATATGTTGTAATGACTTTGTATTATTAAGATATTGTAATGTATAATATGTGAAATGCATATTTGGATTTTATTTGGATTTTCATTGTGTGACTAGTTATGTGCGTAAAGTCAAGCTCAGAACATATGTGCATGATGTAATTATGAGTATTCGCTTTATGTTGCAGGACTAGGGGGTCATGGATACGGGTGTAGAGACCGAATCTGAGCAGCAACGGATGGAACGTGAGGCCAAGGAGAAGGCCGATGTAGATGCAGCAAATCAGGGAATGTTACCACCACCACCAATGAGACCGTTAATGGAGTAGAACTTTATGAAGTGTATGCAAATGATGCAAGAGACCCAGAACAAGTTCATGGAGGAGTTGCTGGGACGAGCAAATCAGAGAGCACCTGAAGGTGGAGGAGTGAGTCTTTCTGACTTCCAGAATGCAAGGCCGTTACCTTCTGCATCAGCCCCTGAACCAATGGATGCAGAAGATTGGCTAGCAGATATAGAAAGAAAGTTGAAAACTTTAGGTTGCAATGATGAGGAGAAATTGAGGTATGCAACTCATCTTCTGACTGGACATGCAGCATCATGGTGGGAGAATCAGTTAGCCATGCAACATCCAGGAAGGGAGTACACTTGGGAAGAGTTCAAGCAGAGATTCCGTGAATATCATGTTCCGAAAAGTGTTATGGAGTTGAAGCGGAGAGAATTTGAGGAGCTTCAGTAGGGATATACTAGTGTCATGAAGTATATCCGTGAGTTTAGTCAACTGTCTCAATATGCGGAGGAAGAAGTTAATACGGAGGAAAATAGGTAGAAGTGTTTCCTTCATGGATTAAATCCCTTTGTGAGGATGCAGTTGCGTTTGGATAATAAGCAAACTTATCAGCAGTTGCTGGATGCAGCTATTACTTTTGAGGATGACTACAAGAATGTCCAAGAGGATAGAAGGAAGAGAGCTAAGAAGGAAACCAAGAGGATACAAGCAAGTAAGCCCAAGCCTAAACTGGAATTCAAACCCAGGAATAGACCTTATAACATCAATAATTCCAATCAGAGTGCAAATCCAAACGCAAAGAATATTATATGCCACAATTTCAAACTTCCAGGGCATATAAGCAGGGATTGCCCGAAACCAGTAATTGTGTGCCATGCTTTTGGTCAGAGAGGTCACATAAAGCCAAATTGTCCAAGCAAACCACAAGGAGGTTGGCCGGTTAGAGATGGAAGGCAAGCCAGTGGAGGAAATGGACAGCCCAATAAAGGAGGGAATAATGTCAAGAACAACAATGGCAAGAGGAACAGACCTACCGGGAAGTTGAATTGTGCAACCCTAGAAGAGGTGGATAACTCGAAGCATGTAGTGATAGGTACGCTCAATATCCTTACCAATCCCAGCAAAGTTCTATTTGATACTGGTGCAACTACTTCATTCATTTCTGAAGAACTCTCTGATAAGTTCGGGATTAGAAGGGCAACGTTAGAAAAATATATGACCGTAGTTACGGCAGGGGGAAATGTGACTGTACGCCACATTAATCAAGATCAGGTTATCTCGATCTGTGGTTGTACATACTTTGCAGACCTTTATGTGATTACTTTGAAGGGAATTGCAGCAGTGTTGGGGATGGACTGGATGATGGAACATGGGTCTCAAATAAATTGTGAGGAGAAAACTGTCTCAATCAAAACTCCAAGTGGAGCAAGGATAGTTTACCAAGCAGATAAGCATAGTCATATCATGGTGGATCTACAGTTGAACTCGGTGAAAGAGGTCAAATTGGAAGATATTCCTATAGTAAATGAGTTTCAAGATGTTTTTCCAGTAGAGCTACCCAGAATGCCACTAGATCAGGAGATAGAAGTCACTATTGATCTAATTCCCGGTACAGCACCAATAGCTCAAGCACCATATAAGATGGGACCAAAATAATTAAAAGAACTCAAAGAGCAAATTGATGAGTTAGCCAGAAAAGGGTTTATCCAGGAAAGTGTATCCCCATGGGGAACACCAGTAATCTTTGTGGAAAAAAGGGATGGTGGAAGAAGGATGTGTGGAGATTATAGAAATATGAACAACGTTACCATCAAGAATAAGTATCCTTTACCAAGGATTCAAGATTTGTTTGATCAAGTGAAAGGAGCCGAAGTGTTTTCTAAGATCGATCTAAGATCTGGATACCATCTAATAAAAATCAAGCCTGAGGATGTTCCAAAGACAACATTTGTATCAAGATATGGACACCATGAGTATCTGGTAGTACAATTTGGTTTGACCAATGCACCAGCAATATTCATGAATCTGATGAACAAAATCTTCATGCCATATTTGGATAAGTTCGTCATCGCCTTCATTGATGATATTTTGATATATTCCAAGGATAAGGAAGAGCATGCTGAACATTTGAGAATAGCATTACAGACTCTAAGGGAACATAAACTTTATGCTAAGTTCAGTAAATGCGAATTTTGGCTAGATGAGGTAGAATTCCTCGGTCATGTGATCGGTAAAGATGGAATTGCTGTAAATCCATCCAAGGTTCAATCAGTACTAGAGTGGACTACACCAACCAATGTGAAACAAATTCGAGGTTTCTTGGGGATGGCTGGTTATTATCGGAGATTCATTGAAGGTTTCTCCAAAATAGCTGGACCAATGACCAAATTGCTAAGAAAGAATACACCATTCAATTGGGATGAGAAGTGTGAAGAAAGTTTTCAGGAGTTGAAGACCAGGTTAACCACAGCTCCAATCTTAGCAGTTCCAGAAATAGGGAAATACTTTACTGTATACTATGATGCATCTAAAGAAGGTTTGGGTTGTGTGTTAATGCAAGATCAGAAAGTGATTGCTTATGGTTCAAGACAACTGAAACCACATGAAGTCAGCTATCCAACTCATGATTTAGAGTTAGTAGCAGTAGTCTTTGCGCTGAAAGGATGGAGGCATTTTCTTTATGGAGCCAGATGTGAGTTATACACTGACCATAAAAGTCTTAAATATTTCTTCACCCAAAAGGAGTTGAATATGAGACAGAAGCATTGGTTGGAACTAATCAAAGATTATGATTTAACAATCAACTATAATCCAGGAAAGGCAAATGTTGTAGCAGATGCTTTAAGTCGAAAGAGTGCAGATATTCAGCCTAGCAATCGGGAGCTACCAAAAGAGTTACAAATGGACTTGGAAAGATTAGAGCTTGAATTCATTAGAACAGAGGTTCTTGGAGGATTAGCTACTATGCAGGTAGTTGCAGAGCAGGACAATGATCTTAAGCACGAAATTTTTAGACATCAAGCAGAAGATCCTTTCATTGCTGAGGAAATTCGGAGGATATCTCAAGGGAAAAAATCAGCTTTTCACCTTGGATATTATGAGTCTTTGTGGTTCCAAGATTGTCTTTGTGTTCTAGATGTGATTGAGATTCGAGATGTCATAGTCAGAGAAGCACATGAAACACCATATTCTATACATCCAGGAAGTACTAAGATGTACATGGATCTGAAAGAAATATTCTGGTGGAATAACATGAAAAGGGACATTGCTAAATATGTATCTGAATGCCATACTTGTCAAAGGGTGAAGGTTGAACATCAAAGTCCAGCAGGACCATTGCAACCCTTAGAAATTCCTGAATGGAAATGGGAGGAAATTGGTATGGACTTCATCACAGGATTTCCCATGACGCCTAAACGGAAGGATATGATATGGGTAATTTTGGATAGACTCACTAAAAGTGCACATTTTATTCCGGTAAATCAGAAGGATAATGTCGAGAAGTTAGTAGAAGTTTACATCAAAGAAATAGTAAGTAAGCACGGGGTGCCCCAAAAAGATTGTTACTGATAGGGGATCAGTGTTTACTTCAGCATTTTGGAAGCAATTACATGAAGCACTTGGTTCAAAGTTAGATTTCAGCACAACTTATCATCCAGAGACAGGGGGTCAAACAAAAAGAACAAATCAAATACTAGAAGACATGTTAAGGGCTTGTGCATTAGATTTTGGAGGTACATGGGAAGATCATCTACCATTGGCAGAATTTTCCTACAATAATAGCTATCAGAGTAGTCTGAAGGTAGCTCCATATCAGGTTTTGTATGGAAGGAAATGTAGATCACCAATATGTTGGTATGAGCCTGGAAGCAGCAAGGAGATTGCGCTAGACTATATCAAGGAAAGACAAGATATCATTGATAAGATCAGGGACTATAGCAGAAAAGTTATGCTGATCAAAGTCGAAGATCATGGCATCCAGAAGTGGGAGACATGGTATATTTGAAAGTAATTCCAATGAAAGGGGTTAAAAGGTTCGGAGTTAAAGGAAAATTGAGTCCAAGATATATCGGGCCATTCAAGATACTGAGTCAGAACAGAACTATAGCTTATGCTTTAGAGTTACCATCTAGATTGGCTTAAGTGCATAATGTTTTCCATGTATCACAACTTCGTAAATGTTTGAAAGTTCCAGATGATGCAATCACACATCAAGACATAGAATTACAAGCAGACTTGACCTATGTTGAAAGACCCTGTAAAATTTTGGAAGAAAACTGGAAAAGGTTGAGGAATAGGGCAATCAAGTATTGCAAGGTACAGTGGGAACATCACCCTGAGAGAGAAGCCACTTGGGAGAAAGAAGAGGATTTAAGAAAAGCCTATCCAGAACTGTTCACGTACACTTCAACAAACTTCGGGACAAAGTTTAATTTAAGGGGGGAAGTCTGTAACATCCTAGCATTTAGGAACCAACGAAGGGTAGATTTAGGAATCTGTGATATTGCATGCATTCATCTGTAAAAATGTGGGTAAATTTTTTGCCAAATAAAAACCTGAAGTAATCAAAGTTTCTTTCATGCTTTGAGATTAGGTATAGTCTTGGAGGATGATTGTTATAGACTTTGATATGATCTTTGTGGATGAGTATGTTTTGGGAAATGAAATTTGAATTTAAAATTGAGTGTTGAATTTATAATGTAGAAGGATTTAGAATTAGGTTTGAGTGATTTGATTTAATCAAGTGTTAACAATTAATAACTCAAACTTTAAATAAAATAAAATAATCAATAAAATGAATATTTATTCCATAATTTTTATTCAATAAATAAGTTACAAAATGTAACTTATGGAAATGATCAAGAATCTTTACAATAGCAATGAAATAAAATAAGAATCTTTATCTATTGAGTAATAGTACAATCTTTATTACAAAAGAATAAAATAAAAATTACAAAAGAATAAAAGAAATATTACATGTGACTATTCTATAAAGAAAAGGAAAACCTAGACTAAAGTCTTGAATCTTCAAGTCTGGTACCTGCAAAACAAACACAAACTAAAAGAAAGAAAGTTAAGGATTAAAAATGTTTTTATCTCATTATTGACAGTGAGTTGCACTGTTCAAATTTTCATCATTGAGTAATTTAAGGGGCAAGTTTCACCAGTATGAAACAATTATATCTTTCATAATTTTAAGCCATAAGTCAAATAAACAGCAAGGAGGGGCAAGTTTCAAGAGACAAGTAAGTGTAACCAGATAAAAGTAACTTTCATATCGAGAGCATATCCACAAGGTGTGAAGCAGGCACACAAGCAGCACACACACACCAAACTGCATGGTGTGTGCTGTCAACACAACATCAACAACTCCAACACACAAAACTACTCAGCACAGCCGTGGGAAGCATCTCCAACCCCATTCCCTGGTGCATACACATCAAGGACAATAGCCAAACCAAGCCAAACCAGATCACACCAACCAAACCTTGATCATCTCACCAAGATGGTGACATAAGGAGGGGGTAGATCAGGTGGATAGCAAGAACAAGATCAAGCCACCAGGACCGAGAGGTGGAGAGCTAGATCAAGGACAAGTCCAGGAGCTGGAAGTATCAGGAGGAGCACCAGATCAAGCTAGCCACAAGATCAACAACTTGCAACCCCAACAACAACCAAGTGTGGTGAGTATAAAAGACCATCACATGATTTATCTGTCTAAGTTACACATGCATCCATGAGTTGTCTCATACTCAGATTCTGAGAAAATCACCCAAGTGGGGTGATTCCATCATTGAAGTTTTAAACACTAAAAGCAATCAGAAAAGTATAAAGATCCAACTAGGATCTCAGGACAACATCATTGATCCTAGCTATCAAGCTATATTTAAATTCCAGGAATGAATATAGCCAAGATCTAAACTTCTAGGCACACCTCTTAAACAGGAGTAGCACCTTAGAATTTCATCCTATGGATCCATATAATTTATCAAGCCTAAAAATCATTTTCCAACTTTGACTCCAGAATCAGTAGCTGGTATCACTACCAGAACCAATCCATGAGGAACAACAAGATAAGGGTCTAGTCCCTAAACCTCAAACCAACATCATAGGTTTCAGGGATTCAAGGAAAGAAGTTTCCATTTATTTCTGATGCAATTCTAATTTTAAGCTTGAACAAAACCAAGCCAAGTAATTGAACCTAATCTTGTGTGCCATACTAGGATGGTGTCACAAGAACAACTTCTAAACTAAGCAGGTTAAGCATCCAACTTTTACAGATACACTCACAGCCAAATATCAATCATTTTCCTGATACTAATCACAGGAATCATTTCTAAGAATATCCATATATATATATCATCACTGTAAGAGACCATTATATCTCAAGCTATATATGCATTCATAAGCCAACAATTACAGATACAATGACTTCATCACTCAATAATAACTGTCAGTAACTAAGTTATGACAGTGGTGAGTTCTCAAACCATCAGAATCTCCAAGTAATGATTCCAGAGAAACCTTATTATTTGAACCATATCAAATTAACCAATGGAATCATCTGGTAAACCACTAGCATCACCACAGCTAATCATAAGCAGCAATCCACAGCAAACCACCACTCATCATGCTTAGGGATCATCAATACATGATCCAACTAGTCAAATATCTAATCCACAAAGGGATATGAACCCTAAGCAGAACAAACAATCCTAATCAGGACATGACACTAGCCAGGAGTGGTCACTACCAACACATAGCATAGGATGGCCTAGCAAAGAGGACACGATGGGAAGAAGAACAACTTACTGAAGTATATTGTTGTGGACGAGAAGAAGATGTAGAGGTCGACGATGAGCACGGCGGCACGGGGAGCACCCCAAGGGGGCGCTGCGACCCACACCATGCTGAGGCGGTGACCATAGCCATGCATGGAGGCGAGGAGCACGACCATAGCACACGGCAGTAGCGGCGGCGATAGCACCAGCGCCACCCCAAACCCTAGGGTTCGCGACGGAGCCAGCCTGGCCACAGGAAGGCTCCTAGTACAAATCGAATTGGGAAGGAAGGTAGAGCATGGTCGACAACCTTGCCCTGCACCACGGCAACGGCCAGGGAGGACCACGACGGCGAGCAGCGCACGGCGGCGGCGCCATCGACCACGGGGTCGAAGGGGAGAAGAGAGATGAGAACGAGAGAGTGTGGGCTAGGTTGGGCCAGGACCCCTTCGAGGTGTCGTTTTGGTTCTGCCCTATTGGGCCACAAGGGCCCAATAAACCAACACAGGCAGCCCATTTACCCAAAGGCAGATTTTAATAAATAAAAAACACCAAAATGCCCCTGAACTTAAATAAAATCTAGAAAATAAAATAAAAATACAAAATTATAAATAAAATATTTTTGGATTCACAATAATCCAAATTATCCAAATAAATTAAGAAATAAAATTTTAGGCATATAATTTTTATTAAGAATTTTTGAATATATATATATATTCCTTATAGAATAAAATTATTGAAAGATGATAAAAATAAATAAAAATCACTTTCATTATATATTAATATTTTAGTATTTTAGAAAATACTAAACAAATATTTAATATCAATTTTTGGTATTTAAATGATAATTCTTAAAGGAAATATTAAATAAATAAAATTCAAATAAAAGGAAATAAAATAAAAGAATACAATACTCAATAAATATTAAAAAAATTAATATTTATAAATCCTTTATTATTAAAAAGAATTTTTATAATGGGGGAGAATACACATAAAGCTAAATCATGCATTACATTACTACGCATAATCATTTTGCTTCTTTAAATATTGTCCTTACCGGGCAATAATGATGCTTTTGTAGACATAGAAGCTCAAGGTCCAGTGCAAGCATCAGACTTCACTACCTTGCAATCACAAGGCAAGTTCATCACTTGCTCATGTCCTTTGAACAGTCTTTATCAATTATTTATAAATTGTGTGTTGTCATCTATATTCCAGAAAAAGAAAATATTATTTTCCCAAAATAAATAAATCTTAGATATCATCCTAAGTAATGATATGATGGGGCAATATAACTTAGGTTTCTATTTGAAATAATGATGAACCATTAGGGATTAATAACCCATGACATCAGTGATTCTAGCGTCGTATATTACGCGTTGGCCATGAGATTTGGAATGGGACAGAGAAGTCAGCTGTATCCTTTTCCTCTTGTATGGAGGCAAGACGACCTTAGCGTGACGTTGTGATTCCTTGTGAGGATCCAACATATGGGTGGGTACCCTTACGCCCCACACTTTTGGTGTCTAGATTATCTATGAATGGTGTTTAGGGATATAGTCCATTCAAATGGTACTCGTCCGGGCATCACCAGGTCATAGAGTCTTCGGGAACTCATCAGGGTTTTAGCCTACCTGAAAGGGGGCTTAACGGAGGTGAGCCGGCCCCGAAGGATCGTGTAGACATATGAGGTCGCAGAGAGGGTAGTGATTAGCTTGGACCAACTACTGGGCCCCACATCATGGAATTGTGGTCGGGAAAGTACGCCCGGTTGTGCAACAAGGAGTTGATCTCTCATGGGTAAAGTAACACACCTCTGCATAGTGTAAGAACTGTAACTTGTTACTCCCTGTTCTGGGAAGGAGCTACGAACGCGGCAGGAAAGGAACTCCATGAAAGTTCTGTTCAACCTATGAAGGCTGATGGTCATAGATTTTCATAATAAAATCAATCTTTGAAGAAAGATTTACGAAAATTGGATAGTGCCAAGGACTACTAGTCTGAGGTGGTAGATAGAGCATCAAAATTCCTACCTTGCATATAATGAACTTTCTGGGTAACGCTGTTACTCATCCTTTCCTTTGAACCCTTGCTTAGACTCTAAGAATCCCGAAGATACTCCAATGTATGCAACTGAGAGCCAAGGGGAGGTCTTCTATGAAGAGCCCAACCATAGAAGGGGAGGACTACGACATCGTCTACGGAGGAGAGTTCCAAGATTCTGAATAATTACTGTAGTTCTAATAGCCACTTGAGCCGAGCAACATGAACAATATATAGCAATAAGTTGGTGAGCGCAATTTCGAGTTTAAGTTTTAAATTTGAAACTTCCGCTGAAACACTTATATTTTGGTTTGTAAGCTGAATCTTTTGGAAGTCTTGAACTTCCAGTATTGTAATAATAATGTGTGTATGTTTGTAATATGGACCCGCAATGTTTCTGTTGTACCACTCTGAGGGATGTGTGAAGGGTTTCGCAGCATAGTAAATCAAAAAATTTCTACGGATGCGAACGGGAAAGCCAAGATCTAATCTAGGAGATGCAAACAACGAGGGGAATAGATGAGATCTTCATACCCTTGAAGATTCGCACAGCGGAACGTTCGACGAAACGTGGGTGATGTAGTCGTACTCGCTTCTCCTCCTCGTGATCCGATCCGATCTAACACCGCAAGTGGCGATGCCTCCGAGAGATGCACACGTGCGGCACCTCGACGTCTCCTCCTTCCTCGGTCCAGCAAGTGGGGTGGAGAGATGGATTGGATCTACAACGCGACGGCGCGGTGCAAGCGGTGGAGAGTTTCTGCGGCAGGGCTTCGCCTACGCGTAGTCGGGAGGAAGAGAGAGAGGAGGGGCAGCAGGACGGCTAGGGTTGTGGAGGAGGTGTAGGGGAGGGGTGCGCCCCTAGCCCTCTTTATATAGAGGGGTGGGCGGCCAGACCTAGCCCCTCCCCCAAGCCCTAGGCCGGTGGCCAAGGAGGGAGGAGTGGGGGGCAAGTTTCCCCCCTCCCTTCTAGAAGCTCCCCTAGGGTTTCCTAGGTGTTTGGCCGGCTGGGCCCTATGGGGCCTTGTGCCCCTAGCCCAATGCAGCCAGGGAACTCCCTCATAGGCCCATGCCCCCTCCCGACAAGTGGGGCCACGTTGGTCCCACTCCGGAAGGTTCTAGAAGCTTCCGGTACAATACCGATTAACCCGAAACAATTCCGAACTCCAAAATATGCTTTGCCTTATATGAATCTTATTCTCCGGACCATTCTGGAACCTCTAGTGATGTCCTAGATCTCATCCGAGACTCTGAACAAAACTCGTAAACCAATTATCCAATCTATCCTAGCGTCGAGACACGTTAAGTGTGTGACCCTTCGGGTTCGAGAATATGCATACATGATCTTCTATCAATAATCAACAGCGGGGTCTGGAAACCCATATTGACTCCCACACATTCATCGATGATCATATCGGATGAACCACGATGCCAGGATTCAATCAATCCCATATATATATTCCCTTCGTCTCGCGATATTTTACTTGCCCGAGATTTGATCGTCGGTACCGTCATACCTAGTTCAATCTCGTTCACAGCAAGTACTTTACTCGTTCCGTAATCCGATATCACTTTGTGATTAACTCCTTAACCACATGCTTGCAAGAGGTGTTGATATCGATTACCGAGTGGGCCCGAAGTATATCTCTCCGACTTGGGAGGGACAAATCCCATCTCGATACATACAACCCAATAGGTACTTTCCGATCACCTGAGAGACACCTTTATGATCACCCTCTCATAGGATGACGTTTGATGACCTCAAAGCTTTCATCCGATACCAGGGAGTTGCATTATCTCATGGTCTAAGGAATACAATATATGACATAAGAAAAGCTTCGCAAAGATGAACACGATGACACGATCTAATTGCTCTGCTTAGTTTGGGTCTGTCCATCACATCATTCTCACAATGATATGATCTCATTATTAATCGACAACTCATGTCTATGGTTAGGAAACCTTAACCATCATTAATCAATGAGCTAGTCCATAGAGGCGTACTAGGGACACGGTGTTGTTCACAAACCACACAAGTATTAAAAGTTTCCGCTTAATACAATTCTAGCATGGAATATAAACTTTATAATGAACAAGAATTATAATAATAACATCTTTATTATTGCCTCTAGGGCATAATTCCAACAATGTGATGTTTACGGAATGGTGTTCTGTAGATGTCATGTCAACGACTATAGTGTACTACACATGCAGTGGTATGCTGGTCACCGCAAATATGCAAATATTCCTCTATTTGTAATTTTATTTCTGTAAAGATTCTTTATTGAATTTATGAGTTACATTTTGTAACTTATTCATGGAATAAATATATGAAATTAATATTTATTTGTTTAATTGAATTTCTTATTTAGAGTTTCTGTTACTATATATTATTTCTTGATTAAATAATATTATTAAATCAAAACTCTAATATTTTAAATATAATTCAAATCTTAAGTTTAAATTCAAATTCCTTCCCCAAAACACACTAATTCATAAATATCATGTCAAAATTTATAACGATCACTTCCAAAGCTATTCCAAAACTCTGATCACTTTAAGTCTTTTTATTTTGGCGAAAAAAAATTACCCACATTTTGTATATGAATGCATGCATATGCACAATTTCCTAAATCTACCCTTCGTTTGTTCCTAAATGCTGGGATGTTACAGTTGACCAGCCATCGGAGGGTAAAAGTGAGTATATTGCACACGACAGTGTTAGTACTGGAGGGCAAAACTGAGTACAAACAAAATGCCAGTGCTACACTCGAGGGTATAACTGAGCATAACTAAGTGTCCAAAGTTAGACACGAGGGGGGAAATGTGATGCACGGTACACGTGTCACGGTGCACAGGGTGGTAGCGGACACGTGTGGCCGTTCACGATGCAGTAGCGCACGCGGTTACGCGGTGCACGGTGGTGCAACGAAATGTCTCCTCCCTTCACCTTTATAGAGGCCTCCTCACTCTCACTCATCACTCATTCTCTCACTCACTCATGCAACCATCTCCACTGTCCCATCACCTTCTGCAACCCAAAAAAACCCCAACCACGTCGGCGATGGATAAGAACGGTGTGGTGGCCATCTTTGCCTCCAAGGCTGCCGACGAGGAGGCCCCCGTCCCAGTACTGGCCCCCGTCGAGGCATTGAAGGTAGCCGCCATCCCCGTCCAGACCCCCGTCCCCGCTTCCGCTGTAGCCGCTGGCGAGGAGGCCCCCGTCCCCGTACAGGCCCCTTCGTTCTCCTGCAGATCCCGCACGGCTGGGACCCCTACAGGGACAATGATTACATCATGCCAGAGAACCCCTTCGACACCAGCTTAGCTGACCCATGGTTGGAGGTAACTAGGGTTTTCTACCCTTCCTTTGTTCTTCCCCCATTCCCATCGTTGGATGCTAGATCGTGTGTTATTAGGGCTCGGCTTATCGGTGGATGCTAGGTATTTTTACAGTAGCTACTCCTCTTGTGTTAGATCTCTTATTTCAATGAATGCCCCGAGTTGGGATCAATACTAGCACCGATCTGTAGTTGGGATCAGTACTAGCACCGATCTGTAGTTGGGATCAGTACTACCACCGATCTATAGTTGGGATTAGTATTCGATTTGGTTTGAGATTTGGGGATTGGGGAATAATCAGGGGATTTCAATCGGTTAATTTATGTAAGTAACCAATCCCGATAATCACGGTATCTCAGTCATGTCCTTATTGCATGCTACTGCTTTTTTCATAGGTGGATAGTAGCGACGTCTGCAGCGACGACGAGTCCATGGACACCAAGACTCGTCAGGTGTTGAGGAAGATGAAGTCCGGCCAGTTCAACGGCTTCTTCACCGGCAACATCTACAGGTGCCCCTTCTGCACCAGGAGCCTTGCCACCGACTTCAACTCCCTCGTGATGCATGTCGAGGACGTGAAGACCTACGGCCCGCCAAAGAACGCCAACGCCTTCAGAGCCCATCATAAGGCGCTCGGTTTTCACCTTCGCAACCTCTAGAAGGTGGCCATCGAGGAGGGTTGCATGCCCCCGATCAAGCCCAAGGTGATCAAGGTCAAGGGACTAGGCAGCATGAAGTGGAGGAAGCGCCACAGGGAGGAGGCGGAGGCCCTCCTAGCGCAGGCCATGAGGGGACACTAATCCTGTGCTGATGCTGCTACTGTAAAGCAGCTTCTTTTGTTTTGTTGTCTGTGTTGAACTTGTAAGCTGCTGCTGCCGAGCAGCCTAATTGTCGAACCTGGTTTAAGTATCGTACTATATAATCCTTTATTAGCTGCTTTATCTATATTTTCTCTATTCATCTACATATTTATGGTGCTGGTTAGATTTACTGCCAGATTGGGAAAATACGAGGGCCAAAGGAACCATGAATAAAGAGAGAAGCTACTCTAGATTCGCTACCTTTTTGGGCAAAAACAACAACTGTTAGCGACATAAAAGGGAAAAGGCGCTCTTAAAAAGGCCAATCATAAAAATAACAAAAAAGAAATCTTCCAATTTGGGCGACAAGGCGCGTGTAACTACCATACGCGCCCCACATGGTCCCACACCACATCCCCCAAAACGCGTTCTCAACAAGCCGGCCCCACACCATGAGGGGTCCTACTATGGGACCCGACTGAACGTGGCCCCACCTGTCATCACGTAATAGGGGTGGGTCCTACTTGTCAGCATGTAACGGCGAGGGTCCACTACGGGACCCACCTAAATGCGGCTCCACTTGTCAGCACGTAACGGCGAGGGTCCACTAACGGGACCCAATGGACAACGAGTTTTAGACCGATGTGAGAGTTCCATAATAGGAGCTAGACAAAAGTGAGGAAAAACTAAGCGGCTAGGAAAAGTGAGTACAGCTAACGAACCAAGGGCACGAATATATAAATCCCAATAAACTATATAGAATAAATTAAAAATATAAACTCAAGCAATATATCCTTGAATCCTTGGCTATACCAATTTAATATCTAAGTTATTAAACTTGCTTATAAGCTAGTTCCCACAATTACCCATAAAAGGTATTCATTTAGAACATAAAATCTAGCACCTTTCATACTAAAGACAAATGATCTTGTAACATTGATTACGCTTAATAAAAACCTAGATCTTCGTGATACCATAAACATCATGCTTTAAGATTCACTTCTATAGTTAACTTTGGTCTAAAATCCCATAAACATTATATCTTAAGTTTATTCATCATTTTATAGTTAACTTTGGTTTATTATACAATCCACTAAAAGTATAATATCTCAACATTAATTGTACTCTATCAAAGACAGTAGTTTTAATCTTAACAACCCCTTCAGATTGATGAACCTAACCTAAAAAACAATTTCTTCGAAGGTTATTCTTTTTGCCACTTCAAACAACAACCCTATAATAGTTCCTATTAACTCTTAACAACCCAACACATGGATTTTTCATCATAGTTACCAGATAGCAATTAACCTCAATCTTAGATTGTTATTGTACTCTACTTTTCTATCTTATATTTCAAGACTTAAGTTCCTTATAGATATATTTGCTTATGAATTAAAATTAAAGATAAACCAAACCTTAAAGAAATCACTTAAGTTCAACTCAATTATACTATTGAGGATTCACTTCGAAAGTTTTATAAAATGCATGGCATTACCTATGCGTAATAGCATACTGCTTCTTTAATGTTGTTTTCGGATATTGGATCTTATGTCGTCTCGAAGATCGTGATTGCATAATCTTGTGATCATAAAGGCAAGTTCACACTTGCTCATGTCCTTTGATTGTTTTCTATCAAGTATTTAAAAATCTAGTGTTGTCATCACATGCATTTTGAAAATATCAGAAAACTCTATTTTCATAATTATATGATTATGGGTTATTTACCAAATGGTAATAACCTACTAATATAGTTCCGGTGGCAAAGAAACATAATATCTATGACTTAAACAACCAATGTCTCCAATGATTCTTGCGCCAAATAATATGTGTTAACCATAAGATCTGGAATGGGAAGGAGAAGTCAACTGGATCTTATTACTTTCGCATGCCATGAACACTGTTATGGGAATTTTTTAAGTTGCAGATCATGGGTAAAGCCGAATATTTCAGGAGAATCCTACCGTGGATCTAGGCATACAAAAGACAGATTTCTAGTGTTTATGGTTGTCGTGCATATCAGACTAAGATAAAGCCGTATTACCATCAGAAGTATGCCTTGATTTCTGAGAGTACAACAATTGTGGGTGTGTAGGGTCGCAAAGAAGGGCATTGATCAACTTGGATCTTAGGTTGGGCCTCAAACGACGGAAGTTTGAACAGGGACATACTCCTGGTTGTGCAACAAAGCTTAAGATCTCTTATGGGAAAAGTGACGCACCTCTGTAGAGTGTATAAAATTGTGACATGTTACTCCTTGTTCTAGTAAGGAGCTACGAACGTGGTAGGAAAGGAACTCCATGAAGTTCTGGTAAACCTGTGAAGGCTGACAGACATAGCTTTTCATAATAAAAGAAACCTTTGAAGACATGTTTACAAAAACCTGCATACCCTACGACCTTTGGTTTGTGGTTTTAGATAGTGCATCAAACATTCTTATTTAGTGAACTTGCTGAGTATGCTCGTACTCAAATGTATCTTCTTAATCCTTGCTAGATTCTGAAGCCAATAAGACGACATCCATACCAACTGATGCTCAAAGGATTTGTCACCAAAAGCTCAAGTTCTTCAATGAAGTCATGGAGTTGATACCTTCGATATGGATTCACGGATGCAGTATAGTAGCTTTTTCCCTAGTATACCTAGGTTTAATCAAACCTTAGGAAACAGCGATAAAAGGAATAAAAATAAGGACACGTCTACAAGACTTTGTTTTTTCCTTTTACCTTCGTTTACCAGACCAATCTAGTTTACTTTGTATTGTGGGTTGATTCAATGGATGGATATAGCCTAGGATTTAAGATCCACCTACAGCTGCACATCATATGGGATAAAAGATAATAGTAAGAATAGTGATGTGTAACGTTCCAATAGAGAAAATCTTTGTGGGCAGCACATACTAATATACTAAATCCCCTGTGAGCAACAGGCATAGTGATAGCCTTTTTCTCCAACCGGTTGCACCACGAAGTACCGTGCTACAAACTATTATTAAGTGATAAACATAGATCAAATCCTTAAGGAGAGATGTTGATGTTGATTCCGAATGGGTCGCTATGGTAAGGTTGTACATCCCTTTCTATCACTGGGTTTCTTATGAGATCACCGCTAGACAAGTATCTCACCTCAAGCCTTGATCGATCTCAGGGGTCTTGGGTACCTACAAGTCCAAAGATCGAGGCAATAGACAAAGAAACAAAATAAACAAATACCTTATTTAAAAAATACCCAATACTCCCATAGATTAGATGCACATAATCGCTGCGAGGTTTCTCCCCAACCCGCAGCCCGAGAGGACTACTCACTTATTAAAATAAGATCAAGGATAGAAAACATTGTGCAAAATACTTAGATTGAAATCAAATATTCTTACAGTGGTCGCCGAATCACAAAGAGATCTCAAGTATAAAGTAATGGCTATGGCTAATGGAGAGGATGTGGATGAAAGGAATGAACTATGGTGTGGGTCTCATTTTGATGGTGTTGTGATGCAGTCTGAGAATGGTGGCCCTCTCCATGGTGGCTGGGACCTCAAAATATATCGGTGCCTTCACAAGAGTTGTAGGGTTTGATGAGAAGAAGCTGCCAGCACATGGTATGGGCGGGCTGTATGGGTGGGCCGTGCCGTACCAGTGGTTGTTAAGACGTCTGTCGCCTGAAAATTGCTCTAGGATTACCTGGTCCTCTAGACTTACTCAAAATCTTCATTTATGACTCCCGATTTCGCATTAAAAGCATGATTAACTGTACATCACAATTCAAAGCAAGTTTTTGCATATCTTTGCAATAATAAGTCATTAGTGGAAAATCAAGAGAGATTATTGTCAATTGCTTGATGAAAAACAATGTTTAAACCCGGAGAAAGATGGCGCTTTTTGGAGCCATCAATGTCCCAAAATCTCAAACCTTGATCGCCCTCGAGCAAGAAGAAACAAAAGAACTATAAGGAATTCAGCGCTTAAACTTGAAACAACGAGAATATGAATTCACTTATGGTCGTTAGCCATATGCGTCCATCACTTCTTTCATTTGAAAGGCTCGTCAAAGTTAGAGAGATGCTAATAACACTATACAAGCTTTGATAACTCATGCATGACAATCAAAGTAGAGTTTAATATAAATATAAATATCTAGAAGTGTAACAATCAATACAATTCCTTTAGTTAACTCTCAGCTTGCCAAGGAACATTAGGATGTTTATTATAGAAAAATTGAGTAAGAGAGTTCATGTCCTAAGTGGCATAACAGTGAAGTGTCTTATTGACACCCACATCAGTAAATCAAGACTATCAAAAACACTTCTATTTCAATCATTTCTTCTCAAGAAAATTCATAGAGTTGTAACGAGATTGTGCCAAAGACTTGTTATGTGGATCTTCATATTTTTCTCTTCTCTTTCTCTTTTTATCTCTTTTTCTTCCTTATTTCAAGGATCTTTCTCAACAAGGATCATTGAGTGATTTTTTAAACAATGGTTTGCACAACCTTCGAGAGTACCAATACTTTTGCACATACGATGACACGTATGCCACCCATGTCATCAACTCATAGCCAAAATCCGGGGTTATACCATAGATCGTTCAAAAGCTAGCGGAGTTGTTGGCATCCAAAGGTGTACATGGGAAACATAGAACTTTTTAAACAATATCACGGTTTGATCCGCATGGGTTAGCTTTGGCATGCAATCACAATTACCACTAGATTTCATTTCAATCAAACAACTCCTTTCAAGAGTACCGTCAAGTCTATCAAAACATCTATGGGGTTAAGTATTTTCAAAGGTAAACTCTCAAGATAATCACTCATCAAACAAGTCATAAAAATTTCAGACTTTTTCTTGTTGTACTTGTTTGGAAAAACTATTTCCAAGGCAAGACTCGGTTAGCTACAAGAACTAGAGCAAAAGCTTCCACAACTAATCATTCATAAAAATAAAAGGCTTTACTCTAACTATTTTGAATTACTCCCACTAGCATAGCATATTAGCAAATCAACTAACTAAGATAAACAATTCAAACTCCAAAAGTGGGAGACATAGGACATACCTCTCATGAGTGACTTCATAATCCTATTTGAAAGGGCATGTATGCCCCCATGTGTGCTTTTGGTAATTAATGACAATCTCTATGGACTAATGTGTAAATTGAGTTTCACTTGTAGGTTTTTCCATTGGCATCGCTTGGGCCATGTGTTGGTCTTGAAGTTGAAAGATGAAGGCGTTTGGAGGTTGATAAAGGCAAGTAAAAATAGGTGCATCAATATGGATCAATCTCAAGAAGGATTGAAGTGTAGGGTTCGCAGCATAGAAAACAAAAAATTTCCTACGATGGGAACAACTATGTACCAAGATCTATCTACTAGATACAAACAACGGGCGGATGTACATCCATAGATAAGATACCCTTGAAGACCGACAAAGCTTAACGAGTCCAAACTCGTGGTTGATGTAGACGATCTCTTGCCGATCTCAAGATCGAGAGGAAGTCCTAGCGCCGCAAAACAGCAGCGCATCCGTGCTCGCACACATGTTCGAGGCACCGACCAACCTCCGCCTCCTCGCTCCAGCGATGCAGCGGAAGCACAACTCTTTCTTGCCGAATAGCCACCGGGAACATGTATCTCGCTAGTCCGAGACCATGGGGAATAAATTCTAGAGGGGGAGAGAGATCCTTCACGAGGAGGTGTGAGTGAGAGAGAGGGAGGGGGCTCCTTTTATAGGGAGAGGGGGGCACCCAAGGGGCCATTCGCCCAGCCATGGGTCTGCCCCCACCACTTTCACATTCATGTGGGTGGACACTCCACTCACTCAAATGCCTTTCAATTCCCTGCACTCAAAAACCCACTCAAATTCCCATTAAATTTCCACCAAATTTAATGCAAACTCTCATTAAATAAAACTCCTTTTATTTATTCAGAATTTTGTCAATTACTTTAATGACAAACATTCACATATAACCCCTTGCTAGTATTTCATTTCACATGCAGAAACACTTTTTGCAATTTCACCCGAAAACCTGTTTCGGTATCTAGTGAAATAAATTCCTGCGCTTGTTATTCTTTTCGGCATGAAACTTTTGCTCCAAATGGATGTCGGTGTCTCTTAAGTGTGTCACCCTACGGTTCGCGAATAATGCGGACATGATCGAGACCCCTCTCAGATCAATAATTAGAAGCGGGATCTAGAGACCCATACTGACTCCCACACATTCAACGATGACTTTCTTGTGATCGTCGGAACCTTTTACGCTAGTATCTTAATCCCTTTGTTTCACGATATATTACATGTCCGAGATTCGATCATCGGTATCTCCATACCTAGTTTGATCTCATTACTGACATGCACTCTTTTCTTGTTCCCGTGATATAACATTCTAGTGATCAAATCACTTGCTTGCAAGCTAATCAATGTGATATCACCGAGAGGGCCCAGAGCATATCTATCCGTCATCGGGATGAACAAATTCCACTCTCGATCCATGGGCCTCAACATAACACTTTAGTAGTTCTGAACCCATCTTTATAATCACCCTGTTACGGTGTGATGTTTGATGTTATCAAGAAAATCTTTCGGTGTTAGTGACTGACAAGATCTCATGGTCTAAGGATTTCGATCACTTCGTAAGTTGTTATAGCAATATAAACTCAATGAATTCGATCGTAATGCTATACTTCGGATGAATGTTCATCACACCATTACACTAATGTTGTGACCTCGTTATTAACAACATCCAATGTCCATGATCAGGAAACCTTTGATCATCTTGTTAATCAACGAGCTAGTTTATAAGAGAGGCATAACTAGGAACTTCCTTTTTGTTTATTAAACACACATGTATTAACGTTTACGTATTAATACAATCATAGCATGTAAAATAAACATTTATCATAAATAAGGAATACGATAATAACCACTTTATTATTGCCTCTCGGGCATATTCCCTTCAGTCTCCCACTTGCACTAGAGACAATAATCTAGTTTGAAAACTTTGCGTATTGAACACATATGGCTTTCTGGTGTTCCATATACGCAATTGCAAGTGGTTAACATAATCTATGGATCTGACGCTTCAGGTCCTTATGTATTTGCATGTCTTTGCGTCTCCATGCATTACTCATTCTCTAATGAGATGGCATTATATAAATTTGGTCTTTTGGTGAGACCTTTAGTTCCTTGGGGTTAAATCACGTCGATACTATTGTCATACAATATATCTTTAGTGTTAGCCCGTTGCGAACCACACCTTAGTTTAATAACAAACTACTTGACACAAATTCCCTCCTTTGCTGCTACTATAGTAGTCATATACTTAGCCTTTTTGTTGTAGTATTCATACAATGTCTTAAATTTGGAACTCTTCCAAATCCATCATGGAAACTTTCTGTCCATTTCATTATGCCACCCATAGTCTAAATTGAGATGAACTTAATTTGTATCTTGTGACAAAACTAGTATCAATGTAACACTTTACAATGAACTATTTGTAATTGTTTGTCACCTCTACACAAATATATTCTTAGTTCTTTCAAAAGATCATAAGAATATTCTCACTATCGTCCAATGATCATTTTATGATTCATTCTAGTATATGCTCATAACACTTAGAGCATAGGACATATCTGGATGTGTACATATCATGGTATGATTGATCAAAACATTCTCGTGATTTCACTCATCAAGTGTCAAAGCACTTGAATCTTGTTTCACTTATCAAGTGTCGATACACTTGAATCTTGATTCAATTCCTTTCCATGCGACAAGAACCGTTTCTTGTCGTTTCTATATTGAACTCCTTCAATATCTCATATATATACGTTTGTCCCAACCATATTAGCGTCACCGTCTATCCACTATAGACATTCATGCTAAATATTCGGGTTTTGCCTAAGTCTTTCATCAAAATGAAATCCTTAACCTTTGTCAATAAAAGATACATCATTCTAATCAACAATATGTCCTCCACATAATGTATTAGAAATATGTCTCAGCGCTCCCACTTAATTTCTTGCAAATGCA
Organism: Avena sativa; assembly: GCA_916181665.1. Classification (NCBI taxonomy): domain Eukaryota; kingdom Viridiplantae; phylum Streptophyta; class Magnoliopsida; order Poales; family Poaceae; genus Avena; species Avena sativa. The sequence goes on along the minus strand of OV702293.1, from coordinate 439,366,328 downwards.
AGCATCTTCATCGTCTTCAGATGAAAACTCCTTTTTCATCACGGTGAAGATTCCAACTCCACGATGCTTACTTCAACCATTGAAGTTTGCATGTCCTTTTAGCATCCTTTGAATTTAACAAAACCCTTTGGACCGTGTCTTGTACATGTCCTAGGTAACCATTCTATTAGAAGATTTTTTTTTGTTTATTCATCTACCATATACCAAATTATATGTAGTGGTTGCTACTTTAATCCATCCAGACTAAATATCTCTATGAAAGATCCAATCTTGTCATAGTCAACTCCTTTGAACATTGTCATAAAATAATTTACGACATGTCGACTATTTCATAGATGTGAAAAATCCATGTCTGTTTCTTTATAGATCCAAATACGATCGATAGGTTTTTACACCTTTCCGGAGGGTTTTCCAAGTTCAAAACTTGATTTATCGTGTATGGAACCATCACGGATTTTATGGCTTCAAGCCATTTGACGGAGTCAGGGCCCATCATCGCTTCTTTGCATGTAGTCGGTTCATCATTGTCAAACAATAATGATTTACTCTCAAATCTCAGTATTTGATTGTTTATCCGATCGACTTGGTTCAATAAGAACTTAGACCTCCGTGACCACAACCTTTGAGGCATGTGAGCCATGAGCATTCTGGCTGCCTCCGGAACATTTTCCGGCACTATGCAACTCAGCACATATAGCTAAGGTTCGTTAACCTTATCAAAGTTCTATTGTCCTCCCACTAAACTTTTACGAAAAATTCCTTTTTCAAGAAACTTCACATTTCAAGTGACAAACCCTTTTGTCCTTGGTGTTATGGAGGAATAACCAATTGTTATTCGAAATAACCTACAAAGACATGCTTATCCGACTTTGGTTGGAAACATCTTACTTATGTTTAGCATACCAAAATTTAAGAAAGGACAACTTGGGTTTTACCCCAAACCATAACTCATATGATGTCATTTCAGCGGATCAAGATGGAGCTCTTTTCAGTGTAAAAGCGGTAGTCTCTAAAGCTTTAATCTTTTAAAACATAATGACAGTTTTATAAATAACACCTTTGATCCAACCATGTCAAACAAGGTTTTATTACAAATCTCAAACACTCCATACTCCTATGGTGTTTCAGGATATGTAAATCTAGGTGTTTTTCTAAACTTGCAACTCAAATAAATCCCTTTATGATAAAATCATAATTCATTTATTTTCTTGTTACACTTGTAACTCAGATAAATCCCTTATGATAAAATCATAAACCATTTATTTTCTTGTTACAATGATTTTCACTTCATCTTGAAAGTCTTTGAAACATTTTTCAAATATTTCATACTTCTTTCTCATTAAGTGAATATTCACTCAAATTTCCGGAGAAATTATATGAAGTTGAAACCCATCGCTTACGACTACACATAATGGACTACATACATCGATATGTATAAATTCCAATATTTTAGTCGTTCGTTCTTCTTTGGCCTTTGAACGAAGTTTTTAATTATCCCGAGGAAAGTCTCACAAGCGTCACTTGATCAAATCAAAGACTCCAAAAATCCATGAATATGGAAATTCTTCATGTTTTATTTCCAATATAATTTAAACGGCGATGTCACTTCGTAAGTGATTTTTCAATCATTTGTCTTGAGACATTTTAGCATTAGGTTTTATGGATGTGATTTCTCCAACTAGATTTGTAAATCATCCATCTTATATGGAATACGGTAATTGTTTGAACAACCTTTGTTCTCATAATACCTGATTTAAATAACAATTATTAAAACAAATCTTGAAGTCAAGCTTTGATGTCAACAGGAAATACAAACAACGGTTTGTTTGTTTTCGATGAACATCATCACATATTCTCTTGCTAGTTACTTAGGCTATTGTGGTTCATGAATTGCGTCGTTCTGTATGACATTTCATACCAACCAATTCGGTATCCAATACCCAAGAACCACATTGTTTAACAAGCAAAGAATGCAACCATAACATGTATATCATCCATATACCTAAATTGGATATTTCCAATATTTTCTTTTCTGCCAAATATATTTTATAGATTCTCTTTCAGCATTTCCTTTTCCTTAAAAGAATCTATCAACATCAAAAGTGGCCCCATATACATGAAAAATAGTCCAAAGCGTGTATATTCAAATAATAATACCTTTGAACTTACACTTTGAAGTAGATCACCATCATCAAAATGATCGGCATTCTTTCAAAATCCATTCTATAGTAATGTTTTAGTGTAGTAAACACTTTACATACATCTTCTATTCACCCTTATCATGACGAATTTCATGATCAACCTACTGTAGCTTATATAGGCGAATCGTGAGTATAACATTACTTTCCAAAACCCTTTTGGATGATTAGGATGTCTAGCATCTCCAACCTTCGTAAATTCTCATCCAATATGAGAACATATATTATACTCAATCATATTGCAACCAAAACTTTGTTTCAGATATCGTTATATCTGCCACACATGATGGTTTCTGAAACAATTCTTTCAGCTCCTAGATAAACTTGATATTAAAACAATCAAGAATCATGGAGGCAAACATGATACTTAAGATACTAACACTGGAATTGTTACTCTTGATTTAATACTAACTATTAAATTTCACGGAGTAAATAGAGTTTGCTAAAAGTTTGCAATAGGACTTTAAACTTCACTTTGATTTAATTCTATAGATACCAGTTTGCTGAAAGTTCAGCTCCTAGATACCAGTTCGTAAAGTATATATATCCAGAATTCTATAGTTCTATTATCTCAATTACAACTATTCATAAGGTGGTGAACGAATGCCAGTGACTACAAAAAATTATGCAAATTCACTTTGATTTAATTTATGATAAACTGAGTTCTACTAATCTAAATTAGAAATGAACTCCCACTCAAAAATGACATCCCTCATGCCTTTTTGGTGATTACATGAACCAAATCCACTACACCAAGTCCGATCATCACGTGAGTCGGTGTAGCTTCAAAGGCGAGCATCAAATGGTCATCATATCAAAACATATGACTCATGCTTAACCTTTCGGTCCGTGTTCCGAGGCCATGTCTGTACATGCTAGGCTCTCCAAGTTAGAACCTTGGTATTCGCGTGTGTAACTGTCTTACACCCGAGATATGCTCGTGGATTCAAGTACACCCGATCATCATGTGATGTCTTGAAGCGACGAAACATTGTCGGTGTATACTTAAGGAAAAACAAATGCTTATCTTGATATTTAAATGAGGGATTATCTTATTATGCTAATAAAACGCCAAACAAGCAATATAAGATGCAATCAAACATCACATGTTAATAAGTGAAATGATATGGTTCCCGCATATGATCTCCATCATGTGCACCGTGGTATGATCTCTATCATACCTCTATGTGTAAGGACAAGGTCTATGGAACCTACACGTTATGTGTGTTGCAAGAGTATCATCTCATACTTCTACTTACAACATCACCATATCATAACACTAGCCCAGCAACAATCTAAACTAGACGCCTCTAATTTATCCATTGCAAGTTTTACGTGGTTTAGGGCTTTCGAAGATAGAACCGTTCTTACCTACGAACATGAAACACAACGAGGATAACCAAATTGTTGAAAACTCATTGCAAATTAGATATTGACTATAGTAGGAGAGACAGACACCCGCTAGCCACTTATGCAAAACTAGTTGCATGTCAAGTGTGGAACAGGTCTCATGTGCGAGGACATGTAAAGTTTGTCCGGGCCGCTTCATCCCACTATGCCACCAATATCCAAAGTACAACTAGGAAGCAATAAAATGATCATCATCGCCCACATACTCATATGTGTACTACCTGTGCAAAGCATCTACGCATAGATCCGGCTCTGATACCACTGTAGGGTTCGCAGCATAGAAAACAAAAAATTTCCTACGATGGGAACAACTATGTACCAAGATCTATCTACTAGATACAAACAACGGGCGGATGTACATCCGTAGATAAGATACCCTTGAAGACCTACAAAGCTTAACGAGTCCAAACTCGTGGTTGATGTAGACGATCTCTTGCCGATCTCAAGATCGAGAGGAAGTCCTAGCGCCGCAAAACAGCAGCGCATCCGTGCTCGCACACATGTTCGAGGCACCGACCAACCTCTGCCTCCTCGCTCCAGCGATGCAGCGGAAGCACAACTCTTTCTTGCTGAATAGCCACCAGGAACATGTATCTCGCTAGTCCGAGACCATGGGGAATAAATTCTAGAGGGGGAGAGAGATCCTTCATGAGGAGGTGTGAGTGAGAGAGAGGGAGGGGACTCCTTTTATAGGGAGAGGGGGGCACCCAAGGGGCCATGCGCCTAGCCATGGGTCTGCCCCCACCACTTCCACATTCATGTGGGTGGACACTCCACTCACTCAAATGCCTTTCAATTCCCTCCACTCAAAAACCCACTCAAATTCCCATTAAATTTCCACCAAATTTAATGCAAACTCTCATTAAATAAAACTCCTTTTATTTATTCAGAATTTTGTCAATTACTTTAATGACAAACATTCACATATAACCCCTTGCTAGTATTTCATTTCACATGCAGAAACACTTTTTGCAATTTCACCCGAAAACCTGTTTCGGTATCTAGTGAAATAAATTCCTGCGCTTGTTATTCTTTTCGGCATGAAACTTTTGCTCCAAATGGATGTAGGTGTCTCTTAAGTGTGTCACCCTACGGTTCGCGAATAATTACGGACATGATCGAGACCCCTCTCAGATCAATAATCAGAAGCGGGATCTAGAGACCCATACTGACTCCCACACATTCAACGATGACTTTCTTGTGATCGTCGGAACCTTTACGCTAGTATCTTAATCCCTTTGTTTCGCGATATATTACATGTCCGAGATTCGATCATTGGTATCTCCATACCTAGTTTGATCTCATTACTGACATGCACTCTTTTCTTGTTCCCGTGATATAACATTCTAGTGATCAAATCACTTGCTTGCAAGCTAATCAATGTGATATCACCGAGAGGGCCCAGAGCATATCTATCCGTCATCGGGATGAACAAATTCCACTCTCGATCCATGGGCCTCAACATAACACTTTAGTAGTTCTGAACCCATCTTTATAATCACCCTGTTACGGTGTGACGTTTGATGTTATCAATAAAATCTTTCGGTGTTAGTGATTGACAAGATCTCATGGTCTAAGGATTTCGATCACTTCGTAAGTTTTTATAGCAATATAAACTCAATGAATTCGATCGTAATGCTATACTTCAGATGAATGTTCATCACACCATTACACTAATGTTGTGACCTCGTTATTAACAACATCCAATGTCCATCATCAGGAAACATTTGATCATCTTGTTAATCAACGAGCTAGTTTATAAGAGAGGCATAACTAGGAACTTCCTTTTTGTTTATTAAACACACATGTATTAACGTTTACGTATTAATACAATCATAGCATGTAAAATAAACATTTATCATAAATAAGGAATACGATAATAACCACTTTATTATTGCCTCTCGGGCATATTCCCTTCATGAAGAAGGGCTAGCTCAAGATGCGTCGTATCTAGAAGATCTCATGCCTCAAGCTTACTATCCTCGTGTTCATGGAGTAATGAAGACAAGTTCAAAGAATAGGTTTCCCCATGGAGTATGGGGGAGAAATTTGCAAGTATTCATCAAGCAAGAGAGATCAAGAGCAATCAAGAAATGTGTTCCATCTTGAGAAGGTGAAGATGGTCCACATCAAGCTCAAGCGGAATGCTTAAGGCAAAGGTATGTTCTTGATAGGGTTTCTATTTTGTCGGTCTCGTGTTGTTAGTTGAGAGACCGGGTTTAGGATAGATAGTCGTACTATCAAGAGGGGTTCTTAAGCGAGTGACTCGATCGCATCGTTCAAAGAGAGCTCAAACCTTTGCATACATAGCATCATCTTTCTTGGTTGTTAGTTGGATCTTATCCATGAGAGGATCTAGATCTTGTGGTTATCTTCATAACAAGCTCTTGTTCATCACATACGGTTTTCCCTTGCATATCTCTTTAAGGTTTTTTATCTTGGGATTTTTCCAGCTCCACACCATGGGAGATACATCGCTTATATATATTCATCATATTTTCTCCCTTGGTGATACCCAATATTTCTAACAAAATTGGTTTCATCTCATTTGGAGTTCGGATGCGAAAGTTATTGCAGTTTTGGTTTCTGGAAGTTCCGGCTAGCCACCGGTAGTACCGCTAGGGCATTTTGCGGCTGATAGTTCTGGTGGAAGTTCTGGTGCTTCTTCCTCTTAGCTTTTGTATCCTCTCCGTCTGGTTGGTCTATTTTAGCGGAATCTAGACCGGAAAGTTCCACTAGAAATACCGCTCGGGTGTTATTGCTGCCGGTAGTTCCGGGTGAAATTTCGGCTCCACTTTCGCTCACGTACTGTAACGTCTCTGTTTTATGTGCTCTATTTATCGGATCTTTGGTCGGAATTTCTGGCGGTAGTACCGGTCTCAGTGGAAGTTCCGGTGGACCGGCGAAAGTTCTAGCCAGGGTCGTTTTTTCCGTCTTTCGCATCGCAGTTTTCTAACAGTTAGCTGGGTGCCACCGGAAGTTCCATCCAGGGTCATAAATACTCAAACGGTCAGAACTGGGATCCCTTTAAAAGGGGCTGCTCTTCCCTTTCGTGGTCAGTAGCTCTTTTCTTGGTTCTTGGCTTTGTCTCTCTCCTCCATTGTTGACCTTGAAGAGCTTTCCCTCTCTCCTTCCCCCTCCTATGATTCTTGCATCTTTTTGAGAGATTTGAGAGAGGATATCTAGATCTACAACCCCCCAAACCAAATCCCTTCTTTGTGAAGGAATCATTGGGATCTATATCTTGGAGAGTTTTGTGTTCTCCTCTTGTGTTCTTCCCCCTTATTCCCCCAATAGCTTTTGTAGCTTTGTTGGAATTTGGGAGTGAAGGACATGCCCTTGCATTTGTTGCATAGGTTTGAGTTCTCCACGGAGATTCGGCGAGTTCAAGCTTGTGGGCTTGATTCTCTTGGGTTCTTGGAACCCTAGACGGTTGTGTGGTTGGAGTGTTGACCTTTTGTGGTCTTGTAGCCTTTTGTGGTTTTGTTGTTGGGAGCCTCCAATTGAGTTATGGAGATAGACCCAACCTTGTACGGGTTTTGGTGACCGCCCTCAAGTGTCCCTTAGTGGATCGTGAGTAGGCCTTTGTGGGGAGCTCATGGGAGAATAGGGTGAGCTTTGTGGCATCGGTGAGTTGCGTGCCTTCACATCTTGTGGTGAGGCCTTGTGTGGTGTTGGGTGAGCATCGAGCCACCACACCTCAAGGTGAGCCATTTTTGGCGTTCGAGGAGCATTGCACCATCGCACCTCTCAAACGGAGACGTAGCTTCTTTGGAAGTGAACTTCGGGATAAAAATCATCGTCTCCGCGTCCATTGGTTATCTCTCAACCGAGCCCTTTATTTATGCTTTTACATTGTGATAGCCATCATTCTTGAAGTATTTCATCTTCCTATCACCTTGTTGCTTGTATTGCTTAGCATAGGTTGTTGGTGCACTTAGGTGATCCTAGTGGTTAGGTTTTGTTCTCAGTAATTTAAACGTTAGTTTTATTCCGCATTTATTTGAGACTAAATCGTAATAATTTTAAAATACTATTTACCCCCTCTAGGCGACGTCCTTTGCACTTTCACTCTTACTTATAGTGATGTGTTCCTTCAAAACTCAATAAAAATCACTCCCATAATAAAACTGAAGCAAAGAAGCAAAGTGCAAATCCAGTTTCACGAAAAAGGAAAAAGGGAAAAATCTTTTTGTATTTTTGAGGATGGGGAGTAGAGAATATAAAAGAACTTGTGACCAAGCAAGGAACTAAGAAAAGGAAAACAAAAGAATGAAAAACGAAAGAAAAAGCAAAGTGTTAGAACAAACCAACACGAGTGTTTCAAAACTCACAAGGAGCTGGAGTATAGCCTCATTATTACACAAATAAAATTGCTGGGGGACACGTCCCCAAGCTCAGGCTTTTGCAAGACCTTTTGTTGCTCATTGTGGTGGTGGATAATTACTCATGTTCCATTGGTTGCTTTAATCATGGAACTGAGTAGCAAGGTTGGTAGTAGCATCTCGAAGGTTGATGGAGAGTTTGTTCATATTTGGATATTTCCTTCAAGAGCACAAATATCATCATAGGTGGTGTAGAAGTTTGGTGGCTGCACATCTTGTTCGGGTCCTTCTTGTTCTACTTCTTCCTCTTCTCCTTCTTCATCCACGGGTACTTCTTGTTGGGGTAGACTTGCCTCAACCTACACGTCATAATGCAAATGTCCCTCATCAATAGAAAAGAGACCATTAGGCAAAGGTGCTGGGATCAAATGATCTGCTCTAGGTATATCAACTAAATATCTACCATTAGTTCTAGAAATCATACCACAAGCTCTCGGAGTAGAAAAAATAAGACGGCGGTTTCCTAACAACAGTTGGATGTTACCTAGGTTGACTTGGAGCGCACGTGCAAGCATGGTTATGAATCATCCTCCACATATGGGACCATGAGATTCAAGATTGATGATTAAGATAGAACAAAAGAAGGACGCCCAAATTTGATGTCAAGTTATAGTTAGGAATAGCAGCTTTAGCGAGGATCATCATGTCCTCCTCATTGACTCCAGTAAACTCACCACGTGCCTGCAAGGTGTTAGCAATAACATAAAACAAATAATGAACAACATGATGATCAATTTTGTTTCCCTTGGTTGTGTTTCCATGAATTCTCATTCTATTAAAGTAACTCAAGGGTGTAGGATTCAAAACAAAAGTGGTGGAGTGTATGTCGGTGGCTTTTTTGGCTAATCCAAAGTAGTAAGCCCATTGGTTGAGTGTCAAGAAGTACCCATGGTTCATAAGACAGAATTTGATGCGATCAACTCCAGGAAGTTGCTCCTCGGGACAATAGTGTGAGGTAACCGAATGCGTCAAGGTGTTGAGAAACTCAAGCGTCAAGCGGCGGTACGTGGCGCAATCCTGAAAGACAAAGTTATACAAACCAACATTGTTGCAAAGTAAATCAAAATCAGCACGAATGCCAAGTTGGTTCAGCATAAAGGTACACACCCACTTAGTGGACTCAATTTCTCAGAGCTTGAGACGGTTGAAAAGGTTCAGCTGAAACTCCTCGGTGAACTCGATACCAAGTGACTCAGGGGTTAGAGTATCAACGGGTGGTGTGGCTTGTTCCGCGACCATCGCAGGTGTACGGCTCCTCGTATTCATCTAATAAAAAATGCTAATAAAAATATATTTAGCCTATAGAAACATAGCATATATGATCCTCTACACTATTTACAAAAGAATCTCCTCTAAAAAATAACTAAACATGCTCAACGTCAAGATTAGCTCAAGAACAAGACCTAAGTCTAGATTTATAATGGTGGAAGATTGAGCAAGGTTAATATGCAAATAAGTTGGGGATCCGAGGAGAAACATACCTTAGATCTATTGGGTGCGAGGAATGGAAGAAATAACGAGTAAACCTGAAGATCCAATGGAGGTGGTTTGGAATTTGGAGGTAGAAAAAAGAGAAAGTTTGTGTTTTGAGATTTTAGGTTACCTTCTCCTAGGGTATTATGGAGGCCGAGTACATGGTACGGGCAGGCGGAACGGCCGGAGCCCTCCTGTACCGAGTACATACATTGGGGTCGACATTTTCCTCCTAGCGGTGCACTCGATACGGGCGCGTGATACGGTTGCGCGTGCTCGTACTACTAGTCATTACATGGTCAGTACATTTGCTTAAAATTTTATGTTTTTCTCGAGGCGGTATGGTCGCCTCCGACCATACCAGTGGTTTTTACGACCACTATGTCCTACCACAAAAATCAACACTCCCATTTTTTCGGTGCTACGATGTGGTACGGAAGCGTGGTACGGTTACTCCGACCGTAGAGTGGTCGTTGTGTGGCCTGAAAGCTACAAAACTTGAAGAATTTGATTAGTAGCTTCGCACGCTTTTGCATATCTTAGTAAAAGACAAAATAATAGCAAATAGACTTTATAGAAATCAGAAATACCTTAAGGACATGTGTTAGAAAAATATAAAATCGAGGACTACCTTATTTTCTTATCCTCTCTCCAAAGGACTTCTTGAACACTCTTTATTAAAAAACAAAAACTAACACAAGAATAAAAACTTTTATTTCACATGGGTTGCCTCCCATGAAGCACTTCTAGTTAAGGTTAATTAGCTTGACCCAGATGGTGATCATTTAGATTTTGTGAGCGGAACACCCACTCCAAAGTAATTGGCTTTCAGTGTGATTATACCATGATCATCATTATTAGGCTTGGTCTTATTCTTCCTAGGGAAATGGACTATAATAGGATTTCTATATGGTAGTCCTATTCTCATTTTCCGTTCATGTAAATTAATCAAAGCTTTAATAGTTCTTAAAAATGGCCTACCTAGAATTATAGGTGCTATAGGATCTTCGGACATGTCCACTATAACAAAATCAATAAGCGTGTGACTGCCTTTAGTTTCTACAACTATATTTTATTTTATCCCAATAGCTTGTTTATAAGTTGAATCAGCAAGATGGAGTCTCATTTCAGTGGTTGTAAATGGCCCCAAGTTTGATTTATCAAATAGGATTTTGGAAATTGTTGAGACGCTTGCACCAAGATCACAAAGTATAGATATCTCATTAACACCAACTTTAATTTTAATCGTGTGCTCAAATATATCATCTAGCTTAGCAGGAACCTTATCAGCTAGTATTTTATGCTCCATTTATAACTCTCAGACTTTAGATGCTACTTGTTGAATAAATTTTTGGTAGGTAGCATCATTACCTTTTTCAAGACCGGGATTATTTTCGGTGATCATCTTTAATAGATCTTCCACGGTGTATTCAGGTGTTGGCGCATTGCTATAGTCCAGCTCTATAGGCTTCTCTTTATTCTTTTCAACCCTTATCATCTTGAGGTCTTTCGTCAGATTTGGCTCGGGCTTTCCAATGAATTTTGCAAGTATGAGAGCTTGGCTCTCAGCTACCTTGCCCAATTGAGCCTCCATTGTCTTTGTCCTTTTCTGTAGAGCATGCATATAATTTATAATTGCAACGGCTTGATTATACAATTTACCAATACTAGTCTCATGGTTCTTCGTGATTTTAATAAGCATATTATTTTTCTCGGTTTGAGATTACATAAAGTTTCTAACAGTATGTTCAAATGAGAGATTTCCATGATTTTATCCACTATGATTATCATAATTATTATAAGGAGCTCTTGCTAGATTAGAATAATATTTTTGAACATTAGAAGCAACATTTTGTTTTTTCCAAGAAGGATTATAAGGACTACGAGCTATAAAATTTATATCATTAACATCAGTAGTGATAGTATCAACATGGGTATTTTCCTTACCCTTTACTATGTCAAGAAACTCATCTACCTTTGCAGTAAGCTCTTCAGTGTTTGCCTCAGTGATTGAATTTACCCTTTTTTGAGGTTCTTTCCAAATGCGATTGAGCATGGTTGTTTTTCATATCATCAAGTAATTTGTTTGCAACACTCACCTGCTTTCCCATGATAGTTCCTCTTGTTGTAGTATCTAGAATAGACTTAGACATTTGTTTAACGACATTATAAAACAAATGTAATATAAGCCACTCTTCCATCCTATGATTATGACAGTTCATTACGGCCTCTTTCATCCTTTCCCATGCAAGCGCTAGTGGCTCGCAGTCTTCTTGTCTAAAACTTGTAGTGTTGGATCGTATCTGCTTAGTCTTAGCTGGGGGAAATTTAGTCATAAAAAGATTAATGCATTCCTCCCAAGCTGTAATAGTGTCCTTAGGTAGAGCTAGCAACCAGTCATTACCCTTTCCTCTAAGAGAGAAAGGAAACAATCGTAATTTAACAGCATTCGGATCAACATCCTTAATACGCATCATATCGAAAATTTCAGTAAATGTATTTAGGTGCAAACCTGAATCCTTAGAAGAAGAGCCTCCAAATTGGTTTTTCTAAACCAAACTCAAAAGTTTAGGCTTAATTTCATAAGCTTCCGCATCAATAGCGGGCTGAGTAATAGGTGCACGAATAAAATCATTAGTAGAAGTAGCATACTCCCCAAGTTTCTTTTGAGCCATGGCTCTTTTCTTTTTGGTATTTTAAAGTAAGAGAAATAAATAAACAAGTAACTAATATTTTTGGGTTTTCAAATAGATAACAAGAAAGTAAACTAATAACAAGAAATAAACTACAAACAAAAATTTAAACTAAAAACAAGGTCTCTAGTAACCTCACCAGGATAGCGAATTGCTTCCCTAGCAACGGCGCCAGAAAAAGGGTTGATACCCTCGATCCGGATTCACGGATGCAGTAGGTTTAATCGAACCTTGGGAAACAACGCTAAAAGGAATAAAAATAAGGACACGTCTACGAGACTTTGTTTTTTCATTTTACCTTTGTTTAACGGACCAATCTAGTTTACTTTATATTGTGGGTTGATTCAATGGATGAAGATAGGCTAGGGTTGAAGATCCACCTGTAGCTGCACATCATATGAGATAAAAGATAATAATAAGCATAGTCATGTATATTTTTCCAATAGAGATAATCTTTGTGGGCAGTACATCCTAATATACTAAAGCCCCTGCGAGCAACATACATAGCAATAGACTTTTGATCAAACTGGTTGCACCATGAAGTATCGGGCTACAAACAGTTATTAAGTGATAAACACAGATAAAATCCTCTAGGAGAGATGTCGTTATTGATCCCGAATGGGTCGCTAAGCTAAGACAGTATAGCCCTTTCTGTCACTCGGTTTCGTATGAGATCGCCGCTAGCCAAGTATCTCACCTCAAGCCTTGATCAATCTTGGGGGTCTTGGGCACCTACAAGTCCAAAGATCGAGGCAAGAGACAAAGAAACAAAATAAACAAATACCTTATTTAAACAATACACAATACTCACATAGATTAGATGCACATAATCGCTGCGAGGTTTCTCCCCAACCCGCAACCCGTGAGGACTACTCACTCATAACAATAAGATCAAGGATATAGAACATTGTGAAAAAAATACTTAGATTAAAATCAAATATTATTATAATGGTGGCTGAATCACAAGGAGATCTCAAGTACAAAGTAATGGCTATGGCTAATGGAGAGGATGGTGGATAGAAGGGATGAACTGTGGTGTGGATCTCCTTTGGTGGTGTTATGGAATCTGAGAATGGTGGCCCTCTGCATGGAGACGGGGACCTCAAAATATATATGCGCCTTCATGAGAGTTGTAGGGTTTGACAAGACGAAGCCGCCGCCACATGGTATGGACGGGATATACGGGCGGACCACGCCCGTACCAGTGGTCGTTACAATGTCTGGCACCTGGCAATTTGTCAACACTCGGATTTTTAATCCCAGATGCCTGTTATGCCATACATCGCAATCCCAGGATTACCATTTTTGCGAGACATAACAGATTTGGATACCACAGTACATCATCCATTACAAACCATACATAAGGTCTTACACAAATAAGGATCTCATGATCCAGTTCTTAATACAACTCAAGCAGCGGAAATATGTAATAATAACGGTAGCGTAGGCGAAGCTCCATCTTCGGGGTCACAGGCAATGCTGACGATGGGAGATGATCCTAGTTGTCGTAACCTTCCTGGGGTCCTTCGTCCTGGTACTCCTCTTCATAGTCTGGCTACGGGAATAGCCAGGGACAAAGCCATGAGTACTCTTTAAGTACTCGCAAACTAATACTAACAAGTGAAGGGGGTTTTTGTAGTAGGACACTAAGCTCTAGGGTTGTTTTGCAAAAAGCCAGATTTACCTCTACTAAGTTCAGAAGCAAGAAAAGCTAGTTGAAATTTTATAACACCTAAGAGGGAACTTGTATTTCATATCACAACTCTATTGTGGTCAAGTCAAAATCTCCATTAGTTTCTCAAGTCATTTTGAAAACATCTGACGGGGGAACAATATGGCCACTCCAACTGTCCATAACCGCGGACACGGCTATTCGAATAGTTTGACACTCTACAGAGATTGTACACTTTCACCACAACATTCGATACATCCGTCAGGAACAAATCCTGAATTCACCATACTCAGTATGCGGATAATCAATCCTAACCTTTCAATTACACGCCCTAGTATAAGCACCTCTCTTGTGAGTTTGGCCTCCTTACCATGACCAACTTTCATCTTGGGTACTGCACAGGTGGACAATCTTCACAAGGTAGCCTCAGCTCAGACCTTGGCCGTGAAGGAACCCATACTAAGGTATATAAATTTCCATTCAAGCCCTACCCAATCTTCGGGTATTGTGGTTGTACGGTAAAATTGGAATGGTATCGCATCGAGACAACCATCAGGTTTATAAAGGGGTAAGGCTCCTGCTGTAACATTTTCATCATCAAATCATCTGGTGTTCGGGAACACATGTCAAAACATCTCAATAGAATGATCCATCATTCCAAGGTTTTCATAACCATTTTTCACCAAGTATTCCCATCTAAGTTGATCAAGTTTTATGCTTAGCACTAGCATCTACAAGTGGGGGTAAGTACTAATGAGGGGTGGTAAACTAGTGGAGTTTAGCTAAGTTCAATCCCATGCCTTAGGCTGACATCAAGATTATCCAGCTTAGGCCAAATTTAATGCTCTTTATGCAACCTTCAATTATCTTTCCTAGTATCTACAATTTTCTCAAGTAAACTCTAAGTAAGATCTTTGATAAAGAAATAAAGTAGAAATCTTGCAAGTAAAACTAGGATTGGGTTATCAAGTGAGTATGATCACATATGCTTAAGGCATATGGTTGGCATGTTAACAAGCAAGTAGTAGCTTGTATAAGTAGGGTATCTTGCAAGTGTTAGCTTGCACATTCAACCGGTAGTATTAGGCTTGCATCAGTATCAGTATAAGCTTGCCTTGTGCAGAGTAGTGGTTGAAGTTCTCCTCGGCTTCTTCTTCGTAGTATTCTCCTTCCTCCTCGTATCCTTGGTAGGTACTAGCGTCTATGAATAAATACGAGGTACACAATCACCAAACAATACTTAACTACTTTCAATCATCACACACAAGGGTTCTATAGATGATATAGCATCATCACTAATATTACAAGATTAAAGTATTTGTCTTATTTATTTTAGTTTTAGAAAAGTAATTTCTACTCATTGAAAAACTACTTAAGATTTAATATTCTCCAACTCAAACATGGGATCATGTTGACACATGTCATCACCACACATTTCAGTACATGGGAATGTGATTTAAAGTGGTGTCACAATTTAATAAGATTTAACCTTTTATTTCAAATAAAAATAAATGGCTAGGCATTCTTTTATTACTTGAACATTATTCCTGTAAATAAACCCATATATTTTTATATATTCTGAAAGGTATGATCAATTGTGATTTTTGAGAGTTGGAATCAACTCAAAAGCTATTACGGTTTAAATTTGAAAAATGTTTGAATGCAGAAAAGCTTCTGCCTTGTTATTTTTACCAAGGTTGATCTATAGATCCAAATGATTTGCATCCAACGGGCCTGGATTAAGAATTTCAATATCTTTCTAACAAAATTGGTTTCATTCAATTTGGTTTACTGAATCGAGCTGGGTTGATTTTTGAAACTAGGTATAGAACTATGTTTGAATTAAAATGGAAAAAGCTAAATTCAAACGAGTGGCTGCGCGGGAAGGGTTATTGGGCCGGCCCAGTGTCACTCCGCAGCGTGGGGCACAACTGACAGGGGGGTGTACTGGTCAGTGACTCTTTAAACGCGAAGCGGTACGGGGCGATGTGGTGCGTTGGATTAGAATGAAGATCGACGGCTGAGGGTCGTCGTCGACGATGAACAGATCACCGGCGAGCTCGAACCCTAGCGGCTCAGTGGGTGTGCATAGGGGGCATACCGGGGATCCAGTGACGACGGCGAGGCGGGAAAACAACGAAGTCAACAACGGCAAACTCAGGGGTGGTCGCGGCAGCTCCTGGGGTGGACGAAATCAACGGCCCCCTTCTTCTCCAGAGGCGGCCTGCTCCGGCACAATTCCGGTGATGTGCTGCTCTCCTTGCTCCGGCTAAGGGGTGGAACGATCAGTGAGGTGAGGGGAGTGGTATGGTGTGCTTCAATCGGCTGGGGGTGGCCTCCTTTTATAGGCTCGACGGTGAGACCGAGAGGGATGGGCAGGCGATGGTGGCGACACGGCTACGGGCTGATAGAGGCATGGTCGAGGGTGGCGATCAATCGGTGGTCTCCGGGCGATGCTCTAAGGTTTAAATGCGCTTGTAGGGGCGGTGGCAAACGGTCGGGAACGCACGGTGCTCTGCGAGGCAGAGGCGGCGAACTCTGTGGCGAGCGGTGGCTGCGGGGTACGAGCGGTGAAATGGGCATGTCTGGCGATCTCCTGGGACGGTGGGGTGCATGCTGGCGGGCGGCGAGAGCTCGAGGTGGTCGGGCTGCATGGGAACGGTGCGTGCTCTGCGGTGCGCGTCGGCATGGTCGACAGCGGCGCGGGCGCGATGTTCCTGGCGGTTCTGGTTGCTGTCTGCGAGGCAGGGCTGGTCGAGAGGGGGCGGTGAGGCATGGGCTACCTCCCAGACAAGGTTGGCACGGCTAGTTCCTCTCCTAGCTTGCTGTCCACACTGGGGTGACATGGGTGCTCTCGGGCTGTTCACCATTGATGACATTGGCGAGTTTACAGTGGGGCTAGAGCTTAGTTAAGTTTGCTAGATGATCTACTGAGGCTAGTGTAACCAGAGAGGGAACAAGTTAGGCCCAAAACACTGCTCAACATAGTGTTTTGATTTTTTTTGATTTGCATATGTAACCTATTTGATGAAATGGCCGCATGCACTTAAGTTTTGAATTTTGAAAATATTTTTGGTGGGTGTGCTAGGCATGTACTGGTGATACTGTGAATGCTTGGGTTTTGAGAATTGAGCTTGTTTGAGTGGTTTTTGAAAAAGTGGGATCTTCCCATATGAAATAGATTCAATTTTAAACTGTCATTTAAACTATGCATTCAAATGTTTTTGGATGATCACAAGGTGAGCCTTGGTACCTTGTTATGATTACTATCAAGGGGTGCAAAGATCCATACATTTTTCCTATTAAGTTCTGAAAGTTAGAGATACCAAAGTAGGCATGGGAGTTAAATTGGCCAAAGTGACCATTCACTTAATTTGTTTGTTTTGATTTGTTTGTCTTTGGGAAAAGTTTGGGATTTGTTTAGATGATGTTTATTTCACCTAAGAATCATTTTACAAGCAAAGAAACACATAATCATGGCAATTCAAAAGAATCCAAATTTTGATACATACACATATGAATGCTTTCATATTTTAATTGGAAAAGTTTTTTGTTAACCCTAATTTTGATGATTAGAGTTTGATGATTCTAGTTTAATATTTTTGGGATGTTAGAAACCTCCCCCCCCCCCCGTAAACAAAATCTCGTCCCGAGATTTGAAAAAGGACGGAAAAGATTACCTAGGATTTGAAGAGATCGGGAAACTCTGTCCTGATGTGATCTTCACGCTCCCGGGTAGCTTCCTCTTCTGTGTGGTTGCTCCACTGAATCTTGAGAAACTTGATGCTTCGGGTTCTGGTGGTTCTGAAAGTTTCTTCCAAAATACGGATGGGTACTTCGTGATAGGTCAGGTCATCGTTGATTTCTATGGTCCGGTGATCAATATTCTTGAACACTTCAGTCTTCTCCGGAACTTCGAGGCACTTGCGAAGTAATGAGATATGGAACACATTGTGCACGGCTGACATCTATTCGGGCAGTTCCAATTGATACGACACTTCTCCTCGATGGTTCAAAATCTTGAAGGGGCCGATATATCTGGGGGCTAACTTTCCTTTGAGTTGGAAACGCCACATTCCCTTCAATGGCGGCACTTTCAGATACACAAAGTCTCCTATGTTGAAGGCGAGGTCTCGACGTCTCTTGTTGGCGTAACTCTTCTGTCTTGACTGGGCTGTCTTGAGGTGTTCATGAATCTTGTGAACCTTCTCTTCTGCTTCTCGTAGGATGTCGGGTCCAAAAATCTGACTCTCTCCTACTTCCGACCAGTTCAAAGGGGTGCGACACTTTCTTCCATACATGAATTCAAATGGGGCCATTTGCAAACTGGCTTGATAACTGTTGTTGTACGAAAATTCTGCAAAAGACAGATAGTCTTCCCACTTAGATCCATATTCTAACGCACATGCTCTCAGCATATCTTCGAGTATTTGATTTACTCGCTCCGTTTGTCCATCGGTCTGAGGGTGATACGCGATGCTGAAATCTAGGCGGGTTCCTAAACCTTCTTGGACTTTCTTCCAGAATCTCGAGGTAAACTGAGTTCCTCGATCCGATACGATGTTCTTGGGGACTCCATGCAAACTGACGATTCTAGCGATGTATAACTCTACTAGCTTCGAACTCTGATATGTGGTCTTGACGGGTAAGAAATGGGCGACTTTGGACAATCTGTCCACTATGACCCAGATAGATTCATTTCCCCTATTAGAAGTAGGCAATCCGGTGATAAAGTCCATTCCAATGGAATCCCATTTCCATTCCGGAATCTGCAATGGTTGCAACAATCCAGCGGGTCTTTGATGTCCTGCCTTGACTCGCTGACATATATCACACTTGGCGATATAGCTTCCAATTTCTCTCTTCATCTTATGCCACCAAAATTGCTCTTTCAAATCTTGATACATCTTCGTTCCTCCGGGGTAGATAGAATAAAGCGTATCATGAGCTTCCTTGAGAATAACTTCTTTCAACTCAGAATCTGCTGGTAAAAAAGGCGTCCTTTGTACCACAGAACTCCTTCTTCGTCTTCAGTGAATCCTACACAAAGGCGTCCTTTGTACCACAGAATTCCTTCTTCATCTTCGGTGAATCCGGGTACTTTACCTGTACCGATACGACGCTTGATTCCGTCGATACTAGCATTTCCTTTCTGCGCCTCTTTGATCTGGCTGATCAAAGTGGGTTGAAGTTCTATGCTAGCAAAAAATCCTTCACTTACTAATTCCATTCGAAAATCTTCCATCTCTTTGTTCAAGCTTGGTTGCTCCTTCAAAATCATGAAGTTCAAGCGGCACGGCAATCTGCTAAGGGCATCTGCTACCACGTTGGCTTTATCGGGGTGATAGTGAATGTCCGGATCGTAATCTTTGATTAGCTCAATCCATCTTCTCTGTCTCATATTCAACTCCTTCTGAGTGAATATATACTTTAGACTCTTGTGATCCGAATAAATCTCACAACGGTTTCCCATCAGGTAGTGCCTCCATGTCTTCAGGGCTAGAACTATGGCTGCGAGTTTGAGGTCATGGGTTGGGTAATTCTGCTCATGTTGTTTCAGTTGTCGAGATAAATAAGATATAACTTTGCCTTCTTGCATTAGCACACATCCGAGACTGATCTTGGATGCATCACAATACACGTCAAAGGGCTTCGTGATATCCGGCATGATTAAGATTGGGGTTGAAATCAATCTCCTTTTGAGTTCCTGAAAACTCGCTTCACATTTGTCGGTCCATTCAAACTTCTTGTCCTCCTTCAGCAATTGGGTCATGGGTTTGGCGATACTCGAGAATCCTTCTACGAACTTGCGGTAATATCCTGCCAATCCGAGAAATGCACGAACTTGGGTTTGAGTGGTTGGGGCCTGCCAATCTTCAACATCTTTCACCTTTGCAGGGTCAACGGCAATTCCTCCGGCTAATACAATGTGGCCGAGGAATCCTACCTCCTGTAACCAGAATTCACATTTTCTAAACTTGGCATACAACTGATGCTCTCTAAGGGTTCCAAGAATGGTCCTTAGGTGTAGCTCATGTTCTTCTTCCGATTTGGAATAAATTAGAATGTCATCGATGAAAACAACGACAAACTTATCCAGGAAGTCCATAAAAATCTTATTCATGATATTCATGAAATAAGCGGGGGCATTGGTTAATCCAAAAGACATGACGGTATACTCGTATAATCCATATCTGGTGGTAAAGGCAGTCTTTGGAATATCCTCTGCATGAATCTTGAGTTGATGATAGCCTATTCTAAGATCAATCTTAGAAAACACTTTGGCACCGGTCAACTGATCAAACAAATCTTCTATCTTGGGCAATGGGTACTTGTTATTTATAGTGACATCATTCAATTTCCGGTAATCCGTACACAAACGGTTACCTCCGTCCTTCTTGTCCACAAATAAGACAGGTGATCTCCATGGTGACGCACTTGGTTGAATCAATCCAATTTCCAACATGGAATCCAGTTGCTTCTTCAATTCTGATAGCTCAGACGGGTTCATACTATAGGGTCTCTGGGCTATGGGTCCTGTTCCGGGGATTAGTTCAATGATAAACTCGATATCCTGACCTGGGGGCATACCGGGCAAAACATCTGTAAATACATCGGGGTATTCACAGACTATCCGGACTTGGTCAATGGTAGGTTGGGCTATACTCTTGTTGCACTTGAATTGACGAGGTAAGGTTTCAGATATATGCTCGACTGATATTCCGGCTGTACTGGTCATGGTTATGGCTTTCTTGGCATAGTCGATTAATCCTTTATGTTTGGACATCCAATCCATTCCTAGTACTACTTCCAAACCTTTAGTTCCGAGTACTATCAGATTAGCATAAAAATCTATGCCATGGATTCAGATAGGGACGGCCTTGCAAATTTGCCTAGCCTTGGTGGTTGAACCGGGGATTTGAACAATCATAACATGCTTCAGTTTGGTTGGTTGAATCTTACTAGTGTATGCAAATTCTTTGGTGACAAATGAGTGCGATGCACCAGAATCAAACAACACTCTAGCGAGTACTGAATTAACAGAAAACATACCCAGCACGACGTCTGGCGCTTCCTGGGCTTCTTCAGCATGCATGAGAAAAACACGGCCGTTGCGGTTGAGCGAATTTCCTGGGGCAAACCTTCTTCCAGGCAGAACACGACGCTATTGCTCAGCTGGGGCATTGGCATTGGGGGCTGCGACATTCTTCTTTGGGCACTCATTGGAGTAGTGACCCTTATTTCCACAGTCATAACAAGTCACTTGTGACTTGTCCTTTGCTGCAATAGGCACAACATTGCTTCCAGTCCTCGGGGCAGTGTTGGTGTTGGTGGTAGCATTGTTGTTATTGAACTTGGGTGGGGCATGGTTGAAATTGCTAGAGTTTTCGGGGTTGTTGCGATTTACTCCGGGCCTCGGGTTTCCACGGTTGGGATAAGTCGAACGGTTCATCGGGGTCTGTTGGTTCTCGGGGCAAATCCGGGAGATGGGTTATGGCGATACTTTGGGGTCTGATGGGTTCCTGGCTGATGCATCATGTGACGCTTGCAGTTCTCATTGGCTTGGTAGATCTTTCCTTCCATCTGGATGGCAGAGTCGACAAGGGCTTCAATATCCGCAAAGGGGATACTGACCAACACAGTCTGCATCTCATCGTGCAAACCATTCAAGAATCTCTCTTTCTTCTTGGCTTCAGCATCGATCTCATCTGGGGCATACCTAGCTAATGACAAGAATTTGTCATGGTATTCCACTACGGTCATCCTTCCTTGCTTCAGTTCTCTGAACTCATCTCTCATTCTCTTGATCAAACCCGGTGGCACATGGGTTCTGCTGAACTTGACCTTGAATTCCTCCCAGGTCATCATCTGTCCTCCAGTCATTGCACGAACGTTGTTCCACCATGCTCTTGCATCTCCGGCTAGATAATGGCTGGCGAACAGAACTTTCTTGTTGGCTTCCACTCCGGCGACTTCCAGATTAATTTCCATGGTTTGCAGCCAATCGTCGGCATCTAGGGGCTCTCCTGACTTAGTGAAAATAGGTGGGTTGGTGTTCTGGAAATTCTTGAGCTTAGATCCATGGTTGTCCTGATTTCTTTGGCCTTGGTTGTTGTGGGCTAGCTGAGCTATCTGCTGAAGGGTGGCTAGGTTGGCTTGACGTTCGGCTCTTTCGGCTTCGCGGTTAGAAACCAACATTTGCAGGATCTGCAACATTGGGTCCGGGGATGAACCACTTCCTCCGTGTGGCATCTGAAGGTCGAGATAGATCATGAGAAAAGAGCGAAATTTCTAAGGTTCCGGGACTTTGAAAAGTTTTTAAAGTTTGACTTAGATTTTCTAGCAACTTGCTTTTCATTCATTCATAGCACACGATACAAACACACACCAGAACAAAGGTAAACAGATGGTTTTAAGAACCATTCTGGAAACTACGATACAGTGGGACCGAATACAACTCACTACGCTAGTGCTCAGGTGCTACTACTCCTCGGAGTCGGTGTAGTCGTCATCCTCATCATCATCGTCGTCATTGATGAAGGCGGAATCATCCTCATCGGTGAAGAAATCCATAGCCTGATCCTCCAGAAAGTCATCATCATCGCTGAGATAGGAGTAGGGGTCTCCACGAAGATCCTCTCCGGCATTCTCCCTTTCCTCCAACTGCATGTCTCTCTCATGGATGGTCTCCTCCAAATCCGAGATACGGTGGCGAAGACGGGCAATGATGCGCTCCTTCTTGTCCAGCTGACGGCGGCGAGACTTGCGATCCTTCGCTAGCATGGCGATGGTTTGATCCTTCGTCTTGATGATGGCGGACTTGTGGTTGGAGTAGTCACGGCAATTGTCCAACCCGCAACCCGTGAGGACTACTCACTCAACCCGTGGTTGGAGATTAGATGCACATAATCGCTGATAGGTTTCTCCCCAACCCGCAACCAGTGAGGACTACTCACTCATAACAATAAGATCAAGGATAGAGAACATTGTAAAAAATACTTAGATTAAAATCAAATATTATTATAATGGTGGCTGGATCACAAGGAGATCTCAAGTACAAAGTAATGGCTATGGCTAATGGAGAGGATGGTGGATAGAAGGGATGAACTGTGGTGTGGATCTCCTTTGGTGGTGTTATGGAATCTGAGAATGGTGGCCCTCTGCATGGAGACGGGGACCTCAAAATATATATGCGCCTTCATGAGAGTTGTAGGGTTTGACAAGACGAAGCCGCCGCCACATGGTATGGATGGGATATACGGGCGGACCACGCCAGTACCAGTGGTCGTTACGATGTCTGGCACCTGGCAATTTGTCAACACCCGGATTTTTAACCCCAGATGCCAGTTATGCCATACATCGCAATCCTAGGATTACCATTTTTGCGAGACATAACAGATTTGGATACCACAGTACATCATCCATTACAAACCATACATAAGGTCTTACACAAATAAGGATCTCATGATCCAGTTCTTAATACAACTCAAGCAGCGGAAATACATAATAATAACGGTAGCGTAGGCGAAGCTCCATCTTCGGGGTCACAAGCAATGCTGACGATGGGAGATGATCCTAGTTGTCGCAACCTTCCTGGGGTCCTTCGTCCTGGTACTCCTCTTCATAGTTTGGCCACGGGAATAGCCAGGGACAAAGCCATGAGTACTCTTTAAGTACTCGCAAACTAATACTAACAAGTGAAGGGGGTTTTTGTAGTAGGACACTAAGCTCTAGGGTTGTTTTGCAAAAAGCCAGATTTACCTCTACTAAGTTCAGAAGCAAGAAAAGCTAGTTGAAATTTTATAACACCTAAGAGGGAACTTGTATTTCACATCACAACTCTTTTGTGGTCAAGTCAAAATCTCCATTCATTTCTCAAGTCATTTTGAAAACATCTGATGGGGGAACAGTATGGCCACTCCAACTGTCCATAACCGCGGACGTGGATATTCAAATAGTTTGACACTCTCTAGAGATTGTACACTTTCACCACAACATTCGATACATCCGTCAGGAACAAATCCTGAATTCACCATACTTAGTATGCGGATAATCAATCCTAACCTTTCAATTACACGTTCTAGTATAAGCACCTCTCCTGTGAGTTTGGCCTCCCAACCATGACCAACTGTCATCTTGGGTACTGCACAGGTGGACAATCTTCACAAGGTAGCCTCATCTCAGACCTTGGCCGTGAGGGAACCCATACTAAGGTATATAAATTTCCATTCAAGCCCTACCCAATCTTCGGGTATTGTGGCTGTACGGTAAAATTGGAATGGTATCGCATCCAGACAACCATCAGGTTTATAAAGGGGTAAGGCTCCTGCTGTAACATTTTCATCATCAAATCATCTGGTGTTCGGGAACACATGTCAAAACATCTCAATAGAATGATCCATCATTCCAAGGTTTTCATAACCATTTTTCACCAAGTATTCCCATCTAAGTTGATCAAGTTTTATGCTTAGCACTAGCATCTACAAGTGGGGGTAAGTACTAATGAGGGGTGGTAAACTAGTGGATTTTAGCTAAGTTCAATCCCATGCCTTAGGCTGACATCAAGATTATCTAGCTTAGGCCAAATTTAATGCTCTTTATGCAACCTTCAATTATCTTTCCTAGTATCTACAATTTGCTCAAGTAAACTCTAAGTAAGAGCTTTGATAAAGAAATAAAGTAGAAATCTTGCAAGTAAAACTAGGATTGGGTTATCAAGTGAGTATGATCACATATGCTTAAGGCATATGGTTGGCATGGTAACAAGAAAGTAGTAGCTTGTATAAGTAGGGTATCTTGCAAGTGTTAGCTTGCACATTCAACCAGTAGTATTAGGCTTGCATCAGTATCAGTATAAGCTTGCCTTGTGCAGAGCAGTGGTTGAAGTTCTCCTCGGCTTCTTCTTCGTAGTATTCTCCTTCCTCCTCGTATCCTTGGTAGGTACTAGCGTCTATGAATAAATACGAGGTACACAATCACCAAACAATACTTAACTACTTTCAATCATCACACACAAGGGTTCTATAGATGATATAGCATCATCACTAATATTACAAGATTAAAGCATTTGTCTTATTTATTTTAGTTTTAGAAAAGTAATTTCTACTCATTGAAAAACTACTTAAGATTTAATATTCTCCAACTCAAACATGGGATCATGTTGACACATGTCATCACCAGACATTTCAGTACATGGGAATGTGATTTAAAGTGGTGTCACAATTTAATAAGATTTAACCTTTTATTTCAAATAAAAATAAATGACTAGAAATTCCTATGTGGCATTCTTTTATTACTTGAACATTATTTCTGTAAGTAAACCCATATATTTTTATATATTCTGAAAGGTATGATCAATTGTGATTTTTGAGAGTTGGAATCAACTCAAAATCTATTATGGTTTAAATTTGAAAAATGTTTGAATGCAGAAAAGCTTCTGCCTTGTTATTTTTACCAAGGTTGATCTATAGATCCAAATGATTTGTATCCAACGGGCTTGGATTAAGCATTTCAATATCTTTCTAACAAAATTGGTTTCATTCAATTTGGTTCACTGAATCGAGCTGGGTTGATTTTTGAAACTAGGTACAGAACTATGTTTGAATTAAAATGGAAAAAGCTAAATTCAAACGAGTGGCTGCGTGGGAAGGGTTATTGGGCCGGCCCAGTGTCACTCCGCAGCGCGGGGCACAACTGACAGGGGGGTCTACTGGTCAGTGACTCTTTAAATGCGAAGCGGTACGGGGCGATGTGGTGCGTTGGATTAGAATGAAGATCGACGACTGAGGGTCGTCATCGACGATGAACAAATCACCGGCGAGCTCGAACCCTAGCGGATCAGTGGGGGTGCATAGGGGCATACCGGGGATCCAGTGACGACGGCGAGGCGGGCAAATGACGAAGTCGACGACGGCGAACTCAGGGATGGTCGCGGCAGCTCCTAGGATGGACGAAATCAACGACTCCCTTCTTCTCCAGAGGCGGCCTGCTCCGACGCAATTCCGGCGATGCGCTGCTCGCCTTGCTCCGGCTAAGGGGTGGAACGATCAGTGAGGTGAGGGAAGTGGTATGGTGTGCTTCAATCGGCTGGGGGTGGCATCCTTTTATAGGCTCGACGGCGAGACCGAGAGGGATGGGCAGGCGATGGTGGCGACACGGCTACGGGCTGCTAGAGGCATGGCCGAGGGTGGCGATCGATCGGTGGTCTCCGGGCGATGCTCTAAGGTTTAAATGCGCTTGTAGGGGCGGTGGCAAACGGTCGGGAACGCACGGTGCTCTGCGAGGCAGAGGCGGCGAACTCTGCGGCGAGCGGTGGCTGCGGGGTACGGGCGGTGGAATGGGCATGTCTGGCGGTCTCCTGGGACGGTGGGGTGCATGTTGGCGGGCGGCGAGAGCTCGAGGTGGTCGGGCTGCGTGGGAACGGCGCGTGCTCTGCGGTGCGCGTCAGCATGGTCGACAGCGGCGTTCCTGGCGGTTCTGGTTGCTGTCTGCGAGGCAGGGCTGGTCGAGAGGGGGCGGTGAGGCATGGGCTACCTCCCAGACAAGGTTGGCACGGCTAGTTCCTCTCCTAGCTTGCTGTCCACACTCATGAACTTAAGTTTTGAATTTTGAAAAGATTTTTGGTGGGTGTGCTAGGCATGTACTGGTGATACTGTGGATGCTTGGGTTTTGAGAATTGAGCTTGTTTGTGTGGTTTTTGAAAAGGTGGGATCTTCCCATATGAAATAGATTCAATTTTAAACTGTCATTTAAACTATGCATTCAAATGTTTTTGGATGATCACAAGGTGGGCCTTGGTACCTTGTTATGAGTACTATCAAGGGGTGCAAAGATACATACATATTTCTGTTAAGTTCTGAAAGTTAGAGATAGCCAAAGTATGCATGGGAGTTAAATTGGCCAAAGTGGCCATTCACTTAATTTATTTGTTTTCATTTGTTTGTCTTTGGGAAAAGTTTGGGATTTGTTTAGATGATGTTTATTTCACCTAAGAATCATTTTACAAGAAAAGAAACACATAATCATGGCAATTCAAAAGAATCCAAATTTTGATACATACACATATGAATGCTTTCATATTTTAATTGGATAAGTTTTTTGTTAACCCTAATTTTGATGATTAGAGTTTGATGATTCTAGTTTAATATTTTTGGGATGTTATATAATTGCTCCAGGATCGCTTGGTCGTCTAGACTTCCTCAAAATCTTCATTTATTACTCCTCATTTGGTATTAAAAGCATGATTTCCTTCACAACACAATTCAAAGCATGTTTTTTCATATCTTTGCAATAATTAGTCATTAGTAGCAAATCAAGAGAGATTATTGTCAATTGCTAGACAAAGTAGAGTTCTAATTCCACGTCCATGTGTCTTGTACGTGGATAAAGTTTTTGTTTCGCAGAGGCCCGCGTCGCTCCCAGGGGACGCCTCGAGCAAACCCTAAAATCATCGCCGTCCCCAGCCCCCCGCCGCCGCTAGAGGATGACGCCGGTCAAAGACCTAGAGGAAGACGGCAGTGACGGGATCTCGTCTCTCGCATGGCGGGCGGTGGCAGGGGCTGCCTCCTTCTATCGCGGAGTAAGGATGGCAATGGGCAGGGTATGGGCATGGTAGAGCAATACTATACCCATACATGTGTAGTCAATGGGTATAAAAATTTATCCATACCCGTACCCGCGGGTATAAATCTTTACCCATGCCCATACCCAACGGGTACCCATATTCGATGGGTACCCGACGGGTAGATCCAATAGTACACAAGTTATTCATAATTTTACATTAATCAATATCATATTTGACAAAAAAAGTATCTCTACTCAATAATAGGTAGGCGAGTACATGACAATTATCAAAGTTTAGAAATCATAATCTCATACTTGCCCCTAGGCTACTCGGCCGCATAGGTTGAAACTCTATAGATAAATTTTACAAGTCGGTTTAAATGAGAAGGGTATGGGTATATCCACGGGTATAACCCTATACCCTTTCCCGTACCCATGACATAATGGGCAGGGTATGGGTATTACCCATGGGTATAAAAGTATGAACATACCCTACCCATGCGGTTACGATACCCGCGGGTACCCATACCCGTGGGTAAATTGCCATCCTTATCGCGGAGGGACCTCCGGCCGGCATGGCGTGGTGGCACTAGACAAGGAGACACTTCCGGTGGAGTCTGTACGCCGGGGCGGCAGCCTCGGGCTTCCTCGGTGACGGCAGTGGCCGCTGTGGCTGTGAGGGCGGCACAGTGGCCGGATCTGGGGCCCAAATCCTGCTGCGGCTGATCCCGACCCGGAGCCCCTTGTCGGCAGTGGTCGGTGCCCCTCTCTATGGCGTTTTGATGGTCGGTGTTCTTGGTCGGTGGCAGTTTGCAGCTCTGCTTCGCACCTCCGTGTGGTGCGGGTGGTGGCGGCGGCCCGCGGGCCTCTAAGATCTGTTGGCAGTGGATGTGGCGGCTCGTGTGCGACGATGGCCGTGCGTCTGTGCAGGAGGTGTGAGGGCCAATGGAGTGCGGGCCGACGGCTTTGCGGTCTCCGTCTGGGAGGGAGGTGTTTGGTGGCGGTGATCTTCGGTCCCTTTCATGGTGGAGGCTGCCCTGGTTCTCTATGGTTGTTCTTTAGAAACTATCTCGCGGGCATCGATGATAATACGGACGGCGGCTTTCGTCGTGGAGACGGGGAGCCTAGACGTGGCGGCTGAAGGGATGCTTTGATGATCGTCGGGAGCATGGAGGGGGAGTGGAGGTGTGGTGGTTGTGCCAGTCCTTGTTGGGCGGGCGGGAGGTTTCGGGAATCTGCGCTGGGTGAGAGCCTTGTCCTGGCGGCTGGCCAGGACCGACGATGATGACGCTCGTGGGAGCCGCTTCCTTCTTGAAGTCGTTGTCAAAGCGGATGTTTCTTGTTCCTCCGCCCGGGCTCTCCGGGGGAAACCCTAGATCTCTTACGGAATCGTGCGTGGGCGGCGCTCTTGTGTCGCTTTGCCTCTTGGGGCCTCGTTTTGGACGTCCACCGGACTGAGAGACTTGTGGTGTGTTGAGGCAGGTTCGTCTTTCGCTAGGTGGGGCGCGGCCCCGGGGTCGGCGTGGTAGTTTGGAGTGGTGGCTCCGGTCTTACGCCTTCGCCTATTGTGTTGAGGTGTGGTGTCGACCTAGTTGGTCGTCGACCCGTGTGGAGCGCAGCCTCGGGGCTGGTGTGTGGTGTTGTGTTGTATACAGTTGTTTTTGGCCTGTTTTACTCATAAACGGGCCAACTCTTTTCTTCTGTATCAATGAAAGGCAATGCTTTTGCCTCGTTTCAAAAAAAATGCTGGACGAAAAACAATGTTTAAACGCGGAGAAAGATGGCGCTTTTTGGAGCCATCAGGAGTCATTGAACACCTCAATTAAAGTGAATACAAAGTTCCTGATTAGATAAAAAATAATCTATAGCCCTAAAATCTACTTCTATAGAGCATTACAATAGCAGCAACTGCAAGCCAGGTAGTTTAGATACTAGTCTATTAGTATGATATTTATGAGTTGTTATTTCTGGTTCTTCTTGGTAAGTAGTTGTTTTCTCTCTCTATAACCTAGAGTGTTCTCTGGATGTTTTGTAAAGAGTCGAGTTGTAATCTATAGTCATATCTTGGACCTGCTATGTTTTTGGTGTACCACTGTGAGGGATGTAATACTAGTGAAACGGTGTTTCATTGGTATTATATCAACGACTATAGTATACTACACCATGCTGTGGTATGCTGGGTCACTACAGATATCTTTGCCAATTCCCCAAGAATTCGATCCCTGCAACCAGCCTTAGCGAGTCGCAAGGAGATGTATTATCCCACAGACGGCTCCAATGATCAAGTGGTCCAAGCGTCGCACTTCCACCAGTATCCACACGTGCAACGATGACGACACCGCGTCGAAGTGAGGTTCAAGATCACGGATGAAACGGGAACATGTCGATGAAGATCCGGCAGCACTTCATCGTCCGGCTAGATTGGATCTAGACGGAGGTAGTAGATGATCAGTACTCCGAAGTGTTGATGAAGATGAGCTCCTCACGATGATGATGGCAACATGAAGGGAGGAGGAAGACATGCTTCGGGGAGCCTAGGCGGCGACGACGGGCACCGATGATGTGGTGGCATCAGCAGCTCGGTCGTGGACTGGTGCTTGGCTCTCCAAATACCTTGTGCTTGGCCTTACCCATGCCCGCCTATATATGTGTGGCCAGCCCCCTCTCCAAGAGAGGGAGTGGGAGTAGGAATCTGAGTCCCAAAAGGACTCCTCCTTCCTTCCTCCACACACATAGAGAGAGGGGAGTTGGATTCCATCATAGAATCCTTCTCTCCCTCCTCCTCCGACTCGCCTAGGGGAGGAGTACGAGACCCTGGTGGACTCCTCCTCCCCCACCGCCTCTCCCCCACCCACGGGCCTAGGGGAGGCCCTAGACAACTCGGCGAGGGTTTTCACCTTCCTCGCGCGCGGACCGGTGAGGCCCATGGTGCCCCCACCGGGATAATTAATTATAAAATCCAATTTTACTTTTTAAGTATTAATATTTATACTCTAAGACTTTTAGAAAAATCCTGAACACATTCAAATTAATTTCAGAACCTTTCTAAAATATTTCTGATGTCCTCCATAACATGTCCGGTACCATTCCATTCATTCTCGATGATATCCCAGACACCTCCACAGTATTTCAAGACACTCCAAAACATCCTATCGGGATTACTTCATTGAAATATCTTAATCACACTTACGGTCTAAATGCTGAAAACATCTTAAGTGTGTGACCCCGTGGGTTCAGATATTTACGTACATGTGTGGAACTCATTCCGTGAAAAAATTACTATTAGCGCCTTGATGCACGATTGTAATCCCCACAAATAACACGAAGATCTTTATCGTGTGAACCATAGTATTATGTCCGATACATATCACATTCCTTCGTGAATACTTTACATTACCCGAGATGAAACACTAGGTTATTCTTGTTACCTAGCATATACTCTTTACTTATACCGTACTATCGATGTTCATGTGATCAGCAATTTGATCACGTATCCGGCCAGACGATGACGAATATCATAGCACATGAGTGGGCTTAGAGTGTATCTCTCTATCGTCGGTATTAGATTCCCGCAAACACACCATGTGAATAATTGGCGTACCATCCGGTAAAAGCAGAGAACGACTTTATGATTACTCTTGTTCAGAAAAATCCTGCCACGTCCATATTGTACCCAATTTCACATGTGTCTCATGGTCAAACAAACTTCAATAAAGGAAATACATTGTTTTATGAGAAACTACAGAAAACAAACATTGAATATATGTTTCCTGGTATATCATGTTGGGTCTATCCCTCGTTGTTGTTCTCCTAACAACTCCGATCTCTTATATCATTGGCAACTCCACAACACTTTGTATTTTTTCCCATAGTTAGGAAACTGAAACTATCGTTGATACATGAACTAGTCTAAGAGGCAAGACTAGGGATATCTTATTGGTAGTTTACTATTCTACACATGTATTAGGGTTTTACTCCAAATACACATTATCCGGAACTAATACAATTATAGCATAGAACAATACTTAATTATGAAACATAAATATGAATAATAATACATTTATTATTGCCTCTAGGGCAATATTTCCATCATACAACCCTAGGTGCCAAGATCAGGCATGATGAGTACACGGGCAAGTTCAAGGAGAAGAATGGTGAAGAATCAAGCCCGCTCTTCGAGCCCTCTGACCCTGAGGTTTTCGTGTTGGCAGGGCAGACATGTGGAATGGCCGCTTATGGATTGGCGATGGTCCCATCCCCTTTCGACCATTCCACGGCTCACCACGGTTAGTTCTACCAAGGACGAGCTCCAATCCTCCGTAGAGACCTTCACAAAGTCTTCCCTGGTTCAGCATAGAGTGATCCATGTATGTTCTTATTCATTTATCATCCATTTGACTACATTATTTTATTTGCAGCAGTGATGATGTTATAATGTAATAACATAGACTTGCCTCGAAGAAGAACCGACAAAGTGGGAGGAGGCCAAGATCAGGGTAGCGTATGGCTGCTTAGCAGGACATGCTTAATTAGCAACAAAAGTTTTTGGAGGCATTGTCTCAGCAAGTGTAGGCGCTATCCAATGTGAGTTGCGGGCCTTCACTTCATCTGCTTCTTCTATTTGCTCCGCTTCCTTCTCTTAGCTTTGCTTGGTAGTCTTGTTGCACCCGTTCATTCATTCATCTTATTGCCCCATCCTTACCATCTCATGATCAATATTTTCCTTGCTTGTAGCATCCATCGGGCTGATTCCAACAATGTCCCACTTGCTCCGGCCTCGTGACAACCCGGTGACACGCGCCTGCTATGGCCACTCAGTTGCAGCCTCAGCCCAACACTTTTAACATCAGGAGGGTACTATATCACTCCAGGTGAGTTCTTGTACATGAAATTGTGAAAATTGTCATATTGCTATTGTGAAAATCATGTGAGAACACTTTTCAAAATTTAGGACTTGGCAAAATTAGATCTTGCCAAAATCTATAGCTTGTCTTTTAACTTGTACATACTGCTCCATACATAGCCTGTATAAAATTGGAAATTTAAACTTGACAAAATCATGTTACATGTTGCTCCATACATAGCACTTGTCAAAATAATCCTCCACATTGCTCCATATTGGCAAAAACATCAAGTTTGAACTCATCCATGTCAAAATCATGCTACATATTTCTCTATACATAGCACTTGTCAAAATCATGCTCCACATTGCTCCATATTAGTCAAAACATCAAGTTTGAGCTCATGCTTGTCAAAATCATGCTATATATCGCTCCATACATAACACTTGTCAAAATCATACTCCACGTTGCTCCATATAAGTGAAAACATCAAGTTTGAACTCATCATTGTCCTTCTTAAAATTGTATCTATTGCATCGTTGACGCCTTCGACGATGGAGCGCATTCCTTGCAAATTTGGTGATGTCTTGTAAACTTAAGCCGATGACAGATGTTGTACATACTTCCCGGTTGTAAATTTGATGGTTGATGCATATGTGTGACCTTTCTGAGGGATATATGCACTTTTTTATGTTCTCATATCATTGCAGATTGTTGAATTTCTTTGATATATAGTTTTGCCAACTTAGGATTTGTGAATGTTACACTCGGTAAAGAGAACACGTGGTAGCAAGTTTTAGTACCTGGTAGTTGTTGTGACCAAATGGTCACATCGCGGAAGTACTGTTTGCCGTAAAAAAACATCTTTGCCGAGTGTATTTGCAAAGATGAAATATTTGCCACGTGTCTTGGTAGATACACTCGGCAAACTTAACGCCTCAGCAATGAACATTTAAAATTTGTCCATAGGTAAACATGCTCGGTAAAATATTAAAAAATTATTTGCATTAAGTTATACACTTGGCAAAGAAATTGACACCTGGCCGTTCCGTTGGGCAGAGCACCGGCAGCAAACCTTTTTTTTGTCGATAATCCTACACCTACGGAATTTGTCTTACGGAAAAGGCTTACGGACTGAACGTGGAGCCTTCTTTTGGGGCTGAAATTTTTTCCCTTCCTTCCTTAAATTGTGGTGCAGGTACTCATCTTTTCTGCCTTGAGTTGGTTGTCCGTAAGATTTTTTTGTATATAACCCATCCGTAGATGTAACATTACTCTTTTTTTTATGTATGTAAAAAACACTTCGCAAAGTTATTTACTGAGTTCCGGAGAAAATATGCTTGGAAAAGATTGTTTGCCGGCGGACCTTTTGCCGTGTGCGCTTTTCCGAGCCTAACACTAGGCAAACCGTTGCCAGGTGTTCTTTTGGATTTGCTGATTGTGTTTGATATTCGTTGAAAAGTTAAAATCCGATAGAGCCTCTAATAGCTTACTTTTATCGAAATCTACTCACAGGCCACACGTCAGTGTAGTGTTATTTTGTACTCCCTCCGTTCAAAAATAAGTGACTATGCTGGTTAGGACGATGAAGGTTTTTGTGCATTGTGTTATTTTCTTGGCGGCAGTGTTGTTTGAGAATTTTTTCAAGAGTCGAGGTGTCGTCCCCACTGGCGGTGCTTTTGGTGGTATGAGTTGATGTTTGCTTTGGCGGGGCCTTTGTTTTCTTTTCTTTTTTTTTGGCCGTGTGCATATTTTATTAGAC
Source organism: Avena sativa (assembly GCA_916181665.1). Lineage (NCBI taxonomy): Eukaryota > Viridiplantae > Streptophyta > Magnoliopsida > Poales > Poaceae > Avena > Avena sativa. The sequence goes on along the minus strand of OV702293.1, from coordinate 439,332,331 downwards.
TTACTCTAGTCATTATGTTGGTGCATAAGCATAGTGTAATTGATATTTTAATGATATTAATATATTCCTTTTATTAAAAAAGTACACGAAAGCTTTTCCCAGCCTACAACCCACAGCAATAAACTCCTACAAATCCAACACACAATTCTGCCTCCACTAAATAGAAAAATGAGCTGTGACATGCTGTCATCATGCACGGTCAAATAGCGATCGACCGGCAGGCGTAAAATATATTTTGGGGACACCCGCATGCATGCGTGCTTTGTCTTTTTGCCGCCTGTCCAGAGAGAAAATCTTTCGTCCTCGTCTTGTTTTGTCATGAATAGTTAAACCTAATAATCTCAACGTTCCTTCACAGATCTTTAATCATGATAAGAAAACGCAAGTAACTGTTCTATCTCGCTTACGTTTTCTTTCACTGGCAATTGTCAGGTTTCTGAAAAAGCAGGAGAAAGCAGCTTTCTTCACAACTGTACTTGCAAACATCATTGATCGACAGGGCACATGCTATCTGTATCACCGAATTATGTAAACTGAACCAAAAATTAACCTGCTTATCAAAGCATAAGGATTAAACCGTACGTAGGTATAGATAATTAGCTAGCAGGCATGCCCAAGATGGATGGAAGCGGCGCCCCCGAACCCTAGCCCCGAACCCTGCCCGCCATCCCTCCCCTTTCGCTGCTGCCGGCGTAAGCCACCGGCCTAAACCCTTGAGGTGCCGGCGGCGGTGACCTTCCATTCCCCGGTGGCGAGGAGATCTTAGCGGGATAGAGACCCTTGCCGCATGGCGCTCTTCGCCGGAGGTTGGCGAGGCCCGGTGTAGCGGTGGCCGGCAAGCGACTTCGGGGTGGCCTCTCACATCTAGAGGCAGCGGCATGTGGTGAGGCTTGTGGCTGCTGCGGCCGGTGGAGGTAGGGGCCCAACCTTGCCTCTGCAGACCTCGTCTCTACCAATCCATGTCATGCATTGGCGCCTAGTGTGCTGCAGCCCATGGCGGTGCTAATTGGGAGGAGTGGGTTCGGCTTGCAGCGGAGGTTCGACATTGACAAAGTGGTGTTGACGCTTTTGTGGCGATGGGGGCATGGCAGGGAGGCACCCGCTCGCCCTAGATCTAGGCCCTATAGTCCCTATTTGGGGACGGCGAGCCGACCTTCTCATTTGTGGAGATCTCTAGAGAAGGTGGCTCTGGCGAGTTTGAGGCTGGGGATGAAGGCGTCGGCGGTCGGCCTGGTGCAGCATGATGACGGGCTTTACGGGCCTGCTCGGGGCCCTACCGAACCCTCCTGGGACCACTATGCTTCCATGGAGGTTTTATGGGCCTGCTGGGCCCGGTGGACCCATCTGGGACTGGTATTCGCCTGGCGTGTCTAGTCGACTACCAAACTTGGCAGTGGAGGTTGTTTCATCCCACGCCGCCGTGGTGCTGTTGGCCTCGATTCAAGTTGTGCCTTTTGATGCCGTCTTATAGGCCTTGTGGTGGTTGCATCAGGGAGAAAAAGATGGTGGCTTCTTGACCGTGGTAGTGTGTGCAAGTAGGCAGTGAGTTCGGTGGTGGCGAGGCTTTGACCTTGTAGGGCTCCTGTGAAATGGACCGTCTGAGGGTTGTGGGTGGGGTTTTTATGGGAGAAATCCATGTCGCCTCATCCGACACCGACGGGTGCCTCTTGCGGGTGGCACCAATCCTCCTTGGAAGGCGTCATGGCTACCCTTGGTCCACTTCCTTCGGTGTGCCGGTAAAAACCATAGGACCAGTTTGTTGGTCCGGGAAGCATCGTTGTTGATGTCGCCTCCCTTCTTGGAGGTGCTGCTTGGTACTTGATGCTTTGATGCTAGGAGGATGGCATAACATATTCAGAGGGTGCAACGGTTGAGGGTTACCGTCGCTTACTCGATCCTCCTTAGTCTCCATTTTGTTTTTTCTTATCTTTTCTTTTGTCCATGTCTTTCTTGCTGTCCCAACATTTTCTTTGTTTCAGAACTATCGGGTGGCGGTATTGTGTGTTGCCATATTATTATAGCAGGGCAAAAGTCTGTTTCGAGGAGGCATGTCGTTTGGGACAAGGGCCCGTTGGTGGTTGGCATCGAAGGTGAAGTCGGAATCGCTGCCTCATGGAGGAGAGATAACGATGCTGCTTGAGGGGAACCTCCATGATGGCATTAATATCGTATCGACGACGTGTACATGCTTTTTGTGGATGGCCAGGTTCAATGGGTGCACAATGCGTGCGTGCTCCGTGACAACATTTGGTGTATTTATAGGGGTTTTAGGTTGTTTTCCAATCGGTAATAAAATTATCTCCTACATATTCGGTAAAATGAGGCAAAATTTCCCGTTTTTCTCAAAAAAGAACAATCTAGAGTGACCAATATGTGCTAGTATATCAGTTAACTTTGCAACACAACATCAATATTTGGTCGGAATGTTTTCTGTTGCCATGTCTTTTCCCAAGAACATGAGCATGACTAGATCAAATGATGCTAGATATGATTAGAAAGAGTGGGTAATGTCTCTCAAACTTCTGATATAGGGCTTTGCTTGAGTGTAACGACGACATAGCAGATCCATGTGCACATGCATCTTGAAGAAGTGTTTCCCAGCTTGCTGCTCTAAATTTTTCAAGACAAGAAAGAAAAATAGTGCGTGCCAGTTTCTTTCGATCAAAGCAGAAAAACCGAACTAATAAGAAGTTAGGTCATTTTCCATTTTGCATAAATGTAGGCGGACCCTCAATCCAAACTCAAAAGGGCGATATGTTTCTTTCAGAACCCAAAAACACCAACGGCGAAAACAACAGCTTAACACACATGCATCCTATATGATGAGATACGAAGTGGGTAGGTCGCCATCATGGTTCCGTGCAACGACATCTCCCTCCCTGGGGAGACATACATTACATATATATGTTCCTAAAAAACTGAGGCGATCACGCTCACACGTATCATCATCGCATACATAGAATCCTATATGGACGACCTTGCAGTTGCACACAAGGACGGTCCGTAACGCATGTACACCGACGAGTCTCAGGGGAATACCAATGGGATTTCCTCTCGGTCCAACAAGAGAGATGAGGAGTTGACGATCGACTGGCTGGAGCGTCGCGATCCGGTGCTCGATGATCCAACATATATACCTCAAAGTACTCAACCAATGTCCAACAACTCGAAACGATCGGCCACGATTCTATATGATCGATCGACGGTACGTACGTAGCCAGCCATCTAGGATAGCTAGCGGGCGATGGATGGATGGATTGATGGACGAATCGATGGATCATAGGAGAGATGGAGGGAGGGAAGCTGGGATGGGTCGTAGTCGTAGCCGTACTACCCAACAATGCAAGCACAGGATCGGAAGCGGTAGCGAAGGCGCAATTGGCTGGATGTGCCACTGCTCCCACCATCGCGTCGCCTCGCACGATCTCAACAGGTTTCCCCCTCCTCGCCTCTCCTCTCCTCTCCTCCGATGGATCGATGGATCGGTCGCGTCGAGATCGCTAGCTAGCTAGCTAAAAGGCTAGGATAGATGGATCGATCGAGCAGGCGGGTGACTGTTCCTTTCCCTTGAGACGCTACACCGCCACCACCACCACACCAGTATGCGGAGCAGCTACCGCGTACCGTGTAGTATCTTGCTTGTCTCCAACAACTTTATGGGTGTCGATGTGCGCGGTCGGGTGGGACCCGCCCCGCCCCACCCGCATTATTGCGAGAGTAGAAACCCTACCCCATCTTCTCCCGGCCCGAGACTCTCTCTCACCCCTCCACCTGCTTCATCTCCTTCTTCTACCTCCCTCCCCACCTCCTCCTCGTCGCGTGTTAGTTGGTTCTCGAACACGAGGACACAGCTCGCTCGCTCACTCTCTCTCTCTCTCTCGATCTCCACCGAGTCCACCTGCATCCTCAACCACCGGACACCACCGCTTAGCGAGCATGCAGAGCATGGATTTGGTGTCGCCGTCCGAGCACCTGTGCTACGTGCGCTGCACCTACTGCAACACCGTGCTCGCGGTAAACTCCTCGAGAAACCAGAGCCAGCTATCTTGGCAACCTGCTTTGCCATCGATGATGATCATGGGGTTTTCTTTATTTGTCCTCCTTGCATTTTATTTCTTAGCTACCTCTCATCTCACTCGCATGGAACTGGACAAATAATGGCCAAATCAGTGCCACCCCCCAACTCCTTGTTAGCTTTCCCTCCCTGATTACAGGAGAGAACGCAGCATGCACCGGCTAGAATTTGTTGTTCATGCGACATGATTGATGTGTCCTGTGTCTGTGTGTGTGTATGCTTTGCCAGTCTCTTTTCCTATGCGGTGTTTTTCCGTCGGTTGGTTCTTCTTCTTGGTTCCTTTGTCCTGCTTATAGCTAGTGCCATGCTCCATCTTTTCACCTCCATTAGGTCTGCTGGTTCCCAGCTTCCACTTTCTTTCCATCTTTCTTGCTACTACATGCATGCTGAACTTCCGATTGGACAACACTCCCAATTTAGCATTTTCGATATTCTCTCTCTTACTCCCTCTTTGGCATGAACCTCTACTGCTTATTTCTTTCATCTGACGATTTCTTGCACCCGTTTTAACTAGTAGGCGCCACTAGTGCCGCCATGCAAGTGTGAATCAGCTCAGATGAGTGATTATTCACATTTAATACCACCGTGTTGTGTACTTGTGTTGTGTGATTGATTCTGTGTGTTCTGGGTAGCTGCAGGTTGGAGTTCCATGCAAGAGGCTGATGGACACCGTGACTGTCAAGTGCGGCCACTGCAACAACCTCTCCTTCCTCAGCCCGCGGCCGCCGCCCATGGTGCAGCCGCTCTCCCCGTCTGATCACCACCACCCCCTGGGGCCGTTTCAGGTCTCTCTCATCTTTTCTCCTCGATCTCCCCCGATCTGTTTATTTGCTGCTTCAACTTTTTGTTTGGGGTTTATCTTCTTGCTGTTTCGCTTTCTAAAGAGATATGGCCTGGTATACTACTTGTGTTACGTGGAGAGAGAAAATGATGAGGAACGGCCGGCCGGTTAAGGAAATACATAAAAACTTGCACTAATAATGGAATAAATAAACAAAAGAAAAATATATTGTTGGGCAAACCGTGTGAGATTTTCTCATGAAATATGGTCCTAGCTTGCTTTTTTTGCAGTTTGCATCAGTGCTCTTTTCCTTGCTATGTTTACTCTCTCTCTCTCTCTCTCTCTCTCTCTCTCCTTTATTGAACTAGTCAAAGTACTGTTTGCAAGGCAAGATTAAACAACGCTGGACTACAAAGATTTCTTTTGCTCATCTGTGGCCTGAGAAAGCTCTCACTGCTGCCAAAGCCAGATGATGTTTTTTAAAGGCTGCGTGTGTTCAGAGAACCAAGCAGCAGCTCTGCTGTGGCATTCATGATGGTTCCCTAACTGATATTCTCGAAACAGATGCATTCATTACTAAGTTTGAGTTTTGACTGCCCGTGAAGATCTGGAGTCTAGATTGGGGTTTCTATATTTCTAGGAAATATAATTTTACCATCGTTGTACATGGTTTAACATTTGGAGATCTTGGGACCTTGATTCTTATGTGGCTACATATTTCTTGCTGTTAGGGATGCACTGACTGCAGGAGGAACCAGCCACTGCCGCCGCTGGTCTCGCCAACATCAAGTGATGCCAGTCCCAGAGCTCCTTTTGTTGTCAAGCGTAAGTAGCAACGAACTACATCATGCCTTCCTCCCTCCCTTCATTTTCTCCCTTTTATTTCATTCTTTGTTCGCTCTTTTCATTCTTTGTTCGCTCTTCCTTGCTGGTGGAACAAGATTTTATTTATCTTTTTCAGTCCTTTTTATGTTTAAGGCAACATACTAATCAGATGAGCAAAGTCTTATATTTCTTATGATCAATTTTTACCTCATTTTATTGTAGCCCCAGAGAAGAAACACCGTCTTCCATCCGCTTATAACCGATTCATGAGGTGAGGAGGCATTTTTATTATTTCTATTTTTTTTTGCGCTGCATCATATGTCCCTTATAGTACATGTGATCTCATACATACTGTTTATGTGGCCTGATACTAATTTTTTGTTGGGGGTATTTTTCCACTTGAAACAATTACATGTACACCTGAGTTTCACGAGATCTTCAGATTTATTAAACAAGTACAAGTTTGACTGTATATTTTCCTAGAAATAAGATCTCAACTTTCAAGTACTACCGAGGGGTCTCCTATATGTGCCCCAATTTACTAGCTACCAGTTCACAATGTAAGTATGGATGGATCCGTACAACGGAATAGTCTAACACAGAAGTGTAATAAATAATTTCCGTTTTCACTGGTCAACCAAGTACTCGTAGTACTGAATACTTTTGTGCAGAAGCTAGCTAGACCATGGTCCAGGGGATGTTGTTTGCCTTCAATAGGTCTCTTTTAGTGACTTTGTCGGTGATTGTAATATATATAAATAAACACATTATAAATGTACGGTAGCCTAAAATGAAAATATTCTACTACAGCCACTCTATTTTTCCTCACTCCAAATATTTTCTTGAGGTGACTACATACGAATATGTTGTTGCCTAGTTTTGCAAATTGCATATATATGTTGCCAGTTTTGAACAAGCTTGGGCTGATACCTAGTTGGCTATAAGCTTCATTTGAAACCAAACTAATTGACAGTGGAAAGAAGCACTTGACTGAATGTGAATAAACTTTTGACTCCGTTATACATTACACCAATTTATTAAGTAGTATATGTGTTCATGCATTTTTCTTGCTCATCGAATCAAATATGCACACTCTCGGATCTAATTCTAAACAATCTCCGATTCATTTTAAATTGGCTGGCCTATATGTACCCATATTTCTCAATTTGTTTTTATTTTACTGAGACATGTGATCATACTGATATTTTACATCCATATAAAACTACATCAGCCGTAAATATACATTTGAACTGTAAAAGGCTGCATCACAAAGAATGAATTATCTAACTGTAGAATGACAATAGCCTATTTACTGCATTTATTGAACCTAATACTACTTTCACATAAGAAGTTATATTTTCTACAATACATAAGCATAGGATGTGTATCATAGATTAAAGAAATCGTGGAAAAGAGTGCCAAATACAAACGTGCTTGGCAAAGCGCGATAATTCTCAAGAATGAGCTACATATATATGTATAAGCTCGGTCATATATTGACTAACATTGTTTATTTACGCACCTTCTTGTTCGTTAACATTTATTGCTTTCCATGTGTAACACATTTTCCATTTTTAGTAGGGGTTGTAGGGGTAGTTGACTTTCTACTGCAGTAAATAAAAAATAGTTCCCCAAAACAAAATTCTGCAAATTAATCTGTCGGAAAAAAAAGGATAAAATTTTTGTTCAATGACTACCCTTACATGAATGTATACAGTAGTCTTTTTTGTTTTAAAGCATTCATATAATTGTGCTAAAATTATACTTGTGTATACTTGCGTGCGGTAAAAACATAATGAACTTTTCAAAGGAGGACATTTTTAGTTAGAAATTAAACAAAGAATTATGAAATAATTTTTGGTATTTAGATTTTCTTCAAAAATAATACATACAAACTTTGTAAAATGTATATTTTAGATGAACCAAATGCATGGCATTTATTCTCCAGCTCTCTCTGTGTGTGTGTGGTGGCAATCTAGGCTTCTTTCTCAAAAGTTAGATTGACTAGATATCAAAGAGAACACGCCATCTTAACTTATTACTCCATTTAAAATACTAAATCTAACACCACGTAATTTTAATTTCGTCATCAATTATATTTTTTTTTGAATTGTTGTATATATTCCATTGGGAGAGAAATTTAAAATCTCTACTTTTAATCCCGCAATTTCACCTAGCAGTCAAATTGACTACACACATTATATACTCATAAAATAACACATATGGTATGCCATATACATATATGCTGCACATTCGATCATGCATGGACAATACAGTCATGTGTTGGCGCTGTAACGAACCACACATATTCATCTTTGGCAGGGAGGAAATACAGCGTATCAAAGCTGCGAAGCCAGATATTCCTCACAGAGAGGCCTTCAGCATGGCTGCTAAGAACGTAAGACACACATGCATTGTTGTTCACCTCCTCCGTCTATTTACCAACTTCTCAAGCAATTCCTTCAAACTGAAATATATATGCAGTGGGCGAAGTGCGACCCTCGCTGCTCATCGGCTGTTTCTGCTTCCAACAGCACCTCGGAGGCCAGAGGAGTACTGCCCAGTCCTCAGGTAATTCACCAAGTTAAATAAGTTTGTATTAATTGCTAAATAGAATATATATATGGTCCATGCATAACTAATGTCTATGATACTTACACATGGCTATGTATTAGCTGCAGGAGAGGACCACCGAGCAAGTCGTTGAGAGCTTCGACATCTTCAAGCAGATGGAGCGCAGCGGCTAGACCAGCATATCTGGATGCTGGGATCAGTACGTACCATTATATGGCAGTACCACATCGATCGATCGATGGTTCACTTATCAGCTAGCTCATCGCCATCCGTTGCTATGCATATATATAATGCATGCGCGCGTTTTGTGTTTATTAATTACTGCTGCTGCTGCTGTCGTCGTTAAGTTCCTGGAGTTGTATGTTATATTTCTTGTGTTGGAATGTACGTGCGTACCTTTCATTATGAACAGCTGCTACCTTATAATATTTTTCATCGCAATTATTGATCTTCCCATGCATAGCATATGCATGGTTTACCGGTTGATTTGCCCAAGATGCATTTTCACATGGTCTATCATATGTAACTTCAACTGGAAATATGTTTTTCGAATCCACTATGCATAATTATATTGTATGAATATGTAAGTAAGAGACATATTATGAAATGGATTTTCATGACACAAATTGCACCTAAATTCCAAAAAGTTACTCCCTCCGTTCCGAAATGTAAGCATTTTTAGTAGTTCAATTTAAGCTGATAGAAAGGATTTACATTTAGGAACAGAGTTAGTACCATATAAGTTAGTTGTCAAAAATAGAGCCACACACGGTTCTAAAAATACCATTTTGGAATTAACTGGCACCTTTTGTTTTAACTGAATACAAGGTACATTTATTTGGAAATTTCTGCTTTCTGCTGCATGACACTGTAGTATGATACAGATACAGATTTCGAAATAAAAAGTGCTGTCGTTATCAGTGATTAAAACCCAAAGTTTACTTGCCATAGTGGTACTTTAACTGGACCATATGGGAATATGATGAACAGTAGAACTAGTACGTGATTCTCGCTGAACTAGCTATGACATGAAACCATCAGATCAGTGAGGACCATTTCAGTTGTTTGTACCCATCTTAATATTCCTCTGCAGCAATAGCCTATAGCTACTATCCCCACATCCACGGGTACGTTCCTCTGTTGCAAATATAGTATCTGAGGAGTGAGGTGTGAGCAAAAAAGATGGTGATTTTAAGCGTGCCGCTCTATGCCGCTGACCCGCGTGCTGGCCGGCGGGCCGCCATCCCCTCCCGTCCGCGATTCCCCCATCCGGCTGCCCTCTCCCGTAGCAAGGGAGGGTCCCATGGCGCCCTGGACGCTCTGCGATGCGGCCCCGCCTCTCTGGTGGGAGGCGACGAGCTCCTCGGTGTTTGTGGGCTGCCACCCCTGGTTCCTCGCCGGCGATCCTCCTCATGCATCTGGAAGCCAGAAGGTTGGTGCTGCTGAACCATGGCAGAGTGGTGGTGGATGCCCGCGAGCTTCGCCGTGGTGAGCTTGTGCAGGAGGGAGCGGTCCTCTCGTTCCATGCACACAAGGTCCAGGTACATGCTCCCCTTCCCTCCCCCTCTCGCAAGTACCCGCCGCCCCGTGCTCCTCCATCGTGGAACTCTCCGACGTGTCTGGTGGCCCTGCTGATGCCGCCCATGTCGCCGGAGGAGGTGGCTGGCCTCGGAGACCTCCAAGGCAAACAATGGGGGGACGTCGAGGAGGATCGGGCAGAGGAGGACGTCCGTGCGCTGGCGTAGAAATTTATAGTGAACACTTTGGAATAACTTGGTTTCTTGGGAGTTGGATGCATGAGTAGAGCTTACTCATACAAGTGGAGGCTAGCAAAAGACTAGGAGCGACCAACTAAGAGAGCAATAATGGTCATAATCGTGCATAGCAACAAAACATTACTAATCAAAGCATAAAGTGGTACTAGAAGTCAAGGACTAAATGATCATAGAGGCTATGGTGACTTGTTCAAAGTCATAACATGGTGTGAGTATGTGCCAAGTCAACCCAAACAAAGCATCAAAGGAGAATACCATTATACTATGCTTTTGTATGTTAAAACAACGCATGATTCCTTCAAGGCACACTAAGCAATCCCAATTGTTTGGAACAAGTCATGCTACAATAATAATCACTAAGCATAAGGTCAAAACAACACCTAGCATGATATGCTAAAGTCTAAGTCACAGTCAAAGCAAGCTCCTCTTGTGCTACTCAAGCAAGAACTTTCTACTCCTTTCCAACACCAATCAACTTATTTGAAACAACACAGCGAAAACGGGGTCCAAACTACTTTATTCAAGCAAACTAAGCAAACCAAATGAAAACTAAGACGCTCCAAGAACAACACAATTGTGCATGAAACAACAAAAACGAAGTGTCTAGAAAGACCCGAGCTTTTTATTGATTAAGAAGGACATGCCTTGAGTATCCCCAAGCTTTGACGCTTGTACCTCTTGAATATTTCTTGGGGTGACACGGGGTGGCATCCCCAAGCTTGAGCGTTTTTCCATTCTTCATCTCATTACATCATTCTTTCTCTACACCTAAAAATTTTCCTTCATACAAAACTTCACACAATCTTCATTAGCAATATTAGTGAATTCAAAAGATAATAGATCTTTGGGTTTAGCTTTAGAACAGCAAAACTTTCACTAAAAACACAAGCTACCGTAGCAATTCCCTCAAAAAGCTCAATTTCCTAAAAAGAACCCAAAAAAACAATAAGAAGCAAATGCAAATAATGGCAGAAATCTGTCAAAAGAGACCAGCAGGTAGAAATCGATTTTTTCGAAGACCTTCTATTTCTCAAATCAAAAATTGTTGAACTAACGAAAGTTAGCTAACATACTGGGGGATATATTCACAAAATATCAGCTCAATCCAGATTACATAGATTCCTCACAAATTTTTACGGTGGAGCACAAAAATCTGTTTCGGGACAACAACTCCCCAAATCTTACTTCCCTCTCATTAGAGGTCATTCTTGGCACAAAAGGCAAACAAAAAGGATAAGGAGAGGTCATTACTAAAATAATAACTTCCAAGACTCAAGAAAACTCTTGGGTTATGTCCCAACAAGTACTTTTCTTTAACACCTTTAAGCTAGGCTTGATAGTTTGAAAAGATGCTCACATAAGAAATATGAATTGAAACAAAAAAGAGCATCAAGAAGCAAATTCAAAACACATTTAAGTCTAACCCACTTCCTATGCATAAGAATCTTGTAGAGAAACAAGTCATGAAAGCACAAAGCAACAAGCATAGGAAATCAAAACAAGTGCAACTTCAAGACTTTCAACATAAAGAGGGGAAACTTAATATTTTTGAGATGCATAAAACCATGTTTCCTGATAGCGCTTGACGAGGTGGAAGAGGTTGAAGTAGATTCTCCAGTAACGGCACCAGAAAGCTTGATGGCGCCTAGTGTTTGATGTGGAAGCGCTTCGTTGGAAACCCCAAGAGCAGGGTGTGAAGCAGCAAGCAGCAAGTTTTCCCTCAGTTGAGACCGAGGTTATCGAATCAGAAGGAGGAAGGAAACGTCATACAGGTGTTAGAAGCAACGTGGAGACCTGCACAACATAAACTCAAGACTTTGTCCTAACGAATCAGTGAGGTTGTCAAGCTCACCGGTTTGCTGTAACAAAGAATTAAACGTATGGTGTGGAAGGTAATGGTTTGCAGCAAGTAAACAAGTAACAGTGAAAGATGTATCAATGGTAAAGATTGGATCAGGGTCCATAGTTCACTAGAGGTGCTCTCCTTAGATAAACAACATGGCATGAAGGGTAAACAAATTACAGCGGGGCAATTGACAAGAACTGATCAAGGCATAACAATGCAATTACTAGCTATAAAGATCATATGAGGTTGATTGGGCAATACAATAATATACATATATCGTAATCCAACTGCATCTATGACTAGAAGTCCACCTTCAGGTTATCATCCGAACCTCCTCCAGTATTAAGTTGCAAGCAACAGACAACTGCTTTAAGCAAAGTGTGTAAGGTAAACAGTCCACATGTTCCATGAACAAGAGACCGTTGTTTTCTCCCTAGTAGCAACAGCACATCTACAACCGAAGAGATTATTGTCACTTCCCTTAGAAATTAGAGGCATGAACCCACTATCGAGCATAAATACTCCCTCTTGGAGTCACTAGCAACTACTTGGCCAAGATAACCACTAGAAATGGAGAGCATGCAAGATCACAAACAACACAGACATGATAGAATCATAAAGATAGAACCATTAATCAAACCAACATAATAATCTCAATATTCATCGGATTCCCGCAAACACAACATGCATGATTACAAATAGAGTAGATCTTGATCATGAACAGAGCTCACAAGATCTATACATGAAAGCACAAAGGAGGAGATTACAACCATCTAGCTACTACATGGACCCATAGTCCAAGGTGGAACTACTCACGAATCATACCGGAGAGAAGGCCTCCGGGATGATCTCCCCTCCGGCAGGGTGCCGGGAAGAGCTTCAGCCCCCCCCCCCCCGATCTAGGGACGATGGTGGCGACGGCTACAGACGGTTTCGTGGATTTCTAATCGGGTCTTGAGAGTTTATGCATTGGAGGCTTCTTATAGGCGAAGGGGTGAGACCGGGAGGCAACCAGGGTCGCCAAACCCTAGCCAGGCGCGGGCCCACCTGCCCCCGCACCTGGGGTGGGTATGGCCCCCTGGCCGACCCATCCGGCTCTCCTCAGGACTTCTTGTTCCCCACGGAAAGTAATTGACTTTGACGTTTGTCCCGTCCAATTCCGAGAATATTTCTTTACTAACTTTTCTGAAACCAAAAAAGCAGAAAACAGGCATCTGGCACTGTTGCAACTTGTTAATAGGTTAGTACCAGAAAACATGTAAAAATCACCTCAAAGTGTAGACAAGTAAAGCAAAGTAGATACTAAACAAGCATGGAGCATCAAAAATTATAGATACGTTTCCAACGTATCATTTCCCTCTCTCATAATAACTTTCAGTATCAACATGAATAAAACTAACAATATAACTATCACATAAAACATTCTTATCATGAGCCACATGCATAAAATAATTATTACTCTCCACATAAGCATAGTCATTCTTATTAATTGTAGTAGGAGCAAATTCAACAAAATAGTTGTCTTTACTATTCTCATCACCATAATCATCAAATATAGGAGGCATATTGTATTTATAATTAACTTTCTCCTCAATAGTAGGTGGACTGAAAATATCATATTAATCATTGTAATCATCATATATTGGAGGCTTGGTATCATCATAAGCAATAGAATAGCTATCTTCCAAAGCTGGGGAACTAAAAAGATCACTTTTATAAAAACTAGCTTCCCCAAGCTTAGAATTTTCCATAGCATTAGCAATAATGGTATCCAAAGAATTCATACTAATAACATTGCCATTAGCTTGCAAATAAAGTTTCATAGGTTTTTTAATTTTCTCTTCAAACACTTCATGACCTAACTCAAGATAAACACTATAAAGCTCTCTGATTTTTTGTTGTTTTCCATTAAACCAAACTAGTGAAAACAATAAACAAAAATACAAAATTACAGAATCTAAAGGAAATAACTTTGAGCACTCACACCGGAGGATGTGAGTACCTTTTACCTTATCTCCCCGGCAATGGCGCCAGAAAATAACTTTGATGGAGCTTGACGTGGAGGAAAGGTAAAAGGCCCAAAACCTCCCCGGCAACGGTGCCAGAAAAGAGCTTGATGTCTACGCACTTCTATTCTTATAGACAGTTGTTGGGCCTCCAAGTGCAGAGGTTTGTAGCACAACAGCAAGTTTCCCTTATGTGGATTACCCAAGGTTTATCGAATTCAGGGAGGAAGTGGTAAAAGGTATCCCTCTCAAGCAACCCTGCAATCAAGATACAAGAAGTATCTTGTGTCCCTAACACACCCAATACACTTGTCAGGTGTATAGGTGCACTAGTTCGGCGAAGAGATAGTGAAATACAAGTGGTATGGATGATTAAGTGGTAACGGTGACAGAAAAGAGCTTGACGGTAGGAAGAGAGCTTGACAGAAAAGAGGTTGAAATACAAGTGGTATGGATAATTACAAGTGGTATGGATGATTACAAGTGGTATGGATGATTATAGGTGCACTAGTTCAGCGTGTACGCTGTCACTTTCACACACATGGGGATAGCCGAGATCTATTGAAACACTTGAGTAGCAGAGTAGATCTACTTGAATACAAAGCTCATGACCACAACAAGATCATGCATATATATATATAGAGAGAGAGATGAACACATAGCTACCGGTAGAGCCCTTAGCCTCGAGGAAGAACTACTCCCTCCTTATCATGGGAATCAGCAACGGCGATGGAGATGGTGGTGGAGATCGATGGAGATGGCTCCGGAGCACTTCCCCGTCCCGGCAGGGTGCCAGAACAGAGACTTTCTGTCCCCCAAATCTCCTCTTCGGTGGCGGTGGCGCTGCGGAACTTTTTGTGGCTTTCTGGTCGATTCCTTAGGATTTCTTAGTCGGGGGCTTCTTATAGGCAAAAGAGGCAAGGTCGGTGGAGGGTCAGGGGGCCCACACCTCCTGTGGGCGCGGCCAGGGTGGGCCCCACGCCCACCTAGGGTGTAGCCACCCTGGTGTCCTCCTTCGTCTCGTCTTCGATTTTCCGTATCATTCAGGGAAAATATGAACTTTGTCTTTTGTCCCGTCTAATTTCGAGAATATTCATTTTTTAGCTTTCTGAAACCAAAAACAGCAGAAAACAGACAACTGGCATTGTGGCATCTTATCAATAGGTTTGTTTCAGAAAGTACATAAAAATACCTCAAAGTATAGACAAAACATAACCAAGTTGATACTAAACAAGCAAGGAACATCAAAAATTATAGATACGTTTACAACGTATCACACCACGCGAAGGTTTCGCATTGTTTGGATCGTTTTTTAATTTCTTATGTCCGTTTTAAACTATATATAGTGTTTTATGTTTCACTTAATTTTTATTTACAAATGTGTAATATTTGAGTGTATGTAGATAGATCTTATTTTTCTATAAATTTTGATATATTATTTATATTTTTCTGGATTAGAGTTATGATTTTTTAAAAATTAATGAGGTAAAAGAAAAAATAGCTATGGCTAAAATTAAATGGAAAAAAATCATAAGGCCTACGCCGACGGCCCAGCCGTCGGCACAGACTAACCAATTTCTCCTGAAGAGCTGCGCCGACGGCCTGGCCGTCGGCACATCCCAGGCTTCCTAACGTTGTTCTCGTCGCCGTGCCAAACGTTGTTCTCGTCGCCGTGCCAGAACTAGGGCTACACCGAGGGCGGGAGGTACGCCGACGACCACCATCGAGCCTTCTCTCCTACGCCGACGGTCGCGCTTCGCCGATGGCTATCCTCGGCACCTTCATCTACGCCGACGGGCTTCCCTATGCCGACGGCCTGGCTGGGCGGCTGGCCGAGGGAGGCCGCTACACCGATGGCCCTGACATTTGGTCGTCGGCGTCTCCATTTTGTCCTGTAGTGTAACCCCATCCCATAATCTTGTGTGTCTTGATAAGGTGTAATATTCTTTCAATGGGATACATTGTTGTCAAGTCGACAACAAGGTGTTTACGGTGACTTGGATAATAGTAAAACTCTGTCATCCTGATTATGGCATGCTGTTGGGTGGACTCTGCTTGCACATAGTCCGTCCTAACATGCACTGGTTAGGGATCTTAATCATTATGCAAGCACCATGGCCATGCGACAAAGGTACCAACTTGACAGCACAAACACTTCCCTTGCTGTCTGAGTGAGTCGACTCCAAACGTGGTTGCAGAATTGCAGATAGTGAATTCGTTACCGGCCTTCATCTACCCATTCTGTTTAGACTTTACATATCTTGGGGCCCCAAATGTTTCTATACTATATCCTTCAAAGGAAAGAAACTCCATATGGGCTCCAGTGATGGCTTGTCCAGCTCGCTGCAAAGGCCGGCTAGGTCCAGCACGCCAGTGCTACCCCCGACTCACGGGATTTGGCAGGACGTACTCGGTCGGGCCCCTGGACCTGGACCTGGAGTCGATCATCAGGGGGACAAGTGTGCGGGCAACCGGCCCAAGCGGCAGCCATTTATGCGTGTCGTCGTTCGTACGATGCAAAGGACCGAGATTTCCATTCATGCGGCAGGCAGGCAGGCATCGTGGGTTCATGTACCTCATGTCGCATCGCATTTGGGTGCTTCGTCGTCGCACATCGTCTGCAGTGGATCGCCAACACCGCTTGGCTGCGCTGGCTCCGTGAATAGGTTCCCTATCGAGTGTGATTTCTTCAAGTAGGACGGCGATCAGAGGACGGATAGACATAGACTCCAGCGACAAACATATCTGTTTCTTGTTTGTTGAATACAGCGAGGTGGTGTGCTTGGATTTGCGGATATCTGAAGCTTTTGTCGGGTGTTCGAAAAAAAACCTTCATTTGCTACAAAGCACTTGGGACGTGCACAGGGAAGGAGACAAGAGGGGACGAGCAGGGGTGTAGCCCTCCTATGCTTGTGATTTTTATTGGAAATTTAGCCATGGAAGCTCCTTGTTTAAGCTAATTTAGCTAGCTTAGCTCCCCTCATTGAGATCAAACGCATGTCTTGCCCCCCTTGAGCTCAGTTTCTGGCTCCGCTCCTAGACGTGCAACGCCAGACTACATAGGGCCGTTTCCTATTGATCGCTCTATGCGACGTGGAAGGAAACTCGGGAGGTGCTATTTATTTCCCGCCTGGCGTCGTGCATTACGGTCGCTCCGCACGCAGCCTATTCTTCGTGGGCCGTCCCAAATCGGCCAAAACTAACAAGTATACTGTTTTTAGCCTTTTCGAATTTTAACAGTGTTCAAGTTTAAACAGTTTTGAAATTTGAGTAGTTTCCGCAGCTATTTGAAATGTTAGAATTCTAAAACGGTTCAAATTCAAAATTTGTTCATATTAAAATAATTGTTCGAATTTCGAAAATTGTTCAAATTCAAATTTTTATTTGGATCTCAAAATTGTTCATATATAAAAAATATTCGGAAACATAGAAAAGGAAAATAAACAGAAAAGAAAACGAAACAAAAAAATAAAATTAGGAAAAAACAAAGAAAAAACAAAAAAAAACGTTAAATGGTCCGGCCTGACACCTATAAACGCGCTCGTTGAGCGATAAATAGTGTTTGCCAGGAAACTCTGCCTACCCTGGTGTCCGTGGGCCTTCCTATTATTAACTCAAGCTCGATGGGTCATCAGGTTTTTCAGTTTTTCTGCTTGTGGTTTTATGTTCAGTTTCTATGATTTTCTTTCTGCTTTCTTCGAGATTTCTTTTTATTTATATTTTAGGTAAAATCAGACCTTTTATTAATCTGCAAGAATTACAGGGAGTTCAGCTCGAGCTCCTAAAGGATAACATCAGGACCCGACCTAAACCAAAATCTAGTTTTGTTCTCTGCCCTTGCCCAATTAGCAAGACTGTAGCTAATTCTCACCTGACTACGGTTTACATTTACAAAACAACATTTTCTATTACCTCTAACCAAACTTCGAATCTCCAAAACAGTATGCAGATAGGCAGAACGATTACGATCTTTTGATAGAATAGTTGAGACTAGTTGTGCACAATCCTATTCCACAATAATGGGTAAGTTGGACCGATGAAGAGTATAATCGAGGACTTCCCCGAAGGCCATTAGTTCTGCTTCATAAGCATCATCACAGTCCAATAGAGAACGGCACGCTGAAAAATTACCGCACCGGTGTCACCACGAAGGATCATACCGGTGCCCGAAGATCCATTATCTTCTTTAAACGAGCCGTCAATCGTTAGTTTTACCCACCCAGCTAGAGGCTTGACCTAGCATTTACTCTGTGGTGCTTCCTTAACAACAGCAGCCGAAGCATCCACAAGAGGTACATGCAACATCTTCCCTTTCAGCATCTGGTTAGTTGAGACAACCGAGATGGGTGTTTGCATAGCTGCATAGAAATCTTCATGAACCTTCAATAGACGAAAGGGGTTTGTCGTGGATAATCTCATTCCTCTCATACCAGGCCCTCCAGGCAACGAGTAGTGTTTTGTCCACTAGGTGGCCATGGATGGAGTGGATAACCGACTTGAACCATGTTCGGGATGAAATATGGAATTCCATTGTAGAAAGAAGGATCCAGCAGTCCCTCATCGCACTCCAAAGTCGTTTTGCATGCGGACAGAATACCAGCGCATGTGCAACATCTTCCACTTCCGATTCATAGATCTTGCAAAGGCCTGTAACAGGTATCTTCCATCTCACCTTGTTTTCTTCTGTAGCTAGGGCATTGGAAGCAACTCTCCAAGCAAATGTTTTAACTTTCGGAGGAGCAGAGGCACTCCAAATTTTATTCCAACACGAATCATCACCCGACGGCCTAACACTTGAGCATCCAAAGGAGAATTGGCCAAGAAGATCATTCAATGCTAGTTGGTAAGCCAATCGGACAGTAAAGGAGCCAAACTTTTCAGGAAACCAGGCCAACACATCATCAAAACCATGTGCTGATAATTTAATATGGAGAATAGCTTCAGCGTCAATTGGGTAGAAAGTACTCCGGATCAGCTAAACATTCCACCTGCCATTGTTGTCAATTAGCTCAGACACCCATTGTAGTCGATTACTCCTTCTTCGAGTCAGTATTTTAGAACCCATACATCACGCCATATACGAATATTGTGATCATTGCCAACCCTCCATACAAGTCCTTTCTTTAGCCGATCAAGACCATAAGAAATCGTTGACCAAGTAGGGGATGGATTTCCAGTAAAAACAGTATTAATTAAATTTCCATTGGGATAATACCGGGGTCTCAATACTCGCGCACAGAGGCTATCAGGACATGTGATCAGTCTCCATGCTTGGCGAGCTAACAAGGCTTGATTGAACAACTCATATCTCTAAAACCCATGCCACCCTGCGCCTTAGACCGCTGCATAGTAATCTAATTCACCCAATGTGTTTTCCTCTTGCCCTGTTATATCCCACCAATAGTCGTGAATTAGCTTCGTGAAATCATTACGGAGGGACAACGAAAGTTTGAACACCCCCATAACATAAGTAGGGATGGCATGAGCTTTCTATTTTTCACGTACGATGGCTATAAAAAGACAGATTTATTCCGGCTTACAAACATATTTGTTTCTTGTGTGTGGAATATAGCGAGACCGTGTGTTCAGATTTATAGACATTTAGAACTTTTGTCAGGGGCATTCTAAAAAAAACTTTTTCGCTACACAACACTTAGGACGAGTGCAACGCAGAATTGGTGGCGATAAGGCAGAGCTGAAGTTTACGATGAGTGCGATAAGCGCGCATTGAGGGGAGCTCTTGTGAACATTTTTCCAAATCTATCCCAAATTTTGGAATCCATGATTTTTTTTTTAATCCGGTAAACTATATTTGGAATTTATGAATACTTTTTAAAACCTCATAAACATTTTTCAAACGAGGGTGAACAATTTTTAAAATGAAAATGAACATTAAAATAATAATAAAGAGAAAATAAAATAAAGAGAAATAGGACGAAAGGGGAAATGAGAAGAAAAGACTAAAAATCGAAGAGAGGAAAAAGCAAGGGAAAAGGAAAAAAATCCTAATCAGCCAAAAACCAGAACTCAAACTTAAATCAAAGAAATATTTCCAAGAAGAAATAAGTTTGTGGTACAAGCATATTTTTCTACTAACCCATATTTTTGAAAAGTCAAGCCAACCAGAAACTAGAGTTGATCGAAAGGCAGGGGGCGGAGCCCCCAACAGATGGGAAGGAAAAAACGAAATAGGGAAAACGTATATATTACTAGTCTAAGTTACTATCTCCATAGTGGAAAATAACATATGTGTGGTGTTATACAAAGGCTTATTTATTGCAATATAACTCATTTTGCCTTAAAATGTGTGATGTTATGCTAACATAGCTAGTTATCACAAGCCTCTCTCTCATCATTTAATTGTATGTCATGTCATCTAAATGCTTAGTTGGCAATACATGTAGGACTATGTTACTACTCAAGTTACTCCCACTATGACTAGCGGAACTATCAGGCGGGAGAACGCGTCGCTAGCGTCCTCCGCCTCGACAGCGCGCCACGCGTCTGTGAGACGTGGAGAGAAAACGAGGTGGACCACCTTATCTCGTCCGTCTCCTTCCCGCATACCTCTTGTTAGGAATAGACAAGTTATATTCCTCTGGGGGCCAAAAGCCACATATAGTACAGGTACAGGGCAAATATGCAGTAAGACCCCAGATGGCAAAGGAGCACCACGAGTAGCAAGCACGGACGGAATCGCAAGAACACCAGCACTACGGAGACGGGTCTCCTCAGCCCGAAGCTCAGACAACACCTCAGAGAGCGGAACACGACCACGAGCATTCAGCTGATCACGCCGGGGCTCAAACTCCTGGCGAAGCCGAGACAGAAACTCATAGATGCGGTGAAACTCCAAATCCGAGCGCACAATCTGGCAGCACGAGCATGTGCCACAAACAGCAGTACGGAGAGAATCAAGCTGACGCCAGATAGCAGCACTCTGAGTATAGAACTCATCAATAGTGGAATCACCCTGCTGAAGAGCATGCTCCTGGCGAACCACGGACAGGTAAAGAGCATCCCCAGACGGCTGATATCGCTGACGAAGATGTGCCCACTGAGCAGCAACAGTAGGGAGACTCATGAACTCGGCAGCATACTGGGGCAGAACACTGGAGGTGAGAACAGCAGCAACACGAGCATCCTCATCGACCCATTGAGTGTAGGCAGTCAGAGCGTGGCGATAGGTCTCGAGATCAGCAGAGTACTGTTTGAACTTCAGGTCATAAGCAGCAACAGCACTATCATCGGCACTCTGAGCAGCATCCTTGGCCTCCTGAGAAGCATCAACACTGAGAACAATCGACGTCGGCGGAAGAGGAGCCACAGGAGCAGGGGGACACGGCGGACAGGAGACCTCGCCGGAGAGCACACCCCAAAGACGGAGACCGCGCATGTGAATGCACATGAAGGCAGCGAAATCAGGATAATTCGCGCCATCGAAGATCACCGGACAGCGAGGAATCGCAACATAGCCCGATGCAGAAGACATATCTCTCTCTTTTTTTAACTCTCAGATCCAAACGGGGATCATCGAAGACCAACTGTCAGATCCGACGAAAACTAGAGTCCGACGGTCCGGCTGTCGGCAGGCAGGAGGTCCCTGGCAGGAGGCGGCATCAGGGCGTGACGCAGGCAGGTGACGCAGGCAGGCGTCAGGCAGGAGACGGCGGGGTCCCGCGCGTTGGAGGTAGATGGAGGGCCCACGTGCGCAGGCGGTGGCGGCAGAGCAAGCCAGCAGATCGGCGGGTGCGCGCAAGAAGTGGAGATGCCAAGCGAAGCTGGTGGGGGGCGATATACAGTGGGAGGGCGGGTGGATCGGCTGGTGGAAATCAGCAGAAGGCAACAGATCGGGCCCACGCGCGCAGGCGGTGGTGGCAGAGCAGAGCAGCGGATCGGCGGGTGCGCGCAGGAGGTGGCGGTGCAGTGCCCAATCGGTGCTGGTGGGGGCCGTCGGCAGTGGGAGGGTAGGGCGGATTGAGGTGTAGATCCGATCTAAACGAAAGGACAAGAACGAATCAGGGAAACAGAGGACAAGAACGAAAGGACCTCAATGCAGGCGGTCAGAACGGGAACCGGCGGGTGGCCGGGGCGAGCTGACGGCGGCGATCACAAGCAGAGGACTGGTGGGCACTGGAACCCTAAAACCGGCTCTGATACCATGTTAGGAATAGACAAGTTATATTCCTCTGGGGGCCAAAGGCCACAATATATAGTACAGGTACGGGGAAAATATGCAGGAAGCCCCCTAACATATGGGGGAAATACAATATACAGATATATACATCTAACACCTCTGACTCCTTTCTTTCCCCTTTTTCTCTTCTTCCTCAACGAGACTCTCACCATGGATCTCTTATGTACATGATGCCGCAACCACGCTCCACCGATGTAACTCCCTTGCCCGACGCCTCGACGCCACTCGTTTTTCTCCCTCCCCTTTCTCCCCCTTACCGTTGTTCAGGACCTCCCCACGATCTGGTAGCGCCTCCTCCTTCCCATACCTTCCCTCGTGCCCTGCTGCACCGTTGCCACGACAAGACACGTCAGCGCCATGCGCCACCTCCTTCCCCCGGGGAGAGGCGCTGCTGCAAGCAACCGGCACACGTGCTACAAATGGTGAGGTGTAGTGCTCGGAAGCTCAAGACGTCATTGCTGCAAGGCAGTGCCGCCTCCTGCTGATGGTGCTGCACGGTGACGCTGCCTCCTGCCGGTGGTGCTGCAAGCCGCCGAGCCGGTGCTACATACCGTCACCGCCGCTGGTGCACGCGACCTACGATTTTGCTTCAAACCGCCATCGCCATTGCTACAAGCGGCAAGCCGGCGTCGTTGCTGCGAGCGTCGAAGATGCTGCTACAAACCACCACCGCCGGTGCTAAAAACTGCCATCGTCGTTTGCTGCTACAAACCGCCATCGCCGGTGCTTCAACCATAGTCGCTGCTACAAGTGGTTGAGGCTGCTGCTACAAATCACCACAACCGTTGCTGCTACTGGCTGCCACCATCACCGCCGCAAGCGCTCGACGCTGCTACTACAAACCTCCACCATCGCTGCTGCAAACGGTCGACGCTGCTGCTATAAACCTCCACTGTCGCTGCTGCAAACGGTCGATGCCACAGCTACAAACAGGCACCGCCGCTGCTTCAGGTGCAAGTGAACTATCTTCGGCCACCATGGTGGACGGCGGATGGTACCAAGGTGGACGGTGGATGCTACCATGGTAGACAACGGCTGCTGCCAAGGTGGACGCCGGATGCTACCATGGCCCGAGTCGTCTGCTGCAAGCGGCCGTGGACGGCGACCTTGCCGGAGTTCAACGCCGCCCTCGCTGGAGCTGGATGCGTGTCTTGCCAGAGCTGGATGCCGGGGCCAAGCTAGCAACCCATGGGTCATGCGCGTCAAAGGGCATCCACTATGTGCAAAAAACCACACCTTAAGTCCTATGTGGCAATGCTTGTAGTCTACTTTATACATAGTAGAAGAAATAAGAGTTGTCCATAAGCTTGTAGGTGACCTTATGCTTATGGGTTGTCCACAAGCAATAGAAAATAGTTTACTCTCTCTTCCTTCTCATGCATGAGTATGTAGGATGAGACATGTGGGTCCCAGCTTATAGTTAAAGTTTACCTTATACATAGTGGAAGATTTTACAAGAAAGGTGGGTCCCATCTTATGGCTAAAGTTCACCTTATACATAGGTGATGCCCTCGGTTTATTGTGCGTTTCCCGTGCGTGAGGGGGGTTGCGTGTGTGCGTTTCCCGTACGTGAGGGGGGTTCCGTTTCTGGGTACAGCTGGAGGCAGGGGATCGGGGGTTTCGACCCCCCCGGGGACGCTCAGCACGACCCCTAAAATAGAGAGAGGAGATTTTGTGCATCCGAGCACCAGTGATTTCTGTGTATCAAAATATTCAAAAAAAATCCAAATATATGCAATAATTTATTCCACAAACGTATAAAATATAAATTTCAAATACTTTGTATTGTGACCTATACAAAAATGGCAAAGTATAGATCTGTGTATGTATAGTTTCAAATCTCCTAATAGTATCCATTCTGTTATTTTTGTGTAGGCCAATATATAAATAAATTTGGATTGCAATTTTGCATGTTTATTACATGCTTGTAGAATATAACATTGACTATGCCCATAATTTATTTTCACTTTGAATATTTGTAAATATGATTTTTTTAAGCAAAGGGAGCACTGGATCTTGTGGGCCAATGACATTTTCCGTAAAATAGAGGTTTATAAGAGCATCATTAGCAGAACCCCTAAAAGAGATAAATCATAAAAATAACCGCCAATTTATGGGTTATGAGCAAACAACGGCATCCCTAAACAACGCGGCCCGTAAAAAATTAAGGGTTGAGCCGAGAAACACCTCTCGACCTCTACTAGTGGTGGTTCGCGACCCGACCCATAGGGCAACCCTTATCCCTCCACCTGATTGCGCGGGAGGAAATTTCAGCGCTTCCACATTCCCGCCGCCGATCTGCTCGCGCCGATCGATTCCCGCAACGCCACCGACGATTCTTTGAGGATGAGCCTCAACACCAACTTGCCGATCGCTGGAGGCCTCGCGCCGCCGCCGGTGGTCAGCATGGCACCCGCGGCAGGCGGAGGTCTCCCCACCAACGCCGAGGTCGCCGAGATGGTTGCCGCCACCCACATCAAGAAGCAGAAGCGTGTCGGCTCGCACTTGGTTCCCCAACCTACGACGGGCACCAGTGTTGTCCCGGCGGTGAACCCTGTCGCCGTTCCTGCCCTGGCGTCGAAGCCGCCACGCACCAAGTCGCAGTCGACGGGGCCGAAGGGGCCCAAAGCCGCTACCAAGTCTGCTCCCTGGGCAACGAAGGCCAAACAGCCGGTGCACCGTGCCGGGCTTCCGCTGGCCTCTGCGCGTCTTCCCACACCTCTATCGACCGATGCGCCTCTCAATTTGCTTGCTTATTTGCATTGCCAAATACTTTTGCTTGCCAAAGCTAATTATTTTTCCAAAACCCTTTTTTTACTGGTCGGTATAGCAGGCGCACAGAACAACACCCGTAAATAGAATATTCTATTATACGGGTGCTGCTTCTATCCGACGCATCTCTGGCCTATAATTATAAAACAATTTTTTCACAGCCTATAAACCACAAATACAGGTTGCCCTTTTAGAGGCCAGCTGGTGATGCTCTAATAGGTTACCTAGTGGACAACCCATATAATTTTGTCGCACGCAACCGCTGACTCGACGGTGCCGTCCACAATGTGGTGTCCATGTGTGTGCCGCTTAATGCTGGTTTACCTCTTGTGTACCTCTTGTATCTAGCACTCTGCGAGCAAGTACGTGCACTTCCTCTCCCCTCTCCCTATCTCCCACCCCGCGCCTGACCGTTGACCAGCGCCGGTCGGGCCAATCCCGAGCCTTCTCCGGCAGCTTTGCCGGCCAGAGTGTGTGTGGTGTGTGTGTGTGTGTGGGGGGGGGGGGGGGGGTAGTAGTTTATAGGTGTAGATGTAGGGTTTTCGGCTTGATGCCGGTAGATTAGAGTAGGGCAGTGATCTGCTTGGGTCAGATTTGGTGCAATCTGTGTAGGTGGTGGCTTAGTGGTGAACTCCGGCGGTCGGAGGCTCTATGGAGCTACATCTCCCCAGGTATCTTCGCAAATAAGCCCAAGTGGTCGCCCTCTTCTTGCTTATGGTCTCTCTGCTTGGCGTTCTTGCTTTGGCCGGCCGTGGTGGCGGGGGGAGAAGAAGGCTGAGCGGGGGAGGCTGCGACACAGAAGGATGGTGGGGGTCTTTCTCTCTGGTGCATCGGCACTGCATCTTGAGGGAGTGGTGGAGCTTCGATGCGGTTCTCTCGTGGTGGGAGTTGAGGGATGCAGATCCTCTCGAAAGGCCCCGGAGTAATAGGCGTCGTCTACTACGGTTCATAGGCGTCGACGATCGTCACATCGACCTGGCCGGTCG
This sequence comes from Avena sativa, assembly GCA_916181665.1. Classification (NCBI taxonomy): domain Eukaryota; kingdom Viridiplantae; phylum Streptophyta; class Magnoliopsida; order Poales; family Poaceae; genus Avena; species Avena sativa. Next base: position 439,306,494 of record OV702293.1, on the reverse strand, counting down.
AGGAGGCAAAGGGGAAGATGGGATGGACGACGACGGTGTCTACTTCTATGGCTATTTGTTGCCTCGACGAGCTTCCTTCTCGGTGTCCATGATGGCCACCGGCATCTGCGGCCTTAAAGGGCCGGCTTCACGCCAAGAAGGCGTGCCAATCACCTCCAAGACGGAGGCCTATCTAAATCCTTGCGTCGACGCTCATCGTCTTCATCCAGCCAAGTGGTTCGTCCCCGGATGGAAGGAGATGGTCGGCGGCGGTGGCGAGGTCAAAGGACCGGATCGCTTTTCTTGAGTTATTTTTAGGGTCCTCCTTGCTTATTTGCATGCCTTACTTGCAATTCTTGTTGTGCAAAGGGCCTATTTGTAATTTTTACCCATCGCGTTGAATTTATGGCTGTATCGGGGTCCTTCCAGACCCTTTCCGTTGTTCAAAAAACAAATCTAGCACTCTGCAACTTTTATCAGGCATGGAGCTAGCAACCAAAACTCCTTGGCTCGGCCTTGTTAGTATACGCTAGACACCCGATCCCGGTAACGCTAGTACAAAAATAACACCGACGCGTGTACGGACTCAAAGCAGACGATATTCGATTCGGAATTCTATCGAGGTTCGTTTCGGATTCCTGAACTCGTCGTCCAATCCTATAAAGTAGACCACGACATCGATTGTCGCAAGTCAGAGACGACGACAGGTACGAGCCGCGGCATCACAGATCGTATTGTAGTTCGCAAGCACGCGCCTGTACTGTAAATCCGTCCAAGCCAAGATGGTGCTTGCGCAGCTGGGTTCGAGCATCACCCGGGCGCTGGCTCGGATGAGCAGCGCGACGGTGGTGGACGAGAAGGCGCTGGGGGACTGCCTGAACGAGATCACGCGGGCGCTCCTGCAGTCGGACGTCCGCTTCGAGACGGTCCGCGGCGTGCAGGCCAGCATCAGGAAGACGGCCGGCCTCGACGCCCTCGCCGCCGGCACCAACAAGCGCCGGATCATCCAGCGCGCCGTCTTCTCCGAGCTCTGCGCCATGCTCGACCCCGGCAGACCCGCCTTCGTCCCCGCCAAGGCCAAGCCCAGCGTCGTCATGTTCGTCGGCCTGCAGGGCTCCGGAAAGACCACCACCTGTGCCAAGTACGCACGCCACTACCACGGCAAAGGGTTCAGACCGTCGCTGGTCTGCGCCGACACGTTCAGAGCTGGTGCCTTCGATCAGCTGAAACAGAACGCTGTCAAGGCGAGGGTACCCTTCTACGGCAGCTACATGGAGTCGGATGGCCTGGAGATCTTCAGAAAAGAAGGCTCCGATCTCATCATCATCGACACCAGCGGACGCCATATGCAGGAGGCCGCGCTCTTCGAGGAGATGCGCCAGGTGGCAGAGGCAACGAAACCAGACCTGGTGATATTCGTCATGGATGCCAGCATTGGCCAGGCCGCGTTCGCTCAGGCACAAGCGTTCAAGCAAAGTGCCTCCGTTGGCGCCGTCATCGTCACGAAGATGGATGGTCACGCCAACGGAGGCGGCGCGCTTAGCGCCGTCGCAGCCACGAAGAGCCCGGTCATATTCATTGCAACCGGCGAACACTTGGATGACTTTCAGGTTTTCGACGTGAAACCATTCGTCAGTCGTCTGCTGGGCATGGGGGACGTGGCTGGCCTGATAGACAGGATCCAGGACGTTTTGCCTCCTGCTGATCAGCAACAACCTGAACTTCTCGCGAAGCTAGGAGCCTTAACTCTCAGATCTCTGTACGAGCAGTTCCAATATCTTCTCAAAATGGGTCCCATTGGCCAGCTCCTGTCTATGTTGCCCGGCTTTACCTCCGAGTTGATGGCGAAAGGACAAGACAAGGAAGGCCAAGCAAAGATCAAGAGGTACATGACGATTATGGATTCTATGACGGATGCCGAGCTCGACAGCACAAACGCAAAGCTGATGACCGAGTCACGAGTCATCCGGATCGCTCGAGGGTCTGGGAGGCAAGTGAAGGACGTGAGGGCCATGCTGGAAGAGCACAAGAGACTCGCCAAGATCTGGAGCAAGATGAAGATTCCCAAGGACGGGAAGATGAGTCATCTAACCGAGAACATGAACATCCAGCACTTGACCAAAAACCTCCCAGCACAGGTGCTGAAGCAGGTGGGTGGCATAGGTGGCTTGCAGGCTCTCATGAAACAAATGAGTAGCTGTTGATCCAGGACGTAGGTAGTTCTTCTCACAGCGATGGTGTTACTGTTGTGGGTGATCATTTTAAGAAGTAGTATTCGTTTATATCTTGTACATTTTGTTTACGCGAGTACCTGAATCAGAATTCGTATGCTCTATGAGGTGACCACGCCATTTTTTTCTTCCGAAAAGGGGTATTCCCGGCCTCTCCATCCTCGGATGCACCTAAAGTTGAATCTTGGTTGCTCGGTAATGAATTTAAACTTTTTTAAAAGAAATATATGTTAATACCAATTACATCCGGCATCTGCAAAAAGCATGCCCTAGCGGCCTTACGGATATACACAGCCTAGAAAAAAATTACAAAAAGGAAAAGTTCCGCCATAGCGATCAATTTCTTGCAGCAATGACACTAACACCACCAGAACAACACCAGAAGTCCACCCCTTCCAATAGTGACGCCTTCAATTTCTTGCATCCGTCGTCGCCCGATCCAGTATCATAGGTTTACACCCTGGAGAAAGTCATCACTCACAAAACGATGCCTTCAACAAGACAATTGCTAGGCACAACCAATTAAGGTCAAACCTTGGGTTTTCACCCTGCAAGATAAGACTGTGAACTTCTCATGTGTTGTTGCCCCGACTTTTCGATGTCGCTTATACAAGTCACGAATCACCAAGTCAATTCCACATCGCCACTAGGACTCGAATCACCATTGGTATTCCTCTGATCTCGGCTTCCATGACATTCACCGCATACTGACTTCAACATGAAACTAAATACATGTTCCATGATGGCAACAGGCTACAGAGCTTCACCTCGCTCTCTCAGAAATCAAACGGTCAGAAAAACATGGTTGCACGCGATCGAATCCCTCCAATCCGGCAATCTCCAGGCATTATTCGTACATGGGAGTTTGCCGGCGAAGCCTTCCATAACTCGCCACTCCGACCAGATCAAAGAGCCAAGCAACAAGTAGATCCATGTCTTGGTGCGAGAGGAATCCTAGGATCGCCGCCTTTATTCAACGAAGTGGACGAGCAGGCCCCCACGCCGCCATCCGTAATCCAACGACGACGATAGAGGAAGAACCTCCACTGCAGTAGGAAATCGTCGCACAAGGTTGCAACAGTCGTGGCCCGTAGATCGGGCTCGCGCTGCCTAGATTGAGCTGGCGCAAGCCGGATGGTCGCCGACGAACGCTGCGTCGTCGTGTTGCCGTGGGCCAGACCGCCGCATCATGATGCTTGCATTTTGCATCATCATTTTTAGGACCTTTATGCACTGTTTATAATCATATTTATCTTGGTCCATCATTATTTATGCATATTTAGATGATTTATGGGACTTTCCTACAAAGTCCTTTTTATTGGTATTTAATTTTTAGGAGGCGGAAAACCTTTGTTTCATGTTTTTGCTGTTTCGGGACCTTCTGGACGTCAATAAATCGAAGGAAAAATACCGGATGTGTTTTTCACCCGGAGAATCACTTGGGCCAAAGAATGAAGCGAGGAGATCCATGAGGTCCGAAAGAGGCTAGGTGGCTCTTTCAGACCTCGAGCATCGTCTGGACTCCTTATTTTTACAGACGCCTTCGTATCACCAGAAAACCTACGCCATATTTTTCCCACGATTTACAAAGGCGGCGGGGGAGGTGAAAATCCTCTTCTACTTCGGGAGGAGGCAGATCCTACTGCACCGGAGCCTCCGGTGAGGGTGAAATCGACGCCATTGTCACCACCACTCCTCCTAGGCGTAGCGGGAGGCCTCTCCATCAACATCTCCACCAGCACCATCATCACCACCATCATCATATCCAAGATCCATCTCGTTCTCCTCATAGTTTGTCATTGATTGAACCTCGGATATTGTTTTAAGGGCTATTTTCATATTTGTGATTCACATCTTGTATTTATTTGGTGGAGAGATTATATTGTCAGATTTTTTTGTATTCCATATGCTACTGATCCATATCATGTTTTCCACTTGTGAGTAGATCCCCATGTTTCTGACGGCATAGGATGAATTGGCTATGATTTACATATAATATGCAATGAGTATATGGTCCAATTTTTATCTTTTATATTGTTCTATGATGGTTTTATGTGAACGTCGATTGTATATTACTTCACCTATATGGGTGATGGCACTGCATCAACGTGGAGCGCTTCGTCGGGAAACCCCAAGAGCAAGGTATAATGCAGCACAGCAACAAGTCTTTCCTCAGTAAGAAACCAAGGTTATCGAACCAGTAGGAGGAAGGAAACGTCTCAAAGATGTTGCAATCAACGTGGAAACCTGCACAACACAAACTCAAAACTTTTCCCCAACTAACAGTGAGGTTTTCAATCTCACTGGTTGCTGTAACAAAGGATTAACTGTATGGTGTGGAAGGTGATGATGGTTTGCAGCAAGTAAACAGTAACAGTGGACGATGTATTAATGGTAAAGATTGGACCGGGGTCCATAGTTCACTAGAGGTGTTCTCCTTAGATAAACAAACATGGCATGCTGGGTAAACAAATTACAGCAGGGCGATTGACAGGAGTGAGCAAGGCATAACAATGTAATACTAGACATAAAGATCCTATGAAATTCGATTGGGCAATACAACAAGATACATAGACCGCCATCCAACTGCATATATGACTAGAATTCCATCTTTGGGTTATCATCCGAACCCCCTCCAGTATAAGTTGCAAGCAACATACAACTGCTATAAGAAAAGTGTGTATGGTAAACAATCCACTTGTTTCATGAATAAGAGACCGTTGTTTTCTCCCTAGTGGCAACAACACATCTACAACCTTAGAGATTTCTGTCACTTCCCTTGATTAAATAGAGGCATGAACCCACTATCGAGCATAAATACCCCCTCTTGGAGTCACTAGCAACTACTTGGCCAAGATAGATACTAACAACGGAGAGCATGCAAGATCACAAACAACACAGACATGATAGAATCAATAAGACAAAACCATTAATCAATCTGACATAGTAATCACAATATCCATCGGATCCCCGCAAACACAACATGCATGATTCAAAATAGATGAGATCTTGATCATGAACGGATCTCACAAGATCTAGACATGAAAGCACAAGGAGGAGATACAACCATCTACATGGACCCATAGTCTAAGGTGGAACTACTCACGCGTCATACCGGAGGCTGACATGATGAAGAAGAAGGCCTCCGGGATGATCTTCCCTCTGGCAGGGTGCTGGGAAGAGCTTTAGATCCCCCCGATCTAGGGACGATGGTGGCGGCGGCTACAGACGATTTCGTGGAATATTGATCGAGTGCTTAGGATTTAGGCATCTGGGGCTTCTTATAGGTGAAGAGGCGAGGCTGGGAGGCGGCCAGGGGGCCCACACCCTGCCCAGGCGTGGCCTAGGGTGGGCCCGTGCCTGGGGGTGCAACCACCCTGTGGCGCCCCTCCTTCTCTCCTCTGGACTCCGTGTTCTCCTCGGTGAAATGTTGACTTTGGCTTTTGTCCCGTCCAATTCCGATAATATTTCCTTACTAGCTTTTCTGGAACAAAAAACAGCAGAAAATAGGCAACTGGCACTGCGGCAACTTGTTATAGGTTAGTACCAGAAAACATATGAAAAACACCTCAAAGTGTGGACAAAGCAAAGCAAAGTAGATACTAAACAAGCATAGAACATCAAAAAATATAGATACGTTTTCGACGTATCAATGGGCTCGGGAGAATACTTTAATGCAATGGTAGGGATTGAAAGGAACAGAATTGATAGAAAACCATTTTCCAATACTTTGAGTTGCATTGAAGGGATTATATATCGGAGACCAATGAACCTATTACTATGGTGGGACATTTATGTCTTAATGATTCCTAGATGTTCATGTGAATGGCTCTAGGACCCATCATAACTGGTGTATTTAGCTCATACTTATGGTTGTACGTAATTAGGCTCTGCCCTAAGAGATTTAAACTTGACAACATATTCACCATATTGTGTAGAAATCTGTACGCTAAGTAAATCCATACCGCCCTTGGGAACGCTTGCCACTTATAAGTTCACCTAATTAGGCTAGCAACGCATGGGCTTCATTTGCACCGACCAAGTTCAAGTTTTTTGGTTGGCTGTGGCGGTGCGAGGATGCTGTTGGACGGTGAATCGTCTCCAACGGTGCGGTCTGCCTAATCAGGGGTTGTGCCCCCTGTGCGAGCTGCATGGGGAGATCCTAAACCACCTACTGCTACAATGTTCCTTTGCGCATACCGTGTGGTTTCGGGTGTTGAGGCGGGAAGGATTGTATGACCTTATCCCCTCTATCGTGTCCATCCTTGCAAACTGGTGGCCGGCCTCCTCCTCTAGGGTGGAGGCCTTATCACGCAGACAGGTGAACTCGCTCCTGCTGCTGGTGCTCTGGGGTATCTGGATGGAGCGGAACGCCCGGGTGTTCGACCATCGCCCGAGTGACGCTTCCATAGTTGCCTGGAGCCTCACTGGTGAATGGAAGGATTGGTTAGCATGTAGAAGTGGATCGGCTAGAGGTGTACGATAAGTTCCCTAATTGATCATCATTGTGGCAAATAGAACTATAAGTTCTATTGCTCCATTATATCATCACTTTGGATGATATCTATGATTTCTTTATTTGTGAAAATAATATTTTCTTTCTTTGGAGTATATATGATAACACACAATTTGCAAATACTTTGATAAAGACTCTTCAAAGGATATGAGCAAGTGATGAACTTGCCTTGTGATGGCAAGGTAGTGAAGTTTGATGCTTGCACTGGACCTTGAGCTTCTATGTCTACAAAAACATCATTATTGCCTAGTAAGGACAATATTTAAAGAAGCAAAATGATTATGCAAAGTAATGTAATGCATCATTTAGCTTTATATGTATTCTCCCCCATTTATTTAAATTATAAAAATTCTTTTAATAGTAAAGAATTTATAAATATTAATTTTCTTAATATTTATTGAATATTTTATTCTTTTATTTTATTTTATTTGAATTTTTATTGATTTAATAATTCTTTTAAGAATTATCATTAATTACCAAAAATTGATATTAAATATTTGTTTAGTATTTTTCTAAAATACTACAATATTATTATATAATGAAAGTGATTTTTATTTATTTTTATCAACTTTCAATAAATTTGTAAAATTCCATAAGGAATATATAAACTACAAAATTCTTAATAAAATTTATATGTCTAAAATTTTATCTCTTAATTTATTTGAATAATTTGGATTATTGTGAATCCAAAAATATTTTATTTATAATATTTGGACTTTTATTTTATTTTCTAGAATTTATTAAAGTTCAGGGGCATTTTGGTCTTTTTCAATTATTAAAACAGACTCTAAATGATTTGGGCTGGCCATTTGGGTTTATTGCGCCCTTGTGTCCTAGTAGGGCAAAGGCAAAACAACCACCCCGAAGGGTATTAGCCCAACCCAGCCCAACACTCTCTGTCTTCTCTCTCGAGCTCACCCCTCTCCTTCTCCTCCCCTGACCCGATGGTCAGCGATGCTATCGCCGAAGATTCGCGCCACCGTGGACCTTCCTGGCCGCCGCCATAGTGCAGGAAGAGGTTTTCGGCCACGCTCTTCCCTCCTGTCCAACTGGATTTGGACCTGGAGCCCTCCTGCGACCAGATCGATGCTGTCCCGAACCCTATGGGTTTGGGGTTGGCGTTGATCTGATGCCTCCGCTATTGCCGTGTGCCATGGAGATGCTTCTCGCCCCCAAGTGTGGCTATGGTCGCTGTCGTGGCGCTGTATGGGTCGCAGCGCTCCCCTGGGGGTGCTCCCCGTGTCGCCATGGTCGTCGGCCATCTCTGCTTCCTCTTCTAGTCTACAGCGAGGACCTATTGTAAGTTAATCCTCTCCCCTCGTGCTCTCTGTGCTAGGTCATCCTATGCTAGCTGTTGGTAGTGACCTTTCTGGTTACTGCCTTATCCTGATTAAGATGATTTGTTCCACTTAGGGTTCATATCCTACTATTGATTAAATACTAGATGAATTGGGATCAAGTGTTAATGATCCTTGAACCTGTTAAGTGGTGACTTGCTGTGGCTTATTGCTGATAATTAGCTATGGTGATGCTAGTGGTTTATCAGATGATTCTATGGATTATTTTGATATGGTCAGATGATAAAATTTCTCTAGAATCAATACTTGGAATTCTAGTGGTTTAATAACACACCATTGTCATTACTTGGTTAATGACAGTGAGTGTTGTGTGATGAAGTCACTGTATTAGCACTTGTTGGCTTTAAGAATTCATATGTGGTTTGAGATCAAATGGTTTCAAACAGTGAAGATATACATAGGGATTTTCTTAATTATGATTCCTGTGATGACAGGAAAATGATTTGTAGTTGGTTGGTTGAATCTGTGAAGATTGAATACTTAACCTGATTAATGTAGAACTGTTCTTGTGACACCATCTTTGTATGGCACACAAGATTAGATTCTATTTCTTGGTTTGATTTGGTTCAAGCTTAAGATGAGTTTGGCATTAAAGATAAGTAGAAACTCCTTTTCTTAAATCCTTAAGACCCATGATGTTGGTCTGAGGTTTAGGGATTAATCCTTTAACTTGTTGACTCACATTGATGGGTTCTGGTAGTGATATCAGCTACTGTTTCTTGAATCAAAGTTTGGGAAAAATGATGGTAGGCTTGATCACTTGTATAGATCCATAAGTTTAAATTCTAAGGTGCTACTCTTGTCTTAGAGATGTGCCTAGAAGTTTAAATCTTAGCTATGTTCATTCTTGAATTGAAATATAGCTTGATAGCTAGTTGTTCTGAGATCTAATTGGATCCTTATACTTTTCTGATTGCTTTTGGTGTTTAAAGTTTAGTGATGGATTCACCCCACTTGGGTGATTTCTGAGAGTTTGAGTAATAGACAGATCATGTATGCTTATCTAATCTTAGACAGATAGATCATGTGATGGTCTATTTTACTCACCATTGTCACTTGATGTTGGGGTTTCCTGTGGCTGATCTTATGCTAACTTGATCTGATGCTCTCCCGGTATTCCATCTCCTGGCTTGTCCTTCATATAGCCCTTCATTTCCTGGTCCTGATGACTTGATCTTGGTCTTGCTATCCACCTGATCTACCCCTCCTTAAGTCACCATTTTGGTGGTGTGATTCAGGGGTTTGGTTGGTTGTGATCTAGCTTGGCTTTGGCTTGGTTGAGCTGGTGGCTGCTGTTCTTGGTGTGTATGAATAATGGAATGGTGTGGGGAGTGGTTTCCCACGGCTGTGTTGATGGTTTTGTTTGGTTGTGCTCTTGTTGTGGTGCTGACAGCACACACCATGCAATTTGGTGTGTGTGCTGCCTGTGTGCCTGCTGCACAAGATTGTGGATATGTCCTGGTTGTGAAGTTACCTTTATCTGGTTACTTTTACTTGGCTGGTGAAATTTGCCCCTCCTTGCTGTTTATTTGACTTATGGCTTAAAATTATGAAAGATACATTCTTTCATATTGGTGAAACTTGCCCCTTAAATACTCAATGATGAAAAAGTGAACAGTGCACTTCACTGTCAACTCTGAGAGTAAAAATAATTCTAATCCTAACCTTCTTTTTCTTTTAAGTTTCTTTTTATTTTGCAGGTACCAGATTTGAAGATCAAGACTTTAGTTTAGGTTTTTATTTTTCTTTATAGATTAATCACTTGTAATAACTCTCATATTCAATTGTAATCTTTAATTTATTCTTTTGTACTCTTTATTTTATTCTTTTGTAATAAAGATTGTACTATTATCAATAAAGAAATATTATTCTTTATTTATTTGCTATTGTAAAGATTGTTGATGATTTTCATAAGTTACATTTTTGTAACTTATTTATTGAATAAAATTATGAAATGGAGATTCATATTCTTAATTGCTCTCTTTATATAAAGTTTGAGTTATTATTGGTTAACTCTTAATTAAATCAAATACTCAAACATTATTCAAAAATTCTTTTGAATTATAATTCAAACACTCAAGTTTTAAATTCAAATTTCATTTCCCAAAACACATAAGTCCACAAAGATCATATCAAAGTCTATAACAATCATCCTTCAAAACTATACCTAATGTCAAAGTATGAAAGAAACCTTGATCACTTCAGGTTTTTATTTGGCAAAAAATTTACCCACATTTTCACATATGAATGCATGCAACATTTCAAATTCCTAAATCTACCCTTCGTTAGTTCCTAAATGCTAGGATGTTACAGACTTCCCCCCTTAAATTAAACTTCGTCCTGAAGTTTGTTGAGGTGTACCTGAATAGTTCTGGATAGGCTTTTCTTAAATCCTCTTCTTTCTCCCAAGTGGCTTCCCTTTCAGGGTGATGTTCCCACTGTACTTTGCAATATTTGATTGCCCTATTCCTTAACCTTTTCCAGTTTTCTTCCAAAATTTTACAGGGCTTTTTCACATAGGTCAAGTCTGCTTGTAGTTCTATCTCCTGATGTGTGATTGCATCATCCGGAACTTTCAAACATTTACGAAGTTGTGACACATGGAAAACATTATGCACTTGAGCTAATATTGACGGTAACTCTAAATCATAAGCTATAGTTCTGTTCTGACTCAATATCTTGAATGGTCCAATATATCTTGGACTCAATACTTCTTTAACTCCGAACCTTTTCACCCCTTTCATTCGACTTACTTTCAAATATACCATATCTCCCACTTCTGGATGCCATGATCTTCGACTTTGATCGTCATAACTTTTCTGCCTACTTTGAGCTATTTTCAGTCTATCCCTGATCTTATCAATGATATCTTGTCTTTCTTTGATATAGTCTGGTGCAAATTCTTTGCTGCTTTCAGGCTCATACCAACATATTGGTGATCTACACTTCCTTCCATACAGAACCTGATATGGAGCTGCCTTCAGACTACTCTGATAGCTATTATTATAAGAAAATTCTGCCAATGGTAGATGATCTTCCCATGTACCTCCAAAATCTAATGCACAAGCTCTTAACATGTCTTCTAGTATTTGATTTGTTCATTCTGTTTGACCTCCTGTCTCAGGATGATAGGCTGTGCTAAAATCTAACTTTGAACCAAGTGCTTATGCAATTGCTTCCAAAATGCCGAAGTAAACACTGATCCCCTGTCAGTTACGATCTTTTTGGGTACTCCATGCTTACTTACTATCTCTTTGATGTAAACTTCTACTAACTTCTCGGCATTATCTTTCTGATTTACCGGAATAAAATGTGCACTTTTAGTGAGTCTGTCCACAATTACCCATATCATATCCTTCATTTTTGGTGTCATGGGCAATCCTGTGATGAAGTCCATACCTATTTCTTCCCACTTCCATTCGGGAATTTCCAAAGGTTGCAATAGTCCTGCTGGACTTTGATGTTCAGCCTTCACCCTTTGGCAAGTATGGCATTATGATACATATTTAGCAATGTCCATTTTCATGTTATTCCACCAGAATAGTTCTTTCAAATCCATATACATCTTAGTACTTCCTGGATTTATAGAATATGGTGTTTCATGTGCTTCTCTGAGTATGACATCACGAATCTCAGTCACAACTGGAACACAAAGACGGTCTTGAAACCATAAAGACTCATAATCCCCAAGGCGAAAAACTGATTTTTGCCCTTGATATATCCTCCGAATTTCCTCAGCAATAAAAGGATCTTCTGCTTGATGTCTGAAAATTTCGTGCTTAAGATCATTGTCCTGCTCTGCAACTACCTGCATAGTAGCTAATCCTCCAAGAACCTCTGTTCTAATGAATTGAAGCTCTAATCTTTCCAAGTCCATTTGTAACTCTTTTTGTAGCTCCCTATTGCTAGGCTGAATATATGCACTCTTTCTGCTTAAAGCACCAGCTACAACATTTGCTTTTCCCTGGAGTATAGTTGATTGTTAAATCATAATCTTTGATTAGTTCCAACCAGCGCTTCTGTCTCATATTCAATTACTTTTGAGTGGAGAAATATTTGAGACTTTTATGGTCAGTGTATAACTCACATCTAGATCCATATAGAAAATGCCTCCATCCTTTTAGCGCAAAAACCACTGTTGCTAACTCTAAATCATGAGTTGGATAGTTGACTTCATGTGGTTTTAGTTGTCTTGAACCATAAGCAATGACTTTCCGATCTTGCATTAATACACAACCCAAACCTTCTTTAGATGCATCACAGTATACTGTAAAGTCTTTCCCTGTTTCAGGAACTGCTAAGATTGGAGCTGTGGTTAACCTAGTCTTCAACTCCTGAAAACTTGCTTCACACTTCTCATCCCAATTGAATGGTGTATTCTTTCTTAACAATTTGGTCATGGGTCCAGCTATTTTGGAGAAACCTTCAATGAATCTCCGATAATAACCAGCCATTCCTAAAAAACCTCGAATTTGCTTCACATTGGTCGATGCAGTCCACTCTAATACTAAATGAACTTTAGATGGATTTACAGCAATTCCATCTTTACTGATCACATGGCCGAGGAATTCTACCTCATCTAGCCAAAATTCACACTTACTAAACTTAGCATAAAGTTTATGTTCCCTTAGTGTCTGCAATGCTATTTTCAAATGATTAGCATGCTCTTCCTTATCCTTGGAATATATCAGAATATCATCAATAAAAACTATGATGAACTTATCCAGATATGGCATGAAGATTTTGTTCATCAGATTCATGAATATTGCTGGTGCATTGGTCAAACCAAATGGTACAACCAAGTATTCATGGTGTCCATATCTTGATACAAATGATGTCTTTGGAACATCTTCAGGTTTGATTTTTATTTGATGGTATCCAGATCTTAAGTCGATCTTTGAAAATACTCCGTATACTTTCACTTGATCAAACAAATATTGAATCCTTGGTAAAGGATACTTATTATTGATAGTAACATTGTTCAGATTTCTATAATCACCACACATCCTTCTTCCACCATCCCTCTTATCCACAAAGATTATTGGTGTTCCCCATGGAGATACACTTTCCTGGATAAATCCTTTTCTGGCTAACTCATCAATTTACTCTTTGAGTTCTTTTAACTCTTTGGGTCCCATCTTATATGGTGCTTGAGCTATTGGTGTTGTACCAGGAATTAGATCAATAGTGAACTCTATCTCCCGATCTGGTGGCATTCCCGGTAGCTCTATTGGAAAAACATCTTGAAATTCATTTACTATAGGAATATCTTCCAATTTGACCTCTTTCATCGAGTTCAACTGCAGATCCACCATGATATGACTGTGCTTATCTACTTGGTAAACTATCCTTGCTCCACTTGGAGTTTTGATTGAGACAGTTTTCTCCTCATAATTTATCTGAGCTCCATGTTCCATCATCTAGTCCATCCCCAACACTACTGCAATTCCCTTCAAAGGAATCACATAAAGGTCTGCAAAGTATGTACAACCACAAATCGAGATAACCTGATCTTGTTTAATGTGGCGTACAATCACATTTACCCCTGTCGTCACTACGGTCATAGGGTTTTCTAACGTTGCCCTTCTAATCCCGAATTTATCACAGAATTCTTCAAAAATGAATGAAGTAGTTGCACCAGTATCAAATAGAACTTTTCCGGGATTGGTAAGGATATTGAGCGTACCTATCACTGCATGCTCCGAATTATCCACCTCCTCGAGGGTTGCACAGTTCATTTTCCCGGTAGGTCGGTTCCTCTTGCCATTGTTGTTCTTGCCATTATTTCCTCCTTTATTGGGATGTCCATTTCCTCCACTGGTTTGTCCTGCTCCCTTGGTAGGCCAACCTCCTGGTGGTTTGCTCGGACAATTGGGCTTGATATGCCCCTTCTGACCACAACCGTAACAGATCACTACAGGATTCTTGCATTCCCTCTGGAAATGCCCTGGAATTCCACAGTTGTTACAAATAACATTCCTTCTAGGATTGGATTGATTTCCACCACTGCCCTTGTTATTGTTATTGTTACCATAGTTCTTGTTCCGAGGTTTGAACTCCAGATTGGGTTTAGGTTTACTTGCCTGAATTCTCTTGGTTTCCTTCTTGGCTCTCTTCCTCCTATCCTCTTGGACATTCTTATAATCATCTTCGAAAGTAATGGTTGCATCCAGCAACTGCTCATAAGTTTGCTTATTAGCTAACCTTAGCTGCATTTTCACAAATGGGTTTAACCCACGCAGGAAACGTTTCTTCCGCTTCTCTTCCGTGTTAACATCCTCCTCAGCATAGCGAGATAGTTGACTAAACTCTTGGATATACTTCATAACACTAGTATATCCCTGCTGAAGCTCCTCAAATTCTCTCCGCTTCAACTCCATAATACTCTCCGGAACATGATATTCACGGAATCTCTGCTTAAACTCCTCCTAGATGAACTCCCTTCCTGGTTGTTGCATGGCCAACTGATTCTCCCACCATGATGCTGCAGGTCCAGTCAAAAGATGAGTTGCATACCTCAATTTCTCCTCATCATTGAAACCTACAGTCTTTAATTTTCTTTCTGTATCTGCTAGCCAATCTTCTGCATCCATTGGTTCAGGGGCTGATGCAAAAGGTAACGGCCTTGCATTCTGGAAGTCAGAAAGACTTACTCCTCCACCTTCAGGTGCCCTCTGATTTTCTCGTCCCAGCAACTCTTCCATGAAATTGTTCTAGGGTTCTTGCATCATTTGCATACACTGCATAAAATTCTGCTCCATTAACATCCTCATTGGTGGTGGTGGCAATGCTCCCTGATTTGCTGCATCTGCATCTGCCTTCTCCTTGGCCTCTCGTTCCATCCGCTGCTGCTCAGTTTCGATTTCTATACCCGTATCCATGACCCTCTAGTCCTGCATCATAAAGCGAATACTCATAATTACATCATGCACATGTGTTCTGAGCTCGACTTTACGCACATAACTAGTCACAAAATGAAGATCCAAAGAAAATCCAAATATGCATTTCACATATTATACATAATATCATAATGATACAAAGTCATTACAACATATACCATATAGGTATAATCACGACACTACCTTATTTATCTAACTATCTTATTTCCCTGGAGTACAATACACAGTACTTGATATCGCTAACTAGTTGCCTCCTTCTAGTAGTAACTACGCTCATCATACATGCCTGATGTCCAACCGTGATGACGTGTCATTCGTCGCACAGTTTGTGAAACAAATGGCCTTCCAGAAGGAACATACTCAGTATCTGAAGTGTCAGGACTTGAGTCATTACTCAATCTGAGCGCATTGACTCCCTCCAGCTCAGCTGAAAAGTCTTCAGAAACATATTCAACATTATCTCCCGCTTGCATCTTCTGAGCTTCATTCCTTGAGTTGTCAACAGGATACGCAGATCCTGCTGCTTCCCAGGTGCTCCTTTGGGCAAAATAGTTAAACACTGGATAATGTATATTCCCTGGGTTTTGAGAAGATGTTAATGATTCAAACACTCTCTCCTCAGGACCCTATTCTTCATCCTAAGTGTCTATCGACATGGCATTTCTACTACTATTACTAGGGTTAATTCTTGCACTCATCCAGCTATATTATCCAACATTTCAGTCAGAACCATCTGTGGACATCTGGTGTTCGTAAGATCCTTCATATGATCCCCTTCTCCAACCATCAGAATTCTCAATAGGAAGTTCTGAATCAGAACCATCCTCTGAACCCTGTGGTACTGCATACCTCGTATCCATAGTAGGATCATCTATAGGTTCAGGACTTGGTGAATAAGGATATGGTATAAAAGATTTAGGATCTATAGGTATATCCTTAAAGATAGGTATTACACTACTACTGCTTGCTTCCTTTTCCAACTGGATTGCTAACTACTTCTCCTTTCTGGATCAGTTAGATCCTCTAACATGTCATTTTTATCTTCAACAATCACTTGATGTGTCTTATACAAAGACGCAACGAGTGTTCGGTATCTATCCATAAACTTGGAAGCTAACTTAGGATGCTTCTTAACCAAAGTAAGATGATCCAGTATAGGCTCCGAGTCTATAGAATCATGAGGTATCACAGAAAATGTGCTACCTTCTAACTCCTTGGATTTATACTCCTGGATATTGGCTACTGCCTCCACAACAGCAACATGATATGCTGCTAAGTGACTCCTACCTTCACCTATAGGTAGATCGTGATATAATCCAAGCTCCTCTGGAAGTTGGATACTCACACGATACTTGGATAACATCCGGCCATCATAGTAGGTTATAGTGTTCACTGGAATTCTAGTTGGACAACTAAAAATCTTTGAAGGTGGCGAAGTTGGTACGTGAATGATCCTTGATAATCATCAAGAGTCTCCTCTTTCCTTACCAAAGTCTGTTTTTGAAACTTTGGTGCCATAGCTCTGTATATCAGAAAAATAGTTTTGATTAGTAACCAATAATAAATTGCATCATAACAAATAATTATCGCACTAAAATATATAACGGAATATTCTCATTTGAATACCCATTATAATACTTTTAGAGAATTCTTTATCGTTGCTACACTCTCCTACAGGTAATACCCTTTACTAGGTTTCCAACCTAAGATCAAAGCAATTTGCTCTGATACCAACTGCGGTGACCCAGCATACCACTGCATGTGTAGTACACTATAGTCGTTGACATGACACCCACAGAACACCGTTCCGTAAATATCACATCTCTCAGAGTGGTACAACAGAAACATTGTGGGTCCATATTACAAACATTCACACATTATTATTATTATAATACCAGAAGTTCAAGACTTCAAAAGGTTTCAACTTACAAACCAAAATATAAAGTGTTTCAGCAGAATTTAAAAGTAGAAACTCCGACTAGGAGTTGAGCTCAGCAGCTTATTCTATAGAGTTCATGCTGCTCGACTCCATTTGTTACTACTAACTAGGATACTTAGTTGGACTCATTATCGTTAACACCATAGCGGATTTCGTAATCCACTCCTTCAACACCTCCTGACAGGTCAGGCTCCTCGTAGAACACATCTTCTTGACATTCAGCTGCATACATTGGCACGTCTTTGGGATCCTCAGAGTCTAAGCAAGGGATCAAAGGAAAGGATGAGTAACAGCGTTACCCAACAAGTTCATTATATGCAAGGTGGGAAGTTTGATGCTCTAACTACCACCTCGGACTATAAGTCCTTGGTACTATGCAGTTTTCGTAAATCTTTCTTCAAAGATTGGTTTTATTATGAAAATCTATGACCATCAGCCTTCACAGGTTGACCAGAACTTTCATGGAGTTCCTTTCTTGCCGTGTTCGTAGCTCCTTCCCGGAACAGGGAGTAACAAGTTACAATTCTTACACTCTGCAGAGGTGCGTTACTTTACCCATGAGAGATCAACTCCTTGTTGCACAACCGGGCGTACTTTCCCGTCCACAATTCCATGATGTCGGGCCTAGTAGTTAGTCCAAGCCAATCACTGCCCCCTTTGCGAACTCACATGCCTCCTTCGTGTACACCATGCCCACATATTGGATTACGGCAATGGTTTGTACAAACCGTTAGATGCCAGAACTATCGTGGGACGTTGAGGGTTCCCACCCATATGCCACATATCCTCTACGAATTACCAATTAATATGCACGCTATGAGGATAACATCCACGACCTGCACATCCGGATTCATGTGAGAGGAAGAAGATACAGCTGACTTCTCTGTCCCATTCCAAATCTCATGGCTAACACGTAATATACGGTGCTAGAATCACTAATGTCAGGGGTTATTAATTCCCTAATTGATCATCATTGTGGCAAATAGAACTATAAGTTCTATTGCTCCATTATATCATCACTTAGGATGATATCTATGATTTCTTTATTTGTGAAAATAATATTTTATTTCTTTAGAGTATATATGATAACACACAATTTGCAAATACTTTGATAAAGACCTTCAAAGGATATGAGCAAGTGATGAACTTGCCTTGTGATGGCAAGGTAGTGAAGTCTGATGCTTGCACTGAACCTTGAGCTTCTATGTCTACAAAAACATCATTATTGCCCAGTAAGAACAATATTTAAAGAAGCAAAATGATTATGCAAAGTAATGTAATGCATCATTTAGCTTTATATGTATTCTCCCCCATTTATTTAAATTATAAAAATTCTTTTAATAGTAAAGAATTTATAAATATTAATTTTCTTAATATTTATTGAATATTGTATTCTTTTATTTTATTTTAATTTATTTGAATTTTTGTTGATTTAATTACCAAAGGTTGATATTAAATATATTTTTAGTATTTTTCTAAAATACTACAATATTATTATATAATGAAAGTGGTTTTTATTTATTTTTATCAACTTTCAATAAGTTGTAAAATTCCATAAGGAATATATAAATTACAAAATTCTTAATAAAATTTATATGTCTAAAATTTTATCTCTTAATTTATTTGAATAATTTGGATTATTGTGAATCCAAAAATATTTTATTTATAATATTTGGACTTTTATTTTATTTTCTGGAATTTATTTAATTTAGGGGCATTTTGGTCTTTTTCAATTATTAAAACAGACTCTAAATGATTTGGGCTGGCCATTTGGGTTTATTGGGCCCTTGTGGCCTAGTAGGGCAAAGGCAAAACAACCACCCCGAAGGGTATTGGCCCAACCCAGCCCAACACTCTCCGTCTTCTCTCTCGAGCTCACCCTCTCCTTCTCCTCCCCTGACCCGGTGGTCAGCGATGCTATCGCCGGCGATTCGCGCCGCCGTGGACCTTCCTGGCCGCCGCCATAGTGCAGGAAGAGGTTGTCGGCCCCGCTCTTCCCTCCTGTCCAACTAGATTTGGACCTGGAGCCCTCCTGCGACCAGATCGATGCCGTCCCGAACCCTAGGGTTTGGGGTTGGCGTTGATCTGATGCCGCCGCTGCTGTCATGTGCCATGGAGATGCTTCTCGCCCCCAAGTGTGGCTATGGTCGCCGCCGTGGCGTTGTATGGGTCGCAGCGCTCCCCTGGGGGTGCTCCCCGTGCCGCCATGGTCGTCGGCCATCTCTGCTTCCTCTTCTAGTCTACAGCGAGGACCTACTATAAGTTAATCCTCTCCCCTCGTGCTCTCTGTTCTAGGTCATCCTATGGTAGCTGTTGGTAGTGACCTTTCTGGTTACTGTCTTGTCCTGATTAAGATGATTTGTTCCACTTAGGGTTCATATCCTACTATTGATTAAATACTAGATGAATTGGGATCAAGTGTTAATGATCCTTGAACCTGTTAAGTGGTGACTTGCTGTGGCTTATTGCTGATAATTAGCTATGGTGATGCTAGTGGTTTATCAGATGATTCTATGGATTATTTGGATATGGTCAGATGATAAAGTTTCTCTAGAAGCAATACTTGGAATTCTAGTGGTTTAATAACACACCATTGTCATTACTTGGTTAATGACAGTGAGTGTTGTGTGATGAAGTCACTGTATTAGCACTTGTTGGCTTTAAGAATTCATATGTGGTTTGAGATCAAATGGTTTCAAACAGTGAAGATATACATAGGGATTTTCTTAATTATGATTCCTGTGATGATAGGAAAATGATTTGTAGTTGGTTGGTTGAATCTGTGAAGATTGAATGCTTAACCTGATTAATGTAGAACTGTTCTTGTGACACCATCTTTGTATGGCACACAAGATCAGATTATATTTCTTGGTTTGATTTGGTTCAAGCTTGAGATGAGTTTGGCATTAAAGATAAGTAGAAACTCCTTTTCTTAAATCCTTAAGACCCATGATGTTGGTCTGAGGTTTAGGGATTAATCCTTTAACTTGTTGATTCACATGGATGGGTTCTCATAGTGATACCAACTACTGTTTCTTGAATCAAAGTTTGGGAAAAATGATGGTAGGCTTGATCTCTTGTATAGATCCATAAGTTTAAATTCTAAGGTGCTACTCTTGTCTTAGAGATGTGCCTAGAAGTTTAAATCTTAGCTATGTTCATTCTTGAATTGAAATATAGCTTGATAGCTAGTTGTTCTGAGATCTAGTTGGATCCTTATACTTTTCTGATTGCTTTTGGTGTTTAAAGTTTAGTGATGGATTCACCCCACTTGGGTGCTTTCTGAGAGTTTGAGTAATAGACAGATCATGTATGCTTATCTAGTCTTAGACAGATATATCATGTGATGGTCTATTTTACTCACCATTGTCACTTGATGTTGGGGTTTCCTGTGGTTGATCTTATGCTAACTTGATCTGATGCTCTCCTGGTATTCCAACTCCTGGCTTGTCCTTGAGCTAGCCCTTCATTTCCTAGTCCTGATGGCTTGATCTTGGTCTTGCTATCCACCTGATCTACCCCCTCCTTAAGTCACCATTTTGGTGGTGTGATTCAGGGTTTTGGTTGGTTGTGATCTAGCTTGGCTTTGGCTTGGTTGATCTGGTGGCTGCTGTTCTTGGTGTGTATGAACAATGGAATGGTGTGGGGAGTGGTTTCCCACGGCTGTGTTGATGGTTTTGTTTGGTTGTGCTCTTGTTGTGGTGCTGACAGCACACACCATGCAGTTTGGTGTGTGTGCTGCCTGTGTGCCTGCTGCACAAGATTGTGGATATGTCCTGGTTGTGAAGTTACCTTTATCTGGTTACTTTTACTTGGCTGGTGAAATTTGCCCCTCCTTGCTGTTTATTTGACTTATGGCTTAAAATTATGAAAGATACATTCTTTCATATTGGTGAAACTTGCCCCTTAAATACTCAATGATGAAAAAGTGAACAGTGCACTTCACTGTCAACTCTGAGAGTAAAAATAATTCTAATCCTAACCTTCTTTTTCTTTCAAGTTTCTTTTTATTTTGCAGGTAACAGATTTGAAGATCAAGACTTTAGTTTAGGTTTTTATTTTTCTTTATAGATCAATCACTTGTAATAACTCTCATATTCAATTGTAATCTTTAATTTATTCTTTTGTACTCTTTATTTTATTCTTTTGTAATAAAGATTATACTATTATCAATAAAGAAATATTATTCTTTATTTATTTGCTATTGTAAAGATTGTTGATGATTTTCATAAGTTACATTTTTGTAACTTATTTATTGAATAAAATTATGAAATGGAGATTCATATTCTTAATTGCTCTCTTTATATAAAGTTTGAGTTATTATTGGTTAACTCTTAATTAAATCAAATACTCGAACATTATTCAAAAATTCTTTTGAATTATAATTCAAACATTCAAGTTTTAAATTCAAATTTCATTTTACAAAACACATAAGTCCACAAAGATCATATCAAAGTCTATAACAATCATCCTTCAAGACTACCTAATCTCAAAGTATGAAAGAAACCTTGATCACTTTAGGTTTTTTTTTGGCGAAAATTTTACCCACATTTTCACATATGAATGCATGCAACATTTCAAATTCCTAAATCTACCCTTCGTTAGTTCCTAAATGCTGGGATGTTACATGCTAGTCCAAGCATAGTAGCTACTGGACGCCAGGCCAGGCACAAACGACGACGGTTTGTTCTCGAGTTTAATATGCGGGGGTGTGTTAGACGACTCCATGAGAAGGTCTCTGTATTCAAAATGAGAACAAGATCAATCAATCTCGAAGGGCCTTAGGTCGGACTTTATTAAGGTAGAAAAAGGAGAAGTCCGTACAAGCTTGCCAAAACCATGGTCGGACGGCTGAGGTAGAGGTAGACGTAAACAAAATAAAACAAATAAAAGCGCATCGGACAAACAAGCGCAAAATCACCCCTGTAGCAAACCCACTGCCCTGGAGGCTAGCTCCATAGCAAACTGAACAAAAAACGGAGCTCGGGTAGCCTCAAAAAGCAATGATGCAGCTGGACGCTCTCCAGGAACGGATGTCCTCATGATGCGGTCAAAAACACTATCCACCGCGCTTCTCGCTTGCTGAAAAATCCGGGTGTTCCTCTCCAACCAAATCTTCCAATGCATGAGGATATCACGGCGAAGGTTCTTAGGCATCCTTTTCCTTTCCTCAAGCCACCAGTCTTCCCTGCTCCTGAAAACCTCACTAGGTATACGAAAGGTTGCTCTGGACCAAGAGCAGATCCGACGCCAAATCTGCTGAGAAAAACGACAATGATCAAAAGGATGTGTGCAGGTTTCATCGGCAGATTGACACATCGGGCAATTCGTATTATAAGGCCAAGCCCTCCGAGCCAAGTTGCCTGCGGTGAGGCAACGTCTGTGCACCATTAACCACGTGAAAAATTGCATCTTATAGGGGCCTTGGATTTCCAGATTGGCTTAGCGCACGCGAACCTCGTCTTGGCCATGAAAAACATCTGGTAAGCCATGCTATTTTTTTTTGGAAAAGAGCATATATTAATATCACACAGATACCAATTACACTCAGCCTCTACAACAACGCATATTGACGAGGTTTATTCTCGTCAATGCCCATTGTTATTAGCTTGGGTTTTGGAAAAGATGGAGGTGCTAGAGATCGCAGAACGGTTAACAGACAAGCAACCAGGGGACACGAGATTTACCCAGGTTCAGGCCCCCGAAGGGAAAATCCTACTCCTGCTTGTCTGCTCTTGATTATGGCGGAACCGAAAGTTATAGGGGTGCGCAGATGTAATCTGGCGTGGAGGTGTGTATGCGGTGGTATGAGAGGTGTCCTCCTAGCCTTTATATAGAGGTAGGCAGGTTCCAGGCACAGATCGAGTCGGTTACAGGTTTTAGGGTTTGCCCCCTTTGAATATTCTATCTAATCTAGTCTTGCTCTCTAAGGATCCGAAGATGTCATGGGCTTGAGCCACCCGAAAATCTTCATGGACCACGTGTATTTTCGTGGGCCTTCCTTGGGCTAGACCAGGTATGCTGATGTCGTGTACCCGTAGGGTATAACCATGTCAGTAGCCCCCGAGTGTTCAGTCGAATCGTAGATTCGGCTGAGGACTCTTCAATCTTTCGGGTGCAGCTGTTTTTGTTCATCAGAATGATTTTAGTATGTAGGGATTGTTGATGCGTGTGTCTGACTCTCCTGACGGATCAGGGTCAGTTAACTGTCTTAGGACAAAACAACACGATCTTCTTCAGATTCGAGTCCCTCGACTAGAACTCGGAACAGATGCTGGCGTAATTTGACTCAGACGTTGAGGTCTTACAGGAGTCAAATCCCAGTAGTTTTCGAATGATGTACCCAACGCGTCCGTCGGGATTTTCATCGCGCCTGTTAGCACGGATTTTCACTAGCAGAGCGCAGTCGTGTGCGTTCCTAGGCCATCAGATGATATCTGTAGGTCTTATCTTTGCGTCGCAGACACATCATCCGAAATTTTATCACCGCGGAGGTATTTCGGGTGGCCAAGGAGGATGTTACTCACTTAGCGTTGATTGGGGCAAAGTTGCCAACAAATTTTTGCATTCTGATCCGAAGGATCGCATTTGAAGAATTCGTAGGGTGCGCGACCAGCGCTCCCTATGAGAGTAGCCCCCGAGTGTCTGTTTCGAGTCGTAGACTCGAGCAGATACTTTAATTCAGCCGTTGTTTGCTTCAGGTCCGTAGGACACAATTTTTTCGGATGCTTGAATCAATCCTCCCTATGGGAGTAGCCCCCGAGTCCGTAGTGGAGTCGTAGACTCCACGTAGGACTCGAAAAAATAGATCATTGGCGTAGTATGCTATTCATGCTTCGGGTGCGCGGCCAGTGCTCCTGATAGGAGTAGCCCCCGATTAGTTGCTCGAATCGTAGATTCGAGTGAGTACTTTAGTTGTTTAGCCGAAAATTTGTAACCGTTGCTAGTATAGCTTTAATGACGTCAGTGCTGACGATCAGTGACCTCAAGCGTCTGCAGCGCCAGAGGTGACATGACTGGATGAACGTGGGTCCCACTTTCTGACTTGGAGTTGACTGGTCACGCACGACGTGGCGATAATTACGGCGTCTCCTCGGTTTCCGTGCTTAGTGGACGGCGTGCAAGCGACGGTTCGCTGCTGTGCTGACACGTGGACGGTTGGATTTGATGCTGGCGCTAGGGCTTCCCGATGAACGGTCCCTGTTCATCGTCTTCGTCCTTATAACTGTGGGGAATTTTTTGTTTGTTTTCACCGCAGCCACTTGCTTTCTATTGCGTCCATTTTCTTGAGCTTTTATTGCCGTGCCCTGGAAGTTCTCCGATCATTCCCCTCATCCTTCCTGCGCTCGCACCGCCGCCGTCATCACGCTGCCATGGTGAAATCAAAGAAGACCTCCACCAGTGATGCCGCTGGCGGCAAGAAGGGCACCGCCGCCACTCGTGTCACCGATGGTGGGTGGCGGTGCACGGAGACGCGTGAGGGCGACCTGTGCAAGCTTCGTGAGCTTGGTTTAATCCCGCAGGACAAGGAGGCCGTCAAGGTCCCCGGTGATGAGGTATTTCCCCGTCCTCCTGCAGGGTTTCGGGTGATGTTCATCGCCTTCATTATCCGTGGCCTTTCTTTCCCAGTCCATGACTTCCTTCGTGGACTGTTGTTCTTCTATGGCATTCAACTCCACCATCTTTCCCCCAATTCTCTTCTTCACATCGCTTGTTTTGTTGCGTTTTGCGAGTGTTGGCTCGGCATTAAGCTGCACTTTGGCCTCTTCCGGAAGCTCTATTCCGTGAAGAGGCAATTCGGCTCCGACGGAGTTTATCCGATTGGCGGTTGCGTCATTTCTCTTTGATCCACTGCTCTTTTCTTCTCTTTTTCTATGTCTGAGTCCATCCAGAACTGGCGGAGGAAGTGGTTTTATATCCGCGACTCCACAGTGGACAGGCAAAACTTTGGCCTTGCCCCTTTCGATGCTACCCAGAAAATCCAGCTGAAGAGATCCTGGAAGAACCATATCCTGGAGGGTGAGGTGGAGGAGATAGAGGAGATCTATCGTCGGGTGGAGGACCTCTAGGTGATTCCGGAGAAGGAGGTGAACGGTGTGGATATCATCCGCACCTTCCTCAAACGTCGGGTGCAGCCGCTCCAGGCTAGGGTGCACCCGATGTACCTTTATTCTGGCCGCCACGACCCGACGAGAGTTGGGGGTGAGGAGATCTCCAAAGGGGACCTCGACAGAGTCCTTCGACCGCTGCTGAAGTACAAGACTGACGAGGACCTTCCCGGGAAGTCGCGGACCCCTCCATTTAGTGCCTCTCGGCCCATTCCGCAGGTGTAGATCTGGGACGTGCGCGTAGCGCTATCTTTGAGTGTGTTTTCTTTGCAGTTATTTTTTCTGAACTTTCTCTTCATTGTGCAGGAGTTCAAGGTGCCTGGCATGGTACCCCCTCTACCCGAACGGTTTCTGGATGCGCCGAACAATGAACTCATGGACTCCGTGTCCGATCTTTCGCCGGCGTAGTCACCAACCGAGGAAGCCCCCGAGGCGAGCGAGGGGAGGACCCGAAAGCGGGCACGGAGCTCGAGTGAATCTTCGGATGCGTCAACTTCGCCAACTCCTAGGGACCGGCCGTGCCTTGTCCATCGCAGTGGAGGTGATGGTGCCTCTTCCTCCCCCATTCTGGCTGTGACTGTGCGGGCTGTAGCGCCGCCGCCTCCGGCAAAGCGGAAGAAGGAAGATAAGAAGGGCAAGAGGGCCTTCCCTATTTTCAACTTGAGCGATATGGACTCGTAAGTTCCTTCGGATGCTTTTTTCTACCTTTTCTTGTTGTTTGCTTGTTTTTGACTGGTGTTTTTCTTTGCAGCCACTCCTCTGAGGGCTCTTTTAGTGATGCCACTTAGGAGATGGTGGGGGAGTCAAAGATGACGCCTCCCCCCTCTCAGACGGTGGCCACCTCTGGGGGCACTGCTCCGAACCCTTCTCCGTAGGAGGTTCGGGTGATCGTCTCCCAGAAGACTACAGCCGGACCTTCGGAGTCTCCGTCTGATCATGTAAGTGTTTTCCTTCTTGCCGTGGGGGAAGCCCCCGAGCCGCATTTTCGTGTGATCTGTTGATCTTTACTTCTGTTTTGTGCGTGTCTCGGGAGGGAGCCCCGAGCGTTTTTCGTATGCTTGATATTTTGCTCGTTTATTAGGCGCAGCCCCCGAGCCATTGGCTTGACAACTTGTTTCTTCTTGAAGCCTTTTGTGCAGGGTGCGAACCAGCTGGTGAAGCAACATCTGGCGTTGGAGGCCAGCCTGTGGCAGCTTCAAGGTACGTCCATAACTAACCTTCTATTTTTTCGTCTGCTTGATAGCTTGATTGAGCTCATGTATGTTCCTTGGATTTTCGCAGATGATAATAACACTGCCCTCCGCGAAGTCGATGCTCTTAAAAAGAGCCTTGGGCGAGCGGAGAAAAGGGCCAAAGATGTCGTCGGGGCAAAGGAGCGCCTCGAGCGGGAGCTTGCTGATGCAGCTGCGGCCAAGGAGCGCCTGCAGCAGGAAGCTACGGACCGCGAGGAGCAGCTCGCTAGCATCGCGGCTTTGTGCGAGAAGGAGGTCGCCGAGAAGCTGATGGCTGCTGCCAAAGCTGTTTCGGGTGAGTAATTTCGCATGTATGTTCTGTTTCGGCTACTTTGTCTCTGTGCTTTTCTTTGATTCTTACTATGGTTTTTCCATTTCTCTAGATGCCGCAGGCATTGAGTTCAACCGCAGTGCTCTGGAGCACGGTAGTGCTTTGGATGATGCCACTGCGGCGGTCGAAGACCGGTGCAGTACTGTGGTTGGCTCTCTCGCCAAATCCAAGGAGGTTCTCGGGCGCTTCTACAAGGGGCTTGTCCCCAAGGGCGTTGCCCTTGAGGATGTCGACTTGTTGGTGGATGCGCTGTCGGCGGATGCGCCTGCGGCGTACAAGCGCAAGTAGAAGGGCATCAGCGCGTCCATGGGGCTGACGATGGCCATGGCGTCCAGAGCGGAGCTGGATCTTTATCAGGTCACCTCCCAGATGCCAACGGCTCCCGACGGTTCTGAGGTAGCCTTCGCTCTCTACGCTGCTCGCTGTAAGCGCTATGGGTCGAAGCTGATTGACCTGCTCGCGGAGTATGCGACGAAGCAGCAGGAGGAGGTCAAGGGAAGGCACTTTGGTTCCGAGGCCACTCGGGATGCTTAGGCTATGTCGTTCTAGTTGTAGGGTAGTTGTCATAGACTTTTCTGTAATGTCTTGATGAACACTTCGTGTGCCACGCAGTGGCTTTTTGTTGTATATAATGAGCCTTCGTTCTGTTCTTCAATCGTTTGTTGTTCATATCCTTGTCTACTTTCCTTTAGGGGCCTTCAGGTGATGACCCTGTCGATACTTCGTCTGCTCCGCAGCCGTGACCATCCTTGGATGATGCGTCGCAGCTTGTTTTTCTTCGTGACCGTGTCCGCAGTCTTGAGAAGGAGTTGCTTGGCATCCGAGGTCACGCAGACGTTTGGAAATTGAAGGCGGAGTGGGGCACCGCCAGGGAGGAATATCTGATGGGGGAGCTATGGCAGTTGGCCGAGCAGCTGCAGTGTAAGTTTCTTCGAGCTGCTGCTCATTTTTGGATGCACCTGTTGGCGGGTCATCTTAGTTTGTAGTTGTTGCAGGTGCTAACCTTGTTTCGAAGGAGGAAAAGGAGCGTGTTGCAGTTTGTATCAATTGCCTGACCCAGCAAGATATGGAGGCTGGTGGCTTTTTCTGGATGGATCGCGACCGTGCCATGGTCCTTGCGACTGTGCAGGATCGTGCCCACCAAGTGTCACTGGTGCTGCGGCAAGTGAAAACTTCCTTGGCGTCAATTCTGCATGTCATGTTTCCCCTCGATGAAGCGCCATCGACTTTCTGGGGCTTGCTGGCGAAGTTTCCAGATGTGCATCATGTCAGGGAGCTGGTGCGGCACCAGTTGGTTGCGGGGGTGAAGGCCGCTTTTTTCCTTGTGCAGCTGCATCGCCCTGACGTAAATCTTACGGCTGTGGCGGCGGGCCCGCCCCTTCGACCAGATGGTGGCTTATGGGATATGCGCCCGCATTATGCGGCTGTGAGGCAGTATGCCGAGGAAGTTGTAGATCTCTTTGAGCACCGTGCACAGGTGATCCTTCAGAGTAGGTAGGACTTATAAAAATATAGATGTAAAATCTGTATATTTTTGACTGGGTGTGTTGTGCCCTTTTTTGTAAAGGTTCATTGTTTTTAGCACGTTGTGCTTGGATGTATGCATGTCCTTTTCGTTAGCCTGACATGATCATCTACTTAGGTGTACATGCTTTATCCTCAGTCGACGAGGCCGTGAGGTGAGGGGGAGCCCTCGAGTGTGTTTGGAGCATAAAGGAATGCGAGAAAAAGATAAATTTTGGGGCGAGACACTTAGCTTTATTCATATCGTAATGAGGAGGTACATTGTTCGACTGAGTAGCCTTGGCTGAATAGCCTTATTGAAAGTAAAGGGGGGTAGCTAGGGGTAGAAGCGTCGCAGTTGTGCGACGTTCCATGGGTTGGAGTATGCGACTCCAGACTCCACGTGCTTAAGGCGATAGGCGCCACCTAGGATGACTTTGGTGACGGCGTAGGGTCCTTCCCAGGGTGACTCGAGCTTCTTCGGCCGCTCTTGCTTGAGTCGTAAGACTAGGTATCCTTCGACGAAGGACCTTGGACGCAGCCGACGGCTATGATAGTTGCGGAGGCTCCGCTGGTAGACCGCCGATCAAGCCGCGGCGATGTTGCGTGCCTTGTCGAGTGTGCCGACGGTGTCTTCGAGTGCGGCCGTCGATTCGGCTTCGCTGTAGGCGACGACCCGTGGGGCCTTGTGGCGTACCTCTGCAGGCAACACAGCTTCGGCTCCGTGCACCATGAAGAAGGGCGTGTAGCCGATTGAGATGTTTGGCGTTGTGCGCAGGCTCCAGAGGACGAAGGGTAGCTCTTCTGCCCATGCTCCCGCGAGCCGCTCGAGTGGGCTCAGTAGGCGCTTCTTGATGTCACCGCCAACAAGGTCGTTGGCCTTTTCGACCTGCCCATTGGTTTGTGGATGCGCCACGGAGGCGTATGATATGTTGATCCCGAGGCCTTCACAGAAGTCCTAGAATTCTTTGGAGATGAAGTTTGACCCGTTGTCGGTGATGATGCTGTGCGGCACGCCAAACCTGTAGACGATGGATTGGAAGAACTTCACGGCTTTTTTACCCTTTTGGTTGGTGACGGACATGGCTTCGATCCACTTGGTGAACTTGTCGATTGCGACCGGGAGGTAGACGTGACCTCCTTTCGAGGACTTGGGCAGTTTGCCGATCATGTCGAGACCCCATTGGGCAAAGGGCCAGGCCAAGGGTATGGGCCTGAGCTCCGATCCTGGTGCATGCGGTTTGTCTATGAACCTCTGGCACCCATTGCATCTTCGGACGATGTCCTTGGCGTCGGTCATGGCCGTTGGCCAGTAGAACCCAACTCGTAGAGCTTTGGCTACGAGGGTGCGGCTGCCTTGCGTGATGGCCGTAGATGCCGTCGTGGATGTCTTGCAGGATGGTTTTTTCGTCACTGATGGTGACGCACCTTTGGAGTACACCCGAAATGTTGCGCTTGTACAGCTCGCCATTGATGATGGTGAAGGCCTTGGACCGGCGAGATATGCGTCGGGCATCTGTCGGTCATCAGGCAGTTCCCTGTTTATTAGGTACCGCAGGTACGGCTGCGTCCATGTTTCTTCGACTGCCATGACCTGCATCAAGTTGACCACTACGACCTCTGTGTCGAGCTTTTCGGGTCCTTCTTGTCCTTCGGGTAGCGCAGCCCCCGAGTGATCTACTTCTTCGGGTGATCCCTTGGGGAATTTCTTTTTGATGGATGGCACACAGATCTGTTCGAGGAACACACCTGGTGGCACCCCCGCGCAGGTGGAGCCGATATTGGCGAGTCTGTCGGCCTCTTCGTTGCTTTCTCTGCCAACGGGCTGAAGCTCGTAGCCGTCAAAGTCTCCTTCGAGTGAATTGTAGAGCGCACGGTATGCGATCATGTTGGCGGCGTGCGCATCGCACTCGTTCATCATCTGCTGGACGACAAGGTTCGAGTAAACGTAGATGACCAGGCGCGTTGCACCGCAGATCTTGGCCATCCTCATGCCATGGATGAGGGCCTCGTATTCGGCTTCGTTGTTGGAAGCTCGAAATTTCATCCGCAGGACGTACTTCATCTTGTCGCCCTGCGGGGATGTCAGTATGACCCCGGCTCCTGCTCCTGCCTCGCGCTTGGAGCCATCGAAGTGCATCGTCCATGACTGTGTCATGTCCGGGGTATCTGGCAGCTGCAGCTCCATCCAGTGGACGAGAAAGTCCTGTAGGACCTGCGATTTGATCGCATGGCATTTCTCGTAGACTATGTCTAGAGGGGACAGCTCGATTGCCCACAGGGCCACGCGTCCTATGGCCTCCGGGTTGTTCAGGATGTTGTTCAGTGGTGCCTCGTTGACGACCATCACCTGATGCTCCTGGAAGTAGTGGCTCAGCCGACGAGCCACCATGAACACGCCGTAGGCGAGTTTCTGGTAGTGAGGGTACCTCTGTTTTGTCGGCGTCAATACCTCGCTGAGGTAATATATAGGGCGTTGGACCCCGTGGGTCTTGCATCTTCGGGTCGTTCGACCACGAGCACTGTTCTTACCACCTGTTGTGTGGCTGCTATGTATAGTAGTAGGGGCTCACGTTCCTTTGGCGTGACCAGGACGGGCGAGGTGGAGAGCAGCCGCTTCAGATCTTCGAATGCGTCGTCCGCTTCAGGCATCCACTCGAATTTGTCTGCTTTGCGTAGTAGTTGGTAAAAAGGCAGGGCCTTTTCACCCATGCGGCTGATGAACCTGCTTAGCGCCGCGATGCGTCCAGCGAGCTGCTGGACCCCTTTGAGGTTCTTCGGTTTTTCCATGGCCATTATGGCCCGGATTTTCTTCGGGTTCGCCTCAATCCCTCGCTGGGAGATGAAATAGCCAAGCAGTTGGCCCGATGGGACGCGGAAGGCGCACTTTTCTGGGTTCAGTTTGATCTTGTAGCGATCAAGGTTGTCGAACGTCTTGCGGAGATTATCGATCAGTGTCTTGGCCTCCCTTGTTTTGATTACTATGTCGTCGACATAGACCTGTATATTGCGGCCGATCTGGCTCTTCAGGCATGCCTGCATGCATCACTGGTACGTGGCACCTGTGTTCTTTAGCCCGAAGGGCATTGTGTTGTAGCAGAATACTCCGAACGGCGTGATGAACGCCGTTTTCTCCTGTTCTTTGACCTTCAGTCGAATCTGGTTGTAGCCTAAATAGGCATCGAGGAAGGAGAGTTTCTCGCATCCTACAGTCGAATCGATGATTTGATCGATCCGAGGGAGAGGGAAGTGATCCTTCAGGCAGTGCTTGTTTAGCGAGGTGAAGTCCACACACATCCGTAGGATGTCCGTGTCCTTTTTAGGGACCATCACGGTGTTGGCCAGCCACTCGCTTTCCTTGATCTCCCTGATGAAATCGGCGTCGAGTAGTCTGTTGACTTCGACTCTGATGGCTTCGACCCGTGGCTCGGACAATCGTCGGATGGACTGTTTCACGGGCTTAGCATCTGGAAACACGTTGAGTGCGTGATCCGCGAATTCCCTGGGAACTCCTGGCATGTCCACAGGACACCAAGCGAAGATTTCCCAGCTCTCATGGAGGAATTCAACGAGTGCGCTTTCCTATGTGGGGCTGAGGTCGTTGGCGATCAGCGCCGTCTTGGAGGTGTCTGTCGGGTGTACCTGCACCTTCTTCGTGTTGACTATTGAGTCGAACGACATGTCAGGTGCGTTCTACCTTATGAGCTCCTCCTGCATGCCGAATGACTGGAAGATTCTGTTGAAGTCCCTGTCGTAGTGATCCGATCGGTTGAACTCCCGTGGACCGTGACGAAGCCCCTAGGTACTGGCATCTTGATTAGCAGGTACGCATAGTGCAGTACTTCCAGGAACCGTGCGAATGCCACGCGTCCGAGGAAGGCGTGGTATTGTGATGGCCAATCCACCACTTCGAACTCGAGTCATTTGCACCGAAAGTTATCGGCTTGCCGAAGATGACGTCGAGCCATATCTTTCCCAGGGGGAATATGCCCTTCCTTGGGATGATGCCGTCGAACGTTGTGTCAGATTGTTCCAGGATGCACAGCGGGATCCGCATTGCTGCTAAGGTGCTAGCGAACATCAGATTGATGCCGCTGCCACCGTCCATGAAGACGCGGCTCATCTCAAACCCTCCGATCTATGCCTCGAGCACCAGAGCAGCATGACCTGGGTGAGGGATCTGGCGGGGGTGATCCGAACGGCTGAACGTGATGCAAGACTCCGAACCGCTGAGGTACTCAGGGGATGGCGGGTGGAGCAGTCACAACCAAACTGACTTGGCGGGTGATTTTCTTTTGCACCCTGTTTGTTGGGCGCCCCTTTTGGATCATCAATGACCCTTTCGGCGCGGGGTACCCGTTTCCGCTGTTGTTCTGCATGGGTGCGATTGGGTGATTCGAAGGTCCCACGGGTGGTGGTGGAGTAGCTCCGTGGGCGATGTCACCTGGTGCGGGTGCGTGCCTGTACCCAGTGTTTGGGGCTTGCTGTCTCATCTGGGACATGCTCTCGCTGAGTTTCTGGAACTCGCGACAATCTTTGAGCATGTGGCTGGCCTTCTTCTTGCCATCCTGTTTGTCGATGTAGAAGTGGATGGTGCAGGGGCCGACAATTTGTCGTATGTAGAAGGCTCATCGTCACGACCGTGGCGTTGCCAAGTTTGCGTTGGGTGTCCTCCATCACGGAAGTTGTTTCCACGGTATCCACCACTGCTGTGGTTGCTTTCGTTGCGGCGATCGGCGTAGCCAGCCGCGACCATGTCGGGTCCATCGCGATCGTCGTAAACGCGCGATATTCGCTTGCTACGGCATTCGCGTCAGCGGCCGTAGTCATCTTCCTTTTCCGAATGTGCTCGGTGGACGGAGTCCTCGCCATCTGCCCACCTGTTGGCGATGTCCATGAGGTGGTCGAGTGTCTTGGGCTTGACGCGCCCAAGTTCTTCCTTGAAGTCCTGGCGTTTGACGCCATCCTTGAAGGCGTCGATTGTTCTCTCCTCAGAGATGTTTGTCTCGGAGTTCTTGATGTTGGACCAGCGTAGTATATACGAGCGAATGGATTCACCTGTTTCTTTTGGTGCAGGCCCGCAGCTCTTCGTTCGAGGCTGGCCTCTTGTTGGTGCCCTTGAAGTTTCAGATGAAACTATACGCCAGTTCCTCCCAGCTTCGGATGGATCCCGAGGATAGGCTGCTGAACCAGATCCGGGTTGTGCCAGTCAGCTGTAGCTGAAGGCATTGTAGGGCGGTGTTTTTGTTGTCGCCGTGCAGTTTGACAGACGACGGGTGGTCGCTGTGCCATGCCTTAGGGTCCTGCGTGCCGTCAAACTTTGGAGTGTCTGAAGGAAGCTTGAAGTTCCTCGGCATCTGCGTCCGCCGAACAGATCTGCTGAAGCATCGAGCTTCGCAGAGTTCTCCTTCATCGTCATCCTCTTCGGATTCGGATGAGCACACGCGCTTTGCGCGTGCCTTGTCGATCTATCGTTGAGTGAGTTCGCTTCGTGCGTCGTAGTCGTGGCTGCGACATTGTTAGCTCTTGTGCCGTCGAGGTAGGTCGTGTTCCTCCTTGTCGGATGAGGGTGTGGGGTTGCGATTGAATCTGACTGCGGTCTTCTTTTTCGGCTCTGCAGGAGCTTCTTCGTGGAGCGCAGCTCCATCGAGTCCGAGTCCGGCTAGTGCGGAGTTGTGCATGGCCCTTTTTGGGTCCCCCACCGGAGGTGTATGGGACGCGAGGTATGTGGTGGCTGCCATGATCGCAGCTTGCGGCGTCTTCGGGATGACATTGCCGTTGGCGTCCATCTCCATGAAGGACGTGTTGAGGGTTCGGGTCACCTCGCGGCGTGCAGCGGGGTCCATGTTCTCTACACGAGAACGATGCTTGTTGGCGTTGTTGCCATGCGAGCTGGAGCCGCCCATGGCAGAGAGCGCAGCTTGCCGCGCGCTGGATTCCGAGGCCGCTTGCTTGCGTTTGTCGAGCACTTCTTGCATCTTCACCCGCTTTTTGTGCTCTTCGATGAGGAGCAGGTGGTATGCCATAAGTAGGTCCCGTGAGGCACCCACAGGCAAGATCTTTTTGCCTGCCGCAGCTTCGCGTGCTTGGTTCCATCCTTCCTTGCTGAGGTGGATTACCCTATTGGCCTCAGGGCCGTCCTCGTTGGGCGGGGGGGGAGGGGGGTTGGTTTCTCCTGTTTTTGCCGTTTCTACCCTGCGGGTTGGGTGGCGGTACGTGAGCACCTGAACCTGGTGGCGGCTGCTCCATGTCGCTTTGGATGACCACGACGCATTGGTAGCGTCCGTAGGTCGGATCGCTGCTGCCGCAGCTTTCGGATCCGGAACCGTAGGTTCCTTCATTCGATGGAGGATCACACAGATCTGAGTTGCACCTGCTGCTGTCGTATGACTCATCTGTCGATGTTGACGTGCATAGCACGGGATGCGGAGCCCATGAGGCGGGCCTGATCGATGGCAGTGGCACCCGCTCTAGGAGGCGGAGAGTGCCGGTTTGTCCCACCTGGAAGC
This sequence comes from Avena sativa, assembly GCA_916181665.1. NCBI lineage: Eukaryota > Viridiplantae > Streptophyta > Magnoliopsida > Poales > Poaceae > Avena > Avena sativa. Next base: position 439,271,889 of record OV702293.1, on the reverse strand, counting down.
AAAAGCTCCTGAACAGGATCTCGAGCCCGTCGCCTACAGGCTCGAAGTCCTTCATGGTGGCTGGCGAGTGGGCGGTGAAGTCGAAAGCGCCAAAGAGGAGATGGCTCTCCGTCACCGAGGAGTTGTATATTGCTTTGGTCGGGACCGTCACGATCGCACAATCAGCGCCCCCAGTTCCCACAGACGGCGCCAATTGACGAGGTTTATTCTCGTCAATGCCCATTGTTATGAGCTTGGGTTTTGGAGAAGATGGGGATGCTGGAGATCGCGGAACGGTTAACAGACAAGCAACCAGGGGACACGAGATTTACCCAGGTTCAGGCCCCCAGAGGGAAAACCCTACTCCTGCTTGTCTGCTCTTGATTACGGCGGAACCGAAAGTTAAAGGGGTGCGCAGATATAATCTGGCATGGAGGTGTGTATGCGGTGGTATGAGAGGTGCCCTCCTCGCCGTGTCCTCCTAGCCTTTATATAGAGGTAGGCAGGTCCCAGGCACAGATCGAGTCGGTTACAAGTTTTAGGGTTTTCCCCTTTGAATATTCTATCTAATCTAGTCTTGCTCTCCAAGGATCCGAAGATGTCATGGGCTTGGGCCACCCGAAAATCTTCATGGGCCGCGTGTATTTTCGTGGGCCTTCCTTGGGCTAGACCAGGTATGCTGATGTCGTGTACCCGTAGGGTATAACCATGTCACATGCCCTATTAGCAATACGGATGCACACAACCAAAAAAATAAAGAAAAAATACAAAAAAGAAAAGTCCTCCTATAGTATTCTGATCCTTAGCAGCAGCGACACTACCACCACCAAAAACAACACCAAAAGTCCAAAACCTCCAAAAGCGACGTCTCTAAGAAGGAAACAGTACACAAGCGCTGTTAGCGCTCGATCAAAGATCTTAGGTTTTCATCCTGGAGAAAGTCGTCACTCGCAAAATAATGCCTTCTGCAAGGCCATTGCCAGACACAACCACTGAAGGCCAAACCTTGGGTATTCACCCTGCAAGGTAAGACTATGAACTCCTCATGTGATGTCACCCCCTCTAACAAGCGCTACTGCGAGTCACAGAAAACCAAGCCAGATCCTCATCGCCATAAAGACTCAATTCACCATATCTCACCCACATGTCTCTAGCTTCATGACATTCTCCGCATCTCACTTTACCATATGTATCGTCATAGACATGTCACATGATGGTAACAGGTAGCAGAGCTTCACCACGCTTCCACTGAAACCAAACGACCGACAAAAAAACACAGGTGCGCATGACTGAGTTCCTTCCGATCTAGCAAGCTCCAGGCATATGCGCCCATGGGAGTTCGCCGGCGGAGCCTTCCGAAACCAGCCACTCCGGCCAAATCAATGGAGACATGCATCAAATAGATCTTCGTCTTGATGTGAGAGGAATCCAAGGACCAGCCCATTTATTCAAACCGGACCGGCAGCCCCCTCGCCACCCGCCGGCAACCTGCAAGATTCACCGCACCAAACCCTACCAGCAGCCTTGTGGATAGGCTAGTACCGAGAGAGATGGCAGCAGAGCAGGGTCGACCCCTATCGGATCCGGCCCTAACCGCAGCGAAGAGGTCCGGGAAGGCGACGCCGGAGCACCAGATTTCAAGATCTAGGGTATCCAGCACCAGCCGGCTTGGCCCTGGACTTCCACCGCCGGTCATGGCGCCGCCGGGAAGGACCTCCACCACCACCCCAACTAAGGACGCCGCCCTGGTTGCCAGCCGTCGTCGATCCAACCACATCTGCCCTAGCAGCCATGGCAGCTAACTCCGGCCTCCATCCACCCCGGACCACCTTCAGCGCCCGGGCCCGTCGCCAGCGCGGAGAGGCCGGCGGCAGCGGCAGCGCCAGGAGCAGCAGCGGCGGGGGAGCTTTGGCGGCGGCGCCCCCGGTGTCGCCCTGGGGTGCGATACGTGTTTTTTTATCGCTCTGGTAAGCTGTGCTGACAGAGAAGGTTCCATTTTGTGAGCGAGGCCAGATCGCCACGTTCTGCTGCCCTTCCGATAGGATAATGTCCGCCACAATGTCCTAGATTTGAAGGTATTGTGCCAGCGCCTGAGTGGAGAGCCCATCCGATATGTCCCTGACCCAACGGTGATTCTGCAAGGCCACCACCACTGAGATATTCGAGCCACGGACGAAAGAGAACAGAATAGGGGCAATATCTTGCAATGATCAGCCACCCCGTAACCAAGTGCCAGTCCAGAATTTTGAACGCGTGTCGTCTCCAAGCTTGATGAAACTCCATGCCTTGAACAGCTCCCAGGCATCACGATCGTCCTCCTCTGGAATAAGCGTCCACGGCCTCGTTTCCTCGGCCCACCTCAGCCAAGGCCAACGACAACGCAACGCAGTACCAGAAAGGCGTAAGCTAAGCACACCGAGACCGCCATTTTGTGTTGGTTGATAGACTCTGGACCAAGGCAGGAGACAGTGACCACCATTAACTTCATCTTCCCCTTTCCAGATGAAGCCTCTGCATCGTCTATTTATGATATCAAAAGCCTATTGGGGAAGAGCCAAGACTGAAAGTAGATGGAGAGGCAAGGCCATCAGCCAATCTCTATTGTTTTTGGTTACCATGTATAATTCAAACCAACATAGGTAAGACTTATAATCCAAGTTTATTAACGTGAATATATACTGATCAATGGAATCGGTCAAGGCATGCAACTGTAGCCCCATCTTGTTCTCCTACAGTCTGTTCATGCTGCTTGCACCTAGGAAGTAAACGACTCATGACACTTACATGGCGATTACAGCGACAACCCGGACATGAGAGCCCGGAAATACGACTCTTTTCGGTGTGGCAGTGATCTAGATGAACATTAAGTTGTACACTTTTTTTTTTGCTGGGGAATATTAAGTTGTACTCGAGTATCGTATATTGCGTATTTCTAGTGATTGACCGTTTGAAATTTGCTGTTATTTTTTTCTACATAAGAATTTGGTGTCAAATTAAGATATTTTTTCTACATCAGAATTTGGTGTCAAATTTAGATACAGTGGATATATTTTACGGACGAAAAACTAATCGATGCCGTGACCACCATTCTACAGAACAGAGAGCTGAGGCTGCAGATAGTTAAAAGCCCAACAGGTAGCTCGCTGCGATCGCTTGGGCTGACTGCTGCAAGGCCCAAAGCTCGTAATCGTTGTCTGGCCTTCGCTGGTGAACATGTGCAGCGGAAGTAGCAGGAAAAGTAGACGGTGAGGGGCAGCCGTGCAGGTTTGCGTTTCCGTTTATTAGTCCCACGTCGCCTAGCTAAGCTGGGCGGGTCAGGGAGCTCGGCTACATAGGAGGTCAGGGTGCGATCTGTGGAAGGCACGCAGCTGCGTGGTGAGCACAAAGTGAACTATTCTTTCGCCTTTTACTAAAGAATACCGTGTGCACGCCACAATAAGCAGCATACGCTTATTTTTTAAGGGTGTTCTTTTCTTTCTGAGAAAACCCACCAATTCTGAGTATCAAATTTTTGGATGCATTGAATTGTAACTGTGTCTCCTTATACAACACGTGCACTGACTTTATCCGTCGATCTCGAGTCATTCATCACCACGTGCACTGACTTTGTCTGTCGATCTCGAGTCATTCATCACCAGTTTTTTTATTCTTCAGGGGGTGTCAACATATGTCCTATATAGACAATCGTATATAGAGTTCCGGGACTCCACAGGATTGGGCGTAACCAGTCACATCCGACCTGCAGATGATCCAGGGCGCCCATTAAGCTTGTTTGAAGGAATTTTAAAGAAAAAAGTACAGGAATACAAAACAAAGGAATACTACCATAGAGCAGTCGTTCGGTGTGCAGGATTGCACCCACTAAATTCCTTTGGAAAGGTCCCGTTTCCTGTACTTTTCAAAGGAAAACAAAAATCCACCCAAACCTCAGGTAAACTTTCCCACGGACCGAGCGCTCCGCGTCTGGCAAGAGAAGAAAGCTGATCCACCATTAAGGCTGCGTTCGAAGTGCAGGGGCAGAAAACGAAGGATAAATAAACTGTATAGGAATGGTGTTGGATGGCAAGAGAGAAACTACCGGATTTTGAAACGGAGGAATGCATAAAATGGAGCTGTTCGGACCATAGGCGGAAATTCCATAGAAAACCTGGTGAGAGAACATTTAAAATTTGTACAAGATTAATAAAGCAAGTAAATATTGTATGGGTGGTGCGCATGTAGGGTCACGGGCAGCGCATGCAAGCATTGGGCCTAGTGCCTGAGTTTTTCCCCACCATTTCCTTTGATCTGACCGGATGTTTTTTCACCTGTAGAATCTGTAGGAAATCCAAACTTTTCAAAGGAATCTCGGCTTCAATTCCTCCAAACCGAACAGCACCAAAGGAAAAAATTCCAAGGGAAACAAAACCTTGAAAATTCTTTCGTTTTTCCTTCAGACCGAACGGTGCCTAATTACCTACTAGAAAACTTGGCGTGTCGCCCGTGGGGTGAAATCGATTGCTATAGTAGGCATATAGCTTCATTGTTAATCATGTCGTTTGGAGAGTATAAGAGATGATAAGAAGTAAAATATAAAAGGTATTTGTGTTACTTGTCTTGGGAAATTGAGTGGTTGGTTGTTGTCTTGATGTTGGCTAATGGGGTGTACAATTTAATCTCAGGAAAAATGAATTTTTATTCAAGACGAACCATACTATGATAAATGAACTGGGAAAGTGCAATTGATTTGAGCAGCGAATCACCTTAAAAAATTATAGAACATAAGATGTGCTATCTTTGTAACATACGCCCAAAAGGGTAAAAAGTTCAGTAAAACCTGAAAAAAAGCCCTGAAGATGAACCATACTGAAGTGAGTAAAGTAAGGAAATCTGATATTGATCTGAGCAACCTACTGTCCAAAAGAAATAGTTGGCCATAAGTGGTACTATTTTGGTCAAAATATGCCAAAAAAATATGGAAGTGTAAATATTCGAAAACATTCGTCAAGATGAACCATACTGCACTAAGTGAACTGGGAAATTTGAAATTGATCTAAGCAGAGTTTGAGGTTATGACGATCATCCATAGGAAATTGTTTGGCAAAATTGGAGCTATGTTCACTAAAATATAAGATGGATCCGATAGCAAAACTGAGCACACATCTAATTTGGAACAAATAAAATAAACCAACAATATATGTACATAATGGCTACAAATCATTGAAAGGAATTAGAAGGTAGATAGTTCAAATAAAATGTGTATATACATACATGTACAACATTAACAATCATGATGGCAAGACAACAAAAACTACACAAATAAGTGGAAAGGAAAATCTTTAATTGAAAACTTACACATACATGCGAGGACAGGTTCAAATGATGTTCCATCTCTGATTCCTCTTATAAATTCAACAACCTTTAGTGGAAAACTTAACCTCACGTGGTATAGAGACCTTTATTAAAACGGAAGTGTTGCACGGACGACGGTGCCTTGGACGATCCAACATCCATCGGTGTCTTGCACTTTGTTGGCAGCAATGGACGGACTAATCTTGGTGTCGTACATAGATTGTACGAAAAGTGTCGTGTGTATAACAAGGTTCATATTAGAAATAGAGAGAAAAGGTGAACCGTCTGGCATGTTGAGACTACCCAATAACTGGTCGCTAGCTAAACCACCGTCAATGCAAGTAATATCAAGATGGAACATTAGACTCTGTAACATAGGAAGACATTTGAATATAAACAGTACAAGACAGACCTAGAGAATCTATCAAGGAGAAATTCACATTTAAGGAAGAATTCTTTTGGTTAGTTTGCATAGTTGCTGATGGCTTATTTTGAAATAGACATTATATACATCTGTGAACAATGTAATTCAGGAATAACGACATGCCATTTAGTAAAACACACAAATATATTATATGTGCATTGTTGTGTATTTAGTAAAGGATATAGCCATATATGTAATAAGGTAGTATGCTCTATTGGGTAGAATCAGAATTCAAAGTGCATATTTCTGCCAATTATGACCTTAGTCTAGCATATTTATTCCAGGACTCATGACTCTAGATATGTACATCTGATGTTGCACTGTTTCATATTAGGCTAGCAGTTTTGCTAAGCATATCCTGAAGCCCAGGCAAAAAGTGTGCTCAAAAGAAAAAGGCCAAGCTCCTGAAGGTGTACAATGTGGAGGACTAATAGATACATATTTCATCCATTCATAAAATAGGGAACACGGTTCAGCATGTTTTTATTTAACAAAATACTTGTGCCAACTTTATCACCTCCTAAGTGGACAAATTTAAACTTGAAAATTTTGCAAAAATCTGAAAGATGATAAGAATACATTGAACTGTTGACTGGTATCTGCCTATAGTTACTGAGATAATTTAACCATTATATATTGATCATGGCCTTGTTTTAGAACACACTCACATGATCAATAATCTTTTAAAAGAAAATGAAGGAACTCTCCGTGCACAAAAAATTAGAAATGATTTAAAACCTGAAAAAATACCAGCAAATACCTTTGAAGGTAAAGTTGTTATCTATACCAAGCAGTTCTTTTCAGCTATCTGATCACCACAGTGATGGGTAAGCGAACAGAACACCCCTGGGAAATTGCAATATCTAAAACTTATAGTCATGCAGCCTATATAAATTAAGTTGCACATACTGAACTCCACTTAGGTGTCTTCAATCTACCCCCGCTGGACAAAATGTGTCTTATTTCTACAAATGACATGCCATTAGCCGGAACAGATTTAAATACTATTATCAAATATCATAGCCGGTCCAATGTGTTATAGCAATCATTTTGAAATGAGCAAATTGTCTATTTAAAGTGTGATTCAGAAAATGTCAACCAATTGAAGTGCTTGGGATTCAATCGCCTATTTTCTATTCTCACTGACTCTGCTACAGAATATTCCTCAGGAGGATTCACAGGGGCTTCACCATCCTGAAATAGTTATGTGTTAGCATACACCAGAATTGTGTAACATCAACAGGAAATTATTCTACGGGTCACTGGTCAATACCACATCTTGAACATCAGCTACATTGGACTGGTCAATCCCGCGGCCAGCTACCATACCTGTGAACTGTACAGACAACGTCGTTCAATTTCAGCATGGAAACCAGAGGAAAAATAAAATAGCAAGCAAGCGGAGTAGAAGATACACACCTCAGCTCGACCCGTCCAGGAAAAAGGAGCTGTAGAATTGAATCACGATATCCTTGACGGTGGAAGACATAGCCCAATACGCCCCGTCGGCTGACGCTCGTTGACACCGGCCACATGAACGGAGGCATGAGATCAGCCAGGTCCTGGGTCCGTGGGCGGCCCTGGAGGCAACTACTCCAAGAAGGTCACATGGCGGCCAAGTGGTTCGTGTCGCCGTCCTCCTTCTGCATAGGCGAGGCGGACGCACGTCCTTGACGTACTTGTTCTCGCCGGTTCCATACCAAACAGCATCCCAGGGAGGCAGATCAGGCAACCTGACCCCCCTCCCCCTCTATTCGTCCTGCCACCGGCGGCCCTCACCGGATATTAGAATTAGGGATTAGGACCACACCATCACCGCCGGCACCCTTCCCGCCACCTGGTCTGGCGGCACACACATCGCAGTCCCTCCTCTCTCGCTAACGCTCGAGGAAAGGGGACAAAACAGGGAGGAACTCCGGCAGGGGGCTCCACGGCTGCCAGGAGAGAGAGAGAGAGAGAGAGGAGGGTGGATTCCGTGGAGAGAGGAAGGGTCTAGAGCGGCGGGGCTGGAGAATAGGAAAAGCAATCAGTGTCGGTGTCCTAATCTGTTTGCTGACCGGAAACGAAGGAAAAATCGGAGGAGGACACGATACTAATGGGAAGGGATAGGTGGCAGGCTACTACTGAGACTATCGAAAGATGGGCCACAACCGAGATCGTCGGTGCCGTCATCGCGTGGGCAAAGCCGCGTGGAGTGAACGGAGAAACCCGGTGCTGGGATGTCGTCGAGGCATATACCATTGCTTATATGCCGAAATCTAACGTGCAACACTGTAGAAGTGCTTCTACAGTTTTCATGGATGACGTGGAAGCATGGATGAACTGATGAAGTGCATCACTTTCATATATGTAGTTATTAGGGCATTCACCCTATGTGCAAAAAACCACACCTTAAGTCCTATGTGGCAATGCTTGTAGTCTACTTTATACATAGTGGAAGAAATAAGAGTTGTCAATAAGCTTGTAGGTGACCTTAAGCTTATGGGTTGTCTACAAGCAATAGAAAATAATTTACTCTCTCTTTTCTCTCATGCATGAGTATGTAGGATGAGACATGTGGGTCCCAGCTTATAGTTAAAGTTCACCTTATCATAGTGAAAGATTTTACAAGAAAGGTGGGTCCCACCTTATGGCTAAAGTTCACCTTATATATAGGTGATGCCCTTACCATATACTGTTAAGTAGGCATTAGCTTTTGTGGGCCCATATTTTGTTGGATTCCTGTGATTAACTCTCGTGTGCTCCGAAGCTCTCTCTTACAAAACTTTCTATAGGTTTTCGATCCTTTGTGCTGGACTTTTTTTTTATTTCTTCGGTCCTTTCAATTTCCTTGTTTTAAAATCCTTCACTACGAACGGGGTCTTATTGTTTGATTTATAGGAATACATCTTATAAGATTTTTTTTGAGAAACACAGTATAATGAAAGACGCTCACAACACGTACATACACACACCCCTGTGAATGCACACACGCACACCCTATCTCTATGAGCACCTCCGAAAAACTGAGGCGGCGGATCGGGTCTTGAGATTGACGAAATCACCACGGACGCCTCGCTGTCGACGGAAACGTCGCCTCCCACTGAAAGAATATTTCGCCATTTATACAACACACGGTGTCAAACCTGGAGTTTGAACTCTGGTGGGCTAGGGGTACAACCACCCTCCTAACCATCCAACCAAAGGTTGGTTTGCACATCTTATAGGAATTATCCTATAGAAATCTTGTAGTGCAATTTCTATAGGAAAAAAAATTAGATCATACCTCATAGAAAAATTCCTTTGCTACATCAAACAAAATTCCTCTTTTCATAGGATTCAAATTGTCATGACATCTTAATCCTATATTTTTTCTATTCCTATACTTTTCGTATCCTATGAATCAAACAAGGAAAATGATCCTCCTCCTCCGGGAGATCCATGATTTTATCCCCCGGGTGGACACACATATGGACGGCTGCCGCATGCGCGTGGGCCTACGGCCTTGCCTTGCATGAGCGCTGCTGCTCCGTAGTCTTACCTTGCATGCGCACTACTGCTGCTATTTTCGGCGTTCGATTTCCGATCGTTGCCTTGCATGCGTACTGTTGTTGCTGCTTTCACGTTTATTTTTGTTGCTAGCTCGCACGCGTCGCCTAGCAGTGCCTGCCGCGCCCGCGCCGCTGCGCTCTGCCCCAGTGCACCTCCTGTCGTCGCGCTCTGCTGCTCGCGCTGTCACCGTCCAAATAGCTCACTTCGCCCACCTTTGCCGGAGTCCCCTGACTATCACCGCCGCTTCCAAGGTTGACTACACGTGCTACATGCAGTCGGTGGCGGTGCTACAAGCGAGCGTTGGTTTTGCTACATGCGGCCGGCGGTGGAGCTACGAGACCTCCGGTGGTGCTATGTGCAGCGTCGTTTTTTGCTATAATTTTTTTTGCTACAAAGACTTTTTTATTTTGCTATAATAGTATGTATGATTTGCTATAAAATCTCCGGCGAGGTCTTCGACGAGGTTGGATTTGCTACAATAGAAAATTTTTATTTGCTACATATGTTTTATGGTTTTGCTAAAAAAATGTAAAGTTTTTGCTACACGGTCTCCGACGAGGTCTACCGGCGAAACCTCCGGCGAGTCTCCGGCGAGGTCAGATATGCTACATTAGCACAATCTTTTTGCTACATGGTCGTCGACGAGGTCTCCGACGAGGTCCAGTCAGTTTTTCTATTTTTTGGAGCGAACCGTTTTTACTACATGTAGCAAAAGCGGGACATTATGTAGCAAAATCTGGTCATTTATAGCAAAAACGGAAGAAAATGCTATTTTTAGAGACATGTGTCGCGCTGTCGACCCAAAAGATCCGGGGCAAATATCCTAAGGGACGCGTAGTACTGCCCATCAAACAAGCCCTAAGATGTTGAGAAGCCATGTCTTCGTTGTTCAGCTGGTCCATGTAGGTCGGATGGTACCTTCACACCGGAAAAGAGCTCGTTTAAACTTAATTACCCTGATTTGGGAACTCAAATTCTGAATGTATAGATTGGAAGAGCTTGTCATGGGCGACTCACGTGGGTCAATTATACTGCAGAAAAAAGAACATTTATTCTTAGAAAAAATTCATCAGGGTTACCCTGATTGGCATGTAGGAAAAAACATACCCAATGTGGATAGAGGAATCGCATGGGTGTTCCAGGTGTCAGAGGAGTTCCGAATGAGGAAATTGCACAAACCACCACCTTTTGTTGCGTGTGTTGCACAAAACACTCACTTTACGTGTTGTTTGCATAAAACACCAGTTATACATGCAATTCGTTGCATAGAGGTCCAAATCTGGTAATAGATCGATTAATAGCAAACCTGACGGCTAGGACCCACATGTCAAAAATTATGTGGCATCTCATAAGCTATTTTTTTCTTTAGCTACTTTTTTTCCTCAGTGAACATGGTTGAATCGAACCAGGCAACCAACTAGCTTGTCTCTGTCCCATCTCTAGTCTCTCATCTCTACCCCGAACCCAGCACAAACTTTCCCAGATTACTTAAGTCATATTTTTTTTTCTAGATTTTCTTTATTTTTCAAAAAATTCACCAAATTTAGGCCAAATCTCACAAAAAGTGATAAATATTTTAACCCAATGATCTAAACAGTTTTAGACTTTTCTAGATTTTCTAGTATATATTATATTAGTTATTGATTTTTTACATATCATTTGAAATGTTTGAAAAAAGTAGCGATGACACGTGGATGCCACGTCATCTTTGACATGTGGGCCCTAGCGGACAAGTTTGTTGTTAAGCAAACTAATACCAAATTTGGACCTCTCTGCAACGAATTACATGTATAGCTGGTGTTCTGTACAAACAACAGGTAAAGTGAGTGTTTTGTGCAACACGCGCAACAAAAGATGGTGGTTTATGCAATTTCCTCGTTCCGGATAAAGCTGAGCGGCATGCCCACTAGAGCTACTTTGCCCTCCATCTTGCCATGACATATGGAGGGCATTTTTTTTTGGAATTAGACTTTCGTCCCGCTATATATTAATATAATAAACCACACGGTATAACCGATGGGACAAACAACACATGCACGCCCAAAAGAAAAGGAAGAAAAGGAAAAAATGCCAATACCGGCAGATCGACGGAAACGAGGATGACTCGCCACCGCTGTGCCCTCTGGAGCTATCCCACCACGTTCCCAGTGCTCCAAAACCGTCACGTACCAAGTAGCACCTTCAAGAAGGAATGTGACGACGACGACGCTGCTGCCCGGGTAGTTACTAGAGTTCCCCCCGGCATGCCAAGGTTGATGGGTAAAGGGTACCCCGATGCGCTTCATAAAGGAATGACGGCACCCACAGACGTCACTGGGTCGGTGCCGGACGAGCCGACGGGATTTCTCCCGACCCCAAAACAACCACTACCTCGGACGCTCCAAAGCACACCACCTAACTTGCCGCCCACCAACATGCGCCGCCACGGTCTTGACATCATCCTCACTGTCTCACTGTAGGCACCGACGCGAGGCCTAGAAGGCGAAACAAGGAAACGCAGAAGCATCGAGGGTGACAACACCACAACCTAGCAGGAGGGAACAACCTCCGCCGCTGTGGCGGTAGCCGACCGGACACTGTAACAGAAGCACACCAGGCCCCGAAAGGGCCTGACCGGGCCCAACAGGCCCATAAAGTTTCTGCCACCATGCCGCAGCAGGCCGGCTGGGCGCCGTCAGCCCGTCACCATCCATCACCGCTGGCTCACCGTTTCCACCTCCAGGAAGCTTCACCTCCGCATGAGGACCAATAGGCCCGCCCCGGCCTAGATGGGCGTCGAGGGCCCAGGTCTAGGCCGACTTAGAGCAACTGCCGCCTGCTGCGCACCGGCTCCACCCCGCCCACCAACGTCAGCGCCTCCGTGCAGCACCACCCGGCTGCCGACGAGCCACCCCGCCGCCGCTCCGGACCGCCGTCGCCTAGCCGCACCTCCCAGCGTCGGAAAACCCAGCGCCATCCAAACCCGAGTGGGGAGAGTCAGAGGGCCGCCGCCACCAGCGCCGCCTGGCCTAGGGCCGGCGCTGCACGCCGGCGGATGGCGGAGGGGAGGAGAGGGAGGAGCAGAGGGGAAAGGAGCTGGGGCGCGGGTCGCGAGAGGGTATGGAGCGCATTCTCGCCGCCGCAGCTGGTGATGTTTTGCAACTAGAAGAAACGGCGATGGGATGTTTATTAACCAAATTGGAGTCTTCTTTTGTGCTCAAAATGAATGAATTTTCATATTCGTTGTAGTTTACAAACTTAACCAAGCGAAGGTGGGGAACCGGTGGTGTTCGCAACAAAATGAAGATCCATAGTTTGGTATACACGGACAAAAAATGTAACTTGTAAGCTTAGTGATACTACCTTCTCCCTCAGCTCTTTGTTTTGATCCTGCAATTCTTGCTCCTGCAGAGCATCATTTTGCCAGCCATCAAGTAAGCAAACATTGAAGTACGGAAGGCTCAAAAAAAAAAAAACTAGGCTGAAGATCATACGAAGTTCATGATCCGTCATTACCTTACTTTTCAGGTCAAATAGCAGATCAAGTAATATTTGATCCTGCGAAAAATATCCCCTTCGTCAAACCACTGATAGAACTGTGATACATGTTGAAGCCAACGCTATTGAAGAATGTTTTGAAAGTTCAGGTACATCATAACAACGAGTATGGATACAGCACTATTTAGATGCTCTGATATAGAGAGGTTTTCATCAAGAGAATTCAGAACTAGTACATCGTCTTAAACTGAAGCAGTGTCTGTATAACAGAAAAACATCTGAAGCTGGCGAATCTTAACTTAAGTAACATATACGAGATGTTCAAGTTTCTACCTTTTTCGACCTGATATGTTTGAGGGATATATATCTATTTGATTCTCAATTTGCTCAAGCTCCTTCATGCTGAGTGGACCCAGATCCTCACCAAGAATATTTCTACCAAGTGAGAATGAGGGCTGATAAATTGGAGCAGCATTGCAATTTATATACACCAAAATTAACTTTTAAGTTGCAGCTCTGAACACTACCTTTGTGAACTTTGAAGATACTCAACTCTAGTCTTCATCTTCGAATATTCCTGGTAATTAATCTAGTTTCAACAATAGAAGAAGACATGGTACATTTTAGTGTATTCTTTATACTTGCAGTGAAAACAAGAAGCATACAACAATAAACATGACAACAGACAATGTACCCCAGCCCCTATTATATTGTGGGATGGGGGGAGAACATGACAACCGAAAATGTTGGCCAAACAAACGAGATATTTACACACACCTGGTTTAGGGAACGTACAACAACGAACTGCAAGGCAAGTGTAATGTTTAGCTTGGAGCTAGCCTTGAACAATATTGAGTAGTGGATATCATGGTTATTTAGACACACCTGGTGGATCCTCGCTACATATTTGTGGAGTTAAAATGTCTCATACTAATGCTTCTCAATGGCAAAAAAAATATACTTTAACTTCTGCCAAGCACACGGTTCAGAGCTGAAAAAGACCCATTTTGTACCTCGTTTAAACCTCACATAGATTTGGACAATCGATAGATTCCATAGCTATCCTCGATTCCTCATCCTTCTTGCAGTCTCCGTGTGCAACGGCGTGGCGGTGACCAGGAAAACCGTCAAAGGTGTGGTGGTCTCCTCCTGCTTTAGAGGCTACTTTGGTGCCGCGTACATTGCTGTCGACGTGGTTCCTATTTCCTTCACGACTTCGGTTGACTAGCCGTGTTTGATTCAGTGAGCCATCATCCGGGTGGTTAATGTTCAAGGCGAGTGTGTGTTGAGGCTTGAGACTTGACATTAGGTTTTAGTTAGCGACGGACCTCTCTGTAAACTCGGAGTAGAATTTTCGGACTCGACATTATTTAGGGCGAGTTTGTGTTTGAGTTTAGCGGACCGGCTTGCACCGGTGGTGTGTTTCTCCTTGATCAGGAGTGCTGTTTACTGGGAGGTTTTCATGCGCCAACATTCTGTACGCTCTCCGATCCATAATAAGTGTCTTTAATTTAGTATAAAATTTAAAACAACGATATTTATTATGGATCAGAGGAAGTACTATATGCACAATAGTGCGCACAAAGTAGACATAAATTAAGCAGTACAACACATTTCACGAGACTGGGAGAAAATTTCAGGAAATAATTTACTTTTCGCTTGTTCTTGGTTAAACGTAATTTTGAAATGTTTGCTTAATTTACTCTATTTTTTGATACGTTAAAACAAAAGACCAGATAAAGATAGGTTGACAACGCCACGTAGGTTACATGAAATGCTTTCTTCTCTCTCGTCAAGGCAGAAAGATAACTCTAGTGTCATAGTTCCTCTACCACGCTCTTGTTAGGAATTGGGGTATGATCATATACATTGACTATTGGGGACAAAGGCGAATATGTATATGTGTGTGGACAATATGCAAAAATACTCTTATACAATGGGCATATACAAAATAGAGCTATATATCTCTAACATCTCTCCTTAAACTCATGGTGTGTCAACAATACTGAGTTTGGAAAGAAAGAACTCCTGTTGCACTCTAGATAGAACCTTTGTGAAAAAATTCGCCAACTCTAACTCAAAAGACATATAATGAAGAGCAAGAATCTAATCTTGCAATAGTGCGCACAAAGTAGACATCAACACCTATATGCTTGGTGAGCTCATGCCTCACCGGGGTCACGTGTAATGCTGATACCGTCTGATAATGAGGAGTCGGTGTAGAAGCAGAAACACCAAAGTTCTCCAGTAACCAACGTCAAGTCACCTTGGCAGGCAAAAGATTCATGGCTCGCATCTCAACCTCTGCACTCAAGCGGGAAACCACATTATGTTTCTTCGTCTTCTAAATAATGAGAGAACCACTAAGAAAAACACGGTAAGCAGAGAGCATATGACGATCCGACGAATCACTCGCCCACATAGCATCCGAGTAGGCCTAGAGCCGAAGGGAGCTAGAGCGAGAGAACAAAAGACGTGACAGACGTGCTACAAAGATATCCTAGAAAAAAAAGAAGGTGGCTAGAGTGGACCGAAGTGGGAGAAGAAATGAACTGATTTAGAATATGGTCAAGATAGGAGATATCTAGACAAGCGATGGCAAGATAGACAAGGCTCTCAACCAGATGGCGACAGTGTGACGGTCGGATCACCCAAGGGATCACCATCAGAAGCACGGAGGTGAACACTGAGCTCCATAGGAGTCTCAACAGTACGTGCATCACTAAGAGTGGCACGAACAAGCAGATATTGGATATACTTCGCTTGGGAGATATAAAAACCATCAGTGGTAGACGAAAACTCGATCACAAGAAAGTAGCAAAGAGGACCAACATTTGAGATAAGAAACTGCAGGATCATGTCATAAACATACAGAAGAAGAGTCTTACCACGAGGAGACGTCTTGAAAAACAACACATGATCATGGGTGCTGGACGAGACGCTAGCGGCAATGACCACAGAGGAAAAAAATGCTCAAACCATGCGTGAGGGGCTTGTTTAAGGCCATAGAGGGAGCGCCGAAGACGACATACCATTCCATCAGGGCTAAGTACCCTGGAGGTGACTGCATGTAAACCTCCTCATACGGCTCACCATTAAGGAAGGCATTCTAAACATCAAACTAAGACACAAACAAGAAGAGTGCGAATAGTGGTCAAGTGAGACATAGGAGCTAAAGCCTCATCATAGTAACAACCCTACTTCTGCTCAAAGCTGCGAGCCACAAGACACTTACACATGATGAGATAGACATGAGGAGGAAAAACTAGATCCCACGTGGCAGTGCTCTCAAGCGCAACAATCTCTTCGGCCAACGCAAGCTGCCACTCGGGGTGAGCAAAAACATCTCTATAAAAAGTCGGCTCAAGAACATCAGAAATACCAAAGCGGTCAGGAGAATAGCAGTCAAGTGGGGGCGAGGACGAGCACGAAGATCATAAGTCGGCCGAGAGGACAAAAGAGGAACATCGTACGTAGATGGCCCGTCAATGGAATCATCCACAACATATTAATGATGGCAGTAGTAGAAAGGAAAAGAAGGATGAGGAGGAATCACCGGATAAGGTGAACACGAGGTAGACATTAGGGGCGAAGGTGGATAATCATGCAACAAGGGAGAAGGCGACGAAGAGGGAGAAGATGTTGTGGGGGATACAACGTCGAATTAGTAATGGGTCTCAGAGGAGGAGGAACTCGAGGCACGGGAGGGGGTGTAGTCTGCCTACCCTCTGCAGTAGAGAAGCTGTCCCATCCATGTATGTGTTGGCACAGTTTAAGAAAGGTATTTTCCCCTTTTCATGTTTTCAACTTTGCCGAGAAACTGCAAATATTTATCGTCAGTATATTATTATATTGTTGTATGCAATTCTAATAGAACTGGAGTAGTTTTTATTTTATTTTGGAAATGATCATATATTAATATCAAAAGATACTAATTACATCCAGCCTCTGCAACAACATATTGTCCTAGCGGCCATACGGATGCACACAGTCAAAAAAGAAAGAAGAATTAAAAAATGTCCCGCTACAATGACCCATTCATTAGAACAGCGGTACGACCACCACCAAGACAATACCAGAAGTCCAGCTTCTCCAAAATGATGCCTCCAAGAAGGGAACAGTGTACAAACACCCCGATCAAAGATCTTAGGTTTTCACCCTGAAGAAAGTCCACACTCTCAAAACAATGCCTTCAACAAGGTCATTGCCAGGCATAACCAACTAAGGCAAGAACATGTGTTTTCATCCTGAAAGATAAAACCGTGAACCTCTTATATGCAGCCGCCCCCACTTGCATGCCACTGCTCCAAGTCACGAATCATCAAGTCAATTCCTTATCACCACCCAGACTCGAACCACCATTGTCAGTCCACATATCCTGGTCTCCATGACATTCTTTGTAAGCATCATGGAACGAGAACATGCCCCATGATCTTAACAGCCAACACAGTTTTGAAGCGCACCCTCTGAAACCAAACGGCCAGAGTAAAACATGGATGCACACGACCGAATCCCATCCGATCCAGTAATCTCTCAGAATGATCACACTTATGGAGTACGCCGGCGGAGCCTTCCGGAACACGACACAGTAACCAGATCAATGTAGAGAAACATCAGGCGGATCTTCGTCTTGGCTTGAGGGGGATCAAGGACCGCCACCTTTATTAGGCAGATCGTCGGCCCCCGCGCTTCCGCCCGCCAGCTCCCCATGGGACCGGCCGCCCAATTCCCCACTAGCTAGGCAGGCAGAGGAGTAGGCAGCTCGGGCCGCCACGACCGCAACCTAGCGCCAAGAGACCTGCGGAGATCCTATGAAGTCTGAAGATCGGATGCGGGGGCGGGCGCATCTGGTCCAAGAGCCTGGCGACCACACCCACCAGAGCTCCACCGGTCATCACATCGCCGCCGTCCGCCATGGATCCCACCACCAGCCTCCACCTACGCCTGCCACGCCCATTGGCAGCCTGCACTCCCGGCGACAACAGCCAATGCCGCACCACCATCCAGAGGAGAGGGATCCCGGCCGCCACCCTCCTTGGGGCGCCTGGGCTTTGCCCATCGGTCCCTCCGGCAGCGGCGAGGAAGGGGAAAGAGGCGGCGGCTCCTAGGGTTAGGTCGGGGAGAGGGGTCGGGGGGATACAATTCCTACTTACGAGGAGTAGTAGTTTTTGATAGTTCCATGTATGTGTTCAATGTAG
The DNA here is from genome assembly GCA_916181665.1 of Avena sativa. Taxonomy (NCBI): domain Eukaryota; kingdom Viridiplantae; phylum Streptophyta; class Magnoliopsida; order Poales; family Poaceae; genus Avena; species Avena sativa. The sequence continues at coordinate 439,253,949 of OV702293.1, read as the reverse complement.
TTCTCAAATGACATCGAATGTTGACTACTTCATGCCTCAATGGCAAGACAATCAAAATTACAAGACAAATGAGGATGAGGAGTGCGCGATGAATATGATTGAGTGTCCCTCTTAATGAAATAATTTGGACTCATTAAACATAGGACACCTTTTGGAGGCACATTGAGGATCACTTTTAACACAATGTCACGATTCCCAGCCAGTCACAAGGTTTCCTCTTAACATGTTGGAGTACAATTCTAGACTACTGCAGCCGGTGGTAAGATTGTTCTTATCAAATTGAACCCAAACATCAAAGTAGTGTACATATAGGAAAGAATGTGAGTACTAGGATCGAATTTTGGTTGGTAATGCAGTTTCCTAACTTCTTCTTCTAACCTATTTTTACAATTGGCTGGCGAACTACATCAGGCACGATTTCAGAAAATACAAGATTTGGGCACGCATTCGGACTTTCTTTGTGGTTTTTTGGTCACGTTTCCTCTCCAAACGCACAGCTGAATGCGCTGTGCATGCATCAGTTCACCCAGTTTAGGCACATGGTATAAGATAAACACTACTCCTATCGGTTGGAGTATATTGCATGCAAGCTTGCTGTATTGCTTGTTTGTTGACATGACGTGAGATGAGAAAGTTCACTCACGTCTCTGACGCCTCGCGGCAGTCAGAGACTCAGAGCACGCAACACCGAGTAGTCTACACGGGGCTCAATGAAGATAGGTGAATTTCTAGGAATCGAGCTGCTGCAGCGATTCAACGGAACAGTAACTAATGGAACAGTAAATTGGATCTTAGAGCAAGTTCTCACCACATCCTAAGGTAAGGTGGGCTCTAGAGAAGAACGCTGCACAAATTTAACTCTTTTGTACCTTTACTGGATTTCTCATTTTGGATGAGTCGTACGGAAGAGACCATAGATCTGACAGGAATATATAGACATGCATGGGAGGAGAAAAGAGATCTTGCATTCAGCTAGGGATAATAAAACAGATTTACTAAAGATGGAAGGAATAAGCAGCAAGGAGGGTGGATGGCTCTTTTGTTCGTGCCCACTATATATGGCTTAGCCATCCAAAGAATATTAGTGAAGTGTACATGTATAGGTTAAGTATCTAGTCTAACTCAAGAAATCTAATGTAATTCAGAACCGATGAGGGTAAACTGATCAATCGAACTTTATTATCTGAACGAATAGTACTCATTGTCACTTCTCCTCGAGAATAAAGATGAATTTTTTTCTCGTGTTTCTTTGTTGATTGATGGTAAGAAAGAGTTATATTTGACTAGATCTTGACGACGGTGGTGGAAAAAAAATTCAAGAACCCAAGCCAAAATCGATTTTTCCATGAATCCTGCGCAAATCTCGCCAAAGCAAAGAAGGAAAAAAGAGACAAAAGGATTGAATGGCCTTCAATTTATTAGCCAAAGCTCTTGTACGTGTGGGTCATGGGTGTGGTGTCGCCGGCCGGCGACCGGCCGGGGATGATACTTACCACGATGAGCTGGAGAACTCGAAAAGGCGGCCACGGCCTGAGAAGATGATGAGGCCGACCTCTGCGTCACAGAGCAGCGAGAGCTCGTACGCCTTCTTGAGCAGCCCGTTCCGGCGCTTGGCGAAGGTCACCTGGCGGCTTATCTTGTTCTCGATCCGCCTCATATCTCCACCTTCCCACGACCCATCTTCCTTCTTCCCTCCCTCCTTCCTTCCTTCTCTCTATCAGTCTCCTCTCCTTTCCTGATCTATTACTTTTTCTGCAGGTAGGAGAAGGATGTCTGATCGTATGCTTGCTGTGGGTGCCTTAAATCTCTCTCGCTTTCTCTCAGCTATCAGTCGTCAATCACCATTAATCACTTGCTCGACCACTCGTTTCCTCTCTCTCTGCTACTGTAGCTTGTGGGTGGGGGAGGGGAGGCGGGCGTGGATCCATTGATGGCTTGATGTGAGTTTGGATCGTACCGACGCGGCCTCTCGCTGACGACGCTACAGTAGCCACCGAACCGGAATAACCGGATGCCCCCCGACCCGGCTCGACCTCCACGGCAAAGAAAAGAGAATTGGGGGAGCTAGCAAAGCATACGAGCGCGCGGCGGTAAAGGTGGCCGCACGTCAGGCAGCTGAGCTCATCAGTTGGGTCTGGCAGATGGATAGTTCGATTGATCGAGACGCGCCAGAGGACGGTTGGCACGTGTCGACGAGCGTCTGGAGAAATAGGGCCGAAGTTAATTATGGCATTCGTACTATCTACTACCCTTCTAGGGCTTCCTAGGACTTCGCCATAGGGACTTCCCTTTCCTCCAGCAGCTCTCACTATCTCTAATTTCCCCTCTGACACTCGGTTCTCCTTTCCTGCTGTTTGTCAGTGATCCTTTTGTTTGTTTTTATCCTGGAAAATAAAAGAAATGTTGAGTATATAAAAATGATGGGAGAACCCTTTACAAAACAGATTAAAGGTAAAACAAGAAAAATAAAAAGGAAAACGATCCAGTTCCTCAGGACGATCGCGTCGCTCGCATCGTCCGGGTCGTTCCTGCGCCACGCGAGGTTAGCGATTGGTGGGCCCAGCACCTTATCCCCTTGTTTGGGTTTGAGAAAGCGAGTGCAACCTTCTTCCTCTCACCTCAGATCCCGCAGATGCTTCCGGTCCCGGCCCTTTCTCCCAGTCACCGGCGAGAGGATATGGCTCCTCCTAGCGCTGCCGATTGGAATCTCTCCTCCTCCCCTACTGCCATGGCCGCCGCCCTAGGGCTCTATGTGACCTTGACGCCATGGTCTCTTATGCCAAGCACTGCCGGCGGCTCCCCACAGCCATAGGTGGCCGCTACTGCCATGAAATATGGCTCTGCTCCCCGTCATGTTGGCAATTTTTGCTACATGCGGTGGTCAAATTTGCTACATACTGCTGTCGGTATTGCTACATATGACGGACTATTTTGCTACATAGCATGTTTTTGTGACAATGTCTCCGGCGAATTCTATTTTTGCTACATTTTTATTATTTTTTGCTACATTTGTTTTCTGATTTTGCTACAATATCATATTTTTTTGCTACACAACATTCCTGGTGAGGTCTTCGACGAGGTGTCTAGAAAAGTCTCCAGTCATGTCTCTGACGAAGTAGGTTTTTTGCTACATTAGAAGAACGTTGTTGCTACAAACGTATCGTGGTTTTGCTACAACAGTGTCAACTTTTTGCTATAGGATCTCCGGCGAGAGTCACCGGCGAGTTTTTTCCGATGATGTTTCTGGCGAAGTCGGTTTTGCTGCATTAGCACAATTTTTTGTTGCATGGTCTCCGGCGAGGTCTCCGGTGAGACGTTCTATTTCTGAAACGAACCGTTTTTTGCTTCCGAAGCAAAAAACGGAGACATATGTAGCAAAAGCGGGCCATTTTGCAGCAAAAATGGAATTTAGGGTGATTTTGGGGACACATGTCGCGCAGGGAAGGATGACGATGAAAACTCCCCATCGTCCGGGGGACGCCCAGCAGTTTCCAAATAAAAATGATTGAGCGCGAGACCGAATATACCGAAGATCCATGACAACACCCCCAAGAGGGTAACAACGCAAAGCGCCGTCCTTGTTGAGTTAAAAAAGGTCAAGGGTTTTCAACCGGAGACCAAGTGTGCGAAGATAGCACAACGACTCTCTCAAGATAATTACTACACCCATGAATGGTTAACCTTCGAACCATGAATGGTACCTCGGACCACCCAGTGACCTCGAACCAAGCCTTCTATGCATGATCTAGGAGTTGCCCTTGCCGAAGCACCACTAATGCCAGGGTGCCCAATGCCCGTTCCTCGCCATCCTCATGGCCAAAAGCGGCACACCATCACCATCGCCACAACACTCGTTCGTAGATACGCCCGCATAGTCCACCTTCTAGGGCCACCGCCCTAGTGTTTTGAAAGGGTAAGATGGTTAACCTAGAGGGGGTGAATAGGTTTTTACAAAACCCTTTATAATCTTCTGTAAGTTTTAGGCTTTGTGGAATATAAGTGTGCATAAATGCAAACTAGATGAGGCAACCTAGAAGATGATACATGAGACTTCAAGCACGAAGGCTATCATAAGGTAAACAACACAAGTAAGGGGTTCGGTTTATAGATAACCGAAGCACGCGGAGACGAAGATATATTCCCGTGTTCACTCCTTAGGAGGGAGCTACATCACGTTTGAAGAGGTGTGATATCCCACGAAGGATTTCCTCAAGCCACGAAGGGCACCTTATCCCCGAGCGTATCCCGATGAAAGAATAGTTCACTCACTTCTGGTAGACTTTAAGATAGTCTTCAAACCCTCGTAAACTTTCCACAGGGAAAATCACAAGCCGAATGCCTCTGGGCGATCCTAGCCGCCTAGGGTTTCCCATAAACCCAAGAGTAACAAGTAAACTCGATGATTTCAAGGGGGAATAAACTTTGGCTTGGTAGAAACATGGATCGGGACCTCCTCTTGCTTTCTACCAAAGGGATTTAGATTTGGTTGGGTATAAAGGGAGATCCTCAAGATTTTGGTGTTTCAACAATGGAGAGAGAGAGAGATCAAAGAAAGAATATGAATGATTGACCTAACTTCTGAGTGGAGAAGAAAGGGGTATTTATAGTCAAGGTGGGAAACTAGCCGTTTTGGGGTGACTGCGATGAACCAGCGATAGGTTCAACGTCGCTGGATTCTGCGCAGGAAATTCTGGCACCTAACTCAACTAGCCGTTTTGGTGTGTACTGCCTGGCTGTCGGCATACAATGCGCATGTTAGGCTGGAGTAAAACTCGATGCAACACTAGCTTATTGTTGGAGATATGCCCTAGAGGCAATAATAAATATAGTTATTATTATATCTTTGTATTTATGATAAATGTTTACATTCATGCTATAATAGTATTAACAAGGAAACATTAATACTTGTGTGATTTGTAAACTAAATTAGAGTCCCTAGTAAAGCCTCTTCATAATACTAGCTTGTTGGTTAATAAATGATTGTGGTTTCCCTATCATGAACATTGAGATGTTGTTCAACAACAAGATCATATCATTAGGAGAATGGTATGATGGACATACTCCTATAGATAAGCGTAGCATAAAGATCAAGTCATTTTAATAGTTCAATTGCTATAAGCTTTCTGATACATAGTAACCTAATTCCTTCGACCATGAGATCATGCTTATCACCATCACCAGAAGGATGCTTTGATGACATCAAACACCACACCGTAACTGGGTGGCTATAAAGATGGCATTGAGTGTTCGGAAAGTATGGGTTGAGACACATGAATCAAGAGTGGGATTTGTCCATCCATATGACAGATAGATATACTCTGGGCCCTCTCGGTGGAATGTCATCCAATTAGCTTGCAAGCATGTGACTGGCTCACAAGGGATCACATATCACGGGAACGAGAAAAGAGTACTTATCGGTAATGAGGTTGAACTAGGTATGCAGAGATACCGACGATCAAAACCTCGGATAAGTAAACTATCGTGAGACAAAGGGAAATTGGAATCGTATGTAAGTGGTTCATTCGATCGCAAAGTAATCGTAGAAATATGTGGGAGCCATATGAATTTCCAGATTCCTCTATTGGTTATTGTTCGGAGAGGTGTCTCGATCATGTCCGCATAATTCACGAACCGTAGGGAGACACACTTAAGGATTCGATGTTGTTGAGTAGTTATGGAATGATGAGTAAGAGACCAAATGTTGTTCGGAGTCTCGGATGGGATCCGGGATATCACGAGGAGATCCGAAATGGTCCGGAGAATAAGATTCATATAAGGAAAGTCCTGTTTCGGAGTTGGGGAATGATTCCGGTGTTTTCATCGGGAATGTTCTAGAAGGGTCCGAAAGGTCCGGCACTCCGGAGGGGAAGGGTACATGAATGTGTCATGACAAGTTGGAATGGTTGCATCATGTACTAGGTGTCATCGCTGATCAAAATAAAGGGATATATCAAATCCTAGTTTGAAAAGTCAAACGCCAATTTGAAAAGTCAAACGGCAAGTTTGGTTGGTGGAGGGAGAGTAGGAAACCTACTTGGGGAGGAGTTCCTCTCCCTCCACCGCCGGCCAAGGAGGCCGAGTTGGGGGAGGACTCCCTCCCCCTTGGCCGCGCCCTCCCACCTATAAAAGGAGGGGCAGGGCTGCCCCTCTAGACCTACACCTTGCCCCACTAAAACCCTAGCCCTAGCCGCCGGCCCTCTTGCAGCCGCCGCCGCCCTAGGGCAAACCCTAGCCGCCGACTTGGGGCTTTCCCTCTGCCCTAGCCGCCGGCCTATCCCTCTCTCCTTTGTGCCTCTAAACCCTAGATCGCCAAGGCCTCTCTCATAGTCCACCATACTCGCTCCGGCTTAAGGCGAAGCCCTGCGAGATCTCCCCTCTACTTCCGGTACCACGCCGTCGTGCTGCCGGAATCACGAGGAGAGTGCTACAACCTCCGCTGCTTGCTGGAACAAGGGAGAGGAAGGTCTTCATCGAGTACCGAACGTGTGACCAACTGCGGAAGCACTGCCGAAACGCAGCGCCGGAAGGATCGTCTACACGATCTTGAGATCGGCAAGAGTACGACTACAGCACCCACGAGAATCCGCTCTCGTTAAACACTTTGGAATCTTCGAGGGTGAGTTATTCTATCGACTCGTTGCTACAATCTAGTAGATAGATCTTGGCTTGTTTGTTTGTACGCGGTAGAAAAATTTTGTTTTCCATGCTACGAACCCCTACAGTGGTATCAGAGCCGTGTCTATTTGTAGATCTGTTGCACGAGTAAAACACAATGGTCATTGTGGGCGGTGGTGCTTTTATTATCAATTGCTTCTTGTGTACTTTGCATCTTGCGGTATGATGGGATGAAGCGGCCCGGGCTAACCTTACATGACATCGTTCATGAGACTTTCTCCACGCTCAACATGCAACTTGTATTGCATAAGTGGCTTTGCGGGTGTCTGTCTCTCCCATTATAGTATAGATCCAATTTACAACAGACACTTGATAGTTCAAACATCAACGTTGTGGTTCTTGTTCGTAAGTTAGATCGACACTTATTGAAAGCCCCAAACCATGTAAAATATGCAAAGAAATTAGAGGCGTCTAACTTTGTTTTGCAGGGGTGTGCTGTGATGTGATATGGCTATGATTGTGATTATATTTGATGTATGCAATGTTCCTTATTGTAAGTTGGCAACCGGCAGGAGCCATATGGTTGTCTTTAATTTCTGTTAAGACCCGCGTGTCTATTCAAAGTAGTTGTAATAGTTGAAACTGGTGGACGACAATCATGGAGCATCGTCATTGACCTTGATGCAATGTCGGTGATGATGGAGATCATGTTCGTGCTTGAAGTTGGAGATCGGAAGCACAAAGAAGAAAGGCCATATCATATCACATATTATGAATTGCATGTGATGTTAATCCTTTATGCATCTTGTATTGCTTAGTTAACGACGGTATCATTTATAAGATGATCCCTCATGCACATAAATTTCAAGTTCTAAAGTGTTCATCCTTAGTAAGCACCGTTGCTAAATCTTGTTGTTTCGAAGCACCACGTGATGATCGGTTGTGTTAGATTCTGCAAGTGTATACAACGTGAGCAAGCCAGATTTGCTCATGCAGAAGCTAAGGTTTGATCTTGACGAGCCTAGCATGTACAAACATGGTCTCGGAACACGGATCACCGAAAGGTAAAATATGAGTCATATAGTAGATATGATGAACATGTTGATTGTTCGCCATTGAAGCTACATCAACTCTTGTGATGATCGGTTTTGATGTGGTGGATTTGGTTCGTGTGATCACTAAAACAATGTGAGGGATATTGTTTTGAGTGGGAGTTCACCTAGATTAATTTAACTATTAATAAGAACTCAATTTGTCATAAACTTAGTCTAAACTATTGCAAATATGTTGTAGATCAATGGCGGCCCCTACCATCAATTTTAATGCGTTCCTAGAGAAAGAAAAGTTGAAAAACAATGGAAGCAACTTCGCGGATTGGTTCCGCAATTTGAGGATTGTCCTCAATGCTGGTAATTTGACCTATGTGCTGGATGCACCGCTGGGTGACCCGCCTGCAGCTGATGCTACCGATGAAGTAAAGAATGTTTACCTCGCTCGGAAGAATCAGTACTCCACAGTTCAGTGTGCTATCTTGTATGGTTTGCAATCGGAGCTTCAGAAAAGGTTTGAGAATTCAGACCCACAAGATATTGTCCGTGAACTCAAATTTATAGTTGGGACTCACGCGGCAGTTGAGAGCTATGAGGCTTCTGAAAAGTTCTTTAACTGCAAGATGGAAGAGGGCAGCTTCGTCAGTGAGCATGTGCTTAAGATGTCTGGGCACGCAAACAAACTCCAAAGCTTGGGTATAGTGATTCCTAATGCTTTGGGGATTTACCGTGTCCTCCAATCACTACCACCAAGTTACAAGAATTTTGTGATGAACTACAATATGCAAAGCATGAACAAGAAGTTGCCAGAACTCTTCTCCATGTTGAAATCTGCAGAAGTGGAGATCAAGAAAGAGCACCAAGTGTTGATGGTCAATAAGACCACCAAATTCAAGAAAGGCAAGTCTAAGCAAAAGGGAAACTTCAAGAAGGATGGTAAGAAAGTTGCCGCACCGACGAAGAAGACCAAGGCAGGACCTAAGCCTGATACTGAGTGCTTTTACTACAAGGGAGAGGGTCACTGGAAGAGGAATTGCCCAAAGTACTTGGCGGATTTGAAGAACGGCAACATCAAGAAGAAAGGTATATCCGATATACATGTTATTGATGTGTATATCACTAGTACTCGTAGTAGTGCCTGGGTATTTGATACTGGTTCGGTTGCTCATATTTGTAACTCGAAACAGGTGCTGCAGAATAAACGAAAGATAGCGAAGAACGAGGTGACGATGCACGTTGGAAATGGATCAAAGGTTGATGTGATCGCGGTCGGCACGCTACCTCTTCATCTACCATCGGGATTAGTTTTATACTTAAATAATTGTTATTTGGTGCCTGCGTTAAGCATGAACATTATATCGGGATCTTGTTTATTGCGAGACGGTTACTTGTTTAAGTCCGAGAATAATGGTTGTTCGATTTATATGAGTAATATGTTTTATGCACATGCACCTTTGATAGATGGTCTATTCTTATTGAATCTCGATAGTGGAAATACACATATTAATAACATTGAAGCTAAATGTTTGAAATTGAGCGGTAACTCGACCTATATGTGGCACTGTCGTCTTGGTCACATTGGAGTGAAGCGTATGAAGAAACTCCATTCCGATGGACTTCTTGAATCACTTGATTTCGAATCACTTGAAAGATGCGAAGCATGTCTGATGGGTAAAATGACTAAGACTCCATTTTCTGGTATGATGGAGCGAGCTACGGACTTATTGGAAATCATACATACCGATGTGTGTGGTCCAATGAGTGTAGCATCGCGCGCTGGTTATCGTTATGTTCTTACCTTCACGGATGACTTGAGTAGATATGGCTATATCTATTTCATGAAACATAAGTCCGAAACTTTCGAGAAGTTTAAGGAATTTCAAAGTGAGGTAGAGAATCAACGTAACAAGAAGATTAAATTTCTACGTTCTAATCGTGGAGGTGAATATCTAAGTTACGAGTTTGGCGAGCATTTGAAGAAATGCGGAATACTTACACAATTGATACCGCCGGGAACACCACAGCGTAATGGTGTGTCCGAACGTCGTAATCAAACTCTCTTAGATATGGTTCGTTCTATGATGTCACTTACAGATTTACCGCTATCATTTTGGGGTTATGCATTAGAAACAGCCGCATTCACTTTAAATAGGGCACCATCTAAATCCGTTGAAACGACACCATATGAATTATGGTTTGGGAAGAAACCTAAGTTGTCGTTCCTTAAAGTTTAGGGTTGCGAAGCCTATGTAAAGAAGTTACAGCCGGACAATCTTGAACCCAAAGCGGAAAAATGCGTCTTCATAGGATACCCGAAGGAAACTATTGGGTATACCTTCTATCATTGATCCGAAGGCAAAATCTTCATCGCCAAGAATGGATCCTTTCTAGAGAAAGAATTTCTCTCGAAAAAAGTGACTGGAAGGAAAGTAGAACTCGACGAGGTTGTCGAACCTTCTCTCGAACTTGCGAGTAGCGCAGCACCGGAAGAAGTTCCTGTGGTGCCTGCACCAATAATAGAGGAAGCTAATGATGATGATCATGAAACTTCGGTTGAAGTTCCTACAGAGCCTTGCAGGTCAACGAGAACTTGTACCACTCCTGATTGGTATGATCCCGTTATGAGTTTCATGTTGGTGGACAACACCGATGACCCTGTGACATATGAGGAAGCGATGATGAGCCCAGATTCCAATAAATGGCAAGACGCCATGAAATCCGAGATTGGATCCATGTACGAAAACCAAGTATGGACTTTGGTGGACTTACCGGATGGCCGGAAGGCTGTCGAGAAAACAAATGGATTTTCAAGAAGAAAACAGATGTTGATGGTAATGTTACTGTCTATAAAGATCGACTTGTCGTAAAAGGTTTCGACAAATTCAAGGAGTTGACTAACGATGAGACTTTCTCACCAGTAGCGAAGCTAAAGTCTGTGAGGATTTTGTTAGCAATCGCTGCATATTACGATTATGAGATATGGCAGATGGATGTCAAAACGGCGTTCCTCAATGGAGACATTGATGAAGAGTTGTATATGATGCAACCCAAAGGTTTTGTCGATCCTAAAGATGCTAACAAGGTATGCAAACTTCAACGGTCCATATATGGATTGAAGCAAGCATCCCGAAGTTGGAATCAACGTTTTGATAAGGTAATCAAAAGTTTTTGGTTTTATACAAACTTATGGAGAAGCTTGTATTTACAAGAAAGTGAGTGGGAGCTCTGTAGCATTCTTAATACTATATGTAGATGACATATTGTTGATTGGGAATGATGTGGACCTTCTTAATATTGTCAAGGAATATTTGAATAATAGTTTTTCAATGAAGGATCTTGGCGAAGCAGCTTACATATTAGGCATAAAGATTTATAGAGATAGATCAAGACGCCTAATATCATTGTCACAACGTACATATTTGGACAAAGTTCTAAAGAGGTTTGGAATGGAAGATAGCAAGAAAGGGTTCTTGCCCATGTTGCCAATACGACCTTGAGTAAAACTCAAAATCCAGCAACGGCAGAAGATAGAGAAAGGATGAGTAAGACTCCCTATGCCTCAGCCATAGGATATCTAATGTATGCCCTAGAGGCAATAATAAATATAGTTATTATTATATATTTGTGTTTATGATAAATGTTTACATTCATGCTATAATAGTATTAACAAGGAAACATTAATACTTGTGTGATTTGTAAACTAAATTAGAGTCCCTAGTAAAGCCTCTTCATAATACTAGCTTGTTGGTTAATAAATGATTGTGGTTTCCCTATCATGAACATTGAGATGTTGTTCAACAACAAGATCATATAATTAGGAGAATGGTATGATGGACATACTCCTATAGATAAGCGTAGCATAAAGATCAAGTCATTTTAATAGTTCAATTGCTATAAGCTTTCTGATACATAGTAACCTAATTCCTTCGACCATGAGATCATGCTTATCACCATCACCGGAAGGATGCTTTGATGACATCAAACACCACACCGTAACTGGGTGGCTATAAAGGTGGCATTGAGTGTTCGGAAAGTATGGGTTAAGACACATGAATCAAGAGTGGGATTTGTCCATCCATATGACGGATAGATATACTCTGGGCCCTCTCGGTGGAATGTCATCCAATTAGCTTGCAAGCATGTGACTGGCTCACAAGGGATCACATATCACGGGAACGAGAAAAGAGTACTTATCGGTAATGAGGTTGAACTAGGTATGCAGAGATACCGACGATCAAAACCTCGGATAAGTAAACTATCGTGAGACAAAGGTAAATTGGAATCGTATGTAAGTGGTTCATTCGATCGCAAAGTAATCGTAGAAATATGTGGGAGCCATATGAATTTCCAGATTCCTCTATTGATTATTGTTCGGAGAGGTGTCTCGATCATGTCCGCATAATTCACGAACCGTAGGGAGACACACTTAAGGATTCGATGTTGTTGAGTAGTTATGGAATGATGAGTAAGAGACCGAATGTTGTTCGGAGTCTTGGATGGGATCCGGGATATCACGAGGAGATCCGGAATGGTCCGGAGAATAAGATTCATATAAGGAAAGTCATGTTTCGGAGTTGGGGAATGATTCCGGTGTTTTCATCGGGAATGTTCTAGAAGGGTCCGGAAGGTCCGGCACTCCGGAGGGGAAGGGTACATGAATGTGTCATGACAAGTTGGAATGGTTGCATCATGTACTAGGTGTCATCGCTGAGCAAAATAAAGGGATATATCAAATCCTAGTTTGAAAAGTCAAACGCCAATTTGAAAAGTCAAACGACAAGTTTGCTTGGTGGAGGGAGAGTAGGAAACCTACTTGGGGAGGAGTTCCTCTCCCTCCACCGCCGACCAAGGAGGCCAAGTTGGGGGAGGACTCCCTCCCCCTTGGCCGCGCCCTCCCACCTATAAAAGGAGGGGCAGGGCTGCCCCTCTAGACCTACACTTGCCCCACTAAAACCCTAGCCCTAGCCACCGACCCTCTTGCAGCCGCCGCTGCCCTAGGGCAAATCCTAGCCGCCGACTTGGGGCTTTCCACCTGCCCTATCCGCCGGCCTAGCCCTCTCTCCTTGGTGCCTCTAACCCTAGATCGCCAAGGCCTCTCTCATAGTTCACCATACTCGCTCCGGCTTAAGGCGAAGCCCTGCGAGATCTCCCCTCTACTTCTGGTACCACGCCGTCATGCTGCCGGAATCGCGAGGAGAGTGCTACAACCTCCGCTGCCTGCTGGAACAAGGGAGAGGAAGGTCTTCATCGAGTACCGAACGTGTGACCAACTGCGGAAGCGCTGCCGGAACGCAGCGCCGGAAGGATCGTCTACACGATCTTGAGATAGGCAAGAGTACGACTACATCACTCACGAGAATCCGCTCTCGTTAAACACTTTGGAATCTTCGAGGGTGAGTTATTCTATCGACTCATTGCTACAATCTAGTAGATAGATCTTGGCTTGTTTGTTTGTACGCGGTAGAATTTTTTTGTTTTCCATGCTACGAACCCCTACACTTATGACAGCCAGATTTGGGTCGAATGATATGCCTACTTAACAACAAGAAGAACGGTAGCAACTTATGGAGAGGGAAGAGAGGAAGTGTTGGATTGCGTTAGCCAATCGACCGCGAAGCCATACTTATAGGCGGCGGGAGTCGTGCCTCTAGTCCCACAGCTGGCGTACGCGTGGAGGGATAAACATGGCACAAAGCCTAGTGTGATCGAGGAGCATGAGACTAGAGTCATGCAGTACACAACAAAGTGACAGAAAGCCTTGCGGCACTGGACCTTTCCCGAGGCGCAATCGTCATCTAACAGTGGCACGCGAGTGGGTGGGTCATGGGCATGTGCCATATACACGCGTATGGATATTGTATGTGAGAGTGTTTCTCCCATGCCGCCCCGATCTGGCTGCGTGAATGCCGGTCCTCCCATGTTTATGGGGACACACGACACAATCTTGCTGCGACAATCCACACACGCCCACCTAGAAATGTCAGCTCGGACCGCGTTGGGTCCCATCACTGGCAGTCGCGGAGCTCTCCCGTGCCACAGAAGCCTCTCACCTAGCACGATACTACCCGTGGCCAATGTTGTTGGGCCCAACGCGCGCGGTCTAGCATCCAGCAACGCGGGGCAAGACAAGGGCGCTTTTGTCAAAAAGGGGAGTTGAACCCTGGCCTCAGCATCGGTTGATGTACAAAACCTTTTATTTAAAGGTAACATCCAGGAAGTGTTACAAATCAAGGATCACACATAAAGTTGATGCATGCATCAACCAGCGGAAAAAAGGGACATATGAAGACTAAACATCCTATAGCTACTAGTATGCCGCTAGAACAATTGAGTGAAGATATCTTGAGCGTCCATCAGGAGACGGTTGCACCCAGTAGTACATATGAAAACAAGGGCACTTATGAGACTACCGCGGTGGGGAATCTGTGAGAATTAACCTTGTTGCATCCTATCATTTAGTTCTAGTTTGTTCTTGTTTTCCATAAGCGTCTGTGTACGTAAGTAGTATAAGCCTGAAGCGTGCTAGTTCACCTTGCAGCTGTCAGGTAATTTCAGTTTCAGAGTCTTGGCATGTTTAGCGCGAGACTTTATCGTAGCTTTTACTTCTTCTTGTAATCGTGCGACACACCGGCCACGTCTCTGTCCGTGGGATGGCGCGGGTAAAACGGATCGTGGGCGGTGTGCATGCTCGAGTTTGTTACGGAGAATAAAAGGAAAACGAAAAGGACGCAGCGAGTTAACGCGTCGCAAATCTTTCTGTCTCTCTGTTCTTGCTCCTGACGTGTGTTCGTCAGAGTTTCAGAGAAACAATCCACATAGTCGCGTGTGTTAGATCCGGGGCCGCTCTGTCATTTGGTATCAGAGCCCCAGGTTCTTGGTGGCGATTTGTGGTGGCGTTGGTGTTGGAGGCGTAGAGGCGGCGGTGTTCGATGGGCGAAAAGACTCCTCCGAGGGACGGCAGCGGCAACAGCGGAAAGTACACGCCGTTGACCAAGCTGCTCGGTGCAGATGGCGCGACGAGCGATGGCGCAGTCGTGGCACACTCGTCCTCAAGGGGTGGAGTCCCGATCCACTATCCGCAGCTCACCGACACGAATTACGGCTTGTGGGTTGTGAAGATGAAGCTCATCCTCCGATCTCTCCGTTGCTGGAGCGCAATTGAGGGAAAGGGTGACTTCGACGCGACGAAGGACGAGGACGCGTTCGCGGCCTTGTCTCAGTCAATTCCGAACTCCATGGTGATGGCGCTCGCGGAATATGAGACCGCGGCGGAGGCGTGGGAAGCGATCCGACGCATGCGCGTTGGTGAGGATCGTGTGAAGAAGGCCCGCGTCAAGCAATTGAAGAGACAGCTGGATCGGATGGAGATGGATGATGGCGATTCTATCACTGCCTTCTCCCAGAAACTGACCACGCTTGTGGCTGAAATCCTCTCGCTCGGAGAGACGATCTCTGACGAGGCAGTCATTGATCGCTTGTTCAGTGTCGTGCCCAGCAGGTTCGCCGATGTGGTGCATACGATCGAGCAATGGGGCGACCTCGCCACCATGTCTGTCAGCGAGGCTGTTGGCCGACTGGCGTCACATGAGGAAAACCAGCGTGGGCGCCGTCGCAGTGTTGGTGGCAAGGACGAGCAGCTCATGCTCGTCACCAAGGCACTAGAACAGCTCATGAAAGGTAAGAAGAGCAATGACGGTGTTGGTAGCTCAAGTGGTCCTGCCGGGAAGAAAGGAGGCGAACGTGGTGATCGCGGAAAGAATGGCAAGGACCGTGGAAAGCAGAAGAAGAAAGGAAAGTTCGATATCACGAAAGTGAGGTGCTACAACTGCAACGAAACTGGACATTTTCAGTCAGATTGCCCAGAGCCAAAGAAGGAGAAGGCGAATCTTGCAGAAAAAGAAGAGGAAGATCCTGCTCTGTTGATGATGGAAGCGAGGGAGATTGCTCTGTCTGTTGCAGTACAAGAGGGTCAGGTATTCCTCAATGAAGAGAATGTGGTACCGAAACTCACTGGCGATCGGGAGATCTCGTGGTATTTGGACACTGGTGCGAGTAACCACATGACAGGGTTTTCTGAGAAATTTGCTGCATTGGATCAATCTGTCAAAGGAAGAGTGCGCTTTGGCGACGGATCAGCTATGGAGATCTGTGGGCGTGGCTCAGTTCTGATACAGTGTCACACCGGAGAACACAGGGTACTCTCTGACGTCTATTATATCCCACGTCTCAAGAACAACATCATCAGTTTGGGCCAATTAGATGAGAATGGTTGTAAGTATGGTGCTGAGGATGGTGTGATGACAGTGTGGGACCGTCAGAGAAACGTCCTAGCTCGAGTGAGGCGAACCAGGAATCGCATGTACATTCTGAACATACGACAGACTGAACCTGTTTGTCTGCTGTCAATGGGAAATTCAGAGGCGTGGCTCTGGCACAAGCGCTTCGGCCATGTTAATTTCCGCGCCCTGAAGAAACTCGCACAAGATGGGCTGGTAGAAGGCATGCCACTCGTTGAACATGTGGACAAGGTCTATGAAGGATGCATGATTGGCAAGCAGAAGAGACACTCTTTTCCATCTGAAGCAATCTTCAGAGCAGAGCAGCCTCTCCAGCTAGTGCACGCCGATCTGTGTGGCCCGATCACCCCGGCTACACACAGCGGGAAAAGGTACTTCTTGTTGATCGTGGACGATCACTCGAGGTACATGTCGGTTGCATTTCTGCGCACCAAGGACAAGGCTTTCAGTGCTTTCCGCAAGTTCAAAACCTCAGCCGAGGTGGAGCGTGACCTGAAACTCAAGGGGCTGCGCACAGACAGAGGAGGGGAGTTCACGTCAGCAGAGTTTGCAGAGTTTTGTGAACTGCATGGTGTCAAGCGATTCTTGACAGCACCCTACTCACCTCAACAGAATGGAGTTGTTGAAAGGAGAAACCAGACCGTGGTAGGGACGGCAAGGAGCTTGCTGAAGAGCATGGGAGTACCGGGTAAATTTTGGGGAGAAGCTGTTAATGCTGCAGTCTATCTCCTAAATCGATCCCCCACAAAGAGTGTGCAAGGGATGACACCCTACCAAGCATGGCATGGGAGAAAACCGAGTGTAAACCATTTGCGCACCTTTGGCTGTGTTGGACACGTGAAGAAAGTGGGTCCAGGAATCAACAAGCTCTCAGATCGTAGCTCTCAGATGGTCTTTATCGGATATGAGCAAGGGTCAAAAGCATATCGAATGTTTGACCCTGTCAAACGAAAGTTAGTGGTTTCCTGTGATGTTGTGTTCGAGGAAGATAGGCGATGGGACTGGGGTGTGGCACACTCCACAGCTGATGACGATAACAACACCTTCGTCGTCGAATACCCGCCTCAACATGAGTCAGATCCTGCAGTCACAGCAGAACCAAGTGCCACGCCAGGGGATTCAGAAAGATTCTCTGCTGCGGCAGAAAAAACAGGGGGAAACTCTGCCGTGGCAGCAGACACTGTCGTGGGCTCACCGGTGACAGTAACCAAAACAAGGTCGATTGGAGCAGTGACGCCGATTCCAATCGAATTGTCCCCAGCCCCTGTGCCTGAAGGTGAGACACAGCAGACGCCTTATTCAGAACCATCGCAAGGGCCACAGGGTAACCGTCTCTTGTCTGATGTGTACAATGATACTGAACAGATTGAAGCTGCATATTCGGGGTTGTGTCTATTTGCTCTAGATGAACCAAGCAGCTACAAGGAGGCACAGAGGGACATGAATTGGCAGAGAACCATGAAAGAAGAGTTGGATTCCATTGTTGGTAACAACACTTGGAAGCTATGCACCCTCCCAGCAGGCCATAAACCTATTGGCTTGAAATGGGTATTCAAGATCAAAAAGGATCCAGAAGGCAAGGTGGTGAAGCACAAATCCAGATTAGTTGCAAAAGGCTATGTGCAAAGGCAGGGGATAGACTTTGAAGAAGTATTTGCCCCTGTAGCGAGACTTGAGACTGTCCGGCTGCTAGTGGCAATGGCAGCACAAGAGGGATGGAAACTCCACCATATGGATGTCAAATCGGCATTTCTAAATGGTGAACTGATTGAGGAGGTGTATGTCTCACAACCACCTGGTTTTGAAGTTGATGGAGAAGAAGGAAAAGTGTACAGGCTGAACAAAGCATTGTATGGTCTCCGTCAGGCGCCTCGGGCGTGGAATTCTAAACTGGATCAAACTCTGAATAAGCTGGGATTTGTGAAATGCCCATCTGAGCATGCAGTCTACAAACGAAGAAAAGGGGACAATCTGCTTCTGGTAGGTGTCTATGTAGATGACCTTATAATCACTGGGAATAATGCAGTTGATATTAGTGATTTCAAGAAGCAGATGAAGAGCATGTTTAGTATGAGTGATCTTGGTTTGCTGAGCTACTACTTGGGCATTGAGGTGTCACAAAATAACGCTGGCATTAACTTGTCACAAGCTGGGTATGCTAGGAAGTTGTTGGAGAAGATGGGAATGAAAGATTGCAACCCCACCAGTACACCAATGGAAGCTAAACTGAAGCTCAGCAAGACAAGTGCTTCGACTGCTGTAGATGCAACTGAATACCGGAGTATAGTGGGTGGCCTTCGATACCTTGTGCACACACGTCCAGATATTTGCTATGCTGTGGGCATTGTTAGTCGTTTCATGGAAAGGCCGACAACAGAGCACATGGCGGCAATTAAGCACATCATGAGGTACATCAAAGGTTCAGTTGTGGATGGTTGCTGCTACGAGTTTAGAAAGGAAGCAAGGAACTCATACCTACTGGGGTACTCCGACAGTGACATGGTA
Source organism: Avena sativa (assembly GCA_916181665.1). Taxonomy (NCBI): domain Eukaryota; kingdom Viridiplantae; phylum Streptophyta; class Magnoliopsida; order Poales; family Poaceae; genus Avena; species Avena sativa. The sequence continues at coordinate 439,235,483 of OV702293.1, read as the reverse complement.
GGTGACATTGATGATCGGAAAAGCACAACAGGAACTTTGTTCTATCTGGGCTTGTCACCGATCAGCTGGGTGTCATAGAAACAAAAGATAGTGGCTTTATCCTCCTGTGAGGCAGAGTTCATTGCTGCCACCTCTGCTGCCTGTCAGGGCATATGGTTGTCCAGATTATTGTCTGAATTGTTGGACAAAGAGCCAAGCAAAGTGTCACTGAGAATCGACAATCAGTCTGCAATTGCTCTGTGCAAGAATCCAGTACTTTATAACAGAAGTAAACACATTGACACACGTTTTCATTTTGTGAGAAACTGTGTTGAAGATGGAAAGATCTCAGTGGAGCATGTAAGGACTGATGATCAGTTTGCTGACATTCTGACGAAGCCTCTGGGAAGGGTCAAGTTCCTGGAGATGAAGGGAAGAATTGGTATGCAGATTGGACGATAGTTACTACAAGGTTAAGGAGGTGAAATCTGAGAATTAACCTTGTTGCATCCTATCATTTAGTTCTAGTTTGTTCTTGTTTTCCATAAGCGTCTGTGTACGTAAGTAGTATAAGCCTGAAGCGTGCTAGTTCACCTTGCAGCTGTCAGGTAATTTCAGTTTCAGAGTCTTGGCATGTTTAGCGCGAGACTTTGTCGTAGCTTTTCCTTCTTCTTGTAATCGTGCGACACACCGGCCACGTCTCTGTCCGTGGGATGGCGCGGGTAAAACGGATCGTGGACGGTGTGCGTGCTCGAGTTTGTTACGGAGAATAAAAGGAAAACGAAAAGGATGCAGCGAGTTAACGCGTCACAGATCTCTCTGTCTCTCTGTTCTTGCTCCTGACGTGTGTTCGTCAGAGTTTCAGAGAAACAATCCACATAGTCGCGTGTGTTAGATCCGGGGCCGCTCTGTCAGAATCTGGCGCCTAGTCCCTCCCGGGAGGGGAGGGCTCCGTTGTAATGGCGACCCATGTCCTCCCCGGCCTCCATCTCACGGCCAGAAAGAATCGGAAAGATGTGGATAGCTAAATGAGCCAAGACTTTCGACCACTTATTTACTCTGATATAAGATTGTCTCATAACCACTATGTATGTTGTTAGCACATAGATAACCGTAGATGCATACCACGTCCACCACACGGAAATATAACAACTATCATCCAGGTCCAAATATATTTTCTACACACGGGACAAAGGGCCACACCAATCAATCATATCCAACCTGCAGACGATCCAGGCTGTGCATTAGGGTGATGAGAAGCCGTGTGATCTTCGTTGTTCAGCTGCTCCATGTAGGTTTGATGGTACCTTCACAGAGCGGCAAGACAATTCATTTAAACTTTGGACCGATCGATATAGATCAATAATATACTCAAGTTTTGGACACTCAAGTGTGTAGGACAGAGTGACAACTCTTGGCACGCAGAAAAACATACCCAATTTGCATGGAGGAATCATGTTCCGGGTGTTGAAGGGTTCCCGGATATGGATCAACGGCCTGCCCACTGGAGCTACTCTGCCCTCCTCCGTCTTGCCAGGACATATGGACAGCATTCTCTCCACAACTCATTTCTTGCAACTGGAACATACAGGAAACAGCATCACCCGTCCACGAATTCTTATGAGCTACTCCCTTTGTTTCAAAATATAAGATGTTGAATCTACACACTAAAAGGGGTCTAGATACACTCCTTTCAAAAAGTTAAAACATCTTATATTTTGAAACAAAGGGAGTATTAGGCATTTCAATCATATTTTCTTTCTTAAAAGTATGTACTTATGTATGCAATGTTGTTTTAAAACTTCATCAAGCATAGACATGACAGTAAGTTGGTCTTAAAAAAAATCGAAGTTCTGTATACGGATTGAGCGAAATTGTAGCTTCCAAGATCAATGATATCTACCTTCTTCCTCAAGTCTTTGTTTTGATCCTGCAATTCTTGCTCCTGCAAAACATCATTCTCAACAGCCATTAAAGACACACTATCAACAAGAGAAGAAGGATGTAAATTTTAGCATGGAGTTGATCTGAAGTTCATCCTTACCTTGCTTTTCAGGTCAAATAGCTGATCAAGTAATACTTGATTCTGCAAAACACATGGCTTTATCATACTCGGTGCGTGTCAGAATAAAAATTAAAAATTGGCGTACATATGTTTAGGAAAAACTATAAAATATTGTCTTAAAATCTCATTTATTAGAAAAGTAGCACCATTTGAACCCTAAGATCATAAATTTAAGCCAAAACTATAGACTCCCTCCGTCCTGAAAAAGATATCGCATATTTGTCTAAATTTGGATATATCTGGACAATATTTAGTATATAGTTACATCCGATTTTAGACAAATTTGTGACATCGTTTTTAGGACGGTGGAAGTATTTAACTCTACCCATGGCAGAACTAGCATCATTTGAATGCTCTGAAGTAGAGAAGTCTTAGCTCACAGAATTCAAACTTAATACATCCAACCATATGTAGTTAGCACAACCAATGCCTTTTTTGCAATAATTCAGCATTTTCAGATGTAGAGACTAGAGGAGAGTAAATTTTGTCCCATTTTATTTTAATTTTTTATTTAACGTAAACAGTACATGCATGTATAAAAGTAGAAGATCTGAAGCTGGTGACCCTTGGCTTCCGTACGTAGCATGAGTTGTTCAAAGTTTGTACCTTTTTTGACCTGATATGCTTTAGGGATACATCAATTTGGCTCTCAATCTGATCAAGCTCCTTCATGCTAAGTGGACCCAGATCTTCACCGAGAATATTTCTACTATATGAGAATGTGAGCCGGTAAGTAAGAGCGACAGTGTAATTAATATACATATCCAGCAAGTAACTGTTTAGCCCCATCTCTGAAGACTACCTTTGTGAGCTCTGAAGAAATTCAACTCTGGTCTTCAGCTTCAAATATTCCTGGTAATTAATCTAGTTTAAAAGGAAAATAATAAAAAGTACATGTTAGTTGATGTGATGTAGTGAAAATTTTGGGGGAACGGACTTTGCTCTATAATTATTATAGGGGAAAGAAGAAGCAAAAAAGGGTCTCAACATTAGACATGTTGGTAAAGCAGACAAGATAGTTAAAATAGAGTATGCTGTCCTATCAAATGGGAAGCTTGGAAGGATGAAGAAAGACAACGAACTGCATGGTTGGTCAGTATTTCACTGGCTCTCTTCTCAATAATAGTCTGAAAACTTATTAATTGATCTAGATATTTCTTCATGAGGTAAAATAAAATAAACTAGGATGTACAGAATCTAAAGTAAAAGGTAATATATAAGATAATACTGTTATTTAGCATAACAACAAGTGTCTCGCACGAAACAAACATCTAACATATCAGAAGAGGTAGAAATTTAATGGTCAGTGCAATCAGAAAATATTTATTTTCAGTGTATGGAAAAAGTTGTCATCGAAGAGAGATATCCGGTTTCTAACTTAACTATGGAATCTCTTGTATAGATGCATTATATCTAGGAATGTTTTTTTCTTCAGGGAATATCTAGTGTTAGGGAACTGTTTTTTCTTACTTCATTTTCCACGAGAGGTGCTGCTTCCTGTGAGTTGTAGTTGCAGGTGCGGTATCTCTCAAGTGTTTTGTACATGCTGCTCACATAAATAAACAAGAACAATGATGTGTAGGAAAACTTAGACATTTGATGCTGAACGTAGACAAAAAGATACAAAACTGAAATTTTTAAGGTATACTTCAGTACTTCCCTATAGCTCTTTCGTGAGCTTTCAAGGTCAATGTAGTCATGCACGGATTAAATAAAGGAACTCAATCCAAAATTGTATAATAATAATGTTGCCAAGATCTAGCGTGAAGAATGTTGCCACGAGCCTGAAGGAGGTTGAGCATGGGTACGGCCAATGTCAGCGAGAAAACTGGCATGCTTCAATGGTGTGCCGGCATACTATATTCTTTCGGCTAGCGCAAAGCATATAAATAATACCCCCTCTCTGATATTAACTTTTATAAGATGTATTGATTTTTCAAATTCAACCTATCCTATCTTTGATAAGGTTTATAGAAAAATTGTCAACATGCATCTTTGGACAAAGAAAATACGAAAACATATTTCATGGTGAATCTAATAATGTTGATTTGGTATTGTAAACGAGATTGAGAATTTATAATAGAAAGTTGATCAGATATGATAAAGCTTGACTTTTTGCATAACTAATACACCTTATGAAATGGAACAGAGGGACTACTAGAATACACAAAGAATAATTCTCCACAGCATCAAGTTGCCATGCACTCCCAATACTGTATCCACCGATCAAATCAATGACAGATCAGGATTGACTATTTCAATATCACGACTAGAATGGTTATCCAAAAAATCTCTTGGCAGAAAAAATACCTTCTAGCAACTTGTAATTTCAACCTCTATTTTCTCTTAAAATATGTGCAAAGTTAACAAGGAGAAGATAGAAGAATTATTATTATGAGTTTTTGTTGGCATTTTATCTAGGGATAGATGTAAAATGTGTAGGCAAATGTTCATATTTGTCAATATAGATTTAATTATGTACAACAAAATGACACGCATTTACATTTTTTATTTCACTGGAAGTTCATCTGTAGGAATAGATATTTTGCTAGCAGCAGTATACGTGGCACACCTAATTAATTTCTGTCAACAAGTTCTTTTCCGACGCTTAGCATTTTTCTATACAACTCATAAATTACCCTGATTTGTATGCCGTATGTTGTGGTTACATTTCACTTGGAGATATACACATTGATTCAGATATTACACTTTTTTAAATTTAACATGTTTATTAAAATTTAGATTAATGTACATATGATATTATACTACTTAATGCGGACTTATGTTTGTAGAATATATTTTGATATAGTAAACGAAAATATAAGTTCACCATTATGGTGTCACTCGAGATAAAACTAAATTTGTATTTAGATATAACGGATAATTTCATTCATAGTGAACTTCAATAGAAAAAAGAGAGGCCAGCAGATTAAAAAAAAACATGGTGTGCACATGATTGAAATTTGTTGTTCTAACCTAGGTTTCCACCACCAGTTTATACATGATTTTAAAAGGTAAAATGTTGCGTAAAATGGTTATAAAAAACTGCAATTTTCAAGAAATATGTGATCGTCATTTAGAGAACGAAACAAATCCCAACAGAAATCGTTCTTCATGCACGTAAAATAGTCATGCAGACTATCAATTCATCACATGGTTAAAAAACCTCAATCCAATCAGTATATTGCATGTAAAGCTGGCTATGCTTGACACGACGTTCGATGGAAAATTTCACTTGACATCTGATCGTACGGTTGGGCAGTCAGAGATAGCACAGAGCGCCGAGTAGCTCTACACGGGGCTCAATGAAGATGGGTGGGATTTGGGGGCAGCTAGCTCCTACCTTCCTTCAATGGAACAGTAAGATCGACCACATATCAAATCTCAGTTTCTCCTAGATGGCTAGATGGCCGCACCAAATTAACCTGAGCTTTGTGTACGGCTAGAAAAAATACTGGGGTATGTCATATGTGTACGTATTACGTACGTGGGCTGGGCACACAGCGTACCGGGTTGCTTGTTTTGGCACTGGATGCATGAGTGAACAAAGTAAAGAAGATGGATCTAGTAAGCATAAACGGGTACTGCAAAGGGCCAGTGAAACAGAAGATCTCTAAAGATAGAAGGAAGCTGGAGCAAGCCGATGTATCGCTTCACTGTACTTGCCGATTATAGCAAGCTCTCCAGATAGTAATGGCACATATACTTCTTTTGAGGTGTGTACGGCAGGGTCAGCTATATATTTGGTACAAATCTACCTCAGGTTCGATGTGATTTACACAGATCGGTCGAGTGACCGATATTGTCGGGTGTAGTTGATTTCTAAAGCTCCAACCATCAAGAAAACTCTTCTTAACAAGAAATAGAGGTTTACTGAAGGCGAGAAATGGAAATTTATTTTGGAAGATCTTGGTGATCCCCTTATCAAACTGAGACCTAATTAAACGACCAAAAAGATGAACAGATGCGGTAAAAAAAAGCATAGACTGCAAAGCGGAGAGAGATCTAACAAGAGAGAGAGGGAGATCTACAGATGCAAGTCGCGGATCTAGGCAAAATCGATTGACCCTTGAAACCAAAGAGGGGAAGTAGCTAACCAAGGGTTGAAGGAGCACTTGGATGAATCAGCCCAAAATTGGATGTTTTAGCTGTGCATGCACGGAGGTGCAGATAGCGCTGGTACGTACCATGAGGAGCTGGAGAACTCAAAGAGGCGGCCGCGGCCGGAGAAGATGATAAGGGCGACCTCGGCGTCGCAGAGCAGCGAGAGCTCGTAGGCCTTCTTGAGCAGCCCGTTCCGGCGCTTGGCGAAGGTCACCTGGCGGCTTATCTTGTTCTCGATCCGCTTCATCTCCACCTTCCCACGACCCATCTTCCTTCTTCCTCCTCTCCCTCTCTCCCCCCTCCTTTCTCTATCTCTTTTTTTCCTCTTACTTTACGCAGGCAGCAGAGGGATCTCTGATCATATGCGCCTTAAGCCTCTCTCTCTCTCTACACAGTCACACACACCCTCTCTCTACCCATCAGCGATCAACTCTAAATCAGCACAAATCACCCGTCTCTCCCTCTCTCTCTCTCTCGTATGGTACTGTAGCTTTGGGGGGTGGTGATGGTGGTGGGGCAGGGGGTGCGTGAGTTGATTGATGAGCCGATGACTTGATGTGAGGTTAGTTCGCCCCCACGCGCGAGCCCCCTGGCCTGGCTGTACGTAGAGAGGAGGAGAAGGAGGCGGAGGAAATCCAACTATCCAAGAGGTGTACGAGCGCGTAGGTGGCCGCACGTCACGCGCGCGGCCAAGCTGGAAGATGGATAGCTCCAAAGAACAGGCGGCACGCGTGTCGTCGAGCATGTGGAGGAACAGAGGAACAGCCATACCCACGGCCCCGCTGGGAGCTAGGGCTTTAGCTTAGTATAGGAGTTCGCTCGTAGGCCTTCCCTTTCCTCCTGTCAGCGCTCTCTGGACTCTCTTTATTTTTCACTCTGTCTCCAGCTCTCTTTTTACTGCTGCTCCGCAGTCGCCCTATTGCTTGTTTTTATCGTCGGAAATAAAAGCACAAAGTGCTGGATTCCTGACAGGTTTCCGGGAATTATGGATCCTTCGGTTCGAAGCACCGGATCGACCCATCTGGTGACCTTAAATGGTCCGTTCTATCTGTTTGGTCAGACCGCGGTCGACTTGGGAAGGGGGTCCGGCCTGTCCGGCCAGCCGAGCCCAGCGGCGCGATCTATTTGTCCATGCCTGGTCATCGCCAACGCCGGCGTATTTCCAGTGGCTTCCTGTCGCCACGCCGTTTCCCGCCGCTTCCTGCGAGTTCTGGGCGTTTTCCGCCGCGTCCAAGCGCAGCTATAAAAAGGGAAGGCCGTCGAGATATCTTCGCCCAGACCCGCACCACCCACAGCACAAAAAACACCATGCCTGGCCGTCGGCGTCGACTTGACAAGGTCCGTGGCAACCCAGACGCAGGCAGAGAAGAGGGGCCCGAGCGACCGTGGTGGTTGTCGTACCCGCCGTTGCCACGACGCTCTCACTACAACTACAACTACAACAGGACCATCGGCGAGCGTTTTTCATGGAGGTGATGGAGCGCGTCTTTCTGCCGGAGCACCAACGGAGTGTAGAGCTCATGGAAGTGAGTGAAGAGCTCCGCGAAGCATTGCGGGTCAATCCCGACGACGCGTACCTGCGTGCCCGCCTTCCCCAAGCCAAAGGAGAGCTGCAGACGCAGGAAGCGATCTATCGCTTTCTCAGCGTAGAATGTGGCCTTACCGACCCGTAGGCGGCGGCTAGCTAGAATGCCCAATGCAGGTTAACCCGTAGGAGACCCGTTGTACTCGTGTTTGTAATATATTTACCGGTTTAATAAAGTTTTTTCATTGCAAATGGCCAATGCCTACATTGATTGATCATACATGGCGCGCGCATAGCCTAGCCTACTCGTCGAAGTCGGAGGAGGAGGAGTCAGAGTCGGAGTGGTAGCAGCAGAGGCACATGGTGTGGTCGAAGACGCTGACGCCAAACTTTTCTTTGCCGTCGTACAAAGACGAGGATGTTGCCCGCCTCGATCTGGTGCGAGCGGGAGAAGCACTCCCAGCCGTTGTCGATGTACATCTGGCCGAGGTGGTCGGACTGCAGATCGACCGGGTACCTGGTGGTCCTGAAGCCGTTCGCCCGCAGCATGACAAGCAGTTGCGGCTCGTCGCCGATCAGCGTCACGAACATGCGGGGGAGGAGCAGCCTGTCGCGCGGCATGCCAAGGTGGATGGCCATGGCGAACTAGGTGCCTGGGTTGAAATCTTCGGGCGGCGACGATGATGAGGGAGAGTGTGGTGGCGCGGTGATTTGGCCGTGTCCTCCACACCTCCCTCGACGTCCACGGCCGTTGCGCCCTTCCCTTGATCCAGCGCCGCCGGCCATGGCTAGCTACGCGTAATGGAGAACGAAGAGGAGAAGGAGGAGAGGATGGTGTTCGGTGGAGAGAAGGTGGCCACGGGCGGCAAGTTAAAAAGGACCGACATCGGATGCTGACGCAGAGGCCGAAGAGACGACATTGAAATGTACAGCCAGTCAGTGTGCCGTCTCGTCGTCATTGATGGCGCAGGCTTCCGCCGGTCAGCCTTCCACGCAACGCCTCTGAATCGTTGTCGCGATTACGTCTGAATCGGTGCCGCTGCGCCCATATGAATCACCGCCACGGTGGTTGACGGGTGGGCCATCGTCGCCAACGGATAGGACACCGCGTTGTCTGCGCGCGTCCGGGCCGACGCAACCGAGCCCCATATTAAATGCATGGATAGACCGAGCCGGACGCGTTTGTCCGAATGAGTCGGCCCGCTGTGGCGCCGCGCACGTCCCGCGTGTCCACGCAAACCGTTTTAGACACCGCTAGGACGGGATGCGTGGGCCCGATGAAGATGCCTTATAGATTCTCAAAATGAAACGTCCCTTCTTCTAAGAATTTGGCCCTTAGTTTAAAATCCATCACGGAAAAAAAGTATGGCTAAATCCACTTAGAAGATGTCGTTTTCTAGTCGACATCAATAGTCGTCCCACCAAAACCATTTCACCTTTTTCTTTCTGCATGTGAATCTTGATGATCTGATGAAATGATTCTTAATGTTGACCTAGAAAGAGTTACTTTTCACCGTTTGTCTGAGAAGTAGAAAAACCGCAAAGATGGCAAGTTGCAGTCTCGGGTTGAGATTTTCATGGATCCTTCCAAAACCACATTCACCTCTCACCACCCACCACAATACATGGTTGGATCTTCTTGAGTCGTGTCGGTATCATGGCTTCAAACCTGGATATAGGTTTATATGTAATAGCTTTTTCTTATTTGGGAATTTATGGCATCGGTTATATATACCTCAAAACTGTTGGATTATTAGGCATAATTTTCACGATTAATTCCAGAATATAAATCATGACAACAGCAGCTACAATCACGTGAACCTCTAACATACTAGATGTATTGATCAACATGAACAGTAGCAGACTATACGCACTAACAGCCATAGTAAAACAACAGATCTGATGATGGTGTACGTACTGATCGGTTGTCGATGTAGTCGTCGTTGGTTCAGTAGACTGACGAAGAAATCTGCGTTGAAGACGACGCGCACGAGGTCCGGCTTGACGACCGGAAAGACGCGCCGTGATGACGAACTTGAGCAGTCGCGCAGAGCGCTTTCCAAAAACCTTATTCGCCCTCTCTCGTACAGGATCACAAAGGCGAGTGGTTCCGGAGACCTGTTCTCCCGTCCGTCGGTGCACGCCGGCAAGCGGGATGGAGTAGACCACGGTGGCGGCGCAAGCAGAGAGGATGGCAAAACCCTAGATTGGTTTTCGGTGTCGTACGTTGTGGAAGCCGCACAGGCGTTTATATAGAGCGGCTCGGAAATCCCGTACAGGACACGAAGTGGACCAAGCCCACGTCGCGCACATTCGGGTCGGTTACAGATAGCCCACGATCCGGGAGCGACCCGAATCCGCTAACTGTTGACACGTCTGTCTAACCGCACACATTTTCCTGAGCAGAAAAATAAAGCTCGGCTCGGCGAGATTCCCGCAACCCGCGGCGCGCGCGTCGTGACGAGGCGAGCGTGCGAGCGGCGTCGTCGTCGAAGGAGGAGCGCGCGTGTAGTTCTCTTATTGTCACCCACTTACAAAGTGGTGCAACACTCCACCTTATAAGGTGGTGCAACTCTCCTTCAACTTTCCATGTGGGACTAAACTTTAGCTCCCACAGCTCTTGCCACACACACATGTGAGCTGCCACCAACTTGGACCAAATCACATATGGGCTTCCACATATATGGGCTTTGAGATTTAGGGAAAATCTGAAATCACACATGGGTCTAACGATTTAGCCCATTATTTTTAACAATCCTCCACTAGATCTCAAATGACCATTTGAAGATTTGTCAATCCTCGCTACTTATTTATATACCAGTGTTTCAGCAGAGACTGTTAAGTTGAATTTCCGCCTAAAATCTTGAACTATGTCTATCAACAACTTGAACAATGGACGAACCTTGAATTGCAAGTTTGGTGCCAATAGATTTCACTCAAAATCATAACTAGTACCTGGCTTCCAGTAGCCTACCCCGCGGGTTGGAGCATATGCGGCATACTCCCTGGTCTCTTCATGAGTTTACTAGAGATCACCCAAGTCTCATAGACCGCGACGTTTACAGTCGAGCTCATATAGGTGTGTTCTTTCAAGAATGCCCTGTAGGACGACATCTTTGCTAGTTAAAGCCAACATAAACACATTAAGGCGTGTTGCCAACCTGCCTTACATATTATGAGAGTTATGCATCTTCACATAGAGAGGGTTACAAAATACTCTTCTCAGTCCACCCACTAGCTTGTTCTTCCCAGGTTCTAATTCACGGGATCTCCGATCACATAAGTTGGGTTACCACTAGGTGTGACATCCATGGATATCAACCCCATCTCCCTCGATGCACTTTCTATCACATTTCGTGCTGGTCCCTTTGTAAAGGGATTTGCCAGGTTTTTGTCTGTTTGAATATACGTAACAGTTATTACTCCGGAGTTTCTCAATTTCCTGACAGACTTCAAACGTCTCTTCACGTGTCTTGATGACTTCGCGTTATCCTTAGAATTGTTCACTTTGACAATCACAGTTTGGTTGTCACAATTCAAAAGGATTGCCGGCACAGGTTTCTCAACCACAGGCAAGTCCATCAAGAGCTCACGTAGCCATTCTGACTCAACAGTGGTTGTGTCTAAAGCAGTAAGCTCTACTTCCATAGTTGACCTCTTCAATATGGTCTGTCTACGGGATCTCCATGACACTGCACCACCTCCAAGGGTAAACACATACCCGCTCGTGGCGTAGAGTTCATCAACGTCAGAGATCCAGTTCGAATCACTATATCCTTCAAGCACAACAGGGTGCCTTGAATAGTGAATCTCATAGCTCATTGTACCACATAGATAGCGCATGACCCTTTCAAGTGCATGCCAATGATCAATACCCGGGTTAGACATGAACCTACTCAACTTGCTCACAGCAAAAGAGATATCAGGTCTTGTAGCGCTTGCTAAGTACATGAGAGAACCAACAACTTGTGAATATTTCAGCTGATTTGTTGGTTCCTTCTTATTCTTCCGTAATGTCAAACTGATCATAAGGTATTGGAGAAGTCTTGCCATCAGCAAAGCCAAATTGGCTCAAGACCTTCTCAACATAATGAGATTGCGTTAAAGTAATCCCATTCTCGTTCTTAATAAGCTTGATATTTAGAATCACATCAGCCTCTCCTAGATCTTTCATATCAAAACTCTTTGACAGGAAAGACTTGACTTCATTTATCACTTTCATGTTTGTACGAAAGATCAGAATATCATCCACGTACAAACATAATATAACGCTATCGCCCCCACCATGGCGATAGTAAACACACCTATCAGCCTCATTAATGACAAAGCCAGCAGAAAGTAGAGTTCTGTCAAACTTCTCATGCCATTGCTTAGGTGCTTGTTTCAGGCCATATAAAGATTTTAATAACTTGTACACCTTTGTCTCTTCACCTTTTACCACAAACCCATCCGGCTGATCCATGTAGATCTCCTCTTCCAACTCTCCATTAAGGAAAGCTGTCTTCACGTCCATTTGATGAACGAGAAGACCATAAGAGGCAGCCAGAGACAGTAGTACTCGAATGGTGGTCAGTCTAGCGACAGGTGAATATGTGTCAAAGTAATCTTCGCCTTCTTTCTGTGTGTAGCCCTTAGCTACAAGTCGTGCCTTGTACTTCTCAATAGTACCACCAGGCCTTAGCTTCTTCTTAAACACCCACTTGCAGCCCACAGGTTTGCAACCATAGGGTCGTTCTGATAATTCCCAAGTTCCATTAGAAAGAATCGAGTCCATCTCATTTTGGACAACTTCTTTCCAATCATCTGTATCAGGAGATGCATATGCCTCTGCAATGGATCTAGGAGTATCGTCCACAAGGTACACGATGAAATCATTACCAAAGTATTTTGCAATCCTCTGTCTTTTACTCCTCGTGAGAGGTTCATCATCATCCTTCTCAAGGACTTCCTCATGTGGTTGTTCAGAATTCTCAATAGATGCACTAGATTTAGGAAGTATTTCAGAAGAAATTCTACCAATGCTATGCATATCTTTCATAGGAAAAATATTCTCAAAGAATGTTGCATCACGAGATTCTATTATAGTATCAACACGCATATCAGGTACCTCAATTTAACCACTAGAAATCTATAGCCTATACTCCGTGGAGCATATCCTAGAAAGATACAATCCACTGTCTTAGGTCCCAGCTTGCGTTTCTTAGGAATCAGTATGTTGACCTTTGCCAAACACCCCCAAGTGCGCAAATACGAAAGTGATGGTTTTCTCCTAGCCCACTCCTCATAAGGGGTCTTTTCTTTATTCTTGTTAGGAACTCTATTTAGGACATGACATGAAGTCAACAAAGCCTCCCCCCACCATGCCTTTGATAAACCAGCACTGGCTAACATGGAATTCACCAAGTCAGTTAGCGTGCGGTTTTTCCTCTCGGCAACCCTGTTAGATTGGGGCGAGTAGGGAGGCGTCCTCTCATGAATAATTCCGTGTTCCTGACAAAATTCGTCAAATATTTTGGGAAAATACTCACCACCACGATCCGACCTAAGACGCTTGATCTTTCTCTCTAGTTGATTTTCAACTTCGGCCTTATAGATTTTAAAGTAGTCTAAAGCCTCATCTTTAGTTTGCAACAAGTAAACATAGCAGAATTTAGTAGCATCATCTATCAACGTCATGAAATATCTCTTTTCACCTTTTGTCAACACACCATTCATCTCGCATAGATCAAAATGTATGAGTTCTAGAGGTGCCAAGTTTTTCTCCTCGGCAGCCTTGTGAGGCTTTCGAGGTTGCTTTGATTGCACACAACTATGGAACTTAGAACCTTTGGCAATAGTGAAATTTGGAATTAAACTCATACTGGACATCCGAGACATCAAACCAAAATTAATGTGACATAAACGAGAATGCCAAACACTGGTATCATCATTAACATCACCACAAATATGATTCACGGATTTATTACAAAAATCTGAAAGTGAAAACCGGAACAAGCCTCCGAACTCATAACCTTTACCAATAAATTGTCCATGTTTCGAAACAATGACTTTATTGGACTCTAACACAACCTTAAACCCATCTCTACATAGAAGGGAGCCACTAACGAGATTCTTGTTCATAGTAGGGACATGCTGCACGTTCCTCAGTTGCACGATCTTTCCGGAAGTAAACTTCAGATCCACCGTGCCAACACCAAGAACAGAAGCATGTGATCCATTCCCCATTAGGACGGCTGAATCCCGAGTGACCTGATAAGAAGTGAACATAGAGATGTAAACGCACACCTGAACATTAGCACCCGTATCAATCCACCAACATGGTGATTGAAATACTGAAAGAACAGTAAATAAATTACCGTACCCATCAGTGTTGCTAGCGGTCACGATGTTGACAGTCTTCCCACCTTTCTCTCTGCGATCTGCATGAACTGGGCAGTCCTTGGAAAAGTGGCCGAGCTCTCCACATGAATAACAATGTAGCTCGGCCTTGTTCAGCTTCTTCTTCTTCTTGAAGGTTGTAGTCTTTTCAGGCTTGTTGAACGAGGGCTTATAGTTCTCTTTGTTCTTGCCGAAGGTCTTCTTCTGCGCCATGTAGGCGCTAGACTGGCCCTCGCCTCCTCTCTCAGCAGTGTCCTTAGCCCGAGCCTTCTCCTCAACATCAAGAGACGCTATCAGGTTTTCAACCGATATCTCCTGTCTCTTGTGTTTGAGAGTTGTGGCGAAGTTCCTCCATGAAGAAGACAACTTTGCAATAATGCACCCAGCCACAAACTTGTCGGGTAAGATACACTTGAGGATTTCAAGCTCCTTGGCAAAGCATTGTATCTCATGAGCTTGCTCAACTACAGAACGGTTGTTAACCATCCTATAATCATGAAAGTTCTCCATGATGTACAACTCACTGCCAGCATCTGCTACGCCGAACTTAGCGTTCAGTGCCTCCCAGAGCTCTTTTCCATCTTTGATGTGCATATACACATCAAATAGCTTGTTGCCAAGAACACTCAGAACGCATCCCACAAAGACAAGATTGGTTTCCTTGAACTTGTTCTGAATCTCGTCAGATGTAGTTTCTTCAGGTAAATCCTCACTAGCCTCGAATACTTTCAAAGCTTGCAGCCACATAGTGGTCTTATACTGCCACCTCTTAAAATGAACACCAGTAAACTTTTCCGGCTTCATAGCATCGGCCAAGTGTCCCATGTTTAATTCAGGAAATTGCCTATAATAAGGTTTTTGGATTGTCGGATTATTAGGCATAATTTCCACGATTAATTCTAGAATATAAATCATGACAACAGCAGCTACAATCACGTGAACCTCTAACATACTAGATGTATTGATCAACGTGAACAGTAGCAGACTATACGCACTAACATTCATAGTAAAACAACAGATCTGATGACGGTGTACGTACTGATCGGTTGTCGATATAGTCGTCGTTGGTTCAGTAGACTGACGAAGAAATCTGCGTTGAAGACGACGCGCACGAGGTCCGGCTTGACGACCGGGAAGACACGTCGTGATGACGAACTTGAGCAGTCGCGCAGAGCGCTTCCCAAAAACCTTATTCGCCCTCTCCCGTACAGGATCACAAAGGCGAGTGGTTCCGGAGACCTGCTCTCCCGTCCGTCGGTGCACGCCGGCAAGCGGGATGGAGTAGACCACGGTGGCGGCGCAAGCAGAGAGGATGGCAAAACCCTAGATTGGTTTTCGGTGTCGTACGTTGTGTGACACGTCTGTCTAACCGCACATATTTTCCTGAGCAGCAAAATAAAGCTCGGCTCGGCGAGGTTCCTGCAACCCGCGGCACGCGCGCGTCGTGACGAGGCGAGCGTGCGTGCGAGCGGCGGCGTCGTCGGAGGAGGAGCGCACGTGTAGCTCTCTTATTGTCACTCACTTACAAAGTGGTGCAACACTCCACCTTATAAGGTGGTGCAACTCTCCTTCAACTTTCCATGTGAGACTAAACTTTAGCTCCCACAGCTCTTGCCACACACATATGTGAGCTGCCACCAACTTGGCCAAATCACATATGGGCTTCCACATACATGGGCTTTGAGATTTAGGGAAAATCTGAAATCACACATGGGTCTAATGATTTAGCCCATTATTTCTAACAAAAACTACATATGCTAGATCTTCTCTCCATATATTTTGGGCGTCTTTGGTTCAAAGGTTTCTCAAATTTTTTAGGGTTCCAATCCGTAGGAATTTTTCATGTAGAGCCCATTTGGTTCAGCAAAGGAATGAATCCTAGCGCCAAATTTCTTATAGATTGCTTTTCTACACTATAATTCCATAGGATTTCTAGCAATAGGTTATATCTCTTCAAAACAATTCTATGTATCCATGAAAACTATGGCACGTAATCAATCCCGAGAGAAATGTCCTATGCTTTTCCTCTAGTGCAACCAAATGTCGTCTTGGATGGGTCCGTGACTTTTCGATTCATGTAGGGTTTCACATGTCATGACACTGTATTGTTCCTGTGTTTTCCATAGTCATGTGTTTTCCGAATCCTGCAAACCAAAGAGGCCCTTAGATCCTCTTTGATTCACGGGATTCTGAAAAGGCGGATATAGGGACAAAATAGGATTGTAACCACATGCCCATTAAAATCCTACAGTATTTTTCTTTGTTTTATTGCCTCACATGAAAACAAAGGATTCATTGCAAGAGTATTGAGAGGGTGCTAGATTTTCTATAAAATATTCCGCCAAGAAATCCCTAGGAAAAATTTATATAGTATTCTATCCTAAAGGTTAATCAGACAACATATGGAAAAAAATCCTAAGGATTTCAACCTCCCAAATTCCTATACAAATCCTTTGAATAAAAGAGTCAATTATTCTTGAAGGATCTATTTGGGAAACCATGGGAAAGTGAAGATGAATTTGGAAAGGAAAAAAATTAAGGTTGGAATCATAGTTGTAATTGCACATGAAATACTAAAAAACAAACAAATTATTCTTTAGTGGTGTATGAGTTCTGCTTAGAAAATTCCGTGTAGTTTTAAAATAAAGAGTAATCTAAGACAAAGGATTTCTTTTCACGAGGTATAACCTCGTGTTTGATTTACATGGTAGGTTGTTGTCAAAAATAAGGTTATATATTGTCCAAGATGTGACATTGATACCTCGATCCACATGGTCACTAGTAGAAAAAACTTTATAGAAGTCATTTTGCCAGTAGCGCGTATAATATAATACGCGTCACCACTTCCTAGAAAAATACTAATGGTGTTTGAATAATCGTGAGCGCCACTAGCAAACTATAGTGGTGGCGTCTACAATAATGCAAATTCCATAATAAAATGGGTCCCGCAAGTGCAGCCGAGCAAGCATAGTGGTGGCGTTCGAATAAAATGAATGCCAACTGACATATTCTGTACTGGTAGCATTGAGACTTTCGAATGTCATGGCTAAAGTTACCCCGCCGATATTCCCCACACTGTGTCTCACACACACACGCATCCCATTCCTCTCTTCACTCACCCTTGGGCGTGTTCGTCACCACCCCCGCCCCGCATCCGATGCTCTCCCTCTCCTCTCCTCGCCCACGACCGCCACCGTGGTCCCCGCATCCGACGAACCTCTCCCTCCCTCCTCTCTCTATCTCCCCCACACCACTCGATCTTTCGGTCGCCACGTTCACTCGAGACGCCCACCCCACCCACAAATCTTATCACTATTAGATCATTTTACACATGAATGTGCTTAACTTTATCTTTATCCTATATGAATGCATAGTTGCAGGTGAATCTTCAACCCTAGGCTATCTCTATCCATTGAAAACAATCCAAGAAACAAATTAAACTGGAAAGGTCCGGTAAACAAAGAACAAAATCTTCTATCAAGTCTTGTAGACGACGTTCCTCAATTCAATTTTGCAAGTGCTTCCCGAGGTTCGATAAACTTAGGTCTTTTCTAGGGAAAAAGCGACTACACAAGTTTTACCTCTAGCCAAGACTATGCAGCTTCGATCTAATATTATAAGTTTTAGAAAGAATATTGTGATCCACTAGCGCCTGCTTCGAAAAGGGTGAAGAAAGTTGTAATGGGCTGTCTTGGACATGGGATGGAAGAGTGGTTAATTCTCCACTTATTTTATAATTCTCTTAACCCAATGTCTAAATCTATGCTTGATACTGCAGCCGGAGGCACATTCATGGGCAAACAAGTAAATGTTGCCAAGAAGCTTCTATATGGCATGCAAAGCAACCTTGTCCAATGGAATGTAGATAGATCCTCCTTAAGAAAGGTGAATGCAATCACCGAGGAGAGCAATGAACAGGTTAATTCAAAGTTAGATGAGTTCTAAATATCCTTAAGGGTAAGGAAAACCCAAGTAAGTGTCATTACCAACTCAAATATTGAGAAAGTACATTTTATAGCCCGTAATCCTCATAACCCTGCATGGAATAGTCAAAACTTTGGCTCGAACTTTCAAAAGCAATACACTAATCCTACAGGTGATCCAAACAACAACTATACTGATAGTAATGGAGCAAGTAATGATAATCTCTCGCTTAAAAAATTCAAAGCATTTATGCAAGAACAAATTGAACAACATAATGTTCTTATTAAGATTACAGAGAACCATGAATCAAGTATTGGTAAATTGTCTAACCAAGCAATTGCTATTAAAATGATGTTCAAGCAATATAAGAAAGAACAAGATCGTGGAGGCACAATTGGGCAAAATATTTGAGAGTCAAACTCTCATACTATCAAGATTTGCATGAAAGCCCGAGACAAATCCGGTCGAAGAGTTCAAGATAATGAGGATTGAGAACAAAGATGAGAAGCTTGAAGAGCTAGACTATAGCAATGCTCCATCTTCGGATTATACCGTGGAAGGTCTTGTGAAGATGATCACTGTGAATAATCCTGGTATTGAAGGAGGAAACAATTCCATGTACCAACATTTCATTCAAGAAGTAGCATCCAAGGTACATGATCTAGAAATGCAATATAAGAAACTAATTGAGAAACGTCCAGCTAAAGTTGATGATATGTTTAATCCACTATTAAAATTCATATAGGAGTTAATGAGATTGCTGCACTTTGTGATCTTGGTGCTAGTGTCTCAACAATTTCTAAAAGTTTATTTGAAAAACATAACCTTGGGACATTTAAAACTACTAAACTAAGACTCCACTTGGTAGATTCAACTTACAAACAAGTTGTAGGAGTCAAATATAATATTGTTATAGAAATCAAAGGATATACCGCACTAATTGATCTTGTTATATTGGCTCCCTGAAGATACTATAGCACATATAATTCTAGGAAGACTATTTTTAAGAACTATTAAATCTTTAATCAATTTGCATGAGGGGGATGTTAGAGTAGGACTGCCATCTAGAGAACCATTTATTTTCCACTTTCCTAGAAATAAAAAGGCTAAAAAATCTAACTATTTTGAAGTGGGTGTTCCACTTCGAAAACCAAAATGATCACCATTTGGTCACCTTAACTAGAGGCGCTCCATGGGAGGCAACCCTTGTAAATAAAAGTTTTTCATTGTGTTAGTGTTAGTTTTGTTTCTGTTTGTTTTGTTTTTATTTCTAATAAAGAGTGTTCAAAAGATCCATTTAAGAGAGGATAAGAAACAAAGGTCATTTTTCCTTAATTTTATTCACTAACACGGGTTGATTTAAATATTGGTGTGGTGATGTATTTCTACTATCATTTTCAAGGTATAATTGATGTGCAAAGGCGTGTGAAAAAGATGCAGCGAAAAAATTCAAGTTTTGTAGACTCCAAAGGTCATAAAAACCATTAGTATGGTGGGAGGCTACCATACCACTCACCCGTACCGCATCTCAGCCGAGGAAATGAAGGTTTGCAAAAAATTCCAAGGATACTGGGATCATAACGAGCATCAGTATGGTGGGACGCAGCCATACCGCATGCCCGTACCATGTTAGAGCGAAGTTTGCGAAACTCTAGAAAGTTATTAGACGCATAACGACCATTAGTACGGTGGGGCAGGGTCGTACCACGTGCCCGTACCTAATTGGATTCCACTGGAATCCTAAGGCAACCTCGCTCATTACAGGCGGGCTGCGACCACTGTGACCATACCGCCCGCTCGTATTGACTGTTCGGCCGCAGTTTTAAGCTAGGAAGAGGAAAACCTAAACCTAAACTCTCATATTATATTTCTTCTTCCTCCAAACTCCAAACCACCTTCATTGGATTTTAACATCTACTTGTTTTTGATTCGATTCTTCACACATCATCGATTCAAGGTATGTTTCTCCCCCGATCCCCAACTTATCTGCAACAAAACCATGCCCTGGATCTTACCATTATCAATCTAGACTTAGGTCTTATTTTGAACATATTATCTTATTGAGCATGATTAGTTTTGTTATTTAGAGGAGATTCTTTTGTAGAACGTGTAGAGGAGTACTCTATGCTTATTTCTATCGGATCACAATTTTATTTGAACAAAGTTTTTACTTAGTGAAGGTTTTTATTTTTACATGAACACAAGGAGCCATTCGTGTGTGGTGGAGGCATGAGAAGCACCATTGGTTAAAGGACTAACCCCTGCAGCACTCAACATTGAGTTCACCAAAGACTTTCATCTCAATCATTTCAACGATCTCAAGAACCGCGAGATCAAGTCCACCAAATGAGTGTGCCCCCACATTTTGAACCAACTAGGCCTTCGTCATGATTTTAATTATCTTTGCAACAGTGTTGGTTTGATTGACTTTGTTTTTCAGGAGGCCGACACCTATCATCGCTTGATGCTCAAGTTTCTTAGCACTTTGAAGCATATGGTGGGTCCATTCTACTACTCTGAGGAGGACAATCCAGGAGCCGATAGGACCACCTTCCGTTTGATGAACTACCCGTGTGATTTAGTTGAAGTGTCAAGCTCTCCAAACTTGTGGATCCATATGCGGACGAGGAGTTTTTACCGTTCTCACCTGAGAACTATATCTCAACATAAGTAACTTACAACCGTTGGAAGTTGTTCGTCATGTCGATTTTGCTACTCGAAATTCATGTGGCATGATTAAAAGAATTAGTGGTAGGTATTACTTCAATATACCTGGAGCCGATCACTTGATCGTTGATATCCTTTGCATAACGGTGTATTCTCTATTAAGAACAGATGTATGCATTATGATACACAGGTTGAGACAACCCTACCACCACAAGCTGAAACATAAGGATAAGAAGAAAAGAGCAAGAAGTACCCGAACAAGAGCAACAGCTACCGAACTATTACGCCACCTATGAGGACATGTACGCACTCAAAGAAACATTGAGAACATGAACAACCTTGCCATCAACCTTCGAGACTCCACCACAAAACTCTCAACCCAGTTCACCAATTGGAGCAGACAATGGAACTTGGGATATTATACTCCGCCACCACAATGAGAAACAAGGGGGCTTGCAAGAGCCTAAGCTCAAGGATGTGTTTCCTAAGAAAATTATTTGTGTAATAATGAGGTTGTAGTATAGCTCCTAGTGAGCTTTGAAACACTCATGTTGGAATTGTTCCAACACTGCCTTTTCATTCGCAATCATTTTTTGTATTCTTTTCTGTTTGTTTATTTTTAGTTTATTACTTTGTTGCCAATCCTTTTCTATTATCTAAACCCAATCCTCAAAAATGCAAAAAGATTTTACCTTTCTTCTTTATTCGTGAAAAGCGGATCGGTGCTTGCCTCTTTGCTTTGATATTATCAATGGGAGTGATCTTGACATGGTTATACTCTACGGGTAAACGATCTTAGCATACCTAGTCCAGCCCAAGGAAGGCCCACGAGAACATGCACCAGCCCATGAAGACTTTCGGGTGGCCAGGGCCCATGACGCCTTTGAATCCTTGGAGAATAAGACTAGAGTAGATAGAATATTCAAAGGGGCAAACCCTAAAACCTGTAACCGACTCGATCTGTGCCTGGGACCTGCCTATCTCTATATAAAGGCTAGGAGGACACGACGAGGAGGGCACTTCGCATACCACCGCATACACACCTCCACGCCAGATTGCATCTGCGCACCCCTGTACCTTTCGGTTCCGCCGTAATCAAGAGCAGACAAGCAGGAGTAGGGTTTTCTCTCCGGGGGCCTGAACCTGGGTAAACCTCGTGTCCCCGTGTTGCTTGTTTGCTAACCGTTCCGCGATCTCTAGCATCCCCATCTTCTCCAAAACCCAAGCTCATAACAATAGGCATTGACGAGATTAAACCTCGTCAGATCTACTTTAGGGTTTTGAAGGAACACATCATATGGATGAGAATTGTGAAGTCACTCATAAGCAGTATGTCATATGTCTCCCACTTTAAAATTTTGAAATGTTTATGCTAGTTAGTAGCCTTGTTAATATATTATGTTGTTTGGAGTAATTGAAAATAGTTAGAGTAAAGCTTTCTTTTCATATGAGTAAGTAGTTGAGTAAGCTTTTGCTCTAGTTCTTACAGTTAATCGAGTCCTTCCTTAGAAATAATTATGCTAAACAAGTGCAATAAGAAAAAATCTCCAATTATGACTTGTGTGATGTTTTGATTGCCTTAAGAGTTTAACCTTGAAGATACTCAACCCCGTAGATTCAATGATAGTATAGATAGAACTTTTGAAAGGAGTTGTTTGATTGAAATGAAGTCTAGTAGTGATCGATATGCATGCCAAACTAAAGTGTGAATCTAAAGAATGATATTGCTTGAAAGCTTATCTACAAAACTGTTGATGCACACCCTGGGATGCTAAAAACTCCGCTAGCCTTCGAACGATCTAGGCATTGGCGGACAAAGGGGGCAGGCCAGGTGGGCCACGGCCCACCCAGAATTCTGGGATATTTTTTTTTACTATTGTTAATCTGATACGTGTGAGAGAGATGTGGCCGGCCTGTCCTCCTTTGACTCGATTGTTTCTGTACCGACGGGAAACGGAAACGGAATGCGAGACCTAAGTCGATTGCCACCATCTCTCTCTGACCGCCCTACGCCGCCTACCCTGCCTGGCTTGTTGCCATCTCGACTCCCTCCCGACCTCGCCGGCTGGTACTGCCCACTCAGGCCGTCAGGCGCAGCCGCACGGACGCTCGTCCGGGCTCCAGGCCTCCGACGGCCACCAACAAGCGGATTAGTGTATAGTGTATACCGATTGCTTGAGAGTGCATACTAGTCTCCCACACGCGAGCTACTCCTGCAGTGTCCTCCTCAACAACCCATGTAGACACTAGCCATATAAATTTGTAATGGTAGCTTTTGGTCAGATAGGTGCGAGTAAAAAATTCCGGAATCAATTTATTTAGACCGTTGTTCCTGGTTCTTCCTTGGTTAATCTTAATTCATTATTATTGTCGTTCAATTATTTCCTCTTCACACCTCATTAACTTTTACCGAAAATGTTCATTCAGATGATCACGGTCCTTTCAGAAATGTTAAAAAAGTTCATGTCTTGAAAAAATATTATCTCTTAAAAATGGTTCAGACTTAAGTGTCATGAATCCTTGCAAAATAGTTTACGGTTCAAAAAAATAATTCACCAACGTTCCAAAAAGGTTCTGCAGCGCAACGGGATGCAGGCCACCCGATTTTGCACCAACGATGCTGGGTTTTTCACAAAATAAATCTAAAAAAGGAAAAATTGCTACGGCCCAAAATAAATTAGCCCGGCAACTTTACTTATCCCAGTCGCGCAATTTAGCTAATGCGAGCAACGATCTGTCAATAAAATCTCCATAAAAAATGGTTCGCGCTTAAAAAAATGTCTCATGAAAGTTTATAAATGGTTGACACTTCAAAAAAAACCATGAATGTTAAAAAGGGTCCATGTCTTGTCAAAAAATGTTGTGAATGGATTTGTATCTATATTATTTGACTTTTTTTTTCACACATGAGATAGTGTAATATTTTTTAGTGTGCCCACCCATCAATTTTTTTCTGTGTCAGCCACTGGATCTAGGTATAATTCCTGATTTAGGCTATGAGTTGACGGCATAGGCAAAATTATTGGTACTCTTAAGGGTTGTGCAAAGTATTGCAAAATTCATTAATGACTTCAACTGGAAACTATTATTGAAACCAAAGTTATCACCTCGAAATTCGTTGGCATGTCTTATTACTATTATATGAATTTTCTTGAAAGACAATAAATATAAAGAAGTGTGATGACCCACAAGTATAGGGGATCGCAACGGTCTTCGAGGGTAGTACTACCCAATTTATTGATTTGACACAAGAGGAGCCAAAGAATACTTGCAAGTCTTAAAATAAAATAAATATTGAATTGTCAATTCAGCTGCACCTGGAAATAGTTCTTGCTCACAATAGTTTATCAGTAGCAACAGTTTTGTAGTAGCAGTAGCAAAGTAACAGCAGCAGTAGAACAAAAGCAATAGTAACAGTAGTAGCAAACAGTAGGATATGAGTGCGGTAGGCATAGGGATGGATGGGCGGGCGTTGCATGGACGAGACTAAACATGTAACTTCAAGATCTAGGGCAATTGCAGATAAATAAGATAAAGCATCCAAGTACTAACAATCATAGGCATGTGCTCCATATATAGTCATGCGTGCTCGCAATGAGAACTTGCACAACATCTTTTGTCCTGTCATCCCGTTGCAGCGGGGCCTCAAGGGAACTACTAGCAATTAAGGTGCTCCTTTTAATAGAGCACCAGAGCAAAACATTAACTGTAACATCCCAGCATTTAGGAACTAACGAAGGATAGATTTAGGAATATGGAATGTTGCATGCATTCATTTGCGAAAATGTGGGTAAATTTTTTGCCAAATAAAAACCTTAAGTGATCAATGTTTCTTTCATACTTTGAGATTAGGTTTAGTCTTAAAGGGTGATTGCTATAGACTTCGATTTGATCTTTAATGGATTATGTGTTTTAAAAAAATAAATTTGAATTTTAAACTTGAGCGTTTGAATTATAATTCAAATAAATTAGGGATAAGTTTTGAATCTTAATTTAATTAAGAAATAAATATTACAACTTAAATTCTATCCAAAGAAGAAAACAATAATGAATATGAAACTTATTTCATATTATCAATATATAAACAAGTTACAAAGGATATAACTTGCTGAAACCATTTTCAAACTTCACAATTTACAAAAGAATAAAGAATAAGAATATTCTTTATTAATAATAATATAATCTTTATTACAATTGAATAAAATGAAAATTACAAAAGAATAAGAAAATTACATTGGAACATTCTATAACTATTCTATAACTAAACCTAAACTAAATCTTCATCTGTATATCTGTACCTACAAAACAAAGACTAAAAAAAGGTTAGTGTTAGTAGTATTTTCTCTCAGACATGTCAGTGAAGTGCACTAGACAAATTCATCATTGAGAAATTTATAAAAAGGGGCAAGTTTCACCAATATGAAAGAATCCATCCTTCATAAATTTAAAGCCAGAAGTCAAATGACAGCCAAGGAGGGAAAATTCACCAGCCAGGTGAAAGTAACCTGGTGATAGTAAGTTTCAAAATTCTGAACATATCCACAAGTGCACAGCAAGCTCACAGGCAGGACACACACCAACATGCATGTGGTGTGTTGTCAACCTCATAGCACAGCCCAAACTCACAAAACCACAAGCACAGCCGTGGATAGGCACCAGTGCATCACTCCACTGTTTGCACACAATAACAAACAGCCTAGACAGCAGCTTACCAAGCACATCAGCCAAACCAAACCACCAAGGATCAACCAAACCTCACCAGGATGGTGACATAAGGAGGGGGAAGGATCAGGTGAACAACAAGGCCAAGTCCAGGAGCTAGGAGGAGCAGGCTAGCTCAAGGACAAGTCCAGGAGCTAGGAGGAGCAGTCTAGCTCAAGATCAAGCACAGGAGTTTAGCAAAACCAGATCAAGATCATCACCAACTTACTCCACAGTCATCAGATTTTGGTGGTGAGTTTCATAAAACCTTCACATGATCTAATCATCTTATTTAGAGAGAATCATGTGTTGTTTTATAAAACAAACTCTCAAAAAGCACCCAAGTGGGGTGAATCCATCATAGGGATTTAAAAAAAACTCTAAAAGCAAACAGCAAAGTACCAGGATCCAGCCAGATCTCAGAGCAACATCATTGCTCTGGATTAGGCTATATATTACAATTCAATCCTAAATATATCTATGTTCTATTCCTAGGCACATCCCTAAAGGAAGGGTAGCACCTTACGAACAAATCTTTGGATCCATAGAATGATCAAGCTCACTATCATTTTTCCAAGCTTTGATTCAAAAACAATAGCTGGTACCACTACCAGGGCTATCTAGATGAACCAATTAGATAAGATCTGAATCCCTAAGCCTCAGACCAACATCATTGGTCTTAGGGAAATCAGAGAAGAGCATCTCTATTTATCTTATAAAGCCAAGTTTGTCTTAAGCCTAAAACAACCCAATCAATGGGTCAGAATCAAACTTGTGTGCCATACCATGATGGTGTCACAAGAACAATCCATTATGAATCGGGATAGACATTAAATCATCATAAATTCAGACAATCAACTCACTAATCATTTTCATGTTAACACAGGAATCATAACTAGGATATTCCTATATTGAACTTCACTGTTTGAGATCATGATGATCTCAAATCACACACTTGTTCTAAGCCAACAGCACTAGGACAGTGATTTTATTATATCATAACCATGATCATAAACCTAGAGGTGACAGTGAAAACTTATCAAGTCACTGACTTAATCAAGCATGATTCCCAAGCAACTATATCATCTGGATCAGATGCAATCCAAGCATCAAATCATCTAGTAAGCCACTAGAAACATCATATATCATCTTAAGCAACAAGCCTCAGGACAATAATCATTTAGCATGTGTACAGACCATCCAAACATGATTCAATTCATCCAGTACATGATCAATCACATAACAGGAACCCTAAATGGATAATCATCCTAATCTGAATCAGACAGTAGCTAGAGAGGACACTGCCAGCATCTAGCATCGAATCAGTAAGCACAGAGAGCACCAGGGGAGAGGAATCAAACTCACCGTAGGTCCTCGCTGAAGAATAGTAGGGGAAGTAGAGGGGCCGACGACCATGGCGGCACGGGGAGCACCCTAGAGGGGGCGTTGCAACCCGCACGGCGCCACGGCAGCGACCCTGATAACGCCTGGAGGTGCAGAGCATCACCTCGATGCACGACGACCACGGCAGCACCTGGATCCATGCCAACGCCCAAACCCTAGGGTTCGGGACGGCATCGATCCATCACAGGAGAGCCCTAGGCTCGAATCCAATTGGATAGAACGAACGAGCGTCGTTGACAACCCCCTGTTGCACCACGGCGGCGACCAGAACGGCCGACGGCGGTGGGAATCGTCGGTGGCGGCATCGCCAGCCACAGGGTCGGGGTCAGAGGGGAGAGGATGAACTCGAGGGAGAGAGAGAGGCAGTGAGGAGTGGGCCGAGCTGGGCCAGACCCTTCGGGGTGGTTCTTTTGTCCAGGACTAATGGGCTACTAGGGCCCAATAAGTATAACTAGCCTAGAAACCTTTTCAGGCCTATTTTAATAAAAAGGAAAAGACCAAAATACCCCTGGACTTAATTAAATCTTAGAAAATAAAATAAAAGTCCAAAAATTATAAATAAAATATTTTTGGATTCACAATAATCCATACTATTCAAATAAAATAAAATATAAAATTTTAGACATTTAAAATTTTATAAGAATTTTGTAATTTATATATTCCTTATGGAATTTTACAAAATTATTGAAAGATGATAAAAATAAATAAAAATCATTTTCATTATATATTAATATTATAGTATTTTTGAAAATACTAAATAAATATTTAATAACAATTTTAATGTATAATTGATAATTCCTAAAAAGAATTATTAAATCAATAAAAATCAAATAAAAAGGAAATAAAATAAAATAATTCAATTTATGTTATAAATATTAAAAAGTAATATTTATAAATCCTTTATTATTAAAAAGAACGTTTTATAATAATGGGGTGAATGCATATCAAGTTAAATGATGCATGACATTTTTGCATAATCATTTTGCTTCTTTAAATATTGTCCTTACCGGGCAATAATGATGTTTTTGTAGACATAGAAGCTCAAGGTCCAGTGCAAGCATCAGACTTCACTACCTTTCCATCACAAGGCAAGTTCATCACTTGCTCATGTCCTTTGAAGAGTCTTTATCAAAGTATTTGCAAATTGTGTGTTATCATATATATTATAAAAGAAAGAAAATATTATTTTCACAAATAAAGAAATAATAGATATCATCCTAAGTGATGATATAATGGCGCAATAGAACTTAGGGTTCTAGTTGCAAACAATTATGATCAAGTAGGGACTTAATAACCCCTGACATCAGTGATTCTAGCGTCGTATATTACGCGTTAGCCATGAGATTTGGAATGGGACAGAGAAGTCAGTCGTATCTTCTTCCTCTCGCATGAAGTCGGATGTGCAGGTCGTGGTTGTTATCCTCGTAGCATGCATATTAATTGGTAATTCGTAGAGGATATGCAGCATATGGGTGGGAACCCTCACCGTCCCACGATAGTTCTGGCATCTAACGGTTTGTACAAACCATTGCCATAATTCATTATGTGGGCATGGTGTACACCAAGGAGGCATGAGGGGTCGCGAAGGGGGCAGTGATTGGCTTGGACCAACTATTGGGCCCCACATCATGGAATTGTGGACGGGAAAGTACGCCGGGGTGTGCAACAAAGAGTTGATCTCTCATGGGTAAAGTAACGCACATCTGCAGAGTGTAAGAACTGTAACTTGTTACTCCCTATTCTGGGAAGGAGCTACGAACGCGGAAGAAAAGGAACTCCATGAAAGTTCTGGTCAACCTGTGAAGGCTGATTGTCATAGTTTTTCAGAATAAAATCAATCTTTGAAGAAAGATTTACAAAAATTGCATAGTGCCAAGGATTTATAATCCAAGGTGGTAGTTAGAGCATCAAACTTCCCACCTTGCATATAATGCACTTGTTGGGTAACGCTATTACTCATTCTTTCCTTTGATCCCTTGCTTAGACTCTGAGGATTCCAAAGACGTGCCAATGTATGCAGCCGAATGCCAAGAAGATGTGTTCTACAAGGAACCTGATCTGTCCGGAGGAGTTGAAGGAGTGGATTACGAAATCCGCCATGGTGTCGATGATAACGAGTCCAACTAAGTATCCCTAGTTAGTAGTAACCAACGGAGCCGAGCAGCATGAACTCTATAGAATAAGCTGTTGAGCTCAACTCCTAGACGAAGTTGTTACCTTTAAATTCCGATGAAACACTTTATATTTTGGTTTGTAAGTTGAATCTTTTGGAAGTCTTGAACCTCCGGTATTGTAATAATAATAATGTGTGTACTTTTGTAATATGGACCAGCAATGTTTCTATTGTACCACTCTGAGGGATGTGATAATTACAGAACGGTGTTCTGTGGATGTCATGTCAACGACTATAGTGTGCTACACATGCAGTGGTATGCTAGGTCACCGCATTAACACTCCGTGAACACACGTGATCCTCACATCACATCCATCCCCTCCGGTTGTCCCAATTTTTGTCACTTTGGGGCCTTTGGATCTGGACAATGATATGTGTACACAACTTGCAGATAAGATCACAAACAATACTATCATCATGAATCAATAATAAGTTCAGATCTGAGATCATGGCACTCGGGCCCTAGTACAAGCATTAAGCATAATAAGTTGCAACAAAGTCAAATAGAACTAATAGAGATACTAGGCACCATGCCCTAACAATCTTATTCGATTACATGATAGAACTCATCCAATCCCTACCATCCCCATAGCCTACAGTGGGGGATTACTCACTCATGGATGGTGGAAACATGGGTGGTTGATGGAGAGGCGTTGGTGATGATGATGGTGATGATCCTATCCAAATTCCCCGTCCCGGCAGGGTGCCAGAACAGAGTTTCTGGTTCTGAATCACGGTTTCTGGTGGTGGTGGCGCAGCGGAACTCTTTCTGGAAAACGTCGACCCCCCTGAGTTTTTAGGTCAAGAGGCAACTTATAGGCGAAGAGGGAGGCCGAGGGGGTGCCTGGGAAAGGCCATACCCCCTCCAGGCGCGGCCAGACCTGGCCCGCGTGGCTGGGGTGTGGGCCCCCTAGGGCCCCACTCTGTCTCGTCTTCTGGCTCCGTGAGTCTTCTGGTGAAATAGGATTTTTGGCATATTTTCCGGGATTTTTCCTAATAGTTGATTTTCTGCACAAAAACTAGACACCAAGGTAATTCTGCTGAAAACAGCGTCAGTCCGTGTTAGTTGTATCCAAATCACACAAGTTTAGAGGAGAAACAATAGCAAAAGTGTTCGAGAAAGTAGATACGTTTTGGACGTATCGACTCCCCCCAAGCTTAGCTTATTGCTTGTCCTCAAGCAATTCAGTTGAAAACTGAGCGCGGTAAAAGACTTTCACGAATACATTTGCTTCATATGATGTATATATTCTCAGCACAGGAGTAGATACTTAGACAATTCATAATAATGAGTATGCAAATAAGTCTACTCAATAGTCATTCCAAGCTATGAAGAGATTCCAACTTAATAATAATAAGTAGCATGAAACATAAACATAAGCAACATTGCAATGCTCATAATAAGGTATGATAGAGTGGTATCTCGCTTGCCTTTGTTTGTAGAACACAAAATAAATGCCAAGACACCTCTGAAGTTCAAGTAAAGACTAGAAGTAAAGATATCAGAGATACAAAAATCAAAGTCATGACATAATTAACCAAGTGTTGAAACAAGCACATTACACTAAGAATGACAACTATGCTCTCAAGAAGGTGCTCATAGAATAAGTGGTGACTCAACAAGGAGGTGAAAAGGTTTTGAAAAGTTTGAAAGGATTCCAAATGCTGAAAGTAAGGTACTCATTAGCTTTGAGCTCTCATTGCCCTATCATAGGCATCTTTAAATGGTTAAGGTGAAAGTGAGGTCCAATATGAGTTATATACTTGACAGACCATAAACTGTAAATCTCATGTCCCTTGAGTACGAGGTCCGCTCCTCATGCTACTCAACTTTAGTTACCTGTAAGTTCTTGCCATCGTAAATACATGTGTATCATAGAGAATCTACTGACGAGGTACCCCTTGTACATGATACAGGAGCTATCCTATAATCAAAATGACAAGGCAAGCAGACAATGAGCATCTCGGTGATATTTTTATTTGATATTTTCATAGGTTTTTATTGAGGATGCTTCACAGATTGCTCCTTATGGTTATGCTGCAAGTTTCCACCATGATTAGGCATGGCTTAGGCTAGCGGCCTAGGCGTTTGTCTAACACATATATATAACTCCATGAATTTACAAACTCCCCTTTTATTTCACACCGACAACATCCGCAAACAAAATAGCATGATATCAACTGGATTGGTAACCATAAGTGTTGAAAGTGTTCCCCGTGACAGCACGGTTTTGCTAACTCCCAGCCTATAATTTGTAACCATATAACTTTCATGGACAGTCACAATGGTACAAGTTTATTAAGTGCAGGAAATAAAGTGTGCCATCAAGTTCGTGAGAGATTTACTAACTAATTTCCTCAAAACAGTCAAAAAAATTATTTGGAAGAAAACAAGGCATAATAAATATGCACGAAATTAGCAAATGATGCTAATAGGCAGGTATGGTGGACACTGTTGGCAATATTGGTTTTGGGGAGTTGGATGCACAAGTAGAGTTCATACTCTGTGCAAGTGAAGGCTAGCAATAGAGAGGGAGCAACAAACGAGAGAGCAATAACTGTCATAATCACGCTTGTAACAAAACATGACTAATTCTGGCATGAAAGTGATACAAGAACTCTGAGGTAAAATAAATCATCGAGGCTTACTGACTATTGTTCAGCCATATGCATGTGTGAGCATGTGCCAAGTCGATTCACATGAAACATTCAGAGTAGGATACCACAATATCATACCAAGTTATGAATAGAACAATGCAAACAAACATTCATATGACATGCTACAAACTATTAGCAAGCACGAGCTAATCATAAGAGAGCAAGAACTACTAAGCATCCATAAATAACATACACCTCACATGAATAGACTAAGCATGCTCACAATGATGAGTATATATACAAAAATGAAAACAAATAGAGTTCATTACCAGCCTCTTACCACACCTCAAGTTGTCTTAATCTTCACTATTGCCCTTCACTTGTGTGAATTGAATAATAACATGAAACCAAACTCACTGGGGTCTGCTGAACCGTGCAAAGAACTTCACAAAACCAAAGAAGAAGAACAAATAATTTAAAGCAAGCACACAAAGCAAAAAAGAAACAAAGCAAAATCTTTTTGGATTTTCTTTAAGGCAAACCAAAGCTAAAAAGCAAATAAACAAACCAAGAAAAACAACAAAAATATTTTTTTCCTTTTTGTGTTTTGAGAAAGCAGAAACAAGAACCAAAAAGAAAGCGAAACATGGATATACAAAGAACCGACAAAACATGATATATAGATGAGTGTGATGTATGTATACCTCCCCCCAAGCTTAATAGCGCGGGTAGTAACCCAAGTTGGTGGGTCATCATAGGAATGATCATGATCAGGTCCTCGCGATGAAGACGTGCTCCAATCATAGGAGGACTGCTGGTATGAAGCCTCCCCCATGTTAGAGGGCTGAACCGAATCATCTTCGGCATCCTCTCCAACATTCTCCTCTTGCTGGGAGAGCTCCGCCACGTATGTGTCAAACTCTTCCTCCGTGAGCGACCATCCTTGCCTGTTATCAAAATTAAACAAAGTAGGTGCAGGCAAATAGACTACTCTCCTAGTCCTACCCCTCTCCAACCATGCTTGGCAAAGGATATCTCATACGGTAAATCTCTCACATAGCCCAAGAGGAAACAAAATTATGCTAAACCATGGAACCTAGATCAAGTCTCTCTATGGGAACCGATAATCTGAATGGTGAGGCTCTAAGCCATGAAAAGCTAGCAAACGAGAGGAAATGAGGCCTCCACAAATTCCACCCTTCTCACGGTTAGTGATAAGACGGTAAGTGATACGTCGGAAACGTATCTATAATTTTTTATGCTCCATGCTTGTTTAGTATCTACTTTGCTTTGCTTTGTCTACACTTTGAGGTGATTTTTACATGTTTTCTGGTACTAACCTATTAACAAGTTGCCACAGTGCCAGTTGCCTATTTTATGCTGTTTTTGGTTCTAGAAAAGCTAGTAAGGAAATATTCTCGGAATTGGACAGGACAAACGTCAAAGTCAATAACTTTCTGTGGGGAACAAGAAGTCTAGAGGGGAGACGGAGAGGCATGCCAGGGCGCCCAGACCCCCCTAGGCACGGTGGGCCCTGCCCCGCGCCTAGGCAGGGTGTGGGGCCCCTGGCCACCGCCTCGGCCTCCCTCTTCGCCCATAAGAAGCCCCCGATGCAGAAACCCTAAGTACCCGATCAATATTCCACGAAACCTTCTGTAGCCGCCGCCACCGTCGTCCCTAGCTCGAGGGATCTAAAGTTCTTCCCGGTACCCTTTTGGAGGGGAGATCATCCCGGAGAACTTCTCTCCGGTATGATGTCTGAGTAGTTCCACCTTGGACTATGGGTCCCTGTAGTAGCTAGATGGTTGTATCTCCTCCTTGTGCTTTCATGTATAGATCTTGTGAGCTCCGTTCATGATCAAGATCTAATCTATTTTTAATCATGCATGTTGTGTTTGCGGGGATCCGATGGATATTGAGATTATTATGTTGGTTTGATTAATGGTTTTGTCTTTATGATTCTATCATGTCTGTGTTGTTTGTGATCTTGCATGCTCTCCGTTGTTAGTAGCTATCTTGGCCAAGTAGTTGTTAGTGACTCCAAGAGGGGGTATTTATGCTCGATAGTGGGTTCATGCCTCTAGTTTCCAAGGGAAGTGACAGAAGTCTCTTTGGTTGTAGATGTGTTGTTGCTACTAGGGAGAAAACAACGGTCTCTTGTTCATGGAACATGTGGACTATTCTTGCAACTTAATACTGGAGGGGGTTCGGATGATAACCTGAAGGTGGACTTCTAGTCATAGTTGTAGTTGGATGGTGGTCTATGTATCTTGTTGTATTGCCCAATCGAATCTCATAGGATCTTTCTGACTAGTACTGGCATTGTTATGCCTTGCTCAGTTCCTGTCAATTGCCCTGCTGTAATTTGTTTACCCTTCATGCCAAGTTGTTTATCTAAGGAGAGCACCTCTAGTGAACTATGGACCCCAGTCCAATCTTTACCATTGATATATCTTCCACTGTTACTTGTTTACTTGCTGCAAACCACCATTACCTTCCACACCATACATTTAATCCTTTGTTACAGCAAATCGGTGAGCTTGACAACCTCACTGATTCATTGGGGCAACGTCTTGAGTTTGTGTTGTGCAGGTCTCCGCGTTGCTTGCAACACCTGTGTGAAGTTTCCTTCCTCCTACTGGTTCGATAACCTCGGTTTCTTACTGAGGGAAAACTTGCTGCTTCACACCTTGCTCTTGGGGTTCCCAACGAAGTGCTCCTACATCAACTCAGCTCTGCATCAGTAAGCTATCAAAGCACCTAGGTTGTTAGATCTATCCCTATTCAAAGCAGATGAGATAAAATCTAGATCAAATGAAGATAAATTTCTAGCAGTCTTTCTAGCAAGAATACACTTGGTAATGAAATAGGCAAAATATCTAATGGATGGGAACTGAATGTTCCAAATTTTACCACTTTCCTTTGAGAAGTCGCAACCTTGGCAAATTTCAGCATATAGATCCATAAGTGGCTTAGGCCTCTCCTTGATCTTCTCAAAAGATCCCCAATGCGGCACTCTAATAGCTGCACAAAAATTAGCAAAAGGCAGGTCGACAGCTATATTGTAGATTTTATAATGGACCATGGGGTTAGATGAGGACCAAATAAACCGGAAGTCCTACACCACAGCCATGGTTATCTTAACATATTGATATGGTTCCTCTTCAACAAAGTGTTCCAACCCTGCATTAGTAATCATAGTCTGGAAATCCTGGAATAATATCGCGGCTCTCATAAATTCAGGGCATGGATATATGGAAGGGAAGACTTCTTCCTCACGATGGACTTTCATTGGCTCGGGTACCATAAAATCATGTTGATTCAGTTGGTATGCACTCATCTTCTTTTCTAAAAAAATTAGACAAACATCAAACCAAGTGATTTCCAAGTTGATAAATAATGAGAAACTACTATAGAAACTTGCTAGAGGGCTAAACATGCATCAAAATGAAATCTCTAAGCATAGAACAAGCATGCAAGCTCACACAACCTGACACCTATATAGCAAAATACTCAAGGTACAATATAACAATCAAAAATCTAATTGGACAAGCGGAGGAGGCACATACCAAGGAGCAATCCCTCCAAAAATCAGCAGCAAAGATGGGCTGAGAAAGGAGATCAAAAATTGGGAGCAAGAACAGCAGGAACTCAAGCTTGAGAAAAATTTCCGGTGTTTTTCGGGAGAGAAAAAGAAGTGGCTGGGAGGAGGCAACTTGGAGGGCCACAGGTGGGCCCCACCCAGGCCAGGCGCGCCCTGGGGGTTTGCCGTGCCACCAGGGGTGTGCTGGCCTGGTGGGTCCCCCTGGACCACTCCAGGTGTCCCTCTGCCCCTTTTTTCGAGGAAAAAATTAGTGTGAATTTTCTGGAATTTTTTGGGAAACTTTATTTTTGGCCAACTTTCAGGGTATGAAAATTGATTTTCTCGCAGAAAAAGATTTTTTAGAAGAATCAAAAGCAAACAAAAACCAAAACTACAGAAGTTCTAAGACACTCTAACAAGCAAACAACTAGCAAAACTAAAGCTAACAAGAGAAAGAGCAAAGACTAGGAAGGAAAAAAATAAAAGTGAGCAAGTATAACCACTGTGAAAGCATTGTTTTGTTCATTAAAATCCCTTTGTTAACAAGGTGGATCAAGTCTTGTTACCAAAACAATCTTATGTGAGATAAAACTTTGCATTACACAAAGTGATTATGTTACCTCAAACTTGGTATACCTGGATCACCAAGTTTCTTTGAAACCTTACCATTGAAGGAATAATTAGAAAGCAAAGTAGGAATTTCCTC
Organism: Avena sativa; assembly: GCA_916181665.1. Taxonomy (NCBI): domain Eukaryota; kingdom Viridiplantae; phylum Streptophyta; class Magnoliopsida; order Poales; family Poaceae; genus Avena; species Avena sativa. The sequence continues at coordinate 439,199,676 of OV702293.1, read as the reverse complement.
ATTAGGAATCTTCCTTTTATTAGAGACAATATCCTTCATATACTTTGAATAAGGAGGCAGCTTAATAGCATCAGCCAAAGGAATTTGCAAAAACAAAGTTTTCATCCACTCACAAAACTTGTTATAGTGTTCTTCCTCCTTTGACTTGTGTTTCTTATTGGTAAAAGGCATAGGTTTCTACACCCAAGGTTCTCTTTCACTACCATGTTTATTAGCAATAAAATATTCCTTAGTGTACCTACTATTCTTAGTGTGCTTCTCAGATTCTTCCTCAACTTCCTCCTTATCAGGAGCGTCATTTTTATCATTACCACTCTCAGTTTCAGCATGAGAGACGGATATACTATTAGGATCTACAGTAGGTTTAGGTGGTTCCTCAACTATTTTGTGTTTCTTTTTCTTTCTCTTATGAGGACTACCACTACTTTCATCTTGTTGAGAATCCTGCTCAATTCTTTTAGGGTGTCCTTCAGGATATAAAGGATCTTGAGTAGCTATACCACTTCTAGTTCTAATTCCATAAGCATGTTTATCTCCTAAGGCATTAACTAGCATATCTTTTTGTACCTTAGCAAGTTGATCAATTTGAGTTTGAACCATTTGAAAGTGTTTACAAAGAATTTTAACATCATTAGCAGTACTTTCCACAATATCTTTCAACTCATTAATAGATCTAGAGTTTTCCAATAAATGGTTCTGAACTTGTTTATTAAAATTACCTTGTTTAACTATAAATGTGTCAAGGTCATCTAAGCATTGGTCAGGAGGCTTACCATAGGGAATATCACCTTCATCAAAGTGGAGAGAGTGTACCTCAATAGTAGATGAGTGGGGAATTGGCTTACATAATTCTTCTATAGGAGGTAGATTCTTCACATCTTCAGCTCTAATTCCTTTCTCCTTAAGACATTTCTTAGCTTCCTGAAGGGTTTCGCGGCATAGTAAATCAAAATTTTCTACGGATGCGAACAGAGGGAAAGCCAAGATCTAATCTAGGAGATGCAAACAACGAGAGAGATTGGATTAGATCTTCATACCCTTGAAGATTCGCACAGCGGAACGTTCGTTGGAACGTGGGTGATGTAGTCGTACTCGCTTCTCCTCCTCGCGATTCGATCCGATCTAGCACCACAAGTGGCGGTGCCTCCGTGAGATGCACACGTGCAGCACCTCGACGTCTCCTCCTTCCTCGGTCCAGCAAGTATGGTGGAGAGACGGATTGGATCTACAACACGACGGCGTGGTGTATATGGTGGAGAATTTCTGTAGCAGGGCTTCGCCTACAAACAGTCGGGAGGGAGAGAGAAAGGGCAGCAGGGCGGCCAGGGTTGGAGGGGAAGGTGTGGGGGGTTGGTGCGCCCCCACCCCTCTTTATATAGAGGGGGTGGGCTCAGCCCTAGCCCCTCCCCCAAGCCAGGGCCGGCGGCCCCAAGGAGGAAGAGTGGGGGGCAAGAAAACCCCCCTTCTAGAAGCTCTATCTAGAGTTTAAACCTCTCTTGGCCAGTTGGGCCCTATGGGTCCTTGTGCCCCTGGCCCAATGCGGCCAGGGCACTCCCTCATAGGGCCATGCCCCCTCCCGGAAGGTGGGGCCACGTTGGTCCCCTTCCGGAAGGTTCTAGAAGCTTCCGATACAATACCGATTAACCCGGAACAATTCCGAACTCCAAAAACTGCACTGCCTTATATGAATCTTATTCTCCGGACCACTCCGGAACCTCTCGTGATGTCCCGGATCCCATCTGAGACTCCGAACAAAAACTCATAAACCAATTATCCAATCTATCCTAGCGTCGAGACACGTTAAGTGTGTGACCCTTCGGGTTCGAGAATGCGCAGACATGATCTTCTATCAATAATCAACAGCGGGGTCTGGAAACCCATATTGACTCCCACACATTCATCGATGATCATATCGGATGAACCACGATGCCAGGATTCAATCAATCCCATATATATATATTCCCTTCGTCTCGCGATATTTTACTTGCCCGAGATTTGATCGTCGGTACCGTCATACCTAGTTCAATCTCGTTCACAGCAAGTACTTTACTCGTTCCGTAATCCGATATCACTTTGTGATTAACTCCTTAACCACATGCTTGCAAGCGGTGTTGATATCGATTACCGAGTGGGCCCGAAGTATATCTCTCCGATTTGGGAGGGACAAATCCCATCTCGATACATACAACCCAACAGATACTTTCCGATCACCTGAGAGACACCTTTATGATCACCCTCTCATAGGATGACGTTTGATGACCTCAAAGCTTTCTTCCGATACCAGGGAGTTGTATTATCTCATGGTCTAAGGAATACAATATTTGACATAAGAAAAGCTTCGCAAAGATGAACACGATGACACGATCTAATTGCTCCGCTTAGTTTGGGTCTGTCCATCATATCATTCTCCCAATGATATGATCTCATTATCAATTGACAACTCATGTCTATGGTTCGGAAACCTTAAACATCATTAATCAATGAGCTAGTCCATAGAGGCATACTAGGGACACGGTGTTGTTCACAAACCACACAAGTATTAAAGTTTCCACTTAATACAATTCTAGCATGGAATACAAACTTTATCATGAACAAGAATTATAATAATAACATCTTTATTATTGCCTCTAGGGCATAATTCCAACAGTCTCCCACTTGCACTAGAGTCAATAATCTAGTTTACATTTGGCAACAATCTCACACCCATGGCACTGAGGTGCTGATCATGTTTTACACGTGGAAGAGGTTTAGTCAATGGATCTGCGACATTCAGATCTGTATGTACTTTGCTAATCTTCAGATCTCCATCTGCTATAATCTCGGATTATATGACAGTTGCGGTTGATATGCTTGGTCTTTGGATGATATCTTGGTTCCTTAGCGAGTGCTATGGCGCCAGTGTTGTCACACAATATCTCTAGTGGGTCCAATGCACTTGGAACCACGCCAAGCTCAGTGATGAAGTTCCTGATCTAAACTCCTTCACTTGACGCTTCTGCAGCAGCCATGTATTTCGCTTCTACTGTAGATCCCGCGATCACGCTTTGCTTGCAGCTTCTCCAGCTCACAGCTCCTCCATTCAAAATATAAACGTATCATGTTTGAGATTTAGAATCATCCTTGTCGGTGTCGAAACTAGCGTCGACGTAACCCTTTACGACAAGCTGTTCATCACCCCCATAGACTAAGAACATTTCTTTAGTCCTATTTAGGTACTTTAGGATTTTCTTCACGGCTGTCCAGTGTTCCACTCCTGGATCACTTTGGTACCTGCTCGTCAAACTAAGAGCATTGGACACATCCGGTCTAGTACATAGCATGGCATACATGATAGAACCTATGGCCGAGGCATAAGGCACTTTGCTCATAGCTTCTCTATCATTTACTGTAGCTGGACATTGAGCCTTGCTCAATGTCTTACCTGACAACATAGGCACTGAACCTTTCTTTGCCTTATCCATTCTGAACCTTTTCAGAACTTTGTCTAGGCATGTACTCTGGCTTAAAGCTATCAGGCGTCTTTGTCTATCTCTATAGATTTTGATGCCCAATATATAAGCAGCTTCACCTAGGTCTTTCATTGAAAAACATTTGTTCAAATAACTCTTCACATCGTTAAGCATGTTAATGTCATTTCCAATAATCAATATGTCATCCACATATAGTACCAGAAATGTCACCGAGCTCCCACTCACTTTCTTGTAAATACAAGCTTCGTAGCAATTTGGAACAAATCCAAAGCTCTTGATCACTTGATCAAAACGAAGGTTCCAACTCCGAGATGCTTGCTTCAGTCCATAAATGGAACGCTGAAGTTTGCACACTTTATCAGCATCCTTAGGATCGACAAAACCTTCGGGTTGCATCATATAAAACTCTTCATCAATGTTGCCATTGAGGAACGCAGTCTTGACATCCATCTGCCATATTTCATAATCATGAAACGCAGCAATTGCTAATAAAATCCGAATGGACTTAAACATCGCTACGGGAGAGAAAGTCTCATCGTAGTCAACACCTTGAACTTGTCGAAAACCTTTCGCGACAAGCCGTGCTTTATAGACGGTAACATTACCATCCGCGTCCGTTTTCTTCTTGAAAATCCATTTGCACTCAACGGCCTTTCAGTCGCTAGGAGGGTCCACCAAAGTCCATACTTGGTTTTCGCTCATGGATCCCAATTCGGATTTCATGGCCTCTAGCCATTTCTCAGAGTCTGGGCTCATCATCGCTTCCTCATAGTTCGCAGGTTCACTGTCATCTACTAACAAGACAGTTAAGACAGGGTTGCCGTACCACTCAGGAGGGGCACGCGACCTTGTCGACCTGCGACGTTCAGTAGCAGCATCGTCCGAAGCCTCATGATCCTTATCATTAGCTTCCTCTATTATTGGTGCAGGCGGCACTGGAACAATTTCAGGTGCTGTGCTACTCTCCAATTCAAGAGAAGGTTCAATAACCTCGTCTAGCTCTACTTTCCTCCCACTCACTTCTTTCGAGAGAAACTCCTTCTCAAGAAAGGAACCGTTCTTTGCGACAAACACTTTGCCTTCGGTTCTGTGATAGAAGGTATACCCAATAGTTTCCTTAGGGTATCCTATGAAGACGCATTTCTCCGCTTTGGGTTCGAGCTTGTCCGGCATCAACGTCTTGACGTAAGCTTCGCATCCCCAAACTTTAAGAAACGACAACTTAGGTTTAGCACCAAACCACAGTTCATACGGTGTCGTCTCAACGGATTTAGATGGTGCCCTATTTAAAGTGAATGCAGCGGTTTCTAATGCATAACCCCAAAATGATAACGGCAAATCAGTAAGAGACATCATTGATCGCACCATATCTAATAGGGTTCGATTCCGGCGTTCAGACACACCATTGCGCTGTGGTGTTCCGGGTGGCGTGAGTTGCGAAACGATTCCGCTTGCTTTAAGATGTGTGAGAAAATCATAACTCAAATATTCACCCCCACGATCAGATCGTAGGAACTTAATTTTTCTGTTACGATGGTTCTCCACTTCATTCTGAAATTCTTTGAACTTTTCAAATGTTTCAGATTTATGTTTCATTAAATATATATACCCATATCTACTTAAGTCATCGGTAAAAGTGAGAAAATAGCGATATCCACCGCGCGTCGAAACACTCATCGGTCCGCATACATCGGTATGTATGATTTCCAACAAGTCCGTTGCTCGCTCCATCATACCGGAGAACGGGGTTTTGATCATTTTGCCCATGAGGCATGGTTCGCATGTGTCAAATGATTCAAAATCAAGAGACTCCAAAAGTCCATCAGAATGGAGTTTCTTCATGCGCTTTACACCAATATGACCTAGACGACAGTGCCACAAATAAGTAGTATTATCACTATCTACTTTGCATCTCTTAGCCTCAATGTTATGGATGTGTGTTTCATCCTTTTCGAGATTCAGAAGAAATAAACCATTCATAGCAGGTGCAAGACCATAAAAGATGTTACTCATATAAATAGAACAACCATTATTCTCCGATTTAAATGAATAACCGTCTTGCAATAAACACGATCCAGAAATAATGTTCATGCTCAACGTAGGCACATAATAACATTTATTAAGGTTTAAAACTAATCCCGAAGGTAAAACTAAGGAGAGCGTGCCGACGGCCATCACATCAACTCTTGATTCGTTGCCAACGCGCATCGTCACCTCATCCCTCGCAAGCCGCCGTCTATTCCGTAGCTCCTGTTTCGAGTTACAAATATTAGCAACTGAACCAGTTTCAAATACCCAGGCACTACAACGAGGGCTAGTAAGGAAAACATCAATAACATGTATATCAAATATACCTTTGATGGTGCCAGCCTTCTTGTCCGCTAAGTACTTCGGACAGTTGCGCTTCCAGTGACCCTTGTCCTTGCAATAGAAGCACTCAGTGTCCGGCTTGGGGCCAGACTTGAGCTTCTTCTCAGCAGGGGCAACACGCTTGCCGCCTCCTTTCTTGAAGGGTTTCTTTGCACCCTTACCTTTCTTAAAGGAGGGTTTGTTGACCATCAACACATGATTATCCTTTTTGATGTCCACCTCCGCAGCCTTCAGCTTTGCGAAGAGCTCGGTGATCGTATCAGTGGAACCAATCTGATTATGAGTCACTACAAAACTTTTGTAGCTGGGAGGGAGTGATTGCAGAACCCTGTCAATCTTGAGCTCCTCTGGAATCTTGCAGTCCAGTTGCTCAAGGCGTTGAGTGTAGCCCGACATCTTTATGGCGTGCTCACTAACGGAACTCCCTTCCTCCATCTTGCAGTTAAAGAACTTCTCAGAGATCTCATATCTCTCAGAACGGGCCTGAGTCTGGAACATAGTTTTCAGTTCCTCAAGAATCTCATAGGGCCCGGGATAGTCTTCAAAACGATTTTGAAGGTCCGATTCCATAGCAAACAACATGGTGCTCTTAATCACACCATAATCATCTTTGCGCGACTGATAGACAACTTTCTCATCAGCCGGCGCATTGACAGCAGGGGCGTCACCTAGCGCACTCTCAAGGACGTAGTCCTTTTGACCGCCAGAGAGAATGATTCTCAGATTGCGGAACCAGTTGGTGAAGTTACACCCATTGTTTCTAAGCTTTTCTTTCTCAGCAAAAACGTTGAAGTTGAAGTTGGACTTAGCCATTTGATCTACAATATTTGCAAGTACAAATTAGACTATGTTCATGATAACTAGTTCAACTTTTAATCAAATTACTAGATGAACTCCCACTAAATTCAACATCCCTCAAGTTGTTTAGTGAACACGATCCAAATTCACCACACCTAATCCGATCTTCACGAGAAGAGATGTGGTTTCAATGGTGGACAACGAAGTGTTGATCATATCATTCATATGACTCGTGCTTAACCTTTCGGTTCATGTGTTTCGAGGCCATGTCTGTACATGCTAGGCTCGTCAAGTCAAACCCAAGTATTTCCGCGTGTGCAAAACTGGCTTGCACCCGTTGTATGTGAGCGTAGAGTCTATAGCACCCGATCATCACGTGATGCTTGGACACGATGAACTTTCGCAACGGTGCATACATGGGGAGAACACAGTTTTATCTTGATCTTTAAGTGAGGAATCATCTTATAATGCTACCGTCGCGATCTAAGCATAATAAGATACATAAAAGGATAAACATCACATGCATATAACTTTATGTGACATGGTATAGCCAATCTTCGCGCAATGATCTCCATCTTGTGCGTGCCGGCATGATCTCCATCACTCCACCATGATTGCCTCCACCACGAATAGCAACTACAACTATTGCTAACTACTTAGCGATGAAGTGAAACTATTACATGGCGTATAAGAAGTTGACACACAGGTCATACACAATTATAAAGACAACCATATGGCTCCTGCCGGTTGTGTACTCATCGACATGCAAGTCGTGAAACATTACAAAACATGATCATTGCATACAACATACATATCACATCTTGGGCCATACCATATCACAGAAAACACTCCCTGCAAAAACAAGTTAGACGCCTCTACTTTGTTGTTGCATGTTTTACGTGGCTTATGGGAGTAGCATGCTAAGAACGATTCTTACCTACGGAAAGCCACAACGGTGATATTATGGTTGCCAAACTCCGGTGTTAATCCCATGACAACTATAGTGAGAGAAACAGGCATCCACCAGCCGCATGTGTGGAACAAGCCACACGTCAAGTGCGGAGCCGGTCTCGCGAACGACGTCGCGTAAGGTTGGCCTGGATCGCTTCAATCTCACTATCCCGCGTCATAAGAAGAACACAAACAAGAGGCTTACAACAGAAAACATCAACGCCCGCAACAACCATGTTGCGTTCTACTCGTGAAACACATCTACGCATAGATCTAGCTCTGATACCACTGATGGGTTTCGCGGCATAGTAAATCAAAATTTTCTACGGATGCGAACAGAGGGAAAGCCAAGATCTAATCTAGGAGATGCAAACAACGAGAGAGATTGGATTAGATCTTCATACCCTTGAAGATTCGCACAGCGGAACGTTCGTTGGAACGTGGGTGATGTAGTCGTACTCGCTTCTCCTCCTCGCGATCCGATCCGATCTAGCACTACAAGTGGCGGTGCCTCCGTGAGATGCACACGTGCAGCACCTCGACGTCTCCTCCTTCCTCGGTCCAGCAAGTATGGTGGAGAGACGGATTGGATCTACAACACGACGGCGTGGTGTATATGGTGGAGAATTTCTGTAGCAGGGCTTCGCCTACAAACAGTCGGGAGGGAGAGAGAAAGGGCAGCAGGGCGGCCAGGGTTGGAGGGGAAGGTGTGGGGGGTTGGTTCGCCCCCACCCCTCTTTATATAGAGGGGGTGGGCGCAGCCCTAGCCCCTCCCCCAAGCCAGGGCCGGCGGCCCCAAGGAGGAAGAGTGGGGGCAAGAAAACCCCCCCTTCTAGAAGCTCTATCTAGACTTTAAACCTCTCTTGGCTGGCTGGGCCCTATGGGGCCTTGTTCCCCTGGCCCAATGCGGCCAGGGCACTCCCTCATAGGCCCATGCCCCCTCCCGGAAGGTGGGTCCACGTTGGTCCCCTTCCGGAAGGTTCTAGAAGCTTCCGGTACAATACCGATTAACCCGGAACAATTCCGAACTCCAAAAACTGCACTGCCTTATATGAATCTTATTCTCCGGACCACTCCGGAACCTCTCGTGATGTCCTGGATCCCATTCGAGACTCCGAACAAAAACTCATAAACCAATTATCCAATCTATCCTAGCGTCGAGACACGTTAAGTGTGTGACCCTTCGGGTTCGAGAATGCGCAGACATGATCTTCTATCAATAATCAACAGCGGGGTCTGGAAACCCATATTGACTCCGACACATTCATCGATGATCATATCGGATGAACCACGATGCCAGGATTCAATCAATCCCATATATATTCCCTTCGTCTCGCGATATTTTACTTGCCCGAGATTTGATCGTCGGTACCGTCATACCTAGTTCAATCTCGTTTACAGCAAGTACTTTACTCGTTCCGTAATAAGATATCACTTTGTGATTAACTCCTTAACCACATGCTTGCAAGCGGTGTTGATATCGATTACCGAGTGGGCCCGAAGTATATCTCTCCGACTTGGGAGGGACAAATCCCATCTCGATACATACAACCCAACAGATACTTTCCGATCACCTGAGAGACACCTTTATGATCACCCTCTCATAGGATGACGTTTGATGACCTCAAAGCTTTCTTCCGATACCAGGGAGTTGTATTATCTCATGGTCTAAGGAATACAATATTTGACATAAGAAAAGCTTCGCAAAGATGAACACGATGACACGATCTAATTGCTCCGCTTAGTTTGGGTCTGTACATCATATCATTCTCCCAATGATATGATCTCATTATCAATTGACAACTCATGTCTATGGTTAGGAAACCTTAACCATCATTAATCAATGAGCTAGTCCATAGAGGCGTACTAGGGACACGGTGTTGTTCACAAACCACACAAGTATTAAAGTTTCCGCTTAATACAATTCTAGCATGGAATATAAACTTTATCATGAACAAGAATTATAATAATAACATCTTTATTATTGCCTCTAGGGCATAATTCCAACACTTCCTTCATCACTTCATAATTTAATGCAATCACTCCCCTCTTCTTTGGTGTTGGTGTTGGGACTGGTTGAGGCACAATTGGTTCAAGAGTAATAGGCTCAGGTGTATTTAGCTCAGTTAAAGTCCAATCATCATAATTCTTGCTTATTTTTGCCATTAATTCTTCAGCATCTATAGGAGTTCTTTTCCTAAAAACACAATCAGCAAAACTATCTAGGTATGTCCTAGAATCATCAGTTAGTCCATTATAATAAATATAAAAAGGCTCATTTTTAGGTAATGGACATCCAGGATGTGCATGAGTCAAGGCATAGAACCTTGTCCATGACTCAGGCAATTTCTCTTCTTCTCCCTGTTTAAAATTTAAAAGTTTCTGCAAAGCAGCATGTCTAGCACTAGGAGGAAAATAATTCTGGAAGAAAGAAGCAATCAAACAATCAGGGCTATCAATGGATCCATGAGGTAATCTATTAAACCAAGCTTTAGCTTCTCCTTTTAGTGAAAAAGGGAAGATCTTGATAACAAAGTACTTGCGCATCTTAAAATCATTAGAGAATAAAGCACTCATAGTAGAAATCTCATTCATATGAGCTACATCACTCTCATTTTCAATCCCACAAAAAGGTTATTTCTCAATAATGTCTAAATAGCATAAATCAAGAGAGAGAGAGATCATAATCTTCATCTTTAATATATATGGGAGAAGTGGCAAACTTAGGATCAGATGACAGTTTAGGAATAACGGTACGTCTCTCAAGGAGACTCCTAATAGCACTAGCACCATGTGTGTTTCGGCACTCTTTAATAAATTCATCAGTCAACTCAATGTAACCATCATTAATATCGTATCTCTCTCTAGACTAAGGAGAGCTAACAGGTGTAACAGTGTGTTCACTAGGAGTTTCGATGTTTCCCAAAATAGTTCTAGCAATAGTAGCATCTAGGAAAGGACCTAATGAACCACTTGCATCAAGCACAGTAGAAGTAACATCATGAGTATCAAAAGCAATTTCAGATTCAGCAGTAGTAGCAGTGTGTGTAGCATGTGTATGTGGTGATGGTGTAACAAGCTTACTTATAACAGACGGTGAATCAAGAGCAACAGAGGTGTTTAGGACTGTACCTCTTCTTGTAGTGGATGGTAAAATAGGAAACTTTCCATCACGAGACTTTCCCATGATGAAAGGAGTAGCAGTGAATAATAATAGATCCAAGTGAACTTACAAATAAAGCTATGCTCCCCGGCAACAGCGCCCGAAAATAGTCTTGATGACCCACAAGTATAGGGGATCGCAACAGTCTTCGAGGGTAGTATTACCCAATTTATTGATTCGATACAAGGGAAGCCAAAGAATACTTGCAAGCCTTAACGATTGAGTTGTCAATTCAGCTGCACCTGGAAATAGTTCTTGCTCATAGTAGTTTATCAGTAGCAACAGTTTTGTAGTAGTAGTAGCAAAGTAACAGCAACAGTAGAACAAAAGCAATAGTAACAGTAGTATCAAACAGTAGGATATGAGTGCGGTAGGCATAGAGATGGATGGACGGGTGTTGCATGGACGAGACTAAACATGTAACTTCAAGATCTAGGGCAATTGCATATAAATAATATAAAGCATCCAAGTACTAAACAATTATATGCATGTGCTCCATATATAGTCATGCGTGCTCGCAATGAGAACTTGCACAACATCTTTTGTCCTGCCAGCCCGTTGCAGCGGGGCCTCAAGGAAACTACTGGCAATTAAGGTGCTCCTTTTAATAGAGCACCGGAGCAAAGCATTAACACTCCGTGAATACACGTGATCCTCACATCACAGCCATTCCCTCCGGTTGTCCCAATTTCTGTCACTTTGGGGCCTTTGGATCTGGACAATGATATGTGTACACAACTTGCAGATAAGATCACAAATAATACTATCATCATGAATCAATAATAAGTTCATATCTGAGATCATGGCACTCGGGCCCTAGTGACAAGCATTAAGCATAACAAGTTGCAACAAAGTCAAATAGCACTAATAGAGATACTAGGCACCATGTCCTAACAATCTTATTCGATTATATGATAGAACTCATCCAATCCCTACCATCTCCATAGCCTACAGCGGGGGATTACTCACTCATGGATGGAGGAAACATGGATGGTTGGTGGAGAGGCGTTGGTGATGATGATGGCGATGATCCTCTCCAAATTCCCCGTCTCGGCAGGGTGCCAGAACGAAGTTTCTGGTTCTGAATCGCGGTTTCTGGTGGTGGTGGTGCAGCGGAACTCTTTCTGGAAAAACGTCGAACCCCCTGAGTTTTTAGGTCAAGAGGCAACTTATAGGCGAAGAGGGAGGCTGAGGGGTTACCTGGGGTGGCCATACCCCCTCCAGGCACGGCCAGGCCTGGCCCGCGCGGCTGGGGGTGTGGGCCCCCAGGGCCCCACTCTGTCTCGTCTTCTGGCTCCGTGAGTCTTCTGGTGAAATATGATTTTGGCATATTTTCCGGGATTTTTCCTAATAGTTGATTTTCTGCACAAAAACTAGACAACAAGGTAATTCTGCTGAAAACAGTCGTCAGTCCGTGTTAGTTGTATCTAAATCACACAAGTTTAGAGGAGAAACAATAGCAAAAGTGTTCGGGAAAGTAGATACGTTTTCGACGTATCAACTCCCCCAATCTTACCGTATTGCTTGTACTCAAGCAATTCAGTTCAAAACTGAGTGCGATAAAAGACTTTCACGAACACATTTGCTTCATATAATGTATATAAAGCAAAATCTTTTTGGATGATCAAGGTTTAAGCTTGGGGATGTTGATGGCTATGAAAATAGCCATCTTTATCCACATTTAAATCTTATTCTAAGTCAAGATAGTAACTAAATATCTCTCTTGACTTTCTACTAATAACTAATTATTGCAAAGAAGTGTAAATCCTTCTCTTAATTTGTGATGTGTAGAAAAACATGTTTTTATGGCGCAATCAGGAGCAATTATTGAAGAATAAGTCGTTGCCAACACAGCCAAGTGAACCAGGGACAAAAAGTCAGTTCCAGAAGCCGTAACTAGCATCAGTATGGGTGAGGCCCGCCCGTACCACCTGTCGACACCTCCCTTAGATCAAATAGAACCCTTTTTTTTAGGGTAGTAACAGTAGAAAAGGCTCCTACTGCCTCATTTTCATTAATAAAAGATCAGAGTATGTAAAGTTACATATTTACATCTTAATAGAACCCTTTATGTGAAGGAAACGAGATCATTTGACCAACAAGCCACCGCAGAATAGAGACTCCATCCCTAGATCTCATCCATCACACACCGAAGGAGATCGACAACAACACCACCATAGTTCATCACCTCCAATCCCCTTCATAGCCATAGCCATCATCTTATAATAGAGATCTCATTGCGAATTGGCGACCATTGTAAGAATATTCGATTTCAATCAAGTATTTGAACAATGATTTCTATCCTTGATCTTATTATTATGAGTGAGTAGTCCTCGTGGTCTGTAGGTTGAGGTGAAGCCTTGCAGCGATTATGTGCATCTAATTACATGGGAATATTGTATACTGATTGAATAAGAGCTTTGTTATCTTGTATCTTTGTCCCTACCTCGATCCGAGGAATTGTAGGTACCCAAGACCCTGCGGATTGTTCAAGGTGTGAGGTGAGGTAAGTGGAGAATAGCGTCTGACGTGCAAAACTCCAGTGACATAAAAGGGAAGTACAGTATTCTCTCTTAGTGGTCTGCTTGGGATCTACAGCAACATCACTAATCTTAAGACTTTGGTCAGTTTTACTTAATAATCGTTGTAACCCGTGGTTTCATGGTGTAAACGGTTGGACCAAGAGACTATTGTCGCCTATGGTTTTAGGGGCTCTAGGAGCTAAGGTTGTGCCACCCACAACTCTTATCACTATTAGATTATTTTACACATGAATATGCTTAACTTTATCTTTATCTCATATGAATGCATAGCTGCAGGTAAATATTTAAACCTGGCCTATCTCCATCCATTGAAAACAACCCAAGATACAAAGTAAACTAGAAAGATTCGGTAAATGAAAAACAAAATCTTATAGCAAGTCTTGTAGACGTTCCTCAATTCCATTTTCCAGGGGCTTCTCAAGGTTCGATAAACCTAGGTATTTTCTAGGGAAAATCTACTATACTACATCCGTACTCCGGATCGAAGGTATCACTGGCCGCCATGCCCAAGCTACCGCAACCACCCCGTCCCCGAGCCTACGCCCAGCCGCCGCAACCGCGCCATATCCGTCCTCGGTGAGCTACCCGTTGTGCCTCCCTTTTTTAATAGCAATTTAGAAATTCTAGATAGATAGTGTTCTAGATAGTGCTTAGATATTAAACTTGGGCTTGTATTCTGTAGATAGATATGTCAGATATGTTTTAGAGATATTAAACTTGGGCTCAAATTGTAGATAAATATGCTTTAGAGATATTAAACTTGGCTCAAATTCTAGATAGATGTGTTAGATATTAAACTTGGACTCAAATTCTAGATGGATATGTTAGAGAGTGATGCTAAAGTCCGAGGCCAAATTATATGCAAATCGTGACAATATCTCTTTTCTTTATACTTTGACGCGATCAATGAGATATTTGAATATGTAGCAATTCTCGCTTCTTTAGACTTTTGCATTATTCAAGTATCTCATCTCATAGCCTAGAAATCGACAAATAATTTCACGGTTCATATAGCATGGCTGGGACAAAATTGTGATGGTTAAATCAAGTGCACAATGTTGTCCTCGACCATGCTATTTGATCCATGGAAATATCTCTCTTCTTCAGATTTTGTCAAGATATTTGCATATGCAGCGATTCTACATTGTTACGGTATATATTAGATTGAAGAAAATTGTCAGATTCAAGTAGATGATGTTTTAGATTCTCAACGGGTAGTGTATGCATTCTCAATTGTGGAACAAGTAGATGGTGATTTAGACTATTGGTGTCTTATATGTAGTAAATGGATCACCTATGCACTAAGTGTGGTTAATCACCCTAGATTTAGATGGTAAGGAGGAGGTCCAGACTGTGCTATCTTGTTCTTCTGAAGAACTTTGTAACTACGACGGTATATGATAATCAAACATGTTGTTGCTAAGTTGTTAATTTATATTGTGGCACTCAATTAGTTATTTATTTTTTAACTATTGGTATTACAATTTGCACAGTACATACCATGTGCATTCATGCATAAAGTTTTGGAGAAGATCAATGTAGGTGAAAATGAGGATACCATAGGTATAGCGGACATGGTCTTAGAGACCAACGAGGTCTTCACTGTTGTTACAAAAAATTAAGGCGGCATAACCGTCTTTGGTTGCCCTACTTGGGCAGAACTAGCCCAAGTGTGCGGGTTTCATGCTGGTGGGGTGCTTTAGATGTGTTTTTGTGAAGCTAATGATGGAAGAGTCGTAGCGATTTACAATGATCGGCCCCTAATGACTATTTTTTGTAGTAATGGATTAACTTAGAGTAGCTAAACTGCTAGATATGCTATCTACTTGAACTTCAATCATGTGGTACTATCTAATCAAATTTCAATAATATGTTATTATTTATGTTTTACTATTATTGTTTATGAATATGCAGTACATGATATATAATTGCTAGTTCATGATAAATAATCGTTGTTAATTCTTGCTAAATTCAATTACAGAGCCATAATTTTTTATTTTTAAAAAACTATTTGTGGCGTTTGGATACATTCGAACACCACAAATCTAGATGATAGTGGTGGTGTTTTCTATAGCACGCCACCAGTATCTATTTTACTAGTGGCGTTCAGACCGAACGTCACTAGTGCTAATTTTAATAGTGACGTTCTAGCCACACGACACAGGTACCAACTATTAGTCGCATGAGATTGGTGGTGTGGCTTCCATGCCACTAACCTCTTTTTCTAAACGCCACCAATAAGCTTTTCGGGTCTACTTTCTATAATAAAAGAGGGAAATATAGTTTTTGTAAACCAAAAGCCAGCCCAGTAAGTAGAACTAATAAACTATTTAAGTCATCAATGTATCAAAAGTGACATCGTCACATCATTAAATAAGATAAAAAGTGGGACCGAAAAAGATGCACCGATCATTTATCTACAAACCCTCGAAAGGTTGAACATGAAATTCTTATTTAGGTGTTTCCATTTATTAAAAAAACAGATACCCTAGACATGTAAGACGGTTAAGTTTTAGACAAATCATGTTACCCAATTATGTGGGTGCATATTTTCTGCATCTACCTAATTTACTAGCCCCACTCTAGCAACAACTATGCATCCATGATTACCTTATAGGTGTACCTAGTATATATGTGCATCTGCCAATGTTGGCAACACTTGTGATACCCATTTGCACTCTCGGTCTTCAAAAGGCTGGCCATAGAAAACAATCACCAAACATTCCACCTTACCATAGTGGTCCAATATGATATGACCACGTAAAAAGAGCACTGTGGTGAACATCGATATTTGTCATGTTGCTGATGATTTAGACGGGAGCTCCAGCAGGTGATAACCCAAAAGATCACTATACTTACGTGTAGTTCTTCTCACGACTCATCAAATTTGTCCAAGGCATTCTGCATTCATGGCACGCAAGACTGTCATGGCGCATTCGTTCCTTCCACAGAAAGCCAGGTTAACATTTTTCCATTAGATCAAAATCCAGCTCAAGTTTATGTTCTTACATGAATGAAATACTAGCTAACTTGATCCAACGAGTTGAGGCGTCCATAGGTGTGCAAGAACGGTGCACCATCTCTAAGAATCGAGGTAGGTCGCTGCAACCATTCAGCGTCTATCGTCAGATCTGATGTTAATCGGCTTGTTCTGAGATTTAAACCGAGTTGCAACCTTGCACACAAATAGTTGGTGTTTGTGAAAAAACATGTAAAGTGAGTAGTTTTCGAAACAAAGACAATAATAGTTGGTGGTTTCTGCAATTCCCTCATACCATTGTGCTTATCAACACAACCACCTATGGCGGGGGTGGGTCGAATTCCCCAAAAGCGACTTAATGGTCTTTACCAATCACATGATGATGTGTGCTTGTGTGGTACAAATGATATGCCCGCTTACATGTCGTTTAAGATTGGACAATCAAATTTTGCGTATGTTACAAAAACATGTTCCATGATGGATCTAGCAATACCACTTTGATTGTAGATGTTACTTTTACATGCTTTGCTTGTAAATGTTGATAACCCCCATGTCAGAAAAACATTGAGGCAATTTTACAATGGCTATATAGGGACATCCACTTTCTGACATTGTACTTCACTATGTTTACAACTGAATCAGCCTAGAGGAGATGGCCCGTGTGTCGTCTAGCAGCATCAATATTTCGTATCCGATGTGTGTCAGTAAGCAATGACTGGCTACAGTGTCGTGTAAGATGCGCTACCTACACCACCAAGTAAACTGGGCACCCTGTTGCGCTACAGGACCAGCAACAAATGAACATATGCGCTCACATGCAACTACAGCCAGTCATGTCTTCTCCATATAACCGTATAGGGGGAGTACGGTATGAATATACATGGTCCTTACCCATGCAGCCGCAATGACAAAGGTATGAATATTCAGACGGCAAGGGGCACAAGCGATGTCGATGCTATAGCCGAACCTGTAAATATGGGCCTCGTCCCGAGTTTAGCTGCAAATAGGCCCACCAGCAAAATAACTGATTGAGATGTCCAAACCAAACGAAGGTCTCATCGATCACAATGGTGTGCAGAGTATTCATCACATGGATTTCTCCCAATACAACGTTCTCACATGGCAGCATCAAAATTTCCAAAAAAAAAAGAGTAAATCAGCAATATTAACTTCCACTGAGATCAGACACCAACTCGGTCAGATTGCAGTTGGGCACTCTGCCTAGCGAATCTCGCCATTCGCAATAGTCTTGACCTTGCATACCCCAGCCGAAGTTGTGAATGGAACATCCTTGTAGCATGCCACAAGCTCGCCGTTGCTGTGCAGGTCAGCGGACAACTTCTCCCAAGTCTTGCTCTTGGCGTTAAGAGAAGCCTCTGGCTGTCCGGAGTGCCCAGCAAAGGTCACCTTCTCCCCCACGGCTGCAGATTCTGGAGGCTCAACCAGCTCAACCTGAATTTCAAATGTCAGTTTTCACAAACCAGAGTGGCAGCTATTGTATTTTTTGTGATCCTTATTATCAAGGTGAGAGCACATGAGAGCCTGATACGATGCAAAAGGTACCAGATTCCTTACCTTTGTATGGTCCTCGTTCGATGCAGCCAAAACCATGGCATGTGATTTTATACCGCGCATTGCCACCGGTTTAAGATTGCAGAGCACACACACTTTCCGGTTCTGCTCATTTATACCAGAAAATGGCAAAATTAAGGAGGCAAAACCACCAATAGCACACCAGTGTCATGACTACAAATTATGCTGAGAAAGATAACAGACCTGCATTTCTTCAAGAGGGATGAATTTGACAAGGCCGCTAACCACTGTTCTTGGTGCCTCTTCTCCAACATCAATCTCTTCTACGTAAAGTGAATCAGCATCTGGATGCTTCTCTGCTTTTGTGATAAGCCCTACCCGAATATCCAGCTTTGCAACCGAGACTTCCTCTGCTGTCTTTGATTTCGAACCACCAGATTGTTTCTTCTTTGAACCACCCTCTGGATACAAAAATGAGACAGAAAACTGGCCAATGAATTTCTGTAAGTATGAAACTGGTACAGCAGAAGACTAAAAAAAGTTTCAAGAATAAGATAAATGTCGCGCTCTGCATCAGAGTTTTGTCTAATGCATTTGTCAGTATGCTAACATGGATGTCTAACATACCTGATGCCGCCAAACAAGCTTTCTCCCATAAAATTTATGCAAAATCTACAGAGTAGAGTAAGGATGTCATAAGTACCAGATAATTTTGTGCCCTTGAGCTTGTCAGCAACTTTCTTGGCTTCGGCGTCAGCTTCTGCCTTTGAGCTCCTTTCAGCTTGGCTGCCCGCAAATTTATTCCTAAATGCCTCAACTTCTTCATTTTTCTGCATTATTGCAAATTTAAGAGATGTAAAAACGTGGCAAACTGACAAACTACTTATACAAAATCATAAGTACGCACCAGTTCCTTAAATAGGGGGACTGGCTGTCCTATCCTGTGTCCTGCTGGTACAAAATCCCAGGGTCTTTTTGCTTTGGCAGTTTCTCCTTTATCATCACAGAATGTCAGATCTTCATCTGGGGACATATTTAATTGTCGCAGCACCTTAAGAAAGAAACATAAGGATGAGCTCAGGCAAAGTGGGTTTATCAAACAAAATGAGAAATTATTAAATGAAAAAGAGGATTATACTTCTCTAGAAAAGGGAGGCATAAAAGGCTCCAGCAGACAGGCAAGGAGATAGACAACACCAACTGAAGTTTTCATAACAATGGCACAGGATGCTGGATCTTCCTTATAGAGCTTCCAAAATTGGCTCTCCTGTATTCAGTTAGCAAAGCAAAGATATAACAATGCTAATTTAGAACACAAATGGAAACCAATACAGGGAAATATATTTACTTGCAAATATGCATTTCCATCACTAGAAATCGCCATCGCACTCTTCAGTCCTTGTTTCAATTTGACCTGTAGTAAGAGAAGTGAATATTCTGTTACAAATCATAGTAGGTGGTACAATGAAACAACAAAATCCTAGACAGGCAATGCAGGAACTTCTGTCATTTTGCGAGGCTCAAAGTAAGTTAACCTTCTCCATTGCTTCAAGATATTGTTCAACCCATTTATCAGTTTTTTCTGCAAATGCCTTGGTCAGTGGATGTGACTCAGCATTAGGAGAATCAGGTATGATGGAATCATATCCAGCTCCTACCAGAAAAGAACAGCGAAAAATGTTAAAACAAAAGTAGAAAGGGGATGAGGAAAGCATGGTAGTGAATCATATAATCAATATATATTCTAAGAGAAAAATATAGAACTCAATTGATAATCCTTCTAAACAGTTAGATGTCAGGTGCAAGATTCTTCCATGACTAACCAGCTGGTTTCGCAACAAAGCTTAGCACACGGTTGATGAAGTTTCCCAGGTTGTTCAGCAACTCACTGTTCAATTTTGCTTGTAAATCATCCCAGGTGAAAAGTGTATCTGAAACCTGAACCCAAAAACAAGTCGAATCAAAGTATTGCAATATTGTCACTATCAGATACTGGAAATTTATAAAAAAAAAATGTCTATACAAACCTCAGGGCGGTTCATAAGCAAGTAGTATCGCCATACTTCAGGTGGAATATTCGTAATCTTCGCATCGTTGCCAAACACACCAACACCATGACTCTTAGAAAACTTCCCTATAGATGGAAGGAATATTTAGCTATTATGAAGAAATGTACATACTTAGTGTGTATCATATATGCATCTAGTTCAGTATAATTTTAATCAAGCACGTTGTAGAACAACGCTGATGTCTTTATGAAAAATTGGCATACATAGTAGGTTTCGGTTTAGCAAAACAAAAAATTGAATAAAACTAGAGATGCCATAACCGGATGTCTTCAAAACATTCATCCAATTGCATGCTAATATTCTCTAGTGCCAGGGGAACAAGGGAGTAGTGCCAGAGTGTGTTCCATGATGAAAACAGAGACGATTGCTTAATACCAAGCAACAATATACATGCACAAACCTAGACAATAAGGAATTCTAGAAACAGGATAAGAGAAGCATTGAGGCTTGAGAAAGATGTCAACTACTTCCACAGCATGAAGTGCAGCACACAGCGTCAACATAGGACAACCGGACAAGTAATATGGCATATGCTCTGGTAATAAATTGTCAAGCCCAGGATGGTTTTAGAGACCCTCAACAGAACGGTTAGTTCGTTGGTGTAAACAAATGTAACAGGATATGCTTGACCAATATAGTACTCCCTCCGATCCAAAATAAGTGTCGGAGATTTAGTACAAACTTTGCACTAAAATAGTACTAAATCACCACACTTATTATGGATCGGAGGGAGTATTGTATTAGGAAGTCAATAGGAACTTAAGCTCAAGTAAATAGAAAGCATTAACCAAATACAGATGACTAGCATGAACTGTGTGTGTCAATCAAGTGTTAGGTTCAAAGTTCAAACAAAAGTGAGGAAACTATACCTGCTTCATAATTTAAATATTCTGTGACACTTATGGTCTTCATCATAGTCCAGTTTTCACCAGTTCCCAGTAGTGTTGAAGGGAACATGACCTGAATCATGGAAAAAGAGTACATGCATTAAAAGAAAATTCAGTACATGCAAATGCTATCCATGCACTCCATTGGAGTTGGACTGGTTTCTTAAAAGAACTTCTTTCCAGTTTCTGGAAACATTAATAACTACTTAAAAGAAAGCATCTTTTTTGAATGTATAACAAAATAATCATGCTGGAATTGGCTAAATCACATCAAGCGCAACAACCTTTAAATAGATTGATTTACTCGCTGGCAGCTCTTGCATGAAAGAATTGTTGGTTATAAAAAAATGTAAAATATCGCTGAATACTAGAAAAATAATCTCTAATGATCAGTCTCAAAGACCCCGACTCAATGGAGGGTCAGATATTCAGTTAGAAATCATATTTTGCATTTCTAAGTCCTATCATTGTCCTGACTCCTTTTAAATAACTTAACTTCCAATTATGTGCTTTGTTTACATTAGTTTACTCTTAGCTTGTTTGCTTTTCTCTCTCTTTCTCTTTGGTCTCCATATGTTTTCCGTTGGGCTTCATATCTAGAATACCCAAACTTGCTTGGGACAAAAGGCTTTGTTGTTGTTGCAATTATGTGCTAAAAACATAAAGTCAAATTATTATTCAATTCATGTCAAACAAGACTGAATAACAAAAGATGTTCACTATATAATAGGCATCACCACATCGTACCGTGTGAAAGGGCACATTATCTTTACCCATGAACTGGAAGAGTTCTACATTATCAGGATCCTTCCACCACTTCTCCCAATCAGGCGTATAGGATGCTGTGATAGATATGTACCCAATTGGTGCATCAAACCAAACATAGAACACCTGCAAACAATCAGAGAGGAGAAATAAGATAAATGCATGACAGCAGTATTTCTTCGTATATGATTGATGATATGCCCAAACCTTGTCTTTGTACTTCTCATGTGGAACAGGAACTCCCCATTTAAGATCTCTGGTGATACAGCGTTGCTTTAGCCCTTCCTTCAACCATGCATTTGTTGCTTGAATAGCATTTTGACTCCACATACCAGCTACCGAAGTACTGTTGATATAGTTTACCAACTTATCACTCAATAGAGGAAGCTCCAAGAACAAGTGATCTGTATCACGAATACGTGGAGTATTCTTACAGACCTAAAAGAACAAAAAAGAGAACAGGGAAGTTTATGATATGCAGTTTCACGAGGTGGACATCTCATATGCTTATAGTTTAATCATAATGATACACCGAACACAACTAAATATGTTACAGTAAGCATTGCGCATGCTTACCTTACACTTCGGATCAATTAACTCAGTTGGATTCAACAATTTGCTGCAGTTTTCACATTGATCACCTCTTGCTGCTTCATAGTTACAGCCTTCCGTCGGACATTTCCCCTCCACGAGTCTATCGGCTAAGAATCGTTGGCAAGTGTCACAGTAAAGCTGCAAAGAAGAAAACTATTGTATAACACAAACAACATGCGAAGATTAATATACAAGGATAGGGGAAATGAGCTGTACCTGCTGCATGGTATTCTCTGTGAGCCACTTGTTTTCCATGAGCTTATGGAAAATTGACTGGCAGACTTCTGTCTGTTGGGGAGAGGATGTCCGCCCAAACTTGTCAAACTTGATGTCAAACCACTTGTAAACTTCGTCATGGATAGCATGGTACCTGCATTTTAAGCAGGGGAAGCTTATTGTGAACAAAATGCTTTGATTTTTCATATGAACTGTGTTAATTTTACAAGCTAGGTGTGTGTCTGGTATATATCACAGGTTGATAACTGAAACTTCCGTGCGTGCATCACAGTTCAAAGTAGTGTTGGATAGATTTCATGACGGCCAATTGCTGAATCCTGTACCAGCAAACTTAAATCTAACTATGAAGCATCGAGAGGTAAAGGGTCTCTCACTTGTCGCAAATCTCCTTGGGCGAGCACTTCTCCTCCAAGGCTTTGGTCTCGGTGGCCGTCCCGTACTCGTCGGTGCCGCATATGTAGATCGCGTTGTACCCCCGAAGCCGGCAGTACCGCGCGAACACGTCGGCGCTGAGCACGCCTGCAGCACGCGAGCAAAATCGAAACCATCAGGAGATGAAAACTGCGGGGAACAGCGAGAGCTCGAGGGAACAAAATTGGGGGAGATGCTCACAGCCGATGATGTTCCCGAGGTGCGGGACGTTGTTGACGTAGGGCAACGCGCTGGTGATGAGTATGTTGCGGCGGCCGGGGATCGGAAGCTTCGGCGGCGGCGGCGGCGGTGGTGACGCCATGGAGATGAGCGAGGTTTAGCTGTTTAGGGTTACGAGGCTTAGCGATGGTTTCTATTCTATGAGTCACTGTCTCGTTGGGCCCCCTTAAACATCTGGCCCTCTGTCTGCGGGACCCATCTGGCATAGACACAGGCGTTCTCTAGGACAAGCAGTTGGAATCACAAAGCAACTCCTCGTGCGCCCGTGGTTGGAATCGTAAAGCATGTCCCCTGCAGTAGTAGTACTTCGGGGGCTCCGCCACCAGCATCAGACCAGTTCATGATGTACTGTTAAGGAGAACTATTCTCCTATATTTTGACTTACTAGTCGGCTGTCTCCAGCAAGAGCTTCACCACTGAAATGTTGAACTTAAATGAAATTTCCACTCAACTGTACGATGTTTCAGCTAAATTGTTCTGCAAACCTCGTTTGGATTTTCACTGTTACCTGTCATGTTTGTGCAATTGTGCTCATCAGTATCTAGTCTTTTCACAATTTCCAGCTGATCAGGCTATGTCCTGAAAGGAGGATCCCGTGCTTTATTAGCTCAACTTTGCACTTGTCATTTAGAATATGTGTTAGAGGTGTGATTTTCAGTATTACTAGTTGTCAGTGCTGAAGAAATTCTACAGAATATGCTACTGCCTTCTGGCTAGCTTTCCAGAAGAACCAAGTAAAACAAGCACAGTTTTGCTTGGTCTTTCTAGGCAAGGCATGAATACATACAGAACATAGTTATCTAGTGGACCTGAGCCTAGGATACTTTCAAAGATTTTGATGACCACACTATTGTAGCTTGACCTACAAATTAACTCCACTGTCAAATACATTACCTCATAATCATGAGCCACTCAGAGATAAAGTCCAAGCCACAATGGAGCGAAAAAGAGAGGCACTAAATTATATCATTAACACACTAGTACATCATGTGGTTAGGTCCGTGTCACATTGCTGAAAGCTGGGAGTCCATGTGTCCGTATGGTTTTCACTAGGTCCAGCATGAGGGTTACTGAAGCTTCGCCCACAAATTAACCAACTTCGGCATTATCACCTTTCTTAGTGAAGAAAGAGCACCAATAATGGAGCCTTGGTTAATTATTATTGTCCACGTGGCATTGGCTCGGACGAATAAAATGGAAATGCACTAGAACACACGGAACAAAACACAACATCGTGTGGTTAGGTCCGCGTCGCGCTTCAGAAAAATCATGTCTGTGGTCGAACATTATTCGAGCATGATTAGTCAGTTAATCTCGATCTGACTAATAACAACTAACATGTACGTCATCAATACTTTGACCCATGGTTTATCCATGCCGGCCTAACCCTGAGCTCAAACTATGGTAATACATGGCATCCTCATCTAAACCCATCTCTGCTTCTGGAGGGAGCAAACTTTCAACTTAGTCTTGCTTAAGTTTATTTTTGTTTGGTTTGTTTTGGTACACCTACTGAAAATTACCCTCATTAGAATACGTATGGACTATGGAGTTTGAAAGAGCCTTTTCACTACAAGCAAGCACATAGTACTTGAATAAAATCCTAATTATTTATCAAAATGTATTAGTTTTGAGAAAATATGTTCTCTAGAGGTGCTTAAACTTGCAAACGAATTCGTTTGTTCATTTTGTTTTTGCAACACTTCCGCGGCAAACAAGCACATAACAGTGGAATGTCATTCTATTTCTAATCTACTATATACTATATTTTTACAAGACATTAGTGATGAGGTGACAGACTTTGTCAGATTAAAAAATTATGAGATAGATTATAGGTTTTACAAACATAATTCTAGATTTAACCACATTAATATGGATGGATTTGTATAGCTCTAGCCCGCATTTTTTTAGCATAGGCATTAGCCCCACATCATTTTATTTGTTAAGGTCTTAAAATATTTATAGAGATTTAAAAAGGGACAAATTTTATCAGATTTTCAATCCATTTGACTCAATATCATAATACTTCGCCTTCACTCTATGCACATGCATGGTGACCTCATGGATGAATCTCCTTCTCTAGGACCTAAAAGTGGGCACAGTTCTCTGAAAAATAGCTCATACATTAGGCTGACGAAGCGCCGACTAGGACGTGTTTTGGGCTCAATGAAGCATCGCCGCCTAGTCACCTCCGCATTCCCTCCCATGCTCAATGCTTCTCTGGCGGTCGCGCACCCGCCTCCCAAGCCCCACTCCATGGCATGGTTGTGCGGGGCCATGGACGCCATGAATGGTGTCTTCTTCCCTATTGTATCGACTTCTCTGGACAGGTAGTCGAGACTGATAGCACTATGAAGGAGTTGCGTGATGGCTCCCTTTTGCTCTGTCTGCAAGCCATCGTCATCCCGAACGCTAGCCACTTGGACGCACACGGCATGTTCGACCAAATGGCCGAACCATTACAAGTATGTTTTTTCTTTTTTATAGCATTTGTGATTTTATTCATTTGTGAAGGAGATGAATGTGTCGAGCATTTGTTGTATTTTCGTATATATTAATATCTAGATGAATTTGTAAGAGATTAATGTATATATGAATATTTAGATATTTTTTGGTCATTTGTAGGAGTGTCAAGAGGAGTGTATGATGTATTTGATCAATGACAGTCAACAACCTGAAGTGTTTTATGTTGGTAAACACAACCTACCCAAAATAGAGATGTAGAAAGCTCGTATATACAATAAAAATGATGAGTTGCTGGTGAGGGGATGGTTATATTTGAGCCAAGATCCAACCCAAGGGGCATACCAAAAGAGTTTTGCATATTTGGAACACAATTCATGAATAATTCCATGAATGGAAGAACTACCCCAATTGGAATTTCACAAATGATCGCAATGATGGATCATTTCAATAGTGATGGGGTGTATTCCAAGAAGCTCTCGACAATGTTTGAGGAGCATATGAACAGGGGCAGAATAGGAATCTCCCAAGTGGCATAGGAATCAATGAACATGTAATATTGACATGTATCTCGGTTGCTAGGTGACAAATTGTGCAATAAGATGTATCACAACAAAAACTTTGGGTTGGTTTATTGTTAGACCAACCTCAACAAGGCCTCAAGTGGCAAGCTCTTGTAGCATCATTTAAGAACCCTGGCGGAGCATCTAGGAGGTGAAACAACGATGATGGATCAAACCCACATGGATGAAGATGGAAAGGTGGTTGGGCCATCAGTCAAAAAATCAATGCCAAGGGAGGGGCAAGAGAATAATGAGAAGAAAAGATGGGATACAAGATGGAGTAATAGTATAGGATTTAGTTTAGGTTTTTTATTTTCTTATAGTTGTAATTCTTTCTTTTAGTTTAGGCATTTGTAAAAATAGCGTAATATCAGTATTATTCTAATAAAAGAATTATATTCCATTATAATCTTTATTCATTCTTCTTCTGTAAAGAAACATTGTAATATATATTTTAATTAATAAAGTTAATATTTTCCTTCAATTCCAAATTGTACATTTCTTTTTATTCCTTTATTATAAAGGACAATGAAATATTTGTATTCATCTTTTATTTAAGAATTCTCTTTTATTTCATTATTGTAATACCATTATTTTTGTGTTACTTATTTTTTTATTATAATGTTACATAATATTATCCAATATTCAAATTCATTAATTAACAATCTAATATAAGCTTTAAACTAATTCAATTTTCAAATTCCTAATTCAAATACTCATTTGAATTATTTCTCCCTAAACACAATGATATGATAGAGGTCATGTCGAAATCTGACGCATTTATCCCGATGTTTCCATCAGAACAAGAGAGATCTCGATCCTTCTATCCACTCTTTTAATTTTGCACGAAAATTTTCCGAATTTTCTTATGCATGAATGCAATGCACACACATGTGTCCTCTCTATTTCTAGGTGCTAACCCTGTGATGTTACATCGTCGTGGACGAGGGAGGGGGCGACGAGGTCAGGGCGACGATGAGCTACACATGGATGAAGGGGGGCGGGTGAGGTCAAGGGCACTGACGAGTTGCCTGTCGCTATCGTCCAGGTCATGCGCGTCGAAGCTAGGTCGTGCCCATGACAAAATTGAGGCCAGTAACGCCTCGGCGGGGCTGGCGGGGGGTGCCGAAGGTGGAGGATCCGTGGCGGAGATGCCCGACAGCAAAAACTGGCCGAAATCAGCCGCGCATGGGCTCATGGCTGCGACCTGAAATTGGTCGGAAATGGCCGGGCGCGGGCTAGGAGAAGGGCGGCAGTGGCTTGGGGAGGTAGGGAAGACCAAGCATGGCGCAACGGTGGCCGGAGTGACGGCGGCGCGTGGCGTGGTCAGGTCAACACGGTCGGGACGGACGGAAACTTCCGGTCAGGTGGTTGGAGCCCCCGCCTGCGTTTTGTGTTTACATGGCAATATGTGGGTAGAGATTGCCTCTTACCTAAGTGGCGACAAAAAATGGGCGATCACCCAAAAATTTGTGGCGAGGAACCACTTATGGTAAGCTGTTGGAGAAAGTTTTTTGCTCATTTTACCCATAAAAACGGTTTTTGCACCTCTTGCCCATATATGGATAAGTTGTTGGAGTTGCTCTAACTCTTAAATTTATGTCTGAAAATATGTGTTCCATATGGGGGAGGGGTAGTGGATCAGAGCCCTTCTTTGCATTGTGGGATTTTTCAACAGATCTACTTAGTAAGAGTTTGATAAGCTAGGCCAATATAATGATATTCATGAAAATGAAGGAATGCACCGTCATCTAACAAGGTTTGCCGGAAAAATAAATTAGTAGTTGTGTCCTAAAATTTTAAATCTGGTAAAATGTGTCACTTCGCCCTAAACGATGGTAGAACTAACTCTTGAATTTATTTCTGAAAATATGTGTTCCAAAGCAGCTAAACTTGCAAAGAAACATTGCATTCGTGCTGGTTTCCCGGAACATCTCCTTGAGAAAAGACACAATAAGAAAAGAAAGAAAAGAACTGTGCGTCCCAATCTATCCAGCTATACCAGGCTCTTCAAATCAGGTTTAGTACCAAACACACAACTAATCAATTGTTCCAACATCAACCATGATTCTAAATCGACCAGATCGACTAGCTAGTCAGTACGATCCCGTTGCTAACTTCTTATCCTCTCCTATCTGCTGGCATTTGCCAACCAACTAACACAGGTTGCTAGAGAAGCTAGCAGACATTAAGTTAGCTAACAGCATGTCCACACGTTTCGAGGACCCAGAACAGACTGATTAGCCAAGGCATTTTTAACCTAAACTTTTGTAACTGATGAGCATCTTATGATCACCTTCAGTTAAGTACCTACGAATCATCAGTCAGCTTCAGCTACAAACTGCCTGATTAGATCAGGGCTATAGCTAGTACACATATCTCCTAACTCTTATTGAGGGGGGAAGCTAGCTAGGTTAGGTTGATTCTTGTTTTATTTTTAGTGGCTTGGAAGTGTTAGATCATAAGGGAAGCAAACCCTACTGTCCTTACCTTCAAAGTTTAAAGGCTGATGCTAGCTTGCAGTGCTGCCTCCATCTGCCATTTGGAACACATTAGGAGTTCATCCAAATTTGGAGTAATTCTGCGGCGACCCAAACGACAAAGGGAAGGCTCCTAACCTCGTCGGCATCGGCATCGGCGTCGGCATGGGGCGTTACACGCTTAATTATAGTACACCCTTTGGTGTGCATCAACGTATCGCTTTATTTGTTCTCAGTGACTGTTACGAAACGCAGTTGTCACAGTGCAGTGTATATGAGAAGAGCGATACTATTCTCGTTGCCCACTCAAGGTTGCACTAATTTAACACGGTTCCTTACTGTACTTTTCTTTTCGTTCATTAAAAACGTGTTGCCCGGAGAAGGATTGCTGTTCGACTAATCACATCCGGTTGTACCGCCAATATTGTGAGATATCCAATTAAACTAGATGTGACAAAATACTATACCATCTTCCCCTAAACACACTTACTTTCTGCAACTTTCGGGCACCCCAAATAGTAAAAGGACACACATAATAAATGTAAACCACTGTATAGGAGCTGAAGATATTTTCTCACACCGACCTATAATTCTTTTTTGAAGGTTGGGGACAAGGACATTAATGTTTTAATAGTAGAGATATCACCTAATGATCGAAGATATTTCCCCCGGCTAGTTTTTTTCTTCTTTACCGGGAGGGTGTGGACAAGAAGTTATGCCCAAGAGGTTGTTAGTGTCGGGATCCAAGTAGTATCACTTTAGGGTTTTAGTACAATCAAGATCGTAGGATCGTGATGTATAAAGTTGCACCTCTAAAACGCATATATCAGGACCATTGCGTTTAGATATTGCTCATGCAAGGAGTATCCAACCGATCCGGTAAGCGCTGCGAATATTTCGTGAAATTGTATAAAACAATTTTTTAAAACGTTATAACAGGTATATCTTTAAAAATCCGGTTCAAAATGTTAAAGAATATAAATATATAGCCTAAATCTTTCCATCACTTCAGAGTTTTGGTTCAGATGGCTAGTGCGTGCATGTAACTGAATACAAAAAATAGTTAATTATATTATATGTTCAATAATAATTAAGTATTTTCTTGCCTGGCCATATGTTTTCACCAAACTTTAAAAGGTAGCATGATGTATATCTATGAAGTATATACATATAATTCTCACACCCTTTTTAAGTGCAAGACATGAAGTTTGAATGTCGATACACATCGATCGATCGGTCGGAGCATCTCTCGTGCCAACTCCGCGCGAGCGAGCGCTCACGCGTTGCGGCTAGGCCGGCTCCAGGGCGGGGCTCCATGTGTCTCCTCCACGCGCACGGGACGGGCATGCCATGTCTGATCGATCTCTTCACCCGCACCGCTCCATCCCCCCGGTGGCCCGGCCCCTTCTCGGCCCACAACCGCCCGCAGTCAACCTCGCGTTGCGCGCGCAACCCCGGCCAAAGCTTGGCGACAACGGGGTGCTCCTCAAGACACCGGCCAGCACCAGCACCCCCATAAAATCCCGATCGACCAAACCCAGTAACCCACCCACCACTCTTCGTGCGCAACCACGGCAAGGATAGCTGCTAGCTTCCGTGTCGTACGTCCCGGTTTTAATAACTCTTTAATTCTCCCCAGTAGCTGAGAAAAGAAGAAGACCGACTGCTAGCTAGCTTAGCTAGGGGTGTGTGTGTACGTATCAGCAGAGGGCCGGCCGGACGAAGGGAGAGATACATGGGAAGCTTGGGGTCTGAGGCCGACCATGGCGGCAGGGAGATCTTCCATGGCCACTCGGACCCCGTCGTCGACGAGCTCAACAGGCTGGAGAATCGCCTCAGAGGTTTGTCTCGATCATCTACTCTGGCTTTCATCACGATTCAGGATTCAGGAGCATGCACACAGCTCTACATGCATGGTCTTTGGCCATGCATATATATCATGTTGCCAAGAAGAATATTAGCTGCCCTGCATATTATTTGAGTCGAATTAAGAGCGAAAAGAGAGATGCATGTGTATTATGAGAGGTGCAATTTTCGAACTCTCCAGGGTCACCAATTTTTGCATCCTTATGTTTTTTTTGTTGCGAAAACCTCCTACTGATAGTAGGTTCTAATTCAATTTGGCTCAGTTAATTCCTATATATATATGATCAGCAGGGTGTGCATCCGTGCGTTATATTGACGAAAACACTATGAAAGGAAGTGCATGTCTTGTGTACATCGTGGTGCAACTTTGTTCATGTAGGTCGAACTAGGATGGTGGTTGTGTGAAAAAGCTAATTAAGGATAACTTTTCCTCAGTTATTTTGCAGCTATCAATCTAGTCCGACAGAATTAAGAAGGTCCAATAAATGCAGTAATGAACACAGTTAATCTATCCAGTCAGTATGATGCTGTGTCATACTCCCTCCTAGAAACGTGTTTAAATACATACGAATCTAGACAATCCGAATAACTTGTTTGCGGACAGGAGAAATACTATGCTGCAATCCGAAAATAGTTTTGGAGAAAGTGTTGCATAAAACCAGTTTCTTAGCTACTTCCTTGATGCAACTGAAAATAATAAACTTCAACTAATTGCATGGGAAAAACATGTTACTAGTACAATATTGTGTGTTTTATATGAACACCAAAGCTGATAAAAGTTCCATATCTTTCCAAAGTAAAGCATATATACTATTAATTCTGGGAAGTTGTCTTTCTAAGACATGCTCTGGGTATATGTAGCTTTTCTTCAACTGCAACAATTTAGACGGGGCCAACAAAAAGTATGCTACAAGATATTTGCTCAGATTCTACGATACAGGTGTGACAAAACCTTGGAATATTTGACGTGCTTGGTTGGTAGGATGTCAGCATGGTTGAGAAAGTAATCTAATATGCATAGTTGGCAGGGTGCACACTTCAGATTTTGGCCTTTTTGCACTTGTGTACACTGAGCTACAGTTTGTAGCTTAATCATCAGCGGACACTCAACTCAAGTCAGTCACGTGCGCCGACACTACAGGGTGCTGGTGTGTGTTGTGCGGCTTGTTTGACCTGTAAGGTGCATAGGTTTTTTTTTTATGGATGCATAGGGTTAATTAATCTTGATGCTATTGCACTGCCCTTCGAATTAAATGTGATAAACTAAATATTTTTGTTCTCTTTTGCTGAAGTACTAGACAGAAGCACACAACCTACAAGAATTTTACAAAATTGAATGGATACATGACGTGTTCTGTTTTGAACCTTTTTCGTCCATATAGTGGATTCACCTAACATTCTTCTCAAGGAATTGAATGGCAAACTTGCAATGAACAGGGTACTTTTTCACCAAGACTCCTTGTTCAAAGCTGTTATTGTCACCCGTCTCATTCATCCACTAGATGCTGATTCAAATAACTTCTGTTTCACTCTAAAAAAAGGAGGAACGAGTTAACTTTTTGTCAAAAAGTAAAAGCAGCAATAATTATCTTACCTTTTCATTCGAAGCTTTTGGAAGAGACTGTACACTCCGTAATGTTTTCCACCAAATATTTTTTCCTTAAGAAAATAATATTCTACAAAGGAAAAAAAAAGAGAGTATCATGACTGCTTAAACTCTGGCCATTTCCTGCAGAAAAAGAGCGAGAACTAGGACACGCATACAGTGAAATAAAAGGTCTGAAGGTGACAGATGTTTTGAAGGACAAGGCAATTGCTGAGGTATAATTTGCTTCACGAATTAGCTTCCTTGAGTTGTTTACAAGTTAACTTGCTTTTTGTTTCTTCTGAGCCTAAGTTAACTCGTACACTGCTATTAACTGGGTGCAACTTGTACTTGACTTCACCTGACGTCTGCTACAGCTGAGCAAGGAGCTGAAGAAACATGATGAGAAGTTGAGGAGCCTGGAGAAGCAGCTTGAGCAGAAGGTTGCTTACTTACCTAGCTCATTTGATTTGACATAAAAACAGCTACCTCTGTTCTCCTTTTACCCCGGTTACATGACAGGTAGATTTGATTTGATATGACAGAATCTGGATGTGAAAAGGTTATGCAATGAGAGAAAGGAAGCGTTGTCCGCACAGTTCGCCGCAGAGGCGTCACTCAGAAGGATCCACTCATCCCAGAAAGACGAGGAAGTGGTTCCCTTTGACGCCATCATAGCGCCCCTGGAGTCTGACATAAAAAAGTACAGGCATGAGGTACACAAATGTGAAGTTAGATTCGACACCATTTGAGTAGAATGTTAACAGCAGATTTGCATTTGCGTAGTTGCATATCATGCTTACCTGTGCCTGCTCATATGTTTCTTTTCAGATTGCGGTGCTCCAGGATGACAAGAAGGCGCTCGAACGGCACCTGAAGCTGAATGAGGCGGCACTCATCGAGGCTGGGGACATTCTGCGCAGCGCACTTGAGAGAGCGCTGATCGTGGAGGATGTCCAGAACCAGAATATTGAGCTAAAGAAACAGATGGAGATCTACCATGTATGTGTACACATAAATCCTTTGTTGACATGGCATCCAAATCACCCTTCTCTTATAAAGAAAAACTTTGCATGACTGAACCTTCTTACTCAATCTGCTTCATATTACTCCGCATACTAGGTTTAGTCCAAGTCAAACGTTACAAAGTTTGACTAACTGCATATTAGAAAATATGATTATTTAAAAGATAAAATCAATACTATTGAAAACATAATGAAACATACTTTCATATTATATATGTTTTTTTAAAGCCTTCATATTATATATGTTCGATATTGTAGATGTTGAAGTTTTGTATATTATACTTGGTCAAACATTACCAAGATTGACTTTGAATTGGTCAAACGTGCGGAGTAATATGAAACAAAAGGAGTATGTGTGTAACTGAATTTTTTTCTTGTTTACCGCTCCGGACCTGTAGGAGGAGAACATGCTTCTAGAGAAGAGCAACAGGCAGAAGGTCCTGGAGATCGAGAAGCTCACCCACACCGTTGGTGAGCTTGAGGAGTCCATTCTTGCCACAGGCGCTGTTACCAATGCTGTACATTTCTACCAGAACCAGGCTACCATGTTGAATGTAAGTGAGACCGATGTCAGTGTTCAGAAGTTTGGATCGATCCTATTATTGTTTGTTTCATAACGATACTGAGCTTGCAGGAAGAGAAGAAGACACTCGAGAGGGAGCTAGCTCGAGCAAAAGTGTACGTCAACCGTGTGGCAGCGACGACAGCGAACGAATGGAAGGACGACGCTAGCAAACTGATGCCGGTCAAGAGATGGCTGGAAGAACGAAAGCACCTGCAGGTACAGATAAGATGGAGTGATTGATGCAAATATGTAACATTGCAATTCCATATCTGAATTTAATAATGCCATGTTTATCATCCAGGGAGAGATACAAAGGCTGCGTGACAAGATAACCATAGCAGAGAGGTCCGCAAAGGTGGAGGCCCAGATTAATGTAAGAAAAACTGTGAGACTATCCCAAGCAATTTACAACACTTAATTTGTACCTCATTGTTTTAACTTCTATTGGTTTGATGCTTTCACAGGACAAACTCAAAAGGAGACTGAAATCATTGGAAGAGAGTATGGGAAATGAAAAACTCAATGCGCCTGCCAGTGAGGCCAACAGAAAAGGCACTCCAAAAAGATCAACATCTCAACCAAGACAACCCAGCACACCAAGGATGTCGCAGCAAGTGGCTTCACTCGAAGGGACTGTTGACAAGAGAAGGCCAACGTCTCAACCAAGGGCGTCCGTGACAGGGAAGGTGCTGAAGCAACCTAATTCAGACCCCGAGCCTGCAGAGAAGGCAAGAAACGTTAAACAACCCGACAGCCCGAGAGTGAGACCTGCTGCTGCTAGAAAGGAGCGTCCTGTGAGAAATCACCTGTGGGCGACAATAAGCAAAGTGAGCAGCGATGCTGGGAAAGAGAACAAGGAGCAGAATCCAAATTACAAACCACATTTGAGCGCTCCACATGTTCAGGGACATAGTGGCACAAAGCCACAAACTGTATTTGATGCGAATGGAGACTCTGGAATTCAGTGCAGTGAACATCACAAAGCCATGGATCTGGAGAACTTGGGTGAGAAAAGGGTCGATGCTTCTAATGCTGTAGAGAGCACCCAGGGTGGCAATTGGGAAAATTGAGAAATATCTTTTGCAAGAGAATATCTAATTCAAGAAGGGTGAATACCAGTTATCATGTACAGGCAAGTGATTTCCTTCTCTTTGTTAGTACTTGAAGACACTCCTATAAAAAAGTAACCACAAACATTTTTTTTACTTTTGAACAATTCTCTTATTATTTCTTGACAATTACAATAAATTATGTTTCAAAGAATATACATAGGATCCAAAATTACACCTGAACTTCTTTGGATCTGAAATTGTTTGTTTCTTTTGTTTCATACAGATGCAGCATGGTAATTTATTTCAAAAGGCATGTTGTGCGTCTCCGCTATTTTCGTCAGCTTGGGAGATTGTTTCAACAACAAAACCAGCAGCGCATCTTCTCTTGTTTCTTTTTATTCTCTCTTGTACATATGTAAAAACAGTGTCATATTGTTTGGCAAAGCAATTTGTGCTTACAAAAAGATACAAATGCAGTTTGTGGTATTTTGTGATAAGGCCTGTTTTACCGGAATAAAGGAAATTCGTGCTAATGTTATGCGAGCAATACTGAGAGAAAGGAAGTGCTTCGGTGATGTTTATCAAATCTTTCTACTATAATTGTTGTGGTTTCCAGTTTCCACTCCTATTATCTAAAGATCATTTCATTACTATCCTTTTATAAAGGATGGCTTTGAATGCATATTGTAGAGTAGTCACAGATTCTTGTGAAATTTCTCTGTTTCACACGACATACTACGGCGTTTGATTAAGAGTATCTTCTAACTTTTTTTCCAGAAATTATCCTTTCTACTGTTTTCCCAAATGGGAGGCAACATAACGAAAAATCAAGGGTGGTCATAGGCCGATTCTAACATGAGAGCAAACATATGTATACACGTATAATGCTTTTTTTCAGGTAAAACAGTTGTATGTTGAGCATTTGGTCATACATTTGTATTCATGCATGCCGACTCATAATTTTGAAGGGAAAAAATTAGAAACATGGAAACTCACAGGCTAAGGCTAAAAATTATTCAAAAATAAAATTCATATAAACATGTCGCTAGATACACATTACTAGATGCGCAAGTTGTAGGGAAAATAAGCGAAAATGAGATGGCTCTATGATAGCAAAATACGTACTAGGCAAATTAGAAGCATGGACACGATGAATCATTCCCTTCCCATGATAATGAACATAATATATTCAACAGCTATCAGTCACTGACCACAATACACAACAATGTTATGAGATATTGTTGTTTCAGGGAGAATAAATTCACTAGTTAAGGCTTGAAATAAACACTAGCAAGGGCACATTACTTCACCATGAATTCAGGCAACCGTAGAATTACGACGAAATATTGGCTTCGTACTTCTCAAAATTTACATTTGTGCATCTAACTGAGAGGGTGTGATGTTGCTTTATTCACATAACACAACTGATTCTGAACAACATCTGAGTAATGGAAAGAAAACCTGAGTCAAGTTGTTCTACAGCCTACTCCACCTTCCCCTTCCCCTGAGAATCATCACTCACTTGAGAAGATGTTGGCTGTTTAATACTTGCTTTAGCATTCGCTAAGAAGGTTGCATCAGACTGTGGCTCTAGGCGGGGAGCGTCCTTCATCGCGGAGTATATGTAGAAGCCAATCACAACATTAACCGATATGACAGCAAGGAACCCACTAACCAGCGTTTGCGCTGATGATGACAGCTGACTCACACCTGACAAAGGCGTAGAATGTTATTTCCTTACAAATATAGGTGCTTCACTTTCATAGAAAAAATGAAGTACATCATAAAGTAGGAGGAACAATAATCAAACCTGGAATAATCTGGTGGTAAAACCCATACATATTGACAATCGGGGCCATCCACATGAACATCGATGTAACAGCGAACTTAGTTATTACTTCCAACATTGCTTCTCCCAAGGAAATGCTGATAGTCTGATACAAATGCAGGATGAACATACACCATGAGTTCAGCATACAGCATACAGCTAACTGCTGGGAGATATTTTCTTGTAGGATAAGTAGAACTATCTACAATAATATCATATTTGCTAGGGATGCAAGCGGCACTCTGGATATCTCACACCATAATACAAATTTGTGTTAATTTTGCACCCACTGGACCATTACTATGCTAATTCCATAGTTCTGCAGGATAAGCAGACCGCCACTTGCATCCCTGCCAGTTGCAGATATTGTGATCAACATCCTACTCAAGCAATACAGCTGATCGGCCAGGCAACACTGAGAGTTGAAACTGGTATACCCAAGCTCACTGTCTACTCAAGTTCAACATTCTGACACAGGTTCTGGGCAAGGCAAGGCAAGGCAGGGAAAATGAGGTTCCAGCTGTCTGGTTGTTTCTCCCATTAACTGCTACCTCTGCTGTAAACAAAAGTATGTCCTCCTTCCAATTGCTTGTATTCCAACGACTGAAGCTACCGAACTTTTAAGTGCCAGAGGAGGATTGGTGAAAAATTAATACAAAATCGTCTAATCGAAGACCTAATGAGAAGCTTCTGAACCTTCAATCGGCAACTAATCTTAGAGCCTACCAAATTGGAATTTTGGATTGATGGAATTAGGTCTTTATTAGAATATTTTTGGTAACACGCACGATTTTTGGCGCTACATATCGAATACCCGGGGTTTGGAACTGAATGGAAGCGCTGAAGCAGATCTCTACTGGCATGGAAGGAGGCGCCTTACCTGCTCGGCGGCTGCTGAGCGGTGGGCGCCGAGGGGCGAGGAGGCCGTGGCCGTGCGGGAGATCCGGACTCCGGCGAGGCGGAGGCGAGATTTCAGGGGATGAGAGCCTCGGTTGAAATATGTTACTACTGCATAGGAAGCTTGTTATTTCTCGTCGCAAAACAAAAGAAGCGCCATGAAAATCGCTTTGGTGCACGGGCTCCATGCAGCCCGTTTTAAAAACAATTCAAGAAGTGTCAAATATTTTCGAAATATATCCACGTGTAGCAACAATACGAAATACAAATTTGCAAAAAAAATCAATGAAAAATACTTTGTATTTCAGGCGCAGCAAAAAAGATAAATATGATAAATTTTGAAAAAAACGGATGTCTATTCAAAATTGCATTGTTCATGCCCAGATCTGAAATTTCTCTTTTTATGAGGCCATAATATAAAGTTTTTTCACATGATCTTTTTGCGCATGTGTATTATAAATTATTATCTATATCCCGGTATCTTTTTGAATTTGTTGAATCTTTAAATTTAAAATTTTCAAACAATATATAAAGTCCTCCATGGAGGATGAGCTCCAAATCGACGCTCTCTTCTTATTCTCCCTGTCATGGACTCATGGCAAAGTTCTTTTCCCCCTCTCAAATACCGGCGGGCACCGATATGATCGGTTAGTGGTGAAATACCGTGAGAGATTTCTCTAATAAATTAAAAACATTCAAATTTCTTTAGATTTTGTTGGTCAGTGATGACCATGTCACCGACGAACGTAACACCTGTCAGGATCACTGACGGGATTCAGGAATCGCTGTGAGAATTGTGTTTGTTGGAGATTTATCGCTGACGACGGGGCAGCGAGGATACCCTGACATGCTCTAATAGGCATTGGTCAATAGTTTGGGAAGAAACGTAGAGCCTCCGGATCTTTTTCGGAGGGGTGCTGGAGCATTCTTAGATGCCGGGAATATGATCTAGAACTTTGCTTTGTATGTTCGTGTGGATACCGCGGTCGGTTATTTAGCGGTCGTCGGTTTTGTGTTCCTACCACGAAGATTTTCGGTCGTGATAGATAGCTACAACTTGATGCTAGCGGTACATTTGACTCAAAAACCCTGCTACCAATGCAACCCCACCCTCTCGGCAACATGTAGTACACCTCAATAAAATAACTAGAGAGAAAAGATAAATGATTGTTTCAAAAGTTCTATTTCATAATAAGAATAGATTATAGGTCAACACAATATATCTATTTCACATCAATAATATAATAAGAACAAATTATAGGTCAATAAATACATCTATTCGGAAGACCTTTCTTGCGATGCTCACCAAGTCATTCCCATGTCTCCACATGTAAACAAAGAGAAGGAAGATGATGTGGGAACTCGAGTTTTTGACGTGATTACCGAGAAATCGAGAGAATTGAATGTTACCAAATAGCTTCCGTCGAAAAGATCCAACTTGGCAAATCTTGTTGACACTATGTGGTCACTCTTTGTGCTCACACAATGCCTAGCTTTGCACCAAGAAGTCACGGGCGGCATAACATTGCATTGTCTTTCCTATCTACATCTGGACCCGGGATCCATTCCGAATTTCCGTGTATGTCCTTCAATAGTGAGATTCCCAAATAGCGCGCGGTTTCCTAGACCATGGTCCATGCCATGTGCACCAACTTGTCCAGATCTTCACTGACACGTATCAGTTCACTCTACCCATTTCTCGCGTCAGAACAATCTTATGTGACATGGGCCACATCAATCTACACGAACAGTCTCGATGTATTTATCTATTATCTGCTTCTCCCATTGACATTCAATTCACTTTGGTATATCAATCTCCACGCGCTTTTGCACGGTCCAGATAGCGGGATCATCTGGACCTGGGAGTCAAAACTCCACCCCGCAACTTTATCGAATTTTTTTATTTGGTTCTTATCTGAGCCTGCACAGTTTTCTTCAAATCCGTAAACTGATATAATTCGAGTCGGATCACTATCTGATCCGCTCCAAACGTGGCCAAAAATATGTCAAGAGGTATCAAAAGAGTATTATCCGATCAAAGTCAATTTGTTTACACTCATACCCTCTGGTCACACCTTTACCCATGAGTGTCATTGTCATGTAACAACACCGTTCCTAATCATCAGCACCATCGACAAATAACATACTACATATTATCCCATAGAATACACATATTGATCATCCGTCAGATTTGGAAGAAGATCCACCAGGAATATATACTTGCCTTTGTGGCCCTAAACATCATTAGCTTGTCAATCTCTTCCCAAATCAAACCAAGTTAATGGTCATAGTACCCGATCTAACTAGCCTCAAAAATACTTTCAAGTCATCCTAATGCACAGAGGTTTTACTCATACATGTGCACGAAGCAACCATGCTAAGTATCACCATGATCTAGATAGTTGATCCAAACCCACAGGTTCAGAGTGCTTACAGCTTACCCATGTTGTTGTTGCTGATGAGAATGGGTGCGCTGATCGCCGAAAGTAAGTAGCAGGGGCGGATCCCTATAGGGACAAGGGGGTGCACAGGACGAGGTAAAAATGTTTTTTCTTTGCTAAATGACAGATTTTTATCATGTGTGCATCCTGAAACAAACTTTTTACCTATTGTGGCATCAAGTGTGCACCATGACCCACTATGCTCTAGCTCAGCCACTAGAGGTAGTGAATGTTGATGACGTTGTCGCTATTTAAGCAAACGTCGTTGCATGATGAGACGAAACACCCGAGTAGAGTGTGGGGATAAGAGTGAGGTCGTGAGAGAGAGTAGTGGGCGACGGCGATTTATGACGTTTGTACGCCAAGGGACACATCGTCTCGTGCAGTTTTCTTCATACTCGTGTCTCGCAGTGCCACTTGTGCCCTAGTGGATCTCGCTTTCCAGCCACATCTAAGGGTGTTTAAGCGTCTAAAAGGTGCACCTAGCAAGCTTGTTTGAACCATCTTTACTATTAAAACCAAGTTGGTGGCTCACTTTGGGTCAAACATTGGGACAATCACCACCATTAAACACAACCATCAAACACTAGGAGAACCATAGCCATCAGATCGCCCACTGCCACGCATGTGGCTTTAATTGGTAACAAAAAATTAGGAAAACTTATAAATATCCAACAATTAAGGGATCACCACAATCACAGAAACTAAAAGAAAATAAAGGAATAATTAAAGGAGTATTATGATGTTTTGAAAGCAATCACGCATGCTCGCAGCTTGCCTTTGCCCATGCCATGCGCCCATCCATTTTTTGTGAATAAGTCGTGCACCCATCTATACTATTAGTGTTGGAATTATGCCCTAGAGGCAATAATAAAGATGTTATTATTATAATTCTTGT
Source organism: Avena sativa (assembly GCA_916181665.1). Classification (NCBI taxonomy): domain Eukaryota; kingdom Viridiplantae; phylum Streptophyta; class Magnoliopsida; order Poales; family Poaceae; genus Avena; species Avena sativa. The sequence goes on along the minus strand of OV702293.1, from coordinate 439,159,002 downwards.
TCATGATAAAGTTTATATTCCATGCTAGAATTGTATTAAGCGGAAACTTTAATACTTGTGTGGTTTGTGAACAACACCGTGTCCCTAGTACGCCTCTATGGACTAGCTCATTGATTAATGATGGTTAAGGTTTCCTAACCATAGACATGAGTTGTCGATTAATAATGATATCATATCATTGGGAGAATGATGTGATGGACAGACCCAAACTAAGCGGAGCAATTAGATCGTGTCATCGTGTTCATCTTTGCGAAGCTTTTCTTATGTCAAATATTGTATTCCTTAGACTATGAGATAATACAACTCCCTGGTATCGGAAGAAATCTTTGAGGTCATCAAACGTCATCCTATGAGAGGGTGATCATAAAAGGTGTCTTTCAGGTGATCGGAAAATACCTGTTGGGTTGTATGTATCGAGATGGGATTTGTCCCTCCCAAGTCGGAGAGATATACTTCGGGCCCACTCGGTAATCGATATCAACACCGCTTGCAAGCATGTGGTTAAGGAGTTAATCACAAAGTGATATCGGATTACGGAACGAGTAAAGTACTTGCCGTGAACGAGATTGAACTAGGTATGACGGTACCGACGATCAAATCTCGGGCAAGTAAAATATTGCGAGACGAAGGGAATATATATATGGGATTGATTGAATCCTGGCATCGTGGTTCATCCGATATGATCATCGATGAATGTGTGGGAGTCAATATGGGTTTCCAGACCCCGCTGTTGATTATTGATAGAAGATCATGTCTGCATATTCTCGAACCCGAAGGGTCACACACTTAACGTGTCTCGACGCTAGGATAGATTGGATAATTGGTTTATGAGTTTTTGTTCGGAGTCTCGGATGGGATCCGGGACATCACGAGAGGTTCCGAAATGGTCCGGAGAATAAGATTCATATAAGGCAGTGCAGTTTTTGGAGTTCGGAATTATTCTGGGTTAATCAGTATTGTACCGGCAGCTTCTAGAACCTTCCGGAGGGGGACCAACGTGGCCCCACCTGCCGGGAGGGGGCATGGGCCTATGAGGGAGTGCCCTGGCCGCATTGGGCCAGGGGCACAATGTTGGAGATATGCCCAAGAGGAAATAATAAAGTGGTTATTATCATGTCTTCACACTTATGATAAATGTTTGCATACCATGCTATAATTGTATTAACCGGAAACATTAATACTTGTGTGATTTGTAAACTAAAATAAGAGTCCCTAGTAAAGCCTCTTGTTAAACTAGCTTGTTGGTTAATATATGGTCATGGTTTCCTGATCATGAACATAGAGATGTTATTAACAACAGGATCATATCATTAGGAGAATGATGTGATGGACATACTCCTATAGATAAGCGTAGCATAAAGATCAAGTCATTTCAATAGTTCAATTGCTATATGCTTTCTGATACATAGTAACCTAATTCCTTCGACCATGAGATCATGCATATCACCTTTTCTGGATGGATGCTTTGATGTCATCAAACACCACACCGTAACAGGGTGGCTATAAAGGTGGCATTGAGTGTTCGGAAAGTATTGGTTGAAACACATGGATCAAGAGTGGGATTTGTCCATCCGCATGACGGATAGATATACTCTGGGCCCTCTCGGTGAAATGTCATCCAATTAGCTTGCAAGCATGTGACTTGGTCACAAGGGATCACATATCACGGGAACGAGAAAAGAGTACTTATCAGTATCGAGGTTGAACTAGGTATGCAGAGATACCGACGATCATAACCTCGGATAAGTAACATATCGTGAGACAAAGGGAAATTGGTATCGTATGTAAGTGGTTCATTCGATCGCAAAGTAATCGTAGAAATATGTGGGAGCCATATGAATTTCCAGATTCCTCTATTGGTTATTGTTCGGAGAAGTGTCTCGATCATGTCCGCATAATTCACGAACCGTAGGGAGACACACTTAAGGATTCGACGTTGTTTGAGTAGTTATGGTATTATGAGAAAGAGACCGAATGTTGTTCGGAGTCTCGGATGGGATCCGGGATATCACGAGGTGATCCGGAATGGTCCGGAGAATAAGATTCATATAAGGAAAGTCCCGTTTCGGAGTTCGGGAATGATTCCGGTGTTTTCATCGGGAATGTTCTAGAAGGTTCCGGATTGTCCGGCACTCCGGGGGGGAAGGGGTACATGAATGTGTCATTACATATTGGAATGATTGCATCATGTACTAAGTGTTCTTGCTGTCCCAAATATAGGATTAAATTGAATCCTAAAACAGAAAAGTCAAATGTCCAGTTTGAAAGTCAAACGGCTAAAACAAGAAACTGTGGGAAACAAGCAAGAGGAGTTGGAATCAACTTGGAGGAGGAGTTGGACTCCTCCAGGCCGGCGGCCAGCCCTAGGCCGAGTTGGGGAGGGACTCCCTCCCTCCCCTGGCGCGCCAAGACCCCCCTCCCATAAAAGGAGGGGCAGGGCTCCTCCTAGACACACACAAGTTTCCTATCCTCTAAACTAAACCCTAGATCTAGACCCCGGTTTAGAGCTATTCGGTTTAGAGCCTTCTAATTGGTTTAGAGCCTTCTAATTGGTGTGTCTAATTACTAGACCACTAATAGCCTCTCTCATAAGCTCCACCATACTCGCACCGGCTTAAGGCGAAGCCCTGTGGGATCTCCCCTCTACTTCCGGTACCACGCAGTTGTGCTGCCGGAATCGCGAGGAGAGTGCTACAACCTCCGCTGCCTGCTGGAACAAGGGAGAGGAAGGTCTTCGTCGAGTACCGAACGTGTGACCGACTGCGGGAGCGCTGCTGGAACGTGGCGCTGGAAGGATCGTCTACACGATCTTGAGATCGGAAAGAGTACGACTACATCATCCACGAGAATCTGCTCTCGTTAACCGCTTTGGAATCTTCGAGGGTGAGTTCCTCTATCGACTCGTTGCTACAATCTAGTAGATAGATCTTGGCTTGTTTGTTTGTATGCGATAGAAAAATTTTGTTTTCCATGCTACGAACCCCTACAGTGGTATCAGAGCCGTGTCTATATGTAGATCTGTTGCACGAGTAGAACACAATGGTCATTGTGGGCGTTGATGCTTTTATTGTAGATTGCTTTTTGTGTACTTTGCATCTTGCGGTATGTTGGGATGAAGCGGCCCGGGCTAACCTTACATGACATCGTTCATGAGACTTGCTCCACGTTTGACATGCAACTTGTATTGCATAAGTGGCTTTGCGGGTGCCTGTTTCTCCTAGCATAGTTAAGATCCAATTTACAACGGGTAATCAACAATGCTAGTATCAATGTTGTGGTTCTTGTTCGTAAGTTAGAACGACACTTATGGAAAGCCCCAAACCACGTAAAATATGCAAAGAAAGTAGAAGCGTCTAACTTTGTTTTGCAGGGGTGTGCAGTGATGTGATATGGCCATGATTGTGATTATATATGATGTATGCAATGTTCCTTATTGTAAGTCGGCAACCGGCAGGAGCCATATGGTTGTCTTTAATTTCTGTTAAGACCCGCGTGTCTATTCAAAGTAGTTGTAATAGTTGAAGCCGGTGGACGACAACCATAGAGAAGCGTCATTGACCTTGATGCCATGCCGGTGATGATGAAGATCATGTTCGTGCTTGAAGATGGAGATCGGAAGCACAAAGAAGAAAGGCCATATCATATCACATATTATGAATTGCATGTGATGTGAATCCTTTATGCATCTTGTATTGCTTAGTAGACGACGGTAGCATTATAAGATGATCCCTCATGCACATAAATTTCAAGTTCTAAAGTGTTCACCCTTAGTATGCACCGTTGCCAAAGCTTGCTGCTTCGAAGCACCACGTGATGATCGGGTGTCTTTGATTCCGCGGGTGAATACAACGTAAGCAAGCCAGATTTGCTTATGCGGTAGCTAAGGTTTGATCTTGACGAGCCTAGCATGTACAGACATGGCCTCAGGAACACGGATCACCGAAAGGTAAAGCATGAATCATATAGTAGATATGATGAACATGTCGATTGTTCGCCATTGAAACTATATCAACTCTCGTGATGATCGGTTTTGATGTGGTGGATTTGGTTCGTGTGATCACTAAAACAATGTGAGGGATATTGTTTTGAGTGGGAGTTCACCTAGATTAATTTAATTATTAATTAGAACTCAATTTATCATAAACTAAATCAAAGTGAAATTGCATAGTTGTTGTAGTCATTGGCATCCGTTTACCACCTTGCGCTTAGTTATAATTGAGATGATAGAACTATAGAATTCTGGTTAGTTACTTTACGAACTGGTATCGTATTGTTTTGAAGTGTTAATCTAAAGTTTAAAAGTCCTATTGCAAACTTTCAGTAAGTTCCGGTTACTCCATGAAGTTTAATAATTAGTATTAAATCAAGAGTAACAATTCCAAGTGTTAGTATATAAGTATCATGTTTGTATCCATGATTCTTGATATTCAAAGGATTCCCTTAATATCAAGGTTATCTAGGATCTGAAAGAGTTGTTTCAGAAACCATGATGTGTGGAAGATATTGTGATATCTGAAACGAAGTTTTGGTTGCAACATGATAGAGTATAATATGGCAAAAGTCATGTTCTCATATTTGATGAGAATTTGCAAAAGGTTGGAGATACTAGTTGTCCTAATCGTCCAAAAAGATTTGGAGAGCAACATTATACTCATGATTCACCGTTATAAGCTAAAAGTAGCTTGATCATGGACGATTCCATGATAAGGGTGAATATTTGATGTAGGTAAAATGTTTACTACACCAAGAGATTACTAAAGAAAGGAATTTGAAAGAACACCAAATATTTGATGATGGTGATCTACTTCAAAGTGCAAGTCCAAAGACATTGGTATTTAATTATACACGCTTTGGACTATATGTCATATGTATGACTTCACTATTGATATTGATAGATTCTTTCAAATAGAAAAGGAAATATTGAAAGAGAATCTCATAAATATATGGCAGAAAAGAAAAGACTAGAATTGTTCAGTTTAAGTATATAGATGATATACATGTTGTGGCTATATTCTTTGCTTATTAAACAATGTGGTTCTTAAGTATTTGATACTGAATTTGTTGGTATGAATCGTCATACGAAACAACAGAATTCATGAACTACAATGGCCTAAGTAACTAGCAAAAGAATATGTGATGATGTTCATCGAGAACAAATAAAGGGTTATTATGTTGCTCGTTAAAACATCAAAGCTTGCCTTCAAGATTTGTTTTATCAGGTATTATGAGAACAAAAGGGTTGTTCAAATAATTGCCGTAATCCATAAAAGATGGATGATTCACAAATCTCGTTGGAGAAATCACATCCATAAAACTAGTGCTAAAATGTCGAAAGACAAATTGATTGAAAGATCACTTAGGAAGTGACATCGCTGTTTGAATTATATTGGAAAGATAACATGAAGAAACTCCATGTGGATGGAATTTTGGAGTCTTCTGATTTTTGATCAAATGACGCTTGTGAAACTTTCCTAGAGATAATTAAAACTTCGTTCATAGGCCAAAAGGGAATGAATGACTAGCTTATTGGAACTTGTACATATTGTTGTACGAAATCCATTATGTGTAGTCAAGAGCGATGGATTTCAACTTCATATGCTTTCTCCAAAAAAATTTGAGTGAATATATGAATATTTACTTAATAAGAATAAAGTATGAAACACTTGAAAAGTTCAAAGACTTTCAAGATGAAGTGCAAAATCATTGTAACAAGAATATAAACAGTTTATGATAAAGATCATAAAGGAAGATATTTGAGTTACAAGTTTAGCATAATACCTAAAATTTAAGGAATCGTTCCGTAGATTTGCATTTCCCGAAACACCATAAGAGTATGGAGCGTTCGAGATATGTAATTAAACCTTGTTTGACATGGTAAGATCAAAGGTATAATTCATAAAACTGCCATTGTATTTTAAAGATTAAAAGCTTTAGAGATTACCGTTTTTCCACTGAAAAGAGCTCCATCATAATCCGTTGAAATGACACCATATAAAGTTATGGTTTGGGATAAAACCCAAGTTGTCCTTTCTTAAACATTGGTATGCTATGCATAAGAAAGATGTGTGCAACCAAAGTCGGATGAACCTGTCTTTGTATAAACTGTTCCTCCATAAAACACCGGAGACAAAAGTGTTTGTTGCTTAGAACGTCAAGTTTCTTTGAGAAGAAATTTTTCGTGAAAAGTTAAGTGGGAGGACAATAGAAACTTTGATAAGGTTAAAAGAACCTTAGCTATATGTGCAGAGTTGCGCAGCGCCGAAAAGTGTTCCGGAGACAGCAACAATGCTCATGGCTCACGTACCTCAAATGTTGTGGTCACAGAGATCTAAGTTCCTATTGAAACAAGTAGGTCGGATGAACAATCAAATACCAAGATTTGAGGGTTGAAACATTATTTGAGAATAATGAACCGACTACATGCAGAGAAGCGATGATGGGCCCTGACTCCGTAAAATGGCTTGAAGCCATAAAATCCGTGATAGTTCCATACACGAGAAATCAAGTTTTGAACTTGAAGGACCCTCGAGAAAGGTGTAAGACCTTACAGTTGTGTCTGGATCTATAAAGAAATAGACATGGATGTTTTACATCTATGAAATAGTCGACATGTTGGGAAAGAGTTCACAACAAGTTGTATATGACAAGATTTGATCTTTCATAGCGATTTTTAGTCTAGACGGATTAATGTAGCAACCAATACATATAATTTGTTATGTGGTAGTAGAATAAACAAAACAAGTTCTTCTAATAGAATGGTTACCTAGGACGTGTGCATGACACGGTCCAAAGGGTTTTGTTAATTCAAAGGATGCTAAAAACATATGCAAACTTCAATGGTTGAAGTAAGCATAGCGGAGTTGGAATCTTCACTATGATGAAACTGTTAAAAGAGTTTAATTTCATCGGAGACAATGAAGATGCTTGCATTTGCAAGAAATTAAGTGGGAGCGCTAAGACATATTTCTAATACATTATGTGGAGGACATATTGTTGATTGGAAAAGATGTATCTTTTATTAACACATATTAAGAATTTCATCCTGATGAAAGACTTAGGCAAAACCCAAATATTTGGCATCAATAGACGCTAATATGGTTGTGCCAGAAGTACATAGACAAGATATTGAATGAGTTCAATATAGAAACTACAAGAGAGGTTCTTGTTGCACAGAAAGGATTGAAAGAGTTCAATGTTGATGATATATTCAAGTGTATTAGCACTTGGTAAGTGAAACAAAGATTCAAGTATAGATTGATACTTGATGTATGAAATCACAAAGAGTATTTATATCAATCATACTGTGATATGTACAAATCCAGATATGTCCTATGCTCTAAATGTTGTGAGCATATACCAGAATGATTTGTAAGATGATCATTGGACAATAGTAAGGATATTCTTATGATCTTTTGGAAGAACTAAGAGTATATTATTTGTAGAAGTGACAAATAGATGGTTAGTTCATTGTAAAAGTACTACATTGATACTAGCTTTGTCACAAAGTACAAATTAAGTTTATCTCAAACTAAACTAAGGGTGGCACAATATAATGGAAAGTGAGTTCCATAATGGATTTGGATGAGTTCCAAAGTTAAGACATTGTGACAGATACTACAACAAAAGGCTAAGTATATGACTGCTATTATAGCAGCAAAAGAGGGCATTTGTGTCAAGTAGTTTGTTATCAAACTAGGTGTAGTTCACAGTGGGATAATACTATGAAGATATATTGTACGACAATATTATCAACATGTTTTAACCCCAAAGAGCTAAAGGTCACACCGAAATACCAAATTTATACAAAGCCATCTCATTAGAGAATGAGTGATGCGTAGAGACGCAAAGACATGCAATTACACACGGACCTGGAAGTGTCAGATCCGGAGATCAGTTGACCACTAGCAATCGTGTACATACAACACCGGAAAGCCATAGGTGTTATATACACAAAGGTTTGAAACTAGATTATTGACTCTAGTGCAAGTGGGAGACTGTTGGAGATATGCCCAAGAGGCAATAATAAAGTGGTTATTATCATGTCTTCACACTTATGATAAATGTTTGCATACCATGCTATAATTGTATTAACCGGAAACATTAATACTTGTGTGATTTGTAAACTAAAATAAGAGTCCCTAGTAAAGCCTCTTGTTAAACTAGCTTGTTGGTTAATATATGGTCATGGTTTCCTGATCATGAACATAGAGATGTTATTAACAACAGGATCATATCATTAGGAGAATGATGTGATGGACATACTCCTATAGATAAGCGTAGCATAAAGATCAAGTCATTTCAATAGTTCAATTGCTATATGCTTTCTGATACATAGTAACCTAATTCCTTCGACCATGAGATCATGCATATCACCTTTTCTGGATGGATGCTTTGATGTCATCAAACACCACACCGTAACAGGGTGGCTATAAAGGTGGCATTGAGTGTTCGGAAAGTATTGGTTGAAACACATGGATCAAGAGTGGGATTTGTCCATCCGCATGACGGATAGATATACTCTGGGCCCTCTCGGTGAAATGTCATCCAATTAGCTTGCAAGCATGTGACTTGGTCACAAGGGATCACATATCACGGGAACGAGAAAAGAGTACTTATCAGTATCGAGGTTGAACTAGGTATGCAGAGATACCGACGATCATAACCTCGGATAAGTAACATATCGTGAGACAAAGGGAAATTGGTATCGTATGTAAGTGGTTCATTCGATCGCAAAGTAATCGTAGAAATATGTGGGAGCCATATGAATTTCCAGATTCCTCTATTGGTTATTGTTCGGAGAAGTGTCTCGATCATGTCCGCATAATTCACGAACCGTAGGGAGACACACTTAAGGATTCGACGTTGTTTGAGTAGTTATGGTATTATGAGAAAGAGACCGAATGTTGTTCGGAGTCTCGGATGGGATCCGGGATATCACGAGGTGATCCGGAATGGTCCGGAGAATAAGATTCATATAAGGAAAGTCCCGTTTCGGAGTTCGGGAATGATTCCGGTGTTTTCATCGGGAATGTTCTAGAAGGTTCCGGATTGTCCGGCACTCCGGGGGGGAAGGGGTACATGAATGTGTCATTACATATTGGAATGATTGCATCATGTACTAAGTGTTCTTGCTGTCCCAAATATAGGATTAAATTGAATCCTAAAACAGAAAAGTCAAATGTCCAGTTTGAAAGTCAAACGGCTAAAACAAGAAACTGTGGGAAACAAGCAAGAGGAGTTGGAATCAACTTGGAGGAGGAGTTGGACTCCTCCAGGCCGGCGGCCAGCCCTAGGCCGAGTTGGGGAGGGACTCCCTCCCTCCCCTGGCGCGCCAAGACCCCCCTCCCATAAAAGGAGGGGCAGGGCTCCTCCTAGACACACACAAGTTTCCTATCCTCTAAACTAAACCCTAGATCTAGACCCCGGTTTAGAGCTATTCGGTTTAGAGCCTTCTAATTGGTTTAGAGCCTTCTAATTGGTGTGTCTAATTACTAGACCACTAATAGCCTCTCTCATAAGCTCCACCATACTCGCACCGGCTTAAGGCGAAGCCCTGCGGGATCTCCCCTCTACTTCCGGTACCACGCCGTTGTGCTGCCGGAATCGCGAGGAGAGTGCTACAACCTCCGCTGCCTGCTGGAACAAGGGAGAGGAAGGTCTTCGTCGAGTACCGAACGTGTGACCGACTGCGGGAGCGCTGCTGGAACGTGGCGCTGGAAGGATCGTCTACACGATCTTGAGATCGGAAAGAGTACGACTACATCATCCACGAGAATCTGCTCTCGTTAACCGCTTTGGAATCTTCGAGGGTGAGTTCCTCTATCGACTCGTTGCTACAATCTAGTAGATAGATCTTGGCTTGTTTGTTTGTATGCGATAGAAAAATTTTGTTTTCCATGCTACGAACCCCTACACACAAGGCCCCATAGGGCCCAGCCGGCCAAACTAGGGCAAACCCTAATTGGGAGCTTCTAGAAGGGGGGGAAGACTTGCCCCCACTCCTCCCTCCCTTGGCCGCTAGCCTAGGCTTGGGGGAGGGGCTAGGGCTGGCACCCACCCCTCTATATAAAGAGGGCTGGGGGCGCACCCTCCCCTACACCTCCTCCTCCAACCCTAGCCCCCCTGCTGCCCTCCTCTCTTTCTCTCCCTCCCGATTGCGTGTAGGCGAAGCCCTGCTGCAGAAACTCTCCACCACTTGCACCGCGTCGTCGCATTGTAGATCCAATCCGTCTCTCCACCATACTTTCTGGACCGAGGAAGGAGGAGACGTCGAGGTGCCGCACGTGTGCATCTCTCGGAGGCATCGCCACTTGCGGTGTTAGATCAGATCGGATCGCGAGGAGGAGAAGCGAGTACGACTACATCACCCACGTTCCGACGAACGTTCCGCTGTGCGAATATTCAAGGGTATGAAGATCTCATCTAATCCCTCTCGTTGTTTGCATCTCCTAGATTAGATCTTGGCTTTCCCCTGTTCGCATCCGTAGAAAAATTTGATTTACTATGCCGCGAAACCCTTCAGTGGTATCAGAGCTAGATCTATGCGTAGATGTGTTTCACGAGTAGAACGCAACATGGTTGTTGCGGGCGTTGATGTTTTCTTTTGCAAGCCTCTTGTTTGTGTTCTTCTTATGACGCGGGATAGTGAGATCGAAGCGGTCCAGGTCAACCTTACGCGACGTCGTTCGCGAGACCGGCTCCGCACTTGACGTGTGGCTTGTTCCACACATGCGGCTGGTGGATGCCAGTTTCTCTCACTATAGTTGTCATGGGATTTACACCGGAGTTTGGAAACCATAATATCACCGTTGTGGCTTTCCGTAGGTAAGAATCATTCTTAACTTGCTACTCCCATAAGCCATGTAAAACATGCAACAACAAAGTAGAGGCGTCTAACTTGTTTTTGCAGGGAGTGTTTTCTGTGATATGGTATGGCCCAAGATGTGATGTGTATGTTGTATGCAATGATCATGTTTTGTAATGTTTCACGACTTGCATGTCGATGAGTACACAACCGGCGGGAGCCATATGGTTGTCTTTATAATTGTGTATGACCTGTGTGTCAACTTCTTATATGCCATGTAATAGTTTCACTTTATCGCTAAGTAGTTAGCAATAGTTGTAGTTGCTATTCGTGGTGGAGGCAATCATGGTGGAGTGATGGAGATCATGCCGGCACGCACAAGATGGAGATCATTGCGCGAAGATTGGCTATACCATGTCACATAAAGTTATATGCATGTGATGTTTATCCTTTTATGTATCTTATTATGCTTAGATCGCGACGATAGCATTATAAGATGATTCCTCACTTAAAGATCAAGATAAAAACTGTGTTCTCCCCATGTATGCACCGTTGCGAAAGTTCGTCGTGTCCAAGCATCACATGATGATCAGGTGCTATAGACTCTACGTTCACATACAACGGGTGCAAGCCAGTTTTGCACACGCGGAAATACTTGGGTTTGACTTGACGAGCCTAGCATGTACATACATGGCCTCGGAACACATGAACCGAAAGGTTAAGCACGAGTCATATGAATGATATGATCGACACTTCGTTGTCCACCATTGAAGCCACATCTCTTCTCGTGAAGATCGGATTAGGTGTGGTGAATTTGGATCGTGTTCACTAAACAACTTGAGGGATGTTGAATTTGTGGAAGTTCATCTAGTAATTTGATTAAGTTGAACTAGTTATCATAAACATAGTCTAATTTGTACTTGCAAATATTGTAGATCACATGGCTAAGTCCAACTTCAACTTCAACGTTTTTGCTGAGAAAGAAAAGCTTAAGAACAATGGGTCTAACTTCACCAACTGGTTCCGCAATCTGAGAATCATTCTCTCTGGCGGTCAAAAGGACTATGTCCTTGAAAATGCGCTAGGTGACGCCCCTGCTGTAAATGCGCCGGCTGATGAGAAAGTTGTTTATCAGTCGCGCAAAGATGATTATGGTGTGATTAAGGGCACCATGTTGTTTGTTATGGAATCGGACCTTCAAAATCGTTTTGAAGACTATCCCGGACCCTTTGAGATTCTTGAGGAGCTGAAAACCATGTTTCAGACTCAGGCCCGTTCTGAGAGATATGAGATCTCTGAGAAGTTCTTTAACTGCAAGATGGAGGAAGGGAGTTCCGTTAGTGAGCACGCCATAAAGATGTCGGGCTACACTCTACGCCTTGAGCAACTGGACTGGAAGATTCCAGAGGAGATCAAGATTGACAGGGTTCTGCAATCACTCCCTCCCAGCTACAAAAGTTTTGTAGTGACTCATAATCAGATTGGTTCCACTGATACGATCACCGAGCTCTTCGCAAAGCTGAAGGCTGCGGAGGTGGACATCAAAAAGGATAATCATGTGTTGATGGTCAACAAGCCCACCTTCAAGAAAGGTAAGGGTGCAAAGAAGCCTTTCAAGAAAGGCGGCGGCAAGCGCGTTGCCCCTGCTGAGAAGAAGCTCAAGTCTGGACCCAAGCCGGACACTGAGTGTTTCTATTGCAAGGACAAGGGTCACTGGAAGCGCAACTGTCCTAAGTACTTAGCGGACAAGAAGGCTGGCACCATCAAAGGTATATTTGATATACATGTTATTGATGTTTTCCTTACTAGCCCTCGTTGTAGTGCCTGGGTATTTGATACTGTTGGAATTATGCCCTAGAGGCAATAATAAAGATGTTATTATTATAATTCTTGTTCATGATAAAGTTTATATTCCATGCTAGAATTGTATTAAGCGGAAACATTAATACTTGTGTGGTTTGTGAACAACACCGTGTCCCTAGTACGCCTCTATGGACTAGCTCATTGATCAATGATGGTTAAGGTTTCCTAACCATAGACATGAGTTGTCAATTGATAATGAGATCATATCATTGGAGAATGATATGATGGACAGACCCAAACTAAGCGAAGCAATTAGATCGTGTCATTGTGTTCATCTTTGCGAAGCTTTTCCTATGTCAAATATTGTATTCCTTAGACCATGAGATAATACAACTCCCTGGTATCGGAAGAAAGCTTTGAGGCCATCAAACGTCATCCTATGAGAGGGTGATCATAAAGGTGTCTCTCAGGTGATCGGAAAGTATCTGTTGGGTTGTGTGTATCGAGATGGAATTTGTCCCTCCCAAGTCGGAGAGATATACTTCGGGCCCACTCGGTAATCGATATCAACACCGCTTGCAAGCATGTGGTTAAGGAGTTAATCACAAAGTGATATCGGATTACGGAACGAGTAAAGTACTTGCTATGAACGAGATTGAACTAGGTATGACGATACCGACGATCGAATCTCGGGCAAGTAAAATATCGCGAGACGAAGGGAATATATATATGGGATTGATTGAATCCTGGCATCGTGGTTCATCCGATATGATCATCGATGAATGTGTGGGAGTCAATATGGGTGCCCAGACCCTGCTGTTGATTATTGATAGAAGATCATGTCTGCATATTCTCGAACCCGCAGGGTCACACACTTAACGTGTCTCGACGCTAGGATAGATTGGATACTTGGTTTATGAATTTTTGTTCATAGTCTCGGATGGGATCCGGGACATCACGAGAGGTTCCGGAATGGTCCGGAGAATAAGATTCGTATAAGGCAGTGCAGTTTTTGGAGTTCGGAATTGTTCCGGATTAATCGGTATTGTACCGGAAGCTTCTAGAACCTTCCGGAAGGGGGCCAACGTGGTCCCACCTTCCGGGAGGGGGCATGGGCCTATGAGGGAGTGTCCTGGCCGCATTGGGCCAGGGGAACAAGGCCCCATAGGGCCCAGCCGATCCTAGATATGTTTAAACTCGTTTAAACTAGAGATAGGGTTTCTAGATAAGGGATAAGTTTAAAATCGTTTAAACTAGAGATAGGCTTGGAGGATGGGCAAGGGCTGGCCGCACCCCCCCTCTATATATAGAGGGCTGGTGCGCCCCCTCCCCCCTATACACACCTTCCTCCAAACCCTAGTTGCCCTGCTGCCCTCCTCTCTCCCTCCCGACTGTTTGTAGGCGAAGCCCTGCTGCAGAAATTCTCCACCATATACACCACGTCGTGTTGTAGATCCAATCTATCTCTCCACCCTACTTGCTGGTCCGAGGAAGGAGGAGACGTCGAGGTGCTGCACGTGTGCATCTCACGGAGGCACCGCCACTTGTGGTGCTAGATCGGATCGGATCGCGAGGAGGAGAAGCGAGTACGACTACATCACCCACGTTCCGACGAACGTTCCGCTGTGCGAATCTTCAAGGGTATGAAGATCTAATCCAATCTCTCTCGTTGTTTGCATCTCCTAGATTAGATCTTGGCTTTCCCTCTGTTCGCTTCCGTAGAAAATTTTGATTTACTATGCCGCGAAACCCATCAGTGGTATCAGAGCTAGATCTATGCGTAGATGTGTTTCACGAGTAGAACACAACATGGTTGTTGCGGGCGTTGATGTTTTCTGTTGCAAGCCTCTTGTTTGTGTTCTTCTTATGGCGCGGGATAGTGAGATTGAAGCGGTCCAGGCCAACCTTACGCGACGTCGTTCGCGAGACCGGCTCCGCACTTGACGTGTGGCTTGTACCATACATGCGGCTGGTGGATGTCAGTTTCTCTCACTATAGTTGTCATGGGATTAACACCGGAGTTTGGCAACCATAATATCACCGTTGTGGCTTTCCGTAGGTAAGAATCGTTCTTAGCATCTACTCCCATAAGCCACGTAAAACATGCAACAACAAAGTAGAGGCGTCTAACTTGTTTTTGCAGGGAGTGTTTTCTGTGATATGGTATGGCCCAAGATGTGATGTGTATATTGTATGCGATGATCATGTTTTGTAATGTTTCACGACTTGCATGTCGATGAGTACACAACCGGCAGGAGCCATATGGTTGTCTTTATAATTGTGTATGACCTGCGAGTCAACTTCTTATACGCCATGTAATAGCTTTACTTTATCGCTAAGTAGTTAGCAATAGTTGTAGTTGCTATTCGTGGTGGAGTGATGGAGATCATGCCGGAACGCACAAGATGGAGATCATTGCGCGAAGATTGGCTATACCATGTCACATAAAGTTATATGCATGTGATGTTTATGCTTTTATGTATCTTATTATGCTTAGATCGCGACGGTAGCATTATAAGATGATTCCTCACTTAAAGATCAAGATAAAAGTTGTGTTCTCCCCAAGTATGCACCGTTGCGAAAGTTCGTCGTGTCCAAGCATCACGTGATGATCGGGTGCTATAGACTCTACGCTCACATACAACGGGTGCAAGCCAGTTTTGCACACGCGGAAATACTTGGGTCTAACTTGACGAGCCTAGCATGTACAGACATGGCCTCGGAACACAAGAACCGAAAGGTTAAGCATGAGTCATATGAATGATATGATCGACACTTCGTTGTCCACCATTGAAACCACATCTCTTCTCGTGAAGATCGGATTAGGTGTGGTGAATTTGGATCGTGTTCACTAAACAACTGTAGGGATGTTGAATTTAGTGGGAGTTCATCTAGTAATTTGATTAAGTTGAACTATTTATCATGAACATAGTCTAAATTGTACTTGCAAATACTATAGATCACATGGCCAAGTCCAACTTCAACTTCAACGTTTTTGCTGAGAAAGAAAAGCTTAGAAACAATGGGTCTAACTTCACCAACTGGTTCCGCAATCTAAGAATCATTCTGTCTGGCGGACAAAAGGACTATGTCCTTGAGAAAGCGTTAGGTAACCCCCCTGCTGCAACTGCGCCGGCTGATGAGAAAGTTGTCTATCAGTCGCGCAAAGATGATTATGGTGTGATTAAGAGCACCATGTTGTTTGCTATGGAACCGGAACTTCAAAATCGTTTTGAAAACTATCCCGGGCCCTTTGAGATTCTCGAGGAGCTGAAAACCATGTTTCAGACTCAGGCCCGTTCTGAGAGATATGAGATCTCTGAGAAGTTCTTTAACTGCAAGATGGAGGAAGGGAGTTCCGTTAGTGAGCACGCCATTAAGATGTCGGGCTACACTCAACGCCTTGAGCAACTGGACTGCAAGATTCCAGAGGAGCTCAAGATTGACAGGGTTCTGCAATCACTCCCTCCCAGCTACAAAAGTTTTGTAGTGACTCATAATCAGATTGGTTCCACTGATACGATCACCGAGCTCTTCGCAAAGCTGAAGGCTGCGGAGGTGGACATCAAGAAGGATAATCATGTGTTGATGGTCAACAAGCCCTCCTTCAAGAAAGGTAAAGGTGCAAAGAAGCCCTTCAAGAAAGGCGGCGGCAAGCGCGTTGCCCCTGCTGAGAAGAAGCTCAAGTCTGGTCCCAAGCCGGACACTGAGTGCTTCTATTGCAAGGACAAGGGTCACTGGAAGCGCAACTGTCCGAAGTACTTAGCGGACAAGAAGGCTGGCACCATCAAAGGTATATTTGATATACATGTTATTGATGTTTTTCCTCACTAGCCCTCGTTGTAGTGCCTGGGTATTTGATACTGGTTCAGTTGCTAATATTTGTAACTCGAAACAGGAGCTACAGAATAGACGGCGGCTTGCGAGGGATGAGGTGACGATGCGCGTTGGCGACGGATCAAGAGTTGATGTGATGGCCGTCGGCACGCTCTCCTTAGTTTTACCTTCGGGATTAGTTTTAAACCTTAATAAATGTCATTATGTGCCTGCGTTGAGCATGAACATTATTTCTGGATCGTGTTTATTGCAAGACGGTTATTCATTTAAATCGGAGAATAATGGTTGTTCTATTTATATGAGTAACATCTTTTATGGTCATGCACCTCTTGTGAATGGTTTATTTCTTCTAAATCTCGAAAGGGATGAAACACACATCCATAACATTGAGGCTAAGAGATGCAAAGTAGATAGTGATAATACTACTTATTTGTGGCACTGTCATCTAGGTCATATTGGTGTAAAGCGCATGAAGAAACTCCATTCTGATGGACTTTTGCAGTCTCTTGATTTTGAATCATTTGACACATGCGAACCATGCCTCATGGGCAAGATGATCAAAACTCCGTTCTCCGGTATGATGGAGCGAGCAACGGACTTGTTGGAAATCATACATACCGATGTATGCGGACCGATGAGTGTTTCGACGCGCGGTGGATATCGCTATTTTCTCACTTTTACCGATGACTTAAGTAGATATGGGTATATCTATTTAATGAAACATAAATCTGAAACGTTTGAAAAGTTCAAAGAATTTCAGAATGAAGTGGAGAACCATCGTAACAGAAAGATTAAGTTTCTACGATCCGATCGTGGGGGCGAATATTTGAGTTATGATTTTCTCACGCATCTCAAAGCAAGCGGAATCGTTTCGCAACTCACGCCACCCGGAACACCACAGCGCAATGGTGTGTCTGAACGCCGGAATCGAACCCTATTAGATATGGTCCGATCAATGATGTCTCTTACTGATTTGCCGTTATCATTTTGGGGTTATGCATTAGAAACCGCTGCATTCACTTTAAATAGGGCACCATCTAAATCCGTTGAGACGACACCGTATGAACTGTGGTTTGGTGCTAAACCTAAGTTGTCGTTTCTTAAAGTTTGGGGATGTGAAGCTTACGTCAAGAAGTTGATGCCGGACAAGCTCGAACCCAAAGCGGAGAAGTGCGTCTTCATAGGATACCCTAAGGAAACTATTGGGTATACCTTCTATCACAGAACCGAAGGCAAAGTATTTGTCGCAAAGAACGGTTCCTTTCTTGAGAAGGAGTTTCTCTCGAAAGAAGTGAGTGGGAGGAAAGTAGAGCTAGACGAGGTTACTGAACCTTCTCTTGAATTGGAGAGTAGCGCAGCACCTGAAATTGTTCCAGTGCCGCCTGCGCCAACAATAGAGGAAGCAAATGACAAGGATCATGAAGCTTCGGACGATGCTGCTACTGAACGTCGCAGGTCGACAAGGTCGCGTGCCCCTCCTGAGTGGTACGACAACCCTGTCTTGACTGTCTTGTTAGTAGAAGACAGTGAACCTACGAACTATGAGGAAGAGATGATGAGCCCAGACTCTGAGAAATGGCTAGAAGCCATGAAATCCGAATTGGGATCCATGAGCGAAAACCAAGTATGGACTTTGGTGGACCCTCCTAGCGACCGAAAGGCCGTTGAGTGCAAATGGATTTTCAAGAAGAAAACGGACGCGGATGGTAATGTTACCGTCTATAAAGCATGGCTTGTCGCGAAAGGTTCTCGACAAGTTCAAGGTGTTGACTACGATGAGACTTTCTCTCCCGTAGCGATGTTTAAGTCCATTCGGATTTTATTAGCAATTGCTGCGTTTCATGATTATGAAATATGGCAGATGGATGTCAAGACTGCATTCCTCAATGGCAACATTGATGAAGAGTTGTATATGATGCAACCCGAAGGTTTTGTCGATCCTAAGGATGCTGATAAAGTATGCAAACTTCAGCGTTCCATTTATGGACTGAAGCAAGCATCTCGGAGTTGGAACCTTCGTTTTGATCAAGTGATCAAGAGCTTTGGATTTGTTCCAAATTGCTACGAAGCTTGCATCTACAAGAAAGTGAGTGGGAGCTCGGTGACGTTTCTGGTACTATATGTGGATGACATATTGATTATTGGAAATGACATCAACATGCTTAACGATGTGAAGAGTTATTTGAACAAGTGTTTTTTAATGAAAGACCTAGGTGAAGCTGCTTATATATTGGGCATCAAAATCTATAGAGATAGACAAAGACGCCTGATAGCTTTAAGCCAGAGTACATACCTAGACAAAGTTCTGAAAAGGTTCAGAATGGATAAGGCATTGAAAGGTTCAGTGCCTATGTTGTCAGGTAAGATATTGAGCAAGGCTCAGTGTCCAGCTACGGTAAATGATAGGGAAGCTATGAGCAAAGTGCCTTATGCCTCGGCCATAGGTTCCATCATGTATGCCATGCTGTGTACTAGACCGGATGTGTCCAATGCTCTTAGTTTGACGAGCAGATATCAAAGTGATCCAGGAGTGGAACACTGGACAGCCGTGAAGAACATCCTAAGGTACCTAAATAGGACTAAAGAAATGTTCTTAGTCTATGGGGGTGATGAACAACTCGTCGTAAAAGGTTACGTCGATGCTAGTTTCGACACCGACAAGGATGATTGTAAATCTCAGACAGGATACGTGTATATTTTGAATGGAGGAGCTGTGAGCTGGAGAAGCTGCAAGCAAAGCGTGATCGCGGGATCTACAGTAGAAGCGGAATACATGGCTGCTGCAGAAGCGTCAAGTGAAGGAGTTTGGATCAGAAACTTCATCACTGAGCTTGGCGTGGTTCCAAGTGCATTGGACCCACTGGAGATATTGTGTGACAACACTGGCGCCATAGCACTCGCTAAGGAACCAAGATATCATCCAAAGACCAAGCATATCAACCGCAAGTTTTATATAATCCGAGATTATATAGCAGATGGAGATCTGAAGATCAGCAAAGTACATACATATCTGAATGTCGCAGATCCATTGACTAAACCTCTTCCACGTGTAAAACATGATCAGCACCTCAGTGCCATGGGTGTGAGATTGTTGCCAAATGTAAACTAGATTATTGACTCTAGTGCAAGTGGGAGACTGTTGGAATTATGCCCTAGAGGCAATAATAAAGATGTTATTATTATAATTCTTGTTCATGATAAAGTTTATATTCCATGCTAGAATTGTATTAAGCGGAAACATTAATACTTGTGTGGTTTGTGAACAACACCGTGTCCCTAGTACGCCTCTATGGACTAGCTCATTGATCAATGATGGTTAAGGTTTCCTAACCATAGACATGAGTTGTCAATTGATAATGAGATCATATCAATTGGAGAATGATACGATGGACAGACCCAAACTAAGCGAAGCAATTAGATCGTGTCATTGTGTTCATCTTTGCGAAGCTTTTCCTATGTCAAATATTGTATTCCTTAGACCATGAGATAATACAACTCCCTGGTATCGGAAGAAAGCTTTGAGGCCATCAAACGTCATCCTATGAGAGGGTGATCATAAAGGTGTCTCTCAGGTGATCGGAAAGTATCTGTTGGGTTGTGTGTATCGAGATGGAATTTGTCCCTCCCAAGTCGGAGAGATATACTTCGGGCCCACTCGGTAATCGATATCAACACCGCTTGCAAGCATGTGGTTAAGGAGTTAATCACAAAGTGATATCGGATTACGGAACGAGTAAAGTACTTGCCGTGAACGAGATTGAACTAGGTATGACGATACCGACGATCGAATCTCGGGCAAGTAAAATATCGCGAGACGAAGGGAATATATATATGGGATTGATTGAATCCTGGCATCGTGGTTCATCCGATATGATCATCGATGAATGTGTGGGAGTCAATATGGGTGCCCAGACCCCGCTGTTGATTATTGATAGAAGATCATGTCTGCATATTCTCGAACCCGCAGGGTCACACACTTAACGTGTCTCGACGCTAGGATAGATTGGATACTTGGTTTATGAATTTTTGTTCGTAGTCTCGGATGGGATCCGGGACATCACGAGAGGTTCCGGAATGGTCCGGAGAATAAGATTCGTATAAGGCAGTGCAGTTTTTGGAGTTCGGAATTGTTCCGGATTAATCGATATTGTACCGGAAGCTTCTAGAACCTTCCGAAGGGGGCCAACGTGGTCCCACCTTCCGGGAGGGGGCATGGGCCTATGAGGGAGTGTCCTGGCCGCATTGGGCCAGGGGCACAAGGCCCCATAGGGCCCAGCCGGCCAAACTAGGGCAAACCCTAATTGGGAGCTTCTAGAAGGGGGGGAAGACTTGCCCCCACTCCTCCCTCCCTTGGCCGCCGGCCTAGGCTTGGGGGAGGGGCTAGGGCTGGCGCCCACCCCTCTATGTAAAGAGGGCTGGGGGCGCACCCTCCCCCTACACCTCCTCGTCCAACCCTAGCCCCCTGCTGCCCTCCTCTCTCTCTCTCCCTCCCGACTGCGTGTAGGCGAAGCCCTGCTACAGAAACTCTCCACCACTTGCACCGCATCGTCGCGCTGTAGATCCAATCCGTCTCTCCACCATACTTGCTGGACCGAGGAAGGAGGAGACGTCGAGGTGCCGCACGTGTGCATATCTCGGAGGCATCGCCACTTGCGGTGTTAGATCGGATCGGATCGCGAGGAGGAGAAGCGAGTACGACTACATCACCCACGTTCCGACGAACGTTCCGCTGTGCGAATCTTCAAGGGTATGAAGATCTCATCTAATCACTCTCGTTGTTTGCATCTCCTAGATTAGATCTTGGCTTTCCCCTGTTCGCATCCGTAGAAAAATTTGATTTACTATGCCGCGAAACCCTTCAATTAGTACACATGGAATTCATTCGATGTTTCCCCAAATTAAGGATGACTTTTGATATTCAGTTGGAAAACAATTCCGAATACTCCATGTAACACTCACATCTAAATATGAATGCCAAAATAGTTATCGTGCTACAACAGTCTTGTCAACGCCTTGAGTACTGGTGTACTCCGGCGAAGGGGCCACGCCATCCGCCACCACACTCTACAGCTTGGGTCTCAAGGCCATGAACGCCAAAGGAAAACGAATAACGCTGCCAAGATGAGCAGTGTCGTCACGCCAACTGTAGACGACATTTTATTGGCCTATTTCTTCACTATCGTCCCTATGTTGAAAGACAATAATACAAAAGAGGCCTATCGATGAGGAGGGTGATAAGCATGTCGAGTCCCTGTTGAGAATCTTATCGTGGAAGGAAGGGGATAAATGTTAATGAATTACTATCTTGGCAAGAATAATGCCAGAGATAACTTATGCAGCCAGATGCCATTGTGACATGTTCTTCCATGGAAAGGCGGCAATGACACCTCTAGGTAGATAAAGTTCCTTTCCTTTTTTCACCGAACTATGGTTTCCGCCAATGGTGACTCACGTAGTGAGCTAGATCACCGGTCATGTCTTCCGTGACAGCAGTCAAAGCATGTAAACTCCATGGCTAAGGGCATGAGATGGTTGTTGTTGTGGAGGATGATTCGGTTGGAGTCGCGCCGGTCGGGAAAGCACATATTTTTTGGCCACGTCCTTGACACGAACAGCGGAGAAGATGTTGAGCATATACGGAAAGGACCCAACATTTTCTCGTGCTCTGTATTTACCAGTAATTCTTTTTTATACAACATAAAAGCACGAGCGCAAACAAAAGAAGGCTGGGATGCTCCAGATGCACGCCACGTGCACTGGTCACATATATGGCGGTCTGGGCACATTCAAGCCGCGTCTCCACACTCTCTCGCCCCACACTTTAAAAATAACCTTGATTTTAATTGGATTAGGGAGATACGGAAATTATAGAAGTCGGATGGCTCGATCGGCGGCATGCACATACACAAATCAATTTGGCTCGAGATTTCCTGATTCGTGACATATTCAAACTTAGGATCCCACTATGTCTTCACAACTGAGTAGTACTTCTTGCGTGAAAAGAACAGAAATAAAAGATTAATTCTGCATCTTTTATTCTATATCAAATGCGGCCGACAAACATTCTGATATGCTCCTCTCATACATCATGTTTAGAATAGCATGGATGTACTCAATGTGATGTCATGGACAAGGCGTCTTTAGTTGCATGCCATCCAACATGTTTGCAACATTGGCTCATCTTGTTTTTGCATATAATAGAACATACATACTTTGACATGTACACTTATTGGAGTCTTTATCATGTTGTGATATGTGTTTTTTACTTTTCCTTCATGGCAACATGTATCATGTATAGTATATTAAAAGTGGCATCCCTAACATAACTACTTGGTGTTTAGCCATATCAAGTTTGCATGTCATATATTTAATATTATATCTATTGAACTTTCACATGAAATCGTTATAGTCACAACATGTATCCTTCGTGCTCAAACACCATCCACTTGTCTATCTATCGATGTATATGCATCATGCGACCACTATTAGACCGAGCTAAGCGAAAACAACCGTCAAGTGAGAGTTGATACATTTGCAAAATATGCTGACCATAATTGTATTTATACATCCATTGCAACGCACGGACATTTAGCTAGTATTCTTACTATACATCTAGCTTTTGTTATAAGTCAAATGATTGTAAGGTTTTTACAACTTCATCGAACAACGTGGCAATACTTATGGCACTAAATAGTATCTCTATATCTATTTTAAAATGGTGTTTTATAATTTAAAATGGTGTTTTAGAATGGAGTGTATATATTGCTACTTTTTAAATAGTGTGGGTCAAATTTTAAATTATTTAACGTAGTACAAATTAGAATGGGAGTATATTTATATTTATTTTAGAACGGACCGACCATGACCACTATAAAAAAAGGATTCCGGTTGTAAACATTGACAAATCTCGCGTGTCTCGGACTTAACCCGTCCGTCTTTTATCTCGTCGATCGGTCTCATATAGACGTGTACGCGGAGATCGTATCGAGAGAAAGAGAATCGATCGTCTGTTTCGTTTCTGCATCCACCATACGCCGCAGCGTTTGTCTCTCCTCTCCACGTCGTTGACTGGAGCAGAGATCGGAATTACCGCTCCGTGCTTTCAGCGATCAAATCCAAACCCGTCTGACGCGCGCGCGCGCGTGCGTAATGGCGAATCTGCAGCCTTCCATCATCGCGGCGCCTCCCTCTCCGATCGGCGGCGGCGGCGCTGCCGTGACGCAGGAAGGCAGTCGCAGGGACATGGCGTCGGTATATAAGTTGGTGCTCGACCTCTGCGACCCCGTGCTGCGCGAGAACGCCCTCGTCGAGCTCTCTAAGGTATACTATTATCGTCACCGTTGTTGTGGAAACCAATCTGATCAGCGTCGTGGGCAGCACCCGAGAGGACCTTCGTTGCGAGAACAATGTACTAGTATTATTTGTCTTCAAGTTACACCCTCATACCATATACATCGTCCTGAGTTGCTAGCTAGGGTACGAACAAACTTGCAAAAACTCATTTATATTTATGCATCGCCAACATTATTTTCTTATGAACTAGCTGATTAATTTTTTAATTTGAGAAGTTACTTTGGCTTGATGTGCGATTGCTGACTGTGCTATGCTGCGAAAAAATAGAGAGAAGTTGACTAGTCAAACAGAAAAAAAAAGGGAAAAGATAGTCTGGAAGAGCTCGATGATCATAATCCATCTCGATGGTGAACACAACAGCATTAGCTGTCAAAATTGTACAATACAAGCAAAATTCAAAATAAATTGGTGCATTGCTAATTACCAATGGCTTTTTGTACTCCTTTTGTTCCAAATTGGATGTCGCGGATTTGTCTAGATTTGCATATTTCTATATACTAAAATGCGTCTGGATAGACACGTTTCTAGTCAAATTTGCGACAAGTAATTCACGAATAAATCTTAGACTATCATCTTCAACAAGTTTTCATCAGTGATTCTTTTGTAGCTAATTAATCCTGCATTTATGCTGGATTAGAAGTATCAGATTAGTAACATGATCAGTCATCAACATATGCTAAGGCATTTTGTAAGGCAAACAAAGATAAGTAAATACGTCACAAATACTTTTTGCAGAAAAGAGAGATGTTTCAAGATATATTGGCCCCGCTCTTGTGGCACTCGTTCGGTACAATTGCTGCTCTACTTCAGGTATGCATATTCCATGGTCCTTTGAGGTTTATTCGCATGCTTTGGAATTGAGATAAAATAGAACAGGGAGCTTAATTTGGGCTTGATGATCTATTCTTCAACTTGCTTAGGTTTTTCAGCTAGTCTTTGATCTTTCTCACTTGTTATATTTGGCAACTTCGAAAATATATTCAGGAAATCATATCTATCTATCCTGCACTTTCACCCCCAGCAACTTTATCGCCAGGTGCAGCAAACCGAGTCTGCAACGTACTTGCACTTTTTCAGGTACACTTTTATGTGGAGAAAAAATATCCGGGTAACAGCGGAAAATTTGACTCCATTCTGTTTAAGAATTTTTTTTTGAGCAACCGGTAGGAGCTCTGCCTTTTCAAATAGATAGAGGGAAAATTTCTGTTTAAGAATTTGAGGTCGTTTTAAGTTTGCATGCTATCATTGATGTCTAAGCTGTTTTTTTTCTGGAATATAAAACTTATATTGCAGTGTGTTGCATCGCACCCCGAGACCAGGATGCTTTTCTTAGATGGTAATGAGCGCATCATTTTGTTTATAGAAGTTGATATAGACAGTATTTTGTACTGTACTAATGTTTTTCTTAGAACTATTGTTGTTTGTTATCCATTTATTACCCTCTTCTTCATTTATTCTTTTCAGCTCAAATTCCGTACTTCCTATACCCCTTCTTGAATATTAAGATCAAAACAAAACCCTTTGAGTACTTGCGGCTTACCAGCTTGGGTGTTATCGGTGCTCTTGTTAAGGTAATTAATTAACTTATTATTTGACACGAAAAGATAACCAACTGTATATATAACTTGATTTATGACTTGATTACATGCATGCAGGTCGATGATAGTGAAGTTATCAGTTTTCTGCTCAATACTAGAATACTTCCTTATTGCTTGTGTTGCATGGAGGTGGGCAGTGAGCTGTCAAAAACCGTATGTACCTTAGCATCTTACCTAGAATATCACCATGTTCTGTCTGAAGATTTTGTGGAACACTATATTGCCGATAGTTCACATTTTGGTTGAGTCTAGACTGTAAAAAGATCTTAGGGTGGGGTTTCACAGTTGAATTCAAGACAAAAAAATAAATAGAAAACAAGCAACAACACCCCCCTCCCCCCCCCCCCCCCGACCATTGACTTCGGTTTCACTAATTTAGTCGAATTTTACACGCAGGTGGCCACCTTCATTCTCAAAAAGATACTGCTTGACAAGCTTGGGCTGATTTACATATGTTCCGCCCCTGAGCGCTTGCATGCTGTGGGCAGTCTCTTAGCATACATGGTAGTTCCACGTCCTGATCAGCCTCCTGCTTCCGCAAGGCTGCTCAAGCACATTATCATATGTTTCGACAGGTTATCAGACAATCCCAGGTAATTCGTGCTGCCATTTCTATTCTATGTACATAATGATTTTGCATCGTATATCTTGAGATGCACTCTAATATGTTTCCTTTTGCTAAATTATTCGTAGTGCATGCGCGGAATTGCAAACACTCCTCCCTGACATGCTGAAAGATGGAACGGTCGATAGCTGTCTTGTGGTGAGTCATGTTAACCAATTGCGCATTACCATTTCGTTACAATCGCGGTAGAATTAACCTGAAGTTTTTGTTAAACATATATTTACTGTGTTGTGGCAAACACAGGATGATCCTGCAACAAGGGGCCGCCTCCAGCAATTGCTGCATAATGTGACAGTTGAAGCAGTGGGAGGAGCTTCTCAGACAAGCCTAGATCACATAAGTAGACTATATAAAACAACTAGCTAAGTGCTTGCGCATTGCTGCGAATTATCCACTTAGATACCAGTGCTTTGCTAGAAAAATTATGGTATAGTCCTCATAAAACAACAATGTCAGGTTTTCTCTCGTCAACTTTATTAATGTACTCCAAACAGTCTTCTCTGGCCGCACTTTTTAAGTAAGTGACATTTTCCTTTTCCTTTTTAATTCACCCGCTGATAAGGTCTTCTAGTGGTTTTTAGACAAGTCTGTCGTCCTTTTCTGAAGAAGTCATCCAACTTGCGTTGCTTAGCTCACCTTCATCCCTTTGTTGATGCCGATGTCGCACCTTGTCGACGACTCAGACATGGAAGATGACCACTCATACATGAAAGATTAACTCATTATGTCAATGGCCTCCACGCCTTGGTCATCACCTCCTTGTTACCGATGGTTGACTTACCAAAAAACATGTCTTCCTATGCTCATGGCGTAGCTTAATGCTGACAAAAAGCAATATAGTTTGTGTAATTCACATGAATAGGATATATAAAACAATATAGTTATTGCAATTTTTCACTGTAATAGCATGTGTATATCCTGTGAGTTGCAAGTCTAGAAGATATCTCTGGTGTCTTAGAAGTTAGCGTGGCGTAGTTCAACCTTCCAAAAAAAGGATTTGTTGTGATATGCCTTTAAAGCTTATAAGTACTATAATTAACTAAATACCAATGCGTTGCTACAGAACAAGAAAAATGGGCAATCAACACTAAATGTGTAACCATACTTTGCGGACACTCTGGGAATAAAGAGATGGAGAGGAAGAGGAGTACAGGGCATTGCTGCTGCGATGACCGCACCGCCGCGCTCGAAACCTACACTAGTAGAAAAAGAGTCATTCGTCCATTCCAGTTCGGAGCATTAATCCCGGTTATAGTTAGACCCGGGACTAATGTGAGCATTAGTCCTGGTTGCAACGGCTAGAACGCCAACAATCTTTAGTCCCGGGTCAAACGGGACCTTTAGTCCCGGTTCGTATCACCAACCAGGACTAAAAGGGGTGCCCCGGTGCCAATCCCTTTAGTCTCGGTTCATATCACCAACCGGGACTAAAGGTGTGGCCTTTAGTCCTGGTTCGTATTACCAACCCGGACTAAAAAAAGTTGGCAAAAAAAATTTCTCAAGTTCTACCGTGACAGTAAAACGGGCACAAATCCTTTTGAAGATCGTCTTTTCTAGATTCAAAATCATGCCAAAAAGTTATAAAAATTTCTAAAAATAAAATCCTTCGAACTGTAGTTATATTAAGTGATTTAGTTGTTACAAAAATTAACAAATATAAATTTCAACATAATTTACAAAAAATATTATAAAAATTCAAATGACCATAACTTTTGTATACCATGTAAAAAAAGTACAACCTATCAAAACGTGCAGAAAAAATTAGCTCTTTGATTTCAACATACTTAGGCCGTTTTGGATTCTTAAAATTCGAAAAAAAAATTATTTCAGAAATTAAATTATTTTAGTATTTTTTATGTCATATTTGAATTTCTCGCATTTTTCTGATAATAATGGATATAATATTTGTTAAATTTCGATTTACAGATTTGAAGATATTGTTTATGTCATATTAAATGAATAAATGGCAAAAATGAATAAAATATTAATTTAATTAGTTTTTACTTTCATTAGAATAAAATGTTATTATTAATTATTTATTGTTGTTTACTAAAAATAGTTGTTCATAATTTTAAAAAATAAAAACGTGTCACACATCGATATGAGTTAATAGGATTGATATACTAGTCTTGACAACAAGATATAAGGGTCCTTCGCACGGGTGGGAGAGATGGAATGAAGAAGTTAAGCGTGCTGGGGGTGGAGTAGTGCTAGGATGGGTGACCGGACGGGAGGTTTGACCGTAAGTACGATTTGAACTAAGATTAAGTATAATTAGTGTTAAAAATGAGAGATGTGGGAGATTAACGAGTCAAATAATTCAAAGGTTTAAGAAAAATTTGAAAAAAAATCAATTTTTTTTTGGAAAAAAATTAAAAAAAACTTTTAGTCCCGGTTCGTATTACAAACCGGGACTAAAGGTCCTGCACACTCGACGCGGCCCCGTGAGTGCCTTTAGTGACTAAAGGAGTAGGCCTTTAGTCCCGATTTCTTTGTCCCGGTTAGGAAACCGGGACTAAAGGCCTTTACAAACCGGGACCGATGGCACGTTTTCCACTAGTGCTAGTAGAAGCCTATCATTGGGAATCGTCACAACCATGATCTGCCTTGGGCATCGGTCATAGCCACTGTCCATCTATTGAAGGATTTGAAGCATGGAGCTAGGCACCGGATGGGCAATATGCGGGACTGTCATGGGGGCCTCGCCCCCTCGACCCTTAAAGGGGTGTTGCCACTTTAGGTTTCACTATGCAACTCATCACACCGTGATGGAGATGTTAAGCCATCGATGGATCAAAGCGGAGTTGTGTTGTGATCAAGGCGGAGCCCTTCGAGCTGAAGTGAAGCTTTTCAAAGGATTAAGAT
Organism: Avena sativa; assembly: GCA_916181665.1. NCBI lineage: Eukaryota > Viridiplantae > Streptophyta > Magnoliopsida > Poales > Poaceae > Avena > Avena sativa. The sequence goes on along the minus strand of OV702293.1, from coordinate 439,130,117 downwards.
GGAGCTATTCGAGGAAGAAGCAGAAGCAAAACCCCATCATCAACTTATCCCTCAATGGTTCCTTGAAACGACGTACAACTTGATCCTCGGAACACGGTCCCTTGGGACTACCGACGAGTGCATTTTGCATCATGTTTTACCTTGTGTCTACTTTAGTAGTGTAGCAATTTTGGTATTTGTACCGTGTTCGCGCACACCTATTATGTCCATTTCACCAAGATCACGGGATTAAAGAGGTTGATGAACAAATCAATTAGAGATGTCATTTTTCACACAAATATGCTAATTGGAGGCTTTAAAGACCTTCCATACAAACATCCATGCACCTGGGAGGAGAGTAATGGGAAAAGGAAACACAACAAGAGGTCCATCGACACTAATGACCTACGGTATGGGTAAATCCCATGTACCCACAACCGTACGCAGTCTCTATGGCATAGTCTCGTCAAATACTTTCACCCTGTCTGATCAGATCAGAGATCCAACATTCGCATCCACCACAAAACACCGAAACCTTACCTCCCGAAGGGATCTAGAGGGGTAGCTAGCAGAAGGGCATTCATCTTCACTGCCGCTCAGATCTTGGAGGCTTGGGCCTCAATATTCATCATCATTAGCACCATCACCATTCTCTTCATCCATCTCGTTATAATTCCAAAATATAGTGTGCATTTGTATATGTATTCATCATTACCTTCATACTTCATTTATATTATTATGATGATGTTGATTGACTCCACGTGTCAGTATTTCCTTTTGTTCCTGGGGAGATGGAGAAACCCTAACACTATTATGATTTGCCATATAGATTTGCTTCTCCTCATTTATATAACTATGTATTCAACTCTTCACCTCAATTGCTATGCGATCATCGCGTGTGTAGTGATTTGCCCCACAGGGACAAGGAGGAGATTTCATTGATACTTTGTGGAGGGTGTTGTGTTATATGACATATCATGTTATTGTCCTAAAGCAAAGGATTGATATGGATCACGGGAAATCCAAAAAAGGATCTCCATAGCCACAGGAAGACCCTTAATCACTCGTGTAATCATGCATGCTAGCCTCTGGTGATGAGTGGTGGCTACAAGGGATAAGAAATAGGAGGCTAACATGCTCTCATATAATTGGGATCTCTGCCCATACACAAGAATGCACATTAGACAAACATATCATGATCATATTTATTACTACATGCTAGTGGCATATCTATAAATCATTGAGAACGCTTTAGCCTTATTGTAGTTTCATCACTTTACACTGCTTACTCGTCATTCTCATTAAACACTATTTGCTCTCATTCACAAAATACTCTCTTGTTTGGAATTAAAGTCAACTTGTAGGTACACTTTGATAACAGCGTAACGAGGGGCATAAAGAGCATTACCAATGGTTCTCCGTGATTTGATACTCTTATACTTCGAAACTAGGTACACACAATATGTGTACTTGCAGTCATTAACTACATCATAACCGAATACGCGCTTTAGAACATTGTTCAAGAATTCGGACGATTAATGTCCAGTTAATCGCTACCCGGAGGGCAACTGAAGCAAATAGCACCTATTCAGTGCATTAACTGGCTAGACCGATTAAATGGTATTTAATTGGTTGTCAGGCCGATTAATCGACTATCAGACCGATTAATCGTCATCTACCACTTAACTAAAAGGTCATATGAGACCAATATTTGTCCCATGACCCTTCCCAGACCCCTCTCGCTCGGCCGTTCCCAAATCGCTAGGGTTGGGGCGCTCCTCCTGCCCCTTGCACTGCTCCCGGTGTGGTCTGGTGGCTGACATCTCCTCACCGGCTCCAGCTATCACCGGCCATCTCCGACAGGTACAGCTCCCCTCCCCTCCCATCCGCTACTCCCTATCGCTCCTCCAACCCTGACCTGCGCTCCGACCCACAGCAGTTCAGATCCAAGGAGACCCGCTGGCTTGTAGGGTTCGCAGCATAGAAAACAAAATTTTTCTTACGATGGGAACAACTATGTACCAAGATCTATCTACTAGATACAAGCAACAGGTAGATATACATACATAAAGAACATAACTTTGTAGACCGACAAAGTTTAACGAGGTTGTACTCGTGGATGATGTAGACGAATGCTTGCCGATCTCAAGATCCAGAAGAAGTCCAACATCACAAATCAGCACCGCATCCGTGCTCGCACACACGTCCAAGTCACTGAACAACCTCCGCCTCCTCGCTCCAGCGATGCAGCAGAAGCAACAACTCTTTCCAAACGAAAAGCCACCGGGAACATGTATCTCGCTAGTCCAATACCATGAGGGATAAACTAGAGAAGGAGAGAGATACTTCATGAGGAGGTGTGAGTATGAGAGAGGAAGAGGGGCCTTTTATAGGAGGAGGGGGTCACCCCAAGGGGCATGGCTGGCGCCATGGGGGCTGCCCCCACCCCTTCCTCCATTCAAGTGGGTGGAGATCCCACTCACAAAATGACCCTTCATTTCTCCACTCAAAAATCCCATTAAATTTCCATAAAATTTAATGTAATCTCTCTTTAGATAAAACTTATTTTATTTATTTATTCAGAATTTTGTCAATTACATTAATTAACAAACATTCACATAAAACCCCTTGCTAGTATTCTATTTCACATGCAGAAACAATTTCAGCAATTTCACCCGAAACAATTCCGTTGTCTAGTGAAATAATTCCTGCACTTTGTAAATCTTTTTGTCTAGAAACTATTTGTTCCAAATGGTGTCGGTGTCTCTTAAGTGTGTCACCCTACAGTTCGCAAATAATGCGGACATGATCGAGACCCCTCTCGGATCAATAATCAGAAGCGGGACCTGAAGATCCATACTGACTCCTACACATTCAACGATGACTTATTATGATCGTGAGAAACTTTTACGCTAGTAACTTAATCCCTTTGTCTCGCAATATATTACATGTCCGAGATTCGATCATCGGTATCTCCATACCTAGTTTGATCTCGTTACTGATATGTACTATTTTCTCGTTCCCGTGATATAACATTCTAGTGATCACATCACTTGCTTGCAAAGTAACTAATGTGATATCACCGAGAGGGCCCAGAGTATATCTCTCCATCATCGAGATGAACAAATTCCACTCTTGATCCATGAGCCTCTACATAACACCTTCATAGCACTGAACCCATCTTTATAACCACCCTGTTACGGTGTGACGTTTGATGTTATCAAGATACTCTTCTAGTGTTAGTGATTGACATGATCTCATGGTATAAGGATTAGGATTACTTCATATGATGTTATAGCAATATAAACACAATGACTTTGATCGTAATGCTATACTTCGGATGAATGTTCATTACATCATTCCAACAATGTTGTGACCTCGTTATTAACAACATCCAATGTCCATGATCAGGAAACCTTGATCATCTTGTTAATCAACGAGCTAGTTTATAATGCATGCATAACTAGGAACTTTTCATTTGTTTATTAAACACACATGTATTAACGTTTCCGTATTAATACAATTATAGCATGCAAAAAAACATGTATCATATACTTGGAATATACATAATAACAACTTTATTATTGCCCCTCAGGTCATATTCCCTTCATGGCTAGCTACAGCAGCAGCTCCGTCGCATCCCTAAGCTTTTCCGCCATAGATTTACTAGCTAGCAATGTATAATTACATAGCTCGGAGCATGAGAGTATGAAATAATACATAAAAACTATACATGTGTTGGCAATATATTGTGATGTCCTGTTTTCCCAACCGATTAATGGTCGACCGATTATTCCAGTTAATCGGTCGATTCACAGATTAATCGCTACTCAGTGGTCAAGCGAGCAATTATCAATTACTGAATTACTGAACAATGCTTCAGAACCATGTCGTATAAGCGAATGCATTTCTCGTGACCTCAACCTTAAGCACCTGTCCCCTCAGAACCATGCCACAACCATCATCCTGAAGGGAAGAACAAGGCGCACCATAGTGGATCCCACCTGGGTGGGAGGAACATGAAGCCAAATAGAGGAAAATAAAAAGTCTGTCTCGAACCTCCCCTCCGCCCTCCCTTGACCCTGCGGTACCATATTAAGGAACTAACCTTTCATATCGGTACCACTAGATTCGCTTGAATCATATTCGTCAACATAAATAGAGTTCATATAATTTTAGACCCCATTTGGAATTCAAGAACTCAAACGTGGAACTACGAAAACATATGGGATTGAGATGTCATGTATTCTAAATTCCTACAGGAATCAAAACCATAAGAAAACTTCAAAAGTATAGTTTTGATGCCACAAAGAAAAAAAAGGAATTATAGGCACAAGGAGATTAAAACATGAGGTAAGAGCATCCCCACTTGTTGGGCGTTCCCATAACAAAATCCGGACGTATTTTGGTCCAGATGAAACTAGTTTTCGGCCTGGGAACGTGATACGTCGGAAACGTATCTATAATTTTTTATGCTCCATGCTTGTTTAGTATCTATTTTGCTTTACTTGTCCACACTTTGAGGTGCTTTTTACATGTTTTCTGGTACTAACCTATTAACAAGTTGCAACAGTGCCAGATGCCTGTTTTCTGTTGTTTTTGGTTTTAGAAAAGTTAGTAAAGAAATATTCTCGGAATTGGACGGGACAAACGTCAAAGTCAATTACTTTCCGTGGGGAACAAGAAGTCTAGAGGAGAGCCGGAGGGGCCAGCCAGGGGGGCCAGACCCACCCCAGGCGCGGGGGCAGGTAGGCCCATGCCTGGCTAGGGTTTGGTGGCCCTAGCCGCCTCCCGGTCTCGCCCCTTCGCCTATAAGAAGCCCTTGATGCAGAAACCCTGAGTACCCGATCAGAAATCCACGAAACCGTCTATAGCCCCCGCCACCATCGTCCCTAGATCAAGAGGGATATGAATCTCTTCTCGGCACCCTGCCAGAGGGGAGATCATCCCGGAGGCCTTCTCTCCGGTATGATGCATGAGTAGTTCCACCTTGGACTATGGGTCCATGTAGTAGCTAGATAGTTGTATCTCCTCCTTTGTGCTTTCATGTATAGATCTTGTGAGCTCCATTCATGATCAAGATCTAATCTATTTGTAATCATGCATGTTGTGTTTGCGGGGATCCGATGGATATTGAGATTATTATGTTGGTTTGATTAATGGTTTTATCTTTATGATTCTACCATGTCTGTGTTGTTTGTGATCTTGCATGCTCTCCATTGTTAGTAGCTATTTTGGCCAAGTAGTTGCTAGTGACTCCAAGAGGGGGTATTTATGCTCGATAGTGGGTTCATGCCTCTAGTTTCCAAGGGAAGTGACAATAATCTCTTCGGTTGTATATGTGATGTTGCTACTAGGGAGAAAACAACGGTCTCTTGTTCATGGAACATGTGGACTGATTACCTTACACACTTTGCTTAAAGCAGTTGTCGGTTGCTTGCAACTTAATACTGGAGGGGGTTCGGATGATAACCTGAAGGTGGACTTCTAGTCATAGATGCAGCTGGATGGCGGTCTATGTATATTGTTATATTGCCCAATCAACCTCATAGGATCTTTCTAGCTAGTAATTGCATTGTTATGCCTTGCTCAGTTCCTGTCAATTGCCCCGCTGTAATTTGTTTACCCTTCATGCCATGTTGTTTATCTAAGGAGAGCACCTCTAGTGAACTATGGACCCCGATCCAATCTTTATCATTGATACACATTCCACTGTTACTTGTTTACTTGCTGCAAATCATTCCCTTCCACACCATATGTTTAATCCTTTGTTACAGCAAACCGGTGAGCTTGACAACCTCACTGATTCGTTGGGACAAAGTCTTGAGTTTGTGTTGTGTAGGTCTCCGCGTTGCTAGCAACACCTGTGTGACGTTTCCTTCCTCCTACTGGTTCGATAACCTCGGTTTCTTACTGAGGGAAATTTGCTGCTGTGCTGCTTCATACCTTGCTCTTGGGGTTTCCAACGAAGCGTCCCACGACAAGTACTGGGCGCCATCAAGATATTTTCTAGCACCATTGCCAGGGTATAAAGGGACATCAAACTTCTTCCTCCCTATCAAGCACCAGCAATTTTCTGGCGCCGTTGCCGGGGAGGCTAAGGACGTCTTCACTAGGTGAGTCCTTCACTTCCTTTGTCCTTACTTTGTTTTTAGTTTGCTTTGTTTCTTTTGCTTGGTTTTGCTTGCCTCTTTTAAAAAAAACTAAAAAAATTAGTCTAGTTTGGTTTGCTTTCTTTATTCAAAAACACAAAAGAATTAGTTCCTACTCTAGTTGGTGGTCTATTATTGCCTTGCTTGGTCATGCTTTCTATCAATGGATGGTTTGTTTGAAACTAGTTTTTATTGGCAAGGTGGGTTCACGGAAGAACAAAAGTATTGTTATAAGGAACACCGTTTGTCACAAAAAGGGAAAAACTTATGGGAACAAATTGATAAGTTGAATACTATTGCTAGAGACGTTTGTTGCTGCAGGAGGTATAAACACCTTCCTTTTCAATGTGAGTATAATGATAATGTTACCATATCTTCTTATGTTAAAGGAAATTATGATTTTGATGATGTGGAACAAATTGAAGAATTCATTGCCTTCAAGGGTGCATTTGAACTTGCCAGTTTGCTTGAAAATACCGATGATGCATTTTATGATGAGGTTTATGAGATGCTTAAATTTTGCTTTGATAATTACAAGGAAGAAAATGGCTATATTTTTAATATTTTAATAGGCGTTTTCCACAAATGGAAGAGACTAATGCTTTGCAGGAGCCTATGGAAGAAGAAATTGTTGAAACTGGAAGCTCATTAGATGAAAAAGAGGGGGAGAGTGATGAACAAAAGAAGGAAGAATTGATTATCTACCCATGCCTAACTTCCAATGAGAGTAACTCTTTATCCCTTACATTATTTGTTTGTCCCCCATGCTTACCTAAGGAGGATGAATGTTATGTTCATATGGATCCTTTTGAAATATCTACTTTGGATAAAACCTGTGGAGGTTTTAATCCCACTGTTTTTGAGCTTGATAGAAATTATGAGTTTGTAGATCATGAAAAGCATGCTTTATGTGATAGCTATATTGTTGAGTTTATTCATTAGGATACTGAAAATTATTATGAGAGAGGAAAATATGGTTGTAGAAGTTTTTATGGTACTGAAACACCTCTCTATGTGGTGAAAGTTTTGAAGTTGCTCTTGTTTCATCTTCCTATGCTTGTCACTTTGTTCTTTGTAAATTTATTTGCATACAAGATTCCTATACATAGGAAGTGGGTTAGACTTAAATGTATTTTGAATTTGCTTCTTGGTGCTCTCTTTGACTTCAATTCATATTTCTTATGTGAGCATCTTCTCAAGCTTCTTGTGCCTAACTTAAAGGCGTTAAAGAAAAGTATTTGTTGGGAGATAACCTAAGAGTTTCCTTGAGTCTTGGAAGTTATTACTTCAGTAATGACCTTTTCTTATCCTTTTTGTTTGCTTTTTGTGCCAAGAATGACCTCTAATGAGAGGGAAGTAAGATTTGGAGAGTTGCTGTCCCGAAACATATTTCTGTCCTCCACCAAAAAAATTCGTGAGGAGGCTCTGTAACTCGGATTGAGCTCAAGATTTACGAATAAATCCCCCATTATGTTAGATAACTTTTGTTAGTTCAACACTTTTTGATTTGAGCAATAGAAGATGTTCGAAAAAATTAGTTTCTACATGCTGGTCTGTTTTGACAGATTTCTGCTATTATTTGCATTTGTTCCTTATTGATTCCCTTTTGAGTTCTCTTCAGGTAAATTGAGCTTTTTGAAGGAGTTACTACAGCAGCTTGTGTTTTTAGTGAAAAGCCTTGCTGTTCCAAAGCTTTGCCAGTGGTCTAATATCTTTTGAATAAGCTAATGTTGCTAATGAAGATTGTGTGAAGTTTTGTATGAAGGAAAAATTTCAGGTGTAGAGAGAGAATGATGCAATGAGATAAAGAATGGACAAAAGCTCAAGCTTGGGGATGCCACCACAGTGTTACCCCAAGAAATATCCAAGAGGTACAAGCGCCAAAGCTTGGGGATGCCCAAGGCATCCCCTTCTTCATCAATAAAAAACTTAGGTCTGTCTAGACACTTCGTTTTTATTGTTTCATGCACAGTTGTGTTGTTCTTGGAGCGTCTTAGTTTTCGTTTGCTTTGCTTAGTTTATTTAGTTTCCTAAAGTAGTTTGGACCCCCGTTCTCGTTGTGTTGTTTTGCAAATAAGTTTGTTTGATGTTGGAAAGGAGTAGTAAGTTCTTGCTTGAAGTGCAAGAGGAGCTTGCATTGACCGCGACTTAGACTTTAGCATGACATGCCAGGTGTTGTTTTAGCATTATGCTTAGTGATTATTGCTGTAGCATGTCTTGTTCCAAACAATTGGGATTGCTTAGTGTGTCTTGAAGAAATTATGCGTTGTTTTAGCATGCAAAAGCATACTATTGTAGTATTCTCCTTTGATGTTTTGCTTGGATTGACTTAGAACATGCTCACACCATGGTATGACTATGACAAGTCACCATTAGCCTCTATGATCATTTAGTCCTTGACTTGTAGTACCACTCTTTGCTTTGATTAGTTTGCTTTGTTGCATTGCATGATTATGGCCATTATTGCTCTCTTAGTTGGTTTCTCCCAGTCTTTTGCTAGCCTCCACTTGTATGAGTAATTTCTACTCATGCTTCCAACTCCCAAGAAACCAAGTTATTCCAAAGTGTCCCCTCTTTACACCATTCCAAGTATATTCTTGTTTTCAACTATCTTCCAATTAAAAACTATTTTGTTATGTGAAAACTTAGTGATTAAAGCCCTCACGAACTTGATGGCACACTTTATTCTTTGCCCCTAATAAACTTGAACCATTGTGACAACTTTGTTGTATATGCTTGCACTTATAAGTTGGAATTAGCAGAACCGTGCTGTCACGGGGAACATTTTCAATATTGCACTTGTACCTTGTTGTACTAAGTTGATATCATGTTATTTTGTCTATGGATGTCGCCGGTGTGAAATAAAGAGGGGACTTGTAAGTCCATGGAGTTTGTATTCTATGTTAGAGAAACGCCTGGGCCGTTAGCCTAATCCATGCCTAATCATGGTGGAAACTTGCAGTATCACCATAATGAGCTATCTATGAAGCATCCTCAATAAAAGCTATGCATATGGTAAATAAAAAGATTGCTGAGATGCTCATTGTCTGCTTGTCTTGTCATTTTGGTTATGGGATAGCTCCTGTACCATGTGCAAGGGGTACCCTGTTGGCGGTTCTCAATGATATGCAAATACTTATAGTGACAAGAACTTACCTGGACCCAAAGTTGAGTATGCATGAGGTGTGGCCCTCGTATTCAAGGGGCATGAGATTGCCAACTTATACTTCGTCAAGCATATACTCCAGCTTTGCCACTTTAATCTTAACCACTTCAAGATGCTTATGATAGGGGCAATGAGGGCTGAAAGCTAACAAGTACCATAATTTTTGGAAGCTCTTTTTGAAACTTGTAATCCCTGCTTCCTTTATAAAAAGGCCTTTCTTCCATCATTATCGAGTCTCCACCTTCTATCTTTAGGCACCATTAAGAGAGCATAGTTGTGATTCTGTGTGCAGTGTTTCAAAGCTTATTAATTGATGCATATTGTGTTATTACTTGCTCTTGTGCTACTTGTTTCTAGTCACCCTTGTGAACTTTGCAGGTGTCCTATGCATTATATTGCTACTCTATGAGGGACAAACTGATTGCCACTATGCTATGTTTTCTGCATGTGAAACAAACAAACGTTTTCAATGCATGTTATTCATGATCTTTGTTTGTAGCTTGTCATGTTGCATGCATAGTTACTATGTCCTATTGTTAGAACTCCATCTTCCATGCACATGTTTAGAGTTCTTTGATCCCAGCTTTCAATGCTTGTAAATGGTTGGATCTTTGTGAAGGTGCATGTCACCTTAAAAGTTATTATTTTTATCACTTACCTACTCGAGGACGAGCAGGAGTTAAGCTTGGGGATGTTGATACGTTAGAAACGTATCTATAATTTTTGATGCTCCATGCTTGTTTAATATCTACTTTGCTTTACTTGTCCACACTTTGAGGTGCTTTTTACATGTTTTCTGGTACTAACCTATTAACAAGTTGCAATAGTGCCAGATGCCTATTTTCTGCTGTTTTTGGTTTCAGAAAAGTTAGTAAAGAAATATTCTCGGAATTGGACGGGACAAACGTCAAAGTCAATTACTTTCCGTGGGGAACAAGAAGTCTAGAGGAGAGCCGGAGGGGCCAGCCAGGGGGGCCAGACCCACCCCAGGTGCAGGGGTAGGTGGGCAAGCGCCTGGCTAGGGTTTGGTGGCCCTGGCCGCCTCCCGGTCTCGCCCCTTCGCCTATAAGAAGCCCCTGATGCAGAAACCCTGAGACTCGATCAGAAATCCACGAAACCTTTTGTAGCCGCCGCCACCATCGTCCCTAGATCGGGAGGGGGATCTGAAGCTCTTCCTGACACCCTGCCGGAGGGGAGATCATCCCGGAGGCCTTCTCTCCGGTATGATTCGTGAGTAGTTCTACCTTGGACTATGGGTCCATGTAGTAGCTAGATGGTTGTATCTCCTCCTTTGTGCTTTCATGTATAGATCTTGTGGGCTCCGTTCATGATCAAGATCTAATTTATTTGTAATCATATATGTTGTGTTTGCGGGGATTCGATGGATATTGAGATTATTATGTTGGTTTGATTAATGATTTTATCTTTATGATTCTATCATGTCTGTGTTGTTTGTGATCTTGCATGCTCTCCATTGTTAGTAACTATCTTGGCCAAGTAGTTGCTAGTGACTCCAAGAGGGGGTATTTATGCTCGATAGTGGGTTCATGCCTCTAGTTTCCCAGGGAAGTGACAGAAATCTCTTTGGTTGTAGATGTGTTGTTGCTACTAGGGAGAAAACAACGGTCTCTTGTTCATGGAACATGTGGACTATTCTTGCAACTTAATACTGGAGGGGTTCGGATGATAACCTGAAGGTGGACTTCTAGTCATAGTTGTAGTTGGATGGCGGTCTATGTATCTTGTTGTATTGCCCAATCGAATCTCATAGGATCTTTCTGACTAGTACTGGCATTATTATGCCTTGCTCAGTTCCTGTCAATTGCCCTGCTGTAATTTGTTTACCCTTCATGCCATGTTGTTTATCTAAGGAGAGCACCTCTAGTGAACTATGGACCCCAGTCCAATCTTTACCATTGATATATCTTCCACTGTTACTTGTTTACTTGCTGCAAACCACCATTACCTTCCACACCATACATTTAATCCTTTGTTACAACAAATCGGTGAGCTTGACAACCTCACTGATTCGTTGGGGCAACGTCTTGAGTTTGTGTTGTGCAGGTCTCCGTGTTGCTTGCAACACCTGTGTGACGTTTCCTTCCTCCTACTGGTTCGATAACCTCGGTTTCTTACCGAGGGAAACTTGTCGTTGTGCTTCTTTATACCTAGCTCTTGGGATTTCCAACGAAGCTTCCCACGACAAGTACTGGGCGCCATCAAAACGCCGAGTTTCCCACTCACGATTACCACGCGAGTTCTCGCATTTGGCTAAAATTCAGCAAATTTCGGCAAACTTTAGGCGAATATAGGCGGTTTTGGGCAAACTTTGGTGATTACGGGCGAACTTTGAGCGAATATAAGCATTTTTGGGCGAATATGGGAGAATGTAAATGGTTTTGGGCGAATATGGATAAACTTTGGACGAATATAGATGAACTTTCGGCGAATATAGATAAACTTTGGACGAATATGGGCGAATATGGTCGAATATGAGCGAACTTTGGGCGGGTCCACTCGCCGGCTGTTTTTTTCCGCCAAATTCGCTTCATCTGGCGTTCTCAGGGTGTTCCCGAGATCTTGAGAATATACCTGGGCATTCGTCGGGCCGGGCCGGGCTTTGGCCCGGCCCGAAAAAGCCCGACGTAATTCAGCGTGGCCCGTGGCCCGGCCCGGCCAATTTCTCCACATCCTCTGCCCAGGCTCGGCCCGACGGCCCGAGGCCCGGCCCGACGGCCCGACAATTTAGATAACAGCGGTCAGCAAACAGCAAAACAGCGGTCAGCATTAGTTTTCAGTAGCAATAACGACAACAGTTTTCAGTAGCAAAAAACGACATCAAAATGACAACAAACTTAGCAGCAGTTTTCAGTAGCAGAACCAACACCAAAATGACAGCAAAACAACACCATTTTCACAAACAGATTACAGCAGCAAAATAGCACTAACAACAGCATATTACATCATCAAAAGAGCACTAACAAAGGAGTTTTAGACATCACAAAGTAGCAGTTCTGAACGGAAGCATTACAACAGTAAGCAGTTTGAGCTTGATCAAGCAGCCAAACACAAATAGACTCCACGATTATTACAGTCCATACAAGTTTTTAGCAAAAACTATTATTAGTGCACAAAATGACATCATCTTTCTTCTCCTCTTCTTGATACAACACCAACTCCAACAGCAACTCTGATTCCAACACCAACAGCAACTCTATACAAGGTACAATTGCCAAAATTCCAAAATTAGTATGAAACAATGCATCCAATGTACATGTAAAACATAGTGAACTAGAGATGTACATTCTTCCTCCAAGAGCAAAGAATACATAGTGCAGACTGCAGACTATGTTCTGAATCAGACTACAAGAGCAAATATAGTGCAGACTGCAGACTATGTTCTGAATCAGACTACAAGAGTAAAGAATACATACACTGGAGTTGGAGGAAGGAGAGGCGGCGACGGCCGGAGTCGGAGGAGGTGCGGCCGAAGCTAGGTCGAGGAAGGAGACGCGGTGGCGCTGGTCAAGGAAGGAGATGCGGCGGCGCTGGTCGAGGAAGTATAGGCGGCAACGCTCGGAGTCGAGGGAGGTGCGACCGGAGTGACCGCCGGAGCTACTGGTCGAGCTCGCGTCGCTCGTCGAGGAAGGAGCGGCCGTGCTGGTTGGGGAAGGTGACGGCAACACTCAGAGTCGGAGGAGGTGCGGCCGGAGCCCAGGCCCAACCGCCATCGCCAGGGAGCAGGGGAAGCCGGGAAGGAAGCGGGGTCGTGGTCGTGCGCCGCCGCGCGGTCAGGGAAGAGTGGGGATTGGGTAGTGCGTGCGTGCACCCTGCGGTAGTGGGGAATTGGGGATTAGGGCACCCACGTCCACGACGGGCCGCTCTTGGGCTGCTTCTGTTTTCTGCCTGCTGTGGAAAAATTCTAGTCGGGCCGGGCCGGGCCATAGTTCGGGCCATAATCGAAGCCCAGGCCCGGCCCGGGATGCTCTTCGGGCCGTTTTTCTAGGCCCAGGCCCGGCCCACGAACAATTGGGCCGGGCTTTTTTCGGGCCGGGCCTTACGGGCCGGGCTGCCCGTGCCCAGATATACTTGAGAATGGCCTGGAAAGTCCGGATCAAAGTTGGTCTAAATCCGGACGAAACCGGAATCCTGAAAACACGACTGGGTGAATTTTTGATGTGCGGACCAAAAAATCGTCCTGAGTTCGGCATCCTGGGACGTGAGTGGAGATGCTCTAAGACCTCATGTTAGTTTTCCTCCAAAATTCCTACGAAGTAGCCCATCCATAAGGTTTTTTAAGAAATTTAGATTTCTATTCCTTCGTTCCACCATAGGATATCCTCCAAAATTCCTACTAGTAAATTTTTCATTTGTTCCAAACGGGACCTTAAAATTGTGCAGGGCTTTGACCTTCTTTTTTGAAAAAAAGAGCTCGTTTTTGGCAAAATTCCGTCTCTTTGAGATGATGAAGTCTGGTTGAACCGAGTGTCCCGGGCTCCCGGCCGAGTCGGCTCGTCCCTTCGAAGTCTGAACTTCCGCCGCCCAAGGGTTCGCTGTCCGGTTCCCTCCCCCTCGACTACCTCGTGATGGCGGCTGCGACGGCGGCAGGAGCAGCCGCCGCCGCCGCCGCCATATCCCTGTTTGCCTACTACCTCCTCCTCCGCAAGAGCGGCTCCAAGCTCCCATGGACCCTCACAACCCGCGCGAACGGCCGGAGGACGCGGCGGAAGGGCCTCATGCAGGCCATCGGCAACACACCCCTCATCCGCATCAACAGCCTCTCCGACGCCACAGGTTGCGAGGTATAGGCGTGGGGATATTTCTGTGTGTACTGGCTCCGATTTGCTGGTTCGAGTAAGTTTTTGAAGTGTTGGATTTGTTGTTCGAATGGGCTGCAGATTCTGGGGAAGGCCGAGTTTCTGAACCCGGGAGGCAGCGTGAAGGATCGTGTGGCGGTGAAGATTATCGAGGAGGTAATTTTTGCAATTCGGTGGAAATAAATCCAGTCATAGTATGTAGAAGGGGAGAACTGTGAAATAGATATAGTTCGTGGGGAGAAGTTCCTGACCAGTTCGTGCAATGTTGGTCACTGCTACATGCTTGTTAGTCATTTGTTGAGGCCAAGTTCATTCAGCTAGCAATTTCTTCCTTAACTAAGGATATTGTAATAGGATTACTGGCACTAACAAAATTAGTGTAGGTCTAGCATACATACTGTTTCTTCCGTACAAGAGCATGGCCTCACTTTCAGATTTTGCTTTCATATGTGTATGATTATGAAGCATGTAAAATAAATTGCTAAATGTTCAATCATAGCTATTCTGGAAAGCACTCCTGGTCATGGAAAATACCATTCAGTTCTGACTTCCAAGTACTAAAGAAAAGAGTATTTGAATCATACTTGTATTGGCATGAAATGCAAATAAATAATCCATAACACTGAACTATTTCCTGCCATACGTGTATCTAACTGTATTATTTATATTTCAGTGGATGAGTCATGCGATACTTCGTTAATATATTCAGTCTTTCAGTTTTTTTTTGCTTGCTACATAAACATCTCTTCTCTTTTACTTCACATGACAGTTGATCTTTTATTGATATTAGGCTCTGGAATCTGGGGTTCTTGTCTGTGGTGGTGTAGTAACAGAGGGGAGTGCTGGAAGCACGGCTATTAGCTTGGCCACTGTTGCTCTTGCTTATGGCTGTAGGTGCCATGTTGTTATTCCGGACGATGCTGCCGTTGAGAAGGTAGGGAAGTTATATGCTGTTCGGTAATTCTTGTTGTACCAATTACAAATTAGAACATTCTGCTGTGTAGCATCTGGAACTGCTACTTGAGTTATCTTGTTGTATTAATATTTCGGGATTCAGGCCTGGGCTAATCGGACTGGTCGAGGCTCAACCCTGCTCATCGAGGGTGGGCCTTTTCAGGCCTGGTTGGGACCCATATCTACTTTGGATGCTTCAATTGGGCATTTATCTTAAGAATATTGCAAAGTAATCATGGAATCACAGTAGTTTTACAGACCTATTTGTTGCTTATGCTCCTGTGCTATGTAGTTATGCTTAAAATTGTTTTTCCAGTCTCAAATAATCGAGGCCCTTGGAGCAACCGTGGAGCGAGTGCGCCCTGTTTCAATCACTCACAAAGACCATTTTGTCAACATTGCAAGAAGAAGAGCTTTAGAAGCAAATGTAGCATCAACACAAAGTGAAACGAACAAAATGCAAACTAATGGTTCAGCACATGTCACTGTTGAAATGCTGCACCCAAAACAAACTAATGGTTCAGAATATGCCAATACTGAAGTGCCACACAATGGGAAATTGTGTCCTGATTCTGGTTCGAAGGGCGGTTTCTTTGCTGATCAATTTGAGAATTTGGCAAACTATCGAGCCCATTATGAGTGGACTGGTCCTGAGATATGGGAGCAAACAAAAGGGACCCTTCATGCCTTTGTTGCCGCAGCTGGTACTGGTGGTACGATTGCTGGAGTGTCAAGATATCTGAAGGTTTGTTTTATTATTTTATTGTTTCTATATGTTTTCTACTTTTCTTCTTGGATCAACAACTTTTAAATTGCTTTCATATCCTTTTTTAGGAAAAGAACAGAAATGTCCGATGCTTTTTAATGGACCCACCTGGATCTGGTCTGTTTAATAAGGTTACTAGAGGGGTTATGTACACAAAAGAGGAGGCTGAGGGTAAAAGGCTTAAGAATCCCTTTGACACTGTCACTGAAGGAATTGGAATCAACAGGGTCACAGCAAATTTTATGATGGCAGAACTAGATGGAGCTTACCGAGGAACAGATAGAGAAGCTGTCGAGATGTCAAGGTATATACTTCAAATTGATTTTTAGCTGTTATTATTTGTATATGTTAGAGCAATGATATTTAACATCGTAGATTCATATGTTATTTTGTCTATGACATTTCACATAAGTTGGACTGTTCAATGCAGTCTCCCTTTCACTGATAAAAAATGGGACTGGTATTGTAATATTTCCCTACAACTGGAATCCCTTTTGACATTATTATTGGGTTATTGAGTTCCCCAACCCCCCTCCAAAAAAAAAAGAGTACACACCTCCCCTCTCAAACTTTAGTGGAAGCCTCAATTCCTCAGAAGTTTTTTTTAGATCAATAGGTGGTTCCCGCCCCATTCCATCTTTCATTGGAAAACGAAATCACATCGTTTTACAGCGTTAAACAACCAGCATAAAGTTCCCAGGGTAACGCCTCACAGGTTTCTCAGCGAAAAGCATCAACAGGTTTGCTAGTATTTCTATTACAGCTCAGTTGAGCATCAGGTGCGCATGCCGCTCTCCTTTTCTTCACTGGCGACCAACGATCACTCTTTTGCTGATGTCCGGTGTTCGTGGCCCCGCCATCTTTGATGTTTTCCTCTTCTTCAGAAACTTGACAGCGCTTGGGCTTCCCTCATCTTCTCTTCCATCAGACGCATGCAGCGTTCCAGGTAGCCTGAGTTCTTCTGTGGGCACAAGAGTATCCATCTTTTGAGGAGCTTCGCCACTCATAGCCACAGTAACTGCAGGCCAGGCCATACACAGCGGCCAAAATACATAATCATATTAGTCACAACATTTTTAGAATTACTTATCCATAGCCTAGCCACATTTTCATAGCTAATGCCCACTTCCCTCTGTACTATAACAGATATATCCCTCCATAAGATTTTAACAATGTCACAAGAGAAAAAAAGATTGTCTATTGATTCCTTCTCAGAACAAAGGAGACAGGACTCGTCTGGTATGCTTTATCTCTTGATCAGGTTATCCGTGGTAAGTAACTTGTTGTGAGACAAAAGCCAAAGGAAAACTTGCACCCTCCCCTAAGCTGGTTTTAGAGGCCATAGGCAGATATATATTTTTTATATCAAAGCCTTGCATGTCATAATTGGTGGAAACTGAGGTGTCATTTATTGTTCTATCTTACTAAACATGGTAGCAGAACCATGAAAACACTTCTACCATTCTGACCTCAGTATACTTGAACCATGATTCAGGTTCCTGTTGAAGAAGGATGGACTATTTGTTGGGAGTTCTTCAGCCATGAATTGTGTTGGGGCTGTGAGAGTTGCCCGGGATTTAGGTCCAGGACATACAATTGTGACAATCCTCTGTGACAGTGGGATGAGGCATCTGAGTAAGTTCTTCAATGATGAATATTTGGCTAATCATGGGTTGAAACCAAACGCTATTGCTCTGGAGTTTCTTGATCAGTGAACTTCATGGCAGAATGTATTTTCGGCAATTTTGTCGCCCTGTGATGTCTAATTTGACAGCAGTCAACGGGTGAACACTGAGGCGCCGAAACATTCAATCTAGCAAGGTGACTCCAGATAATGTATCTCAAATTTTATGCCACCCTGATCTGAATGTTTCTCGGAAAGATATAGTGATGTACTCTAGAGTAGTAGTTGTTGCTAGTTAATATGGGCTGGGATAGCCGACCCTGTTAATCTTATTGTCTTTCTTCAGGCTGTACAATCTTGTTGTTTTTCTCGAGGCTGTTATACACTGCCCATGTCACCAACTCATTTGTCGGTCCATGTATATCCTGCCGTAATGCAGTTGCTTACAATCATGTGTGTACTACTACTGGCTTGGTTTTGTGAGATGACAACAGATATGCTAAAAACATAATAGGTCTTCTAACAGATTACTGTATGTGCCATGCTAATGTTACAAGTACTGAACGAGGAAGTCGAACTGATATTCTTCATCAGTCATGAAAGTTAACAGAAGATGGAAGCAATTGAGTATCTATCAACAGAAACAAGGATGGAAATTTGAGAATTTCGGAACACCCATAGATTGCCAAATCAAATCAAATCAAATAAATCCCATATACCTCCTAGATGACGCCGCTTACACGGCCACTAGCTCCGACGACTTCTTCGCCTCCAGCCAGTGCTTAGCAGCAACACTTGTCGTCAAGAACCAGCCAGCCTTGTCAGGAGCGGCATGGAAGGGCGCGTCAAGCTCTTTGAGATGCGACTCGAACACGGAAAGCAGCCCTTTGTCGGAGTACATGTTCTTCCCCTCCCCTGTGTGGATCCCAAGCAGCGGCGGCAGCTCTTCCCCGCTCTGCAGCGTAGTGTACAGGTCGTTCATCCAGACATGGAGCGTGGTCAGGGCGGCGCCGACGGAGAGGCCTCTGAGGTGCAGCGACCATTGCGTCTGGGTCCTCGTCTGCACATTGCTGTAGATGTCAAGTTGCAGCGCGGTGTCAAGGAGGGCGCATGCCTTCTCCATCTGGCCAAGGTTGACACACAGGTCCATCAAGCAGTTGCAGTAGGGCATCTTCACCACGCCACGGGCGCCGCTCAGAATGCCCCTGGCTGCTTCCTTGAAGGATTCAGTGGAAGCTTTCCTGTCAACCAGGAGCTTTACCACGGTGCCAAGCTGGGCGTTGCTTCTGTCGATGCAGTCGACCACCTTGCCAAGTTCTTCGACCGGCGTATCCGCTGCCACGGTAAGAAGGCAGCCGCAGAACCGGTCGTCGGGCGTGATTTTGAGGTCCTCGAGCACGCCGAATGACTTGACCACGCCGTCGGTGCGTCCCGCTTTGCCGTAGCACCGGATGAGTGAGGTGAGGATGAAGATGTTGGGCTTGAAGCCTGCCTCCTTCATCTCCTTCAGTATGCCCTCCGCACCTGTGACATTGCCGGTGCAGGAATACAGCGTGACCATTGATGAGTAGGTCCAGCTATCAGGCTTGAACCGGCTATCCGTGAAGGACTTCATGCCGCTGAAGATCTCCTCGGCCTCCTCAGCATAGCCAATGTCGGCGCACATCGACAGGAGCATGTTGTACAGCACCACGTCGATGTCCATGTTCTCTTCCTTCATCACCCGGTACACGACCATCGCATCCTCGCCATAGCGTGCCCTGGTGTACGCCTGCAGGAGACAGCAGTAGGTTGCCCTGTTGGGCTGCACCTGCTGGCTGACCATCTCCCTGTGGATGGTCTTCACCACCCACGGCCGCATGGCTCTGCCCATGGCGTCCAGCACAGTGTTGTACACCACCAGGTTCGGCTTGACGCCGACCGCCTTCATTTCCTCAAACACGTTGAGCGCGCCATCGAAGTTGCCGCTGGTGGAATGCACCTTGATCACCGTGGCGCATATGACAGGGTCGAGCTGGCACCCCTCCGCACGCGCGCGGTCGTACAGGCGGAGCGCCATGTCGGCGTTCCCGGCGCGTCCGTACGCGTCGATCATGACGGAGTAGGTGAGCATGTCGGGCGAGCACCCTGCCTCGGGCATCTTCTCGAACCACTCCACGGCCTTGCCTGGCGGGCCGCATGCGCGCGCGCAGCTGATGACGGTGGAGAAGGTGGCGTTGTCCGGCCGCACGCCGTCCCGCAGCATCTCGTCCCAGAGCGCCTCCGTCTCGCTCCAGCGCCGCCTCTTGCGCAGCGCCTTGAACACCACGTTGTAGAGGATGACCTTGCTGCGCACCTCCGCGTTCCCGAGGAACCAGCGCAGCGCGAGCACGGCGGTGGCCGGGATTCCGGAGGCCGTGTTGAGCACGATGACGGCGTCCTGCTCGGACGGCGCATCGGGGAAGGCGGCCTCGAGCGCGGCGGCGACGACGGACGCCTCGGCGGGCTGGCACGCGGCGAGCGCCGCGGCGGCGGCGGCGAGGCGGGCGCGGCGCGCGGATCCAGCGCGCGCGCGGGCGAGTTCGGCGGCGCGCGGGCTGTTGGGGTTGACCCAGAGGAACCTCGTGTTCTGGCTGGGGTCAGAGAGAGGCGGCGGGTCCTGTACGGATACGTGTGCGGCTGTCGGCGAGGAGGGGTTCTTGGGCTGGAAGGAGAGGGAGAGTGGGCGGTGCGGCCATGGGAGGAAGGAGGAAGGGGGCGAGGGGCAGATGGGTAGGGAGGAAGCCATCTTGTTGCTCTGCTCTGCTTTCCCCGCTGTGGATTGAGGGGTGCCCAGAGCTTCGGTTCAGTTGGCGAGTGTGGGTGACGACGGGACCGTGTCTTACTTACTTGTCAGTATGTGGGGACAAGGTGCCAGTGAGAGCACGGGGAGCAGAACAGACGGGACGCGTGAGACTACTCGAGGAGGCGTGCTTCCCGCCGCTCCGCGCGAGATACTGCCGAACTGCCAGTGTACACCGTCGCGCCGCGTCCATGGCGTCGAACTCCCTCTCCACGCCGGACGCCACCACCCCCGCCGGACGCCACGGTATGCACCTTCTCACCGACCACCCATCGCGCCACTCTTCCCGCATACCCAGCTAGACGCGTTCCCCGCCTCCTATCGCTCCCACAACCGCCGCCATGGCGGGATCGGCGTCCACTTCCCGCTTGCCTTCCTCGCCACCGAACCACCCTGCCTCTGTGTCCCACTCGTGACTTTGCGCGGCTCGCCCGTCCTCTGGATCGCAGCGAAGAGTAGGCTGCATGGGTTCAGACGCCCAGGCGAAGGCGTCTATCTGCTCTCACCAGGGCGCCGCAGGTGTTCGACGAAATAGTTGAGGCAGGTGTTTCTCCCCGTAATCAATCCTGTTTCAGGATCTTAGGGCTTGTTTGATTCATAGGATAGGAAAAGTATAGGAATAGGAAAAACATAGGATTGAGATGTCATGCCAACTTGAATCCTATGGGAATAGGAATTTTGTTTGATGTAGCAAAGGAATTTTTCCATGAGGTATGATCTAATGTTTCTTTCCTATAGGAATTGCACTACAAGATTCCTATAGGATTAATTCTTATAGGATGTGTTCCTATGAATCAAACAATAACATAGGAAAAATTCACATAGGATTTAAATCCTACACATTTCCTATGCAATTCCTATGAATCAAACAATCCCAGTGCTGAAAGTGGCTTACCTGCAGCGTTGTGTCAGGTTCCGTATGGCGCGGGATTGAAATCAGAGCATGCTGCATCAATCACGTTTTTCTAGTTCACATTTGCACACTTCTACTGTACAAGCTACACAGCCACACATGTAATTTGTGGACTTGGAGAGCGACTTTTGACTCTCTATTTGTTGGTACTCTTATAGCAAATGTTTTCATATTTTACCATTACAATTTTACAATGTAAGCTCCAGTTAGCTATACTAACGGTTTTGCTATTTCTCAGGCGTCTGTCATCTTGTTCACCGTTGGATTTTGGTTTCAAGATTCGATTGAGCCATCTGGTTGCAGTTTTTTGTTTGTAACCATGCATGTTTCCATTCGATTGAGCCAGCCACGTCAGCCGACTGAGAAATGAGACGTAGGCGTTCCCCTATACTAAACTGTTCTGATGGTACTGGCAACTTTTGAATAATGCATTTGATCTTATGTTTAAAAATCACAGTAATGAAGTATTTTTGATGTATGATCTTGTCCCTTTGTTAACGGATATTTGAAACATATCACGATGAAACTTGGACAAACCAAATAGTTCCTACACTTGAAACGGCCTACCTGATGCTTTCATGTATGTTCATAGAAACTTGGGTGCTGATGCAAGTGGTATTCTGCTCCGAGGTCTGGGTGAGTTGACACCTAGCTTCTGTCACTGAAATCTCAGTCTCTGAGATTCTCCTCTTTTTCAACACATTTCTAACTGAGTCTTGTACTTACGATACTGGCTGTGGCTGCAGCTGCAGTCTATAGACATCAAGCATACTGTCAATTCTGACCTTTTCATAAATTGACTATTTTTCTGACCAATATTGTTACCCTGTGAAGTTTGTATTCCTTTTTTTTGACGTCAAAGAGATTCTATATATTGGCAGACTGGCTGCAATCATTCGGTACATGGGGTAGCACATTTGCTGGGACAGATTGGTACCATAACCCTCTTCTACCCTCTAAGCTAGTACATTTAGCCAGTTCGTGAGCAACCCTATTACAATCTCTTCTGACTAAAGACATCTGGAAAGAGCCAGTTTCCCTCCTCCAAAGCTCGATCTGTCTATAGATATGACATCGCCTTGAAATGTCCGGTCTCCTATCTTCCAACGTTTTAAAGACTCCCGCGCAGTCAGTCTCCACAGTATGAGGAAAAATCTGTAGTTCAGAACAAGTATTCAGAGCCGAGATCAGGGCACTAGCTTCAGCTTCCTCGGTGTCTTGGCAGATCTCCAGATTCCCATTCATGGACCATATGATTGCTCCCTCGTGATCTCTTATGACTCCCCCCATCATGGCTTGTCCAGACTCCTGGTTATACGCGGCGTCCACATTTAGTTTGAGCATACCCTGTTCTGGAGCTTCCCACGTTAACTTTTTAACACCCGTGGAGGTTTTAGGAACGTTGCTACCTATTTTTTGTCCATTCAGGTTTGCTTGTGCCCCATTCATGTCCGGCCCATTCAATAACTGGAGATAGCTCTGAAGATAGACTGAAGAGGCCCCAATAGACGCGGTACCATCATCATGCACAAGGTTGTTCCTCAGGTGCCAGGAACGCCATAAGAGGAGGAGGATTCTCTGGTGCCGTTCAACAGGGGTATTGTCTAGGAGGATGAGGAGCCAGTCAGGCCCCGTATATCTGAAGCACTCCTCTTTTGGAATCTCCCAGACCTCTCTCATCTTCTCCCTCAAAGCTTTAGCATTAGAGCACATCACAGTAGCATGATGGCTAGTTTCCTCTTGACAACCACAAATATTGCAAATGTTATCTAACTCTAGGGTTCTTCGCCATTTGTTCCTTTTTGTGGGTAAGTTGTCTTTGGCACATCTCCAGGCAAAAATACGAATCCTGTTAGGGACCTTGCATTTCCAGATCAGCTTCCAGATGCTTCTACAATCATCCCCTGTTTTACTGCTTCCACTATTGAACTGAGCATCTTTAGCTAAATCATAAGCAAGCTTGTATGCACTTTTGACTGAGAACACACCTGAATTTTCGTAATGCCACGCAGGCGTGTCTTTCCCGTACTGCATAACTTTCAGTTTCAGAATATCCTCAGCATCGTGAGACGGGAACATTTCCCTTATCTTGTTTTCATCCCATAGTCTAGTCCCATGGAGAAACAGATCCCTAACTTTCCTGCTTCTAGAGTGATTTATGGTGACAGAGGTATTTGAGGGCATTCTTCTAGGAATCCAATTTTGTCTTCTGAAATCAACATTTTCCCCGTCCCCAATTCTCCAGACTATGCCTTTTTTTTAAAGTTGAAGGCCGTGTTCAATCCCTCTCCACGTAGGAGAAGCATCCGCGGAGAAAACTGTATCCAGGAAATTTCCCGACGGGAAGTACCTAGCTTTTAGCAACCTGGCACAGAGACTAGACGGATTAATTAAAATTCTCCATGCTTGTCTAGCAAGCAGAGCCTGGTTAAAGAGATGAGAATCTCTGAACCCCATTCCACCTTGAGCTTTTGGTAAGGTAAGATTATCCCAGTTAGTCCAGTGAACCTTTCTATGGTCCTCGTCCTCACCCCACCAGAAACTCCTAATAACTTTCATGTAGTCTTCATGAAACCCCACAGGAAGGATGAAAATACTCATAATATAGATAGGAAGAGCCTGAGCTACAGTTTTGATCAAAATTTCCTTAGAGCCCATAGCCATGTGGGTCTCATTCCACCCTCCAAGTCTTTTGGTAAATTTTTCCTTGATAGGTTGGAACTTATCAGCCTTCATCCTTCCATCAGGAGTAGGAAACCCAAGTATTTTTCTTCAAAGGTGCTGTGTTGAATTCCCAGTACATTTTTTATCTCCTGTTGCTCTTCCTCTTGGCAAGTACTGCTGAACAATATGGAACATTTCCCAGCACTCAATTGCTGACCAGAGCATCTCTCATACATAGTTAGTGCTTTTTTAATGACTTCAGCTTGTTGGGTATTGGCTTTGAAAAATAGGAGGCTGTCGTCGGCAAAAAGAAGATGGGAGATACCTGGCGCCGTTCTGCATATATTCCCCTTGTATTAGTTCTTTTTATTCATTCTGATGAAACCAACATATCTGAAGGGACAAAATTTAATGGAAATTGAGCTTCTAGATTGATAGAGAAGTGGCAAGACAGCTACTTGCTTATTTTCTTTGGAGCATAGTAAGTTGGTCACAGTAACCATATAGTTGCTCTATTGGAACCTGTGATGCATAAAAAACATTGGAGATTCATCGCTGCGGTAGAACCAGAACCTGGATGTAAGGCAGTAGGATTGCGAGAGATCATGTGAACAATTCCTCTCCCAGGTCTAGCATACCAATGGAATTTCTCCCTTCCAGGTACGGTAGCTTAAAGTACTCACTTTCTAGGTGAACTGTGGCGGGTATTAGCCAGCCTGAACCTTAAAGTACTCACTCGTATCATTGCAAGTGGAAATTGATATTTTGGCCACTTGCCCAGTACTGACTCAAATTTGAATAACATGATAGAGCAATGAAAAGTGGCATAATAAGTTGGATAGTACCCTTTGAACATTCAGTTATTGTTCAATCCCCATAGCAATTAGTAGCCAATCAGCCACAGTTCATGCTTTGCTTGAACAACAGTTCTGGTAGTAAGAACTGGGAGGATTGTGGTTCAAGTTTCAATTAAAGCAGTGAGACTTTTTTGTATTGTAATTGGAGAATCTAGCCAAGTGATATAACTGATCTGCGTGAGAGATCTTTCCTTGGTCATGGCAGAATTTTTTCTTTAATATACCTTTGGCAAATATATAGTTGGCACTATGAGGCATTCATAATCTCTTGAAACCTGGACCAACTCTGTATATGCTACCCAGTGTTAATAATGTTAAAATTAAAGCAAAAAACTTTAAACCTATGCAATCATGCATCTAATTATTTCAATCACAGTCAATCATGAACTCGTGTTTCTCATGAATATCGCGGGCGGCAAACAGTGGGGAACGCCATCACTAGGTTTGTACATCTTTAACAGCTCTCTTGGCCTTTTGGGAACAGCATGTCAACTCATTCAGTCACTGAAGTTCCTTTTCTGGCATACTCATGGTTAGATTATTTCTCTAGCAGCATGATACAATAAATGCATGAAATGATGTTTGGTGTTATCAAATGGATGTGTTATTGATGATATTTTTCCAGCGTTGGTGGTTATCCATGATGATGCTTATTAAAAGACGATCTGAAATGGTTAATCCTCTGGAAAAAAATATTTACTAAGTTTACCTGGAACACTAATTTTTCAAGTTGGTAATTTCTCTTTTCTACTGTGCAGAAACTATTTGTACTTGTATGGGGGCATGCTTCCTCTATCTCAAGTTCTCAACCATATAATGTGCCTTGAGAATGCCGATTCTTTTTTTTTTAGGGAATGATGATTCTATCACCCCATGTAATCAGTATTATTCAATTTATGCTTTTTTGGGAACCCATTTATTACCATTTGGTCACAGGGACTAAGCAATGTTTGTGCTAGTTTTTTCAATTGTATTGTACATGTGACCAAAGTCTAGTACTGTTTACGTTTCCTCAACTGCCTATATTTACAAAAAACATTGAAACGGTTAAAAGATTCCTAAAGGCTTGCAGACCTAGCAATTGGACAGAACTAGGAAGGTTTGAAAATGAAAGGAGAGTGCCAAATAGATGTGGAATTGGTACATCGGATTCCGTCAGTTGAGGAGTAAGGAGCATGGGTCCAAGGTTTTTTGGTGTCTTGCTGAGGGTACATGGTACTTTGTCTGTAACATATGTGTATCTCCATGTACGGCTCATTTATATATGTATATATATGTATGGTTGGTTTGCCTGACTGCATGAGGATCAATATTCGTTGGCTACTAATGCATGCATGTGAAGTCACATTCATCTGTTACAGATAATTTGGACTAGTGTTGCCAGTGGGTTGCTCTGAATAATGCATATAAAGCATTCATGGCCTTTACATCCCATCTGAAGAGCATAGTATTGAACAATCTGTGTGATATGATACAAGAACTGGCCCGTCTAGGCCCAACAGGATGAAATGTGCCGTTTTCTTTATCTTATGATTCTGACTAAAGTGATCATACCAGGGAACACAAGCATGACACCTGCAGTTTAATCTACATTTCGTTTTAGGAAGTTATGAGTTGCCTTAATCAACCAATTATTTGATTTTTTATCTCATATCTTATCTGCTTCCTAACTGACGCTTGGTGGTATCTGATTAATGGATTATCTTGTTTCCCTACATGCCTGCAGAACAGAACACCAGTTACTGCGGCTGGGCACACTCTCATCACATCGGTCACTTTGGTCAGTTTTTTACCTGACATGTTTATTCTGTTTTCTAACTGATGCTGGGGCTGTGTTTAACCTACCGGTTGTTTGGTTTTCTTGTACAGATGCAGGATAGAACACGGGCTGCTGTAGACAGGCCACACTCGCATCACGTCGTCCGTCCACTCCACTGCACGGCACAAGGCACATGGGCGCCTGTCCTGACGGAGCACAGCCATTATATAGGCTCATGCTGAAACCAAGGTTAGCAGTTGACAAACTCTGACCTGAAAACTGCATGGGTGATCTGTTTTTTTGCGAGACGGAGCTAGAACAATACACTGAGTTTTTAGTGTCAGGAGGCCAGCCACGTGGGTTCCTTTCTTGCTGATGCCTGTTTAGGTGCCCAGCTTTTTTCTCGTCCTGATAGACAGATGAACCAGGATTTAACTGGTGCACTCTGCGCCAAAGCCTGCCATAGCATCAGTAATACGAACATTGTACGTTCATGTACCATCATCTTCCACCGTCTTAATTAAACCTGTCAAGGTCTTGGTCTGGGGCTCACAAGATGGCTCCTGTATGCCCTCAAGATTTCAGAGTTCAGACCTCCGGCCCAGTCCTTACACATCTTCACTTCAAATTAAAGAAATGCACCCTGTAACTGAGACATCAGTAGCTGGTGACCAATTTATTAGTCTCATTTTTTTTTCTAACGGACATTTAGCCTACTCACGCATAGCTACATTTATGTACTGGTTGATCGGCTATATATGAAGTACTGTACACAAGTTAATCAGTGTGGTTGTGCAAACTTGGAGGAAATAAAGGCCGGGGGAAGGACCCATGTACGGGAGGGAGGGAGGGACCTATGTAGGGGACGCGATGCACATTCAAAAGCCTAGGCTTAGTATAACATGGGTGCAATTGCAAACGCAAATGCAAGCAACATACTGGGATAGCTAGGGCTCCCGTGCACTTCGATCTAGTCATGGAAACTGGTGTTGATGGATGGGAGGTATACGTACGATTGTGATGTTGCCTCTAGGTAATTCCTTCTTTTCCTCACTTTCCTGTCCTTGGCAACCAGCTTTTGGTTTTTGATCTCACAGCTAGACAGCTAGTGTCACTCGATTGCCAACAACGGTGACGAGTACTTGGCAATTCAAGGGGAATATTCAAGGTGTCAATTGGCTGTTTTTACTCACTACTAGTAGCTACTAGGTACCGTGTTATATATGTCTAAAAGAATACAATGATATATTTCGTGTGGATGCAAGAGAAAAAGGTGCTGCTGCATGCCCCCAGCGTTTTTGAATTTTGTGGACAGTTCCTGTTCGCATGCAGAAGGGGGATAACGACGCTTCCTGAAGTCACATTGGATCTATCACCAATAATAGCGACAGGAACGGCAGTGCTGCAGCAGCAACATCAAAAACGATAGCATTGGACATTAAAAGCTTCAACGCAGGCAGAGCACTCTCATTCATATGATAATTAACCCGCAGTACTGATGAGACCACTTGCTTAAAAGAAGCGACGCTATGCGCCAGGCTACCAGCAACCTTGCTGCATGCTTTCTAAACATCCCCATCATCTGGAAGCCATTTTCTTATTTGTATACGCTTCTACTGGTATACCATTAACTTTGGGAAGACATTTTTGTGCTTCATACATCTTCTTGCGTTTGTAGGACTGGTGCGTGCGGGCGGTGGCCAGCGTAACTCTTCAAACTAAGGTGAGTACTCCACCCTAATAAGTACTACTCCCTCCGATCCTAAATAAGTGTCACGGTTTTAAATTAACTCTAGTTCAAAATGGCGACACTTATTTAGGATCGGAGGTAGTATTAAATACTATCATTTTGTGAAAATAAGACGGATACTATATAATGTCTGCATAGCTTGATGGCCTCCTTTCATTTTGGACAAATCACATAAGTAGGACGCACTGCCTGTTCTTATCATTAGACATTTGCATAAGATGTGAGCCTGACATGTCATACCTTATTTAGTGCGAAACCCTAGGACAATAACAGACTGAGATCCATGTAGCTTTGCTTTCATGTGCTAACAGTACGAACGCCATCTTGGATCGTTGTTGGGAAATACAAATAATTATGGGTGGCTACCTTTCTGTCCCAGGGCATCTACATATTCATCATTTTCAGCTGCCATTTCTCATGTGCTGATGTGCCTGGCCTGTCTGAACTCTGAAATACCTCCTGCTCTCCCTTCTCATACTCGTACTTTCCCTTGCCTTTCATATATCTGTGGATGCACTTTACTAATATTTTGTAATATAATATTTTCCACACAAAAGTAGGCATATATTAAAAGACTACAGATGAGACAGTGATCCTTTTTTAGGTATTGAACAGTTTTTAAAACTGTGTACAGTATATAGGTCTGCCTTTTAGACAGAGATAGTCTCTGGCCGTTACGTACCTGGTCAACTTTCAGAAGTCAATTGTTATAGAATCATATAATATATTTTAATGTTCTAGATTTTGTTAGCTAGTACTGCATGCAAACTACCTTGAATCTACAACAGAAAGCTGAATCTACAGCTAGAAAGCTACAGCCTTTTATATTGGCCATCCAAGTTGCAGCAGCAGTGCTCACATATACGTACGTTCGTACTGGGTAAAACCCTGGTGGGGCTCAACATATTTTACCATTTGCACACGTTGTATATGTATTCTTTACAAATCTACTCCCTCCGTTTCAAAATATAAGATGTTTTAGGTTTGTGAAGAAGATGAATCTAATCTTCGTTTAGTATGTAGATTCATCCCAAAGTTGAATGAACCTATGTGCTAAAACAAGTCTAGATTCATTTTCTTCACAAATCTAAAACATCTTATATTTTGAAACGGAAGGAGTATATGTGTACACGGGAAAGGTATGCAATACATAATTTCCCATAAAAATAAAGAAAACCTTCCCATTTATGGATGCTAAACACATCACATTTTGTTTATCGGTCTCTAGAAATTTATATTGTCATTTAGAGACACAACAACTGTTTATGTCTTCTTTATGCGTTAGAATTTGTATGTTTTCTAAATGGCAAGAAAATCTGCATCTTAATTTCTGAACTTAATCATATATGTAACAAAAGGCTTTGATGTTATTGTTGTAATCATATGGAATTTATCCACTGAGTTTAGTGCAAATTCAGCTAAGCTGAACTGAAAGAGTTCCAAATCAATCTCCATTGAGTATAATAATGTTGACTTGTTGCATGAAAGGTATAAAATGTCTTGATAAAAGTTAAACCCTAATCATACAACCCAATCTCTTTATATCCATATGCGAACGCAGCAGGATCGAAGCTTTGATGAGCGTACATATTTCTGACGTGTCGTGAGTCGCTGAGACACAGCGGAAAAGGTACGATCCGAATTCAGTAAAGGGTAATTTCAGGCAAAGAAAAAGGCTGGGAAATCAGTTCTTGGAGCAAAACAATAAATTCACTAAGAACATGGAAGAGGACACTTATAGATGCAAATCTAAGCTCACACCCTCGGCAGCCGTGTTTGTGGCTGGCTGCTCGCAAGCAAACTGACCTTGCGGGGACAGCAGCAAAGAGGACGAAGAGGAGGAAGAGGGCGCCCCAAGAGAAGCCGATGCTCTTGGCTCGTCTCCACCGAACACAGACAGTGTGACCGGCCGCCGCTCTCCGGACAAGGGCATGCCGGTGTTGCTATGCGAAGCCAGTGGCCCCCTCCAGAGCGCCCCAGGCAGAGGGTTCCCGTTGATCGGCTGGCCGACCGACCCGATCCCTCTGTAGAAGTGCTGGCCGTAAGAGAATCCGGCGCTGCTGCCGCCTGGACCTCCACTCACTGTCGGCCACGACGGGTACAATGTGGCGCCGAACCGGTGCTGCGGGTAGCCGAGCAGGTGGTGGTGGTGCGCGCCGCCAGCAGCGGCCGCTGCGGCGGCCATGGCCGACTGCATCTGCACCCGCTTCGCGTGCTGCCGCTCTCGCTTGTGCGCGTTCTGGTGGCCCCCGAGCGCCTGGGACGTCGGGAAGTGCCTGCAGCAGTAGTGGCACTCGAACTTGCGGTTGCTGTCGGGGGCAGTGTTAGCCACCGCGATGGCAGTGCCACTGCTGCTTTGCGTGGCAGCAGCAGAGGTGGCGCTTCCGCCGCCACCGATGGCAGCTTCCTTCGTTCTGCCCTCGGGGGATGCATGTTGGACGTCAATGCCGAAGAGGCGGATGCCAGAGTTGGGACTCTCGCGTGGAGGGGCAGACCGCAGGAACGGCAACTCGGAGAAGGAGGCGACATTGGCAAAGTCATGAGGCTCCCGTACGCTCGCCGCGCCACCACCGCCTTCGCTGCTGCCGCCGCCGCCGCCTCCCATGCAACCAGGTGGGTCGAGAAAGGTAGAGAACTTCCTCGACTATCTAGCTCCTTGGGAAGTACTAGAAAATCACTGTCTCACTGGTCTCAGATGGTGTAGCGGCAGCGAGTAGCTAGCTGCTGGGAGGAAGAGGAACCCCCTTAATATCATGAGGAGGGCGGCAGAAGGAGTAGGGAGAGAGGAAGGGTATGGAATAGAAAGGGCAAGAAGAAGGTCTGGTGCCCATGTCGCTCAAAGGAGGAGTGCCAAATGTATACAGGCGATAGGTTTCGCATGCTGAGGCAAATGGGCCGGGTACTGATGGATGCATGGGGCAGGGGTAATTGTCACCTTACTATCGTGCGTGGTTAGTTAGGAGGTGGTGGGGGTGGGGGCGTACGTCCTGCTGCTGCTAGATGGGAGGAGAGGTGGAGGAGGAGGAGGAGAAAAGGATACATCGTCCATGGCGATGTTGTAGTAAATTCTTGGGGAAGGGTTGGGGGGGAGCCCATAGTACACAATAAGCTCTGGCAAGTACTACTGCACTAGGAGGCTTTTGGTTGGGCTCTCCCACATAACAAACAAGTACCTGTCACTGAGAGGGAAGTCATCTCTCTCTCTCTCTCTCACACACTCACAAACCTCTCTCTCTCTCAATTTTTTTCCTTGGCTTTCTTCATTTCTCTGGCTTTCATGCATGTGTAGGCATCAGTGAGTACGTGACAAGCTCTGGGCGTGGGCCTGTCGCTGTATATAGCTATGTGGGGGGTGGTACTGGCTGTTTTATGGGGGCTCTTTATAGCTGTTGGCTTCTTTACATCTGGAGCTGCAGGCTTGTGTTTGGAAGTGGTCCTGTCGTGCAGATCTAGTTGTAGCCTCCTCCTTGTGGCTATGCAGCTGCGTGTCCTGCGTGCGTGACTGACTGATCGATTTCTCTCCATCCATCGATCCACACCTCCCTCCAGAAAAAGACTACTACTGCTGCTGCTTGCTGCTGCTGTCTTTGTTTCTTATCTTGTTTGCTTTCTCTATTCTTAAGCCATACCTTATATAGGAACGTCCTAAAATATCTGACTACTCCTGTTTCTACTATTCATCCCCAAAGATCCTAGATTTTTGTTAACCCAGAACCACGCATCATGCATATTATTGCCTTCTTCACCTATAGCTACATACTACACACATACTACTACCTCGGATCTATGCTAGATGGTGTATGGCTAGCAGGTTCATCATGCTAGGATCTGCTTTGTTCTTTTGCTATTATGAAGCTACTGAGCACTCGCTTTGTTTTTTAGTCCCTACGATTAAAGCGAGCTCACCTGAAGTAGCGGACACATGCATGCTTTGTTGGTGCCCTAGCTCCTCCTCTCTTTGGAGGATCCAAGAAAAAATTACAACTTGTCGTTTATTTGCCTATATATATATATATATATATATATATATATATATATATATATATATATATATATATATATATATATATATAGGAAATAGTGGGCTATCTAGGATGCTACCTATGCATACTAATCCAACCATTGGATATTTTATAGAGAGCATGAAGTTGAGCAGCAGGAGCACAAAATATCTAACGGAAAACATCACACCCCGTTACATAGAGAGCATTTTTTGCATGCATTGCTAGTACATGCAAGTACAGATGCAAGTACTAGCACATGCATGCAAACTAGCAACATCTCACGCATGCATGCATGCTAGCAATACTAGTAGACCATTGAACTGGCTAAAATTTCAGCACGCATTTTAGCAATACATTCAGACCATTGAACCGACCAAAATTTCAGCACGCATTTTAGCATGCATTCTAGCACCACATGCGCTAAAACGAAAGTCAAGCGCGGGAAAATTGGCCAAAAATCGTGCAACCCTCATGGTTGAATTTATTGCATGCTAACTTGCTTGATATATTGGTCTACTCTCATGGTTAAAATTATTACAGAAATTCTTGCATGTTTTTGTGCTCATATTGATACTAACATGCACACATCCCATCACCTAGTACAAGCTAGTAATGTTTGTGGAAACAAGTACTACTGGCATACCGTATGCACTAGTTGATATATTTGGTCTACTCTCATGGTTGAAATTATTGCAGAAATTCTTGCATGTTTTCATGCTCATATTGATACTAACATGCACACATCCCATCAACTAGTACAAGCTAGTAATGTCTAGTGCAAACAAGTATGCACTTTGTAGAAATTTTTGCAACAATAGTTGTGGTTTGGTACGCTACAATAAAGGATGGTCTTGCAATTCTACAAACGACAAATAACACCGTTAACTGCATGCAAGATTTTGGCTCTCTCTCATCTTGGCAGCTAGTAATAGTACTCCCTGTATCCAACGTTAATGCTTGCGTGCATTGGTAGCATCCTAGATAGCAAATCCGCGTTGTATATATATACTTAATACTTGGTCCCTCCACACTCAGTGCCTTCGAGTCGAGACGTTTGGCGGAGATTCTCTTGAAAATCTTGTGCTGCTAGAAACAATGGTTTTCCTTTTGTTCGATGATCGAGCACGTCTCCATTTCTGTTATGAACATTGTTGGAAATTTAAAGTTTTGACTATAAGGCAGCCGTCATGTCATTGTGTGACTACCTATCCTTACGGTCTGCCACTCCCTGGTAATCGCTACTTTTGAGTCGCCTCAAAAAAACAATAGCTTGTCTTTGAGATCTCTGCCAATGATGCGACGTCGGGCCTATCTATAGGTCTCACATAGGGCTAAAGATGATATGAAGGAGAAACTAATAGACACGAGAAACCAGATCAGAAAAGGTTCAAAAATTTCATGAACATCACCATTGTAAGTTTGGTATCATTTGTAGGATCTAGGTGGCATGCATATAGGCACAACAGAAAACATCATTTGTAGCGTCTTTGTAAAGTTTCCGCATCTTGTAGAGACAAAACATAGAGATAATCACCTTAACACTTTTTTCTCTATGATCACCCCCACAACATTTTGTAATTATTTCACAACTTGTTGTCAGTAATCCAGTCCCTCACTACTGTCTATTGCACGTTTGGTTTACATTATGTTTACAGTTTGTTCCCCTTAACGACATTTAGGATAAAACCAATATGGCCTAGCAGTCTGGCATGAATCGAGTTGAAAACAATGTCCCCGTCGAGTTCTGTTATATATTGGGCTAAATCTCCAAGAGACTGTTAAGGCCTTGTTTGAGCCTACGGGAAATATGTGTATTATTATTCTTGCCCTCGGTATGAGGTCCTTACTTCTTGATCACTTTACCTTTTGCAATATACTCTAACTATAGTAACCTGGATATTTCCATTAAACAAAGCATGCACGTATGTGTTCCACAGGTGAAAAGAAAGGCAGATCGCTGTTTTTTTCTGCCGGCCAGCCACGTTGTTCCAGGGCGATGGGGATTATGCTGCATCAACGTGCGTGCTGTCACATGGAAAGGTGTGCTCCTCTCGTCCACAGACAACAACCTTTGTCTTTGTGAAGCATACCATCATCCGTTAAAAGATCAGCAGGTACTTTGCACCGATCGATCCTGTGTTCATAGTATCAATATATTATATGCGTGCTGCCTTTGGAGATCGTTAGTACCGTTCCAAGACTAGGGAATAGTAGCTGGCATATCATCTGTGGACGAACAAAGCCACACAATGATTGGTTAGTTATAAGCTGCACAGTGTCCAGCACTGTAGCACGAATCAAGATATATAGTTCACTTTGTTGGAAGAGGGTAGGGGTTTGCCGTTGGTCGTCAGATCAAAACTTTCAGTAGTCCAAAAATTGACTGGAACTCAGATTAATCTGCCTAGGAATTATTTTTCACGAGCACTTGAAGAATGTGGCTGTTGGTACGGCCGTATGCCTAGCTAGGGATAGTAGTACAGAACGGCAGGCCTTCTGGTTTGTGTGAAAATTTTAAAGCTGATCACAGTATAGCGGTGAAGCTGAAACTACCAGTTGTTGCGTGTATACATTCAAGATCCAGCAGGGGTCACTATCCATAATTTCGCGAACCGAATTATGTGCTATGCGTCGTACTACTGGCTAGCTAGCTAGTCGTACTAAATGATTCAGACAGACAGAATGGTCGCTAATCGATTGATTAAGACTCTCTTGACCAGAGCCAAATACATACAAATCCTTGTGGTTGGTTACAGGTCTAGATCTCACCAGCAGCTAGCATTTCCAGCACTTGATAACCAGCTACTTGCTCTAATCAGAAGGGGACCTCCCTGCCGTCTTCAGAGAAGACGCCACCATCCCTGTCCTCCTGGGGAAACCCTTGCTGTTTTGAAAGTGGTGGGTCCAATGTGGCATAGGAGAAAAAATTGAATCTTGCCAGTTCTGCTAGTAGTCCAGTGCAGCAAGTTTTAGCAGAGCTAGGCTGCTGCCTCTGTGCAATTTGCTCATTCCTCTCTCGCTCGCATCTCCTTTTGGAAAATTTTGCTCATTGTTCCTCTTTAACGACGTGCATGCATGTGCGCGGTACATGTGGGTGTACTGACTTTTAACTGCGGCGTTACATATGTTCCTACCAAAACAGCAACTTGATCATTATGTCATGGGGCCTAGCTAGCTCCTCTGTAATCATCATAAATTTCAACAAAGTGGGGATATCCAGCTAGCTATTAAATCCGTTTCTGTCGCATGTTTCTAAGTTTACGGACAACTAGTGCATGTCCAGTTGCCACTACGCTCCGAGGAATTGACAGAAGAAGAAGTTCGCGAGTGATGTTGTCTAGAATTGGAGCATACACATGACATATCTACCACCATTTTCGCATGAGCTAGCATCATACTGACCTGAAAGGTTCCCGAGCAAACTTAGAGGCATAGTATTTTTTTCTTCACCAAATACTCGGAGCACCTTTCGATAAACTAGATTTGTACAGTTTGATTGTGCTAGATGCTTCCATCATGAACCTATATGTTACTGACCAGTGGCCAGTGAATGCGGCAGTGCCCATCCTTTGAGTACCAAGCTGATGATCATGTAGACTGAGTATGGTGGCCGCTTTACTGATGCAGTGCCTGACTCCTAGGCAATTATTCTTCCTCTCATAACTGTGCGCAGCTTCCCTCTTTATTCTGCTCCCTGCAGTTCCCCACCATCATCTTGGGCCTGTTAGACGACGGACACCATCTTACTTGGTTCAGGCCACTGCAGCAGCTGCACTGCAACCCTCTCTCCCTCTGAGACGGACGAGCAAGGTACTTGCCTGCAGCCCCCCGTCAGCCCCACTTCGAGCCCACCTGTTTTTGCTGGCTCGCATGGGTGTATTTTTCACTTGTTATCCTCTGAAAAAAAAAACCCTATGAGATGGGTGTGTTCCTCTGAAAAACCCCTCCATCCGTACATACAGTTTTCTCTCATACTCTACGACTAATGAAAAGGCTGCAATCTGCCAGTTGGTTAAAAGAAAACACCTCATGAGAGCATCCATAGTTTCCCACATGTACAGTTTATGCATTTTCTTACATTTTTTATTTTTTTTATAATTCGCAATCACCTCCTTTGATGCATTGCTTTGCGACCCTGCAATCGCTCACTGATCATTGCAGTGGTTTCATGTTTGATAGGCATGAAAGGAGTTGATGCCAAGGATGGCCTGATCTTCATCGCTTCCTTATCAAATTTCCATGGCCTTCCAAGAAGCATGTGGCACATTGTCATTGGCACACGACGTCGTATTACATGGTGTCTTCATTGGGACATATCTTGAAGGAGACGAAAACAGTGTGTTGGACCTTGACATTGCCGGTTATGCTCAACCATTGGACATGATATGGATGGGCATGCTTGTAGAGCGGGAGATTGAACTTGGTGCACAATTCGAGGGGTAGAATGTAAGAGAATTGACTAATGAAACCTGATCGAAATTTTGGTTTTGCTTACCACATTTTGAGGGGAGAATGGAATATGTAGCATGCTCAGTGTTCTTACAGTTATGAATGTGTTGATTCTTCAAGTAGGATGGAACCAATGGGAAGTCTTATTGGAGAGTGAACGCAAATTTCACTAATGTTCCAACTCCTGTTATGAAGTTAATGTGTACTTACTCCCTAATGAACATTATGAAGCACATATGAATGCTAAAGTGGCAAGTTCGCCAGTCCAATGTCCATTATGATATAGCATGTCGCTTATGATTGTATTTCTGACAACGTCATTTATAATCATGTGACATGCTTCATTCAAGTGGCGAGTTTGCCAATATCATGTGGCTTATGATTGTATTCCTAACGAATGTTGTTTATAACCATGTGCCACATTTCATTAAGTTCTTTTCCACCATCTATCCAACGGTGTTGTGGTTTAGATCTGAAATGAAGCTTTTTGGAGGTGTGTTCTTCAAAATAATCCGATCACCGGGAACCTATAGCCTATGAACATAAATCTTAAGGATATCTCCATTAGATCTTTGTTCATATGCATCAGGCAAGTTGACAGTTATGCAATTACTAATGCAACACTTAGTGTTGAGCTACAACAATTTTCATATGATCAATAATGTGTGTCAATCTTAGGGGATTATTAGTTGCCACATAAGATGAAGAATTATGAGATGTATGGAATTTGATAGAGTT
Organism: Avena sativa; assembly: GCA_916181665.1. Classification (NCBI taxonomy): domain Eukaryota; kingdom Viridiplantae; phylum Streptophyta; class Magnoliopsida; order Poales; family Poaceae; genus Avena; species Avena sativa. The sequence continues at coordinate 439,092,704 of OV702293.1, read as the reverse complement.
TTGTTCAAGAGTTAAATAATGGTAGGTTGTAAATAGCTCTACAAAACCAAATGTGACTAATAAAATCTCGAACAGTTCAGACAAAAAATTCTAGACAAAAGGTTATTTCGTGGCGCTTGTGTTGTCATTATGAAATGTTCATATGTTGACTTAGTTAAAAAAATTGTGTGGCACTCCCGAAAGGTTGCATCATAAAGGACAAGTTAACATGTTACATGTTGTCTAAAGAAACACAACTATGAACTAACACAAGCATTGAAACAATAATACCATAAGACAAGGGGGAGTAAGCTTCACTCCTTTCTATAGATAATTAAAATCTTATTAGCAGGCCAAGAGATTTTTATCTTCTAAGTATGATCCAAAGGATCTTGGTCATACCTCATACTTTGCTTGTATTGAGGTTCACAAAGATATAGGTCCAAAACAAGTATAATTTTTGTGATGACATACATTGATGGAGTAAAAAAGGTACTAAATATTATGCATTAGTACTCCGCCTCACCTGCTACTAAGGTTAAGGGCGATAAAGGTGAACATTTCAATGTCCAATGAACCATTTTAAAATGATAAGATAATATCGGTTAAAAGGATACAGATGTCGTCTAGAGGGGGTGAATAGGCGGTTTAAAACTTTTACGAGATATGCTTAACAAATACAGAATAAAACTAGTGATTACTTATCAAGCACAAGACCTATATATACTACGGTTCACCTATGTGCACCAACAACTTATGCTAAGCAAGACAAGCAACAAGGTGATAGCAAGTTAGATGACTTCAAGCACTATGTCTATCACAATGTACAGTGCATAAATAAAGGTCTCGGGTATATAGATGACCGAGGCACGCGGAGATGATGATGTATCCCGAAGTTTCTTCCTTTTGAGGGGATGTACGTCTCCATTGGAGGGGTGGATGATACTAATACCACCAATGCCATAAATGGCCTTACCCTATTCTCTCGAGAACCCGCTGCACGGCAAGCATCCGATCTACTATGGGACACTTGGGGGCGTTCATCAAATCCATACAAGATTAGAGAAATCTCCACAACTTAATTGGAGGATCCCAAGAATCACCACCAAGTCCACTGACTTGGAAAGAGCCCCACAACTTAATTGGAGGCCCCAAGAACTCACCACAAAAGGCCACCTAACCGTCTAGGGTTCTAAGAACCCAAGAGTAACAAGCTTCTTGATTTCACCAAGCAAATCCTTTAGAGAGAACTCAAACCAATGCACCTAATGCAATGGCAAGTCCTTCACTCCCAAATTCCACCAAAGCTACAAATGCTATTGGATAATAAGAGATAAAGAACACAATAGAAAAATCACAAAAGTCTCCAAGATCTAGATCCCAATATGTTTCCCTCACTTAGAGGAGAGATGGATTGGTAGAGTTGTAGATCTAGATCTCCTCTCTCTTTTCCCTCAAATAGATGCAAGAATCATGGGAGGAAGAGGGAGTAATCAAGCTCAAAAGGGTCAAGTAATGGAGGGGAAAACCGAGCTCGAGAACATGAGAACCAATGAAGAAGAAGGGCCCCTTTTATAGGGGCACGGAATCCGCATGTTATCTTGTCGCGATGACCGGTAGTACCGGACATGCCGGTACTTCCGGCCAAGTATCGGAGACAACAACCTGGCGGGACTGCGGGGAAGACAGGGTAGCTGAGCTAGCCCAGTTGTGGTGACCCAACATACCACTGTATGATGTAGTACACTATAGTCATTGATATAACACCAATGAAACACCGTTCCACTAGTATTACATCCCTCGGAATGGTACAACAAAAACATAGCAGGTCCAAGGCATGACTATAGATTAAAATACATAAATCATTACAAAAGATCTAGAGATCCACTTTGATGCGTGAGGGAAATATCCTTACAAGAGTCAAAAAAAAAACTGCTAGACGATCTTATTATTAGGTCTATTACTAATATATATTTGGCTAGCGATTGCTTACTATAGCAATATTCTATAGAAGTAGGTTCTAGTAACTAGGGATTTCCTATCATCTACTCTTCAACTTCATCTTCATATCATTTGATGTAGACGTGGACTCCATTTATTCCTTGAGATATCTTTAGTTCCTCAAAATAGCTCTCCTTTTGATGACGTCATTGATTTCTTCAAGATCTAACAAGGGTTAAGAAGATACGGTTGAGTACGAGCGTACTTAGCAAGTTCATTAAAAATGATTGTTTGATGCACTATCTACATCCATAGATCAAAGGTCAAAGGCTATGCGGGTTTTCGTAAACATTTCTTCAAAGGTTTCTTTTATTCCAAAAAGCTATGTCCATCAGCCTTCACAGGTTTACCAGAACTTTCGTGGAGTTCCTTTCCTGCCGCGTTCATAGCTCCTTCCAGAAACAGGGAGTAACATGTCACAATTTCTACACTCTACAGAGGTGCGTTGCTTTACCCATGAGAGACCTTAGCCTTGTTGCACAACCGAGTTGCATTCTCGCCCACACTTCCTTGGTGTGGGGCCTAGTTTAAGATCCAATCCAATCACTGCCCTTCTTTGCGACCCCGCATACCCCGCAATTGTTGTACTATCAGACTCAGGGCAGAATTCTCCCGGTAATACGGCTTTACTCTAGCCTGATACGCATGACAACCATTAACACTAGAAATCTGTCTTTTGTACGCCTAGATCCACGGTAGACTTCTCCCGAATACACGGATTTACCCACGATCTGCAACTTACAAAATGCCCGGAATAGTTTTTGTGGCATGCGAAAGGAAGAAGATCCAGCTGACTTCACCGTCCCATTCCAGATCTCATGATTAACATGTATTATACGGTATAAGAATCACTGGTGATATTGGTTATTTAAGTCCTAGATATTATGTTCCTTTACCACCGGAACTGTAATAGTGGTTATTACCATTTGGTACATAACTCATAATCATATTATTATGAAAATAGTGTTATATGACCTTTTTGAAATGCAGGTGATGACAACACTGACTTTGCAAATACTTGATAAAAATAACCAAAGGACATGAGCAAGTGTGAACTTTCCTTTTGTGATTGCAAGATTATGCACTCACGGTCTTCGAGAGAACAAAAGATCCAATATCTGAAAACAACATCATTGGTCTGGTAAAGACTAATGCTTAAATAAGCAATATGCTGTTATACATAAGTAATGCTATGCATTTTCTAAAACTCCCGAAATGAATTCCCAATACTTTAAGTGAAGTGAACTTAGGTGATTCCTTTAAGAGTTGGTTTATCTTTAAATTTTACTTCACAAGTAATTGCATTTATAAGGAACTTAAGTGTTAATAACCCAAAATATATAAGTAGGGTATAAAGCAATCTAAGATTGAGTTAGTTTAATTGTTATCCAGTAAATATGATGAAAGTATAGGTATTGGGTTGTTAAGAGTCGAATGAACTATTATATAGTTGTTGTTTGAAGTGGCAAAAAGAATAACCTTCAGAGAAAAGGTTTTTTTGATAAGGTTTAAACAATCTTTATGGTTACTATAATGTGATTGATGTCATTTTGCGTTTGCTCGAATAGTTTGGACTTGAGATGTTTTATGCCTTAATTGCAACATACCAAAGTTAAGTATAAAATCATGAATACATTTAAGATATAATTTCTATGAGATGGTGGACCAAAGTTAGTTATAAAAATATATGAATAGTCTTTAGACATGATGTTTATAAGCTTTGAGACTAAAGTTAACTTTAAAAGTATCAGTAAACTTATGGAGTAATATGTCTTTATTATTATTACCATGTTTTAGGATAGGATAGGTATGCTTAAGATGTGAGATCATTAATTTTAAATGAATGATAAGTTCAAGACTTGATTTGCTATTGTAGTCATTTAGAAAATATTTAACTCCTTGATGGAAACATAATTAGATTATCTTTGTTAATTTGGTAGGGTTTGTAGTATTTATATAAACTTAAGAGTTAATTTTATTGTAAGAATTAGTTTTGTATTAATTCTATATGTCTTTTTCTTAAAGAATTAAACCTTAGATTTCAATAAATCCCAAGTAGTTAATTAAAGCTAATATGGATTTATTTTGATTTTTAATGGTAAGAGAAAAAATATGCTTTTTATTTTAATAAAAGAAAAGGACTCTAAATTAAATTATGACACTAATTTATTTAAAAATGTTAAATGACTTGGAAATTTATAATTAATATTTTTATAGCATAAGAGATTTATTTTAATAAACAAAAATGATGTTATTTATTTATATGTCTTACATTTATTTTATAAAATTCCTCAAAGGATTAAATGTGCTTAAATATTTTATTTAAGTTTTATTTGTAAAAAAATAAGTTACTCCCTCCGACCCATATTAATTGACTTGGATTTGTCAAAATTTGGATGAATCTAGACACTATTTAGTATATAGGTTCATCCAAAATTTGACAAATCCAAGTCAATTAATATGGGCCGAAGGGAGTAGTGTTTTTATAAAATAATATTTTTATTTTTATATGCAAAAATGATGGTAATTCATTTTTAGGACTTTTATTTATTTTATTGAATTTCATTTAGGATTAGTAGTTTTAATATTTAGTTTTATATTATTTAATTTGAACAAGTAATGTTATATTTTACATAGATAGATTTTATTTTTGTAGTCATTTAGATATATTATATGTAATTTTAGGATTTTTCGAGAGCTCAAATACTCACAGGGGTATTTTAGTAATTTGGTATGTTTTTCTTATCTATTGATATATTTCCTTTGAAACCTAGGCCTGGCCCTTAGCCTAGCCCATCTGGTTGGATTGGACCATATGGTTTGGTCCACTAGGTTGGGTTTGACCGACCACACGCTCCTCTCTCTCTCTCTCTCTCTCTCTCTCTCTCTCTCTCTCTCTCTCTCTCTCTCTCTCCTCGATTCCTTCCCTTCCCCGTGATGCTGCGGCATCACCACCGCTCGTCTCCAGCATGCTCTAGCCTCCTCGGCCGCCGCCACCGTGCTGGTCGACTAAATAAGATCCGCTGCATCGACTAGTCCGCTTTGATTTGAAGGGCGTGTCCTTCCTCGACCACGCACAACCCTATCTTGTGCCTAGGATTTCTATACCTACCATCTTGAGGTGCTTCCATGATGATTTGGTGGTTCTCCGGTGTTGATGTAGTGCCGCCTTGATGCTTCGTTGATCGACAGCTGCTCGAGCGGCTCGGCGCAGGTTGAGTGCCTTGGTGCTCCTCGTGCCACCGCTCGGTGTGCTTTTTGCCGCCGGTCTGCTTCCTCTTCTCGAGCTTAAGCGAGGACCGCCAGTAAGTTTCTCTTCCCCTCTATTTCTCACTTTGCCTTTCTCTTCCTCGCTGCTCTGTACGAACCCTAATTAGGGTTCCCCCTCTGTAGTCCTATCAATGGTTCTCTAGAATTTTCCCAACAATGTTGTTGAGCATGTCTTGCTCAACAAGATTTATGTCTAATGCCTTCTAAAACTCCATTAGTCAGATGCTATGATGTTAGTTTAATTGGAGTTCATATTATGCTCATGCAATCGATGGACTTTCTTCTAAATTGGTTACAGTAGAAATGCTTGGATTCCACCATGTGTTTAAATTCAATTCAGTGAGCTCTTTGGGTATTCAGATGGATTAATACTTGGGTGATAAAGTATTGAAGCTTGGTTTAGTGAGTAGTTCTTGGAATCTACTATATCTACATGTTGGCTTAAATGACTATCTCCTAAATAGGATGGGTGTCAAGAGTGACTATGGATTTGTATCCAAAGATGACTCCTAGTAGTATTCCTACGAAAATGATTTGTTTTCTTGTGTGGATTCTGGTATTAGTAATACCTCATGTATGGTACAATTGATTGATTTACTACTTTTGTGATGTTGGAATTGTGAAATTGCTTGCAGGTGTTCCCTTGACCTGTAAGTTTGATACTGGTATGCCTAGTTAAATAGCAAGTTCTTCTATTTAACTATGTGTCACTATGGTGCATTCGGTTTGGAATTTGCATAGTGGTGTATGTAATATCATGATTTGCTTGTGTCCTAAATACTGTCCTAGTGACAGTAGAATTATATATGACTCCTAGGCGTGTTGGCTAGAAGAATAATTTTCTTAGTGTAGCCGAGACTAATAAAATAGCTTAATAGATCTTATTACTTAGATGCTAGCTATTGTGGTACCTTTTCATGAGAGTGTGTATAGCAGTGAATTCTAGACAGCATGATCTGTTGTACTCAAGTGTTTATTTGATGAAAATGGATTCATTTACTAAAGATGGTTTGTATGTAAAGCAATGATTTGGAATTCCTGGTTAGTGATGCAAAGGTTGAGGCCACTGTTTAAGTAAAAATGGATTTAGTGTTGGATGTTCTATGTTTAAACAACTAGGTGGCTTCTACTGCTATGAGATCTGCTGTTGTGGTCCCTCTCATGTGGAGTGTGCACAACAGTAGATCTAAACAGCATGATCTGCTGCTAACCGTCCCTGCCAAGGATGCATGGACTGAGGCTTTACTTATATACAATAACAAATACTCTTGTGGCTTTTATAGCTCAAGGATGAGCCTTGCATAGCATTCCTATGCAAATCTGAGAGCTCTTCCACCCCAAATATTTTTATAGCTGGCTGATAAAAATAGATGCTATGATTGGTCATAAAGATGGATAATCACCTGATACTGTGAAAGTTTCTTGGAATTTGTTGTGGATGTGCTTGATTTGTTAGCTCTTCTAGTACTTTTACTAGATCCACTTCTCTGTGTTGTTGTTCCTTATCCTCCTAAACCAGCCCCAACTGTTTCTTCTAGCACCTTAACCTCCTCCTCTTTGTACCTTTGGCTTGCCCTTGATCAGCTACCAGAACTTCTCCTTGAGCCCCTGGATGGCTTCCCCAAGCAACCAGGTGCTTGCGATATGGTGTGGTTCTTTGGTACTGATTTGCTAAGAACCAGCAGTGTTCTTGGAGTATTCTTGTGTTCTATGAACTGGTTTGTGAAGAGAAGATATGTGTATAGGGAAAACCTTCCTGTGGTAGTCGTGGCTTCCTTTTCTACCTTGATTGCTTCTCTGTTGGCTTGACAGCACCATATACATGCATGTATGTGTGAGATGCTCGCACTGTTCTGGATCAGTGCAAGGCAAAAATATCTTGATCTTACTTTTATACTTCTACTTCTCTGGTGAAACTTGCCCCTTTGTCCACTGCCAATGAGGTTGTTCTGAGGCAAAAGTTTGATTAAGAATAGATGTTGCATCTTTTTGGTAAACCTTGCCCCTATTTATATTTTGCTTAGTGATGAATATCAATAGTGCATTTCACAGTTAAAACTAAGAGAAATCATACTAACTACGATCCTTTCTTTATTGTTTTATTTCCTTCACTTTCTTGTAGATACAAGTGCTTACAGAGAAGATTTTGGAACTACAAGACCTAGTTAGGAATTAGGATAGGTTTTATTTTCACCACCTTGTAATTTCCTTTTATTCTTTTGTAAAGAATAATGTAACATTTATATATTTCAATAAAGTATTTCTTTTCTTTCTTTGTGATTATCCATTTGTGTAAAAATTCTTACTTGCTTGTATTCTTATTATCTTTTAATTATATATTAAGGAAAGAATAAGAACTTCTATTAGTTATATTAATTGTTTGTATTACTTCTTAATGTCTTGAACTCTTTTTATTAAAGCATTGTTATATGGAGTAATATTACTTTATATTAAAACATTCTAATATTCACTTTTTAAATCAATGTACTTCAAATACTTTTGGTTTAAAATATTTCAAAGGTAGATTCAAATTTAAAAGTTGGTTTAAATTATCATCCCAAAACCATTCGAAATACCTCGAGGTCATGTCAGAATTTATAGCATTCACTTGATTGAGCTAAACCCTAAATCATCAAAGTGGAAGAAACACTCATCACTCTAGTATTTTAGATTGCACGAAAATTTCCTGAATTTTCTTATACATGAATGCAATGCACACACATGTGTTCTCTCTGTTTCTAGGTGCTAATCCTGGGGTGTTACACCATTCGACCACCGGTAGTGCCGGGTCTAGGAGCGGTACTACTGCTTCACCATTACTGCTAGGCCGTGGAGCGATACTACAACAAAATTCTAATAGTACTGGGAGGCGGTACTGGGCGCTCCCGTGGAGGAGCCCCAGTTCTCTACTGGGTGGAGTCGAGACCAGTACAACAGGCCGGTACTACCACCTGGCACGAGAGCTCGAACCGGACAAAATGCCCGGTACTACCAGTCGTGTCTGGTTGTTCATGCAGCAGCAACCGCAATAAATTGAGCATCCAAACTCCGAAGGGGAAGAAACCAATTTTACTAGAAAGACAACGATGTGTAGAATCCAACCAGAGAGATTACTGCAGGGTGTCATGGGCTGAGCAGAAGTGACCCGGAACTTCCACTGGTACTACCGACGGCAAAATATGTCCTAGTGGTAGTACCGGTAAGGCAGCAGTACTACCTCCCCAGGAAAACTGCAGACACTAAATCTCGAACAAAAAGTTGACACTGCTCGGTGGTACAGATGAGCGTGCTGTGTTGCTACTCGTCTCACAGCGGAATTTCTGCATACACGCGTCTTGCTGGGAGCTATGTTCATCGTGGTCATGCGTGGGCATAGGCGGATTCTAGAGGAGCCGGCATGGCCTCCCAAGCCTACAGGGATCACGAGGTCGAGGCTATGGAATCGATCGGTGGCGACTAGCAATCGCGAGCCGGCATGGATGTCCAAGCCGACAGGATCACGAGGTTGAGGCTGTCGAAATCGATCGGTGGCAACGGGCAACCGTGAGCCGGCAAGGAGCAAAGATCGCAAGGGACAAGTGGGATCACTTTGGAAACTGTATGCCAATATATAGTTTGGATATGGGATTTAATGGACCACCTAATTAAATTCGTTTAATTAACAAATTTTGGGCAAAAGACTAGATTAACCTTGAGTTTGGGGAGGGGTTGTACTGGAGCAAGGCTCAACTTTTACACTAGCTCCAGTTTCGTCACTCGTGATGATCGAGGACGATTTAGTTTACTATTGACATGGTTATACCCTACGGGTACGTGACTTCAACATACCTGGTCCAGCCCAAGGAAGGCCCACAGCAGACATACGCTGGCCCATGAAGATTTTCGGGTGGCCAAGGTCCATGACGCCTTCGAATCCTTGGAGAGCAAGACTAGCATAGATAGGAAATTCAAAGGGGTAAAACCCTAGAACTTGTTACCGACTAGGACTATGCCCGGGACCTGCCTAAATCTATATAAAGGCCAGGAGGGCACGTCCTAGATCTTCCCCATACTTTCGCATACACACCTCCACGCCAGATCGAATCTGCGCACCCTGTAACCTTCGGTTCTGCCGTAATCAAGAGCAGACAAGCAGGAGTAGGGTTTTCCCTCCGGGGGCCTGAACCTGGGTAAATCTCGTGTCCCTTGGTTGCTTGTCTGTTAACCGTTCCATGATCTCCAGCATCCCCATCTTCTCCAAAATCCAAGTCCATAACAATGGGCATTGACGAGATTAAACCTCGTCAATTGGTGCCGTCTGTGGGAAACGGGGATGTTGATTGTGCGCTCGTGACGGTTCCGACCCGATCGATCTAAAACTCTACGGCGACGGAGAATCACCTCCTCTTCGGCGCTTTCGACTTCACCGCCCACTCGCCGGCCACCATGAAAGATTTCGAGCCCGTAGGCGACGGACTCGAGATCCTATTCGGGAGCTTCTGCTTCCAGGTGGGTCAGACTGGCACCCTCCGCCTTCCTGAGCGGGTGCCCCTACCATCGATCAGGCCCGCCTCGTGGGCTCCACACCCTGTGCTACGCACATCGCCATCAACAGATGAGTTTTACGACAGCAGCAGCTGTAACTCCGATTTGTGCGATCCACCTTCGGATGAGGGGACCTACGGTTCCGGATCCAAAAGCTGCGGCAGCAGCAGACCAATCTACGAGCGCTATCTATGCGCCGCAGTCATCCAGGGCGACGAGGAGACACCCAAACCGCCGCCCAACCAGAACTCTAACCCGCAGGACAGAAACGGCGGGAACAGAAGATCCTTTGGTGTTTTTTTGCACAGGGGGAGGGTCCAAATGGACCAGAAGCTTTATTCCAAGCGGTGGGTACAAATTACAGTGAGGACCCCAAGAGAGAAAACAAATACAACTAATCCCTCATAGTTTCCAAGAAGGACCCTAGAAAGAAAATGGAAAAGCAATCTAGCCCTATTTCTCCACCAACGACGCTGAACCTCAGATCTCTGGCCACCGGGCACATCACCGGGGACAAGACCACTTGGGATGTGCTCGATGATGGACGCGTGCTGAGGTTGAAGAAGATCCTCCACTTTGGCTCAATGGCCTGGAGGGAGAAGATCCATCGGAGTATCGTGCTTCGAGGCACGAGGTGGCTCCATTGGCCTGAAGAAGCAACGGCGCATCGTCGCCGTTGCTGATGCCATTCGTCGATTGAAGCTTCAAGAACTGCAATAGGAGCATTAGATCTTGCGCCCCTGCCACTGCCCGCCACCAACGCGACCAACACAAGGGTGAACGACCCTCCACTGAGGTCCACCGAACTCCACATTACCCATACCTTCCCTCCGACACGACCCCTTCTCCTGCAGCATCCCACCTTCTCCTCCCGCCACCACGGCCAGCCAGAGACAACTTCCCCCGCCGCCACGGCCGGCCAAAGCAAGGAATGCCAACATAAAGATCTTGGGTGCATCACAGGACACAACTTTATTAACAGAGACATCGGCTCTCTCCATCGTCTTCCACTCACACCTCGCAAAGAGAAGGAGGAGAGGGAGGAACCCTAGGAGCCTCGAGATCGGGCTACACGGAAGAGGGGCATAGCTCCATAGCACGGGCAAACTTCCCAACACCGTCCTAATGCCGAACCTACCACTATAGGGGACATGGTGTTGGAAGGGAGAGGAGAGCTAGGAAGTGATACCCCAATAGTTTCAAGAAGACCGTTGATCCTTCAGTGAGCAAGCTCTATTGGCTCGCCGGGAGGGGACTCGAGGCTTTCAAAGGGCTACAAAAAGGTCATCCTGCAGGTCAACTGTTTAAACATTGTTGACCTCAGGAACAATCCTAGGAGGTTCAGAATCAATTCTGTAGTATAGAGAACAAATTGCAAATTCAGTGGCGCATTCTTTCGGGAGAAAAGCTCTTAGTATAGAAGTTAGACAGAGTGCTAGTACAATTTATGCCTGGTTTAATTTTCTAACTGTATTTTTGCAATGAGTCTATAATTCACACAATCCGTACTAAAAGTCAGAGTTGCCTCAGAAAAGAGAATAAACTGGTGCATCTGTCTGCACACGGATGCACGCAGGACTATAGGAATGGAAAGCTACGCCGACGGCCAGTTGCTACGCCGACGGCCAAACGTCGGGGCCGTCGGCGTAGCCATCGTCTAGGCCAGCTCCGCCAAGCAGTCGTCGGCGTAGAATTGCCCTCGGCATATCCTATGCTAAGCCGACGGCTGCCCTCGGCGTAGCATACGCCGACGGCTGCCCTCGGCGTAGCTATTTTTTATTTTATCTCATTAAACTTTGAAAAATCATAACTAAATCATTCTAATTCGGAAAAATACAAATAATATATCAAAATTTGCATAAAAGTAATAACTATCTATCTACACTCAAATATTACACATTTGTAAATAAAAATTAAGTATTAAAACATTATATATAGTTTAAAACGGGCATAAAAAATTAAAAAACGATCGAAACAATGCGAAACCTTCGCGTGGTGTTATATTATGTGACATAGTTAGAAGGGAAAATATAAAACTTGGTATATTGATTATGTCTCAAAGAAACCTTCACAAAATGACATATCTCATTCGAGGTTTATTCTTGGCTTTCTGGTCAAATGACCAATGTTATGGCTAGAATCAAGGCATAGTTTGTGATAATGTGCCCATATTGTGCATACACATGCATCATAGGATAGCTAACAATGTTGCAGGAGGAAGCTTTCCTTTTTGTCGCACCAAAAAGGCATTTTCCATTTTCCGAGCATAAAAAACGGACGGTTTTGTGAAGAAACCACCAAATGGCTAATTCAAAATGGTACCACCACATTTTACAAAAAATATTATACCACCTTATATGGACAATGTCCCAATAAGGGGATCCGAAACCTTTCCGTCCACCTCTGGTGAAAAAGACAAATTCCTGCCAAATCGGTAGGAAGTGAGTCAAATATGAACTACAGGTATATGATCCGATGCTCATGTTTTTTTACAAAAATCATTTTTAGGTTCACAATATGCTATTTTATCAAAAATCCAATACAAGTTTAGCGAGGCTCGGTCCCGAGCTAAGAATCTTCATGCCCGGCGTTCAACAAAGTTTGACGATAGTTTAAAACGGGCATAAAAAATTCAAAAACGATCGAAACAATGCGAAACCTTCGCGTGGTGTCATATTATGTGACATAGTTATAAGTAAAAATATTAAACTTGATATATTGATTATGTCTCAAAAAAACCTTCACAAAATGACCTATCTCATTCGAGGTTTCTTGGCTTTCGGGTCAAATGATCAATGTTATGGCTAGAATCAAGGCATATTTTGTGATAATATGCCCATATTGTGCATACACATGCATCATGGGATGTCGAACAATGTTGCAGGAGAAAGTTTTCCTTTTCGTCGCACCAAAAAGCCATTTCCCATTTTCCGAGCACAAAAAATGGACGATTTTGTGAAGCAACCACCAAATGGCTAATTCAAAATGCTACCGCCATATTTTATAAAAATGCTATACCACCTTATATGGACAATGTCCCAACAGGGGTATCCGAAACCTTTCCGTCCACCTCTGGTAAAAAAGACAAATTCCTGCCGAATCGGCAGGAAGTGGGTCAGATATGAACTACATGTACATGATATGATGCTCATGTTTTTTTATAAAAATCATTTTTAGGTTCACAATATGCTATTTTATTAAAGATTCAATGCAAGTTTTTCTTTTTATCGCACCAAAAAGCCATTTTTCATTATCCGAGCGCAAAAAGGGAATTTTCTAAAGCAACCACCAAATAGATAATTTAAAAAACGGAGGGTTTGTGATTAGTTGATATGGATATCATATTTGGATTCCTCTCATTTTTCTGATCAATTTAGACATATTATTTGTTAAATGCCGATTTACAGATTTAAAGATATTAATTATTCCATATTAAATAGAAAAATAGAAAAAAGTAAAATTATTATATTTTTATTTGAATTCAATAATATTTTTACTTATTTATTAATGTTTACTTAGATAATTGTTTGTAATTTCAAAAAATACAAACATGTGACATGTTGATATAAGGGTTAATAGGATTGATATCATAGTATTGACAACAATGTATGAATTACTTTGCGGAAACAGATTCTGAAGGAACGAAGAAGTTAAGCGTGCTGGAGCTGGAGTAGTATTAGGATGGGTGACCGGCCGGGAAGTTTGACCAAGACTGCAATTTAATTAAATATTAAGTGTAATTAGTGTTAAAAATGTTCAAAGTGAGAGATTAATGAGTCAAACAATTCAAAGATTCAAAAATTGAGAAAAAAAATAAAATAAAAAAATTATTTTTTTTTAAATGTTTTGCAACATGTCGACAAGCTATGCCGACGGCCGTACGCCGACGGCATTGTGATACGCCGACGGCCTCTACGTGCTCCGCCGAGGGAGACCTTTGCCGAGGAGGCGTAGCGCGCGCGTCCTGTAGTGAGGGAGCATAAAATGCGAGTAGGTAAATTAAGCTGATGCGTTATGATGACGTGTAGTGAGCGTGCGCCTCCCCGGCCGATATGTACATGATTGGGCGCGCCGGCGTCCACCGAGCGATGCCGGCGCCGTGTCTCCGTCGAACTCTCGGCGCGAAGTTAGCAGAGCTGGGGTGAAGGACAGGTAGTACTGTTCCTCTTGTCAGCTGCCATGCATGTTTGGGGATGTAAAAAAAGATGTCGATCCATGCATCTCCCTTTGTTTTGGACGAACGTTGTTGAAACATCATGGGTGCTTAATGCCAAAGGAAAGAAAAGCAGTCTAACTGTTCCTGACGTACGATCATCACCTGCGATCAAACAAATCACCTAACGACACACACCGTGCATCTGGCGTACGGACGAACGCGTACGGTTCTCTTAAGCTGTGAGACGATCGACAGACTCTCGATCCACAGAACCATGCGTGTGTGCGTGTCTGCCTATCTATCTAGCTATGCCGGCCGTGGATCGGAGAGCGCGACCTGGGCCTCGCCGCCCGCGTGGCTCCCATGATACGCATCAATCTGTACGTACGTCGGATCGTCGGAATTGATCCCCGTCACAGGCTTTGGCGCTGCGGTGGATGGGCACGGCGTTATAGGCCTGTCGGGGCAGAGATCTCGAATCGGAACTCGCTCGACCACCGCACGTAGAGGACCACCTTGCATCCGGCGCTAGCCGCTAGCACGCAGTGCAGCCGGCCCCGGCGAGCGTGGTAGCTTGCAGCCTATGCATGCAGCGATCGGTCGAGGAGGTACCGCTGCCGTTGCCGATCCATCGATGGAGCGAGCTCGTCTGTCTGCCTAATAAGCTCGCTCGATCGATCGTACCTAGCAGGCCTGTCTGTAGCCCCCTTTCGCCTGCTGGAATAATTACTGCAGGCCGGCCGGCACTGCAGGGATCGATCGACGCGATGCCGTTCCTTTCCCCCTCAGCATGTGTGCGGGGCGTACGAGTACGACCCAGACGTACGTACGTGCAACAGGTCTCGCGTACGTACGTATGTGGGCGCTGGATCCATCGGCCTCCGTCGGTATCGATCGGCCTTTCTGCAGTAGCCTGTAGAGGCCTGTAGCTATAGAAAGCTACTAGCGGTGGTAGCTTGAAACTGTGGGGTTTGCGGGTACGTTTCGCGTACGCGCGTGTGGTGACCATCCTCATGCATGCATTGATCGTATATTAGTATCGATTACCAGCTATATATAGCCCCTGCCTAGGGACTATGGCACTATGCTCGGATTGATGTACCGTGTACGTACGTATGTACGTAGGTGGTGGCGTGGCATGGCCTGCATGCGTGCGTACGTACGTGCTGCCACGTACCATGCGCGTCACGGAGTGTACCGAGTACGACGCACAGGCGCGCATGCATGGTGTGTCGACGGACGATCCACCAGAACTGACAAATTAATCGCCAGCGCTAGCTCGATCGAGATGCATGTAGCTGTAACTGTAACTGTAACATACTACATACACATTCATGTGTCTGCCAGCTACTTTACCTAGCCCAGATCAGAGATACATTAACTCGGTCGGCCTGATCGAGATGTAATGTAGCGTGGACACCGGCGTGCATGCATGATGCATCTGTGCACATGTGGACACACACGACAGTTTTACAGTTTACCCGTTCCCTCCCTGCAGCAGCTGCTGATCGACCGAAAGATCAAGCGACCAACTGATTGGGTTCAGCTAACGAGCTATGGAGCTAGTAGCTGAGGGGGATGTGATCGCGGAACGGAACGAACTCGCCAATAATTCAGCAGCCAGAGGCGCCGATCGAAGCTACCGACGCGCGCGCGCGGCACATGCATGCATGTATAGAGAGAGATGTTCATCATGTACCTCCGTCCTGGGGCTCTAGCCTGCAGGCTGCAGGCAGCAGCTGGGGGGCCTCTTCTTTCCATGTAGTACGTGACGATCGAAACTGACTGACATGATGACATGATGTGTACACCACCGCGTGTGCTGGGGAAAGCCGGCCCGACGATCTAGTGAGCTCGCTAGCTAGCTGTCTCGTCTCCGCGCCGCCGTACGGCCGTCCGGTCTGCCCCCCGCGCGGCGCGGGAACGATGATATCATGCGTAGTCGGCCGCGCCCAATGTCTCTACTGTATTGCGCAGGGATGCCCGCCCGGAGAGGAGGGTGTCACCTGAACGCATGCCGGCATGCTGCCGTGTAGTAGTGGTCTAGCGGCCCTCGTACAGCATCGTCTCCAGCCGTCACTAGTACTAGAAAAAGAGGCTTCGCAATCTAGAGTCCTGACACTAGTCCAATTTATTACGGATCGGGACTAGTATGAGCATTAGGCCCGGTTCGTACCGTTTTTAGTGGCCAGCAGACCGAGAAAATTCTAGTCCCGGGTCATTTCGGACCTTTAGGTCGTGATACGGTTCTGGACTAAAGGTGCGACGTGGGCAACTTAAAATTGCTATAACTTTTACGTACGATGTCGAAAAAATTGTACAACCTATCAAAATGTGTGGAATTTTTTTTTGAGTTTGATTTTAACAGTCTTATTTGGATTCCTCACATTTTTAGATTTTTAAAATTATAAATAATGGATTCCTCACATTTTTCTGATTCTTTTACATTTTTTAAATTTGAAAAGGGAAAAAAGTTATTTTTTTTTATTATTTAGCAAGTTTTTATTCCATATTTTGATTCCTCACATTTTTCTGATAATAATGAATATATTATTTGTCGAATTTCGATTTACAAATTTAAAGATATTATTTATGCCATAATAAATAATGGCAAAAAAATGAATAAAATATTATTTTATTTAGTTTTTTACTTTCATTATATTAAAATATTATTATTACTTATTTATTATTGTTTACTAAAATAGTTGTTTGTAGTTTTAATAAATAAAGATGTATGACATATTGATATGGGCTAATAGGATTGATATGATAGTGTTGACAATAAGGTATAAAAGGGCTTTGCGCAAGGACAACCGGATGGAACAGAGAAGTTAAGCGTGCTAAGGCTGGAGTAGTGCTAGGATACGTGACCGAATGAAAAGTTTGACCACAAGTGTAATTTGACCTAAGATTAAATATACTTAGTGCTAAAAATGTTCCAAGTGAGAGGATTACGAGTCAAACAATTCAAAAGTTCAAGAAAAAATTCAAAAAAATCGAAAAAGTAAAAAAAATGAAAAAAATCTTTAGTCTAGGGCCGTATTACGACCCGGGACTAAAGGTCCTTCATCTCCCTGCAGCAAAAAAGGCCATGTGGTGGCCCTCTAATCCCGGGCTGTAACAAACCGGGACTAGAAATAGAGGCCTTTAGTCCCGATTTCGTAGTCCGGGTACAAAATCGGGACTAAAGATCCTTGTAAACCGGGACTATATGCCTTTTTTCCACTAGTGCGTGTCCGTTTGTTGGGTGCATATCTCAATCCCTCTGCCCTATTTAGAACTCGTTTTCATCCTTGGCTCCCAGACGATGATGGCTTCATATCTAGACCTCACAAGAGTATTTTCAATGATTTTTTTTCGAGTTCAATTGTTACCGGGGCAATAACATCTAATCTTTTCAGAAAAAATGTATAAGCTATCAAACTATTTTATAACAAGTGTCACTACTGGTAGAAAAAAACCTAGTGGCGGCGTTCGAAAAAAGGAGGTTCATGGCGTTGAACCCGCACGCCACTGGTAGGACGTAGTGGTGGTGTCTCCAGCAAATGTCACAAGTAGTATTTTTAGTGGTAGCGCTTAGTAAGCGCCACCATTACGAGAATTTTAGCTTGCGGCCCAAAAGTTAAAGCGCCAAGGCAACGTGGGGTCTGACTTGGTCGGTATTGGATCGCGATACCCAGAGTTGGCGTGCCAAATGCTTAGAGGGTATTTTTGGCACGAATTCAACAAACCGTTTGAAGACGAGAAAACTCGCTAACGCCTGTCAAATTGGGCCCCGCCTGTCACTTTTGACCGTTAAGTCGTTGCCATCATGGTTGCCCTTGCAGCGCTGGCGCCCTCATGTTCAAACGTTCTTTTTGACGCGACCTTCTTCTTCCCCAAAGGGGCGATCTGTGGTCGCCGCCATGGCACGGAGCTGGGAGGGAATTCCTTCAGCGGCAAGATCTGGCACCCGGTTGAACCTGATCGGTCTCGCGCTCCTCCTCCCAAACCGGAGCTCGACCCATGGCACGACATCAGGACGAGATTTCGGTCCCGTTGTCCTCCTCCAGAATCCGAGCTCGTCGTCGCTGTGGTCGCACCCGCACCAGCCCTTACTCTCCGAACCCCAAGACCACATCTACTCTGTTCGGCACAATGCCAACAAGTTGAAATTCCATCTAGTTTTATTCTTGTGATTGTGGTAGAAAACATGTACCGATATGTTGTTTCATAGACTTTCATTTGAAATTAGTATCTTGCAGCGGTTGTTATCCAATTACTAGACTTTCCTGGATAGTAAACTTGAAACTGCAATTAAATTGTAGTGGTTGTTATCCCGAGAAAAATGTCTGGTATACACATGACCCTTGTATGTCTATGCTGCAATTCTGCTGTTGTGGGCAGGGAAAGAAAAGCTGGGCTTCACTGAATATTTCTGCTTTAGACATAACTTAGTTTTATACACATAATCTTAACTTGTTCTTATAGAAATAAGCAAAGCAATCATACACAAATAAGCATAACTGAGTCTTGACCAAAGAAGCATTTACTTCGTAGAACTAGGAAGAAACTAAAGATAAAGATAAAGATAAATGGTTCATTTGATCTGGCAGTTGAGCACTAGGTCCCTGGAGCTGGTGGCATCGTTGGAACGAACCAGAGTGCCGCGTTTGGTCGTCTCTCATTCTCTATAAAATTGCACGACCCCACTGATGAGCCAATGGCAGGCCCCCTCCCCCGACGTGGATTCGGCTCCAGGTCGGATCTGGAGTGTCAACATAATAGACGCGTGAGTGCATAGCAAACACACGTCTTCTATCAACATTGGAAGTGTTGGCACCTCAGCAACAACACCAGCATGATCTCCCTAGACTCCAGCAACTGCCTCAGTAAGTATTTTGTCAGTTTCACCAGCAGCAGCATCAGCAAGTATTTCGTCAGCTTCACCAAAAACAGCATTAGCAAGCATTTTTTTAGCTTCTCCAGGAACATCAGCAACTAGTTCTTCGTCAGATCCACCACCACCAGCAGTAGTATCATCAGGAGCCGGGGCTGCCTAAGCAATTACAGGTTCAACAACTTCAGGGGCTTTGACGAAGAAAGGGTAGTTAATCCCAAGAAACAGAGATTGTCCCTTCAGATTGTTGACTCTGCTCCAGACCTCTTCTACTGGGTCTTTTGATGGACACGCGGACCTCGAGAAAACGTGACACCGCAGCGATGGGTATAAAGAAAGTTGTGTCCCCATATGTTCTATTGTATCACCAACATTGTTTAGTGCTCCCTTGATATGAATCCACGTGAGTTCAACATCATGGTTGACATCGCCTCTGAGAGGTACAAGGAACCGACGCCGTGATACAAGATCAGCATCTACTACTGCATCTTCGATCACCAGAGCTGGAATGACACGCGGGGTTGTGTGTGTACCTGCGTATTACCTTCAGTCAGTAAGCATAATTTTGAATGGGAATTTACATGATATATGACATCATGACTCACCCCAGGTGTACGTATCCCAAACAGGCATGTCGCCGTTAGGTTCAGTGACCGCGTAAATGTGTTGCGGTGTGTCATCATACCAGCTTGTGGTGAAGACGGCGTCGACATACTTCTCCGGCCACGGATGGTCATCGCGCAAGACTGTTCATTCATTGTTAATGTGGGTATCTAATGAATGCGATTGACTTGTCGAACACCGCTAAGAGGTTATAGTGACAAGTCTTCCACACCAGGAGAGGCTTCTGTGGGAGTTGTACCTTTAGGAGCTCAAGTTCTGCCATATTGAACCTGTAAGTGAATTCAGATTTTGGCGGCGGCCACCCGTGGTTGAATGCAGTAACGCCGACACCCACTACAGATGGCGGTGTAAGTCTCAATGATCTGTAGACATTTTTTGAAGTCCAAGTACTCCCGTCCTGGGATAAAAGGACCAGCCACTCGCCGTTGCCACCCACCCAGTTCTGCTCATAATCCATTTTCGCCTCCTCTGTCCCCTTGATATTCACCACTACTGATTGCGACCACTTATCCAGCAACATCAGTTTTGCATGAACATTCTGCAAAGTTTGTTGTCAGTTGATAGAATCACCTAGCATGAATTCCATTGCAAAATACTATTTGACACCTAGGTGCTCATATTAAAGTATTATATACAACTGTCTCCTTAGATCTTGCCTAAATTGTGCCTGTGTCATTATGGAAATACCCAATATATCAAGTAGGAGCAGAGATTCCTCCGAACAAACTCCTGATGGTGATCATAAACAACTAAGGACATAATAGTCTTAAATCGTCTAGTTTGTTTATTTTTTTAGAAAACAGAATATCACCTAGCAGGCATTCCATTGCAAATCCAAATTGACACCTCAGTTATCACCTAAATTAAGACTGTATCACTACGAAAATACAAGAATATCAAGTACGAGCAGAGCTTTCTCTATACAGAATAGTCTTAAATAGCATGATTTGTTCAAACTGCGCGTGCACACAACACGTTTGATGGAAGGAACATACGATTCCATTCTTAATTTCTTGTTTTGATCCAACTTGTATGCAGAAACTTGTATGGGAAGAAGTGTGTATTAGATGGAGTAGCATGGTGGTAGAGATTGAATTGCGACAATAATATTCATGATCTACTTTGGTTTTTATCTTTGTTTTGCTGCCTCACTAGGGATAAAGTGAAACAATGTGCTATATTTATCATGTGACAGTGTGATAATCTTGTTAGATCAAAATAGCATATTTGTATTTCAAACATCATGTTATATTACTTAAAGCTATACTCTGATTTTTTTTCTTAATTTAAGATTGCATGGAGTTTTCCTTTCTTCAGGAGTATAAGAGATGTATTTCATCTCTATGTTAGAACGTAATGCCCACATTGATTTATTTAGCAAACACATATAGAAGTTTCATGAATATTTATCATGTATAAATTATTTTGTGATTACTATAACTTAAAAAGAGAGTAGACAAGTGAACCCATGAACCCTAGTCTGATTTTATCATAAGAAACATATTTCCATTGCATCTACTATCTTTTATATTTTCTATAATATATTATTTCGAAAATAAAAAAATACTTTCTATACTTGCAATCATCCATAAAACCCCAAAACAACTCTATTATCTTCCATATCATCTAGTTTGCATTATTTTACTTTATTTGCTTTATTAATTTCAGTTTATATTGCATTTTATTTCATATTATTAATACGAAACCTTGTGCTTGACAACCACTTAGTGGAGTTGGAGACACAAGACAAATTATTTTACTTTACAGGTTGCTTGAAGAGGAGAAGACAAATACCCTTCCATAACCAATTCCCTGATAGTTCGATATAAACCCTCGAGTCACCCTTATGGGGAAAAGAAGCTTGCTACAATACTCTGCACTTGGAGTCCCAACAAAAAGTGACCACAATTGTTGCCATCACATGTTCACCCTTGACATCACTTACTCTCGGTCCTGCCAAGGCCCCGAGGACTCCTCTGGTAAAACTCCAAAGAAACTGAGCGGCGGGACACATGACAGGTGTACCACATAATGGACACAAGCCATTCCCATGGCCGTTACATTTCGATAACTCTACTCCTGAAGGAAGACGCTCCCGTAGCAGTTGCCACAGGAATATCCTCAAGCTAAGGGGTAGGGGTGCTTTCCAAAGATGGGTCACCCACGTGAGCTCCGGTCCGTGGAATAGAGTCCAATATGACAAAATAACCGAAAAATCTCTTGAAGGAGACTGGCGCCAAGTCACCTCATCCCTCTCCTCTAAAAGGGACGAAGGCGAGGCGCCCCCACTCTCAGAAACTCAGTGGCTTCGGCATCACTGAGGATCCTCCGGAATGGGATGTTCCAGTTGTTCCCTCGGCGTGCCTCAGCCACTAGCATCATGGGAGTTTTGTAGAAGGCGAATAGGGATGGGAATTTCTGGCATAGTGGGGAGGCCCCTAGCCATGAATCAAGCCAAAACTAGGTCTCGTGCACGTTTCCTACGGCAAACTGTGCCTCCTAGATGGCATGTTTTATGTCCTGGATGGCTCTCCAAAACTGGGAGCCTTCCTGACATTCGCACGCCAGAAGAGGACATCCATGGAGGTATTTGGCTTTCACGAGTTGAAGCCACAAACCCCCATCGTCCTGTAGAATCCGCCACACCCACTTGAGAATCAGGGCAACATTGAACCAGCGAGAGTCTAGGATATCTATGTCCCCAAGATTTTTGGGGCGCAAATGTCAGGCCATTTCAACATATGGTAT
The DNA here is from genome assembly GCA_916181665.1 of Avena sativa. NCBI lineage: Eukaryota > Viridiplantae > Streptophyta > Magnoliopsida > Poales > Poaceae > Avena > Avena sativa. Next base: position 439,070,523 of record OV702293.1, on the reverse strand, counting down.
TTCTGGTAGCCATCCCTAGCCACCCAAAAGAACCTTGACAGCTCTTTAGCAAAGTCGACATGGGTCCCCTAGGGAAGTAGGTATGGTCTCATCTGATACATGGTAAGGCTTGACATGAAAGAGTTGACGAGGGTCGTCTTGCTTGAGCTCTCATTAACCTCTATTACTTATTCGATAGTATTTTCTTAAGGAAACAACTATTTATTAGTCAATAACATAATGGTAATTATGAGTGGAACTATATAATAGAAAGTACATTTTGTGTCCCTTAACTGATCACGGTTTGTTAGCACCAAATGTGTCACACCTACGCACATATTTTATTTTATTATTTGATCTATAGTGTTCACCCTTGTGCACATGCGCATGTTGTTGAGTCGCTACAAGTTGACAGTTCGTAGGATCACACCAGATTACTGAATGTAGATGATTTTGTCATTGTATTGTTTTTCTTGTTGATATTGCATAGCCAAATATTGTCGCTAGAATATAAGGCATTAAGCTGCATACTGCAGTGGAGTTGACAAAGGGAGAGAAAGATAAGGTCTTGCTTTATTTCGCGGCAGAAAGGAACTAGATAGTTTATGGTTGTCACGAAGAGCATCAAGATGACTAAACATAATACTAACATAAGTTAGCAAGTAATAGTAAACCATCGACAGTATCTTTATATTTTTTATTTCATAGCAACACACGGGGTATTATGCTAGTAGACATATATTTTAAGTAGTACATTAACTTATGCCAATTTGGTCTCTCGGCATCAAGGCCGGACAAAAGTGAAACCCAAACTTTGGAGACTAGAATGCATTTGATCCCTCTATTTTGGACGTTGATGTGGTGTGAATTTTGGACCTAGTAGACACGTGGTACTCCACTTTAGAACATCTATATAGTCACATCTATTCTTTCTAGCGTGCATACTATATAGCATGCACGTTTCTGTCTTCTATTCACGGCTTTACAATTCGTGCTGCAAGTTCCATCAGGTTTCATTAAGTATCATTGCATTTTAGAAATATGTGTTCAATCATGTTAAAAGTGGATGCATCATTTGATGAGGATCTGCTTCAAGGCTTGATATGAGCTGTCATCCAAGGCAGTTCTAGTACGTTTATTGCGGCTGCCATTTGAAAGCCTAATATGATCCATGATGTTCTGTGTGCGGAGGCTCATGCATTGAAGTAAGGACTCCTCCTAGCATAAACTCCTCCTCATGTGACAGAATCGTTGTTAATTCGGATTGTTTAAGGGTTATTCAGGCGATTAATGAAGGTGCCTCTTTTGGTCCTGCAGTGGTCGTGTTCGACGATTACTACCATGTAGCCATGAAGTTTTCGAAGGTCTTGTTCGAACATTCTCACGGTGAAGCCAATTGCATGGATCATGAATTAGTAAGGGTAGCACGTGAATTGAACAAGCAAATGTGGCTCAATGATCCATCAGACTTTGTTTTCTCATTATTATTAGCAGATGTAACTGATTTCATCAGATAGATAAACAGATGTGAATTGCTCAAATAAAAGCACTAACACTATAAAAAAATCAGTTTATTTCTTTAAACACCTCTATAAAGCTAGTCATAATAGAAGTAACTTGAGTGCTAACATACATACCAACTAGGCAAAAAAGATGACGTGGCAAGTAATTAATAAGAAAATAGATGGATTGAGTAGTAACATATTATGTTACCGTAACATCACAGTTACCAATAAAAGATGAGTCTATAAAATAATAAATAAGGATTTCTATATTACTGGATCTATGTTACTATGCACTATGAAGATAATAACTTAGACTAATAACTTGTACTCCCTCCGTTTTGAAATATAAGATGTTTTAGATTTGTGAAAAAAATATATCTAAATTTATTTTAGTGTGCAGATTTATTCCAAACCTAAGTAAACCTACGTACTACTCACTTCAATCCATATTACTTGTCACTAGATTGGATGTATCTAGTCCTAAAACATGTCTAGATACATCTATTTCTACGACAAGTAATATGGATCGGAGAAAGTAAAAGAAGTCTACATTTATTTGATTCACAAAACTAAAATATTTTATATTTTAAAACGAAGAAAGTACATATTTACTAGTCTGTTAGCACCTTGTCCTGTATGTGTCCTTTGTGGGAGAGAGGATGCCACGTTTCGTGCATGGGGGGCTTTGGACGGGAAGATTGCTTCCTCAAGCTCGGCGGACGTTTTTTTTAGAACATCGAAGACTCTATTAGGGCCGAAACCTAGCCGTCCAGGAGGCCTTGTCAGTCCAACTAGCGAACGGCCCAGTTTAATTTCTTTCCCTCCAGAACCATCTAAGGAGGCCGAAAAAACCCAACTAAAACCCTGGCGACCCGACCACACCTCTCTGCCCGCCGCCGGCGACTCCTATGCCCTTCCGCCCCACCTTACCCCGCCGCTGCCTCCACAACCCCAAGCTCTCCTCCTTCCTCTACGCGCTCGCCTCCGCCTCCGCTACTCCCTCTTCCTCGCCGCCCGCTGGCTCTGTTCCCGCCGCTCGCACCCCCGCCGCCTACAATGCTCTCATGTCCGCCTACTCCCGCGCCGGCTGCCCAGACGAGGTGCTCCGCCTCTTCCGGTCACTCCCCTTTCCCCCCACCGCGCCCCTCTTTACCACCCTCATATCCTCCCTCGCCGCCTCCGGCCGCCCCCGCGCCGCACGCGCTGCTTTCTCGTCCCTCCTCGTCTCCGGCCTTGCGCCCACCGCGTCCGCATTCACCGCACTCCTCAAGTGTCAGGACGGCTCGCTCGACTCCATGTACCACGTTTTCCTTGCCATGGCGGCCGCCAGATGCTCCCCTGATGCCGCCGTGTACAACTGTTACATTTCGATGCTCTGCGACTCTGGGCGGCTGGAGGAGGCCTGGGGTATCCTTGACCACATGGTCGATGAAGGAGTCCGCCCCACTGTTCTCTCCTACACCACGATTCTACGTGGGTACTGCGTGCAGGGAAAGATCCTGGAAGCAGAGAGGTTAGTCGATGGCATGGCCGATGCCGGGTGCCCACCTGATGTAGTGTCTTACAGCGTGCTTATTGAGGGGCTTTGCAGCATCAGGGAATTTCATAAGGTGGAGTTGATCTTAGGGGAAAGTGAGGAGAAGGGGTGGACGCCTAATGCTGTTACCTACAACATTTACATGTCTGCCCTGTGCAGGACGGGGTTCTTGGATGAGGCCTGTCATCAAGTAGATATTATGCGCAGCAGAGGGCTGTTGCCAACAGTTGAGACGGTGAGTATTCTCTTTGATTGCCTGTGCCGTGACTCCAGGTTTTCAGAAGCATCGTGCTTGCTGGAAAACAGTGAAGAATTAGGCTGGCATGCTGATGTGTTCTGCTATAACACTCTTATGGGTAGGCTTTGCGACATCGGTGATTTTGCCAGGGTCTTCAAGCTTTTGGTTGATCTGCTGAAGAAGGGAATTGGGCCAGATATGTTTAGTTTTACGATTGCAATCCGTAGTCTCTGTGGAGCTGGAAAACTCCGGGTGGCGGAGTGTCTAATAGAAAATGAGTTGATTGGATATGATGTTGTGGCTTTCAATACTTTGATTCATGGATTCTACAATGCTGGGGATTTATGTGGAGTCAAGCGAACGTATAGCAATATGTACAGCAGGAAAATTTCTCCAAATAACTTTACTAATGCCACTCTGATTGATAGCTTATGTAAAGATCGAAAGTTTGTTGAGGGAGTAAAGTCTCATGCATTTCCAAAACATGGTCTGGCGCCTGATCATGTTGTTCGCCTACACAATCGGTTGGTCAAAGGAGTGAAATTCACGAAGGTGCTCAACCTACTTGATGAAATACGCTGTAGAGGATTTGAGCTAGATACTGACATCTTCTTCATTCCATTAGTTACGGCATTATGCTGGGAGGGCAAACCCGAGCATAACAATATCAATGAAGTTTCTTTTAAACTGACCGGACTGGGAATTAGATAATAGTCTCAAGATTGAGTGCCTGAAATGAGAAATTGTTTTGGAGCATTTTCTCTAGCAAAGACCATATCAGTGATCGAGTTCCCTCTTCATTCACACATCAGGTAAGTTGGAACTTAAAATTGTGCTATGGTTTAATGTCACCTTATTTACATGATGTTAATCTGAGCTAGTTTCTTAGGAGAGAAGTTCCTTGTTCTTACCAGCACCTAGACATGGATTTTGGGGGTCTGGACAAGATTTTCAAGCTCAAATGTATTCGTAGAGAGATAATGGGCAGAAAGGTATGGAATGTTGCTTCTTGTTATAATTTCTTCCACAAGGACATCCCGTGTCTGGATTCATTTTTCATCATCGTGTCATCTGTTATTGTTACCTCCTGCTTGCTTTCTGGTGAAAGAGAATGTTTATAATGATAGATGCTGTTGAAGATTACAATTCTTGTTTTGTCTTGCCTTTGTCCAGAAGAAAAAAAAAATGTGATAATGTTGATTGCTTGTGTGAAGGTCACCTAGTTTTGACTCCTAAATAGCTAGTTAGTATTTTGATTTCCTGTACTGCCTCTCTGAACTAAGTTGGCATTGTTTTCTTTCAGTCAGTATTGATGCCCACCAAACTGGTTCGAATTGCCTCTCCATTGCATACTCCTGGGTGGTGATTAAACACAGAAGTGGATAGTGTACTCGGATGATGCACTTGTTTCTCAAGTATAACTGAACAGGTAAGAAAAACCTTACTTGCCTTTGATAATAGTCCTAGCTCTTAGTAAACTGTGGAATAAGTTCTGAAGGATCCAGAAACCAAATGAAATCTCCAAATTAAGATGAAAATATACATAGTTGTTTGAATTATGTTGTGCTGATGTTTCATCTGCTGGATGCTAAATAGATTTATCACTTATCGGACACAGGGTACGTGGACAACAATGCCTTCAAAGTTTAAATTAAAATTGTTGATGCAAAAGTTGTACTCTAACGAAATATTTAATGAAATAATCTCTCTTTATCTTTTATGAAATTCGTTTGTTTACTTCAGAGTTTGAATCAGGAAATGGAAGCAAAAAAAAGTTATTGCAGGAGAGGAGACAATGCATTGAAAGATCAACCTGTTAATGCAAGAATTGGCAAGTACTTAATATGGATATTAGATGAATCACAATAAGACTTAGCCTCATTAAGATGAAAGAAGATATTTTTCTGTGTGCCAATGTTGTGAAGGTAACACAAAGGTTGAATTTTTCAAGTTCTAAAGTTTCTAGTGTCTCTAGCCAAAAAGTCTCATACCTATCATTTTGTTCCTTGCCATGATAGTTGTTTCCTGATGTACATGATGTTAAATGCAATGAAGGCATACACAAAGCAAAATTCAAGTGTAATCATGTTATAAACTAAACAATCTGATCATCTTTTGAACTGTATTTGTTTAAAATGACTGCACTGGTTCACTCAATGTTAGATGTTGTGGTGTAAATTGGAAAATGAACGCGCTGGTGCTGTGGTGCATTTATTTGTGGTAAAAGACATAAATCAGCTTTCACAGTATCAGTTAGCATCACTTTGTAGTCAACTTCTGATATAGATGAGATAACTGAAGTTTCTTATACCCATCTATTGCCAAAGCATTGGCATGTGCTGATGTGCATCTAGTTGGACAAGAGTTGTCCTCTATGGAATGTCCTTTGGTACACGTGCTATTGTGTGTTGCCAACTGTGATGATTTCCTTAATAGTTTGTTAGCTAATTGTTAGTTTTCTTTTATTTAGTTCATTTTCTATGGAAAATGCAACGATCCTGAGGTGCTGAATTCCAATTTGTTAAGAATAAACCATCATTAGTAGTGGGCAGTTACTGGTAATGCCAAGTTTCCAACAGCAATGAAGTATGTTCCACGTGTTTCTGGTCGTCTTTTTTAGTTTAATCTGGTTCATAAGTCTGGAACTAATGTTATCCTCTGTTTGAACTTCTAGGGTCTAGCAGCACAACGGCTTCCCTGGCGATGCAACAACATTTAGGGATGGTGCAACATTTTCCTGGTTGCAGTAAGTTGAGCTTCTTTTTAGGTTACTTTAGGTGGAGTTGGTAGATGTGTTGATAGATCGGGCTTGTATATTAGTCGATGCTATAACAATATAGGGGTACAAATTACGGGGATGGCTATGGTAGAATGATTTTTAGTTACAAAAGGTTTATACTTTTCCTTAAACGTGTTCGTCTCCCCACCACTCCTACTTGTCGTGTGATTAATGGATGGTGGGCAAGATGAATCGAAAGAGCATGAATTACGGGGAAATCTGTTGGAGCATTTTTTTTCTAGCAAACACCATAAGTCAATCAGTGGTCAAGTTCTCTCTTTGTTCACACATCAGTAACCTCTCATCTTTCAAATAAAAAAAAAGTAATCTCATCTTTCATCAGGTCAATTGGAACCTGAAATTCTGCTATGGATTAATGCCACCTTTACACGATGTTAATCCAAGGTAGGTTCTTTGGAGAGAAGTACCTGATTTTACCACCACCGAGACAGGAATATTGGGAGGCTGGACAAGATTGTGAAGCTCAAATGTGTTCATAGAGAAATAATGGGCAGAAAGGTATGGAAGGTTGCTTCTTGTAATGTTTTCTTCCCACAAGGACAATCCCGTGCCCGAATTGATTTTTTGGATGTAACACAAAAGTCTTCTTAGTTCTAAAGTTCCTATATTCTCGTGCCAAGAAATCCAGTACTCACTGTTTCGATCCTCGCCATGATAGTTACTTCCCCTATACATGATTGCTAAATGCAATGAAGGCATACACAAAAAAGGTTCAAATATTATCACATTATAAACTAAAGGATCTTATTGTCTTTTGAACTGGATTACTTTAAAATGACTGCACTAGTTAACCAAATGTTGCTACTGTTTAAATGTTGTAGTCCCTCCGTCCCAAAATAAGTGACTTGGGTTTATCTAGATTTGCATGTATCATACATGCGAATCTAGACAAACCCAAGTCACTTATTTTGGGACGGAGGGAGTACTGTAATTTGTGGTCAGAGACATACATTAACTTTCACCATATCAGTTGGCATCACTTCTTTGGAGTTAAGTTCTTATATAGATTAGGAACATGTTTGTGATAATTGGAGTTTCTTGGTCCTGTCTATTGCCAATGCATTGGCATGTGCATCTAGTTGGATAAAATTTGTGCTCCATGGAATGTCCTTTGGTACATGCTCTATTGTGCTCCACCAACTGTGATGATTTCTTTAATAGTTTGTTAGCTCATTGTTAGTTTTTCTTTTATGAAGTTCATTTTCTATGGAAAATGCAATGATCCCGTATTAAATCCAACTTGTTGAGACCAAGCCATCAGTAATAGTGGCACTAAGTGGTAATGCCAAGTTTCCAACAGCAATGAATTATGTTCCATGTGTTTCTGGTCCTCTTTTTTAGTTGAAGCTGGTTCAAAAGTCTGGAACTAATGTTACACTTTGTTTGAACTTTTAGGGTCTAGCAGCACTTCCCTGGCGATGCAGCAACATTTTTGGGGATGGTGCAACATTTTCCTGGTTGACGTATGCTGAGCTTCTTCTTAGGTTACTCTAGGTGGAGTTGGTAGATACAGCTTGTATAAGTGTATATTAGTCGATGCCACAATGATCCAGGGTACAAATTACGGGAATGGCTATGGTAGAAACGTGTTCTTCTCCCCACCAGAAGGTTTCTACTTCCCCTTAAAACGTGTTCTTCTCCACACCAGTCCAACTTGTGTGATTAATGGATGGTTAGCTATCCCAAATCTTAGTTGATCTAGCGTTCATAACACGAGTAGGTCAATAGTCTAGTTCATAGATGACATCAGAGCATATTACCCCTGTTATTTCTGAGATTGGTACTGTAACTGGCACAGCAGATGTATGTGTGATTAATGGATGTAGTTAACTTTTAAAAAAAGATTAATGGATGTAGTTCATACATCATATATGGAGCTCACGAGCCTAACTTAATAGTTCAGTTGTACTGATGTCAAATGAACGTCTTATTTCCTTGGAACAAATCGTATTATATATGTTCTGAAATGTAAAAAAAATTGGTACCCCCTCCTTCTCTAAATAAGTCACTTGGATTTGTTTAGACGTATCTAGATATGTTTTAGTGTATATGGATACATACGAATAAAGATAAATCTAAGTCACTTATTTTCTGACGGAGGGAGTACATTTTATACTTAGGAGTGACATATTACAGTTCAACTCAACGGAAAATCCTTGATAGCTTTTCACTCTTCATTTGTTTATCTGAAAAATGGATTCTTACATAAAGATCGTCCCGGCCTGATTTCATGGATGGTAGTACAAAATTTACTCGATGGTAATGCTCCTTCTACGCTTCAATCCAAGTGCAAGCTGCAGTCTTTTCGATCCTTCTTGCAGCCATCGTTTCCCTGACAGCGCAAGCATCGTCCCATCGTCCTGCATCAGCCAGCGACTTGGACATGAGCGCGTACGTGCCCCCTCCGGCGTCCACTGTTCCGTCGACGAACCTCTCCCAGAATCGCTCGTTGGATACGCCGTTGGCTTTACCCGAACTTGCGTGGGAGCAGTAAGCTCCAAGCACCTGCTGGTCGCGCCCCATGTACATGGGCATCCGCCTGAAGATCTCTGCAGCTCCTTCATGGTGCCCGGCTCGGCCGCAGGCGTCGAGCACGCACGTGTAGTGCGCCGTCCACGGCTTGATCCCGTACACCCTCCTCATGGCGCCCAAGATGTTCAGCGCCTGGTCCACCAGCCCGACATGGCAGCAGGCATAGAGCAACGCCAGGAACACGGTGCCGTCCGGCCGAACCCCGCGGCGCAGCATCAGGGAGAAGAGCTGCAGCGCCTCTCTGCACCGGCCGTCCACGGCCATGGCCCTCATGACGGTGGCCCAGGAGACCAGGTCCTCCTTGTCCGGGAGCTGGTCGAACACCTCGAACGCCAGCCGCGCCTCCCCGCACTTGGCGTAGGCGTCGATCAGCGCGTTGCCCACGACCTGCTCGCCGCCGAGTCCTCGCTTCAGCGCGTACGAGTGCAGCGCCTTGCCGCATGCCAGAGACCCCGTGGACGCCACGGCGTGCAGGACACTGACGATGGTTGCCTCGTTCGGCGGCGCGTCCTCGCCGTCGGAGAGCATCGCTCGGAACATCGCGACGGCGTCCTGCGGGCTTTCGCTCCTCGCGAGCCCCCACACCATGGCCGTCCAAGAGAAGACGTCTCGATCGGGCATTCCGTCGAACAGGCTGCGCGCGCTGCGGAGGGCCCCGCACTTGGCGTACACGTCCAGCACGGCGTTGTCCAGGATCGGGTTCGCGCCGGGGCCGCCGCCTCGCCGGAGCCAGAACCCGTGGATGGCCCGCCCCAGGATGAGGTTTCGCAGCTTGGCGCACGCCGGGAGGACGCTCGCGAGCGTGAGCGCGTTCGGCGCCGCGTCCATCCTGGAGAACTCCGCGACGGCCTCCGCCGCGCGCCCGCTCCTCGCCAGCGCCGAGATGCGCTTCGTCCACCATACCACGTCTCCCGACGAACGGGCCATTCAGCAGTGCTCTGACGCGGATCGCTTGTTTCAGCAGTGCTCTGACGCGGATCGCTTGTTTAGGACGTAGGTCTCACGCGCTGTTAATTTGACCAACAAAATATAACTTATATAATTATAAAAGTTATATCATTAGAAAATACAATCTTTAAAGTTTTTAATTTAATGATATAATTTTTATGCTATAATATTTATATTTTATTGTTTAAATTGCCAATCTAGTTATCCACGCGGGACTTATAATCTCAAACGAAGGGAGTACATAGGACGAGCCTAACTATCGTGTAATGCAGGCACACCAATTTTTTAAGGGGCTGTTTGTTATCCTGCATCAATTTTTGGGTATAGCCTGCCGCAAAGGGCATTGTCACGCTCATCCGACCTCTGAGCTAGCTTTTGCATCTTGTTTGATAGTATGTATGAATTTTTTTTACAAGGACATCAACAATGTGTTGTAATTGCTTGCACCGAATTGCCTCCCACACTAATATGCATTCCTAAACAATCATTAACAGCTCTTGTTTTTCGTGTCCATACTACATCCCGGCGACAGAGGGCGGCATGATAGTTGTTGCCGTTGCACCAATGACATAGGGTAGCAAGACAACTGTTGTAGCTGCCGGCTACAGAGGTCGGTGGGACACCTCCTGTGGCTGCACCGGCGACGGAGACCGTCGGGACACCTGGCACGACGTTAGGAACTCTAAGCTTGAACAGGCGGACTAGACCATCTGAAACACGTACGCAACGAAGGGGAGCTACGCACGGTTGACGGCGACGAAGACCTTGGTGTTTCTCTACCTGCACGACTCGCCTGTCGAGTAGACCATCTTCCTCTACCTCATCTCAACCTCACACACAAGCTGAGAAGTTTATCCTCATACCTACACCTATAGTTGATAGTTGAGAGAGCTGAGTTATCCTCTAGCTTCATCAAACGAACCACTTGCAACACAAAAACTGTGAGAAACAACGAGATCAAGCTGTTCCTAGAAGGAAATTTCGAGCGGTTGATTCTATGTGACGAATCTGAAGAAATTCCCCCCAAAAAAGCTCCAACTTTGACCATGAATCGGAGAAGATATGGTTCACAAACCTCGAAGCCGATGGTCAGAATTGAACTCTATCGCTGATACACTTCTTTTTCATGTAGAGCTCGAGTCAATTTGGAGCCTTTTTATGCTAATAAAAAGTGGTTTGGGACAAAGGTGTTTAAGATGGGAGAGATAAAAAGAGTGAGTGCAAGAATAAGCTCTATGGAGCTAGATGGAGTGCTTTAAAGTGCGCGTTCACTCTGCTTTCACAAAAACGATCGATCCGAGGGCGCGTTTGGTAGCCTACATGGGTTTCTCGGCCTAGTCCGACAGTGTCAGGCTGATACAGCCTCTGGGCCAGCTTTTGCAGCCCGTTTTATAGCCTCCATACACTTTTTTCGCATGAGTGGAGAACACAAGTCTATCTGTTTGGTAGGCTGCATTGGCCCAATAAGAACAGAAACACATCTGTTTGGTTGCAGCATGTGCACTTGCTATGGTAACCTCTCACATTGGAGTGGTGAGCATACCCACAAGCAGTTCATCACAGATTGACAACACACATACAAACGGTTCATCACAATCACAACACACAGATGACACACAAGCGAGCATAACACAGAAGTAGTTTATCACCAAGTTCATCATTGAAGGTGCTAATAGTAGCACCTCTGACTACAGTTGCATCAATCCTAGCTAATGGAGAGGATGTTTCATCACCTCCAAAAATATACAAGTTCTTGTTCACGCAGATCATCTTTGCACCATCATAGAGCTAAGATAGGTAAGTAGTACGACTAATGTTGTTTCAAAGATATCCGTTCCCGTCTCAAATGTAGTTCTTGCGCAGCTAGCACCTAAGCCATTCCCTCCTATCGCGTTAACACATGGAAGTGTACAACCAACCATGGATCGGGTTATCGACAAGGTGGTCCATGGATAGGATAAGCGAGTGGGTGGTGTACAAATGCTTCTCAATGATGGGCTTAGGGGTGAAGATGAGCTTCATCTGAGCATAGTTCTCCACTGATTTTGAAAGGAGGTCCAGGGGTAACTCTGTGATAAAATAAAATTCTGTTACTTAAGTAGTAGTGAAAAATCTTCAAAAATGTAAACATGAATTGAACAATGCATCACAACCTTTGACATCCCCATCCTATCGTTATCCATCTTGAAAGACGAGGTGTCCGGACACCATTCGACGCCGTCCAAACCCTATAGCTTGAGCACATGAGCCCACTTTCTCATATGGTTGTACACCTGAGTCGGGGTGACATGATTTCCAGTGAAGTCAAGAACATTGGTGCATATACGCTGCATGTAAACCTCTTTGAATCCGTTGTCACACCTAATACCTCCTTTGATGAACTCACAAAGCCTGTTCATAACGAACAGAGATAGGGAAGGCTCCCACGCCATTGGTCTCGGTGTGTGCATGTACATAGCTCGAATGGGGATAACATTCTCAGCAATATTAGTAGGCAGTTTTGGTGTCTTGTCCATCGAATTGTCCTACATTGATGAACGAGACACTAAAATCGCCATGGCCTACAAACAATTTGCGCTACACATTCTAACGATAAGTACGAACAAGCAGAGCATCATAAGTCCAGACAACAGAGAATAACATGATCACACTAACTCACACATCATGAACAGGTGTATGAGCATCACAGATAACACTACATCATACACCATGAACAGATCTATGAGCATCAGAGGTACTATCGAATAGTGGAGTATATAATGCTCATAGATCTTTGTACAACTAGCTAGGTTAGAGGTTTCTTACTGCAGCTTCTAGAGGATGCATCACAGAGGTAGGGGACGAAGGAGCTGCCGATGTGCTGACCGTCGCCGTGGTCCATGGAGTTGCCTCCAATCCGACTGTCTCCTCGGCCGACTTTGTTGACGGCAAGCTCACCATGACCGCCTTTGTCGGAGTAGCCTGAAGGATAGATGAAGACTGGCACCGAGTTGAAGCAGGACGGCCAATTGATGCCGTGCTCGCAGGCGAAGATGGCAGGACCAGCGTCTTTGTGCTAGATGCAGAAGAATCAAACGACATCGATCTAGATCTGATGGGGGGAATCGACGGGGAGGTGGCATGGTGGATTTGGATTTTGGGGATGGAACACCTTCGTCTCTAAATAGGGAGGAGAGCAGGAGGGGGGTGAGTGAATTCCTCCCAACGGAATTTCGAGGCCGCGCGCGGCCTCCCGCCATATCCCTTACTGCACGATCTTGGTTGCCGTGAGGCTAGCTCCGGGGAAATGGCTGAATCGAGCGTTGTCACCAGGCAGGGGTGCTTTGAGATTCGGACTGATGCGGGCAAAAAGGGGATGCATGCAACCAAATGGCCCATATTCTTTGCCTTGGCCTGGCTACACCATCTGCAGGCTACCAAACATGTCCCTAGCATTGCCCCTGGCCCTGGATCTGGGCCTCTTTGAGGATCGTGCTGGCGCAGCCCAAACACCCATGCAGGCAACTAATCGGACCAATTTCATCTCTCTAAAGGCTGGATGACCCTCATGCAAGTTACCAAACGCGCACTACAAGGAATGTGGTAATTTTTTACCCTTCATGTTGGTCACTAGATGGTCATTGTTCTTAATTTGTGATCTTCTTGTGACCAAAAACAAATGGTCAAAAGCTGAGAGTCACTGATGGATAATAAAGACCTTTTTTGTGTATTGGTTATAGACTACTATGACCAATACAGATGATCATAGTTTCTATGAGTATTTTTTTGGTCACTATCTATATGGCATGTCCACGTGGGATCCGACGTGACCAATCCTACGTGGCAAATTTGTAGGGTTTCGTAGCATGGAAAACAAAAAAATTCTACCGCGTACAAACAAACAAGCCAAGATCTATCTACTAGATTGTAGCAACGAGTCGATGGAATAACTCACCCTCGAAGATTCCAAAGTGTTTAACGAGAGCGGATTCTCGTGGGTGATGTAGTCGTACTCTTGCCGATCTCAAGATCGCGTAGACGATCCTTCCGGCGCTGCGTTCCGGCAGCGCTCCCGCAGTCGGTCACACGTTCGGTACTCGACGAAGACCTTCCTCTCCCTTGTTCCAGCAGGCAGCGGAGGTTGTAGCACTCTCCTCGCGATTCCGGCAGCACAACGGCGTGGTACCGAAAGTAGAGGGGAGATCTCGCAGGGCTTCGCCTTAAGCCGGAGCGAGTATGGTGGACTATGAGAGAGCCCTCGGTGATCTAGGGTTTAGACACACCAAGGAGGGGGCAAGGACGGCGGCTAGGGTTTAGCTAGGAGGCGGCGGCGAGATGCCCTAGGCGGCGGCTATGGTGGGCGGCGGCTAGGGTTAGGGTTTAGAGGAGGGCAACTTGTGTGCTAGGAGGGGCAGCCCTGCCCCTCCTTTTATAGGTGGGAGGCGCTGGCCAAGGGGAGGGGAGTCCCTCCCCAACTCGGATCCCAAGTGGGCTGGCGGTGGAGGGGAGGAACTCCTCCCCAAGTAGGTTTCCTACTTCCCCTCCACCTTCCAAAATAGCCGTTTGACTTTTCAAATTGGCGTTTGACTTTTCAAACTAGGATTTGATTAAACCCTTTATTTTGTTTAGCGATGACACCTAGTACATGATGCAATCATTCCAACTTGATATGACACATTCATGTACCCTTCCCCTCCGAAGTGCCGGACATTCCGGAACCTTCTAGAACATTCCTGATGAAAACACCGGAACCATTCTCCAACCCCGAAATAGGACTTTCCTTATATGAATCTTATTCTTCGGACCATTCCGGATCTCCTCGTGATATCCCGGATCCCACCCGAGACTCCGAACAACATTCGGTCTCTCACTCATCATTCCATAACTACTCAAACAACGTCGAATCCTTAAGTGTGTCTCCCTACGGTTCGTGAATTATGCGGACATGATCGAGACACTTCTCCGAACAATAACCAATAGAGGAATCTGGAAATTCATATGGCTCCCACATATTTCTACGATTACTTTGCGATCAAAAGAACCACTTACATACGATACCAATTTCCCTTTGTCTCACGATAGTTTACTTATCCGAGGTTATGATCGTCGGTATCTCTGCATACCTAGTTCAACCTCGTTACTGATAAGTACTCTTTTCTCGTTCCCGTGATATATGATCCCTTGTGAGCTAGTCACATGCTTGCAAGCTAATTGGATGATATTTTACCGAGAGGGCCCAGAGTATATCTATCCGTCATATGGATGGACAAATCCCACTCTTGATCCATGTGTCTCAACCAATACTTTCCGAACACTCAATGCCACCTTTATAGCCACCCAGTTACGGTGTGGTGTTTGATGTCATCAAAGCATCCATCCGGTAAAGGTGATATGCATGATCTCATGGTCGAAGGAATTAGGTTACTATGTATCAGAAAGCATATAGCAATTGAACTATTAAAATGACTTGATCTTTATGCTACACTTATCTATAGGTGTATGTCCACCATATCATTCTCCTAACGATATGATCTTGTTGTTAATAACATCTCAATGTTCATGATAGGGAAACCACAATCATTTATTAACCAACAAGCTAGTAATATATAGAGGCTTTACTAGGGACTTCAATTTAAGTTTACAAATCACACAAGTATTAATGTTTCCTTGTTAATACTATTATAGCATGAATGTAAACATTTATCATAAACACAAAGATATAATAATAACTACATTTATTATTGCCTCTAGGGCATATCTCCAACAAGATTTGTGAGCAAACCAGATGGTCATGGATCAAAATCAGCCCAATCCAGTTTAGTACTTCACATGGGCCAAGCCCAAGAATTTTTTTGTTTTATTTGGGCCTTGGCCTTTTAATGGTTCATTGCTTGTTTGGGCCATAGCGTCCATTTTAGCATAATTACTAGATGGACCTCGCACGCTCTGCCGCGTCGTTCTCTATTAATGACATTTAAATTATGTGGCTGCTTATTTGCTAGCATATATATGGTTTTGTATTTGGTTTGTTGTGGTGTAGGCTTGTTTCTCTAGGATCACCCACAACCAACCTCATAGACATATATCACATTAGGAAAAAACAAAGATGTTAACAACAAAAACACAATGAAAAATACGCAATGCAGCAATAGCGAACCCAACGGAATCATGAACAACACAAATGGAGGACGAACATGGATATTTTTGAATAATATTTTCTTCTTTCTTTTGTTTTTAATATATCTTTGTTTTATTACTTTGTTCTCATTTTATAATGTTACTCTAACTTTTTCTTAAATTTTTCACTGTTTTCAGAAAAATTATTTCATTTTTCATAGAACTTTTACTTTCATTTATTTTCATTCTTCATTCTTTTCATTTTGTTCATGTTTTGTTTTTTCCTTATTTTATTTGCATACTCTTATTTATTTTTATATTAAAAACCTATGAATGTTTTTTTGTGGAACACATGAACATATTGTAGTCTTATGAGTGGTATGGACATTTTTCAACCGATAATTTTTTTCCAAACCGATAAACATTTTATAGACCAATTAAAAAAGTTCAGACCCGTTAATATTTTTCAAAAGTATGAACAATTTCTAAAACTATATAACATATTTTTCCAAATCCGTGAGAATTTTAAGACCGGTGACCATTTTTTTCAAACACACGAATAATTCGAGAGTAACAAATTTTCGTGAACATCTTTTTTCAGACATGTGAGAATTTCTTGGGAACTATGAACATTTTGTCAACCTCATGAACATTTTCTTAAATTATGTTAACATCGTTTTTGGTCCTGTGCTATTTCGATGAACATTTTAAAAATACGCGTATATTATTTTTTACTAAGTGAACAATTTTATTCTTAGTTCGCAATATTATTCATGTTCTTAGATTTAATATTTTGTGTAATTGTTAAGCAATTAATATATAATATATTTATTCCTATTAGCTAATCTATTTTTCAAGAAAAAAGATAAAAAAATAACACCATAACTGGTGAGGCATAGGCGAGGAACGCCCAATTAATTTCTAGACATGTCTTGTCTATGCACATATACCTAGAAGCAAGCAAGCAGTGGGACCCACATCGAGCAATGCAACCTTAGAGAGAGAAAAAAAGAGGAGCAACCACAAGCCTTCAATTTAAGGGAGCTTAGATTTCTTTAGAGATTCCTATTTTCTAAAATGTCTTTTCTAATTTTATTTGGGCCGTGTCCTTTTAAGAGCCCGGATGATATTGGGGCCCTTGTTCTTTCATTCTTTTTCTAGCTGCTCCACTTGTCAGACATTTTAAGTGTAAATAAGCAACATTTAATCCAAAAAATCATACTTTGGCATACCAGATTTTTCTAAATTAACAACATCAATATAATTACACAAGACAATCACTAGCAGAGGAAGAAAACAATTATGATTACAAGACCCGAGCATGGCAAGGCAACAAAAGCTAGCATCTACACACGCCTCGCAAAGAAAGTTAGAAGCGCAAGCTCCAGGAAGTGTAACACACAACCCCGGCCTACTGTCCTAGTCGGCTCCAATGTCTCCTCTCCTCGGCGTCCTGCGGCGTTTGGCTGCTACATGCATCTTCAAACAGAACACTAATTGATTACATGCACCTAGCCTCCTACAGTACAATGTCAAATATGAGGAAATGGTAAATATGAAACGATTGACATCATGAAGAACAACATAAGAGTAAGAATTGTATCAGGCATGCATATTTATGAAGCACAAATAACCTCTTTCAATGATATAAAGTATCTCCTCTGGGCAAGGTACATACAAGTCCAAAACAAGAGAAGAGTAAGAAACAATGTGTCATCAGGACAAAATATAGGAAAATAGTATTTAATCAACATTAGTATATCAACTATTGCACATGATACAATATGCAATGGTACATAAGATCTTTAGTTCATCCAGGATAGGTTTCATGAGTAGAAGACATTGGATATTTAAATAGCGCACCAACTCTCATTAGCAACAATACTATTAGCAGATATACCAACAGATATACAATTGTTGAGTACTTATACAATAACAGAGAAGAAAACCAAAATTGAAGACACTAAAACAGGCCCGCTCTACACTATAATAAACTCATCTATGAAAGGCGGGACTCCAAGTACAATAAGATGCAAATATGGTACGCCAATGTTCCAGCCAAACTTGTTACCAATCCAGACTATCAACCCATAATGTATGAGGGATCCAAGGCAATTTGTAAACTTGATCTAGCTCAAGAACGCACCTATCTGCCATGTTTCATTTGGTTCATCATTGTTGAACTTGTCTCCAAATATGGGTGAATAGAAAGAGAGCATGCAGCTATCTAAAACAGCAAACAGTAATCAGCTCAAGAAGAGGAGTGTTAAGTTCCAACCGTTAGTCATCTCATAGTTGTTTGGTTCTATAAGGCAAGTAGCCTTGCAATGCTTATAATTAGAACATGAACTTAGAGCAGATCATACAACAATAATAAAATGAACATAGGCATTTAAGTACAATGAACGTAGTATAAATAGTAATAAAGCCTTTTTAAATATAGAGCAAATCATACAACAATAAAGACATTGAAAATGCATCCCTCCTCCACAAAATTTCATTAGGCTGAGGCAATTATGCTATTTGGAGGGGACATTCCAAGCCACATGATGCAACGTAGGCAAGGTCCAGTGAATCAAAGTGATCCATAATACAAAGCAAGTCCAACCGAACAACATCAGATGGCAATGAGATAAGGAAGAACCAGTAAATCATCAGTTGGCAAGGATGGAGAAGGCAGATGCACCTATAGAGAAGATGAGAACGTCAGTAGTTTCAACGAAGATGAACTCGGACGCCCTCCTAGCGCAGGTGAATAAGCGCGAACTCGTCCTCCTTTCCATTTCTGATCAACAGCACCAGCGGGCGGGTGCGATGTTGATGTTTTTCCTCCGTCCAGAACTCCACCTCCCAGGGTTGCCGGATCTGTGCAGCACATATCTGTTCGAGAAAGACCAACAGAGAGAAGATCCCATGAGAAAACTAGGTGTATAGTATTACAGAATATGCAATTTCTTGATTTAGTTTCTTGATTACACATGGGATCCCATCATATGTGTAAACTGAATACATGGCCTCTCCTGGAGCGCGTGTGTGATGACCGCGTCGATTCTGTCCTCAGTAGGCATGGAGGGCCTGCCATACGTGGCTGATCCTACATCTGGCTTGCATCACTCGGCTACACCCCCACCATACCCCTTCCAAGGAATATATAGCACGTCATCTCCAAGACGGCCAACTTGTCAATGTCGTTTGCTTCACTATTTCCTTCAACATGAAGAAAGGAGACATTAACCGCTATAAATACAAGTGCAGCACAGTTCAAGAAATACAATGGGCAAACACGGATAAAACTCAGTAGATCTCATTCTGAAATTACTGCAAGTATAATGGGAACATTGCAGTTTGTAGCCTAAATTGCACTAAAAGCAGATTTACTAAAATATAAGTGTGTAACAAGGAAACTTGTTCCTATACACCAAATCAATTAGGAATATCACTAATTTTACCAGAACTAAACATGGAAATAATTATTCGGAAACATGCATTTCTAGAACTACTACTTGCATTTCTCGCAAGCAACAAGAAACCAATTAATGTGTTAGCAATCACAATAAAGAAGAACAAGAAAGCGCTAACAACAATATTCAGTAAGTACAATAATAAGAAGATCAAGCAAGCACTATACATCAAGATGGAGTACTAACAGCAAGAGTACAACTATAATTCATGGTCCAGTATATCTAAGAGATGCTCCAGTTAATTGTCCAAACAATCCATGAAACTAAATTCACTAAACTTTCAGAAAGCAAGCACTAAACTACAACAAGAAGCTATTGTATACTCTGAATCAATTAGCAATAAGAAACCAGAACAGGCAGAGAAAGGGCCTAGGGTCGGAGGGCATGACCTGCAGTAACATGTAGTTGTCAGCGAAGAGGTCCCTGACGAGAGGCCCGAACTCACAGAGTCGACCCACCTCGCGCGCATTATGTGCGACCAGCTGCACAGACACGGTGTGCGATCAGCTACACAGACACGGTCTTCTTCTTTGCTAGGCCTGAAAGATCACACCAACAACCAAACCAATAAGTACATGGTAGAAGAAACCAAACAAGAAATGCAGTAGGTTATTACATCATGATTCAGTTGAGTTACTAAGTTTCATCATTAAAGTAGTATAAGGTAGTTTTAGAGCATACGAACTGTGTTGTAAATTGAACAGACGAGCACCTTGATGATAGATTGGTAGATTATAACGAAAATATGTTATAGTCCCACCAAATAGCTAATTATTACCATAAATTTACGACCAAGAAAAACTGTAAAAAAATAGATTATCATGACATGGTGCATGTAAAATTGTAAATAAAATTCAGGATTTACAGGTATCTCCTTTGCTACTGAATAATAAAAAAGAACAAAGATTTAGGCAGGGCAATACATTTTCATAATTATTTCTTTAACATTTTGTACATCATCTTCAATATCATAAATGAGTCATAATACACACGTGATCAATTAAAAACATGTATGATAAATTGCCTAAAGTCACCAAATAAATCACATATCCCTTGATCCATTTTTTATTATTCAGTAGATACGACTAATTTTGGAGTTTGAACAGAAATGGAGCCAAAGGAAACAAGCATTATATCCGGGAAAAAGGAGGCCTTACCTTGATGCACCGAAGGGGAACCAACTGGAGGTGTTCGTTGACGTCGTCCTTGACCAGAAAATGGTGGAGCAGCAAGTCAAGTTCATCGATGCCGGCTTCTAGGTGTGATGAATAGGCGACCAAGGCTGGGGGAGGTCGGGAGGACGCCGATGAGGAACCGAGGGATCCGTCCCTCCACTTGGTATGGACTGGAGGGCCCATCACAGAGGGAAGGTAGTTTTGGGGTTTTTTTGGGGGGGGGGACACCGGAGAGAATCTAGGTCTCCGCTCCTCCTCATCCTAGCCCCTGGCTCAAGGTGGGGGAGGCGGTTGCTCGGTGTTGGGGAGCGAAGAGGACGCTAGAAGGAGGCATTGTCGTGCAGGAGTAGGTTAGCACCGGTGGAGGAATTTTGACCACCTTGCGAGAGCGGCGGCACGGAGATTCGATGGGGAGGACGAGGGGAAGAGTCGAGCAGCTTAGGGTTAGGGGCGGCGGTGCGAGAATGCGATGGGCAGGTTCTTAGAGTGGGTCGCGTGCTCCTGTGTTCGTGAGGGAGAAAGGGAGGGAGGGGTTAGGGTTTGGAGGACTAGAGCGAGGATCTCCCTGTCCGTTGATGTGCTCGGTTGGGAACCTCAAGAGGAAGTTATGATGAGCACAGCAGCAAGTTTCCCTTAGTTATAGAACCAAGGTTATCGAACCAATAGGAGAAAGAAACCACTTCTGAAGGTGTTGCTAGCAACATAGAACCTACACACAACACAACCACAATACTTTGCCCCAACTTATCAATGAGGTTGTCAAGCTCACTGGTTTTCCTGAAAACAAAGGATTAAACATATAGTGTGGAAGAAATTAATTGCTTGTGGTAATTGCAGAAAGTAAACAGTAGATAGATTATCGATGGAAAGGAATGGGCCAGGGTCCATAGTTTACTAGAGGTGTTTTATCCATAAGATAAATAACATGTTGGGTGAACAAATTACAGCGGGGCAATTGACAAATAGAGAATGCATAGCAATGCATGTATATGACACGATGATCACTATGAGATTCATTTGGGCATTACAACGGATACATACACTGTAATCCAACTGCATCTATGACTAATAATCCACTGATACGTCTCAAACGTATCTATAATTTTTTATGCTCCATGCTTGTTTTGTATCATTTGTCTTATGCTTTGTCTACACTTTGAGGTATTTTTATACACTTTCTGGAACTAACCTATTTACAAGATGCCACAATGCTAGTTGCCTGTTTTCTGCTGTTTTTGGTTTCAGAAAAGCTAAAAAATGAATATTCTCAGAATTGGACGGGACAAAAGCCAAAGTTACTATTTTCCCGAAGCAACACGGAACCATGAAGCAGAGACGGAGTAGGGCACCAGGGTGGCCACACCCTAGGATGGCGTGGGCCCACCCTGGCCACGCCACCATGGGGTGTGGGCCCCCTGGGCCTCCACCGATGTTGCCCTTTCGCCTATATATACGTCTCCCCGAGACGTAAACCCTAACGCGGGCAAAAATTCATTAAAAGGTCTGCAGCGCCGCCGCCGCTGAAGGGGAGATTCGGGGGGGGGGGCATAAGTCTCTGTTCACGCACCCTGCCGGGACGGGGAAGTGCCCCCGGAGCCATCTCCATCGATCTCCACCACCATCTCCATCACCGTTGCTGATTCCCATGATGAGGAGGGAGTAGTTCTTCCTCGAGGCTAAGGGCTCTATCGGTAGCTATGTGTTAATCTCTCTCTATGCGTGATCTTATTGTGATCATGAGCTTTGTAATTAAGTAGATCTACTCTTCTACTCAAGTGCTTTAATAGATCTCTAGCTCTCGCCACATGTGTGAAAGTGACAGCGTGCATACTGTGGTGGCACTTAGGTTAGAGTTTACATAAATACTCAAGTGCTTCAATAGATCTCTGCTCTCCCCACGTGTGTGAAAGTGATAGCGTGCACGCTATGGTGGCACTTATGCTAGAGTTCATAAATCCTTATCATGAGTATATTTTGAGTTGGTTGTCTCTATGAAATTGTGGTGTTTGTTGGAACCATCTAGCGCTCAAGGTGACAGTGTGGGGTTATATATATGGGGAAGGCGAACTTTGAGGAGTGTTGTTATAGCCCTACCATAGATTAGAGTGTCCAACCGGAGAGTAGTTCAGGGTAGTATCGTGAAGAGAATATATTTATATGAGAGTAGTTCAGTGGTATGGAGCAGGAAATCCCTGTGAATACTTAGCAAACGGATTTTAGTGGTTTTCTAATAAGGCAACAAAACAAGGAGAAAGTAATAAAGAACAAACGCAGCAAGTGGCCCAATCCTTTCTTAGCAAAGGACAAGCCGGTGGAAACACTTATAAGGACCAAACGTTCTCGAGGACACATGGTGCTTTCGCTTCAAATAGCTGAGTACTCTTCTCTGGTGTTGTAAGTGTTGTGTGGGTGAACCTGTGCTAACATGCCGACCTTACTTGGACTAATACATACTTGTGATTAAACCCCCTTCAAACATCCATAACTACAGGAAAGTAATTAAGATATAAATCTAACCACATCCTTAAACTCTGAGATCCTACACTCCCTTGTGCAAAGGTGTCCTAATGGGGGTTCAGGTTTCTGTCACTCCGGCAACCCCAATCCCCGCAAAAAGCTCTCCACGCCTACTCTTATTTATAAAGAGCACTATTCTTCTTTAGTTAGGTAGTTCTCCCCCCTCTATGAGACCGTAAGACCCCGGTGGAATCGAAGGCCCGCTTACTAATAGGCAAGAGGGGACCCTTTCTCGCCTAGCCCTACCTACATCAGTGAAGCTGGAACCGAGGAAGACAATGTTCAACACACATGAGACAAAATGAAGGTATGGGACGGCCAGTTCACCACAGAAAGCGAATTCGATCCTTTAGTTTAGTAGTAGTAGTCTTCTTTGTTCGAAAAATGCACAGTGGAAAGGGATGCTAGTCGGCTTTGGCGAAGTTGTAGGCCCCAATAGATCAGATCAAGAGTGATTCCTCACCTATCCTGCCAGGGGCCAAGTCGAAGGCTCGAGTATAGATTCCCTATGCTCATGTGAACGGCCGGCCTGTAGATCTAAAAGGATCCATAAATACACAATGCATTCCTCTAGGCCCATAAATGGTGAAGTATCATGTAGTCGACGTTCACATGACACCACTAGAAGAATAGAACCACAACTTAAATACTAAACCATTGAATAATAACTCAACACAAATCCACTAATAACAACATGACTTATCCCATGTCCTCAAGAACTAAACGAACTACTCACAAGACATCATATGGATCAAGATCAAAGATGATATGGTAATGGATAACAATCTGAACATAAACAATAATCCAATGATTCCACTCACAAGCATCAACTACAATAGTAATCAACACCGGGAAAGTTTCCCCTAAGAACTAAAGCAATATCCAACACAATTGTTACAGCGGGATGGAGTGGTGATGATGGTGCTGGTGGAGATGATGGTGTGGATGATGATCCTGATGAAGCCTATCTTGATGATGGTGTTGATGGCGACGGTCTCCCATCTTTGGGAAGGAATTCCCCCGGCAGAAATTTATCTGCCGGAGAGATCTTTCTATCTCGATGTTTTCTGCCCCCAGAGGCGGCGGAAATCTATCTGTGGTCGCTCTCCTAGCCTTAGGGTTTCATAGGGAAGATATAGGCGAAGGGGCGGAGTCAGGATTTGGGCAGGTGGGCCACAGCTTCCCTAGGCGTGGCCCAGGGTGGACTCGCGCCTAGGGGGTGTGGCCCCCTGCAGCCCCTCTTCGCTCCTCCTTCTGGCTTCCTCAATCTTCTGGAAAAATAATATTTTCCCATATTTTTCTGGTATTTTTATGATCTTCGCAAAATTGCACCGAAACGCCTTATTTTTCATCAGAATCCAGACTCCGACAGTCCATCCTCCAAGAATCATCCAACATGCATAAACAGATGAAAAGCCATAAGTAATACCTCACAATAAGACAAATATCAATGATTAGAGGTAAATTATGATATAGAATGGTGATGCAAATTGGGCGTATCAACTCCCCCAAGCTTAGACCTTTTACTTGTCCCCAAGTGAAAACTGAGCTCAGTAAACATGTCCACAGGTTTATGGAGTGAAGTGTCGATAAAAGAATACGAACAAGAAGCATCACACTTACCATTGCACAACTCATAGAAGAAAACAACTCACCATTATATAACTTACCTTGCAACCAAGTACAACAGTCACAATAGAGATGCATAAAGATAAATCATAATTGGAATTGGCAAACTCTTGTTCTTGGTCAGAGAACAGCTGGCAAATAGTTTCACAAATAAAGCTTTGTAGAAGTTTTCAAACTGGAGCACTCTTTGCTCAAAAAAGTTTTTCAATGAAGGCTTTCAAAGTAAGACTCAATAGATAAGAGTTTTGTGCAAACAAGGAAGATAGAGAACATGATTGAATAAATCACCATATGAATGCTTGAAACACAACAACTCAAATGCTTGCTGGAGATAGAGAGGAAGTAGGTTTACTGACTCAACTTGGAAGTGGGAGAAAGGTCCCTTTATAGAGGGAAGCAGGGATTACAAGTCATAAAGAGCTTCCAAAAGATTATGGTACTTACTAGCTTTGAGCCCTCATTGCCCCTATCATAGGCATCTTGAGATGATTAAGGTTAAAGTGCACAAAGATGGAGTATATGCTTGACAAAATATAAGTTGGCAATCTCATGTCCCTTGAATATGAGGGCCACTCCTCATGCTACTCAACTTTGGTCACAGGTAAGTTCTTGTCATTGTAAGTACATGCGTATCATAGAGAACCGCTAATGGGGTACCCCTTGCACATGGTACAGGAGCTTTCCCATAACCAAAATGACAAGGCAAGCAGACAATGAGCATGCACCGATATTTTTATTTACTATATGCATAGCTTTTTATTGAGGATGCTTCATAGATAGCTCAATATGGTGATGTTGCAAGTTTCCACCATGATTAGGCATGGCTTAGGCTAGCGGCCCAGGCGTTTCTCTAATACAAAATACAGACTCCATGTACTTACAAGTTCCCTCTTTATTTCACACCATTGACATCCATAGACAAAAGAGCACGATATCAACTATGTGAAAGGGCATGTATGCCCCCATGTGTGGTTTTGGTAATTAATGACAATCTCTATGGAGTAATGTGTAAATTGAGTTTCACTTGTAGGTTTGTCCATTGGCATCGCTTGGGCCATGTGTTGGTCTCAAGGTTGGAAGATGAAGAAATGTCCAAGGGCTTTGTGCCCATTGGAATCATGAAGAAAGAAGGAGCTTGAAGGTCGATCAAGGCATGTGCAAAGAGTTGCATCAAGATGGATCAACCTCAAGTAAGGATGAAGAAGGACGAGCTCAAGATGCGCCATCTCTAGAAGATCTCATGCTTGAAGCTTGCCATCCTTGTGCTCATGGAATGATGAAGACAAGTTCAAAGAAGAGGTTTCCCCATGGAATATGGGGGAGCATTTTGCAAGTCTTCATCAAGCAAGAGCGAGCAAGAGCAAACAAGAAAGGTGTTCCCACTATAGAAGAACAAGACGGTCTACATCAAGTTCAAGTGGGACGCTCAAGGCAAAGGTATGTTAATAGGGCTTCTCTTTTGCCGGTCTCGTGTTGTTAGTTGGGAGACCGGGTTTAGGATAGATAGCCGTTCTATCAAGAGGGGCTCTCAAGCGGGTGTCTCGTTTGCATCGTTTGGAGAGAGCTCAAACCTTTGCATTCATAGCATCATCTTTCTTGGTTATTATTTGGTTCTTGTCCATGAGAGGATCTAGAGCTTGTGGTCACCATCATAACAAGCTCTAGCTCATCATCTAAGGATTTGACTTGCATATCTTATTGCGGTTTTTTATCTTGTGAGATTTCCGGCTCCACACCTTGGGGGATAGATCACATATATATTCATGATATTTTCTCCCAAGGTGATACCCAATATTTCGTTTTTTCAGTTTCTCGCTCCGCAGTTTTCGTCCGTTGGCTGGGTGCCACCGGAACTTCCGGCCTCCCATCGGAAGTTCCGGCCAGGTGTCGCGAATGCCCATAACGGGCAGATCTGGGAGCCCTTTAAAGGGGCTCCTCTTCCCCTTCGTGGGTTCTAGCTTTTCTTCTTGGTTCTTGGCTTTCTCTCTCCTCCATTGTCAACCTTGAAGAAGCTTTCCCTCTCCCTTCCCCCTCCTATGATTCTTGCATCTTTTTGAGGGATTTGAGAGAGGAGATCTAGATCTACAATCCCCCCAAGTCAAATCCCTTCTTTGTGAAGGAATCATTGGGATCTAGATCTTGGAGAGTTTTGTGTTCTCCTCTTGTGTTCTTCCTCCCTTATTCCCCCAATAGCTTTTGTAGCTTTGTTGGAATTTGGGAGAGAAGGACTTGCCCTTGCATTTGGTGCATAGGTTTGAGTTCTACTCTTGTGTTCTTCCTCCCTTATTCCCCAATAGCTTTTGTAGCTTTGTTGGAATTTGGGGGAGAAGGACTTGCCCTTGCATTTGGTGCATAGGTTTGAGTTCTCCTCGGAGATTCGGCGAGTTCAAGCTTGAGAGCTTGTTTCTCTTGGGTTCCTTAGAACCCTAGACGGTTGTGTGGTTGGATTGTTGACCTTTTGTGGTCTTGTTGACCTTTTGTGGTCTTGTAGCCTTTTGTGGCGTTGTTGGCCTTTTGTGGCATTGTTGGCCTGTTGTGGCTTTGTTGTTGGGAGCCTCCAATTGAGTTGTGGAGTTAGCCCCAATCTTGTACGGGTTCGGTGACCGCCCTCAAGCGTCCCATAGTGGAGCAAGTGCCCGCCTTTTGTGGTGCGCACTTGGGAGAATAGGGTGAGCCTTTTGTGGCGTCGGTGAGTTGCGTGCTTCCGCATCCGGGGTGAGGCCTTGTGTGGCGTTGGGTGAGCATCGAGCCACCACACCTCGAGGTGAGCCATTTGTGGCGTTCGGAGAGCATTGCGCCATCGCACCTCTCCAATGGAGACGTAGCTTCTTTGGAAGTGAACTTCGGGAAACAAATCTTCGTCTCCGTGTCCATCGGTTATCTCTCAACCGAACCCTTTACTTATGCACTTTACACTGTGATAGCCATCGTGCTTGAAGTATTTATACCTTGCTATCACCTTGTTGCTTGTATTGCTTAGCATAGGTTGTTGGTGCACCTAGGTGAACTTAGTGGCTAGGTTTTGTGCTCAATAAATTAAACGTTAGTTTTATTCCGCATTTACTTGAGCCTAAACCGTAATATTTTTAAAAGCCTATTCACCCCCCCTCTAGGCGACGTCCTTTGTACTTTCAATTGGTATCAGAGCAAGGTCTCTCACTTTTTGGCTTCACCGCCTCGAGAGTAAAGATGTCTCCTAGGGGTTTAGTGCACTCTCACACATTTACTTTTGATGGCACTCATTATGATGTTTGGCGTTCTCGCATGCTTAGTCATTTCCGGGCCATTGACCCTATCATTGAGAGTATTCTAGATATGGGCTTGTCTTCTCCTAAGGATCCCTAAAATCTATCTTTGGAGGAGAAGACAAACTCTTATCTCGAAGCTCAAGCATCTAATGTGCTTGTTAATGTTGTGAGATTTGTAGTTCTTTCCTCAATCATGCCTTTTCGGAATGCTCATGATATTCCAAGCTTGATGAGGATGATTGTGTTCCATCCTGATGGGGGAATACCAATCGGGGTATACCCGCGAAGCGGATTCGCCAGCTGGATCGAGCCGACTGAAGCCAAGCCCAGAGCGGGTCGACTCGCCGAATACGGCGACTGGCGCATGCTGGACCCAAACGACTGGCGCTGACTGGAGGCCCAAGACGGGGACTCCAATAGAAAGCCCACTAAAGCACTTGTAAACCCTAACTGACTGCATATATAAAGCCACCAAGGGCACCCCCAAGGGGTACGTCATATTAGATCTAGTCTCTCCCTCCGCCTACGGCGGCTCCCATGTAAACCAATCTATGATCATATACTGGATTGATAGCAGGACGTAGCGATCCTCCATAGAGGGGACGTGAACCTGGGTACATCGTGTGCCAATCTTGCTTCCGGATTCTCCTACGTCGCCTTGCTCCCTCTACGTAAGCTACCCCCAGTAGCATCTGCCATGCAATACCACGACAGTTGGCGCCCACCGTGGGGCAAGCGGTGCTTGGAGGGTGTCTAAACCGTAATATTTTTAAAAGCCTATTCACCCCCCCCTCTAGGCGACGTCCTTTGTACTTTCACTATGTACAGAGTACAAGTGCAATGTTAAAACGTTCCTCGTGACAGCACGGTTCTGCTAATTCCAATGTATAGATGGAAGCATATACAACTTCGATGGCACAATGGTTCAAGACTATTAGGGGCAAGAAATAAAGTGTGTCGTCAAGTTCATTAGAGCTTTACTAACTAGTTTTCACATAACAAAATACTTTTTAATTCGAAAGATAGATGAAGCTTGAGCATTTGCTTGGAATAGCAACAATGCTACTAGGTAGATATGGTGGACACAAATGGCACAAGTTTTTGGTTCAAAGGGATTTGGAAACATGAGAAGTATGCCTTCTTAAAACAGGTTTTTGGCTAGCAAGGCTGGGTAGCAAGCAAGAGAGTTGAAAGAAACAAGCAAACATACAAGTAATAAATCCAAACATGCAATCTTCCTTGAAGACACAAAAGAATCCTAAATAGAGAATACTAAGCTTATGAGCCAACAAGAAAGAAAATAAATGATACAAAATACCTATAAGATTTTTCTCTTTTTCTCTTTCAAAGTAATGCTACTGACCAGAACTCGGTTTGCCAAAACCAATTTAGATCCACTTGATGATCCCCAAAGTGATGCCAATACTGATCAACAAGATCCATCATATAATAGAGATTGCAAACTAAAATAAGAAGTGCAAAAGGTAAAAGATGATACTTCTCATTAATATTCAATAAGGGCACTAAAAACTAAAGGAGAGATACTTCCACATGCAAACCAAACTATAAGATAACCTATCTACCAAAGATATGAATCCACTAAAAAGTTAAAAGATAAAAGATAATGGTGGTGATACCACGGCACTCCCCCAAGCTTGGAACAAGCCAAGGGGATGCCAAACCTGATGACGAATTACTCCTTCGATTGTGGTGGTGTTCTCTTGATAAGATCTTCAACCAGCTTCCTTAACTCCTCAATCTCAAAGGTTAGAGTACGAATCAACTCCGAGTTTTGCTCAATGCGGTTCATGATCCATTCGGACCGAGGATCCCAGTCCTTATTATTCTTCCTCCACTCTTCCTTCTTAGAGTGTTCTTTTCCTGCATGGTTAGAATGAGTGGTACAAGGAGGAAGTGTCCGTGGAGCGAGAATATGACGCGGAGGTTTCCCTCCTGTAGACATCCATGTTGTCCTCTTAAGCTTGGTGGGTTTTGCTACCAATCCAATGCTTGCGACGGTAGCACGAGTGTCCGGTTGCTTGTCCTCCTCCATGTCACCTTCATACCCTACCGAAATCTCCTCCTCCTTGGGGACTTGAGGTTCTCCTTCCTCGGGCTTCTTTCCTTTATCGTTGGCAGAGACCATGGTGCTCTAAACTTGAGAAGATTTCCTGACAGAAACAGATTGAAATGAAAACACGATGAGAACACGATGCACGAACCTCGGGGGATCGAGGGGTTATATATTACGAAGTTTCAAGACATAAGGAAGGTACTGACACGGAAATGAGGCGGAGACGAAGTTCGAGGGTGGCACACCCCCTTCAAGCGCGGCCAGGCTGGGCCCGAGCCTGGGGTGGGTTTGTCCACCCTGGACTCCGGTTCCTCCTCTGTTCCGTCTCGTAGTCTTCCTTATGTATTAAAAACATCAAAAATATAAAAAGATTGGATTTTCATGAACCTTCTGTTTTCACCACTTTTACCTATTCAAAGACGAACTCTGCATTTTCCTTTTCTCCTTCTCCTGAAAATTTCCTTTATACAAAACCCTTGCACAAACTCAATGACAACATTAGTGTAAGCAAAAACAATAAACCTTTGGGTACACACTTCAACTGAAAACCCATTAACACAAAAGCTTCTATAAGAGGCAAATGCAAATGACGGCAGAAATCTGTCAAAACAGACCAGCAGGTAAAGATTTATTTTTTAGAAAACCTTCTGTTGCTCAAATCAAAAAGTGCAGAACTGATTAAAGTTGGGTAACAACTTGAAGAACAAGATAAGAAAAATGCAGCTCCATCCGAAGTACTGAGCTTTCTCACGAATTTTTACAATACAACACAAGAATCTGTCCCAGGACAGCCACTTTTCACAACTCCTCTACTTCACAAAAGTAGTTGAACTTGACACAAAAACCAAAAAAAGGATAAGGAACGGTTATTACTGAGGTAATAACTTCCAAGACTCGACAAAACTCTTGGGTTATCTCCCAACAAGTACTTTTCTTTAATGCCTTTAAGTTAGGCTTGAAACTTTCAAAGATGCTCACATAGGATATATATATATATATATATATAGATATATATTTGAAGTGAAAGAGAGCATCAAGAAGCAAATAACCAACACACTTGAGTCTAACACACTTCCTATGCATGGGGGTATCATGAGAAAACGAATTGTTGAAACAAAAAGCCACTAGCATAGGAAGACAAAACAGATGCAACTTCAAAGCTTTCAACATAAAACAGGGAAACTTAACATTACTGGGATGCATAAAACCATGTTTCCCTCTCTCAAAATAACTTTCAGTAGCACTTTGAATAAAGTTGACAATATAACTATCACTGGAAACAACTTTATAATCAGAATAAGCATACTTACAGTCACCAAAAAGAGGTCCAAGGTCATAAACTGAATCAATAGAATCAAGTTGTTCCATCCTGAAATGTTTATTAGGAAAGTTGTTTTCATAAGGAGCTTCAACAAACTTGGAAAAGTTAATCTCATAAGAATCTCCATCAAACGTAGTTAAAACTTTTTCCTTCTTACAATCAATAATAGCTCCACAAGTGTTCAAGAAAGGTCTACCAAAAATGATAGGACAAGTTTTGCTAGCTGCTGAATTAAGCACTAGAAAATCAGCAGGATACTTAATCTTACCGCAGAGAACTTCCACATCTATTACAATGCCAATGGGGCAAATGGTTTCCTTATTAGCAAGGTGAATAACCACATCAATGTCCTCGAGCTCACAAGGACCAATTTCATGCATAATTTCCCTGTAAAGCTCATAAGGAATAGCACTAGAACTAGCATCAATATCACATAAACCACAATAGCAATGATCACCAATTTTAACAGAAGGCATAGGAACACTAGATTTTCTAGCCTTACTAGGATGAGAGATAATATTAGAAGCATCTTCACAGAAGACAATGTGTTCATCCTCTATATTTCTAGTGACAGTGTCTTTCACAATAGCTACCACAGGTTCAACATTCAATTGCTTATCAGGCTCCACAGTTTCCTTTGTACCTTTGTTATTTGTAATAATAATCATAGAATACTCCTTTACCTTAGCTGGGAAAGGCATTTCTCAACATGAGGTTTAGGCACAATATGATTAGTAGTACAAACTTGAATACTTCTAATAGGAACATGACTAACAACATATTTATAGGGAGCATGGTACTTATTCCACTTCTTTTGGGGAATTTATATGTAAGAGGCAAAGGCCTTAAAACAGTTGGCAATGCTTTGGGAATCAAGACCAAACTCATTACTAATATCACGGAAGTCATCAGTTCCCATAAAAGATTTAATGCATTCATAATCATAGTTTATACCTGACTTTCTTCCTTTGTCATTCTCCCAAGCTTCAGTGTTATCTTGAATACGGTCTAAGAGATCCCATTTAGCTTCTTCCTTCATACATGTGAATGATCCAGCACAAGAAGCATCTAGTAAATATTTATCATAAAGATAAAGCCTAGCATAAAAGTTATTGAGAATAATATTGTTAGGAAGTTCATGAATAGGACATTTAAGCATTAGTAACTTCAATCTCCCCCAAGCTTGAGATGTACTTTCTCCATCAAGAGACCAAAAGTTATATATAAGATTTCTATCCTTATGAATCTCACTGGGAGGATAAAATTTAGAGTAAAAGAGAGGTACTATTGAAGGGAATATGCCCTGAGAGGCCATAATAAAGTGTTAATTATGTGTATTCCAAGTATATTATAGATATTTATTTTGCATGCCATAATTGTATTAATACGGAAACATTAATACATGTGTGTTTAATAAATAAACAGAAAGTTCCTAGTTATGCCTCTCTCATAAACTAGCTCGTTGATTAACAAGATGATCAAGGTTTCCTGATCATGGACATTGGATGTTGTTAATAACAGGATCACAACATTAGTGTAATGGTGTGATGAACATTCATCCGAAGTATAGCATTACGATCAAAGTCATTGAGTTTATATTGCTATAACAACTTACGAAGTAATCCTAATCCTTAGATCATGAGATCATGTCAATCACTAATATCGAAAGAGTTTCTTGATAACATCAAACGTCACACCGTAACAGGGTGATTATAAAGATGGGTTCAGAACTAATAAAGTGTTATGTTGAGGCCCATGGATCGAGAGTGGAATTTGTTCATCCCGATGACGGATAGATATACTCTGGGCCCTCTCGGTGATATCACATTGGTTAGCTTGCAAGCAAGTGATTTTATCACTAGAATGTTATATCACGGGAACGAGAAAAGAGTGCATGTCAGTAACGAGATAAAACTAGGTATGGAGATACCGATGATCGAATCTCGGACATGTAATATATCGCGAAACAAAGGGATTAAGATACTAGCGTAAAAGGTTCCGACGATCACAAGAAAGTCATCGTTGAATATGTGGGAGTCAGTATGGGTCTCTAGATCCCGCTTCTGATTATTGATCCGAGAGGGGTCTCGATCATGTCCGCATTATTAGCGAACCGTAGGGTGACACACTTAAGAGACACCGACATCCAATTTGGAGCAAAAGTTTCATGCCGGAAAGAATAACAAGCGCATGAATTTATTTCACTAGATACCGAAACAGGTTTTCGGGTGAAATTGCATAAAGTGGTTATGCATGTGAAATATAATTCTAGCAAGGGGTTATATGTGAATGTTTGTCATTAAAGTAATTGACAAAATTCTGAATAAATAAAAAGAGTTTTATTTAATGAGAGTTTGCATTAAATTTGGTGGAAATTTAATTGTGAGTTTGAGTGGGATTTTGAGTGGAGGGATTTGAATGGATTTTTGTGAGTGGAGTGTCCACCCACATGAAGAGGGGAGGGCAAGGGGGAAGCCCCCATGTGCCGGCCACCCCCTTGGGGTTCCCTCCTCCTCCTATAAAAGGCACCCCTCTCCTCACTTCTCACTCACACCTCCTCGTGAAGGATCTCTCTCCCCCTCTAGAATTTATTCCCCATGGTCTCGGACTAGCGAGATACATGTTCCTGGTGGCTATTCGACAAGAAAGAGTTGTTCTTTCGCTGCATCGCTGGAGCGAGGAGGCGTAGGTTGCTCGGTGCCTCGGACGTGTGTGCGAGCACGGATGCGCTACTGATTTGCGGCGCTAGGACTTCCTCTCGATCTTGAGATCGGCAAGAGATCGTCTACATCAACCACGAGTTTAACTCGTTAAGCTTTGTCGGTCTTCAAGGGTATGTTCTCTAAGGATATACATCCGCCCGTTGTTTGTATCTAGTAGATAGATCTTGGTACATAGTTGTTCCCATCGTAGGAATTTTTTATTTTCTATGCTGCGAACCCTACAGTGGTATCAGAGCTGGATCTATGCGTAGATGATTTACACGGGTAGTACACATATGAGTATGTGGGCGATGATGATCATGTTGTTGCTCCTTAGTTGTAATTTTGGATATTGGTGGCATAGTGGGATGAAGCGGCCCGGACAAACTTTACATGTCCTCGCACATGAGACCTGTTCCACGCTTGACATGCAACTAGTTTGCATAAGTGGCTAGCAGGTGTCTGTCTCTCCTACTATAGGCAATATCTATTTTGCAACGAGTTGTCAAAAATTTGGTTATCCTCGTTGTGGTTCATGTTCATAGGTATGAACGGTTCTATCTTCGAAAGCCCTAAGCCACGTAAAATTTGCAATGGATAAATTAGAGGCGTCTAGTTTAGATTGTTGCTGGGCTAGTGTTATGATATGGTGATGTTGTAAGTAGAAGTATGAGATGATACTCTTACAACACACATAACGTGCAAGTTCCATAGACCTTGGCCTTACACATATAGGTATGATAGTGATCATACCACGGTGCACATGATAGAGATCATATGCGGGAACCATATCATTCCACTAATACACATGTGATGTTTGATAGCATCTTATATTGCTTGTTTGGTGTTTTATTAGCATAAAAGATGATCCCTCATTTAAATATCAAGATAAGAATGTGTTCTTCCTTTAGTATGCACCGATTATGTTTCCGTCGCTCCAAGACATCACGTGATGATCGAGTGTTCTTGGATCCATGACCATATTTCGGGTGTAAGACAGTTACACACGCGAATACTAAGGTTCTTACTTGAGAGCCTAGCATGTACAGACATGGCCTCGGAACACGGACCGAAAGGTTAAGCATGAGTCATATAGTTGATATGGTGCCCATTTGATGCTCGCCTTTGAAGCTACACCGACTCATGTGATGATCGGACTTGGTGTGGTGGATTTGGTTCATGTAATCACCAAAAAGACACGAGGGATGTCGTTTTTGAGTGGGAGTTCTTTCATAATGTGGATTAGTTGAACTCAATCTATCATAAACTTAGTCTAAACTTTACAAATTCTATTGTAGATGGCACCACCTGCTTCTAATTTCAATGTGTTCATGGAGAAAGAGAAACTTGCAACGAACGGTAGCAACTTTACCGAATGGGCCATGAATTTGAGGATTCTCCTCTCTGCTGCACAAAAGCAATATGAGCTAGAAGCGCCGCTAGGCCCCCCACCTTTTGAGGATGCCCCTGACGAGGAGAAGAATGTCTATCAGACTCGTCAGGAGGACCACAACTTAGTTCATTGCGACATATTGTATGGGATAGAGCCAGAACTTCGAAAGCATTTCGAAAACGGCAATGCATTTGATACAATGGGTGAATTGAAAATGATTTTCGACACACATGCTGCTGTAGAGAGCTACAATGCTTCAGAAAAGTTCTTTAGCTGCATGATGGAAGAGCACCACTCCGTAAGTGAGCGTGTACTCAAGATGTCGGGTTACGCTGATAAGCTTGTGTCCTTGGGAATATCGATTCCCATTGACTTAGGCATCCATCGTGTTCTGCAGTCTCTGCCACCTAGCTATAAGAGCTTTGTGATGAACTATAATATGCAAGGCATGAAGAAGTCTCTTCCCGAGCTTCTGTCAATCCTTAAAACTGCAGAAGTGGAGATCAAAAAGGAACATCAAGTGTTTATGATCAATAGGAACACTGGTTTCAAGAAAGACAAGAAGGGAAAACGGAAGGGAAGTAAGGGCGGCAAGCCAGTTGCCGTGTGAAAGGGCATGTATGCCCCCATGTGTGGTTTTGGTAATTAATGACAATCTCTATGGACTAATGTGTAAATTGAGTTTCACTTGTAGGCTTGTCCATTGGCATCACTTGGGCCATGTGTTGGTCTCAAGGTTGGAAGATGAAGAAATGTCCAAGGGCTTTGTGCCCATTGGAATCATGAAGAAAGAAGGAGCTTGAAGGTTGATCAAGACATGTGCAAAGAGTTGCATCAAGATGGATCAACCTCAAGTAGGGATGAAGAAGGGCGAGCTCAAGATGCACCATCTCTAGAAGATCTCATGCTTGAAGCTTGCCATCCTCATGCTCATGGAATGATGAAGACAAGTTCAAAGAAGAGGTGTCCCCATGGAGTATGGGGGAGCAATTTGCAAGTCTTCATCTTCATCAAGCAAGAGCATCCAAGAAAGGTGTTCCCACTATAGAAGAACAAGATGGTCTACATCAAGTTCAAGTGGGATGCTCAAGGCAAAGGTATGTTCTTGATAGGGCTTCTCTTTTGCCGGTCTCGTATTGTTAGTTGGGAGATCGGGTTTAGGATATATAGCCGTTCTATCAAGAGGGGCTCTCAAGCGGGTGTCTCGTTTGCATTGTTCGGAGAGAGCTCAAACATTTGCATTCATAGCATCATCTTTCTTGGTTGTTATTTGGTTCTTGTCCATGAGAGTATCTAGAGATTGTGGTCATCATCATAACAAGCTCTAGTTCATCATCTAAGGATTTCACTTGCATATCTTACTGCGGTTTTTGATCTTGCGAGTTTTCCGGCTCCACACCTTGGGGGATACTTCACATATATATTCATAGTATTTTCTCCCAAGGTGATACCCAATATTTCTAATTTTTGTTGGATTCTATTCGTCATTATCTTTCCAACAAAATTGGTTTCATCCCAATCGGAGTTTCCAAGCTCAACTTCTTGTGTTTTGGGTTTTGGAGGTTTTACCGGTTCATCGCTTCTAGAGAGGTCATATCTTTCTCAATTTGGTTTTATACTTCGATGCTGGACTATTATGTTTCTTTGCCTAATATTGTAAAACTTTTCGTTCTCTTCAAAACGAGCCCAAGATCATCAAAAACGGAGTCCGGGATCAAAAGTGAAGTTTTCATGCAATATTGTCCTGTGTTTCTGCTTGAGCGGAAGTTCCGACCCAACCCAAGTTCCGGCCCAAGTTCCGACCCAAGTTCCGGCCAGGTTCAGTAACTTGTGTTTCTATTTGCCGGAAGTTCCGGTAGGAGGCTGGAAGTTCCGGTGGGGGCGCGAATCTGGCCCAAACGGTTAGTTTTTCCTTGTCCTATTTAAGGGGGACTTCTTCCCCAATGGTTCTCTATCTTTTGAGCTCGTCTTTGCCCACCATTGTTGACCTATTTGAGCTCTCTTACTCCCTCTCCCTCCCATGATTCCTACATCTTTTTGAGGGAAAAGTGAGAGGAGATCTAGATCTACAATCCCACCAAGTCAAATCCCTTCTTTGTGAAGGAATCATTGGAATCTAGATCTTGGAGAGTTTTGTGTTCTCCTCTTGTGTTCTTCCTCCCTTATTCCCCCAATAGCTTTTGTAGCTTTGTTGGAATTTGGGAGAGAAGGACTTGCCCTTGCATTTGGTGCATAGGTTTGAGTTCTACTCTTGTGTTCTTCCTCCCTTATTCCCCCAATAGCTTTTGTAGCTTTGTTGGAATTTGGGGGAGAAGGACTTGCCCTTGCATTTGGTGCATAGGTTTGAGTTCTCCTCAGAGATTCGGCGAGTTCAAGCTTGTGATCTTGTTTCTCTTGGGTTCCTTAGAAACCTAGACGGTTGTGTGGTTGGATTGTTGACCTTTTGTGGTCTTGTTGACCTTTTGTGGTCTTGTAGCCTTTTGTGGCGTTGTTGGCCTTTTGTGACATTGTTGGCCTTTTGTGGCTTTGTTGTTGGGAGCCTCCAATTGAGTTGTGGAGTTAGCCCCAATCTTGTACGGGTTCGGTGACCGCCCTCAAGCGTCCCATAGTGGAGCAAGTGCCCGCCTTTTGTGGTGCGCACTTGGGAGAATAGGGTGAGCCTTTTGTGGCGTCGGTGAGTTGCGTGCTTCCGCATCCGGGGTGAGGCCTTGTGTGGCGTTGGGTGAGCATCGAGCCACCACACCTCGAAGTGAGCCATTTGTGGCGTTCGGAGAGCATTGCGCCATCGCACCTCTCCAACGGAGACGTAGCTTCTTTGGAAGTGAACTTCGGGAAACAAATCTTCGTCTCCGCGTCCATTGGTTATCTCTCAACCGAACCCTTTTCTTATGCCTTTACATTGTGATAGCCATCGTGCTTGAAGTATTTATACCTTGCTATCACCTTGTTGCTTGTATTGCTTAGCATAGGTTGTTGGTGCACCTAGGTGAACTTAGTGGCTAGGTTTTGTGCTCAATAAATTAAACGTTAGTTTTATTCCGCATTTTCTTGAGCCTAAACCGTAATAATTTTAAAAGCCTATTCACCCCCCCCTCTAGGCGACTTCCTTTGTACTTTCAATTGGTATCAGAGCAAGGTCTCTCGCTTTTAGGCTTCACCGCCTCGAGAGTAAAGATGTCTCCTGGGGGTTTAGTGCACTCTCACACATTTACTTTTGATGGCGCACATTATGATGTTTGGCGTACTCGCATGCTTAGTCATTTCTGGGCCATTGACCCAAACATTGAGCGCATTCTAGATATGGGCTTGTCTCCTCCTAAGGATCCCCAAAATCTATCTTTGGAGGAGAAGACAAACTCTTATCTCGAAGCTCAAGCATCTAATGTGCTTGTTAATGTTGTGAGCTTTGTAGTTCTTTCCTCAATCATGCCTTTCCGGAATGCTCATGATATATGGACCAAGCTTCAAGCAAAATATGATGTGTCCAAGCTTAATGAGGATGATTGTGTTCCATCCACCTCCGGCCGTGATGTGTTCTCATCTTCTTCCACTAGACAAACATGTGAGTTGTGACAAGGTAATGATATGGTGAGTGGTGATAGGACTTGCAATGTAGATAGTGAGATTTCCATTCATGATTCTTTGTCTCTATCTCATTGCAATGTTGTATCTTTGGGCATGAACACTTGTATGACCATATGTGATTTACATCCTAGTGTTGATTGCCCTTGCATATCTTGTAGAAATGAATTGGATATATCTCATGATGATATGCTTGCTTTGCCTTGTTGCCATGATAAATGTTCTTCCATTTCCTCTAGTTCTTGTGTTGCTAACCATGTAGAGGAAAGTGAAGAATGTGTGGGCCAAGGCAAAGTTGTCATTAGAGCTTCATGTGTTCCCTCATCATCATCTTCTTCCAATGTTCACTTGTGCCTCATGGCTAAGGGTTCAAAGGTAACCTCTCCTTTGGACTCCAATATATCTCATGATGATGTGAATGTTGATCATGTAGAAGTAGATAATGATGTTGCTTCTCTAAAAGAGAAGGGGGGGCTAGTCCTTCGTGCTCTTCATCCTAATAAAAATGCTTGCTCTACTTTCATTGAAATCTTGACTTGTGCTATTGAAAGTAGGCAACTAATATATGAGCATGAGGACAAAATAGATAAAATAAGTAGTCTTGAGCGTGAGTATGCTAATGAAATTGCCAACCTAAATGAAGCTCTTGAAGAGGAACAAACCACTAAGGAATCTCTTGAGGAGGCCTTTGCTCTAGAGCTATCTAGAGTAAGGAAATCTCATGATAGAGAGTTTGAGGTGGCAAGTGCTCTTCAAATTAAAAATGATGAACTTGAAGTTGCCTATGCTAAACTCCTTGAGGATTTTTAGCACCTCAACAATGGCTCTAGGGTCATCAAGGGTGAGCTCATCAAACTCACCGAGTTACATGAGCAACTTAAAGCTTCATATTCTAAAGAGCTTTTCAAGTTGCCCTCACCTCTTGCTTTAATTGATGATGCTTGTGCTACTAACTCTATTTCATGTGAAGCATCTATCTTGAAGGAGAATGTTGAGCTAAA
Source organism: Avena sativa (assembly GCA_916181665.1). NCBI lineage: Eukaryota > Viridiplantae > Streptophyta > Magnoliopsida > Poales > Poaceae > Avena > Avena sativa. The sequence continues at coordinate 439,030,785 of OV702293.1, read as the reverse complement.
GGCTCAACTTGCTTTGCTAACAAGCAATTATGGGAGATTAGAAGAAAGTCATGCCAAGCTCTCAAGCTCGCATGAGGATCGTATACTCTCCCATGGTAGGCTAGAGTTAGCTCATGAGGCCATTGTGTCAAAGGTAACATCTAGTGGGCCTCATGTGGACATTAGCACTATATCTACTCCAAATGTTTGCCATGTGCTAGTCCTTGTAATTCATCCTCTCACAACCATGCTAAATCTTGTGATGGATTGCATCCTTTGCCTTGTTGCTCTAACAATGAAGCTTCTACTTCCTCTAGTATTGTTGTTGATATTAACCATGTAGAGGAAGTCAAAGAGCTCAAGGCTCAAGTCACTTCTTTGAAGAATGACTTGAAAAGGTGTCATGAAGGGAAGACCACGCTCAAGAATATGTTGAGTGTGCGACGCCCCCCAAGTGACAAGAGTGGGCTTGGATTCAACTCCAACACCAAGAGCAAGTCCACTATCTCGTTGAAGCACAAGGGAAACAAGAAGAAGGGCCAAGGACAAGTGAAGAATCCGGCCAACATTGTGTGCTTCAAGTGCAAGGAAGAAGGGCATCATGTGAGGGATTGCCCCTTGAAGAAGAAGCCTCTTAGTGATAAGCAACGGGGGAAGCGGCCTCAATCTCCTCCACAAGCTCAATATGGGCCACTTCCCAAGAAGCCTCAAGCTCTTCTTCATGGTGCAGCTCCTCCCAAGAAGAAAGACGGCAAGAGAAGAACTTGCTACATATGTCGTGAGAAGGGGCACCTTTCTTCCTCATGCACCATGGGTATCTCCTCATCCCATCCTATCTTGTTTGATGATGCTTATTCACTTCGTAAGGATGAGGGTGGCAATGTGTTTGCCAAATTTGTTGGTGCCCAAAGTGGTGTCAAGAAAAGAACCATTTGGGTGGCCAAGCCTATTGTGACTAACTTCTTAGGACCCAACTTGGTTGGGGACCAACAAGCTAAAACTTGATCAATAGGTGTTTTTGGAGGGCATTGGAGACTTGGCTATCTTATGAAGAGTTGAGAGATCTTCATTATATTCTTGTTGTCAAAGTCAAGTCATTGGTTATCATGCTTCTATTCCTTATCCAATGTTCCTCCTTCCGGTAACTTGTGCTAAACTCCTTTACATTTATAGTTACTTGCTCCCTGGTGCATGTGTTGGTTTTGTACCTTGCATGTGCTTGTGCATGTTGTGCTTCCCACTTACTTATGTTGACCTATGAATTATCTTTGTGTATGTTGGTTGGCACACCATGTATTTGTGTTTCTTGGTTTTGAGCCTTTATTGTTTCTAGTAGGTATCTTATTTGGCTCTTGTGAGGGATTAATGGACTATTCCGTTTTGGGGGAGTGTCATGCTTGGGCATTCCACAATCCTAAAATGTGTGTACATGAGAAAAACCACTTAGTAGTCATTTTGTTGTCTCTATGTGGTTTGTCTCTCTCATGAGAAACTCAAGTTTCCATAATGTCCATTAATACCTCTAGTTTGATCTTTTTGCCTCTTGTTGAGATTTCTTGATTTATCACATTATGGGGGAGTCATATGCTTTGTGCATATTACAAACCTAGAAAATGTGGACATTTGAGGTAGTGCCACTTAGATTTGATATTGAGAATTATCTAGTTCCTATGTGGCACATTTGCTCATACAAGTTCCAATTTGCTTAAATGTTTTTATTGCTCATCTTTTGGATCTTGTTCGTGATAGTGATTCTTGGTATGTGTTTACTCATATTTGGATCTACATATCCTCATGGGAACCACTTGCTTCTATTTAATCCAATCACTAGTGATTGTGTGACTATTTGAAGCAATCAAGAATCTCTTTCGAAGCATCAAGCTTAATTCCTATCTTGTTATATGCTTCTTTGTGTGAATATGATCTTGGATATCCTTGCAAACTACCTCGGGAAAATTATCCCTATTACTTTTTGTCCTTGGACAATTAGTATTTAATATATGGTAGGATTCTTTGATCATATTCGTTTTGGCCTTTTCTTATTTATATTATCTTTGGCCAATAAAATGTTTTTCTATTTGCTCCCAAGCTTTCCTTGCCTCTTGTGGATCTTCTTATTTTATTTATTTACCCTTGTGTTTTATTTAGTGTAGGTAGTAGTGATGATCTCATTTGTGGGCATTTTGCATTCAAAGGCAAAATTATATATAATGCTCTACTTATGGGGGAGCTCTCCTATATTATCTAGAACATTGTTTTATGCTTCTTGATTTGATCCTTCTTGCTTGGAAGCTCGATCCTTTTTGTGTTGGTACTTTGTGTGCCATCATGAAAAGTGTGAAGAGTTTGTTTTGGTTATTATTTCCTTGCTCTCGTTGGGAGTTGGCTTTATCTCATTCTGTTTCACTTGTTTTGTTCTTTTAGGATGAGATAAATCCTTGAGCCTTGGTATTTTTCTTATCCTTTTTCTTTGGCTCTTTCGAGTTCATTTGTTGAACTTGTGCTCTTTCATGTGTTGATTTGGCTCTTCGATACAATTTGGACACCTTTTGTCGAGTCGCACTTTTGTGTGTGTCTTATTGGTTTACTTGGTGTTTTTGTTCAAATTGTATCTCCTTTTGGTTCTTGAAATCCTATGCATGCATATTTACTTCTTGTATATATTATGGCATGCTTGCTTTCTTTGATCCAATATATAGTAGAAACTCCACCAAATCCTAATGGGCTAAGATGTGCATGAAATTCAGTTTCATATCAATATGCACATATTTGTGTGGGGGCTCTCCTATGTATTGTAGTTTCACTAACTACTTTGGACCCAATTTGTTTGGGGACCATAGTGTACTTAATTGTGTTTTAGGTGCATTGGAGATATATATTGGGTGCTTGTATCTTGAACAAGGAAGAAGTGGCGTCTACATGTTAGTTGGATGCAAGTTAGGATGATCAACGAATTCATATCTTCTTCATCCTACCAATTATATCTCGGTAATAAGTATCTCTCTCTCATGCATACATATCTTGTTCCCAACCTTGTGTAGGTTGCTTGTTGGCATGAATTTGTGTTCTTCCATATGTAGGATTTCTTGTTTTGGCTTTGAAGAGTTCTCTCTATTGCAAATGTGTGTATGTTGAGATGAGTGCATATAATGGGGACTATACTAAATCATGCTCATGATTCACTAATCCCAAATATGTCAATCTAGCAACTTTGTTGCATATCGTTTCCTCAATATCTCCCATGTGCAATAGTGAGTATTTTTGCCAAGTTGATTTCTATCTTGTGATACTTGTTGCCTTTCTCCATATATTCCTTCTATCCTCTTCTTCCCTTGAGAATAGTTGTGTTGTATGGGGTATGTTGGTGTTTGAAGCTCATTGATGTACAATAAGATATATTTGAGCCCTTGGGCATGATTTCAAACAAAACATCTTATTGGTATATTCTATGACTTTTTTTTGGGTCTTCATGTGCTTTCTTGAGTATATATCTCGTGTGTGCATGTTTCTTTGTGGTTATATGTCTTTGTGATATTTTCCACCTAAAAATTTATACACACAAGAGAAGATCAATATTTGGTTGTTTTTGCATTTCTTGGAAATCATCTCTTACTTCATTTTGATTCTTCGGTGGTTTCCAAATTATTGTATTTTGTGTGCATTGTTAAATGGTTTTGGAGGAGTTAGGATTCCATGGTTGTGCACATTGTTTCCAAATACAATTACTATAATTGGTGCACCATTTTTGGGGAGCTTCTATAATTCATTTAATGATGCACATGTTCCTTCTTTCTCGTTTCTTGTGGTTTAAATGCTTATGGGGGAGCAAGGATTCCATATTTGTGCATATTGTATTCAATACAAGTATTCTAATCTTTGCACAAACTTTGGGGAGCTTCTCTATTTTTATTTAAACACTCTTTTGGTTGTTGTTCCCTTTTGACATCATTTGATGGTGTTTCAATTGTTTCTTTTGGATCTTTTGATTGCTCGCTTCATTTGTTGAAGCCCTTTTCTTTTCTTTCTTTTCTTTTTTCTTTCTTTGGGTCCTCAATATAGTTTTACTTCCTCCCTAGTTCTCATCATTTGACTTGTGCATATGCACACCTTTGGAGGAATTCTCACTATGTTAACCGTCTACAACTTTTCACCCATTTTGGCAATCGATGCCAATGGGGGAGAAGTTTTGGAGGGTTTAAGGGAAGTTGGGCTTTGCTTTGAGTGTGTTCTTAAGAATTTGCCTCTCATGCTCTTGCATCTTTGTGTTTGCTTTGCATGTTGAATATATAGAGGAAACTCAACCAACGGTAACGGTTGGCAATCTATGCAATGAAATTCAAGTTCATCACACATGCATAGATTGTGGGGGAGTTTGCTCTATATATTGTGGTTGTACCAACATCACATACTTGTGTAGTATTTGATGTTGGGGCAACCGCTTTGGTCGTTAATTGTCATATTTAAACCCTCGCTAAGGGATTGTCATCAATTACCAAAATGGGGGAGATTGAAAGGGCATGTATGCCCCCATGTGTGGTTTTGGTAATTAATGACAATCTCTATGGACTAATGTGTAAATTGAGTTTCACTTGTAGGCTTGTCCATTGGCATCACTTGGGCCATGTGTTGGTCTCAAGGTTGGAAGATGAAGAAATGTCCAAGGGCTTTGTGCCCATTGGAATCATGAAGAAAGAAGGAGCTTGAAGGTTGATCAAGACATGTGCAAAGAGTTGCATCAAGATGGATCAACCTCAAGTAGGGATGAAGAAGGGCGAGCTCAAGATGCGCCATCTCTAGAAGATCTCATGCTTGAAGCTTGCCATCCTCATGCTCATGGAATGATGAAGACAAGTTCAAAGAAGAGGTGTCCCCATGGAGTATGGGGGAGCAATTTGCAAGTCTTCATCTTCATCAAGCAAGAGCATACAAGAAAGGTGTTCCCACTATAGAAGAACAAGACGGTCTACATCAAGTTCAAGTGGGATGCTCAAGGCAAAGGTATGTTCTTGATAGGGCTTCTCTTTTGCCAGTCTCGTATTGTTAGTTGGGAGACCGGGTTTAGGATAGATAGTCGTTCTATCAAGAGGGGCTCTCAAGCGGGTGTCTCGTTTGCATTGTTCGGAGAGAGCTCAAACATTTGCATTCATAGCATCATCTTTCTTGGTTGTTATTTGGTTCTTGTCCATGAGAGTATCTAGAGATTGTGGTCATCATCATAACAAGCTCTAGTTCATCATCTAAGGATTTCACTTGCATATCTTAAGGGGGGCTTCTTCCCCAATGGTTCTCTATCTTTTGAGCTCGTCTTTGCCCACCATTGTTGGCCTATTTGAGCTCTCTTACTCCCTCTCCCTCCCATGATTCTTACATATTTTTGAGGGAAAAGTGAGAGGAGATCTAGATCTACAATCCCACCAAGTCAAATCCCTTCTTTGTGAAGGAATCATTGGGATCTAGATCTTGGAGAGTTGTGTGTTCTCCTCTTGTGTTCTTTCTCCCTTATTCCCCCAATAGCTTTTGTAGCTTTGTTGGAATTTGGGAGAGAAGGGCTTGCCCTTGCATTTGGTGCATAGGTTTGAGTTCTACTCTTGTGTTCTTCCTCCCTTATTCCCCCAATAGCTTTTGTAGCTTTGTTGGAATTTGGGGGAGAAGGACTTGCCCTTGCATTTGGTGCATAAGTTTGAGTTCTCCTCGGAGATTCGGCGAGTTCAAGCTTGTGAGCTTGTTTCTCTTGGGTTCCTTGGAACCCTAGACGGTTGTGTGGTTGGATTGTTGACCTTTTGTGGTCTTGTAGCCTTTTGTGGCGTTGTTGGCCTTTTGTGGCATTGTTGGCCTTTTGTGGCTTTGTTGTTGGGAGCCTCCAATTGAGTTGTGGAGTTAGCCCCAATCTTGTACGGGTTCGGTGACCGCCCTCAAGCGTCCCATAGTGGAGCAAGTGCCCGCCTTTTGTGGTGCGCACTTGGGAGAATAGGGTGAGCCTTTTGTGGCATCGGTGAGTTGCGTGCTTCCGCATCCGGGGTGAGGCCTTGTGTGGCGTTGGGTGAGCATCGAGCCACCACACCTCGAGGTGAGCCATTTGTGGCGTTCGGAGAGCATTGCGCCATCGCACCTCTCCAACGGAGACGTAGCTTCTTTGGAAGTGAACTTCGGGAAACAAATCTTCGACTCCGCGTCCATCGGTTATCTTTCAACCGAACCCTTTTCTTATGCCTTTACATTGTGATAGCCATCGTGCTTGAAGTATTTATACCTTGCTATCACCTTGTTGCTTGTATTGCTTAGCATAGGTTGTTGGTGCACCTAGGTGAACTTAGTGGCTAGGTTTTGTGCTCAATAAATTAAACGTTAGTTTTATTCCGCATTTTCTTGAGCCTAAACCGTAATAATTTTAAAAGCCTATTCACCCCCCTCTAGGCGACTTCCTTTGTACTTTCACCGTGCCTGAAAAGAAACCCTGAGTTAGCCCTAAGTCTGATAACGAGTGCTACTATTATAAGGGGGCTGGCCACTGGAAGCGCAACTGCCCCAAGTATTTGGCAGACAAGAAGGCCGACAAGGCAAACAAAGGTATATATGATATACATGTTATTGATGTGTACTTGACTAGTGCTCGCAGTAGCACCTGGGTATTTGATACCTATTCAGTTGCTAATATTTGTAACTCGAATCAGGGGCCGCGGAACAAGCGACCGCTAGCAAGGGGTGAGGTCAAGATGCGTGTCAGCAATGGATCAAGCGTTGATGTGATCGCCGTCGGAACACTACCTCTCCACTTGCCGTAGGGATACTAGTATTGTCAATTACCCATTGTAAATTTAATCTTAACTATGTTGGGGGAAACAGGCACCCACAAAGCCACTTATGCAATACGAGTTGCATGTCAAGCGTGGAGCAAGTCTCATGAACGATTTCATGTAAGGTTAGCCCGGGCCGCTTCTTCCCACCATCCCGCAAGATGCAAAGTACACAAGAAGCAATCGACAACAAAAGCATCAACGCCCACAATGACCATTGTGTTCTACTCGTGCAACATATCTACATATAGACACGGCTCTGATACCACTGTAGCATGGAAAACAAAAAAATTCTACCGCATGCACACCAGATTGTAGCAATGAGTCCATTAGAGTACTCACCCTCGAAGATTCCAAAGCGGTTAACGAGAGCAGATTCTCGTGGGTGATGTAGTCATACACTTGCTCTGTACGGCCACACGTTCGGTACTCGATGAAGACCTTCCTCTCCCTTGTTCCAACAGGCAGCAGAGGTTGTAGTTCTCCCCTCGCGATTCCGATAGCACGACGGCGTGGTGTCGGAAGTAGAGGGAAAATCTTGCAGGGCTTCGCTAAGCCAGAGAAGGTTATGGTGGATCTAGGGTTTCCGGCGATCTAGGTTTAGAGGGGCGGAGAGGAGGAGGCGAAGTAGGTGGCGGCTAGTGCGGCGGCGGCACGAGGCGGCGGCTGGCAGTGGCAACGCTGGGAGGGCAGCGGCGGCGACGCGACGACTTGGTGGGAAGGGCTGGTGTTGTGTGGCCTTGGGGCACCCCTCCTCTCTATTTATGAGAGGGGGGCAGCTTGGTAGAGGGGAGTTTGAATCCTTCCCCAACTCCCTCTCCTTGTTGGCTTGTGGTGGAGGGAAAGAAGGATTCTTTCCTTCCTCCACCAGGATACATTGTCCCAGTTTGACTTTTCAAACTTGCCTTTTGACTTTCAATTTGGAGCTTGATTTCTTTCTTTCTAATGCCGAACCAAGTGACCTAGGACATGATTCAATCATTCCACTTATCCATGACACATTCATGTACCCTTCCCCTTCCGGTCCTGTGAACCTTCTAGACCCTTCTAGAACCTCTCCGATGAAATCATCGGAATCATTCCCAAACTCCGGAATTGGACTTTCCTTATATGAATCTTATTCTCCGGACTATTTCGGATCTCCTCATGATATCCCGGATCCCATCCGAGACCGCGAACAACATTCGGTCTCCCTACTTACGTTCCATATCTACTAAACAACATCGAATCCTTAAGTGTGTCTCCCTACGGTTCGTGAATTATGCGGACATGACCGAGACACTTCTCCAATCAATAACCAATAGAGGAATCTAGAAATTCATATGGCTCCCACATATTTCTATGATTACTTTGCGGTAGAATGAACCACTTACATACGATACCAATTTCCCTTTGTCTCGCGATAGTTTACTTATCCGAGGTTTGATTGTCGGTATCTCTGCATACCTAGTTCAACCTTGTTACCGATAAGTACTCTTTTCTCGTTCCCGTGATATGTGATCCCTTGTGAGACAGTCACATTCTTGCAAGCTAATTTAATGACATTCCACCGAGAGGGCCTAGAGTATATCTATCCGTCATATGGATGGACAAATCCCACTCTTGATCCATGTTCCTCAACACATACTTTCTGAACACTCAATGCCACCTTTATAGCCACCCAGTTACGGTGTGGTGTTTGATTTCATCAAAGCATACTTCCAGTGATGGTGATTAACATGATCTCATGGTCGAAGGAATTAGGTTACTATGTATCAGAAAGCTTATAACAAACGAACTATTGAAATGACTTGATCTTTATGCTACGCTTATCTATAGGACTATGTCCATCATACCATTCTCCTAATTATATGATCTTGTTGTTAACAACATCTCAATGTTCATGATCAGGAAACCACGATCATCTATTAACCAACAAGCTAGTATTACAAAGAGGCTTTACCAGGGACTCTAATTTAGTTTATAGATCACATAAGTATTAATGTTTCCGGTTAATACTATTATAACATGAATGTAAACATTTATCATAAACACAAAGATATAATAATAACCACTTTTATTATTGCCTCTAGGGCATATCTCCAACACTTGCTTCCATCTTTTTTCCTTTAGTCTTTTCCTCCATGTCAGAAGCTCTTTTCTGGAACCATTACCACTTATAATCATCCATAACACTTGTATTTCACTATCTCTTCGCTGAACCAGTGAACCTATACACCTGACAAGTGTATTGGGTGTGTTGGGGACACAAGAGACTTCTTGTATCTTGATTTCAGGGTTGCTTGAGAGGGATACCTTTGACCACTTCCTCCCTGAGTTTGATAAACCTTGGGTAATCCACTTAAGGGAAACTTGTTGATGTTCTACAAACCTCTGCACTTGGAGGCCCAACAATTATCTACAAGAATAGAAGTGCGTAGACATCAAGCTATTTTCTAGCGCCGTTGCCGGGGAGGTAAGGTAAAAGGTACTCACATCCTCTGGCTACTAAGCTATCTTCTAGTAATGTTGCTAGTGTATGAGTGCTCGAAGTTATTTCCTTTAGATTCTGCAATTTTGTCTTTTTGTTTCTTGTTTTCACTAGTTAGGCTTAATGGAAAACAACAACAAATTTAGAGAGCTTTATAGTATTTATCTTGAGATAGGACATGAAGTGTTTGAAGAGAAAATTAAAAAATCTATGGAGCTTTATTTGCATGCTAATAGCAATGTTATTAGTATGAATTCTTTGACCACCATTATTGCTAATGCTATGGAAACGTCTAAGCTTGGGGAAGCTAGTTTTTATGAAAATGATCTTTTTAGTTCCCCATCTTTGGAAGTTAGCTATTCTATTGCTTATGATGATACCAAACCTCCAATATATGATGATTACAATGATGAATATGATATTTTCAGTCCACCTACTATTGAGGAGAAAATTAACTATGATTACAATATGCCTCCTATATTTGATGATTATGGTGATGAGAATAATAATGATAGCTATCTTGTTGAATTTGCTCCCACTACAATTAATAAGAATGACTATTCTTATGTGGAGAGTAATAATTATTATATGCATATGGATCATGATAAGAATGTTTTATGTGATAGTTATATTGTTAATTTTGTTCATGTTGCTACTGAAAGTTATTATGAGAGAGGGAAACATGGTTTTATGCATCTCAATAATATTAAGTTTCCCCTCTTTATGTTGAAAATTTTGAAGTTACATTTGTTTTGCTTTCCTATGCTTATTGCTTTGTGCTTTCATGACTTGTTTCTTCACAAGATTCCTATGCATAGGAAGTGGGTTAGACTTAAATGTGTTCTGAATTTGCTTCTTGATGCTCTCTTTTACTTCAATTCATATTTCTTATGTGAGCATCTTCTCAAACTATCATGCCTAACTTAAAGGCGTTAAAGAAAAGTACTTCTTGGGAGATAATCCTATAGTTTTATTGAGTCTTGAAAGTTATTACTTCTGTAATAACCTCTCCTTATCCTTTTTATTTGATTTTTGTGCCAAAAATAACCTCTGAGAGGGAAGTAAGATTTGGGAAGTTGGTGTCCCGAAACAGATTTTTGTGCTCCACTGTAAAATTCTTGAAAAATCTCTGTGAGTCGGATTGAGCTGTAATTGTTTGAACAAATCCCCAAGGTTGTTAGATAACTTTCGTTAGTTCAACACTTTTTTATTTGAGCAACAGAAGGTCTTCAAAAAAATCGGTTTTCACCTGCTGGTCTGTTTTGACAAATTTCTGCCATTATTTGCATTTGTCTCCTATCGATTTCTTTTTGGGTTCTTTTTGGCAAATTGAGATTTTTGAAGGAATTGATACAGTAGCTTGTGTTTTTAATGAAAGTTTTTCTATTTTAAAACTAAACCCAAAGGTCTATTATCTTTTGAATGCACTAATGTTGCTAATGAAGATTGTGTGAAGTTTTGTATGAAGGAAATTTTTCAGGTGTAAGGGAAGAATGATGTAATAAGATGAAGAATGGACAAAAGCTTAAGCTTGGGGATGCCACCCGTGTCACCCCAAGAAATATTCAAGAGGTACAAGTGATACGTCGGAAATGTATCTATATTTTTTGATGTCCCATGTTTGTTTAGTATCTACTTTGCTTTGCTTTGTCTACACTTCGAGGTGTTTTCATATCTTTTCTGGAACTAACCTATTAACAAGTTGCCACAGTGCCAATTGCCTGTTTTCTTCTGTTTTTGGTTCCAGAAAGGCAGAAAATCAATATTCTTGGAATTGGACGGGACAAAAGCCAAAGTCAATATTTTACCGTGGGCGACATGAAGTCCAAAGGAGAGACGGAGGGGCGAGCCAGGGCTGCCACACCCCCTAGGCGCGGCCAGGGTGGGCCCGCACCTGGGAAGGGTGTAGGCCCTCTGGCCGCCTCCTAGCCTTGCCGCTTCGCCTATAAGAAGCCCCCGATGCAGAAACCCTAGGCACCCGATCAAAACTCCACGAAACCGTCTGTAGTCGCCACCACCATCGTCCCTAGGTCGTGGGGATCTGAAGTTCTTTCGGCACCCTGTCGGAGGGGAGATCATCCCGGAAGCCTTCTTCTCCAGTATGATGCGTGAGTAGTTCCACCTTGGACTACGGGTCCATGTAGTAGCCAGATGGTTGTATCTCCTCCTTGTGCTTTCATGTATAGATATTGTGAGATCCGTTCATGATCAAGATCTAATCTATTTGTAATCATGCATGTTGTGTTTGCGGGGATCCGATGGATATTGAGATTACTATGTCAGATTGATTAATGGTTTTGTCTTAATGATTCTATCATGTCTGTGTTGTTTGTGATCTTGCATGCTCTCCGCTGTTAGTAGCTATCTTGGCCAAGTAGTTGCTAGTGACTCCAAGAGGGGGTATTTATGCTCGATAGTGGGTTCATGCCTCTAGTTTCCAAGGGAAGTGACAAAATCTCTTCGGTTGTAGATGTTTTGTTGCCACTAGGGAGAAAATAATAGTCTCTTGTTCATGGAACAAGTGGATTGTTTACCTTACACACTTTGCTTAAAGTAGTTGTCTGTTGCTTGTAACTTAATACTGGAGGGGGTTCGGATGATAACCTGAAGGTGGACTACTAGTCATAGATGCGGTTGGATGGTGGTCTATGTATATTGTTGTATTGCCCAATCGAATCTCATAGGATCTTTTTGTTTGGTATTGCATTTTTATGCCTTGATCAGTTCCTGCCAATTGCCCTGTTGTAATTTGTTTACCCTCCATGCCATGTTGTTTAAGGAGAGCACCTCTAGTGAACTATGGACACTGGTCCAATATTTACCATTGATAAATCTTCCACTGTTACTTGTTTACTTGCTGCAAACCATCATAACCTTCTACACCATACAGTTAATTCTTTGTTAGAGCAAACCGGTGAGCTTGACAACCTCACTGATTCGTTGGGGCAAAGTCTTGAGTTTGTGTTGTGCAGGTTTCCATGTTGCTTGCAACACCTTTGAGATGTTTCCTTCCTCCTTCTGGTTCGATAACCTCGGTCTCTACTAAGGGAAACTTGCTGATGTGCTGCATCACACCTTGCTCTTGGGGTTTCCAACGAAGCGTCCCACGACAATACAGGGTGCGTGCATTAAAAGATTTCTGGCGTCGTTGCCGGGGAGGCTAAGGACGTCTTCACAAGGGGAGTCCTCCACTTTCTTTCTCTTTACTTTGTTTTTAGTTTGCTTAGTTTCTTTTGCTTGGTTTTGTTTGCCTCTTTTTATCAAAAACTCCAAAAAAATTAGTTTAGTTTGGTTTGCTTTCTGTATTAAAAAACACACAAAAAATTATTTCCTACCCTAGTTGCTACCATGCCTGGTTTTGGTCCAATATCTATTACACCTATGGAAGAGATCTTTGTTTTCAAGCAAAAAGGTGAGGAGAGTTTTAAAGAAGCTTGGTCTAGAATCTCCGCTTTACAAAGGGAAACTGATCCTAAGATGAGTCTTAGCTTGGTTATTAATAGTTTCTACCGCAGTATTGCTATTTGTTATAGATATGCTTTGGATGCTGTGGCTGAGAAATATTTTTTGCTATGTACTGAGGATGAAGCTTTTGATGCCATAAAGAAATTGATTATAATTTATAATACTCCTGGCAAGTCTGATTCCTCTTTTATAGATATCTTTGCCAGGTTGAACACTCTTGAGTCCAGTACTGCTGCTATGAATAGTTGTTATCACACGCTTAGGGAGTACCATGATTATGTTCCCATAAATTCTGAGCCTTCAAAGTGGTTTCCCACAATCAAAGTCTCTATAAATACTACACTTTTTGATGCTCGCTGTGATATCATGTCTGAATTTTGCCTTATGCCTAAAGATATTTATGATTCTTTGAGTCTTTGGGGGCTTTCTAAAGGAGGATAGGAAATATCTCTTACTAATAGTGCCACTTTATTACCCATTGGAATAGCTGAAGGTGTGTTTACAAAAGTCTCAGGGAAAATGGAGTCTACTAATTATCTTGTTATTTAATGTGTAGGCAAAGGACAGATTACACTTGGAAGAACCCTACTGAAACACCTTGGAGCAATAATAGATGTGGGAAAAGGCATTATGCATTTTGCTCCTCCAGTAAGCAATCATATTTTTCCTAAAGAGAAGAAGAAAGGTAAGAAAGGAAAGAAAGGAAAGAACAAGAGGGTTAATGCCTCATTTGAAAATACTTGATTCTTCTTGCTTCTTGTGCCTAACTTAAAGGCGTTAAAAAAAGTACTTGTTGGGAGATAACCCAAGAGTTTCCTTGAGTCTTGGAAGTTATTACTTCAGTAATGACCTATCCTTATCCTTTTTGTTTGCTTTTTGTGCCAAAAATGACCTCTAATGAGAGGGAAGTAAGATTTGGGCAGTTGCTGTCCTGAAAGAGATTTCTGTCCTCCACCATAAAATTTCGTGAGGAGTCTCTGTAAGTCGGATTGAGCTGAAAATTTACGAATAAATCCCCTAGTATGTTAGCTAACTTTTGTTAGATCAACACTTTTTGATTTGAGCAACATAAGATTTTCGAAAAAATCGGTTTCTACCTGCTGGTCTGTTTTGACAGATTTCTGCCATTATTTGCATTTGCTTCTTATTGATTCCTTTTTGAGTTCTCTTTTGGGGAATTGAGCTTTTTGAAGGAGTTGCTACAGTAGCTTGTGTTTTTAGTGAAAAGTTTTGCTGTTCCGAAGCTTTGCCTAAAGGTCTATTATCTTTTGAATACACTAATCTTGCTAATCAAGATTGTGTGAAGTTTTGTATGAAGGAAAAATTTCAGGTGTAGAGAGAGAATGATGTAATAAGATGAATAATGGACAGAAGCTCAAGCTTGGGGATGCCACCCCGGTGTCACCCCAAGAAATATCCAAGAGGTGCAAGCGTCAAAGCTTGGGGATGCCAAAGGCATCCCCTTCTTCATCAATAAAAAGCTCAGGTCTGTCTAGACACTTCATTTTTATTGTTTCATGCACTGTTGTGTTGTTCTTGGAGCATTTTAGTTTTCATTTGCTTTGCTTAGTTGTTTAGTTTGCTTGAATAGAGTAGTTTGGACCCCCGTTATCGCTGTGTTGTTTCAAATAAGTTGATTGGTGTTGGAAAGGAGTAGAAAGTTCTTGCTTGGAAGTGCAAGATGAGCTTGCATTGACTGTGACTTAGACTTTAGCATGACATGCTAGGTGTTGTTTTGACCTTATGATTAGTGATTATTGCTGTAGCATGCCTTGTTCCAAACAATTGGGATTGCTTAGTGTGCCTTGAAAGAATTATGCATTGTTTTAGTATACAAAAGCATAATATTATGGTATTCTCCTTTGATGCTTTGTTTGAGTTGACTTGGCACATGATCACACCATGTTACGACTATGACAAGTCACCATAGCCTCTATGATCATTTAGTCCTTGACTTGTAGTACCACTCTATGCTTTGATTAGTAATGTTTTGTCGCTCTGCATGATTATGGCCATTATTGCTCTCTTAGTTGGTTGCTCCCAGTCTTTTGCTAGCCTCCACTTGTATGAGTAATCTCTACTCATGCTTCCAACTCCCAAGAAACCCAGTTATTCCAAATTTTCCACTATAAATTCCTATGCATGGTGTGTTACACCATTCCAAGTATATTCTTGTTTTCAGCTATCCTCCAATTAAAAACTATTTTGTTATGTGAAAACTTAGTGATTAAAGCCCTCACAAACTCGATGGCACACTTTATATTCTTTGCCCCTAATAAACTTGAACCACTGTATCGTCTATGTTGTATATTCTTGCACTTATACGTTGGAATTAGCAGAACCATGCTGTCATGGGGAACGTTTTCAACATTGCACTTGTACTTTGTACACAGTTGATATCATGCTCTTTTGTCTATGGATGTCACCGGTGTGAAATAAAGAGGAAACTTGTAAGTCCATGGAGTTATGTATTTTGTGTTAGAGAAACACCTGGGCCGCTAGCCTAAGCCATGCCTAATCATGGTGGAAACTTGCAGCATCACCATAATGAGCTATCTGCGAAGCATCCTCAATAAAAATCTATGCACATAGTAAATAAAAAGATCGCTGAGATGCTCATTGTCTGCTTGCCTTGTCATTTTGGTTATAGGATAGCTCCTATACCATGTGCAAGGGGTACCCCGTTGGCGGTTCTCTATGATACACATGTACTTACTATGACAAGAACTTACAAGTGACCGAAGTTGAGTAGAATGAGGTGTGGCCCTCATATTCAAGGGACTTGAGATTGCCAACTTATACTTTGTCAAGCATATACTCCATAGTTTGTTCACTTTAACCTTAATCACTTCAAGATGCTTATGATAGAGGCAATGAGGGCTGAAAGCTAACAAGTACCATAATTTTTGGAAGCTCTTTTTAAAACTTGAAATCCCTGCTTCCCTTTATGAAGGGCCTTTCTTCCACCATTATATTGAGTCTCCACCTTCTACCTTTAGGAACCATTAAGAGAGCATAGTTGCCATTCTTATTCTATGTGCAGTGTCCCAAAACTTATTGATTGATGCATATTGTGATATTACTTGTTCTTGTGCTACTTGTATCTAGTCACTCTTATGAACTTTGAAGGTTTCCTATGCATCTTTTTGCTACTCTATGAGGGACAAGCTGATTGCCACTATGCCATGTTTTTTGTATGTGAAACAAACAGACGTTTTTCAGTGCATACTATTCATGATCTTTGTTTGTAGCCTTTCATGTTGCATGCATAGTTACTTTGTCTTATTGTTAGAACTCCGTCTTTCATGCACATGTTTAGAGTTCTTTGATCACAGCTTTCAATGCTTGCAAATGGTTTGATCTTGGTTTTGATGGTGCATGTCACCTCAATTTTTTTTCTTTTTATCACTTACCTACTCGAGGACGAGCATGAGTTAAGCTTGGAGATGCTTGATACGTCGGAAACGTATCTATAATTTTTGATGTTCCATGCTTGTTTAGTATCTACTTTGCTTTGCTTTGTCTACACTTTGAGGTGTTTTTATATCTTTTCTGGAACTAACCTATTAACAAGTTGCCACATTGCCAGTTGCATGTTTTCTTCTGTTTTTGGTTCCAGAAAGGCAGAAAATCAATATTCTCGGAATTGGACGGGACAAAAGCCAAAGTCAATATTTTACCGTGGGCGACACGAAGTCTAGAGGAGAGACGGATGGGCGAGCCAGGGCTGCCACACCCCCTAGGCGCAGCCAGGGTGGGCCCGCACTTGGGCAAGGTGTGGGCCCTCTGGCCGCCTCCCAGCCTTGCCTCTTCGCCTATAAGAAGCCCCCGATGCAGAAACCCTACGCACCCGATCAAAACTCCACGAAACCGTCTGTAGCCGCCGCCACCATCGTCCCTAGATCGGGGGGATCTGAAGTTCTTCCTAGCACCCTGCCAGACGGGAGATCATCCCGGAGGCCTTCTTCTCTGTATGATGCGTGAGTAGTTCCACCTTGGACTACGGGTCCATGTAGTAGCTAGATGGTTGTATCTCCTCCTTGTGCTTTCATGTATAGATCTTGTGAGCTCCGTTCATGATCAAGATCTAATCTATTTGTAATCATGCATGTTGTGTTTGTAGGGATCCAATGGATATTGAGATTACTATGTCAGATTGATTAATGGTTTTGTCTTATTGATTCTATCATGTCTATGTTATTTGTGATCTTGCATGCTCTCCGTTGTTAGTAGCTATCTTGGCCAAGTAGTTGCTAGTGACTCCAAGAGGGGGTATTTATGCTCGATAGTGGGTTCATGCCTCTAGTTTCCAAGGGAAGTGACAGAAATCTTTTCTGTTGTAGCTGTGTTGTTGCCAATAGGGAGAAAACAACGGTCTCTTGTTCATGGAAGAAGTGGATTGTTTACCTTACACACTTTGCTTAAAGTAGTTTTATGTTGCTTGTAACTTAATACTGGAGGGGGTTCGGATGATAACCTGAAGGTGGACTACTAGTCATATATGCGGTTGGATGGCGGTCTATGTATATTGTTGTATTGCCCTATCGAATCTCATAGGATATTTTTGTCTAGTATTGCATTGTTATGCCTTGCTCAGTTCCTGTCAATTGCCCTGCTGTAATTTTTTTACCCTCCATGCCATGTTGTTTAAAGAGAGCACCTATAGTGAACTATGGACCCCGGTCCAATCTTTACCATTGATACATCTTCCACTGTTACTTGTTTACTTGCTGCAAACCATCATCACCTTCTACACCATACAGTTAATCCTTTGTTACAGCAAACCGGTGAGGTTGACAACCTCACTGATTCGTTGGAGCAAAGTCTTGAGTTTATGTTGTGCGGGTTTCCACGTTGCTTGCAACACCTTTGAGACATTTCCTTCCTCCTTCTGGTTCGATAACCTCGGTCTCTACTGAGGGAAACTTGCTGCTGTGCTGCATCATACCTTACTCTCGGGGTTTCCAACGAAGCGTCCCACAACAATACTGGGTGCGCGCATCAACAAGCGTCAAAGCTTGGGAATGCCCAAGGCATCCCCTTCTTCATCAATAAAAATCTTAGGTCTTTCTAGACACTTCGTTTTTATTGTTTCATGCATAGTTGTGTTGTTCTTGGAGCATCTTAGTTTTCGTTTTTTGGTTTTTGTTTGCTTGTTTAATGCAATAAGTTGGTTGGATCCCAGTACACTTCTTTTGGAGAGATACACGCTCCGTTTTCATTGCCTAGAACACTCTAGTTTTCATTCTTATTGTCATGTGAGTGTTCTCTTTTGCAAGCAGTGTGTTTAGCCTTAGTTTTCTTGTGCTTTCAGCTTAGAACTTTTTAGTTCTTCTTTGTGGATTTGTGAGACAAGATCACTGATCTTTATTGATGATTATCTTTGTGAGTTGTTTCAAATAAGTCGATTGGTGTTGGAAAAGAGTAGGAAGCTTCATGCTTATAGTGATATAAAAGGGAACTTGCTTTGACTGTGGTTTAGAATTTATCATGTCATGCTAGATGTTTTTTTGACCTTATGCTTAGTGATTACTGTTGTAGCATGATTTGTTCCAAACAATTAGGATTGCTTAATGTTCCTTGAAGGAATCATGCGTTGTTTTAGCTTACAAAAGCATAATATTGTGGTATTCTCCTTTGATGTTTTGTTTGGGTTGACTTGGCACATGCTTACACCATGTATGACTAAGAACCAGTCACCTTGGCCTCTATGAGCATTTAGTTTTTGACTTGTGATACCACTTTATGCTTTAATTGATAATGTTTTGTCGCTTTGCATGATTATGGCTATTATTGCTCTCTTAGTTGGTCGCTCCCAGTCTTTTGCTAGCCTCCACTTGTACTGAGTAAGCTCTACTTGTGCATCCAACTCCCAAGAAACCGAGTTATTCCAAAGAGTCCACAATAAATTCCTATGCATGGTGTGTTACACCATTCCAAGTATATTCTTGTTTTAACTATCTTCCAAATTAAACTTGTTATGTGAAAATTAGTGATTAAAGCTCTCACAAACTTGATGGCACACTTTATTTTTCTTGCCCATAATAAACTTGAACCATTGTGTCATCTATGTTGTATATGCTTGCATTTATACATTGGGAATTAGCAGAACCGTGCTGTCCCGGGGAACGCTTTCAACACCTGTAAATATCTACCCAGTTGATATCATGCTCTTTTGTTTATGGATGTCGTCGGTGTGAAATAAAAGGGGAGCTTGTAAGTCCATGGATTTATGTATATGTGTTATAGAAACGCCTGGGCCGCTAGCCTAAGCCATGCCCAATCATGGTGGAAACTTGCAGCATCACCATAGTGAGCAATCTATGAAGCATTCTTATCATAAAAAAAGAGATTGAGAATAAGAAAAAAAAGAGTTGAGAAAAGAGGAAAGAGAGAAAAAAGCACAATTTTCCCATGGTAAATAAGAAGATTGCTGAGATACTCATTGTCTGCTTGCCTTGTCATTTTGATAAGGGATAGCTCCTGTATCATGTGCAAGGGGTACCCCGTTGGCGGTTCTCTATGATACACATGTACTTACTATGACAAGAACTTACCAGTGACTAAAGTTGAGTAGCATGAGGAGCGGCCCTCGTACTCAGGGGACATGATATTGCCAACTTATACTTTATCAAGTATATACTCCATATTCTATTCACTTTAACCTTAATCACTTCAAGATGCTTATGATAGGGCAATGAGAGCTGAAAGCTAACAAGTACCATAATTTTTGGAAGCTCTTTATGAAACTTGAAATTCCTCCTTCCCTTTGAAGGGCCTTTCTTCCCACTTTTATATTGAGTCTCCACCTTCTTTATTTATGCACCAATTAAGAGAGCATAGTTGTCATTCTTAGTTCTATGTTCATTGTCCCAAAACTTATTGATTGATTCATAATATTGATATTGCTTATTCTTGAACTATTTGTATCTAGTCACCCTTATGAACTTTGAAGGCATCCTATGCATTTATGTTTTTCTACTCCATGAGGGACAAGCTGAATGCCACTATGCTATGTTTTCTATATGTGAAACAAACAAACGTCTTTCAATGCATTGTTATTCATGATCTTTGTTTGTATCCTTTCATGTTGCAGCATAGTTACTTTGTCCTATTGTTAGAACTTCATTTTCATGCTCATGTTTAGAGTACTTTGATCCCAGCTATCAATGCTTTACAATGGTTTGATCAAGATTGTGATGGTGCATGTCACCTCAAAAATTATTCTTTTTATCACTTACCTACTTGAGGACGAGCAGGAGTTAAGCTTGGGGATGCTTGATACGTTTCAAACGTGTCTATAAATTTTTATGCTCCATGCTTGTTTTATATCATTTGTCTTATGCTTTGTCTACACTTTGAGGTATTTTTATACACTTTCTGGAACTAACCTATTGACAAGATGCCACAGTGCCAGTTGCCAGTTTTTTGCTATTTTTGGTTTCAGAAAAGCTAAAAAATGAATATTCTCGGAATTGGACGGGATAAAAGCCAAAGTTACTACTTTTCCCAGAGCAACACGGAACCACGAAGCAGAGACGGAGTAGGGCACCAGGGTGGCCACACCCTAGGGTGGCGCGGGCCTACCCTGGTCGCGCCACTAGGGGGTGTGGGCCCCTGGGCCTCCACCGACGTTGCCCTTTCGCCTATATATACGTCTTCCCGAGACGTAAACCCTAAAACAGGCAAAAATCCACGAAAAGGTCCGTAGCGCCGCCACCACCGAAGGGGAAATTCGGGGGAAAGAAGTCTCTATTCCGACACCCTACCGGGACGGGGAAATGCCCCCGGAGCCATCTCCATCGATCTCCACCACCATCTCCATCGCTGTTGCTGATTCCCATAATGAGGAGGGAGTAGTTCTTCCTCGAGGCTAAGGGCTCTACCGATAGCTATGTGTTCATCTCTCTCTATGTGTGATCTTATTGTGATCATGAGCTTTGTAATCAAGTAGATCTACTCTGCTCAAGTGCTTTAATAGATCTCTAGCTCTCCTCGCGTGTGTGAAAGTGACAACGTGCATACCGTGGTGGCACTTAGGCTAGAGTTTACATAAATACTCAAGTGCTTCAATAGATCTCTGCTCTCCCCACGTGTGTGAAAGTGACAGCGTGCACGCCGTGGTGGCACTTAGGCTAGAGTTCATAAATCCTTATCATGAGTATATTTTGAGTTGGTTGTCTCTATGAAATTTTGGTGTTTGTTGGAACCATCTAGCGCTCAAGGTGATAGTGTGGGGTTATCTAGATGGGGAAGGCAGACTTTGAGGAGTGCTGTTATAGCCCTACCATGGATTAGAGTGTCCAACCGTAGAGTAGTTGATGGTAGTATCATGAAGAGAATATATTTATATGAGAGTGTTCACTAGTGAAAGTATGATCCCTAGGCCTTGTTTCTAAGCATTGAAACACCGTTTGCAACTAGATTTGTTACATGTTTACTTGCTTCCATCTTTTTGCCTTTAGTCTTTTCCTCCCCGTCAAAAGCTCTTTTCTGGCACCGTTACCACTTATAATCATCCATACCACTTGTATTTCACTATCTCTTCGCCGAACTAGTGCACCTATACACCTGACAAGTGTGTTGGGTGTGTTAGGTATCTTGATTACAGGGTTGCTTGAGAGGGATACCTTTGACCACTTCCTCCCTGAGTTCGATGAACCTTGGGTAATCCACTTAAGAGAAACTTGCTGCTGTTCTACAAACCTCTGTACTTGGAGACCCAATAATTGTCTACAAGAATAGAAGTGTGTAGACATCATCCACCTCTAGGATATCATCCGAACAACCCTCGAGTATTAAGTTGCAAGCAATAGATAATTGCATTAATTAAAGTGTGTAATGTAAACAATACAATTGCCCTTGGACAAAGGATTGTTGTTTTCTCCATAGTAGCAACATCACATCTACAATCTTAGAGTTCTTGTCACTCTCCTAGATTACTAGAGGCATAAACCTACTATCGAGCATAAATACTCCCTCTTGGAGTCACAAGCAAATACTTGGCCAAAGTAACTACTAGCAACAGAGAGCATGCACGATCACAAATAATAGAGACATGATAAAACAATAATCAATTTGACATAATACTCAATATCCATCGGATCCCCGCAAACACAACATGTAGAATTACAATAAGATGATCTTGATCATGATAGGCAGCTCATAAGATCTAAACATGGTAGCACAAAATAGGAGAAACAACCATCTAGCTACTGTTATGGACCCGTAGTACAAGGATGAACTACTCACACATCACTCTGGAGGCTGGCATGGTGATGAAGAAGGCCTCCGGGATGATCTCCCCTCTCCGGCAGGGTGCCGGGAAGAGCTTCAGATCCCTCTTGATCTAGGGACGATGGTGGCGGCGGCTATAGACTTTTTCTTGGAATTCTCATAGGATGATTAGGGTTTTTGCCCAGGAGTGTTTATATAAGCGAAGGGGCAAGGTCGGTGGAGCGCCAGGGGGCATACCCTAGGGCTGTGCGCCCCCTGGCCGCGCCTAGGCCAGGTGTGGCCGCCCGGGGGTGCGTATCCCTCTGGCCTTCAGACTCCGTCTCGTGTAGAAAAAAATAGGAACTTTGTCTTTTGTTTCGTCCAATTCTGAGAATAATTTTTTACTAGTATTTATGAAACAAAAAATAGCAGAAAACAGGAACTGACACTGTGGCATCTTGTTATTAGGTTAGTTCCATAAAATGCATAAAAATACCATAAAGTATAGACAAAACATAAAGCAATTGGTGTAAAACAAGCATGGAGCATCAAAAATTATAGATACGTTTGTAACATATCATCCGTCGTGGCGGCCGCATGGCTATCGCGCTTGGGGAGTGGAGAACCAGGACGACATGTCATCGATCCGTGCCAACCAAGTGCCGGATCACAATCAACACCATCCATTCTGTTTTCATCCAATGACTCCTCTCGCTTCTCTCTTTCTCTAAACTAGTGTAGTCGTCTATGACCATTTCATGTTAGAAAACCGTGACCTTCTTGATCAAAATGGTCTTGATTCTTTAAGATTTAGACCCTCCCAACTGCCTCGCGACCATTTGGTTCAGAATGGGCATGGATCTATGACTATGGTCGTTAAGAGAAGGCCACTAGTCAACAAATTTCTTGTAGTGGCGACTTAGTAAACCTATATTTGATTAGACAATCTAGAGAGTGTATACATGGTGAACACAAAAAACAAACACCTTTGTCAAGCAACTTAGCAAAAAAAACGAACTGAGCGATTCTACGAGGCATACTAAATCACATGCATGTTTGTGCCGTTACAATTCGCACTTCCAAGTTTGATCAATTTTTGTTATGTTTTAGAAATATATGTCCAACTTATATACAATGAAACTGACTGAAACACTGATATAGTATGCAAGGTAGTAGAATCACATTTCTTACAAAGAACCTGCAAGTAAAATTACAATTTCATCTTTAGAGAAATCTATGCCTCGCTGAATCGTCATCCATCGTCCTCCTCCGCTACCATGATAACGCCGTAAAAAAGAGGAACAACCACCATACTTAGATCCGGGGAAGCATCATTGCATACAGGGATGCTTTTCGAGCCGATAAACCAAGTCGTCGCAAGCGACGGGCTGAGACTTTGTGGCACGATCGACCGATATCTTCCCTGTGGTACATCTCCAAGGCCGTGGTACATCTCCAAGGAAGATTGTTGCATAGATTCCGTGACCACATACTTAGCCAACAATTAGTAAAAAAGGAACGAGAGGGTCTTTAATAACAAATCTTCTATGCCTTCGGATCTCATGAAAAGAATAAGGAGGAAGAAAAGGATTAGATCTTAGCCGGTGCTAAAGATCTGGCGGATATCGCGAGTTGATTCTTGCTTTGTTTTCATGAGTATCCTCGTGGGTTGATCACCTCTAGGGTGCAGTCTATTCTTTCTGTTTTCTTTTTGATGGTTTAGGCCCTCTGTTTTGCTTCTCCTTCAACAATATAATATATATAGACAAAGCTTTTGCCTTGTTTTAAAAAAAAAATTTACTACAATTGTTTCCTATTTTACACCTAAAAATGAAACACCTCTCATGAATTAGAAATGAAAATCCTCGATTGAAAATTCGAGATGTCTTAAACTCGTCAAAACCGGTACTCCTTCTATTCAAAAATAACTGATTTGCGATTTGTTTAGATAATACACTTTATAAAGTTGCCGCGGAGCAGGTGGCGCCTCCAGCGTCGACGAGGGCGTTGTCCTGCCGCGGCGTTCTTCTCCTGAGATACACCACGCACTGGGAGTCGTGGCGGTACATGAGCCTGACCAGGCTCCCCACGACGCGGTACCTGGACCGCGACCGCACCGTGATGGTGACCGGCACGCCCTTGCCAGACTCGAGCAGGTCCTGCATGCCGCGCCCCGCCGCGTACATGGGCTTCTCCTGCGCCGCCACGAAGAGCCTCACCGTCGTAGCGGCTCCCGGTCCGACGACGGCGACGTACGGCCCCTCTCGTTGTTGCGAGGTCGCGAAGGTGAACTGGGCGAAGGACATGTGGAGCAGCGGAGGGAGGAGGCGCAGGCTGAAGACCCTGGAGTGGTTCTCCACGGCCATCTCGACGGAGCAGTTGCAGTTGAGGAAGCTGGTGATGACGCCGGAGCCGTCGAGCCCTTCCCCGAGGCCGAACCGCTCGACCTTGCCGACCTTGAAGGAGACGCCGGGGCGGGCGGGCCTGGTGGCGACGACGAAGACGAGCAGCGCGACCGCCACGCTGACGGCCACCCTCCACGCCACCTGGAACGCGATGCAGCAGCAGGGCGCCTCCGGGTCCAGCTTCACGTACCTCCACGCCCCGTTGCGCTTGTTACCGCCGCCTTCTTCGTCGTCGTCCTCGTCGCATGCGGAGGAGGACCGCCCGGACACCACCCTCAGCACCTGCCGCTGCGGTTGTTTCTTGTCGGTGAGGAAGGAGTTGTTGGAGCCGCGGGAGGAGGAGTAGCGGGACAGCGCGAGGCGGGAGGCCTCCTGGTCGTGCTCGTGGCGGCCGGCGCCGGCGCCCGCGTCGTCGCCGCGGGAGGAGCGGCGCGGGGCGGCGAACGCGGCGTCGGGGAACGGGGAGAGGATGAGCGCCGTGGAGTCGGACGCCGGGTGGCTGAGGGTGTGCGACGCCGCGGAGGGGCTCTGCACGTAGTAAGCGCACGGGGACGGGTGGAACAGTGGCAGCTCCTGCTCCTCCGCGCCATTGGCAGCTGCCATGACCACGTTGTCTTGTCAATTCGCCAAGGAACCAACCAATTCGCTTCCTCTGCCTTTCGAACTGCGAATCATCACTCATCAGCGATGGCTTATGTAGCAGCAAAAAGGTAGTATATCATGGTTGGACTTTCGATCATGACACGCGAAATGATAATCCGCAGCGGGTTTGCGTCCAACTTTTCCGAAATGTTTCCTCTAAAAAACACTTTTTGCGAAATGTGGGAAAAAAAAAAGGACCAGCAATGAGATTACAACCCGACTTGACAGGCGGGATTCCATCAATTGCCCCGTTGTGCTTGGGCATAATGACAAACGTCGATGATGGTTAGCACTTAGCTAGCCTAGGTTTGCTATAGCAGTGAGTGAGAGTGCGGGACGGAGGAAGGTGATGAGTGCGCCTCTGCTTGCTCGCTCTGATTAATAATGGTGGCCAACCAAACAAGCTAGTCTCCAACTTCAAATTATGCGAATGATGGTGCTTGAAATTCTCGGCCTGGCGCTGGCTAGCGATTATTAGTTAAACATTCTACGGTGAGAATGATATGCTAGTGTACTATATTTAGCGGCAAAGGTACTCTCTCGTTCGGCTGATCGTACGAGGACGGGACGAGATTATCATCAACAGCGCGCCACGCCATTATTATGGATCATCATGAACCGCCACTCTGCCGCATGTGCTCTGTTTTACCGGCAACGGGTGACTTAGATTTGAAGGTAGATGCAAATGGTACTCATGCATCCATGCGTAGCATAAAAGTATAAGACCTACGGAGTAGTATTCACTTTCCCGGACGGTGAAGAAGTGAATACGTAGACATGTGGGACGGTGGATGATGTCCGTGGAAATTGCTATTGTCAGAATTGTTGTCTAAATTTCCTCCCGAATGTTGGAGGGTTTTAGCCTGATTTTTCCCGTGACTGGTCAGTTTTGTTGTCGGTTTTGATAGTTTCAGGCCACCTGAGAATCTCTTAGTTCCCATTCAATGGCGAGAGGCGTCGATATGCCATTGAGTGCAAGAATACACGGTCTTTTTGAGCTAAGGTAAGAAACATTTTTTCACCAGAAGAACAGATTATTACAATAAGCTTGACGAGTGCCATGGAGTGCTTGACGAGTCGGGGCTATGAGCGTGGTGGGCATTTTTTAGCGGGCACAGCGGTTGTGGTCTTCCTCGTCTAGTCGATCCGTCTCTGTCTCTGTTTCTTTTTGTTTTTCCTTGTTTTAGTTCAGACGTGTGTGTGTTGCTGCCCCAGCATCGTGTATCGTGTTGTGCGTCTGTCTTTGGACGTTGTGCTGTCTAGTCCAGCACGGTCTCACCAATGTGTTTTATTTATAAAGCTGGGCAAAAGCCTGTTTCGAGAGAGAGACAAATTATTTCAATAATGTCATTGACATTTTCAATCTACATGAACAAATTTGTTGAGTCGTTGAGAATATTATTTTCCCAGCTGACGGAAACAAAATTATTTAGAGGCAGCCTCCTATGCATCGTGGTAGCTACACACCCATGTGTTCGCCATAGATTCAAGCTATATAATCTTGTTTTAGCTTGCTTTCCTAGTAAAACACCGATTTCTGGTGTACAAAATAGGTTTGGATTGGTCAAAGTCAACTCAAAAACACATGTTCGCTCATTTTTTGTGAGATGTTTTTAATTAATAAAGAGGAGTCATTTTTAGATTTCAGAAAAAATGCCTAATTTAATTATATGATATATTGTGGGAGCTCCTTTAGCGAGAGGAAAGACAACTTTGAAGACAAAGCTAAATAGGCCTGCCATTGAAGAGACACGTTAGCACATATGTTTTTTCTTATATATATATATATTTTTTTTTTCTATGTCTTCAAATATAAAAAAGATTTCTTTATCACTTTAGTTTGATAATGTTTTATAAACCATTTTACTGGATAGCTAACAAAAATACTTCATCTGATTTTTTATTTTGTTCATACCACTTGTGAGAGTTATTCATGTAACTAAATGAAATGTTCACGCTTCTAGGAAAATTGGTCTATAGAATATCAACTAAATTTTGTAATTTTTTTAATACTACAATTATTTTCTTATAATCTGAAAATGGTCATTTAATTAAAAATGTTAATATAAGAAATATTGAGGTGAAGAGGGGCTAGCATTCTAATTGTGGTGTCTAGCTCGTGGAGTTTCACTTCTTGTGGAAATGACAAAGGTATTCTAGTCTCCCATTCTTTCAGTTTGATTTGTGCTTTTTTGATTTTGTATTTTTTTTCGAGTTCTCACAATTGTTTCTCTTATTCAATCAAGTGTACACTAATATAAAATGTTGCAAAGTACACATTAGCACTGCAAAATAGTGAAAGCATACACACACAAATATAGTGTACACTAATATAAAATATATGGTAGTACACATTAAACACGGGTATGCACATGCATTCCACTTGTGCACACACAAACACATGAAGTACACACGCATAAACATGAAAAGTACACGCGGAAACACTAATTTGAGAAGAACACACACATAAAGATGGTGATTATACATGTAAACACGTGAGGTGGACACACGAACATGGGAAATAAAGCCACATAAATATGAGAAGTGCACAAATAAAAGCATGAGAAGTATTCACACGCAACACAAGAATCACAAGCAAAGGACACATGAGAAGTACACACATGACATCTAGTTCCGAAGTATCAACACGAGAAGCACAATCATGAAAACAGTTCGTAATTCAAACAAACAGTTCTAAAGTATTTTGTTTTGAAATTTAATTTGGAAAATGCAAGTATAACGACCTAGCATCATGGTAATTACCCTAGTACTACAAAATTTGAAAAGAAAAACATGACTACACATAGTAACTTGGAAAGTACACTACAATAAGTATACATACGGTATGGGTGGTACACCTCATGCAAAAGAAAAATTGTTGAAACCTCTGAAATATTGATGCGAGGAACACAACGTCAGGAAAATTCACAACTTGGACGAATAGTTGTAAAGATTTTCGTTCTGAATCTCAGGACTAACAAATGCATGTATAACATTCCACCCATTCACTTCAGAGATAAATTAATCTCAACAAAACTCTTTAGAGATAAACTAATCTGAACAACACTCTATCCTTATGGTACTTGCCAAACATGTCACGTGACATGTATAATACTAGAGTTTGCAGTGATAATCTTTTTCCGATTATTACCCAAAAATAAACTAAATATAAATTTATCATTCTTGTTGGGCCCGCCCATGTACTCAACATACATGTGACACTTCCCTAACACTCTCTTAGATTCCCGATTATATGGTTTCCTCTACACCACTCAAAAAATGGTTTCCTTATTTTCTTGGAAAACTTGTTGTATATTTATTGATCAATCATAATACTTACATCCATAGAGATTACATCATGTAGTGCAAGGAGCCACAAATGACATTTTGCATCTAAAGGTAAAGTAAAGCGAGCGAGGTTATGGACCTCAACTAGAATTCCTTCCTTCATACTCCCTCGGATTCATAATATAAGATGCTTTAGCTTTGTGAAGATAATGTATCTAGACGCCTTTTAGGGCTTGTTTGATTCAAAGGAATATCATAAGAAATCTGGAGGATTTTGATCCTTAGGAATTTTTCCTTTGTGCATCATTTGATTCGTAGGTTTAGAACCATAGGGAAAATTCCCATAGGATTTCATTGCACTATATTTTGAAGGAAAATTTCCATCCACCCAAACCTCATGTTACAATTCCTTTGTCTTTCCTGTGATTCAAACACTCATTCAAGAAAAATTCCTATAGGCTCCAAATCCTATAGGATTCAATCGGACATGACATTCTAATTCTACATTTTTCCTATTACTGCGTTTTTCCTATCCTACGAATCAAACATGCCTTTATTGTATAGGTTCAGAGAGGTTCACTTTGAATCTACACACTAAAGGTGTCTAGATGCATTACCTTCACAAACTTAAAACATATTATATTTTGAATCGAAGGGAGTAGATGAATAAGAGTTGATCAAATTCAGATGATCTAGCACTATTTTGCTTCACGGATCACGATGCTGCCATACACACCTCCGAAGGCATGGTTGCTAATATCGATCGTCGTCTTACAACCAGGAGCAATCCACACACACTGAAGGGAAATGCCACCTACTAGAGCGTTAGTGCTTCCCCGCAACCAATAGCCTCGGGTGTAGAAGGATTAGTCATACCTTGGAGAACATGGAATGAACATTCTAGATAGCTGACTGATGGCTCGGATATGTAGAGCTCGTTGGGAACACCAAGAGGAAGGTATGATGAGCACAGCAGCAAGTTTCCCTCAGTTATGAAACCAAGGTTATCGAACCAGTAGGAGTAAGGAAACAACTCCAAGGTGTTGTTAGCAATTTGAAACCTGCACAACACAACCACAATACTTTGCCCCAACTTACAGTGAGGTTGTCAACCCCATTGGTTTGCTGAAAACAAAGGATTAAACGTATAGTGTGAAAGATAGTAATTGCTTGTAGTAATTGTAGAAGGTAAACAGTAAACAGTAAATGGTATATCAATGGTAAGGAATGGACCGGGGTCCATAGTTCACTAGAGGTGTTCTCCATAAGATAAATAACATTCTGGGTGAACAAATTACAGCGGGACAATTGACAGATTGAGAATGCATAACAATGCATATACTAGACATCTTGACCTCTACGGGATTTGTTTGAGCATTACAACATGATACATAGACCGTAATCCAACTGCATATATGACTAATAATCCATCTTCAGGTTATCATCCGAACCCCTTCCAGTATTAAGTTGCAAGCAACAAATAATTGCATTAAACAAAGTGAGTAAAGTAAATAATACAATTGCCCTTGGACAAAGGATTGTTGTTTTCTCCCTAGTAGCAATAGCACATCTACAACCTTAGAGATTTATGTCACTTCCCCAGATTACTAGAGGCATGAACCTACTATCGAGCATAAATACTCCCTCTTGGAGTTACACGCATCTACTTGGCCAAAGTATCTACTAGAAACAGAGAGCATGCAAGATCACAAATAACACAGACATGATAGAATCAATAATCAATCTGACATAGTACTCAATATCCATCGGATCCCCGCAAACACAACATGTAGCATTACAAATAGATGATTTTGATCATGAACAGAGCTCACAAGATATAAACATGATAGCACAAAGGAGGAGAAACAACCATCTAGCTACTGTATGGACCCGTAGTCCAAGGGTGAACTGCTCATGCATCACTCCGGAGGCTGGCATGATGATAAAGAAGGCCTTCGGGATGATCTCTCCCCTCCGACAGGGTGCCGGGAAGAGCTTCAGATCCCCTCCGATCTAGGGACGATGGTGGCGGCGGATACGAACTCTTTCGTGGATTTCTGATCGGGTACTTAGGGTTTCTGTCTCGCGGTGTTTATATAGGCGAAGGGGCAAGGCCGGTTGAGGGCCAGGGGGGCCACACCATGCCCTAGCGCGACCTAGGGTGGACCCGCACCAGGGGGTGGTGTGGTCGCCCTGTGGCGCCTCTTCGTCCCCCCTCTGGACTCCGTCTTCGCTCCGGTAAAATATTGACTTCAAATTTTGTTCCTTCCAATTCCGAGAATATTTCTTTACTAGCTTTTCTGAAACCAAAAACAGCAGAAAACAGGCATCTGGCACTGCGGCATCTTGTCAATAGGTTAGTTCCAGAAAATGTATAAAAATACCTCAAAGTATAGACAAAACATAAGATAACTGATACAAAACAAGCATGGGGCATCAAAAATTATAGATACGTTTACGATGTATCACTGACAAGGTGAGCTCAAGAGACTACTCCAAGAGGCAGGAGGCCCAAATAGTTCCCTGATACGTCCAAAACGTATCTACTTTCCCAAATACTTTTGCTATTGTTTCTCCTCTAAACTTGTGTGATTTGGATACAACTAACACAGACTGACGATGTTTTTAGCAGAATTGCTTTGGTGTCTAGTTTTTGTGCAGAAAATCAACTTTCAGGAAAAATCCCGAAAAATATGCCAAAACTCCTATTTTACCAGAAGACTCGCGGAGCGAGAAGATGAGACGGAGGAGGGCCATGAGGGTCCCACACCCCTGGACACGCGGGGCAGCCCAGGTCGCGCCTTTGGAGGGGTGTGGCCACCTCGGGCACCCCCTCGACCTCCCTCTTCGCCTACATAAAGCCTCCTGACCTAAAAACTCCATTCTAGCACCCAGAAAGAGTTTTGTTGTGCCGCCACCACCAGAAACCATGATTCGGAATCAGAAACTCCATTCTGGCACCCTGCCGGGACGGGGATTTGGAGGAGATCATAACCATCATCATCACCGACGCCTCTCCATTAACCATCCATGTTTCCCCCATCCATGAGTGAGTAATTGTCAACACTCGGATTTTTAATCCCAGATGCCTGTTGTGCCATACATCGCAATCCCAGGATTACCATTTTTGCGAGGCATAACAGATTTGGATACCACAGTACATCATCCATTACAAACCATACATAAGGTCTTACACAAATAAGGATCTCATGATCCAGTTCTTAATACAATTCAAGCAGCGGAAATACGTAATAATAAAGGTAGCGTAGGCGAAGCTCCATCTTCAGGGTCATAGGCAATGATGACGATGGGAGATGATCCTAGTTGTCGTAACCTTCCTGTGGTCCATCATCCTGGTACTCCTCTTCATAGTCTGGCCACGGGAATAGCCAGGGACAAAGCCATGAGTACTCTTTAAGTACTCGCAAACTTATACTACCAAGTTAAGGGGTTTTTTGTAGTAGGACACTAAGCTCTAGGGTTGTTTTGCAAAAGGCCAGATTTACCTCTACTAACTTCAGAAGCAAGAAACTAGTTGAAGTTTTATAACACCTAAGTGGGAACTTGAATTTCATGTCACAACCCTGTTGTGGTCAAGTCAAAATCTCAATTCATTTCACAAGTCATTTTGAAAACATCTGACGGAGGAACAGTATGGCCACTCCAATTGTCCATAACCGTGGACGTGGCTATTCGAATAGTTCGACACTATGCAGAGATTGTACACTTCCACCACAACATTCGATACATCCGTTAGGAACAAATCCTGAAGTCACCATACTCAGTATGCGGATAATCAATCCTAACCTTTCAATTACACGCCCTAGTATAAGCACCTCTCCTGTGAGTTTGGCCTCCCAACCATGACCAACTGTCATCTTGGGTACTGCACAGGTGGACAATCTTCACAAGGTAGCCTCAGCTCAGACCTTGGCCGCGAGGGAACCCATACTAAGGTATATAAGTTTCCAGTCAAGACCTACCCAATTTTCGGGTATTGTGGTTGTACGGTAAAATTGGAATGGTATCGCATCCAGACAACCATCAGTTTTATAAAGGGGTAAGGCTCATGCCTCAACATTTTCATCATCAAAATCATCTGGTGTTCGGAAACACATGTCAAAACATCTCAGTAGAATGACTCATTATTCTAAGGTTTTCATAACCATTTTCCACCAAGTGTTTCCATCTAAAGTTGATCAAGTTTTATGCTTAGCACTAGCATCTAAAAGTGGGGGTAAGTGCTAATGAGGGGTGGTAAACAAGTGGAGTTTAACTAAGTTCAATCTCATGCCTTAGGGTGACATCAAGATTATCTAGCTTAGGACAAATTTAATGCTCTTTATGCAACCTTCAATTATCTTCCTAGAATCTATAAGTTACTTAAGTAAACTCTAAAAGAAAGCTTTGATAAAGAAATAAAGTATAAAGCTTGCAAGTAAAACTAGGATTGGGTTATCAAGTGGATAAGATCACATATGCTTAAGGCATATAGTTGGTATGGTAACAAGAAGGTATTAGCTTGCATATGTCAACTTGGTTAGTAAGGCTTGCCTTGTGCAGAGCAGTGGTTGAAGTTTTCCTCGGCTTCTTCCTCGTAGTATCCTCCTTCCTCCTCGTATCCTTGGTCGGTACTAGCGTCTATGAATAAATACGAGGTACACAATCACCAAACAATACTTAACTATTTTCAATCATCACACAAAGGTGTTCTATAGATGATCTAGCATCATCACTAACCTTACAAGAATAAAGCATTTGTCTTATTTACTTATTTTTAGAAAAGTAATTTCTACTCATTGAAAAACCACTTAAGATTTAATATTCTCCAAACCAAACATGGGATCATGTTGACACATGTCATCACCATATATTTCAGTCCATGGGAACGTGATTTAAAGTGGTGTCACAATTTAATAGGGTTTAACCTTTTATTTTAAATAAATAAACTGACTAGAAATGCCTATGTGGCATTCTTTTATTACTTGAACATTACTTCTGTAAGTAAACCCATATGTTTTCTTATATTCTAAAAGGTATGATAAAATGTGATTTTTGAGAGTTGGAATCAACTCAAAAGATATTATGGTTGAAATTTGAAAAATGTTTGAATGCAGAAAAGCTTCTGACTTGTTATTTTTACCAAGGTTGATCTATAGATCCAAATGATTTTAATCCAACGGGCTTGGATTAAGCATTTTAGTACCTTTCTAACAAAATTGGTTTCATGCAATTTGGTTCACTGAATCGAGCTGGGTTGATTTTTGAAACTAGGTACATAACTGAGTTTGAAATAAAATAGAAAAATCTAAATTCAAACGCTTGGGCTACGCGGGAAGGGTTAATGGGCCGGCCCAGTGTCACTCCGCAGCGCGGGGCTCAGCTGACAGGGGGTTCCACCCGTTAGTGGCTCATAACACGCGAACCGGTACGGGGCGATGTGGTGCGTTGGATTAGAAGTGAGATCAACGGCTGAGGGTCGTCGTCGACGATGAACATGTCACCGGCGAGCTCGAACCCTAGCGGCTCAGTGGGGGTCATGGGAGGTTCACCGGGGCTTAGGCGAGGGTCGGCGATGGGGGCGAACAACAAAGTCGACGACGGCGATCCTCCTGGTATCGGCGGCTCCTCCTGGGCCGGCTCCAATCGATGGCCCCTTCTTCTCCAGCAGCGGCGGGCTCCGGCCAAATTCTGGCGATGCACTGCTCGCCTTGCTCCGGGAAGAAGTGGGAAGTCTCAGTGAGAGGTGGGGAGTGAGATGGTGTGAAGAAATCGAGCGGGGGTGGCCTCCTTTTATAGGCTCGACGGCGAGACCGAGAGGGATGGGCACGCAACGGTGGCGACACGACTACGGGCGGCTAGCGGCATGGCTGAGGTTGGCGATCGACGGGCGGTCTCCTGGCGATGCTCTAGAGCTTAAATGCGCGTGTAGGGGCGGTGGCAATCGGTCGGGAACGTGCGGTGCTCTGCTAGGCAGAGGTGGCGAACTCCGCGGTGAGCAGCGGCTACGGGGTACGGGCGATGAAACGAACATGTCTGGTGGTCTCCTGGGACGGTAGGGTGCATGCTGGTGGGCGGCGAGGGCTCGAGGTGGTCGGGTTGAGTGTGAACGGCACGTGCACTGGGGTGCGCATCGGCATGGTCGACAGTGGCGCGGGCGCGGCGTTCCTGGCGGTTCTGGTCTCTATTATTGAGCTAGGGCTGGTCGAGAGAGGGCAGTGAGGCATGGGCTGCATGCTAGACAAGGTGGGCACGGCTAGTTCTTCTCCTAGCTTGTTGTCCACACAGGGGTGACATGGTGAGGCTCGGACTGCTCACCATTGATGACAATGGCAAGCTCACAGCGGTGCTAGAGGTTAGTCAAGGGTGCTAAATGATCTATTAAGGCTAGTTGCATCCAGAGAGGGAACAAGGTTGGCCCAAAACACTGCTCAACATAGTGTTTTTGATTTGGTTGATTTGAATCTGCAACCTGTTTGATGAAATGGCCGCATAAACTTGAGTTTTGAATTTTGAAAAGATTTTTGGTCGGTGTGCTAGACATGTGTTGAGGATTCTATGGATGCTTGGGTTTTGAAAATTGAGCTTGTTTGAGTGGTTTTTGAAAAAGTAGGATCTTCCCATATGAAATAGATTCAATTTTAAACTGTCATTTAAACTAAGCATTTGAATGTTTTTGGATGATCAAAAAGTGGGCCTTGGTACCTTATTATGAGTACTATCAAGGGGTTCAAAGATCCATACATGTTTTTGTTAAGTTCTGAAAGTTAGGGATAGCCAAAGTAGGCATGGGAGTTAATTTGGTTAAAGTGACCATTCACTTAACTTATTTGTTTTGACTTGTTTGTCTTTGGGAAAAATTTGGGGATTGTTTAGATGATGTTTATTTCACCTAAGATTCATTTTACAAGCAAAGAAACACAAAACCATGGCAATTCAAAAGAATCCAAATTTTTAATACACACCCATATGAATGCTTTCATATTTTTAGTTGGGAAAGTTTTTGTTAACCCTAATTTTGATGATTAGAGTTTGATGATCCAATTTTAATATTTTTGGGATGTTACAAACCTTCCCCCCCTTAAACAAAATCTCGTCCCGAGATTTGAAAAAGGACGAAAAAGATTACCTAGGATTTGAAGAGATCGGGAAACTCCCGTCCTGATGTGATCTTCGCGTTCCCAGGTAGCTTCCTCTTCTGTGTGGTTGCTCCACTGAATCTTGAGAAACTTGATGCTTCGGGTTCTGGTAGTTCTGAAAGCTTCTTCCAAAATACGGATGGGCACTTCGGGATATGTCAGGTCATCATTTATCTCTATGGTCCAGTGATCGATGTTCTTGAACACTTCAGTCTTCTCCGGAACTTTGAGGCACTTGCGAAGTAATGAGATATGGAACACACTGTGCACGGCTGACATCTCTTCGGGTAGTTCCAATTTATACGACACTTCTCCTCGACGGTTCAGAATCTTGAAGGGGCCGATGTATCTGGGGGCTAACTTTCCTTTCAGTTGGAAACGCTGCATTCCCTTCAATGGTGACACTTTCAGGTACACGAAATCTCCGATGTTGAAGGCGAGGTCTCGACGTCTCTTGTCGGCGTAACTCTTCTGTCTTGA
Source organism: Avena sativa (assembly GCA_916181665.1). Lineage (NCBI taxonomy): Eukaryota > Viridiplantae > Streptophyta > Magnoliopsida > Poales > Poaceae > Avena > Avena sativa. Next base: position 438,994,907 of record OV702293.1, on the reverse strand, counting down.
CTGAGCGGTCTTGAGGTGTTCACGAATCTTGTGAACCTTCTCTTCTGCTTCTCGTAGGATGTCGGGTCCGAAAATCTGACTCTCTCCTACCTCCAACCAGTTCAAAGGGGTGCGACACTTTCTTCCATACATGAATTCAAATGGGGTCATTTGCAAACTAGCTTGATAATTGTTGTTGTATGAAAATTCTGCGAAAGGCAGACAGTCTTCCCATTTAGATCATACTCTAACACACATGCTCTCAACATGTCTTCGAGTATTTGATTTACTCGCTCTGTTTGTTCGTCGGTCTGAGGGTGATAAGCTGTGCTAAAATCTAGGCGGGTTCCTAAACCTTCTTGGACTTTCTTCCAGAATCTCGAGGTAAACTGAGTTCCTCAATCCGATACGATGTTCTTGGGGACTCCATGCAAACTAACGATTCTAGCGATGTATAACTCCGCTAGCTTCAAACTCTGATATGTGGTCTTGACTGGTAAGAAATGGGCGACTTTGGACAATCTGTCCACTATGACCCAGATAGAGTCATTTCCCCTACTATAAGTAGGCAATCCGGTGATAAAGTCCATTCCAACGGAATCCCATTTCCATTCCGGAATCTGCAATGGTTGCAACAATCCAGTGGGTCTTTGATGTCCCGCCTTGACTCGCTGACACATATCACACTTGGCGATATAGCTTCCGATTTCTCTCTTCATCTTATGCCACCAAAATTGTTCTTTCAAGTCCTGATACATCTTAGTTCCTCCGGGGTGGATAGAATAAAGAGTATCATGAGCTTCCTTCAGAATCACTTCTTTCAACTCAGAATCTGCTGGTACACAAAGGCGTCCTTTGTACCATAGAACTCCTTCTTCGTCTTCGGTGAAGCCGGGTACTTTGCCTGTACCGATACGACGCTTGATTCCGTCGATACTAGCATTTCCTTTTTGCGCCTCCTTGATCTGGCTGATCAAAGTGGGTTGAAGTTCTATGCTAGCCAAAAATCCTTCACTCACTAATTTCATTCGGAAATCTTCCATCTCTTTGTGCAAGCTTGGTTGCTCCTTCAAAATCATGGAGTTCAAGCGGCACGACAATCTGCTAAGGGCATATGCTACCACATTAGCTTTACCGGGGTGATAGTGAATGTCCAGATCGTAATCCTTGATTAGCTCAATCCATCTTCTCTGTCTCATATTCAGTTCCTTCTGAGTGAATATATACTTCAGGCTCTTGTGATCCGAATAAATCTCACAACGGTTTCCCATCAGGTAATGCCTCCATGTCTTCAGGGCTAGAACTAGGGCTGCGAGTTCGAGGTCATGGGTTGGGTAGTTCTGCTCATGTTGTTTCAGTTGTCTAGATAGATAAGATATAAAGTTGCCTTCTTGCATTAGCGCACATCCGAGACCGATCTTGGATGCATCACAATATACGTCAAAGGGCTTCGTGATATCCGGCATGATTAAGATTGGGGCTGAAATCAATCTTCTCTTGAGTTCTTGAAAACTCGCTTCACATTTGTCCGACCATTCAAACTTCTTGTCCTTCTTCAGCAATTGGTTCATGGGTCTGGCAATACTTGAGAATCCTTCTACGAACTTGCGGTAATATCCCGCCAATCCGATAAATGCACAAACTTGGGTTTGAGTGGTTAGGGCTTTCCAATCTTTGACATCTTTCACCTTTGCAGGGTCAATGGCAATTCCTCCGGCTGATACAATGTGACCGAGGAATCCTACCTCCTGTAACCAGAATTCACATTTGCTAAACTTGGCATACAACTAATGCTCTCTAAGGGTTCCAAGAATGGTCCTTAGGTGTAGCTCATGTTCTTCTTCTGATTTGGAACAAATCAGAATGTCATCGATGAAAACAACGACAAACTTATCCAGGAAGTCCATAAAAATCTTATTCATGAGATTCATGAAATAAGCGGGGGCATTGGTTAATCCAAAAGACATGACAGTATACTCGTATAATCCATATCTAGTGGTAAAGGCAGTCTTTGGAATATCCTCTGCGCGAATCTTGAGTTGATGATAGTCAGTTCTAAGATCAATCTTAGAAAACACTTTGGCACCGATCAACTGATCAAACAAATCTTCTATCTTGGGGAATGGGTACTTGTTCTTGATAGTGACATCATTCAACTTCCGATAATCCGTACATAAACGGTTACCTCCATCTTTATTGTCCACAAACAAAACAGGTGATCTCCATGGTGACGCACTTGGTTGAATCAGTCCAATTTCCAACATGGCATCCAGTTGCTTTTTCAGTTCTGCTAGTTCAGACGGGTTCATACTATATGGTCTCTGGGCGATGGGTCCTGTTCCGGGGATTAGTTCAATGATAAACTCGATATCTCGATCTGGGGGCATACCGGGCAAAACATCTGGAAATACATCAGGGTATTCACAGACTATCCGGACTTGGTCAATGGTAGGTTGGGCTATACTCTTGTTGCACTTGAATTGACGAGGTAAGGTTTCAGATATATGCTCGACTGATATTCCGGCTGTACTGGTCATGGTTATGGCTTTCTTGGCACAGTCAATCAATCCTTTATGTTTGGACATCCAATCCATTCCTAGTACTACTTCCAAACCTTTAGTTCCGAGTATTATCAGATTAGCATAAAAATCTATGCCATGGATTCGGATAGGGACGGCTTTGCAAATTTTCCTAGCTTTGGTGGTTGAACCGGGGATTTGAACAATCATAACATGCTTCAGTTTGGTGGGTTGAATCTTACTAGTGCATGCAAATTCTTCGGTGAAAAATGAGTGCGATGCACCAGAATCAAACAACACTCTAGCAAGTACTGAATTAACAGAAAACATACCCAGCATGACGTCTGGCGCTTCCTGGGCTTGTTCAGCATGCATGAGAAAAAGACGGCCGTTGCGGTTGAGCGAATTCCCTGGGGCAAACCTTCTTCCAGGCTGAACACGAGGCAGCTGCTGAGCTGGGGCATTTGCATTGGGGGCTGCGACATTCTTCTTGGGGCACTCATTAAAGTAGTGACCCTTATTTCCATAGTCATAACAAGTCACTTGTGACTTGTCCTTTGTTGCAACAGGCACAACATTGCTTCCAGTCCTCGGGGCAGTGTTGGTGTTGGCGGCAGCATTGTTGTTGTTGAACTTGGGTGGTGCACGGTTGAAATTGCTAGAGTTGTCGGGATTGTTGTTATTTCCTCCGGGCCTTGGGTTTCCATGGTTGGGATAGGTCGGACAGTTCATCAGGGGTCTGTTGGTTCTCGGGGCAAATCCTGGAGATGGGTTAGGGCGATACTTTGGGGTATGATGGGTGCCTGGCTGATGCATCATGCGACGCTTGTGGTTCTCATTGGCTTGGTTGATCTTTCCTTCCATCTGGATGGCAGAGTCGACAAGGGCTTCAATGTCAGCAAAGTGGATATTGACCAACACCGTCTGCATCTCATCGTGCAGACCATTCAAGAACATCTCTTTCTTCTTGGCTTCAGTGTCGATCTCATCCGGGGCATACCTAGCTAATGACAAGAATTTGTCACGGTATTCCACTACAGTCATCCTTCCTTGCTTCAGTTCTCTGAACTCATCTCTCATCCTCTTGATCAAACCCGGTGGCACATGGGTTCTGCTGAACTTGACCTTGAATTCCTCCCAGGTCATCATCTGTCCTCCGGTCATTACACGAACGCTGTTCCACCATGCTCTTGCATCTCCGGCTACATAGTGGGTGGCAAACAGAACTTTCTCGTTGGCTTCGACTCCTACGACTTTCAGGTTGTTTTCCATGGTTTGCAGCCAATCGTCTGCATCTAGGGGCTCTTCCGACTTAGTGAAAACAGGTGGGTTGGTGTTCTGAAAATTCTTGAGCTTAGATCCATGGTTGTCCTGATTTCCTTGGCCTTGATTATTGTGGGATAGCTGAGCTATCTACTGAAGGGTGGCTAGGTTGGCTTGACGTTCTGCTCTTTCAGCTTCGCGGTCAGAAACCAACATTTGCAGGATCTGCAACATCGGGTCCGGGGATGAACCACTTCCTCCGTAAGGCATCTGAAGATTGAGATAGATCATGAGAAAAGAGGGAAATTTCTAAGGTTCCGAGACTTTGAAAAGTTGTTAAAGTTTGACTCAGATTTTCTAGCAACTTACATTTCATTCATTCACCCATAGCACACGATACAACACACACCACAACAAAGGTAAACAGATGGTTTTAAGAACCATTCTGGAAACTACGATATAGTGGGACCGAATACAACTCACTACGCTAGTGCTCTAGTGCTACTACTCCTCGGAGTCAGTGTAGTTGTCATCCTCATCATCCTCATCATCATCGATGAAGGCGAAATCCTCCTCATCGGTGAAGAAGTCAATGGCCTGATCCTCCAGAAAATCATCATCATCGCTGAGATAGGAGTAGGGGTCTCCATGAAGATCTTTTCCGGCATTTTCCCTTTCCTCCAACTATATGTCTCTCTCGTGGATGGTCTCCTCCAAATCTGAGATACGGTGGCGAAGGCAGACAATGATGCGCTCCTTCTTGTCAAGCTGACGGCGGCGAGACTTGTGATCCTTCGCTAGCATGGCGATGGTCTGATCCTTCGTCCTGATGATGGCGGACTTGTGGTTGGAGTAGTCACGGCAATTTTCCAATTCCTGCTGACGATCGTACATCATGAAGCTAAGGTGGTCCAACTGATTCTTCAGCTCGTGGTGGTACGGGGCTTCCAGTGGCTGTCCCATAGCATCACGCCTTGGACAAAACTCAAAGCGGGTACCCTTGATCTGGTTGATACTCTGCCCACACAGATGGGCAAGAGCTTCCTGCATGGCTCTAGCAAGTCCATCGAGCCATTTGTTTTTGCTTAAGGTGAACTGAATTCCCTCGGCAGTGGGAGGTTCAATCTTTCCTCGGAGACTTGCAACGACTAGCCATTTCCGATCTTCTCCTTCCTGATCATTGAGCTGAGCTCCGAAGAACTCGGGGTGTGGACGCTCCAGAAGTTCCAAAAGCTGGTCCAAATCTCGCTCAAAGATGAGGTCTCCTCCATTCCCCAACTGATAAAATTTGTTGTACTTCACGTCCATCTATAAGAATATATGATGAGTAAGTTAGTAGAGTGATCAAGTGTGTCAAATTTTATGTATCTTGCAAGAGTTTTTTAGGAACATGAATTTTTATGAAAGAATCAAAGTGATAAGAATGGGAATAAGTTTTTGTAAATATTTGCTTCCTTTGGTTTTGAAACTAAGTTTTTGATTCAAACGTCCAGTCTAACTAGGGTCTCCTATGGTCAGGATGGCTCTCATACCAACTTGTCAACACCCGGATTTTTAATCCCAGATGCCTGTTATGCCATACATCGCAATCCCAGGATTACCATTTTTGCGAGACATAACAGATTTGGATACCACGGTACATCATCCATTACAAACCATACATAAGGTCTTACACAAATAAGGATCTCATGATCCAGTTCTTAATACAATTCAAGCAGCGGAAATACGTAATAATAAAGGTAGCGTAGGCGAAGCTCCATCTTCGGGGTCACAGGCAATGATGACGATGGGAGATGATCCTAGTTGTCGTAACCTTCCTGTTGTCCATCATCCTGGTACTCATCTTCATAGTCTGGCCACGGGAATAGCCAGGGACAAAGCCATGAGTACTCTTTAAGTACACGCAAACTAATACTAACAAGTTAAGGGGGGTTTTGTAGTAGGACACTAAGCTCTAGGGTTGTTTTGCAAAAGGCCAGATTTACCTCTACTAACTTCAGAAGCAAGAAACTAGTTGAAGTTTTATAACACCTAAGTGGGAACTTGAATTTCATGTCACAACCCTGTTGTGGTCAAGTCAAAATCTCAATTCATTTCACAAGTCATTTTGAAAACATCTGACGGGGGAACATTATGGCCACTCCAACTGTCCATAACCGCAGACGCGGCTATTCGAATAGTTTGACACTCTGTAGAGATTGTACACTTTCACCACAACATTCGATACATCCGTCAGGAACAAATCCTGAATTCACCATACTCAGTATGCAGATAATCAATCCTAACCTTTCAATTACACGCCCTAGTATAAGCACCTCTCCTGTGAGTTTGGCCTCCCAACCATGACCAACTGTCATCTTGGGTACTGCACAGGTGGACAATCTTCACAAGGTAGCCTCATCTCAGACCTTGGCCGTGAGGGAACCCATACTAAGGTATATAAGTTTCCAGTAAAGCCCTACCGAATTTTCGGGTATCGTGGTTGTACGGTAAAATTGGAATGGTATCGCATCCAGACAACCATCAGTTTTATAAAGGGGTAAGGCTCATGCCTCAACATTTTCATCATCAAAATCAGCTGGTGTTCAGAAACACATGTCAAAACATCTCAGTAGAATGACTCATCATTCTAAGGTTTTCATAACCATTTTCCACCAAGTGTTTCCATCTAAAGTTGATCAAGTTTTATGCTTAGCACTAGCATCTACAAGTGGGGGTAAGTGCTAATGAGGGGTGGTAAACAAGTGGAGTTTAACTAAGTCCAATCTCATGCCTTAGGGTGACATCAAGATTATCTAGCTTAGGACAAATTTAATGCTCTTTATGCAAGCTTCAGTTATCTTCCTAGAATCTATAAGTTACTTAAGTAAACTCTAAAAGAAAGCTTTGATAAAGAAATAAAGTATAAAACTTGCAAGTAAAACTAGGATTGGGTTATCAAGTGGATAAGATCACATATGCTTAAGGCATATAGTTGGTATGGTAACAAGAAGGTATTAGCTTGCATAGGTCAACTTGGTTAGTAAGGCTTGCCTTGTGCAGAGCAGTGGTTGAAGTTCTCCTCGGCTTATTCCTTGTAGTATCCTCCTTCCTCCTCGTATCCTTGGTCGGTACTAGCGTCTATGAATAAATACGAGGTACACAATCACCAAACAATACTTAACTATTTTCAATCATCACACAAAGGTGTTCTATAGATGATCTAGCATCATCACTAACCTTACAAGAATAAAGCATTTGTCTTATTTACTTATTTTTAGAAAAGTAATTTCTACTCATTGAAAAACCACTTAAGATTTAATATTCTCCAAACCAAACATGGGATCATGTTGACACAAGTCATCACCACATATTTCAGTCCATGGGAATGTGATTTAAAGTGGTGTCACAATTTAATAGGGTTTAACCTTTTATTTTAAATAAATAAAGTGACTAGAAATGCCTATGTGGCATTCTTTTATTACTTGAACATTACTTATGTAAGTAAACCCATATGTTTTTATATATTCTGAAAGGTATGATCTAATGTGATTTTTGAGAGTTGGAATCAACTCAAAAGATATTATGGTTGAAATTTGAAAAAAATTTGAATCCAGAAAAGCTTTTGACTTGTTATTTTTACCAAGGTTGATCTACAGATCCAAATGATTTGAATCCAACGGGCTTGGACTAAGCATTTCAGTACCTTTCTAACAAAATTGGTTTCATGTAATTTGGTTCACTGAATCGAGCTGGGTTGATTTTTGAAACTAGGTACAGAACTGAGTTTGAAATAAAATAGAAAAATCTAAATTCAAACGCTTGGGCTACGCGGGAAGGGTTAATGGTCCGACCCAGTGTCACTCCGCAGCATGGGGCTCAACTGACAGGGGGGTTCCACCCGTCAGTGGCTCATAACACGCGAAGCGGTATGGGGTGATGTGGTGCGTTGGATTAGAAGTGAGATCAACGGCTGAGGGTCGTCATCGATGATGAACATGTCACCGGCGAGATCGAACCCTAGCGGCTCAGTGGGGGTCGTGGGAGGCTCACCGGGGCTCAGTCGAGGTTCGGCGATGGGGGCGAATGACAAAGTCGATGACGGCGATCCTCCTGGTACCGGCGGCTCCTCCTAGGGCGGCTCCAATCGATGGCCCCTTCTTCTCCAGCAGCGGTGGGCTCCGGCCAAATTCCGGCGATGCGCTGCTCGCCTTGCTCCGGGAAGAAGTGGGAAGTCTCAGTGAGAGGTGGGGAGTGAGATGGTGTGATGAAATCGAGCGGGGGTGGCCTCCTTTTATAGGCTCGACGACGAGACCGAGAGGGATGGGCAAGCGACGGTGGCGACACAGCTACGGGCGGCTAGCGGCATGGCTGAGGTTGGCGATCGACGGGCGGTCTCCTTGTGATGCTCTAGAGCTTAAATGCACGTGTAGGGGCGGTGGCAATCGGTCGGGAACATGCGGTGCTCTGCAAGGCAGAGGCGGCAAACTCTGCGGCGAGTGGCGGCTACGGGGTACGGGCGATGAAACGAACATGTCTGTTGGTCTCATGGGATGGTGGGGTGCATGCTGGCGGGCGGCGAGGGCTCGAGGTGGTCGGGTTGAGTGGGAACGGCGCGTGCACTAGGGTGTGCATCGGCATGGTCGACAGCGGCACGGGCGCGGCGTCCCTGGTGGTTCTGGTCTCTGTTCTTGAGCTAGGGCTGGTCGAGAGGGGGCAGTGAGGCATGGGCTGCATGCTAGACAAGGTGGGCACGGCTAGTTCTTCTCCTAGCTTGCTATCCACACTGGGGTGACATGGTGAGGCTCGGCCTGCTCACCATTGATGACAATGGCAAGCTCAGAGTGGTGCTAGAGGTTAGTCAAGGGTGCTAGATGATCTATTAAGGCTAGTTGCATCCAGAGAGGGAACAAGGTTGGCCCAAAACACTGCTCAACATAGTGTTTTTTATTTGGTTGATTTGAATCTGCAACCTGTTTGATGAAATGGCCGCATGAACTTGAGTTTTGAATTTTGAAAAGATTTTTGGTGGGTGTACTAGGCATGTGTTGAGGATTCTGTGGATGCTTGGGTTTTGAAAATTGAGCTGGTTTTAGTGGTTTTTGAAAAAGTGTGATCTTCCCATATGAAATAGATTCAATTTTAAACTGTCATTTAAACTAAGCATTTGAATGTTTTTGGATGATCACAAAGTGGGCCTTGGTACCTTATTATGAGTACTATCAAGGTGTGCAAAGATCCATACATGTTTCTGTTAAGTTCTGAAAGTTAGGGATAGCCAAAGTAGGCATGGGAGTTAATTTGGTCAAAGTGACCATTCACTTAACTTATTTGTTTTGACTTGTTTGTCTTTGGGAAAAGTTTGGGGATTGTTTAGATGATGTTTATTTCACCTAAGAATCATTTTACAAGCAAAGAAACATAGAACCATGGCAATTCAAAAGAATCCAAATTTTTAATACACACCCATATGAATGCTTTCATATTTTTAGTTGGGAAAGTTTTTGTTAACCCTAATTTTGATGATTAGAGTTTGATGATCCAAGTTTAATATTTTTGAGATGTTACAGTAATCCCCCGCTGTAGGCTATGGGGGTGATAGGGATTGGATGAGATCTATCATGTAATCGAATAATATTGTTAGGGCATGGTGCCTAGTATCTTTATTAGTGCTATTTGACTTTCTTGCAACTTGTTGTGCTTAATGTTTGTCACTAGGGCCCGAGTTCCATGATCTCAGATATGAAATTATTATTGATTCATGATTATAGTATTGTTTGTGATCTCATCTGCAAGTTGTGTACACATATCATTGTCCGGAACCAAAGGCCCTGAAATGACAGAAATTGGTACAGCCGGAGGGAATGGTTGTGATATGAGGATCACATGTGTTTACAGAGTGTTAATGCTTTGCTCCGGTACTCTATTAAAAGGAGTACCTTAATTGCCAGTAGATTCCCTTAAGACCCCGCTGCAACGGGCTGGCTGGACAAAAGATGTTGTGCAAGTTCTCATTGCGAGCACGTATGACTATATATGGAACATATGCATATGATTGTTTATTACATGGATGCTTTATCTTATTTAACTGCAATTGCCCTAGATCTTGAAGTTATATGAATAGTCTCATCCATGCAACGCCCGTCCATCCATCCCTATGCCTACCGCACTCATATCCTACTATTTTCTACTATTGTTACTATTGCTTTTGTTCTACTGCTACTGTTACTTTTCTATTGCTACTACAAAACTGTTGCTACTGGTAAACTTCTGTGAGCAAGACTATTTCCAGGTGCAACTGAATTGACAACTTAGTTGTTAAGGCTTATAAATATTCTTTGGCTCCCCTTATGTCGAATCAATAAATTGGGTTATACTACCCTCAAAGACTGTTGCGATCCCCTATACTTGTGGGTCATCAAGACTATTTTCTGACGTCATTGTCGAGGAGCATAGCTTTATTTGTAAGTTCACCTGGGATTATTATTGTTCGCTGCTATCCTTTTTCATCATGGGGAAAAATCATGGTAGAAAGTTTTTTATTTTACCATCCACTACAAGAAGAGGTACAGTTCTAAACATCTCTGCTACTCTTGATTCACCATCTGTTATAAGTAAGTTTGTTACACCACTACATACACATGCTACACACACTGCTACTATTGCTGAATCTGAAATTGCTTCTGATACTCATGATGTTACTTCTACTGTGCTTGATGAGAGTGGGTCATTAGGTCCTTTCCTAGATGCTACTATTACTAAAACTATATTGGGAAACACTAAAACTCCTAGTGAAGACACTATTACACATGTTAGCTCACCTGAGTCTAGAGAAAGCTATGATATTAATGATGGTTACATTGAAATGACTGATGGATTTATTGAAGAATATCGAAACATACGTGGTGCTAGTGCTATTAGGAGTCTCCTTGAGAAACATACTATTATACCTAAACTATCTCCTGATGCTAATTTGCTACTTCTCCCATAGACATTAAAGATAAATATTATGATTTCTCTCTTGATTTATCCTATATAAATATTATTGAGAAAGAACCTTTTTGTGGTGCTGAGAATGAAAGGGATGTGGCACATATGAATGAGCTTTCCACTATGAGTGCCTTATTTTCTAATGATGTTAAGATGCATACCTACTTTGACACTAAAATCTTCCCTTTTTCACTAAAAGGAGAAGCTAAAGCTTGGTTTAATAGTTTACCTCCTGAATCCATTGATAGCCCTGATTGCTTGATTGCTACTTTCTTTTAGAAATATTTCCCTCTTAGTGCTAGACATGCTGCTCTGCAGAAACTTTTTGATTTTAAACAGGGAGAAGAGGAGAAATTGCCTGAGTCATGGACAAGGTTATGTGCCTTCATTCATGCACATCCTGGATGTCCATTACCTAAAAATGAGCTTCTTGATATTTATTATAATGGACTAACTGATGAATCTAGGACATACCTAGATAGTTTTGCTGATTGTGTTTTCAGGAAAAGAACTCCTGCAGAAAGATACGTCCAAAACGTATCTACTTTCTCGAACACTTTGCTATTGTTTCTTCTCTAAACTTGTGTGATTTGGATACAACTAACACGGACTGATGTTGTTTTCAGCAGAATTACCTTGGTGTCTTGTTTTTGTGCAGAAAATCAACTATCAGAAAAAATCCTGGGAAATGTGCCAAAAACTATTTTTCACTAGAAGATCCACGGAGCCAGAAGGGGAGACAGAGAGGAGGCCTAGGGGTCCCACACCCACCCTAGGTGCGGGCCCACCTGACCCCGCGCCTGGAGGGGGTGCAGCCACCCCAGGCACCCCCTCGGCCTCCCTCTGCGCCTATAAGTTGCCTTTCAACCTAAAAACCGAGGGGGTTTCGATAGTTTTTCAGAAAGAGTTCCGCTCCGCTGCCGCCACCAGAAACCAAGATTCGGATCCAGAAACTCTTATCTGGCACCCTGCCTGGACGGGGAATTTGGAGAGGCTCATCGCCATCGTCATCACCAATGCATCTCCATCAACCACCGATGTTTCCCTCATCCATGAGTGAGTAATCCCCCGCTGTAGGCTTGGGGATGGTAGGGATTGGATGAGTTCTATCATGTAATCAAATAAGATCTATTAGGGCATAGTGCCTAGTATCTCAATTAGTGCTATTTGACTTTGTTGCAACTTGTTGTGCTTAATGCTTGTCACTAGGGACCGAGTGCCATGATCTCAGATCTGAACTTAATATTGAATCATTATGATAGTATTGTTTGTGATCTTATCTGCAAGTTGTGTACACATATCATTGTCTGGATCCAAAGGACCCAAAGTGACAATAATTGGGACAACCGGAGGGGAAGGCTGTGGTGTGAGGATCACATGTGTTCACGGAGTGTTAATGCTTTGCTCCGGTGCTCTATTAAAAGGAGCACCTTAATTGCCAGTAGTTCCCTAGAGTCCCCACTGCCACGGGCTGGCTGGACAGAAGATGTTGTGCAAGTTCTCATTGCGAGCACATATGACTATATATGGAGCACGTGCCTAGGATTGTTTAGTACTTGGATTCTTGTTATTATTTATCTGCAATACCCTAGATCTTGAAGTTACATGTTTTGACTCGTCCATGCAACGCCTGTCCATCCATCCCTACGCCTACCGCACTCGAATCCTACTGTTACCGTTATTGTTACTATTGCTCCTGTTTCACTGTTGTTGTTGTTGCTGTTGCTACTACCAAACTGTTACTACTAATAAACGTCTGTGAGCAAGAACTATTTCCAGGTGCAGCTGAACTGACAACTCAATTGTTAAGGCTTGCAAGTATTCTTTGTCTCCCTTGTGTCTAATCAATAAATTGGGTAATACTACCCGCGAAGACTGTTGCGATCCCCTACACTTGTGAGTCATCAAGACTATTTTCTGGCGCCGTTGTCGGGGAGCATAGCTTTATTTGTAAGTTCACTTGGATCAATTATTGTTCACTGCTACTCCTTTCATCATGGGGAAGTCTCGTGATGGAAAGTTCACTATTTTACCATCCACTACAAGAAGAGGTACATTCCTAAACACCTCTGCTGCTCTTGATTCACCGTTTGTTATAAGTAAGTTTGTCACACCACCACCACATACACATGCTACACACGCTGCTACTACTGATGAATCTGAAACTGATTTTGATGCTCATGATGTTACTTCTACTGTGCTTGATGCGAGTGGTTCACTAGGTCCTTTTCTAGATGCTACTATGACTAGTCTAGGAAATACCGAAACTCCTAGTGAAGACACTGTTACACCTGTTAGCTCACCTGAGGCTAGTGAGAGTTATGATATTAATGATGGTTACATTGAGTTCACCGATGACTTTGTTGAAGAGTGCCGAAACACACATGGTACTAGTGCTATTAAGAGTCTCCTTGCTAGACGTACTATTATGCCTAAGTTGTCCTCTGATCCTAAGTTTGCCACTTCTCCCAAAGATATTAAAGATGAAGATTATGATTTCTCTCTTGATTTTTGTTATTTAGATATTGTTGAGAAAGAACCTTTTTGTGGGACTGAAAATGAGAGTGATGTGGCTCATATGAATGAGCTTTCTACTATGAGTGCTTTGTTCTCTGATGATTTTAAGATGCGCAAGTACTTTGTTACTAAGATCTTCCCTTTTTCACTAAAAGGAGAAGCTAGGGCTTGGTTTAATAGATTACCTCCTGGTTCCATTGATAGCCCTGATTGCTTGATTGCTTCTTTCTTCTAGAAATATTTTCCTCCCAGTGCTAGACATGCTGCTTTGCAGAGACTTTTTGATTTTAAACAGGGAGAAGAAGAGAAATTGCCTGAGTCATGGACAAGGTTCTGTGCCTTGATTCATGAACATCTTGGATGTCCACTACCTAAGATTGAGCTTCTTGATATTTATTATAATGGACTAACTGATGATTCTAGGACATACCTAGATAGCTTTGTTGATTGTGTTTTCAGGAAAAGGACTCCTACAGATGCTGAAGAATTAATGGATAAAATAAGCAAAAATTATGATGATTGGACTTCAACTGAGCTGAATGCACCTGAGCCTATTACTCCTGAACCAGTTGTTCCTGAACCAATTCCAGCACCAACAACAAATAAGAGGGGAGTTATTGCATTAAATGATGAAGTGATGAAGGAAGCTAAGAAGTGTCTAAAAAGAAAGGTATTAGAGCTGAAGATGTGAAGAATCTACCTCCTATAGAAGAATTATGTAAGCCAATTCCCCACTCATCTACTATTGAGGTACACTCTCTCCAATTTAATGAAGGTGATATTCCTTATGGTAAGCCTCCTGATCAATGCTTAGAGGAACTTGACACATTTATTGTTAAACAGGGTAATTTTAATAAACAAGTTCAGAATCATTTATTGGAAAACTCTAGAGCTATCCATGAGTTGAAAGATATTGTGGAAAGAACTTCTAATGATATTAGAATGCTTAGTAAACACTTTCAAATGGTTCAAACTCAACTTGATCAACTTGCTAAGGTACAAAAAGATATGATAGTTAATGCTTCAGGAAATAAACATGCTTATGGATTAGAACTAGGAGTGGTGCAGCTACTCAAGATCCTTTATATCCTGAAGGACACCCTAAAAGAATAGAGCAGGATTCCCAACAAGGTGAAGACAGTGGTAGTCCTCATAAGAGAAAGAAAAAGAAACATAAAGTAGTTGAGGAACCACTTGAACCTGCTGTAGAAACTAATAGTATATCTGTCTTTGATGCTGAAACTGAGAGTGGTAATAATAATGAGTCTCCTGATAAGGAGGAAGGTGAGGAAGAACCTGAGAAGCAAACTAAGAACACTAGGTACACAAAGGAAGATTTTATTGCTAATAAACATGGTAAAGAGAGAGAACCTTGGGTGCATAAACCTATGCCTTTTCCAGGTAATAAACACAAGTCAAAGGAGGAAGAACACTACAACAAGTTTTGTGAGTGGATGCAACCTTTATTCTTGCAAAATCCTTTGACCGGTGCTATTAAGTTGCCTCCTTATTCAAAGTATATGAAGGATATTGTCTCTAATAAAAGGAATATTCCTAATGAGGAAATTTCTACTTTGCTTGCTAATTACTCCTTCAATGGTAAGGTTCCAAAGAAACTTGGTGATCCAGGTATACCAACTATTCCTTGATCCATTAAGAATAATTATGTTAGAACTCCTTTATGTGATTTGGGAGCTGGAGTTAGTGTTATGCCTTTTTCTCTCTACAAGAGGCTCCGGCTAGAAAAGTTGATACCAACTGATATATCTTTGCAAATGGTTGATAAGTCAACTACTATTCCTGTTGGTATATGTGAGGATGTTCCTGTTCAAGTAGCTCATAATTGCATGGTTTTAACTGATTTTGTGGTGCTTGAAATGCCTGAAGATGATAATATGTCTATTATTCTTGGGAGACCTTTTCTTAATACTGCAGGTGCTGTCATTAATTGCAATAAAGGAAAAGTAACATTCAATATTAATGACAAGGAGCACACTGTCTATTTCCCCAAGAAGATTGTTAGAAGCTATTGCCTGAATTCCATTAAAAATATTGTGAGCATCAAGGTTGGAGAAATATATTGTCCCATTCCACAAGAAAATTTTGAAACTATTGTGATTGGGACCATTGATATCAAGTATGAGGTAACATAATCACCTTGTGGAATGCAAAGTTTTGTTTCATATAAGATTGTTTTGGTAACAAGACTTGATCGACCTTGTTAACAAAAGGATTTTAATGAACAAAATAATGTTTCCACTGTGGTTATACTTGCTTTTTTTACTTTTCTCCTTCCTAGTCTTTGCTTTAGCTTTAGTTTTGCTAGTTGTTTGCTTGTTTGAGTTTCTTAGAGCTCCTGTAGTTTGGCTTTTGGTTTGCTTTTGCTTCTTATGAAAAAACTGTTTCTGCGAGAAAATCAATTTTCATACCCTGGAAATTGGCCAAAAATAAAGTTTCCCGAAAATCCCAGAAAATTCAAAATAATTTTTTCCTCGAAAAAAGGGGCAGAGAGGCACTAGAGGTGACCCAGGGGGCCACCCCAGGCCACCACACCCATGGTAGGCGCGACCTACCAGGGGTGGCGCCTAGGGGGTCTGGCCCACCTGGGCCCCTCCGGGATGCCTCCTCAAAGCCATCTTCTTTCTCTCTCCCGAAAAACACCGGAAAACTTTCTCAAGCTCGAGTTCTTGCTATTCTTGCTCACGATTTTCGATCTCCTTGTTCAGCCCATCTCAAGTGCTGATTTTTGGAGGGATTGCTCCTTGGTATGTGCCTCCTCCACTTGTCCAATTAGATTTGTGATTGGTAGATTGCATCTTGAGTATTTTGCTCCTATAGGTGACATGTTGTTTAAGCTTGCATGCTTGTTCTATGCTTAGAAACTTTGTTGTGATGCATGTGTAGTACTCTAGCAAGTTCCTATAGTTGCTCATCATTTATCAACTTATAAATCACTTGGTTTGATGGGTGTTAAAAATTTTCAGCAAAGTGAAGTCATGGACCACCACACATTTGGGGATATATTTGAGAGTGATGCACCTAGAAGGGCAAGGATTCCAAGGTCATCTACCAGTACTATACCCTCATACAATGAGGATATCATCACTCCGCGATTTGCTGACGAGGGGGATGAAGGGGATGCGCACCCATCCACGTTTCCTTGCCAAACTTTCTTGCAAGCTACTGGGATTCTTAATGATTTCATGACTTTGATTCAAAGGGCTGGTCTAACAAGTTACATGCAGGATGAGAGTGCACAATATGCTTTGCTTACTAAATCATTTGTGGAGAGTTTCTCCTTTACTAACAACATGTTCAAGCCCTCTGTGTCTTTCAAAATTTATGGCAGGGCTCATTCAATGACTTTGAAGAAATTTTGCAAGGCCCTGGGACTTGGTATAGCCGGGTCATTAAAGAAGATTCCAGCTCTTCCAGCTGATTTGTTGGAGCTTTATCGAGGAATAACCAATGATGATGACTGTAGAGCTCAATGAGGGAAGATAAAGAATATTCAACTTCCAGCCATCAGGTACTTTGCCTACTATCTTACCACCAGTCTTGGTAGGGAGAACACTAGTAATATTTCCAACTATCAATTGGCCTTCTTAGCTGCTACGCTCAACAGTGAGGATAAGTATAATCTTGGTTCCCTCATTGCTCGTCGTTTAGTTGCTAAGGGACCCATTTATGGGGGAATTATTGCTACTCGTATTGCTGCTGCCTTGGACATTGTTGTTGATGCACATGATACAGTTTTGGCTCCTTGTAGGCTTGATCTTGCTGCCATGAAGGCGCACCACTTTGTCACCACTAGTTCTACTCTTGATAATTTGGTTTATAGAATGCTGTTTATTGACGGGGAAGAGAGAGAGAGAGAGAGATCCCTCTACCCCAAACCACTTTGTTCAGTATTTCTCAGGGACCTTGGTCACGCTCGAAGGCGGAGATGGATGACATGCTGCGCTCTCTTAACTTCCATGGGCGCTATCAGGAGGAAGCGCCATCATACGACACCGCTGCGCATTACACAGGGGAGGCCTCGAGTTCGTACCAGGACGAGGGAGCCTCCTCGACATACTACGGAGGTGCATCTACTTGGGCACCATGGGATTGAGCCCCACTTAGGCCAAAGGCCTAAGCTTGGGGGGAGGTATACCGACGTCACACTCATATATATATCATGTTCGGTCGGTTCTTTGTATATCCACTGTTTCGCTTTCTTTTTGGTTCTTGTCTTCCTCAAAAACACAAAAATACCAAAAATATTTTCGTTGTTTCTCTTGGTTTGTTTTTTGTTTCTTTGTTGTGGTTTGCTTTAAAAGAAAAATCCAAAAATATTTTGCTTTGTTTGGTTTGCTTTGTTTTTGTTTGGTTTTTCTTTGTTTGCTTGTTTCTAAAAATTCTAAAACACCAAAAATATTTGTTCTTCTTCTTTGATTTTGTGAGTTCTTTGTAGGGTTCAGCCGTCCTCAGTGGATTTGGTTTGATGTTCATTATTCAAGTCACACAAGTGAAGGGCAATAATGAATATTAAGACAACTCGAGGAGTGGTAAGAGGCTGGTAACGAACTCTATTTGTTTTCCATTTTTGTACATATACTCATCATTGTGAGCATGCTTAGCCTGTTTGTGTAAGGTGTATGTCATTATGGATGCTTAGTAGTTCTTGCTTGTCTATGATTAACTCCAGCTTGCTAATAGTTTGTAGCATGTCATATGAATGTTTGTTTGCATTATTTTATTCATATTTTGGAATGAAATTATGGTATCCTCTTTTGACTGTTCATGTGAATCGACTTGGCACATGCTCACGCATGCATATGACTAATCAATAGTCAGTAAGCCTCGATGATTTATTTTTCCTCGGATTTCTTGTATCACTTTCATGCCATGATTAGTCTTGTTTTGTTGCAAGCATGATTATGACAGTTATTGCTCTCTTGTCTGTCGCTCCCTCTCTATTGCTAGCCTTCACTTGCACTGAGTATGTGCTCTACCTATGCTTCCAACTCCTCAAAACCAATATTGCCTGCTATGTCCACCATGCCTACCTATTAGCATCATTTGCTACTTTAGTGCATATATTATATATGTCGTGTTTTCTTCCAAAATAAAATGTTTGTCTGTTTTGAGAAAGTTAGTTAGTAAAGCTCTCACGAACTTGATGGCACACTTTATTCCTTGCGCTTAATAATCCCGAACCATTGTGACTTGTCCTTGAAAGTTATATGCTTGCTTATTATATGCTGGGAGTCAGCAGAACCGTGCTGTCACAGGGAACACTTTCAATGCTTGTTGGATATCTCATCTAGTTGATTATTTGCTCTTTTGTTTACGGATGTTGACGATGTGAAATAAAAGGGGAGGTTGTGGGTTCATGGAGTTTATACATTGTGTTAGATAAACGCCTGGGCCGCTAGCCTAAGCCATGCCTAATCATGGTGGAAACTTGCAGCATCACTATAATGACCATCTAGGAAGCATCCTCAATAAAAAGCTATGCATATGGTAAATAAAAAGATTGCTGAGATGCTCATTGTTTGCTTGCCTTGTTATTTTGGTTATGGGAAAGCTCCTGTACCATATGCAAGGGGTACCCCATTGGTGGTTCTCAATGATATGCATATATTTACAATGAAAAGAACTTTCAGGTGACCAAAGTTGAGTAGCATGCGGAGCGTCCCTCGTACTCAAGGGACTTGGGATTTTCAGCCTATGATCTGTCAAGCATATGATTCAGAGTGGACCTCACTTTCACCTTAACCACATGAAGATGCCTATGATAGGGCAATGAGAGATCAAAGCTAATGAGTACCTTCCTTTCAGCATTAGGAAGCCTTTCAAACCTTCACAAAACCGTTTTCACAACATTGTTGAGTCACCACTTATTCTATGAGCACCTTCTTGAGAGCATAGTTGTCATTCTTGTGTTTGTTCCAAAACTTGGTTAATTATGTCATGACTTTGATGCTTGTATCTCTGATATCTTTACCTCTAGTCTTCACTTCAAATTCAGAGGTGCCTTGGCATTTTTATTGTGCTCTTCAAACAAAGGCAAGTGAGATACCACTATATCATACCTTACTATGAGCACTGCAATGTTGCTTATGTTTATGTTTCGTGCTACTTATTATTATTGAGTTGGTTTCTCTCCATAGCTTTCATTGACTATTGAGTAGACTTAGTTGCATACTTCTTATTATGAATTGTCTAAGCATCTACTCCTGTGCTGAGAATATATACATCATATGAAGCAAAGTGTTCGTGAAAGTTCTTTTATCGCACTCAGTTTTCAACTGAATTGCTTGAGGACAAGCAATAAGCTAAGCTTGGAGGGTTGATACGTCCAAAACGTATCTACTTTATCGAACACTTTGCTATTGTTTCTTCTCTAAACTTGTGTGATTTGGATACAACTAACATAGACCGACACTATTTTCAGCAAAATTACCTTAGTGTCTTGTTTTTGTGCAGAAAATGAACTATCAGGAAAAATCCAGGAAAATATGCCAAAAAATATTTTTCACCAGAAGATCCACGGAGCCAGAAGGGGAGACACAGAGGAGGCCTAGGGGGCCCACACCCACCCCAGGCACCCCCTCGGCCTCCCTCTGCGTCTATAAGTTGCCTTTCGACCTAAAAACCATGGGGGTTTCCATAGTTTTCCAGAAAGAGTTCCGCTCCGCCGCCGCCACCAGAAACCAAGATTCGGATCCAGAAACTCCGTTCCGGCACCCTGCCGAGACGGGGAATTTGGAGAGGATCATCGCCATCGTCATCACAAACGCATCTCCATCAACCACCGATGTTTCCCTCATCCATGAGTGAGTAATCCCCCGCTGTAGGCTTGGGTATGGTAGGGATTGGATGAGTTCTATCATGTAATCGAATAAGATCTGTTAGGGCATAGTGCCTAGTATCTCTATTAGTGCTATTTGACTTTGTTGCAACTTGTTGTGCTTAATGCTTGTCACTAGGGCCCGAGTGCCATGATCTCAGATCTGAACTTATTATTGAATCATTATGATAGTATTGTTTTGTGATCTTATCTGCAAGTTGTGTACACATATCATTGTCCGAATCCAAAGGCCCCAAAGTGACAATAATTGGGACAACCGGAGGGGATGGTTGTGGTGTGAGGATCGCATGTGTTCACAGAGTGTTAATGCTTTGCTCCAGTGCTCTATTAAAAGGAGCACCTTAATTGCCAGTAGTTCCCTAGAGGCCCCGCTGGCACGGGCTGGCTGGACAGAAGATGTTGTGCAAGTTCTCATTGCGAGCATGTATGACTATATATGGAGCACATGCCTAGGATTGTTTACTACTTGGATGCTTGTTATTATTTATCTGCAATACCCTAGATCTTGAAGTTACATGTTTTGACTCGTCCATGCAACGCCCGTCCATCCATCCCTATGCCTACCGCACTCGAATCCTACTGTTACTGTTACTGTTACTATTGCTCCTGTTTCACTATTGCTATTGGTGTTGCTACTACCAAACTGTTACTACTGATAAACTTCTGTGAGCAAGAACTATTTCTAGGTGCAGCTGAACTAACAACTTAGTTGTTAAGGCTTGCAAGTATTCTTTCGCTCCCCTTGTGTCGAATCAATAAATTGGGTAATACTACCCGTGAAGACTGTTGCGATCCCCTACACTTGTGGGTCATCACAAAAGCTGAGGAACTAATGGCTAAAATAAGCAAGAATTATGATGATTGGACTACAACTGGGCCAATTACACCTGAGCCAACTACACCTGAACCAATTGTGCCTAAACCAACTCCAACACCAACACCCAAGAAGAGGGGAATGATTGAATTAAATGATGAAGTGATGAAATAAGCTAAGAAATGTCTTAAGGAGAAAGGTATAGATTTGAAGATGTGAAGAATTTACCTCCTATAGAAGAATTATGTAAGCCAATTCCCCACTCATATACTATTGAGGTACACTCTCTCCAACACTTTGATGAAGGTGATATAAACTATGGTAAACCTCCTGATCAATGCTTAGAGGAACTTGATACTTTTATTGTTAAACAAGGTAATTTTAATAAACAAGTTCAGAATCATTTATTGGGAAACTCGAGAGCTATTAATGAGTTGAAAGATATTGTGGAAAGAATTGTTAATGATGTTAAAATGCTTGTTAAACATTTTCAAATGGTTCAAACCCAAATTGATCAACTTGCTAAAGTACAAAAGATATGCTAGCTAGTGCTTCTGGAGATAAACATGCTTATGGAATTAGAACTAGGAGTGGTGCAGCCACTCAAGATCCTTTATATCCTGAGGGACATACTAAAAGAATTGAGCAGGATTCTCAACAAGCTAAAAATGTAGGTAGTCCTTCTAAGAGAAAGAAAAATAAACATAAAACAGTTGAGGAACCTTATGAACCTGCTGTAGATCCTAATAGTATATCTGTCTCTAATGCTGAAACTAAGAGTGGTAATGATAAAAATGATGCTCCGGATAAGGAATAAGTTGAAGAAGAACTTGAGAAGCACACTAAGAACACTAGGTACACTAAGTAAGAATTTATTGCTAATAAACATGGTAGTGAAAGAGAACCTTGGGTGCAAAAACCAATGCCTTTTCCTAATAAGAAACACAAGTCAAAGGAAGAAGAACACTATAACAAGTTTTGTGAGTGGATGAAGCCTTTATTTTTGCAAATTCCTTTGACTGATGCTATTAATTTTCCTCCTTATTCAAAGTATATGAAGGATATTGTCTCTAATAAAAGGAATATTCCTAATGAGGAAATTTTTACTTTGCTTGCTAATTATTCCTTCAATGGTAAGGTTCCAAAGAAACTTGGTGATCCAGGTATTCCAACTATTCCTTGTTATATTAAAAATAATTGTGTTAGAAATGCTTTTTGTGATTTGGGAGCTGGAGTTAGTGTTATGCATTTTTCTCTCTACAAGAGACTTCAACTAGAAAAATTGATACCAACTGATATATATTTGCAAATGGCTGATAAGTCTACTGCTATTCCTTTTGGTATATGTGAGGATGTTCTTGTTCAAGTGGCTTATAATTGCTTGGTATTAACCGATTTTGTTGTGCTTGAGATGCCTGAAGATGATAATATGTCTATTATTCTTAGGAGACCTTTTCTTAATACTGCAGGTATTGTCATCAATTATAATCAAGGAAAAGTAACTTTTAATATGAATGACAAAGAGCATACTGTTTATTTACCAAAGAAGATTGATAAGAGCTATTGCCTGAATTCAATTGAAAATATTGAGAGCATCAAAGTTGGAGAAATATATTGTCCCATTCCACAAGAAAGATTTGAAACTATTATGATTGGGACTATTGCTATCAAGATTGAGGTAACATAATCCTTTTGTGAAATGCAAAGTTTTGTTTCATATAAGATTGCTTTGGTAACAAGACTTGATCAACCTTGTTAACAAAGGGATTTTAATAAACAAAACAATGCCTTCACAATGGTTATACTTGCTCACTTTTATTTTTCTCCTTTCCAATCTTTGCTCTTCCTCTTGTTAGCTTTAGTTTTGCTAGTTGTTTGCTTTTTAGAGTGTCTTAGAACCTCTGTAGTTTTGGTTTTGTTTACTTTTTGTGTCTTTCAAAAAAATCTTTTTCTGCGAGAAAATCAATTTTCATAACCTGGAAATTGGCCAAAAATAAAGTTTCCCAAAAAATTTCAGAAAATTCTTATTAAATTTTTCCTCGAAGAATGGGCAGAGGGGCACATGGATTAGCCTAGGGAGACCCACTAGGCCAGCACATCCCCTGGTGGCGCGGCCAGCCCCAGGGCGCGCCTAGCCTGGGTGGGTCCCACATGTGGCCCTCCAGGTTGCCTCCTTCTAGACATTTCTTTCTCTCTCTCTCAAAAACACTAGAAAACTTTATCAAGCTCGAGTTCCTGCTGTTCTTGCTCCCGATTTTCTATCTCCTTGCTCAGCACACTTTGCTGCTGATTTTTAGAGGGATTGCTCTCCGGTATGTGCCTCCTCCGCTTGTCTAATTAGATTTTTGATTGGTGGATTGTATCTTGAGTATTTTGCTACTGTAGGTGACAGGTTGTGTGAGCTTGCATGCTTGTTCTATGCTTAGATATTTCATTTTGATGCATGTTTATCCCTCTAGCAAGTTCCTATAGTAGTTCCTTATCATTCATTAACTTGGAAATCACTTGGTTTGATGTTTGTCTAAAAATTTCAGAAAAAGGGTCATGGACAAACACACCTTTGGAGAAGTGTTTGAAAGTGATGCACCTAGGAGAACAAGGCCTTAGAGATCATCCTCTCGATCTAGGCCATCATACAATGAGGATCTTATTGCGCCGTGTTTTGGCAACGAGGGAGATGAGGGGGATGCGCACCTGATGTCTACACACTTCTATTCTTGTAGACAGTTGTTGGGCCTCCAAGTTCAGAGGTTTGTAGAACAGCAGCAAGTTTCCCTTAAGTGGATTACCCAAGGTTTATCGAACTCAGGGAGGAGGTGGTTAAAGGTATTCCCTCTCAATCAACCCTGCAATCAAGATACAAGAAGTCTCTTGTGTCCCCAACACACGTAATACACTTGTCAGGTGTATAGGTGCACTAGTTCGGCGAAGAGATAGTGAAATACAAGTGGTAACAATGCCAGAAAATAGCTTTGATGGAGCTTTACGGTGAGGTAAAGACTGGAAGCAAGAAAACATGCAACAGATCTAGTAGCAAACGGTGTTTCAATGTTTAGAAACAAGGCCTAGGGATCATACTTTCACTAGTGAACACTCTCTCATATAGATATCCTCTCTTCATGATACTACTCTTAACTACTCTCCGGTTAGACACTCTAATCCACGGTAGTGCCTTCCCCAATCTAGATAACCCCACACTGTCACCTTGAGCGATAGATGGTTCCAACAAACACCACAATTTCATAGAGACATCCAACTCCAAATATAACTCATAACAAATATTCAATCTAGCCAAAGTGCCACACACGGTATGCACGCTGTCACTTTCACACACGTGGGGAAAATCATAGATCTATTAAAGCACAAAGAGTATTTATGTAGACTCAAACCTAAGTGCCACCATGGTGTGCACGCTGTCACTTTCACACACATGGGGAGAGCAGAGATCTATTGAAGCACTTGAGTAGCAAGGTAGATCTACTTGATTACAAAGCTCATGACCATAACAAGATCATGCATAGAGAGAGAGATGAACACATAGCTACCGGTAGAGCCCTTAGCCTCGAGGAAGAAGTACTCCCTCCTCATCATGGGAATCAGCAACGATGATGAAGATGACGATGGAGATCGATGGAGATGGCTCAGGGGGCACTTCCCCGTCCTGGCAGGGTGCCGGAACAGAGACTTTCTGTCCCCCGAATCTCCCCTTCGGTGGCGGCGGCGCTACGGAGGTTTTCGTGGATTTCTTCTGGATTCCCTAGGGTTTTTGGGTCGGAGGCTTCTTATAGGCGCAGGAATCAAGGTCGGTGGGGGTCCAGGGGGCCCACACCCCCCTCCAGGCGCCTCCAGGGCTTGCCCGCGCCTAGGGGGTTTGGCTACCCTGTGGCCCCCTCCGGCTTTGCTTCATGGTTCCGTGTTGCTCCTGGAAATATAATAACTTTGGCTTTTGTCCCGTCCAATTCCGAGAATATTAATTTTCTGCCTTTCTGGAACCAAAAACAGAAGAAAACATGCAACATGCACTGTGGCAACTTGTTAATAGGTTAGTTCCAGAAAAGATATAAAAACACCTCAAAGTATAGACAAAGCAAAGCAAATTAGATACTAAACAAGCATGGAACATCAAAAATTATAGATACGTTTCCGACGTATCAGCACCCTTCTACCTTCCCTTGTTTTACCTTTTTGCAAGCTGCAGGGATTCTCAATGATTTCTTAACTCTTGTTAGGAGGGTTGGTCTAACCTATTATATGAAGAATGAGAGTGAGCAATATGCTATGCTCACCAAAAAAATTGTGGAGAGATTCTCTTTCACTAACACCCCTTTCAGGACAGAGGTTTCATTCAAAATCTATGG
Organism: Avena sativa; assembly: GCA_916181665.1. Taxonomy (NCBI): domain Eukaryota; kingdom Viridiplantae; phylum Streptophyta; class Magnoliopsida; order Poales; family Poaceae; genus Avena; species Avena sativa. The sequence goes on along the minus strand of OV702293.1, from coordinate 438,969,629 downwards.
TAGGCCTTTTACCATGATATTGAAAATATTTTGTAGCATTATGGTATTGGCATGGCTGGGACGGTGAAGAAGATTCAAGGTCGACCCGCTGATTTGTTGGAGCTCTACCGCGGGGTAACAAATGATGATGACCGCACAACCCAGCGCGGGAAGATAAGAAATATTCAACTCCCAGCTCTCAGATATTTTGCATATTATCTTACCACTAGTATTCTTGGTAGGGAGAACACTAGAAATATTTCCAACTATCATTTAGACTTTCTAGATGCTGCACTTAACAATGAAACCAGGTATAATCTTGGTTCTCTCATTGCTCGTCGCCTCGCTGCTAGAGGACCCATTTATGGGGGTATTATTACTGCACGTGTAGTTGCTGCCTTAGAACTTTCTACTGATCCAAATGATACATTTTTGTCTCCACAGGGGCTTGATTTAGCTACCATGAAAGTGTATCACTTTGTTACTGCTAACTCTAGCCTTGAGAGTTTAGTTTACAGGATGATGTTTACTGATGGGGACGAGAGGGAAATTTCTTTACCACGGCCTACTTTATTCAGTATTTGCAGGGGGCTTTGGTCACGCTCCAAGGAGGAGATGGACGATCAGCTCCGCATTTGTGGTTTCCATGGGCACTACCAGGGGGACACACCCTCTTATGACCACTCTGTGCACTACATAGGGGCTTCCTCGAGCACATACCAGGACGAAGGGGCCTCTTTGTCACATTACGGAGGCACTCCTTCTTGGCCAGGATGGGATTGAGATCCACTTAGGCCAAAAGCCAAAGCTTGGGGGGAGGTATACCGAAACCACACTCATCTACATATCATGTTCCGTCGGTGCTTTGTATATCCATGTTTCGCTTTCTTTTTAGTTTTTGTTTCTACTTTCCTAAAACACAAAAAGACAAAAAATATTTTCATTATTTCTCTTGGCTTGTTTCTTTGTGTTTTAGCTTTGGTTTTCTTTAAGAAAAATCCAAAAAGATTTTGCTTTGTTTGTTTTTGCTTTGAGTGCTTGCTTTAAAAATCAAAAACCCAAAAATATCTGTTCTTCTTATTTGGTTTTGTGAAGTTTGTTGCAGGGTTCAGCGGTCCTCAGTGGAGTTTGGTTTCATGTTATTATTCAAGCCACACATGTGAAAGGCAATAATGATGATTTATGACAACTTGAGGTTTAAGGGTTTCGCAGCATAGTAAATCAAAATTTTCTACGGATGCGAACGGGAAAAGCCAAGATCTAATCTAGGAGATGCAAACAACGAGGGGGAATAGATGAGATCTTCATACCCTTGAAGAAATCGCACAGTGGAACGTTCGACGGAACATGGTTGATGTAGTCGTACTAGCCTTCTCCTCCTCTTGATTCGATCCGATCTAGCACCGCAAGTGGCGATGCCTCTGAGAGATCCACACGTACGGCACCTCGACGTCTCCTCCTTCCTCGGTCCAGCAAGTGGGGTGGAGAGATAGATTGGATCTACAACACGACGGCGTGGTGCAAAGGTGGAGAGTTTCTGCAGCAGGGCTTCGCCTACGCGAGGTCGGGAGAGAGAGGGAGAGAAGGGCAGCAACTAGGTGGCTGGGGTTTGAGGAGGTGTGGGGGAGGGTGCGCCCCTGCCCTATTTATATAGAGGGTTGGACGACTGTCCCTTTCCCCCTCCTCCAAGCCTAGGGCCGGCGGCCACATGGGAGGAGTGGGGGGCAAGCCCCCCCCCCTTCTAGAAGCTCTCCCTAGGGTTTCCCCTAGGGCTTGGCCGTCTTGGCCTATGGGGCCTTGTGCCCCTGGCCCAATGCGGCCAAGGCACTCCCTCGTAGGCCCACGCCCCCTCCCGACAAGTGGGGCCACGTTGGTACCACTCTGGAAGCTTCTAGAACCTTCGGGTACAATACCGAACAATCCGAAACAATTTCGAACTCCAAAAACTACTTTCCCTTATATGAATCTTATTCTCCGGACCATTCCGGAACCTCTCATGATGTCCTGGATCTCATCCGAGACTCCGAACAAAAAATCATAAACCAATTATTCATTCTATCCTAGCGTCGAGACACGTTAAGTGTGTGACCCTATTGTTGGAGATATGCCCTAGAGGCAATAATAAATGTAGTTATTATTACATCTTTGTGTTTATGATAAATGTTTACATTCATTCTATAATAGTATTAACAAGGAAACATTAATACTTGTGTGATTTGTAAACTTATTTTGAAGTCCCTAGTAAAGCCTCTATATAATACTAGCTTGTTGGTTAATAGATGATTGTGGTTTCCCTATCATGAACATTGAGATGTTATTAACAACAAGATCATATCGTTAGGAGAATGATATGGTGGACATACTCCTATAGATAAGCGTAGCATAAAGATCAAGTCATTTTAATAGTTCAATTGCTATATGCTTTCTGATACATAGTTATCTAATTCCTTCGACCATGAGATCATGCATATCACCTTTACCAGATGGATGCTTTGATGACATCAAACACCACACCATAACTGGGTGGCTATAAAGGTGGTATTGAGTGTTCAGAAAGTATTGGTTGAAACACATGGATCAAGAGTGGGATTTGTCCATCCATATGACGGATAGATATACTCTGGGCCCTCTCGGTGAAATGTCATCCAATTAGCTTGCAAGCATGTGACTGGCTCACAAGGGATCACATATCACGGGAACGAGAAAAGAGTACTTATCAGTAACGAGGTTGAACTAGGTATGCAGAGATACCGACGATCATAACCTCGGATAAGTAAACTATCGTGAGACAAAGGGAAATTGATATCGTATGTAAGTGGTTCATTCGATCGCAAAGTAATCATAGAAATATGTGGGAGCCATATGAATTTCCAGATTCCTCTATTGGTTATTGTTCGGAGAAGTGTCTCGATCATGTCTGCATAATTCACGAACCGTAGGGAGACACACTTAAGGATTCAACGTTGTTTGAGTAGTTATGGAATGATGAGAAAGAGTCCGAATGTTGTTCGGAGTCTCGAATGGGAATCGGGATATCACGAGGAGATCCGGAATGGTCCGGAGAATAAGATTCATATAAAGAAAGTCCCGTTTCGGAGTTGGGGAATGGTTCCGGTGTTTTCATCGGGAATGTTCTAGAATGTTCCGGAATGTCCGGCACTCCGGGAAGGGGAAGGGTACATGAATGTGTCATTGTAAGTTGGAATGATTGCATCATGTACTAGGTGTCTTTGCTGTCCAAAATAAAGGGTTTATTTAAATCCTAATTTGAAAAGTCAAACGGCTAGTTTGAAAGTCAAACGGCAAGTTTTGGAAAGAGGAGGAGGAGTGGGAAACCGAGTTGGGGAGGGATTCCCTCCTCCAACCGCCGGCCCACCTCCAAGCCGAGTTGGGGAGGGACTCCCCTCCCCTTGGCCGCGCCTCCCACCTATAAAGGGAGGGGCAGGGCTGCCCCTCCTAGCACACAAGTACCTCTCCTCCAAAACCCTAGATTGGCGCCACCACCTCCTGCTGCTGTCGCCACCTCCCAGGGTTGCCCTAGCCGCCGACTTGGGGTGCCCCAAACCCTAGCCGCCAGCTCTAGCACCTCCTCCTTGGTGTGTCTAAAACCTAGATCACCGAGGAGCCCTCTCATACTCCACCATACTCGCTCCGGCTTAAGGCGAAGCCCTGCGAGATCTCCCCTCTACTTCCGGTACCATGCCGTTGTGCTGCCGGAATCGCGAGGAGAGTGCTACAACCTCCGCTGCCTGCTGGAACAAGGGAGAGGAAGGTCTTTGTCGAGTACCAAACGTGTGACCGACTGCGGGAGCGCTGCCGGAACGCAGCGCCGGAAGGATCGTTTACGCGATCTTGAGATCGGAAAGAGTACGACTACATCACCCACGAGAATCCGCTCTCGTTAAACACTTTGGAATCTTCGAGGGTGAGTTATTCCATCGACTCGTTGCTACAATCTAGTAGATAGATCTTGGCTTGTTTGTTTGTATGCGGTAGAAATTTTTTGTTTTCCATGCTACGAAACCCTACAGTGGTATCAGAGCCGTGTCTATATGTAGATCTGTTGCACGAGTAGAACACAATGGTCATTGTGGGCATTGATGCTTTTATTGTCAATTGCTTCTTGTGTACTTTGCATCTTGCGGGATGTTGGGATGAAGCGGCCTGGGCTAACCTTACATGACATCGTTCATGAGACTTGCTCCATGCTTGACATGCAACTTATATTGCATAAGTGGCTTTGCGGGTGCCTGTTTCTCCCAGCATAGTGGAGATCCAATTTACAACGGGTGATTAACAATACTAGTATCAATGTTGTGGTTCTTGTTCGTAAGTTAGAACGACACTTATTGAAAGCCCCAAACCACGTAAAATATGCAAAGAAAGTAGAGGCGTCTAACTTTGTTTTGCAGGGGTGTGCAGTGATGTGATATGGCCATGATTGTGATTATATTTGATGTATGCAATGTTCCTTATTGTAAGTTGGCAACCGGCAGGAGCCATATGGTTGTCTTTAATTTATGTTAAGATCCGCGTATCTATTCAAAGTAGTTGTAATAGTTGAAGCCGGTGGACGACAACCATGGAGAAGTGTCATTGACCTTGATGCAATGCCGGTGATGATGGAGATCATGTTCGTGCTTGAAGATGGAGATCGGAAGCACAAAGAAGAAAGGCCATATCATATCACATATTATGAATTGCATGTGATGTTAATCCTTTATGCATCTTGTATTGCTTAGTAGACGACGGTAGCATTATAAGATGATCCCTCATGCACATAAATTTCAAGTTCTAAAGTGTTCACCCTTAGTATGCACCGTTGCTAAAGCTTGTTGTTTCGAAGCACCACGTGATGATCGGGTGTGTTAGATTCCGCAAGTGTATACAACGTAAGCAAGCCAGATTTGCTTATGCGGAAGCTAAGGTTTGATCTTGACGAGCCTAGCATGTACAGACATGGTCTCAGGAACACGGATCACCGAAAGGTAAAGCATGAGTCATATAGTAGATATGATGAACATGTCGATTGTTCGCCATTGAAACTATATCAACTCTCGTGATGATCAGTTTTGATATGGTGGATTTGGTTCGTGTGATCACTAAAACAATGTGAGGGATGTTGTTTTGAGTGGGAGTTCACCTAGATTAAACTTTACTATTAATTAGAACTCAATTTGTCATAAACTTAGTCTAAACTATTGCAAATATGTTGTAGATCAATGGCAGCCCCTACCATCAATTTTAATGCGTTCCTAGAGAAAGAAAAGTTGAAAAACAATGGAAGCAACTTCGCGGATTGGTTCCGCAATTTGAGGATTGTCCTCACAGCTGGTAATTTGACCTATGTGCTGGATGCACCGCTGGGTGACCCACCTGCAGCTGATGCTACCGATGAAGTAAAGAATGTTTACCTTGCTCGGAAGAATCAGTACTCCATAGTTCAATGTGCTATCTTGTATGGTTTAGAATCGGAGCTTTAGAAAAGGTTTGAGAATTCAGACCCACATGATATTGTCCGTGACCTCAAATTGATCTTTGAGACTCATGCGGCAATTGAGAGCTATGAGGCTTCTGAAAAGTTCTTTAACTGCAAGATGGAAGAGGGCAGCTTCGTCAGTGAGCATGTGCTTAAGATGTCTGGGCACGCAAACAAACTTCAAAGCTTGGGTATAGTGATTCCTAATGCTTTGGGGATTTACCGTGTCCTCCAATCACTACCACCAAGTTACAAGAACTTTGTGATGAACTACAACATGCAGAACATGAACAAGCAGTTGCCAGAACTGTTTGCTATGTTAAAATCTGCAGAAGTGGAGATCAAGAAAGAGCACCAAGTGTTGTTGGTCAATAAGACCACCAAATTCAAGAAAGGCAAGTCTAAGCAGAAGGGACACTTCAAGAAGGGTGGCAAGAAAGTTGCCACACCGACGAAGAAGACCAAGGCTGGACCCAAGCCTGATACTGAGTGCTTTTACTGCAAAGGAGAAGGTCACTGGAAGCGGAATTGCCCAAAGTACTTGGCGGATTTGAAGAACGGCAACATCAAGAAGAAAGGTATATCTGATATACATGTTATTGATGTGTATCTCACTAGTATTAGTAGTAGTGCCTGGGTATTTGATACTGGTTCGGTTGCTCATATTTGTAACTCGAAACAGGAGCTGCAGAATAAACGGAAGCTAGGGAAGAACGAGGTGACGATGCGCGTGGGAAACGGATCAAAGGTTGATGTGATCGCGGTCGGCACGCTACCCCTTCATCTACCATCGGGATTAGTTTTATACTTAAATAATTGTTATTTGGTGCCTTCGTTGAGCATGAACATTATATCGGGATCTTGTTTATTGCGAGACGGTTACTTGTTTAAATCCGAGAATAATGGTTGTTCGATTTATATGAGTAATATGTTTTATGCACATGCACCTTTGATAGATGGTCTATTCTTGTTGAATCTCGATAGTGGAAATACACATATTAATAACATTGAGGCTAAACGTTTGAAATCGAGCGATAACTCGACCTATATGTGGCACTGTCGTCTTGGTCACATTGGAGTGAAGCGTATGAAGAAACTCCATTCCGATGGACTTCTTGAATCACTTGATTTTGAATCACTTGAAAGATGCGAAGCATGTCTGATGGGTAAAATGACTAAGACTCCATTTTCTGGTATGATGGAGCGAGCTACGGACTTATTGGAAATCATACATACCGATGTGTGTGGTCCAATGAGTGTAGCATCGCGCGGTGGTTATCGTTATGTTCTTACCTTCACGGATGACTTGAGTAGATATGGGTATATCTATTTCATGAAACATAAGTCCGAAACTTTCGAGAAGTTTAAGGAATTTCAAAGTGAGGTAGAGAATCAACGTAACAAGAAGATTAAATTTCTACGTTCTGATCGTGGAGGTGAATATCTAAGTTACGAGTTTGGCGAGCATTTGAAGAAATGCGGAATACTTTCACAATTGACACCGCCGGGAACACCACAGCGTAATGGTGTGTCTGAACATCGTAATCAAACTCTCTTAGATATGGTTCGTTCTATGATGTCACTTACAGATTTACCGCTATCATTTTGGGGTTATGCATTAGAAACAGCCGCATTCACTTTAAATAGGGCACCGTCTAAATCCGTTGAAACGACACCGTATGAATTATGGTTTGGGAAGAAACCTAAATTGTCGTTCCTTAAAGTTTGGGGATGCGAAGCCTATGTAAAGAAGTTACAGCCGGACAAGCTTGAACCCAAAGCGGAAAAATGCGTCTTCATAGGATACCCGAAGGAAACTATTGGGTATACTTTCTATCATAGATCCGAAGGCAAAATCTTCATTGCCAAGAATGGATCCTTTCTAGAGAAGGAATTTCTCTCGAAAGAAGTGACTGGAAGGAAAGTAGAACTCGACGAGGTTGACGAACCTTCTCTCGAAATTGCGAGTAGCGCAGCGCTGGAAGAAGTTCCTGTGGTGCCTGCACAAATTAGAGAGGAAGCTAATGATGATGATCATGAAACTTCGGTCGAAGTTGCTACAGAGCCTCGCAGGTCAACGAGAACTCGTACCACTCCAGATTGGTATGATCCCGTTATGAGTGTCATGTTGGTGGACAACACCGATGACCTTGAGACATATGAGGAAGCGATGATGAGCCCAGATTCCAATAAATGGCAGGAAGCCATGAAATCCGAGATTGGATCCATGTACGAAAATCAAGTATGGACTTTGGTGGACTTACCGGATGGCCGGAAGGCTGTCGAGAACAAATGGATTTTCAAGAAGAAAACAGATGTTGATGGTAATGTTACTGTCTATAAAGCTCGACTTGTCGAAAAAGGGTTTCGACAAATTCAACGAGTTGACTACGATGAGACTTTCTCACCAGTAGCGAAGCTAAAGTCTGTGAGGATTATGTTAGCAATCGCTGCATATTACGATTATGAGATATGGCAGATGGATGTCAAAACAGCATTCCTCAATGGTGACATTGATGAAGAGTTGTATATGATGCAACCCAAAGGTTTTGTCGATCCTAAAGATGCTAACAAGGTATGCAAACTTCAACGGTCCATCTATGGATTGAAGCAAGCATCCCGAAGTTGGAATCAACGTTTTGATAAGGTAATCAAAAGTTTTGGTTTTATACAAACTTATGGAGAAGCTTGTATTTACAAGAAAGTGAGTGGGATCTCTGTAGCATTCTTAATACTATATGTGGATGACATATTATTGATTGGGAATGATGTAGACCTTCTTAATAGTGTCAAAGAATATTTGAATAATAGTTTTTCAATGAAGGATCTTGGCGAAGCAGCTTACATATTAGGCATAAAGATTTATAGAGATATATCAAAACGCCAAATATCATTGTCACAAAGTACATATTTGGACAAAGTTCTAAAGAGGTTTGGAATGGAAGATAGCAAGAAAGGGTTCTTGCCCATGTTGCCCAATACGACCTTGAGTAAAACTCAGAGTCCGACATCGGCAGAAGATAGAGAAAGGATGAGTAAGACTCCCTATGCCTCAGCCATAGGATCTCTAATGTATGCCATGCTATGTACTAGACCCGACATTGCATATGCTGTTAGTTTGACTAGCAGATATCAAAGTGATCCAGGAGTAGATCATTGGACAGCGGTCAAAAACATCCTTAAGTACTTGAGAATAACTAAGGATATGGTTCTTTCTTATGGAGGTGATGAACAGCTCGTTGTTAATGGTTACACCGACGCTAGTTGGAACACCGATCCGGATGATTCTAAATCACAATCTGGATACGTATTTATTTTGAATGGTGCAGCAGTTAGCTGGAGGAGTGCAAAGCAAAGCGTTGTGGCGAGATCTTCAACTGAATCGGAATACATGGCTGCTTCGGAGGCTTCACAAGAAGCAATATGGATGAAAGAGTTCATTACAGAGCTGGGTGTGGTTCCTAGTGCGCTGGACCCAATGTCTATCTACTGTGATAACATGGGCGCCATAGCCAATGCGCAAGAACCAAGGTCACACAAGAAGCTGAAGCACATCAAGCTACGTTTTCACGCTATTCGAGAACATATCCAAGATGGGGATATAAAGATTTGCAAAGTACACATAGATCTGAATGTGGCGGATCCGTTGACTAAACCTCTCCCGAGGGCAAAACATGACCAACACCAAACTGCCATGGGTGTTCGGTATATTACCATGTAATCTAGATTAGATGACTCTAGTGCAAGTGGGAGACTGTTGGAGATATGCCCTAGAGGCAATAATAAATGTAGTTATTATTATATCTTTGTGTTTATGATAAATGTTTACATTCATGCTATAATAGTATTAACAAGGAAACATTAATACTTGTGTGATTTGTAAACTTATTTTGAAGTCCCTAGTAAAGCCTCTATATAATACTAGCTTGTTGGTTAATAGATGATTGTGGTTTCCCTATCATGAACATTGAGATGTTATTAACAACAAGATCATATCGTTAGGAGAATGATATGGTGGACATACTCCTATAGATAAGCGTAGCATAAAGATCAAGTCATTTTAATAGTTCAATTGCTATATGCTTTCTGATACATAGTTATCTAATTCCTTTGACCATGAGATCATGCATATCACCTTTACCGGATGGATGCTTTGATGACATCAAACACCACACCGTAACTGGGTGGCTATAAAGGTGGTATTGAGTGTTCAGAAAGTATTGGTTGAAACACATGGATCAAGAGTGGGATTTGTCCATCCATATGACAGATAGATATACTCTGGGCCCTCTCGGTGAAATGTCATCCAATTAGCTTGCAAGCATGTGACTGGCTCACAAGGGATCACATATCACGGGAACGAGAAAAGAGTACTTATCAGTAACGAGGTTGAACTAGGTATGCAGAGATACCGACGATCATAACCTCGGATAAGTAAACTATCGTGAGACAAAGGGAAATTGATATCGTATGTAAGTGGTTCATTCGATCGCAAAGTAATCATAGAAATATGTGGGAGCCTTATGAATTTCCAGATTCCTCTATTGGTTATTGTTCGGAGAAGTGTCTCGATCATGTCTGCATAATTCACGAACCGTAGGGAGACACACTTAAGGATTCGACGTTGTTTGAGTAGTTATGGAATGATGAGAAAGAGTCCGAATGTTGTTCGGAGTCTCGAATGGGATTCGGGATATCATGAAGAGATCCGGAATGGTCCAGAGAATAAGATTCATATAAAGAAAGTCACGTTTCGGAGTTGGGGAATGGTTCCGGTGTTTTCATCGGGAATGTTCTAGAATGTTCCGGAATGTCCGGCACTCCGGGAAGGGGAAGGGTACATGAATGTGTCATTGTAAGTTGGAATGATTGCATCATGTACTAGGTGTCTTTGCTGTCCAAAATAAAGGGTTTATTTAAATCCTAATTTGAAAAGTCAAACGGCTAGTTTGAAAGTCAAACGACAAGTTTTGGAAAGAGGAGGAGGAGTGGGAAACCGAGTTGGGGAGGGATTCCCTCCTCCAACCACCGGCCCACCTCCAAGCCGAGTTGGGGAGGGACTCCCCTCCCCTTGGCCGCGCCTCCCACCTATAAAGGGAGGGGCAGGGCTGCCCCTCCTAGCACACAAGTACCTCTCCTCCAAAACCCTAGATTGGCACCACCACCTCCTGCTGCTGCCGCCACCTCCCAGGGTTGCCCTAGCCGCCGACTTGGGGTGCCCCAAACCCTAGCCGCCGGCTCTAGCACCTCCTCCTTGGTGTGTCTAAAACCTAGATCACCGAGGAGCCCACTCATACTCCACCATACTCGCTCCGGCTTAAGGCGAAGCCCTACGAGATCTCCCCTCTACTTCCGGTACCACGCCGTTGTGCTACCGGAATCGCGAGGAGAGTGCTACAACCTCCACTGCCTGCTGGAACAAGGGAGAGGAAGGTCTTCGTCGAGTACCAAACGTGTGACCGACTGCGGGAGCGCTGCCGGAACGCAGCGCCGGAAGGATCGTCTACGCGATCTTGAGATCGGAAAGAGTACGACTACATCACCCACGAGAATCCGCTCTCGTTAAACACTTTGGAATCTTCGAGGGTGAGTTATTCCATCGACTCGTTGCTACAATCTAGTAGATAGATCTTGGCTTGTTTGTTTGTATGCGATAGAAATTTTTTGTTTTCCATGCTACGAAACCCTACACCTATGGGTTCGAGAATAAGTAGACATGATCTTCTATCAATAATCAACAGCGGGGTCTGGAAACCCATATTGACTCCCACATACTCATTGATGATCATATTGGATGAACCATGGTGCCAGGATTCAATCAATCCCATATATATATTCCCTTCGTCACGCGATATTTTACCTTCCCGAGATTCGATCGTCGGTATCGGCATACCTAGTTCAATCTCGTTCACAGCAAGTACTTTACTCATTCCGTAATCCGATATCACTTTGTGATTAACTCCTTAACCACGTGCTTGCAAGCGGTGTTGATATCGATTACCGAGTGGGCCCGAAGTATATCTCTCCGACTTGGGAGGGACAAATCCCATCTCGTTACATACAACCCAACAGGTACTTTCCGATCACCTGAGAGACACCTTTATGATCACCCTCTCATAGGATGACATTTGATGACCTCAAAGCTTTCTTCCGATACCAGAGAGTTGCATTATCTCATGGTCTAAGGAATACAATATTTGACATAGGAAAAGCTTCGCAAAGATGAACACGATGACATGATCTAATTGCTCTGCTTAATTTGGGTCTGTCCATCATATCATTCTCCCAATGATATGATCTCATTATTAATCGACAACTCATGTCTATAGTTAGGAAACCTTAACCATCATTAATCAATGAGCTAGTCCATAGAGGCATACTAGGGACACGGTGTCGTTCATAAACCACACAAGTATTAAAGTTTCCTTTATCATGAACAAGAATTATAATAATAACATCTTTATTATTGCCTCTAGGGCATAATTCCAACAGTCTCCCACTTGCACTAGAGTCAATAATCTAGTTTACATCTGGCAACAATCTAACACCCATGGCACTAAGGTGCTGATCATGTTTTGCTCGTGGAAGAGGTTTAGTCAACGGATCTGTGACATTCAGATCCGTATGTACTTTGCTTATCTTCAGATCTCCATCTGTTATATAATCTTGAATTATATGAAACTTGCGGTTGATATGCTTGGTCTTTGGATGATATCTTGGTTCCTTAGCCAGTGCTATGGTGCCAGTGTTGTCACACAATATCTCCAGTGGGTCCAAGGCACTTGGAACCACACCAAGCTCAGTGATGAAGTTCCTGATCCAAACTCCTTCACTTGACGCTTCTGCAGCAGCCATGTATTCCGCTTCTACTGTAGATCCCGTGATCACGCTTTGCTTGCAGCTTCTCCAGCTCATAGCTCCTCCATTCAAAATATAAACGTATCCTGTCTGAGATTTAGAATCATCCTTGTCGGTGTCGAAACTAGCATCGACGTAACCTTTTACGACGAGATGCTCATCACCTCCATAGACCAAGAACATTTCTTTAGTCCTATTTAAATACTTTAGGATGTTCTTCACGGTTGTCCAGTGTTCCACTCTTGGATCACTTTGGTATCTGCTCGTCAAACTAAGAGCATTGGACACATCTGGTCTAGTACACAGCATGGCATACATGATAGAACCTATGGCCGAGGCATAAGGCACTTTGCTCATAGCTTCTCTATCGTTTACCATAGCTGGACACTGAGCCTTGCTCAATATCTTACCTGATAACATGGGCACTAAACCTTTCTTTGCCTTATCCATTCTGAACCTTTTCAGAACTTTGTCTAGGTATGTACTTTGGCTTAAAGCTATTAGGCGTCTTTGTCTATCTCTATAAATTTGATGCCTAATATATAAGCAGCTTCTCCTAGGTCTTTCATTGAAAAACATTTGTTCAAATAACTCTTCACATCGTTAAGCATATCAATGTCATTTCCAATAATCAATATGTCATCCACATATAGTACCAAAAATGTCACTGAGCTCCCACTCACTTTCTTGTAGATACAAGCTTCGTAGCAATTTGGAACAAATCCAAAACTCTTGATCACTTGATCAAAACCAAGGTTCCAACTCCGAGATGCTTGCTTCAGTCCATAAATGGAACGCTGAAGTTTGCATACCTTATCAGCATCCTTAGGATCGACAAAACCTTCGGGTTGCATCATATACAACTCTTCATCAATGTTGCCATTGAGGAATGCAGCCTTGACATCCATCTACCATATTTCATAATCATGAAATGCAGCAATTGCTAATAAAATCCGAATGGACTTAAACATCGCTACAGGAGAGAAAGTCTCATCGTAGTCAACACCTTGAACTTGTCGAAAACCTTTCGCGACAAGCCGTGCTTTATAGACAGTAACATTACCATTCGCGTCCGTTTTCTTCTTGAAAATCCATTTGCACTCAACGGCCTTTCGGTCGCTAGGAGGGTCCACCAAAGTCCGTACTTGGTTTTTTTCTCATGGATCCCAATTCGGATTTCATGGCCTCTAGCCATTTCTCAGAGTCTGGGCTCATCATTGCTTCCTCATAGTTCTTAGGTTCACTGTTGTCTACTAACAAGACAGTCAAGACAGGGTTATCGTACCACTCAGGAGGGGCACGTGACCTTGTCGACCTGCGATGTTCAGTAGTAGCATCGTCCGAAGCTTCATGATCCATGTCATTAGCTTCCTCTATTGTTGGTGCAGACGGCACTAGAACAATTTCAGGTGTTGCGCTACTCTCCAACTCAAGAGAAGGTTTAATAACCTCGTCTAGATCTACTTTCCTCCCACTCACTTCTTTCGAGAGAAACTCCTTCTCAAGAAAGGATCCGTTCTTTGCGACAAACACTTTGCCTTCGGATCTGTGATAGAAGGTATACCCAATAGTTTCCTTAGGGTATCCTATGAAGACACATTTCTCCGCTTTGGGTTCGAGCTTGTCTGGCATCAACTTCTTGACGTAAGCTTCGCATCCCCAAACTTTAAGAAACGACAACTTAGGTTTAGCACCAAACCACAGTTCATACGGTATCGTCTCAACGGATTTAGATGGTGCCCTATTTAAAGTGAATGCAGCGGTTTCTAATGCATAACCCCAAAATGATAACGACAAATCTGTAAGAGACATCATTGATTGCACCATATCTAATAGAGTTCGATTCCGGAGTTCAGACACACCATTGCGCTGTGGTGTTCCAGGTGGCGTGAGTTGCGAAACTATTCCGCTTGCTTTAAGATGCATGAGAAAATCATAACTCAAATATTCACCTCCACGATCCGATCGTAGAAATTTAATTTTCCTGTTACGATGGTTTTCCACTTCATTCTGAAATTCTTTGAACTTTTCAAATGTTTCAGATTTATGTTTCATTAAATAGATATACCCATATCTACTTAAGTCATCAGTAAAAGTGAGAAAATAGCGATATCCACCGCGCGTCGAAACACTCATCGGTCCGCATACATCGGTATGTATGATTTCCAACAAGTCCGTTGCTCGCTCCATTATACCGGAGAATGGGGTTTTGATCATCTTGCCCATGAGACATGGTTCGCACGTGTCAAATGATTCAAAATCAAGAGACTCCAAAAGTCCATCAGAATGGAGTTTCTTCATGCGTTTTACACCAATATGACCTAGACGGCAGTGCCACAAATAAGTAGTATTATCACTATCTACCTTGCATCTCTTAGCCTCAATGTTATGGATGCGTGTTTCATCGCTTTCGAGATTCAGAAGAAATAAACCATTCATAGCAGGTGCATGACCATAAAAGATGTTACTCATATAAATAGAACAACCATTATTCTCCGATTTAAATGAATAACCGTCTTGCAATAAACACGATCCAGATATGATGTTCATGCTCAACGCAGACACATAATAACATTTACTAAGGTTTAAAACTAATCCCGGAGGTAAAACTAAGGAGAGCGTGCCGACGGCCATCACATCAACTCTTGATCCGTTGCCAACGCGCATCGTCACCTCATCCCTCGCTAGCCGCCGTCTATTCCGTAGCTCCTGTTTCGAGTTACAAATATTAGCAACTGAACCAGTATCAAATACCCAGGCACTACAACAAGGGCTAGTAAGGAAAACATCAATAACATGTATATCAAATATACCTTTGATGGTGCCAGCCTTCTTGTCCGCTAAGTACTTCGGACAGTTGCGCTTCTAGTGACCCTTGTCCTTGCAATAGAAGCACTCAGTGTCTGGCTTAGGTCCAGACTTGAGCTTCTTCTCAGCAGGGGAAATGCGCTTGTCGCTGCCCTTCTTGAAGGACTTCTTTGCACCCTTACCTTTCTTAAAGCTGGGGGGCTTGTTGACCATCAACACATGATTATCTTTCTTGATGTCCACCTCTGCAGCTTTCAGCTTAGCGAAGAGCTCAATGATCGTATCAGTGGAACTAATCTGATTATGAGTAACTACAAAACCTTTGTAGCTAGGAGGGAGTGATTGCAGAACTCTGTCAATCTTGAGCTCCTCTAGAATCTTGCAGTCCAGTTGCTCAAGGCGTTGAGTGTAGCCCGACATCTTAATGGCGTGCTCACTAACGGAACTCCCTTCCTCCATCTTGCAGTTAAAGAATTTCTCAGAGATCTCATATCTCTCAGAACGGGCCTGAGTCTGAAACATAGTTTTCAGTTCCTCAAGAATCTCAAAGGGCCCGACGAACTCCTCAAAACAATTTTGAAGGTACGATTCCATAGCAAACAACATGGTGCTCTTAATCACACCATAATCATCCTTGCACGACTGATAAACAGCTTTCTCATCAGCCGGCGCATCTACAGCAGGGGTGTCACCTAGCGCTTTCTCAAGGACATAGTCCTTTTGTCCGCTAGCGAGAATGATTCTCAGATTGCGGAACCAGTTGGTGAAGTTAGACCCATTGTTCTTAAGCTTTTCTTTCTCAGCAAAAACGTTGAAGTTGAAGTTGGACTTAGCCATTTGATCTACAAAATTTGCAAGTACAATTTAGACTATGTTCATGATAACTAGTTCAACTTAATCATATTACTAGATGAACTCCCACTAAATTCATCATCCCTCAAGTTGCTTAGTGAACATGATCCAAATTCACCACACCTAATCCGATCTTCACGAGAAGAGATGTGGTTTCAATGGTGGACAACGAAGTGTCGATCATATCATTCATATGATTCATGCTTAACCTTTCGGTTCGTGTGTTCCGAGGCCATGTCTGTACATGCTAGGCTCGTCAAGTCAAACCCAAGTATTTCCACGTGTGCAAAAACTGGCTTGCACCCGTTGTATGTGAACGTAGAGTTTATAGCACCCGATCATCACGTGATGCTTGAACACGACGAACTTTCGCAACGGTACATACATGGGGAGAACATAGTTTTATCTTGATCTTTAAGTGAGGAATCATCTTATAATGCTACCGTCGCGATCTAAGCATAATAAGATACATAAAAGGATAAATATCACATGCATATAATTTTATGTAACATGGTATAGCCAATCTTCGCGCAATGATCTCCATCTTGTGCGTGCCAGCATGATCTACATCACTCCACCATGATTGCCTCCACCACGAATAGCAACTACAACTATTGCTAACTACTTAGCGATAAAGTAAAGCTATTACATGGCGTATAAGAAGTTGACACACAGGTCATACACAATTATAAAGACAACCATATGGCTCCTATCGGTTGTGTACTCATCGACATGCAAGTCGTGAAACATTACAAAACATGATCATTGCATACAACATACACATCACATCTTGGGCCATACCATATCATAGAAACACTCCCTGCAAAAACAAGTTAGACGCCTCTACTTTGTTGTTGCATGTTTTACATGGCTTATGGGAGTAACAAGCTAAGAACGATTCTTACCTACGGAAAGCCACAACGGTGATATTATGGTTGCCAACATCCGGTGTAAATCCCATGAAAACTATAGTGAGAGAAACTGGCATCCACCAGCCGCATGTGTGGAACAAGCCACACGTCAAGTGCGGAGCCGGTCTCGCGAACGAGGTCGCGTAAAGTTGGCCTGGACCGCTTCGATCTCACTATCCCGCGTCATAAGAAGTACACAAACAAGAGGCTTGCAACAGAAAACATCAACGCCTGCAACAAGCATGTTGTGTTCTACTCGTGAAACACATCTACGCATAGATCTAGCTCTGATACCACTTAAGGGTTTCGCAGCATAGTAAATCAAAATTTTCTACGGATGCGAACAGGAAAAGCCAAGATCTAATCTAGGAGATGCAAACAACGAGGGGGAATAGATGAGATCTTCATACCCTTGAAGAAATCGCACAGCGGAACGTTCGATGGAACGTGGTTGATGTAGTCGTACTAGCCTTCTCCTCCTCGCGATCCGATCCGATCCAGCACCGCAAGTGGCGATGCCTTCGAGAGATGCACACATACGGCACCTCGACATCTCCTCCTTCCTCGGTCCAGCAAGTGGGATGGAGAGATAGATTGGATCTACAACACGACGGCGTGGTGCAAAGGTGGAGAGTTTCTGCAGCAGGGCTTCGCCTACGCGCAGTCGGGAGAGAGAGGGAGAGAAGGGCAGCAACTAGGCGGCTAGGGTTTGAGGAGGTGTGGGGGGAGGGTGTGCCCCTGCCCTCTTTATATAGAGGACTGGCCGGCTGCCCCTTGCCCCCTCCTCCAAGCCTAGGGCCGACGGCCACATGGGAGGAGTGGGGGGCAAGTTTCCCCCTTCTAGAAGCTCTCCCTAGGGTTTCCCCTAGGGCTTGGCCGGCTGGGCCTATGGGGCCTTGTGCCTCTGGCCCAATGCGGCCAGGGCACTCCCTCGTAGGCCCACGCCCCCTCCCGACAAGTGGGGCCACGTTGGTCCCACTCCGGAAGCTTATAGAACCTTCTGGTACAATACCGAACAATCCGAAACAATTCCGAACTCCAAAAACTGCTTTCCCTTATATGAATCTTATTCTCTGGACCATTTCGGAACCTCTCGTGATGTCCTGGATCTCATCCGAGACTCCGAACAAAAACTCATAAACCAATTATCCATTCTATCCTAGCGTCGAGACACGTTAAGTGTGTGACCCTACGGGTTCGAGAATATGTAGACATGATCTTCTATCAATAATCAACAACGGGGTCTGGAAACCCATATTGACTCCCACATACTCATCGATGATCATATCGGATGAACCACGATGCCAGGATTCAATCAATCCCATATATATATATATTCCCTTCGTCGCGCGATATTTTACTTGCCCGAGATTCGATCGTCGGTATCGGCATACCTAGTTCAATCTCATTCACAACAAGTACTTTACTCGTTCCGTAATCCGATATCACTTTGTGATTAACTCCTTAACCACGTGCTTGCAAGCGGTGTTGATATCGATTACCGAGTGGGCCCGAAGTATATCTCTCTGACTTGGGAGGGACAAATCCCATCTCGATACATACAACCCAACAGGTACTTTCCGATCACCTGAGAGAAACCTTTATGATCACCCTCTCATAGGATAACGTTTGATGACCTCAAAGCTTCCTTCCGATACCAGGGAGTTGCATTATCTCATGGTCTAAGGAATACAATATTTGACATAGGAAAAGCTTCGCAAAGATGAACACAATGACACGATCTAATTGCTCTGCTTAATTTGGGTTTGTCCATCATATCATTCTCCCAATGATATGATCTCATTATTAATCGACAACTCATGTCTATAGTTAGGAAACCTTAACCATCATTAATCAATGAGCTAGTCCATAGAGGGATACTAGGGACACGGTGTCGTTCATAAGCCACACAAGTATTAAAGTTTCCACTTAATGCAATTCTAGCATGGAATATAAACTTTATCATGAACAAGAATTATAATAATAACATCTTTATTATTGCCTCTAGGGCATAATTCCAATAGAGGTGTGGTAAGAGGCTGGTAATGAACTCCATTTGTTTTCATTTTTGTACATATACTCATCATTGTGGGCATGCTTAGTCTGTTCGTGTAAGGTGTATGTTATTTATGGATGCTTAGTAGTTCTTGCTCTCTTATGATTAGCTCTAGCTTGCTAATAGTTTGTAGCATGTCATATGAATGTTTGCTTGCATTGTTCTATTCACAACTTGGTATGACATTGTGATATCCTCCTCTGAATGTTTCATTTGAATCGACTTGGCACATGCTCACGCATGCATATGACTGAACAAAGTCAGTTAAGCCTCGATGATTTATTTTGCCTCAGAGTCCTTGTATCACTTTTATGCCATAATTAATTCTGTTTTGTTGTAAGCATGATTATGACAGTTATTGCTCTCTCGTTTGTTGCTCCCTTTCTATTGCTAGCCTTCACTTGCACTGAGTATGAGATCTACTCATGTTTCCAACTCCCCAAAACCAAACTTGTCAAAAAAGTGTCCACCATACCTACCTATTAGCATCATTGCTATTTAGTGCATATTTATTATGCCTTGTTTTCTTCCAAATAAAATGTTTGCTTGTTATGGGAAAGTTAGTTAGTAAAGCTCTTACAAACTTGATGGCACACTTTATTTCTTGCACTTAATAAACCTGAATCATTGTGACTGTCCATGAAAGTTATATGCTTGCAAATTATAGGCTGGGAGTTAGTAGAACCATGTTGTCACGGGGAACGCTTTCAACACCTGTAAATATATACCCAGTTGATATCATGCTCTTTTGTTTATGGATGTCGTCGGTGTAAAATAAAAGGGGAGCTTGTAAGTTCATGGAGTTATGTATATGTGTTAGAGAAACGCCTGGGCCGCTAGTCTAAGCCATGTCTAATCATGGTGGAAACTTGCAGAATAACCATAGTGAGCAATCTATGAAGCTTTCTTCTTATAAAAAAAGAGAGATATAGAAAAGATTGAAGAGAGAAAAAAGCACCATTTTCCCATGGTAAATAAGAAAATTGCTGAGATGCTCACTGTCTGCTTGCCTTGTTATTTTGATATGGGATAGCTCCTGTATCACTGGGCAAGGGGTACCCCGTTGGCGGTTCTCTATGATACACATGTATTTACTATGACAAGAACTTACCGGTAAATAAATTTGAGTAGCATGAGGAGCGACCCTTGTACTCAAGTGACATGAGATTTCCAGTTTATAGTATGTCAAACATATAACTCATATTGTACCTCACTTTAAACTTAACCATCTAAATATGCCTATGATAGGGGCAATGAGAGTTCAAAGCTAATGAGTACCATACTTTTAGCATTTGGTAGCCTTTCAAACTTTTCAAAACCTTTTCACTTCCTTGTTGAGTCACCACTTATTCTATGAGCACCTTCTTGAGAGCATAGTTTTCATTCTTAGTGTAATGTGCTTGTCTCAAAACTTGGTTAATTAAGTCATGACTTTGATGCTTGTATCTTTGATATCTTTACTTCTAGTGTTCACTTGAACTTCAGAGGTGCCTTGGCATTTATGTTTTGATCTACAAACAAAGTCAAGCGAGATATCACTCTATCATACCATCTTATGAGCATTGTAATGTTGTTCATGTTTATGTTTCATGCTACTTATTATTATTGTGTTGGAATCTCTTCATAGCTTGCAATGACTATTGAGTAGACTTAGCTGCATACTCCTTATTATGAATCGTCTAAGTACTAATCATATGTTGAGAATATATACATTACATGAAGCAAATGTGTTTGTGAAAGTTTCTTTTATTGCACGCAATTTTCAACTGAATTGCTTGAGGACAAGCAATAAGCTAAGCTTAGGGAAAGTTGATACGTCCAAAAAGTATCTACTTTCCCAAACACTTTTGCTATTGTTTCTCCTCTAAACTTGTGTGATTTGGATACAACTAACACGGACTAGTATTGTTTTCAGCAGAATTGCTTTGGTGTCTAGTTTTTATGCAGAAAATCAACTTTCAGGAAAAATCCCGAAAATATGCCAAAACTCCTATTTTACCAGAAGACTCACGAAGCCAGAAGATGAGACGGAGGAGGGCCATGAGGGGCCCACACCCCCTGGCGGCGAGGGCCAGCCTAGGTCGCGCCTGGGAGGGGTGTGGCCACCTCGGGCACCCTCCCGGCCTCCCTCTTCGCCTACATAAAGCCTCCTGACCTAAAAACTCAAGGGGGTTCGACGCTTTTCCAGAAAGAGTTTTGCTGCGCTCCCACCACCAGAAACCGTGATTCGGAATCAGAAACTCCGTTCTAGCACCCTGCGGGGACGGGGATTTGGAAGAGATCATCGCCATCATCATCACCGACGCCTCTCCATCAACCATCCATGTTTCCCCCATCCATGAGTGAGTAATCCCCCACTATAGGCTATGAGGATGGTAGGGATTGGATGAGATCTATCATGTAATCGAATAAGATTGTTAGGGCATGGTGCCTAGTTCTTTATTAGTGATATTTGACTTTGTTGCAACTTGTTGTGCTTAATGCTTGTCAATAGGGCCCAAGTGCCATGATCTCAGATCTGAACTTATTATTGATTCATGATGATAGTATTGTTTATGATCTTATCTGCAAGTTGTGTACATATATCATTATCCGGAACCAAAGGCCCCAAAGTGACAGAAATTGGGACAACCAGAGGGATGGCTGTGATATAAGGATCACATGTGTTCACGGAGTGTTAATGCTTTGCTCTGGTACTCTATTAAAAGGAGTACCTTAATTGCCAGTATATTCCCTTGAGGCCCCGCTGCAACGGGCTGGCTGGACAAAAGATGTTGGGCAAGTTCTCATTGCGAGCACATATGACTATATATGGAACACATGCCTATGATTGTTTAATACTTGGATGCTTTATCTTATTTATCTGCAATTTCCCTAGATCTTGAAGTTATATGAATAATCTCGTCCAAGCAACGCCCGTCCATCCATCCCTATGCCTACCGCACTTATATCCTACTGTTTGCTACTATTGTTACTATTTCTTTTGTTCTACTGTTGCTGTTACTTTGCTATTGCTACTACAAAACTGTTGCTACTGATAAACTTCTGTGAGCAAGACTATTTCCAGGTGCAACTGAATTGACAACTCATTTGTTAAGGCTTATAAGTATTCTTTGGCTCCCCTTATGTCGAATCAATAAATTAAGTTATACTACCCTCGAAGAATGTTGTGATCCCCTATACTTGTGGGTCATCATTCCCCTCCTAGAAACTGCACCATCTTCATTTAAGGGTGTGCAAAAACCGAAACGACTCAGAATGCTCAAACCATCTAATGGTTCTATAGTTCACACTCTTCACAAAACCAATCTGAACTTTGGAGCTAGTAAAAAATCTTTAATGAGCAGAAACAGGCCAAACCGTTTTTGCATAGGCTCATCTGCATTCAACTTGGAGACACCAGCCACCGGGAGGAGAAGCTATCCACCTCGACCCCTAAATTTTCTATTGCATGTATCTTAACAAGAGATATAAGAGTGTGGGTCCACAAAGGCGGTTATAATTCATCTTCATGGATCATTTTACTATGCACCGTCGAGATCGTCCACATCGTAGCATGAACTGTCATGATTTCTCGTGAAAGAGGGAACCTATCGTTTCAACATTCGGTCCTCTGTTTATTTAGCATAACATTTGGTTCTCTGTTTTTTAACCTTATAAACGTTTCTGTTTTTATTTAGGGATAGCAATAAAACACTTTTTTTTAGAATTAACACATTGTTTTAGGAGTGCATAAAACAGATGTGCTTGCTAAAGCCCATACGGGGCTGATAGCTGCCCGGGCATGCTAATGCGCGAGGGCGAGGCGCCGAAGCTCTGCTAGACGGTAGGCCCGCTCCGCGCCCAATACGAATGTACGATTGGCCCATCCATCCAAGGGCGACAGCCCCACCTCCAAAGACTCCGGCCAAGGGAACTAGGCGAAGAGGCAGTTCGCTGCTCCACAGCCCGTAGACCAGATCCGACGCCGCTGCCATGGATCCCCCGCCGCTGCCGCGCGCCCTCCGCCTCGCTCTCCTCCTCCTGCTGCTTGCTTCACCTGCCGCGCTCGCCTGGAAGAAGGACGAGTTCCGCAACTGCAACCAGACCCCATTCTGCAAGCGCGCTCGCACCCGCGCCCCGCACTCCCTCGACGCGCCGCTCTCCCTCGCCGCCGGCTCTCTCGCCGTCTCCTCCGAGGGTTCCCTCACCGCCGAGCTCTCACACCCCTCCCGCCCCCGCCCGCTCATCCTCCGCCTCTCCGCGCTGCCCCCGCACGCGCTCCGCCTCCAGATCGACGAGGACTACTCCACCAACACCCCGCCCAACCGCCGCTTCCACGTCCCTGACGTCCTCCTCCCCGACGTTGACTCACGTGCGCTCCACCTCTCCAAACCCAAGACCGTCGGGGGCGTCTCCACCGTCGCGCTCTCCTCCGACCTCGACGTCGTCGTCAAGCACGATCCCTTCGAGCTGACCGTCCGCCGAGCCGGCTCGGGCGAACCCGTCCTCTCCTTCAACTCCCACGGCCTCTTCGACTTCGAGCCGTTGCAGGAGTCCAAACCCGAGGGCGAGACCTGGGAGGAGAACTTCCGGAGCCACACCGACACGCGGCCCCGCGGCCCGCAGTCCATCTCCTTTGACGTCTCCTTCCACGGTGCCGACTTCGTGTACGGCATCCCCGAGCATGCTTCAACATCGCTCGCCCTCCACCCCACCCGTGGCCCGGGTGTCGAGGAGTCCGAGCCTTACCGCCTCTTCAACCTCGACGTGTTTGAGTACCTCCACGAATCGCCATTTGGGTTGTATGGGTCGATCCCCTTCATGATCGGACATGGCCCTGGGTCGTCTTCAGGGTTCTTCTGGCTCAATGCCGCGGAGATGCAGATTGATGTGCTTGCACCAGGATGGGATGGTGCCACATCCACAGAGAACGGGAGGATTGACACACTGTGGATGGCTGAGGCTGGCGTTGTTGATGCGTTCTTCTTTGTTGGGTCTGAGCCAAAGGATGTGATCAAGCAGTACATTAGTGTTACAGGTGCACCCTCCATGCCGCAGCAGTTTGCAGTAGCATATCACCAGTGCCGATGGAACTACCGGGACGAGGAGGACGTTGCGGGAGTGGATGCTGCGTTTGATGAGCATGATATTCCATATGACGTGCTCTGGCTTGACATTGAGCACACGGATGGCAAGCGATACTTCACATGGGATCGTTCGACATTCCCTAACCCAGAGGAAATGCAGCGGAAGTTAGCAGATAAGGGGAGGAAGATGGTAACTATTGTAGACCCACATGTGAAGAGGGACAGTGGTTACCATATCCATCAGGAAGCTACTGCTAAGGGGTACTATGTGAAAGATGCAAGAGGGAATGACTACGATGGGTGGTGCTGGCCTGGGTCATCATCTTATCCGGACATGTCAAACCCTGAGATACGCGACTGGTGGGCTGATAAGTTTTCCTATCAAAACTACAAGGGATCAACTCCAACACTGTACACCTGGAATGACATGAACGAGCCATCTGTCTTCAACGGCCCTGAGGTATGCCACCGAATTACAGTAGGCTTGTGCATTGTCTTGTCAAGGTGAGGTTTACAACAAAATTGAAACATTATATGCTTGAATTGAGTCAATCTTTAAGTATTTCCTCGACTTGAATAGGTCACCATGCCTAGGGATGCAATACATAATGGTGATGTGGAACACCGAGAACTGCACAATGCATATGGGTACTACTTCCATATGGCTACTGCAGATGGGCTTCTCAAGCGAGGTGAGGGTAAAGACAGGCCCTTTGTTTTATCAAGGGCCATTTTTGCTGGAAGTCAACGGTATGGGGCAATTTGGACTGGCGACAACAGTGCAGATTGGGATCACCTTAAAGCTTCTATTCCGATGGTTTTGACCCTTGGTCTTACCGGCATCACCTTCTCTGGTGGGTGGACCTACATAACAACTTCACCTCAGTAACCCTGATGTTAGAAGCCTTACTAACATGTCAAGCTTTCACAGGTGCGGATATTGGTGCATTCTTTGGTAATCCAGAACCTGACCTGTTGGTGCGTTGGTACCAAGTAGGAGCTTTTTACCCTTTCTTTAGAGCTCATGCTCATCATGACACAAAGAGGCGGGAGCCATGGTTATTTGGGTAATGCCACAAATATTGAACTTCATGGAATTTTGTTTATTTTGGAAGTTCTCAACCTGGCTGATAAGACCATTCTCAAGGAAAATTAATCACTATTACATGACTTCACACTGTCATCTGTACAGTTTTCCTTCGTAAACTTACTTGGCAGAAGTAGATCATAAATGATGTTTATTTCAAGGCTAACATAATCTCTGTACTATCTACAGAGAGCGAAGAACTGCCCTCATGAGGGAGGCAATACGTATACGCTATTCATTGCTGCCCTACTATTACACTCTGTTCCAAGAGGCCAGTACAACTGGTGTTCCTGTTATGCGTCCTTTGTGGTTGGAATTTCCTGATGACAAGGAAACATATAATAACGGTGAGGCTTTTATGGTTGGGCCAAGCATTTTAGCGCAAGGGATTTATGAAGAGGTAAGTGATCATGCATACTTTTTTCCTAAGTAACTCATATTTTGCTTGAAAGTTCATCATACCCGTTTAACATGCAGGGTCAGAAATCAGTGTCGGTTTATCTTCCTGGAAAGGAGTTATGGTACGATTTGAGAAATGGATCTCCATACAAGGGAGGTGTCTCACACAAGCTGCAAGTTTCAGAAGATAGCATACCAAGCTTCCAAAGGGCAGGTACAATTGTGCCAAGAAAGGATAGATTCAGGCGCAGTTCTACACAGATGGTCAACGACCCATACACCCTGGTATGTTAAACATATTTCTTATGTTAATAGCATTTAATTAGTTGACGTCATCTTCTCTTTGGAAAATCTTAACTCCATGTACTCCCTCCGTTTCAAAATATAAGATGTTTTAGCTTTGTAAAACAGATGTATCTAGACTACTTTTAATATGTAGGTTCACTCATGTTTGGAGTGAATCTATATACTAAAACAAGTCTAGATACATTTTATTCACAAATCTAAAACATCTTATATTTTGAAACGGAGGGAGTACTTGTTATTTCTTTGATGTGCAAATAGTCCTTATTGGTGTTAATATCTACCTGGTATATCATACTCCCTCCGACCCATATTAATTGACTTGGATTTGTCAAAATTTGAATGAATCTAGACACTATCTAGTATATAGGTTCATCCAAAATTTGACAAATCCAAGTCAATTAATATGGGCCGGAGTGAGTAGTATTTTTTACTGATGAAAAGTTACATGTGAACCTTTTTTTTTCTTACTAAGGAAATGTTTCATATGAACCTTACTTAGCTAGCCCCTTTCCTGGTATCTCATAACATCATTTTTCTATTGTTGTTGAACTATTAGGCCCATTGATCTGTTAGACAGGGTTGTTATTTGATTACTTGAATTGAGCATAGCTTGTGCAAACACAAAACTAGCTAAATATACGGCTTTGCATGTCAAAAATATAAGATGTTTTAGCTTTTTTCTGGAACATGTGTATCTAGACGCCTTTTAGTGTTTAGGTTCTGAGCAAAATGAGTGAACCTTACACACTAAAAGGTGTCTAGATACATGTGTTCCATAAAAAGGCTAAAACATCTTATATTTTAGAACGGAGGGAGTACATTACGGTTTATTCTTGCAAGTAGACTATCTAACTTTGTCATTTTGCAATGATCAGGTGATAGCCCTCAATAGCTCGGGTTCTGCAGAAGGTGAACTTTATGTGGATGATGGGAAAAGTTACGATTATCAGCAAGGGGCATTCATCCATCGGCGATTTGTATTTGCCAACAATAACCTAACTTCGATCAACATTGCCCCTGATAACCTGGGCAAGAAGGTATTTTCGACTGAGTGTGTGATTGAAAGAATTATAGTCCTTGGGTTATCATCGGGAGCAAAGAAGGCTATTATTGAACCTGGGAACCAAGAAGTGGAAATTGATCTGGGACCGATTAGTTTAAGGAGTGGTTCGAGGTCTGTTGCACCAACAGTCAGGAGGCCCAATGTTCGTGTTGTAGATGATTGGACAATAAGGATAGCATGATATGCAGCCCATTCACATCTGGAGCCTGATTTCTCGGTTGTTTGCAGCCAGGCCATAGAAGTGGGCAGTGTTAGAAGGGTTGTTTGGTCTCTTAAGTGTTTTCTGTGGACACCCAAATTTTATTGTTTTGGTGGCATCAAAACTGCTGCATGTACCTGGTACGCATGCTGTTTCTACTGCCATTTTTTGACATAAGCCGAGGCATAAAGTGCTGATGTATACTTGTAGCTTTAATACTGATTTGTGTGCCACGGTATGGTGTATGTGATATGAAACATTACAATTTAATAGCCTTTTTAAATCTTAGATGGTTCTTTGCGACTTTGCCTGAGGTTACAAATTTACTGGTCATGAAATTTTTTTGTAAGCCCTGTACCCCCGGCTACTGCTAACTGAGCTTGGGAGGACCTGTTCCTGGCTCAATAAACAATAAATATTACTATTTGAATAAGTTTTAAAAGATGAAACATGCACGTTCCTATTATGTGGAGACATTGTTCTTCTGTCTTACAAAAGTTTGTAGGTACTCCCTCCGTTTCAAAATATAAGATGTTTTAGGTTTGTGAAGAAAATGTATCTAGACTTATTTTAGTGTCTACACACTAAAATAAGTCTAGATACATTAACACACTAAAATAAGTCTAGATACATTTTCTTCACAAACCTAAAACATCTTATATTTTGAAACGGAGGGAGTACATGTAGTATACTACCATATGTCCATGACTGTATTTTTTAATATGTTGAAACTTTGGAAAACACTGGTTGATTTTTTGTTGAACTAAAGAGTGCTTTGGAGCAACAAGCTATGCATCCAGCTTCCAGCCTCTGTTCCGTCCTAAAAATGCAGAGCGCCTTAAAGAAAGAGTGCAACAACATAAGTAGGGGTATACTCCATAGCTTGGAGCCTGGTAGGTTATGTAGCTATTTTGTTAGACAATTTGATTGCTCAGCTTTGCCTAGGTCGAGAACGAAGCCTCAGCCTCAGCCTCATAGATGAGATATCTCACGGATGAAGGATATCCTCGGTTGCATCTCATAAAAGGAATATGACAATGAAAGTTTACAGAGTAGAAATAGACCAATGTATCAGTGTATGATATTACAGGCTAATTTTTTTTTAAATAATACATTTTTTTTATTGAATTTCACAAATAATACATAAAACGGACAAATTACAAAACTGTGTGTCGGTCGGCCGTTCAACAGACGAAACACGGCCTTCGTCCGTTCAATAGACGACACACAGGCTTCGTCTGTTTAACGAACGACACGCATCCTTCGTCCGTTGAACGGACGACAGGTCTGCTGTCAGCTGCCGCCGCGCGCTCGCTTGCTGCTCCGCTGCTTGCATGCTGCTTGCTAGCTGCTTGCGTGCACAGCTTCGTACCCAGCCATTATGTAATTCGACTGCATGCGCGCGCGATGCTGGCAGCAGACTTGCATGCTGCTTGCTGTGCAGCTGCTTGCATGGCCTCCCGTGCGCGCGCTCGATGGGGACAGCAGACGTGTCGTCCCTTCAACGGACGAAGGCTGCGTGTCGTCCGTTGAACGGACGAACGCTGTGTTTCGTCCGCTGAACGGACGAAACAAGTCTGTCATCTGTTGAACGGCCGACCGACACACAGTTTTGCAATTTGCTCTTTTTGTGTATTATTTGTGAAATTCAATAAAAAAATGTATTATTTAAAAAAAAATAGCATATTACAGAGCACTGGCCCAATTAAATTCCCATTTTCGGCACAGAGCAGCAGCATGAATCTCACAAGCTGGAAGTAGCCTCTCTACCCCCCACAAAAGTCAGACGACCGTGAAGCAATAGGCCCCATCTAACTCCAGTACCCGGAGCTTAAAACACCAACAAAAACATGGAGTACTATACTACACTTATTATTTTAATTACATGAGACGACCATGCATTGGCTATCTACCAGCTATGTACTGTAGACAAATCGCCATCAATCTTTAGTGAGCCGATCCATCACTTCCGGAGGAACGCCCATGGCCCCCTGGCCGCCCCCATCCTGCAGATACAAGTCACAAACCTTGATGAGCCCTAATTGAAGATTAATGAACATTTGGTGGAATATAATTTTTTGCAAGAATTTCTGAGAACAGCTCAATTTCTTCAGGGTTCGAAAAGATCCATGTGCTCAAAATGGCATGTGAAAAGTGCCAGGGCTACCTAAGAAAAGGGGCCACTGATGAGGTGGATGATAAGGTGGAGTGTATTATCATTCATACCTCCAGGTGCTAGCTATGGTCCTCAAGCTCATGTAGATCGTCAATGCGACCCATATGCCGATGAAACCGTTGTGCGCTGACAGGTACACCAGGCACGGTATGGATATGGACGCCACTCCAACCTGCATGTTCCCATTAGGTCAGTTCAGTTTGTGGGAAGGGTTTCAGAGCTAGTAAAATTGATGCAGCAGCTTGTCATCTTAGGTGTCAAAGGTTTTTGCTGTACCATGGAGTAAGCAGAGTATGTGTAGTCTGACGCTCCGAAGTTGATGCCGTCGAACACGAACGCAAGGGCGTTTATCGTCTGCGTGCCGGCGACGAACTGAAACCCCCAAATAAAGTTATTTCACAGTGTCTGGATCCTGGGAAACATCATGAATGATCTGAAGAGCCAAGGTTCTTACCGGGATACCCTTGTGGATGACGTCGATCACGGCTGCATCCTTGGTGAAAACGCCGGCGCCAAACTTCATGAAAAGACCAAGGACCACCGTGAGACATATCCCCAGAACAATGCTCAGCTGCAAAGTGAAAGAGATCACCATTAGTCTCTTCTTACTGAACATCGCGCAATGTTCTTGAGAAAAAAAGCAAGGAATGCCAAAAATCAACTGTGACAAACCTGCAACACGCGAGAGGTCGCGGCAACCACCTTCTTGCTATCGTTCTTGGCGAACGCGCTTGCAAGCACTGCCTGCAAGAACTCAACCAGAACACGGTTCAGCTAAGTACACTTGACTGAAACTAAAAGCACTGCTCTTGAAAGTAATCTATGGCAATCTGACACGGACCTGTCCTGCAACGGCCAACCCATCGGCGAGAAGCGACGTCGCGAGCCAGAGCTGGCAGCAGATCTGAAAGGCCGCCATGATGGTCGGTCCGTCATGAGCAGCCAGCGATGACGCCAAGGTGACGCAGAACGTCACGGCTACGACCCTCGCAAGCAGCAGGAATCCTGATAACAAATATAGGCAACTTTCAGAACCGTTTATAGGGACCAGTGAGAGATGTTATCCACTTCCAAGATCCCAACAGTATCTCACCACACCCAAGAAACCGCCCAAAGTTCAGGGATTTAAGGCTCGGCGGGATAACATCAACTTGTTGGACGAGCCGACATACCAAGATCATAGTTATCAGATATCTGCAAAAGGCGATAGAACGGAGAGAAGTCAGGACAGACTGATCACCGGAAAACATGAGCTATGGTAGTGGTGGAACTTACTGGGAAATGACATGAGCAACGGCTGCACCGGTGACACCCATATGACAAACAAACATCAAAATTGGATCTAGGATGATATTTGTTGCATCTCCAACCACTGGAATGTTTTTCATGGAAATGTTAGTAACATCAGGGGTGTTCTCTTCAAATATTTTTCTTGATCTTGATTGAAATGGAAATACATGCTGACTGAAAGAATGTCATCTTTAAAAGATGTACTTACCGGTAGCATATAACGGTGTCTTCGTGTCTTTGAAACCCCGGAAAACACCCTGCATTGCCAGAGACAGTAGAACAGCAGGAGCACCAAGTGATCTGATAGTTAAGTAACGAACTGCGGGTTCTAGCATCGGTGAATCCTGTGAATGAGAAGAAGAATTAGCATCGTGGATGGGTAACAACAAAATGCATAAATAAATTCAGATTGAGCAGATAAAATAAGGTACTAGGACCTACATGTTTAACACCCATGATGCCCAATACAACTTTTGCCGAAAAGATCAGGAACACAGCCTGAACTAGCCCAAGAAATGAACCAACTATAAGTGCCGATGTCACAGAAGGTATGTACTTTCTCTTGCACACTTGATTGGAGAGATCAGTACAGTCAGTGGGTATACAAGAATTAGCACACTCTGGCGTCGCATGACCTGGCAACAAAGTTTGGAATGCAGAACGCTTCAGTCCTGAGGTCAAATCAAGTTAATATATTCAGAAATCTGATAGATATTTTGCAAGAACTTGGTACCAGATGCAGGCACATTGCCAGTTTCTGAATGCACAGCTGAAGCTTTCTCCAGGTCTTTGCTGCTGTTTTCTTCTAGGTATTTACTGATGATGGCATCTTCTTCAGCGACAAATGATGTTGTTACACTAACTAGGGGGTAGATACAGACTTTGGAGACTTGGTTAAATATGGCAATTGAAACACCAACAGCAGCTATCTCCACCGAACCTGAGGATAGATCAACAGCGGCATTAAATTCCAGATCGGCAGAATCCTATCTCTTACATTGGAAAGAGTAACACGACACAGCTCTGAGTACTGATGCTAGAATTTCTGAAAGAACAGGTTGGTCCTTCAAATTTTCTTTTGCAACTTGTTGAAGCACATAGAGGAAAAATAATGACCGCGGCGATCGAGCATACTAAGAGTGCAGAACTATATGAGTATCTTTGGAAAGGATCATATATTTTTGTGCTGCGTGGTGCTACTGTGACGCAACTGAACCGAAACCAAGATGCGGATGTATGCTTGTTGAAAAAGAACAAAATGAAGAGAATAGACTCAGGATGTACCTGGCTAACTAATCGTGTAACGAGAAATTGCCGGTGGAGCGCAAAGGATGATTTGGAAAAGAAGCTTTTGTGATGCGCAAAGAAACAAATGAAAACCGAACGAAGGACAAAATGTCATAGGCAACAGAAAGAATACGGTTACTTTAGATATCTCATTAAAAATGCAAAGATATACCTGAACAAAAGGAAAAAAAAAAAGCAACATAAGGGAAGATTGTTGTGCCAATAACAGCTAAATGGAGAAATGCTTTGGTTCATCATCACAAGGTAAAAGGAAAAATGCTGGAGATACACGAGTCTGCTCTTATCAGCAAATCAACCTTGACAGAAACAGAAAGAGAAGTTGCATTATCACTAGCAAAGAAGTAAAGATGGAGAACCCTGGAGCGCATTTCCTGAAAGTTTTTTTGGCACCCCATGAGCCGGTTATATGTCCACATCAAGGGAAAGGGATACCGCAGAGTGGCGTTCGTTACTTTGCCAAACTGACAACAAGGAAATGAAGCATGGACTATCCAGTGACAGTAAACAGTAACGGTAGGCATATTTGGAAATTTCGCTTGTGTGGCTGCCTAAAATTAGGACCGCTGATGAAATCAAAAAGTGAGAAGGTCTATTCCGTGCCGAATCAGCATGACACAATTTTCAGTTATCTTCTCTTTCAGAAAGAGATATATATACCGTAGTACATGATACAAAATGATAGCGTGATCGATCATAGTAGTTACCTAAACGGCCGATGAATGCTGTGTCCACCAAGGAAGCGAGCGGATCGGCGGCCAAGGCCAGCGACGCCGGCACGGCAATGCGCAGCACCTCCGACCCGAGCTCGTCGAGCTTGAAGACGCTCCTGCGACAAAAAGTTCGAGTTACGATCGAGCAGGTATAGACAACGAACACCGTCGTGTATATATAAGGTAAAGGAAACCAGCCACGGTAGATATCAGACAAGGTACACCGGTGTGTATAAGGTGAAGGGAACCAGCCACGCCACGGCACGGGACGGGACGAACCTGATGTTCATGACGAAGAGGTAGAGCCCCGTCTTCCTGGGCCAGCCGGACAATGTGGCCGGCGCCGGCAGGTCCTTCTCCTCCGCCGCCGCGCCAGCGTCATGTCCGTTCGGCACCGTAGCGTCTGCGGGGATGTGGACGGCCACCCGCTTCTCTCCGGTCATGCTCGCGGCGGCGCCCTCCTCCATGCACAGACGACGCTTGCGGTTGCCTGAGAGATGAACCGGGCGCTGGTTCCCGGCCGGTGCTCGCGGCTTTGGACTGGGAGGAGGGATGGGTTGAGGAGAGCAGCAGTGCAGCCCCTACTTATACGCGCGCGGCTCCCAGGGTGCCGTGCTCTCGCTTATCAGGACGTCAGCTGCTGTCACGTGGAAAGGTAAAGGAGTCAAGTTGCGTCAGTCAGTCTGTCGATTCTAGCTTGCTAGCTAGCTAGCTAGCTAGCTAGCTAATATATGATCTGTCAGTCCGTTACAACAGGAAATATAGGAGTATATACTCTCGAGAACGAAATATGTACTCCATAGGAGTATGTGTTTGTTCAGTGGAAGCGAAGGCCAAAACAGAAAGCAATGAGCTGGGACGTACGTACGGGACGGCGCAACGCGACAGGGGCGAGGCCGTTACGGCTGGTGGCGATGTGAGCGAACGAGCCAAAGTCGTGAGAGATGGCAAGCCGCGACATCCTCGGGCCCGTGTTCGCGCGTGCCACCGTGCCGTGCGGCCTCGGCGGTGCAAGCGGCGGCATGCACGCACAGGGCAAACAGCCAGCGGGGGGTTTCGAGGCCTCGTGCCACGGGCAGACGGGCATGGAGCGGAGCGCGCGCGGAGCACGGCCTGGAACGTTCCGGCTTGATTCCCCAGCGAGAGTTCGATGCACGCGCGCGCGCGCGCGCGCACGGCTGGGAACGCTAGTCCGGCGACGGTTTCGGTTGGCATGAATGCGTGTGCGGAACGCCGCGCCGGGCCGCGCCGGGGTTCCGGTTCCGGTGGGTATTGATTGGTGCGGTTACGTTGCGTGACTGAACGCGCAAGTGACATGGCATCGGTGCCGCGCGCCGTCCGCCAGTGCCGTCCCGGCAACCACCATGCGCGTACACCATGTACCGTTGGGATGGCATGGCTATGGTGGTGGTGGTTTGGCTCGGTCCTGTGCTGAGCGATGATACGTACGTACGGTACGGCCTCCCGGCGTCGCCCAAGGCCATATTGGCCGGCGTACGCGGCATGGGCTCGATATCCATCAGCTCTTCTGTCCTTCTCTGTCTAAGTTGCGATTGTGTGAAAACGTCACCGTTTGAAACACAACAATTTTTTAGAGGAGTTCTACTATACATATTTTCTTTGCCTATTGGAAAATAATCGGGATGGACTCCGCCAAGACGATCAGCGTGCATGCGGATGCGGTCCGACGGCCCCGCGTGAATCCGGCGAGATGCAAGTGCAACATGATAGAGATTCAGATAAGCGGGACAACGGGGCATGGGGGAGAAGCTCAGGTTCCATAAATAAGTATAGGACGGCTATCTACCAGCATTCGGAGCTATAGGGTAGTGGTTTTCCAAGTGTGTTAGTATTCATCGGCCATCCCATTCCACATCTGGTCGATCTCCTTTTCCCCTCTTCATAGAATCTTCACCTTCTTCAAGGTGGGAACGTGATAGAAGCAACGCAATCATCTTGGTTTCCCCACTACTCATATAGTAGCTCTCCCTCTCTCTCTCTCTCTCTCTCTCTCTCTCTCTCTCTCTCTTCGCTCTTTCCAATGTGAGGGATGACAAGGCATATCACCTGTCTATCTATCAGATTCCGTCATATATATTTGGACATCGTCTAGACTAATTGTCATCATGTTTGTTATAGCCAATTTCCCCCATCTAGTATTGGGCAAAGAGTGGATGAGTACGCATTCAATGGAGTGAACTAACACTCGTAGAGCTCGATGGATATCTTATCAATTGTTAGGAAGAAAAAAAGAAGTGCCCCTCAGAACAATGAAATGCACGTATGTTTAAACTACGATATACCGATAATTCTACTATGCACAAGTTTGCACATCAATTGCTCCATCAGGGCATCGAAGAGTAGATGAAGATGCATTCAATGGAGTGAACTAACACTCGTAGAGTTCGATATATCTTCGAAACAATGAACTGCACATGTGTTTTTAGTATTTCTCATTAATTTTTGAGGAAAGTATTTCGCATTAATAGTTAGGAAGAAAAATGAAGTGTCCCTCGGAACAATGAAATGCACGTATGTTTAAACTACGATATACCGATAATTCTACTATGCATAAGCTTGCACATCAATTTCTCCATTAGGGCATCGACGACGATGTTAACGCATTCTTCGTCACATGTGACATGTATGCTTTTCGTTGAGGAAGGAGAGCGAAAGAAGAAAATAGAAGGTTGGCTTCTGCTTGTGAAGGGATGATCCCCACGGTCTACATGCCTAAGAGGTCACTATTTCACAGTTGAAAAATATGCCACCTTTGTCACCCATTTTACTATGTAATTTTAGTTGTCACAATATCTTTATAGTAATACTACTAACTTACATTATTAGATAAGACACCAAATGGTAACTTCATTCTACAACAAATTTTCATTGTTTTTTCTTGATGACAATACGTGGGAATAAATACAAGCTAGCTAGGGGCACCGGTACAACTGACTGCCGCCGGTAACAAGAAATGCCACTATTGCTCCAAAAGTTCTCATACATAATTTAAAGTTTACTAACTTTGATCGAAATTTATTATACAATCAAAAATACCATCCACTTACCAGAACCCGGTGACGTGGAGGGCACAACAAAAGACAAGAGTCTTGGCTACTATCCTGGTGATGCATGCACTTATCACATGAAAATGACTTGCCTAGATCCATTTTCAGTATACAACTGGTATTTAACGTACTCAGTGCCAACTAGACGAAACATTGCTCATGTTCAACTTCTATGAGAAGCAAACTAGTTTTAAGCCACAAACATCTAGCACAGCTTATGTAGTGTGCACCACTAGATCTCCTGCTAGTTAGTGCTGGGATTATGTTGCTGATGTGCCACTACCATCTTGGACTAACCAAGTACGTAAATAATTCCAATCATGCAAAAGTTGGTGGGTTAGTCTTTCTGAATGTGATTGGCTAGTGCGGTACCTTGCTACTTTGGACCATAATTTTTGTGTGGGAGTGGAGAGCTGTCTTATTCTCTGTCGGTACAAACTCAAAAGATAAAACGACTCAATAAAGTGGTATAAGCAGGTTTAGAACATGTACTTGTATGATGTCATCATACTCTCCATCTTACCACGTAGAAACTTTTTTTTTGTCGTCGAGGACATAGAGAGGAGAGAGAAAAGAAAGTGATTTACCTCCATCAAAGGTGCGCTAAAAGTAAGGCGTAAACGACAAAATTAAGGAAGGCAATAAACAACCAAACTAGGTGAAAAGAAGAAACCTTCTACATGTTTTGTTGTTATCAACGGGTGACATTCTAATAATAAGTAGTTGGAACATTCCCTAGTTTTTAGTTGAACCAGAACATGTTGCCACATTAACAAGGCAATCAATATACTACGTCATATATGCAAGAGGGCAACAAGGAACTAATGATGTATTCTAGTTTTTTCAATGGAAAACAAGTAATGATGTCTTATCAAACTTGTGACGTTTATACTCCCTATGCAAACATATTGGAGGTTATTATTAATAATCTATACTCGGTAGTCCAGATAACTCGAGTGCTTCACATCTTAATCTCGCTAAAAAGTTTCCCAAGAATATCTTCCCTAGGACAGATGCCTCAAGGTAAATCTACAAATAGACAGATGTGATCACTGAGTTGAAACACCACAACAATCTAGGGGAATCTTAAATAAGATGTGATACTAATGCTCGACAAAACATGTCATGCGGGTTGATTCTAAATAAAGTCTTCCATGATATTATCTTTAAAGCTTTAACACAATTATCACCCTTATTGATAATACTTGTCTTTTCTTGCATTCTCATATTCTATAATCTGTACTTTGTACAAAATTAAGGCATGCACATCGTCACCGTAGAAATGGTACAACTAAGAAGCGCGGCTTGCCACATATGACGTTGATAGGTATAAAAAGTATGGTATACACCAAACATGCTTTAAGACACCAAGAAAACAACTTAGAAAGCCACCTGCCTGCCGTATTCGACCAGCACCTCACATATTGCTCTTATGATTTTCTACATACATATATACATTAGATTTGATCAATCCTTGTTTCATTGTATTTTTCCTTGACCCACCATGTGCACCAACTAGAAAATACAAAATGTATGTAAGTGGAAACTAATACTAGACCATAACCTTAAGTGACATATTACTTCAACCAAATAAGGGATCCTCGAAACAATTCCATAGGGTAAAAGGTGGAATTAATATCACAACAATTACACTCTTGATTCCCTTAGCTGAAAGATATATTTCGATCTCTCGAGATAAGTAACAAATATAGTGAATGAAACAGAGAAAGTATCATCACTCCCGGACAAAAAAAAAGGTTGATCAGATGGTTTTATCTAGGGGAAGCCTGAATAAGATGTGATACTAATGCTCGACCAAACATGTCATGCGGGTTGATACTAAATAAAGTTTTCTGTGATATTATTTTTGAAGCTTTAACACAATTTTCACCCTTACTGATAATAGTTGTGTTATCTTGCATGCTCATATTCTGTATTTTGCACAAAATTAAGCCATGCACGTTGTCACTATAGAAAGGGTACACCTAAGAAGCGCGGCTTGCTAGATATGTGTCCAGTGGATGTAACAATGGAAACATCGATAGGTATAAAAAGTACGGTATACACCAAACATGCTCTAAGACACCAAGAAAACAACTTGCAAAACTACCTGCGTGCTGTATTCGACCAGAACCTCACATATTTCTCTTATGATTTTCTACATACATATATACATTAGATTTGATCAATCCATCTTTCAATATATTTTTCGTGGATCCCACCATGTGCACCAACCAGAAAGCACAAAATGTATGTAAGTGGAAACTAATACTAGACCATAACCTTAAGTAACATACTTCAACCAAATAAGTGATCCTCGAAAAAATTCCATAGGGTAAAAGGTGGAATTAATATCACAACAATTACACTCTTGATTTCCTTAGTAGTTGAAAGATATATTTCGAACTCTCGAGATAAACGACAAATACAGTGAATGAAACAAAAAAGTATTATCACTCCCGGACAAAAAAAAATGGTTGATGAGATTGTTTTATCCCCCATGTTGGCCACTCTAAAAGCGAAAATCAAAGGTCACATTTATATCCCAGCGCTCCTGTTTATATATAGCCAACAAAAGCAGATGGACTGAAATGCGAGCTGCGTCATGGGCATTAGATAAGCGGCTTTAGGAGACTAATTCCATCCTGATAGATGGTGCTTGCCAGCTTTGAGTGCTTGGTTGAAATGAAGGAAGAAAAAGGAGCTACGAAATCTGAACCTAGCTAACTACGTGTGGTTACCCTGTTCGTTCTTTCTTTTTGTAATAGCAACGCCGAGGCGTAACTTTGGACTGGCGCGGGCCAACTTTATAGAAACCCAAAGAGAAAAGGTACGTACATAGAATATGATCATCAAGAGGTCTTCTGGCACACGTATATACACATGGAACTGATGAATCTAAGCATCTTTAATTCCCAACTACACGTGTGTATATATATATATATATATATATATATATATATATATATATATATATATATATATATATATATATATATATATATATATAAAATACTTCTTACTTCCGGGTGTAACTACACCCACCTCTCATATACTACCTTATGGAAGTATTTGTAATACTTTATCTATTTGAGTATGTTCATATATATTATATGCGTATTATATATGTGCATTTTTTGGACAATTGCATCCGTAGTAGAGTGATGAAGTGTACGTAGGAGGGTACAGTACAAGACTACAAGCTACAGTTGCAAGCAACTAATCCACCGCGCGCATGCGTTTAGACCGCTCGATAAACTTGTCTAG
Source organism: Avena sativa (assembly GCA_916181665.1). Classification (NCBI taxonomy): domain Eukaryota; kingdom Viridiplantae; phylum Streptophyta; class Magnoliopsida; order Poales; family Poaceae; genus Avena; species Avena sativa. The sequence goes on along the minus strand of OV702293.1, from coordinate 438,930,744 downwards.
CTTGTATCACACAGTCCGCTAGCTAGCTGGTACGCTGTGGACAGAGACGCCACACGAGCGACGCCTGACGACACGGTCGGACCAATTCGTGGTTAGAAGAACACCTGGAATTGCTTGCTTAGTTGGTTACTTACTAACAAACACAATCACCTACTCTGCTGAAAACGTCGGTACATTGAGTAGTACGCATCGATCGCGGCTTGCCGTGCCCGTAATTAAGCCGTGTCGAGATCCGTCACTGTCCATCGCCATGCTCAGCTCGGTCATGCTGTCTCAAGGACATTAGCTAACTATACTACTAGGTCTCTTATGATCGAGCTCCCATCCATGGCCCTCTCCCCCAAAAACCAAGAAACGCTAGACAGATTTGTATACGATTGATGTAGCTAGCTAGCTAGAAGAAGAAGGACACGATCGAGCAGAAATAGAAGGCGGGGCGTAGGATACGCATGCGTACCTCTGGCCTGAAATGGCAAAATTAATGGCCGTGGAGTGCAGATCGAGTTGGGAGCTGGCCTCGATCGCTGGTGGGCTCTCTGCTGGCTGGCTGGCTGAGCTAGCTTGCTGCTCGCTGCTGCTGCTCCACTCTGCCGGGCTCGTGTCCTCTATAAATAGGCGCCGCGATGGAGCGCCGGGAGGCATGAAGCACGCGTGGCCGCGCGTACTTGCGGTCGCGCGACGGCTCGAGGGCCCGTCGGATTTTCGTTTTCCGTTGGCTTTTTGGCTACTACTCCTACTAGCTAGCTCTGGAGTCCAGGTCGGATTCCAGTAGCCCCGGGAAATCCTTGTTTAGTCGCGGGCCGCGTGGCCAGCACATGCCCGCGCGTGTCGCCGCCGCTGATCGCAGCGCGCACCGGCGCCCCGTCCGCCGTGTCAACGCCCCATTGGCTGCAGGCGGCTCGCCGGCTGGATCAAATCGAGCTCAAGCGGGAGCGCGGCGATGTGTGGTGTGGTGCGGTGTGCGTTCGCCAGTATACAAATCGAGGAGATTACTGAACTTTTTTGCAATCGAAGAAAAATGGAGGATATAGGTCACTAGCAGGGGAGGCCAGCAATGGGAAGCGTGGCCCACCGATTTAGGCCCGCCCGCCTGCGTCGTCGCTTTCGGGCCGTCTCGCCCCTAGTTTACGCATCCGATCGATGGAGTAGTAGAAGAAGACGTCGGTGTGGAAAGGAGGAGCACTGCGAGCTAGCTGCAGCACCGAGGAGGAGGGAGAGGGACGATGCCATCCGTACGTGGGAAAGTTAGGTTACGAGGGGGCGGTCAGTTAGTGTGTGGTGCACGCGCCTCTGATTTTTTATATTTCTCCATCGAGAAGCAGAGAACAAGGTCACCAAGGACCGACGGCTATGGCGACGACGCACTCTCGAATAATTGCCCGTTGATAAGTTGATCTGGTGATTGTTTTCTTGTCTCAATGCGCGCGCACGTACGGAAGGAGGAGTGCTCGCCCACGAAAGGCACAAGCCGGAATGCCGGATGCGCCGTCGGTGCTGGCTGGGTGACTAGCTTGACTCTTACCGACATTGGAATAGAAGCTTGCGTCGACCATGGTAAAGAGTTTCCATTCCATGTAACACCACATGACACGTGTGGTAATAAGCTATCTAAAGCAATTCAGAAAGAAGTTTCCAACTGACATATCAGACGGGTCTGCGTTGCGTTTAGGCACGAGGGAGCAGACATGTAAAAGGGACTGCGGAAGTACTACAGGTGAAACGTCCACATTTCTATCCACTTCAAGCTTGTAGGTGAATCTCTCCCTGCCTGGTACGTGTAGCTCAATAAAAGCTGTGGTCTCTCGGACCCTATTTATGTACCACTTCCACAATCACATCTACAGAAGAATTTCATCGACATCCATGCACAAATGTGTAGTACCATCAGACGAAGAAAAAAGAACGTCGTGGGGTGACACCTAGGGCATAAATGAAGACAGAAGCATACTTGAAAAAGGAGAATCTTTGGCGGTAGAAAAGCATATGCATCGCCGTGTTTTGCACTGTTAACTCGATTAAGCAACCTTTTATGTCCCTGTCATAGATCAGAGCAACCCGTTTCATCGTAGGAGGATTTGCCCTAGCTAGCTAGCTAGCTGTATTTCGTAACAACAAACCAGCCAAAACGTACAAATACCTAACAAATAATGGTTGTTTGGAAGAAAAAAATGACAACCATGTGATCCTTATGGGGTTTGCATCATGGGTTGGGCTTTGAGTGTCAACGGGGGGAAGGCCAGCTGCAAAGCACTGTCTCGGGCCCTATGGGAGAGACTAATGATCCAATAGTTGAGCTCGGCTTAGGTAAATTTTGTTAAATAGAGCTTCAAATTCGGAAGCTCATAGACTGGCTCGATCAGCAACGTATGCTGAAAGTGGACGTCGGGTTTGGCTTGTTGAACCTTCTGATGGTTTTTGTATTCCAAACTATGCGTTAAGTTAAATAAAGAGCCATGCTATCTAAAAAAAGGGTAAATTTTGTGATGTTGCTTGAAAAAGGATGAAATTTGCGATCTCTGAAAGAATGAATTTTGTGAAGTGTATTTCTCAAGTTACACCAATGTTAATAAGGGTGTATTTTGTTGGGCTTCTACCGGCAGATTCACTGCGTGAAAGCTGAAATCTGAACCAAACGGATAAAATGCCCGTGTGGTTTCCGGGAACACAACAGATTTTGGTAGTGCAAAGAAAAAGTTGGTCCGACCATAGATTTCACTGTGTCGCGATTGAGGCAAATATCTAAAAATTACCCACCATGCCATCGGCAAGTGGAATATGACCGATTCATTCTTGTTCGTTTCTCCTCCAAGCCTCCTGGTTCTTTTCTCCTCCAGCGACTTGCACAAGGAAGCAGAGAGGATAGGCTAGGGTTCCCAATGTCGGCCTATTTCGGCGATCTCAGGCGGTGCCCTGGACGGGAATCAAGCCTCCTAGTCGGCCTCTCCCTTTTCCTCGCTGGACCGACCCGATGTTTGATCCCGACGCCAAGCGCCAGTTCTAGTCTGTTGCCGCCTCTATGGCTCAGTTCGTCACGCTACCGCCTCTAGGAACGATGTCTGACGCCGGAAGGCCGTAGATCGAATGCACCTCTAATACCTGATACATCGGAAACGTATCTATAATTTTTATGTTCCATGCTTGTTTAGTATTTACTTTGCTTTGCCTTGTCTACACTTTGAGGTGATTTTTACATGTTTTCTGAAACTAACCTATTAACAAGTTGCCATAGTGCCAGTTGCCTGTTTTCTTCTATCTTTGGTTCCAGAAAAGCAGAAAATTAATATTCTCGAAATTGGACGGGATAAAAGCCAAAGTTAATATTTTGCCGTGAGAAACACGAAGCCGGAGGAGACCCACCAGGGGGCCACACCCCCTGGCCGCGCGGGTGGGCCCATCCCGCGCCTGGGGGGTGCAGCCGCCCTGGTGGCCCTATAGTCTCGCCTCTTCGCCTGTAAGAAGCCCTCGATGCCTAAACCCTAAGTACCCGATCAATATTCCACGAAACCGTCTGTAGCCGCCGCCACCATCGTCCCTAGATCGGGCGATCTGAAGCTCTTCCCGGCACCCTGCTGGAGGGGAGATTATCCCGGAGGCCTTCTTCTTCATCATGCCAGCCTCCGGTATGAAGTGTGAGTAGTTCCACCTTGGACTACAGTTCCCTGTAGTAGCTAGATGGTTGTATCTCCTCCTTGTGCTTTCATGTCTAGATCCTATGAGCTCCGTTCATGATCAACATCTCATCTATTTGTAATCATGCATGTTGTGTTTGCGGGGATCCGATGGATATTGAGATTACTATGTCAGATTGATTAATGGTTTTGTCTTATTGATTCTATTATGTTTGTGATCTTGCATGCTCTCCGTTGTTAGTAGCTATCTTGGCCAAGTAGTTGCTAGTGACTCCAAGAGGGGATATTTATGCTTGATAGTGGGTTCGTGCCTCTACTTAATCAAGGGAAGTGATAGAAATCTCTATGGTTGTAGATGTGCTGTTGCCACTTGGGAGAAAACAACGGTCTCTTGTTCATGGAATAAGTGGATTGTTTACCTTACACACTTTGCTTAAAGCAGTTGTCTATTGCTTGCAACTTAATACTGGAGGGGGTTCGGATGATAACCTGAAGGTGGACTTCTAGTCATAGATGCAGTTGGATGGCAGTCTATGTATATTGTTGTATTGCCCAATCGAATCTCATAGGATCTTTTTGTCTAGTATTGCATTGTTATGCCTTGCTCAGTCCTGTCAATTGCCCTGCTGTAATTTGTTTAGCCAACATGCCATGTTTGTTTATCTAAGGAGAGCACCTCTATTGAACTATGGACCCCGGTCCAATCTTTACCATTGATACATCTTCCACTGTTACTGTTTACTTGCTGCAAACCATCATCACCTTCCACACCATACAATTAATCCTTTGTTACAACAACTGGTGAGATTGACAACCTCACTGTTAGTTGGGGCAAAGTCTTGAGTTTGTGTTGTGCAGGTTTCCACGTTGCTTGCAACACCTTTGGGACGTTTCCTTCCTCCTACTGGTTCGATAACCTCGGTTTCCTACTGAGGGAAAACTTGCCTGCTGTATTACCGCTTGTGGTGTCCCAACGAAGTGCTGCTACACTCATCAAGGCTTTTTCTGGCGCCGTTGTCGGGGAGGCTAAGGACGCCTTCACAAGGGGAGTCCTTCTCAACCTTTCTCTTTACATTGTTTTTATTTTGCTTAGTTTCTTTTCCTTGTTTTTTTTGCCTCTTTTTATCAAAAAATCAAAAAAAATTAGTTCAGTTTGGTTTGCTTTCTCTTATCAAAAAACACAAAAAAATTAGCTCCTACTCTAGTTGCCACCTTGCTCTAGCTCACCATATTGTTCCCCAAGTTCACCCTGGAGGACCTTTCAATAGATAGTGGCTCCATAATTGGGAAACATAATATTGAACAATTCTTTAATCATGTTAGCAAGCATGAGGATATTGAGGATAGATCTATAGTAGAGCTTGCTCCTAATTATGAAATTTCTGCAGCTTCTTTAGTTTATATGTTGGAGGCTAGGTTTGTTAGCCTTAACCCCATGATGCAAATTTTGTTCCTAAAACTAAAAGAAGAAAAGAATGTTGAAAAGAGAGAATTTATCCTTGAAACTTTACTAAAAGAGTTCCATGATGTTGCTAAGGAAGCCAAAAAGGTCTTTGAGCGTTTTAATATGCTAGGCTCATGTGTATATGTTGTGGGTACACCAGATAAAGCCAAACCTAGAGAGGAATTCAAGATACCCATACCCTTTAAACTTGTTGGGATGCATGAAGCCTTTGAAAAGAATTTTGATTGGATTGTTTCTGAAAATCCTTTTGATGAAAGTAGTAAACCAAAGAGAGATGAGAAGGGATCCTCCAAGACTCATTTGGATGAGATACCTTTCATAGTTGAATACTTTGCAAATATTGATCTTAATTATTCATTTGAAAATACTCGATTTCTTGCTTCTTGTGCCTAACTTAAAGGCGTTAAAGAAAAGTACTTGTTGGGAGATAACCCAAGAGTTTCCTTGAGTCTTGAAAGTTATTACTTCAGTAATGAACTCTCCTTATTTTTTGTTTGCTTTTTGTGTCAAGAATTACCTCTAATGAGAGGGAAGTAAGATTTGGGGAGTTGTTGTCCCGAAACAGATTTCTGTCCTCCATCATAAAAATTTGTGAGGAGTCTCTGTAAGTCGTATTAAGCTAAAAATTTACGAATAAATCCTCCAGTATGTTAGCTAACTTTCGTTAGTGCAACACTTTTTGGTTTAAGCAACAAAAGGTCTTCGAAAAAATCGGTTTCTACCTACTGGTCTGTTTTGACAGATTTCTGCCATTATTTGCATTTGCTTCTTATTGATTCCTTTTTGGGTTCTTTTTGGAAAATTGAGCTTTTTGAAGGAGTTTCTACAGTAGCTTGTGTTTTTAGTGAAAAGTTTTGCTGTTCTAAATCTAAACCCAAGGGTCTATTATCTTTTGAATACACTAATGTTGCTAATGAAGATTGTGTGAAGTTTTATATGAAGGAAAAAATTTAGGTGTAGAGGGAGAATGATGTAATGAGATGAAGAATGGACAAAAGCTTAAGCTGGGGTATGCCACCCCGGTGTCACCCCAAGAAATATCTAAGAGATACAAGCGTCAAAGCTTGGGGATGCCCAAGCCATCCCTTTCTTCATCAATAAAAAGCTCAGGTCTTTCTAAACACTTTGTTTTTATTGTTTCATGCACTGTTGTGTTGTTCTTGGAGCGTCTTAGTTTTTGTTTGCCTTGCTTAGTTTGTTTAGGTTGCTTAAATAAAGTAGTTTTGACCCGCGTTCATGCTGTGTTGTTTCAAATAAGTTGATTGGTGTTGGAAAGGAGTAGAAAGTTTTTGCTTGAAAGTGCAAGAGGAGCTTGCTTTGACTGTGACTTAGACTTTAGCATGTCATGCTAGGTGTTGTTTTGACCTTATGATTAGTGATTATTGTTGTAGCATGCCTTGTCCCAAACAATTGGGACTGCTTAGTGTGCCTTGAAGGAATCATGCGTTGTTTTAGCATACAAAAGCATAGTATTGTGGTATTCTCCTTTGATGCTTTGTTTGGGTTGACTTGGCACATGCTCACACCATGTTATGACTATGAACAAGTCACCATAGCCTCTATGATCATTTAGTCCTTGACTTGTAGTACCACTCTATGCTTTGATTAGTAATGTTTTGTCACTCTGCATGATTATGGCCATTATTGCTCTCTTAGTTGGTTACTCTCAGTCTTTTGCTAGCCTCCACTTGTATGAGTAAGCTATACTCATGCTTCCAACTCCCAAGAAACCAAGTTATTCCAAAGTTTCCACTATAAATTCCTATGCATGGTGTGTTACACCATTCCAAGTATATTCTTGTTTTCAGCTATCTTCCAATTAAAAAGTATTTTGTTATGAGAAAACTTAGTGATTAATGCTCTCACGAACTTGATGGCACACTTTATATTCCTTGCCCCTAATAAACTTGAACCATTGTGTCATCTATGTTGTATATGCTTGCACTTATACGTTGGAATTAGCAGAACCATGCTGTCATGGGGAACGTTTTCAACATTGCACTTGTACTTTGTACACAGTTGATATCATGCTCTTTTGTCTATGGATGTCGCCAGTGTGAAATAAAAAGGGAGCTTGTAAGTCCATGGAGTTATGTATTTTGTGTTAGAAAAACGCCTGGGCCGCTAGTCTTAGCCATGCCTAATCATGGTGGAAACTTGCAGCATCACCATAATGAGCAATCTGTGAAGCATCCTCAATAAAAACCTACGCAAATAGTAAATAAAAAGATCACTAAGATGCTTATTGTCTGCTTGCCTTGTAATTTTGGTTATGGGATAGCTCCTATACCATGTGCAAGGGTGATACATTGGAAACGTATCTATAATTTTTGATGCTCCATGCTTGTTTAGTATCTACTTTGCTTTACTTGTCCACACTTTGAGGTGCTTTTTACATGTTTTCTGGTACTAACCTACTAACAAGTTGCAACAGTGCCAGATGCCTGTTTTCTGCTGTTTTTGGTTTTAGAAAAGTTAGTAAAGAAATATTCTTGGAATTGGACGGGACAAACGTCAAAGTCAATTACTTTCCATGGGGAACAAGAAGTCCAGAGGGGAGCCGGAGGGGCCAGACCCACCCCAGGCGCGGGTGGGCCCAACCCTGGCCTCCTCCTCGGCCTCCCCCTTCGCCTATAAGAAGCCCCCGATGCAGAAACCCTGGGCACCCGATCAAATCTCCATGAAACCGTCTATAGCCGCCGCCACCATCGTCCCTAGATCGGGGGGATCTGAAGTTCTTCCTGGCACCCTGCCAGAGGGGAGATCATCCCGGAGGCCTTCTCTCCGGTATGATGCGTGAGTAGTTCCACCTTGGACTATGGGTCCATGTAGTAGCTAGATGGCTGTATCTCCTCCTTTGTGCTTTCATGTATAGATCTTGTGAGCTCCGTTCATGATCAAGATCTAATCTATTTGTAATCATGCATGTTGTGTTTGCGGGGATACGATGGATATTGAGATTATTATGTTGGTTTGATTAATGGTTTTGTCTTTATGATTCTATCATGTCTGTGTTGTTTGTGATCTCGCATGCTCTCCGTTGTTAGTAGCTATCTTGGCCAAGTAGTTGCTAGTGACTCCAAGAGGGGGTATTTATGCTCGATAGTGGGTTCATGCCTCTAGTTTCCAAGGGAAGTGACAGAAATCTCTTCGGTTGTAGATGTGTTGTGGCCACTAGGGAGAAAACAACGGTCTCTTGTTCATGGAACATGTGGACTGTTTACCTTACACACTTTGCTTAAATCAGTTGTCTGTTGCTTGCAACTTAATACTGGAGGGGGTCCGGATGATAACCTGAAGGTGGACTTCTAGTCATAGATGTAGTTGGATGGCGGTCTATTTATATTTTTGTATTGCCCAATCAAATCTCATAGGATCTTTATGACTAGTAATTGCATTGTTATACCTTGCTCAGTTCCTATCAATTGCCCAGCTGTAATTTTTTTACCCTTCATGCCATGTTGTTTATCTAAGGAGAGCACCTCTAGTGAACTATGGACCCCGGTCCAATCTTTACCATTGATACATCTTCCACTGTTACTTGTTTACTTGCTACAAACCATTGCCTTCCACACCATACGTTTAATCCTTTGTTACAGCAAACCGGTGAGCTTGACAACCTCACTGATTCGTTGGGGCAAAGTCTTGAGTTTGTGTTGTGTAGGTATCCGTGTTGCTTGCAACACCTATGTGACATTTCCTTCCTCCTACTGGTTTGATAACCTTGGTTTCTTACTGAGGGAAAACTTGTTGCAGTACTGCTTCATACCTTGCTCTTGGGGTTCCTAACAGGCTCACATAAGCTGTGCAAGCCATCAAGCTTTTTCTGGCGCTGTTGCCGGGGAGGCCAAGGACGTCTTCACTAGGGGAGTCCTTCACTTCCTTTCTCTTTACTTTGTTTTTAGTTTGCTTTGTTTCTTTTGCTTGGTTTTGTTTGCCTCTTTTCAAAACCCCCCAAAAAATTAGTTCCTGCTCTAGCTCCTGCTGCTGTTTTTGGCTTGTCCACCTTTGCCAAAATGAACTCTGCTGAGAACACCAAGTTGTGTGACTTCACTATCACCAACAACAATGATTTCCTTAGCACACCTATTGCTCCACCTGCTCCTGATGCTATCTTTTATGAAATTAAGCCAACTTTGTTGAATCTTGTGATGAGAGAGCAATTTTCTGGTGCTGGTTCTGATGATCCTGCTGCCCATCTCAATAGCTTTGTTGAACTTTGTGAGATGCAAAAGTATAAGGATGTAGATGGAGATATTATTAAGCTCAAGCTTTTTTCCTTTCTCCTTGAGAGGAAAAGCTAAAGAATGGTTGCTTTCTTTGCCTAAAAATAGTATTTATTCCTGGACTAAGTGCAAAGATGCTTTTATTGGAAAGTACTATCCTCCTACTAAGATTATATCTATGAGAAGTAATATTATGAAATTTAAACAACTTGATAGTGAACATGTTGCTCCAGCTTGGGAAAGAATGAAGTCTGTGATTAAAATTTTCCCTACTCATGGACTCCCTGCTTGGATGATTATCCAGACTTTTTATGCAGGTTTGAACTTCTCCTCAAGAAATCTGTTGGATTTAGCTGTCGGAGGTACCTTTATGGGCCTCACTTTGGGTGTTGCAACAAGGCTCCTTGATAATATGATGGTTAACTACTCTGAATGGCATGTTGAGAGAGCCCCACATGGTAAGAAGGTAAATTCTGTTGAGGAAACTTCCTCTGAGTGAAAAGATTGATGTTATTATGGTATGCTTGTTAATGGGAAAGCTCCTCTAGATCCTAATAGTGTTCCCTTAGCCTCTTCGGTTGCTCAAGAAGAGCAAGTTGATGTGAACTTCATTAGAAACAACAATTTCAAAAACAATGCTTATAGGAATAATTTTGGTAGTAACAACAATTATAGGCCTTATCCTCCTAATAATGGCAATTCCTATGGAAGCTCCTACAATAATGCTAGAAGTGCCCCCTCTGAACTTGAAGTCATGCTCAAAGACTTTATTAGCAAGCAAACCACTTTCAATAAGACTATAGAGGAAAAGCTTTTAATTGTTGAGAAAAATATATCCTATTTTTCTGAAGCTCAGTCTTCCTTGATTAATAAAATGGTCGCTAAACCTGAAACCATGGAAAATACCTTTGATACTGCTCATGCCATACAAGTTACTATTGATAAAAATGTTAGGCTGTTAGCTCAACTTCATGCTAAGTGGGAAAGGGAAGCTGAAATTGATAGAAACAATAGTGTGTGCACCATCACCACTAAACCACAAGTAGTCCCTATTCCTACTCCTACTATGCCTAAACCTATTGAGCCTAATACTAGTGATGCCAAGTTTGGCTTTGATATTGATGGTTACAATATTTCTGAAGTGATTATGTTCTTGCAAAAGCTTGCTAGAAGTCCTGATGCTAGTGATATGCATGTTGCCTTTACCAAACACATTATAGATGCTCTTGTTAAGATTAAGGAAGAGAAGCTAGAACACAAAGCTTCTATTCCTAGGAAAGTAGAAGATAGTTGGGAACCCATTATTAATATGCAAGCGAATGAATTTGACCTCAAAGCTTCATGTGATCTTGGTTCTAGTGTCTCTATTATGCCTAGGAAGATTTATGAAATGCTTGATTTGCCACCATTGGAGGATTGTTATTTGGATATAACACTCAATGATAATACTAAGAAGAAACTCATGGGGAGTATTAATGATGTTATCATCATGGTTAACAATGCTTATGTCCCTGTTGATTTCTATGTTTTGGATGTTGAATACAATGCTTCTTGTCCTATTACTTTGGGAAGACCTTTTCTTAGAACAATTTGTGCCATCATTGATATGAAAGAAGGCACCATTAAATATCATTTTCCATTCAAGAAAGGCATTGAACACTTCCCAGTGAGAAGAGAGAAGTTTCTCTTTGCCCCCCTTTGAAAGCAAGGTTTGATGTTAATGCTTTTTCATTTGAAAATACTTGATTCTTCTTGCTTCTTGTGCCTAACTTAAAGGCGTTAAAGAAAAGTACTTGTTAGGAGATAACCCAAGAGTTTCCTTGAGTCTTGGAAGTTATTACTTCAGTAATGACCTCTCCTTATCCTTTTTGTTTGCTTTTTGTGCCAAGAATGACCTCTAATGAGAGAGAAGTAAGATTTGGAGAGTTGCTGTCCCGAAACAGATTTTTGTCCTCCACCAAAAACAATCGTGGGGAGGCTATATAACTCGGATTGAGCTAAAAATTTACGAATAAATCCCCCAGTATGTTATATAACTTTCATTAGTTCAACACTTTTTTATTTGATCAACATAATATGTTCAAAAAAATCGGTTTCTACCTGCTGGTCTGTTTTGACAGATTTCTGCCATTATTTGCATTTGCTTCTTATTGATTCCTTTTTGAGTTCTCTTTAGGTGAATTGAGATCTTTGAAGGAGTTACTACAGTATCTTGTGTTTTCAGTGAAAATCCTTGACGTTCCAAAGCTTTTCCAGGGGTCTAATATCTTATGAATACACTAATGTTGCTAATGAAGATTGTGTGAAGTTTTGTATGAAGGAAAAATTTCAGGTGTAGAGAGAAAATGATGCAATGAGATGAAGAATAGACAAAAGCTTAAGCTTGGGGATGCCACCATGGTGTCACCCTAGAAATATCCAAGAGGTACAAGCGTCAAATCTTGGGGATTCCCAAGGCATCCCCTTCTTCATCAATAAAAAACTCAGGTCTGTCTAGACACTTTGTTTTTATTGTTTCATGCACAGTTGTGTTGTTCTTGGAGCGTCTTAGTTTTTGTTTGCTTTGCTTAATTTGTTTAGTTTTCTTAAGTAGTTTGGACCCCTGTTCTCGCTATGTTGTTTTGCAAATAAGTTTGCTTGGTGTTGGAAATGAGTAGTAAGTTCTTGCTTGAAGTGCAAGAGGAGCTTGCATTGACTGTGACTTAGACTTTAGCATGACATGCTAGGTGTTGTTTTGACCCTATGCTTAGTGATTATTGCTGTAGAATGTCTTGTTCCAAACAATTGGTATTGCTTAGTGTGCCTTGAAGAAATTATGCGTTGTTTTAGCATGCAAAAGCATAGTATTGTGGTATTCTCCTTTGATGATTTGCTTGGGTTGACTTGGGACATGATCACACCATTTTATGACTCTCACAAGTCACAATTAGCCTATATGATCATTTAGTCCTTGACTTGTAGTACCACTCTTTGCTTTGATTAGTATGCTTTGTTGCACTGCATGTTTTTGGCCATTATTGCTCTCTTAGTTTGTTGCTCCCAGTCTTTTGCTAGCCTCCACTTGTATGAGTAAGTTCTACTCATGCCTCCAACCCCCAAGAAACCAAGTTTTTCCAAAGTGTCCACTATAAACTCCTATGCATGGTGTGTTACACAATTCCAAGTATATTCTTGTTTTCAACTATCTTCCAATTAAAAACTATTTTGTTATGTGAAAACTTAGTGATTAAAGCCCTCACGAACTTGATGGTACACTTTATTCTTTGCCCCTAATAAACTTGAACCATTTTGACAACTTTGTTGTATATGCTTGCACTTATAAGTTGGATTTAGCAGAACCGTGCTATCACAAGGAACGTTTTCAACATTGCACTTGTACCTTGTTGTAATCAATTGATATCATGTTCTTTTGTCTATGGATGTCACCGGTGTGAAATAAAGAGGGAACTTGTAAGTCCATGGAGGCTAGCCTAAGCCATGCCTAATCATGGTGGAAACTTGCAGCATCACCATAATGAGCTATCTATGAAGCATCCTCAATAAAAAGCTATGCATATGGTAAATAAAAAGATTGCTGAGATGCTCATTGTCTGCTTGCCTTGTCATTTTGGTTATGGGAAAGCTCATGTACCATGTGCAAGGGGTACCCCGTTGGCGGTTCTCAATGATATGCAAATACTTACAGTGATAAGAACTTACCTGGACCCAAAGATGAGTATGCATGAGGTGTGGCCCTCGTATTCAAGGGACTTGAGATTCCCAACTTATACTTCGTCAAGCATATACTCCAGCTTTGCCACTTTAACCTTAACCACTTCAAGATGCTTATGATAGGGGCAATGAGGGATAAAAGCTAACAAGTACCATAATTTTTGGACGCTCTTTTTGAAACTTCTAATCCCTGCTTCCTTTACAAAAAAGGCATTTCTTCCACCACTTTTGAGTCTTCACCTTCTACCTTTAGGCACCATTAAGAGAGCATAGTTGTCATTTTGTGTGCAGTGTTCCAAAGCTTATTATTTGATGCATATTGTGTTATTACTTGTTCTTGTGATATTTGTTTCTAGTCACCCTTGTGAACTTTGCAGGTGTCCTATGCATCTATTTGCTACTCTATGAGGGACAAGTTGATTGCCACTATGCCATGTTTTCTGCATGTGAAACAAACAAACATTTTTCAATGCAAGTTATTCATGATCTTTGTTTGTAGCTTGTCATGTTGCATGCATAGTTACTATGTCCTATTGTTAGAACTCCATCTTTCATGCACATGTTTAGAGTTCTTTGATCCCAGCTTTCAATGCTTGCAAATGGTTGGATCTTTATTGTGAGGGTGTATGTCACCTAAAAAATTATTTTATTTATCACTTACCTACTCGAGGATGAGCATGTGTTAAGCTTGGGGATGCTGATACGTTGGAAACGTATCTATAATTTTTGATGCTCCATGCTTGTTTAGTATCTACTTTGCTTTACTTGTCCACACTTTGAGGTGCTTTTTACATGTTTTCTAGTACTAACCTACTAACAAGTTGCAATGGTGCCAGATGCCTGTTTTCTGCTGTTTTTGGTGTCAGAAAAGTTAGTAAAGAAATATTCTCGGAATTGGATGAGACAAACGTCAAAGTCAATTACTTTCCATGGGGAACAAGAAGTCCAGAGGGGAGCCGGAGGGGCCAGCTAGGGGGGACAGACCCACCCCAGGCGTGGGTGGGCCCAGCCCCGTGCCTGGCTAGGGTTTGGCTACCATGGCCACCTCCTCGGCCTCCCCCTTCTCCTATAATAAGCCCCCGATGCAGAAACCCTGGGCACCCGATCAAATCTCCACGAAACCGTTTGTAGCCACCGCCACCATCGTCCCTAGATCGGGGGGATCTGAAGTTCTTCCTGGCACCCTGCCGGAGGGGATATCATCCCGGAGGCCTTCTCTCTGGTATGATGCATGAGTAGTTCCACCTTGGACTATGTGTCCATGTAGTAGCTAGATGGTTGTATCTCCTCCTTTGTGCTTTTATGTATAGATCTTGTGAGCACCTCATGATCAAGATCTAATCTATTTGTAATCATGCATGTTGTGTTTGCGGGGATCCGATGGATATTGAGATTATTATGTTGGTTTGATTAATGGTTTTGTCTTTATGATTCTATCATGTCTGTGTTGTTTTTGATTGTTGGGGAGGTGACCCTGGATAGGGTCAGGACGGGGAAAGACAAAAGGAAGTTCCCCATCCTATTCCGAGTTACTGTCTAAATCGACCAAATCTTGTAAAGGTCGTCCGAGGTAAGCGCGAGCAGGACACTTATGAGAAGAGCAATACGTTACCCGGCCGACGTACTGTTTAAGTCGGTCGGGTCAACCCGAATAATCTAAATGCAGGTGAATTCCAAGCCGAGCTAAGCGAGACAGGGCCGAATGACATGAAGCTTGCAGGAGAAGGAGGTGCCTATAGTCAAACCCTAGTCACAGGCTAGGAAGAATCTGAACAGAGCCAAACACAAAGGACAAGGCGCAGAGCGGTAGAAGGGCAGAAGGAGGTCACGGAGGTGACAGTCCTGGAGCCCGAGGCGTGCAGGTGGGGTTCTCTGAAACCTTGCCGTCATTAGAAGGGCGACACGGAAAGGAGGCCTCCGAGTTACTATATTGGGACAAGCATATTCTTCGAATATGCTTGCCACGTCAGCCCTAGAGGAGCCAAGGCGCCCCTTTATAAGGAGAGGCTTGGATTTTGAGAAGGGCATCGGCTCATTTGATACAGTTAGGCTGGTAAAAGTTCTTCCTCTCCTCTTGTAAACAGCTCAAGGAGCACTTGTAGCCCAAGAGAGGAGAAATAAAGATCTTTATGTTAGTCTTCAGTGTGTAGAATCAACTACATCTTCCCTCCCCAGATCCCTCTAGCATCCATTGGCCCCATACTTTAGCCTACCCATGGCATCTGCCGTGCCACCACCACGACAGTTGGCGCCCACTGTGGGGCCAGTAGCGGTGCTAGGTGGAGTCAAGATCCGGACGAGAAACTTCATCCACACTGGCAAGCGCGTGGTCTCTGGCTTAGTTCAGAGATTTGATCTTTGTGACTATGTCCGTGGTAACGGAGGCAGTTTCAGGGGAAAAACTCCCCCACGCAACGGCGTCTTCATCAACCTGGGCATGCACCAGATCTACGTCGGCGTCGACACCTCCAGCGTCTACCCTCACCGAGTCAATTTTGCAGGAGAGCCTCCCCTTAGTGCTGTGAACGGTCCGAGTGGGGAACACCCCGCCAGCTGCATCGAGGTAATGGTCACAGCAGGAGTACAGGTAGCAGCGAGGGGTGCCGGATCAAGCAAGGACCCGACGACAGGAGGACATGTGATCACAAGGCAGGCAGCTCCACAGCCCACCGAGGTAGATCCTTCGGCAGCAAAGCCAGCCGAGGTGCAGGAGACAACCCCAAGGGCACCAAGGGTAAGATGGCCACCTCTGGAAAGACCAGAAAATATTCTCCAGGCAACTATAGATAACTTGACTACGCCTGTGGCACCGATACTTGATCCGGCTAATGCTCAGGCAGAGTTAGAGGAAACTAGGCAGAAAGTACTTGTAGAAGCAAAAAAGGTGTCGGCATTGCGGGAGTCCCTAAACAGGACCTTGCGGGAATATGCAAAGGCAAATAAGCTAGATCTTGACCTTGAGCGGGTTGATGAGTTAAGATTAAGGGGAAAAACCTCATGAATGATATCAACAAAGAGCATGAAGCTCATAAAGCAGATTCAGCTGATCTAGGTTTGCCGAGGTATAACACCCCGACGAAAAACCTAAGGGCGGCGAATGCCGCGACACTAGAATTGGAAGGGCTGACCGGTGAAGCCCGGCAGAAACAACAAGAAAGGGTGAATGAGCTGGTGCGCATTGCGAACCAGCAGAATGAGGAAATGCTTAAGGCAGACCTGGCAAGACCTGGTGCCTCACGAATGGTCCGTTCGGCTGGAGAAGCACCTGCCCTTTCAGTGGCAGCTGCATCTTCACCCGGAAACAATGCACAGAGAGATAGAGCGGTAACTTCAGGAAAAAGAAACAAGCAGATTGTACCATATGATCCGGTAGTAGCTGAAAAGATCAATGAGAACAGAGGCAGTGGAAGCCGAGACAACAATGGCGAAAGAAATCCCCACTATGCCAACAGAGGCGACGGAAGCCGAGGTAATGGAGACCTCGAAAGAGGAAATCATGAAAACAATATCCTAGCAGAAGAACGGAGAGATCCGCCACCCAATCCACAGCCGAGGTATGAACCTCGGCAGGAAAGGGAAGTGAGACCAACTCGCCATAATCAGGCAAATGAAAGATACAATGATGGTTACTCAAATGTGGGATATGCGGGTCATGGTGGGAATAACCACTATGGAATGCAGGAAAGAATTGTGTACAGAGATTTGCCATTAAGTGATGCAAGACTAAAACTGGACCGGCTGTACCGGTCCGAGTTGTTAGAAGAGCAGGGTCCACCGGGCCCGGCATGCTTCGGACCATGGATCATGGGCGAGCCGCCAGTGCCGAACTTTCAACTGGAAAGAGGCACAAAAACATATAATGGGAGCACCAAACCACAGGATTGGTTGATTGACTATGCCACTGCTGTAAAAATAGCTGGCGGAAACTTGCGATGGGCAGTACGATATGTCCCACAAATGCTGGAAGGACCCGTTAGAGTATGGCTGAATAATGTGCCGCCAAGCAGTATCAACTGTTGGTTAGATTTTGAAGAGATGTTTGTCAGCAACTTCACCAGTACTTACAAAAGGCCAAACAGGCCACAACAGCTAGCAATGTGCAAGCAAAGGCCGAATGAAACAGACAGAGAGTTTTTGACTCGGTGGTGTAACCTCGGGAACTCATGCGAGGGAGTTATAGAATCACAAGCAATAGCTTGGTTCGCTCAAGGGTGCCGTTACGATAGTGTCTTGTGGCAACGACTACAAAGAGATATGCCAACCACTTTGGCAGAGACCATCAGGATAGAAGATTCTTATGCATTGGGAGATCCGACGCAACCAGAGCTGATGTCGGCAAACCATCGAGAGCATCAGGATCAATATGCAAGAGATGTGGCTGGATCATTGAGGCGCAATGAGTTCAGAGGTAGAAGAAGAGAGGAAAGACCAAATTACAGATATGCCTCTAATCAGGTGGCAGCAGTACTACAAGATCAGCCGAGTCACGGAAACAGTTAGCGGCAGAAGAATAGTCCTCAGCAATGGACACCAAGGAATGAAGGGAAAAGACAGTGGACGCCAGAACAGAAGAAGCAATGGCAGGAAAGGCCGAAGTACACGTTTGAATCCATGTTGGATCAACCGTGTAAGTGTCACACTCCAAACCCAGCCAAGTCGGCTAATCGTACAACTCGGCAATGCGCTTGGATGAAAAACGCAATGGGAAACCCGACAGGAATGCAAGCACCTTCCCATCAGGCGCATTAGCAGCAACAGCCACAATTGACTGGGGCAAATGCACATCAGTTACTATTACCCCCTCCTCCTCCGAGGTATGATAACTCGGATCGGAGGGATGCAGTGCATCAAGTGATAAATCAGGGTCAGAATGGAAGAATTAACCCCGGAAATAATGAACGCAATGATTACAGGGAGCATCATCAATCATATTGCGTGTTTACAACAAAACAACAAGACATGCAAAGTGTGCAGCGCCGACATATGGAGGTGAATGCAGTTATGCCGGCCGTACCAAGATACGTGCCTTGGTCAGATCAAGAAGTAACTTGGAGTATAAAAGATCACCCAAAAATAATGCCGAGTCCGGGGTCATATGCGCTTGTGCTAGATCCGACATTTGTCGGGCCCAACATTAATGTGAAATTCTCAAAAGTACTCATTGACAATGGGAGCAGTATCAATATCATGTACAAAGATACAATGTATAAACTCGGAATATCGCAGAATATGCTGCAATCCACAAGAACCACATTCCATGGGATAGTGCCGGGACTTTCATGCAAACCCATTGGGAAGGTTTGAGTAGATGTGTTATTCGGCACAAGGGAAAACTGCAGAGCAGAAAATTTGGAGTTTGAGGTGGTGGATCTAGAAAGTTGCTATCATGTTTTACTCGGGCGGCCAGCGTTGGCCAAATTCATGAGTAGCTGCCACATCACATACTTGAAAATGAAGCTACCCGGACCACAAGGGGTGATAACTGTAGCAGGAGATTACAGGAAGTCAATGAAATGTGCTTCAGCCGGATCAAATCTGGCCGAGTCATTGCTAACCGCAAGAGAAAAAAGAAGGATTCAGGAGGTAGCGACCCTCGCTCATTCGGCACAACTGAATATGCCGGCATTGGCCAACCCGCATGGAAGTGTCTCTTTCCAGCCGACTAAAAGAAACAAAAGAAGGTCCAGATAGATGAGCAGTTCCCAGAGCGCACCGTCACTATTGGTGCTGGCCTAGATGCCAAATAGGAAGACGAGCTCACCAACTTCCTCTGTGAGAATCGGGATATCTTTGCATGGTCAACTCAAGACCTACAAGGTGTGCCGAGGGAGTTGGCTGAGCACTCTCTGAATGTAAGGCCAGGAGCAAGGCTGGTGAAGCAACCTCTCCGCCGCTTCGCCGAAGACAGGAGAAAAATAATAGGGGATGAGATAGCTCGGCTCCGTGCGGCCGGGTTCATCATGGAGGTGCTTTATCCGGATTGGCTATCAAATCCGATGTTAGTAGAAAAGAAAAAGGATGATCCAAATGTAGCCATCGTATGGCGAATGTGTATTGATTACACGAACCTGAACAAGGCGTGTCCCAAAGATCCTTTTCCTTTACCTAGGATAGACCAAGTCATTGATTCGACCGCTGGTTGTGAGCTGTTATCATTTGTAGACGCATATTCTGGTTTACACCAGATACCGTTAAATCTGGCTGATCAAATAAAGACTGCGTTTATTACCCCGTACAGGGCTTATTGCTATCGCACCATGCCATTCGGCCTGCGCAACGCAGGAGCAACCTACCAGAGATGAATGCAAAAGTGTCTACATGACCAGATAGGGAAAAATGTACAAGTATATGTAGACGATGTAGTTATCAAAACCAAAGAGAGCAAAACGCTGCTGGATGATATTCGGCAGACATTCGCGAATTTGAGAAGATTCCGAATGAAGCTTAACTCGGAGAAATGTACCTTCGGTGTACCAGCTGGGAAATTACTCGGTTTTCTCGTATCCAGCCAAGGTATAGAGGCCAATCCAACTAAGATAAGAGCGGTAGAAAGAATGGAATTGCCGAGATGTCTAAATGACATACAGAAGTTCACGGGTTGTTTGGCCTGACTTAGTCGATTTGTATGTCAGCTGGGGGAGAAGGCATTACCACTATATCAACTGATGAAAAAATCTGATAAGTTCATTTGGACACCACAAGCAGATAACGCATTTCATGAACTGAAAAAGATGTTGGTCACAACACCAATTCTGGCTTCTCCATTATCAAAAGAGCCTATGTTACTTTACATAGCCGCCACAAACATAGTGGTAAGTGCGGTGATCATTGTGGAACAAGTTGAAGATGGTAAATCAGTACAAAGACCGATATATTACCTAAGCGAGGTACTATCAGCGTCAAAACAAAATTACCCACATTATCAAAAGATGGCATATGGGGTGTACATGTCGGCAAAGAAACTTAAACATTACTTTGAAGAGCACCCGATCAAATTTATCTGTGAAGCGCCCATAGCCGACATATTGAGCAACAAAGATGCAAGTGGCCGAATAGCGAAATGGGAAATTGAACTATCACCTTATGCTCCGCAATTCGATAGGCGAGATGTGATCAAATCTCAAGCAGTGGCCGACTTCTTGGTAGATTGGGCCGAAGTACAATATGAGCCACCCTTACCGGATCTGAATTATTGGACAATGCACTTTGACGGCTCCAAGCTAAGGAATGGCTTGGGGGTAGGGATAGTGTTAACCTTGCCAAAAAGGGATCAACTGAAATATGTGCTGCAAATACATTTTGCCGCGTCAAACAATGTCGCCGAGTACGAAGCACTCGTCCATGGGTTAAAAGTGGCAAAAGAAATTGGCATACGTCGGATCCTATGCTACGGAGATTCAGATCTAGTAGTACAGCAAGTGTCAGGCAATTGGGACGCGCTGGACGCGAATATGGCTTTATACAGATTTCATGTGCAAAAACTCAGTGGATACTTCGATGGATGTGAATTTCATCATGTACCTCGGGCAGAAAATGACGCTGCAGATATGCTGCCAAAACTCGGATCAACCAGGCAATCAATTCCCCCAGGTACCGCCCTGGAGCACTTGAGAAAACCATCAATAGCTCCATCGCCAGAGTCAGAATCCATCTATATCCTGGCAAAATCAAGAGAAGATAATGTGACGATGGAAATTGACAAAGAATGTAACCCGGATGTGGAGAAATCCGAGGTCGTTATGTCGGTAGAAAGTATGGAAAAAGATAAACAATGAACTATATAAAAGAAGTGTCACAAGCATGCTGCAAAGATGTGTTGACTCGGCGGAAGGCCAGGAAATCCTCCTAGATATACATCGGGGAGAATGCGGACATCACGCCTCATCCAGAGCTTTAGTGGCCAAAGCATTCATGCACGGATTTTATTGGCCAACGGCGTTGAAAGAAGCCAATGAATTGGTAGAAAAATGCAATGGTTGCCAGAGATATGCCAGCAAGATACATATGCCGTCGTCCGAATTAAAGACGATACCAATCACTTGGCCATTTTCGGTATGGTGCTTGGATATGGTGGGACCATTCAAGCCAGCCCGGGGCGGGATGACCCACATTTTAGTCATGGTGGATAAATTCACGAAATGGATCGAAGTAAAACCGATAAAAAGATGTGATGGACCAACAACAGTAAAATTCCTCAAAGATATTATTTTGAGATATGGTTATCCACATAGTGTTATTACAGACAACGACACAAACTTTGCTGAAGGGGCTTTTGCTAGATTCTGCCAAGAAAAACACATACGACTAGATGTCGCCTCGGTGGCCCACCCAGCATCCAATGGGCAAGTAGAAAGGTCTAATGGACTCGTATTGTTCGGGATAAAACCCCGACTCGTAGAACCTCTGCAAAGGTCGGTAGGGTATTGGATTGAGGAACTACCAGCAGTACTATGGAGCCTCAGAACTACCCCAAACAGGTCAACAGGATATACCCCATTTTTTCTGGTGTATGGAGCAGAAGCTGTGCTTCCAGCCGACATAATTCACGATTCGCCAAGAGTAACCCAATATACAACCGCCAGGGACTGCGCTATATTGTTTCTTATTATGAGTTGTGTATTACACCTCGGCACCTCGAGCAGTGACTCGAGGACTGCCCTATGTTATTTTTTATTATTATTATGAGTTGTGTATTAAACCTCGGCACCTTGAGCCGTGATTCGGGGAATGCCTAATGAAATTTTTTTTTTTGAGGTAAGTACTAAGCCTCGACGCTTAGAGCAATGACTCGGGGACTGCCCCATAATTATCTGTTCTCCATGAACACTTCAGCATTTTGAACAACAACTCGGGGAATACCCGACAATAATAACCTATGCAAGCTACTTTAGCCTAGCAACCCAAATAATAACTCGGGGACTAATTGGCATAACCCACTGTTTTCAAAAGGACAAACATGGTATATGCCGAGCTAAGGAACACAATCAGAATTTACGAAATAAAAGGTCGCCAAAACAAAGATATAAAGCAGTAAGATCTGCTTAGGCAAAGCCATCATGATTGTCATCACTCATGTCTCAGCAGCAAAAGGCTAAAAAGGTTCGTACCACACAGAAAGTCTTAATTGTTTCACACATCATAAGCCCGGCATACCGGGGACTGAGAATAATTTAGGAAGTTTTTCGAGCCTAAGGGGCAGCACCATGACTCGGAGCATCAGGGATGGTTGTCTCAGATGACGGCGGTATGACCTCGATCTCCGGGGTAGGGACATCTCCAGAAGATGGGCGTGCCGAGGTAGACGGTGCCTCAGCCAAGGTTACTTCGCCTTTAGTGGGGGTAGTAGTAGCCTCGGGGGATGTCCGGGGCTCTTGAGAAACACTAGCTTGAGCTTGAGAATGCCTAGTCCCCTTGGAGGATGATCGCGCGTCACCGTCCCCATCCGAGCTTGCGCTGGAATCACCAGAAGTGTCCGAATCGCCCTCACCCTCATCCTGGTCGGCTGAATTATTATCAGAGGCATCTTCAACTTCGACATCATCCGCCGGGTTAGGAAGGAAGCTCAGCCCTTCAATCCAGTTGTGTACGTCAGCATACTCAACAAGCTAGAAGGCACGAGCTTATCAGCGAGCGGCGAATTCTGGATCCTCAACCCAACGGGAGCCAGTGCGCAAGTTTATCAAGGTATCGAGCGAAATATCCTCGTACCATGACATAATGACTGTGAGCGCCATATCAGCACCAGCTCGTCCAGCGGATTCCCTCCAGAGATTTAATTGGTTCTGGGATGCCATTAATCTTTCCACCAGTATCTTGACCTCATCAATGTCAGGAGTTCCAGAAGTATTCGGCCAGAGAACATGATAGGCCCGAATGGCTGCTTGCACCAAATCCCGGCCCATAATCTTCATCGGACCAATAGCAGCACCAACGGCAACCAAGAAATCTTCCATCGAGTATTCTGGGCTCGCATCTGCGGGAACACCTCGGCGCACGCGAGCATTGATCACCGCTCTAGAGCTCACCGGCTTAGCTTCCGGAAAATGGTCTACGCAAAATAAAAAGTATGTCACTCAAAAGTAAGAAAGAGAAGAAGATAACTCGGCCACGGTCAGAGACTTATGATGAATATATCTTAGCATTTTCTGAAGGTCTTGAGCCCAATCAACCTTGGTCTTCTCAAAACGAGTGATCTCCTCGCTCATCGCCCGTGTCTTAAGCTCGGCAGCATCGAGGAGTTCTTTATTTTTCTGCAATTGCAGAGCTAGTCGATTCTTCTCTTCGGAGAACTCCTGGTCAACTTTCTCTAACTCAGACTTCTGAGAGAGATTGAGGGACTCCACCTCGGCGCGCAAGCGACTTATCTCATCATCTTTCTCTTTCAACTGTGCCGAGTGAGTAGTGGCTTGCTCTAAAAAATGCAGCATCATATCAAGCATGGGTATGCATTCTTGGTGTGACGCTGCAAGAGTTTGTAACTCGGCTATACCAAAGCCAAAAGGTTAAAAGAAACCCGGGATAAGTCTCGAACGGAAATCTGTAAAGAGAAAGGGTAACTAACCTTCCAGGGCCTTGACTTTCTTCTCCAGATGGATATTAAGATTGTTGATATTACCTGTTTACCAGCAAAATGAGTTAACACCTCAAGTCAAAAATAATAAGAACTTTAGGGACAATACAAAAGTTTGTTAACTTACCAGCTTTCTTCACCACGGGTATAACTTTTTCATACTTATCTTGCAATTTCTTATGTGCGAAAAGCAACCTTTGGAATTCGGTGGTCCGCCGATCATGGGCAACCTAAGCGACAAAATAAATAGCAGTAAGATATTCGAAGCTAAGACAGATCCGAATCAAGATAAGATTAACTCGGACCTAGGTGGATGGGTATTCGAAGCTAAGACAGATCCGAATCAAGCTAAGCTTGACTCGGACCTAGGTGGCTGGGTATTCGAAGCTAAGACAGATCTGAATCAAGAAAAGCTTAACTCGGACCTAGGTGGCTGGATATTCGAAGCTAAGACATATCTGAATCAAGCTAAGCTTGACTCGGACCTAGGTGGTTGGGTATTCGAAGCTAAGACGAATACGAATCAAGCAAAGCTTAACTCGGATCCAG
The DNA here is from genome assembly GCA_916181665.1 of Avena sativa. NCBI lineage: Eukaryota > Viridiplantae > Streptophyta > Magnoliopsida > Poales > Poaceae > Avena > Avena sativa. Next base: position 438,906,594 of record OV702293.1, on the reverse strand, counting down.
GTGACTGGATATTCGGATCAGGCAAAGGCTTAATAAAACTTCCAAGAACAACAAGTTATTCAGTTACAAGTTTCGGGGACTAGACTATATATAATATCATCCGAGTAACTAATCAAACATCGATAAAAACAATTACCTCGTTCATCTTATCGCTGTCGAGCACGATCTTGGCAGCCAGATGCAAGCGGATGCTGATGTCAGAGAGTTGAAATGGCTGACTGCTTGGATTGCCCTCGAGCTGATCAGCAGCGTTCCAATTATTGGCATACTCAACCAACGAGCCGAGGTTGTTCCCACTCTCAGTACGAGTCAGGACTTTACCTCGGGTGCGTTGTGTAACCACCGCTGCCACGGGACTCTTGTGAAGAGTGAGATGAGTGTCAGCGGCCGGGGTGACAACGGTCTTGGCAGAGGAAACTCCCTTGCGGAGCGCATCGGCAATTGTAGGTTGAGAAGAGCTAGCGAGCCCCTTCTGAGATGAGGGAGGTCTGGTGACGACGACCTTCTTGGCCTTAGAAGAGTCGTCGGCAGGAGCCATTACCTCGGCACTAGGGGTGGTGTCCTTGGAAACAGGAGGAACAATAGTGTCTGAGGGCGCCGAGATGGTGATATCCTCGGCTGGAGTTGGAGCTATGGTTGAAACTGCGCGGGCCAAAGGACTCTCGGGGGAAACTCCGGGATTCACGATGGGGGCAGCGGACTCGGAAGGAGGATCAACTGTCCGGGTTACGTTGGCATCAGCAACAGTGACCACGGGTGTACCTTGTCGGGGTAATGTTTGACTCGGAGCAGGAGGAGAGTCTGCGCGAGCAGGACTAGGAACTCTGGTATCTTCAGGAGGCGGAGGAGAAGGCGGCCGAGTCATATGACTCGTCATGCTAGGACCACTGGTTCTAACAGAAAGAGGAGCGCTGCAAAAGGCACAGAAAGTCAAATCAGAAGACAGAAAAAGAGAAACAAGAAATACAAATGAGAAGTAACTCACCCAGTAACCCCGGGCATAGTTTTACGCTTCGGAGGGTGCTGGGCTGACTTCTTCATTCGTTTCCTGGGAGCAGTTTCCGAGGCACCTGCTGGTGCAGTACGCTTCCTCGAGGTAGCAGGAGGTTGGGAGGCGAGAGGCTCGGCGTCGTGAACCTGACCGACCGGATTAGCTGAGAAAGTAGAGGCCAGAAATGCATAAGAAATTGGCATTGCGGCGACTACCTCAAGAACTTGGACCTCGTCCGAATCACCTTCCTCCTCGTGAGCCAGGGCCTTGCCACGGGCACGAGCCGGAGCAAGGTCTGACTTGGGAACGAACTCCTCCGAGTCAGGCTCCCCGCTATATGGGGTATTCCGATCTGCGGGCCACGGGAGGGAAAAAACCTTGGCATCCTCGATCTTCTGCTCCTCAAACCTCAGCAGGAAAAGAGAGAGAGAAATTAACAAGAGAAATCACAGACGTGATTAAAAGGCAAAACACAACTGCGTGAACTTACCCCGGGAGGGGGATGCTCGCGGGTGAACGACTTCAGTCCCCAGGCCCAATCCTCCGGCATCTCCGTCCTAAAGATAGCTCGGACGCGCTTGAAGATAAGATAATTATCAAGCTCAACCGTTGAGACTCGGTTGGGATCAAGGGGACCGCTCATATAGCAAAGCTTATGCGTGCGTTGCTGAAAAGGGCAGATCCGGCTGCTGACGAAGGTGGTCATCAGATCCTCTCCACGTAACCCGGCGCGGATCAGTTCCTTCAGCCGAATCTCAAAGGCCTCGGCCAGAGCATGGCTTTTCCTCGGATTATAAGTCCAGTTCTTCTTGGAAGGGGGGCCGATGGAAAAAGCAGGGAGCCGAATCTTGTCTTCCTTTCCAGAATTCTTGACATAAAAGAACGATCTGTGCCATTTCTTGCATGACTCTAGACCAGAAACTCGGATTTCCTCCGAGGTGTGACGGACGCAGCTCCACACTGGGTGAGCAATTTCTCGGAAGGATGAAGGGATTTGTCTGGAATGACATTGGATCAGATCTGAAAGAACTTCGACCATATGTGAACAGACGGCCAGAGGCCGAAGTATCCTTCTGAAGTAGAGATAAAGGCGGAAGGAGAAGCAATGGCGTTAGCCGGAAGATGATGCGGTTGTAGGCCGAAGTAATCAAGGAACTCCCTAGCAAAATCGCTAAGGGGAAGACCAAACCCGTGAGCGAAATGCGACATAAAGACGACATACTCGCCCTCGTTAAGAACAGGATAAGATTCGCTGCCGGGTAAGCGACAGGCAACCTCGGCAGGAATCCGGCGAGTTCTGATTAACCACTCAACCTCTCGGCGGGTAACGGTGGAACCTTGCCAGGAACCCCACTCTGGACCAGAGGCAGCATCGTCGTCCTCGATGAGCGCGCCGCTGACTGAGCTTGACATAGCATCGCTGGAGGAGTTCGCAGAAGAGGAACTAGCGGCGGAGCAAAACCTAGAGGTACAAGGCCCCGTCGTAGTCCTAGGCGAAAATGGCGGCAGAGCGGAAAAGGGACTAGCGGCGGAGCAAAGTTGAGAGGTGCAAGGCCCCGTCGTGGTCCTAGGCGAAAACGGTGGCGGAGAGAAAAGGGAACCGCCGTGGGAAATCTGGAGGGCGGCAGACGCGTCTAGAGGGAAATCTAGGCAATGAGACCAGAGAAACTCACCGGCGACGGCGTCGGAGCAAGCGCACGGGGATGAGGTTGACGGAGCAGAGGAATTGGGGCCTCACCGTCGAAGGTTCCGACGAGCGCATGACCGCAGGAGCACGAAAAGGCAAGGGCGAAAGGAGGAAGAAGGGCAATGGGGAGCGAAGGAGGAAAGTAAAATCCTCTAGCCCCGCGCCCCTCTTTATAACCGCATGGGCTTGGAGCGGTAGTGGGATCATGGGTGCGGGCACCAACCGTGTAGATCGTGTATGAGGCATAACCGCTCGAGGATGAGTGGAGCCGCACCAACGACCACACGACGCAGGAGACGATCAGGCCCCCTGACGGAAACGGTGCGTGAGGCGCTGCAGCGCCGACGCGACAGGCGCAGTAATTACTGTAGCTTGTCAGACGACACTGTAGGCGAAAAAAAACTAGAGAAACAATGATAAGTGTTACACGTAGGATGAGGCGTACGTGAGAAGCTGCGCGGATACCTCGTACGGGGGAAAAGTAACTCGGAAACAAGGAGAAACGAGTATTGGGAAACTGATATGGCCCGGCCGAGGTTAAAGGCAGGACCATACCAGCTTCGGGGACTAATGTTGGGGAGGTGACCCCGGATAGGGTTAGGACGGGGAAAGACAAAAGGAAGTTCCCCGTCCTATTCCGAGTTACTGTCTAAATCGTCCGAATCCTGTAAAGGTCGGCCGAGGTAAGCGCGAGCAGGACACTTATGAGAAGAGCAATACGTTACCCGGCCGACGTACTGTTTAAGTCGGCTGGGTTAGCCCGAATAATCTAAATGCAGGTGAAGGCCAAGCCGAGTTAAGCGAGACAGGGCCGAATGCCATGAAGCTTGCAGGAGAAGGAGGTGCCTATAGTCAAACCCTAGTCACAGGCTAGGAAGAATCTGAACAGAGCCAAACACAAAGGACAAGGCGCAGAGCGGCAGAAGGGCAGAAGGAGGTCACGGAGGTGACAGTCCTGGAGCCCGAGGCGTGCAGGTGGGGTTCTCTGAAACCTTGCCGTCATTAGAAGGGCGACACGGAAAGGAGGCCGCCGAGTTACTATATTGGGACAAGCATATTCTTCGAATATGCTTGCCATGTCAGCCCTAGAGGAGCCAAGGCGCCCCTTTATAAGGAGAGGCTTGGATTCTGAGAAGGGAATCGGCTCATTTGATACCGTTAGGCTGGTAAAAGTTCTTCCTCTCCTCTTGTAAACAGCTCAAGGAGCACTTGTAGCCCAAGAGAGGATAAATAAAGATCTTTATATTAGTCTTCAGTGAGTAGAATCAACTACATCTTCCCTCCCCAGATCCCTCTAGCATCCATTGGCCCCATACTTTAGCCTACCCATGGCATCTGCCGTGCCACCACCACGACAGTGATCTTGCACGCTCTCCGTTGTTAGTAGCTATGTTGGCCAAGTAGATGCTAGTGACTCCAAGAGGGGGTATTTATGCTCGATAGTGGGTTCATGCCTCTAGTTTCCAAGGGAAGTGACAATAATCTTTTCAGTTGTAGATGTGTTGTTGCTACTAGGGAGAAAACAACAGTCTCTTGTTCATGGAACATGTGGACTGTTTACCTTACACACTTTGCTTAAAGCAGTTGTCTGTTGCTTGCAACTTAATACTAGAGGGGGTTCCGATGATAACCTGAAGGTGGACTTCTAGTCATAGATGCAGTTGGATGGCGGTCTATGTATATTGTTGTATTGCCCAATCGAATCTCATAGGATCTTTCTGACTAGTAATTGCATTGTTATGCCTTGCTCAGTTCCTGTCAATTGCCCTGCTATAATTTGTTTACCCTTCATGCCATGTTGTTTATCTAAGGAGAGCACCTCTAGTGAACTATGGACCCCGGTCCAATCTTTACCATTGATACATCTTCCACTATTACTTGTTTACTTGCTGCAAACCATTGCCTTCCACACCATATGTTTAATCCTTTATTACAGCAAACCGGTGAGCTTGACAACCTCACTGATTCGTTGGGGCAAAGCCTTGAGTTTGTGTTGTGCAGGTCTCCGCGTTGCTTGCAACACCTGTGTGATGTTTCCTTCCTCCTACTGGTTCAATAACCTCAGTTTATTACTGAGGGAAAACTTGCTGTTGTACTGCTTCATACCTTGCTCTTGGGGTTCCCAACAGGCTCACATAAGCTGTGCAAGACATCAAAGGGGTACCCCGTTGGCGGTTCTCTATGATACACATGTACTTACTATGACAAGAACTTACATGTGGCCAAAGTTGAGTAGCATGAGGTGCGGCCCTCGTATTCAAGGGACATGAGATTACCAATTTATACTTTGTCAAGCATATACTCCATAGTTTGTTCACTTTAACCTTAACCACTTCAAGATGCTTATGATAGGGGCAATGAGGGTTGAAAGCTAACAAGTACCATAATTTTTGGAAGCTCTTTTTGAAACTTGAAATCCCTGCTTCCCTTTATGAAGGGCCTTTCTTCCACTATTATATTGAGTCTCCACCTTCTACCTTTAGGCACCATTAATAGAGCATAGTTGCCATTCTTAGTTCTATGTGCATTGTTCCAAAACTTATTGATTGATGCATATTGTGATATTGCTTGTTCTTGTGCTATTTGTATCTAGTCACCCTTGCGAATTTTGAAGGTGTCCTATGCATCTACTTGCTACTCTATCAGGGACAAGCTGAATGCCACTATGCCATGTTTTCTGAATGTGAAACAAACAAACGTTTTTCAATGCATGTTATTCATGATCTTTGTTTGTAGCCTTTCATGTTGCATGCATAGTTACTTTATCTTATTGTTAGAACTCCATCTTTCATCCACATGTTTAGAGTTCTTTGATCCGAGCTTTCAAATGGTTTGATCTTGGTTTTGATGGTGCATGTCACCTCAAAAATTATTCTTTTATCACTTACCTACTTGAGGACGAGCAGGAGTTAAGCTTGGGGATGCTTGATACGTCGGAAACGTATCTATAATTTTTGATGTTCCATGCTTGTTTAGTATCTACTTTGCTTTGCTTTGTCTACACTTTGAGGTGCTTTTTACATGTTTTATGGAACTAACCTATTAACAAGTTGCCATAGTGCCAGTTGCCTGTTTTCTGCTGTTTTTGGTTTCAGAAAAGTTAGTAAAGAAATATTCTCGGAATTGGACAGGACAAAAGCCAAAGTTAACATTTTGCCTTGGGAAACTCGAAGCCGGAGTACGAGACGGAGGATACCCACCAGGGGGCCACACCCCTGGCCACGTGGGTGGGCCCACCCCGCTCCTGGGGGGTGCATACGCCCTGGTGGCCCTCTAGCCTCGCATCTTCGCCTATAAGAAGCCCCCGATGCCTAAACCCTAAGTACCCAATCAATATTCCACAAAACCTTCTGTAGCCGCCGCCACCATCGTCCCTAGATCGGGGCGGATCTGAAGCTCTTCCCGGCACCCTGCTAGAGGGGATATCATCCCAGAGGCCTTCTTCTTCATCATGCCAGCCTCCAGTATGAAGCGTGAGTAGTTCCACCTTGGACTACAGGTCCATGTAGTAGCTAGATGGTTGTATCTCCTCCTTGTGCTTTCATGTCTAGATCTTGTGAGATCCATTCATGATCAAGATCTCATCTATTTGTAATCATGCATGTTGTGTTTACGGGGATCCGATGGATATTGAGATTACTATGTCAGATTGATTAATGGTTTTGTCTTATTGATTCTATCATGTTTGTGTTGTTTGTGATCTTGCATGCTCTCTGTTGTTAGTATCTATCTTGGCCAAGTAGTTGCTATTGACTCCAAGAGGGGGTATTTATGCTCGATAGTGGGTTCATGCCTCTACTTAATCAAGGGAAGTGACAGAAATCTCTATGGTTGTAGACGTGCTGTTGACACTAGGGAGAAAACAACGGTCTCTTGTTCATGGAACAAGTGGATTGTTTACCTTACACACTTTGCTTAAAGCATTTGTCTGTTGCTTGCAACTTAATACTGGAGGGGGTTCAGATGATAACCTGAAGGTGGACTTCTAGTCATAGATGCAGTTGGATGGCGGTCTATGTATATTGTTGTATTGCCCAATCGAATCTCATAGGATCTTTTTGTCTAGTATTGCATTCTTATGCCTTGCTCAGTCCTATCAATTGCCCTGCTGTAATTTGTTTACCCACCATGCCATGTTTGTTTATCTAAGGAGAGCACCTCTAGTGAACTATGGACCCCGGTCCAATCTTTACCATTGATACATCTTCCACTGTTACTGTTTGCTTGCTGCAAACTATCATCACCTTCCACACCATATAGTTAATCCTTTGTTACAACAACTGGTGAGATTGACAACCTCGTTGTTAGTTGGGGCAAAGTCTTGAGTTTGTGTTGTGCAGTTTCCACGTTGCTTGCAACACCTTTGGGACGTTTACTTCCTCCTACTAGTTCGATAACCTCGGTTTTTTACTGAGGGAAAACTTGCCTGCTGTACTGCATCATACCTTCCGCTTGGGGTTTCCCAATGAAGTGTTGCTGCACTCATCAATACCTTCGATCCGGATTACGGATGTAGTATCATGGATTTTTCCCCAGTAGACCTAGGTTTATCGAATCCTTGGGAAACAACGCTAATAGGAATAAAAATAAGGACACATCTACAAGACTTTGTTTTGTCGATTTTACCTTTGTTTACCGGACCAATCTAGTTTATTTTATATTATGGTTGAATCAATGGATGGAGATAGGCCGAGTTTGAAGATCCACCTGCAGCTGCATATCATATGGGAATAAGGATAATTATAAGCACATTCATGTGTAAGGTTCCAATATATATAATATTTTATGGGGAACACATCCTAATATACTAGAGCCCTGATACGTCGGAAATGTATCTATAATTTTTGATGTTCCATGCTTGTTTAGTATCTACTTTGCTTTGTCTACACTTTGAGGTGCTTTTTACATGTTTTCTGGTACTAACCTATTAACAAGTTGCCATAGTGCCAGTTTCCTATTTTCTGCTGTTTTTGGTTTCAAAAAGTTAGTAAAGAAATATTCTCGGAATTGGACGGGACATACGTCAAAGTCAATAACTTTCCGTGGGGAACAAGAAGTCCAGAGGGGAGACGGAGAAGCGTGCCAGGGCAGCTAAACCCCCTAGGCACGTCCAGGGGTGGCCCCGCGCCTGGGTAGGGTTTGACCCCCCTGGTCGCCTCCTCGGCCTCCCCCTTCGCCTATAAGAAGCCCCCGATGCAGAAACCCTAAGCACCCGATCAAATCTCCACGAAACCATCTATAGCCACCGCCACCATCGTTCCTAGATTGGGGGGATCTGAAGTTCTTCCCGGCACCCTGCCGAGGGGAGATCATCCTGGAGGCCTTCTCTCCGGTATGATGCATGAATAGTTCCACCTTGGACTATGGGTCCATGTAGTAGCTAGATGGTTGTATCTCCTCCTTTGTGCTTTCATGTATAGATCTTGTGAGCTCCGTTCATGATCAAGATCTAATCTATTTGTAATCATGCATGTTGTGTTTGCGGGGATCCGATGGATATTGAGATTATTATGTTGGTTTGACTAATGGTTTTGTCTTTCTGATTCTATCATGTCTGTGTTGTTTGTGATCTTGCATGCTCTCCGTTGTTAGTAGTTATCTTGGCCAAGTAGTTGCTAGTGACTCCAAGAGGGGGTATTTATGCTCGATAGTGGGTTAATGCCTCTAGTTTCCAAGGGAAGTGACAGAAATCTCTTCGGTTGTAGATGTGTTGTTGCCACTAGGGAGAAAACAACGATCTCTTGTTCATGGAACATGTGGACTGTTTACCTTACACACTTTGCTTAAAGCAGTTGTCTGTTGCTTGCAACTTAATACTAGAGGGGGTTCGGATGATAACCTAAAGGTGGACTTCTAGTCATTGATGCAGTTGGATGGCGGTCTATGTATATTTTTGTATTGCCCAATTGAATCTCATAGGATCTTTCTGACTAGTAATTGCATTGTTATGCCTTGCTCAGTTCCTGTCAATTGCCCTTCTATAATTTGTTTACCCTTCATGCCATGTTGTTTATCTAAGGAGAGCACCTCTAATGAACTATGGACCCCGGTCCAACTCTACCATTGATACATCTTCCACTTTTACTTGTTTACTTGCTGCAAACCATTAACTTCCACACCATATGTTTAATCCTTTGTTACAACAAACTGGTGAGCTTGACAACCTCACTAATTCGTTGGGACAGAGTCTTGAGTTTGTGTTGTGCAGGTTTCCACGTCGCTTGCAACACCTTTGAGACGTTTCCTTCCTCCTTCTGGTTGGATAACCTTGGTCTCTACTAAGGGAAACTTGCTGCTGTACTCATCACACCTTGCTCTTGGGGTTCCAACAAAGTGTCCCACGTCTTCACTAGGGGAGTCCTCCACTTCCTTGCTTACTTTGTTTTTAGTTTGCTTTGTTTCTTTTGCTTGGTTTTGTTTGCCTCTTTTCAAAAAACAGAAAAAAAATTAGTCTAGTTTGGTTTGCTTCTCTTTATTCAAAAACACAAAAAAATTAGTTCCTACTCTACTTGCTACCATGTCTGGTTTTGGACCAACCTCTATTTCCCCTATGGTAGAAATCTCCACTTTTAAGCAAAAATGTGAAGAAAGTTTTAAAGAAGCTTGGTCCAGAATCTCTACTTTACAGAGGGAAACTGAGCCTAAGGTGATAGCTTGCTTATTGATAGTTTCCACCGCGGTATTGCTCTTCGTTATAGATATGCTTTGCATGATGTGGTTGAGAAAGATATTTTGCTATGTGATACGTCGGAAACGTATCTATAATTTTTGATGATCCATGCTTGTTTAGTATCTACTTTGATTTGGTTGTCTATACTTTGAGGTGCTTTTTACATGTTTTCTGGTACTAACCTACTAACAAGTTGCAACAGTGCCAGATGCCTGTTTTCTGCTGTTTTTGGTTTTAGAAAAGTTAGTAAAGAAATATTCTCGGAATTGGACGGGACAAAAATCAAAGTAAATTACTTTCCGTGGGGAACAAGAAGTCCAGAGGGGAGTTGGAGAGGCCGGCCAGGGCGGCCAGACCTACCCTAGGCGAGGGTGGGCCCTGCCCCGCGCCTGGGAGGGGTGTGGGTGAAGGGTTTCGCAGCATAGTAAATCAAAATTTTCCACGGAAGCGAACAGAAGGAAAGCCAAGATCTAATCTAGGAGATGCAAACAACGAGAGAGATTAGATTAGATCTTCATACCCTTGAAGATTCGCACAGCGGAACGTTCGTCGGAACGTGGGTGATGTAGTCGTACTCGCTTCTCCTCCTCGCGATCCGATCCGATCTAGCACCACAAGTGGCGGTGCCTCCGTGAGATGCACACGTGCAGCACCTCGACGTCTCCTCCTTCCTCAGACCAGCAAGTATGGTGGAGAGATGGATTGGATCTACAACACGACGGCGTGGTGTATATGGTGGAGAATTTCTGCAGCAGGGCTTCGCCTACAAACAGTCGGGAGGGAGAGAGGAAGGCAGCAGGGCAACTAGGGTTTGGAGGGAAGGTGTGTGTGGGGGGGGAGGGGGCGCACCAGCCCTCTATATATAGAGGGGGTGGCGGCGGCCAGCCCTAGCCCCTCCTCCAAGCCTATCTCTAGTTTAAACGATTTAAACTCTCCCCTTATCTAGAAATTCTATCCCTAGATTTAAACGAGTTTAAATCAATCTAGAATCGGCTGGGCCCTATGGGGCCTTGTGCCCCTGGCCCAATGCGGCCAGGACACTCCCTCATAGGCCCATGCCCCCTCCCGGAAGGTGGGACCACGTTGGCCCCCTTCCGGAAGGTTCTAGAAGCTTCCGGTACAATACCGATTAATCCGGAACAATTCCGAACTCCAAAAACTGCACTGCCTTATATGAATCTTATTCTCCGGACCACTCCGGAACCTCTCGTGATGTCCCGGATCCCATCCGAGACTCCGAACAAAAATTCATAAACCAAGTATCCAATCTATCCTAGCGTCGAGACACGTTAAGTGTGTGACCCTGCGGGTTCGAGAATATGCAGACATGATCTTCTATCAATAATCAACAGCGGGGTCTGGGCACCCATATTGACTCCCACACATTCATCGATGATCATATCGGATGAACCACGATGCCAGGATTCAATCAATCCCATATACATATTCCCTTCGTCTCGCGATATTTCACTCGCCCGAGATTCGATCGTCGGTATCGTCATACCTAGCTCAATCTCGTTCATAGCAAGTACTTTACTCGTTCCGTAATCCCATATCACTTTGTGATTAACTCCTTAACCACATGCTTGCAAGCGGTGTTGATATCGATTACCGAGTGGGCCCGAAGTATATCTCTCCGACTTGGGAGGGACAAATCCCATCTCGATACATACAACCCAACAGATACTTTCCGATCACCTGAGAGACACCTTTATGATCACCCTCTCATAGGATGACGTTTGATGACCTCAAAGCTTTCTTCCGATACCAGGGAGTTGTATTATCTCATGGTCTAAGGAATACAATATTTGACATAGGAAAAGCTTCGCAAAGATGAACACAATGACACGATCTAATTGCTTCGCTTAGTTTGGGTCTGTCCACCATATCATTCTCCCAATGATATGATCTCATTATCAATTGACAACTCATGTCTATGGTCAGGAAACCTTAACCATCATTGATCAATGAGCTAGTCCATAGAGGCGTACTAGGGACACGGTGTTGTTCACAAACCACACAAGTATTAATGTTTCCGCTTAATACAATTCTAGCATGGAATATAAACTTTATCATGAACAAGAATTATAATAATAACATCCTTATTATTGCCTCTAGGGCATAATTCCAACAGTCTCCCACTTGCACTAGAGTCAATAATCTAGTTTACATTTGGCAACAATCTCACACCCATGGCACTGAGGTGCTGATCATGTTTTACACGTGGAAGAGGTTTAGTCAATGGATCTGCGACATTCAGATCTGTATGTACTTTACTGATCTTCAGATCTCCATCTGCTATATAATCTCGGATTATATGAGACTTGCGGTTGATATGCTTGGTCTTTGGATGATATTTTGGTTCCTTAGTGAGTGCTATTGCGCCAGTGTTGTCACACAATATCTCCAGTGGGTCCAATGCACTTGGAACCACGCCAAGCTCAGTGATGAAGTTTCTGATCCAAACTCCTTCACTTGACGTTTCTGCAGCAGCCATGTATTCCGCTTCTACTGTAGATCCCGTGATCACGCTTTGCTTGCAGCTTCTCCAGCTCACAGCTCCTCCATTCAAAATATACACGTATCCTATCTGAGATTTAGAATCATCCTTGTCGGTGTCGAAACTAGCATCGACTTAACCTTTTACGACGAGCTGTTCATCACCCCCATAGACTAAGAACATTTCTTTAGTCCTATTTAGGTACCTTAGGATGTTCTTCACGGCTGTCCAGTGTTCCACTCCTGGATCACTTTGATATCTGCTCGTCAAACTAAGAGCATTGGACACATCCAGTCTAGTACACAGCATGGCATACATGATGGAACCTATGGCCGAGGCATAAGGCACTTTGCTCATAGCTTCCCTATCATTTACCATAGCTGGACACTGAGCCTTGCTCAAAATATTACCTGACAACATAGGCACTGAACCTTTCAATGCCTTATCCATTCTGAACCTTTTCAGAACTTTGTCTAGGTATGTACTCTGGCTTAAAGCTATCAGGCGTCTTTGTCTAACTCTATAGATTTTGATGCCCAATATATAAGCAACTTCACCTAGGTCTTTCATTGAAAAACACTTGTTCAAATAACTCTTCACATCGTTAAGCATGTTGATGTCATTTCCAATAATCAATATGTCATCCACATATAGTACCAGAAACGTCACCGAGCTCCCACTCACTTTCTTGTAGATGCAAGCTTCGTAGCAATTTGGAACAAATCCAAAGCTCTTGATCACTTGATCAAAACGAAGGTTCCAACTCCGAGATGCTTGCTTCAGTCCATAAATGGAACGCTGAAGTTTGCATACTTTATCAGCATCCTTAGGATCGACAAAACCTTCGGGTTGCATCATATACAACTCTTCATCAATGTTGCCATTGAGGAACGCAGTCTTGACATCCATCTGCCATATTTCATAATCATGAAATGCAGCAATTGCTAATAAAATCCGAATGGACTTAAACATCGCTACGAGAGAGAAAGTCTCATCGTAGTCAACACCTTGAACTTGTCGAAAACCTTTCGCAACAAGCCGTGCTTTATAGACGGTAACATTACCATCCGCGTCCGTTTTCTTCTTGAAGATCCATTTGCACTCAACGGCCTTTCGGTCGCTAGGAGGGTCCACCAAAGTCCATACTTGGTTTTCGCTCATGGATCCCAATTCGGATTTCATGGCTTCTAGCAATTTCTCAGAGTCTGGGCTCATCATCGCTTCCTCATAGTTCATAGGTTCACTGTCTTCTACTAACAAGACAGTCAAGACAGGGTTGCCGTACCACTCAGGAGGGGCACGCGACCTTGTCGACCTGCGACGTTCAGTAGCAGCATCGTCCGAAGCTTCATGATCCTTGTCATTAGCTTCCTCTATTGTTGGTGCAGGCGGCACTGGAACAATTTCAGGTGCTGTGCTACTCTCCAATTCAAGAGAAGGTTCAATAACCTCGTCTAGCTCTACTTTCCTCCCACTCACTTCTTTCGAGAGAAACTCCTTCTCAAGAAAGGAACCGTTCTTTGCGACAAACACTTTGCCTTCGGTTCTGTGATAGAAGGTATACCCAATAGTTTCCTTAGGGTATCCTATGAAGACGCATTTCTCCGCTTTGGGTTCGAGCTTGTCCGGCATCAACTTCTTGACGTAAGCTTCGCATCCCCAAACTTTAAGAAACGACAACTTAGGTTTAGCACCAAACCACAGTTCATACGGTGTCGTCTCAACGGATTTAGATGGAGCCCTATTTAAAGTGAATGCAGCGGTTTCTAATGCATAACCCCAAAATGATAACGGCAAATCAGTAAGAGACATCATCGATCGGACCATATCTAATAGGGTTCGATTCCGGCGTTCAGACACACCATTGCGTTGTGGTGTTCCGGGTGGCGTGAGATTTGAGACGATTCCACTTGCTTTGAGATGCGTGAGAAAATCATAACTCAAATATTCGCCCCCACGATCGGATCGTAGAAACTTAATCTTTCTGTTACGATGGTTCTCCACTTCATTCTGAAATTCTTTGAACTTTTCAAACGTTTCAGATTTATGTTTCATTAAATAGATATACCCATATCTACTTAAGTCATCGGTAAAAGTGAGAAAATAGCGATATCCACCACGCGTCGAAACACTCATCGGTCCGCATACATCGGTATGTATGATTTCCAACAAGTCCGTTGCTCGCTCCATCATACCGGAGAACGGGGTTTTGATCATCTTGCCCATGAGGCATGGTTCGCATGTGTCAAATGATTCAAAATCAAGAGACTCCAAAAGTCCATCAGAATGGAGTTTCTTCATGCGCTTTACACCAATATGACCTAGATGACAGTGCCACAAATAAGTAGTATTATCACTATCTACTTTGCATCTCTTAGCCTCAATGTTATGGATGTGTGTTTCATCCCTTTCGAGATTTAGAAGAAATAAACCATTCACAAGAGGTGCATGACCATAAAAGATGTTATTCATATAAATAGAACAACCATTATTCTCTGATTTAAATGAATAACCGTCTTGCAATAAACACGATCCAGAAATAATGTTCATGCTCAACGCAGGCACATAATAACATTTATTAAGGTTTAAAACTAATCCCGAAGGTAAAACTAAGGAGAGCGTGCCGACGGCCATCACATCAACTCTTGATCCGTTGCCAACGCGCATCGTCACCTCATCCCTCGCAAGTCGCCGTCTATTCCGTAGCTCCTGTTTCGAGTTACAAATATTAGCAACTGAACCAGTATCAAATACCCAGGCACTACAACGAGGGCTAGTAAGGAAAACATCAATAACATGTATATCAAATATACCTTTGATGGTGCCAGCCTTCTTGTCCGCTAAGTACTTCGGACAGTTGCGCTTCTAGTGACCCTTGTCCTTGCAATAGAAGCACTCAGTGTCCGGCTTGGGACCAGACCTGAGCTTCTTCTCAGCAGGGGCATTGCGCTTGCCGCCGCCCTTCTTGAAGGGCTTCTTTGCACCTTTACCTTTCTTAAAGGAGGGCTTGTTGACCATCAACACATGATTATCCTTCTTGATGTCCACCTCCGCAGTCTTCAGCTTTGCGAAGAGCTCGGTGATCGTATCAGTGGAACCAATCTGATTATGAGTCACTACAAAACTTTTGTAGCTGGGAGGGAGTGATTGCAGAACCCTGTCAATCTTGAGCTCCTCTGGAATCTTGCAGTCCAGTTGCTCAAGGCGTTGAGTGTAGCCCGACATCTTAATGGCGTGCTCACTAACGGAACTCCCTTCCTCCATATTGCAGTTAAAGAACTTCTCAGAGATCTCATATCTCTCAGAACGGGCCTGAGTCTGAAACATGGTTTTCAGCTCCTCGAGAATCTCAAAGGGCCCGGGATAGTTTTCAAAATGATTTTGAAGTTCCGGTTCCATAGCAAACAACATGGTGCTCTTAATCACACCATAATCATCTTTGCGTGACTGATAGACAACTTTCTCATCAGCCGGCGCAGTTGCAGCAGGGGGGTTACCTAACGCTTTCTCAAGGACATAGTCCTTTTGTCCGCCAGACAGAATGATTCTTAGATTGCGGAACCAGTTGGTGAAGTTAGACCCATTGTTTCTAAGCTTTTCTTTCTCAGCAAAAACGTTGAAGTTGAAGTTGGACTTGGCCATGTGATCTACAGTACTTGCAAGTACAATTTAGACTATGTTCATGATAAATAGTTCAACTTAATCAAATTACTAGATGAACTCCCACTAAATTCAACATCCCTCAAGTTGTTTAGTGAACACGATCCAAATTCACCACACCTAATCCAATCATTACGAGAAGAGATGTGGTTTCAATGGTGGACAACAAAGTGTCGATCATATCATTCATATGACTCATGCTTAACCTTTCGGTTCTTGTGTTCCGAGGCCATGTCTGTACATGCTAGGCTCGTCAAGCTAGACCCAAGTATTTCCGCGTGTGCAAAACTGGCTTGCACCCGTTGTATGTGAGCGTAGAGTCTATAGCACCCGATCATCACGTGATGCTTGGACACGACGAACTTTCGCAACGGTGCATACTTGGGGAGAACACAGTTTTTATCTTGATCTTTAAGTGAGGAATCATCTTATAATGCTACCGTCGCGATCTAAGCATAATAAGATACATAAAAGGATAAACATCACATGCATATAACTTTATGTGACATGGTATAGCCAATCTTCGCGCAATGATCTCCATCTTGTGCGTTCCGGCATGATCTCCATCACTCCACCATGATTGCCTCCACCACGAATAGCAACTACAACTATTGCTAACTACTTAGCGATAAAGTAAAGCTATTACATGGCGTATAAGAAGTTGACTCGCAGGTCATACACAATTATAAAGACAACCATATGGCTCTTGCCGGTTGTGTACTCATCGACATGCAAGTCGTGAAACATTACAAAACATGATCATCGCATACATTATACACATCACATCTTGGGCCATACCATATCACAGAAAACACTCCCTGCAAAAACAAGTTAGACACCTCTACTTTGTTGTTGCATGTTTTATGTGGCTTATGGGAGTAGATGCTAAGAACGATTCTTACCTACGGAAAGCCACAACGGTGATATTATGGTTGCCAAACTCCGGTGTTAATCCCATGATCACTATAGTGAGAGAAACTGACATCCACCAGCCGCATGTGTGGAACAAGCCACACGTCAAGTGCGGAGCCGGTCTCGCGAACGACGTCGCGTAAGGTTGGCCTGGACCGCTTCAATCTCACTATGCCGCGTCATAAGAAGAACACAAACAAGAGGCTTGCAATATAAAACATCAACGCCCGCAACAACCATGTTGCGTTCTATTCGTGAATCACATCTACGCATAGATCTAGCTCTGATACCACTGAAGGGTTTCGCAGCATAGTAAATCAAAATTTTCTACGGAAGCGAACAGAAGGAAAGCCAAGATCTAATCTAGGAGATGCAAACAACGAGAGAGATTGGATTAGATCTTCATACCCTTGAAGATTCGCACAGCGGAACGTTCGTCGGAACGTGGGTGATGTAGTCGTACTCGCTTCTCCTCCTCGCGATCTGATCCGATCTAGCACCACAAGTGGCGGTGCCTCCGTGAGATGCACACGTGCAGCACCTCGACGTCTCCTCCTTCCTCGGACCAGCAAGTATGGTGTAGAGATGGATTGGATCTACAACACGACGGCGTGGTGTATATGGTGGAGAATTTCTGCAGCAGGGCTTCGCCTACAAATAGTCGGGAGGGAGAGAGGAAGGCAGCAGGGCAACTAGGGTTTGGAGGGAAGGTGTGTGTGTGGGGGGGAGGGGGCGCACCAGCCCTCTATATATAGAGGGGGTGGCGGCGGCCAGCCCTAGCCCCTCCTCCAAGCCTATCTCTAGTTTAAACGATTTAAACTCTCCCCTTATCTAGAAATTCTATCCCTAGATTTAAACGAGTTTAAATCAATCTAGAATCGGCTGGGCCCTATGGGGCCTTGTGCCCCTGGCCCAATGCGGCCAGGACACTCCCTCATAGGCCCATGCCCCCTCCCGGAAGGTGGGACCACGTTGGCCCCCTTCCGGAAGGTTCTAGAAGCTTCCGGTACAATACCGATTAATCCGGAACAATTCCGAACTCCAAAAACTGCACTGCCTTATATGAATCTTATTCTCCGGACCACTCCGGAACCTCTCGTGATGTCCCGGATCCCATCCGAGACTCCGAACAAAAATTCATAAACCAAGTATCCAATCTATCCTAGCGTCGAGACACGTTAAGTGTGTGACCCTGCGGGTTCGAGAATATGCAGACATGATCTTCTATCAATAATCAACAGCGGGGTCTGGGCACCCATATTGACTCCCACACATTCATCGATGATCATATCGGATGAACCACGATGCCAGGATTCAATCAATCCCATATACATATTCCCTTCGTCTCACGATATTTTACTCGCCCGAGATTCGATCGTCGGTATCGTCATACCTAGCTCAATCTCGTTCATAGCAAGTACTTTACTCGTTCCGTAATCCCATATCACTTTGTGATTAACTCCTTAACCACATGCTTTCAAGCGGTGTTGATATCGATTACCGAGTGGGCCCGAAGTATATCTCTCCGACTTGGGAGGGACAAATCCCATCTCGATACATACAACCCAACAGATACTTTCCGATCACCTGAGAGACACCTTTATGATCACCCTCTCATAGGATGACGTTTGATGACCTCAAAGCTTTCTTCCGATACCAGGGAGTTGTATTATCTCATGGTCTAAGGAATACAATATTTGACATAGGAAAAGCTTCGCAAAGATGAACACAATGACACGATCTAATTGCTTCGCTTAGTTTGGGTCTATCCACCATATCATTCTCCCAATGATATGATATCATTATCAATTGACAACTCATGTCTATGGTCAGGAAACCTTAACCATCATTGATCAATGAGCTAGTCCATAGAGGCGTACTAGGGACACGGTGTTGTTCACAAACCACACAAGTATTAATGTTTCCGCTTAATACAATTCTAGCATGGAATATAAACTTTATCATGAACAAGAATTATAATAATAACATCCTTATTATTGCCTCTAGGGCATAATTCCAACAGTGGGGCCCCTGGCCGCCGCCTCGGCCTCCCCCTTTGCCTATAAGAAGCCCCCGATGCAGAAACCCTAAGCACCTGATCAAATCTCCACAAAACCGTCTATAGCCACCTCCACCATCGTCCCTAGATCGGGGGGATCTGAAGTTCTTCCCGGCACCCTGCATGAGGGGAGATCATCCCGGAGGCCTTCTCTCCGATATGATGCGTGAGTAGTTCCACCTTGGACTATGGGTCCATGTAGTAGCTAGATGGTTGTATCTCCTCCTTTGTGCTTTCATGTATAGATCTTGTGAGCTCCGTTCATGATCAAGATCTAATCTATTTATAATCATGCATGTTGTGTTTGTGGGGATACGGTGGATATTGAGATTATTATGTTGGTATGATTAATGGTTTTGTCTTTATGATTCTATCATGTCTGTGTTCTTTGTGTTCTTGCATGCTCTCCATTGTTAGTAGCTATCTTGTCCAAGTAGATGCTAGTGACTCCAAGAGGGGGTATTTATGCTCGATAGTGGGTTCATGCCTCTAGTTTCCAAGGGAAGTGACAATAATATTTTCGGTTGTAGATGTGCTATTGCTACTAGGGAGAAAACAACGGTCTCTTGTTCATGGAACATGTGGAATGTTTACCTTACACACTTTGCTTAAAGCGGTTTTCTGTTGCTTGCAACTTAATACCGGAGGGGGTTCAGATGATAACCTGAAGGTGGACTTCTAGTCATAGATGTAGTTGGATGACGGTCTATGTATCTTGTTGTATTGCCCAACCGAATATCCTAGTATCTTTCTGACTAGTAATTGCATTGTTATGCCTTGCTCAGTTCCTACAATTGCCTTGCTGTAATTTGTTTACCCTTAATGCCATGTTGTTTATCTAAGGAGAGCACCTCTAGTGAACTATGGACCCCGGTCCAATCTTTACCATTAATACATCTTCCACTGTTACTTATTTACTTAGCTTGCTGCAAACCATTGCCTTCCACACCACACGTTTAATCCTTTGTTACAGCAAACCAGTGAGCTTGACAACCTCACTGATTCGTTGGGGCAAAGTCTTGAGTTTGTGTTGTGCAGGTCTCCGCGTTGCTTGCAACACCTTTGTGACGTTTCCTTCCTCCTTCTGGTTCGATAACCTTGGTCTCAACTGAGGGAAAACTTGCTGCTTGCTCTTCACACCCTACGCTTCGGGTTACCAACGAAGTGCCACGTCGAGCATCATCAAGGCTTTCCTGGCGTTGTTGCCGGGGAGGCTAAGGACGTGTTCACAAGGAGATTCCTTCACTTCCTTTCTCTTTACTTTGATTTTAGTTTGCTTTGTTTCTTTTGCTTGGTTTTGTTTGCCTCTTTCCAAAAAACCCCAAAAAATTATTCTAGTTTGGTTTGCTTTCTTTATTCAAAAACACAAAAAATTAGTTCCTGCTCTAGTTGCCACCTTGCTCTAGCTAGCCATGTTGCTCCCGAAGTTCACCCTGAAAGATCTTGCAATAGGTAGTGGCTCCATAACTGGGAAAGATAATATTGAAGAATTCTTTAATTATGTTAGCAAGCATGAGGATAAATCTATAGCAGAGCTTGCTCCTAGTTATGAGATTGCTGCAGCTTCTTTAGTTCATATGTTGGAGGCTTGGTTTGTTAGCCTTAACCCCTTCATACAATTCTTGTTCCTAAAACTAAAAGAAGAAAAGAATGCTGAAAGAGAGAGAATTCATCCTTAAAACTTTATCAAAATAATTTCATGATGTTGCTAGGGAAGCCAAAAAGGTCTTTGAGCGTTTAAATATGTTAGGCTCAAGTGTATATGTTGTGGATATTTCTGATAAAACTAAGCCTAGAGAAGAATTTAAGATACCCATACCCTTTAAGCTTGTTGGAATGCATGAAGCCTTTGAAAAGAATTTGATTGGATTGCTCCTGAAAATCATTTTGATGAAAGTAGTAGACCAAAGAGAGATGAGAAGGGATCCTCCAAAACCCATTTGTATGAGATACCTTTCATAGTTGAAGACTTTGCAAGTATGGATATTAATTCTTCATTTGAAAATACTTGATTCTTCATGCTTCTTGTGCCTAACTTAAAGGCGTTAAAGAAAAGTACTTGTTGGGATATAACCCAAGAGTTTCCTTGAGTCTTGGAAGTTATTACTTCAGTAATGACCTCTCCTTATCCTTTTTGTTTTCTTTTTGTGCCAATAATAACCTCTAATGAGAGGGAAGTAAGATTTGGGGAGTTGCTGTCCCGAAACAGATTTCTGTCCTCCACCAAATAATTCGTGAGGAGTCTCTGTAACTCGGATTGAGCTCAAAATTTAAAATTTCCCTAGTATGTTGGAAAACTTTAGTTAGTTCAACACTTTTTGATTTGAGAAACATAAAATGTTCGAAAAAATCGGTTTCTACCTACTGGTCTGTTTTGACAGATTTCTGCCATTATTTGCATTTGCTTCTTATTGATTCCTTTTTGAGTTCTATTTAGGTGAATTGAGATTTTTGAAGGAGTTACTACAGTAGCTTGTGTTTTTAGTGAAAAGTCTTGTTATTCCAAAGCTTTGCCAGAGGTCTAATATCTTTTAAATACACTAATGTTGCTAATGAAGATTGTGTGAAGTTTTGTATGAAGGAACAATTTCAGGTGTAGAGAGAGAATGATGCAATGAGATGAAGAATGGACAAAAAGCTCAAGCTTGGGGGATGCCACCATGGTGTCACCCCAAGAAATATCCAAGAGATACAAGCGTCAAAGCTTGGGGATGCCCAAGGCATCCCCTTCTTCATCAATAAAAAGCTTAGGTATGTCTAGACACTTCGTTTTTATTGTTTCATGCACAATTGTGTTGTTCTTGGAGTGTCTTAGTTTTCGTTTGCTTTGCTTAGGTTGTTTCATCAATAAAGAAGTTTGTACCCCCGTTCTTGCTGTGTTGTTTTGCAAATAAGTTTATTGGTGTTGGAAAGGAGTAGTAAGTTCTTGCTTGAAGTGCAAGAGGAGCTTGCATTAACTATGACTTAGACTTTAGCATGACATGCTAGGTGTTGTTTTGACCTTATTCTTAGTGATTATTGATGTAGCATGTCTTGTTCCAAACAATTGGGATTGCTTAGTGTGCCTTGAAGAAATTATGCGTTGTTTTAGCATGCAAAAGCATAGTATTATGGTATTATCCTTTGATGCTTTGCTTGGGTTGACTTGGCACATGCTCACACCATGTTATGACTATGACAAGTCACAATTATACTCTATGATCATTTAGTCCCTGACTTGTAGTACCACTCTTTGCTTTGATCAGTATGCTTTGTTGCACTGCATGATTATGGCCATTATGCTCTCTTAGTTGGTTGCTCCCAGTCTTTTTCTAGCCTCCACTTGTATGAGTAAGTTCTACTCATGCTTCCAACTTCCAAGAAACCAAATTATTCCAAAGTGTCCACTATAAACTCCTATGCATGGTGTGTTACACCATTCCAAGTATATTCTTGTTTTCAACTATCATCTAATTAAAAACTATTTTGTTATGTGAAAAATTAGTGATTAAAGCCCTCACGAACTTGATGGCACACTTCATATTATTTGCCCCTAAACAACTTGAACGATTGTGAAAACTTTGTTGTATATGATTGCACTTATAAGTTGGAATTAGCAGAACCGTGCTGTCACGGGGAACGTTTTCAACATTGCACTTGTACTTTGTACTCAGTTGATATCATGTTCTTTTGTCTATGGACGTCATCGTTGTGAAATAAAGAGGGAACTTGTAAGTCCATGGAGTTTGTATCCTGTATTAGAGAAACGCCTAGGCCGCTAGCCTAAGCCATGCCTAATCATGGTGGAAACTTGTAGCATCACCATAATGAGCTATCTATGAAGCATCCTCAATAAAAAGCTATGCATATGGTAAATAAAAAAGATTGTTGAGATGCTCATTGTCTGCTTGCCTTGTCATTTTGGTTATGAGAAAGCTCCTGTACCATGTGCAAGGGGTACCCCGTTGGAGGTTCTCAAAGATATGCAAATACTTACAATGACAAGAACTTACATGGACCCAAAGTTGAGTATGCATGAGGTGTGGCCCTCGTATTCAAGGGACTTGAGATTGCCAACTTATACTTCGTCAAGCATATACTCCATCTTTGCCACTTTAACCTTAACCACTTCAATATGCATATGATAGGGACAATGAGGGATGAAGGCTAACAAGTACCATAATTTTTGGAAGCTCTTTTTGAAACTTG
The DNA here is from genome assembly GCA_916181665.1 of Avena sativa. Classification (NCBI taxonomy): domain Eukaryota; kingdom Viridiplantae; phylum Streptophyta; class Magnoliopsida; order Poales; family Poaceae; genus Avena; species Avena sativa. The sequence continues at coordinate 438,883,927 of OV702293.1, read as the reverse complement.
TAATCCCTGCTTCCTTTACAAAAAGGCCTTTCTTCCACCATTATTGAGTCTCCACCTTCTACCTTTAGGCACCATTAAGAGAGCATAGTTATAATTCTGTGTGTAGTGTTCCAAAGCTTATTGATTTATGCATATTGTGATATTACTTGTTCTTGTGCTATTTGTTTATAGTCACCCTTGCGAACTTTGAAGGTGTCCTATGCATCTATATTGCTACTCTATGAGGGACAAGCTGATTGCCACTATGCCATGTTTTCTGCATGTGAAACAAACAAACAATTTTCAATGCAAGTTATTCATGATCTTTGTTTGTAGCTTGTCATGTTGCATGCATAGTTACTATGTCCTATTGTTAGAACTCCATCTTTCATGCACATGTTTAGAGTTCTTTGATCCCAGCTTTCAACGCTTGCAAATGGTTGGATCTTTATTGTGAGGGTGCATGTCACCTCAAAAATTATTCTTTTATCACTTACCTACTCGAGGACGAGTAGGAGTTAAGCTTGGGGATGTTGATACATCGGAAACATATCTATAATTTTTGATGCTCCATGCTTGTTTAGTATCTACTTTGCTTTGCTTGTCTACACTTTGAGGTGCTTTTTACATGTTTTCTGGTACTAACCTACTAACAAGTTGCAACAGTGCCAGATACCTGTTTTCTGTTGTTTTTAGTTTCAGAAAAGTTAGTAAAGAAATATTCTCAGAATTGGACGGGACAAACTTCAAAGTCAATTACTTTCCGTGGGGAACAAGAAGTCCAGAGGGGAACCGGAGAGTCCGCCAGGGAGGCCAGACCCACCCTAGGCGCGGGTGGGCCCTGCCCCGCGCTTGAGAGGGGTGTGGGGCCCCTGGCCGCCGCCTCGGTATCCCCCTTCGCCTATAAGAAGCTCCTGATGCAGAAACCCTAAGCACCCGATCAAATCTCCTCAAAACCGTCTATAGCCGCCGCCACCATCGTCCCTAGACTAGGGGGTCTGAAGTTCTTCCCGGCACCCTGCCGGAGGGGAGATCATCTCGGAGGCCTTCTCTCCGGTATGATGCGTGAGTAGTTCCACCTTGAACTATGGGTCCATGTAGTAGCTAGATGGTTGTATCTCCTCCCTTGTGCTTTCATGTATAGATATAGTAAGCTCCGTTCATGATCAAGATCTAATCTATTTGTAATCATGGATGTTGTGTTTGCGGGGATCCGATGGATATTGAGATTATTATGTTGGTTTGATTAATGGTTTTGTCTTTATGATTCTATCATGTATGTGTTGTTTGTGATCTTGCATGCTCTCCGTTGTTAGTAGCTATGTTGGCCAAGTTGATGCTAGTGACTCCAAGAGGGGGTATTTATGCTCGATAGTGGGTTCATGCCTCTAGTTTCCAAGGGAAGTGACAATAATCTTTTCAGTTGTAGATGTGTTGTTGCTACTAGGGAGAAAACAACGGTCTCTTGTTCATGGAACATGTGGACTGTTTACCTTACACACTTTGCTTAAAGCAGTTGTCTGTTGATTGCAACTTAATACTGGAGGGGGTTCGGATGATAACCTAAAGGTGGACTTCTAGTCATAGATGCAGTTGGATGGCGGTCTATGTATCTTGTTGTATTGCCCAACCGAATCTCATAGTATCTTTCTGACTAGTAATTACATTGTTATGCCTTGCTTAGTTCTTGTCAATTGCCCTGTTGTAATTTGTTTACCCTTAATGCCATGTTGTTTATCTAAGGAGAGCACCTCTAGTGAACTATGGACCCCGGTCCAATCTTTACCATTGATACATCTTCCACTGTTAGTTGTTTACTTGCTGCAAACCATTACCTTGCACACCATACGTTTAATCCTTTGTTATAGCAAACCGGTGAGCTTGACAACCTCTCTGATTCTTTGGGGGCAAAGTCTTGAGTTTGTGTTGTGCAGGTCTCTGCATTGCTTGCAACACCTGTGTGACGTTTCCTTCCTCCTTCTGGTTCGATAACCTCGATCTCAACTGAGGGAAAACTTGTTGCTTGCTCTTCACACCCTATGCTTGGGGTTACCAACGAAGTGCCACGTCGAGCATCATCACTATGTAATGAGGATGAAGCTTTTGATGCCAAAAAGAAATTAATCATGATTTATAGTATACCTCGCAAGTCCGATTCCTCTTTCACAACTATTTTTGCTAGGTTGAACACTCTTGAGACCTGTATTGCTGCTATGAATAGTTGCTATCACACGCTTAGGGCTTACCATGATTATGTTTCCATAAATTCTGAGCCTTCAAAGTGGTTTCCCACAATCAAAGTCTCAATAAACACTACAATTTTTGATGCTCGTTGTGATATCATGTCTGAATTTTTCCTCATGCCTAAAGATATTTATGATTCCTTGAGTCTTTGGGGGATTACTGAAGGAGGAGAGGAAATATCTCTTACCAACAATGCCACTATATTACCCATTGGAATAGTTGAAGGTGTGTTTACAAAAATGTCAGGAAAAATGGTGACTACTCATTATCTTGTTATTGAATGTGTAGGCAAAGGACAAATCACACTTGGAAGATCTCTACTGAAACACTTGGGGCAGTAATAGATGTGGGAAAAGGCATCATGCATTTTGCTCCTCCGGTAAGCAATCATATCTTCCCTAAAGAGAAGAAGAAAGGTAAGAAAGGAAAGAACAAGAGGGGTAATGCTTCTTCATTTGAAAATACTTGATTCTTCTTGCTTCTTGTGCCTAACTTAAAGGCGTTAAAGAAAAGTACTTGTTAGGAGATAACCCAAGAGTTTACTTGAGTCTTGGAAGTTATTACTTCAGTAATGAACTCTCCTTATCCTTTTTGTTTGCTTTTTGTGCCAAGAATGACCTCTAATGAGAGGGAAGTAAGATTTGGGGAGTTGCTGTCCCGAAACAGATTTCTGTCCTCCACAAAAGAACATTCGTGAGGAGCCTCTGTAATTCGGATTGAGCTAAAAATTTACGAATAAATCCCCTAGTATGTTAGATAACTTTTGTTAGTTCAACACTTTTTGATTTGAGCGACAAAATATGTTCAAAAAAATAGGTTTCTACCTGCTGGTCTGTTTTGACAGATTTCTGCCATTATTTGCATTTGCTTCTTATTGATTCCTTTTTTGAGTTCTCTTTTGGGGAATTGAGATTTTTGAAGGAGTTGCTACAGTAGCTTGTGTGTTTAGTGAAAATCCTTGTTGTTCCAAAGCTTTTCCAAGAGGTATAATATCTTTTGAATAAACTAATGTTGCTAATGAAGATTGTGTGAAGTTCTGTATGAAGGAAAAATTTCACGTGTAGAGAAAGAATGATGCAATGAGATGAAGAATGGACAAAAGCTCAAACTTGGGGATGCCATCATGGTGTCAACCCAAGAAATATCCAAGAGGTACAAGCGTCAAAGCTTAGGGATGCCCAAGGCATCCCCTTCTTCATCAATAAAAAGCTTAGGTCTGTCTAGACACTTCGTTTTTATTGTTTCATGCACAGTTGTGTTGTTCTTGGAGCGTCTTAGTTTTCGTTTGCTTTGATTAGGTTGTTTAGATTGCTTGAATAAAGTAGTTTGGACCCCCGTTCTCGCTGTGTTGTTTTGCAAATAAGTTGCTTGGTGTTGGAAAGGAGTAGTAAGTTCTTGCTTGAAGTGCAAGAGGAGCTCGCATTGACTGCGACTTAGACTTTATCATGACATGCTAGGTGTTGTTTTGACCTTATTCTTAGTGATTATTGATGTAGCATGTCTTGTTCCAAACAATTGGGATTGCTTAGTGTGCCTTGAAGAAATTATGCGTTGTTTTAGCATGCAAAAGCATAGTATTATGGTATTATCCTTTGATGCTTTGCTTGGGTTGACTTGGCACATGCTCACACCATGTTATGACTATGACAAGTCACAATTATACTCTATGATCATTTAGTCCTTGACTTGTAGTACCACTCTTTGCTTTGTTCAGTATGCTTTGTTGCACTGCATGATTATGGCCATTATGCTCTCTTAGTTGGTTGCTCCCAGTCTTTTTCTAGCCTCCACTTGTATGAGTAAGTTCTACTCATGCTTCCAACTTCCAAGAAACCAAATTTTTCCAAAGTGTCCACTATAAACTCCTATGCATGGTGTGTTACACCATTCCAAGTATATTCTTGTTTTCAACTATCTTCTAATTAAAAACTATTTTGTTATGTGAAAAATTAGTGATTAAAGCCCTCACGAACTTGATGGCACACTTCATATTATTTGCCCCTAAAAAACTTGAACGATTGTGACAACTTTGTTGTATATGCTTGCACTTATAAGTTGGAATTAGCAAAACCATGTTGTCATGGGGAACGTTTTCAACATTGCACTTGTACTTTGTACATAGTTGATATCATGCTCTTTTGTCTATGGATGTCATCGGTGTGAAATAAAGAGGGAACTTGTAAGTCCCTGGAGTTTGTATTCTGTGTTAGAGAAATGTCTGGGCCGCTAGCCTAAGCCATGCCTAATCATGGTGGAAACTTGCAGCATCACCATAGTGAGATATCTATGAAGCATCCTAAATAAAAATCTATGCATATAGTAAATAAAAAGATTACTGAGATGCTCATTGTCTGCTTGCCTTGTCATTTTGGTTATGGGAAAGCTCCTGTACCATGTGCAAGGGGTACCCTGTTGGCGGTTCTCTATGATATGCAAATACTTACAATGACAAGAACTTACCTGTGACTGAAGTTGAGTAGCATGAGTTGTGGCCCTCGTATTCAAGGGACTTGAGATTGCCAACTTATACTTCGTCAAGCATATACGATTGGGGCAATGAGGGCTGAAAGCTAACAAGTACCATAATTTTTGGAAGATCTTTTTGAAACTTGAAATCCCTGCTTCCTTTACAAAAAGGCCTTTCTTCCACCATTATTGAGTCTCCACCTTCTACCTTTAGGCACCATTAAGAGAGCATAGTTCTCATTCTATGTGCAGTGTTCCAAAGATTATTGATTGATGCATATTGTGATATTACTTGTTCTTGTGCTACTTGTTTCTAGTCACCCTTGTGAACTTTAAAGGTGTCCTATGCATCTATGTTGCTACTCTATGAGGGACAAGCTAATTACCACTATGCTATGTTTTCTGTATGTGAAACAAACAAACATTTTTCAATGCATGTTATTCATGATCTTTGTTTGTAGATTTTCATGTTGCATGCATAGTTACTATGTCCTATTGTTAGAACTCCATCTTTCATGCACATGTTTAAAGTTCTTTGATCCCAGCTTTCAATGTTTGCAAATGATTGGATCTTTATTGTGAGGGTGCATGTCACCTCAAAATTATTCTTTTTATCACTTACCTACTCGAGGACGAGCAGGAGTTAAGCTTGGGGATGCTTGATACGTCAGAAACGTATCTATAATTTTTTATGTTCCATGCGTGTTTAGTATCTACTTGCTTTGCTTTGTCTACACTTTGAGGTGCTTTTTACATGTTTTCTGGTACTAACCTATTAATAAGTTGCCACAGTGCCAGTTGCCTGTTTTCTGCTGTTTTTGGTTTCATAAAAGTTAGTAAAGAAATATTCTCAGAATTGGACGGGACAAACGTCAAAGTCAATAACTTTCCGTGGGGAACAAGAAGTCCAGAGGGGAGACAGAGAAGCGTGCCAGTGCGGCCAAACCCCCTAGGCGCGGCTAGGGGTTGGCCAGTGCCTGGGTAGGGTTTGACCCCCCTGGTCGCCTCCTCGGCCTCCCTCTTTGCCTATAAGAAGCCCCCGATGCAGAAACCCTAAGCACCCGATCAAATCTCCACGAAACTGTCTGTAGCCGCTGCCACCATTGTCCCTAGATCGGGGGGATCTGAAGTTCTTCCCGGCACCCTGCCGGAGGGGAGATCATCCCGGAGGCCTTCTCTCCGGTATGATGCGTGAGTAGTTCCACCTTGGACTATGGTCCATGTAGTAGCTAGATGGTTGTATCTTCTCCTTGTGCTTTCATGTATAGATCTTGTGAGCTCCGTTCATGATCAAGATCTAATCTATTTGTAATCATGCATGTTGTATTTGCGGGGATCCGATGGATATTGAGATTATTATGTTGGTTTGATTAATGTTTTGTCTTTATGATTCTATCATGTCTGTGTTGTTTGTGATCTTGCATGCTCTCCGTTGTTAGTAGCTATCTTGGCCAAGTAGTTGCTAGTGACTCCAAGAGGGGGTATTTATGCTCGATAGTGGGTTCATGCCTCTAGTTTCCAAGGGAAGTGACAGAAATCTCTTCGGTTGTAGATGTGTTGTTGCCACTAGGGAGAAAACAACAATCTCTTGTTCATGGAACATGTGTACTGTTTACCTTACACACTTTGCTTAAAGCAGTTGTCCGTTGCTTGCAACTTAATACTAGAGGGGGTTCGGATGATAACCTAAAGGTGGACTTCTAGTCATAGATGCAGTTGGAATGCGGTCTATGTATCTTGTTGTATTGCCCAACCGAATCTCATAGTATCTTTATGACTAGTAATTGCATTGTTATGCCTTGCTCAGTTCCTGTCAATTGCCCTGCTGTAATTTGTTTACCCTTCATGCCATGTTGTTTATCTAAGGAGAGCACCTCTAGTGAACTATGGACCCCGGTCCAATCTTTATCATTGATACATCTTCCCCTTTTACTTGTTTACTTGATGCAAACCATTACCTTCCACACCATACGTTTAATCCTTTGTTAAAGCAAACCGGTGAGCTTTACAACCTCACTGATTCGTTGGGACAAAGTTTGCGTTGTGCAGGTTTCCACGTTGCTTGCAACACCTTTGAGACATTTCCTGCCTCCTTCTGGTTCGATAACCTCGGTATCTACTGAGGGAAACTTGCTGATGTGCTCATCACACCTTGCTCTTGGGGTTCCAACAAAGTGTCCCACATCAACACTGGGTGCATGCATCAAGCCCCTAAGAGGCCACATGCATAGCAATAATCTTTTGATCCAACCGAGTGCACCACGAAGCACCGGGCTACAAATGATTATTAAGTGAAAAACACGGGTCAAAGCATTAAGTGGTGATGTTGCAGTGATCCAAAATGGGTCGCTAAGCGAAGAACATACTACCCTTGTTATCAATGAGGTTCCTATGAGATCTCCGCTTGCCAAGCATCTCACCTCAAGCCTTGATCAATCTCCGGGATCTTGGGTACCTACAAGTCTAAAGATCGAGGCAAGAGACAAACAAACAAATGATACAAATCCCTCTTACAAACCAATACACAATTATTCATAGATTAGATACACATAAATGCTACGAGGTTTCTCTCCAACCTGCAGCCCATGAGGACTACTCACTCATAACAATAAGATCAAGGATAGAAAACATTGTGCAAACTTAGATTGAAATCACATATTCGTACAATGGCCGCCGAATCACAAGGATATCTCAAGTACAAAGTAATGGCTATGGCTAATGGAGAGGATGGGGGATGGAAGGGATGAACTATGGTGTGGATCTCCTTTGGTGGTGTTGTGATGCAATTTGAGAATGGCAGCCCTCTATGCGGCATGAGCCTCAAAATATATAGGCATCTTCATGAGTATTGTAGGGTTTGACAAGACAAATCCGCTGCCACCTCATACGGTCATGCAGTACGGGCGGGGCGTGCTCGTACTAGTGGTCGTCATGCTGCTTGCGGCCTAGCTTCAACTCCAGGAATACTTGGTCATCAATACTTCCTTAAAATCATCATTTTTGACTCTAGATTTCGCAATAAAAGTGTGGTTTCCTGCATAAAATAGATCGAAGGAACAATTTGCATATATTTGCAATAATTAATCATTAGTGGCAAATCAAGAGAGAATAATGTCAATTTCTTGACAAAAAACAATGTTTAAACGCGAAGAAAGATGACGCTTTTTGGAGCCATCAACCTCCTAGAGATATGGTTATCCCCTCCGCTCTCACCTTCATATCTCATTCATCCCCCGTGCCATGCATGGTATTGCCTTTTCTTCCCTTTTCCTGGATTTTTTGGTGAATGATTCCTTACAATTGGTTTGTGCAATATACCAATGATTCTTGTATAATTGATCTGTTCAATGGTTTATATAAGATATGGTTGGAGTTTGCTTGCAAGGTTTTTGTGAAAATGCTTCTATGAAGTAATTTTATTTGGTGTTCGAGAGCAGGCGGACGAGGACATGTAATACTTTACTTAGAACTAGAGCGGTCTAGGATAATTATGTTCGATGGCGATCATTTTTTTACCATGTCATTGGTTTAATACATGTCCTTTGTGTACTATATGTCTTCTGCGACAATCTTATGATATCACTTTCTCTAAGTACTGAAAAAATCGTTCACAAAATGAGAGTGGTCATTTTGATGTGTATCGGTGCACAAGTCAGTGTTGTGCGATCAATTAGCTTAAAAATAGTCTCGGATATCATTAGGTGCATTATTAACAATTTCTACCGAATCCATAGTTCATAGTTGTTACAACCAAATAACTTTCAGCTTTCTCGCAGTTATTAGCTAATAGCAGCTTTCTCGTAGCAGATTTTTCACAGCTGATTTTTAGGAATCTACAGCTCAACCAAACACACCCTAATTGTGGCCACTATAAATTGTACACCAAATACACCCATGGCCACATGAGAATATGTACATTCTCTCTATGTTATCACATTTTCAAGTAAACATAAATCCTACAGACATTTGTAAAAGATAAAGTCACCTTATTGAACATATTGGTAGGATTGTATAACTATGTAGTGTAAAAATAAATATCAGGTATAGTACCTAGAACTTCTCGGATGGAAATATCCATATGATTTCTGAAAGGGCATGTATGCCCCATGTGTGGTTTTGGTAATTAATGATAATCTCTATGGACTAATATGTAAATTGAGTTTTACTTGTAGGTTTGTCCATTGGCATCGCTTGGACCACATGTTGGTCTCTAATATGAAGAAATGAAGAAGGATGAGAAGAAATGTCCAAGGGCTATTTGCCCATTGGAATCATGAAGAAAGAAGGAGTTTGAAGGTTGATCAAGATAAGTGCAAAGAGTTGAATCTCGATGGATCAACACTCAAGAAGGGATGAAGAAGTGCAAGATCAAGATGCGCCTTATCTAGAAGATCTCATGCTTGGAGCTTGCCATCCTCGGTGATCATGGAGTGATGACGACAAGTTCAAAGAAGCGGTTCCCCTTGGAGTATGAGGGAGAAATTTGGAAGTCTTCATCAAGAAAGAGCGAGCGAGAACACCCAAAATGGAGTTCATATGAAGAAATGGCGAACAAAATACGGAAGATACTCGAAGGTTTAACGACCAACTATACGGCGGGAGCAAAAATTCCAGCTGTATAGCTCCCACCGTATAGTTGCCAAAAAGGTCTCAAACGACGGGATTTCACTCCTCGGAAGCTCCAGAACCTTCCCTAAGTCATATGACAGTACTAGGGGAACCCTAGGGAACCCCCAAGGCCTATATAAAGGAGGGAGGAGTCAAGAAACAAGGACACAACACCATAGCCCTCTAGGGGCGGAGCTCTGCCGCCGCCGCCACCCATCCAATCTCCATAGCGGTGGAGCTCTGCCTCAACACCTCCAAGATCTAGATATCCCTCAACACCATCACCATCAAGGCATCCAAGCAAGAAGAAGAGGAGGAGAAGGAATACATCACCACCACCACGCATCGATCTCCATCTCCATCATCATCTCCATCTCCCTCTCCCACTTTTGTTTAGTAATTGTAAGATTGAACATGGTTGTGACATCATTATATATTTATATAAGTTTTTCTATTCATCCATGTGTGAGTGATTGATTCAATTCTAGGTTGAGGTATGATCTAGTGCGCTAAGTTAGAATTTATTGTGATCTAAGATGAGTTTATGTGATCCTTTGGTCTGGAAGTGCCTTTTGCCTTGCGGTGATGCGCGGGAATCGTGCATAGTGCATACAGAGTGACAACCCGGTAATCAATTAGAGAACGTTTATTTGTCTGAGTAATCTCTTATAGATCACACATATATTTTCCCATCTAGTACTAGTGAGACTGAAGCCTAGAAGCCCTCTCTCATTCCATTTAATCCTACAACTACAATCTCTTTAATTTAGTTCATATTCTTGTTTACTTTCCGTATTAGCTTATTTTGTTTTTGTTAAAAGTTCTTTGTTATTAGATACTTTAAACCTCTCTCAATTATCGATGTTCTAGTAACTTATAAAATAGGCTATTTCCAAACCACGGTTTGGGTGCGAAACGTGGCCGCATTGACAACGTGGCTGCAGGGTCGTGTTGTTTCCGTTCATCGATCTCCCATCGGGACAAATTCTTAAATATTTGCTGCTACAGGTAATGCAAAAACCCTGTTGTTGGTGCAGGAATCCAGTCATCAAGAAATAGTTGGTGAATACTTGTGAGCTTATTACTCTTGGGTTCTCGGAACCATAGACGGTTTTGGCTTTGGTGATGTTTCTTGGGGCCTCCAATTAAGTTATGGAGATTGCCTCAAGCTTGTGGCCTTTTGTGGCATTATCTTGGGTGCTTCCAATTGAGTTGAAAGATTTCCCCAAACTTGTATGGGTTTGGTGACCATCCTCAAGTGTCACATAGTGGATCGTCTGTCCACCTTTGTGGTGCGCATATGGGGAGAATAAGGTGAGTCTTTTGTAGCATCGGTGAGTGGTGTGCCTCCGCATAGGCGTTGGGTGTGCATCGAGCCACCACACCTTAAAGTGAGACACTTGTGGCATCCAGGAAGCATTATGAATCACACCTCTCCAACAAAGTCAAAACTTTTTTGGAAGTGAACTTCGAGATAAAATCGTCGTTTCCGCTTGGCTCGGTTATTTCTATACTTGAGCTCTTTACTTATGCACTCTAGATTATGATAGCATCATGCTTGAAGTATTATTTCTTGCTATCACCTTGTTTCTATCTTGCTTAACATAAGTTGTTGGTGCACTTATTTCAACCTAGTGGACTTAGGTTTTGTGCTTGATAAATTAAACGTTAAATTTATTTCGTATTTATTAGAGCCTAAACCATAATTGTTTTAAAATGTCTATTCACCCCCACTCTAGGCAACATCCGTGCCCTTTCAAAGTCTCCAGTCATCACCCTCAAAATAGTTTCCAAGCCGTTCATCCACTGTATCACGAAGTACGACGTAAAGTACCCGGAAGAACGACTCTACCAGCAAAATTATACTCGGGGTCGGAACTCTACCCAATTGGCAGGTCCTTTATCATAAAGTAACCTATTCACATACATTAGTGCCTCCTCGACACCATCGAACTTTTTTCCTTTCTCAAGATTTTTCAAATACTCGGAAGTTCTAAGATCAAACTGGATCGTCTTTTCCTAATCGCCAATGTTTTCAACAAAAAATTCAACATAGCAATTTCCCTGTGGGAAATCACTTTGCAACAGAATCACCGCTCAAATCGATGCACTAGCATAGGAGACCGGAGGCGATGTTGTCTATATGGTGCACGAGCTTCGGTGTCGAATAGAAGGAGGTACATGGCACAATTGCCAAAGGAGAAGAATGGTGTGTTCACCAATGAGAAGGACACACTCGCCGGTGAGGAGCAAGGAATGCTTGCCGGAGGAGAAGCAGGGCACACTCGTCGGGGGTGATCTAGGGCGACAAGAGTTGCTTCCTGCGATTGGTGGGAGTCAGGAAGAGAATGAGGAAGTGTAGCCAACGTTAGGATATAGTACCGTGGGACCCGTCCATGTTTTTTATAGAAAAGACCTTAGCATTAAAAGAAATATACAATATTACAAAGCACCATAAGTACGCGCCATTGCCACGGGAAGGGGACGATTTTTTGTGCGTGTTCAGTCGGTTGATCTAAGCATTTTTCTTGTGGAAATGCTATCATGTGTTCTAAGTTATAGAGTTTAGAGTTCTGAGGTTCCACGGAGTAGAGTCAATGGTGTTTGTTCTTGGTCCTTTATTTCCTTCTTTTTCTGGCTACTTTAGTGGCCATTTGCTAATAACTTGGCTTTCTTGTAAAAAGCTATTTTCTACCTTAAAGAAGTTCGGCATGAGGCCCTTCGACTTTGTGGAGATGCCATCTCTTTGATAAAACTCCCTTGTGCTAATTGTTAGATATATATATTTGTACATTATATTTTCCCCATATGTTAGGGGGCTTCCTGCATATTTGCACCTGTACTTGTACTATATATTGTGGCCTTTGGCCTCTAGAGGAATACAAGTTGCATATTCCTGACATGGTATCAGAGCTAGGTTAGCCCCTTCCTTCTTGCAACTTCGTCAGCCGCCACCGTCCCTGTTGCCACCGGCTTTGCCGTCGTCGCCGCCTGTTCCGTCTGCGTATTCCGTCTAGATCTCTGCATCCACACGGGGACCAGACGGTCTCTGCCTCGATCTGTCTATCCTCTGTGCCGCCTGATTGATTCCCGTCGAGCTGTTCCCGATCGGTGCTGAAGCTGCTCGCCCCGTTCTTGGACTCATCGATCGCCACGCCTCCAACCTCACGGGACCCACCTGGATTCCTGCAGATCCCGCCTGGATCGATTCCTTCATAGATCCTTCCAGCCGTGCCTGGTCTGCCTCGATTCCAGCGCGCGCCCACGCGCCCTCCTGCTACGCCTGCTATGCACCCACCGTTCCGCGCGCCAACCGCCCACGCGAGCGCGGGCTCTACACTACCGTCCCGTCCCGTCTGCCCCACGCCTGGGCTCTGCGACATCTACCTCACGCACGGGCTCTGCCCCACCGCCTGTCCTGTCTGCTGGCACACGCGGGCTCTGCCCCGTCTGCCCCCTCCGCTGCCCTGTGTGCCCCGTCTGCGGCTTGGCCCCACCGCTGCCCTGTGTGCCCCGTCTGCTGGCATAGTTGGTTTTCGTCTGTTCCGATCGAATCTGCAGTTGGTTTTCGTCAGTTCCCGATTGCATATGAGAGTTGATCAAAAAAATTGAGAGATGTCTTCTGCATCGGGCTATGTTGCGATTCCTCGCCGCCCGGTGATCTTCGATGGCGCAAATTATCCTGATTTCGCTGCCTTCATGCGCGTTCACATGCGCGGTCTCCGTCTTTGGGGTGTGCTCTCAGGCGAGGTCTCATGTCCGCCGTGCCCCTGCTCCTGTGGCTCCTCTTCCACCGACGCCGATTGTTCTCGGTGCTAATGCTTCTCAGGAGGCCAAGGATGCTGCTCAGAGTGCCGATGATAGTGTTGTTGTTGCTTATGACCTGAAGTTCAAACAATACTCTGCTGATCTCGAGACCTATCGCCACGCTCTGACTGCCTACACTCAGTGGGCCGATGAGGATGCTCGTGTTGCTGTTGTTCTCACCTCAAGTGTCAACACCCGGATTTTTAATCCCAGATGCCTGTTATGCCATACATCGCAATCCCAGGATTACCATTTTTGCGAGACATAACAGAATTGGATACCACAGTACATCATCCATTACAAACCATATATAAGGTCTTACACAAATAGGGATCTCATGATCCAGTTCTTAATACAACTTCAAGCAGCGGAATATGTAATAATAGCGGTAGCGTAGATGAAGCTCCATCTTCGGGGTCACAGGCAATGCTGACGATGGGAGATGATCCTAGTTGTCGTAACCTTCCTGGATTCCATCTTCCAGGTACTCCTCTTCATAGTCTGGCCATGGGAATAGCCAGGGACAAATCCATGAGTACTCTTTAAGTACTCGCAAACTAATACTAACAGGTAAGGGGTTTTTGGATAATGGGACACTAGGCTGTAAGGTTGTTTTGCAAAAAAGCCAGATTTATCTATACTAAGTTTCAAAGCTAGTCACAATTTAATAACTCCTAAGTGGGATCTTGTAACTCATGCCACAATTCTGTTGTGGTCAAGTCAAAGTCTCAATTCATTTCACAGGTCATTTTGAAAAGTCCGACGGGGGAACAGTATGGCCACTCCAACTGTCCATAACCGCGGACGCGGCTATTCGAATAGTTTGACACTCTGCAGAGATTGTACACTTTCACCACAACATTCGATACATCCGTCAGGAACAAATCCTGAATTCACCATACTCAGTATGCGGATAATCAATCCTAACCTTTCAATTACACGCCCTAGTATAAGCACCTCTCCTGTGAGTTTGGCCTCCCAACCATGACCAACCGTCATCTTGGGTACTGCGCAGGTGGACAATCTTCACAAGGTAGCCTCGGCTCAGACCTTGGACGTGAGGGAACTAATACTAAGGTATATAAGTTTTCAGTCAAGACCTACCCAATCTTAGGGTATTGTGGTTGTACGATAAAATTGGAATGGTATCGCATCCAGACAACCATCAGTTTTATAAAGGGCTAAGGCTCATGCCTCAACATTTTCATCACCAAAATCATCAAGTGTTTGGAAACACATGTCCAAAACATTTCAATAGAATGATCCATCATTCCAAGGTTTTCATAACCATTTTTCCACCAAGTATTCCCATCTAAAAGTTGATCAAGTTTTATGCTTAGCACTAGCATCTACAAGTGGGGGTAGTACTAAGGAGGGATGGTAAACTAGTGGAGTTTCAACTAAGTACAACCTTATATCTTAGGATGATATCAAGGTTTCTAACTTAGGCCAAGTTTTATGCTTTTTATGCAACCTTCAGACAACTTTCTAGTATCTACCAAACTCCTAAGTAGACTCTAAGTAAGCTTTGATAAAGAAATAAAGTAAGAAGCTTGCAAGTAAAACTAGGATTGGTTTGTCAATTGGGTATGATCACATATGCTTAAGGCATATAGTGGGCATAGTAACAAGTATTGGCTTGCATAGGTCAACTTGATTAGGAAGGCTTGCTCAATCAACTAGTAGTATTAGGCTTGCACAATATCAGTATAAGCTTGCCTTGTGCAGAGCAGTGGTTGAAGTTCACCTCGGCTTATTCTTCGTAGTATCCTCCTTCCTCCTCGTATCCTTGATCGGTACTAGCGTCTATGAATAAATACGAGGTACACAATCACCAAACAATACTTAACTACTTGCAATCATCACACACAAGGGTCCTATAGATGATCTAGCATCATCTCTAACACTACAAGGTTAAGGCTTGGTTTAATTCCTTTTATTTTTTTAGAAAAGTAATTTCTACTCATTGAAAAACTACTTAGGACTTAATATTCTCCAAACTAAACATGGGATCATGTTGACACATGTCATCACCACATATTGTAGTCCATGGGAATGTGATTTAAAGTGGTGTCACAATTTAATAAGGTTTTACCCTTTTATTCTATTTAATTAAAGTGGCTAGAAATGCCTATGTAGCATTCTTTTATTACTTGAACATTATTTCTGCAAGTAAACCTATATATTTTTATATATTCTAAAAGGTATTGTTAAATGTGATTTTTGAGAGTTGGAGTCAACTCAAAAGCTATTATGGTTTAAATTTGAAAAATGTTTGAATGCAGAAAAGCTTCTGCCTTGTTATGTTTACTAAGGATGATCTATAGATCCAAATGACTTGAATTCAATGGGCTTGGATTCAGCATTCCCAGACCTTTCCAACAAAATTGGTTTCATTCAAATTGGTGCACTGAATCGATCTGGGTTGATTTTTGAAAATGGGTACAGAAGTGTGTTTGAATTAAAAAGAAAAAGATCTAATTCAAAACACTGGGCTACGCGCAAAACGATAATGGGCTGGCCTGCTAAGCGCAGTGCTCCCGCGGGCTGCTTAAGTGGGTGTCCCCACTCGTCACTGACATGGGGCTGGGCGAAGCGGTATGGGGCAACGTGGGTCGTTTGATCTGATTCTAATCCAACGGCTGGGAGTCATCGTCGACGCGAGACAACGCCGGCGAGAACGAAACCTAGCGCGGCCAGTGAGGGGTGTTGGGGGCTCACCGGGGTGCTGGCGAGGGTCGGTGAGGCGGGCGAACGACAAAGTCGACGACGGTGAATCTCCTGGTACCGGTGGCTTCACCTGGGGCGGCTCCAATAGCTGGCTCCCTTCTTCTCCCTAGGTGGCGGGCTCCGGTGAAATTCTAGCGAGGTGGTGCTCGCCTTGCTCTGAGAACGGTGTGGCACGATCAGTGAGGAGAGGGGAGTGAGATGGTGTGAAGAAATCGAGCGGGGGTGGCCTCTATTTATAGTCGAGCGAGGGGACCGTTGGGGCGCACGGTGAGCTCGTCGGGGGCGATGTTACAGGCGGCTATTGGCATGGGAGAAGGTAGGGGACGGTGCGGTGTCTCCTGGCGATGCTCAACGACATGGTTTCGAGGCATGGGGCGGTGCGGCTTGGTTTGGAACGGGCGGTGCTCTACGCGGCAGAGGCGGTGGCTGTGCGTCACGGGGTGGCAAACGGGGATGTCTGGCGGTCTCCTGGGTCGGTGGGGATTGTGTATGCACGCGGCGAGGGCGGCGCGCGGTCTGTGGGCTTCGGTCGAGGGTGATGCTCTGGCGCACGCTCGGCATGGTCTGTGGCGGTCTGGGCGCGGTTCGTGCGCGTGGTTCAGGGCTTGGCAACGCTCGCGGCTGGGACAGTGAGTGGCGGTGGACGGTGGGCTGCCTCCCAGACATGCTGGCTAGGCTTGCTGCTGCTCCTAGCGTGCTGTCGACTATGGGATGGCAAGGGTGTGCTCGGCTATTCACCATTGATGACAATGGCAAGCTCACAGTGGTGCTAGTGCTTGGCTAATCTTCCTAGATGATTTACTGAGTTGTGTGTGAGCTAAATGGGGAACCAGTTAGGCAAGAATCACTGCTCACAATAGTGTTTAGGATTTTGATGATTTGAGTCTGCAACCTGTTTGATGAAATGGCCACAAGAAGTCAAGTTTTGAATTTTGAAATGATTTTTGGTGGGTTTGCTAGATTGGTGCTGGTGAGTCTGCAGATGGTTGGGTTTTGAAAGTTGAGCTTGTTTGAGTGGGTTTTGAAAAAGTGGGATCTTCCCATATGAAGAAGATTCAATTTTGAATTGGCATTTAAACTATGCATTTGAAAGTTTCTGGATGATCACAAAGTGGGCCTTGATACTCTGTTATGAGTACAATCAAGGGGTGCAAAGATCCAGAAAAGTTTCTATTAGGTTTTGAGAGTTTGAGATAGCCAAAGTAGGCATGGGAGTTAAATTGGTCAAAGTGACCATTCCTTTTATATATTTGTTTTGATTTACTTGTCTTTAGGAAAAGTGTGGGAAATGTTTTAGATGATGTTTATTTCACCTAAGAAACATTTTACAAGCAAAGGATCACACAAACAAGGTGGTTTAAAAGAATTTCAAAATCAATGCATACACATATGCATGCATTCATTATTTAAATTAGAAAAGTTTTGGTTAACCCTAAATTTGGAAGATTAGAGTTTGATGATCCAAGTTTAGTATTTTTGGGATGTTACAAACCTTCCCCCCTTAAACAAAATCTCGTCCCGATATTTGAAAAAGGACGAAAAGATTACCTAGGACTTGAAGAGATCGGGAAACTCCGTCCTGATGTGATCTTCGCGTTCCCAGGTAGCTTCCTCTTCTGTGTGGTTGCTCCACTGAATCTTGAGAAACTTGATGCTTCGGGTTCGGGTAGTTCGAAAAGCTTCTTCCAAAATGCGGATGGGTACTTCGGGATAGGTCAGGTCATCGTTGATCTCTATGGTCCGATGGTCGATATTCTTGAACACTTCGGTCTTCTCGGGGACTTCGAGACACTTGCGAAGTAATGAGATATGGAACACATTATGCACAGCTGACATCTCTTCGGGTAGCTCCAATTGGTACGATACTTCTCCTCGACGGTTCAGAATTTTGAAAGGTCCGATATATCTGGGGGCTAACTTTCCTTTGAGTTGGAAATGCTGCATTCCCTTCAATGGCGACACTTTCAGATAAACAAAATCTCCTATGTTGAAGGCGAGGTCTCGACGTCTCTTGTCAGCATAACTCTTTTGTCTGGACTGGGCGGTCTTGAGGTGCTCACGAATCTTGTGAACCTTCTCTTCTGCTTCTCGTAGGATGTCAGGTCCAAAAATCTGACTCTCTCCTACTTCCGACCAGTTCAAAGGGGTGCGACACTTTCTTCCGTACATGAATTCAAATGGGGCCATTTTCAAACTGGCTTGGTAACTGTTGTTGTAGGAAAATTCTGCAATTGGCAGACAGTCTTCCCACTTGGATCCATATTCTAACACACATGCTCTCAGCATATCTTCGAGTATTTGATTTACTCGCTCCGTTTGTCCATCGGTCTGAGGGTGATACGCGGTACTGAAATCTAGGCGGGTTCCTAAACCTTCTTGAACTTTCTTCCAGAATCTCGAGGTAAACTGAGTTCCTCGATCTGATACTATGTTCTTAGGGACTCCGTGCAAACTGACGATTCTAGCGATGTACAACTCCGCTAGTTTCGAACTCTGATAGGTGGTTTTGACGGGCAAGAAATGAGCGACTTTGGACAATCTGTCCACTATGACCCAAATAGAGTCATTTCCCCTACTAGAAGTAGGCAGTCCAGTGATAAAGTCCATTCCTACTGAATCCCATTTCCATTCCGGAATCTGCAAAGGTTGCAACAATCCAGCGGGTCGTTGATGTCCTGCTTTGACTCGCTGACATATATCACACTTGGCAATATAGCTTCTGATTTCTCTCTTCATCTTATGCCACCAAAATTGCTCCTTTAAATCTTGATACATCTTAGTTCCTCCAGGATGGATAGAATAAAGAGTATCATGAGCCTCCTTCAAAATAACTCCTTTCAACTCAGAATCTGATGGTACACAAAGGCGTCCTTTGTACCACAAAACTCCTTCTTCGTCTTCTGTGAATCCGGGTACTTTGCTTGTACCGATACGATGCTTGATTCCGTCGATACTAGCATTTCCCTTCTGCGCCTCTTTAATCTGACTGATCAAAGTGGGCTGGAGTTCTATACTAGCCCAAAATCCTTCACTTACTAATTCCATTCAAAAATCTTCCATCTCCTTGTGCAAACTTGGTTTCTCCTTCAAAATCATGGAGTTCAAGCGGCACGGCAATCTGCTAAGGGCATTTGCTACCATATTGGCTTTACCAGGGTGATAGTGAATGTCCAGGTCATAATCCTTGATTAGCTCAATCCATTTTCTCTGCCACATATTCAGCTCCTTCTGAGTGAATATATACTTTAGGCTCTTGTGATCCGAATAAATCTCACAACGATTTACCATCAAGTAATGTCTCCATGTTTTCAGGGCTAGAACTACGGCTGCGAGTTCGAGGTCATGGGTTGGGTAGTTTTGCTCATGTTGCTTCAATTGTCGAGAAAGATAAGATATAACTTTTCCTTCTTGCATTAGCACACATCCGAGACCGATATTGGATGCGTCACAATACACATCGAAAGGCTTCGTGATATCTGGCATGATCAAGATTGGGGCTGAAATCAATCTCCTCTTGAGTTCTTGAAAACTTGCTTCACACTTGTTGGTCCATTCAAACTTCTTGTCCTTCTTCAGCAATTGGGTCATGGGTTTGGCGATACTCAAGAATCCTTCTACGAATTTGCGGTAATATCCCGCCAATCCAAGAAAAGCACGAACTTGGGTTTGAGTGGTTGGGGCTTGCCAATCTTCTACATCTTTTACTTTGGCAGGGTCAACGGCAATTCCTCCGGCTGATACAATGTGACCGAGGAATCCTACCTCCTGTAACCAGAATTCACATTTGCTAAACTTGGCATACAACTGATGCTCTCTAAGGGTTCCAAGAATGGTCCTTAGGTGTAGCTCATGTTCTTCTTGTGATTTGGAATAAATCAGAATGTCATCAATGAAAACAACGACAAACTTATCCAGGAAGTCCATAAAAATCTTATTCATGAGATTCATGAAATAAGCAAGGGCATTGGTTAATCCAAAAGACATGACTGTATACTCGTACAATCCATATCTGGTGGTAAAGGCAGTCTTTGGAATATCCTCCGCACGAATCTTGAGTTGATGATAACCAGTTCTAAGATCAATCTTAGAAAACACCTGGGCACCAGTCAACTGATCAAACAAATCTTCTATCTTGGGCAAGGGTTACTTGTTCTTGATGGTGACATCATTCAACTTCCGATAATGCGGACACAAATGGTTCCCTCCATCCTTCTTGTCCACAAATAAGACAGGTGATCTCCATGGTGACGCACTTGGTTGAATTAATCCGATTTCCAACATGGAATCCAGTTGCTTCTTCAGTTCTTCTAACTCCGATGGGTTCATACTATAGGGTCTCTGGGCTATGGGTCCGGTTCCGGGGATTAGTTCAATGATAAACTCGATATCCCGATCTGGGGGCATACCGGGCAAAACATCTGGAAATACATCGGGGTATTCACAGACTATCCGGACTTGGTCAATGGTAGGTTGGGTTATAGTCTTGTTGCATTTGAATTGGCGAGGTAAGGTTTCAGATATATGTTCAACTGATATTCCGGCTGTACTGGTCATGGTGATGGCTTTCTTCGCACAGTCAATCAATCCTTTATGTTTGGACATCCAATCCATTCCTAGTACTACTTCCAAACCTTTAGTTCCAAGTACTATCAGATTAGCATAAAAATCTATGCCATGGATTCAGATAGGGACGGCTTTGAAAATTTGCCTAGCCTTGGTGGTTGATCCGGAAATTTGAACAATCATCACATGCTTCAGTTTGGTTGGTTGAATTTTACTAGTGCATGCAAATTCTTCGGTGACAAATGAATGCGATGCACCAGAGTCAAACAACACTCTTGCAAGTACTGAATTAACAGAAAACATACCCAGCACGACGTCTGGCGCTTCCTGAGCTTCTTCAGCATGCATGAGAAAAAGACGGCCGTTGCGGTTGAGCGAATTCCCTGGGGCAAATCTTCTCCCTGGCTGAACACGACGCTGTTGCTGAGCTGGGACATTGGTATTGGGGGCTGTAGCATTCTTCTTGTTGGGGCACTCGTTGGACTAGTGGCCTTTATTTCCACAGTCATAACAAGTCAGTTGCGACTTGTCCTTGGCTGCGACAGGCACAACATTGCTTCTAGTCCTCGGGGCAGTGTTGGTGTTGGCGGTAGCATTGTTGGTGTTTAACTTGGGTGGGGCACGGGTGAAATTGCTAGAGTTGACGGGGTTTTTGTGATTTCCTCCGGGTCTAGGGTTTCCACGGTTGGGATAGGTGGGACGGTTCATCGGGGGTCTGCTGGTTCTTGGGGCAAATCCTGGAGATGGGTTGGGGCGATACTTTGGGGTCTGATGGGTTCCTGGTTGGTGCATCATGCGACGCTTGCGGTTCTCATTGGCTTGGTTGATCTTTCCTTCCATCTGGATAGCAAAGTCGACAAGGGCTTCAATATCCGCAAAGGGAATATTGACTAACACTGTCTGCATCTCGTCATGCAGACCATTCAAGAATCTTTCTTTCTTCTTGGCCTCCATGTCGATCTCATCCGGGGCATACCTAGCTAATGACAAAAAAAATTCACAGTGTTCCACTACATTCATCCTTCCTTGCTTCAGCTCTCTGAACTCGTCTCTCATTCTATTGATCAAACCTGGTGGTACATGGGTTCTGCTAAACTTGACCTTGAACTCCTCCCAGGTCATCATCTGGCCTCCGGTCATTGTGCAAACACTGTTCCACCATGCTCTGGCATCTTCGGCTAGATAATGGGTGGCAAACAGAACTTTCTCGTTGGCTTCTACTCCTGCGACTTCTAAGTTATTTTCCATGGTTTGCAGCCAATCATCGGCATCTAAGGGTTCTTTGGACTTAGTGAAAATAGGTGGGTTGGTATTCTGGAAATTCTTGAGCTTAGATCCATGGTTGTCCTTATTTCCATGGCCTTGGTTGTTGTGGGCTAGCTGGGCTATCTGCTGTAGAGTGGCTAGGTTGGCTTGACGTTCCGCTCTTTCAGCTTCGCGGTCAAAAGTCAACATTTGCAGTATCTGCAACATCGGGTCCGGGGTTGAACCACTTCCTCCACGTGGCATCTGAAGATTTAGATAGATCATGAGAAAAGAGGGAAATTTCTAAGGTTTCAGGGATTTTGAAAAGTTTTAAAGGTTTGACTCAGGTTTTTCTAGCAACTTGCTTTTTCATTCATTCATTCATAGCACACAGTACAACACACACCACAACAAAGAAAGCAGATGGTTTTAAGAACCATTCTAGAAACTACGATACAGTGGGACCGAATACTACTCACTACGCTAGTGCTCAAGTGCTACTACTCCTCAGAGTCTATGGCTTCATCATCTTCATCATCATCGATGAAGGCGAAATCATCCTCATCGGTGAAGAAGTCCATGGCCTGATCCTCCAGAAAATCATCGTCATCACTGAGATAGGAGTAAGGGTCTCCACGAAGATCCTCTCTGGCATTCTCCCTTTCCTCCAACTGCATGTCTCTCTCATGGATGGTCTCCTCCAAAGATGAGATGCGGTGGCAAAGACGGGCAATAATGCGCTCCTTCTTGTCGAGCTGACGGCGGCGAGACTTGCGATCCTTGGCTAGCATGGCGATGGTCTGATCCTTCGTCTTGATGATGGCGGACTTGTGGTTGCAGTAGTCACAGCAGTTGTCCAACTCCTACTAATGATCGTACATCATGAAGCTAAGGTGGTCCAGTTGAGTCTTCAGCTCGGGATGGTATGGGGCTTCGAGTGGTTGTCCATTTGCATCACGCCTTGGGTAAAACTCAAAGCGAGTACCCTTGATCTGATTGATGCTCTGCCCACACAGACGGGCAAGACTTTCCTGTATGGCCCTGGCAAGTCCATCGAGCCAATTGTTCTCTCTTAAGGTAAACTGAATTCCTTCCGCAGTGGGAGGTTCAATCTTTCCTCTGAGACTTGCAACAATTAGCCACTGCCGATCTTCTCCTCCTTGATCATTGAGTTGAGCTCCGAAGAACTCGGGGTGCGGACGCTCCAGAAGTTCCGAAAGCTGGTCCAAATCCCTCTCAAAGATAAGGTCTCCTCCATTCCCCAGTTGATAAAAGTTGTTGTACTTCACATCCATGTATAAGAATAGAGGATGAGTAGATTAGCAGGGTGATCAAGTGTGTCAAAATTTTATGTATTTTGCAAGAGTTTTTGAGGAACCTGAATTTTTTTTTGAAAGAAATCAAAGAGATAAGAATGAGAATAAGTTTTTGTAAATATTTGTTTTCTTTGGTTTTGAAACTAAGTTTTTGGTTCAAACGTCCAGTCTAACTAGGGTCTCCTATGGTCAGGATGGCTCTGATACCAACTTGTCAACACCCGGATTTTTAATCCCAGATGCCTGTTATGCCATACATCGCAATCCTAGGATTACCATTTTTGCGAGACATAACAGAATTGGATACCATAGTACATCATCCATTACAAACCATATATAAGGTCTTACACAAATAGGGATCTCATGATCCAGTTCTTAATACAACTTCAAGCAGCGGAATACGTAATAATAACGGTAGCGTAGATGAAGCTCCATCTAAGTAAGCTTTAATAAAGAAATAAAGTAAGAAGCTTGCAAGTAAAACTAGGATTGGTTTGTCAATTGGGTATGATCACATATGCTTAAGGCATATAGTGGGCATAGTAACAAGTATTGGCTTGCATAGGTCAACTTTATTAGGAAGGCTTGCTCAATCAACTAGTAGTATTAGGCTTGCACAATATCAGTATAAGCTTGCCTTGTGCAGAGCAGTGGTTGAAGTTCTCCTCGGCTTCTTGTTCGTAGTATCCTCCTTCCTCCTTGTATCCTTGGTCGGTACTAGCGTCTATGAATAAATACGAGGTACACAATCACCAAACAATACTTAACTACTTGCAATCATCACACACAATGGTCCTATAGATGATCTAGCATCATCTCTAACACTACAAGGTTAAGGCTCGGTTTAATTCCTTTTATTTTTTAGAAAAGTAATTTCTACTCATTGAAAAACTACTTAGGATTTAATATTCTCCAAACTAAACATGGGATCATGTTGACACATGTCATCACCACATATTGTAGTCCATGGGAATGTGATTTAAAGTGGTGTCACAATTTAATAAGGTTTTACCCTTTTATTCTATTTAATTAAAGTGGCTAGAAATGCCTATGTAGCATTCTTTTATTACTTGAACATTATTTCTGCAAGTAAACCTATATATTTTTATATATTCTGAAAGGTATTGTTAAATGTGATTTTTGAGAGTTGGAGTCAACTCAAAAGCTATTATGGTTTAAATTCTAAAAATGTTTGAATGTAGAAAAGCTTCTGCCTTGTTATTTTTAGTTAGGATGATCTATAGATCCAAATGACTTGAATCCGACGGGCTTGGATTCAACATTCCCAGACCTTTCCAACAAAATTGGTTTCATTCAAATTGGTGCACTGAATCGATCTGGGTTGATTTTTGAAAATGGGTACAGAATTGTGTTTGAATTAAAAAGAAAAAGATCTAATTCAAAACACTGGGCTGCGCGGGAAATGATAATGGGCTGGCCTGCTAAGTGAAGTGCTCCCGCGGGCTGCTTAAGTGGGTGTCCCCACTCGTCAGTGACACGGGGCTGGGCGAAGCGGTATGGGGCAACGTGGGTCATTTGATCTGATTCTAATCCAACGGCTGGGAGGCATCGTCGACGTGAGACAACGCCGGCGAGAACGAAACCTAGCGCGGCCAGTGAGGGGTGCTGGGGGCTCACAGGGGTGCTGGCGAGGGTCGGCGAGGCAGGCGAACGACGAAGTCAACGACGACGAATCTCCTGGTACCGGTGGCTTCTCCTGGGGTGGCTCCAATAGCTGGCTCCCTTCTTCTCCCGAGGCGGCGGGCTCCGGTGAAATTCCGGCGAGGTGGTGCTCGCCTTGCTCTGAGAACGGTGTGGCACGATCAGTGAGGAGAGCGGAGTGAGATGGTGTGAAGAAATCGAGCGGGGGTGGCCTCTATTTATAGTCGAGCGAGGGGACTGTTGGGGCGCACGGTGAGCTCGTCGGGGGCGATGTTACAGGCGGCTATTGGCATGGGAGAAGGTAGGGGACGGCGCGGTGTCTCCTGGCGATGCTCAACGACATGGTTTCGAGGCATGGGGCGGTGCGGCTTGGTCTAGAACGGGCGGTGCTCTGCACGGCAGAGGCGGCGTCTTCGACGGCGAGCGGTGGCTGTGCGTCACGGGGCGGCAAACGGGGATGTCTGGCGGTCTCCTGGGTCGGTGGGGATTGTGTATGCACGCGGCGAGGGCGGCGCATGGTCTGTGGGCTTCGGTCGAGGGTGATGCTCTGGCGCACGCTCGGCATGGTCTGTGGCGGTCTGGGCGCGGTTCGTGCGCGTGGTCCAGGGCTTGGCAACGCTCGCGGCTGGGACAGTGAGTGGCGGTGGACGGTGGGCTGCCTCCTAGACATGCTGGCTAGGCTTGCTGCTGCTCCTAGTGTGCTGTCGACTATGGGGTGGCAAGGGTGTGCTCGGCTATTCACCATTGATGACAATGGCAAGCTCACAGTGGTGCTAGTGCTTGGCTAATCTTCCTAGATGATCTACTGAGTTGTGTGTGAGCTAAATAGGGAACCAGTTTGGCAAGTATCACTGCTCACAATAGTGTTTAGGATTTTGATGATTTGAGTCTACAACCTGTTTGATGAAATGGCCGCAAGAAGTCAAGTTTTGAATTTTGAAATGATTTTTGGTGGGTTTGCTAGATTGGTGCTGGTGAGTCTGCAGATGCTTGGGTTTTGAAAGTTGAGCTTGTTTGAGTGGGTTTTGAAAAAGTGGGATCTTCCCATATGAAGAAGATTCAATTTTGAATTGCCATTTAAACTATGCATTTGAAAGTTTCTGGATGATCACAAAGTGGGCCTTAATACTCTGTTATGAGTACAATCAAGGGGTGCAAAGATCCAGAAAAGTTTCTATTAGGTTTTGAGAGTTTGAGATAGCCAAAGTAGGCATGGGAGTTAAATTGGTCAAAGTGACCATTCCTTTTATATATTTGTTTTGATTTACTTGTCTTTAGGAAAAGTGTGGGAAATGTTTTAGATGATGTTTATTTCACCTAAGAAACATTTTACAAGCAAAGGATCACACAAACCAGGTGGTTTAAAAGAATTTCAAAATCAATGCATACACATATGCATGCATTCATTATTTAAATTAGAAAAGTTTTGGTTAACCCTAAATTTGGAAGATTAGAGTTTGATGATCCAAGTTTAGTATTTTTGGGATGTTACATCCAGTGTTCTGCCCCAGTATGCTGCTGAGTTCATGAGTCTCCCTACTGTTGCCGCTCAGTGGGCACATCTTCGTCGGCGCTATCAGCCGTCTGGGGATGCTCTTTACCTATCTGTGGTCCGCCAGGAGCATGCTCTTCAGCAGGGTGATTCCACTATTGATGAGTTCTATACTTAGAGTGCTGCTATCTGGTGTCAGCTTGATCCTCTCTGTACTACTGTTTGTGGCACATGCTCGTGCTGCCAGATTGTGCGCTCGGATTTGGAGTTTCACCGCATCTATGAGTTTCTGTCTCGGCTTCGCCAGGAGTTTGAGCCCCGGCGTGCTCAGCTGAATGCTCGTGGTCGTGTTCTGCTCTCTGAGGTGTTGTTACTCGTGGTGTTGGTCTTCTTGCGGTTCCATCTGTGCTTGCTACTCGTGGTGCTCCTTTGCTGTCTGCTCCCTCGACTCAGCCGCGGTCCCCTGTGCCTCCGCCGCTGATACTACCCACTCCTCCAGGTCAGGGTTAGCTTCAGCAGCCTCAAGGTCAGAGTCAGCACCAGCAGGCTCGTGGTCAGGGTCGTCGTGGTTCTCTTCGTCACTGCTCTTACTGCAACAGGCTCTTCTTCGACGGGCACACTTGGGCCGCCTGTTATACATGGGACCTCAGTCTACGTCAGCAGCACCAGGCTCGTGGGCAGCCGGCTCCTTCCAGGTCTTCAGCAGTTGCTCTCTCTGACCAGGACATTATCAGGAGTCTTCACGGTCTGCTTGCTGCTACAGGCTCTTCTTCGACGGGCACTGCTGGTTCTGTGACTGATTCTTCAGGCACTGCGCGACCACCATCTTCTACACAGTCAGGTACGTCCCCGTGGTATCTGGATTCTGGAGCTTCCTTTCATATGACATCTGAGTCTTCTTTTCTGTCTGCTCTTCGTTCTATCCCTTCTCCTGTCCGTGTTTTTACGGCTGATGGTACCTCTCTTCCCGTTTCTAGTCGGGGCACCCTTTCTACTTCTTCTTTTTCTATTCCTGATATTTCTCATGTCCCTCTTCTTAAGATGAATCTGTTCTCTGCTAGCCAGCTTACTGACTCTGGTTGTCGCGTCATTTTTGATGCTGATTCTTGTGTTGTCCAGGACCGTCGCACACAGGCCCTGGTTGGAGCTGGCCCTCGCAGCCGTGACTCTTCAGGACTTTGGGAGTTAGACTGGCTTCGTGTTCCTTCCGCTGCCACTTCATCTGCTAGTTCTTCTCCGGTCGTCGCCTCTGCTACCAGCTCATTTCAGTAGTGGCATCATCGTCTTGGTCACCTTTGTGACTCCCGCCTGTCGTCATTAGTTCATCGTGGTCTTCTGGGGTCTGTCTCAGGAGATGGGTCTTTACATTGTCAGGGCTGTAGGTTGGGTAAACAGATTCAGCTTCCCTATCCTACTAGCGCGTCTGTATCTCAGCGACCTTTTGATTTAGTTCATTCCGATGTTTGGGGTTCGGCTCCTTTCGCTTCGAAAGGGGGCCATCGCTACTATATTTTATTCATCGATGATTTTTCTCGGTACACTTGGTTGTATTTTATGCGCTCTCACAGTGAAGTGCTCTCCATATATCAGCGTTTTGCGGCCATGGTACATACTCAGTATTCTACCCCCACTCGTGTATTTCGTGCTGATTCTGCTGGTGAGTATATCTCCCAGATGGTGCGAGGTGTTCTTGCTGAGCAGGGCACCCTTGCTCAGTTCTCTTGTCCTGGCGCACATGCCCAGAATGGCGTTGCTGAGCATAAGCATCGCCATCTTCTTGAGACCACTCGCGCTATGATGATTGCTTCTTATCTCCCGCCGCATTTCTGGGCTGAGGTTGTCGCTACGTCGGCTTATCTCATCAATATTCAGCCGTCTGCTGCCTTGCAGGGTGGTATCCCTCTTGAGCGCCTATCTGGACAGTCTCCAGACTACTCCATGCTTCGCTTGTTTGGTTGTGTTTGCTATGTTCTCCTTGCTCCTCGCGAACGCACCAAACTGACCGCTCGGTCTGTTGAGTGTGTCTTCCTTGGATACAGTGATGAGCATAAGGGCTATCGCTGTTGGGACCCCTTTGGTCATCAGATGCGTATCTCTCGTGATGTTACTTTTGATGAGACGCGTCCTTTCTATCCTCGTCCCACCGCTGCTACCTACCCGGTGGAAGATATCTCTTTTCTTCTCTTTCCTGACACACCTCCTTCTACTCCTATTGTGTCTTCTTCTGGATCTCCTCCCCCTGATGCACCTTCTTCGACACCGTCCTCCTCTGCTCCGTCTAGTTCTCCTAGTTCTCCTCGTTCTCCGGAATCTTCCTCTGCCATTCCTTCTTCTTCATCGCCGTCTCCTGTGTCGTCTTCCTCTAATGAGCTTCCCTCTACTAGTCCCGTTCGTCAGCGTCGTGCCCCCAACCGTTACTCTCCTAGTCAGTATGGTCTTTCTGTTGCCTCCGAGCCGACTTCTTATCGGGACGCTGAGCATCATCCTGAATGACAGCTGGCCATGGCTGAGGAGATTGCTGCGCTTGAGCGCACTGGCACCTGGGATCTTGTTTCTCCCCCTCCCGGTGTTCATCCTATCACGTGTAAGTGGGTCTATAAGATTAATACCCGCTCTGATGGATCTCTTGAGCGCTATAAAGCGCGTCTTGTGGCTCGTGGTTTTCAGCAGGAGCATGGTCGTGACTATGATGAGACCTTTGCTCCTGTGGCTCATATGACCACTGTGCGTACTCTTCTTGCTGTTGCTTCTGTTCGTCACTGGTCTGTGTCCCAGCTTGATGTTCAGAACGCCTTTCTCAATGGTGAGTTGAATGAGGAGGTTTATATGCAGCCTCCTCCTGGGTATTCTGTTCCCGAGGGGATGGTTTGTCGTCTTCGACGTTCTCTTTATGGCCTCAAACAGGCCCCCCGTGCCTGGTTTGAGCGCTTCACTTCTGTAGCGACTGCTGCTGGTTTCTCTCCTAGTGTTCATGATCCAGCGCTGTTTGTTCACACTTCTCCTCGTGGACGCACTCTTCTTCTTCTCTATGTTGATGATATGATCATTACTGGTGATGA
Source organism: Avena sativa (assembly GCA_916181665.1). Lineage (NCBI taxonomy): Eukaryota > Viridiplantae > Streptophyta > Magnoliopsida > Poales > Poaceae > Avena > Avena sativa. Next base: position 438,854,756 of record OV702293.1, on the reverse strand, counting down.
TTCCGAGTATATCGCCTTCGTTAAGGCTCGTCTTCGTGATCAGTTTCTTATGACTGATCTTGGTCCTCTTCGATACTTTCTTGGGATTGAGGTCTCCTCCACTTCTGATGGCTTTTACATCTCCCAGGAAAAGTATATTCAGGATCTTCTTGCTCATGCTGCGCTTGGGGATGAGCGCACTGTTGAGACCCCTATGGAGCTTAATGTTAAGCTTCAACCTACTGATGGTGATCCTCTTCCTGATTCGACGCGTTATCGTCATCTTGTTGGGAGTCTTGTTTATCTTGTTGTCACTCGTCCTGACATCTCTTATCATGTTCATATTCTGAGTCAGTTTGTTTCTGCTCCCACCACTTTTCACTATAGTCATCTTCTCCGTGTTCTTCGTTATCTTCGGGGTACGATCACTCGTCGCCTTTTCTTTCCTCGTTCCAGCTCCCTCCAGCTCCAGTGCTATTCAGACGCTACGTGGGCGAGTGATCCTTCGGATCATCGTTCACTTTCTGCTTACTGTGTGTTTTTTGGTGGTTTGCTCATTGCTTGGAAGACGAAGAAACAGACAGCGGTTTCCCGTTCGAGTGTTGAGGCTGAGTTGCGTGCTATGGCCTTGTTGACTGCTGAGGTGACCTGGTTACGGTGGTTACTTGCGGATTTTGGGGTCTCTATTACCACACTCACTCTAGTTTTGTCTAACAGTACAGATGCTATTAGTGTTGCACGTGATCCGGTCAAGCATGAGCTTACCAAGCATTTTGGTGTTGATGCTTTCTATACACATGCTCAGGTGCAGGCTCAGGTTGTTGCGCTTTAGTATGTGCCTTCAGATTTACAGTTGGCGGATTTCTTTACGAAGACACAGACCAGAGCGCAACATGATTTCTTACTCTCCAAACTCAGTGTTGTGGATCCACCATGAGTTTGAGGGGGGGGGGTGTTAGATGTATATATTTGTACATTGTATTTTCCCCATATGTTAGGGGGCTTCCTGCATATTTGCACCTGTACCTGTACTACATATTATGGCCTTTGGCCCCCAGAGGAATACAAGTTGGATATTCCTGACACTAATATTCTATTACATGACCTTTTGCTAAGATTCTATGGAGAATAATATTCATGGCATTTAACATATCACCTCCTACTTCTATCCTGAACTTGTTTGGAAATTGGTTAAACAGAGTTCTAGAAAACATAAAGGACACATTCGAGTTGGTGTGTGTGCCTTATTATGGGCCATATGGAATCGTCTGCGATGATTTTATTTTTAACAAGAAGAGTTTTCCATCATTTCTACAGGTTATCCCTATGGCTAAGCAGTGGATTCATATGTGGTCATTTCTCCACCGACGGAGGAGCATCAAGCCATGAATTTTGGGTGCAGCCGTTTGAAAATGGTCGCATGGAACTTCTATGGCCGGTGGTGCGTCTGGCGGTCTGAGAAGAGGCTTACATCATGATGCCATTGCACCGCATGATGTTTTTTTTGGAAAAATATCTGGATCTATTTCATGAGTTCACAAGAAGTATAAAGCATCCAAACATAATAGAAATTATATCGAGGTCCTTGGACCACCTAACGACCACTACTATCGCCAGAGCGAGCCGCTGACGTGCCACTATCGCCGCTCCCTTACCAAAGTCGGTATGATGTTGTTGATGACATTCAGGAAGTCTTCGTGCACATGCCCCTAAAGACCAGCACCCTAGAGCTGAAGAAGTCACCATTTAACCCTTGAATTGATCTGAAACTTGTAACACCAAACATAGAACATACGTAGACTGGACAAGATCCACCACTGCATGGAAGCGGTGACCAGACGAATCCCCATCCTCCTCAACGCCAGCGGCAAGATCGTCACATACGAGATGGAAGATGCGATGGGTATACCTTATTCTTGTCCCGCTCAACGCCGCCATAGACATCATAGCGTCGATGTCGGTTGACCAAACTCTAACTTTAGGGACCTTATACAACGCCGAGCGCAGGTCCGAGGTCCCCACCCCCTCCCGTCGCCGGAGCAACAAGCAGAGGAGGCGGGGACCCGTCGATTCCCAAACGTAGACGACAAGAACGACATAGATTGCGGCGGCTGCTAAGGTTTTCACCCTAGCCACCGCCTCTCTTTTTCTTATGGGAGGAGGACGTGTCGCATGATGTTGTTTTTTAGATGGCTTATTTTTGTTGAGACTTTCTGTCATCCGTGATTCTAATAAGTGGTAACATATTACGCTGATAATAATACAATAAAGGCCATATGCATCGGTTGATGTAGAGACCGGGGTTTATCCCCCTATTTGAAAAAAAATCTCTTTGATAAAAAGGAATGTAAATTCTCGTGTGGAGATTTTGTGATTACCTGCACAATGGCTCCATACATGGTCTATCCTACAATGCAGGGGCGGACTCAGGGCCCGTGCTAGACGGGCTGTAGCCCGAGTCGAGCCCAAGTTAGGCAGGGAGTAGATATGCTTTATTTTATCTAAAAGTCTGATTCCCGTTTCAGCCCAGCCCCCTTCCGGCTGCAGCCCAACAACAAACATGATATTTCAGACGCGCGTGCACTAGGCTGATCGATCCCGGTACCCAACCCAAGTGTCGCCCGCCCGCCTTCCTGATCGATCTAGAAGACTGGAACCGCCGCATCGATCACGCCGGCCTGGGATAGACTGACGCGGTGACGCCGCCTTCGCCTCTTTCTCCCCAGCGCCCTACACTGCTCTTGGAGCTGGCGCCTGGCGGTGCTCCGGCGGTCCGGCCGCTCCCTCCCGCCTCCGGCATCAAGCTCCACGCCAACGAGCGAACGACTGACCATAGGAAGTCAGTAACGGGCGAACTGCCCAGGCGCCCAGGATTTTGTCCGCAGCTGCAGGTAATCCTCTCGAATTCGATCTGAACTACTCCCTCCGTCCTAAAATAGATGTCTTAGATTTGTCAAAATTTAGATAAACCTATATACTAAATAGTGTCTAGATTCATCCGAATTTTAACAAATCTGAGACATCTATTTTGGGACCGAGGGAGTATTATTCTTTTTGCCTTCAGTATGTAATTTTTATAGAAATTGCTACTTGAGAATCTCGATTTATATGTCATATGTTAACTTTTGTTAATATATGTCAAATGTTCAACTATTGCTAGAGGCTAACTAATTTTTGTTCAAATCACTTGAAATTTACGAGGTTATAGATGGACAGATTCGTCATTCGAGGACAAGATGCCCCGGGCAGTAGTAGAGCTTTAGTACCTCAAGGTGAAGGTGGCAATGTCGAGCATAAAAGAGCACGAATTGAGCTTGATATGGATGACATAGTTGCTGATCCGGGGCTTCGGAAGCCAATTGAAGATTTTGATCCCAACATTAGAGATGAAGCTAGGAGGGCATATTTGACTATGGGTCCATGTCAACCAACAGGGCATAAGTTTCCACAAAAACTCCAATCAGGTCAAATGAGGTCATTTATTGAATCTTGGTATAAGAGGTTTGATTGGTTAGAGTATTCTGTGGAGAAAGATGCGGCCTTTTGCTTTTATTGTTATCTCTTTAAGCCACCAAGGATAGGAAACTATGGGAATGATACATTCACCAAAAAAGGTTTTGTTAATTGGAGAAATGGCTTAGAAACTTTCAATGCTCATGTTGGCAAGGTTGATAGTATTCACAACAAGGCTAGGAAACACGCACTTGCTTTCAAAAATCAAAGACAAAGTGTGGCACATGTATGGTCCGAGAAAGGCACAGAGAAGGAGAAGTTATATCAAGCTCGCATGATTATCATTTTAGGTATTGTAAGATTTCTACTTTTGCAAGCTCTTGCGTTTCGTGGACATGATGAGTCCTCAAGCTCGATCAATAAGGGGAATTTTTTGGAGATGGTGGGGTGGTATAAACACAAGGATCCCCAAGCTGCAAGTGTGCTTGGTGAAAATGCTCCTAGCAATTGTCAAATGACCGCCTCCAAAATACAGAAAGACTTGGTGAAGGCTTGCGCACATGAGACAAGAAAGGTTATTTTATCTGAGTTGGGAGGGTGTCTTTTCGCAGTACTTGTTGATGAATCTCGTGATAAATCAATAAAAGAGCAAATGGCCGTGATTTTAAGGTTTATACATTTTCATTATTAATATTTTAAAGTATTATGTTAGTAAGTGTTATTTGTTAATTAATAAAAATATTTATATTGCAAGTATGTCAATGGACAAGGCCATGTAATTGAGAGATTTCTTGGAGTGAAACATGTTTCTGATACTTCATCGGCCTCACTTAAAAAAGCATTGGATGCTATGTTTATAAAGCATGGTTTATCTATTTCTAGATTGCGAGGGCAAGGATATGATGGAGCATCCAACATGAGAGGTCAGTTCCATGGTTTGCAAAGCCGCATAATGGATGAAAATCCATATGCTTTCTACATCCACTGTTTTGCTCACCAGTTGCAGTTAGTGGTTGTTTCTGTTGCTAAGTGTTGCTCATCTGTTGAGGATTTCTTTAACTATACCACCTCGATTGTCACTACTGTTAGTGCTTCTTGTAAGAGGAGTGATCAGCTTCTCCAAGATCACCATGACAAGCTTGTAGCCCAATTGGAAAGTGGTGAAATATTTCTAGGAAGAGGAAAAAACCAAGAAACTAGTCTTGCAAGACCCGGTGATACAAGGTGGGGCACACATCATAAGACCTTGGTTCGTCTTCAACTAATGTGGACCTCTGTATTGGAGGTATTGGAGAACATTTGTGATGATGGAGAGAGTGAGCAAAGAACTAAAGCATCAGGTTTGATAGAAAGAATGGAGAACTTTGAATTTATACTTGTCTTGCATCTTATGATCAGAGTTCTTGGGAAAACTCAAGAATTGTCACAGTGTATGCAAAGGAAGAATCAAAATATTGTTCGTGCTATAGGGTTGATTGGGGCTGTGTTGAAGAATATGAATGGCATGAGGGAGAATGGTTGGGATGAGCTTTTTGACGAAGCAAAGGCCTTTTGTGCGAAAAGAAACATACTTGTGCCAAATATGGAAGATACAATACCAATCAGGGGTCGCTCAAGAGGTCGTGGAGCAAAATTAGTAAGCTACTATCATCATTTTCATAATAATATCTTTATTGTTGTGATTGATCAAATTCTAGTTGAGTTGAACAATCGGTTTGCTGAAAGATCGACACAATTGTTGAGATGTATTGCTTGCCTTGATCCAAAGAATTCTTTTGCTAACTTTGATCAAGAAAAACTACTTGAGCTTGCTAAGATATATGCTTTAGACTTCTCCGAATATGATTGTGTAGTTCTGAAAACACAACTTGAAACCTTCATTACTAATGTGAGAAGTGATGAAGATTTCTCAAGTTGTAATGATCTTGGAAATCTTGCGGTGAAGATGGTTCAAAGTGATAGGCACACATGCTACCCGTTGGTGTATCGTCTGATTGAACTTGCTTTGATTTTGCCCGTGGCAACGGCAACAGTTGAAAGAGCTTTCTCTGCTATGAATATCATCAAGAATGAGTTGAGAAATAAAATGAATGATGAATGGATGAATGATATCATGGTGTGCTATATAGAGAGGGAAATGTTTGCTAGTGTTGAAGATGGTGTCATTTTGAAGACATTTCAAGGTTACAAGAACCGCAAATGTCAATTGCCAAAAACCATTGTTAGATCTTAGTGGTACGTTCTATTGTTAGTACTTTACCCTTCATGTAATCTTTCATATCCATTTATAATATATATACTACTTTATATGCAGGTGCCTACGGTGCTTATGAAATCTCAACTCTCAAGTGTTCATGATGATCAGGACTGATGATGATATAGTGTGGTGGATCAGACCTTTTCTTGGTATTTATCTTGCGAGAATCCATTTGACCATGTTCTTTCATTATTTTAAGAGTTATTTGGAGACCACTATTCTTTGTGTAATTTATTGTGAACTATTTTATCGCACTTTTTTATTATCTACCAAAAATTTCGACATGCCATAAGTTAGCCCCCTCCTTTGTCCATTCCTGGGTCCGCCACTGCTGCAATGGCCATGGCATCTTTACTATTAAAAGGGAGTTGGTGATCGCATGTTGTCCTCAAACATCAAACATTGGAGAAATATGAACCATTCAATTATAACCCGACGGTACCTGATACATCTTCTCAATGGTTGGCTTAAGCTAATTACTCTTATATGCCACCGAAAAGTGCCATGTACGGCTTCATAGGGAAAGGAAAAGGCAATCGCCAAAAAAGGCAAGCAACGCTCCGAGCCATCATCCCTAACCTCCTCCTACGGAACCCTAGCACGGGGTCTTAGCCGCCGCCCATCTCGGCGGCTGCGCACGCCGCCACGGTCCTCTCACGCGTGCGCCGGGCCTCTGAGTGTCGCCAGGTCCTGGATCTCCTCCGCTCGAAATCCCCGCCCCGGCCATGTTGCTCCCGCACCTCGCTTGTTCTCTCGCTCTGTGTCCCATGAGGAGCCAACACACCACCCTGATAAGAGCCTCCGCCACCAAGGGTTCGGGCATCGCCGCCTCATCCATCCTTCCACCCGCCTCGATTTCGCCGCCACCACCAGGCCGCCTCATCCTTCCCAGCCCTGGAATCCATCCTGCCACCGTGAGTTCCCCGATACGAGGCTACTTCGCCTAGGGCCCGATGGCGCACCTAGGAGTTGCTACTGTTGTGCTAGGAGCTCAACCACTGAGAGGATCTTGTGCTTCCCCACTCATGAACCTCCCTCTGGACCCGTCTCTCACAAGTGCCTCCATTCCATCCAATCACGCTGCCGCCTCTCCTACCGACCTCACGGGACGGGACACACCAGTCCCTCCCACCACACCGGCCAGACCTCCAACGCAAGAGCCCCTCCAACACGGATGAGGGACACAAATGAGTATCCATGCCTGTCGGCCGGCCCCATGCTCATGCTCGCTCCCAAGGCCCATCGCGCCACGGCGAGCAGCCGAGGTTAGGGTATGCTTCTTCTCCCCTGATTGGAACAAAGTCGTCGCCCAGCACGCCGCCGTCACCTGCAACCTCGACTCTAGCCTTCCCCATCTCACCCACTCTGCCCTAAGGCCTCCTCCTGGAACCCACCATCGATGGCCTCGTCCCGGACCTTGTTGCTGGCTGATACGGGTCCAAGGTTGTTGCCTCTCGCAGGCCGCTCCTCGCCCGCCTTGATGTCCCTGCCTTCAAGCATGGCCTCTCCTTGATCGATCACGAGGCGATCTTCCGGTGCACCCCTGTCTCGGTCGACTAGGGATTCTACTCCCTACAACTGCTCTGTAAGTTCTGAACAACTGAACATTCACAATTGTTTCAGACTTCAAGTGTTGCATTTGCATGTTCCTTAGACTGTGATGTATAAATTAGGCCCATTTCCTGCTGCCTCCGTTCACTTCTGCCTGTTAATACAATTTTTGTGTGCACAGTTTGTGCCTTATTGTGTTTTAGGTCTGTGCCCCAGTTGATAATTTCATCTGATTACTTGTGATGTATCATGCCCCTGTGTATGGAAAATAGCGCACAAGGTTGTTTGGCATGTCATTTGCGGCAAGCCAAGTTTAAGTCCTCAATTATTCGCAACGTTCTTAAATACTAAAGGCTGGTCAAAATCAAATCTACACTAGATAATAACAGGAAGGAATCTGATATTGCTCGGCGTCTTAGGAGTGTTGAGCTAGCCAAACTTGAGAATAGTGCATAATTTAATTCTCATATTTTTAATGCTTTTTTGATTCACTTCCTTTTTGAATGAAAAGGTTAAATACCGTGTGAGAATTGTTTCTCTGATGATTTTGCATATGTTCTTAAGAAGTATAGTGCAATCATAATGCTCATTATATTGCATGGTAGTACTGATGTTACAGGTTTACTGACTTTCACCCAACTGTGTTTTTCTTGGTGCTAAGAGCGGAGATACCTTTCTTTTTTCTTACAGAAGGAGATGGTTGGTATTACTTTCGAAGATAAACTATGCTAGATTTTGGAAGTTATATTATCACAAATATAGAGTGTTGTGTAAAATATAGTGTTTCTATTATGTGATTGTGAAGATTCACCTTTTCTATTATGTGATTGTGAAGATGCAGTTAGGTTTTTGAAACATTGTGAGTGTATCAAACAATGCCACAACTTTGAAACATTAAGCTATTTTGTAACTTCAATGCAGTTAGGTCTTTCTATAAAGTTGCAGTTTGTCGTTGTCAAACTATATATTATCTACTAATTGATTTTGCTTTCTGGACTAATAGTTTCATTTCATTGTATGAACTATGGTTCTTTGGAAAGCCTGCTGGATAGACATGCTGTTCTTTTGGACTTACAAAGGAATTGCAGTTTGCTGATGCCTAAGAGCGGGGTTCGCTCCTCAACAGCTAGGTACAATTTTGGCTCCTTTGCAGTTAAGACACTATTACTGTATAGCCGCATTAATTTAGAAAATATATTGTAAGTTAAGTTTCAGTCAAATGGACCCGGTTCCGTTCCCTCAATACACAGTTAATGGGAAAACAAACAAGAAAAAATACCAACAAGTCACCAAACGGATTTAGGACAGCACGGGCATGTCTTCTTCGGATTCCCTCCCGTGACACCCAACAATATCCATGTTTCTAATTCTCCCATCTTGCCGCTAGAGACATCATGGCGCCCTTCTTTGCCTTCGTGCTGCCCACTTCCTGTAAAGCTTTGAGCCACCTCTGTCTCCTTCTACCTACAAGGTATTTTCAGCCTACTACTTGAGCTTTTTAATACAGTGTATGCATCAGTCATTATGGATTCAGCAGAAACAAATATAAAGCGAGAAAAGATATTAGGGAACTGAATACGAAGGCATCATGAAGGTGCGTTGGAAATAAATATATCATTGTTCGTTTTGTCATTCTCAGTGTATGGTTTGTCCCCTGACCTATGTTGACATTACAAACCATTTTTAGTTGTACTCTTTCATTGACACACAGCCATAAATATTTCCCACCTTAGTTTCTTTTGCTGAACTGTCAGGACGTGTGGATGGCTGCAATGAGATTGTCCTGCAGGTGCCTACACCTCCATCACATGTATACGCGTTTGTATTTGTTCGCAAATTTGATGTTATTTTCTAAAACTTGAAAGAGTTATCCTCATTTGGTAAGTATATATGAATGGTGATGAAAGCCAAATTTGCAAGTATTTCTCTTTTTTAAAGCATGGTTAATTTTACAATTTTATTTTATTTCTTTGTGGGCTGCTAGAAATAGATGATGATTCAAGCATTAAGAATGCTGCAGTTGTGCCTACTTAGAGCTGTCAGATTAGCATTACTTCCTAAACTTAAAGTTCACGCTAACAGAATCCTCATACTTGCTTCTGAGGTGTGTGTTTTGATGGCACCCCACAGATGATGTGTCCATAATATTGGCACTTACTTTCTACTAAAACTCTGGATGTTAAACAATTATTTTCGTTGATATCATCAGAGAATCAGATCAGGGAAGTCCTCAAGATCTTAAAGGAGAACGTTTTGTTCAGGATTAGAAAGCCATACGAATCTAGATATGTACTGAGAACTAATAACATGTGAAAATACGGAAGTTTAGAATTTGTGTCTTTGCCTAATTGATTTAAGTGCTTTATGAGCCTCTACTTGGAGTTGTCAAACGACCTAGGTTATTAATTTCTTGATTGGCAATCTGATGACCATCTGGTAGTAGTTGGTAGTCATGATTAATGCAACATGATCATGACTATTTCATGTTCCTTCAGTAGATGAATGTATGACTATGTAGCATCCATCTTCACTTTCTTCAGAACTAGAATTGGACAATATTTTCTACGGTGGGACTAAACTAATCCTTTATGTGTAGCAGCATAATATATCTTATCTATTTTCTCATGATCCTTATTAATGTATTTAAAGGAATGGAAAAACGCCCGTGCTCGCCATAGAGGGGGTTTCTTCCCTTCTTCGAAAAAAATCTATGTATGGTACTCGCCATAACACAAGTGCCCCTGCAGTTGAAATTATAGTGTGATAAATATTGATTATGGGCATGTATACTTAAGCATAGAGTTTGTGAACCAAATATTTTTCCATAAGCTTGGCACAAATGAATTTGAGCTCTTTGTTTTCACTGTCTAGAAACTTTATGTACGCACTTGCTTTCAACAATTTCAAAATCTGTAAGTGGGCAGCTAAATTTTCTCATCTTGGATTGCCTATACAGCTCGAGTGCACTAGTGATTCCTTACATTCTTTATAGCGTGTCTCCATTCTAGACAGGTCAGTTCTTTATTACCTGAAAATGGTCAACTATTGACTTCTTTGCGGAAGCGTTTCTTGTTACTTTCTCTCTCTTGTAGCTATGTATTCTAGGATGGCCAGTTCTGTACCTGAAAATAGTCAGTAAAGATTGTATTTTGTGCTTCTTACAATTGCAACGGTTGACCTTTCATATAGAGTAAATTTCTTAATGATTTTCTTCCTATTGCAGCCTCTAAGTCAATGCTCTATAAAAATGAACATGTTACCATTTGAGTACTCTCTTTTGTTGTCTTCCTTTTTTCTAGATAATACTAAACTCATATCAGCTAAATATCCTCCTCGAAACAGGCTTTCACCTCGCGATATTCATATAGTAATATTTTCCTGCCCGTACTCCCCAACCCAAACACAATGCTTATAGGGTTGCCTATGCTTTTCTGGTATTAGAATTTCATGGTTTTGTCTTTTGGCAACTGATTATGCAGTCAAATGATACTGTTTTTAAGGGAGATATGATAATGTTTTGTGCCTGTTAAATTGCTATTTACTCCTAAATAATTTATCTAACAAAGTGATATATGCAAACTTTTTTATGCGTTTGTTTGTCACCTTTATTAGACTGGTTTCTATTTCAAAATCCTGCACAACGTATTCAAAGAGATGCTACTACTGCCGATACATCTATACAAAGCCAGGTCGAGAATGAATAACCTTGGTTGGGAGTTTCCCTACCTCCATGCAGTCTCATTGCATCCATGTCTTTGTATAGATGATTTGTACGAATTCAAGACTCGGATCCATATGGGACACTGTCTGCATGGTTTGTTCACAGCCTGCAACTACTGGCCCATGCACAACATTGTATATCCATTTTGTGTTTTGATTAAACTATTTTGATGATTTGTTCAGTAGGAGATGTAGGATGTTGCTCACGACTGTTGGCCAATACTTGCCTTTGCAAAATATATTGTGTTTTATGTACTCCATTTCTATTGCCGGTCCAGAATGAGTATAACATTTCTTAATTTCTGAACATAGGACTGGAGCATGCTAACTATTTTTCTTGCTGATGTATGCATTCATTTCTATCTTGATATAGGATGCTGGGCATCCATTCTTACCCCTCACCCTCTCTTCGCTACAGTAGGCAGGGTCTCCTTGCCGGACCGGGCCGATCCTGAGCCTCTCCGGCGGCTTTGCTGGTCGGAGATGGCGGAGAAGAGGTGCCGAGAGTAGTTTAGGGTAGGATACACGACCATGTTCTTACGTTCTTGGCCGACCGAGGTGGCGAGGAGGTGCGGTGATCTGGGCGGTGAGCGGTGACTTTGTCTCGCCTGGCCGGCCGTGGTGGCGAGGAGGAGAGATGGAGGCTCTGCTTCTTCTTCAGTGGTGCGATGGCGGTTCATTGGCTTCTCCGGCTTGGGCGCCTCGGTGGCGCTCGTCTGCTTCATAGAGCCATGGCGGCTCTCCTGCAGGCGATGGTGTCTGCGGCTTCTTCGGGTGGTGAAGTCTTTGTGGAGCTTCTCTCCGACGTTTCCTTGGTGGCAGGTCTCGTCAACGCGCCGGACTCAAAGGCAGTAGGGCTGTCGCTCCTCTGCTGCTCAGCTCCTTCCGTCGGATGCTTTCTGTAGCAAGGATGCCCGTCGACGCCGGAGCTTCGTCGCCGATCTGGAGGACGATGAGGACGAAGGGCTTGATTGTTTTTTCAAGTTTTCTTCAGGGTCCTCAATGCAAATTCTTGGGCCTCTGTGTAATTTTTATCTTTTGGCCTTCTTGTACTCTAGGGACTAATATGCAACAATATATGTCACCCTACCCGAAAAAAAAACAATATATGTCACCCGTTCAATGTTTCTTTTTTTTAAATCTTGCTATAAGATGAGGACTGATACTAGGACGCATGCATTCTTTTCTACCTTGCTAAAGATGATGACTGATACTGCATGCATTCTTTTGAGTCAACAACTGGACAACGTTTTAATACGCACCTAGAAGATGCTTACTTAGAAATGTTTCATATTTTTCTGAATGGAAAATCAATGATGTACTGCAACTATTGGGCATCACATAGGACACATGAAATTGTTAAAGCAAAGTCTCTATATCACATTATCGTTCAATGCTTGCGAATTTTCATGAGCCACCAGATATAAGGAGACTATTTTTAGACCTTCCGTTTGTCATGAACATGTAGCTATTTTTCTATACACATGTTTGACATGAGAGAATAACTCAAAGGAGCCGTAGCAACGCACAGGCATTCAGCTAGTGTTTATAGGTTGAGGAGTTACCCGAGAGTTGTTTTGCCAAGATTGGTGATATTTCAGAAGAGCTTTGAAGTTTTTCTTGTTTGCAATACCTAGATACACTGCGAAAAATTGGCAAACAAAGATTTCATTTATAAAGATGGTCACTACATAATTGCTTCTTTTTAAAGAGTACCATTTATAGGCAATTAATTGCATTACTTGGCATCACCTTATATAGGAATGTGGTAGTAATTAATTTCAAATATATTAGTTAACAGATTTAGCAACACAATAATGTCAATTATGATGGGATGCAAAGTCAAATATGTCAATTCGACCTTCTTTGGCTATCATTCAAGAGCCACTTCGCGCATAAATGGCTACTAATTCATCTCTCATTAAGACTTCCCTTTTCATCAGAGGATGAGGATGATGTTGCACTGCACACCCTATACGTATACTTGCATTGCTAGAGTATATATGCACAGTACTCTCTCCTCCACAATCACCGAGTTAATCTCTCTCTCTCTTCTGTTGAGCTATACTACAGTACTGCTCCATATGGGTCCACGGAAGTTTCCTTTGGCCTCCATTACTACCGTATCAATTCTTCTCTACATGTTTCCGCACGCCAATTCAGAGCCGATCGCCTTCCCTCCTGAAGCTGCCGACGGCCCAGCCGCAGAAAGTCCAGACGCGGCCGCGCCGGTGCTCAGCCTGGGGCCTCCGCCCAGGGTATTCGACGTCGACGGCTATGGCGCGTCAGCCGGCGGCGACGCCACGGAGGTCTGAAACCAACCACTAACCAGAGCTGCTCTGCTTTTCTACTAGTAGTTTCCCATGTACTAACACTTGTGCGTTACAGGCGTTTCTGAGGGCATGGAAGGACGCCTGCAACTCCTCCGACGAGCCGTCGGTGTTCCTCGTGCCCGCGGCGAAGTCCTACCTCCTCATGCCCCTCAGATTCACTGGCCCCTGCAGAGCTACCTCGGTCACTGCAGTGGTGAGGCCATCGCTGATCACAGTACCATGTACTGTATTTTGGTTATTGCTTTCCTCTGATCGTGATGTTTCGTTACTGTTCAGATCCAGGGAACGCTGGAGGCTCCGTCGAACCGGTCGGCGTGGCTCGACAGCGATCTCCCGGACCGGTGGATCACCTTCAACGCCGTCGACAGCCTACATGTCACGGGCGGCGGGACGCTCAACGGGAACGGGCACGAGTGGTGGATCAACTCCTGCAAGGTCGACAAATCCATGGTACAACATGCCCACTCATCCTTGTACATTTCTGCGACAGGGAATGGAACCTGACACTCTGAACCTGCTTCTTCTTTTCTTCCCGATCCTCCCAACAGCGATGCGTCCCTGGCCCGACGGTACCTTCCCGACCCCGAGCTTTTACACTAAAACGATCGACCAGACCTCGGAAATGTTTCTCATCGATCGATTGGCAAAACTTGTTGCATTGCAGGCGCTGTACTTCAGGAGCTGCACCCACCTGGTGGTGGACGACCTGGAGGTGAGAGACAGCATGCAGATGCACGTCGTGATCGCCTACTGCTGGAAGGTGCTCGTCTCGCGGCTGTTCGTCACCGCGCCGGGATGGAGCCCCAACACCGACGGCATCCACGTCTCCAACAGCAGAGAAGTCGCCATCAGCGACTGCACCATCAGCACAGGTATATATAGTTCGACCCTTCCCAATCCAACAATGCACACGCCGCATGAGGACATCGTCGGATACTGTTGTGTGATTCTGCGGATTTTGAATGAGTGATTGATTTGCTGCCATTTTTGATCGGGTTCGTGCAGGTGATGACTGCATATCCATTGTTTCTGGCTCTGAGTTTGTTCGGGCAACAGGCATATTCTGTGGACCGGGTCATGGAATAAGGTTTGTCTTATTTTCAGTAATATAGAGCATATTTATGATGCCAATTTTTAGCAGTATTACAACTTTAAACTCCTACCATGGATTTCTGATAATAAATTACTACTACCTTATTCCTACTCCTAATGGTCAACATTAATTTGAATATCCTTCAATCGAGATTGACGCTTCCACTGTCGCGTCAAGACATTCAAATAAGGCACTGTACTGCACAGGGTTTTTTGGTTTTGTCTGACACCTGACCTTCTGTTGGCATTGGTTGCTCCTGCAGCATCGGTAGCCTAGGAGCGAACAAATCATGGGCCAGTGTGTCTGACGTGCTGGTGGAGAGGGCCACGCTGGTGGGCACAACCAACGGTGTGCGGATCAAAACTTGGCAGGTAACGCATGACCTCCTCGCTGCTGCCTGCTAGTCTGCCATGCCACCAAACCCTACAGCAGTTTTTCCCTGCCTTTTTCAAATTTGAGTTGCCTGTAAAAATGGGACCCGTGCAATCTTCCTCTACTACCCCACAAATCTTGTACTACTACCATAATCCCAATTATGAAGCACTTAGTATTACATGCACTCAATGCTTGTAATGATTCTTCCATCGACAGGGAGGAGAAGGGTATGCAGAGAGGATTACATTCCAAGACATTAAAATGTTCAACGTCACTAACCCTATAATCATCGATCAGAACTACTGCGACTCCAAGACACCATGCTCCGCACAGGTAACTGCACCGCAAGATAGTATTCAGAATTCTTTCTGCTATTCCTCACCACCAATTCTAGCTGCTGACATGTTATAAATTCCAAAAAAAAAAACTTGCAGGAATCAGCGGTCGCCATACATAACATACGCTACACCAGGATCCACGGAACCAGTGCTTCGAGGATCGCCGTCAATTTCAACTGCAGTAGCGCCGTCCACTGCGACGGCATAGTGATGCAGGACGTCTCTTTGGTTGGGAGAGGCTCCTACCTGGCGTGTTCCTCCATCAACGCCAGAGTTGCTGGAATAGGGTTTAACTCGCCGTATTGCAGCGCGGACATGTAGTTTGTACCTGTATTACTACCTACAAAGTGTACCCCAAACGCATCCATTTACGACACTCGACAGGAGGGTGTCTGGCCGAGGGGTTTTTGTTTAGGGAGTTTTGGTATTTAGTCCAACAGTATACCCCTCGTCCCAAGGAACACCCATTTATATTTATATATTCCTTGAAAGTAGTAAGTCATTGGTGTTTCTCGAAAGTAGTAGTCATTGGGCGGAGACTTGATACATGTACTTTTGTCATTTTATGATTAATAGTATGCTGGATGAGATTCTGAATAAGTACAAACTTAAGTGAAGAGAAACCAGGGCATGTGCAGGCACGCAGAGGGTTTAGGGGCAATGAGTCCTGGGGGCATGGCATGCCAAATACATGAAAAAAAAAAAAGAGCTCTATTGATGTGATCTTTGTGTACTTCCTCCGTCACGGTTTGAAAGACGTCTTATAAAAACCATGTGTTTCTAAAACTCATCTTCTCCTAGGCACGTTAGACTTAATTACATAATTAATGCCTTATTTTTCCTCCTCACTTCCTACTCCATGCAGGCAAGGAATTAATTCTTGCATGCAAACTCCACCAATGCATGCGCCTAAACTCCTCGTTTTTATTGATTAATTACGTTTAATAGGGCGCTGAATAATTAATAGGCATATTTTCTTTCAATGAATTTGCATGTTTTTGGCACAAATCTGTCCCCAATCAGCGCTCACCTAGGTCCCAACAATCTCTCTAAAACGCACTCCAAACCGTGACAGAGGGAGTATTTAGTTATCTCTGGTATTGATGTTGCTCTCGCCTCTTCTAAACATGGTAGAATTACCTCCTACATCACCACACTTTAAATTAATTTCTTTTTACACCTATACTTCCAAATAACTCATAACCACTTTGTTTATTATGAGCCTCGAAACAAAAAAAAATTGCAACTTAAAAGTTGTGGAAGACAACGAGATGAACTACTGGTCAAAGAAAAATTGAAACGATCGATTGTGTGCCTTCAGTTTGACGAAACTAGTCAAGAAATAGCCCATACATCACATGAAACTGAAAATTTGCTGTTAGCGAAAACCCGGAATGGATTGGTAGAGTAGAATCGGCCATATCCATATTTTCAATATAGACCTAATAATGAAACGATGGACAGAGACAAAGTAGATGATCAAGAGAGAGATGAGAAAGGGGTTGAACGGAACACAACCACATAAGAACCCATGTTAAAGCATACTACTACATATATTCTTCTATAACCGTCGGAAAGGAAAACTTATACAACACGAAAGTTGTGTGTAACATTGGAATAAAGCTAGTGGTCAAAGGATTTCAAACGTTCGACCTTGTGCGGTGAACTTGAAGAAATCTGTGTAAATTAGTCAAAACATGAACACATAATTGGGAAGATATACTTCACAAAACTTGCAATCGATTGCTGGGATATAATCACATCACCGATCCGAATCTTTTTTCTTTTCAACGTCATGATGAAACAATGTGATCATAAAGTGGATGATCAATTGGTAGGTGAGGAAAAGGTTGAACAAAACACAAGCACACATGAACTTAATGTATATTAGGGAGATATAGAAATATTTGATGTCTACACTTGTCGAGAAAGAAAACTTACAACACGAGAGTTGTGTGAAACAGCGAGATGAGCCTGCTAATCTAAGAACAATTTTGAACAATTGATTGTGTGCGAGCAATTTGACAGAATTCGTTTATAAAACCTCTGAACATGAATACAAAACTAAGAACCGATTCTAAGAATGGAATATCGATGTGCATTTTTTTTTTAAATAGACCTTATTTTGAATTAAAATATGGTTGTATTAATTAGGACATATTTCATAAAAGAGATTAAAAAATATGAGCACAACAAATTTCGTGCATACTTCTATACGCCGGTGGTCGCTGGAATCACCAGGTGAGCTTGCTACGCCCTCTTGGGACTAGTTTGACAACAATTGGCAATTCAGCTTGATACCATGGCCACCCAAGTGCATGACATGGCGCATCGCACTTCAACACTGAGAGTCAAGAATGCCTAAGAGGATACCGATGAGGATGTAACTAGAGACTAGAAGCTGTTGAGATGGGGTGGTCTGTGCCGAGTTTGGTCTTTCTGTCCAGTGTTTCTGAGTTGTGGCATTATTTGGTACTAGGCTAGTTTGTGTCGTAAAATCTTCATGTCGTCGTTGTGGGTTATGAACTATTTTTCTTTCGCTTTTCTTTCCTAGTTGTAAAAAGACTTGTTGTTATGTTATCCGATGGTAATAGAATCCGGCTCGTGTGAGTCGTATGAAATTATTTTGGCGATTCAGCGGTTCCAACAGGCCTAACTTGGGTGTTTTAAATGGCTATTTGGCCTAACCCGAGAGGACAGCATCCAATCAGCCTAGACTTACACCTAGCGTGTGGCGGGATTTCGCGCATCCTACCAATCAAATCCTTGTAGGCAAAATGGCTACTTGGCCTTACACGCCTCTGCTTTGCATGTTTAGAAACAGGCACGCCGGGTGCAATACAAGAAATATGTATCGGCCGGTGTTCAATACCACCAGAAAATGGCATGTTGCCTTGTTCGGAAATTTGAAACTCCTGAAGAGCAAAAACTGGTCTAAGTGGTCCCTCCCCAACAACATATGCATGGTAACCCACGGGTATGCAAGAATTTCATGACCAAATGTGCCATATATTACTACTAGTATATGTAGTAATTATTAATTGTACTCCAAGATTCTCAGTTTTGACATAAAGTTGACACATAGTAAGACACTATTGCAGGGAGTTTCATATCGTTGGGGCACGATTTTCGGTGCTGAACTTCGATGAAGTAACCAACTGCGACGTGCTAGCGGGCACGCATGCATGCATGCGCATCTTCGTCCGTGGTGATTACGCTCGGACGACCCCCTATATCCAATGGAGTAGTGAGTGAGTCAGTTAGTCAGCTCTTGATTTTGTCGTGCCGGCCGTCGACGTGTGCGTGCTCCGATCCGTCGCGCAACTTTGAAATTTCACTGAGGCCAGCCATCCACCCACACCTGCGTGCGCCTGCCGTCGCAGACGTACTACAGCTAACGGACCCCTCCTCCGGCTGTCGCGTCCTCCTACTCCCACCCTGTCCAGTTCAAACCGTGCCGTGCCTGCCGCTGCCCAGCTGCTCCACACCACATGCGTCCAACTCGAACCAGCCAAGCCAGCTCCGTTGCAGGGAGGGCGGGCGGGCGGGCGCACGTCGGTCGGCAGCAGCGGGCGTCGCGTTTTGAACTGGCCTGGCCTTGCCTTGCGTTGGGGCTGTCCAGACACCAGAGCGCGCGCACCGATCGAGACGACCCTGCGCCGAAGCGTAGCGGCCGGCAGCACAGATACAGAATCGCTGTACGCACGGTTCGGGATTAAAACCAGGACGTCGGGCCGGGGTCCCGCGTGTCACTCGCAGGGGACGCCACGCCCCCGACGTCCGGCGAGCCCGAGGCAGCGTGACACGGCCGCGGGACGAGGGCCATGTCTGTCCTGACTGCCCTGCGGCGCTGCGCGGTTAGCAAAACGGTCTCATTAACTACCGGCCTCCCCAGACACCGGCTCGATCGAGCCAGCGGCCCGGATTTTGATTTTTAAATCTTTGCTCCGGGTCCCGTCCGCCTCGGTCTGCCTCTGGCTGCCTTGCATGGAGCGCTCGCGCAGGGCGGCAAGACAGTTCCGAGTCCTCCGGCGTGCCAGGCACGTGGAGCGGCCGGCCGAATGGTTCGGGCGCACCGCCGCGTACGACGGCCGAAGCGCCGTACGTGCACCGGACTCTCCAGCACTTTCCTGTTTCTTTCTGGACGCGATCGGACTAGGACTGGCACTGTACTGTACCGGTCTAGCTACTACTCCTACCTACCTACCGTGAGAATCTAGTGTACTCCTAGCCACCTTTTGGGATGACGCATGTTCCATCGGTACACTGGTACGGCTTCTGCATGGTTGATGAACGAATGATTGAATGCTCGATTGTGCCTGGCTAGCCACTAGTCTCGCTTTTGTTTGAGGAGCTGTTGGCTGCCATATGTGATGCTGGCTCGCGCGAGACCGCCGAATTGATTGCCTTGCACGGCAATGTCTCGTTCTTCCGTGCTCTGTTCCGTAAATGGTTCTGCATGCATGGTGGACGAGCCTACGCGCCCACGTCTGCCAAGACGGGCGTCACTGCTGTGGAGCTCGTGACCGCGCCAAGTACTACCAATGGAAGAACATCGTAGATTGCCATATCTAGAGTATAAAATACCTAACCTACTGCGAGCGCATGCAAGTCGGCATGCAGGTGTTGTACTTACCTAGAGTTTTTTTTTATGGTGTCCTCGAGGCCGGAGGCGGCCATCTCATCAGGTGTGTTCTTTCTTCTGCTCTGTCTCTGTTATTATGGCGTTTGTTTCAACGTCATATTGGACTAGGGAGGATGTGTTGTTCAGGAGTACGCGCAGATGGTTGTCTGCGTATGTGTCAGATTGAAGATGGTTTATCATGTGTTGGGTTTGTGGATGGAAGCTGGCAGTTCTAATTTTCTCTCCCGACGTTGTAGTCGTGCGGGGGTGTCAGTTCTGGAGTTTGATCGCGTGTCCGGGAACATGTTGCCCCGGTCTGATTCCTTCAGCGACAATGGTTTTTGCCTTTGGCAAGCTACTTTGGAGGTCTAAAATGCTGGTGATCAACGATGGAGCCGCGTCAAGCTCGGGTGTTGTAGTGATCTGTCTTTCGCCCCTTTGGTGGTCGCTCCGGTGGTGCCAAAGGACGAGGATGGGCGCTGGTATTTTGCATAAGTTTATCCTATCTTTTCAGTCCTGTAAGGTCGTTTCGTTCGTACCTTGTAACTTGTGTTTTATCTTATTAATAAAGAGCGGATTACAGTGTCAAAAAAATACTCTTTCCAAACACAGTGTCACTCATCCATGCAAATATGGCAGGTGTGGATACACAAAGCTGAAGGAATAATGTCGGAGTAATATAAACTAAAGGAATAGTTTTTGTCGAATTTCATTGCTTCCTCCGGTTTATATTAATGGCCTCAACTTTGTCTAATTCGTATCTAGAGACAAAGTTAAGACCATTAATATAGACCGGACGGAGTAGTTTTTTTTGTTTGCCATATAGTGATTGTGTTGATGATTTTCACAGTCCCTTCTATCCATCTGTTATGATTTTCGTTTTTCCCCTATTTTGGTGATATAATAGTTAGATAACCTTAGGTAGCAAAATTAATCAGTCCCTTTTACATTTTTTTCAAAATGGGGAGTGAAAACCCCGGCCTCTGCATCAATTGATGCACACAGACATATTTATTGCAGTGGTCCGAACAAAACTTTTAAAAAATTATAAAATAAGGCTCAGAGAGGGTTAAAACATATATCAACCATCTAACTATCCATTTCGGAGTCTACTAGTGTGACACCATCCAGTGGCCAGGAAATAGAAGTCCTGTGCAACCATTAGCAGCCGGTTGCATCCAAAATTCATCGGCTCCTGTTGATCCGTCGGGAGTAAGTAAGACCATAGTTGTATCCAATGCGCCGCCAATCGAATAACCTGCAAAAAATTAGTACCCGTTTGTTTATTAAAGACAATGTTATTTCTGGACGTCCATATGGACCAACATAAAGCAGACACTCGCAGTCTAGCTTTGTTCTTTTTGTCAACCCCATTTAGCCAATTTCCAAACATGTTCGTAATATTGGATGGTGGAGGTATATTATAAGTGAAGTAAACAATTTTCCAAATAATACTTGCAAAAGGGCATGAAAGAAACAAATGTTCTATAGATTCCATAGAATTACAAAAACAACATTTCTGACTTCCCATCCATTTGCGCTTAGCCAAGTTATCTTTAGTCAGAATAACTTTATTTTTAAGGAACCACATGAATATCTTAATTTTTAGGGGGATTTTTAATTTCCACAGGTACTTATGCAAATATCTTGTATGACCATTCATCTGATCTAAATACAAAGACTTAACAGAGAAAGTACCCGTGGTGGTTTGTAGGGGTTCGTAGCATGGAAAAACAAAATTTTTCTATCGCATACAAACAAACAAGCCAAGATCTATCTACTAGATTGTAGCAACGAGTCGATAGAGGAACTCACCCTCGAAGATTCCAAAGCGGTTAACGAGAGCAGATTCTCGTGGGTGATGTAGTCGTACTCTTTCCGATCTCAAGATCGCGTAGACGATCCTTCCGGCGCCACGTTCCAGCAGCGCTCCCGTAGTCGGTCACACGTTCGGTACTCGACGAAGACCTTCCTCTCCCTTGTTCCAGCAGGCAGCGGAGGTTGTAGCACTCTCCTCGCGATTCCGGCAGCACAACGGCGTGGTACCGGAAGTAGAGGGGAGATCCCGCAGGGCTTCGCCTTAAGCCGGTGCGAGTATGGTGGAGCTTATGAGAGAGGCTATTAGTGGTCTAGTAATTAGACACACCAATTAGAAGGCTCTAAACCAATTAGAAGGCTCTAAACCGAATAGCTCTAAACCGGGGTCTAGATCTAGGGTTTAGTTTAGAGGATAGGAAACTTGTGTGTGTCTAGGAGGAGCCCTGCCCCTCCTTTTATGGGAGGGGGGTCTTGGCGCGCCAGGGGAGGGAGGGAGTCCCTCCCCAACTCGGCCTAGGGCTGGCCGCCGGCCTGGAGGAGTCCAACTCCTCCTCCAAGTTGATTCCAACTCCTCTTGCTTGTTTCCCACAGTTTCTTGTTTTAGCCGTTTGACTTTCAAACTGGACATTTGACTTTTCTGTTTTAGGATTCAATTTAATCCTATATTTGGGACAGCAAGAACACTTAGTACATGATGCAATCATTCCAATATGTAATGACACATTCATGTACCCCTTCCCCCCCGGAGTGCCGGACAATCCGGAACCTTCTAGAATATCCCCGATGAAAACACCGGAATCATTCCCGAACTCCGAAACGGGACTTTCCTTATATGAATCTTATTCTCCGGACCATTCCGGATCACCTCGTGATATCCCGGATCCCATCCGAGACTCCGAACAACATTCGGTCTCTTTCTCATAATACCATAACTACTCAAACAACGTCGAATCCTTAAGTGTGTCTCCCTACGGTTCGTGAATTATGCGGACATGATCGAGACACTTCTCCGAACAATAACCAATAGAGGAATCTGGAAATTCATATGGCTCCCACATATTTCTACGATTACTTTGCGATCGAATGAACCACTTACATACGATACCAATTTCCCTTTGTCTCACGATATGTTACTTATCCGAGGTTTATGATCGTCGGTATCTCTGCATACCTAGTTCAACCTCGTTTACCAATAAGTACTCTTTTCTCGTTCCCGTGATATGTGATCCCTTGTGACCAAGTCACATGCTTGCAAGCTAATTGGATGACATTCCACCGAGAGGGCCCAGAGTATATCTATCCGTCATATGGATGGACAAATCCCACTCTTGATCCATGTGTTTCAACCAATACTTTCCGAACACTCAATGCCACCTTTATAGCCACCCTGTTACGGTGTGGTGTTTGATGACATCAAAGCATCCATCCAGTAAAGGTGATATGCATGATCTCATGGTCGAAGGAATTAGGTTACTATGTATCAGAAAGCATATAGCAATTGAACTATTGAAATGACTTGATCTTTATGCTACGCTTATCTATAGGAGTATGTCCATCACATCATTCTCCTAACGATATGATCCTGTTGTTAATAACATCTCTATGTTCATGATCAGGAAACCATGATCATATATTAACCAACAAGCTAGTTTAACAAGAGGCTTTACTAGGGACTCTTATTTTAGTTTACAAATCACACAAGTATTAATGTTTCCGGTTAATACAATTATAGCATGGTATGCAAACATTTATCATAAGTGTGAAGACATGATAATAACCACTTTATTATTGCCTCTTGGGCATATCTCCAACAGTCTCCCACTTGCACTAGAGTCAATAATCTAGTTTCGAACCTTTGTGTATATAACACCTATGGCTTTCCGGTGTTGTATGTACACGATTGCTAGTGGTCAACTGATCTCCGGATCTGACACTTCCAGGTCCGTGTGTAATTGCATGTCTTTGCGTCTCTACGCATCACTCATTCTCTAATGAGATGGCTTTGTATAAATTTGGTCTTTCGGTGTGACCTTTAGCTCTTTTGGGGTTAAAAACATGTTGATAATATTGTCGCACAATATATCTTCATAGTATTATCCCACTGTGAACTACACATAGTTTGATAACAAACTACTTGACTCAAATGCCCTCTTATGCTGCTAAAATAGCAGTCATATACTTAGCCTTTTGTTGTAGTATCTGTCACAATGTCTTAATTTTGGAACCTATCCAAATCCATTATGGAACTCACTTTCCATTATATTGTGCCACCCTTAATTTAGATTGAGATAAACTTAATTTGTACTTTGTGACAAAGCTAGTATCAATGTAGTACTTTTACAATGAACTAACCATCTATTTGTCACTTCTACAAATATTATACTCTTAGTTCTTTCAGAAGATCATAAGAATATCCTTACTATTGTCCAATGATCATCTTACGAATCATTCTGGTATACGCTCACAACTTTTAGAGCATAGGACATATCTGGATTTGTACATATCACAGTATGATTGATATAAATACTCTTTGTGATTTCATACATCAAGTATCAATCTATACTTGATTATTTGTTTCACTTTACCAAATGTCAATACACTTGAATATATCATCAACATTGAACTCATTCAATCCTTTCTGTGCGACAAGAACCTTCTCTTGTAGTTTATATATTGAACTCATTCAATATCTTGTCTATGTACTTCTGGCACAACCATATTAGCGTCTATTGATGCCAAATATCTGGGTTTTGCCTAAGTCTTTCATCGGGATGAAATTCTTAATATGTGTTAATAAAAGATACATATTTTCTAATCAACAATATGTCTTCCACATGATGTATTAGAAACATGTCTCAGCGCTCCCACTTAATTTCTTGCAAATGCAAGCATCTTCATTGTCTCTGATGAAATTAAATTCTTTTAACAGTTTCATCATAGTGAAGATTCCAACTCCGCTATGCTCACTCTAACCATTGAAGTTTGCATATGCTTTTAGCATCCTTTGAATTAACAAAACCCTATGGACCGTGTTATGCACATGTCCTAGGTAACGATTCTATTAGAAGAACTTGTTTTGTTTATTCAACTACCATATAACAAATTATATGTAGTGGTTGCTACATTAATCCGTCTAGACTAAATATCACTATGAAAGATCAAAATCTTGTCATAGTCAACCTTTGAACATTGTTGTGAACTCTTTCCCAACATGTCGACTATTTCATAGATGTAAAACATCCATGTCTATTTCTTTATAGATCCAGACACAACTGTAAGGTCTTACACCTTTCTCGAGGGTCCTTCAAGTTCAAAACTTGATTTCTCGTGTATGGAGCTATCACGGATTTTATGGCTTCAAGCCATTTGACGGAGTCAGGGCCCATCATCGCTTCTTTGCATGTAGTCGGTTCATTATTCTCAAATAATGTTTCAACCCTCAAATCTTGGTATTTGATTGTTCATCCGACCTACTTGTTTCAATAGGAACTTAGATCTCTGTGACCACAACATTTGAGGTACGTGAGCCATGAGCATTGTTGCTGTCTCCGGAACACTTTTCGGCGCTGCGCAACTCTGCACATATAGCTAAGGTTCTTTTAACCTTATCAAAGTTTCTATTGTCCTCCCACTTAACTTTTCACGAAAAATTTCTTCTCAAAGAAACTTGACGTTCTAAGCAACAAACACTTTTGTCTCCGGTGTTTTATGGAGGAACAGTTTATACAAAGACAGGTTCATCCGACTTTGGTTGCACACATCTTTCTTATGCATAGCATACCAATGTTTAAGAAAGGACAACTTGGGTTTTATCCCAAACCATAACCTTATATGGTGTCATTTCAGCGGTTTATGATGGAGCTCTTTTCAGTGGAAAAACGGTAATCTCTAAAGCTTTTAATCTTTAAAATACAATGGCAGTTTTATGAATTATACCTTTGATCTTACCATGTCAAACAAGGTTTAATTACATATCTCGAACGCTCCATACTCTTATGGTGTTTCGGGAAATGCAAATCTACGGAACGATTCCTTAAATCTTAGGTATTATGCTAAACTTGTAACTCAAATATCTTCCTTTATGATCTTTATCATAAACTGTTTATATTCTTGTTACAATGATTTTGCACTTCATCTTGAAAGTCTTTGAACTTTTCAAGTGTTTCATACTTTATCCTTATTAAGTAAATATTCATATATTCACTCAAATTTTTGGAGAAAGCATATGAAGTTGAAATCCATCGCTCTTGACTACACATAATGGATTTCGTACAACAATATGTACAAGTTCCAATAAGCTAGTCATTCATTCCCTTTTGGCCTATGAACGAAGTTTTAATTATCTCTAGGAAAGTTTCACAAGCGTCATTTGATCAAAAATCAGAAGACTCCAAAATTCCATCCACATGGAGTTTCTTCATGTTATCTTTCCAATATAATTCAAACAGCGATGTCACTTCCTAAGTGATCTTTCAATCAATTTGTCTTTCGACATTTTAGCACTAGTTTTATGGATGTGATTTCTCCAACGAGATTTGTGAATCATCCATCTTTTATGGATTACGGCAATTATTTGAACAACCCTTTTGTTCTCATAATACCTGATAAAACAAATCTTGAAGGCAAGCTTTGATGTTTTAACGAGCAACATAATAACCCTTTATTTGTTCTCGATGAACATCATCACATATTCTTTTGCTAGTTACTTAGGCCATTGTAGTTCATGAATTCTGTTGTTTCGTATGACGATTCATACCAACAAATTCAGTATCAAATACTTAAGAACCACATTGTTTAACAAGCAAAGAATATAGCCATAACATGTATATCATCTATATACTTAAACTGAACGATTCTAGTTTTTTCTTTTCTGCCATATATTTATGAGATTCTCTTTCAGTATTTCCTATTCAGTTTGAAAGAATCTATCAACATCAATAGTGGAGTCATACATATGACATATAGTCCAAAGCGTGTATAGTTAAATACCAATGTCTTTGGACTTGCACTTTGAAGTAGATCACCATCATCAAATGTTTGGTGTTCTTTCAAATTCCTTTCATTAGTAATCTCTTGGTGTAGTAAACATTTTACCTACATCAAATATTCACCCTTATCATGGATTTATCCATGATTAAGCTACTTTTATCTTATAACGGTGAATCATGAGTATAATGTTGCTCTCCAAATCTTTTTGGACGATTAGGACAACTAGTATCTCCAACCTTTTGCAAATTCTCATCAAATATGAGAACATGACTTTTGCCATATTATACTCTATCATGTTGTAACCAATACTTCGTTTCAGATATCACAATATTTTCCACAAATATGGTTTCTGAAACAACTCTTTCAGATCCTTAGATAACCTTGATATTAGGAGAATCCTTTGAATATCAAGAATCATGGAGACAAACATGATACTTATATACTAACACTTGGAATTGTTACTCTTGATTTAATACTAATTATTAAACTTCATGGAGTAACCGGAACTTACTGAAAGTTTGCAATAGGACTTTTAAACTTTAGATTAACACTTAAAAACAATACGATACCAGTTCGTAAAGTATCTAACCAGAATTCTATAGTTCTATCATCTCAATTATAACTAAGCGCAAGGTGGTAAACGGATGCCAATGACTACAACAACTATGCAAATTCACTTTGATTTAGTTTATGATAAATTGAGTTCTAATTAATAATTAAATTAATCTAGGTGAACTCCCACTCAAAACAATATCCCTCACATTGTTTTAGTGATCACACGAACCAAATTCACCACATCAAAACCGATCATCACGAGAATTGATATAGCTTCAATGGCGAACAATCAACATGTTCATCATATCTACTATATGACTCATGCTCTACCTTTCGGTAATCCGTGTTCCTGAGGCCATGTCTGTACATGCTAGGCTCGTCAAGATCAAACCTTAGCTACCGCATAAGCAAATCTGGCTTGCTTACGTTGTATTCACCCGCGGAATCAAAGACACCCGATCATCACGTGGTGCTTCGAAGCAACAAGCTTTGGCAACGGTGCATACTAAGGGTGAACACTTTAGAACTTGAAATTTATGTGCATGAGGGATCATCTTATAATGCTACCGTCGTCTACTAAGCAATACAAGATGCATAAAGGATTAACATCACAGGCAATTCATAATATGTGATATGATATGGCCTTTCTTCTTTGTGCTTTCGATCTCCATCTTCAAGCACGAACATGATCTCCATCATCACCGGCATAGCATCAAGGTCAATGATGCTTCTTCATGGTTGTCGTCCACCAGCATCAACTATTACAACTATTTTGAATAGACACGCGGGTCTTAACAGAAATTAAAGACAACCATATGGCTCCTGCCGGTTGCCGACTTACAATAAGGAACATTGCATACATCATATATAATCACAATCATGGCCATATCACATCACTGCACACCCCTGCAAAACAAAGTTAGACGCTTCTACTTTCTTTGCATATTTTACGTGGTTTGGGGCTTTCCATAAGTGTCGTTCTAACTTACGAACAAGAACCACAACATTGATACTAGCATTGTTGATTACCCGTTGTAAATTGGATCTTAACTATGCTAGGAGAAACAGGCACCCGCAAAGCCACTTATGCAATACAAGTTGCATGTCAAACGTGGAGCAAGTCTCATGAACGATGTCATGTAAGGTTAGCCCGGGCCGCTTCATCCCAACATACCGCAAGATGCAAAGTACACAAGAAGCAATCGACAATAAAAGCATCAACGCCCACAATGACCATTGTGTTCTACTCGTGCAACAGATCTACATATAGACACGGCTCTGATACCACTGTAGGGGTTCGTAGCATGGAAAAACAAAATTTTTCTATCGCATACAAACAAACAAGCCAAGATCTATCTACTAGATTGTAGCAACGAGTCGATAGAGGAACTCACCCTCGAAGATTCCAAAGCGGTTAACGAGAGCAGATTCTCGTGGGTGATGTAGTCGTACTCTTTCCGATCTCAAGATCGCGTAGACGATCCTTCCGGCGCCACGTTCCAGCAGCGCTCCCGTAGTCGGTCACACGTTCGGTACTCGACGAAGACCTTCCTCTCCCTTGTTCCAGCAGGCAGCGGAGGTTGTAGCACTCTCCTCGCGATTCCGGCAGCACAACGGCGTGGTACCGGAAGTAGAGGGGAGATCCCGCAGGGCTTCGCCTTAAGCCGGTGCGAGTATGGTGGAGCTTATGAGAGAGGCTATTAGTGGTCTAGTAATTAGACACACCAATTAGAAGGCTCTAAACCAATTAGAAGGCTCTAAACCGAATAGCTCTAAACCGGGGTCTAGATCTAGGGTTTAGTTTAGAGGATAGGAAACTTGTGTGTGTCTAGGAGGAGCCCTGCCCCTCCTTTTATGGGAGGGGGGTCTTGGCGCGCCAGGGGAGGGAGGGAGTCCCTCCCCAACTCGGCCTAGGGCTGGCCGCCGGCCTGGAGGAGTCCAACTCCTCCTCCAAGTTGATTCCAACTCCTCTTGCTTGTTTCCCACAATTTCTTGTTTTAGCCGTTTGACTTTCAAACTGGACATTTGACTTTTCTGTTTTAGGATTCAATTTAATCCTATATTTGGGACAGCAAGAACACTTAGTACATGATGCAATCATTCCAATATGTAATGACACATTCATGTACCCCTTCCCCCCCGGAGTGCCGGACAATCCGGAACCTTCTAGAATATCCCCGATGAAAACACCGGAATCATTCCCGAACTCCGAAACGGGACTTTCCTTATATGAATCTTATTCTCCGGACCATTCCGGATCACCTCGTGATATCCCGGATCCCATCCGAGACTCCGAACAACATTCGGTCTCTTTCTCATAATACCATAACTACTCAAACAACGTCGAATCCTTAAGTGTGTCTCCCTACGGTTCGTGAATTATGCGGACATGATCGAGACACTTCTCCGAACAATAACCAATAGAGGAATCTGGAAATTCATATGGCTCCCACATATTTCTACGATTACTTTGCGATCGAATGAACCACTTACATACGATACCAATTTCCCTTTGTCTCACGATATGTTACTTATCCGAGGTTTATGATCGTCGGTATCTCTGCATACCTAGTTCAACCTCGTTTACCAATAAGTACTCTTTTCTCGTTCCCGTGATATGTGATCCCTTGTGACCAAGTCACATGCTTGCAAGCTAATTGGATGACATTCCACCGAGAGGGCCCAGAGTATATCTATCCGTCATATGGATGGACAAATCCCACTCTTGATCCATGTGTTTCAACCAATACTTTCCGAACACTCAATGCCACCTTTATAGCCACCCTGTTACGGTGTGGTGTTTGATGACATCAAAGCATCCATCCAGTAAAGGTGATATGCATGATCTCATGGTCGAAGGAATTAGGTTACTATGTATCAGAAAGCATATAGCAATTGAACTATTGAAATGACTTGATCTTTATGCTACGCTTATCTATAGGAGTATGTCCATCACATCATTCTCCTAACGATATGATCCTGTTGTTAATAACATCTCTATGTTCATGATCAGGAAACCATGATCATATATTAACCAACAAGCTAGTTTAACAAGAGGCTTTACTAGGGACTCTTATTTTAGTTTACAAATCACACAAGTATTAATGTTTCCGGTTAATACAATTATAGCATGGTATGCAAACATTTATCATAAGTGTGAAGACATGATAATAACCACTTTATTATTGCCTCTTGGGCATATCTCCAACATGGTTAGCTTCCACACAAATTTGTCAGGAATATTAGTTAGTTGGACCCTCATTAGCCGCTGACATAAGTGTAGCCATTGTGTCCATTTATCACCAGTCAAACCCCTTCTAAAATTAATATTAAGAGGTGTTTGAGCAAGTACATTTGCCACCAGAATATTTTTTTGTTGAACAATGTTGTATAAGGACGGATATTGTTGCGCAAGTGATGTATCCCCTAACCAAACATCTTCCCAAAAGCGAACATTTTCACCATTGCCGATCTTAAAAAAACCATGAGTAAAAAACATTTCTTTCACTCGCATTAGGCCTTTTCAAAATGGGGAATCTGTCGGTTTCGCTTGTATTTGAGACAAAGTTTTACCATTAAGGTACTTATTATGAAGGAGTTGTTGCCACATACCCTCCTCAGTTAGTAATTTAAAAAGCCATTTGCTAATTAAACATTTGTTCTTAATCTCAAGTACCTCAATGCCTAACCCTCCTATCTTTAGGGCGGCATACAACGTTCCACTTTGATAGTCTATATTTCTTCTTAGTATCCGTGCTTTGCCAAAAAAACCTGGATCTAAAGAAGTCCAAACGTTTTCTTACTCCCTTAGGAATTTTTAAGAAAGAAAGCATAAACATAGATAAACTAGTCAAAACCGAGTTGATAAGAACGAGACGATCCCCATAAGATAGCAATTTCCCTTGCCAACAACCCAGCCTAGATAAAAAACGGCTTTCCACAGGATTCCATTCAGAATTCTTTAGTTTTCTATAGTGGATTGGTACTCCAAGATACCTAAAAGGGAGAGAACCGGTTTCACAACCAAAAATTTGCTTATACTCTAGTTCCATCTCTTTAGTTTTACCAAAACAAAAATATTCACTCTTGTGAAAGTTTATTTTTAAACCAGACAACTCTTCAAAAATCGATAGGATCAGTTTCATATTAACGGCCTTTTTCAAATCATGCTCCATAAAAAGTATGGTGTCATCCGCATATTGAAGAATAGAAACCCCACCATCCACCAAATGTGGGATAAGACTTCCAACTTGGCCTTCCTCTTTTGCACGAGAAATGAGTATAGCGAGCATGTTAGCAACAATGTTGAACAGAATTGGAGACAACGGATCACCTTGTCGCAAACCTTTTCTAGTTTGGAAATAGTGGCCAATATCATCATTTACCCTTATTCCAACGCTCCCGCCTTCAACAAATTGCTTAATCCACTCGCACCATTGTGGATCAAACCCCTTCATCGTAGTACTTGTTGCAAAAAGGGCCACTTTACATTGTCATATGCCTTTTCACAGTCAATTTTAAAAAGCACACCATCTAATTTTTTACGATGCAACTAATGGATAGTCTCATGCAAAACGATAACTCCTTCAAGGATATGTCGTCCCGGCATAAAGGCGGTCTGCGTAGGTCTAATCACTTTTTGAGCCAATTCAGTAATGCGATTAGTAACCACCTTAGTGAATATTTTGAAACTGACATTTAGTAAACAAATAGGTCTATATTGTTGTATTTGCACGGCGTTTTCTTTTTTTGGTAAAGGTGTTGGAGTTATGCCCTAGAGGCAATAATAAATGTAGTTATTATTATATCTTTGTGTTTATGATAAATATTTACATTCATGCTATAACTGTATTAACAAGGAAACATTAATACTTATGTGATTTGTAAACTAAATTAGAGTCCCAGGTAAAGCCTCTTCATAATACTAGCTTGTTGGTTAATAAATGATTGTGGTTTCCTTATCATGAACATTGAGATGTTATTAAACAACAAGATCATATCATTAGGAGAATGGTATGATGGACATACTCCTATAGATAAGCGTGGCATAAAGATCAAGTCATTTTAATAGTTCAATTGCTATAAGCTTTCTGATACATAGTAACCTAATTCCTTCGACCATGAGATCATGCTTATCACCATCACCGGAAGGATGCTTTGATGACATCAAACACCACACCGTAACGGGGTGGCTATAAAGGTGGCATTGAGTGTTCAAAAAGTATGGGTTGAGACACATGGATCAAGAGTGGGATTTGTACATCCATATGACAGATAGATATACTCTAGGCCCTCTCGGTGGAATGTCATCCAATTAGCTTGCAAGCATATGACTGGCTCACAAGGGATCACATACCACGGGAACGAGAAAAGAGTATTTATCAGTAACGAGGTTGAACTAGGTATGTAGAGATACCGACGATTAAAACCTCGAATAAGTAAACTATCGTGAGACAAAGGGAAATTGGTATCGTATGTAAGTGGTTCATTCGATCGCAAAGTAATCGTAGAAATATGTGGGAGCCATATGAATTTCCAGATTCCTCTATTGGTTATTGTTTGGAGAAGTGTCTCGATCATGTCCATATAATTCACGAACCGTAGGGAGACACACTTAAGGATTCGATGTTGTTGAGTAGTTATGGAATGATGAGTAAGAGACCGAATGTTGTTCGGAGTCTCATATGAGATCCGGGATATCACGAGGAGACCCAAAATGGTCCGGAGAATAAGATTCATATAAGGAAAGTCCTGTTTCGGAGTTGGAGAATGATTCCGGTGTTTTCATCGGGAATGTTCTAGAAGGGTCCGGAAGGTCCGGTACTCCGGAGGGGAAGGGTACATGAATGTGTCATAACAAGTTGGAATGGTTGCATCATGTACTAGGTATCATGGCTGGGCGAAATAAAGGAATAAATCAAATCCTAGTTTGAAAAGTCAAACGCCAATTTGAAAAGTCAAACGACAGTTTTGCTTGGTGGAGGGAGAGTAGGAAACCTACTTGGGGAGGAGTTCCTCTCCCTCCACCCGCCGACCAAGGAGGATGACTTGGGGGAGGACTCTCCTCCCCTGGCCGGCGCCCTCCCACCTATAAAAGAAGGGGCAGGGGTGCCCCCTCTAGCACACACCTCTCTCCTCTAAACCCTAGCCCTAGCCGCCGGCCTCCACCAAGTCGCCGCCGCCCCTAGGCTTTGCCTAGCCGCCGAGTTGGGGCTCTCCCCTTTCCCTAGCCGCCGGCCTAGCCCTCTCTCCTTGGTGCCTCTAAACCCTAGATCACCAAGGCCTCTCTCATAGTCCACCTTAAGGCGAAGCCCTACGAGATCTCCCCTCTACTTCCGGTACCACGCCGTCGTGCTGCCGGAATCGCGAGGAGAGTGCTACAACCTCCGCTGCCTGCTGGAACAAGGGAGAGGAAGGTCTTCATCGAGTACCGAACGTGTGACCAACTGCGGAAGCGCTGCCGGAACGCAGCGCCGGAAGGATCGTCTACACGATCTTGAGATCGGCAAGGGTACGACTACATCACCCACGAGAATCCGCTCTCGTTAAACACTTTAGAATCTTCGAGGGTGAGTTATTCTATCGACTCGTTGCTACAATCTAGTAGATAGATCTTGGCTTGTTTGTTGTATGCGGTAGAAATTTTTTGTTTTCCATGCTACGAACCCCTACAAAAAGTGTAATAACCCCAAAGTTCAATTTAAACAGAGGCAATTCTCCTGTTTTCAATTGATCAAAAAGAGCCATAAGATCATTCTTTATGACATCCCAAAATGTTTGGTAAAACTCAGCAGGAAGCCCATCCGGTCCTGGAGCTTTATTATGTTTCATCTGAGATATAGCTTCAAAGACCTCTTTCTCAGTAAAGACAGCTGTAAGAATAGCATTTTCTTCGGCTGAAAGTTGAGGGATGTCATCGACCCTTTCTTCCATAAGGCCAAAATTATTATGCTCAGGTTCACCAAAGAGCTTTTTATAATATTCGGTAATAAAGACCTTTAGATTATCTTCTCCCACAATGGTTCCTTCATCTTGTTCTAGCTGAAATTTTTTCTTTTTCCTGTGTTTTCCATTTGCAATTAAGTGGAAATATTTAGTATTGTTTCCCCCTTGTTGAACATGCTTAACTTTAGCCCGCTGAGCCCATTTGGTATCTTCATCACGTCTAAGTTTATTAACACACTCATTTGCACTTTTAAGTTTCTCCTTTTCTGAAAAAGACAAAGGACAAGTTTCGGCTTTAATGTCCAAGTCATCAATAATGGACAGTAGGCGCTCCTTTTCTTTTTTATATTTTCCACTTAGGTTCTTCGCCCATCCTCTCAAAAACGGCGTAAGTGTCTAATTTTATTTTGCCGACGATTTTTAACATCCTGCACGTGAGAAGTAAGTAAGTGTGGAACCTCACGTTGTTGGTAGAGCTGAATGAATTGATAATAAATAACAAAGAGGGTTCATGGGGCTTCACTAATTGATAGCACCCACCGGTAGAAATCCAATTTATAAGCATGTTGTTTGTGGCGGCTTCTTTAACATCTTATAATAGGATTGTTAGTTATAACTTGTGAAAAGAAAGGCAGATAGATATAATAGGCCATATAGACAACAAATCTGTAGCTATGGACTGAAGAATGTTGTTGGAGGTGGTTCCTAATTTGAGATCAATATTTGTGGTTATATAATTCATATGCATCAATAACGAATTAGTTCATCCCATTGTGTAGTTTAGATCCGCCACGCGCCTCTTGTCCAGATTTGATGCGCCTCCTCTCTTCCAGATCCGCCACACGGCCATGTTGCTCTGCTGCACCATCGCCCGACCCCATTGAGTCCTCCTTGGACGCGTCTAGAGTCCTCCTCAAATCTTCACAACACTACCAACAGAGCTCTGCCTACTTCCTCATATTGAAGCTATGTTCGTCGACACCGTGTCCTGGAGGTTCCACCGCATGTCCTTGTTCTTTGCATGAATGAACTTCCACCCTCTCTATGCAAAGCAGCGTGCATGTTTTACTGACTGTGATTTGTCCTCCATGATATTTTTTCACTCAACCTGAGTCTCTAGGTTATGTTCATAGCAGCAGACCATAAGATTTTTACAACATAGTATCACCAGGGGGCCTTTGCAGGGCATTTTACCCCACCCGGGACAGTCATATTTCGTGTTTTGCACCCCACCCCCAAATATCCCTAGCAAGCTCCGTTACTGATTGTTTGTATAGTCCACTCTCATCTATTATTTGCTTCACTGAACCATAAGCAGAGCTAATTCAATACAATTTCCAATGACATCTCTATCTTCGAAACCAATTGCAACACCTGCATTGTATGTCAACATAAGAGGATTTTTTGTTTCATTCAAAATATTTAGCTTATGCGAATAATGAATACGGTGAGTCCTCATACCCAACAGAAATAGTGCATATCTATTTACATACATATTGACTCCACGATATTTCCTCTCCAATAGCAAGTTCGTTTATTTTTTTTAATGTTTGCCTGGAAGGAGTGAACAAATTGCTAAGATATTTCACAAAATGAAATGAGAGGAAAATATATCCTCCTTTGGGATTGTTGAACCTTGAGAAAATGTTATGTACAGTAGAAGTCACTGCATATTTAACAACCCTGAGACAAGAATGGAAACCACCATGATTACTGCTGTCAGAAAGTGGGATGATGATCGTTGTGATGTTTCTCTGAAGTCTCGTGCTAGAGAAACGACTATGGCGATTTTCCTGACTTGGAGAAAGCATCCCGCGTGAAATGGTGAGTGACATGTTGTTCGAGTGGCATGACTACGAAGTAAAATGGCGGCCTTGTTGTGGTGCGGTGACTACGAAATATGGTGATTGCTATGTTGGACTAAGGTTACCACTTGAAGCATAATGGTGCTAGAAGTGAATGGGCTGGCTTGAAATAAGAAGGGATAAAATATGCAACCTTGGCATGCCATCGCGGTTTACACGCAGCAACTCATGGATATTTACCTGAATGCTAGCGCAAATCGGCAGTTGTTGTATCTACGTATCCTACTCTTCCAAAGACAGTGTCACTCATCTATGCAAATAAGGCAGGTGTGGATACAACAAGCTGAAGAAATATCGCCGGAAATAAAAACTGAAGGAATATAATCAATCGAGGAAAGAATGCGTGGCGACCGAATACTACTTTTTACCATGCTACGATTTGACAGACGCGTTTGAAAAATGCAAGATGCTGCGGCAGTTGCCCTGCACTGCACGAGCGGGTGCTGTTCACAGACCCAACTCGCCAAATGTCCACCCCTGCAACGCGCGGCCCAGACCTCGAGACAGTCACCCACACCACAACGAGTAGCAGCAGGCAGCAGGCAGCAGGGCAGCAGTGCCGCACGCCTGTCCGCTCGATCCCGTCCGTCCCCTCCTCCTCGCCTCGTTCCCATCACCATCTACTACCAGTTCCGGGTTGGGCTCGTCATTGCTCAATCGTTTGCATTGCATGCGTCGGAATCCCGGCTTGGCCTGGCGTGGGGGGCTTGCGGCGTGGGCACGGCGGTCATTTCGGCAGCGCAAGGAGGATCCTTTCAAATTGTGGCTTTCTTTCTTTCTTTCTCACGGAAAACGAGAGACGCCGCCTCCATTCCCCTGGCCTTTTTCCGCAGAGCACATCTCCGACCAACGCCTTCCCTTCCCCCCGCACCCAAAAGCACCCGACCGTTGCCACCTAAGCCCGAGGCCACCAAAAGAGCCCACACCCATCCCTCCACATCCGCACGCCACCCCGCCCCGCCGCGCTCTAGGGAGAATCAAACCAAACCAGCGTCGATGTCGGCGCGGCGGCCGGTGAGGGCCCAGCACGGGACGGCCACGGCCGCGGCGACGCCCCGGATCCTGAACCTGTCCAGGAGGTCGTCGGCGGGCGGGAGGCCGAGCCGGGGCCGCGCGCAGCAGCAGCCACGGCCGGCGCCGCCGCCGAGGCCGGTCAACCTCGGCGCGCTGTTCGAGATGGAGCGGCGCGTGCGCGGGCTCGAGTCGGCGCCGGCCTCGCCGCCGCCGGTGCCGGTCTCCCGTGCAACAACGACGCGCGCGCCGCCGCGGGAGGAGGACGCCAGCGGGGAGCAGGAGGAGAAGTGGCGGTTCCAGGCGGAGATCCTCCGCGCCGAGTGCAACTTCCTCCGGATGGAGCGCGAGGTGGCGCTCCGCAAGCTCGACTGCCACCGCGGCCAGATGGAGGCCGCGCTCAAGACCGCCGTCGAGACGCTCGCTTCGGTACGTCGCATGCACGTCCGTCAAAGCACCTCCCTTTTCACCATCTCCCGTATACTTCAGTCATCACCTGCTGTTAGATTAAGCGCGACGGTCTGGTCTGATCGCCGACGATGTCTGATCGATCGTGCACGGATGGATTGATGCAACAGGGGAGGAAGAAGATCGACGGGCGTGGCGAGGCCGGCGTGGCGGCGGCGCTGGAGGAGGGGATCGAGGACCTGGAGGAGATGATGGAGGAGCTGCGTGCGGAGAAGCAGAGCGGCGGGAGGAGGGCGACGAGCGGAGGCACGCGGGAGCTGCGGCGGAGCCACGGCCGGAACTTCGACCGCCAGGCGTCCTCCCTCCGACGCCGCCTCGAGAAGATGCCGCCACCCATCGACGCCGAGCCCGCTGTCTGCAAGGACATCCGGGAGATCGCCGCGCTCCCACGGACGCCTCCACCCGCCGAGCACAGCGACGGCGATGGACACCACGTTCCCAGCATCAACATGTCCGATGTACGTACGTCGTAACGCGCGCGGGCGCCTACACAACACGCACCCACAACGTGCCGATCGATATTCGCGATGTCTGTCTGATGATCACTAAAAGGTGCGTCATTTGCGCGATCGATGCGCACCGTTGCAGGTGGAGATGCTGCGAGTGAAGATGGAGGGGATGTCGAACGGGATGCGCGAGCGGATGGCGGAGTACAGCCGGCGGCTGGAAGCCGTCGCTGGCGACGACAGCGCCGGCTGCCAGTCCAGGAGATGCGGCAACAACAAGAGGCACAGCCGGAAGGCCAGCGCGTCGTGCAGCCAGAGGAGCTGGAGCGGCGGCAGCAGCAACGGCAATGTGGCGGCGGCGTTCCGGCAGAACGGCCCCATCGCGGCTTCCCAGAAGCAAAATCAGCAGCAAAAGGTAGGATTCAAATTTGTTCCCATACTGCTCACATTACATTAGCACTGTTTAGGCACTACTATGCTCAGTACTCCTCCACTAGTCAGTCCACTCTGCTTATCTTATTATCCCATGCCATTGCTTCGTTTCGAAAACAGGATTAGTCACTTGCTAACTAGCGTAGTGCTTAGTGAACTACAGGACAGCATCAATCCAGGATTAGTCTTGGGCACCAGAATGTCGTTGACTTGGGTGCTAGTACTGGTCAGCGACTTGACGGCATTATCAATCCAAGATGATTAGGACCCATTGGTTTTGTCTCATCCGGGCTTGAGTTTTTTGAAATCGCCTGCACCATCATGCATGCAAACGCAATGCAATGCGAGCCTGCCTGCGCTGTGGGGATGGCCTGCACAGGGTTTTGCACTGGTCTCGTAGGGAGATGAGTAATTGATCTGATCCCCACATGGTCCATCCATGGATTGGATTGGCCCGGCCGAGTCGACGGCTACCTACCTAACACGATGCTTCAATCGTAGGGAGAGGTTAATGGCCTCTGCCTTTCCGGATTGATGCAACACTGTGCTATACTTGTGTTAAGCACTGTTGGGCTGATGTGGATGGGGCCATTAGTTCTTTAAGAGCCATTGCTGCCTTTCTTCTCTAGGAATAGTAGTAGCTCGCTTGTCACTTCGGCTCGATACTACTACTCGTAGTAGGTGTTTGAAAAAAAGGATAGCTTTGCCATATGATCCCCATGATTTGAACTCGTCAATGATTGTCAGGTGGCCCACGTTGTCAGTGCCCTTGAGGGCTGCCCCTGCCTCTCCCCCATTGGCCGTGTCTGGCACCTGGTCCTGGGAGAGCAGTTGGCCCTTTCCTCCCTTGCTTTTGGAGATGATTGTCCTCGGTCTGGGAATTTGCAATTGTTCCCGACGTGCGCCAATGAGATTTTATGCCGTTATAAATTATCTAGGAGTAGTTCTAGTACGAATTCTTAAAGTGAGGCTGTAAATTGCATTATTTCTTCCAAAGTTCTGGTTCCATTCTAAAATGCAAATTGGTCTAGTTCTGTGATTGTACTCCTCTGCATTTTACTCAACAAATGTCGCCCATGTCACCTGTGAATTTGGTACTGAATCCTGACGTTGCCATGGCTGATT
The DNA here is from genome assembly GCA_916181665.1 of Avena sativa. Classification (NCBI taxonomy): domain Eukaryota; kingdom Viridiplantae; phylum Streptophyta; class Magnoliopsida; order Poales; family Poaceae; genus Avena; species Avena sativa. Next base: position 438,815,379 of record OV702293.1, on the reverse strand, counting down.
GTTCTCCACGGTGCGCACTCGACGTACATGCCTAAATGGATGAAAGAATTCTTCAATGCCAACTGCAAATTTGAAACTGTAAAAGGAGCTGCGCTTTTTTTTTTATGACCAGAGAGCACATGCCGGCGACATGATCTATGATGTATCCGGGCCATGTTGAATAGGACGAGGTGCCCACAACGGGAAAGCTATCCTTTCCTGGCTATGCAAAAGATGTATGGGCCAGGCCCAAGGACCAAGACGTGTGCTCATTCAGATTGAGCAGTTACTTTCTCAACAACCATTGTGCCAAGGGGGGCCCATCTGGTCGACCGTGCCGCGTGCAGATGCATTGCCCTGTCAACATTTTTGTAGACTGCTCAATTCAGTTTGGGTCGCTGTCAATGGCAACACTTGCTGGGAAACTCATGTTTGAAGAGGGCATTGCACTGGCAGGTCAAGCACAGTAAGCTTCAGTTTGGATGGGCAGCACAGCAGTGCTGCTGGATTTGGTCGACCCATACTACTGGCAGACTTTTATTGTGTTATTCAATCTGCACGTTCTGCCTTTCCATGACCCACAGATGTTACATAGAGTATCAGAGTCTTCGTGCTTTTGAATCATTTGTCTTGTTAAGTTTAAAAATATATATTCTTGCTAAAATTTAGTATTCTGCTAACAGAGTGTGGCTGAAGACTGCAAGCTGGTGGCCTCTGGAAGCTGCTGCGACTGCAAGGAGATCGTGGGGAAGATAATGAAGCAAGTGAGGGCAGAATCGGAGCAATGGACTGAGATGCAGGACATGCTGGAGCAGGTCAGGCTAGAGATGCAAGAGCTGCAGGCTTCCAGGGATGCATGGCGGCGCCGCGCCATGGCTTCTGACATCAGTCTTGGCTCCTTGAATTCTCAAGTGAGTGGCCTATAAATTATGACAGCCTGCATCAGTACTTAGAAATGCTTCTTCGTCTTGCATATTCTGCTGTGCTTTTTTTTTTAAGTACTGCTATGCTTTGTTTGCTATGATGAGAAACGTGATTTTACGACGCCGGGGTTGTGGTAGTTGCAATGTTGCATCATCCTTTTACAAGTTTATTTACATGCTGGTGCAGTAATAATGGTACTACTTACTCCTATGCATCAAGTTTTTGTTGAATTCAGAGTAAGAAGTGTACTGCTTGGCACAAAAATAGAACTCCTTTCTAGTAGTAGTCTGTTTTGGCACCAAAAAATTTACTGCTGTCGATTTCTTACTTTAGAGATGTTGCTACTGCAAGCAGAACAGTTAATATGTCGGAATTCAGTGATGAACTAGTACTGATATTCTACAGTACATGTACAGACACGCTGCTTTGTATTTTTATTTGGAACTGACCAAGTTATTATTACTTCACACATTGTAGATAAATTTCTCAGAAGAACAACCATTTCGTGTTGTTTGAAATTTTATATCTAAGCATTTCCAATGTTCAAACACTAGTACTATGTGAAGTTGTTGTCTTGGTTCCTTGAATTCTCAAGTAAGTGGCGTCTAATTTTGCCTGCATCAGTACATAGAAATGCGTCTATGCTTTGTTGTAATCGCGTCATCCTTTTTTAAGTTTACATGCCGGTGCAGTACTAATGGTACCACTTACTATGCAACAAACTTTTGTTGAATTCAGAGTAAGAATACCCGCAAAAAAAAAGGAATTCAGAGTAAGAAGTATTGCTTGGCACAAAAATAGAACTCCTTTCTAGTAGTCTGTTTTGGCACCAAAAAAATTACTGCACTTCATGTCTTACTTTAGAGATGTCGCTACTGCAAGCAGAACAGTGAGTATGTCGGAATTCAGTGATGAACTAGTATTGATACTCTGTAGTACAAGTACAGACATGCTGCTTTGTATTTTTATTTGGAACTGACCTAATTACTATTTATTCACACATTATGCAATCTTGTAGACAAATTTCCTGTTTCCAAAATAAAAACCATTTCGTATCGTTTGCAATTTACATGTAAGCATTTCCAATGTTCAAACAATAGTACTATATATGAAGTTGTTGTCTGAACATGAACTCTTGCTACTGACCAGATGCTGGAGTGGAAACAACGAGCGCTAGCGTCAGAACATCACGCTGAAGATCTGCAGAAGAAGGTCACAGAGCTCCAAGGCAAGCTGCACACCTTCAAATCCCATTTCCCTGCCCCAAGCCTGCCCGGCCGAGCATGGTCAGAAGCCTGCAAGATGGAGAACCCGCGAGCAGCCAAGTCCCAGCACCACCACCGGTCACCACAGGATTGCGGCAAGGAGAAAGAGAAGCACGTCCTGATCTGCCGCGTGAGGCACTCACCCGGCGTGATGCTGAAGCGCTCGCCGCTGCGGGAGATCGGCAATATCAGCCTGCCGCGGCAGTGGCAGCGGTGAGTACTGAGCACTGACCATGGTGAACGTGGGGATCGATCCTCTGCTGCGATCAAGGTTTCGGGCAGGGGTAGGGTGGGAAGAGAGAGTTCTGTCGCTTTAGCTTTAGCCTCTAATAATAAAGTAATTTACTACTAATTCATAATAACCACGACTGACTTCTCGTCGGTCAGATCTGTAGTGAGTAGAGCTGGGACGGGGTTTCTTTGCGTAGTACTAGTACAGTGTTGATGAATAGGTGAGATCGAGTTGTATGTAAGGCGAATGCCTCCTTTTTTTCCTGAGATTAATTGGCAATTTTGGTTCCTGCGTCTTGGAAGATCTCACGATCATGTGTGTTAACTGCAAGCGTACTCCACTCTGAAACATGGTTAAGAACGGCAAGTTCGATCTGATAGAATCATGAAGTAGAAGTACAATAACAGCAGAGGCTTTACTGATGCTAAACATATGACATGTTTATGCCTTTGGATGAATGTGGAGTTTACGCAGCTAGCTAGTTGCGTCCGCACAGACACTATTTGGAGATTATGCATCATCCCAAAATTAACTAGGGCTATACATCTAAGAATCTAGCTAGTGATTGATCATGGAAACATAGGCGCAGTATGTACACACGAGCTTCTCGGAGATGTACACGTAGACGGCGAAGGAGAGGCTCATGAGCGCCACGTCCTTCCAGTCCCCCTTCTGCTTCGGGCTCAGGTTCTCCTGCACGGCCATCCCGGCCTTCACCACGCCGCCGTGCACCCTCTCGGCCATGGCGGCCCACCATGGACTCTTCTTCCCTCCTCCTCCTCCACCGCCGCCGCCCCCACCGATCGGCGGCGGCTCGGTCGGTTGCCGGCTTTGGCAGCGGAAGGAGGATCTTGGCCGAGGGACGGTGGTGCTACGTCGTCGTCCGAAGCTTTGGGAGGCATGTAGAACGGTGGTGTTGGTGAGAGAGGCCATTGCATTGATCGATGCTTCGATGTTGGGTAGTAGTAGTAGAGATGTGATCTACGGGGTTTTGTGGATCTTTCCTAGCACGAGAGGATAAGTCACCCCTGACTACGGGAGGAGGAGAAGGGAAGACAGTGACAAGTAGGCGCGTCGTGTCGCTGCAAAGCAGGCTGGCAGTTGGCCCAAGCAAGCTCATACTATGGCGATATTTATCCAACTTTGTCAAAATCACAGTAGATTTTTCTTTGACCTGAAAATCGCAGTAGATTTCACCATTATTGGAGGTTTCTGAAGAGGTAAATTCACATATTTTTGTCCAGAGTCCGCCAAAATAAGCCCACTTTTGTTACAATTAGCCGCAATGGTCTATGGTTTTGGCCAGCACACCCACCTTACAAATGTAAGAAATAGATAGGGTAATTTCTTTAGAAAAAAGGGTAAACCTTATCAAAATGATGATGCACACAACTTTTTTTATGATATTATTCAACAAAATCTCACAGCCCGAATACAAAGATCAACCAGAAGCCACCATCATGGAGACACTTGTCACACACCTACAAGATTGATGAAGAGGTGGCCATGATCGCTGTCACCGTCTGCCGCGAACCCAACTTTGAGACATGCATCAATGTATTAACCTTCTCAGGGCTATCGTCAACACCACCATGACGACAATTGGAGGTTTCTCAAGAGGTAAATTTACCTTTCTTCTAGAGTCCGCAAAATGAGCCACTTTTGTCACACTTAGGCTGCAATCTTGTTTTGGCCTAGCACACCCACCTTAGAAATTAGAAATGTAAGAAATAGTTAGGGCAATTTCTTTAGAAAAGGGGGTAAACCTCCGGTCGCTGCATCACACAACCTTTTTTTATTATATTATCCAACATGATCTGATAACACGACCTAAATCCACTATCTTAAAAGATTGATGAAACCGTGACCATGATCGGGACTATGTTCCCCCATGTCACACCTACATGCATCATCTAAATCATTTAAAGCGGAAGGCGTCACCAGTCGCCCAATGGCGAGTCGGGACCACAACTAGTCCAGCGAACCCTCAACACGCATTGCATGTGTACGCCCCAGAAGTCATCGCCGCTGTCTTCCACGAACCCATCTTCAGGACATGGATCAATGCATTGACCTTGCTAGGCATGTTGTCAATGTCACCGTGATGTCAAACAACACCACTGCCTTGCGTGCATCCACCACCAAGACTCTTCATCTTCAACGCAAAAGAAACCACACCGCTCCACCTCCAGGCCCCTAGAGCCAGTATCTTCTCCAAAATGATACCCTAGGAAGGGATAACGGCGTTGTGTGCCATCATAGTACATTATTGAGATCCAGATCTAGGGTTTCCCCGGGCGCATCTGAGCGAGGAGACGAGAGCGGCATTGAGCCATCGACAATTCCTTCGACAAGGTAACGGTGCCAAAGGCGTTGCCATTGTCTGCAATGATCGAAGTCGACTCGATTTTCACCAGAAGTGTCACCTCCCTAAACCATCTGCTTGCTGGAACACCAACACGATGACTGCAATGAAGGACCTACCTAGGACAAAGCCCGAGTCGCGGCATCGTTTAGATCCCCTGCCAAGCCACGCAGGACAGACGTCGTTGCAGGCCAGTGCCACAAAAATTTGCAGCTTGCACTGCCGCAACTTCTCCGGAGATCGACCACCAAGGACTCACCCAAGTGGTTTTGCACACCGACAGACCATGAGCATGCCACGGGTGATCTGGTTCAAAGTATCCAATGCGCCCGATTAAAACCAGGGCACGTAGAAGTGGATCTAAATACCCATATGTTAAATGAAAACAAGAATTAAGAGATGACTAAAGAGTTAGAACAATGTGCAAAGGGCTTTACAGAAGTTTGTTGTGTTTCTCTTTTTCTACCCCATCCACCAAACAAGACAAAACAAAATCTTGTTTCTCCCTTCTTCTTATCTATATTTGGACCTCCACTTTCTTCGCACTCCACCTAATAAGGTCCAGCTCGGTTGCCACCATTTAGTTCAGTAGATAAATCACATCCACCCATGGGAACCCAAACTTGCTACGGAGCTATGCTTTGCATGATATGTTTATTACAAGCAGTCACTAGATGTCAATTGAACTTCCACAAGAAGCACATGATCATGCAATTAGAGAATCTCTAGCCGCGACCCCAAATGACGTCCGACAACAATACCATATTGCTCATATGGGGTGTGTCGGCATGAGCGGCCGCCTATGGGGTTCACTTGTCCTATAGGAGGCTCTCAAAAGGTTTTTCAACCTGTTTTCTGGTAATTTGGAATCGAATACATAAATAGTCTCGGCCATAATTCAACCACCAAAATGCGCCAAGTCCGGCCACATGTTACAACACCAATTGCATAGCTTGATAAAAACAAATGGAAGAAGATTCCTCGACCGTGACATCCAGCTCTTGCATCACCGGCGGTGTTGGCGTTGCCATTTCCACCGGGGGTGTTGACGTCACCATTATTATCGGTGCACTTTGTATACCCATCCGGATCCATGTTCGATGTGCCAACCATCAAGAGAGAGAAACATCCCTTCCTTTTCTTCACCATAGTTCTCGTCGTCTCGAGTTAGATCTTCTTGTCTTGCTTCTCCATCATAACATCCCACCGTACATCGGCATGTTTTCTGCCTCAAGGACGAGATTGCTGAGACTTAAGCATGGCACTTGTTGATGGATTCTTGCACCATCTCCGATGATGTCGCCGGAACAATGGCCACATTTTCCTTCTTGTTGCCAATGGGGCATCCCTCCAAGGACGACGAGGGCGCATATACATCAATGATGCTATCATTGACACCCTTCTTGAGCTGATTGTGAAAAACCTTCCATTTCTTGACATTTTCGATTGAGACACCAGGAAACGCAACAACTTTCCTCATGACACCTCGAAGACACACTTACGAGGTTCAACTTGAGGTTGATCTTGCGCAAGTTGTTAAAGGTTTCATCCAGATTCTGGAGCAGGGTCCTTTGTTCTTGGTCTTGACCAAGACGTCGTTGATGTCACTAGTAGGGATAGGCTTACTGGAGACGCTTAGAAAAGTCGATCAGGTGTGTTTCCTCCGGCCGCCGTTAATTTGGCACTGTTGATAATTGTTTACTAGTGGCGTGTCCGACGCGTGCCGCCAGTAACCGATATATTGGGGGCATTGCCGCACCAAACGTCGGTGGTGTTATTACTAGTGGTGCTGAGATGTGCACCCCTAGTTCCATTGGGCGTTCACTACAAAAATACCCCCGTCCCCTGCACTTTTTTGGGGCGGAACAAGCAAAAAGTGAAGGGGTTCGCAACAGAAAATAATAATTTTTCTAACTAGAGCAATACCAAATGCCAAGATCTATCTATGAGTTAATGTTGTAAAGGAGAGAGAGGTTTCGGTGACATATCCTTGGAGTCTGAAAGTGTTAACGTTCAGGATGAACGCGAATAATATAGTTATACTCGTAGCCGACATCAAGATCGCATTGCTCCTCGCATGACAGTTCATGTGCCACAACTGGCAGCACCCCTATGGTTTAGCATACATTCAGTGCTCAACAACTACTCTTGTTCTCCCTGATCCACGGAAGATTGCAGAAGTAGACCTTTCAGATCCACGATTCAGCAGATTGACGGCGTGCCGAAGATATTTCGACTCTCACACGCATAGTTCTTCCTAAAACCACATGCACGAGAGCCAATGATAGGGAGAGGGAAATTCCACGGAGGAAATATGCCTCGGGAATTGTGGTGTGCTCCCCTCTGATATGTCCATTTTTTAAGCATTTTTATCGTATGTTTTTGCATAAATAGAGTAGGCTTTTGGTATTTTACTGCCCCTCACATGTACCTTTTTCCCTTATTTCAGCAGGATCCCGATTTATCTAGTCTTTTATGAATATCAATTGGGACTATCATGTTATGCAATAATACGATATTTTTAGCGATAAATTTCATTTAAATGATTTTTCACGCACATGGAAGAAGAGATGATGCGAGGAGAAGTAATAGAGATGCGGTATGGGCAAAGCCCGCCCGTACCGTTCGCCCGTACCACCTTCCAGGACGTCTCCCTCGTCAAATACTCTCACAACCTAAAGACGGATCTGAAACCCGATATTCACAGACACCTCCAACCTCGAAACACCACACCAGGAAGGGGATCTGGAAGAGGAATTGGAGAAGGGAAAATTCTTGATGCTAAACATATCATCGGAGGACATCGCATCATCCCCATTCATCATCAACCGCCGATCTCCATCAACACCACCATTCCCCTCTCTCATCCATCAGATCTTCTTGTAATGCTAATACAATTATGGTTGCACTTGATTTTACCTTTACACTTTCAATCCATCCATATGAATATGATGATGTTGTTGATTGCTTCCATGCGTGAGTAACAGGGGCGGAGCTTAGTTAGGGCAAAACTGGGCCACGGCCCGCCTAGTCCAGATAATTTCTTCCTATAAACTTGTCAAATATAGCCCATAAACAGCGTAGTTTACCCTCTTTCAGCCTATTGGCCCGCCCAATATTTTTTGCCAAGCTCCGCTGCTGGTGAGTAGTTCCCTTTGTTCTTGGGGAGATGGAGAAACTCTAGTATTATTATGAAATGAAATAAAGATGATCTATAATTTTTGTCTATGATCCATTGATTTATGATATTGTGTTAGGTCTCTCTCTCTCTAGATGGTATGTGAAATCAACCACATAACATTTTTCTTAGGGACTAGAGAGAGGGTACTACCCTTTGGACGTGTATGGGAGTATGTTCGGTGGTACTTTGTGACTGCAAGCATTCGCTTATAACCTAGACGGTCAAACAAGGATTAAGGGAGAATCACTAAGCTCATAACGATATTCATGAGGAAACCCTTAATTGTGGTGGTATGTAGAAGTGATTTTCTCACAAGCATCATAGTGGTTATTTAGAGATGACCTCATCACATGACTCGTAGAAGTGGATTGCTCGCGAGACTTTTTGGTGAACATCCTATTACATATCTCTCTCCACACATATCATGACGAAAGACATGGATTATCCTAATCATAAATAATTCCCATATGCTAGTGGTGTATCCATTTTCCTTCTTGTTGCTAATGGGGCATCCCTCCAAGGCCGACAGGGGCGCATATACATCAAAGATGCTATCATTGACGCCCTTCTTGAGTTGATTGTGAAAACCTTCCATTTATTGACATTTTTTAGTGAGACACCAGGAAACACCAAAAAAATCATGATGACAACTCAAAGACGCACTTCTCGGGGTTCAGCTTGAGGTTGATCTTGCGCAAGTTGTTAAAGGTTTCATCTAGATTCTGGAGTAGGGTCGCTTAGTTCTTGGTCTTGACCACGACGCTGTTGATGTCACTAGTAGGGATAGGCTTACTCGCGGCGCTCAGAAAAGTCGATCAGGTGCGTTGACTCTGGACGTCGCTAATATGGTGCCGCTGATAACTTTTTACCGAGGGTGTGTCTAGTGCGTGCCGCCAGTAATCGATATATCAGGGGCGTTGCTGCACCGAACGAAGTTGGTGTTATTACTGGTGGTGCCGAGACGCGCGTCCCTAGTTCCATTGGGCGTTCACTATAAAATTACCCCTTTCCCTGGCACTTTTTTGGCGCGGCACAAGAAAAGAGTGAAGGGGTTCGCAACAAAAAACAATACCTTTTCTAACTAGAGTAACACCAAATGCCAAGATCTATCTATGAGTTCATGCTGAAATGGAGAGAGGTTTCAATGACATACCCTTGCAGACCGAAAGCGTTAACATTCGTGATGAACGCGGATAATGTAGTTGTACTCGTAGACGAACTCAAGGTCGCGTTGCTCCTCACATGACAGTTTAGGTGCCATAACTGGCAGCACCCCTATGGTTTCACACACGTTCGATACTCAACAATGGCTCCCGTTCTCCCTGATCCAGGCGATATTGCGGAAGTAGATCTTTTGAACCCGCGATCCAGCAGCTTGATGATGTGCCGAAGATATGTCGTCTTTCACGCGCACAGTTCTTCTTGGAACCGCGCGCACGATAGCCAATGAGAGCGATAGGGAAATTCCATGGAGGAAATACGCCTCGGGAATTATGGTGTGCTCGTCTCTGATGAGTCCATTTTTTAAGCATTTTTATCTTATGTTTTTGCATAAGTAGAGTAGGATTTTGATATTTTACTGTGCTCGCGCGCACCTATTTTCCCTTATTTCAGCAGGATCCCGATTTATCAAGTATTTTATGAATATATAAATTGGGACAATCATGTTTTTCAATGAATATGATATTTCTAAGTGATAAATGTCATTCAATGATTTTCCATGCACCTGGGACAAGAGACGGTGTAAGGAGAAGTAGCAGAAGGTTTCACGAGCTGCGATACGGGCGAATCCCACCCGTACCACCTTCCAGGACATCCGCCTCGACAAATACTCTCACCACGTGAAGACGGATCTGATATCCAACATCGGAGGACATCAGATCTTGAAGCCTCAAAACACCACACCGGAAAGGAATCTAGAGGAAGAACTTGAAGAAGGATTTTTTTTGGCTGCTACATGGAACATCGGAGGACATCAGATCACCCCCTTCATCATCAACCGCTTCATCTCTATCAACACCACCATTCCCATATCTCATCCATTGGATCTTGTTGTGATTCCAATACAATTGTGGTTGCTCTTGATTTTACCTTTGCACTTTAAATCCATCTATATGAATATGATGATGTTTTTGATTACTTCCATGCATGAGTAGTTCCCTTTGTTCTTGGGGAGATGGAGAAACCCTAGCATTATTATGAAATGAAATAAATATGATCTATAACTTTGGTCTATGATTTATTGTTTTATGATATTGTGTTAGATCTCTCTCTCTACTGTATGTGAAGTCGACCACATAGAATTTGCCTTAGGGACTAGATAGAGGGTACTACCCTTTGGATGTGTATGGGAGTATGTCTGGTGTTACTTTGTGGTTGCAAGCATTGGAATGCTTATAACCTAGATGGTCAAAGGGGGATTAAGGGAGACTCACTAAGCTCATAACGATATCCATGGGGAAACCATTAATTGTGGTGGTCTGTACAAGTGATTTGCTCACAGGCATGCAGTGGTTATTTAGAGATGACCTTATCACATGACTCGTAGAAGTGGCTTGCTCGCGAGACTTGTTGGTGAACATCTTATTACGGAGCTCTCTTCACACATATCATGATGAAATACATAGATTATCCTAATCATAAATAATTCACATATGCTAGTGGTGTATCCTACATCCCTGAGAATATTTAAGACTTATTGAGTTCCAACACCAACTCCAACACTTTTGTAACTTGTTTACTTTACTTGGTTTTATTACTTTCTCACACAACAAACACAAAACCTTTTTTTCATGTGATTGAGAACATGTGTATAAGAAATATGAAGTAGTGATATGTCTGAAACATTGTTGTCTTGTCCAGTTGTTGGGGCTGTTAGTGAAAACATCTATGTAAATATGGAAGGATGGCTGTATAAGAAAGGTGAAGTAGTAGAACTATCGGAACATAGTGCCCTGGTCTAGTGGTAGGAAGTTGCGGGAAACGAGAGTGGTCGCGGGTTTGAACCCTGATACTCAGTTTTTATGTGATTTAATTTCTATTAGATGGACTGATAGCTGGGCACGGCCAAAAATGTGAAAAACAACCGTTATACATTGTCGTGCAAACTGAGCTGATAGGTGGGGGTATAGGAACAGATGGCCCGGTCGTAAAAAAAGAGTCAACCATAAGCCTTGACAAAGTCCGTGATGATTTTGTATGGGACGAAATGCCTAACTGCGATTCAGGACCAAGGACAAAATCCGCGATGAATTTTCCTCGACGAAAACCTGGAACGTCACAGATAACCAGGTTGGAGGGCCTTTGAGCGCATCGCGACAAAACATGCAAGAACTCGTGACATATCTATGATGTTTTTATGGTGTGTCATGAAAAAAACTGCCATGCCATCTGAATTCTTATTGTGGGAGAAGCGGGGCAAGGTGTAGGGGTTGGATGCAGGCTATCCCTCCGCCATGGAAGTAGGTCGAGGTGAGCTAGGGGACCGATTTGGCGATAGAGGGATGGCCGCCGAAGTTGCCAGGCCAACAGCGGGAAAGGTCTGGGGGACGAACCCACACGGTTTTGAGAGAAGATAGAAGGAGGTGTCCCTTGGGTGGGACGAGCTGATGAGAAAACGCTTTGGTGGTGCACTGCGTTGCACGGTGGCATTTCATCATAAATAGGATAAGTAAGAGGGGCAAGACCATTTACCATTTTGGTGGAACTCGAGAAGCCGCTGGAAACTAAATCGGTGAGACCAGTTGTCTAGAGAAAAGTTTTAAAATCAAGTTCTTAGGGAATCTCCAACATGTGCGCTATATTTTGACGACGTAAAAACAGTTTGCAACGCACTGTATCTTGTTTTTGCATGCGCAGGTGAATGGAGCCTCACCAGGCGCTGTATTTTGCAGCGCATGGATCCTAGCGATTCACCGGCCGCTATAAAATAGAGAGTCAAAAACACCTTTTCCTTAAAAATGTCTGAAACAAAGATAAAAGCCAAAAAAAATTAACTGAAAATAGTCTAGAAATATATTACATAGAACATAGTTCAAACAAACAAAAACAAAGATAAAACCAAAAAAAAATAACTGAAAATAGTTTAGAAATATATCACATAGAACATAGTTCAAACAAACGGTGCACAAACATAGTTTAGAATAAAAATGCAACATAGATACTATAAATGAGAAGTCAAAATCGTCCTCCTCCTCCATCATGGACTCCACCGGTGTCGACGAGAACTGGTTGAGCCAGCGGTCATCGTCATCGCCGATCGTCTGCGGGGGCCAGCTGCGCCTCGATGAATTCCTGGCAGCATGCTTTGTCGGCCCTCCTCGCCGTGCTGGCCGCCTTACGCTCCTCATTCTGCTGCGTGTAGAAGGCCACCTCGGCGGCGATGTCTTCCGGGAAGTGGTCGGCCCCTCCTACTGCAGCCGCTCGTCTTCCTCGGCGTGGTAGAGGAGATGTTAGCGTGCGCGGTGGCGGCGGCGGCTCTCCTTCTCGGTGAAGAGGCACGGCTGCATCGTGAGCATCTCCGCTTTCTCACGGTTATTGATGTCGTGGAAGATCATCTGTGCGTGCGGGCGACCGAGGCACCAGGTCGCAGTGTCGAACGCGCATGCCGTCTCGTGAGCCGTCTCGAATGTGCCGAGGATTATGCGGTCTCTGCCGGCGTGTATCTCGGAGCAGAACATGCCATTGGGGCACGTGAGCACCTCGCTGAAGCCGGAGGAGTTGTGGCGGCGCGGCGGCATCTCGACGGTGGCGTGGGGCGCTAGACTGCGTGGCGACAAACTTGCACTGGACAGGCGGCGAAGCAGCGCGTGGAAGAAAGGAAGGGGAAGAAGGAAACTTCACAGCGGCGCGCGCCCGAAAATTCCACGCACGATTGCGCAAAATGCCGCGCGCACGCGCTTCCTCCCCATGCTAAATTAGCGGATTTTTAAGAGCATGCGACTTTTACAGCGCCTCTTGGAGATGTCCTTAGAGCATCTCTAACTCATCCATTTAATTTAGAGGACCGAAAGCGTCCCTATATTTTAGAGGAGCAAATTTAGTTCTCTAAAAAATTACTGGTAGAACCGACCCTCAATAATTTAGAGGAGCAAAAATATTATTAAACAAAATTTGCAAAATTAAGCACATGAATACGTGAGAACATATATAAAGATTCCAAATTTATATAGATAGATAGATTAGTCATACAAATTGGTAGCATCATTATAATTTGTCAAAATCACACATATGGAGCTAGCTTTACTAGCATGTTCCACCTACATACTCTGTAAGCATAGCCATAGTATTCTAGGTGCGCGCATTAGAGCGTATTACTAGCATGTTCCACCTATTTATAATCGATATTAACAACCGCTTCTCCACTATTTTTTTGATTGAATTTGTCATGTATTTCTTCCCAAAATTGTTAGTATTCTAGGTGCGCGCATTAGAGCGTATTACTAGCATGTTCCACCTATTCATAATCGATATTAACAACCGCTTCTCCGCTATTTTTTTGATTGAATTTGTCATGTATTTCTTTCCAAAATTGTTGTAACGGTTGGTCGGCTCCAACAATTGTTTGATGATGCCAAGCGAAATACAAATCATTATCCTCATCCTCCGACCATGTAGCTTGTTTCTTCTTCGGCTTGCTACAAAGAATCATCGTTTTCATCTTTGGAAATTGATGAGCTTTAAAACAAAATGGGGATAAAAATCACCTTGTTCCATCACAGGATGAGAAGGTACTGGTGCGGGCGTAGGTGAGCGCTCCTTCGAGCTCCGGGATCTCTAAAGCCGGGGAGTTGCGACGGCGCATAGAGGACGAAGACATGCCGGAGGTGCTCGGCCACGCGGATCCGACTTTAGCTTGACAAATCCTGGCCACAGTTAGTCGAATTCGGCAACGTCGGCAGCGGATTTGTGGCTGGGAAAACTAGCTTGCTCTGGCTGATTCTGTCGACAGCGGCTAGGCGAAGAAGTTCAGGAGGGTCGGGGAAGCCTTCGAGGCATCGACGGAGACCGGAGCCGGCCGCCGGGCTGGTCGACGAGCTGCCGGCGGCGGCTATGCGTTGCTGAGGGGGAGGGGTGAGTGGCGGCGTAGGTAGGTGAGAGAATTTTAAGTCTGGACGGTCGTGGCCGAGCAAATATAGGAGTCGTGGAGGCCGATTCCTAAAAAAGTTTCTCCTCTAAGCCGGTTGCAGGTTCAGTTAGAGGCTACTCAATCGTTAGAGGAGAAAATAAAATCCTCTAACAGCCGATAGGGGATTGGTTAGAGATGCTCTTATAGGTTTAAGCTGTGAAACTAAGCTTCTCAAAAGCTTCAAAAGAAGGGCCTGTGCTAGTGTTGCAGTCCGAGTTTGCTTAGTGTTTTATTTGGCGGGTTGGTGATAGCGTCACAATGGTAAACTTGGCGCTGCACAAAATAAGAGACCCACGGCTCTATCTCCGTCCCAATGTTCTCGTCGTGTCCAACACAACCGACATCGGGGAGCCTACGATTTTGTTTTCTCTATGGTTCTTGTAAGCAGCATGGTGATGGGTCTGCGGTTCGACAACCTGCCTTGCAACAGGTGTGTCTCTGGTTATTGCACGTTCAACGATGTTTAGGTTCTCGCTTATTTGGTGAAACGACTAATGAATAAAACGACTCCTTCTATTTTAAAATCTAAAATAATTTAGCTTTGTGAAGCAATAGAATTTTTTAGTATATAGATTTATTCAGATTTAAAGTAAACCCACCCACTAAAAATATATAGATACATTTGTTTCATAAAACTAAAATATTTTATATTTTGAAAGAGACGAAGTACTCCCCCAATCCCAAGACAGTACGTACGTAGCCGGTAATTTACTAATTTACTCCCGAGATCGATGAGCATAACGAACATCTTCAACGTGGCACATCTGATACTGTGATAAACCCTCCACGCAGCACTACAGCAGCAGGGCTAGCTCCAACGGGTCGTCACGTACGCACACGTCCAAACCTTCGAAGATAGTAATCTGCGAATCACTGATCAGCTACAAGAGTGTACATGCGCGACTAATGACTCATCGTCGCCGTACCGTAGTGGAGCTATAGTGGTTAGAGCAAGTCTAACAGACCCCTAAAAGGCCTAACCCCGTAAAATAACCGCCGATATATAGGGTAGAGCTCTACCTGGCCGTCTAGCAGACCCCGTAAATCAGCCCCCTGAATCGATTTTTTTAGTTTTAGCTACGGGGCGGCTCTTCGCCCCTACTTGTGCGGGGTGGGAAGGGGAATAGAGGCCAAACCACCATTCTCCCCTCCACTGTGCGCGAAGGGTTTCAGCGAAACCCAGCGGCCGCCGCCGCCGCCCGATCTCCTCCGCCCCGCCCTTCCCGGCAACGACGCGGCCGGATCTAGCTGCCATAAATCCCTCGCAAGCCCCGTCGACCGCTGGCGGTGCACCACCTTCGCCTGCGGTGGTTGATGTTCCCGTCGGAGGTCCGCCAAACGCCGGCGATGTGTCGGCCATGATATCCGCCACCATCCCGTTGAAGAGGAAGAGGATCCCGAAGCAGTTCTTCGAAGTCCCTGTGGCGGCCGTAGCTCCGCCGGCTGTGACTGTTGGAGCTGCTAAGAAGGGGGCAGGACGAAGACGAAGGCGGCCGGGCCGAGGGGTGCCCCGCTGAGCAAGGTGAAGACAAAGGCAGTTAGCCGCATCGGCCTCGCGCCTCCACCGCCCTCCAAGGCCACAGCCCCTCCTCCCTCCGTTCCGTCCGCGACGACGCCCGCGCCATCACCACCCTCCATGGACGTAGACAAGGTGTTCGATGTTGAGTCCACAACATCATACATGGACATGCTCAACGATTCCTCGGTGGACTTGGACGCCGGCATCGATGCGTTCGATGGGGAGGACAATGTCGAAGGGATTGATGATTATGCCGAGGAGGAGGAGGGTGAGGGTGACGAAATGGTCAATGACGAGGATGTGGTTGAGGTTGATCCAGCTGTCGCCGGTTCTTCCGCGTCGAAGCCACACACCTCGAACTACACCGAGATTGAAGACGTGACCTTGGTCCGTGCTTGGGGTAGGATGGGGATGGATGCGTACACCGGAGTGGACCAAGCCGGAAAGCGCTATTGGCAGCGCATCGAGGATCTCTACCACCAGCTGAAGCCTTGCACCAAGAGTATGGCCGATAGATCTTACCGCTCCCTTGAAGGCCGGTGGAACACCATCAAACCAGCTTGTTCTCGTTGGAGTGCTGCCATGGACCAAGTGGCCGACAACCCCCCTAGTGGATGCGTGCCGGAGGACTATGTAAGTTTTCCAACTTTGTTGCTGTCCATACTATGTGTTGATGATGTGCAAACATCACATTAATATTTTTGTTGTGCAGCCCAAGTATGCTCAACTGAGGTACAAAGACATGGCCGGCTCCAAGCACAAGGAATTTCAGTTCCAACATTGCTTTTCCATGCTTCAACATCTTCCTAAGTGGAAGTTGAGGGACAGTGAACCAAAGTGCAAGAAGGAAGCAATGCTCATCATGGATGATGAAGCGGAGGACATGAGTGCGAGAAACAAAGGCAAGCCCGAGGGCTCCAAGAAAGCCAAGGAGAGGATGAAGGTAGAAGGCGAAGCAGCTAGCTTCAAGGAGAAGTTGGATCAACTCATGAAGTCCAAGGAGGCATTTACGATGAAGACATTGGAGACCAAGCTCCTCATCACCGAGAAGAAGAAGGAGGTGAAGCTTGCCATGGTGGAAGCAAGGCGGGAAGATGCCAAGGTGAAGGCCGAACTGGAATCGAGGATGATCGCACTCAAAGAAGCCAAGGCCATGAAGGATCTCTTGGCCGAGGAGAGGGAGATCATGACGATGTGCACCAAGGACATGGACGAGGATCAGCTGGCGTGGTGGAAGGAGACCAAGGCAGACATCATGGCGAGGAAGATGCTCGCGCGTCAAGCTCGTGCTGCAAGTGTTGTTGGTGCGTCGACCCTCGAGGTGAGTCTCCGGCGAGTGGTGGCGGCGCTGGCGATGGACTCATTGATGGTTGATCACATTGATGGTGTTGGTGGTGGCTTGAACATTGGCTATGATCGCGTTGTGATGTAAAAAATATGAATTATGCATCACGTGTTTTGGATGTGCTATGATTGATCACAAATAGTTATCTAAAATTGTTGTCTAAAACCCTATTTTAAGGGGTTGGAAACTCGTCCGAGCTAGCAGACCCCATATCCCCACCCCGTAAAACAGAATCGATTCTGTTTTACGGGGTGGGGATACGGGTCTGCTAGCTCGGACGAGTTTTCGGCCGGTGGAAAGTGAATACAGGGCCCTCTACTCGCGTTTTGTTACAATTGCGACAAGAAGATAACGAAGAAGAAAACGAAAAACACAGCAAGGGGACACAGATTTAACGTGGAAAAACCCCTCCAACAAAGAGAGGAAAAAACCACGGGCGCCAGCCAGCGAAACTTCACTATATCGAGGAGTGTTTACAAACGCCGGGGATTTCACAGATGCAACTCTTCCCAACCGGCGGCTTACAAGGGGTTTATATATCAGTGGAAACCTAGGTCTTCAACGATCCGTACCGTACCGGGCCTCGCTCCACTCGTCAGAAGTTGGCCTATACTTTGTAGAATTTGGATCAACATATAACAAACTCCACCTTGAGACAAATTCCTGCTTGTAGCATCAACAGCAACCATCTCCCTGAAAAAACAAATCAAATACTTTCGGCGCCAATAGCCACTTGGGCTAATCAGTTAAACCAACTAAGTTCGAGCAACAGGAACAGGTTTAGTCATCATATCAGCAGGATTATCATGAGTGCTGATCTTGCATACCTTTAATTTACCCTGAGCAACAATGTCTCTAACAAAATGGTACTTGACATCAATGTGCTTAGTTCTCTCATGGAACATCTGATCTTTTGTAAGGTATATGGCACTTTGACTGTCACAAAACAAAGTAATGCAAGAATCATCTCCACAAAGCTCAGCAAACAAACCTTTTAACCAAACAGATTCTTTGCAAGCTTCAGCAATAGCCATGTATTCAGCTTCAGTAGTAGATTATGCAATAACATCCTGCAACGTAGCCTTCCAGCTAACAGCACAACCACCAACATTAAACACATAACCTGTGAGGGATCTTATCTTATCCAAATCGGCAGCAAAATCTGAATCCACATAGCCAACGAGTCCCTCACCGGTCCTGCCAAACTTCAAACAAGCATTGAAAGTGCCAAGAAGGTACCTGAAAACCCACTGAACAGCCTTCCAATGTTCTTTACCAGGATTAGCCATGTATCTACTTATCAAACTCATAGCATATGATAAATCAGGACGAGAACAAACCATGGCATACATCAAAGAACCAACAGCACTAGAATATGGCACCTTTGACATGTACTCAAACTCTTCATCAGTAGTAGGACATTGAGAAACTGACAATTTAAAATGAGGAGCAATAGGAGTACTAACTGAGTTGGCACCATCCATATTAAAACGATGAAGAACTTTCTTAATGTAATTTTGCTGACTAAGAAATAACAAACCATATTTTCTATCTCGGGTAATCTCCATACCTAAGATCTTCTTAGCAGCACCAAGATCCTTCATCTCAAACTCACTACTTAGGTGTGCCTTCAAAGTAGTGATTTCTTTCATGCCCTTGGCAGCAATTAAAATATCATCAACATATAGCAGCAAGTATATAGGTGACCCATCAACAAACTTGATATAAACACAACTATCATATTTAGACCTCTCAAAACCATGTGAGATCATAAATGAATCAAACTTTTTTTACCACTGTCTTGGAGATTGCTTTAAGCCATAAAGAGACTTCTTTAATTTGCACATAAAATCCTCTTTACCAGGCACTATGAACCCTTTTGGTTGGTCCATGTATATTTCCTCATCAAGATCTTCATGCAGAAAAGCAGTCTTGACATCTAACTACTCAAGCTCAAGATCACGCATAGCCACAATACTAAAGAAAGTACGAATAGAACTATGCTTCACAACTGGAGAGAACACATCATTGTAATCAATACCTGAAATCTGGCTGAACCCTTTTGCTACTAACCTTGCCTTGTATCTTGAAGGCTCTTTGGGAGACAAACCTTCCTTTTTCTTGAAGATCCACTTGCAGCGGACCGCCTTCTTTTGTTTAGGCAAGCGCACAACATCCCATGTGCCATTTTTCTCAAGCGATTGCATCTCTTCTTGCATAGCAGAAACCCACTTCTCGCGGTCAACAGATGCAATGGCTTTATTATATGTAGCAGGTTCAGAATCGCTCTCCACCTGTTCAGCACAACTCAAAGCATAATGAACAAGATTACGCTCTTCAATTAAACGAGGACGAGGACCACAGTTACGCCTCGGTCTATCAGCAGCAATGGACTCATGTGGCTGCTGCAAAACAGTAGGTGAGTGCTGAACAACAATATCATCAATATTTTCCTCATGTGTATCTTCGACGATAGCATCATTATCAACATTTTTCTGCAGGTTCTCCACCTGCACACTAACTCCCTCCTCTCCAACAGCAACAAGAGAGGTATCTTATGGCAAGCTATCATGATACATAACGGGCTCATTGAAAACAACATTTCTACTTAGCAAAATCTTTTTAGTTTCAGGATTCCATAATTTATAAGCCTTAACTCCTGAACCATAACCAAGGAATATGCATTTAACAGCCCTAGGCTCTAACTTTCCATTATCAACATGAGCATATGCAGTGCAGCCAAAAACTCTCAACTGTGAATAATCAGCAGGCGAACCTGACCATACCTCAATGGGAGTTTTCTTCTCAAGTGGAATAGAAGGTGACCTGTTGATGAGGTAACACGCTGTGTTGGTTGCTTCAGCCCAGAAACGCCTATGCATACCTGCATTAGACAACATACAACGAGTCCTCGAGATGATGGTTCTGTTCATGCGCTCTGCCACGCCATTCTGCTGAGGAGTATATGGGATGGTGTGATGCCTGATCATGCCATCGTTACTGCAAAACTCCTCAAACTCATTAGAACAGAATTCCATACCATTGTTAGTACATAGTACCTTTACCTTCTTCTCAGTTTGCTTTTCAACCATAACTTTCCACTTCTTAAAAGCATAAAAAAACATCAGATTTATGCTTCAGAAAATAAGGCCACACTTTTCTTGAGTAATCATCAATAATAGTAAGCATGTAATTAGCACCACCAATAGAAGTCTTACGGGACAGACCCCATACATCAGCATGCACATAATCTAATATGCCTTTGGTGGTATGAACGGAAGCATTGAATTTAACTCTTTTATGCTTACCAAAGATGCAGTGCTCACAGAACTCAAACTTACTCAAGTTGCAACCATCAATCATCTCTCTCTCTTGACCAACTCCGCCATGCCTTGTTTGCTCATATGCCCAAGACACATATGTCACAGATGTGTTTTACCACAATCATCAGAAACATTAGAAGTAACAGCAGCAGCAATACCAGGCAAAGTGCTACCTCTAAGAACATATAATTTAGCAGAATTCATATCACCTATCATGTGAATAAGAGAACCTTTTGATACCTTCAGAAATCGATGCCCACCGGCATACTTGTATCCATCAACTTCCATGGTACTCAGGGAGATCAAATTTCTGGCCATGCTTGGTATGTGCTTCACCTCACTCAACATGCGTGTCACGCCATCATGTGTCCCGATCTTAACAGATCCAACACCAATAATATGGCATGGGTTGTCATTCCCCACACGCACAAAATCTCCAGTCTGTACAGACTCATATGAACTGAACCAATCTTTGTTACAGCAAATATGAAACGAACATGCAGTATCAAGTATCCATTCATCATCACGAGAAGCACAAGCAGCAAAAACAGCTAAGCATTCACCATCAGAACTATCAGAAACAACAACAGCCATACCAGTACCTTCAGACCTATCTTTCGGTTGGTAAGTTCCGTTTCTTTTCTCCTTATTCTGCAACTTCCAACAATCATCAATAACGTGATTAGATTTCTTACAATACCTGCAGAATTTATCCTTTCCCTTGGACTTTGAACGACTTCTACCGTCCTTGCTCTTATCTCTGTTTCCATAGTTGTTATATCTCTGCTCGGTCCTGCCACGAACCTGCAGAGCCTCAGCCTTGGATGACGTCCCATCTGACCCTACCATAGTTTTTATCTTTTCCCTCTGTTTGAGGGCGCCATGCACTTCGGCAAGGGTTAGTTCATCACGGCTCAACAATATTGTATCACGAAAATGTGTATAGGAACTAGGCAACGAGCATAAGAGTAGAAGAGCTAAATCCTCATCATCATATTTTACCTTCATAGACTGCAAGTCTGAAACAATCTCTTTAAAAACAGATATGTGATTCATTACCGATCCACCTTCTTGCAGCCTATGCAAGAACAACTTCATCTTCACGTTCATCTTACTGGTTAGATCCTTTGACACACAGATCGTTTTTAGTTTTTTCCATAGGACAGCAGCAGATTTCATCTCCAGTACTTCCTGCAAAATATTATTGGACACATGAAGTTGAATCAAAGACAAAGCCTTACGGTCCTTCCGCTTCTCTTCGGCGGACCAGGTCTTAGCATCCTTTTCACCGAATCCATCCAGCGCTTCATGCAGATCAGAAGTTTGGGCGAGAATCGCCTGCATCTTCACCTGCCACAAGGAGACTATAGTGGTGTTGTTCAGCTGTGGTAGATCGAACTTTAATGACGACATGTCGCAAACCCTAGATTAGAACCTGGGGCTCTGATACCACTTGTTACAATTGCGACAAGAAGATATCGAAGAACGAAAACGAAAAACACAGCAAGGGGACACAAATTTAACGTGGAAAAACCTCTTCAACAAAGAGAGGAAAAAACCACGGGCGCCAGCCAGCGAAACTTCACTATATCGAGGAATGTTTACAAACGCCGGGGATTTCACAGATGCAACTCATCCCAACCGGCGGCTTACAAAGGGTTTATATATCACTATCAGTGAAAACCTAGGTCTTCAACTATCAGTACCGTACCGGGCCTCGCTCCACTCGTCAGAAGTTGGCCTATACTTTGTAGAATTTGGATCAACATATAACACGTTTTACGGGGCAGAAAAATAAGGGTCTGTTAGATATGCTCTTAGCTACGGCTTCCTTGCCCACCGTCCGTTCGTCAACAAGAGAGAAGTATCGATCGTCTGCTCCGATCAGTGTTTCCATGTCTCTGTCGAGTTAGCTACGGGCTCAAGAAAAGTTGCCTCGGAACTGAAAGATCTCGGAAATCGGTTACCCTGAAAAAGGCAATGCTGGGTTTCGATCTCAACTTGGATTTCATTTTCCTCCATGAAATCCGTCCGTGCCACCCCTGATTGACTTGACCCTCATCAACTACCCCTTTTCCCATGATAAGTAACAGAGTCCGGTACCCGCGCATTGCCTCCAAGCAACACTCCCTATCCATCCCACGCCCACGCCCGCCATGGTACCTACGGCGTATGATCGATCACATCCGCTCCCTATAAATACCAGGCACGTAGTACACTTGTAACCATCAGCAAATCAACCATTCCTGTGTTGTGACTTGCTAGCAGCTAGGTAGAGCGATGATGGGGAAGAAGAGCCACCTGTGCTGCTGGTTCTCGCTTCTGCTGCTGCTTCTTGCTGGGTTAGCATCCGGCCATCAGGTTCTGTTTCAGGTAAGCATTTTCGATTCCATCTCAAAATTTTGGATGAGAATCTGAGTAATTAACCATGAGAATGGGATGGCGTCTCGTCGCAGGGGTTCAACTGGGAGTCGTGGAAGCAGAGCGGCGGGTGGTACAACATGATGATGGGGAAGGTCGACGACATCGCCGCCGCCGGAGTCACCCACGTCTGGCTGCCGCCGCCCTCGCACTCCGTCTCCAACGAAGGCTACATGCCTGGCCGGCTGTACGACATCGACGCGTCCAAGTACGGCAACGCGGCGGAGCTCAAGTCCCTGATCAGCGCCTTCCACGGCAAGGGCGTCCGTGCCATCGCCGACATCGTCATCAACCACCGCTGCGCCGACTACAAGGACAGCCGCGGCATCTACTGCATCTTCGAGGGCGGCACCCCCGACGGACGCCTCGACTGGGGCCCCCACATGATCTGCCGCGACGACACGCTCTACTCCGACGGCACCGCCAACCTCGACACGGGCGCCGACTTCGCCGCCGCGCCCGACATCGACCACCTCAACGACCGCGTCCAGCGGGAGCTCAAGGACTGGCTCCTCTGGCTCAAGACCGACCTGGGCTTCGACGCCTGGCGCCTCGACTTCGCCAAGGGCTACTCCGCCGCGATGGCCAAGGTGTACATCGACGGCACGTCGCCGGACCTCGCCGTGGCCGAGGTGTGGGACACCATGCCCACGGGCGTGGACGGGAAGCCAGAGTACGACCAGGACGCGCACCGGCAGAGCCTTGTGAACTGGGTGGACGGGGTGGGAGGGGCTGCGTCGGCCGGCATGGTCTTCGACTTCACGACCAAAGGGATCCTGAACGCCGCCGTGGAGGGCGAGCTGTGGCGGCTGATCGACGCGCAGGGGAAGGCCCCCGGCGTGATGGGGTGGTGGCCCGCCAAGGCCGTCACCTTCGTCGACAACCACGACACCGGCTCCACGCAGGCCATGTGGCCGTTCCCCTCCGACAAGGTCATGCAAGGCTACGCCTACATCCTCACCCACCCCGGCACCCCTTGCATCGTAAGCAAGCCACCTCCTCCAGACTCACTTCCCACACAGCTATAAGCTACGCCATTTCTTCGGAGAAATCATAAGTAACGGTTGGTTCTTGCGTGCAGTTCTACGACCATTTCTTCAACTGGGGATTCAAGGAGGAGATCGCGGCGCTGGTGGCGGTGAGGAAGCGCAACGGCATCACGGCGACGAGCGAGCTCAAGATCCTCATGCACGATGGCGACGCCTACGTCGCCGAGATCGACGGCAAGGTGGTGGTGAAGATCGGCTCCAGGTACGATGTCGGGGCCGTCATCCCGGCTGGGTTCGTCAGCTCTGCACACGGCAGCGACTACGCCGTCTGGGAAAAGTCGGCAACACTGCAGCGGAGCTGAAGCCTCGATTGATCCGCCATTAGATCGAGAATTATTTGAAGTACAGGGTACATGATTTATTTCTGCTATACAGAAGCAGATATAACTACCAACAATTTAGCTACGCATACTGTACTCAAATGAGATCTACCTACTCTATTTTAGTAGTAAATACAAGAATTTCAGCATCGAACGCCATTGGCTTGCTGCACGTTCTGAGTATACGATGCACAATTAGATTTACTGTAACATGGTTCCAGTTATATAGTACTCCCCCCAATTCTAAATAAGTGCGTTGCAGAGTTCAGAACTGCGCACTTTTTTAAGGACCGGAGAGACTACTTACATTTACAAACCGGCATGCTAGGAGGTATAAACCAACGGCTCGTCATATATTATCTAAAAGTGCTTGTGACTCCTCATGATAATAAGATGTGTCAAAAGTTTAAGCCGAACAAGAGCAATGGAAGCCGCAGCAACTACCAACTATTAATTTATTGTTCTCCAAAGCATCGTCTTCTTTCCTTTTGTTATTAATCTTTTTGCAGGACCTCGTCGTAACTCCATTACGCTGGAATATCTTAGATGAGAAGGCTCGTCAGACCTGCTCTGAGAACGGGCACGCGAAAAGATATGCGTGATCTAAATGTTTACACATGCGGGAGACGTTGGACCTCAAGCATACACAAGGACCTCGCGCCTCCGGACCAAGAAGTCATAGAGCTCACCAGGTGGAGGTTGAGCACGAGCTACAGCAACTCTGATAAAAGGAAGATCGTCTTATTAAAGGTACTGATCAGGATCTTATCGGTGATGGGTGGATTCAGACTTGTATCATATATGGGCATGAACCCACGATTCTTGCCCAGGCGACCTCTGATGATTAAGGACCTCAAGGCCTGCATCTAAAATCTCTCAACCGACCTAACTCATGGACCTGCAAGACGGCTCTTTGGAGAACTCGAAGACTAGACGTACGTGCAAGCAAGGTCGGAGATCAAGATTACATGCAGTATTAGATGAAAAAACTCGGCTACCATTGACCCCTATAAGTACCCGAAGGCGTTCACCCTAGAAGGACACGTCACAATTGCCTAAGTCTTT
The DNA here is from genome assembly GCA_916181665.1 of Avena sativa. Classification (NCBI taxonomy): domain Eukaryota; kingdom Viridiplantae; phylum Streptophyta; class Magnoliopsida; order Poales; family Poaceae; genus Avena; species Avena sativa. Next base: position 438,790,264 of record OV702293.1, on the reverse strand, counting down.
GCCATCAACATTAGTCATAGCTCTAGATGCATATCTCTCGTTGGATATCATTATAAACCCACAAAGATCATCTTGTAGACATATTGTACGATTTCTTGATCACCTTATAAATAAACTCCGAGAGATTCCTCCTGATGCACACATATCTTCGTCTTTGAGATCCAAACCTGCTGGCCCGAGCCATCCACCAAACAAATAAAACTCCCTTCCGGTTCTCGAACGTGAGACTGCGAAGGGATCGTGGAAATTATCCTTCGTCATCACTTCTAAAGCAGCCACTTCTATATCAATGTATATCCTTAGTTTTCTCTATACCCTAAGGATATGCATAATTATGATTCAGTGATTTACTCAGAAATCACTTTAGAATCTGTTATTTCAATTGAGAACATGTGTCACATTTCATCGAGTATACAATATGGTTGTATGAAAGAACCTATGACCGAGGCATAGGGGATATAGATCATCCCTTTTCTTCCCTTCTAAACCATTGTTGAAATACTGAAATTAACTCAATGCTCCACCTAGCTATACAAGCAATATCTTATTTCTTGACTTATTCTATTCTAAACTTCTTCAGAATCTCATATAGGAAATTCTAAACTTTCTTCAGAATCCATTTAAGAAACATTTCAACTTTAATGTTTGTTAAACGTATTGATCTATCTCGATAGACTTTAATGTTCAATATATGTTCAACTTCATCTATCTAATATTTACTAACTTAAATATTACTAATACCACCTACACCATTCACAATATGTCATTCACATATATATAAGAATGTTGTTTAAACTTCCACTCGAATATGTTATCCACATATAAGATACTAGGATACTCACTTAGATCCCAATCAAATATGTCATCCACACATTTTACTAGGAAACTATTCATCTCCCACTCAAATTCTTGCAAGTGCGGTGACATGGATATGCCCTACGGGTACCCGATGTTAGCATACTTGGTCCAGCCCGACAGAAGACCCACTCGACGACCTGCCAGGGTCCAGGACGCCCAAGACGTTTTCGGCTGCACGAAGCACATATGGACACGGACTCCAAAGCGCACAAGACAAGGATACCTCAAGACTAGAGTTTGAATACAACTTGTAACCAACTCGTATCGGTACCTGAGACCTAGCCTCCCCATATATAAAGGCTAGGATGGTCCAACGAGGAGGACACGACCTAATCTCTCCACCCCCCGATAGACTAGACCACAACAGATCTACAGATCTCTCGACTCATACTTTCGCACACACCTCCACGCCAGATCGAATCTGCGCACCCTGTAACCTTCGGTTCCACCGTAATCAAGAGCAGACAAGCAGGAGTAGGGTTTTTCCTCCGGGGGTCTGAACCTGGGTAAATCTCGTGTCCCCTGGTTGCTTGTCTATTAACCGTGCCACGATCTCCAGCATCCCCGTCTTCTCCAAAACCCAAGTCCATAACAATGGGCATTGACGAGATTAAACCTCGTCAATTGGTGCCGTCTGTGGGAATTGGGGCTGCTGATTGTGCGATCGTGACGGTCCCATCAACCCGGCGATCTACCGAGCACTCGCCGATCTTTGGGGAACAACAACGCGCCTTCATCACTACCAAAAAACGATGCATGGAATCAAGATCTTGGTGGGACCCCTCGTCGCCGCTGGTCAGATCGCATCTTGCCGACACTTCCTTTTTGGCAGCATCAACATGTCCAACCTCGCCAGAGTTCAGACCACATGCGGTAGATCGAATCAGGATCAGGATTGCGGGTCAACCAAGGAGGCGAGGCGATCTTGGCTATTGTGTGGCTGCTAGCTGTCTCTAGTACCGAGTCGGGTCGGTATTCACGTCGGAAGTGTCGCCGTATACAAAAATCAGTAGGCTGCCGCTTTGGATTGTCTCAGGATCAATTGCATGCACATTAATTTTGGTTGGCAGCAGCTCACGTGCATACCAGATGCAGCTTTTGAGATCGATCGATGCTTTGTCCTGTAATTATGACATAGCTAGCTCTGGTTAGGGACTCACATTACGGAGACAACACATAGTGAAACCAAATCAACATATGAAGACCATGGCCACTACATGCCTGAATTACTTGACTAGGAGGCCGTGTTTTTCGATCAATCAAATATGGTGGCGATGCACGCGTGTGACAACTCTGTGCGCGGCTACGCATCAACGTATTGCGCCAATTTTCTGCTCCATCGAGATGTAACTCGCCGCCATGTCGACTCATGTCAAAGAATGATCTAACGACCCTGTTACGACGACTCCGTCCGATCACATCGACTCTACACTCGAGGGCTCCCTCGGCACCGACGACCTGCTGCGGCCTTCAGCTGTGATGACCCGCTGCATCTTTCGGATGCGGCGACCCGATGCGACCTTCGATTGCCGCAACTGGCAGCATCGGCTTCAGCGACCACGGCTCGGGGGCTCCCTCGACATCGGCGACCCAATGCGGCTTTCGGCTGCGATGACCCGATACATCCTTCGGATGTGGCGACCTGGTGCGGTCTTCGACCGGGACAATCTTCGGATGCGGAGCTCTCTACCACCATCAACTTCGAAAACCCGTCGCTGCTACGACCATGGTCCGCCGCGTCGACTACGTCCGCCGCGTGACCCGCTACGGCGTCAACTTTGCCACGACAACTAACAAAGCTAAGTTTCCCTCTACTCAGAGTTGATTCTTTTATTTTTAACTCGCACTCGAAACACTCGGGGGCTACGCCCTCTTCGAGTAACCTAATGTGCCATCGGCTTCACGCACTCGAGCACCTCGAACGCGACAGCCCGAGTAGCTGATTCTGTCTGATCGTCGAATCCTTGAACTCCGAGTGCCTCGGAAAGGTACTGAGACTAAGGATAATCAGGCTAACGAAAAGGCCTAGCATACAGTGCAAAAGTGTCGACTCAATCGGCACCAGAATTTTACTTTACAAGCCAAAAGGCAAATATTCTTTACGAGATACAAGTACTTCACAATTCTTTATGTTTTCTATAGCTTACAAGGACGTCGACTACGCCAAGATATTCAATCGGATCCTCCAACAGGAGCCAACGAAACAACTGGCTACGCCATAAACTGAAGACCCGAGTCGAGTCCCTCCTCAGATGGTTGCATCGATTGATGCTACGAAGATGCGACGCTGGCCATGCACCCGACAGACGTGACGCTGGTCACACATCCTACAGACGAGACGATGGTCGCACACCCGACAGAAGCAACTGCGTCAACTTCATCCGCAACATCGACTCCTTCCGGCTAGACTGCTGCATCACTCCGCTACGTCAACTCCTGGCTTCTTATGCGTGAGACGCTGACTCGATGCACTTCCGGGTCAGTGGTTTCTCTTTGCATGAGTCTCCACTCGAGTCTGCGACTCAACTAGACACTCGGGGGCTACTCCAAACTGGAGCGCTGGTCGCGCACACACAAGATCTTCGAGTCCTACGCCGAGTCTACGACTCCACTACGGACTCGGGGGCTACTCCCACAGGGAGGATTGATTCAAGCATCCAAAAAATTGTGTCCTACGGACCTGAAGCAAACAAACGGCTGAATTAAAGTCTCTCCTCGAGTCTACGACTCGAACAGACACTCGGGGGCTACTCCCATAGGGAGCGCTGGTCGCGCACCCTATAGTCCATTGTGTTGACTACGTCCATGATGTCGATTCCTTTACAACAGCCGAACAAATTCAGCTAACCTGATGAACTTCCGGGTGAAGTGCTTCGCCCTCGACACAACTTTCGACTCCGACATCCAAATACAAGGTTCAAGACAACTAAGTCTTCACCCGAATCTACGTTTCGGATGGACACTCGGGGGCTACTGACATGGATATGCCCTACGGGTACCCGATGTTAGCATACTTGGTCCAGCCCGACAGAAGGCCCACTCGACGACCTGCCAGGGTCCAGGACGCCCAAGACGTTTTCGGCTGCACGAAGCACATATGGACACGGACTCCAAAGCGCACAAGACAAGAATACCTCAAGACTAGAGTTTGAATACAACTCGTAACCAACTCGTATCGGTACCTGAGACCTAGCCTCCCCATATATAAAGGCTAGGAGGGTCCAACGAGGAGGACACGACCTAATCTCTCCATCCCCCGATAGACTAGACCACAACAGATCTACAGATCTCTCGACTCATACTTTCGCACACACCTCCACGCCAGATCGAATCTGCGCACCCTGTAACCTTCGGTTCCGCCGTAATCAAGAGCAGACAAGCAGGAGTAGGGTTTTCCCTCCGGGGGCCTGAACCTGGGTAAATCTCGTGTCCCCTGGTTGCTTGTCTGTTAACCATGCCACGATCTCCAGCATCCCCGTCTTCTCCAAAACCCAAGTCCATAACAATGGGCATTGACGAGATTAAACCTCGTCATGCGGGTCTTCTCAATATGTTGGCAACTCCAAAATTCTTTGATCATTTATCAAATCAAGAATCTTTGGCTACAAGACTCTAGAATCCATGTGATCCGACAGAATCTTCTTGTTGTACCAATTACAGCTCTTCTTCATTATTCATGTTGAAGGAGACACATTTGAAAATCTTTTATCAATTATACAAATTGTAGTAATTGCTTAGTGTAAACCCAATTGACTCAATCATCGCTACACATTGTAGTAAACCATTGAAATTTTCAAGATACTCTTTGTAAAAAATTGAGCTTTATGTCTTTCTCTAAAGTTTCATTTCTTATAACTTTGCAATTATTGGGAAGGTAAAATAACATCTTTACTTAATAAGATTAAGTAACATTTACTTTTACAATCTTAAATGTAACTTAATTTAGGATTTCATGACTCTTAGTCATTTATCGTACTTAGTGTAGAGTTCGCAGCATGGAAAACAAAAAAATTCTATCGCGGGAACACACAAGACCAAGATCTATTCTACGAGATTGGTGCAACGAGATTGTAGAGAACTAACCCTCGAAGATCCAAAATATTTAACGAGATTCGGATCTTGTGGTTGATGTAGTCGATCACTTGCCGATCTCAAGATCGCCTAGACGATCCTTCCGGTGCCACGTTCTGACAGCGCTTCTACAGTCAGTCACACATATGTTAGTCGATGAAGACCTTCCTCTACCTTGTTCCAGCAGGGCAGCAGAGGTTTTAGATCTCCTCGGAATCCCAACAACACAATGGTGTGGTGGTGGTGGTGTAGGAGAAGAGATTACTGCAGGGCTTCGCCTAAGCTGGAGCAGTGTATGGAGGAGAGAGGGTAGCCGTTGGCGGCTAGGGTTTGAGGTGAGGGTTTATGGGGCGCCCTCACCCCTCCTTATATGGGTGGGGGGTTGCGGCCAGGGTTCCCACCCCTTGCCGAGTGTTGGAGCTTTGTTGACGTGGGAGTTTCTTCTTCTTTGTTCCCCGACAACGGCGCCAGAAAACTTGTTGATGGCACTTGAAAGCGCTTCGTCGGGAAACCCCAAGAGCAAGGTGTGAAGAGCACAGCAGCAAGTCTTCCCTTAGTAAGAAACCGAGGTTATCGAACCAGTAGGAGAAAGGAAACATCTCAAAGGTGTTGCAAGCAACTTGGAGACCTGCACAACACAAACTCAAGACTTTGCCCCAACGAACAGTGAGGTTGTAAATCTCACCGGTTGCTGTAACAAAGGATTAACTATATGGTGTGGAAGCTGATAGTGGTTTGCAGAAAGTAAACAATAACAGTGGAAGATGTATCAATGTGAAAGATTGGACCGGGGTCCATAGTTCACTAGAGGTGTTCTCCTTAGATAAACAAACATGGCATGCTGGGTAAACAAATTACAGCAGGGCAATTGACAGGACTGAGCAAGGCATAACAATGCAATACTAGACACCATGATCCTATGAGATTCGATTGGGCAATACAACAAAGATACATAGACCGCCATCCAACTGCATATATGACTATAAGTCCACCTTTGGGTTATCATCCGAACCCCCTCCAGTATTAAGTTGCAAGCAACAAACAACCGCTTTAAGCAAAGTGTGTAAGGTAAACAATCCACTTGTTCCATGAACAAGAAGCCGTTGTTTTCTCCCTAGTGGCAACAACACATCTACAACCTTAGAGATTTCTGTCACTTCCCTTAGATTAAATAGAGGCATGAACCCACTATCGAGCATAAATACCCCCTCTTGGAGTCACTAGCAACTACTTGGCCAAGATAGCTACTAACAACGGAGAGCATGCAATATCACAAACAACACAGACATGATAGAATCAATAAGACAAAACCATTAATCAATCTGACATAGTAATCTCAATATCCATCGGATCCCCGCAAACACAACATGTATGATTACAAATAGATGAGATCTTGATCATGGACGGAGCTCACAAGATCTAGACATGAAAGCACAAAGGAGGAGATACAACCATCTAGCTACTACATGGACCCGTAGTCCAAGGTGGAACTACTCACGCTTCATACCGAAGGCTGGCATGATGAAGAAGAAGGCCACCAAGATGATCTCCCCTCCGGCAGGGTGCCGGGAAGAGCTTCAGGTCCCCCCGGTCTAGGGATGATGGTGGCGGCGGCTATAGACGGTTTCGTGGAATATTGATTGGGTACTTGGGGTTTAGGCATCGGGGGCTTCTTATAGGCGAAGTGGGAGGCTGATGGGGTGCCCGAGGCGGCTACACCCCCCAGGAGTAGGGTGGGCCCACTCGTGTGGCCAGGGGGTGTGGCCCCCTCGAGGCCCTCCTCGGTCTTGTCTTCTGGCTCTGTTTCCCCACGGTAAAATATTGACTTTGGCTTTTGTCCCGTCCAATTCCGAGTATATTGATTTTATGCCTTTCTGGAATCAAAAACAGAAGAAAATAGGCAACTGACACTGTGGCATCTTGTTAATAGGTTAGTACCAGAAAACATATAAAAAACCTCAAAGTGTAGACAAAGCAAAGCAAAGTAGATACTAAACAAGCATGGAACATAAAAAATTATAGATACGTTTTCGACGTATCAAGCATCCCCAAGCTTAACTCCTACTCGTCCTCGAGTAGGTAAGTGATAAAAGAATAATTTTGAGTTGACATGCACCATCAAAATCGAGATCAAACCATTTGCAAGCATTGAAAGCTGGGATCAAAGAACTCTAAACATGTGCATGAAAGATGGAGTTCTAACAATAAGACAAAGTAACTATGCATGCAACATGAAAGGCTACAAACAAACATCATGAATAACAAGCATTGAAAAACGTTTGTTTGTTTCACATACAGAAAACATGGCATAGTGGCAATCATCTTGTCCCTCATAGAGTAGCAAATAGATGCATAGGACAACTTCAAAGTTCATAAGAGTGACTAGATACAAATAGCACAAGGACAAGCAATATCAACAATATGCATCAATCAATAAGTTTTGGGACAATGCACATAGAACTAAGAATGGCAACTATGCTCTCTTAACTTGTGCCTAAAGGTAGAAGGTGGGGACTCGGTATAATAGTGGAAGAAAGGCCCTTCATATAGGGAAGCAGGGATTTCAAGTTTCAAAAAGAGCTTCCAAAAATTATGGTACTTGTTAGCTTTCAGCCCTCATTGCCCCTATCATAAGCATCTTGAAGTGATTAAGGTTAAAACGAACAAACTATGGAGTATATGCTTGACAAAGTATAAGTTGGCAATCTCATGTCCCTTGAATACGAGGGTCGCTCCTCATGCTACTCAACTTTAGTCACCGGTAAGTTCTTGTCATAGTAAGTACATGTGTATCATAGAGAACCACCAACGGGGTACCCCTTGCACATGGTACAGGATATATCCCATAACCAAAATGACAAGGCAAGCAGACAATGAGCATCTCAGCAATATTCTTATATACCATGGTAATATGGTGCTTTTTTCTCTCTTTCCTCTTTTCAATATGTCTCTTTTTTTATAAGAAGAATGCTTCATAGATGTCACTATGGTGATGCTACAAGTTTCCACCATGATTAGGCATGGATTAGGCTAGTGGTCCAGGCGTTTCTCTAACACACATACATAACTCCATGGACTTACAAGCTCCCTTTTATTTCACATCGACAACATCCGCAAACAAAAGAGCATGATACCAACTGTGTACAAAGTACAGGTGCAATGTTGAAAGCGTTCCCCGTGACAGCACGGTTCTGCTAATTCCAACGTATAAGTGCAAGCATATACAACATAAATGACACAATGGTTCAAGTTTATTAGGGGCAAGAAAAATAAAGTGTGCCATCAAGTTCGTGAGAGCTTTAATTGCTAAGTTTTCATATAACAAAATACTTTTAAATTGGAAGATAGATGAGAACAAGAATATACATGGAATGATGTAACACACCATGCATAGGAATTTATAGTGGACACTTTGGAATAACTTGGTTTCTTGGGAGTTGGAAGCATGGGTAGATCTTACTCATACAAGTGGAGGCTAGCAAAACACTGGGAGCAACCAACTAAGAGAGCAATAATGGCCATAATCATGCAGAGCGACAAAACATTACTAATTAAAGCATAGAGTGGTACTACAAGTCAAGGACTAAATGATCATAGAGGCTATGGTGACTTGTTCATAGTCATAACATGGTGTGAGCATGTGCCAAGTCAACCAAAACAAAGCATCAAAGGAGAATACCACAATACTATGCTTTTCCATGCTAAAACAACGCATGGTTTCTTCAAGGCACACTAAGCAATCTCAATTGTTTGGAACAAGTCATGCTACAACAATAATAACTAAGCATAAGGTCAAAACAACACCTAGCATGACATGATAAAGTCTAAGTCACAGTCAAAGCAAGCTCCTCTTGCACTAATTCAAGCAAGAACTTTCTACTCCTTTCCAACACCAATCAACTTATTTGAAACAACACAGCGATAACAGGGGTCCAAACTACTTTATTAAAGCAAACTAAGTAAACTAAGCAAAGCAAACGAAAACTAAGATGCTCCAAGAACAACACAACTGTGCCTGAAACAATAAAAACGAAGTGTCTAGAAAGACCTGAGCTTTTTATTGATGAAGAAGGGGATGCCTTGGGCATCCCCAAGCTTTGACGCTTGTACCTCTTGAATATTTCTTGGGGTGACACCGGGGTGGCATCCCCAAGCTTGAGCTTTTATCCATTCTTCATCTCATTACATCATTCTCTCTCTACACCTGAATTTTTTCCTTCATAAAAACTTCACACAATCTTCATTAGCAACATTAGTGTATTCAAAAGATAATAGACCCTTGGGTTTAGCTTTAGAATAGCAAAAATTTCACTAAAAACACAAGCTACTATAGCAATTCTCTCAAAAATCTCAATTTCCCAGAAATAACCCAAAAAGGAATCAATAAGAAGCAAATGCAAATAATGGCAGAAATCTGTCAAAACAGACCATCAGGTAGAAACCGTTTTTTTCGAAAACCTTCTATTGCTCAAATCAAAAAGTGTTGTACTAATAAAAGTTAGCTAACATACTAAGGGATTTATTCGTAAAATATCAGATCAATCCTACTTACATAGATTCCTCACGAATTTTTACGGTGGAGCACAAAAATTTGTTTCCTCAGGACAGCAACTTCCTAAATCTTACTTCCCCCTCATTAGAGGTCATTCTTGGCACAAAAATCAAACAAAAAGGATAAAGAGAGGTCATTACTAAAGTAATAACTTCCAAGACTCAAGAAAACTCTTGGGTTATCTCCCAACAAGTACTTTTCTTTAACGCCTTTAAGTTAGACATTGATAATTTGAGAAGAGGCTCACATAAGAACTATGAGTTGATGTAAAAGAGAGCATAAAGAAGCAAATTCAAAACACATTTGAGTCTAAATCACTTCCTATGCATAGGAATATTTTAAGAAAATAAATCAAAGAAGCACATAGTAACAAGAATGGGTAGATAAAACAAGAGCAACTTCAAAACTTTTAGCACATAGAGAGGTGTTTCAGTACCATGAAAACTTCTACAACCATATTTTCCTCTCTCATAATAATTCTCAGTAGCCTCATGAATAAACTCAACAATATAACTATCACATAAAGCATGCTTTTTCATGATCTACAAACACATAATTTTTATCAAGCTCAAAAATAGTGGGATTAAAACCTTCAGACCCACTTTTAACAATTTTATAGCAAGAAGACTGGTCATTCAATATAGGACCATCATCTAGAGCTTTATCATAAACATTTTCTAAAAAAAACTCTTTAGTATCATGCATTTCGAAGTTAGGCACAAATAAAGGATTATCATAGATAACATGAGCATAACACTCATCCTCCTTTGGTAAGCATGGGGGACAATCAAATAATGTAAGGGATAAAGAGTTACTCTCATTAGAATGTAGGCATGGGTAGCTAATCCATTCTTCCTCCTTTTATTCATCACTCTCCTCCTCTTTTTCATCTAATGAGCTTTCAGGTTCAGCAATTTCGTCTTCCATAGGCTCCTTCAAGGCATTAGTCTCTTCCATTTTTGGGAAACATCTATTAAAATATTCAAGAATATAACCATTGTCTTCCTTGTAATTATCAAAGCAAAATTTAAGTATATCATAAAACTCATATTCATAAGGTGAATGATCAGTATTTTCAAGCAAACTAGCAAGTTCAAATGCACCCTTGAAAGCAATAAATTCTTCAATTTTTTCACATCATGAAAGTCATAATTTCCATTAACATATGAATATATGGTAACATTATCATTATACTCACATTGAAAAGGTAGGTGTTTTTACCTCCTACAGCAACAAGATTTATCAAAGCAATAAGTGACATTATAAGTAGAGCACACCTCTCTAGCAATAGTATTCAATTTATCAATTTGTTACCATAAGTGTTTCCCTTTTTGTGACAAACGATGTTCCTTATAATAATACTTTTGTTCTTCCGTGAACCCACCTTGCCAATAAGAACTATTTTCAAAGAAACCATCCATTGATAGAAAGCATGACAAAGCAAGGCAATAACAGGCCAGCAACTAGAGCAGGAACTGATTTTTTGTGTGTTTTTGATAAGAGAAAGCAAACCAAACTAAACTATTTTTTTGGAGTTTTTGATAAAAAGAGGCAAACAAAACCAAGCAAAAGAAACCAAGAAAAACAAAAAATAAGTAAAGAGAAAGGTTGTGAAGGACTCCCCTTGTGAAGACGTCCTTAGCCTCCCCGGCAACGGCGCCAGAAAACTTGTTGATGGCGCCTGAAAGCGCTTCGTCAGGAAACCCCAAGAGCAAGATGTGAAGAGCACAACAGCAAGTCTTCCCCCAGTAAGAAACCGAGGTTATCAAACCATTAGGAGGAAGGAAAATTCTCAAAGGTGTTGCAAGCAACTTGGAGACCTACACAACACAAACTCAAGACTTTGCCCAACGAATAGTGAGGTTGTCAATCTCACCGGTTGTTGTAACAAAGGATTAACTGTATGGTGTGGAAGGTGATAGTGGTTTGCAGAAAGTAAACAGTAACAGTGGAAGATGTATCAATGTTAAAGATTGGACCGGGGTCCATATTTCACTAGAGGTGTTCTCCTTAGATAAATAAACATGGCATGCTGGGTAAACAAATTACAGCAGGGCAATTGATAGGACTGAGCAAGGCATAACAATGCAATACTAGACATCATGATCCTATGAGATTCGATTGGGTAATACAACAAGATACATTGCGGTGACCCAGCATACCACTGCATGTGTAGTACACTATAGTCGTTGATATGAAACCCACAGTACACCGTTCCGTAAATATCACATCCCTCAGAGTGGTACAACAAAAACATTGCGGGTCCATATTACAAACATACACACAATATTATTATTACAATACCAGAAGTTCAAGACTTCAAAAGATTCAACTTACAAACCAAATATAAAGTGTTTCATCGGAAGATTTAAAGTGACTACTTAAACTCCAAAATTGAGCTCAACAACTTATTGTTATATATTGTTCATGTTGCTCGGCTCAATTGGCTCCTAGAACTATGGTACTATTCTGACTCTTGGTGCTCTCCTCCGTAGACAACATCGTAGTCCACCCCTTCTACGGCTCCATACATATTGGGCTCTTCAGAGAAGACCTCTTGGCTTTCAGCTGCATACATTGGAGTTTCTTTGTGATCCTCAGAGTCTAAGCAGGGGATCAAAGGAAAAGGTGTGTAACAACGTTACCCAGCAAGTTCATTATATGCAAGGTGCGAAGTTTTATGCTCTATCTACCACCTCAGACTATAATTCCTTGGCACTATGCAGTTTTCGTAAACCTTTCTTTAATGATTGATTTTATTGTGAAAATCTATGACCATCAGCCTTCACAGGTTGACCACAACTTTCATGGAGTTCCTTTCCTGCCGCGTTCGTAGCTCCTTCCCGGAACAGGGAGTAACAAGTTACAATTCTTACACTCTGCATAGGTGCGTTACTTTACCCATAAGAGATCAACTCCTTTTTGCACAATCGGGCGTACTTTCCCGTCCACAATTCCATGTTGTGGGGCCTAGTAGTTAGTCCAAGCCAATCACTGCCCTCTCCGCGACCCCATATGTCTGTACGATCCTTCGGGGCTGGTTCACCTCCGTTAAGCCCCCTCCCGGGCAGGCTAAAACCCTAATGAGTTCCCAAATACTCTATGAACTGGTGATGCCCTCGAAAGTGCCATATCAAATGGACTATACCACTAAAAACCACTCATAGATAATCTAGACACCAAAAGTGTGGGGCATAAGGGTTCCCACCCATATGTTGGATCCACACAAGGAATCACAACGTCACGTTAAGGTCGTCTTGCATCCATACGAGAGGAAAAGGATACACTGAGTTCTTTGTCCCATTCCAAATCGCATGGCTAACGCGGTATATACGGGGCTAGAATCACTGATATCATGGGTTGTTAATTCCTTGTTGATCATCATTATTGCAAATAGAACCTAAGTTCTATTGCTCCATTATATCATCACTTAGAATGGTATCAACAATTTATTTATTTGATAAAATGATATTTTCTTTCCTTGGAACATAGGTGATAACACACAATTTACAAATACTTTGATAAAGACTCTTCAAAGGACACGAGCAAGTGATGAACTTGCCTTGTGATTGCAAGGTAGTGAACTCGGATGCTTGCACTGGACCTTGAGCTTCTATGTCTACAAAACATCATTATTGCCCGGTAAGGACAACATTTAAAGAAGCAAAATGAATATGCATAGTAATGTAATGCATTACTTATCATTTATTTTTCTTTGTGTGTTTTACCCATTATTTTAGTTTCAGGAATTTCTTTAAATAAATAAAGGGTTTCATTTTTTAAAAAAATAATCTTTAATATTTATTGAATATTACATTTGCCATTTTATAAGATAATATATTTTTTTAATATAAATTCCTATATTTATTCATTTACTAATTCTTTTAAGAATTAATAAAAGAATTTATTTTTATAAACCAAAATATTAATTTAGTATTTTTCTAAAATACTATAATAATAATATATAGTAAAAGTGATTTTTATTTATTTTTATCTTCTTTCTTTAATTTTATAAAATTCCATAAGGAATAAATATTTTATAAAATTCTTGACCAAAATTATATACATAAAAAATTATTTCTTAATTTAATTAAATAGGTTGGATTATTATGAATCCAAAAATATATTATTTGTAATTTGTAACCTTCTATTTTATTTTTAGAGTTTTATTTATCTCTAGGGGTATTTTGGTCTTTTATTAATTATTAAAACTTCTTTTAAGTTTTGGGCTGGTTCTATTGGGCTTATTGGGCCAACTTGGCCCAAGTGACCTTGACCAAAAGGCACCCCGAAGGGTTCTGGCCCTATTGGCCCACTCCCTCGGTCTCTCTCTCTCTCGCTTTCCTCTCCTCCTCGACCCCATGGGGTGCTGGCGCCGCCGCCGTTTGATGCTCGTCGTCGTGGTCCTCCCTAGCCGCTGTCGTGGTGCAGGGCGAGGTTGTCGACTATGTTTGTCCATCTCCTCCGCTTCGATTTGACTTTGGAGCCCTCATGTGGCCAGGCTCGCCCCGTTCCCCAACCCTAGGGTTTGGGGATGGTGTTGCTGCTGCCGCTGCTGATTCCCCCATGGTGGTGTGTGGTGTTTGTGCACTGCTGTGGCCGCCGCCGTGGCTGGTGCGGGTTTCATCACCTTCTGGATGCTCCCCGTGCCGCCACGAGCTCGTCGGCCCTACTGCTTCCTCTTCAATTCGTCAGCGAGGACCTCCGGTGAGTTGTGCCTCTGTGAACTTTAGTGCATCTAGCTACTTCGAGTCCCTCTGTGTGTATCTAGTGCCCAATCTATATTTTGTGTTTGCACTGATACTAGGGTTCATCCTTGGTGCTTGTGAGATGATGCTATGGTCTGGTAATGATGCTTAGTGAGAATTTGTGTTCTCTGCACTTCAGTGCCTGCTGTTATCCTTTGATTATATGATGTTGTTGTTGGACTGAGTGTAATGTTGGATATGATGCTAGTGGTTCCTAGCTTTGTCTCTGATTGATACTATGGTGGCTTAGTGTGTTCATCTGTTGTCAGTATCTTGATACTGACAATAACTCTATCAGTGATGATTCACTGCATTAGTGTTTGTTGGCTTGCCTGTTTATCCATAGTCTGAATTTTATTCAATAGAGTCTAATGATTCTTTGAAAATGAATGGATAAATATTGTATGATCTCTGAGTATGGTCTCAGGGAAATGATAGTTATTGATTTTCTAGTTCATTTATGAAAGCTAAACTATCTGGTTGGCTTAGCTGTAAGATTATTGCTTGTGAAACCATCTTAGAATGGTACACCAGTTGATCTTGTTGCTGGCTTTACTTATGGTCATTACTAGAAACTTGATGGATGCTTAATACTAAGTTGGAAAGCTTACTGATTATTCATGCCTATGATGCTGGTCTGAGGATCTAGGAACTAGGTTCCTATGTTGCTGTCATTTTCAAGATTTGCTAGGGCATCATAGTTGCTTACTAGATCTTGGATCCTAGTTGGTTAAGTTAATGGATTTGTTTGTAGCTTATAAGATCCGAGGTGCTACTCCTTCTGGGAGATGTGCCCAGATCTTGTAAGAAAAAATGATAGAATGTATAAGTTGCCTTTGGTATCACAAATTCTGTGAAGTTGGTCTGAGAATTTGGTGTTTTTGATAGAGTTTGATTCTGATCTTTATATTTAAAACCTCTAGGATAGATTCACCCACCTAGGGTGATCATTGAGAGGTTGTTTCATGAAACAACACATGTTGATATTTGGACAAGATGAATGGATCACGTGGTTGTTTATGACACTCACCACAAAAACTGATGATTGTTGTGGTTGTTGTGATGTTGGTGTTGCTGGCTTGATCATGTCCTTCACCTCCTGATGTTGTTCTTGCTTCCCCTGGTTCCTGTGCTTGGCCTTGATCTAGTCTGCTCCTCCTATCTCATGTGGCTTCGCCTTGTTGTCCACCTAATTCTTCCCCCTCCTTATGTCACCATATGGTGATGTTTGGGTTGATATAGTGTGGAGTTCTGTTTGCTGGTTTGCTGGGCTATGGCTAAGCTGTTGGTTCTAGTGTGGTGTGAGCAATGGAGTGGTGCACTGGTGCTTGCCCATGGTTGTGCTTGGTACTTTTGTTGATTTGAACTGTTGGGGCTGTGTCGACAGCACACCCATGCATTCTGGTGTGTGAGATGCTTGTGTGTCAATGAGGTGTTCTACCTTTTTATCTGATTACTATTAACCTGCCTAGTGAAACTTGCCCCTTCACTGGTTGTGATCATTTGACTTATGTCTTATTTGTTATGAAAGATTTGATTCTTTCATATTGGTGAAATTTGCCACTGATAAACTTACTCAGTGATGTAAAATTGAGCAGTGGATCTCACTGCTCTCTGCTGAGAGTAAAAATTAATAACTTAACCTTTACTTTCCCTTTTTTTTGTTCTTTGTCTTGCAGGTACAAGATTTGAAGATTCAAGATTAGTATAGGTTTTCTTTTTAGACAAATGTAATCCTTTGTAATGTTTATTTCATTCTTTTGTAAGGAATTTTGTATTAGTTCTTAATATGTAAATATTTCTATTCTTTTTGTAATTTTATTACTGTAAAGATTCTTTATTGACTTTATGAGTTACATTTTGTAACTTATTCATGGAATAAATATATGAAATAAATATTCATTTTCTTGATTGTATTTCTTATTTAAAGTTTCTGTTACTATATATTATTTCTTGATTAAATAATATTACTAAAGCATAACTCTAATCATTTAAAATATAAATTCAAATCTCATGTTTGAATTCAAATTCCTTTCCCCAAAACATACTAAGTCATAAAGATCATGTCAAAACTTATAACGATCACTCTCCAAAGCTATTCCTAAACCTAGAGAGTGAAAAATTTAAGTTTTAATCTGGCGAAAAATTTACACACATTTTGCAGATGAATGCATGCATATGCACAGTTTCCTAAATCTACCCTTCGTTTGTTCCTAAATGCTGGGATGTTACATACATAGACCGCCATCCAACTTCATCTATGACCAGAAGTCAACCTTTGGGTTATCATCCGAACCCCCTCTAGTATTAAGTTGCAAGCAATAGACAACTGCTTTAAGCAAAGTGTGTAAGGTAAACAATCCACTTGTTCCATGAACAAGAGACCGTTGTTTTCTCCCTAGTGGCAACAACACATCTACAACCTTAGAGATTTCTGTCACTTCCCTTAGATTAAATAGAGGCATGAACCCACTATCGAGCATAAAAACCGCCTCTTGGAGTCACTAGAAACTACTTGGCCAAGATAGCTACTAACAACGGAGAGCATGCAAGATCACAAACAACACAAACATGGTAGAATCAATAAGACTAAACCATTAATCAATCTGACATAGTAATCTCAATATCCATCGGATCCCCGCAAACACAACATGCATGATTACAAATATATGGGATCTTGATCATGAACGGAGCTCGCAAGGTCTAGACATGAAAGCACAAAGGAGGATATACAACCATCTAGCTACTACATGGACCCATAGTCCAAGGTGGAACTACTCACGCTTCATACCGGAGGCTGGCATGATGAAGAAGAAGGCCTCCGGGATGATCTCCCCTCTGGCAGGGTGCCGGGAAGAGCTTTAGATCCCCCCGATCTAGGGACGATGGTGGTGGCGGCTACAGACGGTTTCGGGAATATTGATCGGGTACTTAGAGTTTAGGCATCGGGGGCTTCTTATATGCAAAGAGGGAGGCCGAGGGGGTGCCCGAGGCGGCTGCACCCCCCAGGCACAAGTTGGGCCCACCCGTGCCGCCAGGGGGTGTGGACCCCTCGAGGCCCTCCTCCGTCTCGTCTTCTGGCTCCATGTTCCCCATGATAATATATTGACTTTGGCTTTTGTCCCGTCCAATTCCGAGAATATTGATTTTTTGCCTTTCTGGAACCAAAAACAGAAGAAAACAGGCAACTGGCACTGTGGCATCTTGTTAATAGGTTAGTACCAGAAAACATATAAAAACACCTCAAAGTGTAGACAAAGCAAAGCAAAGTAGATAGTAAATAAGCATGGAACATCAAAAATTATAGATACGTTTCTGACGTATCACCGAGTCCTTCCCCAACTCTTCTAGGTTGGCGGCAAGGAAGGGGAGAGGGATAACTTGTCCCTCATGGTTTCCCTTTCCTTCCCTAACTAGGATTTGAAATTTCAAACTAGGATTTGACTTTCCAAACTAGAGTTTGTTTCTCTCTTCCTAGTCCTTGGCCGAGTTGGCCTAGGGTATGATGCGCCCAGCCCATCAGGGTATGGTGCATTCCAAGTACCCCCCTCCTAGGGTGGTGGACCTTCCAAAACATTCTAGAAGCTTCTGGTCAAAACACCGAAAACATTTCTAAACCCCGAAAATTCACTTTCCTTATATGAATCTTATTCTCCGGACCATTCTGAATCTCCTCGTGATGTCCTGGATCTAATCCGAGACTCCGAACAACATTTGGTCTCCAACTCACATTCCATATCTACTCAAACAATCCTTGAGTGTGTCTCCCTATGGTTTGTGAACTATGCAGACATGATCGAGAAACCTCTCCGATCAATAACCAATAGTGGGATCTGGAAATCCATAATGGCTCCCACATATTTCTACATTGATTTCATGATCGAATGAACCATTTACATACGATACCGATTCCCTTTGTCACGCGATACTTTACTTATCCAAGGTTTGATCGTCGATATCTCTATACCTAGTTCAACCTCGTTACCGATAAATACTCTTTACTTGTTTCGTGATATAACATCCCTTGTGACCTAGTCACATGCTTGCAAGACAATTGGATGACATTCCACCGAGAGGGCCTAGAGTATATCTATCCGTCATATGGATGGACAAATCCCACTCTTGATCCATGTGTTTCAACACATACTTTCAGAATACCTAATGCCACCTTTATAACCACCTAGTTACGAAGCGGTGTTTCATGTCTGCTGGAGCTTGACGGGGAGGAAGAGGTTGAAGTTGTTCTATAGTTCCCCGGCAACAGCGCCAGAAAACTTGTTGATGGATCAGTTTATGTGGAGCCTATTGGGAACCCTAAGAGCAAGGTGTGAAGCAGCACAACAACAAGTCTTCCCTCGGTAAGAAACCGAGGTTATAGAACCAGTAGGAGGAAGGAAATGTCACACAGGTGTTGCAAGAAACATGGAAACCTGCACAACACAAACTCAAGACTTTTCCCCAACTAACAGTGAGGTTGTCAATATCACCGGTTGCTGTAACAAAGGATTAACTGTATGGTGTGGAAGGTAATGGTTTGCAGCAAGTAAACAAGTAACAGTGGAAGATGTATCAATGGTAAAGATTGGACCGGGGTCCATAGTTCACTAGAGGTTCTCTCCTTAGATAAACAACATGGCATGAAGGGTAAACAAATTACAGCAGGGCAATTGACAGGAACTGAGCGAGGCATAACAATGCAATACTAGACAAAAAGATCCTATGAGATTTGATTGGGCAATACAACAAGATACATAGACCTCCATCCAACTACATCTATGACTAGAAGTCCACCTTCAAGTTATCATCCGAACCCCCTCCAGTATTAAGTTGCAAGCAATAAACAACTGATTTAAGCAAAGTGTGTAAGGTAAACAATCCACTTGTTCCATGAACAAGAGACCGTTGTTTTCTCCCTTGTAGCAACAACACATCTACAACCGAAGAGATTTCTGTCACTTCCCTTGGAAACTAGAGGCATGAACCCACTATCGAGCATAAATACCCCCTCTTGGAGTCACTAGAAACTACTTGGCCAAGATAGCTACTAACAACAGAGAGCATGCAAGATCACAAACAACACAAACATGATAGAATCATAAAGACAAAACAATTAATCAATCTGACATAGTAATCTCAATATCCATCGGATCCCCACAAACACAACATGCATGATTACAAATAGATTATATCTTGATCATGAACGGAGCTCACAAGATCTATACATGAAAGCACAAGGAGGAGATACAACTATCTAGCTACTACATGGACCCATAGTCCAAGGTGGAACTACTCACGCATCATACCGGAGAGAAGGCCTCTGGGATGATCTCCCCTCCGGCAGGGTGCGGGGAAGAACTTCAGATCCCCCCCGGATCTAGGGACGACGGTGGCGGCGGCTACAGAAGGTTTCATGGAATATTGATTGGGTACTTAAGGTTTCTGCATCGGGGGGCTTCTTATAGGCGAAGAGGCGAGGCTGGGAGGCGGCCAGGGGCCCCACACCCTACCCAGGTGCAGGGCAGGGCCCACCCGTGCCTAGGGGGGTCTGGCTGCCCTGGTTCGCATCTCTGTCTCGAATTCTGGATACGTGTCTCCCAAGGTAAAATATTTACTTTGGCTTTTGTCCCGTCCAGTTCCGAGAATATTGATTTTCTGCCTTTCTGGAACCAAAAACAGAAGAAAACAGGCAATTGGCACTGTGGCAACTTGTTAATAGATTAGTTCTAGAAAACATATAAAAACACCTCAAAGTGTAGACAAAGCAAAGCAAAGTAGATACTAAACAAGCATGGAGCATCAAAAATTATAGATACGTTTTCGACGTATCAAGCATCCCCAAGCTTAACTCCTGCTCGTCCTCGAGTAGGTAAGTGATAAAAAGAATAATTTTTGAGGTGACATGCACCATCATAACCAAGATCAAACCATTTGCAACCATTGAAAGCTGGGATCGAAGAACTCTAAACATGTGCATGAAATATGGAGTTCTAACAATAGGACATAGTAACTATGCATGCAACATGAAAGGCTTCAAACAAAGATCATGAATAACATGCATTGAAAAACATTTGTTTGTTTCACATACAGAAAATATAGCATAGTGGTAATCAGCTTGTCCCTCATAGAGTACCAAATAGATGCATAGGACACCTTCAAAGTTCACAAGGGTGACTAGAAACAAGTAGCACAAGAACAAGTAATATCACAATATGCATCAATCAATAAGCTTTGGGACCCTGCACACAGGATGACAACTATGCTCTCTTAATTGTGCCTAATGATGAGAAAAAGTCCGAATGTTGTCCGGAGTCTCGAATGGGATTCGGGGTATCACGAGGAGATCCGGAATGGTCCGGAGAATAAGATTCATATAAGGAAAGTCCTGTTTCGGAGTTGGGGAATGGTTCCGGTGTTTTCATCGGGAATGTTCTAGAAGGTTCTGGAATGTCCGGCACTCCGGAGGGGAAGGGTACATGAATGTGTTATATCAAGTTGATATGATTGCATCATGTACTAGGTGTCATCGCTGAACAAAATAAAGGGTTTAATCAAATCCTAGTTTGAAAAAGTCAAACGGCAATTTGAAAGTCAAACGGCTATTTTTGGGAAGTGGAGAGGGAGGTGGAAACCGAGTTGGGGAGGAGTTCCTCCCCTCCACCGCCGGCCCACCTCCAAGCCGAGTTGGGGAGGGACTCCCCTCCCCTTGGCCGGCCCCTCCACCTATAAAAGGAGGGGCAGGGCTCCCCTCCTAGACACCCAACACCTCCACCTCTAAACCCTAGCCGCCGACGCCGCCACCTCCACTGCCGCCGCCGCCCTAGGGCAAACCGCCGCTGCCGCCTAGCTAACCCTAGCCGCCGGCTTGCCCCCTCCTCGGCGTGTCTAAACCCTAGATCATCGAGGGACTCTCTCATACTCCACCATACTCGCTCCGGCTTAAGGCGAAGCCCTGCGAGATCTCCCCTCTACTTCCGGTACCACGCCGTTGTGCTGCCGAAATCGCGAGGAGAGTGCTACAACCTCCGCTGCCTGCTGGAACAAGGGAGAGGAAGGTCTTCGTCGAGTACCGAACGTGTGACCGACTGCGGGAGCGCTGCCGGAAGGATCGTCTACGCGATCTTGAGATCGGGAAGAGTACGACTACATCACCCACAAGAATCCGCTCTCGTTAAACACTTTGGAATCTTCGAGGGTGAGTTATTCCATCAACTCGTTGCTACAATCTAGTAGATAGATCTTGGCTTATTTGTTTGTATGCGGTAGAAAATTTTTATTTTCCATGCTACGAAACCCAACAGTGGTATCAGAGCCATGTCTATATGTAGATCTGTTGCACGAGTAGAACACAATGGTCATTGTGGGCGTTGATGCTTTTATTGTCGATTGCTTCTTGTGTACTTTGCATCTTGCGGGATGTTGGGATGAAGCGGCCTGGGCTAACCTTACATGACATCGTTCATGTGACTTGCTCCACGCTTGACATGCAACTTGTATTGCATAAGTGGCTTTGCGGGTGCCTGTTTCTCCCAGCATAGTTAAGATTCAATTTACAACGGGTGATTAACAATGCTAGTATCAATGTTGTGGTTCTTCTTCGTAAGTTAGAACGACACTTATTGAAAGCCCCAAACCACGTAAAACATGCAAAGAAAGTAAAGCCCCAAACCATGATTGTGATTATATTTGATGTATGCAATGTTCCTTATTGTAAGTTGGCAACCGGCAGGAGCCATATGGTTGTCTTTAATTTATGTTAAAACCAGCGTGTCTATTCAAAGTAGTTGTAATAGTTGAAGCCGGTGGACGACAACCATGAAGAAGCGTCATTGACCTTGATGCAATGCCGGTGATGATGGAGATCATGTTCGTGCTTGAAGATGGAGATCGGAAGCACAAAGAAGAAAGGCCATATCATATCACATATTATGAATTGCATGTGATGTTAATCCTTTATGCATCTTGTATTGCTTAATAGATGACGGTAGCATTATAAGATGATCCCTCATGCACATGAATTTCAAGTCATAAAGTGTTCACCCTTAGTTAGCACCGTTGCTAAAGCTTGTTGTTTCGAAGCACCACGTGATGATCGGGTGTGTTAGATTCCGCAAGTGTATACAACATGAGCAAGCCAGATTTGCTCATGCGGAAGCTAAGGTTTGATCTTGACGAGGCTAGCATGTACAGACATGGTCTTGGAACACGGATCACCGAAAGGTAAAGCATGAATCATATAGTAGATATGATGAACATGTTGATTGTTCTCCATTGAAACTATATCAACTCTCGTGATGATCGGTGTTGATGTGGTGGATTTGGTTCGTGTGATCACTAAAACAATGTGAGGGATGTTGTTTTGAGTGGGAGTTCACCTAGATTAATTTTATTATTAATTTGAACTCAATTTGTCATAAACTTAGTCTAAACTATTGCAAATATGTTGTAGATCAATGGTAGCCCCTACCATCAATTTTAATGCGTTCCTAGAAAAAGAAAAGTTGAAAAACAATGGAAGCAACTTCGCGGATTGGTTCCGCAATTTGAGGATTGTCCTCACAGCTGGTAATTTGACCTATGTGCTGGATGCACCGCTGGGTGACCCACCTGCAGCTGATGCTACCGACGAAGTAAAGAATGTTTACCTCGCACGGAAGACTCAGTACTCCACAGTTCAGTGTGCTATCTTGTATGGTTTAGAATCGGAGCTTCAGAAAAGGTTTGAGAATTCAGACCCATATGATATTGTCAAGGATCTCAAATTGATCTTTGAGACTCATGCGGCAATTGAAAGCTATGAGGCTTCTGAAAAGTTCTTTAACTGCAAGATGGAAGAGGGCAGCTCCGTCAGTGAGCATGTGCTTAAAATGTCTAGGCACGCAAACAAACTTCAAAGCTTAGGTATAGTGATTCCTAATGCTTTGGGGATTTACCGCGTCCTCCAATCACTACCACAAAGTTACAAAAACTTTGTGATGAACTACAACATGCAAAACATGAACAAGACGTTGCCAGAACTCTTTGCCATGTTGAAATCTGCAGAAGTGGAGATCAAGAAAGAGCACCAAGTGTTGATGGTCAATAAGACCACCAAATTCAAGAAAGGCAAGTCTAAGCAAAAGGGACACTTCAAGAAGGGTGGTAAGAAAGTTACCGCGCTGACGAAGAAGACCAGGGCTGGACCTAAGCCTGATACTGAGTGCTTTTACTGCAAGGGAGAAGGTCACTGGAAGCGGAATTGCCCAAAGTACTTGGCGGATTTGAAGAACGGCAACATCAAGAAGAAAGGTATATCCTATATACATGTTATTTATGTGTATCTCACTAGTACTCGTAGTAGTGCCTGGGTATTTGATACTGGTTCGGTTGCTCATATTTGTAACTCGAAACAGGTGCTGCAGAATAAACGGAAGCTAGCGAAGAACGAGGTGACGATGCGCGTAGGAAACGGATCAAAGGTTGATGTGATCGCGGTCGGCACGCTACCCCTTCATCTACCATCGGGATTAGTTTTATACTTAAATAATTGTTATTTGGTGCTTGCGTTAAGCATGAACATTATATCGGGATCTTGTTTATTGCGAGACGGTTACTTGTTTAAATCCGAGAATAATGGTTGTTCGATTTATATGAGTAATATGTTTTATGCACATGCACCTTTGATAGATGGTCTATTCTTATTAAATCTCGATAGTGTAAATACACATATTAATAACATTGAGGCTAAACGTTTGAAATCGAGCGATAATTCGACCTATATGTGGCACTGTCGTCTTGGTCACATTGGAGTGAAGCGTATGAAGAAACTCCATTCCGATGGACTTCTTGAATCACTTGATTTCGAATCACTTGATAGATGCGAAGCATTTCTGATGGGTAAAATGACTAAGACTCCATTTTCTGGTATGATGGAGCGAGCTACGGACTTATTGGAAATCATACATACCGATGTGTGTGGTCCAATGAGTGTAGCTTCGCGTGGTGGTTATCGTTATGTTCTTACCTTCACGGATGACTTGAGTAGATATGGGTGTATCTATTTCATGAAACATAAGTCCGAAACTTTCGAGAAGTTTAAGGAATTTCAAAGTGAGGTAGAGAATCAACGTAACAAGAAGATTAAATTTCTATGTTCTGATCGTGGAGGTGAATATCTAAGTTACGAGTTTGGCGAGCATTTGAAGAAATGCGGAATACTTTCACAATTGACACCGCCGGGAACACCACAGCGTAATGGTGTGTCCGAACGTCGTAATCGAACTCTCTTAGATATGGTTCGTTCTATGATGTCACTTACAGATTTACCGCTATCATTTTGGGGTTATGCATTAGAAACAGCTGCATTCACTTTAAATAGGGCACCATCTAAATCCGTTGAAACGACACCGTATGAATTATGGTTTGGAAAGAAACCTAGATTATCGTTCCTTAAAGTTTGGGGGTGCGAAGCCTATGTAAAGAAGTTACAGCCGGACAAGCTTGAACCCAAAGCGGAAAAATGCGTCTTCATAGGATACCCGAAGGAAACTATTGGGTATACCTTCTATCATAGATCCGAAGACAAAAATCTTCGTTGCCAAGAATGGATCCTTTCTAGAGAAGGATTTTCTCTCGAAAGAAGTGACTGGAAGGAAAGTAGAACTCGACGAGGTTGTCGAACCTTCTCTCGAAATTGCGAGTAGCGCAGCACCGGAAGAAGTTCCTGTGGTGCCTGCACCAATAAGAGAGGAAGCTAATGATGATGATCATGAAACTTCGGTTGAAGTTGCTACAGAGCCTCGCAGGTCAACGAGAACTCATACCACTCCAGATTGGTATGATCCCGTTATGAGTGTCATGTTGGTGGACAACACCGATGACCCTGCGACATATGAGGAAGCGATGATGAGCCCAGATTCCAACAAATGGCAAGAAGCCATGAAATCCGAGATTGGATCCATGTACGAAAACCAGGTATGGACTTTGGTGGACTTACCGGATGGCCGGAAGGCTGTCGAGAACAAATGGATTTTCAAGAAGAAAACAGATGCTGATGCTAATGTTACTGTCTATAAAGCTCGACTTGTCGCAAAGGGGTTTCGACAAATTCAAGGAGTTGACTACGATGAGACTTTCTCACCAGTAGCGAAGCTAAAGTCTGTGAGGATTATGTTAGCAATCGCTGCATATTATGATTATGAGATATGGCAGATGGATGTCAAAACAGCATTCCTCAATAGAGACATTGATGAAGAGTTGTATATGATGCAACCCAAAGGTTTTGTCGATCCTAAAGATGCTAACAAGGTATGCAAACTTCAGCGGTCCATCTATGGATTGAAGCAAGCATCCCGAAGTTGGAATCAACGTTTTGATAAGGTAATCAAAAGTTTTGGTTTTATACAAACTTATGGAGAAGCTTGTATTTACAAGAAAGTGAGTGGGAGCTCTGTAGCATTCTTAATACTATATGTAGATGACATATTGTTGATTAGGAATGATGTAGACCTTCTTAATAGTGTCAAGGAATATTTGAATAATAGTTTTTCAATGAAAGATCTTGGCGAAGCAGCTTACATATTAGGCATAAAGATTTATAGAGATAGATCAAGACGCCAAATATCATTGTCACAAAGTACATATTTGGACAAAGTTCTAAAGAGGTTTGGAATGGAAGATAGCAAGAAAGGGTTCTTGCCCATGTTGCCCAATACGACCTTGAGTAAAACTCAAAGTCCGACATCGGCAGAAGATAGAGAAAGGATGAGTAAGACTCCCTATGCCTCAGCCATAGGATCTCTAATGTATGCCATGCTATGTACTAGACCCGACATTGCATATGCTGTTAGTTTAACTAGCAGATATCAAAGTGATCCAGGAGTGGATCATTGGACAGCGGTCAAAAACATCCTTAAGTACTTGAGAAGAACTAAGGATATGGTTCTTTCTTATGGAGGTGATGAACAACTCGTTGTTAATGGTTACACCGATGCTAGTTGGAACACCAATCCGGATGATTCTAAATCACAATCTGGATACGTATTTATTTTGAATGGTGCAGCAGTTAGCTGGAGGAGTGCAAAGCAAAGCGTTGTGACAAGATCTTCAACTGAATCGGAATACATGGCTGCTTCGGAGGCTTCACAAGAAGCGATATGGATGAAAGAGTTCATTACAGAGCTGGGTGTGGTTCCTAGTGCGTTGGACCCAATGTCTATCTACTGTGATAACATGGGAGCCATAGCCAATGCGCAAGAACCAAGGTCACACAAGAAGCTGAAGCACATCAAGCTACGTTTTCACGCTATTCGAGAAGATGTCCAAGATGGGGACATAAAGATTTGCAAAGTACACACAGATCTGAATGTGGCGGATCCATTGACTAAACCTCTCCCGAGGGCAAAACATGACCAGCACCAAACTGCCATGGGTGTTCGGTATATTACCATGTAATCTAGATTAGATGACTCTAGTGCAAGTGGGAGACTGTTGGAGATATGCCCTAGAGGCAATAATAAATATAGTTATTATTATATCTTTGTGTTTATGATAAATGTTTACATTCATGCTATAATAGTATTAACAAGGAAACATTGATACTTGTGTGATTTGTAAACTTAAATTGAAGTCCCTAGTAAAGCCTCTTTATAATACTAGCTTGTTGGTTAATAAATGATTGTGGTTTCCCTATCATGAACATTGAGATGTTATTAACAACAAGATCATATCGTTAGGAGAATGATATGATGGACATACTCCTATAGATAAGCATAGCATAAAGATCAAAGTCATTTTAATAGTTCAATTGCTATATGCTTTCTAATACATAGTAACCTAATTCCTTCGACCATGAGATCATGCATATCACCTTTACCGGATGGATGCTTTGATGACATAAAACACCACACCGTAAATGGGTGGCTATAAAGGTGGCATTGAGTGTTCGGAAAGTATTGGTTGAGACACATGGATCAAGAGTGGGATTTGTCCATCCATATGACGGATAGATATACTCTGGGCCCTCTCGGTGAAATGTCATCCAATTAGCTTGCAAGCATGTCACTGGTTCACAAGGGATCACATATCACGGTAACGAGAAAAGAGTACTTATCGGTAACGAGGTTGAACTAGGTATGCAGAGATACCGACGATCATAACCTCGGATAAGTAAACTATCGTGAGACAAAGGGAAATTGGTATCGTATGTAAGTGGTTCATTCGATCGCAAAGTAATCGTAGAAATATGTGGGAGCCATATGAATTTCCAGATTCCTCTATTGGTTATTGTTCGGAGAAGTGTCTCGATCATGTCCGCATATTCACGAACCGTAGGGAGACACACTTAAGGATTCGACGTTGTTTTAGTAGTTATGGAATGATGAGAAAAAGTCCGAATGTTGTTTGGAGTCTCGAATGGGATTCGGGATATCACGAGGAGATACGGAATGGTCTGGATAATAAGATTCATATAAGGAAAGTCCTGTTTCGGAGTTGGGGAATGGTTCCGGTGTTTTCATCGGGAATGTTCTAGAAGATTCCAAAATGTCCGGCACACCGGAGGGGAAGGGTACATGAATGTGTTATATCAAGTTGATATGATTGCATCATGTACTAGGTGTCATCGCTGAACAAAATAAAGGGTTTAATCAAATCCTAGTTTGAAAAAGTCAAACGGCAATTTGAAAGTCAAACGGCTATTTTTGGGAAGTGGAGAGGCAGGTGGAAACCGAGTTGGGGAGGAGTTCCTGCCCTCCACCGCCGGCCCACCTCCAAGCCGAGTTGGGGAGGGACTCCCCTCCCCTTGGCCGGCCCCTCCACCTATAAAAGGAGGGGCAGGGCTCCCCTCCTAGACACCCAACACCTCCACCTCTAAACCCTAGCCGCCGGCGCCGCCACCTCCACTGCCGCCGCCGCCGCCCTAAGGCAAACCGCCACCGCAGCCTAGCTAACCCTAGTCGCCGGCTTGCCCCCTCCTCGGCGTGTCTAAACCCTAGATCATCGAGGGACTCTCTCATACTCCACCATACTCGCTCCGGCTTAAGGCGAAGCCCTGCGAGATCTCCCCTCTACTTCCGGTACCACGCCGTTGTGCTGCCGGAATCGCGAGGAGAGTGCTACAACCTCCGTTGCCTGCTGGAACAAGGGAGAGGAAGGTCTTCGTCGAGTACCGAACGTGTGACCGACTGTGGGAGCGCTGCCGGAACGCAGCGCCGGAAGGATCGTCTACGCGATCTTGAGATCGGGAAGAGTACGACTACATCACCCACGAGAATCCGCTCTTGTTAAACACTTTGGAATCTTCGAGGGTGAGTTATTCCATCGACTCGTTGCTACAATCTAGTAGATAAATCTTGGCTTATTTCTTTGTATGCGGTAGAAAATTTTTGTTTTCCATGCTACGAAACCCAACACCTAAAGATAGAAGGTGGAGACTCAAATAATGGTGGAAGAAAGGCACTTTGTGAAGGGAACCAGGGATTTCAAGTTTCAAAAAGAGCTTCCAAAAATGATCGTACTTGTTAGCTTTCGACCCTCATTGCCCCTATCATAAGCATCTTGAAGTGATTAAGGTTAAAGTGAACAAACTATTGAGTATATGCTTGACAAAGTATAAGTTGGCAATCTCAAGTCCCTTGAATACGAGGGCCACACCTCATGCTACTCAACTTCAGTCACCTGTAAGTTCTTGTCATTGTAAGTATTTGCATATCATAGAGAACTGCCAATGGGGTACCCCTTGCACATGGTACAGGAGCTATCTCATAACCAAAATGACAAGGCAAGCAGACAATGAGCATCTCAGCGATATTTTTATTTACTATGTGCATAGCTTTTTATTAAGGAGCTTCATAGATATCTCACTATGATGATGTTGCAAGTTTCCACCATGATTAGGCATGACTTAGGCTAGCGGCCCAAGCGTTTCTTTAACATAAAATACAAACTCTATGGCCTTACAACACTACAAGAAATGTGTTCACTTATGACCTTCTCATAGTGACGTAAAATGAAATCGTCATAGATTTATGACGATTTCTCACAAGATGGTCATATGCCACATAGAGAAGTCAAAACCATGTACGTTTACGATGTTTTGTGTCAAAATCGTCGTAATTTCATCAGATAATATCATCATAATCTGCGCAATACGATTTAAGATCTTACTTGTAACTTATTATGACGAATTTAAATCATCGTACTGTCTAAATTCTAATTTATTGATATGACTAGTCGGCCACATCAGCAATTGGACATATGTGTCATGTCTACGTGCCATTTTTTGCATACGTGTTTTGTGCACGTATTAATATTTATGTATGTGTTAATATTTTGCCACAACCAAGCTGACAAGATGGACCCACCACCAACCACATCATACTAACAGCAAGACCCCACCAGCGAACTGACAGAAGGACCCCACCGGCCTTACAAGCAAGCCCCACACGCGACCTGACGAGTTGGCCCCACTAGCGAACTGACAGATAAGCCCTGCCTCCTTTGTGAAATTCCATAAAAATACATCCCTATGGGGAATCGAACACGCGACCTCCTAAACTCACACCCGCACACTAACCATCAGGATACAAGCTACTTCTTGTAGAAAACCAAGCGATGGGCATTAATAAACATAACCTCGTCTGTTGGACTGGGCCTAAATTGACCATGACCTCCAATTCTTCTCTCGTTTTATTTTTTCTTTAAACTTTTCCGTACGCGGCCCACATGCCATTGAGCTAGGCTAGATTCATACAGGTACAAAACACACAACCACGCCAATGACTAGTCAGCGTCCCATGGCCCACCCGTCATTTTCTATGGCTAGCTTTTTTTAGGTGAGAAAAGGTTCTGTTTCTATAAATTTTGCTTTAAAATTCTAGAAAAATCTTTTATATGGTATAATTCATATCTTTTTATTGGTAAGTTAAAATAAAATGTTCTATATAGAAAAATTGATCAAAAAATATGAAGATTACATCTATAATTAAATATGGATAACTAAAATTCCAAATCTTTTTAAATATTTATAAATTACTTAAATCTTGCATAATTCATAATTTTTAATCCGTGAATCGGAAATCGACAAATAATATGTATAAATTACAAATTTTCGAATGACATATTTTCAACATGACGCCACGTGAAGGTTTCACATAGTTCGGACCGTTTTTGAAATTTTAATGCCCGTTTCAAACAATGGTTAAAACGGCGGGCGTGAAGGTTCTTATCTAGGGGATGATCCTTGCTAAACTTGTATTGGATCTCTGATGAAACATCATATTGTGAGTCTAAAAATGATTTTTTCCAAAAATCATGAGCGTAATATCTTGTACCTGTAGTTTAAATCGGACCCACTTCCTACCGATTCGGCAGAAATTTGTCTTTTTCGCCAGGGGTGGATGGAAAGGTTTGAGATACTCCGGTTGGGACATTATACATGTAAGGTTGTCTAATATTTTTACAAAATATGATGGTACCATTCTAAAACTTTCATTTGATGGTTGCTTCACAAAACGCCCCGTTTTTTTGCGATCGAAAAATGGAAAATGGGTTTTCCGTGCGTCGAAAAGGAAAACTTCCTCCTTCAACATTGTTCGCCATCCCAAGATGCATACGCGTGCACAATACGGACACAGTATCACAAACTATGCCCTGATTCTAGCCATAACATTGGCCATTGGACCCGAAAGGCATGAAACCTCAGACATGATAGGTCGTTTCTGAGAAGGTTTTTTCGAGACGCGATCAATTTACCAAGTTTGATATTTTTCCTTAGAACTATGTCACAAAACATGACGCCACACGAAGGTTTCACATAGTTCGGACCGTTTTTGAAATTTTAATGCCCGTTTCAAACAATGGTCAAAACGGCGGGCGTGAAGGTTCTTATCTAGGGGATGATCCTCGCTAAACTTGCATTGGATATCTGATGAAACATCATATTGTGAGTCTAAAAATGATTTTTGCCAAAAATCATGAGCATCATATCGTGTATCTGTAGTTCAAACCAGACCCACTTCCTCCAGATTCGGCAGGAATTTATCTTTTTCGCCAGAGGTGGATGGAAAGATTTGAGATACCCCGGTTAGGAAATTGTACATGTAAGGTGGTCTAATATTTTTACAAAATGTGGTGGTACCATTCTAATACTTTCATTTGGTGGTTGCTTCACAAAACCCCCCGTTTTTTTGCGCTCGAAAAATGGAAAATGGGTTTTCCGTTCGTCAAAAAGGAAAACTTCCTCCTGAAACATTGTTTGCCATCCCAAGATGCACACACGTGCACAATAAGAGCACAGTATCACAAACTATGCCCTGATTTTAGCCATAACATTGGCCATTGGACCGGAAAGCCATGAAATCTTAGACATGATAGGTCGTTTCTGAGAAGGTTTTTTCGAGACACAATCAATTTACCAAGTTTGATATTTTTCCTTGGAACTATGTCACAAAACATGACGCCACATGAAGGTTTCACATAGTTCGGACAGTTTTTGAAATTTTAATGCCCGTTTCAAACAATGGTCAAAACGGCGGGCGTGAAGGTTCTTATCTAGGGGATGATCCTCGCTAAACTTGCATTGGATCTCTGATGAAACATCATACTGTGAGTCCAAAAATGATTTTTTCCAAAAATCATAAGCATCATATCGTGTACCTGTAGTTCAAACCGGACCCACTTCCTACCGATTCGGCAGGAATTTGTCTTTTTCGCCAGAGGTGGATGGAAAGGTTTGAGATACCCCGGTTAGGAAATTATCCATGTAAGGTGGTCTAATATTTTTACAGAATGTGGTGGTACCATTCTAAAACTTTCATTTGGTGGTTGCTTCACAAAACACCCCTTTTTTTGCGATCGAAAAATGGAAAATGGGTTTTCCATGCGTCGAAAAGGAAAAATTCCTCCTTCAACATTGTTCGCCATCCCAAGATGCATATGTGTGCACAATACAGGCACAGTATCACAAACTATGCCCTGATTCTAGCCATAACATTGGTCATTTGACCCGAAAGGCATGAAACCTCAGACATGATAGGTCGTTTCGGAGAAGGTTTTTTCGAGACGCAATCAATTTACCAAGTTTGATATTTTTCCTTGGAACTGTGTCACAAAACATGACGCCACACGAAGGTTTCACATAGTTCGGACCGTTTTTGAAATTTTAATGCCTGTTTCAAACAATGGTCAAAACGGCGGGCGTGAAGGTTCTTATCTAGGGGATGATCCTCGCTAAACTTGCATTGGATATCTGATGAAACATAATATTGTGAGTCTAAAAATGATTTTTGCCAAAAATCATGAGCATCATATCGTGTACCTGTAGTTCAAACCGGACCCACTTCCTCCAGATTCGGCATGAATTTATCTTTTTCGCCAGAGGTGGATGGAAAGGTTTGAGATACCCCGGTTAGTAAATTGTACATGTAAGGTGGTCTAATATTTTTACAAAATATGGTGGTACCATTCTAAAACTTTCATTTGGTGGTTGCTTCACAAAACGCCCCGTTTTTTTGCGCTCGGAAAATGGAAAATGGGTTTTCCGTTCGTCAAAAAGGAAAACTTCCTCCTGAAACATTGTTTGCCATCCCAAGATGCACACACATGCACAATACAAGTGCAGTATCACAAACTATGCCCTGATTCTAGCCATAACATTGGCCATTTAACCCGAAAGCCATGAACCTCAGACATGATAGGTCGTTTCTGAGAAGGTTTTTTCGAGACACAATCAATTTACCAAGTTTGATATTTTTCCTTGGAACTGTCACAAAACATGACGCCACATGAAGGTTTCACATAGTTCGGACCGTTTTTGAAATTTTAATGCCCGTTTCAAACAATGGTCAAAACGGCGGGCGTGAAGGTTCTTATCCAGGGGATGATCCTCGCTAAACTTGCATTGGGTCTCTATGATGAAACATCATATTGTGAGTCCAAAAATCATGAGCATCATATCGTGTACCTGTAGTTCAAACCGGACCCACTTCCTACCGATTCGGCAGGAATTTGTCTTTTTCGCCAGAGGTGGATGGAAAGGTTTGAGATACCCCGGTTAGGAAATTATCCATGTAAGGTGGTCTAATATTTTTACAAAATGTGGTGGTACCATTCTAAAACTTTCATTTGGTGGTTGCTTCACAAAATGCCCCGTTTTTTTGCGCTCGGAAAATGGAAAATAGGTTTTCTGTTCGTCAAAAAGGAAAACTTCCTCCTGCAACATTGTTCGCCATCCCAAGATGCACACATGTGCACAATACGAGAGCAGTATCACAAACTACGCCCTAATTCTAGCCATAACATTGGCCATTTGACCCGAAAGCCACGAAACCTCAGACATGATAGGTCGTTTCTGAGAAGGTTTTTTCGAGACGCAATCAATTTACCAAGTTCGATATTTTTCCTTGGAACTATGTCACAAAACATGACGCCACATGAAGGTTTCACATAGTTCGGACCGTTTTTGAAATTTTAATGCCCTATTCAAACAATGGTCAAAACGGCGGGCATGAAGGTTCTTATCTAGGGGATGATCCTCGCTAAACTTGCATTGGATCTCTGATGAAACATCATATTGTGAGTCTAAAAATGATTTTTGCCAAAAATCATGAACATCATATCATGTACCTGTAGTTCAAACCGGACCCACTTCCTACCGATTCGGCAGGAATCTGTATTTTTCGCTAGAGGTGGATGGAAAGGTTTGAGATATCCCGGTTAGGAAATTGACCATGTAAGGTGGTCTAATATTTTTACAAAATGTGGTGGTACCATTCTAAAACTTTCATTTGGTGGTTGCTTCACAAAACCCCCCTTTTTTTGCGCTCGGAAAATAGAAAATGGGTTTTCTGTTCGTCGAAAAGGAAAACTTCCTCCTGCAACATTGTTCATCATCCCAAGATGCACACACATGCACAATACGAGCGCAGTATCACAAACTATGCCCTGATTCTAGCCATAACATTGGCCATTTGACCCGAAAGCCATGAACCTCAGACATGATAGGTCGTTTCTGAGAAGGTTTTTTCGAGACGCAATCAATTTACCAAGTTTGATATTTTTTCTTGGAACTATGTCACAAAACATGATGCCACACGAAGGTTTCACATAGTTCGGACCGTTTTGAAATTTTAATGCCCGTTTCAAACAATGGTCAAAACGGCGGGCGTGAAGGTTCTTATCTAGGGGATGATCCTCGCTAAACTTGCATTGGATCTTTGATGAAACATCATATTTTGAGTCTAAAAATGATTTTTTCCAAAAATCATGAGCATCATATCGTGTACCTGTAGTTCAAACCGGACCCACTTCCTACCGATTCGGCGGGAATTTGTCTTTTTCGCCAGAGGTGGATGGAAAGGTTTGAGATACCCCTGTTAGGAAATTGTCCATGTAAGGTGGTCTAATATTTTTACAAAATGTGGTGGTACCATTCTAAAACTTTCATTTGGTGGTTGCTTCACAAAACGCCCCGTGTTTTTGCGCTCGGAAAATGGAAAATGGTTTTTTCGTTTGTCGAAAAGGAAAACTTCCTCCTGAAACATTGTTCGCCATCCCAAGATGCACACACGTGCACAATACGAGCTTAGTATCACAAAATATGCCCTGATTCTAGCCATAACATTGGCCATTTGACCCGAAATCCATGAAACCTCAGACATGATAGGTCGTTTCTGAGAAGGTTTTTTCGAGACGCAATCAATTTACCAAATTTGATACATGAGAATATTCTGCTCACAAGTGCATCTTAGTATGAAAAACAATGTTATCGCAGAAAATTTTCATTTTCCTTGCACAAAAAATCATTTTTCTTTTCCAAATAAAAAAAGTAAGGTGTTTTCTGAACCAACCAATCAAAACACAGGAGACAGCCTCTCACGGTACGCCTTCGGCCTAATCTGGACCGTTGGTTCCCAATCCAACGTCATGTGGCTCACCCGAAGAAGCACAACCCACTCCCCGCCGCGCCCACAGCCTCACAAACCCTAACCCCACCAACTCCAGACCACCTCCCCTCGCGCCGCCCTTCCTTCCCACCCTCTCCAACCTCCGATTCTCCTCTCTAGCCGATCCACCCTCTCCTAGCTTCGCCTCCCACCGGTGTAGCCTTGGTGAACCCTAGTTTGCTGCCCTCATGGAGAGGAGGAGTAGCGGGAAGATGGCACCGTCATTATGGAGGAGCAGCGGGAAGATGGCGCCATCGTTATGGAGGAGGGCGAGCGCCACCTAACTCCGTCGTCATTCAATCATCTATCAGCCTCCAGGACCCGTGCTTCCCCAACCAGATCAAGCATCGCAAAGCAAGGCCACGCCCATGGTCGACCTCGAGCTCGACCCATCCGTCGTGCTGAGAACCGACGGGCAGCGCACTTCACCAACCAGGGACACATCACCATCCGCGGAACCGCCTTCACTACGCCTCCAGGTTGTGCCCCTCTCTAGATGCGAGCGCGAAGCCTCCACTAGAGCATGGACCTGATGGGCGGGAGTTGGAGCCCAGCATGGATCTGGTGCCCCCAACCTCCTCCGGCCTTCTACACCTCCGCGCATGCCTCATGCAATCTGGCTGCCGTCAACAGCCCCTGGATCCCATCCACATGCTACGCCTCGTCGTCGTGTTGGTCGGCTCCTCCATCTCCCTCAATCAAAGGTAAACATCACCGCGTTGGTCGTCTGTTTTACTAGTATGGTGATGATCTAGGTTGTTAGATTAGTTCTTGCTGAATGTTTTGGAATCGGGTATCGATGATGAACAGGTAGAAAGGGATACAAGCAATCTTGTTCCTGTTATTACTATTTGTGGATCTGTGATTGCAAAAAAAACACTCATATGATTGCAAATTTATGCTTGGCAGCTACACAATTGTTGTGATCATTTTATCTATTCTAATTGTCTTCTAGGACACACTTTGATCATGTACACAATTGTGTTGTGCATTTTAATTAGTCTTTGGTTAGATCAATATTGTTAGATAAATCATATATGATCCAGACCTCAAGTAAATGGTTTGTTAGCTAATTGATGATCTGTTAGCATGTGATCTTTCAAGCACACACTTTCTTGCAATTGGTTTGTTAGCTAATCTGAAGATAGAAGTGAGTGCTGGAATATGCTTTGCTTCTGCATGCAGCAGCAATGCTTCATAACAACAAAGAACCATAGAATTTTCCTTGTTTACACCAAGTTACTTTTCTTGTTATGATGTGAATCTCACTATTGTTGATATAGAGGTATATGCAGGAAATCCTGGGGCTGGAGATGAATCTCGGCACGCTTCAGATCCAAGTAAGTGTTCTTCGTCTCTACAGCAGGGCAAGAATGTTAGAGCATGATAGACCGTCCGAATCTGGATTCAGGATTAATGATTCCACCATATTTGGATGTAGTCACTAGTAAAATTATTCTGCTGGATGATACAACTTTTAATGTTTTGCTTCCGTAACCAAAAGGAAGCTTATACTCTGGGATGACTAGAAATATACTGTAAATGTTGGTTTCCACAACATCATGTGGCGCCCATTCTCTTAAGACTTATTATTTGAGATTATCGGTTGTCTTGTTTCTTTCTGTACATGTTTGAAAGGTTATTGCTAATGTGCCTGAAGTTGCATGGAGCTAAGGCAGTAGAGGTCGAGATCGTGCATATTAATTTAGTTTTTATTCCAGGCAGTAGAGGATAGAACTATATTGTATCACTGTATTTTGCTTCTTTATGGTTGTGTGTGGGCTACACTTTTAACTCCTATTATACATTCTTATACATTGAGATGACCCTCTTCTAACTTGTGTGCAGTGACCGGACGAGTCCCACCGTTGATGGCTTCTATACCCTAGGCGGTTGTCCTCTTGCTCGGCCCCATGGCTTCTGGTGTGGTGGGGGCGCACCGCAAGTAGCCCGTGACGGTTCAGCCTCGGCTGCGATAACCCTCTAGTGAGCTCTGATATCCATATCCTCTATGCACTCTGTTGCGTCTGTCGAGCATCATGTGTATTTGTAACATGTAAAAAATATAGAAAAGCCAGCCTAATTGCTTCAGAATTGATGCTAGAGGTTGTTGATATCAGGTTTAAAATCTATGCAATTTCTGTGGGAGAATCATTGGTAATTTTGTTTTATGCTGCTGGAGGTTCATGGCATTAGTTTGATATGCACACTGTTTCTTGGCTGGTATGTTTATCTTTTGTCAAACATACTTGGATAGAGGCTGTTGATCTTAGGTTTAAAATCTATGCAATTTTTGTGGGAGAATCATTGGTAAATTTGTTTCATGCTGCTGGAGGTTCATGGCATTAGTTTGCTATGCACATTGTTTCTTGGCCGGTATGTTTACCTTTTGTCAAACATACTTGGAAATCTGTAGCTACACTATCTTATGCAAAGATATAATATAATTCATTGTATACCCAGCATACTGCCAAAGTACCAATGTCGCCATGCATATTTGTTACTCACTTGCTAGAGATCTTTATTCTGTTTTTTACATTTCTTGAAACATGCATTATCATGGGGTAATTTCATTATTTTTCCTCTACTTAATTTCTGGAAAGCTAAAAAGTTCTATTTCAACACTTTACAACAATATATATAGCTTTATATTGGAAATAATTGTCTGCACTTTACACTTTCATGTAAACACTGCCGAGTACAACTGTTCCTACATGGTGGAGTCCTGCACGGATCCGTCGTATTCAATCTCGGCATCCACATGGAGTAGCAGCGGCAGCGCCGGACACGTCCGCTGGTGATGCTGTTCTGGCTTAACTGGAGGGCATCCAGGTACATGCATCTTCATGGGCTGGTGCGTCTGCGTTCTCCATCTTCCTCTTTCTCTAGTGCCCTTTGTGCTGCTTGTTGTAGATGATACCTAGTGACTTGTTTTCGTCTTGTTGTCAGGTGCGGTGGTCTCTAGTGAGTGCGTGAGAGTTGGGAGTCGAGGTGCTGCACATCTAGCTGCGCAAGTGAGTTGTACAAACCTCTTGTTTTGAAGTCTACTAGTAATTCATGCCTACTCACTTGCACATTAGTCTAGTAATTCATGCATGGATCATACTTAACTGCATTCCCTGATCATACTTAGCTGCAGATATACTATTTACAAGAGCTACATGTTGAAGAAGTGGAAGCGTGAAGAAGTTCCAAAAGAGAAGCTAGTTTTAAAACTTGCTGAGAGTTATGTATATAGATTCCACTGTAACGGTGGTTCAGCATGTTGTGATGTGAATTTGAGCATGGAATTTCATGTGTCATGTGTGTTCCCACTAGAATATTGTATGAATTTATTCAGGCCGTTGTTTGAATATGTTGATGAATGTGTTTTCTCTGCTTGTTGATTTCTGTATTTCATTTTACTTTATGTTTTGTGAAAATAATGATCCCACCGTCCATAATGATCTGAACCACCATCAGAAGAATCTGACAATTGGGACCCACTGCCCGTAATTATAAAATAAATTGATGTTATTAGGCCGTAAATATAAAATAACTGAACCTAAAAAGGCCGAGGCCCAGTAAATAAAAGGACCAAAATGGTTGGTTTGGCCCGTGTAACCCATTAAAATTGATCGGAAAAAACATAAACAGGCCAAACTACTGGGCTTGGCCCATATGGACCACCGAAATGGACCTGACCGATTTCATTCTACAATGATTTGATTTCGTCATAGTTTTGCCACGTCGGATCGGCCACGTAGGATCTGAACTGGCCTAGCTAGATGGCCCGTGACGATATTGGATCGTCATAACTGGTATGACGATCCAATATCATCATAGACGGTTATGACGATTTCGCCAAGAACGTCGTTGTATGCAATTACTGACGCTCAGTTTTTGACGATATGTTTTTCGTCATAAGATCGTCATATATTGTAGACAATGATGATTCTGTGAT
This sequence comes from Avena sativa, assembly GCA_916181665.1. NCBI lineage: Eukaryota > Viridiplantae > Streptophyta > Magnoliopsida > Poales > Poaceae > Avena > Avena sativa. The sequence continues at coordinate 438,751,174 of OV702293.1, read as the reverse complement.
AAAAATGGAGGGTCGTGTATCAACAAATTTCTTGTAGTGCAAGTTCCCTCTTTATTTCATACCGGTGACATCCATAGACAAAAGAGCATGATATCAACTGAGTACAAAGTACAAGTGCAATGTTGAAAATGTTCCCCGTGGCAGCACGGTTCTGCTAATTCCAACGTATAAGTGCAAGCATATACAACATAGACGACACACTGGTTCAAGTTTATTAGGGGCAAATAATATAAAGTGTGCCATCAAGTTCGTTTAATCACTAAGTTTTCACATAACAAAATAGTTTTTAATTGGAAGATAGCTGAAAACAAGAATATACTTAGAATGGTGTAACACACCATGCATAGGAATTTATAGTGAACTCTTTGGAAAAACTTGGTTTCTTGGGAGTTGGAAGCATGAGTAGAATTTACTCATACAAGTGGAGGCTAGCAAAAGACTGGGAGCAACCAACTAAGAGAGCATAATGGCTAAAATCATGCAGAGCAACAAAGCATTACTAATCAAAGCATAGAGTGGTACTACAAGTCAAGGAGTAAATGATCATAGAGGCTATGGTGACTTGCCATAGTCATAACATGGTGTGAGCATGTGCCAAGTCAACCCAAACAAAGCATCAAAGGAGAAAAACCACAATACTATGTTTTTGTATGCTAAAACAACACATCAATTCTTCAAGGTACACTAAGCAATCCCAATTATTTGGAACAAGACATGCTACAGCAATAATCACTAAGCATAAGGTCAAAACAACACCTAGCATGTCATGCTAATGTCTAAGTCACAATCAATGCAAGCTCCTCTTGCACTTACAAGCAAGAACTTACTACTCCTTTCCAACACCAAGCAATATATTTGCAAAAACACAGCAAGAACGGGGGTCCAAACTATTTTATTCAAGCAAACTAAACAACCTAAGCAAAGCAAATGAAAACTAAGACGCTTCAAGAACAACACAACTTTGCATGAAACAATAAAAACGAAGTGTCTAGACAGACCTGAGCTTTTTATTGATGAAGAAGGGGATGCCTTGGACATCCCCAAACTCTGACGCTTGTACTTCTTGGATATTTCTTGTGGTGACACCGGGGTGGCATCCCCAAGCTTGAGCTTTTCTCCACTCTTCATCTCATTACATCATTCTCTCTCTACACCTGAAATTTTTCCTTCATACAAAACTTTACACAATCTTCATTAGTAACATTAGTGTATTCAAAAGATATTAGACCTCTGGCAAAGCTTTGGAACAACAAGACTTTTCACTAAAAACACAAGCTTCTGTCGCAACTCCTTCAAAAATCTCAATTCACCTAAAGAGAACTCAAAAGGAATCAATAAGAAGCAAATGCAAATAATGGCAGAAATCTGTCAAAATAGACTAGCAGGTAGAAACCGATTTTTCGAACATCTTATGTTGCTAAAATAAAAAAGTGTTGAACTAACAAAAGTTAGCTAACACTAGTTGAATACCCGTGCGTTGCCACGGAACACCAATATAAACAAATATCTCTATATATGGTGCTGATGTACTCCCAGAATCTTTAGCTCCTTGTTTTTATTCAATTGGAAAATGGATCATTTTATTGTAGATTTATCATCATTCTATTAAATTAAATACAACTGAGATCGAAAAAACATTAGCTTGTGATATATCTACACCCAACCTAAAATATCGTAAAAGAATCTCTTGCCATTTACAATGAGCCGCTCATCCTATTTCTTCATTTCCACCCTAATTTTTTTATTAAAACATATTTTTATTGTTAAAGTTGCTCCCACCTTTTATTTCAAATTAAAACACTTAGTTTCTTTATTTTTTAGCCTAAAATATTTTAAAAAAGTTAAAAAATGGAAATAATAAAAGGAGAATGGTTTTTAAAGAGAAGAACCCAACCGGCTAGGCCAAGAGGCCTGGCCTACCAAGCTTAGACCACCGCGAGCCTAGCAACAGCCCGCCTAGTAACTCGGGCAACCACCACAATCACCCCGAACTTTTGATGTCTCCCTGCCACTCTTCTTTCTTCTTCTCAGACAACCCCTCTCTGGCGAGTGCACTGCACAATCTCATCCTATCGACAAACCACAGCTGGGCACATTGCACCGTGTCTTTGTCATTGCCGTCAAGCCACCTCCAACTGCATCGAGTCTCGTCTTCATCATCGAGCGGACATTGTGGCATGCATCGCATCTCCTTCATGGTGCCGACCGGCTCTAAAAAGCTAGATTGGTAGGAATCGATAGCATAGAATTTAGATCAAAGTTGTGTACGTATAGGTTTCTTATATCTCCCGCCTAAGCTTGAGATTGGAAACTACAAAACTACCAGGTGCAACGACATTGAAGAAATGATTGGTCGGTGTCCCCTTCTCTTCCTCTTCATCGTCGAGCCGTGTCTGTCGTCGCTGTCGAGCCACCTCCAACTGCATCGAGTCTTGTCTTCGTCATCGAGCGGACATTGTGGCATGCATCTCATGTCCTTCATCGTGCCGACCGGCTCTAAAAAGCTAGATTGGTAGGAATCGATACCATAAAATTTAGATCAAAGTTGTGTACGTATAAGTTTCTTACATCTCCTGCCTAGAGCTTGAGACCGGAAACGACAAACCTACCAGTCGGCCGATGTCCCCTTCTCTTCTTCTTCACCGTTGAGCCGCTATCGTCCAAATATCTTCTCCATCCTTGTTGAGTTAACATTGTACGTGTATGGTCTCCATCGCTGTGAAGCCGCCTTCGTTCAGCTTTGTTCTCAGTCGTCGTCGTTATGTAGCCATGGTCTCCGATCTCATTTACCTCTATGGTCGCCGGTCGGGCCATCTTGTGAAGCCGCGCCATTGGGCACATACATCGTCACACATCAACAATTCCATTTTTAAGCCGTCTTTGTCCGACTATGTTCTCCATCGTCGTCGTCACGTAGTCGTGGTCTCCGATCACATATCGCCTTTGTGGTCGCCGGTCGAACCATCTTGTGAAGCCGCGTCGTTGGGACGCATGCATCGTCACACATAAACAATGGCGTGTCGCCCTCTTGACCTGATATTAATACAGCACATGCTTCAAAATCCCTGATAAACGCGAAACAGTTTTAAATTAATCGCTATTCGATAGGTAAGGCCAGTTGTTAATTTATAATTAAATTTAATTAAATAAAATCCTAAACAGGTCAATTGCATGCTTGGTCCGGGTAGCACGTACGCATGAGTTATACTTTTTTCTTCTTGTTAGTTTTTTCTTCTTGTTAGTTGTTGAGAAAAATAGGAGAGTTTGTTTTGATGGTGGAGTTGGACGTGTGAAATATGAAAGAATAGGAGAGTTTGTTTCGGTGGTGGAGAAGATAGAAGCTAAAAAGTAGGGTGATTTGTTTTTGCAGTGGCAATTTCCCAGTAATTTTGTCGAAGTATGACACCGTGTGATACTACTGCTTTGCTTTTAATACTTCCTCTGTTCTAGTTTACCCTGCGCGTAAGCTTTTTTCAGTTTTTCCAAAATACTCTGCGTATTGCCTTTTAGTAAAGGTTATTTCCAAAAGAACCCCCAACATGCAGAGGGACGTGGGCGTCATGCGTCCACGAAAACGAAACGTCTAAGACAAGAACCAATCACACATGCACAGCCACAAATGCAGATCCTCTCGTCCATCAGAAACGCCGGGACAAAACAATCAGCAGAAAAAAGAATCCAACCCTCCACCACTCTCCTTGGTATGCGGGTCTGAGCCTATGCGCAGACTAAAATGAACAGATGGAGTAAAGATAAATAAACTCCTAAACGGATCGCATGCATGCTTGATCCGGGTAGCATTTACACATGAGTTACATTTTTTTCTTCTTGTTAGTTGTTAAGAAAAATAGGAGAGTTTGTTTTGGTGGTGAAGTTGGACGTGGGGAATATGAAGAAATATGAGAGTTTGTTTCGGTGGTGGAGAAGATATGAGCTAAAAAGTAGGGTGATTTGTTTTTGCGATGGCAATTTTCCGGTAATTTTGTTGAAGTGTGACACCATGTGACACCACCCCTTTGCTTTTAATAGTAAAGATACTGGGGGATTTATTCGTAAATTTTGAGCTCAAACCGAGTTACACTCACGATTTTTTATGGTGGAGGACAGAAATCTGTTTCGGGACAACAACTCCCCAAATCTTACTTCTCTCTCATTAGAGGTCAAAAAGCAAATAAAAAGAATAAGGAGAGGTCATTACTGAAGTAATAACTTTCAAGACTCAAGGAAACTCTTGGGTTATCTCCCACAAGTACTTTTCTTTAACGCCTTTAAGTTAGGCACAAGAAGCAAGAAGAATCAAGTATTTTCAAATGAGGAAGCATTAACATCAATACTTGCAAAATCTTCAACTATGAAAGGTATCTCATCCAAATGGATTTTGTAGGATCCCTTCTCATCTCTCTTTGGTCTACTACTTTCATCAAAAAGACTTTCAGAAGCAATTAAATCAAAAAGAAATTCAAAGGCTTCATGCATTCCAACAAGCTTAAAGGGTATGGGTATCTTAAATTCTTCTCTAGGATTATATCAGACATACCCACAATATCTACACTTGAGCCTAGCATATTGAAATGCTCAAAGACCTTTTTGGCCTCCCTAGCAGCATTATGGAATTCTTTTAGTAAAGTTTCAAGGATGAATTCTCTCTTTTCAGCATTCTTTTCTTCTTTTAGTTTTAGGAACAAGAGTTGTATAAAGGGGTTAAGGCTAACAAACCTAGCCTCCAACATATGAACTAAAGAAGCTGCAGCAATCTCATAACTGGGAGCAAGTTCTGCTATAGATCTATCCTCAATATCCTCATGCTTGCTAACATGATTAAAGAATTCTTCAATATTATCTTTCCCAATTATGGAGCCACTACCTATCGCAAGATCTTTCAAGGCGAACTTGGGGAACAACATGGTGAGCTAGAGCAAGGTAGCAACTAGAGTAGGAACTAATTTTTTGTGTTTTTGAATAAAGGAAGCAAACCAAACTAGACTAATTTTTTGGGTCTTTTTTTAAAAGAGGCAAACAAAACCAAGCAAAAGAAACAAAGCAAACTAAAAAAAGTAAAGAGAAAGGAAGTGAAGGACTCCCCTAGTGAAGACGTCCTTAGCCTCCCCGGCAACGGCGCTAGAAAACTTGTTGCTGGAGCTTGACGGGGAGGAGGAGGTTGAAGCTGTTCTGTAGTTCCCCGACAATGGCGCTAGAAAACTTGTTGCTGGAGCTTGACGGGGAGGAAGGGGTTGAAGCTGTTATGTAGTTCCCCAGCAACAGCGCCAAAAAAATTGTTGATGACTCAGTTGATGTGGAGCCTCTTGGGAACCCCAAGAACAAGGTGTGAAGCAGCACAACAACAAGTCTTCCCTATGTAAGAAACCGAGGTTATCGAACCAGTAGGAGGAAGGAAACGTCACACAGGTGTTGCAAGCAACGTGGAAACCTGCACAACACAAACTCAAGACTTTTCCCCAACTAACAGTGAGGTTGTCAATCTCACCGGTTGCTGTAACAAAGGATAGACTGTATGGTGTGGAAGGTAATGGTTTGCAGCAAGTAAACAAGTAACAGTGAAAGATGTATCAATGGTAAAGATTGGACCGGGCTCCATAGTTCACTAGAGTTGCTCTCCTTAGATAAACAACATGGCATGAAGGGTAAACAAATTACAACAGGGCAATTGACAGGAACTGAGCAAGGCATAACAATGCAATACTAGACAAAAAGATCCTATGAGATTCGATTGGGCAATACAACAAGATACATAGACCGCCATCCAACTGCATCTATGACTAGAAGTCCACCTTCAAGTTATCATCCAAACCCCCTCCAGTATTAAGTTGCAAGCAACAGACAACTGCTTTAAGCAAAGTGTGTAAGGTCAATAATCCACTTGTTCCATGAACAAGAGACCGTTGTTTTCTCTCTAGTAGCAACAACACATCTACAATCGAAGATATTTCTGTCACTTCCCTTGGAAACTAGAGGCATGAACCCACTATCGAGCATAAATACCCCCTCTTGGAGTCACTAGCAACTACTTGGCCAAGATACCTACTAACAACGGAGAGCATGCAAGATCACAAACAACATAGACATGATAGAATCATAAATACAAAACCATTAATCAATCTGACATAGTAATCTCAATATCCATCGGATCCCCGCAAACACAACATGCATGATTACAAATAGATTAGATCTTGATCATGAACAGAGCTCACAAGATCTATACATGAAAGCACAAGGAGGAGATACAACCATCTAGCTACTACATGTACCCATAGTCCAAGGTGGAACTACTCACGCATCATACCGGAGAGAAGGCCTCCGGGATGATCTCCCCTCCGGCAGGGTGCCGGGAAGAACTTTAGATCCCCCTGATCTAGGGACGACGATGGTGGCGGCTATAGAAGGTTTCGTGGAATAATGATCAGGTACTTAGGGTTTCTGCATTGGGGGCTTCTTATAGGCGAAGAGGCGAGGCTGGGAGGCGGCCAGGGGCCCCACACCCTACCCAGGCGCGGGGCAAGGCCCACCCGCGCCTAGGGGGGTCTGGCCGCCCTGGTTCGCGTCTCCGTCTCGTCTTCTGGATACGTGTCCCCCATGGTAAAATATTGACTTTGGCTTTTGTCCCGTCCAATTCCGAGAATATTGATTTTCTGCCTTTCTGGAACCAAAAACAGAAGAAAACAGGCAACTGGCACTGTGGGCAACTTGTTAATAGATTAGTTCCAGAAAAGGTATAAAAACACCTCAAAGTGTAGAAAAAGCAAAGCAAAGTAGATACTAAACAAGCATGGAGCATCAAAAATAATAGATGCGTTTCCGACGTATCAATGTCATCAAAGCATCCATCCGGTGATGGTGATTAACATGATGTCATGGTTGAAGGATTAGGTTACTATGTATTTGAAAGCTTATAGCAAACGAACTCTAAATGACTTGATCTTATGCTATGCTAACTATAGGAGTGTGTCCATCACATCATTCTCCTAATGATATGATCTTGTTATTAATAACATATAATATCCATGATCAGGAAACCATGATCATCTATTAATCAACAAGCTAGTTCAACAAGAGGCTTACTAGGGACTCTTTTGTGTTTAAAAAACACACAAGTATTAATATTTCCGGTTAGTACAATTATAGCATGGGATGTAAACATTTATCATAAACACAAAGATATAATAATAACCATTTTATTATTGACTCTTGGGCATATCTCCAATAGTCTCCCACTTGCACTAGAGTTAATAATCTAGATTACATTGCGATGTACCTAACACCCATGGCGTTCTGGTGTTGGTCATGTTTTTCCCTAGGGAGAGGTTTAGTCAACGGATCTGCCACATTCAGATCTGTGTGTACTTTGCAAATATTTATGTCACCATCTTGGACATGCTCGCGAATAGCATGGAAATGTAGCTTGATATGCTTCAACTTCTTGTGTGACCTTGGCTCATGTGCATTGGCTATGGCACCCATGTTGTCACAGTAGATGGACATTGGGTCCAACGCACTAGGAACCACACCAAGCTCCATAATGAACTCCTTCATCCATATCGCCTCTTGTGAAGCCTCCGAAGCAGCTATGTATTCCGATTCAGTTGAAGATCTCGCCACAATGCTTTGCTTAGCACTCCTCCAGCTCACTGCTGCACCATTCAAAGTAAATATGTATGTTGACTATGACTTAGAGTCATCCAGATCGGTGTTCCAAATAGCATCGGTGTAACAGTTTACAACGAGATATTCGTCACCTTAATAAGAAAGGACCATATCCTTAGTCCTTCTCAAGTACTTTAGGATTTTTTGACAGCTGTCCGATGATCTACTCCTGGATCACTTTGATATCTGCTAGTCAAACTAACAACATATGCAATATCTTGTCTTGTACATAGCATGGCAAACATGATAGAACCTATGGCTGAGTCATAGGGAGTTTTTCTCATCCTCTCTCTATCTTTTGCCATAGCTGGACTTTGAGTTTTACTCAAGGTCGTAGTGGGCAACATGGGCAAGAACCCTTTCTTGTTTTCTTCCATTCCAAACTTATTTAGAACCTTGTCTAAATATGTACTTTGTGAAAGCGCTATTAAGCGTCTTGGTTTATCTCTATAAATCTTGATGCCTAAAATGTATGTAGCTTCGCCAAGATCCTTCATTGAAAAACTATTATTCAAATAGTCTTTGACACTTTTAAGAAGTTCTATATAATTCCCAATCAACAATATGTCATCTACATATAGTACTAGGAATGCTACAGATCCCCCACTCACTTTCTTGTAAATACAAGCTTCTCCAAAAGTTTGTATAAATCCAAAGTTTTTGATCACCTTATCAAAATGTTGATTCTAGCTCCAAGATGCTTGCTTCGATCCATAAATGGACCGTTGAAGTTTGCATACCTTGTTAGCATCTTTAGGATAGACAAAACCTTTGGGTTGTACCATATACAACTCTAAACGCCGTTTTGACATCCATTTGCCATATCTCATAATCGTAATATGCAGCGATTGCTAACAAAATCCTCACAGACTTTAGCTTTGCTACCGGTTAGAAAGTCTCATCGTAGTTAACTCCTTGAATTTGTTAGAACCCTTCCGCGACAAGTCGAGCTTTATAGATGGTTACATTACCATTAGCATATGTTTTCTTCTTGAAAATACATTTGTTCTCGACAGCCTTGCGGCCATCCAGTAAATCCACCAAAGTCCACACTTGATTTTCATACATGGACCAAATCTCGGATTTCATGGCTTCTTGCCATTTGTTGGAATTTGGGCTCATCATTGCTTCCTCATACGTCGCAGGGTCATCGGTGTTGTCCACCAACATGACATTCATAACAAGATCATACCAATCTAGAGTGGTATGACCCCTCGACCTGCGAGGTTCGGTAGTAACTTCGTTTGAAGTTTCATAATCATTATCATTAGCTTCCTATCTTATTGGTGCAAGCGGCACAGGAACATATTCCGGTGCTGCGCTACCCTCAAAACTAAATGAAGGTTCAACAACCTCGTCGAGTTCTACTTTCCTTCTAGTCACTTCTTTCGAGAGAAACTCCTTCTCAAGAAAGGATCCATTCTTGGCAATGAAAACTTTGCCTTTGTATCTATGATAGAAGGTATACCCAATTGTTTCTTTAGAGTATCCTATGAAGACACATTTTTCTGCTTTGGGTTCAAGCTTGTCGGGATGTAACTTCTTTACATAAGCTTCACAACCCCAAACTTTAAGGAACGACAACTTAGGTTTCTTCCCAAACCACAATTCATACAGTGTCATTTCAATAGATTTAGATGGTGCCCTATTTAAAGTGAATGCGGCTGTTTCTAATGCATAACCCCAAAATGATAATGGTAAATCTGTAAGAGACATCATAGAACAAACCATATCTAAAAGAGTTTGATTAGGACATTCGGACACACCATTACGATGTGGTGTTCCCGACGGTGTCAATTGTGAAAGTATTCCACATTTCTTTAAATGCATGCCAAACTCATAACTTAGATACTCACGTCCATGATCAGATCGTAGAAACTTGTTCTTCTTATTGCGTTGATTTTCTACTTCACTTTGGGATTTCTTAAACTTCTCGAGAGTTTCAGACTTATGTTTCATAAAGTAGATATACCCATATCTACTAAAGTCATCCGTGAAAGTAAGAACATAACGATATCCACTGTGTGATGCCACACTCATTGGACCGCACACATCGGTATATATGGTCTCCAATAAGTCTGTAGCTCGCTCCATTATTCCAGAGAATGGTGTCTTAGTCATTTTTCCATCAAACATCCTTCACATCTTTCAAGTGATTCAAAATCAAGTGATTCCGGAAGTCCATCGGAATGGAGTTTCTTCATGCGCTTCACTCCAATGTGACCAAGATAGCAGTGCCACATATATGTGGAATTATCATTCAATTTCATTCATTTAGCATCTATATTATGAACATGTGTATCACTACTATCGAGATTTAATAAGAATAGACCATTTAATAAGGAATCCCTATCTTTCTTACTTCATAACGTACAAGGTTGTCCTTCTCTTATTGATTTTGTTATTGTTGACATGCCTGAAGATGCTACTGCCCGTATCATATTAGGCCACCTTTTTTAAGAACTATTAAGGCTTTAATCAATTTGCATGAAGGGAATGTGAAGCTTCAATTGCCTTCGCAGGATCCTTTTGTTATTCATTTCCCGGGGAAAAAGAAAGCCAAGCAAGATGATAAGGAGGCCATCACTTGAAGGACAATTACTTTGGAGTGGGTGTTCCACTCATATGGCCTAGGTGAGCAATATCAAGGTCAAGCTATTGACCATAAAAGAGTGCTGCATGGGAGGCAACCCATGAGAAATTAAGGTTTGAGTTAAGTTTTTAAGCTTTAGTTTAAGTTTTATATAAATAAAGAGTAATAGAAAACTCTAGTGAGAGGAAGAGATTCAGCGGTACTAAAAATTCCTGTTTTATATATGCCATAGTTGGTCAAAATTTTAGTCTGTCATTTTTCTGTCAAAACAAGGTGTTTCGCTAAGTTTCAGTCAAAAAAGTAATTTTCGAAGAAACAGAATTTTTTTGATGTGTACAGAAAGGTTAACGAACAACTATACGGCGGGAATAAAAATTACCGCCGTATAGTTGCGGCCGTATAGTTATGTTAACCATCGACAATGTTTCATCCCGGAGTACAGAAGTTTTGACGACCAACTATACGACGGGAACAAAAGTTTCGGCCATATAGTTACAGCCACCAGACAGAAACCCTAGGAAACCATAAAATTTTGCCATCGGACCAATTATACGGCCGGAACATCCTGTTCCCGCCGTATAGTTATCGCTGTATAGTTGCGTCCGACCACTTAAATGCTCGGGGAGGTACCCAAAACATCAAAAACACAATCCTTTTTCTCTCTTCTACCTACAAACTCTCTCAAAACCTTAAAAGATCTTCACCCCTGCTCAATTTCGTTCGAATTCCTCGCACACAAGTGATCTAGGGTATGTTTCTCCTCCGATCATCTAATTACTTTTTGCAAATTCATCTCTGATCTATTGTCATTATCAATCTAAGGTGAGACTTATATTTGAACAATTGCCATGATTATCTTCCCTAGATTAATATGTTGAGGAGATTCTTTAGTGTGCTATGACGAGGATTATGCTATGACTATTACTGTTGGATCAAAAAGTTTTATATTTATCTCTTTTATTATTTTTAGAAGATGAACACAGGAGCCAGACACGTGCTTTTGCCGCAACTAGTTCTTCTCGGGCTGCAGCTTAGGAACGCATAGGGATTCGATTCAAGAATGAAGCCCACCGTGATCATTACGACAGGATCAAAAACCGAGAAGTCAAGGCAACCAAGTGGGCTTGCCCCGTCACTTTGAACCAACTCGGTATTTATAATAACTTTAATTTACTTTTCAATAAAGTTTGCCTACAAACCTTTGCATTCCATGATGCACCAACCTATCACCGGTTAACCATTGAATTTCTTAGCTCTTTGCAAAGCACCATTAAGGCATGACATGGGGAGGATAAGATTTCCTTCCGACTCATGGACAATAATTATTCTCTAACACTAGATGAATGGTGCAATTGTTTTGGTTTACCCAACAATGATCCTAATGCTTTGCGCAACTTTTACCAACATGGAACCTTCCCCTGAACTCTGCTATAATAGAATGAGCTTCACCTCTAGAGTCAGTAGGGGGAATATTTAACATCCTGCTATTCGCTATTTGTTCTATGTTATTGCTAACACCTTGCAGGCGTGCAATGAGTTCACAAGACTCAGTGAGGAGGACATCTTAGTCCTCGCAAAATCTGCTTTCAACTATGACAACTTGTCACTTCACTTGGGTGCAATACTTGTGCGCTACTTGGAGTACCAATCCCACCAAAGCCAAGGACCAACCACTTGTGGAGGCGTCATCACCGTGCTTTCCAATGCATTGGGCATCGACCTAGGTGAGTTACAGCCGATGCTAGGTGAGCGATGTGTTGGTTACTCTACTTTGAGGGCTTGTGGAATGCTTACTAGGAGAGGTGGTGTTTATTATCTACATATTGCTGGAGCTCGGCGTATCTACTCCGCTCCTTTGCCTACTTATCTTGTCTCTATCGAGGAAGGACGTGTGCTTTATGACTTGCAGGTTGAGCAACACCAACCCGAGGAGGAGATTCTGGAGGAGGAGGAGGACCAAGAGGAGGAGCAACAAGTACCTCATCAGGAGCAGTAGCCACCAAACATGTTCGCTACATATCAAGATTTCCAAGAACTTGTAGGAACTATGGAGGGAATGCACAATCTCTCCCTGAACCTCCGAGAAACAACAAGTAACCTTTCAACTCAATTTGCGGACTGGAGTTACAACTCCCCCCCCACCACAGCGATTTGAAGGGCTTCCAAAAGCCTAATCTTGGGGAGGTTTTCTATCTATTTTATATTTTGGTTTTCATTTGCTTTATCTTATTTTTTGAGGTTATGCTTTTATTTTAGTTTATAAGCACTTGTGTTGGTTTCCCTAACACTTTATCTTAGTTATTTTTATTTTGTTTGAGATTTTCAAGCCTAGTTTTGCCGCCAATTTTCTATTCTTTAAATCCCCTTCTAAAAAAACCACAAAAAGATTTCTTCGTTTATCTTTATTTTCCCTCTCTCCTTTTCTTTCTGCCTCGAAGTTCTCGTTGATTTGCAGGAGAGTGATTGACTTCGAGTTTCCAAGAAACAAATAAAAAGGGAAGAGAGAAGTGGAACCAAACATGAGAGGTATGCCTTATGACTCCCCACTTTTGAAGTTTGAGAAACCCATGCTAGTTAGTAGTAATGTTGAGATGTTATATCGGTGGAGTGAGTCTCTATATTGTAGTAAAATTTTGTTTGCATGGGTATTTGATAGGGTACGTTTTGTTCCAGCTCTTGTAGTTAACCAAGTCTTGCCTAAAATTTTGCTAAACAATTGAAATAAGAAAAAGTCTTACAATTAAAGACTTGGGTGTTGTAGTGTTTAGTCTTAAAAGCTTATTTCTAGAGACACTCAACACCACAGAAAATAATGATTGACTTGATAGCTCTCTTTGAAAAGATTTGTTCAATTGAATTAATGTTTAGCGATTTTTGTGAGCATGCCAAAGTTTGACTTGTAAATCATAAGAATGATATAGCTTTATGCGTGTCAAACTTCATGGGATGCCAATAACTCCGCTAGCCTACGAACGATCTTCATGGAGAAAACTCCTAGATTTAGGCTATGAGTTGATTAAATATTTGTAGCAGCAATGTTATAATGGGTAAGATTTTTGGCACTCCCGGTAGCTGTAACATGATGGAATCACTCCTTTGGTTGATATGAGTAATCATTATGCAAAAGGAATAAAAACCTAAGTGATGCCACGAGTGTCCATCTCAGCCCGATAAACTAATGAAATATTTTGGCATGCTCTCAATTACTTAAGAACTAAAAATTCTTGAAGGACAATAAATAGAAAAGTAGTGCTTGAAAAGTCTTGATTTATTAATGTGGGAGAATTGAGATACTCTAGTATATATGCTTTTAATGACAAACTCTCACATTCTTAATTCTACATGATTACACTTTATTATTCAAAGGCAAGCCTATGAGTTAATTTTTCCGTGCTTACAATAATTTTTCCGTGCTATAAGGATTCATGAAACCCATATGATATGCTTGCCATTACTCTATCTATGCTGAAGTTTTTAAGATTAATAAAGTGGAGGAAATATGAGACTACCAATCATGAGTAAGATCATCATCTCGTTATTTCATTTTAAATCTGAGTTCCATTTTGATTTTGGTTTTATTGCTCGAGGACGATCAAGTTTAAGCTTGGGGAGGTTGATGGCTGTGAAATATAGCCATCCACGTCCGCATTTAAACTAGATATTATTCATATATTTGATAAAAATATCTCTCTAAAACCTGCCACTAATGCCTAATGATCAGAGGGGTATGCAATCCTTTCTTGCTATTTTTGCCTGTACAGATAATGATGTATTATGATGGGAATCACTACATAAATTCCAAAGATACGAGATTTCCAACACGCTAAAGAAACCAGGAACCGTGAGGAGGCAACTACAAGTTTAACGACCAACTATACGTCCCACCGCCGTATAGTTTGCATCGACCTCCTTAGGTTAAACAGAACAACTTTCGTGAAGGGATCCCTATATAAAGAGGCTTCAGGCAACGAGAAACAGGCCCCCGACTCCACAACATCGCTTCTTTCATCCTCAACTCTCCCTGCCGCCACGCAGGAGGAGTAGATCTAGATCTAAACCTCTAAACCCTTCTCCACCACCATAGCCATCTTCCACCACTTGTAATAGTAGATCTCATCTCCAATTGGCGGCATTGTAAGACTATTTGCTATCAATCGTATGATCTCTATTACAATGTTTATGATTGTCGATTTCATCTCTATGTGTGAGTAATTGTCCTTGGGATAAGGGCTTCGGCCTAGCCATGTAGCTTTTGTGCAATGTTATTTATCATAGATGGGCTCATGTATTACTTTGTATGACTTGATGATCGTAGTATCCTCTATTGCCTCACTCTAAGGATTTGTCAGGTACCCAAGACCCCGAGGATTGATCCAGGTAAAGGGACTATGAGTAACTACTGATCTGCAGGATAGGACCCTAGTGACAGAAAGGGTAGTACATATGTGAGGAACTTACTTGGGATTAACGGTGACATAACTATGCATATCATTAGTTCTCTTTCTTCCATGGATGAGACTAGTAGGTTATTGCCATAAGCGGTTGCGGAGGCGATAACATTTATGGATGCACTGCCCACATATAATTATCTTGCTCTAACAATTACATGAGTACTTTATTATTATCTATTATTCCCATCAGATATTTTGCACAACTACTGGTGAAAACCGAAGACCCTATGCCCTCTATCTTTCTCCATCGTTAACAACAACAACAACAAGATCACAAACTCTTGGTCCAGTGAAAACACAATAGGAATTCTAAAACTCTCGAAGGCCCGTTTAAGTAATTTCACTTTGCTTTCTACTTCCCGAGAATTCGATAAACCTAGAAAACTCATATACGCAGATGGCGTCCTCTCACCCTCCTCCACCTTAGCCCTTGCTAGCCCTTGCCGCCGGTGATCTCCATTTCTGGTGATCGCCGCCCCAATCCTCTCCAATCATCCTTTCCACCTACTCTCCCTCTTCAATCCTATACCCTTTGACCATGTTGCCACCCACGTGGATCTGGAAGGCGACATATCTCTCTTTTCAAGACCGGGATCTTGGAAACACCAAGGAACGTGACGGCGCAGTTTGCATCTAGTCGAATTAGATCACTCTGACCAATGCTGAAGGGGATGGGATCATCGGAAGACATCTACTGCCTGGGGAATTGATCTCCTTGGGATCTGAGGTAAAATTACCCTCTCACGTCGTGTTGGTTGGATCATGCACGATTAAAGATCATACTGTCAGAATTGGTGCTCCTATCTTGGTTGATCAGGCTCCTATCTTGGATGACCCCACAGATGCTCGCGTAGTGGATGTCATTTCAGATCAGCAAAATTTGGATAGAATTCCTGTGATGTCTGTGGTTCATTTGTCTTTGGTTATGGGACTGAATTTTTCTTCAGGTCTAAATTTTGCTAAGCAGATTAAAAAGAGGTTTCATTCCTCTGTTCACCCGACTGTTTTTTCTGGGAACTTTATCATGGTTGTTTCTTTCGAAAGAGCCAATTTTCGTCTTGATAATGAATCAGTGAGCATTGCTTTAGAAGCAGCTATAGGAGGTTTTTGTGGCGAGCTTAAAGTTTCTGCTCTGGCTGATAGGGTATTCTCCTTTTGTGTCTTCAACAAGCAAGTTGGATTTCAAGTTTTAAATCTTAGACAGTTTGAATGTCTTCAATTCAAATGTCATTTTCATTTATGGGTTTGTGGTGGACCAAACTGGACCAAGGAATTTCATTCTTGGCAGAAGGAATGTAATGAAGAGTGGATTCTAGTTAGCCCTTCTAAAAGATATTCTAGGTTGGGTCTTGCAGCTATGAAAACAAAACCTCGCTCCATTATTAAGACAACTGCTAATCCAAGAAAGAAACTTCTGTTTGTTGAGTCTATTAGTTACTCTGCTTGTAAAGGTTACCAGGATTCAAAAGGTTTGCAAAAAACTGGGGTGGTATTGCCTAAACTTTTCAAAACTGACAACCAACCAAGTATCATCTTCGGTACAGTGCAAAGGTTTCCTTTTCAACAGGAGAAAGTCAGCGGTCAGGGTGTTTCCTCTGTGTCTGTCCAAACTGCCTCATCAGGATTACAAGTACAGAATCAACCGTTTTCTTCATCGAATTCAACTTCCTCGACTGATATTGAGCCCACTCCTGATGGGCCCAATTTACACTCACCCATGACGACTCGGATTTTGAAGCCATGATTGATGATATGGTTTTTCAGGTTTACAATTGTGGTCGGTGTCTTAGCTTTGGACATGATCGTAATCAGTGCACGAACGATATTCGTTGCCGATACTACTTCCATGATGGCCACATTAAGAAGAATTGTTTTAATTGGATATCCAAAACTGCTAAGCGGTGGCTTCCTAAATAGGCACGAGGAGATAGTTTCGCCCCCGATTCTGTTCATATAGAGGGCGACCTTTTGGTTCAGGACGGCTCTATTTTGTTGCCTCTTGTCTCTTCGCCTTCGTCGCCACCTAAAAAACCGACAACCCTACCTGAAGAAGATCCGCTCATGGCGAACTTTGAGCAATGAGGCTTCCCCGCACCTTCTACAGTCCTTCTGAGCTAACGCCAGCAACACATGGTAATTATGTTGTTGCTATTCTCAAGCCTACACCTCCAGCTGCTGATGCGCCAATCTGGCGTGATCATGTTAGAGACTTCATTATTCAGCATCATCAGAGAGCAGTAGATAGTATGTAGCCAACTTTGTTTGGGTTAGGTCTATATCAACTTCACAGTACTGCATCTGTGGCGGCTCTGTTGCAACAAAACCCGTTTGAACTCGATGATGATATTTTTGTCAGATTTGTGCCTCACAATGATAGGTTGAATCATCGTGCTGTTCAGGGCCATAGATCAGTATGGTTGATGTTTGTAGGTTTGCCTTTAGATTATCGCAATACTTTTGATATATCCAATGCGATTGCTACTTTTGGCACGTACCACCACTAACACTAGGATGATGTTCTTATAGATCGTATTATGGTTTTTGCTTCTTATCCTTCTCCTTCTTTGGTGCCGAGGGATGTGGTCTTTGGTAGATATGCAGACTTGGGAGATGTCATGGAGACCTGGACTGCTGCTGTATACATTTTGGGGGCAGGTTTTGCTGCAGTTTGCCGCCTGACGAAGATCCTATGTCGTTTGATGGCAACCCACATCCAATGCCAGGATAGCTGCAGCCTAACAATAATTTGTTTGTGGGTCCTCAATACCATGAAATGGGATGGGATGTTGATCTAATGCAGCAGCACCACAATGAGGATGGTGAGCAGAATAACAATGAAGATATGCAGGAGCCAGAGGAAATTCAGTTGGCTGATTCAGTGATTTTAAACCCCTCTTCGGACTCTATCTCAACTGATGGGTTAGGAAATCTAAACTTGGTCAATCAAGAGGTGGACCAGCAACGACAGCCTCTTCAGTTGCAGCCCTTCCAGTTAGAGCAAACTGATCAGCAATTGGTTATTCAGGTTAACCTGGTTAGGCCTGAATTGCCTCCTGATATGCTTTGGGAAAAGAATTTCAAGCCTCCTCTGTTAAACATGCTTGCAAATGATATTGAGCGGCCTGTGACAAACATGTATTTTTTAGTCACTCTGTCCAAAAGAAGTTGGCAGCAGGCTTTCGAACAATTTAATTTGATGGCTTCCAATTTGGGAGATGTCCAACTGAAGGCTAGAGTTCAGGACAAAACTTTTGTATTTTCCCCTAGAAAGGTTGCAAGGTCTCTTTGTTTCGAGGAAACGGAGAATAATGTTATTGATGTGCCACAATGTGTTTTTTCCGCATCTCCAGTTTCTGTGGTGAAGAAGAAGGGTACAGGCAGAGGGAGAAAGCAGGTTATCCCCTATTCAGATGAAGATTCGAGAAGGAGCATAAGGAGATGTGTGGTGAATAGTGGTTGCAGGAAAAAATCCATGAGTGAAACCATGCTTAGTCCAAGGAAGAAAGTGAAGTCTTCGGTGCAGATTGTGGAATTGGAAGAGGAAACACAGAGTATGGAAACGGAAGGGGAGGATGGAGCGCAGGACAGGGAGAATTCAGATATGCCAGAGACCCAACTGCCACTTCTTCAGAAGATTGGTGAAGGTTTGGGGATCCCACCCGAGCAGCTGACAGAGGAGAAGCTTAAGGCTACTCCTAAGGGGAAGAAGCCAAAGATTGGTAAAAATGATAAGTAAAATTTATGTTGCTAATAGGAGCGAGCACTCCTTATTAATGGCTCAGTTGCTCTGTTATTCTGAGGATATTTTGCTGGAGTTTCTGGTTTGTAATAATGAACCTAGTCTGGATGGTTGTGAACAATGTGGTTATGTCGAACACCTGGTTTTTATGTATTGCTGAAGATTTGGTGATGGTTTATTTGTTTGTCCGCTGTGTTGGAGTTTATCTCTGGTCTGGATGCACTGGACCTTGTCTGATCTTGACTTATTTTGTTATAAAATGCATACAAAATACTTTAGAAAGTGGAATGTGTTGTGCTGGAATGTGAGAGGTTTAAATTCTGAGGAGAGGCAAAGAGAAGTCAGAGCTAAGGTAGAATGCTCTATTATTTGCTTACAGGAAACCAAGTGTCAATTTTTTTATCAGCGTTTTATTAGAAAAGTTTGCCCAAAAATATTCGATAACTTTGTTTATTCTCCTTCTGTGGGTGCATCCAGGCGAATAATTGTGTTGTGGAACTCTGCTGTGTTCTCTGGGATCTTACTTGATATACAGAGTTTTGCTACAACTATAAAATTTAGTTCCACACATAATGGAGAAAGCTGGAATCTTGTGTCAGTCTATGGTCCTTGTCAGGGTGTTCTGAGGGACAATTTTGTTCAATGGCTCTATAACATTCAGATATCTGTGGATAGTAATTGGTTATTGTTGGGAGATTTTAATTTTATTAGATCAGATGCAAATAGAAATAATCCAGGAGGGAATGTCAATGATATGCTATTGTTTAATGAGATTATTGGACATTTAGGCTTGTTGGAGTTGCCTTTAAAAGGTAGAAATTCACTTGGTCTAACATGCAGGAGCAGCCCTTGCTTGAGCATCTTGATTGGTTCTTTACTAGTGCCAATTGGATTGTATCTTTCCCAAATTCTTTGGTGCTGCCTCTTGCTCATACAAAGTCTGATCAAGTCCCTTGTGTTGTCAACATTGATACTACTATCCCAAAGTCTAATATTTTCATATTTGAAAACTTTTGGGTGGACCAGCCTGGTTTCTTGGATTGTGTGAAGCAGTCTTGGGAGCAACCTTCCAACAAGATTCATAGTTCAGCTATTATTGCTGATAAGCTAAAATCCCCGAGGCATGTGCCAAAACATTGGCATTTGAGTTTGTCGAAATTAAAGCTGCTTATTCAAAGTTGTAATAAAGTGATTCTTATTTTTGATGCTATGGAGGAGCAGAGGCTGTTGTTTGTGACTGAATTCAATTTCAGAGCTATTGTTAAATTACATTTAGAAAACCTTTTGTCGGTGGAGTGTAACTATTGGAGGAAGAGATGCACTGTGAGGTGGATAAAGTTATCAGAAGATAATACTAAATTTTTTCATGCTATGGCAACACAGAGATTCAGAAGGAATACTATTTCTATGTTAAAATCTGAGGATGGAAGAGTGGTATCTGATCATGATGCCATGGTTGGCTTGTTGTGGTCCTGCTATAAGGACAAAATGGGTAGAACTGAGGGAATTGACATGAGATTGGACTTGGCTAGACTGATCAAAAGAGTGGATGGGTTGGAGGAATTGTCTCTTCCGTTCCTGAAAGAGGAGATGGGCCTGGTAGTTAAGGAAATTCCCTCTCATAAGGCACCCGGGCCCGATGGTTTCAATGGTTTGTTTCTAAAAAAGTGTTGGCCTCTGATGAGGGCTGAATATTATGCGCTGGCTAAAGATTTCCATTATGGGACTATAAATTTACAAAATATTAATGAATCTTTCATTACCTTGGTACCTAAAGTGCAAACTCCTGAAGATGTCAATGATTATAGGCCTATATCTTTGACAAATCTTTGCCTAAAGTTCCTCACTAAACTGGTGGCAAATAGACTTCAGAGTAAGATTTTGAGTTGTGTTCATAAAAACCAGTATGGCTTCCTAAAGTCTAGGATAATTCAGGATTGTGGTTCTTGGTCTTTTGAGTATTTGTATCAGTGTCACATGTACAAAAAGCCAATTATCATTTTGAAGCTGGATTTTGCCAAGGCATTTGATGCAATTGAGCATGCAGCTATTATACAGGTGTTGGAGCACATGGGTTTTGACAGTATTTTTCTGAGGTGGGTGAGAGATATTTTAAGTACTGGAACTTCGAAAATTCTCTTGAATGGGGTTCCTAGAAAGCAATTCCAATGCAAGAGGGGGGTAAGGCAGGGTGACCCTCTTTCCCCTGCTTTACATGTGTTAGGCTCTGAATTGTTGCAGTGTGTTGTTAATGACCTACTGCATCAAGGTTTGATCTCCTTGCCTATTCAGACTAGGGATCCCGATTTTCCCATAGTGTAGTATGCCGATGACACTCTGCTGATCCAACCTACTGATTTAGATCAGTTGATGTCTTTGAAAGATATGCTCAATGAATTTTCTCTGTCTACTGGTCTGAAGGTGAATTTTCATAAATCTAACATCATGCCAATTAATGTCTTTGATGACAGAATTTAGGAACTTGCGTCTGCTTTTGGTTGTCAAATAGCTACCTTTCCTTTCACATATTTGGGTTTGCCTTTGGGGACAACTAAACCGCAGCTACAGGATATGATGCCACTTGTTTGTAAGCTTGAGAGAATACTTACATGCATTTTGAGTTTTTTATCTCAGAGAGCTAGGTTGCAATTGATTAAATTTGCTCTTGCGTCCATGCCTATTTTCTTCCTTTGCACCTTCCAAATAGCTCATGGCATCATAAAGCCTATTGACAGGATCTTGAGGCAATGTCTTTGGAGGGATAATATTGACACTCCTAAATAGTCCCTTGCTGCTTGGGAAATACTCATCAAACCAAAGGACAAGGGTGGTGTAGGTATTGTAAATTTCAAAAGGAAAAATGAGGCTTTGCTTTTGAAGCACTTGGACAAACTTTACAACAGGGTTGATATTCCTTGGGTAAAGTTGATCTGGGATACTTATTATGTTGATGTTGTGCCACATGCTGAAAATTTATATGGCTCTTTTTGGTGGAGGGATGTACTCAAGCTAGTTGAACAATTCAGAGATGTCTTTATCATAAAACCTGGTAGAGGGGACAGTTTTATCTTCTGGTTGGATAAGTGGGAGTTTGCTGGTTCTACTAGACCATTATCTGAGAGGTTTCCCAGGTTATATACCTATGTTCTTGATACCAAGCTTTCCGCTGCATAGGCTTTCAGTTCAAGAGATATGTCAGGCTTACTCTACTTGCCATTGTCGGCGCAGGCGTTTAATGAATATTCCACCCTTTTGCCTCAAATGAGAGTCAATCCTTTATCTTCTGACAGGGATTCTTGGACATATGTATGGGGCAGCACTTACATGTCATCCATGTATTACAAGCATATTCATGCAAATATTCCTGTCATGGGTGTGTTTAAGTGGATTTGGAGATCTTCCTGTATGATGCGGGTTAAGTTCTTTGCTTGGATGTTGCTTTCGGATTGACTGAATATTAGGGACTTGTTGCACAAACGTCATTGGAAGGTTGATACGTTGGAAACGTATCTATAATTTTTGATGCTCCATGCTTGTTGTGTATCTACTTTGCTTTACTTGTCCACACTTTGAGGTACTTTTTACATCTTTTCTGGAACTAACCTATTAACAAGTTGCAACAGTTCCAGATGCATGTTTTCTGCTGTTTTTGGTTTCAGAAAAGTTAGTAAAGAAATATTCTCGGAATTGGACGGGACGAAGGACAAAGTCAATTACTTTCCGTGGGGAACAAGAAGTCCAGAGGAGAGCCGTAGGGGCCGGCCAGAGGGGCCAACCCCCCCAGGCGCGGCCACAAGTGGGCCCGCGCCT
Source organism: Avena sativa (assembly GCA_916181665.1). Classification (NCBI taxonomy): domain Eukaryota; kingdom Viridiplantae; phylum Streptophyta; class Magnoliopsida; order Poales; family Poaceae; genus Avena; species Avena sativa. The sequence goes on along the minus strand of OV702293.1, from coordinate 438,728,922 downwards.
GGCTAGGGTTTGGTGGCCATGGCCGCCTCCTCGGTCTCCCCCTTCACCTATAAGAAGCCCCCGATGCAGAAACCCTAGGCACCCGATCAGAAATCCACGAAACCGTCTATAGCCGCCGCCACCATCGTCCCTAGATCAGGGGGATCTGAAGCTCTTCCCGGCACCCTGCCGGAGGGGAGATCATCCCGGAGGCCTTCTCTCCGGTATGATGCGTGAGTAGTTCCACCTTGGACTATGGGTCCATGTAGTATCTAGATGGTTGTATCTCATCCTTTGTGCTTTCATGTATAGATCTTGTGAGCTTCGTTCATGATCAAGATCTAATCTATTTGTAATCATGCCTGTTGTGTTTGCGGGGATCCGATGGATTTTGAGATTACTATGTCAGATTGATTAATTGTTTTGTCTTTATGATTCTATCATGTCTGTGTTGTTTGTGATCTTGCATGCTCTCCGTTTCTAGTGGTTATCTTGGCCAAGTAGTTGCTAGTGACTCCAATAGGGGGTATTTATGCTCGATAGTGGGTTCATGCCTCTAGTTTCCAAGGGAAGTGACAATAATCTCTTCGGTTGTAGATGTGATGTTGCTACTAGGGAGAAAACAACTATCTCTTTTTCATGGAACATGTGGACTGTTTACCTTACACACTTTGCTTAAAGCAGTTGTCTGTTGCTTGCAACTTAATACTGGAGGGGGTTCGGATGATAACCTGAAGGTGGACTTCTAGTCATAGATGCAGTTGGATGGTGGTCTATGTATATTGTTGTATTGCCCAATCAACCTCATAGGATCTTTCTGACTAGTAATTACATTGTTATGCCTTGCTCAGTTCCTGTCAATTGCCCCGCTGTAATTTGTTTACCCTTCATGCCATGTTGATTATTTAAGGAGAGCACCTCTAGTGAACTATGGACCCCGGTCCAATCTTTACCATTGATACATCTTCCACTGTTACTTGTTTACTTGCTGCAAACCATTACCTTCCACACCATATGTTTAATCCTTTGTTACAGCAAACCGGTGAGCTTGACAACCTTACTGATTCGTTGGGGCAAAGTCTTGAGTTTGTGTTGTGCAGGTCTCCGCGTTTCTTGCAACACCTGTGTGACGTTTCCTTCCTCCTTCTGGTTCGATAACCTCGGTATCAACTTAGGGAAGACTTGCTGTTGTGCTCTTCACACCTTGCTCTTGGGGTTCCCAACAAGACTCCACATCAAGCACCAAGTTCTCTGTCGCCACCAAGGAGTCATCAAAGGTCACTAAGGTCAAGCATTGCGTCCTTTGTCCAACAAGATCTCATGAGGATAGAATGCATTTGTTTTTTGAATGCAATTTCAGTCAATGAGTTTGGAACTACTTACAAATTGATTGGTCTTTGGGACAAGATTTTGAAACTGCTTTTATGGCAGCTAAAGCAGAATTTGGAAATCCTTTCTTCATGGAGGTGGTTATGATGGGTTGTTGGCACATATGGAAACATCGCAACAAAAAGATGTTTGATAATGAAAGACCCACATTTTTAGGGTGGCGGCGAGACTTCCTGCATGACATGTCCTTGATTGGGCATAGGATTAAAAGGAATCACCATACTGCTTACATGGCCTGGATAGGCAGTCTGTATTAGCTTTGTAAATTTTGGGTTAGTCTGTATAGGTAGATTTCTTTCTTTTTCTTATACTTCGTGCTTGTACAGATCTGTAACTGAGCTTGCCTTTTTTTACTGAAATAAATTGTTGTGGGGCTTTTGCCTCACAGTCTCATAGTTCAAAAAAAAATCGATAAACCTAGGTCTACTAGGGAAAAAGAGCTATACTACACCCGTAATCCGGATCAAAGGTATCAAACCTTGAATCCACAAATAGTTACTTTTAACTCCATTCATACACTTCATTTATCATCCATCACTAATATTACTCCAACAGATGTATATATCAAATTCTACTTTTCTCAAGTGTTTGCTATCCTTTAAGAGGAATATTAGTACTTCAATAAATCAATGTTGCTCGAACATCAGCTTAATCATTCTATCTTATCTCTACTTATCTCCAGTATCTTATATTCCAACTTCACATCATAACATTGTGACTTGTCATGATTCACCTAGGATAACATATCTATACTAGGGTTTAATCATGTTCTATCCACCAATGTCACTTATACATCATGTAATTGATCACTCTTAGTGACTTAAGCATGATCATTATAATCCTTTGATCATTTATGGCTTAGGTTTCCAGTTGGCTAATCAAGGTTTTCATCAATACAACATTACAGTTGCATTATAATTATCTTCTTAGTATTTCCATTTGACTTAGAGATATTATTAATTGTCTATGCCTACTTGATCCAATAAGATTACTCCTTGGTAACTATAATCAGAATTCATCCTTATAATCCACTAGTTACCATTACATACCTTTATTTCAGATAACTCTTCTATCCATTCAGGAGTGAGTTAACTCCACCAATTATCATATTTATTTCATTCACTTCAAACACTCCCATCCTATAGATGATATCTAAAACTAGCATTACCACTAACCTCGTCTTACTTCTTTCTCAAAGGCTTTAAAGTGGATGTTATGATAATAACAAGAGTTGGTAGATCAAGAATTGATAGGCTAAGAATTGATAGATCAATAGTTGATTACTCAACATTGATGAACAACAGATATTAGGACCTGGTTCAAAAGAGATGATGAGGATTGGTATGGAAATAAAGATATATATTGAATGGTCTTGACTTGATTTCCTTTCTACTCAATATACCTAAAGAGTTAGGGTTAAGTATTACCATGATACCAATGGTAGAAATATATAAGGATAAGATAGGTCAAGATTTAGTTATTAAATTCTTGTTACTTGAGTTATATTCTTAACTTGGTATTAATGAGTTGTAGTAATGAATACTATGATATGATCTCTTAAGGATCTGATATTAATCATTAAGCAATGTGTTGTGGTTTAGTTTTATTACATTTGATCTACCCTTAGATCAAATCCTCATTACCCAAAATAAGGTTTTAGCAAAGGTCATATTGAAACTTATCCCAGTCAACTTGACGATCTACTTCAATTCCATCAAGTTAAGAGAAGCTTCAATCACTTTGACAAGTTTTGTTCAAAAGCGCGAAAATTATTCGGATTTTCTATGCATAAATGCAATGCGCACATCTGAGTTCAACTTATTTATAAGCTCTAATGCTGGGATGTTACAGCCATGCCTAGCCGTCGTGGTTCTCCGCCTCACCCACCATTCGCTGGAGAGTTGTCGCACCCATTTTTGCCTCTCCCTGGACCCAACCATACCGATTCGTAGTGCTCCAACATGGATTGGATCGACTCTAGCATAGCCAACACTACCGATCTGGGCTAGGCCAGTTCCGACCCTGACTCTGAGGAGCCACTTCCACCAATACCCCACGGGCCAGCTTACCGGACCACCGGCGAGCCGTACGGGTGGGACATCTTTCGCCAAGTTTTCCTTCCGAAACATCGGCGGCTACAATAACTCGACGACTTCCATAAGAAATTCCTTTATGCGTCCTGCAGAGAGCCTGACGACGCTGACTTGCGTGCGAGGTGCGACCGAGTAAGGAAGCAGGCCGACACGCAGCCAGCGAGATACAACCGAGTAAAAATTTAAGTGTTTGAATATTTGACGGCTCGGAGCAACCCCCTCCCCTCTCCCCAAATTTGTGATCTATCCGACGTCTCCCTATACGGCCCAAAATCAGATCGCCCGTAGACGAGTGGAGATGCTTTTACCTTCCTTCACAAACTACCTTCTCCCTGTATATACTTAGGGCATCTCCACCGGGCCGACACATCCCGTTCGAGCGTGTTCGAACTCGTCCGCGCGGATGCACGAGGCATGTGCGGCGCCCCAGCAGGCTGACCCATCCAGACAAACATGTCTGGATCGACCCATCTGTGCATCTAATCTGGGCAACGGTTGCGTCGGCCCGGACGCGCGCGGACAATGCGCGTGTCCCCTCAATAATTCGCTCGAGCCCTCTCGCCAGTGGCACAACATACGTCCCCTTCCCCCAAATCCTTGCACTCCATATCACGCGCTTCGAGCAGGCGCAATCTTTGCCGCCGCCACCGCTCGCTGCCGCTGACGCCCCCACGACATCGAGCGCCACCGCAGGCCACGCGCATTGCCGGAGTTGTCTGGACGCTCCGCAGGCAATCTCGCCGCATTCGTCCTCTGCAAGTGGACTGGACGCGCGACACCCTCTACATGGCGCACAACCTGCTCGATCATTTGCCTGAGGTACGTTCGCCGATCCTTTCTAGGATTTATCCGGCCCACTGCGGGAGTTGGCATCGCTGTTGACAACCGCTTACTTTGCAGATGTGCAGCAACCGAAGAAGGGCAATGGAGTTCTTCTACATGAATTTCGTGGAGTCATCGTCTGAGGAGGAGTCCGACGGTGAGACCGAGATTCTATTGGCAGCTGCACAGATGGTGCACGACCACTACCTCCTGCCGTCGTGCAGAGGTAGCTCGTCCAAGCGGCGCGAAGCCAACCAGGAGCGCGATCGAGAAGATGGCCACATACGCCGTTATCGGATGTCGAGGGACCTGTTCTTGCAAATTCCCAATGGGGTGACGGAGTACGATAACTACTTTGAGTCCAAGTATGATTATACCAGTAAGATTCGATTCTCCTTGTAACACCCTCGGAATCGACCCTATGCAAGTTTCAGCGATTCCCGCCAAAACCGCATAGAAACGATTCAAAGGTGCCCACCAGGCACTTTCGTGCGGGTAGAAAACGAAGTAATACCATTACACAATAGTCCACGATGGAACTCACAGAACATATATATACAACAATGACTCAAAGAGTCAAAAATACAAATATACAATACAAAGATCCAAATCGCCTTTAAAACGATACATCGTCCGAGTACGGACAAGATGCAAATGGAGCTAAGAGCCCTGAAGAATAACCAATGGCGTCCATAACCCTTCCCAGGCCAAGCCGAAAGGGTAACCCTGCTAACGGCGTCGATCTCAAAACCTGCTTAAACAAAAGGGGTGTGACAAAGGGCAAAGGAAAAATAGAGCGGTCAGTACTGAGGCCAGTACACGGCGAGACTAGAATTCGGTGGTCCTCGCCTACATAGGTATGGTGGACTGAAGCGGCAGCGCAACATGCACCAAACAACCTATAGAGACTCAATTCAACTGGCGGCTATCAGATAGGGATAAGAAAGACCTATTCGGATCCAACCTGAAATTATCACCAAGCATACCCATCCTGGTATTTCCCCCTCGAGACCAAACGAGGAAGTCAACCGAGGAACTCACATAGTTGGCAGTTTTATTCATTCCGTTATAGTTGCGGCAATTACTAGTCAAATATAGATAGCATGAGTCACCCTGATATTATAAACAGTTGGCAGTTTTAGTTAACCATTCTGTTGTAGTTGCGATACTTACTAGTCAGATACATATAGCATGAGGCATCCCAAAATGCGGTGACCCAGCATATCACTGCATGTGTAGTACACTATAGTCGTTGACATGACACCCACAGAACACCGTTCTGTAAATATCACATCCCTCAGAGTGGTACAACAGAAACATTGCAGGTCCATATTACAAACATTCACACATTATTATTATTACAATACCAGAAGTTCAAGACTTCAAAAGGTTTCAACTTACAAACCAAAATATAAAGTGTTTTAGTGGAATTTAAAAGTAGCAACTCCAACTAGGAGTTGAGCTCAGCAGCTTATTCTATAGAGTTCATGCTGCTCTACTCTGTTGGTTACTACTAACTAGGATACTTAGTTGGACTCGTTATCATCAACACCATAGCGGATTTCGTAATCCACTCCTTCAACACCTCCTGACAGGTCAGGCTCCTCATAGAACACATATTCTTGACATTCGGCTGCATACATTGGCACGTCTTCGGGATCCTCAGAGTCTAAGCAAGGGACCAAAGGAAAGGATGAGTAACAGCGTTACCCAACAAGTTCATTATATGCAAGGTGGGAAGTTTGATGCTCTAACTACCACCTCGGACTATAAGTCCTTGGCACTATGCAGTTTTTGTAAATATTTCTTCAAAGATTGATTTTATTATAAAAATCTATGACCATCAGCCTTCAAAGTTTGACCAGAACTTTCATGGAGTTCCTTTCCTGCCGCGTTCGTAGCTCCTTCCCGGAACAGGGAGTAACAAGTTACAATTCTTACACTCTGCAGAGGTGCGTTACTTTACCCATGAGAGATCAACTCCTTGTTGCACAACCGGGCGTACTTTCCCTTACACAATTCCATGATGTGGGGCCTAGTAGTTGGTCCAAGCCAATCACTGCCCCCTTCATAACCTCGCATGCCTCCTTGGTGTACACCATGCCCACATAATGAATTACGGCAATGGTTTGTATAAACCGTTAGATGCCAGAACTATCGTGGGACGTTGAGGGTTCCCACCCATATGATGCATATCCTCTACGAATTACCAATTAATATGCATGCTACGAGGATAAAAACCACGACCTACACATCCGGCTTCATGCGATAGGAAGAATATACAGCTGACTTCTCTGTCCCATTCCAAATCTCATGGCTAACGCGTAATATACGGCGCTAGAATCACTGATGTCAGGGGTTATTAAGTCCCTAAGTGATCATCAGTGTTGCAAATAGAACCCTAAGTTCTATTGCTCCAATATATCATCACTTAGGATGATATCTATGATTTCTTTAATTGTGAAGATAGTATTTTCTTTCTTTGGAGTATATATGATAACACACAATTTGCAAATACTTTGATAAAGACTCTTCAAAGGATATGAGCAAGTGATGAACTTGCCTTGTGATGGCAAGGTAGTGAAGTCTCATGTTTGCACTGGACCTTGAGCTTCTATGTCTACAAAAACATCATTATTGCCCGGTAAGGACAATATTTAAAGAAGCAAAATGATTATGCAAAGTAATGTAATGCATCGTTTAGCTTTATATGTATTCTCCCCCATTGATTTAAATTATAAAAATTCTTTTAATGAGAAAGAATTTATAAATATTTTTTAATAATTTTTTAATATTGTATTCTTTTTATTTTATTTAAATTTATTTGCCTTTTATTTAACTAATAATTCCTTTAAGAATTATCATTAATTACCAAAAATTGAAATTAAATATTTGTTTAGTATTTTTCTAAAATACTACAATATTAATATATAATGAAAGTGATTTTTATTTATTTTTATCAACTTTCAATAATTTTGTAAAGTTCCATAAGGAATATATAAATTACAAAATTCTTAATAAAATTTATATGTCTAAAATTTTATCTCTTAATTTATTTGGATAGTTTGGATTATTGTGAATCCAAAAATATTTTATTTATAATTTTTGGACTTTTATTTTATTTTCTAGAATTTATTTAGGTTCAGGGGCATTTTATTCTTTTTCCAATTATTAAAACAGGCTCTAAATGATTTGGGCTGGCTTATTTGGTTTTATTGGGCCCTTGTGGCCTAGTAGGGCAAAGGCAAAAAAACACCCCGAAGGGGTATTGGCCCATTCTAGCCCATCACTCTTTGTCTCTCTCTCGAGCTTACCTCTCTCCTTCTCCTTCCCCGACCCTGTGGTCAGCGGTGTCACCGCCAGCGATTCACGCCGCCGTGGACCTCCCTGGCCGCCGTCGTGGTGCAGGATGAGGTTGTCGGTCCCGCTCTTCCTTCCTGTCCAGTTGGATTTGGACCTGGAGCCCTCCTGCGACCAGATCGATGCCGTCCCGAACCCTAGGGTTTGGGGTTGGTGTTGATCTGATGCCGCCGCTGCTGTCGTGTGCCGTGGATATGCTTCTCGCTTCCAGGCGTGGCTATGGTCACCGCCGTGGCATTGCGTGGGTTGCAGCGCCCCCTTGGGGGTGCTCCCCGTGCCGCCGTGGTCGTCGACCTCCTCTGCTTCCTCTTTTGATCTACAACGAGGACCTCTGGTAAGTAGTTCCTCTCCCTCTTGTCTTCTTTGTGTGAGGCCATCCTATGCTAGATGTTGGTGGTGACCTTTATGGTTACTGTCTTGTTCTGATTAAGATGGTTTGTTCTTCCTAGGGTTCATACCCTGTTGTGGATTAGATATTTGATGAATTGGATCATGTATTGATGATCCTTGAATCTGTTGAGTGTGACTTGTTATGGATTATTGTTGATGCTTAGCTATGGAATGCTAGTGGTTTAGATGATTCTATGGATTAAATTTTAGATGATTCATATGGTGAAGTTGCTCTAGAGGCAACACTTGGGAAATCTAGTGGTTTTTATAATTCACCACTGTCATGACAGTGAGTGTTGTGTGATGAAGTCACTGTATTAGTACTGTGGCTTAAGAATTCATTTGTAACTTGAGATCAAATGGTTTCAAATAGTGAAGATATACATAGGGATTTTCTGAATTATGATTCATGTGATGATAGGAAAATGATTTGTAGTTGGTTGGTTTAATCTGTGAAGATTGAATGCTTAACCTGATTAGTGTAGAACTGTTCTTGTGACACCATCTTTGTATGGCACACAAGATTAGATTCTATTTCTTGGTTTGGTTTGGTTCAAGCTTAAGATGAGTTTGGCATTAAAGATAAGTAGAAACTTCCTTTCTTAAATCCCTAAGACCCATGATGTTGGTCTGAGGTTTAGGGATTAAGCTTTTATCTAGTTGATTCATATGGATGGTTCTCGTAGTGGTACCAACTACTGTTTCTTGAATCAAAGTTTGGGAAAAATGATGGTAGGCTTGATCACTTGTATAGATCCATAAGATTAAATTCTAAGGTGCTACTCTTGTCTTAGAGATGTGCCTAGAGGTTTAATTATTGGCTATATTCATTCTTGAATTGAAATATAGCTTGATAGCTTAGATCAATGATGTTGTCCTGAGATCTAAGTTGGATCTTTATAGTTTTCTGATTTCTTTTAGTGTTTAAAGTTCAGTGATGGATTCACCCCACTTGGGTGTTTTCTGAGAATTTGAGTAAAAGACAGATCATGTATGCTTGTCTAATCTTAGACAGATAGATCATGTGATGGTCTATTTTACTCACCACTGTCATTTGATGTTGGGGTTTCCAGTGGTTGATCTTGTGCTAACTTGATCTGACGCTCTCCTGATATTTCCAGATCCTAGCTTGTCCTTGATCTAGCCCTTCATCTCCTGGTCCTGATGGCTTGATCTTGGTCTTGCTATCCACCTGATCCACCCCCTCCTTATGTCACCATTTTGGTGGTGTGATCCAAGGTTTTGATTGGTGTGATTTAGCTTGGCTTGGATGGTCTTAGCTGATGGTTGTTGTTCTTGGTGTGTATGAACTATGGAATGGTGTGGGGTTGTATTCCCATAGCTGTGCTGATGGTTTTGTTTGATTGTGTTGTTGTTGTGGTGCTGACAGCACACACCATGCAGTTTGGTGTGTGTGCTGCCTGTGTGCCTGCTGCACAGTTGGATATGTTCTGAATTTTGAGAGTTACTGTTATCAGGTTACCTTTTACCTGGCTGGTGAAACTTGCCCCTCCTTGCTGTTTATTTGACTTATGGCTTAAAATTATGAAAGATATATTCTTTCATATTGGTGAAACTTTCCCCTTAAATACCCAATGATGAAAAAGTGAACAGTGCACTTCACTGTCAACTCTGAGAGTAAAATAATTCTAATCCTAACCTTCTTTTTCTTTTAAGTTTCTTTTTATTTTGCAGGTACCAGATTTGAAGATCAAGATTTTAGTTTAGGCTTTTATTTTTTTTATAGAATAGTCACTTGTAATAACTCTTATGTTCAATTGTAATCTTTAATTTATTCTTTTGTACTCTTTAATTTATTTCTTTGTAATAAAGATTGTACTATCATCAATAAAGAAATATTATTCTTTATTTATTTGCTATTGTAAAGATTATGGATGATTTTCATAAGTTACATTTTTGTAACTTATTTATTGAATAAAATTATGAAATGGAGATTCTTATTCTTAATTGCTTTCTTTATATAAAGTTTGAGTTATTATTGGTTAACTCTTAATTAAATCAAATACTCAAACATCATTCAAAAATCCTTTTGAATTATAATTCAAACACTCAAGTTTTTAAATTCAAATTTCATTTCCCAAACACACATAAGTCCACCAAGATCATATCAAAGTCTATAACAATCATCCTTCAAGACTATACCTAATCTCAAAGTATGAAAGAAACCTTGATCACTTTAGGTTTTTTATTTGGCAAAAAATTTACCCACATTTTCACAGATGAATGCATGCAATATCACAAATTTCTAAATCTACCCTTCATTAGTTCCTAAATGTTGGGATGTTACAGACTTCCCCCCTTAAATTAAACTTCGTCCCGAAGTTTGTTGAGATGTACCTGAATAGTTCTGGATAGGCTTTTCTTAAATCCTCTTCTTTCTCCCAAGTGGCTTCCCTTTCAGGGTGATGTTCCCACTGTACTTTGCAATATTTGATTGCTCTATTCCTTAACCTTTTCCAGTTTTCTTCCAAAAAATTTACAGGGCTTTTCAACATAGGTCAAGTTTGCTTGTAGTTCTATCTCCTGATGTGTGATTGCATATTCGGAACTTTCAAACATTTACGAAATTGTGACACATGGAAAACATTATGCACTTGAGCCAATCTTGATGGTAACTCTAAAGCATAAGCTATAGTTCTGTTCTGACTCAATATCTTGAATGGTCCAATATATCTTGGACTCAGTTTTCCTTTAACTCCGAACCTTTTCACCCCTTTCATTGGACTTACTTTCAAATATACCATGTCTCCCACTTCTGGATGCCAAGATCTTCGACTTTGATCAGCATAACTTTTTTGCCTACTTTGAGCTATTTTCAGTCTATCCCTGATCTTATCAATAATATCTTGTCTTTCCTTGATATAGTCTGGTGCAAACTCCTTGCTACTTCCAGGCTCATACCAACATATTGGTGATCTACACTTCCTTCCATACAGAACCTGATATGGAGCTGCCTTCAGACTACTCTGATAGCTATTATTGTAGGAAAATTCTGCCAATGGTAGATGATCTTCCCATGTACCTCCAAAATCTAATGCACAAGCTCTCAACATGTCTTCTAGTATCTGATTTGTTCTTTCTGTTTGTCCTCCTGTCTCTGGATGATAGGCTATGCTAAAATCTAATTTGGAACCAAGTGCTTCATGCAATTGCTTCCAAAATGCTGAAGTAAACACTGATCCCCTATCAGTTACGATCTTTTTGGGCACTCCATGCTTACTTACTGTCTTTTTGATGTAAACTTCTACCAACTTCTCGGCATTAACTTTCTGATTTACCGGAATAAAATGTGCACTCTTAGTGAGTCTGTCCATAATTACCCATATCATATCCTTCCTTTTAGGTGTCATGGGCAATCCTGTGATGAAGTCCATACCTATTTCTTCCCACTTCCATTCAGGAATTTCCAAAGGCTGTAATGGTACTGCTGGACTTTGATGTTCAGCCTTCACCCTTTGGCAAGTATGGCATTCTGATACATATTTAGCAATGTCCCTTTTCATGTTATTCCACCAGAATAATTCTTTTAAATCCATATACATCTTAGTACTTCCTGGATGTATAGAATATGGTGTTTTATGTGCTTCTCTGAGTATGACATCTCTAATCTCAATCACATCTGGAACACAAAGACGGTCTTGAAACCATAAGGACTCATAATTTCCAAGGCAAAAAACTGATTTTTGCCCTTGAGATATCCTCCGAATTTCCTCAGCAATAAAAGGATCTTCTGCTTGATGTCTGAAAATTTCGTGCTTAAGATCACTATCCTGCTCTACAACTACCTGCATAGTAGCTAATCCTCCAAGAACCTCGGAAAAAAACCAAATGAAAACCCAACGAGGCATCACGACAGAACATTCGCAAGATTCATATTTGATTTCAGGGGGCCACCCCACTAAGCAACCCGCGACGAAGTTGGCCGGCTCCGAGACGGACCCAGAGGTTTGTGTCAATGGCTGTAAACGACTGGGAACCCGTAAGTGTGACTGGGCTTGTCGATACCGCGGAAACATTCCACTTACATGAACAATACATGCGCTCCACGCGCAATAGTAATTAAAGCAGTAAAGCATGGCATAAGTACAAGATAGTAATAAAGCATCAAACTACTTTGTGGCCCCAAGGAATTAAATATGACTCAAGATAGGGTTAGGGGGATTCATGGTCCCACATGCGGATAGTGCGAATATTCAAAGAACAGGTATCAAGTACTCAGGGTCCTACGGGACACAAGTGGACGGTTAAAAACCAAATAACATCTATTGCCCACCTGTGCATCTGCATTATTTACCTACTTCAATTTTAGTTATTAAACGGTAATTAAAGCCATGATCATCTCTAACATTAAACATGCGGCATTACTCCAACAACCGTGAAAGATTGACGGCGCGACACATCACCTACGCAAGCAACTACGACTCGCAAGACCGACTATCTACCAAACAACATGTAATAGGATGTGTCCATGGCAATATAAGGGCTGCAGGGAAGTATAAAGGGGTACGGAATCTATAGCATCGCAACACAGATAGCAATAGATCAACATGAGGAAATAAAGACTATAAATGTAAAATAGGTAGAAAGGGGGAGAATGCTCGCCTGAAAACATTGCCAAAGGTTCATCCGAAGATCGGGTCGACACTCGCATCAACTCATCGGCCTAGTCCGTGAAGAAGCAAAGCACTAGAAGAAACACCGGATGCACTATGCATGATGCATGTATGATGTATGACATGGCAAAGCTGCAATTCAATTAGGCAATATTAAATGGAACCGGGGGTCCCGACAATTAGTTATGTGATTTATGTTGTTTAGATACCCCGCGATTTAAATGTTGTCTTAACAGGGCAAAATATAGCACTGGTTCGCTACACAAATTTAAATGGGGCCAATGTAAGACTAGAAAATCCCGCATATGATCTCCATAATTATTAGGTGAATCGGCAAAATCCCCCAAACCACATGATATGAGTGCAAGCATGTACAATTAAATGCAACAAGTAGATATCATATATTATAAAAATAGGGGTCGGATCGGGGTCACACATGGGGATCTCGATGACCTTGGGGGTTCACCGAAGGGGTTTGGTTCGGTCTCGAGCTTCGGACTCCGGGATCAAGGCTTTGGAACCATGTCACCGCACACGAAGGTCTCGGCGTCTTCGGGTTCCATGAAGCCAAATTCGTGAAGAAGATCTTGGCCCGGCGCCGGGTTCGGATCGGTCTTCGGATGATCTTGACGTTGTGACAGTTCTCGTCTTGCGGCGCTTCGGCGACACCATAGACAGGGTTGGAGGCCTAGACACGAGCTCTCGAGAAGATCAGCAACAACGGAGGTTACACAAGTGTACAGGATTCAACACAAGCAAACATATGTTGTAGGGGTGGCACAAACACAATGCACACATGACATACACGCGTGCCAACAGACAGGCATGAGCGGCAGGAGGCGAGCAGGGCCGATGAACGCAGAGGGCGTGGGCCACACCTAGCAGCAAGGGACGATGCCGATGGTGGCCAGACACGGTGTCACGCGTCCGCCGCGAGAGAGAGGCGAGCGGCACAGGGAGCTCAGGGGCAAAGGCGGTGCGCTCGGGAAGAGGAAGGAGCCCCTGGAGGAGGAGGGCCCGGGGTGGCGCTGGAGACAGGGCTCGCCGATGGTTGGCGACGGGGAAACGGAGAAGGCGGCTCGGCCGCGGAGGCTTGCGAGGAAGGGAGGCCAAAGGCAAGCTCCTGCGGGCGGCGGGGTGCTCGGGTCGATGGGGAAGCGGGGAGGCAGCGACCGGCGGCGGGACCGTGGGCCTGAGGCCAGGCTGGTCGAAGGGAGAAAGAGGTGGCCGGAGTCGTCGAAGGGGCGGCAAAGGGGGATCCTGGCGGCGGCGCTTGCTCTACGTCGAGGACGGGAGCGCGTCGGTTGGGGGGAACAGGTCGAGGTGGGAGCGATAGGGAGGTGGGGCCACGGGCAGGGGAGGGCGCGTGAGTGGCGATGTGTGGCCAGGGATGGTGGGGAAAAAAATATTAGGGTGGGGCCGAGCTCATGCGCGAGCGGGGGACGAACACGGGGAGCGGGCGAGGCATGTCGCGTGGGGTGTGCGTGTGTGGTGTTTGCGTGTGTGCGGCGGCAGACAGAGGGAGTGGGTGGCTGGGTAGGGGTGGTCTAGGTTTTGTCTAGTTTGGGCTAGGTAGTAGGCTGCTGCTAGCTGGGCCCTTTGGGCCTGGTCGGTGGCGGTCTCCCCGGTACAAAAATATTATATTACTTTGTTTTATAATTTTTTTACAAATAGTTTTAGGTAAATAAAAGATCCGAACAGATCTAGGGTTTTAGTTTGAAATAAAGAGAGGAATATCTTAGAAGACAAAATAGGTTTTTGGAAATAGTTTATGCAGACATATGCATGATGTCGTCATGATGATGCACAAGAGTATAAACAACAGACAATTTTCTAGTAGTGGTTTTCCCGGGATGCTACACTCCTCTTACCAAAAATGTTCTGCTGCCATTCGACAGCTTGCATATGGAGTTCCCAGTGACCTCCTCGACGACTACATGCGCATAAGCGAGTCCACATGCCATGAGGCTATGTACCGGTTTTGTAGCGCGGTTATTGCGGTGTTTGGCAAAGTTTACCTGAGAGATCCAAACACCAAATACACTACCATCTTTTGTCCATTAACGAGAGAAGAGGGTTTCCTGGTATGCTTGGCAGCATCGACCGCATGTATTGCCAGTGGAAGAACTGTCCCTTGGTTGGCAAGGGTAGTTCAAAGGACATGCAAAGGGGTGCACCGTCATACTAGAGGCTGTTGCATCACAAGATCTCTGGATTTGGCACTCATTTTTTTGGCATGGCTGGATCAAACAATGACATCAATGTGCTACAGTGATATCCGGTGTTTGCTAGGCTGGCAGAAGGCAATGCCCCACAGATTTGTGAAGACAATCCGCAATCCTGGAGATGAGAAGTGCAAGAGGTTTGCGAAAGAGCAAGAGACCGCTAGGAAGGATGTGGAGCGAGCATTTGGTGTGCTTGAGTCAAGGTGGGCTATTGTTCGGTACCCTTCTAGAACCTGGAGCACAAAGAGGATGTGGGATGTGATGACTGCTTGTGTCATCATGCACAACATGATTGTCGAGGACGAGTGTGATGATGGCATCTTGGACCAAGGCTAGGACTTTCAGGGTCAGTTGGTTGAGCCAGAGCCAGGTCTAGCGTCTTGGGAAGATTTCATGCAAGTGCATGAAAATTTGCGTCACAGGCAAACCCATGAACGACTTCAACTGGATTTGGTTAAGCATATATGGACTCATGTGGGAAATCTCAATGTTTAATTCTTTATTTGTTTTGTGTAATTTGAATGACGGTTTAGTTGTTTTGTATCGAACCATACGAGGCTGAACTATTTATATGTAAATACTATTTCAATTTGATTACCTAATCTAGTTTATTTGCTTACAACTTAATTTTATGATAAAATTTACAAACATATGAAATCCCTGGCCAAACACGGACAAATGGGTCACGTCGCTTGGCGCAGCTAGCCGGACAGGCCGAAATCCCTCTCCAAATCGACCGTGACCCGACCCAAACGGACATAAACTGGCCGTGGAAAGACCGGATGGATCGGCCCGGTGGAGATGCCCTTAGAGCATCCCCACTCATTGGGCGTTCCTAGGCCGAAATTCGGACGTATTTTGGTCCGGATGGCCTGGGAACGGCGAGTTTGTCACTCGTGTTCCCAGACGAGTTTCCGCATTTGGCTAAAATTTAACAAATTTCGGCAAACTGGGCGAATATAGACATTTTTGGGAGAATGTAAGCGGTTTTGGGTGATAAGGGCGAACTTTGGGCAAATATGGTCGATATGGACGAACTTTGGACGAATACGGGCAAACTTTGGGCAAATATGGTCGATATGGACGAAGTTTGGCGAATATGAGCGAATATGGACGAATATAAGCGGTTTTGGGCGAACTTTGGGAAAACTTTGGGCGAATATGGACAAACTTTGGACGAATATGGGCGATATGGACGAACTTTGGGCGAATATGAGCGAACTTTGGACGAATATGAGCGAACTTTGGGCGAACTTTGAGCGAATATGGTCGATATGAACGAACTTTGGGCGAATATGTATGAACTTTGGGCGAATATGGGCAAACTTTGAGCAATATGGGCGAATATGAACGAACTTTGAGCGAATATGGTCGAATATGAGCGAACTTTGGGCGAATATGGACGAACTTTGGGCTAACTTTGGATGAATACGGGCGAATATATGCTGACTGAGCGGGTCCACTCGCCGAATTCGCTTCGTCCGGCATTTCCAGAGCGTTCCCGGTATCCTAGGAATGACCTGAAAAATCCGGACCAAAGCTGACCTAAATCCGAATAAAAACAGGTTTCTAAAAACGCGACCGGATGAAATTTCAGTGTTCGAACCTAAAATTCGCCCTGGGACGAGCGTTTGGGAACGTGAGTGAAGATGCTCTTTAACCCCAATACCCTATGAGGCAGCCTAGAGCCTCTTTTGTAATCCACAGATCTACTGGCTGCAGGAAAACGAAAGAAATAGTATGGAAACAAGCTAGTGGGTTTTCTTTTGAACTCCATGACAGTACTCTACTTGGCTCCACTTGGAACTGGACCAGTGGGTATGACGGTGTGGCCGGACGAGTGAGTGCGGAGGTCAGACAAAAGTCGCAATTTATTTTGCCGATGCCGCAAACACAAACACAAACACCAGTCAAAAAAGCTGACCCTGCGATGCGAGGCCTCCCGACTCCTCCACACGGCACGAGCCATCGTCAGTCCATCGCCAGGCCAGCCACAGCCACTCCCCCCGTCCACCCTACCAGCCACCACTGCCACTCGTCCCGTTCCGCCACGCGCCGCCGCGCCGCGACAGCCGGTCCCGCGTCCCCTGTTCCAGCCCCCGTGCGGGATCACTTTCGGCTCACGTGGTGCGGCCGGGCCGGGGACTTCCTCCCCAGTCCCCACCCACCTCTTTCCTCTATCATCGCAAAGGGCCACGCACGCTTCCCGATCCATGACGGCGGGCCCCGGCCGAACCACTCCCGCTCGTCAGTCGCACACCCAACCCACCCCACCCCACCCCACGGACCTGCACTGCGCACCGTCGGCGGTGAAAAAGAAAAGAAACCGGAGCTCCGAGACCCGGGTCCAAATCTAGGTGACGGGCGTTGACCGGGAGGGACTAGGGGAGTGGCCGGGAGTGAGCCAGAGGTGGGGGAAGGAGTGAGCCGGAAGCAAGCGGACGGAGGCGATGAGGGCAGCAGCAGCGGCCATCTCGCGAACGCATTTTCCACTACACGCTCCTCCGCTATTCCCTTATCTCCCCTGAGAGCACCAACCACCGCCGTCCTCGGGCGAATCCGACGAGGCTCGTCCGATTTGGCGCCCCCCCGGCCCCGCGCTGGCATGAAGCGACAGAGGTCGTCCTACGCTGACGACGACCCGGACAATGACAGGCGGAGGTTCTACGACCGCGGGGGCCCGCCGTCCCCGCCGCGCCGCCGCCCCGCGGAGTACGAGAGCGACGGGTTCGACCGCCGGAAGGGGTTCGGCGGCAGGTTCTACGACCACCGCTACCGGGAGCCCTCCTCGTCGCCGCGCGGGTACGGAGGGGACCGCGCGATGCACCGCTCCGAGAGCTTCTCTGGGTTCCGACGGGAGGGGTTCCGCGCTGAGCGCGACCGTCCGCGCTGGGACGGAGCCGGCAGCTCGGCCTGGCGGCGGCCGAGTGGCGGCTGGAGGGATCCCCACGGCGTGGACGGGCACAAGTCTGCGGCCAGGCGGCAGGCGCCGTCGCCGCCTACGCCGCCTCGCCGATCTCCCAGTGAGCCCAGGAGGAGGTTAGATGGCGCCAAGGGCGAGAAGTCGAGGAAGCCCAGCTGCGGCGCCAGTGAGATCGAGGAAGGGGAGGTCGCGCCAGATCCCGGCACCAATGCCCTGCCTGCTGCGGCGGAGCATCAGAAGCGGGTTCACTCGGACCGTGCTGTTGACAAGGCAAGTGAGAGATGCGAGCCCAGGAAAGGGCTGAGACTAGGAGTGGATTTGAGAACTCAAGCTGCTGACAGCTTGGGAAAGGAGAAATGGAAGGTCGGGGATGATGCAGGGAAAGTAAAAATTACACAGCACGAGAAATCAGCATTGGATGAAGCAGACGAGGCTCCTCCTAGTGCTGTCGATCAAGGTGGACAGAGCACTTCATCCGGTATGCAGCAGGAGGAAGTGGTTGCACGACATGATACTGTGAATACTGCTGATGTGGGTGGGCAGAGCACTTCGTCTGGTATCCTGAAGGAGACTACTCAGGAAGAAGTGACAACTCAAGATGATACTGCCGTTGCTGTCGATGAAATTGCCCAAAGCATTTCATCTAGCATACAACAAGAAGTGCCACAGGAGGGAGTGATGCCATTAGGTGAGATTGCTAATGATGTTGATGTTGTTCGGAAGGGAAGTTCATCGAGTATGCTGCAGGAAGTTCTTCCCGAAGAAGGAAGAGATGGAAATGCCAAAGTCAGTGACGGTGTTGGAAATTGCAGTTCATCTAGTATCCGGCAGGCGATGCAGGAACAAGTGAATGTAGTAGAAGTAACTGCCAATGTTGTTGATGCGACGAGAGAGGTCAGTTGTTCTGGTATGCTGAAGGAAGCGATGCATGGAGACATGCTGCTAACAGCCAGTAACATTAATGTGGAAGGACAGAACAATTCATCTGGTATGCTGGAGGAAGCAATTCATGAGACAGTATGCACGCAAGATGGAACTACTGATGCTCTTGATATAACTGGAAAGAGCAGTTCATCTATGCTGCCGCAGGAAGATGTCATGACTTCTCTGTCTCAAGAGGCTCAAGAAATTAAAGAAGCTAACATAGGAGGTATGACTATGAGAGGCAAGAAGACTGATGAAACAACTGAATCTATCGCTTCCCAGCCAGTGGAACAGGGACTTGAGAAGTATACTTGTGAAAGTAGAGTTGGATATGGTGAAACCGAAGTCATACAAGAAGAGGCAGTTCTTGAGCATGAAATAGTTGCAGAACAAGTAAAACATGCTGATCCAGAGGCCAACCTAGTAGGTACTAGTGTTTTCATTCAACCACCCGAGGACCATTTTACGGACACTAAGGAAGAGGGCACAACTTTGGATCTGATTACGGGGAAGCCACGGGCTGAAGATAAAGGAAAGGGTATAGCATTTGATGTCCTTAATAACGCAGGTGCTGCTAGTTTAGCTGAGACAAGTTTCGACTTGGGATTGCGTCCCCCTGACATAGACCAAAAAGATTCATCGAAATATACAAGAATTACTTCTGTGAAGAAGGAAGATGACACTCTCAAGTTAGGGAGACTTGATCTTTCGCTAAGCCTCTCGGGTGGTTTACAGAGTCCTGAATTCAAATGCTTTATTCCCAGACCTGATTCTCTAGCCCATGGACCATGCTCTCAGTCTTCTTCATCATCATCATCATTCTGCACAAATTCAGATGGAATAACAGCTTCCATACCATTGACCAGTTCTCAGACATTAGTTCACAACCCTAGTTTCTCACTTACCCAACAGTCATTAGAAAATTGTGAACATTCAGTAGGCAGTAAACCTTTGTTTCAAGGACCTGATAAGGTCGGCAACAGCACAGGATGGCAAGCTCAGTTGTTGTTGAACAGATCTACCGAGAAAGGCGACACTACCCCACTAATTCAGAGAGTACTCCCAAATGGTCATTTGTCAGACAACACTTTGGTTGGTGCGAACATTCAGAACAATGGAATCTCGTGTGTCTTGTCGCCAGCACATAATCACGGTTCTCATGATGCTGGATCGGATCATAATAGACATAAAAGGCAACTCACAAGGGAGAGAAGTAGCAGCAGTCTTTCAAGGGGTGAGCGGCAGCATGAGGAACAGCTTGTTCTGAATGGTGCTGGTGTTGTCGAGAAGGTTATTTCCAAGATTGTTTCAGAACCTCTGAGTTATACAGGAAGGATGTTTCAAGAGATGACAAGCAATTCTAGAGCATATTTGAGGGAGGCCATTTCTGATATCATAGTTGATGCAGGTAAAAGAGGACAGGTAGTAGCATTTCAGGAGGCACTTAAAAAACGATCTGACTTGAGTAGTGAAATATTACAAAGGTGTCCACGGGTGTTGCTGGAGATACTTGTTGCTATAAGGACTGGTCTACCGGATGTTATAAAGAGAAGCGCTAGCATTGCTACATCTGATTTAGTTGACATTTTTCTGAATTTGAAATGCCGCAATCTTTCATGCCAAAGCGTTCTCCCAGTGTTTGATTGTGATTGTAAAATTTGTCAACAGAAGACTGGTTTCTGTAGTAACTGCATGTGCATTGTCTGCTTGAAGTTTGACTTGGCATCTAATACATGTAGTTGGGTAGGTTGTGATGTTTGCCTTCATTGGTGCCATACAGATTGTGCCTTACGCCACTCTCTTATTCGGAAGGGGGGAAGTAGTTCTAGGGCACATGGCACTAACGAGATGCACTTTCACTGTGCTGCTTGTGGACATGCGTCAGAGATGTATGGTTTTGTCAAGGAAGTCTTTCGAACATGTGCTAAGCAATGGAGAATGGAGTCTCTTGTCAGAGAGCTTCAGTTCGTCCAAAGAATCTTCTCAGCAAGTGAGGATGCAAGGGGTAGGAGAATCAGGAACTTTGTAAAGCAGATGCTGATTAAATTACAAAACAAGGCGTATTATTCTGAAGTCGTCAAATATGTCATTGCATTCTTTTCTGGTAAGCTACTCATCATATGTAATAAGAAATAATAGTTGCAATGTCTATGCTTGTTCAATTATTGCTTTTATTTATATTTACGTAGAAAAAAAGGCTAGTAACTTGGTTAGTGTCGCCCTTGCTTGATCCTCAGACCAAGAACAATTACCCAGATTTTGTAGGCGTTTCCATTCATGATTCTCCAGTACACATGTAGATCCTTGAAAGTGTTAGTACTGCACTGAAGATTTTTTGATCCATGCTTTCGTCACCGTGATTTGTAAGCATGAGCGTAAGCTGTCATCTGTTGGCAAATAAAACCATGGTAACACTCTGTTTTCCAATTCCAGATGATAATCCTAGCCCTGGCATGGGCAGTGGTCCATTAGTACCACTGAAGGGCATTCCATGTAGCATTGCTGAAGGAATAAATGGGATTCCAAGTTCAAGTCGAACGGCAACATGGTCACCTTCAGTTACCTTAGAAGGAGTTCCATTCCTAGAAAAAGCAGGTCTCCTTTCTACCACTGGGAGCCAATCAATTTCTAGAAAAATGGCTGAAACAGAGCTTCAGGCAGTCAACAATAAGCCAGTTCCTGATGAACTGGATGGCCTAGTTAGGTTAAAGCAGGCTGAAGCAAATATGTACCAGGAACGTGCCAATGAAGCACGTAAAGAAGCTGAGAGTCTGAAACATGTTGCGATGGTAAAATATGCACGCATCGAGGAACATTATGCTACTCAAATATCTGAACTCCGCATAAATGAGTTGCAAGAGAGGCGCAAGCAAAAGTTTGAAGAACTTCAAGTCGTCGAAAGATCGCGCCATCAATTTCTGAGCATGAAAACAAGGATGGAAGATAGCATAAGGGAATTATTGTTGAAAATGGAGGCAGCGAAACAAAATTTAAGGACATGAACGAGCTTTCTGCCTGTGTTTAGTTGCAGTTATCAAAACTTGCTGAGCTTAGTGAAGGCAGCCTCCTCACTGTGTAAGATACAAATCTTTCCTGCCTTATTCCTTTAATTTATTGAAGCTACCATATACGATCATTATTTATTCTCTAGTGTTCTCCTATATCTTTCTTTCCCTTTTTTTATCATTCAATATTATTAATATTAGATGTAACATATCTAGTTATTGAAGCTGACATATCTGTAGAGAAGTTTTACCTGTTACCAGTTCCTATGTTGTGTCCTGTGTGTACCATTCATATAGGTAGAATTATACAATTAACTTCAGTTGTTGCCGTATTATTTGAACAAATATCTGCACGCACAAGTGCTATTTTCCTGTTGCAAGTTTCTATGAAATAAGGAAATAAGACCACTGGAGTTATATTCTTGTTAGGCTTAGTACTCCCTCCGTTCCATAGCTTAGGGCGCAAATATTTTTTCGAATTTTCGCCATAGCTTAAGGCGTGGGTGCAGGATAGTTGCTATCCTCCCAGTCTTACCCCTCCCTGACATTAACCACGTCCTAAAAAATGGCGGGGCAGTTATATCTAGAGCAAAACGATTGGAGGAAAGAAGGCACGGCATGGGCTCAGGGAGTTAAAGCGACGTCGTTCACGACAAACGAGGAGTCCTGCCCAACAACTCGAGCAAGAGAAATTAGGCGGCATCGTTTACTCAGGGGCAATTTTGGAAACTTTAATCTCTGCTTATGCTTCTTAATTGTCACGCCAAGAAATATACGCCTTATGCAATGGAGCGGAGGGAGTATTATTTGCTATCAATAAAGTGTGGCCCATTGATTCAGATAGTTATCACAATGCTGCTGCTCTACACCATCTTTACCTGTTTCAGTAGTTTACTAGTACAATGCTGAGCTAAACTAATATGGGCATTTGATGTATAATCGTTTTACATAATGGATGTTAAATAGTTTGAGGGTCCAGAGTGAAGACAAAGGAACGTAGTACTGTATTCAAGCCTGTAGATATATGGAATGATTTTCTATTGCAAGTTTATTGATAATGTTGTGCCAAACCAAACAGTGTATTTGAATTCATTTTGATGGTATGATTCGTATAAGTGGCCAAAACAGGTTGTATTTGATATTTGTAGTGTAATTATAGAATTTTTTAAAAAAATACTACGTCTTATCCAAAAATCCAAGTCCTTCTAAAATTTTACACAAGAATTAAGTGTGTTGGTAAAATGCCAATCTTGCCCTTCATTTATTTTAAATACCTTCTCTTTTTCCTCATAAATAACAAATTCTAGAGTTGTAGGCTCAATTTTGTATGAAATTAACATGGGGCCAAATTAGGACAACATGAAAGAAAATGAATTGGGAGCGTTAAGGATCTACATTTTGGATCAAATGTAAAGGCTACTACTCCCTCCGTTCCATATTATTGGCATCAACTTTATCTAGATTAGTATCTATCTAGTTAAGTATTTAGACTAGATGCATTCGTATCTAGACAAAGTTGAGGCCATTAATATGGACCGGAGGGAGTTCATGTTTTATCAGACGAAGTAACAATTTAATCTTCAATCAGCCTAAGTTTTGCGTGCAACTAGAAATTCATGAGAAACGTCATCATTATCGTGTAGGGCTGTAGGCTGGTCCTTTTGAGCGTTCATCTAGTTATATAGGAGTACTATCGTGTTTGATAAATATGGAAATATTAATACTTCTGAATTTCTCTTGTTTTTCTAGGAGGGCAATCCTTGGAACATAATGTGGCTTACATATCTGGTCGCCAAACATCCTGTCATCTTCCTTGAAGATTTGCTCTTCAGAAAACAAGGATGCTGAATTTCAAGATGGTGCAAACGTCACAAATGGCAGAATGAGTCAAAGAGCATGTTTCTCTTGTGAAGGAAACAGATGGACATATGTTATTCCTAATAACCAGCTTTGCTGATCCAGTTTTGGATGAAGAACGACTTATTTTTAACGGGCCAGCGCTGATTTAAGCCAACAGCTCCCAAAGCTCCTGGACACTGAAATTTTACTGGGTGCGAGATGGCAGCTGAAGTATGTTAGAGGCAGGTTGGTGGTAGTGTACGTAGGGCATGGAACTGTATCTATAAATTATGATGCACCTGTGGTTCTCATTTTCGATGGGAGTCATCAGGCCTTTTCTGAAATAGCTGTTTAACTGTCTCGGCTACAGAAGAACAAATTATCTCGCGGTAATTCCACAGTAGGAGTTTTCACGATCTTGTCTCAGAGATTTCTGCTTTAACTGTTCATCCTAAAAAAAAAGGTCTGGAGAATGTTGTCTGGAATTCTTAATGGAAGTAGGGGCTACGACTGGGCTGAACTGTGTTCCTGAAACAAGCTGTTGTGGCAACTGGCATTGGTAGCTGATGGATCACAGGGCAGGAGTTCGGTGTGAGCGGTTGATGATACAGCTGACTGAAAGAGAGGCGAATGCAAAACCTTAACGTTTGTGTATTCTCCATTTCCAGAGGCAAACTCCACTCTGAGCTTGCTAATACAGAAGGTAGACATACATAAATGATGCTTAACGAGAAGCACTGAAATAGTCTTCACTAGTCAATTCTGTCCGTACGAACAACATCAAGGATTACTACGGCACTGCCTGCTGTTTCTGTTTTGGGGTGTCTAGTACTTGAACAAGCGACAGAAAGTTCCTGGGCATCAATGTTGTACTAGCTAAGGTACATGTAGCACAACCCAATTCCTGGGAGTTCAAACGGAGGCATTGTGCTTGCCGTTGGCGATGTGGTGGTTGCTGTCGTCCATGAACCGCTTCCAGAACCAGTGCTGCTTCCAGACCTTCTCGGTCATCTCCTCGATGGGCACGTTCTTGGTCTCTGGGAGGAAGAAGAGCACGAAGATGGACATGACGAGCACCCACGCCGAGAAGAAGATGAAGATGGCGAACTTGAGGTGGCAGAGCATGGAGAGGAACGCCTGCGCGATGAGGAAGGTGAAGAGCAGGTTAACGCACACCGTCACGCTCTGCCCCGCCGACCTCGTCTCCAGGGGGAACGTCTCGCTGGGGATCAGCCATCCTAGCGGGCCAATGGACCACGCGAACGCCGCCACGTAGGTGCAAATCATTACCACCACCAAGATGGCCCATCCGCTGCTCAGATTGTCCGACTTGTCCGTCACCTTGATACCCAACACGATGGCGATGACCACCTGCGATAAAAACATCTGCACGCCAGCCTCCAGCAGTAGCACCCGCCGCCCGACCTTGTCCACGGAGTACACCGACACGAGGGTTGATAACACGTTAACAGCACCGGTGATCACAGCCGAGTAGAGTGATGCGTCACTCTTGAAACCCAGAGTGTTGAACAGCACGGGGGCGTAGAACATGATGGCATTGATCCCCGTGAACTGCTGGAAGATCTGGAGGAGCACGGCGATGACGAGCTGGGGACGGTTGCGGCGCTGGAGGAGGTTCCGGAATGGGTGCTTCACCTCCTGTGCCATCCTGCTCGCCTCCACAATCTCGTTAAATTCCGGCTCCACATTCTCGGTTCCACGGATCTTCTTGAGCACGGCCTTGCCCTCGTCGAGGTGGCCGCGCTCAATGAGGCTGTTGGGGGTGTCCGTCACGAAGAGCGCACCCAGGGTGAGGAGACCCGCCGGGATGCCTGCTAGGGACAGCGAGAGGCGCCATCCCCACGGGTGGATCTTGCTGGTGCCGTAGTTGACAAGGTTGGCGAAGAGGATACCGATGGTCACGTTCAGCTGGAACAGGATGTTGAGGGCGCCGCGGATCCGCGTCGGGGCGATCTCCGACAGGAACAGAGGAACAGCCTGCACATACATACGTGCAACTCAGTTAGAAATGCATGTGGGTGCTCCTTCACTTAGAGATTGAGAAATGACATGACAAAATCACGGAACAGATTCACGTAAAAAGAAATGACAAACTTACAAATGGCTAAAGTATCAAATAGTGTTACTACGGCTACCATGTCATTGTATAAATAAAGTATCAAATAATATTACTACTGAAAGTAAGATTATACTCCCTCTGTGTACATTAAAATGTTTCTAAAGGTTCAGAGTAAACCTGTACACTAAAAGACGTCTAGATACATTCATTTCATAAAGCTAAAATATCTTTATATTTTTAAACGAAGGGAGTACATCCTACTAAACTGCACACACAAAGGTTTATCGGCAAGCCAAAGCATCCTCTCAGAATTTGTCCCTTTCCCATCTCCTATGATCTTCTAAGTAGGAGACGGTAAAAGGACAAGATTTTAGGAAGATGCTTGGCTTGGCGATAAACCTTTGCGGTGTGAAGTTTGGCTGTATAGTCTTTTTTTTTCAGTAGTAATTTTATGGTTGTGGATGTTTCTGGAAAAGGGTGGGGTGCCAATAAAATTCAGAAGGAATTTGTGGGGAGAGATTGCTGTTATGTGACAAAGTTTGCAGAAAAATGTGTGAGAACATAGTGTCGAACGACAGTAATGATTCCTGTAGGTGGTTTGTTAACTTCTGATGGTAAATTAACTGTTAGATCGGTGTATTCAGCTTATTATAGAAACTTGCACTGTGAAGGGGCCGCATAGGAAAATGTGGTGGGTCAAAACAGCTAAATTATTCCTTTGGCTCGTTTTTAATAGGGTCTCTCTATGACGTAGTTGACTGCGACGTAACTTAAGTTGCAGCCAGCAGACGTCATCTTGCACAGAAAACAACTGGAAATTTTAAACCAAGGAGCAGTCCAGCGAGCAGCAGCATCTAGTCCTCTACACGCGCATGCACGGGGGGAAAACTTTTTTCCCATAAACTCACGGGCTCACTCCTCACCATCTAGCTGCCTACTCTCATAACTCACGAGCGACGCTCGCTAGCTGCACTCTAGCCTTTCTCATCTAGTTTATACTTAGTTTGTTTGATTTTTGATTAATTTCGTATAGTTTTCCACTTTGGGCAATGTGCTTTTTTCTGGCTGGCTGCTAACATATTGATTGTTTGTCGCATATGGTCTAGTCTCAAGTTTGTTTTTGTCATAACACCTAAAAAGCTACTCCCTCTATCGTAAAAAGGATGTTGCAAATTGCCTAAATTTAGATGAATTATATATTAAATTGTGTCTAGATACATTCAAATTAGACAAATCCGTGACATCATTGCCTAAAATCGTACCGAGAAAAAGGCTAGTTTCAACTGGATATGCAACTCGTATGGACAATCAAAATGTTCCCAGTTACAACACAACTTGCAACTGTACTATCCGTGAGAAAAAGACAGTTTCAAGTGTTGATGCAACTCACATACCCCTAAAAAATCGTATCGAGAAAAAACAGTTTCAAATCGACATGCAACTCATGTGAACAAAATCAAATGCTCCCAGTTACAACCCTACTTGCAACTGTACTATCCGTGATTTCAAGTGTCGATGCAACTCACGTACCCCCTAAAATCCTTCCGGAAAAAAATAGTTTCAAGTGAACATGCAACTCGTGTGAACAAATCAAATGTTCCCAGTTACAATCCTACTTGCAACCGTACTACCCGTGATTTTAAGTGCTGATGCAACTCACATACCTATTAAAATCATACCAAGAAAAAGACCAGTTTCAAGTGGACATGCAACTCGTGTAAACAAATCAAAAAATGTTACCAGTTTCAACCCTACTTGCAACTGTAGTACCCGTAAGGAAAACAGTTTCAAGTGCCGATGCAACTCACATGTCCCCTAAAATCCTAGTGAGGAAAAGGATAGTTTCAAGTGGACATGCAACTCGTGTAAACAATCAAAAAATGTTTTCAGTTACAACCCTACTTGCAACTGAAGTACCCGTGATTTCAAGGGCCGGTGCAACTCACATACCCCCTAAAATCATACCAAGAAAAACCAATTTCAAGTGGACATGCAACTTGTGTGAACAATCAAAAATTCCCGGTTAACCGTACTTGGAACTGCAGTACCCCGTGATTTCAAGTGCTGATGGAACTCACATACCACCTAAAATCGTACCGAGAAACATGCCAGTTTTAAGTGGACATGAAACTCATGTGAACAATCAAATGTTCCCGGTTACAACCCTACTTGCAACTGCAGTATCCCGTGATTTCAAATGCTTATGAAACTCACATACCCCCTAAATCGTACCGAGAAAAAGGGCAGTTTCAAGTGGACATGCAATTCGTGGGAATATTCAAATGTTTCTAGTTACAACCCTACTTGCAAGTGTAGTACCCATGAGAAAAGGACAGTTTCAAGTGCTTATGCATCTCACATACCCCCTAAAAATCCTACAAAGAAAAAACAATTTCAAGTGGACATGCAACTCAACCCCTTCTACACACAAAAAAGAAAAAGCCAGTTTCAAAGTCTCTGGGATGACTTTAAACTAAATTATTATTGCCTCCATAATGTATTGTAGATTGCAAATGAATACTTACTAATAAAGTTTATTCTGGACTTTCGATTAGTTTATGTAAAATTTAGGAGGTGGCTATAAAGTTAGAAAGGGCTAAAAGACAAATTATAGTGCAAACACGTAGAAAATGAAGAAAAAAAATGGACACAGAACATTTAATAATCTTTGACTTGTGAATTACACAAAAAGAAAGAAATTCTTATTAAAAAATAAACCAAAAAGGAAAACTTACAAAAAAATGAAAACTGCATCCTAAAAAAATTATAAAATTTTATCTTCTTTCTTCACCAGTACTAAATGGTGTTCTAATCTCGTTCGCTCTTGTTTACATCAAGTATGATGTTTCCTTGTTTTACATCAACAATTACATACATAAGATCATTTGCTTTTAAATTTGTAATACTAAGAAAATCACCGCCATTATAACAGAACCTAAAAAAATCTCCAACAGTCTTAAATGATTGAGGGACAAGTCTGTCACCCCACACAAAACGTGCTTCACCTCTCTGTGGGATTTAAATGTAGTTGGAAACACCTCAATAGGTACTTCCTATAAAAACATTGAATAAAAAAATTATTCTTAAAATATAATATTTGCAGATAATAAACAAACAAAAAATAAAACAAAAAATTTAACAACTAAACAAAACGATAGTAATTGAACCACTCAACACTATTTTTTTTTGGAAAAAGCCCAACAGAAAACGATAGTGTTTCAACCAACTAAACAAAAAAATAAAAAAAAACGCGAACGCAACATCACAGCCATATCCCAACATCCCAACAAAAAAACCCACCAACACAACCATTCACGGCAGCAGACAATTGCAAACTGGGCCAACACCTCCCCTGGACAATGGGACAGCAAGCAAACAAGGACCGAGGCTGGTTACAAACAGAGCAACAGGCAAAACAACAGGAAAAATACAACAGCGCACAAATCCTGGAGCAAACAGATCGGACGGTGCACAAGCTAGCTGTGACGTAGCTTCCGTCACAGCTAGTTGTGACTTAGCAATTTCGTTTTTAATAAGAGTATTTTGACAAAAGAGATGTGTT
The DNA here is from genome assembly GCA_916181665.1 of Avena sativa. Lineage (NCBI taxonomy): Eukaryota > Viridiplantae > Streptophyta > Magnoliopsida > Poales > Poaceae > Avena > Avena sativa. The sequence goes on along the minus strand of OV702293.1, from coordinate 438,699,697 downwards.
GATTAGGAGAGGTTGGAAAGTTACAGACAATAAGTGTTGTTTCTGCGACGAGCTTGCAACGATAGATGATCTTTTTTTTTTTGGAATGTAAATAAGCAAGGTTTGTTTGGGGTACGGTAAAATGTTCCACTGATATACCAGCACCTTTTCGAGATTTGAGCGAATGGATATAAGTATGGTTTTGCGAGAAAAGACAGAAATATTATTGCACTCGGTGTGGCTGCGGTTATCTGGTCTATACGGCAGACTAGAAATGCAGCATACTTTGATCATGTTTACACATGCTTTGTATAAGTGAGCCTAGAGGCCTATCATATATATGAGTATGTTATTCCTTTTTATATAACTATGTTTTTTTTTGTATGTTATAGTGTGCACAATACCTACCATCTGAAAATAGGTGCACACAAATTCTTGGCATATTCAGTCGACGAAAGATCTCTGTTTCGTCTTCGGTCCACATACGCGTCTCCTTATCGATCTTGTTTTCCACATTTGACAAGAACATAACCAGAAGACTCCAAGCCAAGTACACATCCAAGTCAAGCATCTCTTGGATGAAGCAGCCAAGGACAGTAACAATTTCGGCAAAAGAAGCCTCCCTGCAAGTATATGCGGCGCTAGCTACTCCTTCCATCAGCTAGGCTCCTATACACTGGCAACTTGGACAACTGAAGAGCAGGCAGCCACACCATCGATCGGTCTGCTGGAGAATAGTAAAACCAGCGACGTATTGCAAGTGCACACCACCTATCGGTATCGGTTGGCTCTGGTCCAGTAAATTCTGAACTTGGAGTCACCCGGGGACCATTGGAATCTTGAAAAAAATGAAAATGTGATCGTGAGAGAGGCGATGTCGTGATCATGCCGCCGCCGATGGAAGGTGTCAACTTGAACGAACGCAAGTCATGCACGAGCGAGCGAGCATCTCTCGGCACCATCACATATATTTTCTACGCCTTTTTTGGAATTTCTAAGGACAAAACTTTTGCCTTCTAGCCACTCACATCGACACAAAATTAAGCTGCCAGGAAAATTTTCCTTTTTCATGGCAACTTTTTTTTTTTGGATTTCTTGCACACCGTCAGATGGGAATCATGGGGGCAGGGGGCGTTCATGCCACGGCCGAACGAAAATCCGCATGTTCGTGTGCTAGTGGAGTCCTTTTTTGCGGAAAATATTTTCTACGCCCCTTTGGTCCTCAAATTCCGAGAAACTTAAACCGATATACTATATACTACGAACAATTAAATCAAGTTAGAGGCTGTATTTCGTTTTAGCGTTGATCTTGACATATGACTTATTGCTCTATCCAATGCATAATAGGTGTCGCTGATTTAGTATAAAATTGTTTTAGAAATATAAAATGTTTTAGATTAGTAATCTATTGTATCTAGACATCTTTTAAGTGTGTAGTTTCAAATAAATCTATACACTAAAAGATTTCTAAATATATTTACTTTACAAACCTAAAATATCTTATATTTCTAAACGGAGGGAGTAGATATTATAGAGATCGGAGGAAGTAGTTGTTGACTCGTTGAGTATCATTCAAATCAAATGTTTCTACGCAAACGTAAGTAAGTAAACCTTGCTTAGCGGCAGCGTTTTGGTTACCGGTCGAGAAATCCGGTTACCCCGACCACCCTCGGGAAATCGGTTTACCGGGCAAAAAATCTCGAATTTATTTGAATTTTTTGAAATTTATGAATTTTAACAAAAAGCCATTGTAAATAGTCATATCGATGACTTTGAATTCAAATTTTGAAATTTAAATTCGTCCGGTAACCGGTCGGGATTTCCCGGTAACCGCGGTAACCGAAAATCCCGACCTCCTGCCGGGAACCAAAACCTTGCTTAGCGGTACAATAATAACAAAACGTACAATTTTGTGCTCACCTGGTTGGCGAAGCCGACGCCACAGCCAAGCATAATTCTGCCGACGATGAGCATGGCCAGGTTCTGGGCCGCGCCGTTGAAGATGACGCCGATGATGAAGAAGACGCCGGCGATGAGCATGGTGAGGCGGCGGCCGAGGCGCCGGGTGGTGTAGGAGGCGAAGAAGGTGGCGGTGAGGCCGGCGAGGTAGAGCGACGACGTGAAGAGCTGCAGGCCCTGGTTGTCGTACTTGCAGTAGTTGCTCTCCTTGTCCTCCTGCTTCCGCCGCAGCACCACCGGGAAGAACTTGCCCAGGAAATCGTCCATCGATGTCACGCCGCCTACAAAATAAAAAAAAGCTTCTTTAAAAAAATTTCTCGATTGACTGATATTACCATATGGTTAACTGAGCTGGACTCTTTGCATGAAATGGATAAGATTTCTCTAAAGGCCTGAATCTCAAAAAGAGGGAGGGAGTAGAACAGACAAATAATGCTGGGGATCAGATCATCACATAATCAAATAGTGATAGTAGACATGGTCGAGTATACTCCTGGGCAAAAACTGGACGTGTTAACAACGTAGTTAATCCAAAATGGCGATGATCGGCTGACCTGTTAACGACAAACACGCGCGGAGATGATCTTAGAGAGAAAACTAGACATGTGTGTAGGTCACCTGAGATGCCGACGTCGTAGCCAAACATCAGACCGCCGGTGGCCGCCATGATGCTGGAGATGATGACGATCGGCGTGATCTTGGCCTCGAACTCCACGCCCAGCGGCGCAGACACCGAGAACCCTCCACCCGGCATCTTTGATGCTCGACGGTGAAGCTACACAGAGAGGGCAATGGCCAACTACAGAGTGTTTCTCCAGTGTCCACACAACCACACGAAGAGCTAGCCAGAGAGGGGAAGTGAGTGAGACATAAGGCTACAAGTCTCTGGGTTATATATAGGAGATGAGACACAAAGCCCGTCGACGGAGAAATTTCAAACGCATCCGAGCGTCCAGACGCGGCAACGTCGCCTCGGAGAATCGTCCGATGGGCCCCTCGCGACGGCCGGCCGGATAGCCAGTCAACGAATTTCTAAGCCTTTTGTCCTTTTAGAAAACTAGCACAATTGCCCGTTCGTTGCTACGGCGTAATAAAGATGAATGCAAAAAGATGATTTGCCAGGATCGGCCGATATTCGATCCCAACTACAGGGCCGTGAGAGCCTCTATTGTACATGGCATAATACCTCCACACATATCAAAGGATGGTCACACTAATCCTTCTTAATTGTTGAAATTATAATGAGTAAAACTCTTGGTGTTCTAGAGAAAAGGAAACAATTTTCAAGAAAAAAAATTACACATTACACTGGCCATTTACATTGTTACTACTACCATCTTATTGCATATTCTTTGTCGGGAAATCTTTGCATGATCCATGGCCAAATCTTGATTCTGCGATCAGTTGTAGAAATGTAGAGAACAATCTCACGATCAGTCCGAGAGAAGATGCTTAACATCCCAAAATTCCATAAGAATCCCATCCTCCCATTGATATTCAAGAAACCAAAAGAGCTCAGCTAACAAGCTGATAGCTGAAAAATTATTTACTCTAGCCTCTCTCTGTTATTGGGAGCAGGCGAAGATATATACTACGCGGAAAAGTAAAACTAAAAAATGTTTAGATAATCAGCGTTTCAAACATCAAAGGTCAGCTTCAGAAGCAACAATCAGCGACAATGAACTTGGAAAAGAAAGGAGATAGTGTAAGTTGGAAAGCTCAAATTGTAGCCATGAGGGGACTGCATTTGTTGGCTCGAAAGTTTATGAAACAAACCAAATGTATCTCAACCTCTTCCCAGCTGAGCTACCATAAAGAACATAACACCTCAGATTCAGAGTAATGCACACTTCAACGGCATGTTTTATTGAGATACAAAAGAACAAACCAAGCCTGTATACGGACTGACTTCAGCATTATTTGTAGCTCACACTCCTTACTTTTCATAAAATGGGTGGTTTTGGTAGACATCAAGGCACTTGTAGCCTGTGTGTAGTTCAGCACCACAGTCAGGCATTAAAGGGGAGAGCTTCTCTAGGTAAGCAAGTGTGTCAGATGTTCAGAAAACTTAGTTAGGCCGGAAGAAGATTTTGTAGAAGATTAATCACATGCCCACGTGTTAACCATTAACTTATCACCACAGCACTCACTGCATATCTCTCAGTTTTAGTTTTTCTACATTGACTGAAGATAACCACAACACCAAGAAGAGGAGTTTATTGTCCAGCTTATTGCAGTATAAGAAAGGTAGATCCACCTAAAAATCAATAAACAGAAGAAAACATTGTTTTTTACTGTATATATACTTACACTGTAAAAATGTTTCTGCCAATTCCAATCTTTGTGAACCCACTAAGAATAGAGATTTAGGAATTCACCTTCAGTTTAATAGCTTTACTGCATACTTAAACATATCAGTATTAAACTGGCTTCTTCTCTGCACTCACTGGATTCTGCTCACCAGCACTTATCTAGCCAGAAATCTCATACCAGCGGCGTCCATGCTGATGTACTACCAAATCTGAATGCATTTAGGTGCGCTTGAACATGCAGTAGTATGTACAAAACTCCAATTATATCCAAGCCATAATCCTAGGATGAGGGTACTAATTCTGACTGTCAAAACCAGCCATGACTTTCAATCACAAATCACCCATGTAGGAATTTCAAATCAGAGCCTATGGTCCATCAAGAAATATACATCACATTAGTTTATCATATGTGATGAAAAGGCATCATAGTTCACTAAAGTGCCCAGCCATCTCAATTGGGTCCATTAGAGGCTAAGAAGATTGAGGCTTAAATGAATGGTCAATTGGTCATACAACCTCGGTTGAGGCTTGAAGCAATGGTCGTGCAATCTCGGTTGAAGCAATGGTCGTGTAATGGTCATATAACTAGTTCAGCTCAACTACAATCTCCGTTGAGGGGCTCCTGCTGCACTGACCGGTGGCGACCGACCAGGTCAAAGTGTGGCTGCGGTGACGGGATCTGGTCCCGGGCGAAAAACCATACAAAAAATAGGATCTACAACCAAGAACAAAAAAATAGATCAAAGATCCATAACGAAAACATTGATCCAAAAACAGATGTATTCGTCGGATCCAACTTTAGAATGAGAAGAAAAGAAGAGTCGGATACCAAAAGAAGGAGCCAGCGGCTCATCCATGGCAAGATTTGGGCCGAGCTCTCCACGGCAAGATTTAGAGCTTCTCCTGCCTCTTGCCGCTGGTTTTCTCGCTAACTTGGGTGCCGGCGAGGAGCGAGACGGAACAGGGGAGGGAGGCCCCAATCCATTGCGCAACTCTTTCCTCATCTCGTACGACGGCACCGGCAGCCAGCGCTCGAAGACCTCGTCGTTTTCTTCGTCGGTCGAGCACGCCCACGCGCGGGAGCTCCAGAGCGAGACTCCTCCGTCATAACGTTGTTTGGGCATGCTCTTCAAAAAATAATAGAGCAGCTATCCAATTTTTTTTTTGACAGGAGCTATCCAAATTTGGTTGTAAGTCGTACAGCTTAAAAGGAAATTATCCTTACTTACGAGTGGCATTCATGGTAATATATATTTTGGTGGGAGGGCAAATTCGTCTAAAAAAGTGTTGGACCGGGAGAAACACTTGGTGGGAGGGCAAATTCGTCTAAAAAAGTGTTGGACCGGAAGAAACACTTCGTGCTTTATTATTAGATAGGTATAGATATAGATATAGATATAGATCTAGGGGATATATAATGGTAGAGAAGTTATATTTTTTTCTTAGCTCTCCACATCATCTAAAGAAAACACTATATATAAGTTGTATTTTCTCCGGAGTAAAAAAATAATTGACTTGTGTTTGTCCAGATTTAAATATATCTAGACATATTTTAATATATAGATATATTCAAATTTAGACAAACTCAATTCAGTTACCTCTGGAAGGAGGGAGTACACAATGCTTTATCTCTTATTGCCATCTCTAGCAATTAATGAGAATAAAATATTTTTAGTAAAATTGTTTGTTAAGGAAAGGCATATGGTACAATGGAGAAAATAATCTTCTCTTATTTATAAGAGATTATCATTAGCTAACATCCTTCCTTTTCTTATTTCTCTTACTCGCTCCGATCCATATTAATTGACTTTAATTTATTAAAATTTGAATAAACCTAAATAGTGTCTAGATTTATTCAAATCTACAAGGGAAGACTGACACCACCCACGTTGTGCATGGCTTAAAGAGCGAGTAGTTTGTCCGAAAAAATCGGAGTATATTAGGGCACGTGCAATGGTGATAAAACATTCTTATATTATATGTGGCAGATAATTTTGATATGACAACAAAATATAATATACAATGGGTCATTCTTTTAGTCTTATCAATAGGGACAAATATCCCTAAATATGTGGTGAGAAAAAGCAATGTTAATTTTATTACTCTGTCCTCCAACTTAGAAATCATCTTGCATGGCATTGCTAAGATAAGACTAAGATAAGACCATTATGCATGCCCTTATCATTACTAGGAAATCCTTCATCAGTGGCGCATCTATATTGGTCTTCTGTGGCGCATGGCAGGGACGCCACTGTTACGTCGCCACTGATAAAAGCTTCTATGGCGCATTCTGAAATGCGCCATAGAAGTCATGATACTTCTGTGACGCATTGTTGATGCGCCACAGGACTCTGTTCAGTGGCGCATTCTGGACAATGCGCCACTAAATCTCTATGCGCCACAGAAGGTTACAACGATGCGCCACTGGTTTGAATATCAGGTATTAAAAAAATCGAAACTTGTCCAAATATACAGTATTATACAGTATTATACAGAAACAATATATTTGACTTAGTATATAAAAACAAATATAATACAAACATGAATATAGTGCCATCACACTACTTAGAGCCCGAACGAGATAGACAAGTGATCATCATATTACAATACAAGTCAAATGAAGTGTTTGTTACAAGTGTTTGTTACAAAGTTCACCATCTCATCACATTACAAATGAAGTGTTCATCGCCTACACTAGAATCAAACAGAATACAAGTATGACGACGGTGAGCAAGAGCAAGAGCACTAGCAATATCTTCATCCGGTTCTCCTTCCATAGGTGGTTCCTCCACTTGGCTACCGCCTCCTCTCGAGTCGCGTATCCTTTGTAGCTGTTGCCGCTAAACTTGTTCACCTGTTTCTGACAGTCCTCCCACTCATCGTAGACTCCTGGAACCCAACCCTTGTACACCACGTACCACTTCGTCATCTCTATAGATAAGGCATATTAGTAAATCATGCAACAGAAAGAACTAAATTGGTTCACATGCATATATATTCACATAAACTAAAGCAAAAGATTAGTAAACATAGAAGATAGCACATCGATCATAATCATAGAACTTCGACGACAACGACCACAATAGTGAAGTTTACAACATACGACCACGGTAGTATATAGTTTGTGACACAACACTACACACAGACATCTATGATAATTCTAGGCGCACACATCGATCAATGTTGAGAACTGCTAACGCTCGGCTTCGGGAATGGTAGATAGCCATCCTTCGTCATCCACGTCCTGTTGTCACCCTGTTGACGAAGAATATTTTCAATCTCCCTCTTAGTCAACCCTCTGTTGTGTTTTAGGACCCCTCCCCTCGTGTTGACATCTTCCATGATGATTTCCGACAACTTAACCTGGATGCGATGAAAGTCTTCTCTAAGATCATCATCGTCCCTTCGCGCCAAATTTTCGGCCCATGCTCGGAAACTAGATGGCAGAGTTAGGTTCTGGCAATCCCGGACAAACCCTTTAAGGTGATGCATGGCGTAGAAGGCCTTCTTGGCGCCGCCAGCAGCCGGCTCCGTGACGCAGGGGAACTCGAGCACGTGCTTGAACTCGTGCTTGTCATCCTTGATACATTCCCCCTTGTTGACGAAGGGGCATCCCTTTTTAGCATAGCCCTCGAGAGCCTCATTCAAAATACCCCTTATTCTGGTGTAGTCCTTCTTCTTCATCTGACTCGCCGAGTCGAAATACGATGCTATCGAGTACTTTGTGCAAATGACGATGAGTGTGCAGTATTTGTCTCTGCACAACACGATTGAAACGGGATGTTGGAAAAGGGCAAAGGAAGAAAGCTATAAGAAAGCCTAAGTTAACAATGCTAGGGGGTGTGTGTACTTACTCGGGAAAGAAAGGCAAAAGAAGCGTGTTCGTCCTCTTGTGGTCCACCATGAAATTCTCGAGATACGCCGTCGCCTTGGCACGCGTCTCAGATCCTTCCCTCAACTGGCTATCACGCATGTAGTAGGGATCCACTATCGCGATGTAGGGGGTCTGCTCTCTCTTGGTCTTCATCACCAGATTGAGCGCGAATAGGCGGACCATGTTATAGTCCAACCGTTTCGAGAGAAACAGCTTGAAGACGTCCTCGTACGATATGAAGAACACATCCGCGGGGGCTTCATGGACGAATTCCACGTCCGATGGCACCTTGACAGTGAAAACCGGGTAATTTGGATCTTTGTCTTTAAGAAGAATGCCCTCTAGTGTCTTGTTACTATCACTCAAAGCGAGCATATGTCCACCAGCAAGGCGAAGCAGCTCCGGAGTCAGTATCGCTTCACCGGCTATATGTATCCTGGGCAAGCCATCCTCGCGGGCTGGTACGACGTCATCCTTAGCCCGGATCCTCTTCGGAGGAGGTTGGATCTCAGCTTTCTTACCTCTCTTTCTGTGCTTCTTCGTCTTCTGAGCAGGCTCCTCCACTGGGGATGCTAAGTGCTCGATGGCTGCCTTTTGGAGTGTGTCAGGGCTAAAGACGAATCCAATTGGTTTCTCCTGTTGATCGGCGTCTCTTGAGATAAACCATGGAAGACTAGGCATTGCGTGCATGTAGTGGGACGCCCACCTTGACCCTCGCGAGCGACGAAGGGTTCTTCATCCACATCAGGCATGTACAATCCTATGTCGGCGCCGGTGTTTATGTAGTCATCGATGTTGAAAAATTCTTCATCATCATCGTTGTTGCCGCCATGTGGTGATGGTGGTGGCGGGGGCGACGGCGGTTGCGTTGCGACGGCGGCATCGCCTTGGGGCAGCCCACACGCTCCCAACAGTTGGTGGCGACGACGACATGTGGCTTCCTAGGTGGTGGCCGGACGATCGAGGTGGCACTTAGGTGCCCCGTAAGACGAATCTGAGTCTTCGGCCATGTCAAGGGCCAACCGTGGCATTCTGCAAGGGTCTTGTGTTCGTCGGCTCCCTGAGGTTGAAAGGGGGGGTCCATGTCGTCGCACCCTGGCAACACCCGAGCAATCCGGACCCTCATCATGACATCGTCCATTGCATTGTTGTGCATCGTGCGGTTCGCCGGTTGTATGATATTGCCCTTGGCAACATCCTTCAACTCGCCGTCGGAAACTTTGTGGAGTAGTACGCAAGCAGCGTCCTGAATATCGACACATATGTGTTGGGCATCATGATCGAGGTGGCAATCACCAAAGGCGCATAAAGAAGATGAAGCGGAGTATGATATTAGTTACCTTGGTGAGGGCGTTGAGCTCTGCTAATGTCGACACACGGCCGATCCCGGTGGCAGGCCTATCATCAGCATTCTCCCGCGGTACTGGTGCCACCGCCGGCTGTACGATACTGGTATTTTTGGCGGGAGCAGCAGGGGGCAGCTGTGCGACAACAAGCTCTTGCGGCTGCGCCGCGGCGATGGTGGCCGGCGGGGTCACCAAGTCCGGTGACGCGTTAACATTGATTCTCGAGTTGCTGCCGCTAAAGCTGGGCACGTTTATCAGCCCCTGTCGACCTCCCGCATTCCAAATAGCTAGCCCCTCCATCAACCCAGGGGGATGATCGCGCGTAGCTTCTCCTCCAATAACTTGTCCATTGCTTTCTCGTCCACTTTTGCCTCTAATGTCTTCACCTTCAACTTCAACTCTTCAACCTCGGCTTTATCTTTAGCCGCCGAGTGGTTCTTCCTCTCCCTCCTCTTCTTTGCGTCCTCTTTGTAGTACTCGGTAAACTTCATGCTTGTACCGAAGCCGGACACACGGCCAGCTGATTTTGGCAGCAACTTCTTCTCCCTCTTCTTGTAAGTGTTCGTCGCCCTGTTAAAAACAGTGTCCCATGGCTTCGCCGCCGAATCTTGGGACAACAAGTCCTCGCTAGCGTTCAATTCCTTCTCCTGCAGAGATACAAGGAGAGGTGAACCCATGCATGCATTTAGATTCTTGGCTTAATTATTTTAATGAGAGATCCATGGTAAATTCCTTACCAACTCATCCTCAAATGCCTTCACATCCGGGTCGTCGGTGACGAACTCCCCTATAACAGGGTTCAGGTAGTAGCGGGCCCGGACAAATTTTCGGATCTGCAGGTCTGTAATTTTATGCCATGGGTTCTCTTTACCCAGGCGTTCAAGCTCGGCGTCCTCCTTGTCCCAAATGGGTTGTTTCCCTCTGTATCCGCCTCTTCCAAGCCGGTGGTTACCTATGTTCTTCTCTTGCATAGTCTTTCCCCACTCAGTCCATGCTTTAGAGGCAGCGGTATCTAAGTCCGCCTTGAATATCTTGAACTCTTCTTCGTCGAGCATCGGATTTTTCCTACTTATATTCCCCCAGCTTTCACCTTTGTCAATGCTGTTCTTTACCCGGGTTTTCCAGCTGCTCAAGGCGTTGCTCATCTTTGTTAGTGCTAGTTTGTTCACTGGGTTCTTATTACTCTCCAGGTTTCTGAACTTCTCTGGGAATGTGTATCGCTTGTGAAGCTTCTTAAGGAGGTTCTCGACCAAAGCATGATTACGTCGGATGTACTTCGTGTTGATCGACATGCTTTCCCGGACGATGCACCCGAGTTGCATGCCGTACCCGCAGGCAATCAATGAAGGCGCAATGGGTTGGCCACCTTCTGTGACCTCGGTGAACTCATCACAGACGTTGGCGAGCACTTGCGGCTTCCGATCCTTAATATCCTTCTTCTTATTCTTCTGTATGGTGGCCGGGTTGCCGCTACCACCATCTGTGCGCTCGCCACCATCCGTGGTGGTGTTACCCTCCTCCCCGCCTTCACTAGTTCCATCGTAGTCGTCGTCCCCCTCATAATCTGGATCTTCCTCGCCCCCAGCACCTCCGACGATGGTCGTCGGTGGTGGTGTCATTCTCATCTCCTCCGCCTCCTCATGCTCTTGGGACGGCCCCCAGAACGATTTGTTGGCCTCTCGAGCTAGATCCTCGACGCTCATTTGTTTAGAAGGACCGGCCTCGTCGTTAGTCGACATGTTTGCACTTTATTACTAAAAAAAGAGGCAAAAAGTTAGCACAAATATCGATCGAAAAATTCGGCATGACCTTTGCTAATTTTTGGACCTACGAGTGCCCATTTCTCAACCGAAACGGAAGTGAATCAACACTTTGGGATAAACGGGCAACTCAATTGAAATCCCTGCAAGAAAAAACACCCCATCCCCATTGACACCATCCATGATCATCCAACACCATCTAATTCACAAAATAAACAAACCTCTTGTTGTGGTATTGCCGACGAGTACGCCATGGAGGGGTCCTCACAGTGCGTGTTTAGAGACGTGGGGTAAGGCGGACGGTTGACGGGTACGAGGTAACACATCTTACCCAGGTTCAGATCCCACGACGGTGGCGTAATCCTACTCCTGCTATAAATCACTATAATGGCAATACGCCGAGTTACAGAGATAGGTTCGCTGTGCGAGGTTGTATGAGATTGTCTGAAGTTGTATATGATTGTGCCCTAAAGGCTCCCGTAGGCCCGACTTATATAGTCGTCAGATCCTAGGGTTACAGGGAAAAGTCCTAGCCGGACAGGTTACAGAGTCCTACACCGTCTATCACTAGTCTTGTGTATCTTGCACTCCAAGGCTCCGGGTACGCTGGTGACTCCACCGTAGCCTTCCTTTATCCGGCATGGGCCTCCCTTCTGGATCCACCTAACTGGGCCGCCTAGCAGGCCATAGGCCATGCTACCGACTATGGGCCACCCGGGTTAGTCGGATAAGAGACATGCTATGAGGATACCCATATAGCATATCCCCAACAGTAGCCCCCGGAGAACTCCGAGATCTTGCGTCGTCTCGCCTCTTCACATGGAATGCTCCGTCTAGATGGATGTCGGCAAATCGTCAAGCAACATCTTGTAGTCCTCCAAAAGAACCCTGCAAAGTTTTCTCTGTCTTCTATTAGTAAGTCGGAGAAATGCTGAATCTTCCATCGTACTCCTTCGCTAGTCGGATTAAATCCGTCCATGACGGAATCTTCGATGCGACGGCTCATCTACCATGTCAGTTACGACGACGTAGGCTTAGGTCAGCGACGCCTCTTAACTCACACATGGAGAGAACGCAATCATATCCATTTTTCCCGCGCGGGCGATACGAACCGTTGGCGGCGGCGGTTGGAGACGTGGCGAAATTACCGCGCACGTTCACGAACACGTCGTCTATGTGGCAACCGTCCGATTAGCTGCACGAATCTTGACGCAGAGTAAGATAAATAGTAACCATGGGACACTTGCCACCTTTTCACCCCATTCTCTCGCACCATCGTCTTCTTCCTCCAGCCGCGCGCCTCCTCGAGCTCTCCGTGGAAAACCTCGAAGAAACCCTAGCCTCTCCTCGCACCAGTCGCACCCTTCCACTCCTTCATGGCCAGCAGCAGTTCCTCCCCATCGATGGTGGCGTCGAGCGAAGCCACGACGAAGTCGGCGAGCTCCGTCGTCATGCCCCCATAGGGCCTGGTCATCCCCGCGTCAGCGGTGATTGAAACCACCAGCGGTGACCACAATCTGGCGGCGCTATAGCCTCTAGAAGAAGATCTAGACTCGCACAAGGGAGACTGGCGCGGCTCGGACATCATCGGCCGCGACATCCAAGAGATGGTCGCCGAAGGCTACCTCCCCGTGACGGAGGGGCTCGCCTGGCGGGCGGCGCCTGCCGGCGAGGTGACTCCTTCTCCCCAAGCCGGAGAGAAGGTGTACCTCAAGGCTCAGCTGGTACGCGGCGTTTCTCTGCCCATCTCCCACTTCTTTCTGTCCGTCTTGAACCACTTCAAAGTCCAACCCCATAACCTCTCCCCCAATAGTATCTTAGTGCTTAGCAACTTCGCGGCACTTTGTGAGGGTTACCTAGGGATTAGACCTAGGTTAGACTTGTTCGTGTACTTCTTCACTGTCAAACGTGAAGCCGGACACAGTAGGGAGGAGCTTAGGAACTGCGGCACCATAAGCTTCAAGATTCGACCTGGCCGGCGGTTCCCCGAAATCGTCGGCCACGAGTCGTGCAAAAAATGGCAGCGGACGTACTTCTACGGCCCCGACATTCCTTTGGCAGGCCGAAAAGTGACGTACCCGGACTTCGTGGATGGAGCCGCCACTGAAGTTTCCACATGGAGATCCCATGCCTCCCTTCCCTCCGACCTCGACGCTTCTCGCGCAATAAGGCGGATCGAGTGGCTCGTAGAGACAGGTTTGACCAACTTGGACCTAGCCATGTGCTGGTTCATCGGGCGAATCCAACCTCTGCAGCACCGCGTGAATTTCATGCACGAGTACACCGGCGATCGAAGGGATACCCTCCGGATCTCAAAGGATAACTTCTCGAGCGACTCCGTCAAGTTCCTCCTTAAGGACATCGTCAAGGTGAAGGATAAGAAGCGTGGCTTCACCCTCACCTACGACATGTTCGTAGACAGCAAGTGCCCAAAGGTAGATATTTATTCTCCGTGTATGATATTGCTCCAGTTTTTCCGTCTTGCCAATACCATCTTGTCTAACACGATGATTTCTCACTTAACAGCTTAGCGATCTAGATGAGGGCAACATGGCTGCCCAAATCTACGATCCAAAGATGAAGGACGTCACGGTCGTGTCCGACGACGATGTCCCGTTGGCGCGAAAGCGGAAGAGCTCCACCTCTGACGCTGCCGACAGAGGCAAGAAAAAGAAGACGGAGGGTGGAGCCTCCAAGAAGACTACTGCCGCCCTGGAGGCGGAAAAGAGAAAATCCACCGGGATGTTTGCCAAAGCGCCCCCCCCCTAGTATAAGCCTTTCGCTCTCCGACATTGTCTATTGATCTGTCTTGTTCCTGTACTTATGCATTTTGCACGTTTCAGGAAGAAAGCCACAACCAGCCTCAAGAAGTCCTCCAAGACTCTTGGGGCTTCTAGAAATATCAAAGATATGCTGCATCGCGACTCCTCCCCCGCCATCGCCCCTGCTACTCCTGCTGTAAAGCCCTCCTCTGCTCCGACAAGCTCTCAAGTCTAGGAGGCACCAGGCTCTTCCGCCATGGAAGTGGATTCTGGCGCCTCTACCGAGCTCGCTGTTGTCGGCGAGCAGGCGACGCAGGAGAGCGCTGCTCTTCAAATGGCTGAAGCTCCGGCTAAGGATGCCATCGGTAGTGGCAAGGCGGTGGTGGGAGCTGGTACCTCTGCCGAAGGCGGCGCCCCTACTCCCCAGAAACCCTTCGAGTTCCCAAAGATAGTTTACCCGGCACTTCTACCGAGTAACACTACTATGGTTGCTGGAGGAGTGCCGTCATCTCCGACGTGCGGTCTCGAGGAGCTACTCCGGCAAGAAAATATCTTGCAAGGAAATAGCATTTCCTCCAGCAAGCTGCTAGCCGAGAGTGCTACAAACCTCAAGATTATTGCACTTGTAAGTTTTTACATTTCCTTTTGCATTTCATACGAGTATCCCACTGTAGCCCCCGAGGATGTAGACGGAAAACCATAGGTTTTGCATCTATATGCTCTAAGAGTGACTAAGTTAGAAAAAACTCTCACTGTAGCCCCCAAGCATTTAGATGGAATGAATTATTCCGACTAGATGCTTTAAGAGTAGCACAAGCAGTGTTCATGATTTTCAACGTTGTAGCCCTCAAGCTTCTAGTTGTAACTGAATTAGCTCCGGCTAGATGCTTTTAAAGAAAAGCTAAGCATTTTCTGAGTTAAAAACTTTGTACTGTAGCCCCCAAGCCTCTAATCGAGAGCTGAATTAGCTTCGACTAGATGCTTTAAAGAAAAGCTAAGCATATTGCTAAGTTTAAAAATTATCGCTGTAGCCCCCGAGCGTCTAGGTGGAAAATCTCTGACTAGAAGCTCCAACCAGACCAAACAACGATTTAACTTTGAATTTGTTTCCACAAAACGAGAATGCTCGGAGGGGCATGGCCAATGACAAGTACCAGAAGATGCACGCGGATCTCAAAGCTGAAAAGGGTAAAACCGCCATCTTGAAGGAACAGATCATCAAAAACAAGAGTCTGTTTTATTATTACGCATTTCCGTCTTACTTCTATGCCCACAATCTCCGAGTACTCACTGTGTACTTTGTTTTCTCCGACTTGCAGAACATGTTGCCAAGGCCAAGGACATTGTTGAGCAGTCCAAGCATATCCAGTAGCTGGACAGTGAGAACAAGATCCTGAAGGAGGAGAGGAAGGAGATGCTAAAGATGCACGAGGATTCCATGAAAGCCCTGCAAGATTCTGCCTCCGCGGAGATCAATCATTTGAAGGATGAGCTTGTGATCCTAAAGGATCAGAAGCAAGCTGCCAATGAGCAAAACCTTCGCCATAGCGAGGCTTTTAAGCTCCTCCAACATGAGAAATAATCCTTGGCGGACATCCTTTGGCAGGCCAAGGCCAGCATCTTCAGTAAGTTTCCTCCGCCTTATGTTCCTGTAGTCTGGATACTTAGAGTTTATCGAACTCATACGCTCCTTGTCGGAATTTGCAGCTCCTATGGGTTTAACCCGCTCGCCTCCTTCAGACAAGGAATGTATGGTTCTTGCCGGCAACTTCATCAACACCGCCATTACCCAAGCCAAGGAGATTGCCAAGCCACTCCAAATATATATCAAGGCATCGGACTCCGTGACGAAGTACTCGGAGATCCTGCGCCGAGCCCCCGAGCGTGTCACGAGCTGGAAATCTTCTTGTGCACGGGCTGGCGTAAGGATGGCGTTGTCGATGGTGAAGGCACACTATGAAGATGCCGACATCGACACGGTAACCTCAGGTATCCCCAACGTGGATGATGACGGCAAGGAGATCGACCACGAAGCCATCCTGTCATCGCTTGCGGGGTATGATACCAGGGTCGCCGAGTTGGTGGACGTTGACGTCTTCGTGCCCAGGAACCTCATCGACAGTGTCAACCAAGATTCCTCCGAGTCTCATCACAGCACCGACGCCGAGGGTGATTCTCCGGCTGGTGATGATGCGGCCTCCAAGTCTCCTGCGCCCAAAGAGTGAAAAACACTTTGTAATTCTTGTTTCACCTTTGACGTGTGCATGGAAAAAACTTGGTGATGTAATCTTAAGGCGGAAAACAGTGGTTGTCGTATCCTGCTACTTAAGAATTAATTCCCAGTATGTATATATTTTTTAAGCAAGTGCTGGCTTATCCATTACTCTGGTTTTTATGCTTGACTTTTCGTGAGTCGGAAGACTCGTTGTCGGAACCATGCGCTTAGGTGATGATGCCCAATGGCACCATCAATAACCTGAGCACAAAATCGCCGACAATAAGTGCCGAAAGTCACTACTCCAGAATCCACATAAAAACGACAAAGAACGTGTAGACCAGAAAACTTAAGCTAACGCCCGTAGGCGGAATTTTCACAAGTGCAATCGCAAGACTTGTGCGTAAAGGTTTTACATGATCCAAAAATGAACACTAAAGGAGGTAAAAGACTCAGAATATGAGTGAACCAAAGAGCTTTATTTCATTGATCATATAAGAGGTACACAATTAGATAAAAGATGCTAAGTGTAGAAAGGACGTAGCTATGCTATGTTCTATGGCCGATCAAGCTCCGGGTAGTCATCATCCGGGTCACGTCGCTTACGCTTATGATCCTCGTTGGGTCTATCCTTGAGTTCACAATTGTCGACAAGGTAGTAGGACCCATTGAGCAGCGCCTTGCTTCTGATGAACGGTCCTTCCCATGGCGGGGATAATTTGTGTGATTTCTTCTGCTTAAGTCGGAGCACCAAATCCCCCTCTTTAAACGAGCGATGCCGAACGCGGCGACTATGGTAGCTGCGTAGCTTCTGCTGGTAGATGGCGGATCTTTGGTATGCCAAAACGCGCTCCTCCTCAAGAAGGTCCATATCTAGGCGTCTGGATTCTTCAGCGTCATCTTCGTCGTAGGCGGCAACTCTTGGTGCATCGTGGAGGATGTCGGCAGGTAGGATGGCTTCTGCTCCATATACCATGAAGTAAGGGGTGTAGCCGGTGGATCTGTTGGGTGTAGTTCGTAAACTCCAAGCACAAATGGTAATTCTTCCGCCCAGGCTCCAGCTGCTCTATGCAGCGGTGCCTCTAGACGCGGCTTGATCCCCTGCAGAATTAATCCATTGGCTCGCTCAACCTGACCATTGGATTGCGGGTGTGCCACAGATGCAAGGTCAAGTCAGATGCCTTTGTCCCAACAATAGGCCTCCACTTCTCCGAGTGATAAGTTGCTTCCGTTGTCGGTGATGATGCTATGTGGGAGACCAAATCTCACCACTAGATCCTGGACAAACCTGTGGGCAGTTGCCCCATCAAGCTTTCTAATGGGTTTAGCTTCTATCCATTTGGTGAATTTGTCAACTGCTACAAGCAGATGCGTAAATCCACATGGTGTCGTCTGTAACGACCCCACCATGTCTAGCCCCCAGACTGCAAACGGCCAAGTTATTGGTATTGTTCGCAATTCTTCAGCAGGAACATGTGGTTGTCGGGCATAATACTGGCATCCTGTGCATGTCTCAACCAGCTTGTCGGCGTCCGCCTTCGCGGTCAGCCAGTAGAATCCTTGACAGAAGGCTTTCGCGACCAAATATCGAGGAGCAGCGTGATGCCCGCAATCTCCGAGATGGATTTCGCGTAGGATTTCCATACCTTCTAGCTGGGAAACGCACTTTAGGTATACACCAGTAGTGCTCCTCTTGTAGAGTTGCCCATTGATTATGGTATAACCCTTTGCTCGCCGTACTATTTGCCGTCTTTCGACTTTGTCGTCGGGCAAAGTTCCGTGCTCGAGATACTCGATGAACGGTTTTGTCCAAGCCGGAGGGATCTTTGTCACCATGTTGACGAAAGAGTCAGCTCTATCCGGGTTGTCGATGTCGGCGCCCTTCACGGAAGGTGTGCGTAGATGCTCTAGGAAAACTCCTGGCGGAATTCGCTTGCGACCTGATCCAAGTTTAGACAGCAGATCAACCGCCTCGTTTTGTTCCCTAGGTACATACTTGACTTCGTATCCCAAGAAGCTCTTGGCTATTTCGTCCACTTCGTCTCGATATGCCGCCATCATAGGATTCCACGCATTCCAGGTGCCAGCCACCTGCTGGGCAACCAAGTCGGAATCTCCACAGCAAACTATGCACTTGATGCGAATATCCTTGGCTACACGTAGTCCGTGAATGAGTGCTTCATACTCCGCCATGTTGTTTGTAGCCTCGAAGTGGATCTGCAGAACGTAGTGTAGCTTGTCTCCTTTTGGTGACTGTAGCAGTACACCAGCCCCCGAGCCGTTGAGCAAATTTGATCCGTCAAAGTGCATTAACCAGTACTCTGGTTCTGGCAACAGAGTAGCATCTGGCATCTCCGTCCAATCTGCAATAAAATCCGCCAAGGCTTGTGACTTGATAGCGTCGCGTCTCTTGTAGGTGATCTCGAAGGCGGCAAGTTCAATGCCCCACTTCGCGACCCTTCCTGTAGCGTCGCTGTTATTGATAATGTCGGACAGTGGGGTCTTGCTCACTACTGTGATTGGGTGCTCCTGAAAGTAATGCCTCAGCTTCTGTGAAGCAAGGAATACCCCATAAGCTATCTTTTGGTAGTGCGGGTAACGCTGCTGGGACTCTGTCAAGACCTCGCTTACATAGTAAACTGGTCGTTGAACTCCGTGCTCATAGCCTGGTTCCTTCCGCTCTACCACGACGATGATGCTGATAACCCGGTTGGTTGCCGCCATGTAAATTAACAGGGGCTCACCAGGCCCAGGTGTTTTAAGGATGGGCGCTGAGGAAAGAGTCTCCTTGAGTTGCTTCAATGCTGCATCTGCTTTGTCCGTCCACGTGAATTTGTCCGCCTTCTTCAGCAACTTGTACAGCGGCAAAGCCTTCTCTCCAAGTCGGCTGACGAACCGACTAACTGCTGCGACACAACTTGTTAGTCGTTGAATGTCCTTTAGGCATGTCGGACGGTTTATGTTTAAGATGGCCTTGATTTTCTCCGGGTTGACCTCGATTCCGTGCTGGGAAACGATGAAGCCCAACAATTTGCCGGCTGGAACCCCGAAGACGCACTTCTTAGGGTTGAGCATCATGTTGTATTTCCGAAGATTATCAAAGGTTTCTTTCAAGTTGGAGATTAAGTCGTTTGGTTTTTTAGACATCACCGTGATATCGTCCACATAGGCGTGAACGTTCCGACCAATTTGGTCGTGAAGGCAACGTTGCATTGTCCGTTGGTAGGTAGCACCTGCGTTTTTTATCCCAAAGGGCATCGTGACGTAACAAAACGTGTCGTATGGGGTAGTGAACGAAGTGGCCAATTGGTCCGACTTCCTCATCTTGATCTGGTGGTATCCTGAGTATGCATCGAGAAAACACAAAAGTTCTGAGCCAGCCGTCGATTCAATGACTTGGTGAATGCGAGGCAAAGCAAACGGATCTTTGGGACATGCTTTGTTCAAGCCGGTGTAATCAACGCACATTCTTAATTCATTGGTTCCCTTTTTGGGGACAAGTACATGATTGGCCACCCATCGGGTGTGAAGGACTTCTCGGATAAACCCAGCCTTAAGTAACCTAGCTATCTCTTTGCCAATGGCGCGTCTCTTCTCATCTCCGAAGTGTCGTAGAGGCTGTTTCACTGGTTTACATTTTGGATCTATGTTTAAGCAGTGCTCGGCAAGTTCTCTAGGTACACCTTTCATGTCGGCAGGTTGCTAGGCAAAGATGTCCCTGTTCTCACGGAGGAACTCGACGAGCGCGCTTTCCTATTTGGGATCCAGGTTCGTCCCAATGGCGACGGTCTTGGAGGCATCGCCTACCACAAGTTCCACCGGCTTGGTCTCGATGGCGGCCTTGAACGCAGGAGCGGAGTCAGAGATCTGCTTCTTTGACGCGGGCATCTTTGAGTCATTGACCTTGCTCTGGATATCCTTGAATTCTTCACTGTAGAGGACAACTTCTGCAACGGCTGCTTCGTTGATCTCGCAGTCCCTTGCCTTGGTAAAGCTTCCGGATACGGTGATGACACCGTTTGGTCCGGGTATCTTGAGCTTGTTATAGACGAAGCATGGCTTGGCCATGAACGTGTGGAATATGTCGCGGCCGAATATGACGTGGTACACGCTCTTGAAGGGGACCACCTCGAAGGTCATGCGCTCTTGGCGGTAATTATTAACGTCGTCAAAGGCTACCTGAAGCGTAATGCACCCAAGGGACCGAGCCTCCCGACCAGGAACTACGCCATGGAAAACGGTGTTGGTCCGCCTTAGGTTTGCCTCCATCAAGTTCATCTTCTGCAGTGTATCCAGGTACATGATGTTGATGCTGCTTCCACTATCCACCATGCACTTGGTGAACTCCACGCCGTCAATCAATGGGTTGATGACCATGGCGTACTGGTTCTCCGTGGGCACAAGGTCTAGGTGGTTCGTCCTGTCCCAAGTTATTGGAACCTCCGACCAACGCAGGTATTGGGGAACTGGGGGGAGAGTGGCCATCAGGATCCTTAGAGAGGTCTTCTGTTGTCGGACGATGGGGGTGCCAAGGAAAGTGTGGTAGACTGGGGCCTTCTTCGCGAAGGGGTTCTTGCCCTTGTCGTCGCTTTTGGCGGCGTGCTTGGGGTCAACGTCCTCGTCCATGTCACTTGAATCCTTGGACTCCTCCTCCTTCTTCTTCCCCTTGCCCTTGCCTCGCGGTCTGTTCTTCCGACTTCACTTGTAGCTGGACTCCGGGTCTTCCTTGAGGTCGTTGAAGAACTTGCAGTGTCGATTGGTATGGGTGGCCTTGCCGTTGGCATCGAGGTGTACGAGGCACGACATATCGCGGTACTCTTCGTAGGTTTGGGGAACGCGGAGCGGCGCCGAGTTGGTTTCACTTCCTCGTTGCTGCCCACGGCCTGCTCCCCTTCCTAGGCCACGTTGTCCGCCTTCACCTCGTCCTGCAAAGGTCATAGCGACCATGTCGGTAGATTTCTTTTCTTCTGGAGCGGTTTTCCGCTTTGTACTGCTGTTCCTCCGAGCTTGAGTTGGAACGGCCGTTGCCGGCAAAAAGCCACGAGCATCATCGTCGGCAGCTGCAAACTCACTAGCTAACTGAATCATCTGATTTAAGTCAAGCTGGTGATTGTCCTGCAAGCGCTTTAGCTTATGTCGGAGCAGCGTGCCCCTTTCCAACCCATCGATGAAGGCGGCCATGGCGGTCTGAGCGTGCACTCCTGCGCAAGAATTCTTCATATCCAGCCAATGGGAGAGGTAGGCGCGAGATGTCACGTCTTTTTCTTGCATGCACCGCTGTAGATCGCCCACAGTGCAAGGACGCTTGTATGTACCCTCAAAGTTTTTGGTGAATGCTTCTTGCATATCCAGCTAGTTGTAGATAGATCTCTCCGGCAAGTCATCGATCCATTGACGGGCCGTGCCCGCCAACATTAACGGGAGGTACTTAACAGCGACGTTGGGGTTGCCTCCGGCAATCTCCACCGTGTTGCCGTAGTCCTGCAACCATGTGGCGGGCTTGGCGGTGCCGTCATAGGGATTTATGGTCTTGTCAATCCGGAAACCTTTGGGGTAAGTTGCGGACCGTATTGCAGGTCCAAAACAACGTGGTCCTAGGTATGGTCCTTCCTGGGCCTCGTGGATTTTTTCGATCCGCGAACGTGCATCGTACGGCTTCGGGTTCTTCTTCTTGTTGTCAACATGGGATGGGCTACGTGAACGACACGGGCCTCTTCCGCCATGCTGACTGCTTGCCTGCGACGGAGGTGGAGGTGGTGGTGGGTTAGCCTTCTTGCTGTTACCCTCCCGCGATGCCTCATGCCTGTCGCGGTTGCTTGTCGGACGCGGAGGGTCATGGTGTGACCTGCTCTTGTGTCCTTGGTGGCGCTCTTCATCATGACGGGCCTGTTCCGTGTTGTCGCGGATGACGATGCCGCACTGCTTTGGAGGGGGCATATCCGTACGATTGTGAGCCTTGTAATCTTCCTGACGTCGGGGGGATCGGGGCGGTGGCGATGGGCGACGAGGTCAGACTTTCTCTCCGTGGTCGGAGGATATGGGGATAGCATCCTTCCTGTTGCGTGCATCCCTCCGTCTTCAATCTGAGGAACCCGTCTGTGATCCGACATCCTGAGGAGATCTGTCCCTTGGCGGTTTGTACTGGCTAGATTGGCAAAGCGCTGGGTTAGACTCGAGCCTCTGAGAGGTGGCCTTTTCCTGCTGCTTTACCGCCTTGGCCACTAGGTCGTAGACCTGTTCTACTGCCTCAGGCGATCTATCCTGCTCCAGAAGGGTCTTGGCGACGGCGAGGTTAAGGAGTGGGGTGGGCATCACCTGCTTGCCTTCACTATCAATGTATGGCTTGGCCTATGCCAACTTCGAGGGAGCCCATCCTAGGTTGCGCCGGACACCAGGATCATTGATGACGCGAGCCGGAGCTTTCTTAGCCTTCTGCTGCTGTAGCAGAGTCTTGTACTCGGCCTCCATTGCTCTAGCTTTCTCTATGGATTTTTGCGCATTGACCAGATCTCGATCTAATTTAGCACCTTGCTCCGCGATGGCTTGCGCCTCCTCCAGCAGCTGCTAGCGCTTCTCGTCAAGCTGAGTCACGCTCCGGATATGAGCAACGGTTAGTGGCTCGATGAGGAGATTGTCGTACATCACTCTATCAGTTGGAGTAACATGGGCTGCTGCCGACGTGGATGCTGGAGGCGGCAAGTTTGCGGTGTTGTTGTTGCTCGGGCCGGTGCTGAGTTCCTGCGGCTGCTGCACTGGGTTAGGCGGAGGAGGCATGACCTTTGCGTGATCATCGTCATAGCAATAAGTGGCCCCTTCCCCTTTTCCAGCGCCGCAGGCGGAGCTTGCCCGGGTTGATCTTCATCCATCGCTGCCCCAATGGTGATGAACACCCCTCGAGACATGACGGTATTGTTAGCTTGCTCGTCGCGCGAGTACTCCTCCTCCATCTCCTGCATAGCGGAGTCTAGCTCTTCTGGACTGAAGTCTATCTCCTCTGAATCTGCACTGAAATCAGCATAAAGCGCGTCAATGACAGAGTCGGAGGGGGCCAGGACTTCCTCGATGACGGGCGGTGGAGGTGCAACGGCCTCGACGATGACTGGGGGTGGTGGTTCTGCTGCGACGATGACGGCGGGAGGCGGTGGCGGCGGCTGCTGGACCGGAGGTTCTCCGTCTCTGAGCGCAAGCTCCATCTGGGCTGCTGCGTCAGCTGTCGCGTAGCTGTTGACGGTGCTCACCATCTCTTCGAGGGTAAGGCATCCTGTTGCCTGCTGTCGTCTTAAAGAATGTCGGAGAAGCGTGCCGCGGTCCAGTCCTTCCACGAAGTGATACAAGGCGTTATCATCTGGGTAGTTGGCCAGATCGACTCGTATGCGGAGCCACCTGGCTAGATAGTCGCGGGGGCTTTCACCTTCTCTCTGAATGCATCGCGCCAGATCGAAGATGGTAACCACGCCGACGAACTTGGATCTTTGCTGTCCAGACGCGCGGACGAAGCCGGCGGATTTGCAGTGATCTTCCACCTTTATATCCTGCACAGGGGCGGTTTGGGTGGGCTACAGTGAGAGTTTTTTCTGATCTTTGCTGTCAAACTCTGAGGAGAGGTCCGACATTGATCCTTCCGCGAACGTATCCTGCCCATAGGCGGTCTGTGCGGGTCTTGATGCTCCTCCGACTCCCAGGGAACTAGTGCCCGAGTCGGTTTCGCCGATGAAGAGGTGGATGTCTCCGATAGGAACGATCGAACACCGCGTAGGGTTCGTCTTCGCCGGGATCCAGAACTCGTCGGGGGGACGATCGAAACGTTGCCGGAGAAGCGAACATGGCCGATGGCTACGGTTTCGCTGATTCCCGCGAAGATCTTGGTCCTCGCCCGCTGAAGAGCCTGAAGCGCCTCTTGCCCCACGGTGGGCGCCAACTGTCGTGGTATTGCTGACGAGTACGCCATGGAGGGGTCCTCATAGTGTGTGTTTAGAGACGTGGGGTAAGGCGGACGGTTGACGGGTATGAGGTAACACAACTTACCCAGGTTCAGATCCCACGACGGTGGCGGAATCCTACTCCTGCTATAAATCACTATAATGGCAATACGCCGAGTTACAGAGATAGGTTCGCTGTGCGAGGTTGTATGAGATTGTCTAAAGTTGTCTATGATTGTGCCCTAAAGTCTCCCGTAGGCCCGACTTATATAGTCGTCAGATCCTAGGGTTACAGGGAAAAGTCCTAGCCGGACAGGTTACAGAGTCCTACACCGTCTATCACTAGTCTTGTGTATCTTGCACTCCAAGGCTCCGGGTACGCTGGTGACTCCACTGTAGCCTTCCTTTATCCGGCATGGGCCTCCCTTCTGGATCCACCTAACTGGGCCGCCCAGCAGGCCATAGGCCATGCTACCGACTATGGGCCACCCGGGTTAGTCGGATAAGAGACATGCTATGAGGATACCCATATAGCATATCCCCAACACCTCTACAGCACCATCTCATTCACAGATTCAAATGAATATACAAGTTCAAAGTTATATGTCATTAGGAATATGGCAGGATCAAAGAATATACAAGATCAATCATCTTCATAGTTCCAACAAGCAACCAACTAGTTCTGGATTTGCCAGCAAGCAACCAAACTGCCAGTTAAACCTGCTAGCAACAAGCAACAAGCCAGCAAGCAACATCTTCATAGGATCAAATTAAATGATTTAGTTAAACAGCAGCATAACCAGATCATAAACAGCATAATCAACCACACATACTCAACATCACCACAGATCATAAACAGCAGCATAACCAGATTATATGAGAGATATAAAATATAAACAGTAGCAGTACCAACTCTAATTTGCTCACTTATATGCATCAAGAACATGACAGGGCATCTTAGATGCTTGACACTCTCCATTCATTCATAACTCAAAAGTAGACTTGCACCAAACATTCATGGCAACATGTGTCAAACCAAACATAAAATGGAACTGAGAGCTAAACATTCAATCAGTAGCACTTAGCACTTAATTAGTAGCAGTCACTAGCAATCTTAGCACTTAGCAGTAGCAATCTTAGTAACATTCAGTCAGTAATGCTGGGACAGTTTGGGATTGATTTATTTGTGTGGGGGCAAAGTGTTGGCTTTTTTCTATATCACCATATGTGTCTCCAATCAAATCTGATTGAGGAGGATGGAAAGAGGAGCATCCTAGTGGTGGTGGTCCTTTTATCTTTGCATCCTACCATGTCGGCTGTCGGCACTACCTTACCATTTATGGTTACTATAGTTGCAGTTGCATCTTACACCTATCAGCAAACAACAAGTGCTCACACAAACTATAGACATCTTACAATGTAATCTCCAGATGTCCCTGTCTGATGCTCTGTTTACCTTTGAAAAAAGTCCATGTGCTATAATCATTCAACAAAACCGCCAACCGCAGCGCCACAACAAGTTCTATGTTTACCTATCAGCAAACAACAAGTGCTCTATTTACCTATCAGCAAACAACAAGTGCTCTGTTTACACCTATCAGCAAACAACAAGTGCTCTGTTTACCTATCAGCAAACAACAAGTGCCCTAGCATCTACATCGATAGATGCACACATGATTTATTTATTATCATTCAACAAAGCATAGCAAAATACATACAACGATCATACATGCCAAAACCGCCAACCGCAGCGCCACATATCCACAGTCAGCTCCCGGCCAGATTCTCAACTGAGAAGAACAGAGAGAGAGGGGAGAGGGGAGGAGACGGCGATGCTCACCAATGGGTAGACGGCGAGGTGGCGTGGACGGCGAGGAAGCATGGACGGCGAGGTGGCGTGGGCGGGCTCCTTCTCTTCCACGGGCTCCGGCGGCGGCTCCTCCTCCACCACAGGCTCCTGCGCCTGCTCCTCCACGGTCTCCCTCCTCCACGGGCTCCCTCCTCCACGGGTTCCGACATCGGATAGGGTTCCTCCTCCACGGTCTCTGACAGCGGCTCCGACAGCAGCGACGGCTCCCTCCTTCTTCGATGCTAGGGTGCGTGCAGGCGGCACTAGGGTTCGTCGGGCGCGAGAGGTAAGCAGGTTGGGGAAAGAAAGGGGAAGGGGGCGAATAGTTATTTGGCTAAGTGCCAATGTTCTGTGGCGCATATCGCTCGCATGCGCCACAGAAGTTGAAACTTCTGTGGCGCATGCGAGCGATATGCGCCACGGAACATTGGCACTTAGTCAAAACAAACGTGAGGCTATAGTTGGACATCAAACACACATTAGCCCAGTGGTTATGATGCATAGACAAACCTTTACCAGCCAGGTTCGAATCCTGGCTGGGTCACTTTTTTTCTTTGTTTCAAAATTATATGTTACTAATATATTTAAAACCAAGCACATACACATGTATATTTATTAAAAAACACTCCCCGAATTATTGTATATATTGTGCTTGTCACAAACACATGTGAATTTGTATACCCACACGAATATCACGATATATTTTAGTCTCTAACTAATACACAGAAAAGGTCACACATCGTCGTGTGATATTTCGAGCTAGCTAGCCTCTCTTCACAATCTTCTTGCCTTTTTTCTTTGCGGTTGAATACTTTAGCCCAGGCACTATGAGATTTCTTCTCATGAACAGACAACCTTTAGTAGGTAGTGTGGTCTTTCTTCTTACTGTAGTAGTAGTAGGCATGTTGAAGTACTTGTCAAACTCCTCTTCGATCTTCGGATCGCCATTCTTGTCGAAGTCTTGCTCGTTGGCGGATCCTTCCATTCCGATGATGCTCCTCTTGCCCCTCCTCACTACAACACGACTAGGCTTTAACGGGTCGGTAATAAAGAAACATTGATCAACTTGGCTAGCGAGTATCCATGGCTCATTTTTCGTGGAGGCCTTCTTTGCCGACTTGGCATCTGGTATAACGCAGGTGGTGAAATATCGGCCTTATTTTTCGATGTTCTTGGCCCATCTAACACGGAACATCGGTACTGTCTCTCCACAGTAGTCGAGCTCCCATATCTCCTCGATCCTTCCATAGAATCTTTCCATGACAGTAATCTCGTCATCGGCGAAGGACATCATAGTAACTCCTGAGTTTTGATATTCGCTATTCATGTCCTTTTCCTCGGTGTAGAATCTGTAACCGTTGATGTCGTATGACTGATAGGTCTTTATGTTATGCGCTGGGCCCTGTGACAAGGAGAATATGAGTTGTTGATCTTCTGTAGAAGGCGTCTTCGGGGGATTGTCCAGCAGCCTTTTCTTGAACCAACCCGTGAAGGTGGAGTTGTGTTCTCTTGTTACATCTCCTTTCTTCCCCGGGTGGGCCCGGTCCACGTACTCGAGCCAAACAGCGTCTCACGGACGTGCTCGTCCATTATCCCTCGTATGGCAGCTGGAAGTATCTCTGTCATCATCACGTGACAGTCGTGGGACTTCATACCGCTGAACCTATTATTTGCTACATCGAGATACATGCTTATCTTGCCCGAGTAACCGTGAGGAACTTTGACTCCTAGGAGGCACCTGAAAAACTGCTTGATCTCCTCCTGACACAGAGTGAAGCAGGCAGCGCGAAGCACAACCACCTCATTCTTCTTAACCCATTTGCGGTGACCCTGAGTCCCTTCCGTTTGATCGTCATCATCATCACTATCAGGGTACTGAAGCTCCTTCTTGATGCCAAGCAATTTCAGGTCATTTCTTGCTTTCGGCCCATCCTTGGTCCTCTCCGGCATGTTGAGGAGAGTGCCAAGCAGACTCTCGATAACGTTCTCCGTGATGTGCATTACATAGAGGCTATGGGGTGTGTGGAGGACCTTCCAGTACTGCAGGTCCCAGAAAACAGACCTTGCTTTCCATACACCCAGAAGCGGCTTTGTCCTTGGTCGCTTCTTTCCTGGCACTGGGCACTCATCCCAATTATTCAGAAGCTCCTCGATTTCTTCGCTGCTCCTCGTACGCGGGGCTCTTTCGAGCTCGTCTTTACCATTGAACAGGTCACCGCGTTTTCTCCACGGGTGATCCATGCGAAGCCACTTTCGAGTACCTTGGAGCACGGTTTTCGAAGACCCAGGATCCTTGGGTAGCTGGAGATGTGGGGTCTTATCCATGCACTTGACACATGCATTGTGTCCGTGGTTCACCTGGGTCGATACATATGCGTAACAAGGATGCTCCTGCACCGTCGTGAGCAACGCGGCTCTCAGAGAGAAATATTCTTTAGTGTAGGCGTCCCACGTATGGGCTGGTGTCTCCCACAACATGGCTAACTCCTCTTTCAACAGCCCGAGATAAAGATGCATATCGACACCTGGCTGTTTTGGCCCCTGAATAAGAATGCTCATGTGTACGTACCTTTGCTTTGTGCAGAGCCATGGGGGGATGTTGTATGGCCATACAAACACGGGCCAGGTGCTATGCGTGCTACTCTGGTTGCCAAAAGGATTGAGTCCATCGGTGCTCATACCCAGCCTGACGTTCCTTGCATCGCCCCCGAACTCTTCGAACTCGATGTCCAATGCATTCCACTGGCTAGCATCTGAAGGGTGTGTTAGGATCTTGCCCTTCTCTGGATCATCTTCGGGTTTCTCTTCCGCGTGCCATTGCATTAGCTTTGCTTCCTTAGGATCTACGAAATATCTCTGTAGACGGGGAGTGATAGGAAAGTACCATACCACTTTTCGAGGAACTTTCTTGTTCCCTCTCTTGTACCGTCCATGACCGCACACCGGACACATGGTTCTCTCCGCGTACTCATTATGATAAAGTGCGCAATCATTGATACATGCATGGTATTTAACGTGCGGTAGGTCGAGAGGGCACACAATTTTCTTGGCCTCCTCTATACTTGTTGGCAATGTGTTCCCGTTAGGAAGACGATCGTGCCAGAATTCCATGTTAGCATTGAAGCTCACGTCGGTCCATTTGTGTTCCGCCTTCATCTCTAGAGCCTTGAGAGTTACACTCAGGCGTGTATCCTCGGGCCGACACCCAAGGATACAATGGAGTCATCCCATCTAACTCCATTTGCGCCAGCTTGGCTTTCTCCCTGGCTGCAGCTTTGGCGTTGCTCGTCTCCTTGAGAAGCAGTTCCTGAACATGAGGGTCCCTTAACACCGAAGTTAGCAACGTTTGGGTGTTCGCTTCTTCTCCTTCTTCATGATGGTCATGCGCGTCGACATCTCCTTCTTCGTCATGATGATCATGCCCATCGCCGTTATATTCTTCGTCATCATGACCATGCCTGTCGGGAGACTCTTCGTCTTGTCGCTCGCCCAAGTCTTCATGATGAACAAAACCATTTACTGCCAGCTCCTCATCGAAGTCGTCGCGCATGAAACCGCGCCTGAGCAGGTGATCCTCCAATTGTCCAGAATCAGGGTCGATCCAGCGCTGGAGTTTGCATGTTCGACATGGACATCTTATCTGGGTCTTGTTGTTCCGAATCATATCCGCCTTGGCGTCTTTCTTATACCTAGTAACTCGACCTTCGCTCATGCTGATGACCATGGTAGCCTGCGCGGTATGCACATATAGAGCAAAAAGACAGAGAGTAGGTTAATTAGAAATATACACACACAAAACACACATGCATGGTCGTCGCCGGAAAAATTCGGCATGACCTTTCCTAAAAGTAGGACATATGGCCATATGGGTGGTGCAAAAATTTGCCAAAATGGAAATGAATCAACATTTCGGCAAACATCCATGCACCACACCGGGACAGAGACAAGCAAAAACAAGAACCTTCTTCCCATGCAAGCATTCATGCACCACACAAGCTTCATGCACAAACATCATCTTCGCGCCATGCATGCATCGCATATACACACCGCCCGCGCGACAAGCTTTACACCTACAAAACATGCATATTTGTGGCCAATTACTCACCGGGTAGATAGAATACCAAGTCGAGAGAGTGATGTGAGAGAGTGTGGATCAATAGATCTATAGAGAGATAATAGTACACAAATAGAGATGTGGAGGAGAAAAGTAGGTGTGTTTTAGATCAACTAGTTGGAGAAAGGCTTTCCCTAGCCAATATATCAACTATAGTAGGTTTAAATACAACAAAATGTAGAAAAGTATAGACACAATGGGGTGGGAGAGAGGAGGAAGACGAGCTGGGAGGAGGGGGAGAAGGATGTGAAATGGATGGTGGTAGATAGAGGGGTGCAAAGCTGCCACCTTTGTGCAGATCTGGTCGAAGGATTCTGTGGCTCATACAGGCCATATGTGCCACAGAAGTTCAATCTTCTGTGGCGCATACTGGCTGCATGCACCACAGAACCTTGGCCATAGGGTGCAGTGGGCCATGTGGGCCCCCTGACTCAATGTTTTGTGGCGCATGGCCAATGAATGCGCCACAGAACCTTGGCCAGTGGCCAGACAGTATGGGCCCGGCACTCAGTGTTCTGTGGCGCATACTGTGGTTATGCGCCATAGAAGGTTAAACTTTTGTGGCGCATAGCTGACCTATGTGCCGCAGAACACCGAGGGCACAGATCTGCACCAAATAAAGGTGGCAGCTAGAGCTCTTTAATGACACCCCTCTATATATATGCCACACTCCCTGTCCAAAGAAACATACCTGCCCCTCATGTCTTCTTCCCACAACTCGTCGGAAGACTCGCTGGAGAGCACAGCCCGCTCGCGTTCCCTGCAGCCTACTCGCGGTGGAGGGGCGAGGTAGAGGGGCAGTGCTCGGAGTCAGCCGCCGCGGGATTTAGATGTCAACCTAATCGAGGAGGAGGCCAGACTGCGGCACGAGGCCCTCTACAACAAGGCCATGAGGTTGTACGTCGTGCTCGCGTCTCCGGAGGAGAGGGCGCGCATGGCGGAACCAATCGGGTGGCGACCGGTGCTCGAACCCAACGTGTCCATGGAGGACCACGTCCGCAGGCTGCAGACGCGCGTGAACAGGAAGGTTTGGCATCTTCCACCGCCATCGCCCCCACCAACTCTTTGAAGGGATTTGCAATGTTGTAGTTTGTGTATTTGCAATGATGTATGGCATTGTTGTTTTGCGCTGTTCAAGGCTATGCGCATGTGCATTTTGCAACGATGTATGCCACTGCACATGTCTATCTACTAGATTGTCTAGTATATTCTACCTATTCCACTACTAGTTGGCAAAAGCACAAGAGAAGTTTGTTCAAGGAAACACGAAGCATTTTGTGGCGCATACTAGAGTAATGCGCCACAGAAGTTTGTTCTTCTGTGGGGCATATGCACAAATGCGCCACAGAAGCTTGTAAATGGGTGTCCAGAGTGTGGGGCCCACATTATTGTTCTGTGGCGCATACAACGATATGCGCCACAGAAGTTTGGTTAGAGCACGGTCGTACCAAACTTCAGTGGCGCATACGGGTTGATACGCCACAGAAGATTCATGGTCCAACCGCTGGTGCGGGTCCCACCATACTTCTGTGGCGCATCACTCCGTGGGATGCACCACAGAAGTTTGGTGGTTCTGTGGCGCATTTCTCCTGATGCGCCACTGGATAACTTTTGTAGCGCATGGTCAGAACCATGCGCCACAGAAGGTATGTCTATCTATAGCTAGTTTCCTAGTAGTGTATGCAACGTTGACCTTCTTGACAATGAGAGATCATGATAACTAGGCCCACAAGCCAGTGAATAAACTATCCAAATTTCTGGGATGTCAACAATGGACACTGCTTCTTTTTTTCAAGGGAAAGTCCATGATATTTTATTTCTTAGATATAGGTTACAATCAACAAGCACTAGAATAACCTCCTCGACCCGACCTGACTTCCCTCTCGCCCCTCTCCCAGAGGGCGACAGGGGCGCATCCCCCTTTCCCATCCGAACCACCCCTCTCTAGCCTCCTCTCCCCGAGGACGGCATAGAAGAGATATCAAAGCCATCACATCACCAACTCCTCCTTGGCCTAGGAGGGAGTCTCTCCATCACCATCTCCATCATCCTAAACATCAGCACCATCTCCATCTCAAGATCCCCTTCACCCCCGCATATTTTGTGATAGATCAGAACCCTAAATAAGTTTCTAATGTCATGTGCATTCTTGTGCTCGGTAACTTGTGGTTATTTTGTGGGGAACTTATATTTTTAGGTTGTGTTGTATACCATATGCCACTGATATTGTCATGTTTCACCGTTGTGAATAGTAACCCATTTTTCGGAGGGCATAAGATGGATTGGCTATGATTTCTATATAGTATGCTACGAGTATTTGATCAAGTTTAATTTACGTTTTTATGTGGTTCTATGATGGTAACATACAAACACCGACTATATGATACTTCGCCTACATGGGTTCATAGGGCCACACCTTAATGTAATGAAAGGGAATATGAATCATGGGAGTTGATAGAAATCTTGTTCAGATCTTTGGAGTTGCATTAAAGGGTTTATATGATCGAGGACCATAGAACTTAGAAATGGTTAGACATTTATGTCTTAATGAATCCCTAGGTTGCATTTAATTATTTGGCCTAGGGACCAATCATTAGAGGTGTGTTTGCTCATGTGTATGGTTGCACCTATTAGTAGCCTCTGTTCGATGCGAATAAAACTTGACAAGATAATTACCATGTTTTTCTAAAAAAAAATATGCCATGAAATCTGTCGCCCTTGGCAACATTTGTCACACATAATAACACACTCAATATTGTCCTCTTGGTGCATAGATGATTATGCTTTCTCTAAAAAGAGCATTCAAATCACTTGCAATTTATTTTAATTGTAATTTACTTTCTAGCAAACATAAACTTGAAAAACACAAATCTTTGCATTATTACTATTTATTTGTTAAATTTGTACAATTGATCCCTACACTTGTGGGTTATGATCTACTGCCATTTTTTGCAATGTACACTAAAACAAAATTCACGATGAATTGATAATGTTTTTGACATGTGGGACCTAGTTTTCATAGCCAATTTGTTGATGTGGGCACGGACCCACTTGTCATCCCTAGTTAATAAAATCAAAATATTTGAAGAAAATAAAAAATTGAAATCTATAAAAATAAAAGGAGGAAAATGACCACCACCACGACGCCCTTCCTCTCCCACGAGATCAAGGCCGAGCATCAGTGCCCCTCCTGCATGTGGGAGAGCATGCGGCCTAGTGCAGCCTTACCCATATTCAGCATGCTCGCCACCGCTACTTCTCCCGTCATTGGCCATCCCTCCCCCTCTGGCCATCCTCTGGCCACCGTGTCGCGGATTGCCCCCAACCCAACCCCCCTACCATGGCCCCTTTTTCGGCAATGGCCCATCCGGCCCATGGTGACCTACTCCAGCAACAACCGTGTGAAGCCACACCATCCTCGAGAAACCGTCTCGCATGAGCGGGGCCACCAGCCATGGAGAGCCTCTAGTCTCTATGTTGCATGAGAGCAGCCTCCGACCACGAGATCCTCCAGCCTATGTCGCCTATAGTGGCGGTGTCTCTCATGCGCCGATACGGCCAAAACGTATCTATTTTCCCGAACACTTTTGTTATTGTTTCTCCTCTAAACTTGTGTGATTTGGATATAACTAACACAGACTGACGTTGTTTTCAGCAGAATTACCTTGGTGTCTAGTTTTTGTGCAGAAAATCAACTATCAGGAAAAATCCCGGAAAATATGCCCAAAATCCTATTTCACCAGAAGGCTCACGGAGCCAGAGTACGAGACGAAGGGAGGCCTGAGGGGCCCACACCCCCTGTCGCACGGATGGGCCCAGGCCACGCCTGGAGGGGGTGTGGCTGCCCCAGGCACCCCCTCGGCCTCCCTCTTCGCCTATAAGATGCCTCTTGACCTAAAAACCGAGGGGGGTTCGACGTTTTCCCAGAAAGAGTTCCGCTGTGTCGCCACCACCAGAAACCGCGATCTGGAACCAGAAACTCCGTTCTGGCACCCTGCCGGGACAGGGAATTTGGAGAGGATCATCGCCATCATCATCACCAATGCCTCTCCATCAACCATCCATGTTTCCCTCATCCATGAGTGAGTAATCCCCCGCTGTAGGCTATGGGGATGGTAGGGATTGGATGAGTTCTATCATGTAACCGAATAAGATTGTTAGGGCATGATGCCTAGTATCTTTATTAGTGCTATTTGACTTTGTTGCAACTTGTTGTGCTTAATGCTTGTCACTAGGGCCCGAGTGCCATGATCTCAGATTTGAACTTATTATTGAATTATTATGATAGTATTGTTTGTGATCTTATCTGCAAGTTGTGTACACATATCATTGTCCGGATCCAAAGGCCCCGAAGTGACAGAAATTGGGACAACTTGAGGGGATGGCTGTGATGTGAGGATCACATGTGTTCATAGAGTGTTAATGCTTTGCTCCGGTTCTCTATTAAAAGGAGCACCTTAATTGCTAGTAGTTCCCTTGAGGCCCCGCTGCAATGGGCTGGCAGGACAAAAGATGTTGTGCAAGTTCTCATTGCGAGCACGCATGACTATATATGGAGCACATGCCTATGATTGTTTAGTACATGGATGCTTATTCTTATTTATCTGCAATTGTCCTAGATCTTAAAGTTACATGTTTAGACTCGTCCATGCAATGCCCGTCCATCCATCTCTATGCCTACCGTGCTCATATCCTATTGTTTGCTACTACTGTTACTATTGCTCTTGTTTTACTGCTTCTGTTGCTTTGCTATTGCTACTACAAAACTGTTGCTACTGATAAACTTCTGTGAGCAAGAACTATTTTCAGATGCATCTGAATTGACAACTCGGTTGTTAAGGCTTGCAAGTATTCTTTGGCTCCCCTTGTGTTGAATCAATAAATTGGGTAATACTACCCTCGAAGACTATTGAGATCCCCTATACTTGTGGGTCATCATGCGCCTCCAGCTCTGTCCGACTACCCTGATTCTCGTTGTGCCTGAGGGTGGCCAGAGAGGGAGGCGGCTGTTGAGGTGCTGCGAGTGAGGCAGGGTGGACAGAGGGGGATGCAGGGTGGCTAGCAACGGGAATAGGGCGCCGAAGCCATGACCAGTTGGGGGATCAGGTTCAACCCGCCATGCACGTCTCAATTCCTTGTCTTTTTCTTTCTTTTATTCTATTAGAATATCTAGTTTTTTAATTGGACTAACAAGTGGAGCTCCATCCACTTAGCAAATTGGCCCTAACAAATGGATCCCACTAGTAGGAAATGGTATCAATTCATGTTTAATTTGAGTTTAGCGCGAATCTGAAAAACCTCCACTAGAGCGGTCACATTTTGCTAGAAAACGCAAAGTGGTGGTTTTTTGAAATTTTAGCACAAAAGTGATGGTTTTATGCTAAGAACTCATCTGTAGCCCAGTTGTCTTTCTAGATACAAGTCTTTTTCCATTTCCAACCTTAAATTTGTTGGAAATATAAGCAATAATCCATATGATTTAATCCGAATAATAAATTGATAAAGCATGATCATACAAACGGTACTAAAACCAATTATGCAGATCAACAAAGTAGATGAACAGATTATATCTATAAGAGATAAACCTATCACATCTACACCAAACGCTAGAACAAAGAACTCTAGCATAATCCGAATAAGACAGTTGAGAATCACATACAGTGTAGGCTTAATAGCAGCCGCAGCGGTCGTAGCAGCATCGCCCATATTGAGGTTGTCGTAGAGATTGATGACGTTCGGGAAGAAGTCGTCGTCCGGGAACTCGTCGTCGGACGATGTCGTAGTTGCCAGTAGTCGTGCTTGAGTGCTCCCGAAAAACTGATCGCCCCTCACCCGTACAGGTTCACGAGAGGCGGGGTTCCGAAGGCCTACTGTCCCGATCTGTGGTGCACGCCGCAAGCCGGGATGGGAAAGACGAAAGCGGCGGCGCAAGGTTCTGGAGGTAGACGCATGTGTGAATTGATTCACCGATTAGGTCTAGCGCAGACGCTTATATAGTACAAGTAGGAAGATCGTGGGCTCAGCTAAAAACTGTAAACGGTAATTAGCGTGTCTGTTAATGACTCATAATCAGTTTTCCCAACTAGCAAAATAAAGCTCGGCTCGGCAAGATTCCCGCAAACAGGCGGCGTGCGCGCGTCTTGATGAGACGAGGCGAGGCGTGGCGTGGCGAGGCGAGGCGAGGCGGGCGGCATCGGAGGAGGAGTGCGCGAGGGCTACTCTTCTTGTCACATCTTAGTGAGTGGTGCAACACTCTACTATATAAGGTGGTCCAACTCCCCTTCAACTAGCAATGTGGGACTAAACTTTAGCACCACTAGCACAGCCATATGCTGTCATATACAAGTGGGCCAAAGAGAATTTCAGAATTTGTCTAATGGGCCAACAGCCCAAAACTCACCAAATTCCAACAATCCCCCACAAAGTCTCATTGGCACATCACATCATTTTCCTTCCAGAACATTGTTTTATATACTAGTATGTAGTGGCGACTGTTAAGTTGAACTTCCATGTTAAACTTCATGCTACACTAGCTAGCAACTTGAATAGTGGACTATGCCTTGAACTACAAGTTTTCTGCGCGCTAGTTTCACACAAAATCTAGACCGGTACAGGGCTACCGTCGGCTTCCCCACGGTTTGGAGCTTATACGTCATACTCCATGGTCTTTCATGAGTTTATTAGAGAGCACCCAACTCTCACAGACTGCGACGTTTGACAGTCAGACTCATATAGGTGTGTTCTTCAAGAGATGTTCTGCAGGATAACATCTCCGCTTATAAAAAGCCACTTGGAACATATTAAGATAAATATCAACCTGCCATGCAGATTAAGAGAGTATTGCATCTTTATGGAGATGTAAATATAATATGGGAATACTCTCCTCTCAGCTGACTAACAGCTTGTCTCCCATCTCTAATTCACGGGATCTCCGATCACATAGAGTGGGTTGCCACTGGGATCAACTCATAGTGTGGGTCTCAAACCCATCTCCATCGATGCATTATCTATCACATTGCGTGATAAACCCTTTGTGAAGGGATCTGCCAGGTTTTTAGATGTTTGGATATAATCCAACGCAATAACTCCGGAGTTTCTCAGTTTTCTGACAGATTTCAATCTCCTCTTCACATGTCTTGATGACTTCATATTATCCTTAGAACTATTTACTTTGACTATCACAGTTTGATTATCACAGTTCATCGGGATGGCGGGTATTGGTTTTTCAACCACAGGTAAGTCCATCAAGAGCTCACGAAGCCACTCTGCTTCAATAGTGGCTGTGTCTAATGCTGTGAGTTCTTCTTCCATTGTTGACCTCGTTAAGATGGTCTGCTTGCAAGACTTCTAGGAAACAGAGCCACCACCAAGTGTAAACAAATAACCACTTGTGGCCTTAATCTCATCAGCATCAAATATCCAGTTTGAATCACTATAACCCTCAAGTACACGTGGATACCCAGTATAGTGAATACCATAACTCGCAGTGCCTTTCAAAGAGCGCAAAACTCTTTCAAGAGCATGCCAATGATCATCTCCAGGATTTGATACAAATCGACTCAGTTTGCTTACAGCAAAGGAGATGTCAGGTCTAGTAGCGCTGGCTAAATACATGAGCGAGCCAATAATTTGAGAATATCTCAATTGATCTTTAGCAGTCCTTCGATTCTTTCGAAGTAGCACACTCGGATCATAAGGCGTTGGAGAAGAATTGCAGTCACTATACCCAAAGCGACTCAATATCTTTTCCACATAGTGAGACTGAAGCAGTGTAATCCCACCATTGTCATCCTTTAGTAGCTTGATGTTTAAAATTACATCAGCCACTCCCAAGTCCTTCATCTCAAAGCAGCGAGATAGGAACTCTTTGACCTCCTCGATAACAGCGAGGTTGGTCCCAAATATCAATATGTCATCAACATAGAGACACATAATAACTCCCTCGCCCCCACCATGGCGATAGTACACACATTTGTCAGCTTCGTTTACAACAAAGCCTTCAGCAGTTAAAGTTCTTTCAAACTTCTCGTGCCACTACTCAGGAGCTTGCTTAAGACCATATAGAGACTTCACTAACTTACACACCTTTCCTTCTTGACCATCTACTACAAATCCATCAGGCTGCTCCATGTAAATTTCCTCATCTAGCTCTCCATTTAGAAAAGATGTCTTGACGTCCATTTGATGAACGATAAGACTGTGTGAGGCAACCAAGGATAGTAGTACTGGAATAGTGGTCAATCTGGCTACAGGTGATTAGGTAACGAAGAAGTCTTCACCTTCCTTTTGGGTATAACCCTTAGCCACAAGACGTGCCTTGTACTTTTAAATAGTACCATCAGGTCTAAGCTTTTTCTTAAACACCCACTTACATCCTACAGGTTTGCACCCATAAGGACGATCAGTGATTTCCCAAGTACCATTAGCTAAGATGGAGTCCATCTCGCTTTGGACGGCTTCCTTCCAGTAGTCAGCATCTTGAGATGCATAGGCTTCTGAAATAGAAGTGGGAGTATCATCCACAAGGTACACAATAAAATCATCACCAAATGACTTTGCAGTCCTTTGTCTCTTGCTCCTTTTGGGAGCTTCATTGTAATCCTCCATAGGATCATCAGAGTGTTCTATCGGCATAGTGGGAGTAGATGAACTAGTCATCTCCTGATTTGATGAGCTAGACATGCTTTTCATAGGAAAGATGTCCTCAAAGAAAGTCGCATCATTCGACTCCATAATTATACCAACATGCATGTCGGATACCTCATATTTTACTATCAAAAATCTATAACCAATGCTATGAAAAGCATATCCCGGAAAAACACAATCAACGGTTTTTGGTCCAAGCTTTCGCTTCTTGGGTAATGGAATATTGACTTTCGCCAAACAACCCAAGTTCGTAAGTAAGAGAGTTTAAGGCTTTTCTTTTCCCATTCCTAAAATGGAGTCATGGTTTTATCCTTTACAGGAACACGGTTTAGGACATGGCACGCAGTCATTAGCGCCTCCCCCACCATTCCTTAGTAAGACCCGATGTATCTAACATGGCGTTAACCAAATCAGCTAGAGTGCGGTTCTTTATTTCGGCCACCCCATTTGACTGAGGTGAGTAGGGAGGCGTCCTCTCATGTATAATACCGTGTTCCATACAGAATAAATCAAATTCATTTGAAAAGTACTCTCCACCACAATCCAACCTTAGCCGCTTGATTTTAAGATCAAGTTGGTTTTCTGCCTCAGCTTTATAGATTTTGAAGTAGTTCAAAGTTTCATCTTTAGATTTCAGGAGATAAACATAGCAATATCTAGTGCAGTCATCAATCAACGTCATAAAGTATCTTTTTCCACCTTTTGTCAACACACCATTCATCTCACAAAGATCTGAATGTATAAGTTGTAGCGGTGCTAAGTTTCTCGGTTCCGCAGTCATATGAGACTTGCGGGGTTGCTTTGCTTGCACAAAAACTTGGCACTTAGAACCTTTGACAGTGGTAAATTTCGGAATTAAACTCATTTTGGCTAGCCGCGTCATGCAACCAAAGTTAATATGACAGAGTCGTCAATGCCAAACATTGGACTTATTATCATTGCAAACATGATTAATAACTTTAGTACATGAGTCTGACAAAGACAAGCGAAACAGACCTCCGCACTCATAACCCTTTCCAACAAATTGTACATACTTAGAAATTACAACTTTATTGGACTCAAAAACCAACTTAAAGCCATCTCGACATAAAAGAGATCCGCTGACGAGATTCTTATTGATGGAGGGAACGTGCTGCACATTCTTCAGCTGTACGGTCTTCCCCGAAGTAAACTTCAGATTTACCGTACCAACACCATAAACAAAAGCACGTGAGCCGTTTTCCATCAGCACGGAAGAGGTCCTTGAGACCTGATAAGAGGAAAACATGGAAATATCAGAACATACATGTGTATTAGCACCTATGTCTATCCACCAATCAGGAGAATGACATACTGAAAGGATAGTAGGTAAAATACCATACCCAGCATCCTTCATCTCAGTATTGATAATAACAACATTAGCGGCATTGCCGCTGTTCCCATGTTGACGCTTGTCAAAGCGATTAGGGTATCTAGGATCCCAATGATCAGGATCACCACCGACGTGGCCATAGCCTTTCCTCTTATCATTTTTCTTCTTGAAGTTGATTGAGTGTGTGGCCTTGTTCTTGCCATCGAACTTCCCCTTTCCTTCATTTTTGTTCTTATTCTTAAACTTGTGGGATTGGAAGTTTTTCCTCTGCACCAAATTGGTAGTAGAACCTCCCTCAAATCCTCGAGCAGTTTTGTCCTTTGCTCTCGCCTTCTCTTCCACATGAAGAGACCCAATGAGATCCGTAACGGAAAACTCTTGTCTCTTATGTTTCAGAGAGGTAGCAAAGTTCCTCCACGAGGGAGGAAGCTTGGCAATAATGCCACCGACCACAAATTTGTCCGGTAAGGAACACTTGAGCTACTCAAGTTCTTTGGAAAGTGATTATATCTCATGAGCTTGCTCAACGACGGAGCGTTCATCAATCATCTTGTAGTCATAGAATTGCTCCATGACATACAACTCAGTGCCAGCGTCCGAGACCCCAAACTTGGCCTCGAGCGCTTCCCACGCGTCCTTGCCATTACCAAATGACATATACGGGTCAACAATGTTGTCCCCAAGAACACTAAACAAAGCCGTCATAAACATGGTATCGGCTTTCTTAAAGTTCGCTTCCTGCTCAGCAGAAAGATCTCCTTCAGGCTTGCCAAGACTGGTGCTATAATAGTTTAGGTTTTCAAACCAGAGAACTGCTCTCTTGCGCCATCTCTTATAGTGCATGCCATAAAAAGGAGGCGGCCTAGTAGCCGTGGCTACACCAGTGGAATTAAGTTGCCTATAATCAGTTTTTTGGATTGTTGGAAATATAAGCAATAATCCATATGATTTAATCCGAATAATAAATTGATAAAGCATGATCATACAAACGGTACTAAAACCAATTATGCAGATCAACAAAGTAGATGAACAGATTACATCTATAAGAAATAAACCTATCACATCTACACCAAACACTAGAACAAAGAACTCTAGCATAATCTGAATAAGACAGTTGAGAATCACATACAGTGTAGGCTGAATAGCGGCCGCAGCAGCGTCGCCCATATTGAGGTTGTCGAAGAGATTGATGATGTCCGGGAAGAAGTCGTCGTCCGGGAACTCGTCGTCGGACGACGTCGTAGTTGCCAGTAGTCGCGCTTGAGCGCTCTCCAAAAAACTGATCGCCCCTCACCCGTACAGATTCACGAGAGGCGGGGTTCCGGAGGTCTACTGTCCCGATCTGCGGTACATGCCGATGGGGAAGACGAAAGCGGCGGCGCAAGGTTCTGGAGGTAGACGCGTGTGTGGATTGATTCACCGATTAGGTCTAGCGCATATATAGTGCAGGTAGGAAGATCGTGGGCTCAGCCCACGTCCGAGTCGGTAACAGTCAAGTCCATAAAAATTGGAAACGGCTGTAATTAACGCGTCCATTAATGACTCATAATCAATTTTCCCAACCAGCAAAAAAAGCTCGGCTCGGCGAGATTCCGGCAACCCGCGGCGCGTGCGCATCGTGACGAGGCGAGGCGTGGCGAGGCGAGGTGAGGCGGGCGGCATCGGAGGAGGAGTGCACAAGGGCTACTCTTCTTGTCACATCTTAGTGAGTGGTGCAACACTCTATTATATAAGATGGTCCAACTCCCCTTCAACTAGCAATGTGGGACTAAACTTTAGCACCACTAGCACAGCCATATGCTGTCATATACAAGTGGGCCAAAGAGAATTTCAGAATTTGTCTAATGTGCCAACAGCCCAAAACTCACCAAATTCCAAAAAAAATTGCAACAAGAAAAGAAAATTTTCCCTCACCTCCATTATCTCCTACCAAAAATGAGAATCTCCATTTTCCACATATACTTGTGTGAATTTTTTTCATATATTTATTTATGAGTAAAGTTTGCTAGTTCACTTTGTCATTAAATAATTTTCGCAACTACTTTGACAACAAAGAATTTTTCATGATTTTTAGGCTTAGAATGCCCAAAGACCCATGAACTTTTGGTCTACACACTTGTTCCCAGCTGATAAGGTGACATTTCTTCTTTATCTTTATTCCCACTCCACAAAAATCTAGATCTAGTGCTATCATATTTATTTTTCATCCCACTAGGGATTCTGTAGAAAGATAACATATACAACACTACGAATGGTGAGTGTGAATAATTAAGATGTACCTCCCAATAATCGATAAAGGTTTTCTCCAATAATAGTCTAGTTTCTTCCCAAATTTATCATCAATAGGCATTCATTCACTGTAGGCGATAATGTAGTCATTTTCGCAACATTGTGGATGTAGGTCATCCATATGCAACTGCTCGGGTCTCTCCTTGATGGTGCACTTCCGTACTTTTGTTTTGCGAGTTCCGTGCCTCTCAATCATGCGCGCTCTTCATCGTTTGTTTCTGATTTGCATAGAAACCGTACTAGTTTCCATATCCACTGCTCTCATTGCTACTATACTAATATCCTTGATTATACCCCAATTGTAGTTTCTTCCTCCCAAATAATTCTGCTCTCAGTGATTATAGTTCTGATTGTTACCTTGAAATTGGCGAGGAGGGGACACAACAGATATTGCTACCTGTTTCCCGATCCTTGTCCATATCCACCGCCACCATCATGCCCTCCTAACTATAGCAAAAACAATCACCCATTTTGCTCCTAGTTTTGGCAACCGCTGACTCTCCTGATGGCGAGCTTCATATATGTTCGAGTAAGGATTCAGGTGAGAATTGGAGTAGGGATTCGTGTCTCACAAAACCCTACCTTGTCCCCTTCTATTCCCCTCTCAGCTTAGTCGTGTGCAACCTTTAGAATTCAATCCATCCCATGAGAGCTCATAGTTCGAATCAAAATTAAAAACCTCTCGAATGATGACGTCATCCCCTAAATTACCCCCTTCCATGCCGACGATCAGGAAGTGAGCGTAAATTCCGATGAATTATAACTCGCTATCCTTATCGGTTCATCATCCAATACCTCATATCTGGTGGAAATCGAGAAATCAATAATCCACACTGGTTTGCAGCTAACAATTTGTAACAAATCACTCACATATCTCAGCGATGAAGTAGATTACCTGCTCGACCTGGGAGATCCTCTGCTGGAATCCTGGCGAGGAGGAGTCACCACATACCTGAATTCCGGCACTCTAGTCGGAGCCTGTGGTTTCCTGGCCTTTAGATCGCGGCGATCATATGCGCACACAAGAGCATCTTCGGCCGTCCACAGGCACGACGGTGATGGACTAACATGATCCGCGTCGACCTCCTCGCGAGAGTATCCTTATTCTCATCCTTCTCGTGCTCTTCCTCTGGCACGATCGGCCAGAATCACACATCCTTGTATGAAGACCAACTTGTTTCAACAGACCGGCGCTGATTTCAGCCAACATCTCCGACAACTCCTGGACATGAAATTTTACTGGGTGCAAGATGGCTACTGAAGTATGTTCGAGGAAGGTTGGTCATTGATGGTAGTATATGCACGACATTTTTCTGATGACACCATTTTTCTGATGACACCATTTTGCTGTTGAAGGATACTTTGGAGAATGCTAGAAATATTTAAATTTATCTTATGCATCTTTGAGAAAATCTCGGGGCTAAAGATAAATTTTCATAAAAGTAAAATTTACTGTCTGTGAGATTCAAAGAATAGACAACAAAAATATAGTGCAATTTTCACTTGCCATGCTACAGAGATTCCCATGAAGTATCTGGGAATTCATGTTATAAGAAAAGGGTTGCAGCTTCACAATGGGATCTGGTGATGAGAAATTTGGGGGAAAATGAGTTAGTTGGAAGGGGAAGATTCTATCAATAGAAGACAGAGTAACTCCGATGAATGCGTTTCTAAGTATCATTTCACTTTATATGATCTCTTTCATGGAAGCTCATAAGGGTTTTATCAAAAAACTGGAAAGGCATAAAAAGAGAATGTTCTAGGATGAACTTGATAATGGAAGAAAATATCATCTAGTAGATCAGGGCACGGTTTGTATACCCAATGAATTTAGTGGACTAGGTGTGTTTGATCTCACAATCATGAACCATAGTATGCTATGTAAGTGGCTCTGGAAGTTAGAAAAACACTAAAGATACCTAGCAATAACTTATCTCAAGGAAATACATGCACAATCAAACTTTGTCACAAGCAAGTGCAGGCCCTAGAGGTTCACACTTTTGGCAAAGCCTGGTTGGGGTTAACCATACCTTCCAAAATTTGTTGTTAGACATATAAACAATGGTGATAAAACCTTATTTTGGGAAGACACTTGGGTGAGGAGTTCACCTTTAACTATGCAATTCCCAAGGCTTTTCAATGTAACTTTCACCAAGCTAGTCACTGTGAGGGAAGTTAAATAAGAAGGCTAGGGATTCAGGAGATTTCTCTTTGGGGAGACCTTAGCTCAATGGAATGATCTGAAAAATATTATGGATAGAATCCAACTTAATGATCTACCTGATAGAGTCAACTGGAGAATTTAGAGTGT
Organism: Avena sativa; assembly: GCA_916181665.1. Lineage (NCBI taxonomy): Eukaryota > Viridiplantae > Streptophyta > Magnoliopsida > Poales > Poaceae > Avena > Avena sativa. The sequence goes on along the minus strand of OV702293.1, from coordinate 438,655,011 downwards.
TGTAAAATTCGAAGTGAAAAACCTCTACCTACAGCTGAGGTCTACCGAGAGCTATCCACATAAGTTTCTATGGAAAACTAAAATCCCTCCAAAAATTTAGATCTTTATATGGCCCATGCTTAAAAACAGGATCCTGACTAAGGATAACCTCCTAAAAAAGAGTTTGGACTGGTAATGGTCAGTGTCACTTCTGTTGCTAGGAGACTGCCGATCATCTCGTTTTTAGTTGAGTCCTTGCAAAATTAATATGGCAAGTTGTTCTCTGTGGCTTTGGCCTTGTTAGGCCACTAGACATTGCTAATGATTTGGTTTCTGGCTGGATTAGTTCCTTTCCAGGTGGTCAGCGGAGCTTGTGCTTGTGGTGGATTTGACGTGTGTTGTACGATTTAGAAGACATGAAATGATGCCTTCATTAATAGGAAGTATCCAAATGATATAGTTTTTCTGATATGTCGGCTGTGCAACATAAGTACCTCTTGGTCATTGTTGTAGGAAGGCCAACGCAGTAGAAAACTTGAGGAAGGAGTAGAAGTCTTGAAGATCGTGATTAGGAATCTTATTCAAGATCACATGGGTGGGTGCCAACATCTTCAAGTCTGTGGATCCTTTTGCAAGTCCTGAGATGGTGTGTCTGCCTTTGTCCTAAGGCAGCGCACTTCCAGCGCACATGTTTTTTCGATTAGTAATGCTACACCTATGGAAGTCATCTTATAACGAAACGACATGGGGAGATTCAGTTGGAGCTGGGTCCTTAAATCACGACCAACCGAGTGCGTGAACGTCATCCCATAGATCAATTTCCATAGCAAGTTTCCCATAGGTCTAGCATTATTTTTTCTCGATACTTGATTATTTTCTATTACTTTCGTTTTCTTTATTTTACTCTTCATAAACAAGAATCCGTTGGGTTCTCCAAGGTCCGTTTGGTAAAAAAGCGTAGTCGTATGGCACAGTTTTTATGGCGATTTTTTAATAATACACTTTTTTAATCAATTCAAGTATTGTATGAAATTAAGAATAATGATATCTAGCACATCGTCGGCCTAGGCCAAGACGAATGCGCATCAATCGTTCTGGGCCGCACCGACTGTCCAATCAACGAGCCACCAGCACGTAATCGGCCTAGAGCAAGCCGATTACTCCAATTGATAAGGGCCAAGCCGATTAAAAAAGTAATTGGTCAGGACCAAGCCGATTAAAAAGGCAATAGGTTAGGGCCAAGCCGATTGAAAAAGGGAGGAGCTACTGCTGTGGTTCCAATCAGTCAGGATGTGACCGACTAGGCACTCAGCTAGTGTGGGGCCTGTAGCGACATGCATTCATCCTGCATTTGGCTGATTGAGTTTTAATCGGTCTGGCACAAGCCGAGTGATGCAGTCGGCTAGGCCTAACTCCTAAGCTGATGATGTGCTACATATCGAAAATTTTAAATTCGTGCAATATTTATCGAAATAATTTAAGAAAATGTATTAGTATTAAAAAAATCGCACTTTTCATGACCTTTATCTCAGATATTTCTGCTTTAACTGTTCACCCTAAAAGAGGGTTCGAGAATGTTTTGTCTGGCAATTCTTAATGGAAGTAAGGGCTCCCACTAAGCTGTCGTGACAGCTGGCATTGCTAGCGCTAGCTGATGAATGAAAGGGCAGTTTGATGTGAGCGGATGATGAAACAGTTGACAGAAAGAGAGGAAAATGCAGAACATTAACGTTATTTGTGTATTGTCGCGACATCAGTTTTACAAGGTTCTTCCATTTCCAGAGGCAAACTCCACTCGAGCTTGCTAGGACAGAAGACACACATAAATGATACTTAACGAGAAGTACTGAAATACTCTTCACTGATCACTACAGTCTATCAAACAACATCAAGGATTCAAGAATTACTGCCGCACGGACTGCTGTTTCTCTTTCGGGGTGTCATGGTACTAGAGCAAGCAACAGAAAGTTCCTACACATATCTTACACATCAGATCGATCGATCCATAAAGCTCAGCATCAATCTTGTCTCTAAGTCGAATTCTTTAGGATACTAGGTACAGGTCGTCGCATAACGCGATTGATTGATCGGCGCTTAAACGGAGGCGTCGTGCTTGCCATTGCCGTTGCCGTTGGCGATGCGGTGGTGGTCGTCGTCCATGAACCGCTTCCAGAACCAGTGCTGCTTCCATACCTTCTCGGTCATCTCCTCGATGGGCACGTTCTTGGTCTCCGGGAGGAAGAAGAGCACGAAGATGGACATGACGAGCACCCACGCCGAGAAGAAGATGAAGATGGCGAACTTGAGGTGGCAGAGCATGGAGAGGAACGCCTGCGCGATGAGGAAGGTGAAGACCAGGTTGACGCACACCGTCACGCTCTGCCCCGCCGACCTCGTCTCCAGCGGGAACGTCTCGCTGGGGATCAGCCATCCCAGCGGGCCCCACGACCACGCGAACGCCGCCACGTAGGTGCAGATCATCACCACCACCAGGATGGCCCACCCGCTGCCCAGGTTGTCGGACTTGTCCGTCACCTTGATCCCGAGCACGATGGCCACCACCACCTGGGAGAAGAACATCTGCACCCCGGCCTCCAGCAGCAGCACCCGCCGCCCCACCTTGTCGACGGAGTACACCGACACGAGCGTCGACAGCACGTTGACGGCGCCGGTGATCACCGCCGAGTAGAGCGAGGCGTCGTTCTTGAACCCGAGCGTGTTGAAGAGCACGGGGGCGTAGAACATGATGGCGTTGATCCCGGTGAACTGCTGGAAGATCTGGAGGAGCACCGCGATGACGAGCTGGGGACGGTTGCGGCGCTGGAGGAGGTTCCGGAACGGGTGCTTCACCTCCTGCGCGATCCGGCTCGCCTCCACGATCTCGTTGAACTCGGGCTCGACGTTGTCGGTGCCGCGGATCCTCTTGAGCACGGCCTTGCCCTCGTCGAGGTGGCCGCGCTCGATGAGGCTGTTGGGGGTGTCCGTCACGAAGAGCGCGCCGAGCGTGAGGAGCCCCGCCGGGATGCCGGCCAGGGACAGCGAGAGGCGCCAGCCCCACGGGTGGATCTTGCTGGTGCCGTAGTTGACGAGGTTCGCGAAGAGGATGCCGATGGTCACGTTCAGCTGGAACAGGATATTCAGCCCGCCGCGGATCCGCGTCGGCGCGATCTCGGACAGGAACAGAGGAACAGCCTGCCGCATTGGGGAATGTGCTCGTCAGTTAGAGATTCAGAAGAAATGATGTGACAAAATCACCGAACAGTTCCACGTACTGTAAAAAAAACAAGAAGTGATAAAATTCAGATGGCCTTGAAGAGGCCCATTGGGCTCATACGTCGCCCTTTTCTTTTCTTTTTTCATGGTCAAATAGGACTACCATGTGATTTGTGTAGTGCAAATAAAGTACCAGAACCACACCAACTATCACTGCCAGAATCTTAATTAATCATCCTAATTGGCAGCGGCGAAATTAAATAATCAAAATTGTTGGGCTAATGATCTACTCTAAACTCTGTCCTACTCGAGTTTTGGCATACATGCATGTGCGTGTCTCGGCTGCTTCGTAGTATAATTGAGTCTAGAGGCCTCCCGTGTATAAGTATGTTAGTATTATTTTTGTATGTTAGTGTGCACACCGTACATAAACTAATACTCAATCAGTGCACTGATCTTTATACTAATTAATCTAATGCATCCTACCATGTGAAAACAGGTGCACGGATCCTTGGCATTTTCAACCACCGAAAGATTCTTGCTCTAGGGTCTCTACAGTCCACACACGCATCTGCTTATATATCGATCTTTGTTTTCCACATTTGACAAGAACGTTACCGGAAGACTCCAAGGCAAGGCAAGCATCTCTTGCAAGTTGCAAGAAGACAGGCTAGGACAGTAACTCCATCTCGGCTAGGCCCCTATATGGCGTCAACAACCGCGTCTGCTAAAAATGAATACACCAGACAGTTTCGACAAAAAAAGGAAGAACCCAAAGTCGTGTTAGCATAGTAGTCCAAGTTGACAGTAACTTGGACAACGACCGAAGTCCGAAGAGCAGGCAGCCACACCATCAAACTGCGGAAGTAACTTGCAAGTGTACACCAACCTATCAGCATCGGTTGGCTTAAAATTCTACGTACCCTGGGAGCATCGGCATCTTGGAACTAAAAAATGGTGCCTCCAATGGCAGGTGCCAACGTGCACGGACACGAGTCATGCACGAGAGTGAGTTACACCGTCACATACTTATACTTTCTACGCGTTTGACCCTAAAATTCCGGTATGATATGTGCAACGTACCTACTGCAGCATGGCACGCCACCGTCCGTGTGAAAAAAAGAAAGCCTTTTTTTAGTATAAAAAATCTGGACGTATGAGATGTTAAGAGAACTAGCTAGGTTTAAAACTGACCCCGAAAATACTTTTAAAGACCATGGACGGTGACTGATGGCCACCAAACCAGGAAGAAACTGCATACGGGTTAACGTCTTTTTCCAGAGGCGCGGAAAATTATGTCCCGTGCATGCGCGCTACATTTCGCAAACCAGCCACCGCTAGCTTTCCATGTTTGACTTCAGTTTCCACGATGACTTTTTTTTTTGACTCAAATGACTAAGTACTACTCCCTTCGTTTCGAGGCTTAAGGCGTCCTGGTTTTGCGTGTTTTTTCTTTGACCAAAAATTACTCTAAATACGTAAAAAGTTTTGGTATAAAACTAGTACCACTGAAAAATATTTCTCAATACGAATCCAACGGTACTAATTATATACAATATAATCAAGATTTTGTTGTTCAATTTTTTCGATCAAACTTTACTTTAAAAAACGTGTGCGCCTTAAGCCCTGAAACTGAGGTAGTAGCAGGAGAGTACGTAACAAACAGTCTAATGTTGCTGCTTTGCTTATATTGGTAAAATATAGTAGCAATCTTAAAAACATTAAATGTGCTCACCTGGTTGGCGAAACCGACGCCACATCCGAGCAGGATCCTGCCGACGATGAGCATGGCCAGGTTCTGAGCCGCGCCGTTGAAGATGACGCCGACGATGAAGAAGACGCCGGCGATGAGCATGGTGAGGCGGCGGCCGAGGCGCCGCGTGGTGTAGGAGGCGAAGAAGGTGGCGGTGAGGCCGGCGAGGTAGAGGGACGACGTGAAGAGCTGGAGGCCCTGGTCGTCGTACTTGCAGTAGTTGCTCTCCTTGTCCCGCTGCTTCCGCCGCAGCACCGACGGGAAGAACTCGCCCAGGAAATCGTCCATCGATGTCACCCCGCCTGCATGTTTCTTTGCTTTAGACTCTCGATTGACTGGTATTAATTTCATATGGTTTTTTGTTTGCTAACTAAGCTGGACTCTTGGAGTGAAATGGATAAGATTTTCTTAAACTTAATTGGTAAGAATTTATTGGCCTGAATCTCGAAAGGCAACGTGTGCACACATGACTGCTTTACTGACTCAGACGTGTGATCTTGTAGATAATACTCAATACAAATGGGTTGACTTAACAGTCTGTCAAAGCAGGTGGCTAGCTCACCGCACTCTAGTTTTTTCCAAATATAACATAAAAAATGCTGGGATCGGATCATCAGAGAATCATACTAGTTGGTACAGACAGGCTCAAGAGTATAATCCGGAGCAAAAACTGGATGCGTTAGGTTCACAGCGCAGTCAATACATATCCGTGATAATCTGCTGGCCGGTTAATGACATTAACTTCTTTCCAAATACTATATGCGTGTGGTTACCTGCTTCGCCATAGGAAGAGACGATCGTGCGGTCAAAACAAGAACAAATCGAGGGATGATAATGGAAGCACGCATGAATATACGAGAAGACGACGCTGTCGATCATCGCCATGCGCGCGTGGGGATGATAGTACGTATAAGCTAGTTACCTGAGATTCCGACGTCGTAGCCGAACATGAGGCCGCCGGTGGCCGCCATGATGCAGGAGATGATGACGATCGGCGTGATCTTGGCCTCGAACTCCACGCCCGGCGGCGCGGACACCGAGAACCCTCCACCCGTCATCTTCGCTGCTCGACGGTGAAGCTACACGAAGAGAGCAATGGACAACTAACTAGTATACCGAGTATTTCTGCACACACAGAACCACACGAGGAGCTTAGCGAGAGAGGAGGAGAAGGGGGAAGATGGGACACAAGGCTCCAAGCCTGTGGGTTTTATAGAGTGGGAAGCCCATGGTGTGGGGGACATTTCAAAGGCATCCGAGCGGCCAGACGCGGCCACGTCGATGTCGCCTCGGCGAATCGTCCGGTGGGCTCCTCGTGACGGCTGCCCGGATGGCCAGTCAACGGACGGCTCCACGGCCCACGGGCCAGAGAACGTGCCACTGTTATTACTATCCAAAGTCCGCGACTGCGCATAAGCGCCACGACTTTTCTGCTCCTCCCACTGATTATGGATTAGGGAAAATTATTACTTATCCAAACATAGCCCCTTTTCGAGCCTTTTTTGTGTGCTCCTTCTGGAAAAATCCTAAAGATCGAGCGAGTAGTGTAGTTCCGAGAAGCTGGAGGATATTATCGGGCGCCGACCTCTTTGACAACGAGACCTCTCGATAGGCCCACATGTCATCGTACAGTTTATTTGTACGCCCGAAACTTCGGAGTGTCAACAATGAGCGCTGGCCTCTCTCCCTTTTATTTCTCTGCTTGATGATTCATGTGAATGGAGGACCTTGACTTTGAATATTAATTTAAGGAAAATTCCACGCACGTGGGGACAGATCCACTCGGGCCGGAAAATCATGCGACGAGATGTGGAGTTCTGAACAAATACAAACGTAAGAAAATTTGACTCATGGTTGGCTGAGCTACCGTTCCTTCTGTTCTGGCGGTAGACGCCAGCGTTTTACAACAGTAGGTGCCTGTACTTCTGCTGGCCAAGTCGTGCTAGTTTACGTTCAGTTTCGGATCATTCAGGATCGCGTCCAGATACGATCGTAGTACACGCCATACGGTGTATTGTCACGATGTCCACGAAGAACATGCATGCTAGCTAGTAGAACAACTATCAGTTCCAGCTAGCCTCGATCGTTGACACGAATAATACAGTACATGATGATGATACAGCATATGGAGCTGCTCCATTTCAAAAAAAAAGCATATGAAGCTGCTTCTATAAACTATCGATTTTTATATTACGTACTGTACCTGTGGTGTCAGCTCCCGCCTATATATATTTCTGACTTGTATAAGAGCCAACACGCGCTGCAGGTGCTACTACTAAAAGAAATGCAAAGAATTATCCACGTTAGGCTAGCTCACGGGAAAGAAAGGAACACTAGCTAGCCGTGGAATTAAAACATGTGGGCTAACGACCAGTCAGGCAGTCACACTCACAAATAAGCTATCTGTGCGAAATCGAATTTCGCATCGATCTTTTATATATCCGGCAGCCCTGAGTACATTTCCACGTTTTCTCACTGATGATCGATGCTCAGTTTCAGTTCATACCCGCCGTGTACAAGTCAACTGATCTTATCAGCTGAATATTCAAGACCACAAAAACCAGCCTCGGCGGCAATAAATGCCGTCAGTGCGTCGTCGCGGAGGGTCAGAAAAATGATCGTCGAAAAGAAAAGGAAATACACCCGTCGTCAAAAGAAACCAAAATGATTTGGCACGGTTTGCACGCCGAATCTCCCACCCGTTTCGGAATTTTAAACGACGTTCGACGAAGCTGTTTGCTTTTCTTATTAGTATAAAACCTCTGCGAATTTTCAGCTGCTGACGAACGGGCACCACACTTGGGCGCAACACAGACCGCCACGACAACGTACGTGCAACGTGATTACGTGAGGTGTGGCAGAGTTTTCCCGACGATAGCAGTGAATTTCCATGTTTATAATGTTGCAGCGAGCGCGTACCTACGTAATCAACGCCACGCATGAACGCGCAGCACCGGCCGTGGGGTAGTGCTTAACGATCTCTGGATTTCGTTTGAATTTCGACGCATACGGACAAATGGATAGTCTCGCCATCGCCCATCGGGCAAAGTCGGAAACTACTAGCTAGGTTGAGCCTGCGCAAGTACGGTCCATTTTGGATTTGACTCCGCGGCAAACACTCTAGCTATTTTCTCTTAGGGCATGTTTAACGGTGGCCTCTTAGTGCATCTTCATTCGTTGGGCGAACCCAGCCGAAAACCGGACTAATTTTTGGCCGGACGAAACGCGTTTTCGGCCTGGGTACGTCCAGTTTTTCACTCGCGTACCCAGACCGAGTTCCAAGTTCGGCTAAATTCAGTTAAACTCGGTAAAATATAGGCGGAATTTCATTAAGTAGGGCAAGGACGCACATAGTACATCGGATTTCATAACTAGAAAAAGGCCGCCGCCGTGGTCGAAGTCGGACGCCGGAACTACAGGCCGAGGCGGGGGTGGTTGCCGGCCTCGATGTGCGCCATGACACCGGCGAGAGTCCGCCCTAGAATGCTCTCCACCAATGGCGGCGGTAAGCCGCATTGTTACGCGGTGGCGGCGGCGAGCCCGGCGGTCCGTCGTGTCGGGCGAGTTCCTCGAGGCGCCTGTCGGCGTAAAACTGCCTCCAGAAGACCAGATTGCCATTATCCTCGGCGAGATCCGGGTCTTGCATGGCGGAGATAGCGGCCTGGATCTCTCCGGCGAGTTCTAGGTCTTGCATGACGGCGATAGCCGCCTGGATCTCTCCGGCGAGGTCCTCTCCGTCCGACATCGGCGGAACGGGAATCCCGCCGGCGCTGAGTTTCCAGCCTACGGGGAGACGAGTGTCCGGCGGCGCCGTATAGCGCGCCTCGCGGAGCAGCCGGGCTTCCCACGGCGACAGGGTGCGTCGGCCCTCGGCCATGGCTTCTCGACGGAGTTGAGAAGGAAGAAAGGTGCGAACATCCAAAGTTCACCGGAGTTGTGGTGGTGTGAGAGACTGTGAAGAGAGACAACGAGATGTACGGCTTTTATAGGCCGGAAGAATGGCAGGAGGGGTGTAGCGGCGAGGGCGGGAAAAGGAAAACGGCGGGAAGGATGGCGGCGACTCGGCTTCTGTCGCTGACAGGCTGGTCCACTCGGCCAATTCACTTCGTCGGCGTCCCCAGGGCGTATCCGGGATCCTGGGTTTGACCTGGGTAGTCCGGACCAAAGTTGGCTCAATGCAAATCCGACCGAATAGAGATCCCTGGATACGCGACTGGACCGATTTTAGGTGTCCGGACGTAATTTCGGCATCCCGATCGGCCTCCTGGGTAGGCGAGTGAAGATGCTCTTAGGGCATCTACACCGCACAGTGTTTAAAAAATAAACCGGTTTTTACTTAAGTACTGATGCTTAATTATACTAGGTAGACGTTTAACTAGGCACCTCTTCTACACAGATAAGCACTATTGCTAAAGAAATTGCTTGGTTTATTTTGCTAAGTACCATGTAAGCATCTTGCATTGTAGATGGCCTTAGGTGGGCGCTTAAATAGACAAAACTAATTAATTATCGTAAATTCAATAGATAAGCGTCTAAGGCTGCAACCCAGGGCGCTAAATACTATGTTTTTCACCAAAACGAACTGGAGCGTCGACGCTCCTTCTTTCGCTGACGCTAGTCAAAATTCCGGGAATATAACCTAACCGCCAGGAATCTAATCCCTAGCGCCTCAGTTAGCGGCTGTGATGTACGTGCCCTTATACGTCCAACTTCACAGGCTAATAGAGCATCTCCACCGAAGTTTTTAACCATTGGGAATAAGTTTGGAGGCGTCTGTCCAAACCGTCGGCGGTTTGGATGGCCATCCTATACTAGCAGCCCCAACGATCAAGTTCACACATTTCAAGTACAATAGCACATATTTAAAGCACAATACATATAATAAATCCAATTTTATTACAACAAATCTAAACATAATAGTAAAATATTTCTCACAATAAATTTAAATAATCTGAAGTAAAAATAGATTAAGTCGGGGGAATAGGGGTATTTCATCTAAGAGCCTACAAGTGCTAGATGAGATTTTCCTGTAGTTATGCATGTACATGTTCGTCACGGGTTCCTTGATGCATGCCGAGAAAAACACCAAACCCTGTCGACACCTCATGATCGACAGCCACAAGAGGGCCTTGATGCTCAAACGGCTAATTATCAACAACTAGAGTCTTGTTCACTCTCGATGATCATATTGCGCATAATCATGCGTGGATTTATCACCTCCCATATTTGAGAAGACGGCGGTAAGAACATGGTACCTAAAGATATTAAAACGAGATTGGAGCACACGAAATGCTCGCTCAACATTCTTCTTGCAAGCCTCCTGGCACATGGCAAACCAAGCTCTTGCATGAGTCAGGGCCGAGATTGTCTCCAGAAAGGTGGCCCATCCAGGGTAAATGCCATCAGCTAGGTGGTAGCATCTGGTGTATCCTTGTTGTTGAACACGAAGTTCATAGTCGGAGAATGGCCTCCAGAAAGTCTGTCAAACACTAGAGAATCGCTGCAACACGTTGTTGTCATTGTAAGGTCTAGTCATGCCAAAGAAACCATGCCAATCCAATTGTCATAATCTGCCACAGCCTCGAGTACATGCCTGCATTCTACGTTATGGCCTTTATACGGTCCCTTGTCAAACAAATGGACAATTCTTTAATCTCAATGCATGCAATAAATGTTTTCAAGCATGCCATGAAATCTTCTAGCTAAGTTTTGTGCCAATATCCAAGTTATATCTTATTCATTTGGTGTCTTTAGATAAGTTGGCCCAAAGTATCCCATCACGGTATGCCATCTTGTGTATCCGGAAGAGTTTCGTATGCAAGACATCTTAAACAATGGTTCATTTCTTAGCATAGATAAAATCAACTAATTCAGTATAGTCCTTCTTACAAATAAAATAGAGATCAAACTCTCGCATAATATTCATTGAACAATTCCTTGATCGTTACAACATCACAGCTAGCGTTCGGCTGCGCTACCGTTCCTTCTGCCGGTAGACGCCAGCGTTTTACAACAGTCCGTGCCTGTACTTCTGTACACGGAAAAATGATCTTTGCGGCCAAGTGGTTCTAGTTTACGTTTAGTTTCGGATCATTCAGGATTGGATCGAGATACGATGATACACCATGCGGTATATTGTCACGCGATGTCCACGAAGATATCACTTCCAGCTAGCCGCGTCGAAATTAATGAATAATACAGTATGATGATACAGTACGATGATACACCACGCGGTCCACGCCTCACTGTTCCCTCCTAGTGATCGAGGCACGTGTGAACTTGACTCTCCACCTATAATACGATCACGAGCGATAATGTCTCTATAAAGTTTGCACGCTTCACTATTAGAAAAACCCTCATCTGCGAAGCATGGATATTGTCCTTTCGTGGCGCATATCAGATACGCCATTGATACGTCGTCACTAAACTGAACTTATGTGGCAAATTTCGAAATGCGACATAGAAGTTTTTGGCGCATAGCCAATATGCGCCACAAAACTCACTTTTAGATTTTTTTTTTAAAAAGGCGGGCTAGATCTTGCCCAAAATTTCAAATCGCAAAATTCTGTGGCGCATATTGCGATATGCGTCACAGATTTTTTTCGAAATTCAAAAAAAAGAGGCCTAGATCTGGCCGGAGTGGGAGGTGGGTGGAGGAGGAGGGTCGCCGGAGTAGGAGGCCACCGGTGTAGGAGGAGTAGGAGAAGTAGGAGGAGGGGTCGCCGGAGTAGGAGGCCACCGGTGTAGGAGGAGTAGGAGAAGTAGGAGGAGGGGTCGCCGGAGTAGGAGGCCACCGATGTAGGTGGAGTAGGAGGAGGGGTCGTCGGCGGAGTAGGAGAAGGAGGAGGAGTAGGAGGAGGGGTCGCCGGAGTAGGAGAAGGAGGAGGAGGAGGAGAAGGAGGCCGTCGGTGGAGGAGGGGTCGCCGGAGTAGGAGGATGGGTCGTCGGAGTAGGAGAAAGATAAGGAGGAGAATAAGGAGGCGTCAGTGGAGGAGGGGTCGACGGAGTAGGAGGAGTAGGAGGAGGCGGTCGAGGAGGTGTCGCCGGAGGTGGTGGAGGCCATGGCCGGAGTAGAAGGAGGAGTTGGCCGGAGAGTGGAGAAGGAGGAGGAGGAGAAGGGTAGGAAGAGAAGAAGTGGAGGTGACGAGTGTAAATTCCAGAACGGCCTTCAGTTGAATTCGAGTAGGAAATTTCGAGACGATCATTTTGATGGGTAAAACTTTTTTTTCCACATCGTATGCAAAAGTTATGGTTGTTTTACCGTGCCATGACCTTTTTTTGCAAAACACCTCAAAATTCATGTTTTACAATTTTCTCTACAACTATACCCCAAAATATAAGTACATCTCAAAGGATTTTTTTTTAGTTTTTATCATTTTCGTTTATTTTTTACAAAAGTTAAAAGGCAATCCACGAGAAAAAGAGGATCTGTTTTTCCTACTCGAATTCAGTGGATATGCGCCATAGAATCATCACTTCTGTGGCACATATGACCATATACACCACAGAATGTTGGTCAGAGTGCGGTCAATGAGATTCCGCAGTAGGGCCCACCCGGGCTTTCTGTGGCGCATATGGTCATATGCGCCAGAAAGCCCGGGTAGCCCAATCTCGATGGCGGGCCCCGCTATACTTCTGTGGCGCACCGTCCCCGCATGCGCCACAGAACAGCGAAGGGTTACGTGACGCATTTGGTGGTATGCGTTACTGGATTTTTTTCTGTGGCGCATGGTCCAGCATATGCACCACAGAAGTATTATCTATCTATAGCTGTTTTCCGCACGAATGCAGTGGTGTGTATCTTAGTATGTTTTAGCCCTTTCATATGCATCATATAACAGGTTTGTGGTTCACCGCAAACGAATTTTACGGTTCCGAGTTTTACGGTATACGCTAAAGGTGCTCTTATCAAAGAACCAAGCATGAAAAATCCTCGGCCCCCTCCCTCAATGGCATTGTAAAAGTGTCTCTCACGAGCTGCTCATCCCACTGATGATCCGTAATTGGGTTGTTCAGTTCTGAAACCCTGGTTAGTAGTTTGCCATTATGAGGGGTTGCAATTTTCCTACACCATAGCTTTGGAACCCAGGGATCACCCCATATTTTGACCTTTCCCGTCTCCTATTCTCCAAATAACTCCCTGATTTATTAGTAACTCCACTCCGTGCAAGATACTTCGCCATGCATATGGCATACCCTGCTCCGCTTTAGCCTCCATAATACATGTGACTTCTTAGAGCAACGAATTATCCACGGTGGGCTAACGACCGGTCACACTGCAAATAAGCTATCCGCGCGAAATCGAATTTCGCGTCCATCTTTTATTTCCGGCAGCCCGAATACATTTGCACGTTTTCTCACTGCTGATCGATGCTCAGTTTCAGTTCATACCCGCCTTTTATAAGTCAACCAGACCTTATCACCTGAAAATTCAAACCACAGAAATTCAGGAGCTCCGGCCGGCGGCAATTAATGCCGTCAGCACACGTCTTGGGGAATCAAATGATCTCGTCGAAAGGAAAATAGTACACACATGGACAAACGTTAACAAGATGATTTACTACTGTACTAGCACGGTTTACGCGCTAAAACTCCCACCAGCTTTGGGGAATTTTAAAACGACGCGCGAGAACGCCGCAATTCTGCCGTCTCTGTCCGTCCGGTCCGGCAGGTGACGTGACGGACTGCTGCGATGTTCGACACGCCAACTCTTCGCACGGATTCAGAAATTGATACGAACTGGAGTTTTTGTCCAGGGCGGGGCAGGCTAAAACCCTCGGCGAATTTTCAGCTGCTGACGAACGATCAGGACACTTGGGCTCGCAACAGACTGCCACGATCTACGTGCTGGTCAACGTGCGGTGTAGTGGTAGTTCTTCCTATATCGGTGAGATTCCGTGTACTCCTTCCGCTCTAAAATAGATGTCTTAAATTTATCAAAATTTAGATAAATCTAGACACTATTTTGAGATGGAGGAAGTACTATAATATAGCAGCAGCGGGTACGTGCTCGCTGCTCCCGTGGGGAAGTCCTTGACGATCTCTGGATTTTGGTTTGAATTCGGGCATGTATAAACAAACGACGAGTCGCCGTCATCTGACACTACTACGCCTACGCCGAGCCGCGGCCTGCCACGTCCGGTCCAATTTTTGTGTTTGACTCTGCGTTAAACACGCTATTTGCTCTGACACGTCTCGCTTCACTACTGAACAGGCTTGAGCAGATCGATCCGGTTACTACCATACTCCCTTCATCCCAATGCTTAAGGCATATAATTTTTTTGAAAAGTCAAGCCATGTAAAGTTTGACCAAACTTTAAGAAAAAACTACCAAGGACTATTATATTATATAGATACCATGTGAAAATATATTTTATAATGTATGAAAGGGTATGGATTACGTATTGTAAATATTAATATTTTTCTCTAAAAACTTGGTCAAACTTTAGTTGGTTTGACTTTTAAAAAAAATTATATGCCTTAAGCCTTGAAACGGAGGTAGTATCATTTTGAAGCTCAGAGTCACAGCAGGTCGAGCGTTGCAGCATTACAATATTTGCTGAGTTCTGGTTTTGGTGCGCGGCGTCTAGCTGTCCACAAGAGCACAACGACTAGAAGCAGGTGAGATTCACGCGCCCGGCGCCCCAGACCCTCCTCGTGGCACTGACAGGGAACGATCTGTCACCCACAGCCCCATAAGTCGTCCACTAGATTTTCTCCTAATCAGCAGTCGATGCGCGTATCCTTGGCACCCAGTATTAATCCAGTACCGATGTGTCTGCCCATGATCTTTACACGCACGATTCAGCCCTTTCCAGGCCGCCCATTGGCCATCTGATTGCGGCAGCCAGGTAGACTTCCAGTCAATGGCCGTCGATAATTCTACACACCAAAGATGTCTACAGGCAGAGGCAGCACATGAAACACCTCTTATTTATTTCGGATGTTCAAGCAAACTCCTAACAGAGGAAGAAACAACATTCCACTCGGCACGCACGCCACACACAATTGTAGTACTACACAATACAGACGACACTAGCATTTATTTTTCTACATATTATACTGCATAGAGAGGTCACATAACATCGTCTTCGCGGACTAACTTACTGGTAAACACAACTAACTTTGTCTCTTACGGCTGCTGCACCTTCTTAGGGAGAACAGCCAGGTCGAGCTCACTGCCATACATCTTCGCCAGCGCCTGCCCGCACCAGCCATGGCCGTCGTCCAGCGTGGGCATCCTCACCTCCATGAACGGCGGAACACCCTGGCCTTGCGGCTTCACAACACCAGCAAACACCCTGAGGACGTTGGCGGCGTCGATGTCCATGCAGACATTGATTTCAACCGTTCCCTTGCCTCCTGCAGGGATGCCGGTGATCTTGAAGTACCCCAGCAGATGGTTCGCTTCTGCCTGCATACCTTCACCTTCGTAGACAGCCACAAGCGCTTCACTCTGATTGTCACGCGTGGTTGTGAACAGCATCTCCCTTCTCGCGGGAACTGCAGTGTTCCTCGGGATGATCGCCGCGAAGCCATCGCCGTCAGCACGGATCCCGAGGTTCATCGGGGTGGCCTGGATGGTCAGCAGGTCCAGGCTCCCTGAAGGATCGGTGGCTCCTGAAGCAATGGCTCCTTCCAGTGCGGCGCCTGAAACAGAAGCTTCCAGAATGTCTATGTTCTCGTAGGAGCCTTCCTTCTTGCATAATCCCAGGACGAGGCTTCTGACTTTAGGAATCCTGGAGCATCCTCCGACCAAGATCACATCATCGATGTCTTCCGGTGCTAGCTTTGCATCTGCCAGGCATTGCTTGATGACCCTCTCACATTTCTCAAAGATATTCAGATTCACTTGCTCGAATTCTGAGCGACTCAGCAGCTTCAACACTTTCACGCCATTCCCCAGATCCACATTGACCTCGACACTTTCCTGGGTTGCCAGTTTGTGAATCGCATCCTGGGTTGCGATCCACAACAAGCCCATTGACTTGATTCTGTCCACTGTTTGACCAGCATTGGCATATAAGCTGTCATAATTAGGTAGGAGGTGGTGCATTACATTCTGGAGTATGTCCTCTCCACCAACTGTGCAACCTGCCAGCGCTCTTATTTGAGAAACACCTCCAGCAGTGGCGGACACCGCAACGTCACAATAACCAGCACCCATGTTAAATACCAGAACGATTTTCTCAATGCCACTTCCCATGTTATCCTTCAGAAGTAGCTGCTGCTGCTGAGCATAGACAAGCGCAACAGCAGTAGGCTCTGGCATAAGCCTCAGCACATGCAGTCCAGCCATTGCACATGCTCTCTCAATCCTGGTTTGCTGGAACCGGCTGAATGAAACTGGAATGGTTAGAACAGCGTTCCTGACAGGATGTTTAAGATGCATTTCCACCAAGGCCTTCAATTCAAGCAGAAAGATGGCAAGAACTTCTTCAGGAGTTGTGGACCGCCACATATTGTTGACCAGCGCTGCAATGAATGGCCTCACACCAATACCCAACGTCTGCACAAGGAATGGGAGGGTCTTGCTAGCTTGAACCACTTCATCTGTGTCCATTCTCCCAATTAAACGTTTCATATTGAATACTGCACTTCCTGACAAGACGTCTCTTTCCTCATGTCCATGTTCCTTGGTTGCTCCTCCAGTTACACCGGCTGAAAGGGTGTCATCTTTGAACATGACATATGACCTCATCTCTTTCTGGCTGCGAGTATTTTTCAGCAGCTCCACTTGATGACCATTCCAAACAGCAACACTGCATCTTGAGGTACCAATATCAATGCCAATAGCAACATCAGGGAATGATTGCTCTCCTTTATCTTCGCCAGTGGTTTCACTATCAGAGACCACAGTGTAGAATTGTTCAGCCATCCTGCAAAAAATGATACAAGTGATCCAGTAAGTCATTGTTAACTTATTCTTTCAAACAGGGGTGGAGTTTGGATGCTAGATATATTCAATCATCTAAGTTGTACGTCCAAATCTGCATTTCAGAACATTTGAGAGCCTATGTTAAACAACAAATGGTAACTTCAATTATCAACAAGAATTGCCAGCCAATAAAGAAATCTGCCTGAGCGGTTTAACAGCGACAGCTAATGAAGGAAATTAAACAGCACGAGATGGACTGTTTCTTACATTCAAAGAGAAAAAGAAAAAATGTAAGGAGCATTTCTTACTTTTCAAGACATATGAATGGAGCTTTACCTAGCAAACCCAGATCAGTAAACTGTACATACATGGTCAAGTTTTTACATCTATCATACATTACAATGTGCACACAGTTTGTTTCTGAATAAGACAGCACGATGTGAATATGTGGACGCCAATTCCACATCGTCAGATAGCGGTACTCTACAGCTAGAGTTCAACTTTGACACGATGCATGCCACACAGAGCAGCATGAATTATAAACACCCATTGTCCAATTGGGTAAGTTGAACCAAATATTTTGATTTCCTTCTGCAGTCGTCCCAGTGATATACTGAAAACAGGTAACTCAGCATGTATTCAATGATGCGGCTCCAGCTTGCTAAGATGCATCAGACGGCTACAAACACCATGACATTTGCAATAAGACGGAACTCCATCCTATAAACTAAACCACTAATAAAGTCGACATCAAGGTTCTTTGGTTCGCAGCCTATGAGTGTACAATTGTGCCAAACCTTGTTCACAACCCACCTAAAACTGTGACCGCGGAAAATGGCAACTAACTTAGCTTTCCTAAGTGATTGTTTCACAACTCCATGTCATATATATGTGCAGGATTTGCAAATTTAAGCAAGATGAATCAAACACTTTCTTTTACAGGCTTGACACCTAAGAGTGAACTCAGGGCAAACTCACTCACTCCGATCAAATCAAACAGGCACAGGTAAAATTACGGCATGCGTTGAGTGTGGAAATGCCTTACCAGACCGGGCGACGGATGCTTGACGGGGACTCTAGTCGCCGGCCTCGCTCGTTGATGCTCCTTCGGGACGGCGCAAAACGCGGTCAGTGTGTATTCCAGATGGGGCGAGCAGAAGTGGGGGGAAGGAGGGGGTGGGGAGGTAGAAGAAGTGGGGAAAGGCATTTTCTGGAGAGGCCGGGAGAGAGCACGACACGCGGGCGGGTCAGGCGAGCCGCCGCCGAGGTTCCGGAAGCGTCGGGAACCGAGGAGACGCCGCTGGAGAGTTGGGGCGGCCGGCACCCAGCGGTGACGAAGTGGGCTACAAAACCTGGGCCAAACTGGATCTCTACGGCAGATTTGATCCGAGTGGATTGTGCGGTGGTATGTGCCTGGGCTGATGACAATGTTGCTGACTTGCTTTGTTGGGTTAGTCTCAGGAGTGCATCAAGATTCGGCCCATTTAAGACCACTCGGGTACAAATTAGAATTCAACTGAAAAAGAGTATGGACTGGAAATGACCTCAGGTCTTTATCCTCTCCCCCTCTAAAAAAAACATTATGTTAGGGCATTTCCACAGGACCAACCATCCGGTCGTTTCAAACGGTCTGTTTCTGTCCGCTTGGATTAGGTCACGGTCAATTTGTGGTCGTGGTTTGGTCTGTCCTGACAGCCGCGTCCAGCGGCGCGACCCATTTGTCTGGCCTGGGCAAGGCATTTTTTTCTAGATTCAAACGTAAACCGTTCGCGCTAAAAACTCGCAAAGTTCGTACATTTCATATTTAATTTACATTCAAAATATAAAAAACTAAACTTAAACTAATCCTAACCCTAGCTACCGATCTTCGCGCGTCGGCGCCACTTCGTCCATCTACAGGTCGAGGTCGATGTACTCTGTCGGCGTCCAGAGGTTGGCGATGGCAGAGCCGGAGCGGGAGTGGGCGCGGATGGATCGGTCACCTGCCCAGGCTACGGAGCCCAACCGTGTTGGAGGTGTGTCAGGTCCATCCCCACCTCTGGATCGATCGTTGGCGCCCATCCGGCAGCGGCGGCGGTGGAGGCAGCTGCGCATTTGCCTGCGCCACCAGGCCGGTGAGCTGGATGACTTACTCATAGTTGACCCACTGGGCGTCCTCCTCTCGCGCGCTGGCCGCAATGGCCTTCTCGATGAAGGTGTCCTCGTCGTAGCCCCGCCCAACACCTCGCGGTACTTCAGGGGCAGGTTCGCGGCGACGTCGTCAACTGCCTCCTGCTTGACGATGATGTCGTCCTCCTCCTCGTCGTTGTCGTCCTCGTTGTCGAGGTTGATGTCGGAGTGCTTGAAGGCTTCCTCGTCTTCTGAGTCGATGTCGGGGACGTGGTAGACCTCCCCTGACATCAGGTCATGGCGGATGATGGTCGTGCGTCGCACCTTGTGCTCCCACTCGAGGAACTTTACCCAGTAGTCCTCGGAGTGGTAGCCCCTCTCCCACCATTGGGACCACGGGAGGTTGCTGATCCGCGGAGGATCTCCTCCGCCAGCCCTTTGCCCGGCTTGGGCATGGGCGACATCGGGACACGGTCCCAGTTGAGGTGCTAGCCGGTAGGGAGGGAGAAATCCATGTGCTTGGTGCCGCGGTGCTTGCACTCTGTGACGCGGAAGTACCACCGGCTGTGGCACTCCCGCCGTACCGAGTAGTCCCTCACGGGACGGCCCCTGAACTCCTCTGGCCGCGGCGGAGGCGGTAAGGATGTGCCACGGAGGAAGGCCGACAGCCGGGAGTGATACGTCCAATTTGCATCACCTTTATTTATCATAATTTACCTCTATTCATTGATATATGTCTTATTATGAGGTAATACTTATGTCTTTTCCACTATTTTTGCATGTTGGATGATTCTTGGAGGATGAACTGCCGGAGTCTGAATTCTGATGGAAAAGGAGGTGTTTTGATGCAATTTCGCAAAGATCAAAAAAATACCAGAAAAATATGGGAAAATTATATTTTCCCGAAAGACAGAGGAAGCCAGAAGGGGAGGCGAAGAAGGGCCACAGGGGGGCCACACCCCTAGGCGCGGGCCCACCCTAGGCCGCGCCTAGGGAAGGTGTGGCCCACCTGCTCGGCTCTCGACTCCGCCATCTCGCCTATATCTTCCTTATGGAACCCTAACACCAGGGGGTGACCACATATAGATTTCCGCTGCCTCTGCGGGGCGGAAAACACCGAGAAAGAAAGATCTCTCCGGCAGATAGATTTCTACCAGGGAAATTCCTTCCCGGAGAGGGGAGATCATCGCCATCAACACCGTCATCAAGGTAGGCTTCATCGGGATCATCATCATCCACACCATCATCTCAACCAGCACCATCATGCACCATCATCACCACTCTGTCCCGTTGTAACAATTGTGTTGGATATTGCTTCAGTTCGTAGGGGAAACTTTCCCGATGTTAATTACTATTGTAGTTGATGCTTGTGAGTGGAACCATTGGATTATTGTTTATGATCAGATTGTTATTCATCATCATATCATCTTTGGTCTTGATCCATATGATGTCTTGTGAGTAGTTCGTCTAGTTCTTGAGGACATGGGAGAAGTCATGTTGTTATTAGTGGATTTGTGTTGAGTTATTATTCAATGGTTTAGTATTTAAGTTGTGGTGATATTCTTCTAGTGGTGTCATGTGAACGTCCACTACATGATACTTTACCATTTATGGGCCTAGGGGAATGCATTGTGTATTTGGCTACTAATTGTGGGGTTGCCGGAGTGACAGAAACCTGAACCCCGTTAGGACACCTTTGCACAAGGGAGCGTAGGATCTCAGAGTTTAAGGTTGTGGTTAGGTTTATATCTTAATTACTTTCCTGTAGTTGCAGATGCTTACAGGGGGTTTAATCACAAGTATGTATTAGTCCAAGTAAGGTCGTTACATTAGCACAGGTTCACCCACACAACACTTACAACACCAAAGAAGAGTACTCAGCTATATGAAGCGAAAGCACTTGACAGAATTCCCATGTGTCCTCGAGAACGTTTGGTCCTTATAAGTATTTCCACCGGCTTGTCCTTTTCTAAGAAAGGATTGGGCCACTTGCTGCGTTTGTTCTTTATTACTTGCACTTTGTTTTGTTGCTTTATCAGAAAACCCCTAAAATCCATTTGCTAAGTATTTGCAGAGATTTCCTGCTCCTTACCACTAGTCAACACCTTCTTCTCCTCATTGGAATCGACACTCCTATTTATCAAAAGTATTGCGATACACCCCCTATACTTGTGGGTCATCAAGACTATTTTCTGGCGTCGTTGCCGGGGAGTGAAGCGCTATTGAAGAGAGGAACTGGTAAAGGAAACTTCTACTGTGAGTATTGCTTTTTGTTACTGCTTGTTACTTTGTTTCCAATATGGATAATCCACT
This sequence comes from Avena sativa, assembly GCA_916181665.1. Taxonomy (NCBI): domain Eukaryota; kingdom Viridiplantae; phylum Streptophyta; class Magnoliopsida; order Poales; family Poaceae; genus Avena; species Avena sativa. The sequence continues at coordinate 438,633,766 of OV702293.1, read as the reverse complement.
TGGTTTTCTGTTTGGGAAAACTACTACCACTGCTAGGGTAGTAGATGAACCACTACCTGTTAAGATAGATCCTTTTAAGATACGTACAAGTATTTTTGACCGTGTTATGGATAATTATTATTTAGGAGATGAACTGTTCATCCTGGTGATCACTTGCTTTTATCCATGAATTATGCGGGTTGTTTAAGTGTGAAGGTATCACAACTGAACAGGTGAAGAAGAAGTTACTCTCCATATCCTTGAAGGGGAGAGCTGAAGAATGGTATGAGTTGTTGAAGAATGGACAATCCATGGAATAGGAGGAAATGGCATCTCTCTTTTATTCTAAATTCTATCCTCCCAGTGAGATCCATAAGGATAGAAATCTGATATATAACTTTTGGCCTCATGATGGAGAGAGTACAGCTCAAGCTTGGGGGAGATTGAAGTTACTAATTCTTAAATGTCTTATTCATGAACTTCCTAATAATATTATTATCAATAACTTTTATGCTAGACTTTTGCTTCATGATAAAGATTTATGAGATGCTTCTTGTGCTGTATCATTCACACGTATGAAAGAAGAAGCTAAATGGGATCTACTAGACCGTATTCAAGAGAACACTGAAGCTTGGGAGAATGACAAAGAAAGAAAGTCAGGTATAAATTATGATTATGAATGCATTAAATCTTTTATGGGAACTGGTGACTTCCGTGATATTAGCAATGAGTTTGGTCTTGATCCTCAAGTTCTTGCAAAATGTTTTAATGCTTTTACCTATTATATTGAAATTCCCAAGAAAGAGTGGGACTGTTGGAGATATGCCCTAGAGGCAATAATAAATGTAGTTATTATTATATCTTTGTGTTTATGATAAATGTTTACATTCATGCTATAACAGTATTAACCAGGAAACATTAATACTTGTGTGATTTGTAAACTAAATTAAAGTCCCTAGTGAAGCCTCTTCATAATACTAGCTTGTTGGTTAATAGATGATTGTGGTTTCCCTATCATGAACATTGAGATGTTATTAACAACAAGATCATATCATTAGGAGAATGGTATGATGGACATACTCCTATAGATAAGCGTAGCATAAAGATCAAGTCATTTTAATAGTTCAATTGATATAAGCTTTCTGATACATAGTAACCTAATTCCTTCGACCATGAGATCATGCTTATGACCATCACCGGAAGGATGCTTTGATGACATCAAACACCACACCGTAATTGGGTGGTATAAAGGTGGCATTGAGTGTTCGGAAAGTATGGGTTTAGACATATGGATCAAGAGTGGGATTTGTCCATCCATATGACGGATAGATATACACTAGGCCCTCTCGGTGGAATGTCATCCAAATTAGCTTGCAAGCATGTGACTGGCTCACAAGGGATCACATACCACGGGAACGAGAAAAGAGTACTTATCGGTAACGAGGTTGAACTAGGTATGCAGAGATACCGATGATCAAAACCTCGGATAAGTAAACTATCGTGAGACAAAGGGAAATTGGTATCGTATGTAAGTGGTTCATTCGATCTCAAAGTAATCGTAGAAATATGTGGGAGCCATATGAATTTCCAGATTCTTCTATTGGTTATTGATCGGAGAAGTTTCTCGATCATGTTCGCATAATTCACGAACCGTAGGGAGACACACTTAAGGATTCGATGTTGTTGAGTAGTTATGGAATGATGAGTAAGAGATCGAATGTTGTTCGAAGTCTCGGATGGGACCCGGGATATCACGAGGAGATCCGGAATGGTCCGGAGAATAAGATTCATATAAGGAAAGTCCTGTTTCGGAGTTGGGAAATGATTCCGGTGTTTTCACCGGGAATGTTCTAGAAGGGTCCGGAAGGTCTGGCACTCCGGAGCGGAAGGGTACATGAATGTGTCATGACAATATGGAATGGTTTCATCATGTACTAGGTCAGTTGGCTGGGAAAAATAAAGGGAGAAATCAAATCCTAGTTTGAAAGTCAAACGCCAATTTGAAAAGTCAAACGACAAGTTTGCTTGGTGGAGGGAGAGTAGGAAACCTACTTGGGGAGGAGTTCCTCTCCCTCCACCCGCCGGCCAAGGAGGCCGACTTGGGGGAGGACTCCCTCCTCCCAAGCCGCGCCCTCCCACCTATATAAGGAGGGGTAGGGCTGCCCCTCTCCCTTGCACCCAACACACCCAAAACCCTAGCCCTAGCCGCCGGCCTCCTCCAAGTCGTCGCCACCACCTAGGGTTCCTCCAACTCGCCGAGTTGGGGCTTCCCCAAGCCCTACCCGTCGGCCAAGCTTTCCCCCTTGGTGCCTCTAAACCCTAGATCACCAAGGCCTCTCTCATACTCCACCATACTCGCTCTGGCTTAAGGCGAAGCCCTGCGAGATCTCCCCTCTACTTCCGGTACCATGCCGTCGTGCTGCCGGAATCACGAGGATAGTGCTACAACCTCCGCTGCCTGCTGGAAGAAGGGAGAGGAAGGTATTCATCGAGTACCGAACGTGTGACCGACTACGGAAGCGCTGCCAGAACGCAGCGCCGGAAGGATCGTCTACGCGATCTTGAGATCGGCAAGAGTACGACTACATCACCCACGAGAATCTGCTCTCGTTAACCGCTTTGGAATCTTTGAGGGTGAGTTCCTATATTGACTCGTTGCTACAATCTAGTAGATAGATCTTGGCTTGTTTGTTTGCATGCGGTAGAAATTTTTTGTTTTCCATGCTACGAACCCCTACAGTGGTATTAGAGCCGTGTCTATATGTAGATCTGTTGCACGAGTAGAACACAATGCTCATTGTGGGCGGTGGTGCTTTTGTTATCAATTGCTTCTTGTGTACTTTGCATCTTGCGGTATGATGGGATGAAGCGGCCCGGGCTAACCTTACATGACATCGTTCATGAGACTTGCTCCACGCTGAACATGCAACTTGTATTGCATAAGTGGCTTTGCGGGTGCCTGTCTCTCCCATCATAGTATAGATCCAATTTACAACGGGCACTTGATAGTTCAAGCATCAACGTTGTGGTTCTTGTTCGTAAGTTAGTGCGACACTTATTGAAAGGAAAATGATTAGCTTCCCCCGGATGATCATCGTCCGGGTCAGGCCACGCTCCGCTTCTATCAGAAGACGCGCAATCCTTCGCTTCAATCGCGCGGCACGTGTCTTTGAACGTGGCCAGAAAAGGATGGCCCAACCTTATCTCCAGTGAACCCCGTCCTTCGCTTCAATCACGCTGTCTCTCTCCACCACACGTTACTTCTTTTTCCACGTTCTTCCACAGAGAGAGAGAGCCATATTTTCCCCTTTGCCTTTGCGCTCACACATGCTGCTAACTTCTAGGCGTTGCTGAGAGGGTGGCCACCGGAGCTACAAGGGTAAGGCCAGGGCCGGCGACCGCGAAGCTCCAGAGGGGTAGCCGGAGATGCTTCAATCGTCGCTGTTGTTGCTGTGAGGGCTGCTACAAGCATGACACTGCTTCCATGGTGGCACGGTTGTGCTGCCAGCAGCGTACGAGGTTGCTACCGGAGAAGGACAGGGTTGCTGCCAACAACGTGTAGAAGGTTTGCTATCGGATGTGGACGGGGTTGCTTCCAGCGGCGGACTGGGTTGCTACCGGAGGAGGACATGCGTTGCTGCAAGCGACGTGTAGAAGGTATTCTATCGGAGGCGGACGGGGTTGCTGCCAGCGGCGTACGAGGTTGCTACCGAGGCGTACAAGGGTTGCTGCCTGCGGTGGACGTGATTGCTGCCAGCGGCGTGTACAAGGTTGCTACCGGAGGTGTACGAGGCTGCTACCGGAGATCGTACTGGGTTGCTGCTGGCAGAGGACGAGGTTGCTGCCGGTGGCGGACGGGGTTGCTACCGGCGACGTACATGGTTGCTATCAATGGCGACCGTCGATGCTGCCAACGCCAGCTGTCGGTTCTGCAAAGGTCTATGGCTCTACTCTGCTGCCAATGAAGGCTACGCTGCTGCAAGCGCATGGCCGTCGGCAGCCACCGCTGCTGCAAGTTAGGGGCGGGAGTTGTCGTGGTTTTTGCAAGCGGGGAGGGCTCGTGTTGCGCTGGGGCAAGGAGAGTTTCCTCGGTGGCGATCGCAGTCGTGGGCGATGGGGACTGCCTCGAGCCATAGGAATCGGGGACAATTTTTCTTTTTTCCCTGGATCGATTTTTGCTACTGTAGCAAACACGGGACCGGACTGTTTTGGGGACACGTGGCGCGCGCGGAAGCAGGACGATGGGAGGGCTTCCATCGTCCGGGGAACGCCTAGCGCTGCCCTTATTGAAAGCCCCAAATCACGTAAAATATGCAAAGAAAATTAGAGGCGTCTAACTTTGTTTTGCAGGGGTGTGCTATGATGTTATATGGCCATGATTGTGATTATATTTGATGTATGCAATGTTCCTTATTGTAAGTTTGGCAACCGGCAGGAGCCATATGGTTGTCTTTAAATTCTGTTAAGACCCGCGTGTCTATTCAAAGTAGTTGTAATAGTTGGAGCTGGTGGATGACAACCATGAAACGACGCCATTGACCTTGACGCTATGCCGGTGATGATGGAGATCATGTTCGTGCTTGAAGATGGAGATCAGAAGCACAAGAAGAAAGGCCATATCATATCACATATTATGAATTGCATGTGATGTTAATCCTTTATGCATCTTGTATTGCTTATTTAACGACGGTAGCATTATAAGATGATCCCTCAAGCACACAAATTTGAAGTTTTAAAGTGTTCATCCTTAGTTAGCACCGTTGCTAAAGCTCGTTGTTTCGAAGCACCACGTGATGATCGGGTGTGTTAGATTCTGCGAGTGCATACAACGTGAGCAAGCCAGATTTGCTCATGCAGATGACATGGTTATACCCTACGGGTACGTGACTTCAGCATACCTGGTCCAGCCCAAGGAAGGCCCACAGCAGACATACACTGGCCCATGAAGATTTTCGGGTGGCCAAGGCCCATGACGCCTTCGGATCCTTGGAGAGCAAGACTAGCATAGATAGGAAATTTAAAGGGGTAAAACCCTAGAACCTGTAACCGACTAGGACTATGCCCGGGACCTGCCTAAGTCTATATAAAGGCCAGGAGGGCACGTCCTAGATCCCTTGACTCATACTTTCGCACACGCACCTCCACGCCAGATCGAATCTGCGCACCTGTAACCTTCGGTTCCGCCGTAATCAAGAGCAGACAAGCAGGAGTAGGGTTTTCCCTCCGGGGGCCTGAACCTGGGTAAATCTCGTGTCCCTTGGTTGCTTGTCTGTTAACCGTTCCATGATCTCCAGCATCCCCATCTTCTCCAAAACCCAAGTCCATAACAATGGGCATTGACGAGTCGAAACCTCGTCAATTGGCGCCGTCCGTGGGGAACGGGGCTGCTGATTGTGCGATCGTGACGGTCCCGACCCGATCGATCTACAACTCTGCGGCGACGGAGAATCACCTCCTCTTTGGCGCTTTCGACTTCACCGCCCACTCACCGGACACCATGAAAGATTTCGAGCCCGTAGGCGACGGACTCGAGATCCTATTCGGGAGTTTCTGCTTCCAGGTGGGTCAGACTGGCACCCTCCGCCTTCCAGAGCGGGTGCCCCTACCATCGATCAGGCCCGCCTCGTGGGCTCCACACCCTGTGCTACGCACATCGCCATCAACAGATGAGTTTTACGACAGCAGCAGCTGTAACTCCGATCGGTGTGATCCACCTTCGGATGAGGGGACCTACGGTTCCAGATCCGAAAGCTGCGGCAGCAGCAGACCAATCTACGAGCGCTATCTATGCGCCGCAGTCATCCAGGGCGACGAGGAAACACCTAACCCACCGCCCAACCGGAACTCCAACCCGCAGGACAGAAACGGCGAAAACGGCGAAAACAAAAGAAGCCAGTCCCCCCCACCCGACGGGGAAAACAACGGCCACGTCATCCAACTTAGCAAAGAAGGATGGGTCCAGGCACGACGTGCCGTAGCAGGCGACATAGTCCTACCTGCAGACGCCTCACGTGAACTACTGATGGCATACCACTTCCTCCTCATCGAGGAGCACAAGAAGCAAGTCAAGATGCAGGAGACGCTCGACAAACGCAAGCAAGCAGCCTCCGAGTCCAGCGCGCGACGAGCTGCGCTCTCCGCCATGGCACCCGGCTCTAGCACAAACAAAAACCAGGGAAACAAGCATCGCTCTCGGGTGGAGAACATGGATCCCAAGGAGCGCCGTGACGTGACCCGAACTCTCCACACATCGTTCATGGAGATGGACGCTGACGGCAACGTCATCCCGAAGACGCCGCAAGCCGCGATCATGGCAGCCACTGCGTATCTCGCGGCTCACCTGCCTCCGGATGGGGACCCGAAAAGAGCCATGCACAAATCCGCGCTCACCGGACTCGGACTTGTCAGAGCTGCGCTCCACGAAGACGCTCCTGCGGAGCCGAAGAAGAAAGCTCCAGCCAGGCGCGACCGGAGCCCCACCCCTTCATCCGAAGAAGAGGAGGAACACGACCTTCCTCGAAGGAAGAAGAGCTCGCGTCACCGTAAACGCGACTACGACGCCCGAGACACGCTTACACAACGCAAAATCGACAAAGCGTGAGCGAAACGTGCATGCTCGTCTGAATCCGAGATGGACGAAGACGAAGGAGAACTCTGTGGAGCTCGATGCTTCAGCAGATCTGTTCGACGAACACAGATGCCACGCAACTTCAAGCTTCCTTCGGATACTCCGAAGTTCAACGGCACGCAGGATCCAAAAGCCTGGCTTAGTGACCATCTGTCATCCGTCAAGCTGCACGGAGGAAACAAAGAAACCGCCATGCAATGCCTTCAGCTGCAGCTGACAGGCGCAGCGTGGGTCTGGCTCAGCAGCCTATCATCAGGATCCATCCGAAGCTGGGAGGAGCTCGCTTACAGCTTCATCCGAAATTTCAAGGGCACTAGCAAGAGGCCCGCCTCAATCGAAGAGTTGCGAGCCTGCACTCAGAGAACGGATGAATCTATTCGCTCGTACATACTACGCTGGTCTACCACCAAGAACTCCGCAGCACACATATCCGAAGAGAGGGCCATCGACGCCTTTAGGGACGGCGTCAAACGCCAAGATTTCAAGGAGGAACTTGGGCGCGTCAAGCCCAAGACACTCGACCACCTCATGGACATCGCCAACAGGTGGGCGGACGGCGAAGATTGCATTCACTGAGCACAATCGGATGAAGAGGATGACTACGGCCAAAGACGGGAACGCCGCAGCAAGAGGAGATCGCGCGTCTACGAGGACCGCGATGGACCCGACATGGTCGCGTCCGGCTATGCCAACCGCCGCAACGACAACAGCCGCAACAGCGGAGGATACCACGGAGGAAACTTCCGTGACAGCGGACGCCCAACACAGTCGTGGCAGCGCCGCGACCGCGGCAACGGACCCTCAGCATACGAAAATCTTTCGGGTCCATGTACCATCCACTTCTACATCGACAAACAGGATGGCAAAAAGAAAGCCAGCCACATGCTCAAGGACTGCCGCGAGTTCCAGAAACTCAGCGAAAGCATGGTGCAGATGAGGCAACAAGCCCCAATCCCTGCGTTTGGAAACGCACCCGCGCAAGGAGAAATAGCGCTCGGAGCTCCTCCACCGCCGCCTATTGGAGGCCCAAACCATCCAGTCGCACCGGCATAGAACAACGCTGGGAACGGATACCCCCCATCGAAAGGAGCACTAAATATGATCCAGAAGGGACGCCCCACGAATAGGGTGCAGAAGAAGATCACCCGACAAATCAACTTGGCCATGGCAACTCCGCCTGCAATCCCTGAGTACCTCAGCGGATCAGAGTCCTGCATCACATTCACTCGCGCAGATCACCCTTGCCAGATCCCTCGCCCAGGTCATGCTGCCCTGGTGTTGGAGGCGCAGATCGGAGGCTTCGAGATGAGTCGCGTCTTCATGGACGGCGGCAGCGGCATCAACCTAATGTTCGCAAGCACGCTAGCGGCAATGCGGATCCCGCAATGCAGCCTGGAACAGTCAGACACAACATTCCACGGAATCGTTCCAGGGAAGGGCATATTCCCCCTGGGCAAAATAGGGCTCGACGTCATCTTTGGGAAACCGGACAACTTCCGGCAGGAGCGACTCGAATTTGAAGTGGTGGACTGGCCGTCGCAATACCACGTCATCCTGGGGCGTGTAGCATTCGCAAGGTTCCTGGCCGTCCCACACTACGCATACCTACTACTCAAGATGCTAGGACCGAGGGGCGTCATCACGGTCCACGGGAGCTTCACCCGATCGGACCAATGCGACAGGGATTTCAACAAAATCTCCCAGTCTTTCAGCATGCAGGACGAGCTTATAAGGCTTCGCGAGGTGACGGACAACGAGGCACCCCCAGTCACAAGGCAGAACGCACCTGACATGTCCTTCGACTCCACCATCAACACCAAGAAAGTGCAGGTCCATCCGACGGATGCCTCCAAGACGGCGCTGATCGCCAACGACCTTAGTCCCGCATAGGAAGGCGCGCTCGTCGAATTCCTCCGTGAGCGCTGAGAAATCTTCGCCTGGTGTCCTACGGACATGCCAGGAGTTCCCAGGGAATTCGCCGAGCACGCACTCAACGTCTTTCCAGACACCAAGCCAGTCAAGCAGTCCATCCGGAGACTGTCCGAGCCACGAGCCGAAGCTATCGGCAAGGAAATCAATAGACTACTCGCCGCAGACTTCATCAGGGAAATCAAGGAAAGCGAGTGGCTTGCAAACACAGTTATGGTCCCAAAGAAGGACACGGACATCCTGTGGATGTGCGTGGATTTCACGTCACTAAACAAGCATTGCCCAAAGGACCACTTCCCTCTTCCTCGGATCGATCAAATCATCGATTCGACTGCAGGTTGTGAGAAACTCTCCTTCCTCGACGCCTACTCAGGCTATAACCAGATTCGACTCAAGGTCGAAGATCAGGAGAAAACAACGTTTATCACACCGTTCGGAGTATTTTGCTACAACACAATGCCCTTCGGGCTAAAGAACGCAGGTGCCACGTACTAGCGATGCATGTAGGCCTGCCTCAAAGACCAGATCGGTCGCAATGTCCAAGTCTACGTCGACGACATAGTGATAAAAACCAAGGAGGCAAGGACACTTATCGACGATCTCCGCGAGACGTTTGACAACCTTGATCGCTACAGGATCAAGCTCAACCCCGAAAAGTGCGCCTTCGGCGTCCCATCAGGTCAGCTGCTTGGGTACTTCATCTCTCAGCGAGGGATCGAGGCGAACCCGAAGAAAATCAGAGCCATCATGGAAATGGAGAAGCCGAAAAACCTCAAAGGCGTCCAACAGCTCGCAGGGCGAATAACGGCGCTAAGCAGATTCATTAGCCGCATGGGCGAGAAGGCCCTGCCATTCTACCAACTGCTGCACAAAGCAGATAAATTCGAGTGGACGCCAGAAGCCAACGACGCATTCGAAAGCCTCAAGCGGCTTCTCTCCACCTCGCCCGTCTTGGTCACGCCAAAGGAGCGCGAGCCTCTACTGCTGTACATATCAGCCACACATCAGGTAGTCAGCACCGTACTAGTGGTTGAACGACCCGAAGAGGGCAAGACCCACGGGGTCCAACGCCCAATCTACTACCTCAGCGAGGTACTCACTCCAACAAAACAGAGGTACCCTCACTACCAGAAACTCGCCTATGGCGTGTTCATGATGGCTCGACGGTTGAGCCACTACTTCCAGGAGCATCAGGTGATGGTCGTCAATGAGGCACCCCTGAACAGCATCCTGAATAACCCGGAGGCCACAGGACGCGTGGCCCTGTGGGGCATCGAACTGTCACCTTTGGACATCGTCTACGAGAAGCGACTCACAATCAAATCTCAAGTCCTTCCGGACTTCCTGGTACATTGGATGGAGCTGCCGCTGCCAGATACCCCAGACATGTCGCAGTCATGGACGATGCACTTCGACGGCTCCAAGCGTGAAGCTGGAGCAGGAGCAGGGGTCATACTGACCTCCCCGCAAGGGGACAAGATGAAGTACGTCCTTCGGATGAAGTTCCGAGCTTCTAATAATGAGGCCGAATACGAAGCCCTCATACACGGCATGAGGATGGCAAAAATCTGCGGCGCAACGCGCCTGGTCATCTACGGTGACTCCAACCTCGTCGTCCAGCAGACGATGAACGAGTGCGACGCACACGCCAAAAACATGATCGCGTACCGCGCTCTCTACAACGCACTCGAAGGAGAATTCGACGGCTGCGAGCTTCGACACGTTGGAAGAGAAAGCAACGAGGAAGCCGACAGACTCGCCAACATCGGCTTCACTTGCGCAAAGGTGCCACCAGGTGTGTTCCTCGAACAGATCTGCGTGCCATCAATCAAGCGGAAATTCCCTAAAGGATCACCCGAAGAAGCAGAACACTCGGGGGCTACGCTGCCCAAAGGTCATGAAGGACCCGAAAAATTGGACACCGAAGTCGCCATGGTCAACCTAATGCAGGTCATGGCAGTCGAAGAAACATGGACGCGACCATACCTCCAGTTCCCGATAAACGAAGAACTGCCTGACAACCCAACAGATGCCCGGCGCATATCTCGTCGGTCAAAGGCCTTCACCATCATCAATGGCGAGCTGTACAAGCGCAGTATTACGGGTGTACTACAATGGTGCATCACCATCGACGACGGCAAGGCCATACTCCAAGACATCCACGAGGGCATATGCGGCCATCACGCAGGCAGCCGCTCCCTTGTCGCCAAAGCTCTATGAGCCGGATTCTACTGGCCAACGGCCATGATCGATGCAAAGGACATAGTCCGAAGATGTAACGAGTGCCAACGGTTCGCCGACAAACCGCACGCACCTGGGTCTGAACTCAGACCCATACCTATAGCCTGGCCTTTTGCTCAATGGGGCCTCTACATGATCGGCAAACTGCCAAAGTCCTCGAAAGGGGGACACATTTACCTCTTGGTTGCAGTCGACAAGTTCACCAAGTGGGTCGAGGCCATGCCGGTCACCAACCCGAAAGGCAAAACTGCCCTCAAGTTCTTCGAATCCATCGTCTACAGGTTCGGCGTACCACACAGCATCATCACCGACAACGGATCGAACTTCATCTCCGAGGAGTTCCAGGACTTCTGCGAAGGCCTTGGGATCAACATCACGTACGCCTTAGTGGCACACCCGCAAACGAACGGACAAGTGGAAAAGGCCAATGGCCTAATCGGCGCTGGTATAAAGAAGCGCCTCATGAGTCCACTCGAAAGGAAGGCTGGAGCATGTACGAAAGAGCTACCATCCGTCCTGTGGAGCTTACGGACTACGCCAAACAGCTCCACCGGCTACACGCCGTTCTTCATGGTGCACGGAGCTGAGGCCGTGCTACCAGCCGAAGTACGCCACCAGGCCCCCAGGGTCGTCGCATACAATGAAGCCGAATCCACGGCTGCACTCGAGGACGCCGTCGACACACTCGATGAAGAAAGAGACATAGCAGCAGCTCGATCAGCGGTGTACCAGCAGAGTCTCCGCAACTACCACAGCCGACGGCTACGCCCAAGGTCCTTCGTCGAAGGAGACCTCGTCTTGCGACTCAAGCAAACGCGACCGAAGAAATTTGAGTCACCATGGGAAGGACCCTACGTCATCACCGAAGTCATCCCAGGTGGCGCCTATCGCCTCAAGCACGTGGAATCTGGAGTCACATACTCCAATCCATGGAACATCGCGCACTTGCGATGATTCTACCCCTAGCTACCTACCCCTTACTTTCCATAAGGCTTTTCAGCCAAGGCTACTCAGCCGAACAATGTACTTCATCCATTATGATATAATTAAAGCTAAGTGTCTCGCCCCAAACTCCAGTTCGCTATTTTGCAACTTTACTTTACGCTACAAACGCACTCGGGGGCTCCCCCACCTCACGATTTCATTGACTGAGGATCAAGCGTGTACACCTGAGTAGCTGACAACGTCAGGCAAACGAAAAGGACACGTACTCAATCAAAGCACTGCGTGCTCACAAACCTTTACAACAAAGGGCACAACACGCCCAGCCGAAATATACAAAGTTTACATCTATCTCTTTTTTCAGGAACTACCTATTCTGAAGAATAACCTGAGCACGCTGCTCAAACAAATCTACGACTTGTTCGGCATACTGCCTTACAGCTGCGTAATGCGGACGCATGTCCCACTCATCACCATCCGGCCGAAGAGGTGGCCCAGCGGCCACAACAGCCAAATCTACATTAGGCCGGTGCAGCCTCACAAGAGACAAAGCAGCCTTGACTCCGGCGACGAGCTGTTGCCGCACCAACTCCTTGACGTTGCTCATGCTCCGAAACTTCGACAGAAGACCCGCAAGGCTTGTTGGCACAACATCCAAAGGAAACATGACGTGCAGAACCGAGGCAAGCAACATCTGCACCTGGCGAAGCACCCGCGACACCTGGTGCACACGGTCCTGCACCGTCGCCAGTGCCATGGCACGGTCACGATCCATCCAGAAGAAGCCACCGGCCTCCATGTCCTGTTGGGTCAAGCAATTGACCCGAACAGCGACACACTCTTTCTCTTCCTTCGGAGCAAGGTTAGCACCTGCGACAATGACACAAATTAAAAGGCAAGGCCAGCAGGCTCATCCGAAGAACTGAGCTACAACTCGAAATAAAGAACAACTTACATTGAAGCTGCTCAGATATCCGAAGTAGCTCTGCCATCAAATACTCCTCGCAGGCTGCACCGCGATCCGCCTTGGACTTCCAAACATCGGCGTGACCACGCAACACAAGTAACTCCCTCTCAAGACTACGAACACGGTCCCAAAAAAAAGCGAGTTGAGAAGGGTCATCCAAAGATGGCCGCTGCTGCGCTGCGGGTGAGGTGTCAACAGGGTCAGCACCCGAAGGAACCTAGAGTAGCAGAAAAAGAAAGGGACACAAACATTCAGACAATGGCAGAGCACAACTCAGAAGAATTCCTTAAACATATAAGGCCACTACGTGGCACAAGGATGGTGTTCTCCAAAATATTTACAGCAAAAGTAGACTACAAACTATCCTACGTCTACAATGCCTAAGATGCGGCACCCTAAGTCGCCTCGGAGCCGGACTGCCTAGCTTTGGCCCCGCCCTGCTGCCGTAGTGCATACTCAGACAGCAAATCAATGAGCTTGGGCCCATATCGCTTGTAGCGAGCGGAGTAGGCAGCAAAGGCTACCTCGGATCCATCTGCAGTCGTCGGCATCCGGGAGGTGATCTAGGGCAGGTCCAGCTCCGCTCCAGCCGCCAAGGCCATCGCCAGCCCGTCGGACGCGCCGATGCCCTTCTGCTTGCGCTTGTACGCCGCAGGCGCTTCGGCTGACAAAGCCTCCGCCAGAGCATCCACATCATCGAGGGCCACGCCCTTAGGAACAAGCTCCTTGTAAAAGCGGCCAAGGACCTCCTTCGCCTTGGCAAGAGAGCTGACGACGGTGCTGCAGCGGTCTTCGACCGCCACAGTAGCATCATCTAGAGCACTACTGTGCTCTAGAGCGTCGCGGTCAAACTCAATTCCTGCGGCATCTGAGACATAAAAAAAGAGAAGACATGAAGAAAAGCAGCACAGAAGAAGACAGGAAACATGAAGAAACAGGCAGAAATACAGCACTTACCCGAAATAGCCTTGGCAGCAGCCATGAGCTTCGCCGCCACCTCTCTCTCTTGCGCGCAGCCGCAACAATGGCCAGCTGCTCCTCACGGTCCGCGGCCTCCTGCTGCAGACGCTCTTTTGCTTCGGCTGCCTTAGTCAGCTCCAGCTCGAGGCGTTCCTTCGCACCAACGGCGGCTTCGGCCTTCTGCTCCGATTGACCAAGGCTCTTCTTGAGAGCGTCGACCTCACGGAGAGAAGTATTATGCTCCTCTGCATTCAAAACAAGAAACATCAGAAAGCAGGACCAGAATAAACGAAAAAAGCACCAAAAGGAGAATAGGTACCCTGAAGCTGCCGAAGGTTAGCCTCCAGCACCAAGCGCTCCTGCACCAGCCGCTTGGCCTCCCGCACAAAAGGCTGCAGAAGAAGAAACACTAGTAAGAAGATGGACTCGGGGGCTGCGCCCAACACAAAGGAATAAAAGCAAAACTTGCACACGAAGACACTCGGGGGCTCCCCCCGTGACATGAAACAGAAGAACTTACATGCTTTGATGGCGACTCTGAAGGCCCGCCTGCGAAATTCTGAGGCGCAACCACCTGCACCTCCTGCACAGGAGGATCCGGAGCGGCGCCTCCCGAAGTCGCCACCGTCTGAGGAGGAGGAGACGCAATCTTCGACTCCCCCATCATTTCCCACGCACCATCGCTGGAGGAGTCGCGGGAGGAATGCCTGCACACGAAGCAATCAGCACAAGTGCAAGAAAAAAGGACAGTAACATAACAAGAAACTTACGAGCCGAGTGAGCTCAGGTCGAAGACAGGAGGAGTCCTTCGGGCTCTCTTCTCCTCCTTTTTCTCTTCCTTCTTCTCCTCCTTCTTTTCTTCCTTCTTCCGCTTTGCTGGCGGGTGCGGCGCTACAACCCGCACAGGAATGGCAGGAATGGGAGAGGAAGAACCTCCATCATGACAATCCAGGCACAGAGGGTTTCTAGGAGTTGGAGGAGTCGAGGCATCCGAAGACTCGCTGGAGCTCTGTGATCGTTTGCGCGTCTGGTCCTCACTCGACTCATTGACCTCCTTAGTTGGCGATCGCGCCGAAAGAAGTTCGGACATGGAGTCCACCACTTCATTATCCGGTGCAGACGGAAATAATTTGGGCAATGGAGGTACCATGCCCGGCACCTTGAAGCTCTTCCAATAAGACGGAAGTTTGTTAGAAAACAAAATATAACAAACACGCAATCAAAGCAAAGCGCTACGTGCACGAATCTACACCTGTGGAACAGCAAGCGTCGAAGAAAATGGCGGAGTCAACGACTTCCCCGGGATATCCTCTCCAGCCTTGTACTTCAGCAGCGCGCGAAGGGCCCTGTCAAGATCCCCCTCGGAGATTTTCTCAGCCGAAACCCTCGTCGGATCACGGCGCCCAGAATAAAGAAACATCGGGTGCGCCCTGGCTTGGAGAGGCTGCACCCGACGCTCGAGAAACGTCCGGATGATGTCCACGCCATTCACTTCCTTCTCCGGAATCAGCTGGAGATCCTCCACCCGACGGTAAAGGGCCTCTATCTCCGCCACCTCACCATCCAAGATTTGGTTTTTCCAAGACCTTTTCGGCTCAATCATTTGGGAGGGGTCAAAGGGAACAAGACCAAAATCTTGCCCGGGCACTACGGAGTCGCGGATATAAAACCATCGTCTCCGCCAGTACTGGACAGATTCAGACATGGAAAAAGAAAAGAAGAGAAGATTGGGACTAAGGGAGATGATGCAACCCCCAATGGGATACACGACATCCGAACCAGATTGCCTCTTCACGGAATAGAGCTTCCGAAAGAGGCCAAAGTGCGGCTCAATGCCAAGCCAGCACTCGCAAAAAGTGATAAAACAAGCAATGTGGAGAAGAGAATTGGGAGACAGGTGATGAAGCTGAATCCCATAGAAGAAGAGCAGTCCACAGAGGAAGTTGTGGACTGGAAAAGAAAACCCACGAATAACGAAGGCGAGAAACATAACCCGATACCCAGCTGGGGGACGGGGGATTACCTCGTTGCCGGGGAGTTTGACGGCCTCCCTATCTTGTGGGATCAGACCCCGCTCACGAAGCTTGCGGAGATCGCTCTCCCGCGTCTCTGATCGCCGCCAGCCACCGTCGGTGACACGTGTAGCGGCGGCGCCTTTCTTTCCTCCAGCGGCGCTAGTACCAACGGCCGACGACGATTTCTTTGGTTTCCCCATTGCGCTACGGCGGCGCCGGCGGTGAAAGAGCAGAAGGGAAGATGGAAATGTGGTAGGAAATCCCCGCGCGTAGCAAGAATATCTAGAGCACAAGGAGGCAGAGAAAACAAGAATAGATGCGGTGAAAACAAACCGCAGGTTTCCTCAATGATTATAATGGCGAAGACGATGCACTACAGCCGTCCATCCAGAAGACCTAACGCCAACGGCAGATCTGACCATACACGTGTCAGCATCATAACGAATCGTCGTTACCACGCCGTCCACTACGCGCGGAAATCGAGGAGACGCCGTAATTATCTCCATGACGCGCGTGATCGGTCAATTCAAAGTCAGCAAGTGGGACCCACATTCGTCCAGTCAAGTCATCTCTGGCGTAGCAGATGCTTGAGGTCATTGATCGTCAGCACTGATGTCATCAAAAAGCTATACTAGCACCAACTACAATTCTTCGGCTCCACAGCTAAGAGTACTCACTCGAATCTTCGATTCGATTAAATACTTGGGGGCTACTCCTATCAGGAGCGCTGGCCGCGCACCCGAAAGATGAATAAAGACAAAGTATTTCTTCGAGTCCTACGTCGAGTCAACGACTCCACTACAGACTCAGGGGCTACTCCCATAGGGAGGATGGATTTAAGCATCCGGAAATTTTCGTGTCCTACGGACTTAACAACTGAACAATGCTTGAACTAAAGTCTCCGCTCGAGTCTACGACTCGAACAGACACTCGGGGGCTACTCCCATAGGGAGCGCTGGTCGTGCACCCTATGAAATCTTCGACTGCGATCTTTAGGATTAGCACGCAAAAACTTTTTGGCAACTCTGCCCCAACAAAACGCTGAGTGAGCAACAATCTCCTTGTCCACCCGAAGCACCTCCGTGGTGACAAATGTTCGGATACTGCGTCTGCGACGCAAAGATAAGACCTACAGATATCATCTGATGGCCTGGCAACGCACACGACTACGCTCTGCTAGTATAAATCCATGCCAGCAGGCGTGATGAGAAATCCCGACGGACGCGTTGGGTACATCAATTAAAAAACCTAGAATTCCACTCCTGTAAGTCCTCCGTGGCCTGAGTCGAATTACGCCAGCATATGTTCCGGGTTCAAGTTAAGGGACTCGAACCTGATGAAGATCGTGTTGTTTCGTCCTAAGACAGTTAACTGACCCTGATCCGTCGGGTGAGTCAGGCGCACGTATCAACAATCCCTACACACATATATTGTTTATACATAGTTGCACCCGAAGGATTGAAGAGTCCTCAGCCGAATCTACGATTCGACTGATCACTCGAGGGCTACTGACATGGTTATACCCTACGAGTACGTGACTTCAGCATACCTGGTCCAGCCCAAGGAAGGCCCACAGCAGACATACACTGGCCCATGAAGATTTTCGGGTGGCCAAGGCCCATGACGCCTTTGGATCCTTGGAGAGCAAGACTAGCATAGATAGGAAATTTAAAGGGGTAAAACCCTAGAACCTGTAACCGACTAGGACTATGCTCGGGACCTGCCTAAGTCTATATAAAGGCCAGGAGGGCACGTCCTAGATCCCTCGACTCATACTTTCGCACACGCACCTCCACGCCAGATCGAATCTGCGCACCTGTAACCTTCGGTTCCGCCGTAATCAAGAGCAGACAAGCAGGAGTAGGGTTTTCCCTCCGGGGGCCTGAACCTGGGTAAATCTCGTGTCCCCTGGTTGCTTGTATGTTAACCGTTCCACGATCTCCAGCATCCCCATCTTATCCAAAACCCAAGTCCATAACAATGGGCATTGACGAGTCGAAACCTCGTCAGCAGAAGCTAAGGTTTGATCTTGACAAGCCTAGCATGTACAAACATGGTCTCGGAATACGGATCACCGAAAGGTAAAGCATGAGTCATATAGTAGATATTGAACATGTTGATTGTTCGCCATTGAAGCTACATCAACTCTTGTGATGATCGGTTTTGATGTGGTGGATTTGGTTCGTGTGATCACTAAAACAATGTGAGGGATATTGTTTTGAGTGGGAGTTCACCTAGATTAATTTAACTATTAATTAGAACTCAATTTGTCATAAACTTAGTCTAAACTATTGCAAATATGTTGTAGATCAATGGCGGCCCCTACCATCAATTTTAATGCGTTCCTAGAGAAAGAAAAGTTGAAAAACAATGGAAGCAACTTCGCGGATTGGTTCCGCAATTTGAGGATTGTCCTCAATGCTGGTAATTTGACCTATGTGCTGGATGCACCGCTGGGTGACCCGCCTGGAGCTACTGCTACCGATGAAGTAAAGAATGTTTACCTCGCTCGGAAGAATCAGTACTCCACAGTCCAGTGTGCTATCTTGTATGGTTTGGAATCAGAGCTTCAGAAAAGGTTTGAGAACCATGACCCACATGATATTGTCCGTGAACTCAAAATGATATTTGAGGCTCATGCGGCAGTTGGGAGTTATGAGGCTTCTGAAAAGTTCTTTAACTGCAAGATGTAAGAGGGCAGCTCCGTTAGTGAGCATGTGCTTAAGATGTCTGGGCACGCAAACAAACTCCAAAGTTTGGGTATAGTGATTCCTAATTCTTTGGGGATTCACCATGTCCTCCAATCACTACCACCAAGTTACAAGAGCTTTGTGATGAACTACAATATGCAAAACATGGACAAGACATTGCCAGAACTCTTCTCCATGTTGAAATCTGCAGAAGTGGAGATCAAGAAAGAGCACCAAGTGTTGTTGGTCAATAAGACCACCAAATTCAAGAAAGGAAAGTCTAAGCAAAAGGGAAACTTCAAGAAGGGCGGTAAGAAAGTTGCCGCACCGGCGAAGAAGACCAGGGCTGGACCTAAGCCTGATACTGAGTGCTTTTACTGCAAGGGAGAAGGTCACTGGAAGTAGAATTTCCCAAAGAACTTGACGGATTTGAAGAACGGCAACATCAAGAAGAAAGGTATATCCGATATACATGTTATTGATGTGTATCTCACTAGTACTCGTAGTAGTGCCTGGGTATTTAATACTGGTTCGGTTGCTCATATTTGTAACTCGAAATAGGTGCTGCAGAATAAACGGAAGCTAGCGAAGAACGAGGTGATGATGCACGTTGGAAATGGATCAAAGGTTGATGTGATCGCGGTCGGCACGCTACCTCTTCATCTACCATCGGGATTAGTTTTATACTTAAATAATTGTTATTTGGTGCCTGCGTTGATCATGAACATTATATCTGGATCTTGTTTATTCCGAGACAGTTACTTGTTTAAGTCCGAGAATAATGGTTGTTCGATTTATATGAGTAATATGTTTTATGCACATGCACCTTTGATAGATGGTCTATTCTTATTGAATCTCGATTGTAGTAATACACACTGAAAGAACATTTGGGCCCCCATGTGTGGTTTTGGTAATTAATGACAATCTCTATGGATTAATGCTTGTATCAAGTTGTACGTGTAGGAATTGTCCATAGGCAATGCTTGAACCATTTGTTGGCTTCAAGGTTTGGAGAAGAAGTGAAGAGGATCATGTGGTGACCAAGGTGTTCAAAGAATGATCCACATATTGGTCATGTGAGAGTTAAACCTATGGCAAGTATGTCTTGAAGAATAAGATGGAGTAATATATCTGGTGTATCTTCAAGACATCAACATAATGAAGAAAAAGAAGAAATGATGTGCAAGCTAAAGATGTGCACTATCTAGAAGATCTCATGCTTAAAGCTTTCCATCCTCGGTGATCATGGATCTATGAAGACAAGGTCAATGTAAAGGTTTCTCCATGTTGTATGGGGGAGTAACTTGCAAGTCTTCATCAAGCAAGTGCGTAAAAGAGCAATCAAGAAAGGTGTTCCATCTTGAGAAGGACAAGATCATATACATCAAGATCAAGTGGAATATGCGCAAGGCAAAGGTATGATATTGATAGGGTTTCTTTCTTACCGGTCTCGTGGTGTTAGTTGGGGAGACCGGTTTATAGGATAGACAACCGTACTATCAAGAGGGGCTCTCAAGTGAGTAACTCGATCATATCTTTCAAAGAGAGCTCAAACCTTTGCATACTTAGCATCATCCTTTCTTGGTTGTTATTTGGATCTTATCCATGTGAGGTTCTAGAGCTTGTGGTAATATTCATAACAAGCTTTAGTTCATCAAAAACGGATTTCCCTTTTATATCATATTGCGTTTTTGATCTTTGAGGTTTTACGGTTTCTCACCAAGAGAGGTATATCACATTATAATACATGAAATTTTCTCTCTTGGTGGTATCCAATATTTCCACTTTTTGTTGGGTAGCCCTTGTTGTCCTATTTCCAACAAAATTGGTTTCGGGTCAATCGGAGTTTCCAAACTCCAGATATCGCCATTTGAAGTTTGCCTCTTAGTTGGTCCTGACCGGAGTCTCCGGTCTGTGTGGACCGGAGTCTCCGGTGTAGTCCGGAGTTTCCGGATGTGTCTCCGGTGGTGACTTCAGAATCAGGGCTGGGACATACTGTATGGGGGTCTGGAGCTAGGTCCGGAGGCTACCCCGGAGTCTCCGGTGTTTCCTCAGTCCGGAGTCTCCGGTGTTGGAAGACCGGAGTCTCCGGTCTTGTTGGGTCTTGGATGGCCCAGGTCATTCAGATGGGTGGTCCGGAGGCTGGTCCGTAGGTTGGGCCGGAATCTCCGGTGTAGACCGGAGTCTCCGGTCTGACTTTTCCCCAACGGGCAGAAAACGGTCAGAAATCTGTGGGCCTATAAAAAGGGGCCCTTCTTCCCCAATGCAATAGCTTGAGTTTTACAGGCTTTCTTCTCCATTCTTGGCTCTCTTGAGCTTGCTCCCCCTTCAATCCCTCCCTTGATTCTTGCATATACTTTAGGGATTTGAAAGAGGAGATCTAGATCTACAAACCCACCAATCCATCTCTCCTCTAAGTGTGGGGAACATCTTGGGATCTAGATCTTGGAGTCTTTTGTGGATTTCCTCCATTGTTCTTCCTCTCTTATTACCCCACAAGCTTTTGTAGCTTTGGTGGAATTAGGGAGAGAAGGATTTGAGCACTACTTGTGTTCTTGCCATTGCATTTGGTGCATCGGTTTGAGTTCTCCCCGGAGGATTTGGTGAGTGAAAGTTGAAGCTTTTTACTCTTGGGTTCTTGGAACCCTAGACGATTTGTTGGTGTTGCAGGTTATGGCCTTGGTGGCATTGTGGCCTTGGTGTCGTTTGTTGGGAGCCTCCAATTAAGTTGTGGAGAAGTGCCCCAACCTTGTGAGAGGTTCCGGTTGCCACCGACAAGTGCACTGATAGTGGAAGCGTGGGTCGATCCCATTGGGGTGAGATTCACCGGAGAATAAGGGAGGCCTTTTGTGGCATTGGTGGTTTAATACCACCCCCTCTCCAAACGAGACGTACTCCATGTTGGGAGGAACTCGGTAAAATATCGTTGTCCCCGCGTGCCTCGATTATCTCTATACCCGAGCTCTTTACTTATGCACTTTACATTGTGATAGCCTTCGTGCTTGAAGTAATATATATCTTGCTATCACTTTGTTGCTTGTATTGCTTAGCATAAGTTGTTGGTGCACATAGGTGAACCTTAGTTGTTCTAGGTTGTGCTTTACAAAGTAAACACTAGTTTTATTCCGCCTTTGTTGAGCCACTCTAGGAAAAGTTTTAATCGCCTATTCACCCCCCTCTAGGCGACATCTGTATCCTTTCACACACATAAATAACATTGAGGCTAAACGTTTGAAATTGAGCGATAACTCGACCTATATGTGGCACTGTCATCTTGGTCACATTGGAGTGAAGCGTATGAATAAACTCCATTCCGATGGACTTCTTGAATCACTTGATTTCGAATCACTTGAAATATGCGAAGCATGTCTGATGGGTAAAATGACTAAGACTCCATTTTCTGGTATGATGGAGCGAGCTACGGACTTATTGGAAATCATACATACCGATGTGTGTGGACCAATGAGTGTAGCATCGCGCGGTGGTTATCGTTATGTTCTTACCTTCACAGATGACTTGAGTAGATATGGGTATATGTATTTCATGAAACATAAGTCCGAAACTTTCGAGAAGTTTAAGGAATTTCAAAGTGAGGTAGAGAATCAACGTAACAAGAAGATTAAATTTCTACGATCTGATCGTGGAGGTGAATATCTAAGTTACGAGTTTGGCGAACATTTGAAGAAATGTGGAATACTTTCACAATTGACATCGTCGGGAACACCACAGCGTAATGGTGTGTCCGAACGTCGTAATCGAACTCTCTTAGATATGGTTTGTTCTATGATGCCACTTACAGATTTACCGCTATCATTTTGGGGTTATGCATTAGAAACAGTCACATTCACTTTAAATAGGGCACCATCTAAATCCGTTGAAACGACACTGTATGAATTATGGTTTGGGAAGAAACCTAAATTGTCGTTCCTTAAAGTTTGGGGTTGTGAAGCCTATGTAAAGAAGTTACAGCCGGACAAGCTTGAACCCAAAGCAGAAAAATGGGTCTTCATAGATACCCGAAGGAAACTATTGGGTATACCTTCTATCATAGATCCGAGGGAAAAATCTTTGTTGCCAAGAATGGATCCTTTCTAGAGAAGGAATTTCTCTCGAAAGAAGTGACTGGAAGGAAAGTAGAACTCGACGAGGTTGTTGAACCTTCTCTCGAACTTGCGAGTAGCGCATCACCAGAAGTAGTTCCTGTGGCGCCGACACCAATAAGAGAGGAAGCTAATGATGATGATCATGAAACTTCGGTTGAAGTTGCTACAGAGCCTCGTAGGTCAACGAGAACTCGTACCACTCCTGACTGGTATGATCCCGTTATGAGTGTCATGTTGGTGGACAACACCGATGACCCTGCGACATATGAGGAAGCGATGATGAGCCCATATTCCAATAAGTGGCAAGAAGCCATGAAATCCGAGATTGGATCCATGTACGAAAACCAAGTATGGACTTTGGTGGACTTACCGGATGGCCGGAAGGCTGTCGAGAATAAATGTATTTTCAAGAAGAAAACATATGCTGATGGTAATGTTACTGTCTATAAAGCTCGACTTGTCGTAAAAGGGTTTCGAAAGATTCAAGGAGTTGACTATGATGAGACTTTCTCACCAGTAGCAAAGCTAAAGTCTGTAAGGATTATGTTAGTAATCGCTGCATATTATGATTATGAGATATGGCAGATGGATGTCAAAACGGCGTTCCTCAATGGAGACATTGATGAAGAGTTGTATATGATGCAACCCAAAGGTTTTGTCGATCCTAAAGATGCTAACAAGGTATGCCAACTTCAACGGTCCATATATGAATTTAAGCAAGCATCCCGAAGTTGGAATCAACGTTTTGATAAGGTAATCAAAAGCTTTGGTTTTATACAACTTATGGAGAAGCTTGTATTTACAAGAAAGTGAGTGGGAGCTCTATAGCATTCTTAATACTATATGTAGATGACATATTATTGATTGGGAATGATGTAGACCTTCTTAATAGTGTCAAGGATTATTTGAATAATAGTTTTTCAATGAAAGATCTTGGCGAAGCAGCTTACATATTAGGCATAAAGATTTATAGAGATAGATCAAGACGCCTAATATCATTGTCACAAAGTATATATTTGGACAAAGTTCTAAAGAGGTTTGGAATGGAAGATAGCAAGAAATGGTTCTTGCCCATGTTGCCCAATACGACCTTGAGTAAAACTCAAAGTCCTTCAACGGCAGAAGATAGAGAAAGGATGAGTAAGACTCCCTATGCCTCAGCCATAGGATCTCTAATGTATGCCATGCTATGTACTAGACCCGACATTGCATATGTTGTTAGTTTAACTAGCATATATCAAAGTGATCCAGGAGTGGATCATTGGACAGTGGTCAAAAACATCCTTAAGTACTTGAGAAGAACTAAGGGTATGGTTCTTTCTTATGGAGGTGATGAATAGCTCGTTGTTAATGGTTACACTGATGCTAGTTGGAACACCGATCCAGACGATTCTAAATCTCAATCTGGATACATATTTACTTTGAATGGTGCGGCAGTTAGCTGGAGGAGTGCAAAGCAAAGTGTTGTGGCGAGATCTTCAACTGAATCGGAATACATAGCTGCTTCAGAGGCTTCACAAGAAGCGATATGGATGAAGGAGTTCATTACAGAGCTCGGTGTGGTTCCAAGTGCGCTGGACCCAATTCTATCTACTATGATAACATGGGCGCCATAGCCAATGTGCAAGAACCAAGGTCACACAAGAAGCTGAAGCACATCAAGCTACGTTTTCACGCTATTCGAGAACATGTCCAAGATGGTGACATAAATATTTGCAAAGTACACATAGATCTGAATGTGGCGGATCCGTTGACTAAACCTCTCCCGAGGGCAAAACATGACCAACACCAAACTGCCATGGGTGTTCGGTATATTACCATGTAATCTAGATTAGTTGACTCTAGTGCAAGTAGGAGACTTTTGGAGATATGCCCTAGAGGCAATAATAAATGTAGTTATTATTATATCTTTGTGTTTATGATAAATGTTTACATTCATTCTATAACAGTATTAACCAGGAAACATTAATACTTGTGTGATTTGTAAACTAAATTAAAGTCCCTAGTGAAGCCTCTTCATAATACTAGCTTGTTGGTTAATAGATGATTGTGGTTTCCCTATCATGAACATTGAGATGTTATTAACAACAAGATCATATCATTAGGAGAATGGTATGATGGACATACTCCTATAGATAAGCGTAGCATAAAGATCAAGTCATTTTAATAGTTCAATTGCTATAAGCTTTCTGATACATAGTAACCTAATTCCTTCGACCATGAGATCATGCTTATGACCATCACCGAAAGGATGCTTTGATGACATCAAACACCACACCGTAACTGGGTGGCTATAAAGATGGCATTGAGTGTTCGGAAAGTATGGGTTGAGACACATGGATCAAGAGTGGGATTTGTCCATCCGTATGACGGATAGATATACTCTGGGCCCTCTTGGTGGAATGTCATCCAAATTAGCTTGCAACCATGTGACTGGCTCACAAGGGATCACATACCACGGGAACGAGAAAAGAGTACTTATCGGTAACGAGGTTGAACTAGGTATGCAGAGATACCGACGATCAAAACCTCGGATAAGTAAACTATCGTGAGACAAAGGGAAATTGGTATCGTATGTAAGTGGTTCATTCGATCGCAAAGTAATCGTAGAAATATGTGGGAGCCATATGAATTTCCAGATTCCTCTATTGGTTATTGATCGGAGAAGTGTCTCGATCATGTCCGCATAATTCACGAACCGTAGGGAGACACACTTAAGGATTCGATGTTGATGAGTAGTTATGGAATGATGAGTAAGATATCGAATGTTGTTTGGAGTCTCGGATGGGATCCGGGATATCACGAGGAGATCCGGAATGGTCCGGAGAATAAGATTCATATAAGGAAAGTCCTGTTTCGGAGTTGGGAAATGATTCCGGTGTTTTCACCGGGAATGTTCTAGAAGGGTCCGGAAGGTCTGGCACTCCGGAGGGGAAGGGTACATGAATGTGTCATGACAATATGGAATGGTTGCATCATGTACTAGGTCACTTGGCTGGGCAAAATAAAGGGAGAAATCAAATCCTAGTTTGAAAGTCAAACGCCAATTTGAAAAGTCAAACGACAAGTTTGCTTGGTGGAGGGAGAGTAGGAAACCTACTTGGGGAGGAGTTCCTCTCCCTCCACCCACCGGCCAAGGAGGCCGACTTGGGGGAGGACTCCCTCCTCCTAAGCCGCGCCCTCCCACCTATATAAGGAGGGGTAGGGCTGCCCCTCTCCCTTGCACCCAACACACCCAAAACCCTAGCCCTAGCCGTCGGCCTCCTCCAAGTCGCCGCCACCACCTAGGGTTCCTCCAACTCGCCGAGTTGGGGCTTCCCCAAGCCCTACCCGTCGGCCAAGCTTTCCCTCTTGGTGCCTCTAAACCCTAGATCACCAAGGCCTCTCTCATACTCCACCATACTCGCTCCGGCTTAAGGCGAAGCCCTGCGAGATCTCCCCTCTACATTGTTACTCATGTTCCTGCTAGCATAGAGGTTTGTACTGTTGATCCTATTTTTCCTGAACCTTATGTTAAGAAAATCCCTTTTCCTAGTAAGGTAAAGGAACATTCTATCATAGCTAATGTAGTTAGAAAAAGTGCAAAGAAGACTATGGATCCTGATGAGCTTATTAATATTGAGCCTGTGGTAGCTATTGTGAAAGATCTTGTCACTATAAACATAGAGGATGAGCATATTGTCTTCTATGAGGACGCTACTAATATTGTTTCTCATCCTAAAAAGCTAGAAAAGCTAGTGTCATTGTGCTTTCTGTTAGAATTGGTAATCATAGCTATTATGGTTTGTGTGATATCGGTACTAGTTCTAGTGCTATTCCTTATGAGCTTTACAGGGAAATTATGCATGAAATTGGTCCTTGTGAGCTTGAGGACATTCATGTGGTTATTCACCTTGCTAATAGAGAGCAAGTTTGCCCCATTGGCATTGTAAGAGATGTGGAGGTCCTTTGTGGTAAGACTAAATATCCTACTGATTTTCTAGTACTTGGTAAAGAAGCTAGTAAAACCTATCCTATTATCTTTGGTAGACCCTTCTTGAATACTTTTTGGGCTATTATAGATTGTAGGAAGGAAAAAGTTTTGACTAAGTTTGATGGAGAGTCTTATGAGTTTAATTTTTCCAAATTTGCCAAAACTCCTTATGAAAATGAACTTCCTAATGATGATTTCAGGATTGAACAACTTTCTGCTATTTCTCTTGCTCCTAACAATGACTTGAAGTAGTTTATGGAAGATCATGAAAGTGATGTCTTCATGAAGGAAAGAAATGAGATTGACAAGGTTTTCCTTCGTCAGCCTGAGTTACTTGAGCATAATCTACATGTGGAAGATTTGGGTACCACACTACCACCTAAAGGGGACCCTGTTTTCGAATTAAAACCTTTACCTGATGATCTTAAATATGCTTATCTTGATAATAAGAAAGTGTATCCTGTTATTATTAGTTCTAAACTTTCAGGAAAGGAAGAAGAAAGGTTATTGGAAATATTGAAGAAACACCGAGGAGATATGGGTTATACTCTTGATGATTTAAAAGGAATCTCTCCCACTATATGCTAGCATGCTATTAATATAGAGCCTGATGGAAAACCAGTTGTTGAGCACCAACGCCGTCTAAATCCTAAGATGAAGGATGTGGTAATAAATGAGGTACTAAAACTCCTTGATGTTGGTATTATTTATCCTATTGCTGATAGTCAATGTGTTAGCTCTATTCATTGTGTTCCAAAGAAAGGGGGAATAATTGTTGTGCCTAATGAAGATAATGAGCTTATACCCCAAAGAGTAGTGGTTGGGTATAGAATGTGCATTGATTTTAGAAAAATTAATAAAGTTACTAAGAAGGATCATTATCATTTGCCCTTTATTGATCAAATACTTGAGAGGTTGTCCAAAAAGACTCACTTTTGTTTTCTTGATGGTTATTCTGGGTTTTCTCAAATTGCTGTGAAAGCACAAGACCAAGAGAAAACTACTTTCACTTGCCCTTATGGTACTTATGCTTATAAGCGTATGCCTTTTGGTTTATGTAATGCTCCTGCTACCTTTCAGAGATGTATGTCTGCTATCTTTCATGGTTTTTGTGAAGAAATTGTGGAGGTTTTCATGGACGATTTTTCCGTCTATGGAACTTCTTTTGATAACTGTTTGCACAACCTTGATAAAGTTTTGCAGAGATGTGAAGAAACCAACCTTGTTCTTAATTGGGAGAAATGCCATTTCATGGTTAATGAAGGGATTGTTCTTGGACACAAGATCTATGAAAAGGCATTGAAGTTGTCAGAGCCAAAATTGAAGCAATTGAGAAGATGCCTTGTCCTAGAGATATCAAAGGTATTCGTAGTATCCTTGGTCATGCTGGTTTCTATAGGAGGTTTATTAAAGATTTTGTCCAAAATTTCAAAGCCCCTTACTAATCTTATTCAAAAATATGTACCTTTTGTTTTTGATGATGATTGTAAGGAAGCTTTTGAAACTTTGGAGAAAGATTTGACTACTGCTCCTATTGTTCAACCACCTGATTGGAATTTACCTTTTGAAATTATGTGTGATGCTAGTGATTTTGTTGTGGGTGTTGTCCTTGGACAACATGTTGATAAGAAGTTGAATGTTATTCATTATGCTAGCAAGACTCTGAATGTTTCTCAAAAGAATTATGCTACTACTGAAAAAGAGTTCTTAGCTGTAATCTTTGCTTGCGATAAGTTTAGACCTTATAATGTTGATTCAAAGGTTACTATTCATACCGATCATGCTGCTATTAAGTACCTTATGGCAAAGAAGGACGCTAAGCCTAGGCTTATTAGGTGGGTGTTGCTTTTGCAAGAGTTTGATCTGCATATTATGGATAGGAAAGGTGATGATAATCCTGTTGCTGCTAATTTATCTCGTTTGGAAAACATTTCTTTTGACCCATTGCCTGTTAATGATAGTTTTCCAAATGAGAAGTTGGCTGCAATAAGGGTAAGTCCGCATGAGAGTCCTTGGTATGTTGATTATGCTAACTTTATTGTTTCCAAGTATTTGCCTCCAACTTTTACAGCTCAGCAAAGAAGAAAATTCTTTTATGATCTAAGGCATTACTTTTGGGATGACCCACACTTATATAAGGAAGGAGTAGATGGTATTATGCGAAGATGTGTCCCGAGAATTTGAACAACAAGAGATATTGAGAAAATGCCATGGCAGTGCTTATGGAGGACATCATGCAGGAGATAGGAATGCACAAAAAGTTTTACAATCTGGATTTTATTGGCCTACCCTTTTCAAAGAAGCAAGGAAGTTTGTCTTATCATGTGATGAATGTCAACGAATAGGTAACATTTCTAGACGCAATGAAATGCCTATGAATTATTCTCTTGTTATTGAACCTTTTGATTGTTGGGGATTTGACTTTATGGGTCCTTTTCCCCCTTCAAAAGGGTACACTCATATTCTTGTTGTTGTCGACTATGTTACAAAGTGGGTAGAAGCCATACCTACAAATAGTGCTGATGGTAAGACCTCTTTGAAAATTCTTAAGGATGTTATTTTTCCTAGGTTCGGTGTGCCTAGATATCTCATGACTGATGGGGGCTCTCATTTTATTCATGGGAGTTTTAGAAAAACTCTCGCTAAGTATGATGTAAACCATAGAATTGCTTCAGCTTATCACCCCCAAACCAGTGGGCAAGTAGAACTTTCCAATAGGGAAATTAAATCTATCTTGCAGAAGACTGTCAATAGATCTAGAAAAAATTGGGCTAAAAAGTTGAATGACGCTTTGTGGGCTTATAGAACTGCTTATAAAAATCCTATGGGGATGTCTCCTTACAAAATGGTCTATGGGAAAGCTTGTCACTTGCCTTTAGAATTAGAACACAAAGCTTATTGGGCAGTGAAAGAGTTGAATAGAGATTTTAAACTTGCTGGTGAGAAAAGATTGCTTGACACGAGTGCTTTAGATGAGTGGATAAGTGAAGCTTATGAAAACTCTAGACTCTTTAAGGAAAAATTAAAAAGATGGCATGATAGGAGGATTCTCAAAAGGGAGTTCCATGTTGGCGAGAAAGTTATTTTGTATAGGTCTCGTCTCAGATTTTTGTAGGGAAGCTACTCTCAAAATAGGAAGGACAATTTGTTATTGAGGAAGTATATCATTCAGGAGCTATCAAAATATCTGATACGTCAGAAATGTATCTATAATTTTTGATGATCCATGCTTGTTTTGTATCTACTTTGCTTTGCTTTGTCTATACTTTGAGGTGTTTTTATATCTTTTCTGGAACTAACCTATTAACAAGTTGCCACAGTGCCAGTTGCATGTTTTCTTCTGTTTTTGGTTCCAGAAAGGCAGAAAATCAATATTCTCGGAATTGGACGGGACAAAAGCCAAAGTTATTATTTTTCCCGGAGCAACACGGAACCACGAAGCAGAGTTGGAGGGGCCCACAGGGTGGCCGCACCCCCTAGGCGTGGGCAAGCCCTGGAGGCGCCTGGAGGGGGTGTGGGCCCCCTGGACCCCCACCGACCTTGATTCATGCGCCTATATGAAGCCTCCGACCCAAAAACCCTAGGGCATCCAGAAGAAATCCACGAAAACTTCTGTAGCGCCGCGGCCACCGAAGGGGAGATTCGGGGGACAGAAAGTCTCTATTCCGGCACCCTACCGAGACAGGGAAGTGCCCCCGGAGCCATCTCCATCGATCTCCATCTCCATCTCCATCTCCATCTCCATCTCCATCTCCATCACCGTTGCTGATTCCCATGATGAGGAGGGAGTAGTTCTCCTTTGAGGCTAAGGGCTCTACCGGTAGCTATGTGTTCATCTCTCCTTATGCATGATCTTGTGGTCATGAGCTTCGTAATCAAGTAGATCTACCTTGCTACTCAAGTGCTTCATTAGATCTCTGCTCTCCCCATGTGTGTGAAACTGACAACATGCATGCCATGGTGGCACTTAGGCTTGAGTCTGCATAAATACTCTTTGTGCTTTAATAGATCTATGCTTTTCCCCACGTGTGTGAAAGTGACAGCGGGCATACTTTGTGTGGCACTTTGTCTAGATTGAATATTTGTTATGAGTTATATTTGGAGTTGGATGTCTCTATGAATTTGTGGTGTTTGTTGGAACCATCTAGTGCTCAAGGTGGCAGTGTGGGGTTATCTAGATTGGGGAAGGCGGACTTTGAGGTGTGCAGTTATAGCCCTACCAATGATTAGAGTGTCCAACCAGAGAGTAGTTAAGAGTAGTATCATGAAGAGAGGATATTTATATGAGAGAGTGTTCACTAGTGAAAGTATGATCCCTAGGCCTTGTTTCTAAGCATTGAAACACCGTTTGCTACTAGATCTGTTGCATGTTTGCTTGCTTCCATCTTTTTTCCATTTGCCGAGGAGGTTTTGGGATTTTACCTTTCCTCCACGCCATTAGCTCTTTTCTGGCACCGTTACCCCACGTCAACAACAAGTCAGAAGCTATTTTCTGGCACCGTTACCACTGTTATTTCACTATCTCTTCGCCGAACTAGTGCACCTATACACCTAACAAATGTATTGGGTGTGTTGGGGACACAAGAGACTTCTTGTATCTTGATTGCAGGGTTGATTGAGAGGGAATACCTTTGACCACTTCCTCCCTGAGTTCGATAAACCTTGGGTGATCCACTTAAGGGAAACTTGCTGCTGTTCTACAAACCTCTGCACTTTAATGAAGATGTTGATGTTATTCAAATAATGACTCTAGAAGAATTTATTAGAAACCAAACACCAGAAACTGCAAAGTTTGTCTTTAACTATGTAAAAGAGGTGAAAACAGAAGGTTCGTGAAACCCCAATCTTTTTATATTTTTTATGTTTTTAATACATAAGGGAAGTTACAATACGGAACAGAGGAGGAACCGGAGGCCAGGGTGGCCAAACCCACCCCAGGCGCGGGCCCACCTTGCCCCGCGCCTGGAGGGGGTGTGCCTCCCCCGAGCTCCGACTCCGCCTTGTATTCATATCAAAACCTTCCTTATGCTTTGAAACTTCATAATATATAATCCCCCGGATTCCCCGAGGTTCTTGCATCGAGTTCTCGTCGTGTTTTTGTTTTGATCTGTTTCTATCATGCAAATTCTTAGTTTTGGAGCTACAATGTCCTCCTCTGGATCACCCATGGAGGATTCCTCTGTGGATGTCCTCAACCCATACATGTATGAGTTGAAGATCCATCCCAAGGAGTTGATTCTCAAAGATGGGAAGGTGCAGATGAAATAAGTTCGAGGCCCTAAGGGAGAAGGAAGTCTAGAAGACAGGATGGAAGCATTGGAGCAAGAGGTTTTTAGGTACAAGAAGATGGCGGAACGTGAAGTGGATGTTATCCACAAGATAAGTTCAGAACTCATTGCCAAACACGAGGACGAGGTGGCTGAGCTCCGAGAAGAAATCTTCTCGCTCTGTCAAACCATGATACGTCGGAAACGTATCTATAATTTTTGATGCTCCATGCTTGTTTTGTATCTACTTTTCTTTGCTTTTTCTATACTTTGAGGTGTTTTTATATCTTTTCTGGAAATAACCTATTAACAAGTTGCCACAGTGCCAGTTGCCTGTTTTCTTCTGTTTTTGGCTCCAGAAAGGCAGAAAATCAATATTCTCAGAATTGGACGGGACAAAAGCCAAAGTTATTATTTTCCCAGAGCAACACAGAACCACGAAGTAGAGCCGGAGGGGGGGGGGGGGCATAGGGTGGACAAACCCTCCTAGGCGCGGGCAAGCCCTGGAGGCGCCTGGAGGGGGTGTAGGCCCCCTGGACCCCCACCGACCTTGATTCCTGCGCCTATAAGAATCCTCTGATGGGAAAATCCTAAACAATCCAGAAGAAATCCACGAAAACCTCTGTAGCGCCGCCGCGACCGAAAGGGGAGATTCGGGGGACAGAAAGTATCTGTTCTGGCACCCTGCCGGGACGGGTAAGTGCCCCTAGAGCCATCTCCAATGATCTCCATCACCGTTGCTACTTTCCATGATGAGGAGGGAGTAGTTCTTCATCGAGGCTAAGGGCTCTAGCGATAGCTATGTGTTCATCTCTCTCTTTATACATGATCTTGTGGTCATGAGCTTTGTAATCAAGTAGATCTACCTTTCTACTCAAGTGCTTCATTAGATCATTGCTCTCCCCATGTGTGTGAAAGTGACAGCGTGCACGCCATGATGGCACTTATGTTTGAGTCTACATAAATACTCTTTGTGCTTTAATAGATCTATGCTTTTCCCCACGTGTGTGAAAGTGACAGCGTGCATACCGTGTGTGGCACTTTGGCTAGATTGAATATTTATTATGAGTTATATTTGGAGTTGGATGTCTCTATGAAATTGTGGTGTTTGTTGGAACCATCTAGTGCTCAAGGTGACAGTGTGGGGTTATCTAGATTAGGGAAGGCCCTGTCGTGACTAGAGTGTCCAACAAGAGAGTAGTTAAGAGTAGTATCATGAAGAGAGGATATTTATATGAGAGAGTGTTCACTAGTGAAAGTATGATCCCTAGGCCTTGTTTCTAAACACTGAAACACCGTTTGCTACTAGATTTGTTGCATGTTTGTTTGCTTCCTTCAGTTTGCCTTAAGTCTGTTTCTCCACGCCATCAGCTCTTTTCTGGCACCATTACCCCACGTCAACAACAAGTCAGAAGCTATTTTATGGCACCATTACCATTTGTATTTCACTATCTCTTCGTCGAACTAGTGCACCTATACACCTGACAAGTGTATTGGGTGTGTTGGGGACACAAGAGACTTCTTGTATCTTGATTGCAGGATTGCTTGAGAGGGAATACCTTTGACCACTTCCTCCCTGAGTTCGATAAACCTTGGGTAATCCATTTAAGGGAAACTTGCTGCTGTTCTACAAACCTCTGCACTTGGAGGCCCAAC
Organism: Avena sativa; assembly: GCA_916181665.1. Taxonomy (NCBI): domain Eukaryota; kingdom Viridiplantae; phylum Streptophyta; class Magnoliopsida; order Poales; family Poaceae; genus Avena; species Avena sativa. The sequence continues at coordinate 438,600,416 of OV702293.1, read as the reverse complement.
AACTGTCTACAAGAATAGAAGTGCGTAGACATCAAGCTCTTTTCTGGCGCTGTTGCCGGGGAGGCTAAGGACGTCTTCACTAGGGGAGTCCTTCACTTCCTTTCTCTTTACTTTGTTTTTAGTTTGCTTTGTTTCTTTTGTTTGGTTTTGTTTGCCTCTTTCCAAAAAACCCAAAAAAATTAGTCTAGTTTGGTTTGCTTGCCTTATTCAAAAACACACAAAAAAATAGTTCCTGCTTTAGTTGCCACCTTGCTCACCATGTTGCTCCCCCAGTTCGCTCTGAAAAATCTTGCAATAGGTAGTGGCTCCATAATTGGGAAAGATAATATTGAAGAATTCTTTAATTATGTTAGAAAGCATGAGGATATTGAGGATAAATCTATAGCTGAACTTGCTCCTAATTATGAGATTGCTGTAGCTTCTTTAGTTCATATGTTGGAGGCTAGGTTTGTTAGCCTTAACCCCTTCATACAATTCTTATTCCTAAAACTAAAAGAAGAGAAGAATATTGAAAAAAGGGAATTCATCCTTGAAACTTTATCAAAAGAATTCCATGATGTTGCTAGGGAAGCCAAAAAGGTTTTTGAATGTTTCAATATGCTAGGTTCAAGTGTAGATATTGTGGGTATTTCTGATAAAACTAAGCCTAGAAAGGAATTCAATATACCCATACCCTTTAAGCTTGTTGGAATGCATGAAGCCTTTGAAAAGAACTTTGATTGGATTGCCCCTGAAAATCTTTTTGATGAAGGTAGTAGACCAAAGAGAGATGAGAAAGGATCATCCAAAACCCATTTGGATGAGATACCTTTCATAGTTGAAGATTTTGCAAGTATGAATGTTAATGCTTCCTTATTTGAAAATACTTGATTCTTCTTGCTTCTTGTGCCTAACTTAAAGGCGTTAAAGAAAAGTACTTGTTGGGAGATAACCCAAGAGTTTCCTTGAGTCTTGGAAGTTATTACTTCTGTAATAACCTCTCCTTATCCTTTTTGTTTGCTTTTTATAACAAGAATGATCTCTAATGAGAGGGAAGTAAGATTTAGGGAGTTGCTGTCCTAAAACAGATTTCTGTCCTCCACAAAAAATATTCGTGAGGAGGCTCTGTAACTCGGATTGAGATCAAAATTTATGAATAAATCCCCTAGTATGTTAGCTAACTTTCATTAGTTCAACACGTTTTTATTTGAGCAACATAGGATGTTCGAAAAAATTAGTTTCTACCTGCTGGTCAGTTTTGACAGATTTCTGCCATTATTTGCATTTGCTTCTTATTGATTCCTTTTTGAGTTCTCTTCAGGTAAATTGAGCTTTTTGAAGGAGTTACTACAGTAGATTGTGTTTTTAGTGAAAAGCCTTGCAGTTCCAAAGATTTGCCAGAGGTCTAATATCTTTTGAATAAGCTAATGTTGCTAATGAAGATTGTGTGAAGTTTTGTATGAAGGAAAAAATTTCAGGTGTAAAGAGAGAATGATGTAATGAGATGAAGAATGGACAAAAGCTCAATCTTGGGGATGCCACCCCGGTGTCACCCCAATAAATATTCAAGAGGTACAAGTGTCAAAGCTTGGGGATGCCCAAGGCATCCCCTTCTTCATCAATAAAAAGCTCAGGTCGGTCTAGACACTTCATTTTTATTGTTTCATGCACAGTTGTGTTGTTCTTGGAGCGTCTTAGTTTTTGTTTTTTGTTTTCGTTTGCTTAGTTTGCTTGAGTAAGTTGGTTGGTTACACCACACTTCTTTTGGAGAGAGACACGCTCTGTTTCCATTGCCTAGAACACTCTAGTTTTCACTCTTATTGTTTTGTGAGTGTTCTCTTTTGCTAGCACTGTGTTTAGCCTTAGTTTTCTTGTGCTTTCAGCTTAGAACTTTTTAGTTATTTATGTATTTGTGATACATGCTCCCTGATCTTTATTGATTATCATCTTTGTGAGTAGTTTCAAATAAGTTGTTTGGTGTTGGAAAGAGTAGAAAGCTTCATGCTTAAGTGGTACAAAAGGGAGCTTGCATTGACGGTTACTTAGACTTTAGCATCACATGCTAGGTGTTGTTTTGACCTTATTCTTAGTGATTATTGCTGTACCATGACTTGTTTCAAACAATTAGGATTGCTTAATGTGCCTTGAAAGAATCATGCGTTGTTTTAGCATGCAAAAGCATAGTATTGTGGTATTCTCCTTTGATGTTTTGCTTGGGTTGACTTGGCACATTCTCACACCATGTTATGACTGAACAAGTCACCATTAGCCTCTATGATCATTTAGTCCTTGACTTATAGTACCACTCTTTGCTTTGATCAGTATGCTTTGTTGCTCTGCATGATTATGGTCATTATGCTCTCTTAGTTGGTTGCTCCCGGTCTTTTGCTAGCCTCCACCTGTATGAGTAAGTTCTACTCATGCTTCCAACTCCCAAGAAACCAAGTTATTCCAAAGTGTCCACTATAAACTCCTATGTATGGTGTTACACCATTCCAAGTATATTCTTGTTTTCAGCTATCTTTCAATTAAAAACTATTTTGTTATGTGAAAACTTAGTGATTAAAGCCCTCACGAACTTGATGGCACATTTTATATTCTTTGCCCCTAATAAACTTGAACCATTGTGACAACTTTGTTTTATATGCTTGCACTTATAAGTTGGAATTAGCAGAACCGTGATGTCACGGGGAACGTTTTGAACATTGCACTTGTACTTTGTACTCAGTTGATATCATGCTCTTTTGTCTATGGATGTCACCAGTGTGAAATAAAGAGGGAACTTGTAAGTCCATGGAGTTTGTATCCTGTGTTAGAGAAATGCCTAGGCCGCTAGCCTAAGCCATGCCTAATCATGGTCGAAACTTGCAGCATCACCATAGTGACATCTATGAAGCATTCTTCTTATAAGAAAAGAGACACACTGAGAAAAGAGATAAAAAAGCACCATATTCCCATGGTAAATAAGAAGATTGTTGAGATGCTCATTGTCTGCTTGCCTTGTCATTTTGGTTATGGGAAAGCTCATGTACCATGTGCAAGGGGTACCCTATTGGCGGTTCTCAATGATAAGCAAATACTTACAGTGACAAGAACTTACCTGGACCCAAAGTTGAGTATGCATGATGTGTGGCCCTCGTATTCAAGGGACTTGAGATTGCACTAGTGAAAGTATGATCCCTAGGCCTTGTTTCTAAACATTGAAACACCGTTTGCTACTAGATATGTTGCATGTTTGCTTGCTTCCTTCAGTTTGCCTTTAGTCTGTTTCTCCATGCCATCAGCTCTTTTCTGGCACCGTTACCCCACATCAACAATAAGTCGGAAGCTATTTTCTAGCACCGTTACCACTTGTATTTCACTTTCTCTTCGTCGAATTAGTGTACATATACACCTAACAAGTGTATTGGGTGTGTTGGGGACACAAGAGACTTCTTGTATCTTGATTGCAGGATTGATTGAGAGGGAATACCTTTGACCACTTCCTCCCTGAGTTCGATAAACCTTGGGTAATCCACTTAAGGGAAACTTTCTGCTGTTCTACAAACCTGTGCACTTGGAGGCCCAACAACTGTCTACAAGAATAGAAGTGCGTAGACATCAGACCACCAACCAGTTACAAGCACAGCTCTATGACATACAAAATCAAAACTGTGAGTATGAGGCTAGATTTGATCGCATAAGCTCTGCTGCTAGTTTCAGGATTGCAGAGACAAGGACATCCTTTTTGGACGGGGAACCTTTTCCTTGGAAGTTTTATGATGACAAGAGAACACCACCACCATCGAAGGAGTAATTCGTCATCAGGTTTGGCATCCCCTTGGCCTGTTCCAAGCTTGGGGGAGTGCCGCGGTATCACAATCATTATCTTTTATCTTTTACCTTTTCAGTGGATTCATATCTTTGGTAGAGAAGTTATCTTATAGTTTGGTTTGCATGTGGAAGTATCTCTCCTTTAGTTGGTTATCTATGTATCCCTTGGTGTGAGTGCCTTTATGGAATATTAATGAGAAACTTCATCTTTTACTTTTTGCACTTCTTATTTTAGTTTGCAATCTCTATTATATGATGGATCTTGTTGATCAGTATTGGCATCACTTTGGGAGCATCAAGTGTACCTAAATTGGTTTTGGCAAACCGAGTTCTAGTCAGTAGCAATACTTTTCGAGGTTTTAAAGAAAAAGAGAAAAAGATTACATGTATTTTGAATCATTTTTTTCTTGTTGGCTCATAAGCTTAGTATTCTTTATTTAAGACCTTTTGTGTCTTCAAGGAAGATTTCATGTTTGGCTTTATCACTTGTAGGTTTGCTTGTTTTTTTCAACTCTTTTGCTTGCTACCCAGCCTTGCTAGCCAAAAACCTGTTTTGAGAAGGCATACTTCTCATGTTTCCAATCCCTTCGAACTAAAACCTTTGCCACTTGTGTCCACCATACCTACCTATTAGCATTATTGCTATTCCAAGCAAATTCTCAAGCTTCATCTATCTTTCGAATTAAAAAGTATTTTGTTATGTGAAAAGTAGTTAGTAAAGCTCTCACGAACTTGATGGCACACCTTATTTCTTTGCCCCTAATAGACTTGAACCATTGTGTCATCAAAGTTGTATATGCTTTCATCTATACGTTGGAATTAGCAGAACCGTGCTATCACGGGGAACGCTTTCAAGATTGCACTTGTACCTTGTACATAGTTGATATCGTGCTCTTTTGTCTATGGATGTCAACGGTGTGAAATAAAGAGGGGACTTGTAAGTCCATGGAGTTTGTATTTTGTGTTAGAGAAACGCCTGGGCCGCTAGCCTAAGCCATGCCTAATCATGGTGGAAACTTGCAGGATCACCATAGTGAGCTATCTATGAAGCATCCTCAATAAAAAGCTATGCATATAGTAAATAAAAATATCGCTGAGATGCTCATTGTCTGCTTGCCTTGTCATTTTGGTTATGGGATAGCTCATGTACCATGTGCAAGGGGTACCCCGTTGGCGGTTCTCTATGATACACATGTACTTACAATGACAAGAACTTACATGTGACCAAAGTTGAGTAGCATGAGGAGTGGCCCTCATATTCAAGGGACATGAGATTTTCAACTTATATTTTGTCAAGCATATACTCCATCTTTGTGCACTTTAACCTTAATCATCTCAAGATGCCTATGATAGGGGCAATGAGGGATCAAAGCTAGTAAGTACCATAATATTTTGGAAGCTCTTTATGACTTGTAATCCCTATTACCCTCTATGAAGGGACCTTTCTCCTATTTTCTAAGTTGAGTCAGTAAACCTACTTCCTCTCTATCTCCAATAAGCATTTGAGTTGTTGTGTTTCAAGCATTCATATGGTGATTTATTCAATCATGTTCTCTATCTTACTTGTTTGCACAAAACTCTTATCTATTGAGTATTACTTTGAAAGCCTTCATTGAAAAACCTTTTTGAGCAAAGAGTGCTCCTGTTATAAAACTTCTACAAAAAGCTTTTTGTGAAATTGTTTGCCAGCTGTTCTCTGACCAAGAACAAGAGTTTGCCAATTCCAATTATGATTTATCTTTATGCATATCTATTGTGACTCATGTACTTTTTGCAAGCTAATTTATATAATGGTGAGTTGCTTTCTTCTATGAGTTGTGCAATGGTAAGTGTGATGCTTCTTGTCCGTATTCTTTTATCGACACTTCACTCCATAAACCCGTGGACATGTTTACTGAGCTCAGTTTTTGCTTGGGGACAAGCGAAGGTCTAAGCTTGGGGAGAGTTGATACGTCCAATTTGCATCACCTTTCTTTATCATAATTTACCTCTATTAATTGATATATGTCTTATTATGAGGTAATACTTATGTCTTTTCCACTGTTTTTGCATGTTGGATGATTCTTGGAGGATGAACTGCCGGAGTCTAGATTCTGATGGAAAAGGAGGTGTTTTGATGTAATTTCGCGAAGATCAGAAAAATACCAGAAAAATATGGGAAAAATTATAATTTCCCGGAAGACAGAGGAAGCCAAAAGGGGAGGCGAAGAAGGGCCACAGGGGCCACACCCCCTAGGCGCGGGCACACCCTAGGCCGCGCCTAGGGCAAGTGTGGCCCACCTGCTCGGCTCCCAACTTTGCCCTCTCGCCTATATCTTCCTTACGGAACCCTAACATCAGGAGGGTGACCACAGATAGATTTCCGCCACCTCTGCGGGGCGGAAAACACTGAGAGAGAAATATCTCTCCGACAGACAGATTTCTGCCAGGGAAATTTCTTCTCGGAGAGGGGAGATCGCCGCCATCAACACCGTCATTAAGCTAGGCTTCATCAGGATCATCATCATCATCCACACCATCATCTCCACCAACACCATCATCACCACTCCGTCCCGCTATAACAATTGTTTTGGATATTGCTTTAGTTCATAGGGGAAACTTTCCCTGTGTTAATTACTATTGTAGTTGATGCTTGTGAGTGGAACCATTGGATTATTGTTTATGTTCAGATTGTTATTCATCATCATATCATATTTGATCTTGATCCATATGATGTCTTGTGAGTAGTTCATCTAGTTCTTAAGGACATGGGAGAAGTCATGTTGTTATTAGTGGATTTGTGTTGAGTTATTATTTAATGGTTTAGTATTTAAGTTGTGGTGCTATTCTTCTAGTGGTGTCATGTGAACATCGACTACATGATACTTCACCATTTATGGGCCTAGGGGAATGAATTGTGTATTTGGCTACTAATTATGGGGTTGCCGGAGTGACAGAAACCTGAACCCCCGTTAGGACACCTTTGCACAAGGGAGCGTAGGATCTTAGAGTTTAAGGTTGTGGTTAGGTTTATATCTTAATTACTTTTCTATAGTTGCGGATGCTTGCAGGGGGTTTAATCACAAGTATGTATTAGTCCAAGTAAGGTCGGTACATTAGCACAGGTTCACCAACATAACACTTACAACACCAAAGAAGAGTACTCAGCTATATGAAGCGAAAGCACTTGACAGAATTCTCATGTGTCCTCGAGAACATTTGGTCCTTATAAGTATTTCCACCGGCTTGTCCTTTGCTAAGAAAGGATTGGGCCACTTGCTGCGTTTGTTCTTTATTACTTGCACTTTGTTTTGTTGCTTTATCAGAAAACCCCTAAAAATCTGTTTGCTAAGTATTTGCAGAGATTTCATGCTCCTTACCACTAGTCAACACCTTCTGCTCCTCGTTGGGATCGACACTCCTATTTATCAAAAGTACTACGATACACCCCCTATACTTGTGGGTCATCAGGGAGCGTTGGCTGCTAGAGCTGTTGGAGATATGCCCAAGAGGCGGTAATAAAAGTAGTTATTATTATATCTTTGTGTTTATGATAAATGTTTGCATTCATGCTATAACTGTATTAACCGGAAACATTAATACTTGTGTGATTTGTAAACTTGTTAAAAGTCCATAGTAGAGCCTCTTTGTAATACTAGCTTGTTGGTTAATAGATGATCATGGTTTCCTGATCATAAACATTGAGATGTTATTCAAAACAAGATCATATCATTAGGAGAATGGTGTGAAGGACATACTCCTATAGTTAAGCGTAGCATAAAGATCAAGTCATTTCAATAGTTCGTTTGCTATAAGCTTTCAGATACATAGTAACCTAAATCCTTCGACCATAAGATCATGTTAATCACCATCACTGGATAGATGCTTTGATGACATCAAACACCGCTTCATAACTGAGTGGTTATAGAGGTGGCATTGAGTGTTCGGAAAGTATGAGTTAAGGCACATGGATCTAGAGTGAGATTTGTCTATCCATATGATGGATATATATACACTAGGCCCTCTCAGTGGAATGTCATCCAATTAGCTTGCAAGTCGTGGAGAGCGATGTGGAGAGCGTTGATGCGCTGACGCGATGGCATTGAGTGTTCGGAAAGTATGAGTCGGCGGAGCTCGATTTGGAGAGCGTTGACGCGCGAGTCGGAGTTGTACTGAAAAAGTTGCTGTAGGGCAGCCCATAGTTGTGCTGTCGTGGCGTCATCGGTGGAGACCAGGTTGAAGAGCTCGGTGGAGATCCTGGTGTAGATCTATTGGATGACAGTGAGGTCGTCCTTGAACCAGCGTGAATCGGTAGGCCGCGACGTCGAGGCGAGGTTGATGTGATCGTGGAGGCCGCAACGACCGAGATGAACATGGAAGAGGTGGCGCCAATGATAAAAATTATGCTTGGAGAGATCGAGGACGATCGGGACGAAGAGGGGTGTGGATTTTGTTGGGGAATTTGGTGGAGAGTAGAGGTGAAGGAAGAAGAGAGAGATGCGCCGGCGGCGTGAGCTTCGGCCGGCGTCCAAAGTGGACGTGTCAGCGGCGGCGGCAGAGTTGGCGTAGCCATCTAGATGCGGAAAACCTAGACGTCCAATACCATGATATTTTAGAATAATAATAATTTGTATTAATTTGAACAATAGTTCAAATATTATATAAGAGAGAGGAGAAACCGGCCAAACCAACTTATGTAAGATCATTCGAAGCCTTTTTTTCTGAAGGCATACGCACTAGGAGATTCTAGCCTCGACGTCGAATCCGCGCTTTCTGTTGTTCAGCTTCTAGAGCAGGCACAGTTGTGCATCTGACAACCTTCGGAAAGGCCAAGTAAGAATCATTCTTCAGTTCTCATTTTTCTCAACATTTGTTTATCCTTTCTGCATTTATATATCTGAAGAACATTCTCAAGGGAGTAAATGGCATCGGGGGTCATACAACTTGTCTTGAGTGTGCAGATAAGTCACACTTCTTATAAAATAGATAAATTGACCATAGTACTTGTCAAACGCGTGCACGCAGGTCACAAATAACTCAACAAGCCGGTTTTTGATAGAAAAATTAATATCTTATGGAAACCCCCTAGTATTGCCAAATATTTCCAGATAGGGTTTAGATCAACAATTGGCTAGTTAGAATACAAGTTCCTGTCAAAATATAAATGGTCAACTAGCCAATTGTTGTTGTACAAATTGTAACTTTAAATTGGAAATTAACTAGCCAATTGTCGATTCAGAGACATATGTAGTGACCTGGTTAAATCCAACCAGATGCAAAATTGATTTAAACTAGATCTAAAAATATTTAGCAATATAGGGGGTTTCTGTAATATATTGACTGTCCCGAGATACTCATGTGAGACAGCATCCATACCTTTTTATGAAAAACCGGCCGGTTGACTTGTTTGTGACCTGCGATGCACGTGTTTGACAAGTACTGTGACCGGTTTGTATATTTTATAAGAAGTGTGATTTATCTACACACGCGGGACAAGTTATACTATGATTCGTCAGTGCTATTTACTCTTCTCCACGCATATAACAATATGGGGAGCATCTATGTGGATTGTGATCTGCTGGACGAGGCAACTGAGTGTTACAGCATAGCACTGAGCATCAAGCACACACACGGGCACACCAGGGTCCATCAGCAGGAAAGGTTGCGTTCGATGAGATGTCATCGCTATGAGCATCTCCACTCGGTTTTTCAGGACGTCGATCTTAGGACGAAATTTAAATCCGAACGCTAAACTGGTCCAGTTGCGTTCCTAGGACCCCGGTTTCGTTTGGATTTGGACGAACTTTGGTCTGGACTTCTCAGTCCATTCTTAGCATCCCGCGAACGCCTTGAAAACGCCGGACGAAGCGAAAATGGGCGTGGGCCAGCTCTGTCAGCGACACAACCCTTTTTTCCCACACCCACTCGCCCAGACTGCGGCGAAGAGCTCCCCAGCTGCCTCTGCCGCCATGGCTTCGCCGGCGGAGCTCCTCCACGCCGAGACATGCCCACGCCTCTAGATAGGCTCGCCGTAGTCGTCGCCCATTCTGCCCCCGCTTTTGCCGCCCAAGCTTCGCCGTAGCTCGGGTTCGCTGCGAGCTCCCACCACCTCGCCCGCCAAGTGTTCGACGTTTTACCGGTTCGGCCATGGACTCCGACGATGAGGAGATGTGTCATGGTATTGTCGACACGTATGCCATAGGGGTATCCCAACGACGAGTTTAGAGACGTGGGGGGAATACGGAGAGCGTCCGGGTCGGCTTGACACAGTTAATCCAGGTTCAGATCTCACGACGGTGGCGAGATCCTACTCCTGCTATAAATCACTATAATGTCAATACGCCGAGTTACATGATTGGGGGTTCGCTGTGTGCGAGTTGTGCTATGCACTTGTTGCTCTCTGCCCTAAAGGCTCCCGTAGACCGGCTTATAAGAGCGCCATGACCTAGGGTTACAAGGAAAGTCCCAGCCGGATACGGTTACAGAGTCCTAGACTAACACTAACTAGTCTACGTGTCCTTCAAGGCTCCGACTTCCATCTAAGGCGGTGGCACGTCGCCTTCCATCTCTTGGCTGGACCTCCGTCTTGTCTATCAGCAACTGGGCCGCCCGGTTATGCCATAGACCTAACCAACAACTGTGGGCCACCCGGGCTTGCCGCTATGAGACTATGCTGTTGGTATACCTATTTGGTATATCCACAACAAGATGCTCACCGTGTTGCTGGAGGAGGAGAACGCCGCTGTCACCGAGGATGTAGAGCACATGCCGATCCTCGCCTTCCTCGCCCAGCTGTACCTGCAGACGGAGAAGCCGAAGCGCGGAGGTTCGTTGAAGGGTCGCCGAAAGTGCAAGGCGAGGCAAAAGATAGAAGGCTACTGCATATTGTATGCTGACAATTTTGCCGACGAGCCGCTCCATGAAGAGGCCGTGTTTCGGCGCCGTTTCATGATAAGCCGGAAGCTCTTCCTCAAGATCGTGCATGTCATCCGGAAGTTCGACCCCTATTTCGTGTGCAAAAATGACTGCATCGGCATGGTTGGGTTTACCTCACTGCAGAAGTGCATGATGCAGCGCTGAGTTTATGTAGGAGCGCTTCGTTGGGAACCCCAAGAGCAAGGTGTAAAGAAGCACAGCAACAAGTTTTTCCTCAGTAAGAAACCGAGGTTATCGAACCAGTAGGAGGAAGGAAACGTCACACAGGTGTTGTAAAGAACGCGGAGACCTGCACAACACAAACTCAAGACTTTGCTCTAACGAATCAGTGAGATTGTCAAGCTCACCGGTTTGCTGTAACAAAAGATTAAACATATGGTGCGGAAGGTAATGGTTTGCAGCAAGTAAACAGGTAACAGTGGAAGATGTATCAATGGTAAAGATTGGTCCGGGGTCCATAGTTCACTAGAGGTGCTCTTCTTTAGATAAACAACATGGCATGAAGGGTAAACAAATTACAACAGGGCAATTGATAGAAACTGAGCAAGGCATAACAATGCAATACCAGATAAAAAGATCCTATGAGATTCGATTGGGCAATACAACAATATACATAGACCGCCATCCAACTGCATCTATGACTAGAAGTCCACCTTCAGATTATCATCTGAACCCCCTCCAGTATTAAGTTGCAAGCAACAGACAACTGCTTTAAGCAAAGTGTGTAAGGTAAACAACCCACTTGTTCCATGAACAAGAGACCATTGTTTTCTCCCTAGTGGCAACAACACATCTACAACCGAAGAGATTTTTGTCACTTTCCTTGAAAACTAGAGGCATGAACCCACTATCAAGCATAAATACCCCCTCTTGGAGTCACTAGCAACTACTTGGCCAAGATAGATACTAACAACAGAGAGCATGCAAGATCACAAACAACACAGACATGATAGTATCAAATAGACAAAACCATTAATCAATCTGACATAGTAATCTCAATATCCATCGGATCCCCGCAAACAAAACATGCATGATTACAAATAGATTAGATCTCGATCATGAATGGAGCTCACAAGGTCTATACATGAAAGCACAAGGAGGAGATACAACCATCTAGCTACTACATGGACCCATAGTCCATATGGTGAGGATGCTTCATAGATAGCTCACTATGGTGATCCTGCAAGTTTCCACCATGATTAGGCATGGCTTAGGCTAGCGGTCCAGGCGTTTCTCTAACACAAAATACATACTCCATGGACTTACAAGTTTCCTCTTTATTTCACACCGGTGACATCCATAGACAAAAGAGCATGATATCAACTATGTACAAAGTACAAGTGCAATGTTGAAAACGTTCTCCGTGACAGCATGGTTCTGCTAATTCCAACGTATAAGTGAAAGCATATACAACATAGATGACACAATGGTTCAAGTTTATTAGGGGAAAGAAATATAAAGTGTGCCATCAACTTCGTGAGAGCTTTAATCACTAAGTTTTCACATAACAAAATACTTTTAAATTAGAAGATAGCTGAAAACAAGAATATACTTGGAATGGTGTAACACACAATTCATAGGAATTTATAGTGGACACTTTGGAATAACTTGGTTTCTTGGGAGTTGGAAGTATGATTATAGCTTACTCATACAAGTGGAGGTTAGCAAAAGACTGGGAGCAACCAACTAAGAGAGCAATAATGACCATAATCATGTAGAGCGACAAAACATTACTAATCAAAGCATAGAATGCTACTACAAGTCAATAACTAAATGATCATAGAGACTATGGTGACTTTTTCATAGTCAAAACATGGTGTTAGCATGTGCCAAGTCAACCCAAACAAAACATCAAAGGAGAATACCACAATACTATGCTTTTGTATGCTAAAACAATGCATGATTTCTTCAAGGCACACTAAGCAATCCCAATTGTTTGGAATAAGTCATGCTACATCAATAATCACTAAGCATAAGGTAAAAATAACATCTTGCATGACATGCTAAAGTCTAAGTCACAGTCAATGCAAGCCCCTCTTGCACTTTCAAGCAAGAACTTTCTACTCTTTTCCAACACCAATCAACTTATTTGAAACAACACAGCAAGAACGGGGGTCCAAACTACTTTATTCAAGAAAGCTAAGCAAACTAAGCAAATCAAACAAAAACTAAGACGCTCCAAGAACAACACAACAGTGCATGAAACAATAAAAATGAAGTGTCTAGAAAGACCTGAGCTTTTTATTGATGAAGAAGGGGATGCCTTGGGCATCCCCAAGCTTTGATGCTTCTACCTCTTGGATATTTCTTGGGGTGACACCGGGGTGACATCCGCAAGCTTGAGCTTTTGTCAATTCTTCATCTCATTACATCATTCTCTCTCTACACCTGAATTTTTTTCCTTCATACAAAACTTCACACAATCTTCATTAGCAACATCAGTGTATTCAAAAGATAATAGACCTTTAGGCAAAGCTTTGGAACAGCAAGACTTTTCAGTAAAAACACAAGCTACTGTAGCAACTCCTTCAAAAAGCTCAATTCCCCAAAAGAGAACTCAAAAAGGAATCAATAAGAAGCAAATACAAATAATGGCAGAAATCTGTCAAAACAGACCAGTAGATAGAAACCGATTTTTTAGAAAATCTTATGTTGCTCAAATCAAAAAGTGTTGGACTAACGAAAGTTATCTAACATACTGGGGGATTTATTTGTAAATTTTCAGCTCAATCCGAGTTACAGAGACTCCTCACGAATTTTTATGATGGAGGACAGAAATCAGTTTCGGGACAGCAACTCCCCAAATCTTACTTTCCTCTCATTAGAGGTCATTCTTGTTACAAAAAGCAAACAAAAAGGATAAGGAGAGATCATTACAGAAGTAATTACTTTCAAGACTCAAGGAAACTCTTGGGTTATCTCCCAACAAGTACTTTTCTTTAACGTCTTTAAGTTAGACACAAAAAAGCAAGAAAAATCAAGTATTTTCAAATAAAGAAGCATTAACATCAAACCTTGCTTTCAAAGGAGGAGAAAAAGCAACTTATCTCTCCTCATAGGGAAGTGTTCAATACCTTTCTTGAATGGAAAATGATATTCAATGGTGCCTTCTTTCATATCAATGATGGCAGCAATAGTTCTAAGAAAAGGTCTTCCCAAAGTAATAGGACAAGAAGCATTGTATTCAACATCCAAAACATAGAAATCCACAGGAACATAAGCATTGTTAACCACAATGAGAACATCATTAATACTCCCCATGAGTTTCTTTTTAGCAATATCATTGAGTGGGACATCCAAATAACAATCTTCCAAAGGTGACAAATCAAGCATTTTATAAATATTCCTAGGCATAATAGAGACACTAGAACCAAGATCACATAAAGCTTTGAGATCAAAGTCATTCACTTGCATATTAATAATGGGTTCCCAACTATCTTCTACTTTCCTAGGAATAAGAGCTTTGTGTTTTAGCTTCTCTTTCTTAATTTTCACAAGAGCATCGGTAATGTGTTTAATGAAAGCAACATGCATATCACTAGCATCAGGACTTCTAGCAAGCTTTTGCAGGAACATAATCACTTCAGAAATATTGCAACCATCTATATCAAAATCAAACTTAGCATCACTAGTAGTAGACTCATAAGGCTTAGGCATTGTAGGAGGAATAAGGACTTCTTATGGCTTAGTGGTATCCATTCTAGTGATGGTGCACACACTATTGTTTCTATCAATTTTAGCTTCCCTTTCTCACTTAGCATGAAGTTGGGCTAACAGTCTAACATTTTCATCAATAGTAACTTGTATGACATGAGTGACAGCAAAGGTACTTTCCATGGTTTCAGGGTTAGCAGCCATTTTATTAATCAAGAAGGACTGTGCTTTAGACAAAGAGGATATTTTTTTTCAACATTCAAAAGCTTTTTCTCTATAGTCTTATTGAAAATGGTTTGTTTACTAATAAAGTCTTTAAGCATAACTTCAAGTTGAGAGGGGGCACTTCTAGCATTGTTGTAGGAGTTTCCATAGGAATTGCCATTATTAAGAGGATAAGGCCTATAATTGTTGTTGCTACTAAAATTATTCCTATAGGCATTGTTGTTGCTTACCTGGTCGATGATGATAAAAGAAACAATGGAGAAAGAAGGAAATATTCTGTTCGTGGAAAACCATTCAACTGTCTGTAAAAAAAATTCAAAACGAGGTTAGTTTAATCGATGGAAATTATATCTTTAGAAAAATGCAGAAAAAAATATAGCCCCTGCATATGCAATAGGCATGAAACTTTAGTTCTACATTCAGATACACATACCCATGAAATGCACACATGTTACACCACATCCTATCTTTTGTTCCCCAAAATATTTCCTCTGAAAGCAAATGAAAAAAATAAGCACTAATTCATGTTAACCATTTCTACAGGTTGCCTTCCTAATCTGAATCCCACAGGAGATTCAAATGATTAGCAAATGATGAACTACTACATGTGAACTACTACATGTGAACTATCCTGAGTACTAATAAGTGAAGAACAACTGAAATTATGCGAAAAAACATGGCATTTGAAGGTGGCATTCAGTTAAAGGCAAGGCAGGCAAGCACTTGATTTCAGTTAAATACTAATGGGTAGAATTACAGTAATTACAGAAGATAATAAGGACTCTTGGTTAGGGATAAGAATGGATGATCAGTTCCTGGTCAAGGCAAGGCAAGAAAGCAAGCACCAAAGACCACTTTCTGGTCGGAGCTACAGGAGCACACCGGACAATACTCACCCAAACAAACAAGGTAATCTCTTACTTTTCTTCAGATTGAAATATTCTACAATATGGCTAATCAAATTCTCCTTTAAAATATTGCTAAATAATTGTATGACCATGAGCTTTCTATCATGTTCAGTGCAGTACACTTAGT
Source organism: Avena sativa (assembly GCA_916181665.1). NCBI lineage: Eukaryota > Viridiplantae > Streptophyta > Magnoliopsida > Poales > Poaceae > Avena > Avena sativa. The sequence goes on along the minus strand of OV702293.1, from coordinate 438,584,795 downwards.
GGATCATTAACAAGAAAATAAACACAGAGTGGTTTGCAATAAAGGGCGTCTAGAAACACAAACGCAATAATATTTCTCTGTCAACAACAATTTCAGCCATGCAGAGAAATACTAATAGGTGAGGAACAACTGAAAAAAAATGCCAAAAAAACATGGCATTTGAGGGTGACTTTTAGTTAAAAATTCAGTCGTGGTTTAGGGAGAGGTGGACTGTTTGCTCTCACCTGCAACCTGCGCAAGTGCGAAATCCAGGAGCAGGGACCTCTTCTTGCCGCTGCCGCTGGTTCATGGCTGTTGGTTCTAGCTGAAGTTGCTGGTGCCTGGTGGAGCGAGGTGGCTGCAGCAACGAGGTGGAGCGAGAAGCTAGGGTAGTCAACGCCCTGGGTGTGTTCATCAGGAAATCAAGATCCAGTTTAGACAAAGAAGCGGAGTGGAGGGAGCGTCAGACCCACCGTGCCTGTGAACCCTAGCTCGTGGAGGATCCAGGGAGAGGAAGGAGGGGAGCCACCGCCGCAGGGAAACGGGAGGGGTCGCCGTCGAGCTGCGCATCGCCGGAAGGGGGCGCGAGCAGGGTTTTTTCGTCCGGGTGGTGGTCGCGTCGAGGAGGAGGTGCAGGTCTCGGCCTGTCGGGCCTTTCGAGTCTTCGACGACGAGACGGCCTATGAATATGTTCTTCGAAGCTGCGCAATTTTAGCGTGATAGATAGTCCCACCTCGAAACATTACAGGCAGTAGGACCAGCTTATATACCGAAATATTGGAACAGAGATCGCCGAGTTCGGTGGCGCGAGCTTGTAACCCAGATGATGAGGGGGCAATCGACGGTGGAACTCTACTTGCTGGGCCTGTTCGTGTCGGCTCGTAACCCAATTTACAGGTTTATATACTTTTTCTTTTAGCGAACACATGTCCGTCGCGAGCCACGGAAGCTGAAAACGTGTGCAATACATATGCTTATATACTTTTTCTTTTAGCGAACACATGTCCGTCGCGAGCCACGGAAGCTGAAAACGTGTGCAATACCGTGCTCGTACTTGTCGTATCTACTTTTCATGCCGCCAATAGCTTCTAGATGACCTTTGGGTTACCATTGATGTCCTCTTAAACTTTTATTTCTTGATATTGGGTCAAACAAAATCATTAGATCTAACATGTATTAGCGCAAGTAGGATCTCTGATATAAAGTAGGATTCCGATTGATCATCAATCTAAATAGTTTACACATGAATATTTGGGAGCGAAATATGAAAAAACCTTGTTGGAATTCTGAAATTGTGGATGGGTGATAATTGTCATCCGAAAAGTCTGAGAACATGACTAATATTCAACAATCGGGTCCTTCCTCCTCCCATCGCTAGTTTCAATTAGCATGGTATGCATGAAAGCATTTATTATTTTTAGGATCTAATCATCAAGAATCCAGTCAGGCCAACCACCCATGTATGCATCTGTTAATTCATCGTCGGTTCCAATTATCAATCTTGTAGAATCCAAAAATTTGCAAGGAAGATTAATGTAAAAGGAGAGTAAAGGATCTGGAGTATGTACTTCAACATTGATCGAGAGTCATGGATGCACGTATGGTGGTGAATATATAGGCAGGTTGGTACGTCCCTTGTCCGCCGGCCGGAGCTACCACGTAGACACCTATTGACATGGTTATACCCTACGGGTACATGACTTCAGCATACCTGGTCCAGCCAAGGAAGGCCCACAGCAGATATACGCTGGCCCATGAAGATTTTCGGGTGGCCAAGGCCCATGACGCCTTCGAGTCCTTAGAGAACAAGACTAGTGCAGATAGGAAATTCAGAGGGATAAAACCCTAGAACTTGTAACCGACTAGGACTATGCCCGGGACCTGCCTAAGTCTATATAAAGGCCAGGAGGGCACGCCCTAGATCTCTCGACTCATACTCTCGCACACGCATCCACGCCAGATCGAATCTGCGCACCCTGTAACCTTCGGTTTCGCCGTAATCAAAGAGCAGACAAGCAGGAGTAGGGTTTTCCCTCCGGGGGCCTGAACCTGGGTAAATCTCGTGTCCCCTGGTTGCTTGTCTGTTAACCGTGCCACGATCTCCAACATCCCCATCTTCTCCAAAACTCAAGTCCATAACAATGGGCATTGACGAGATTAAACCTCGTCAATTGGCGCCGTCTGTGGGAATTGGGGCTGCTGATTGTGCGGTCGTGACGGTTCCGACCCGATCGATCTACAACTCCGCGGCGGCGGAGAACCACCTCCTCTTCGGCGCTTTCGACTTCACCGCCCACTCGCCGGCCACCATGAAGGATTTCGAACCCGTAGGCGACGGACTCGAAATTTTGTTCAGAAGCTTCTGCTTCCAGGTGGGTCAAACTGGCACCCTCTGTCTCCCTGAGCGGGTGCCCGTGCCATCAATCAGGCCATGTTCGTGGGCTCCACACCCTGTGCTACGCACGTCACCATCAACAGATGAGTTTTACGACAGCAGCAGCTGTAACACCGATATGTGTGATCCACCTTCGGATGAGGGGACCTACGGTTCTGGATCCGAAAGCTGCGGCAGCAGCCGACCAATCTGCGAGCGCTATCTATGCGCCGCAATCATCCAAGGCGACGAGGAAACACCTCATCCTCCGCCCAGCCGAAACGGCGGAAACGGCAAAAACAGAAGAAGCCAATCCCCCCACCCAACAGGGAAAACAACGGCCATGTCATCCAACTTAGCAAATAAGGATGGGTCCAAGCACGCCGTGCCGTCGCAGGCGACATAGTCCTACCTGCGGACGCCCCGCGCGACCTACTGATGGCATACCACTACCTCCTCATCGAGGAGCACAAGAAGCAAGTCAAGATGCAGGAGACGCTCGACAAACGCAAGCAAGCAGCCTCCGAGTCCAGCGCGCGACGAGCTGCGCTCTCCGCCATGGCACCCAGCTCTAGCACAAACGGAAACCAGGGAAACAAGAACCGCTCGCGGGTGGAAAACATAGATCCCAAGGAGCGATGTGACGTGACCCGAACTCTCCACACATCGTTCATGGATATGGATGCCGACGGCAACATCATCCCGAAGACGCCACAGACCACGATCATGGCAGCCACCGCGTATCTCGCGGCTCACCCACCTCCGGAGGGGGACCCGAAAAGGGCCATGCATAGGTCCGCACTTACGGGACTAGGACTAATCGGGGCTGCGCTCCACGAAGACGCTCCTGCGGAGCCGAAGAAGAAAGCTCCGGCCAGGCGCGGTCGGAGCCCCACCCCCTCATCCGAAGAGGAAGAGGAGCACGATCTTCCTCGAAGGAAGAAGAGCTCGCACCGCCATAAACGCGACTACGACGCCAGAGACAAGCTTACACAGCGCAAGATCGACAAAGCACGCGCCAAACGCGCATGCTCGTCTGAATCCGAGATGGATGAAGATGAAGGAGAACTCTGCGGGGCCCGATGCTTCAGCAGATCTGTTCGGCAAACACAGATGCCACGCAACTTCAAGCTTCCTTCGGATACTCCGAAGTTCAACGGCACGCAAGATCCAAAATCCTGGCTCAACGACCATCTGTCATCCGTTAAGCTTCACGGAGGCAACAAAGAAACCGCCATGCAATGCCTTCAGCTGCAGCTGACGGGCGTGGCGCGGGTCTGGCTCAGCAGCCTATCATTAGGATCTATCCGAAGCTGGGAGGAGCTCGCTTACAGCTTCATCTGAAACTTCAAGGGCACTAGCAAGAGGCCCGCCTCAATCGAAGAATTGCGGGCCTGCACTCAAAGAACGGGTGAATCTATTCGCTCGTACATACTACGCTGGTCTACAACCAAGAACTCCGCAGCACACATCTCCGAAGAGAGGGCCATCGACGCCTTCAGGGACGGCGTCAAGCGCCTAGACTTCAAGGAGAAACTTTGGCGTGTTAAGCCCAAGACACTCGACCACCTCATGGAAATTGCCAACAGCTGGGCAGACGGCGAAGACTGCATCCAGCGAGCCCAGTCAGTTGAAGAGGACGACTACGGCCGAAGGCGGGAACGCCGCAGCAAGAGGAGATCGCGCGTCTACGTGGACCGCGACGAACCCGACATGGTCGCAGCCGGCTACGCCGACCGCCGCAACGACAACAGCCGCAATAGCGGAGGGTACCGTGGCAGAAACACCCGCGACAACGGACGCCCAGCACAGTCGTGGCAACGCCGCGACCGCGACAACAGACCCTCTACATACGACAAACTTTCGGGTCCGTGCACCATCCACTTCTACATCGACAAACAGGATGGCAAAAAGAAAACCAGCCACATGCTGAAGGACTGCCGCGAGTTCCAAAAACTCAGCGAAAGCATGGTGCAGATGAGGCAACAAGCCCCAATCCCTGTGTTTGTAAACGCACCCGTACAAGGAGAAATAGCACTCGGAGCTCCTCCACCACCACCTATTGGAGGTCCACACCAGCCAGTCGCACCAGCACAAAACAATGCCAGGGTCGCGTACCCTCCACCAAAGGGAGCACTAAATATGATCCAGAAGGGACGCCCCACAAACAGGGTGCAGAAGAAAATCACCTGACAAATCAACTTGTCCGTGGCAACTCCGCCCGCAATCCCTGAGTACCTCAGCGGATCGGAGTCCTGCATCACATTCACTCGCGCGGATCAGCCTTGCTAGATCCCTCGCCCAGGTCATGCTGTCCTGGTGTTGGAGGCACAGATCGGAGGTTTCGAGATGAGCCGCGTCTTCATGGACGGCGGCAGCGGCATCAACCTAATGTTCGCAAGCACTCTAGCAGCTATGCGGATCCCGCAATGCAGCCTGGAACAATCAGACACAACATTCCACGGCATCGTCCCAGGGAAGGGCATATTCCCCTTGGGCAAAATAGGGCTCGACGTCATCTTCGGAAAGCCGGACAACTTTCGGCAGGAGCGCCTAGAATTCAAAGTGGTGGACTGGCCGTCGCAATACCATGCCATCCTGGGGCGTGTAGCATTCGCAAGGTTCCTGGCGGTCCCACACTACGCGTACCTACTACTCAAGATGCCAGGACCAAGAGGCGTCATCACAGTCCACGGGAGCTTCACCCGATCGGACCAATGCGACAGAGATTTCAACAAAATCTCCCAGTCTTTCGGCATGCAAGACGAGCTTGTAAGGCTCCGCGAGGTGACGGACAATGGGTTACCCCCAGTCACAAGGCAGAACGCACCTGACATGTCCTTCGACTCCACCGTCAACACCAAGAAAGTGCAGGTCCACCCGACGGATGCCTCCAAGACGGCGCTGATCGCCAACGACCTCAATTCCGCATAGGAAGGCGCGCTCGTCGAATTCCTCCGTGAGCGCTGGGAAATCTTCGCCTGGTGTCCTGCGGACATGCCAGGAGTTCCCAGGGAATTCGCCGAGCACGCACTCAACGTCTTTCCAGACACCAAGCCAATCAAGCAGTCCATCCGAAGATTGTCCGAGCCAAGGGACGAAGCCATCGGCAAGGAAATCAATAGATTACTCGCAGCAGACTTCATCCGAGAAATCAAAGAAAGCGAGTGGCTGGCAAACACAGTCATGGTCCCAAAGAAGGACACGGACATCCTGTGGATGTGTGTGGACTTCACATCACTAAACAAGCATTGCCCAAAGGACCACTTCCCTCTTCCTCGGATCGATCAGATCATCGACTCGACAGCAGGTTGCGAGAAACTCTCCTTCCTCGACGCCTACTCAGGCTATAACCAGATTCGACTCAAGGTCGAAGATCAAGAGAAAATAGCGTTTATCACACCGTTTGGAGTGTTTTGCTACAATACAATGCCCTTCGGGCTAAAGAACGCAGGTGCCACGTACCAGCGATGCATGCAGGCCTGCCTCAAGGACCAGATCGGTCGCAATGTCCAAGTCTATGTCGACGGCATAGTAATAAAAACCAAAGAGGCAAGGACACTTATCGATGATCTCCGCGAGACGTTCGACAATCTTGATCGCTACAGGATCAAGCTCAACCCCGAAAAATGCGCCTTCGGCGTCCCATCGGGTCAGTTGCTCGGGTACTTCATCTCTCAGCGAGGAATTGAGGCGAACCCGAAGAAAATCAGAGCCATCATGACAATGGAGAAGCCAAAAAACCTCAAGGGCATCCAGCAGCTCGCAGGACGAGTGGCGGCGTTAAGCAGGTTCATCAGCCGCATGGGCGAGAAGGCCCTACCATTCTACCAGCTGCTGCGCAAAGCAGACAAGTTCGAGTGGACACCAGAAGCCGACGACGCATTCGAAAGCCTCAAGCGGCTCCTCTCCACCTCGCCCGTTTTGGTCACGCCAAAGGAGCGCGAGCCCCTGCTGCTGTACATAGCAGCCACGCATCAGGTGGTCAACACAGTACTCGTGGTCGAACGACCCGAAGAAGGCAAAACCCATGGAGTCCAAAGACCAATTTACTACCTCAGCGAGGTACTGACACCAACAAAGCAGAGTTACCCTCACTACCAAAAGCTAGCCTACGGCATGTTCATGACGGCTCGACGATTGAGCCATTACTTCCAGGAGCACCAAGTGATGGTCGTCAACGAGGCACCCCTGAACAGCATCCTGAATAATCCAGAGGCAACAGGATGGGTTGCCCTGTGGGGCATCGAACTATCACCCTTGGACATCGTCTACGAGAAGCGACACGCAATCAAATCTCAAGTCCTTCCGGACTTCCTGGTGCACTGGATGGAGCTGCAGCTGCCAGACACACCAGACATGTCGCAGTCATGGACAATGCACTTCGATGGCTCCAAGCGCGAAGCAGGAGCAGGAGCAGGGGTCATACTGACCTCCCCTCAAGGTGACAAGATGAAGTACGTTCTTTGGATGAAATTTAGAGCCTCCAACAACGAGGCCGAATACGAAGCCCTCATCCATGGCATGAGGATGGCAAAGATATGCGGCGCAACGCGCCTGGTCATCTACGGTGACTCCAACCTCGTCGTCCAACAGACAATGAATGAGTGCGACGCACACGCCGAAAACATGATCGCGTACCGCGCACTCTATAACGCACTCGAAGGAGAATTCGACGGCTGCGAGCTTCGACACGTCGGAAGAGAAAGCAACGAGGAGGCCGATAGACTCGCCAACATTGGCTCCACTTGCGCAAAGGTGCCGCCAGGTGTGTTCCTCGAACAGATCTGCGTGCCGTCCATCAAGCGGAAATTTCCCATGGGATCACCCGAAGAAGCAGAACACTCGGGGGCTACGCTACCCGAAGGTCATGAAGGACCCGAAAAATTGGACACCGAGGTCGCCATGGTCAACTTGATGCAGGTCATGGCAGTCGAAGAAACTTGGACGCGCCCATACCTCCAGTTCCTGTTACATGGAGAACTGCCTGACAACCCGACAGATGCCCGGCGCATATCTCGTCGGTCAAAGGCCTTCACCACTATCAATGGCGAGCTGTACAAGCGCAGTATCACGGGTGTACTACAACGATGTGTCACCATCGATGACGGCAAAACCATCCTCCAAGACATCCACGAGGGCATCTGCGGCCACCACGCAGGCAGTCGCTCCCTTGTTGCCAAAGCTCTACGAGCAGGATTCTACTGGACAACGGCCATGAGCAACACGAAGGACATCGTCCGAAGATGCAACGGGTGCCAACGGTTCGCCGACAAACCACACGCACCCGGGTCCGAGCTCAGACCCATACCAATAGCTTGGCCCTTTGCTCAATGGGGCCTCGACATGATTGGCAAACTGCCAAAATCCTCTAAAGGGGGACACGTCTTCCTCCTGGTCGTAGTCGACAAGTTCACCAAATGGATCGAGGCCATGCCAGTCACCAACCAGAAAGGCAAAACTTCCGTCAAGTTCTTCGAATCCATTGTCTACAGGTTTGGTGTACCGCACAGCATCATCACGGACAACGGGTCAAACTTCATCTCCGAAGAATTCCAGGACTTCTGCGAAGGCCTCGGGATCAACATCACGTATGCCTCAGTGGCACACCCGCAAACGAACAGACAAGTGGAAAGGGCCAACGGCCTAATCGGCGCTGGCATCAAGAAACGCCTCATGAGCTCCCTCGAACACAAAGCTGGAAACTGGACGAAAGAGCTACCATCCGTCCTATGGAGCTTACGGACCACGCCAAACAGCGCCACCGGCTACACACCGTTCTTCATGGTACACGGAGCCGAAGCCGTGTTACCAGCCGAAGTGCGCCACCAGGCCCCACGGGTCATCGCTTACAGCGAAGCCGAATCCACGGTTGCACTCGAAGATGCCGTCGATACACTCGACGAGGCAAGAGACATAGCAGCAGCTCGATCAGCGGTGTACCAGCAGAGTCTCCGCAACTACCACACCTGTCGGCTGCGTCCAAGGTCCTTCGTCTAAGGAGACCTCGTCTTACGACTCAAGCAAAAGCGACCAAATAAATTCGAGTCACCATGGGAAGGACCCTACGTCATCACCGAAGTGATACCAGGTGGCGCCTATCGCCTCAAGCACGTGGAGTCTGGAGTCGCATACTCCAACCCATGGAACATCGCGCACCTGCGACGATTCTATCCGTAGCAAACTATCCCTCTACTTTCAATAAGGCTTTCAGCCAAGGCTAGTCAGCCAAACAATGTACTTCCTCCATTACGATATAAATAAAGCTAAGTGTCCCGCCCCAAAACTTCGGTTCACTATTTCCTGCATATTTACTATATGCTACAAACGCGCTCGGGGGCTCCCCCCACCTCACGATTTCATCGACTGAGGACAAAACGCGCTCGGGGGCTCCCCCACCTCACGATCTCATCGACTGAGGACAAAACGCACTCGGGGGCTCCCCCCACCTCACGATTTCATCGATTGAGGACTAAAACGTGTACACCTGAGTAGCTGACAAACGTCAGGCAAACGAAAAGGGCACACACTTGATCAAAGCACTGCGTGCTCACAAACAAACAAATCTTTAGAACAAAAGGCACAATGTGCCCAGCCAAAATATACAAACTTTACATCTCTCTCTTTTTACAGGTACTACCTATGTTGAAGAATAACTTGGGCACGCTGCTCAAACAAATCTACAATCTATTCGGCATACTGCCTTACAGCGGGGTAATGTGGACGCATATCCCACTCGCCACCATCTGGTCGAAGAGGTGGTCCAGCCGCCATAGCAGCCAAATCAACGTCAGGCCGGTGCAGCCTCACAAGAGACAAAGCAGCCTTCACTCCTGCGACGAGCTGCTGCCGCACTAGCTCCTTGACATTGCTGGCACTCCGAAACTTTGACAGAAGACTTGCAAGGGTCGTCGGCACGGCATCTAAAGGAAACATGATGTGCAGCACCGAGGCAAGCGACGTCTACACTTGACGGAGCACCCGCGAAACTTGATGAACACGATCCTGCACCGTCGCCAAGGCTATGGCACGATCACGGTCCATCCAGAAGAAGCCGCCGGCCTCCATGTCCTGTTGAGTCAAGCAGTTGACCCGAACAGCGACACGCTCTTTTTCTTCCCTCGGAGCAAGATTCGCACCTACGACAACCGCGCAAGACAAGAATAAGGCCAGCAGGCTCATCTGAAGAACTGAGCTACAGCCCGAAAGAAGGATCAACTTACACTACAGTTGCTCGGATAGCCGACCCAGCTCCACCATCAAGTACTCCTCTCTGGCTGCGCCACGATCCGCCTTGGACTTCCAAACGTCGGCCCGGCCGCGTAGCACGAGCAACTCCCTCTCCAGACTGCGCACGTGATCCCGAAGGAAAGTAAGCTGCGAGGAGTTATCCAAGGATGGACGCAACGGCGTTGCGGATGGGGCGTCAACAGGGTCAGCACCCGAAGGAACCTAGAACGACAGCAAAAGAAAGGAACACAGACATTCAGCCAAGGATGGAGATCAACTCAGAGAAAATTCATTGAATATATAAAGCCACTACGTGGCACCAAGAAGATACTCCTCAAGATATTTACAACAAAAGTAGACTACACACTACCCTACGTCTGCTAGGCCTAAGGAGCAGGACACTGAGTCGCCTCGGAGCCAGACTGCCTAGCTTTGGCCTCGCCCTGCTGCCGCAGTGCGTACTCAGACAACAAGTCAATGAGCTTGGGCCCATATCGTCTGCAGCGAGCGGAGTAGGCAGCGAAGGCTACCTCGGATCCATCCGCAGCCGTCTGCATCCGAGACGTGATCTGCGGCAAGTCCAGCTCCGCTCCAGCCGCCAAGGCCATTGCCATCCCGACGAACGCGCCGATGCCCTTCTGCTTGCGCTTGTACGCCGCAGGCGCTTCGGCTGACAGAGCCTCCGCCAGAGCGTCCACATCGTCAAGGGTTGCGCCCTTCGGAAAAAGCTCCTGGTAGAAGCGGCCAAGGACCTCTTTCGCCTTGGCAAGGGAGTTGACGACGGTGCTGCAGTGGTCTTCGACCGCCACAGTGGCATCATCTAGAGCACTCCCGTGCTCCAGAGCACCGCGGTCGAACTCAATGCCCGGGGCATCTGAGACAAAAATGAAGAAAAGCATGAAGAAAGGCAGCATAGAAGAAGACCAATGGAAAAAGAAACAAGTACAAAAATCCAGCACTCACCCGAAATAGCCTTGGCATCAGCCATGAGCTTAGACGCCACCCCTCTTTCACGAGCAGCCGCAACGGTGGCTAGCTGCTCCTCGCGATCTGCGGCCTCCTGCTACAGACGCTCCTTCGCTTCGGCTGCCTTTGACAGCTCTAGCTCAAGGCGCTCTTTCGCGCCGACGGCGGCCTCGGCTTTCTGCTCCAATTGGCCAAGGCTCTTTTTAAGAGCATCAACCTCACGGAGAGAGTCGTTATGCTCCTCTGCATTTAAAACAAGCAAGTGTCAAAGAATAGGACCAGCACAAACAAGAGAAGTACTAAAAGGCAGAAGGATACCTTGAAGCTGCCGAAGTTTTGCCTCCAGCGCCAGGCGTTCCTCCACCAGCCGCTTGGCCTCCTGTACAAAAGGCTGCAGAAAAAGGAAACAGAAGTAAGAAAAGGACTCGAGGGCTACGCCCAACACAAAGGAGTACAAACAACATTATCACACGAAGACACTCGGGGGCTTCCCCCGTGACATGAGGCGGAAAACTTACATGCTCCGTCGGCGATCCCGACGCCCCGCCTGCGAAATTCTGAGGCGCAACCACCAGCACCTCCCGCACAAGAGGATCTGGAGCGGCGCCACCCGAAGTCGCCATAGTCTGAGGAGGAGGCGATGCAATGTTCGACTCCCCCATCATCTCCCGCGCACCATCACTAGAGTCGTGGGAGGATTGCCTACATAAGAATCAATCAACACAAGTGCAAAAATCATACAGGGAAAAGGACAACAGTACAACAAGAAAACTTACGAGCCCAATGCGCTCAGGTCGAAGATAGGAGAAGCCCTTCGGGCCCTCTTCTCCTCTTTCTTCTCTTCCTTCTTCTCCTCCTTCTTTTCTTCCTTCTTCCGCTTTGTTGGCGGGTGCGGCGCAACAGCCCGCACAGGAATGGCAGGAAAGGGAGAGGAAGAACCTCCATGACCATTACTATGACGCTCAAGGCCCAGAGGATTTCTGGGAGTCAGAGGAGTCGAGGCATCCAAAGACTCGCTGGAGCTCCGTGATCGCTTGCGCGTATGGTCCTCACTCGACTCGTCGGCATCCTCCGCCGGAGATCGCGCCGAAGGAAGCTCGAACACGGAATCAACCACTTTGTTATCCGGGGCCTTCGGATACCTTTCGGGCAATGGTGGTACCATGCCCGGAACTTTGAAGCTCTACAAGATGAGAAGGAACTTTGTTAGAAAACAAAGGAAACAAATACACACCCAACAAAAGAAAAGGGGGAGCACTACGTGCACAAATCTACACCTTCGGCATGGCCAACGTCGAAGAAAAGGGAGGAGTCAGCGACTTCCCCGGGATTTCTTCTCCGGCCTTGAACTTCAGCAGCACGCGAAGATCCTTGTCAAGATCCCCCTCGAAGATTTTCTCACTCGAAACCCTCGTCGGATCACGGCGCCCAGAATAAAGAAACATCGGGTGCGCCCTCGCTTGGAGAGGCTGCACCTGACACTCAAGAAACGTCCGGATGATGTCCACGCTGTTCACCTCTTTCTCCGGAATCAATTGGAGATCCTCCACCCGACGATAAAGGGCCTCTATCTCTGCCACTTCACCATCCAGGATTTGGTTTTTCCAGGATCTTTTCTTCTCAATCAATTGGGAGGGGTCAAAGGGAACAAGACCAAAATCTTGCCCGGGCAAAACGGAGTCACGGATGTAAAACCACCGCCTCCGCCAGTACTGGACAGATTCGGACATGGAAAAGGAAAAGAATTGAAAATTGGGATTGAGGGAGATGATGAAACCCCCAATGGGGTACACACCATCCGAACCAGATTGCCTCTTCACGGAATAAAGCTTCCGGAAGAGGCCAAAGTGCGGCTCAATGCCAAGCCAACACTCGCACAATGTGATAAAACACGCAATGTGGAGAAGAGAGTTGGGAGACAAATGATGGAGTTGAACACCATAGAAGAAGAGCAGTCCACGAAGGAAGTCGTGGACCGGATAAGAAAACCCGCGCAACACAAAGGCAACAAACATAACCCGATACCCAGATGGGGGACGGGGGATTACCTCATTGCCGGGAAGTTTGACGGCCTCGTGTCTTGCAGGATCAGGCCGTGCTCGCGCAGTTTGCGGAGATCGCTCTCCCGCGTCTCTGATCGCCGCCAGCCACCATCGGTGACGCGAGCAGCGGCGGTGCCCTTCTTGCCTCCGGCGGCACTGGTGCCAACCGCAGATGAAGACTTCTTCGCTTTCCCCATGGCGCTACGGCGGTGATGGCGTTGCCAACGAAGAAATAACGAAGGAAATGTGGAAGAAAATCTCAGCGCGCAAGAATAGCTCAAGAACAAGGAGGAAGTGAACAGATGAACTGGTGCGGTGAAAAACAAACCACGATTTCACCAAGGATTATAACAGCAAAGACGACGCACGCTGGCCGTCCATCAAGAAGACCTAACGCCAGCGATAAATCCGGCCGTACACGTGTCAGCATCATAACGAACCGTCGTTACCACGCCGTCCACTACGCGCGGAAATCGAGGAGACGCCGTAATCATCTCCACGCCGCGCATGACCGGTCAATTCAAAGTCAGCAAGTGGGACCCACGCTTCGTTCAGTCAAGTCATCTCTGGTGTAGCAGACGCTTGAGGTCATCGATCGTCAGCACTGACGTCATCAAAAGCTATACTAGCACCAACTTCGGCTCCAAAGCTAAGAATACTCACTCGAATCTTCGATTCGACTAAATACTCGGGGGCTACTCCTATCAGGAGCGCTGGCCGCGCACCCGAAAGACAAATGAAGACAAAGTACTTCTCTGAGCCCTACGTCGAGTCTACGACTCCACTGCGGACTCGGGGGCTACTCCCATAGGGAGTATGGATTTAAGCATCCGAAAATTTTCGAGTCCTACGGACTAAACAACTGAGCAATGCTTGAACTAAAGTCTCCGCTCGAGTCTACGACTCGAACAGACACTCGGGAGCTACTCCCATAGGGAGCGCTGGTCGCGCACCCTATGAAACTTTCGACTGCGCTCTTTCGGAACAACATGCAAAAACTTTTTGGCAACTCTGCCCCAACAAGATGCTAAGTGAGCGACAATCTCCTTGGCCACCCGAAGCACCTCTGCGGTGACAAACATTCGAATGTTGTGTCTGTGACACAAAGATAAGACCTACAGATATCATCTGATGGCCTGACAACGCACCTGACTGCGCGCTGCTAGTATAAATCCATGCCAACAGGCGTGATGAAAAATCTCGACGGACGCCTATATTCAAGGAGCCTACATATCCAAATGGAATTAAACCCCACTTATCCATGTTGTGTTGAGAGGGACCGGAACAAGCATAATCATAGTGAACAACAATAAGATAAATCCTGAGAAATAATGTTAAACATACATGAGACACTTCAGAGCAATAGACTGCCTCCAATAGGATGAGAAAAAGAGCATAGCAAAACTAAACCATGTTTTATCCCGATGTCTGGTAGAGACAGAGTTCATGTCACTCAGTTGACATTATGCAGTCCAGTTCGGCAATGAAATATACACATATATGAATCCATCCGGTGATGGACTAGAGGAAAACCTAATGTACCAAGGGGAAGACCGGATGGACGAAGGGCAAACAAATAACAACAATAATGATGGCCCCTCGATAGGATCCAGCGAGGTACATATATATAAAGCACGGGAGAGAAATAACAATGTCGGAGAGAAAGAAACTTACACAAGTGGGGGTGCTTTGTTAAAAGGAATCCCGGTAATCTTTCTTTTCTCCGCCTCCAGGGCGGTGGTAGTATTTTTGGAGGCTCCACCCTCCGTCTTCTTCTTCTTGCCTTGGTCGATCAGTAGTTCTCGGTGGGTCAGTTGTTCTCGGTCGGTCAGTAGTCCTCGGTCGGTCAGTAGTCCTCGGTCGGTCAGTAGTCCTCAGTGCTCGGTCGGTCAGTAGTCCTCGGTCGGTCGGTAGTCCTCGGTCGGTCAGTAGTCCTCGGTCGGTCAGTAGTTCTCGGTGGGTCAGTAGTCCACGGTCGGTAGTCCTCGGTCGATCAGTAGTCCTCGGTGGGTCAGTAGTCTTCGGTCGGTTAGTAGTCCTCGGTCGGTCAGTAGTTCTCGGTGGGTCAGTTGTCCTCGGTCGGTCAGTAGTCCTCGGTCAGTCAGTAGTCCTCGGTGGATCAATAGTCCTTGGTCGGTCAGTAGTCCTCGGTCGATCAGTAGTCCTCGGTCGATCGGTCAGTAGTTCTCGGTCGGTCAGTAGTCCTCTGTCGGTCGGTAGTCCTCGGTGGGTCAGTAGTTCTCGGTCGGTCAGTAGTCCTCGGTCGGTCGGTAGTCCTCGGTCGGTCCGTAGTCCTCGGTCGGTCAGTAGTTCTCGGTGGGTCAGTAGTTCTCGGTCGGTCAGTAGTCCTCGGTCGTCAGTAGTTCTCGGTCGGTCAGTAGTCCTCGGTGGGTCAGTAGTCCTCGGTGGGTCAGTAGTCCTCGGTCGGTCAGTAGTTCTCGGTCAGTCGGTAGTCCTCGGTAGGTCAGTAGTCATCGGTCGGTCGGTAGTTCTCGGTGGGTCAGTAGTTCTCGGTGGGTCAGTAGTCCTCGGTCCGTCAGTAGTTCTCGATGGGTCTGTAGTCCTCGGTCGGTCAGTAGTCCTTGGTGGGTCAGTAGTCCTCGGTCAGTGAGCCGGCCCCGAAGGGTTGTGCAGACATATGAGGTCGCGGAGAGTCTTCGAGAACTCATCATGGTTATAGCCTTCCCGAAAGGGGACTAACGGAGGTGAGCCGGCCCCGAAGGGTTGTGCAGACATATGAGGTCCGGGAGAGGGCAGTGATTGGCTTGGATCTTAGACTGGGCCCCATACCAAGGAAGTATGGACAAGGTCATGACTTGGTTGTAATGATGCCTTTTGAAAGTCCACCGCCGTGGACTTCCACCGTGCGTCCTCCATGCACGTTCCCGGGGGGAGACAAGGGATCACTCCGCGGGATTCGCTTGCCACATGCCTAACATCATTCACTTTTGGGACAGATCCCGATCCTTCTCTCGTACGCTTCTTTCTCCCGGCTAGGGGAATGCCTTCTCTTGTAAGCTTTCCCTTTCCCTACTAGGGATGAGATCCTTCTCGTGCATGCTTCTTTCCCCGCAAGGGGGAGAGGCCTTCTCTCATCCTTTTCTCTTAAGGAAAGGGCCTTGGGTGGTGCTCGGCAATGGAGACGTCGATGTAGAACTTGCCAGGGGGCTTGCTGTGGGCATTGTCGTGGTATTGCCGATGAGTACGCCATGGAGGGCTCCTCATAGTGTGTGTTTAGAGACATGGGGGAAGGCGGACGGTTGACGGGTACGAGGTAACACAACTTACCCAGGTTCAGATCCCACAACGGTGGCGGAATCCTACTCCTGCTATAAATCACTATAATGGCAATACGTCGAGTTATAGAGATAGGTTCGCTGTGCGAGGTGTGACTAGAAAGTCTAAGTTATCGTGCCCTAAAGGCTCCCATAGGCCCGATTTATATAGTCGCCAGGTCCTAGGGTTACAGGGAAAAGTCCTAGCCGGACAGGTTACAGAGTCCTACACTGACTATAATTAGTCTAGCTTGTCTTGTACTCCAAGGCTCCGGGTACGCTGGTGACTCCACCGTAACCTTCCTTTATCCCGCATGGGCCTCCCTTCTGGATCCATCTAACTGGGCCGCCCAGCAGGCCATGGGCCATGCTACCAACTGTGGGCCACCCGGGTTATCCGGATAAGAGACATGCTATGAGGATACCCATATAGCATATCCCCAACAGTAGCCTCCGGAGAACTGCGAGATCTTGCGCCGTCTTGCCTCTTCATGTTGAATGCTCCGTCTAGATGGATGTCGGAAAATCGTCAAGCAATATCTTGTAGTCCTCCCAAAGAACCCTGCAAGGTTTTCTCCGTCTCCAATATGTAAGTCGGAGAAATGTCGAATCTTCCATCGTACTTTTCCGTTAGTCGGATTGGATCCGTCCACGCTGGAATCTTCCGATGTGACGGCTCATCTGCCTATGTCAGCTAGGACGACGTAGACGTAGGTCAGCGACGCCTCGTAACTCACACATGCAGAGAACACAATCATATCCGATTTTCCCGCGCGAGCGATACGAACCGTTGGCGGCGACGGTTGGGACATGGAGAAATTTCCGCGCACGTTCGCACACACACCGTCTACGTGGCAACCGTCTGATCAAGCTACACGAATCTTGATGCTGGAGATCATAAATAGTAATTGTGATGGAATTTTTACTTTTCACCTCATTCTCTCATCGCATCGTCTTCTTCCTCCAGCGAGCGCCCCCTCGAGCTCTCCGCGCAATCTTGTGAAAAACCCTAGCTCCAATTCTCGCCAGTCACCTCCAAACTCACGCAATGGCCAGCAGTAGCTCTACTCCTTCCATGGCAGCGTCTGGGAAATCCACGGCGAAGCCAGCGAGCTCCGTCGTCGTGCCCCTAGAGGGCCTGGTCATCCCTGTCTCAGCGGTGGTTGAATCCACCGGCGGCGACCACAATCCAGCGGCGCTGGAGCTGCTAGAGGAGGACAATGACTCCCACAAGGGCGATTGGCGCGGTTCAGACATCACGGACCGCGACATCCCGGAACTGGTCATCGAGGGCTACCTCCCCGTGACGCAGGGGATCGCCTGGCGGCCGGCGCCGGCCGACGAGGTGACACCTTCTCCCCAAGTCGGAGAAAAGGTGTACCTCAAAGCCCAATTGGTACGCGGCGTCTCCCTTCCCATCTCTAACTTCTTCCTCTCCGTCTTTAACCACTACCGAGTCCATCCCCAAAACCTTTCTCCCAATAGCATCTTAGCGCTTAGCAATTACACAGCGCTCTGCGAGGGTTACTTAGGGATTAAGCCTAGGCTAGATCTCTTCGTGTATTTCTTCACCGTCAAGCATGAAGCCAGAGCCAGTAAGGACGAACTTACAAATTGTGGCACCATAAGCTTTAAGATCCGTCCTGGCCGGCGGTTCCCCGACATCATCGGCCACGAGTCCTGCAAGAACTGGCAGCGTACTTACTTCTATGGCCCAGATATTCCTCTGACTGTCCGAGAAGTAACATACCCGGACTTCGTCGATGGAGCCGCCGCCAAAGCCCCGACATGAATATCCCAGGCCTCCCTTCCCTCCGACATCGACGCTTCCCGCGCTATAAGGCGGATAGAGTGGTTCGTAGAGACGGGTTTGGCCGGCTTGGACCTAGCCATGTGCTGGTTCGTCAGGCGAACCCAACCTCTGCAGCACCGCTCGAAGCTAATGCACGAGTATACCAGCGATAAAAGGGATAGCCTCCGCATCTCCATGGACAATTTCTCGAGCGACTCCGTGAAGCTCCGTCTCAAGGACATCGTCAAGATGAAGGACAAGCGACATGGCTTCACCATCACCTACGACATGTTCGTAGACAACAAGTGCCCAAAGGTAACTGTTTATCTTCTGTGTATTACATATACTCCATTTCTTCCGTCTATCCATTTTTATCTCATCTAACACGGGACTTCTCACTTAACAACTTAGCGATCTAGAGGAGGATAGCATGGCTACCCAAATCTACGATCCAAAGATGAAGGAATTCACGGTCGTGTCCGACGACGATGCTCCATTTGCACGAAAGCGGAAGAGCTCCACCTCTGACGCTGTCGACGGAGGCAAGAAGAAGAAGACGGAGGGTGGAGCCTCCAAAAAGACTACCGCCGCCCTGGAGGCGGAGAAAAGAAAGACTATCGGGATCCCCTTTGCCAAAGCACCCCCTCTTGTGTAAGCTTCTTTCTCTCCGACATTGTCTATTTGTCTGTATTATTCCTGTACTTATACATTTTCTACGTTTCAGGAAGAAAGCCACGACCAGCCTGAAGAAGACCTCTAAAACATCGGGGGCTTCTAGAACCATTAAGGACATGCTGCATCGTGACGCATCTCCCGCCATCTCCCTATCACTCCCTCCGTCAAGCCCTCGTATGCCCCGACAAGCTCACAAGCTAAGGAGGCATCTCGCCCTTCCGCCATGGAAGTGGACTCAGGTGCCTCTACCGATATTGCTGTCATCGGCAAGCAGGCGACACAGGAGAGTTTCGCACACCAAATGGCTGAAGCTCCGGCTAAGGATGACATCGGTTGCGGTAAGGCGGTGGTGGAAGCTGGTACTTCTATCGTAGGCGGCACCCCCGCACCCAAGAAAGCCATAGAGTATCCAAAGATATTCTATCCGGTACTTACGCCGGATAGAACTGCTCTGGTTCCTGGTGCGGCGCCGACATCTCTGACGTGCGGTCTGGAGGAGCTTCTCCGGCAAGCAGAGATCTTGCAAGGAAACAGTGTATCCTTTGGCAAGCTGCTGGCCGAGAGCGCTACCAACCTCAAGATCATTGCACTTGTAAGTTTTATTTGCCTTTTTCATTTCATATGCCCCCGAGGATTTAGACGAAAAACCATAGGTCTTTGCGTCTGAATGCTCTAAGAGTAACTAAAGTAGAAAACTTCTCACTGTAGCCCCAAGCATTTAGGTGGAATGAATTATTCTAACTAGATGCTTTAAGAGTAGCATATGCAGTGTTTATAAATTTCAATACTGTAGCCCCCAAGCTTCTAGTTGTAACTGAATTAGTTCCAACTAGATGCTTAAAGAGAAGCTAATCATATATCCGAGTTAAAAACTTTATACTGTAGCCCCCAAGCTTCTAATCGAAAACTAAATTAGTTCCGACTAGATGCTTAAAGAAGGACTAAGCATATTGCTAAGTTAAAAACTCTCGCTGTAGCCCCTGAGCGTCTAGGTGGAAATTTTCCGGCTAGATGCTCCAAGTGGACCAAACAACGTTTAACTTTTCTTTTTTCCATAGAACGAGAATGCTCGGAGGGTCATGGCCAACGACAAGAATCAGAAGATGCGCGCAGACTTGGAAGCCGAAAAGGGTAAAACTGCCTTCTTGATGGAACATATCACCAAGAGCAAGCGTCTGTTTTCTTTTTCGCATTCCGACTTGGTTTTTTGCCCATATTCTCCGAGTACTCACTGTGTACTTTGATTTCTCCGACTTGTAGAATATGTTGCCAAGGCCAAGGATATTGTCGAGTAATCCAAGCACATTCAGTAGTTGGATAGCAAAAACAAAATCCTCAAGGAGGAGAGGAAGGACATGCTGAAAATGCATGAGGAGTCGATGAAAGCCCCGCAGGACTCCACCACCGAGGAAATCAACCGCTTGAAGGAGGAGATCTCGATCTTAAGAGATCAGAAGAAAGCTGTTGATGAGCAGAATCAACGCCATCATGAGGCGTACAAGCTCCTCCAACAAGAACTAGACTCCATGGTGGACACCCTCTAGCAAGCTGAGGCCAGCATCTTCAGTAAGCTTTCTTCTCCTTGGATTTCTGTAGTTTGTATCTTTTGAAACTTTTGAATTTTTGAACTCATGCGCTCCCTTGTCGGAATTTGCAGCTCCTATGGGTTTAACCCGGTCGCCTCCTCCAGCCAAGGAATGCATGGTTCTTACCGGCAACTTCATCAACACCGCCATCGCGCAAGCAAAAGAGATTGCCAAGCCCCTCCAGATAAATATCAAGGCATCAGACTCTGTGACGAAGTTCTCGGAGATTCTACGCCGAGCCCCCGAGCGTATCACAAGCTGGAAAGCTTCATGTGCACGGGCCGGTGCAAGGATGGCGCTGTCTATGGTAAAGGCACACTACGAAGATGCCGACATCAACACGGTAACCTCTGGCATTCCCGACGTGGATGACGATGGCAAAGCGATTAACCACGAATCCATCTTGTCGTCAGTCGCGGGCTATGACACCAGAGTTGCTGAGCTGGTCGATGTCAACGTCTTCATGCCGATGAATACCATCAATGGCGGCAACCAAAGCTCCTCCGAGTCTCTTCACACAGCCGACTTCGAGGGTGATTCTTCTGCTGCTGATGATGCTGCTTCCAAGTCGCCTGCGCCAAAGGAATGAAAAACAACTTGTAATATTTGTTTCACCTTTGATGCGTATGCAAAAAAAACTATGTATTAACTTAAGGCGGAAAATAATGATGTATGTCCTTCTACTCAAGAAACAGTTTCCAGCATGTATATATGTTTTAAGCAAGTACTGGCTTATCCATTACTTTGGTTCTTATGCTTGACTTTTCGTGAGTCGGAAGACTCGTTGCCGGAACCATGCGCTTAGGTGATGATGCCCAATGGCACCGTCAATAACCTAAGTACAAAATCACCGACAATAAGTGTCGAAAGTCACTACTCCAGAATCCACATAAAAACGACAAAGAACGTGTAGACCAGAAAACTTAAGCGAATGCCCGTAGGCAGAATTTTCACAAGTGCAATCGCAAAACTTGTGCATAAAGGTTTTACATGATCCAAAAATGAACACTAAAGGAGGTAAAAGACTCAGAAATATGAGTGAACCAAAGAGCTTTATTTCATTGATCATATAAGAGGTACATAATTAGATAAAAATGCTAAGTGTAAAAAGGACGTAGCTGTGCTATGTTCCATGGTCGATCAAGCTCTAGATAGTCATCATCCGGGTCACGTCGCTTACGCTTATGATCCTTGTTGGGTCTATCCTTCAGTTCACGATTGTCAACGAGGTAGTAAGACCCATTGAGTAGCGCCTTGCTTATGATGAACGGTCCTTCCCATGGCGGGGATAATTTGTGTGACTTCTTCTGCTTAAGTTAGAGCACCAAATCCCCCTCTTTAAATGAGCGATGCTGAACGTGGCGACTATGGTAGCTGTGTATCTTCTGCTGGTAGATGGCGGATCTTTGGCATGCCAATACGCGCTCCTCCTCGAGAAGGTCCACATCTAGGCATCTAGATTCTTCAGCGTCATCTTCATCATAGGCGGCGACCCTTGGTGCATCGTGAAGTATGTCGGAAGGTAGGATGGCTTCTGCTCCATATACCATGAAATAAGGGGTGTAGCCAGTGGATCTGTTGGGTGTAGTCCATAAACTCCACAACACAGATGGCAATTCCTCCGCCCAGGCTCCAGCTGTCGAGGATATAACCCCAGGTACCCCAGAGTTAGTGAGTCAAGTACATCAATAGAGCACTGAGTTATTCAATTAGATACAAAAAGGATAAATAGAATAAGTAAAAGAAGAAGGAAAACCGAAACTAGGCCAACTGAAGGCTAACTCGACCCAGTTTAGGTTCCCCCAGACCGAATTAGTGGAATCTACATTCAGGGAGTCGCCAGGGGGATCTAACCATGGCATCTCCAAAGATGCCAAGGCATATTCCTAGATGCTAGGAATATGCTACATAGATGCCAAGCGTGGGGAACTAGTCTTGTCCCCTGGGCTCCCCTTTATAAGGAGCACCAGGGGGATCGTTCTAAGAGAGGCCCCGAAGGGCTCCTCCCCTCTCTGCTCACTAGGAGCTCCCCTTCTTCCTCTTCCTCCACTCTCACAGAGAGATCTAGATAGAAGCATAGGAGATACAGCTCAAGGAGCATGATTGTAGCCACAAGTATGGCAAGATTATAAGAGATTAGATGTATAGAATGAGGTGTTATCTCCACTTGAGAGCTTCAATCCAATATACATTGTATTTCTCTTTGTTCATACGAGTGCGGTCTTCACTACATCATCCCTCCCCGGATTCCTCCATGTCCATCGGCCCCAACTTTAGCCTACCCATGGCATATGTCGTGATACCACCATGACACCAGCTGCTCTATGTAGCAGTGCCTCAAGACGTGGCTTTATTCCCTGCAGAATTAATCCATTGGCTCGCTCAACCTGACCATTGGATTGTGGATGTGCCACATATGCAAGGTCAAGTCAGATGCCTTTCTCCCAACAATAAGCCTCCACTTCTCCAAGTGACAAGTTGCTACCATTGTCGGTGATAATACTATGTGGGAGACCAAATATCACCACTAGATCCCGGACAAACCTGAGGGCAGTTGCCCCATCAAGCTTTCTAATGGGTTTAGCTTCTATCCATTTAGTGAATTTATCAACTGCTACTAGCAGATGCGTAAATCCACATGGTGCCATTTGTAACAGTCCTACCATGTCTAGCCCCAGACTGCAAACGGCCAAGTTATTGGTATTGTTCGCAATTCTTCAGCGGGAACATGTGGTTGTCGGGTATAATACTGGCATCCCATGCATGTCTCAACCAGCTTGTCAGCGTCCGCCTCCGCGGTCAGCCAGTAGAATCCTTGCCGGAAGGCTTTCGTGACCAACGATCGAGGAGCGGCGTGATGTCCGCAATCTCCAAGATGGATTTCGCGTAGGATTTCCATACCTTCTAGCTGGGAAACACACCTTAGGTATACACCAGTAGTGCTCCTTTTGTAGAGCTGTCCATTGATTATGGTATAGCCCTTCGCTCGACGTACTATTTGCCGTCTTTCGACTTTGTCGTCGGGCAAAGTTTCGTGTTCGAGATATTCCATGAACGGTTTTGTCCAAGCCGGAGGGACCTTTGCCACCATGTGGACGAAAGAGTCAACTCTATCCGGGTTATCGATGTCGGCTCCCTTCACAGATGGTGTGCGCAGATGCTCTAAGAAAACTCCTGGTGGAATTCGTTTGCGCCCTGATCCAAGCTTAGACAGTAGATCAGCCGCCTCGTTTTGCTCCCTAGGTAATACCTGACTTCGTAGCCCAAGAAGCTCTTGGCTATCTCGTCCACTTCGTCTCGATATGCCACCATCATAGGGTTCCGCGCATTCCAGGTGCCAGCCACCTGCTGGGCAACCAATTCAGAATCTCCACAGCAAACTATGCGCTTGATGCCAATATCCTTGGCTACGCGTAATCCGTGAATGAGTGCTTCATACTCCGCCATGTTGTTTGTAGCCTCAAAGTGGATCTGCAGAACGTAGTGTAGCTTGTCGCCTGTTGGTGACTGTAGCAATACGCCGGCCCCCGAGCCGTTGAGCAACTTTGATCCGTCAAAGTGCATCACCCAGTACTCTGGTTTCGGCAACGGAGTAGCATCTGGCATCTCCATCCAATCTGCAATAAAATCCGCTAAGGCTTGTGACTTGATAGCATCGTGTCGCTTGTAGGTGATCTCGAAGGCGGCAAGTTCGATGCCCCACTTCACGACCCTTCCTGTAGCATCGCTGTTGTTGATGATGTCAAACAGTGGAGTCTTGCTCACCACTGTGATTGGGTGCTCCTGAAAGTAATGCCTAAGCTTCCGAGAAGCAAGGAATACTCCATAAGCTATCTTCTGGTAGTGCGGGCAACGCTGCTTGGACTCCGTCAAGACCTCGCTTATGTAGTAAACTGGTCGTTGAACTCTGTGCTCATAGACTGGTTCCTTCTGCTCTACCACGACGATGATGCTGATTACCCGGTTGGTTGCCGCCATGTAAAGCAACATGGGCTCTCCAGGCTCAGGTGCTGCAAGGATGGGCGCTGAGGAAAGGATCTCCTTGAGCTGCTTCAATGCTGCATCTGCTTCGTCCGTCCACGTGAATTTGTTCGCCTTCTTCAGCAACTTGTATAGCGGCAGAGCCTTCTCTCCAAGTCGGCTGACGAACCGACTAACTGCTGCAACACAACCCGTTAGTCGTTGAATGTCCTTTAGGCATGTCGGGCGGTTTATGTTTAAGATGGCCTTGATTTTCTTCGGGTTGACCTTGATTCCACGCTGGGAAACGATGAATCCCAACAATTTGCCGGCTGGAACCCCGAAGACGCACTTCTTAGGGTTAAGCATCATGTTGTATTTCTAGAGATTATCAAAGGTTTCTTTTAAGTCGGAGATTAAGTCATTTGACTTTTTAGACATCACCGTGATATCGTCCACATAAGCGTGAACGTTCCGACCAATTTGGTCATGAAGGCAACGTTGCATTATCCGCTGGTATGTTGCACCAGCGTTTTTCAGCCCAAAAGGCATCGTAACATAGCAAAACGTGCCGTATGGAGTAGTGAACAAAGTGGCCAATTGGTCCGACTTCCTCATCTTGATCTGGTGGTATCCTGAGTATGCATCGAGAAAACACAAAAGTTCCGAGCCGGCCGTCGAGTCAATGACTTGGTCAATGCGAGGCAAAGCAAACAGATCTTTGGGACATGCTTTGTTCAAGCCGGTGTAATCAACGCACATTCTTAATTCATTGGTTCCCTTTTTGGGGACAAGTACATGATTGGCCACCCATTGGGTGTGAAGGACTTCTCGGATAAAACTAGCCTTAAGTAACCTAGCTATCTCTTTGCCAATGGCGCGTCTCTTCTCATCTCCAAAGCATCGTAGAGGTTGCTTCACTAGTTTGCATTTTGGATCAATGTTTAAGATGTACTTGGAAAGTTCCCTAGGTAAACCTTTCATGTCTTCAGGTTGCCAGGCCAAGATGTCCCTATTCTCGCGGAGGAACTCGACGAGCGCGCTTTCCTATTTGGGATCCAGGTTTGTCCCAATGGCGGTGGTCTTGGAGGCATCGCCTACCACAAGTTCCATCGGCTTCGTCTCGATGGCAGCCTTGAATGCAGGTGCGGAGTCGGAGATCTGCTTCTTCGACGCAGGCATCTATGATTCATCGACCTTGCTCTGAATCCCTTGAAATTCTTCGCTGTAGGGGACAGCTTCCGCGAAGGCTGCTTCATTAATCTCGCAGTCCCTTGCCTTGGTAAACCTTCCGGATATGGTGATGACACCGTTTGGTCCGGGTATCTTGAGTTTGTTGTAGACGAAGCATGGCTTGGCCATGAACGTGTGGAATATGTCGCAACCAAGTATGACGTGGTACGCACTCTTGAAGGGGACCACCTCAAAGGTCATGCGCTCTTGGCGGTAATTATTAACATCGCCAAAGGCAACCTAAAGTGTGATGCATCCAAGGGACCGAGCCTCCCGACCAGGAACTACGCCATGGAAGATGGTGTTGGTCCTCCTTAGGTTTGCCTCCGTCAAGTTCATCTTCTGCAGTGTATCCAGGTACATGATGTTGATGCTGCTTCCACTATCCACCATACACTTGGTGAACTCGTTGCCGTCAATCAAGGGGTTGATGACCATGGCGTATTGGTTCTCCGTAGGAATAAGGTCTGGGTGGTCCGTCCTGTCCCAAGTGATTGGAACCTCCGACCAACATAGGTTCTGGGGAACTGGGGGTAGAGTGGCCATCAGGATCCTCATGGAGGTCTTCTGTTGTTGGGCGGAGGGGGTGCCAAGGAAAGTGTGGTAAACTGGCGCCTTCTTCATGAAGGGGTTCTTCCCTTTGTCGTCACTCTTGGTGGCGTGCTTGGGGTCAACGTTCTCGTGCATGTCACTTGAATCCTTGGACTCCTCCTCCTTATTCTTCCCCTTGCCCTTGCCTCGCGGTCTGTTCTTCCGACTTTGCTTGTAGCCGGACTGCGGGTCTTCCTTGAGGTCGTTGACGAACTTGAAGTGTCGATTGGTGTGAGTGGATTTACCGTTGACATCGAGGTGTACGAGGCATGGCATATCGCGGTACTCCTCGTAAGTTTGGGGAGCGCGGTGCGCTGCCGAGGTGGTTTCACTTCCTCGCTGCTGTCCACGACCAGCTCCCCTTCCTCGGCCACGTTGTCCTCCATCACCTCGTCTTGCAAAGGTCATGGCGACCATGTCGAGAGTTTGCCTTTCTTCTGGAGCGGTTTTCCCCTTTTTACTGCTATTCCTCCAAGCTTGAGTTGGAACGGCCGTTGCCGGCAAGGAGCCACGAGCATCGTCGTCGGTAGCTGCGAACTCACTGCCCAACTGAATCATCTGATTCAAGTCAAGCTGGTGATTTTTCTGCAAGCGCTTCAGCTTATGTTGGAGCAACGTGCCCCTTTCCAACCCATCGATGAAGGCGGCCATGGCGGTCTGAGCGTGCACTCCTGCGCAGGAATTTTTCATGTCCAGCCAGCGGGAGAGGTAGGCACGAGATGTCTCGTCTTTCTCTTGCACGCACCGCTATAGATCGCCAACAGTGCATGAACGTTTGTACGTACCCTCGAAGTTCTTGGTAAACGCTTCTTGCATGTCCAACCAATTGCAGATGGATTTTTCCGGTAAGTCGTCGATCCATTGATGGGCCGTGGCCGCCAACATCAACGAGAGATACTTGACGGCGATGTTGGGGTTGCCTCCGGCAATCTCCACCGCGTTGCCATAGTCCTGCAACCATGTGGCTGGCTTGGCGGTGCCGTCGTAGGGCTTGATGGTCTTGTCAATCTAGAAACCCTTGGGGTAGGCTGCGGACCGTATTGCAGGTCCAAAGCAATGTGGTCCCAGGTACGGTCCTTCCCTGGCCTCGTGGATCTTATCGATATGCGAACGTGCGTCGTATGGCTCCGGGTTCTTCTTCTTGTCAACAGGGGATGGGATGCGTGAACGACACGGGCCTCCTCCGCCATGGTGACTGCTAGGTGGCGACGGAGGCGGAGGTGGCGGTGGGTTAGCTTTCTTGATACTACCCTCCTGCGACGCCTCACGCCTGTCTTGCTTGTCGGACACGAAGGGTCATGGCGCGACCTGCTCTTATGTCCTTGGTTGCGTTCTCCATCATGACGGGTCTGCTACGCGTTGTCACGGATGATGATGCCACCCTGCCTTAGCGGGGGCATATCTGTATGATGGTGAGTTTTGGGGTCTTCGTGATGTCAGGGAGAGCGGGGCGATGGCGATGGGCGATGAGGTCGGGCCTTTTCTCCGTGGTTGGAAGATATGGGGATAGCATCCTTCCTGTTGCGCGCATCCCTTCGTCTTTGTTCTGATGAACCTGTCTGAGACCCGACATCAAGAGGAGATCTGTCCCTTGGCGGCTTGTGCCGGCTAGAACGGCAAAACGCTGGGTCGGACTCCAGCCTCTGAGAGTTGCCTTTTTCCTGTTGTTTCACCGCCTTGGCTACTAGGTCATAGACCTGTTCCGCTGCTTCAGGCGATCGATCCTGCTCTAGAAGGGTCTTGGCGACGACGAGGTTAAGGAGGGGAGTGGGCATCACCTGCCTGCCTTCACTATCAATGTATGGCTTGGCCTGTGCCGGCTTCGAGGGAGCCCATCATAGGTTTTGCCGCAGACCAGGATCATTGATGACGCGAGCTGGAGCTTTCTTGGCCTTCTGCTGCTGCAACAGAGTCTTGTATTCAGCCTCCATTGCTCTAGCTTTCTCTATGGACTTCTGCGTGTTGACCAGATCTCAATCTAGCTTAGCGCCCTGCTCCGCGATGGCCTCCGCTTCCTCTAGCAACTTCTGGCGCTTCTCATCAAGCTGGGTCACGTTCCGGATATGAGCGACGATCAGTGGCTCGACGAGGAGGTTTTCGTACATCACTCTATCAGCCGGAGTAACTTGGGCAGCAGCAGATCTAGATGCCGGAGGCGGAAAGTTTGTGGTGTTGTTGTTGCTCGGTCCGGTGCCGAGTTCCTGCGGCTGTTTCACTGGGTTAGGCGGAGGAGGCATGACCTGTGCGTGATCATCGTTAGCAGCAATAAGTGGCCCCTTCCCCTTGTCCAGCGCCGTAGGCGGAGCTCGTCCGGGTTGATCTTCATCCATCGCTGTCCCAATGGTGACGAACACCTCTCGGGACGTGACGGTGTTGTTGGCTTGCTCGTCGCGCGTGTATTCCTCCTCCATCTCCTGCATGGCGGAGTCTAGTTCTTCTGGACTGAAATCTATCTCCTCTGAATCTACACCGAAGTCGGCATAAAGCGCGTCAATCACAGAGTCAGAGGGTGCCAGGACTTCCTCGATGACGGGGGCTGGAGGTGCAACAGCAGCGACGATGACTGGAGGTGGCGGTGCGGCTGCGACAATGGCGGCCGGAGGTGGTGGTGGCGGTTGCTGAGGCGGCGGCGCTCCGCCAATGAGCGCGAGATCCACCTGAGCTACCCCGTAGGCCTCCGCGTAGCTGTTGACGGTGTTCACCATACTTTCGAAGGTGAGACGCCCTGAAGCCTGTTGCCGTCTTAGAGAATGTCGTAGAAGCGTGCCATGGTCCAGTCCTTCCACAAAGTGATACCTAGCATCACCATTGGGGTAGTGGGCCAGATCGGCTCGTATACGGAGCCACCTGGCCAGGTAATCACGGGGGTTTTCGCCCTCTCTCTAGACGCAACGCGCCAGATCGAAGATGGTAACCACACCGACGAACTTGGCTCTCTGTTGTCCAGACAGACAGGCGAAGCCGGCGGATTTGTAGTGATCTTCAACCGTTATATCCTGCACAGGAGCGGTTTGGGTGGGCCTTGAATTTTTCCGATCTTTGCCAGCAAGCTCCGAAGAGAGATCCGACATTGATCCTTCCGCAGGCGTATCCTGCCCGTAGGCGGTCTGTGCGGGTCTTGATGCTCCTCCGACTCCCAGGGAACTAGTGCCTGAGTCGGTTTCGCCGATGAAGAGGTGGATGTCTCTGATAGGAAAGATCGAACACCGCATAGGGTTCATTTTCGCTGGGATCCAGAACTCGTCGGGAGGGACGATCGGAACCTTCCCACGAAGACCTTGGTCCTCGCCCGCTGAAGAGCCTGAAGCGCCTCTTGCCCCACGGTGGGCGCCAACTGTCGTGGTATTGCCTCACAGTGCGTGTTTAGAGACGTGAGGGAAGGCAGATGGTTGATGGGTACGAGGTAACACAGCTTACCCAGGTTCAGATCCCACAACGGTGGTGGAATCCTACTCCTGCTATAAATCACTATAATGGGAATACGCCGAGTTACAGAGATAGGTTCGTTGTGCAAGGTGTGACTAGAAAGTCTAAGTTATCGTGCCCTAAAGGCTCCCATAGGCCCGAGTTATATAGTCGCCAGCTCCTAGGGTTACAGGGAAAAGTCCTAGCCGGACAGGTCACTGAGTCCTACACTGACTATAATTAGTCTAGCTTGTCTTGTACTCCAAGGCTCCGGGTATGCTGGTGAATCCACTGTAGCCTTCCTTTATCCGGCATGGGACTCCCTTCTAGATCCATCTAACTGGGCCGCCCAGCAGGCCATGGGCCATGCTACCATCTGTGGGCCACCCGGGTTATCCGGATAAGAGACATGCTATGAGGATACCCATATAGCATATCCCCAATAGGCATCGTTCCTAGACGCCTTCCCGAAAATGGTAAAGGGCCAAGGGATGCCGCCATGACAGAGCTTCCGAAGATGTCCTGCGAGATTTCTCATCGCATCTTCAAAAAGCTCTGTCATAGTAGCAACCCTCGCCTCTACCATTCCTCACAAGCCCTCGGCGCTGCACTATTTCTACTGGTTCTCTCCCATCTCTTGTGGGAGATGAGAGACACTTCCCCAGCATATATAGCATAGCCGTGTCAATGATGGCCTTCATCTTCTTCCCGCAAGATGTTTCTACCTGGAACAAATGCTGATTGTGTTGGGCTAATCACCTTATGAGCAATTACCGTGGCTCTATTAGTACCAACCTTTGTGAAGATGCAAAATTCAATTTTATACCAATAACATCATATAAAAATATCTCTTGTCTAGGGAAATGCAAATAGTGTAATGCCATAACATCCGTACCAACACGGATGAACTGACCCGGTTAAAGAACAACCGCATGCTCAATTCTTAGTTCCGCTCTTTAGACTAAAGGGTAACTCAATAATTGTGTTGTCCATAGGTGGAGATGAGCTGACTCAAACGAATGGTCATGCTAGTGACAAAAAGGACATCCACACTGAAGCTTATTACTCGATTACTATTTGACCCATGTTGTATGCCATCATAAGGAGCCTGCAAGCCACACCTACCTCGCGGGTGATGCATTCCCTTCTCAAGGTACTAAAGGTGATAAATAGGCTTGATTCTCATAAGAAACATGCCACCGAAACTAAATAAAGTACATATATGTAATGACCCGAAGAGTAGCAACGTTTTAGGACTCGATTGCACATAGAAAATTTGAATTGCATGCATTTGAAATTGTGAAAAAGTTAAAACTTTTGTTTTAAATATATGAGTGATTGAAATTGAACTCTAGTGTTGAGTTTTGACTTAGGTCAGCACTAGGAATTGAAATTCAAATTTCAAAATGAATTCATATTTTAAAATTTAGAAAATCAAATTTGAATTTAATTAACTGGAATCTAAAAGATTCAATATCCATTTTTTTGAATTGTTGAGTTATTACTAACTTAAAAGTTGTGATCTCAAACTAGAAGTTTGACATATTCAAACTTGAGTTCATATTCAAAATAAATAAATGAATCATTAATAATTTGAAATAAAAGTAAAATATCACAAAGTAGTAACAAAAAGAACTTTATTTCATATATCAAGGGTATTACAATATTTGGTACAATGAATAAAGGAAAAATATTACATCTTGATCAAAACCCTAATACAAACTAAAACAAAATAAAAGAAAATTACAAAATCCTAAACTATATCTTCTTATCTTGATCTTCTTTAACCTACACATAAAAATCAAGTAAAGGATCTTGGCAGATCCAAATGCTGGATTTTTATCCTTTTTATTTAGAATCCAAGTTTAAGTTTAGGAACTGGTCCTAAACCTTGTGTTGAGGCAAGGCAAAGGAAATAGTCACAAATAGTTAAGAAAAGTGATAGTGATAGATGGAAAACCAAAGCTACATAAGAACCAGAACACATAGTGTCACCAAAGACCAAAACCAAATGTAGTATCCATTAGATGGTCACAAACCAGAGAACTAAGTGAAGCATCCAGAAACTAGATCAAACCAGAAACCAATCCAGAGACCAAGCATAGTATCTATTGTTACCAGTACATCAATAGAACAAAAACAAGTATAGTATATGATGACCCACAAGTGTAGGGGGTGTATCGTAGTACTTTCGATAAATAAGAGTGTCGATCCCAACAAGGGGCAGAAGGTGTTGACTAGTGGTATGGAGCAGGAACTCTCTGCGAATACTTATCAGACGAATTTTTAGGGGTTTTCTGATAAAGCAACAAAACAAAGTGCAAGTAATAAAGACAAAGAACAAACGCAGCAAGTGGCCCAATCCTTTCTTAGCAAAGGACAAGCCGATGGAAATACTTATAAGGACCAAAAGTTCTCGAGGACATATGGGAATTTTGTCAAGTGCTTTTGCTTCATATAGCTAAGTACTCTTCTTTGGTGTTGTAAGTGTTGTGTGGGTGAACCTGTGCTAATGTACCGACCTTACTTGGACTAATACATACTTTTGATTAAACCCCCTGCAAGAATCCGCAACTACAGGAAAGTAATTAAGATATAAACCTAACCGCGACCTTAAACTCTGAGATCCTACGCTCCCTTGTGCAAAGGTGTCCTAACGGGGGTTCAGGTTTCTGTCACTTTGGCAACCCCACAATTAGTAGCCAAA
The DNA here is from genome assembly GCA_916181665.1 of Avena sativa. Lineage (NCBI taxonomy): Eukaryota > Viridiplantae > Streptophyta > Magnoliopsida > Poales > Poaceae > Avena > Avena sativa. Next base: position 438,552,980 of record OV702293.1, on the reverse strand, counting down.
TACACAATGCATTCCCCTAGGCCCATAAATGGTGAAGTATCATGTAGTCGACGTTCACATGACACCACTAGAAGAATAGAACCACAACTTAAATACTAAACCATTGAATAATAACTCAACACAAATCCACTAATAACAACATGACTTCTCCCATGTCCTCAAGAACTAAACGAGCTACTCACAATACATCATATGGATCAAGATCAAAGATGATATGGTGATGAATAACAATCTAACATAAACAATAATCCAATGGTTCCACTCACAAGCATAAACTACAATAGTAATTAACACCGGGAAAGTTTCCCCAAAGAATTAAAGCAATATCCAACACAATTGTTATAGCGAGAGGGAGTGGTGATGATGGTGCTGATGGAGATGATGGTGTGGATGATGATGATCCCGATGAAGCCTAGCTTGATGACGGTGTTGATAGCGACGATATCCCCTCTCCGAGAAGGAGTTTCCCCGGCAGAATTCTGTCTACCGGAGAGATCTTTCTCTCTCGGTGTTTTCCGCCCCGTAGAGGTGGCGGAAATCTAGTTGTGGTCGCTCCCCTGGTGTTAGGGTTCTGTAAGGAATATATAGGCGATAGGGCGGAGTCGGAGGCCGAGCAGGTTGGCCACACCTGCCCTAGGCGCGGGGCAAGGTGGGCCCACGCCTAGGGGGTGTGGGCCCCCTGTGGCCTGGCTACGCCTCCCCTTCTGGCTTCCTTCGTCTTCCAGGAAAATATAATTTTCCCATATTTTTTTGATATTTTTCTGATATTCGCGAAATTGCATCAAAACACCTCTTTTTCCATCAGAATCCAGACTCCGACAGTCCATCCTCCAAGAATCATCCAACATGCAAAAACAGTGGAAAAGACATAAGTAAAACCTCATAGTAAGACATATATCAATGAATAGAGGCAAATTTTGATATAGAATGGTGATGCAAATTGGACATATCAACTCCCCCCAAGCTTAGACCTTCGCTTGTCCCCAAGCGAAGACTGAGCTCAGTAAACATGTCCATAGGTTTATGGAGTGAAGTGTCGATAAAAGAATACAAACAAGAAGCATCACACTTACCATTACACAACTCATAGAAGAAAGCAACTCACCATTATATAACTTAGCTTGCAACAAGTACAGGAGTCACAATAGATATGCATAAAGATAAATCATAATTGGAATTGGCAAACTCTTGTTCTTGGTCAGAGAACAACTAGCAAACAATTTCACAAAAGCTTTTTTGTAGAAGTTTTATCACACGGGCACTCTTTGCTCAAAAAGGTTTTTCACAATGAAGGCTTTCAAAGTAATACTCAATAGATAATAGTCTTGTGCAAACACGGAAGATAAAGAACATGTTTGAATAAATCATCATATGAATGTTGCAACACAACAACTCAAATGCTTGCTAGAGATAGAGAGGAGGTGAGTTTACTGACTCAACTTAGAAAATAGGATAAAGGTCCCTTCATAGAGGGTAGCAGGGATTTCAAGTCATAAAGAGCTTCCAAAATATTATGGTACTTACTAGCTTTGAGCCCTCATTTCCCCTATCATAGGCATCTTGAGATGATTAAGGTTAAAGTGCACAAAGATGGAGTATATGCTTGACGAAATATAAGTTGGCAATCTCATGTCCCTTGAGTACGAGGGCCGCTGCTCATGCTACTCAACTTTAGTTACCGGTAAGTTCTTGTCATTGTAAGTACATGCATATCATAGAGAACTGCCAACGGGGTACCACTTGCACATGGTACAGGAGCTATCTCATAACCAAAATGACAAGGCAAGCAGACAATGAGCATCTCAGCGATCTTTTTATTTACTATGTGCATAGCTTTTTTTATTGAGGATGCTTCATAGAATGCTCACTATAGTGATGCTGCAAGTTTCCACCATGATTAGGCATGGCTTAGGCTAGTGGCCCACGTGTTTGTCTAACACACATACATCACTCCATGGACTTACAAGTTCCCTCTTTATTTTACACCATCGACATCCGCAACAAAAGAGCATGATATCAACCGTGTACAACGTACAGGTGCAATGTTGAAAGTGTTCCCCATGACAGCACGGTTCTGCTAATCCCAACGTATAGATGCAAGAATATACAACTTCGATGACACAGTGGTTCAAGTCTATTAGGGGCAAGGAAATAAGGTGTGCCATCAAGTTCGTGAGAGCTTTACTAACTAGTTTTCACATAACAAAATAGTTTTTAATTCGGAAGAAAGATGAAGCTTGAGAATTTTCTTGGAATAGCAAAAGCTACTAGGTAGATATGGTGGACACAAATGGCAAAGGTTTTGGTTCAAAGGGATTGGAAACATGAGAAGTATGCCTTCTCAAAACAGGTTTTTGGCTAGCAAAACTGGGTAGCAAGCAAAAGAGTTGAAAAAAAACAAGCAAACCTACAAGTGATAAAGCCAAACATGCAATCTTCCTTGAAGACACAAAATAACTTAAATAAAGAACACTAAGCTTATGAGCCAACAAGAAAGAAAATAAATGATACAAAATACTTGTAAGATTTTTTCTCTTTTCTTCCAAACCTCAAAAAGTGTTGCTATTGACCATAACTTGGTTTGCCAAAACCAATTAAGATTCACTTGATGGTCCCAAAGTGATGCCAATAATTATCAACAATATCCATCATATAATAGAGATTGCAAACTAAAATAAGAAGTGCAAAAAGTAAAAGATGAAACTTCTCATTAATATTCCATAAAGTCACTCACACCAAAGGATACATAGATAATCAACTAATGGAGAGATACTCCCACATGCAAACCAAACTATAAGATAACCTCTATACCAAAGATATGAATCCACTAAAAAGGTAAAAGATAATGATTGTGATACCACGGCACTCCCCCAAGCTTGGAACAAGCCAAGGGGATGCCAAACCTGATGACGAATTACTCCTTCAGTGGTGGTGGTGTTCTTTTGATAAGATCTTCAATAAGTTTCTTCAAGTCCTCAATCTCAAAGGTCAGAGTACGAACCAACTTCGAATTCTGCTCAATGCGGTTCATGATCATGTCGGGTCAGGAATTCTAGTCCTTGCTATTCTTTTCCCACTCTTCCTTCTTAGTATGTTCCTCCCCTGCATGGTTAGAACGAGGCATATCCCACATCGAGGGCAAGTTCCCTTTGGGCACATGTTGATATTGGCACTCATGTATAAGAGTGTGGAAGGGTTTCTTGGTACTTGGAGGAGGCGACCGTGGAGAGAGGGTATTACGTGGAGGTTTCCCTCCTGTAGACATCCATGCTTTCCTCTTAAGCTTGGTAGTTTTGCCACCACTCCAATGCTTGCGATGGTAGTGGGGGTGTCCGGTTGCTTGTCCTCCTCCATGTCTCCTTCATAACCTACCAAAATCTCCTCCTCCTTGGGTTTGCAAGGATCGTCTTCCTCGGGCTTCTTGCCTTTGTCGTTGGAGGAGACCATTGTAACACCCTCTGATCGGCCCTATGCAAGTTTTAGCGATTCCCACCAAACCCACATAGAAACGATTCAAAGGTGCCCACCAGGCACTTTCGTGCAGGTGGAAAACGAAGTAATATCATTACACAATAGTCCACGATGGAACCCACAGAACAGATATATTCAACAACGACTCAACGAGTCAAGAATATAGATATACAGTACAAAGATCCAAATCACCTTGTAAACTATACAACATCCGAGTATGGAGAAGATGCAAATTGAGATAAGAGCCCTGAAGAATAACCAATGGCGTCCATAAACCTGCCCAGGCCAAGCCGAAAGGGTAACCCTGCTAATGACATCGACCTCAAAACCTGTTCAAACCAAAGGGGTGTCGACAAAGGGCAAAGGAAAAATAGAGCGATCAGTACTGATGCCAGTACACGACGAGTCTTAGAATTCGGCGGTCCTCGCCTACATAGGTATGGTGGACTGATGCGACAGCGAAGCATGCACTATACAACCTATAGAGACTCAATACAAGTGGCGACTATTAGAGAGGGATAATAAAGACCTATTCGGATCAAACCTGGTACTACCACCAAACATACTCATCCTGGTATTTCCTCCTCAAAGCCAAACGAGAAAGTCAACCGAGGAACTCACACAGTTGTCAGTTTTATTCATTTCGTTATAGTTGCGGCAATTACTAGTCAGATATAGATAGCCTGAGTCATCCTGACATAATAAGCAGTGGGCGGTTTTAGTTAACCATTCCGTTGTAGTTGCAATACTTACTAGTCAGATACATATACCATGAGACATTCAAAACCTAGCAGTTGTTGAACCTTTTATTTAGCCATTCTGTTGTAGTGAAGCTGATTACTAGTCATTTCAAAGTCAAATTTATAGCACTACTTTAGTTATAGTTGTCTATGATCGAGATACTGTTCTCCAAGTCGTCCATAACTGCGGACACAGCTTTTAGAAAGTTTTACCCTGTAGGGGGGCACAGATAGCAACACACGCACGATCAACCTCGAAAAAACCAAATGAAAACCCAACGACGCATCACGATAAAGAAATCGCAAGATTCATATAATATTTCAGGGGGCCACCCCACCAAGCTACCCGCGACGAAGTTGGCCGGCTCCGAAACGGACCCAGAGGTTTGTGCCAATGGCCGTAAACGACTGGGAACCCGAAAGTGTGACTGGGCTTGTCGATACCGCGAAAACATTCCACTTACCTAAACAGTACAGGCGCTCCACGCGCAATAGTAAATAAAGCAGTAAAGCATGGCATAATAATGGCATAAGTACGGGATAGTAATAAAGCCCCAAACTACTTTGTGGCCCCAAGAAATAAGATATGACTCAAGCTCATGCTAAGGGGATTCATGGTCCCACATGCGGATAGTGCGAATAGTCAAGGAACAGGTATCAAGTACTCGGGGTCCTACGGGTCACAAGTGGACAGTTAAAAACTAAATAACATCTATTGCCCACCTGTGCCTCTGCATTAGTTACCTACTTTCAATATTAGTTGTTAAATGGTAATTAAAGCCATGATCATCTCCAACATTAAGCATGCAACATTGCTCCAACAACTGTGGTACTTGACGATATCGAAACAACACCTAAGCAAGCAACTACGACTCTCAAGGCCGACTATCTATCAAACAACAGGTAATAGGAGGTTTCGAAGGCAATATATTGGCTGCAAGGGATATCATGGGTACGGAAACTAGAGCATCGCAACACAGATGTCAATAGATCAATAGGAGGAAATAAAGACTATGAAAGTAAGATAGGTAGAAAGGGGGAGAATGCTCGTCTGGAAAACACTGCTGAAGGTTCATCCGAAGATCGGGTCGACTCTCGCATCAACTCATGGGCCTAATCTGTGAAGACACAAAGCACTAGAAGAAACACCGAATGCTCTATTTTAATACTACGGCAGAAGATCGGGCATGATGCATGCATGATGTATGACATGGCAAAGGTGCGATGCATTTAGGCAATATTAAGCGGAACCGGGGTCCCGACAAATAATTAGGTGGTTTATGTTGTCTAGATACCCCACAATTTAAATGTTGTCTTAACAAAGCAAAACAATGACACCAGTTCGCTACACAAATTTAAATAGAGACAATATAAGGCTAGAAACACCCGCATATGGTCTCCATATTTAATTATGAGGTGAATCGGCATAATGCCCCCAAGCCACATAATATGTATGCGACATGAACAATTTAATATGCAACAAGTGAAATATCATATTATAAAAAATAGGGCCTTAGAAAGGGGTCAGATATAGGGGCTCGGCGATCTTGGGGTTTGGAGGGGTTCGGGCTTCGGACGCCGGGATCGGTATGGGGTCTCAGCCATTCGATCCTTGAAGGAGGTCATGGCGTGCCAATGGATCGGTCTTCGGGGTCCCGGAACGGGGCCTTTGATTCCATGAAGGATAACTCGATATCCTTTTTGAAGACCTTGGGGGAATATTGTAGCCGAGAGCGCCCATCGCACTGTATCACCACATGTAGTTACACCTCACAGGTTGTTATCACCGCGACACAACCACATCTTCAGTGCAGTACCAAAACAACACATCTTACCCAGCAGCACTCCACCCTTCCCTAGGCACCATGCGCTGATCAATGGATGAACAGACAAGGGACATACACCATGAGCAAACTACACCGCGAGGGATTGTAGACGCACGCGCGGACAGAGCCGATGACAAGGTCGACGTCCACAGAGGAGGACGAAGCGACACAGCCCTGAGGATGTCATGTACGAGGAGGTCGCGCTTCGAAAAGAAATTCCACAATAGGGGTCTCTCCAACTAGCGGAGGGGTGCCATGTTGGATTATTAGGCATAATTTCCACGATTAATTCCAGAATATAAATCATGACAAAACCAGCTACTAGCTCATGTAACTCGAACATACTAGATGTACTAAACAACAGGATGATCGGGAATAAGTAGCAGCCTAACATGTACTCGCAGAACATGATGAATAACCAAACAGGAGCACATAGCACGTACCGTTCGGTTGTCGTAGTAGAAACTTTGGGGAAGAGTGATCGCAGCAGATGGCGACGAAGACGGCGGTAGGCAGCACCGCCTGACTTGGATGGAAGACGACCCGTGATGGAGAACTCGAGCCGTCGCGCAGAGCGCTTCCCAAAAACCTTATTCGCCCTCTCCCGTACAGGATCACAAGGACGAGTGGTTCCGGAGACCTGCTCTCCCGTCCGCCGGTGCACGCCGGCAAGTGGGATGGAGTAGACTACGGTGACGGCGCAAGTAGAGAGGATGGCAAAACCCTAGATTGGTTTTCCGCTGGTATTGTGGCGGTAGCCGCGCAGGACTTTATATAGAGCGGATCAGGAAACCCTAACAGAGGCGAGTCCATGTTACGCACGTTCGGGTCGGTTACAGTAGCCCACGATCCGGAAGCGACCCGAATAAGCTAACCGTTTGACACGTCTGTCAATTTTTCCTGAGCAGCAAAATAAAGCTCGGCTCGGCGAGATTCCCGCAACCCGCAACCCGCGGCGCGCGCGTCGTGACGAGACGAGGCGAGCGTGCGTGCGAGCGGCGGCGGCGTCGGAGGAGGAGCGCGCGTGTGTATCTCCCTTATTGCCACTCACTTACAAAGTGGTGCAACACTCCACCTTATAAGGTGGTGCAACTCTCCTCCAACTTTCCATGTGGGACTAAACTTTAGCTCCCACTCCACTGTCATGTGAGCTGCCACAAACATGGGCCCAAACACATATGGGCTGCCACAAATTTGGGCTTTGAGATTTAGGGAAAATCTGAAATACACATGGGCCTAAATGGATTAGCCCCATTATTTCTGCGCACTTAGGGGTGTTCCATATAGATCTCCTCTTCCAACTCTCCATTAAGGAAAGCTGTCTTCACGTCCATTTGATGAACGAGAAGACCATAAGAGGTAGCCAGGGATAGTAGTACTTGAATGGTGGTTAGTCTAGCGACAGGTGAATAGGTGTCGAAGTAATCTTCGCCTTCTTTCTGTGTGTAGCCCTTAGCTACAAGACGCGCCTTGTACTTCTCAATAGTACCATCAGGCCTTAGTTTCTTCTTGAACACCCACTTACATCCCACAGGTTTACAACCATAGGGTCGTTCTGATAATTCCCAAGTTCCATTAGAAAGAATCGAGTCCATCTCATTTTGGACAGCTTCTTTCCAATCATCTGCATCAGGGGATGCATATGCCTCAGTAATGGATCTGGGAGTATCATCCACAAGGTACACGATGAAGTCATTACCAAAGGATTTTGCAACCCTCTGTCTCTTACTCCTCGTGAGAGGTTCATCGTCATCCTTCTCAAGAAATTCCTCATGTGGTTGTTCAGAATTCTCAATAGATGCACTAGATTCAGGAAGTATTTCAGAAGAAATCCTACCAATGCTATGCATATCTTTCATAGGAAAAATATTCTCAAAGAATGTTGCATCACAAGATTCCATTATAGTATCAACATGCATATCAGGTACCTCAGATTTAACCACTAGAAATCTATAGCCTACACTCCGTGGAGCATATCCTAGAAAGATACAATCCACTATCTTGGGTCCGAGCTTGCGTTTCTTGGGAATCGGTATGTTTTCTCCCAACCCACTCCTCATAAGGGGTCTTTTCTTTATTCTTGTTAGGAACTCTATTCAGGACATGACATGAAGTCAACAAAGCCTCCCCCACCATGCCTTTGATAAACCAGCAGTGGCTAACATGGAATTCACCAAGTCAGTCAGCGTGCGGTTTTTCCTCTCGGCAACCCCGTTTGATTGGGGCGAGTAGGGAGGCGTCCTCTCATGAATAATTCCGTGTTCCTGACAGAATTCATCAAATATTTTAGGAAAATACTCACCACCACGATCCGACCTAAGACGCTTGATCTTTCTCTCTAGTTGATTTTCAACTTCGGCCTTATAGATTTTAAAGTAGTCTAAAGCCTCATCTTTAGTTTGCAACAAGTAAACATAGCAGAATTTAGTAGCATCATCTATCAACGTCATGAAATATCTCTTTTCACCTTTTGTCAACACACCATTCATCTCACATAGATTAGAATGTATGAGTTCTAGAGGTGCCAAGTTTCTCTCTTCGGCAGCCTTGTGAGGCTTTCGAGGTTGCTTTGATTGCACACAACTATGGCACTTAGAACCTTTGGCAATAGTGAAATTCGGAATTAAACTCATGCTGGACATCCGAGATATCAAACCAAAATTAATGTGACATAAACGAGAATGCCAAATACTGGTATCATCATTAACACCACCACAAATATGATTCACGGATTTATTACAAAACTCTGAAAGTGAAAACCGAAACAAGCCTCCGAACTCATAACCTTTACCAATAAATTGTCCATGTTTCGAAACAACGACTTTATTGGACTCTAAGACAACCTTAAACCCATCTCTACAAAGAAGGGAGCCACTAACAAGATTCTTGTTCATAGTAGGGACATGCTGCACGTTCCTCAGCTGCACGATCTTTCCGGAAGTAAACTTCAGATCCACCGTGCCAACACCACGAACAGAAGCATGTGATCCATTCCCTATTAGGACGGAAGAATCCCGAGCGACCTGATAAGAAGTGAACATAGAGATGTCAGCACACACATGAACATTAGCACCCGTATCAAGCCACCAACACGGTGATTGAAATACTGAAAGAACAGTAAATAAATTACCATACCCATCAGTATTGCTAGTGGTCACGATGTTGACAGTCTTGGACTTTTTCCCTCTGTGGTCTGCGTGTTCTGGACAGTCCTTGGAAAAGTGGCCGGGCTCTCCACAAGTGTAACAAGACAGTTCACTCTTGTCCCTGTTCGCCTTCTTCTTCTTGAAGGTTGTAGTCTTTACAGGCTTGTTAAAGGAGGGTTTGAAGTTCCCTTTGTTCTTGCCTACAGATTTGCCTTTCTGCACAAAGTTGGCAGTAGCATGACTCTCTCCTTTCTCAGTAGTGTCCTTAGCCCGAGCCTTCTCCTCAACATCAAGGGACGCTATCAGATTTTCAACTGATATCTCCTGTCTCTTGTGTTTGAGAGTCGTGGCAAAGTTCCTCCATGAAGGGGGCAACTTAGCAATAATGCAACCCGTCACAAACTTGTCGGGTAAGGTACACTTAAGGAGTTCGAGCTCTTTGGCAATGCACTGTATCTCATGAGCTTGTTGAACCACAGGAAGGTCCTTAGTAATCTTAAAATCATGAAAGCTCTCCATGATATACAGTTCACTGCCAGCATCTGCAGCACCAAACTTGGCATCCAGTGCATCCCAGAGCTCCTTTCCGTCTTTTATGTGCATAAACACATCACACAGACGGTCAGCAAGAATGCTCAGAATACATCCCACAAAGACAGTATTGGCATCCTCGAACTTCTTCTGATCCTCGTCAGATATAGTTCCTTCAGGTTTGCCTTTACTGATCTGGAACACTTTCATCGTGGTCAGCCAAAGCTCAGCCTTGTACTGCCACCTCTTAAAGTGCACACCGGTAAACTTATCCGGCCTCAGTGCATCGGTAAAACCAGCCATTGTTAATTCAGGAAATTGCCTACAATAAGGTTTTTGGATTGTTGGATTATTAGGCATAATTTCCACGATTAATTCCAGAATATAAATCATGACAAAACCAGCTACTAGCTCATGTAACTCGAACATACTAGATGTACTAAACAACAGGATGATCGGGAATAAGTAGCAGCCTAACATGTACTCGCAGAACATGATGAATAACCAAACAGGAGCACGTAGCACGTACCGTTCGGTTGTCGTAGTAGAAACTTTGGGGAAGAGTGATCGCAGCAGATGGCGACGAAGACGGCGGTAGGCAGCACCGCCTGACTTGGATGGAAGACGACCCGTGATGGAGAACTCGAGCAGTCGTGCAGAGCGCTTCCCAAAAACCTTATTCGCCCTCTCCCGTATAGGATCACAAGGACGAGTGGTTCCGGAGACCTGCTCTCCCGTCCGCCGGTGCACGCCGGCAAGAGGGATGGAGTAGACTACGGTGACGGCGCAAGTAGAGAGGATGGCAAAACCCTAGATTGGTTTTCCGCTGGTATTGTGGCGGTAGCCGCGCAGGACTTTATATAGAGCGGCTCAGGAAACCCTAACGGAGGCGAACGTGGGCCGAGTCCACGTTACGCACGTTCGGGTCGGTTACAGTAGCCCACGATCCAGGAGCAACCCGAATAAGCTAACCGTTTGACACGTCTGTCAATTTTTCCTGAGCAGCAAAATAAAGCTCGGCTCGGCGAGATTCCCGCAACCCGCGGTGCGTGCGTCGTGACGAGGCGAGCGTGCGTGCGTGCGAGTGGCGGCGGCGTCGGAGGAGGAGCGCGCGTGTGTATCTCCCTTATTGCCACTCACTTACAAAGTGGTGCAACACTCCACCTTATAAGGTGGTGCAACTCTCCTCCAACTTTCCATGTGGGACTAAACTTTAGCTCCCACTCCACTGCCATGTGAGCTGCCACAAACATGGGCCCAAACACATATGGGCTGCCACAAATTTGGGCTTTGACATTTAGGGAAAATCTAAAATACACATGGGCCTAAATGGATTAGCCCCATTATTTCTAACATGCTAGACGAGCCCGCGGACGGAGAGGCTCCATGGCAGCAGATCATGATGGCGATAGTTGGGTGCAGAGGAGGACGGGGTCGAGCGAGAGCGAGCGCGGTCTTTAGTGAGGAATGCAACCGGAAAGGAGGGTGCTCGGCAGAAGAAGGTATCACGCGAGCAGGGGAGGCCGAGCGCGGGGCTCGCGCTGGCGGCGGTGACTGAGGTCGGGCCTGGCGTGGAGGTCAGCCAGAGGAGGCAGGTCGGCGACGGTTGCTCGCGAGGTGGAGGGCGAGGGGCAGAGCAGCCTGAGGAGGTTCTCAACGGGGGAACGAGGGAGATGGAGGCGGTGATTGCGGGACTCGGTTGAGAGCGAGAGAGAGAGAGGCCACAGGGCGAGTGGGTCACGTGTAGCGTATGCGGGGTGGACGTGGTCTGGGTGCTAGGTCCACGTGGGGCCAGGGTGGGGTGGTACAGGGGAGGATTCGGTCGTGGCTGGATGGCGACATGGGGTCGGGTGGGGTTCGTGCGCTGGGGTGTTGCGTCAGTGGGTATGGGTCGGGTGCACGCGCGGCATTCGCCTGTGTGCAGTGCGGCAGCGGGTGGGGGTTTGGTGGTATAGGGTTAGGGAAGGGGTGAGGCTAGGGTTTGATCTAGGTTAGATCAAGGGCCTAGATTAGCTGGGGTGGTAGGCTGCTGTCAGCTGGGCCTTTGGTGGCGACCTCCCTCAGGGTTTTAAAATTAGTTTTATTTTTTTATAAAGTTGTTTGATATAATGGCTGTTGTAAATAGTTTTTTAGACAAAACAATATATCCGGAAGAGGCCGGGTTTGACATTTGAAATAAGGACGGGGATATTTAGAAAACAAAACTAGGATTTTAGAGAAATAGTTTTAGGCAATTAGATGTATGTTGATGTCATGATGATGCGCAAGATTAAAACAACACGCGATTTTCTAGTAGTGGTTTTACCCGGGGTGCTACAATTCGACACCACTAACAATGGATCCGTCCTCGAGATCTGCCTCATGGTGCAGGGAAGAAGGCCGACGGTCATAATCTTTGCGCTTCGGGTAGATTCTTGCGACACCACTAACAAGGATTCTTTCTTCATCTTGAAATCAGCAACACCACCAGCAAGGGGTGTTGCTCAAGTTCGTCGAGAGAACACTCCAGCGAAACACAGATGAAGGCAGAGGTCTCAAAAGGTAAGGCCACCTCTAACTTCTGTGGAAGGAGTAAAATTGCTTGATCCACCGATTCAATATACAAGACCGGATGATAAGAGTAGTTGGATGGTGATCAGTCCATCGTGCACCCAAAGCATTACTCTGCACATGAATAGGGGAATTATGCAACCAACTCTCAGAATACAGACTGAAGATCTCGACAAGCAATGTTCGGAAATAAAGGAGCGATGTAGGTTCTTCATCAGATCTGATGCATATGAGGTCGTCGCGCTGGAGAACACCGGAAGATACAAAGAAAAAATTTACTAATTTTTTTGCGTCCACTGAAAGATACAACATATGAAAGATTCATCAGATAGCGTGAAGACCAGATGTCTAAGCACCATTGCCAGAGGATGGAAGCAAAATCCTAAAGGTATAACAGAAAACCAAACACGGGAATTCCTGAACTCGAAGAAAAGATAAGAGGGCAGATTCAAAACACGCGAAGGTAAGAGGAGAATAGCAGAGGGTTAAGAAGTAAAAGCAGACCTAATCAGATCTATCCAAGCGATTTTGCAAAATAGTTTTGACACTCTACATCGTCCGTTAGCTAGGTTATCCTACAGGCTGGACCAGTGGGGTATCGTAACTGCTGAGCTCTGATACCACTCTGTAACACCCTCCGATCAGCCCTATGCAAGTTTTAGCGATTCTCGCTAAACCCGCATAGAAACAATTCAAAGGTGCCCACCAGGCACTTTCGTGCGGGTGGAAAACAAAGTAATATCATTACACAATAGTCCACGATGGAACCCATAGAACAAATATATTCAACAACGACTCAACAACTCAAGAATATAGATATATAGTACAAAGATCCAAATCACCTTGAAAACTATACAACATTCGAGTACGGATAAGATGCAAATTGATCTAAGAGCCCTGAAGAATAACCAATGGCGTCCATAACCCTGCCTAGGCCAAGTCGGAAGGGTAACCCTGCTAATGACATCGATCTCAAAACCTGTTCAAACCAAAGGGGTGCCGACAAAGGGCAAAGGAAAAAGGGAGCGGTCAGTACTGAGGCCAGTACACGGCGAGTCTTAGAATTCAACGGTCCTCGCCTACATAGGTATGGTGGACTGATGCGACAGCGAAGCATGCACTATACAATCTATAGAGACTCGATACAAGTGGCGACTATCAGAGAGGGATAAGAAAGACCTATTCGGATCAAACCTGGTACTACCACCAAACATACCCATCCTGGTATTTCCCCCTCGAAGCCAAACGAGGAAGTCAACCGAGGAACTCACACAGTTGGCAGTTTTATTCATTTCGTTATACTTGCGGCAATTACTAGTCAGATATAGATAGCCTGAGTCATCCTGATATAATAAGTAGTGGGCAGTTTTAGTTCACCATTCCGTTGTAGTTGCAATACTTACTAGTCAGATACATATACCATGAGACATTCAAAACCCAGCAGTTGTTGGAAATTTTATTTAGCCATTCCGTTGTAGTGAAGCTGGTTACTAGTCATTTCAAAGTCTAATTTATAGCACTACTTTATTTATAGTTGTCTATTGTCGAGATACTGTGCTCCAAGTCGTCCATAACCGCGGACACGGCTTTCAGAAAGTTTTACCCTGCAGGGGGGCACAAATAGCAACACACGCACGATCAACCTCAGAAAAACCAAATGAAAACCCAACGAGGCATCACGATAAATAAATCACAAGATTCATATAATATTTCAGGGGGCACCCCACCAAGCTACCCGCGACGAAGTTGGTCAGCTCCGAAACAGACCCATAGGTTTGTGCCAATGGCTATAAACGACTGGGAACCCGAAAGTGTGATTAGGCTTGTCGATACCGCGAAAACATTCCACTTACCTAAACAGTACAGGCGCTCCACGCGCAATAGTAAATAAAGCAGTAAAGCATGGCATAATCATAGCATAAGTACATGATAGTAATAAAGCCCCAAACTACTTTGTGGCCCCAAGAAATAAGATATGACTCAAGCTCATGCTAAGGGGATTCATGATCCCACTTGCGGATAGTGCGAATAGTCAAGGAACAGGTATCAAGTACTCAGGGTCCTACGGGACACAAGTGGACGGTTAAAAACCAAATAACATCTGTTGCCCACCTGTGCCTCTGCATTAGTTACCTACTTTCAATATTAGTTGTTAAATGGTAATTAAAGCCATGATGATCTCCAACATTAAGAATGTGGCATTTCTCCAACAACTGTGGTACTTGACGATATCGAAAGAACACCTAAGCAAGCAACTACGACTCGCAAGACCGACTATCTATCAAACAACATGTAATAGGAGGTGCCCAAGGCAATATATTGGCTGCAAGGGATATCACGGGTACGAAAACTAGAGCATCACAACACAGATAGCAATAGATCAACAGGAGGAAATGAAGACTATAAAAGTAAGATAGGTAGAAAGAGGGAGAATGCTCGCCTGGAAAACACTGCCGAAGGTTCATCCGAAGATCGGGTCGACTCTCGCATCAACTCATGGGCCTAATCCGTGAAGACGCAAAGCACTAGAAGAAACACCGAATACTCTATTTAATACTACGGTAGAAGATCGGGCATGATGCATGCATGATGTATGACATGGCAAAGGTGCGATGCATTTAGGCAATATTAAGCGGAACCGGGGTCCCAACAAATAATTAGGTGGTTTATGTTGTCTAGATACCCCGCAATTTAAATGTTGTCTTAACAAAGCAAAACAATAACACCGGTTCGCTATACAAATTTAAATAGAGACAATATAAGGCTAGAAACGCCCGCATATGGTCTCCATATTTAATTATGAGGTGAATCGGCATAACGCCCCCAAGCCACATAATATGTATGCGACATGAACAATTTAATATGCAATAAGTGAAATATCATATTATAAAAAATAGGGCCTTAGAAAGGGGTCACACATAGGGGCTCGATGATCTTGGGGTTCGGAGGGGTTCGGGCTTCGGACGCCAGTATCGGTACGGGGTCTCGGCCATCAAACCTTGAAGGAGGTCATGGCGTGCCAATGGATCGGTCTTCGGGGTCCCGTGTAAGATCCCACCTTTATAAAGGTAAAGATCCCTGTGATTGCAATGCTTGTCCCTGGATCAAATGCTAGCATCCACAGTTCAAGATGAAGTACACAGAAACAAAGGTCATTATTACATCGTCATTCCAGAGATAACATAGTCTTTTACAACTCCATAGCCATAGGCTTAATACAAGAGTTTAACTTAACAATATAAATAAAGTCTTCATCTTCATGTGACACAGGCAATCATGTTGAGTGTAGACTCATAACCCCTATTCATCATCAGAGTAACCTACAACATCACAAGTTGCAGCCATAGTGGGTCAATACATTAGAATAGTATTGGCAAATGATACCTTAGTAGAATATTAACATCTAATCACTACATGAATTTGGCTAAGTGTATCTTAGGCTTGCGTTGCTCAAAATAGGTTTTACCTATCAGTTGAAAACACTAAGTTATAAATTGGTGAACCTTCACCCTTGTTCAACAACAAGTTTTAACTTATAAAATGTATGGTTGTATAGAATTCTTTCTCCTGATTCCAATGATATAAAATTTGCAAAAATTGAACGTGTGGATCAAAAGTTATGAATTTTGCAAGTTTGAATATATAATAGATCTAAATTTAGATTTTAAATCAAAACTCTAGACACGTGGACGTGTATGATTGGCCCGTACCAGTTCGGCCGGATCGATCAACATGGGCTACACGATCTAAATGAAATCGCACGGGCCAGATCTAATCGTACCCCTTCAATAAGTGATCTAATCTAACGCGCTAGATCTAGATCCAACGGCCCACGACGGCTTGGCCAAGAACTGGCGGAGCGCGTGGTTGCAGCAGTGGTGGCGCTACTAGCGGTGACGGTCCGGCGAATACAGGAGGGGATGGGGGTTGTGGTGTGGCTTACCAGACTGGCAAGAACACGAGGAAGCTCAACGTGCTGCTGGCGTGGACAGGGGCGGGCAATAGCAGAGGCTAGTGCTCGTCGGAGTTGCGGACATCGTCGAGTTCATGCAGACAGCGACGTTGACCACGTTCTGGATCGCCCTAGCACAAGCCAGAAGCATTAGTGCATGCACAAAGGTCAGGCGAACACGATAGGGTCAGGCAGAAGGCAAGGGGCACTCGGGTTTTACCTAGATTGCTCGACGGAGTTGAGCGGCGGCTCGGTTGTTTGCAGAGGTGGACGGGGATGGTGACCTGGGTCACGAGCAGGCTAACCAGAGGTGTCAGAAGATGCACAAGGACACGAGTGTCACACTCGTTTGAACCAGAAGCAAAGGGGCGGTCGGAGCTCACCGTAATCGTTTGTCGGAGCTGTCGGGCAGCGGCGGTGCAGTTCGAAATACTGGCATCCTGGTGGCAAGGTGAGTGTGCTGTGTGGGGGAAAATGACCGCGGCGGCGAGGTGATTAAGTAGCCAGGAGGGGCGAGAGAATTACGCAGTGGTTCAATGCCAATTAAGCGAGAAATCAACGCGGCTTTTCTGGAGGAAACGGTGGTGGCGACAGAGTCTGCGCACGCGGGGTGGGGAAGAAGATGCTGACCTGGCTTGGGCCCAGTGGCAGCGTCAGCGGGGAAGAGCGGGTGCGGGTGAGAGAGAGAGAGAAGAGGGGAACCCGGGTGTGCTGGCTTTTGGGCCGTTTCTGCTATTGGGCTGGAATGGTGGCACCGGCCCTTTTCCATTTCTTTTCTCCTTTTCTATTTCTTATTTGATTTACTAAAATCATTTTCAAATGCTATTTAAATGAGTTTGAAATCAAACTTTCCTCTGGATTTTTATAAAATGATCCAAGCATATATTTGTGTATAAAACATTGATCTTTGATCACAAACACTTTGATCCATTGAAAATAGAATTAAAACCATGCCTTAATTAAATATTTATAATAGGCATATAAATGGTTTTAATTCTTGATTCTTGTTTTGAAACTTTGAACAAGCTTTTAGAAAATATCAATCAATCTTAGGATCAATTCTCTACTGATCAAAACAAGGTCTTCCTTCTTATAAGGTAGCAATAAGGCTATGCCTTGCTTTACATAAAATGATAGACCACAAGTTTCTGTTTTTGAAGAAATGATCCTAAAAATGAGTATGAATGCATGAATGATGTGCAAACTTTGAAAACATGATTTTAGGGATGTTACAAATCTAATCCCCTAAAGGTTAATCTCGCCCTCGAGATTCGGATTGGCTAGCAAATAGGTGAGTGTGGTCTTTCCGAAGGTCATCTTCTCTTTCCCATGTTGCTTCTTCTTCGGAATGATGGTTCCATTGAACTTTGCAGAATTTGATAGTCTTAGTCCGAGTAACTCTTTCTGCAGTCTCAAGAATCTTGATAGGTTTTTCTTCATAAGTGAGATCACTTTCCAATTGGACCTCCTCCAAAGGTATAATATCCTTCAAAGAAGTCTCTTCCATCTCTGGATGGCATTTCTTTAGCTGACTCACATGAAACACATTGTGAACGACAGACAATGATTCCGGCAATTCAATCTCATATGCTACTTCTCCTTTACGACTCAGAATCTTGAATGGTCCAACATATCTTGGGGCCAATTTTCCTTTGACTCCAAATCTCTTTACTCCACGAAGTGGTGATACTCTAAGATATGCTCTATGACCCACCTCATAGGTGGCTTCTCTACGCTTTGGATCTGCGTAGCTCTTCTGTCGGGACTGTGCTATCTTCAATCTGTGCTTTACCAACTTGACTTTCTCTTCAGCTTCCTTGATTAATTCTGGCCCGAACAAGTTTCTTTCTCCAACACCATTCCATAGTAATGGGGTAGTACGCTTTCTCCCATAGAGAAACTCAAACGGTGCCATCTCAATACTGGCTTGATAGCTGTTGTATTAAGAAAATTCTGCGTAAGGCAGACTTTCATCCCAACTAGCTCCATAGTCTAGGGCACATGCCCTCAACATATCCTCTAAGATCTGGTTGGTCCTTTCTGTCTGTCCATCAGTCTGAGGATGAAAAGCAGTACCAAATTCCAATCTCGTTCCCAATGACTCAAGCAGTTGTCTCCAAAAATGAGAAGTGAATTGAGTTCCCCTATCAGACACAATACTCTTGGGTACTCCATGCAGACACACAATCCTATTCATATAGATCTTGGCCAACTTAGCACTTGTATAGGTTGTCTTCACGGGTATGAAATTAGCCACTTTAGTTAGGCGATCTACTACAACCCAGATAGAATCATATCCTGATCTGGTCCTTGGCAATCCGGTGATGAAATCCATGCCAATCTTGTCCCACTTCCAATCGGGAATAGGTAGTGGTTGTAACAAACCTGCTGGTTTCTGATGTTCCGCTTTCACTCTACTACATACATCGCACAAAGCAATATGTTCGGCGATGTCCTTCTTGAGATTATTCCACCAAAATCTTTCCTTCATATCCATGTACATTTTGGTGTTACCCGGATGAATGGAATATGGTGAGTTGTGTGCTTCTTGTAAAATCAGTTTCCAAAGCTCCGGATCTTGCGGAACGCAGATACGTTTTCCATACCATAAAGTACCCTGTCCGTCTTCATGGAATCCTTTGGCTTTTCCTTTACCAATCTTTTCTTTAATCTCTAAAATTTCCTTGTCCGTCTTTTGGGCTTCCTTGATTTTGTCCAACAAGGTGGGTTGAACATCCAATGACATGAGATGCTCCTCAGGCACAATCTCCAATCTAAGGTCTCTAAATTGGGCACACAGATCTTCTGGCAACTCTCCCTTAGTAAGGCCATTTACAAATACCTTACGGCTTAGAGCATCTGCTACAACATTTGCTTTACCGGGGTGGTATTGCAAACTCAAGTCGTAGTCCTTGATGAGTTCTAGCCATATTCTTTGTCTCATGTTGATTTCTTTCTGAGTGAAGATATACTTCAAACTTTTGTGATCTATGAACACTTCACATCGCTTTCCCAAAAGATAATCTCTCCATGTTTTGAGTGCATGGACAACAGAGGCTAACTCTAAATCTTGAGTAGGATAATTTACATCATGAGTTTTGAGTTGTCTTGAGGCATAAGCCACAACTTTCCCTTCTTGCATCAGAACTGCACCTAATCCATGATGGGATGCATCACAATACACTTGGAAATCCTTCTCCAAATCTGGCAAACATAAGACTGGTGCAGTCACTAGTCTCTTCTTCAACTCTTGGAAACTGAGTTCACATCCTTCAGTCCAAGCAAATCTCTTGTCTTTCTTTAGTAACTCCGTCATTGTCTTAGCTACCTTGGAGAAATTCTCAATGAATCTTCTATAGTATCCTGCCAAGCCAAGGAAACTACGAACTTCTTTCACTGACTTAGGAGATTCCCATTCAGTTGCAGCCGACACTTTTGCGGGATCAACTGCTACACCATCTCCTGACACTATGTGTCCTAGAAATCCAACTTCATTCAACCAGAATTCACACTTGCTGAATTTGGCATACAGCTTATGCTCTCTAAGCTTCTCAAGTATCAAACGTAAATGTCCCTCATGCTCTTCTTTTCTCTTAGAGTAGATCAAAACGCCATCGATGAAAACGACAACAAACTTGTCAAGAAACTCCATGAACACCTTGTTCATCATATTCATGAAGTAAGCTGGTGCATTGGTCAAACCAAATGGCATCACGGTGTATTCATACAATCCATACCTAGTGGTGAAAGCTGTCTTAGGTATGTCTTGTTCCGTTATCTTAAGTTCAAAATAGCCTGACCGGAGATCAATCTTTGAGAACACACAAGCTCCTTCTAACTGATCAAACAAATCATTGATTCTGGGCAAAGGGTATTTGTTCTTGATAGTCACCTCATTGAGTGAACGATAATCTATGCATAACCTTTGACTTCTATATTTCTTTTCCACAAACAGAACTGGTGCTCCCCAAGATGAAGAACTTGGTTGAATAAATCCTTTCTACAACTGTTCCCCAAGTTGTTTCTTGAGTTCTTTCAGCTCATCAACTGACATCTTATAAGGTCTCTTTGCTATTGGTCCTGATCCTGGGAGCAAATCAATCGGAAACTCCACATCTCTATCTGGTGGCATTCATGGTATTTCTTCCGGAAACACATCTGGATATTCTCTCACAATTGGCACACTATCCATGCTAACCCCCTTAAGAGAATTTAGCTTACTCCCTTTTGATTCAAAGTTAGACTTGAATCTAATCCGTTTCTTATCCGGGGTTGTGAGTGCAAAAGTTCGATTGGCACAATCTAGTACTACTTCATACTTGGTCATCCAGTCCATTCCCAAAATTACATCCAGTCCTTGGGAATCTAAGATTATCAGACTAACTAGAAACTTATGCTTTCCAAATTCTATCACTAGATCACGGCATCCGAGACCGGGAGAACATACTTTTATTGGACACCCAATGTTTTCAGTTGGAAACCCACTTGTATCAACAAATGCTTTTGATATGAATGAATGTGATGCACCAGTATCAAAAAGAACAAGTGCTGGAATAGAATTGAGTTTGAACTTACCAGCCACAACATCAGGTTCCTCATAAATCTCTTCCACATTGATGTGGTTTACTTGTCCCTTCTGGAAAGGGTTGGGCTTGGTGGTTCCTTCAACCTTCTTCTCTGGGCACTCATTTGCATAATGCCCCATCTTCTTACACTTGAAACACTCAACCTGACTGATATCCCTCTTTGCAGGCTGACTACCACTTCCACTTACACCTCCACTTTGGTGGCTCTTGTGTCCACTCTTGTGGTTCTTGTACTTTTCATTATCATGACTACGATGATGCTTGTTGTCATGATGGCGGTTGTGGTGATTGTTGTACTTTCCATGTTTGTGTAATCCAGAACTCCCACTATCTTCATGATGGGAACGCTTGTGAGACGACCCCGAGCTGTGCTTGTCAGAGTTGTGCTTCCTCTTTCTGCTTTCAACTTGTTTCATCTTGTTCTCCAAGATGGTAGTCTTGTCACAGAGTGATTGGTAGGTTGGGACATAGGCAACAAATAGTTGTAGATTCAGTTCATCATTCAGTCCTTCGAGGAATTTCTCCTTCCTCTTGGCATCAGTATCAACTTCATCCGGTGCATAACGCGCCAGATTGTTGAACTCCTCAATATATTCAGCCACACTGCGGTGATGCTGCTTCAGATTGTGGAACTCCTTCTTCTTCAAATTCATCACCCCGGATGAGATGTGAGCTGTGTGGAATCCATCCTCAAAGATAGCCCAAGTCACATCCTCAATAGGAGTGGTGATCTAGAAGTTATCCCACCAGGTTGCTGCTGGTCCTTCCAACATGTGTGCTGCAAACCTGACTTTCTCCTCGTCGGTACAGCCGACAGTCACTAAATCCTTGTTAACAGAACGTAGCCAATCATTGGCCACCATTGGATAAGTGGTTCCTGAGAACTTTGCAGGCCTCAGTCTTAGGAATCTAGTGAGCATGTCAAATCCTGGTGGATTATTCTGGTTGTTGTCGTTGTTGTTGTTATTGTTGTTCTGATTCTGCATGAAAGTGGTCATCATCTGCATCAGTTGTGCCTGTGCTGTCATCAACTGCTGCATCTCGGGAGTGATATTGTTATTTGGGTTGGGGTTGGCACGTCGAGGAGGCATCTGTAGTTTTCATAAGGATAAGAATGAGATACCCATAGATGCTTAACATGCACAATACATCACATAGACAATCACAATAACCAAGCATCAAAATAACATAGAGTTTGAACGACATAAGCAACAAGTTTGAGAATGCAAAACACACCATAGCAAGCCACCCACATGTTGGATGGTCATTGCGACTCAATAAACAAAGGTACGATAGATGAAAGATAAACGAGTAGTCTACGCTACTCCTCCGCATCCACCTCCTCGTCAACAAGTGTAAGACCTGCGCTCTCCATGGCGGTCTTGTACTCATCAACACTGGTAGTCAAGGCCTCTATCTTATCCCTAAGAACCCTCTTCTGTGAGCGAAGCCTCTCAATCACTCCTTGCTAATGCTCAAGCTCGAAGTCCTTGGCCTCTAACTCTTCCTTCATCTCTCGGATCCTCTTGTTCTTGTCTTGGACTCTTTTCTCTTGACTCTTGAACTTCCTGTCCTGGCTCTCAAACTTGGCCTCCATTTCCTTGACTATCTCGTCTTGCTCCGTGAAGAGCTTGTCCTTATCACGAAGCTGAACCTGGAGCTCGTCATTGCTAAGCATGACGTTGGTCCTATCAGTATCTAGGTGCCTAATAAGACCCTCTAGGTCCTGAAGGTATAGACGAATCGGCTCCATCGTCTCTCGAGCAGCATCCTCGTACTCAATAGCCTCACCTTCCTTGTTGCGTCTCCCGAAGGGGTGAAAGTATAGACCTCTAAGCTCTGTGGAGTGTCTCCCTACCAGGCGCCCGAGTAACTCCTGCATGACTACATCTAAGCCCTTCTCCTTGTCGTCATGCATCAGCTTGAAAGTGATGGTCTCCGTAGTTAGCTAAAAAATCTGTCTGGCGTCCAGGCTGGGTGACTCTGAAGCCCCAAAGGTCCTTCCTCTCAAACTTGGTGAGGGGAAGCGTCATGATGCTATGAAGTGGAAGGTTGAGCACACTAGTGAGCTCAATGAGACGAGTACCAAAACGAGTTCCCTTGATCTCCTCGGCCGAGTTGATAATAACCTTAGGCATCTATTTTTATAAGGTAGAGAGAAGTTAGAATCAACATCAATAGAAAAGATTCACAAGACAAAATATCACATGCATATCTCATGCAACAATCACACAAGTCATGGCACACACAAGTCCATTACAAGCATCAATGGTTCAATCATAACTTAGAATTTTGGAAATAAACACGATAAGTGTGGTGGTCCAACTAACGAAGTATGTTACAACTCTCACTCCCTAACTTGCTCACAAGACTCCCAAATTAAATCTATGATGTCTCCCTTTAGTTGTTGGTTGGTAGTCTCTAACTCTTCAAAGTCATGGTCATGAGTGGTCCCTTCCTTACGGCTTCGTTGATGAGTTCTTCTACCAATAGAGGTGAGAAGGAAGATTAGAGAGGTTTACGAGAAGAATAAGACAAGAGTGGAAATTTGTGAAAAAAATTCCTTAGTGGTTTCTAATCCAATCCTAGGGTCATAATCCTACAGGCAACAGAGTGCTTTGATACCATCTGTAAGATCCCACCTTTATAAAGGTAAAGATCCCTGTGATTGCAATGCTAGTCCCTGGATCAAATGCTAGCATCCACAGTTCAATATGAAGTACACAGAAACAAAGGTCATTATTGCATCGTCATTCCAGAGATAACATAGTCTTTTACAACTCCATAGCCATAGGCTTAATACAAGAGTTTAACTTAACAATATAAATAAAGTCTTCATCTTCATGTGCCATAGGCAAGCATGTTGAGTGTAGACTCATAACCCCTATTCATCATCAGACTAACCTGCAACATCACAAGTTACAACCACAGTGGGTCAATACATTGGAATAGTATTGACAAGTGATACCTTAGTAGAATATTAACATCTAATCACTACATGAATTTGGCTAAGTGTATCTTAGGCTTGCTTTGCTCAAAATAGGTTTTACCTATCCGTTGAAAACACTAAGTTTTTGTTTGGTAAAACTTTCCCAAGGAACCACCAATAGAAATTGGTGAACCTTCACCCTTGTTCAACCACAAGTTTTAACTTAGAAAATTGGGATGAGGAGATTCTTGATAGCTTCCATGTCTTGATGCTCAAATTGTCCAATACCAGGGACATGGCTAAGTACTTAGTTTCTTCCATCTGAAGAGGTGGTGCACTTTCCCCACAAGACTTGATTTTCACCAAGACAGGACCTTTTAGAAGCCTTCCCTTAGACTAGAATGGACGCGCTCCAAACCTATCAATCCCATACCACCAACTGTCCATTTGGCTAAGTTATTGCAACCTATATGATCCAGGCAGAGCCCATAATGCCATGTGGCTGCACTAGAAGCTTCTTAACATTTGGCATCTCAAATCCCTTTGTTCCTTGGTGGCAATCCACAAGTGAGATACACAAGGTAAACCATAGAAATGGGCCTTGTGTAACCACTCAACCAAAATCCACCAAGCAATTACCATTCCACCCATGTGTTTCATTCACTTAGTTGTTTTATTAAGCAAAACATAAGTCAAAGACTTAGCAATAATTTTCCATAGCATGAAAATAATCCACCCTTGGTTGCTACTAGCTAGGCTAAGAATGGCAAAAGCAAGTATCTTAACTTAGAGAAAAATTCTAACAATTCTACAACTACTAGGATTTCCCAAGCATAGCATTTAGATACTTAGCAAAATATTCATGCAAGCCCTATACAAAAATATTTATAATGCATAGTCAAAATATTGGGATAAAAATATGAAGCACCACTTGCCTTGGTAGTTGGGGGAGTAGCAACAATCCTCACAATCACAATCACCACTAGCACCAAAATCTACACATAAAATGATAGCACCAAATTCACATATCAAAATAAACAAACAAAAATATATGAATGCATGCAAATGCCATGTGATGATTTTTCTAAATCAAACAAGACAAGTGTAACAGTACTGAATCACAAACAAAACAAAAATACACTAAATAAACTTTATTTAGTCTTTAAAACATTTTTCAAACAATTTCTATACTCAAAATAATCCTACAAATGTTTCTGCAAAAACCACAATTTTAACAGATGCAATTTATTTAACAAAATGTATGGTTGGATAGAATTCTTTCTCCTGATTCCAATGATATAAAATTTGCAAAAATTGAACGTGTGGATCAAAAGTTATGAATTTTGCAAGTTTGAACATCTAATAGATCTAAATTCAGATTTTAAATCAAAACTCTAGACACGTCGACGTGTCTGATTGGCCCGTATCGGTTCGGCCGGATTGATCAACGTGGGTCGCATGATCTAAATGAAATCGCATGGGCCAGATCTAATCGTACCCCTTCGATAAGTGATCTAATCTAACGCGCTAGATCTAGATCCAACGGCCCATGATGGCTTGGCCAAGAACTGGCGGCACGCGTGGTTGCAGCGGCGGCGGCGCTACTGGTGGTGATGGTCCGGCGAATACAGGAGGGGCTGGGGGTTGTGGTGTGGCTTACCAGACTCGCAAGAACAGGAGGAAGCTCAACGTGCTGCTGGCGTGGACAGGGGCAGGCTGTAGCAGAGGCTAGCGCTCGTCGGAGTTGCGGGCGGCGTCGGGTTCGTACAGACGGCGACATTGACGATGTTCTGGATCGCCCTAGCACAAGCCAGAATCATCAGTGCGTGCACAAAGGTCAGGCAAACACGATAGGGTCAGGCAGAAGGCAAGGGGCGCTCGGGTTTTACCTAGATTGCTCGACGGAGTTGAGCGGCGGCTCGGTCGTTTGCAGAGGTGGACGGGGACGGCGACCTGGGTCACGAGCAGGCAAACCAGAGGTGTCAGAAGATGCACAAGGACACGAGGGTCACGCTCGTTTGAACCAGAAGCAAAGGGGAGGTCGGAGCTCATCGTAATCGTTTGCCGGAGCTCGTCGGGAAGCGGCGGTGCAGTTTGAAATACTGGCAGCCTGGTGGCGAGGTGAGTGTGCTGTGTGGGGGGAAAATGACCGCAGCAGCGAGGTGATTAAGTAGCCAGGAGGGGCGAGAGAATTACGCAGTGCTTCAATACCAATTAAGCAAGAAATCAATGCGGCGTTTCTGGAGGAAACGGCGGTGGCGACAGAGTCTGCGCGCGCGGGATGGGGAAGAAGATGCTGACCTGGCTTGGGCCCAGTGGCAGCGTCAGCGGGGTAGAGCGAGTGCGGGTGAGAGAAAGAGAAGAGGGGAACCAGGGTGGGCTGGCTTTTGGGCCGTTTCTGCTGTTGGGCTAGAATGGTGGCGCCGGCTCTTTTCCATTTCTTTTCTCCTTTTCTATCTCTTATTTGATTTACTGAAATCATTTTCAAATGCTATTTAAATGAGTTTGAAATCAAACTTTCCTCTGGATTTTTATAAAATGATCCAAGCATATATTTGTGTATAAAACATTGTTGTTTGATCACAAACACTTTGGTCCATTGAAAATAGAATTAAAACCATGCCTTAATTAAATATTTATAATAGGCATATAAATGGTTTTAATTTTTTATTCTTGTGTTGAAACTTTGAACAAGTTTTTAGAAAATATCAATCAATCTTAGGATCAATTCTCTACTGATCAAAACAAGGTCTTTCTTCTTATAAGGTAGCAATAAGGCTAATGCCTTGCTTTACATAAAATGATAGATCACAAGTTTCTGTTTTTGAATAAATGATCCTAAAAATGAGTATGAATGCATGAATGTTGTGCAAACTTTGAAAACATGATTTTAGGGATGTTACATCCCGAGACAGGGCCTTTGATTCCGTGAAGGAGAACTCAATATCCTTTTTGAAGACCTTGGGGGAATATTGTAGCCGAGAGCGCCCATCCCACTGTATCAGCACATGTAGTTACACATCATAGGTTGTTATCACCGCGACACAACCACATCTTCACTACATTACCAAAACAACACATCTTACCCAGCAGCACTCCACTCCCTAGGCACCATGTGCTGATCAACGGATGAACAGACAAGGGACATACACCATGAGCAAACTACACCACGAGGGATAGCAGACGCACGCGCGGACGGAGCCGATGCACAGAGGAGGAAGAAGCGGCACGGCCCTAAGGACGTCTTGTACGAGGAGGTCACGCTACGGCAAGAGAAAGCCACAACAGGGGTCTCTCCGACTAGCGGAGGGGTGCCAGACGAGCCTGTAGACGGAGAGGCTCCATGGCAGCAGATCATGAGGGTGACAGCTGGTGCAGAGGAGAACGGGGTCAAGCGAGAGCGGGCGCGGTCTTCAGTGAGGAATGCGAACGAAAAGGAGGGCGCTCGGTGGCAGAAGGTAGCACGCAAGCAGGGAAGGCCGGGCGTGGGGCTCGTGCTGGCGGCGGTGACAGAGTCGGGGATGCACCAGGGGAGGCGGTGACGAAGAGGGTCGGGCCTGGCATGGAGGTCGGACAGAGTAGGCAGGTCGGTGGCGGTTGCTCGCAAGCGGGAGGGCAAGGGTAAGAGCAGCCTGAGGAGGCACTCGACGGGAGAACGAGGGAGATGGTAGCGGTGATTGTGGGACTCGGTTGAGAGCGAGAGAGAGAGAGGCCGCAGGGCGAGTGGGTCGCGTGCAGCGTACGCATGGTGGACACGGTCTGGGTGTTGGGTCCACGCGGGGCCAGGGTGGGGTGGTAGACGGGAGGATTCGGTCGTGGCTGGATGAGGACATGGGGTCAGGTGGGGTTCATGCGCTGGGGTGTTGCGTCGGTGGGTGTGAGTCGGGTGCCCACGCGGCATGCGCCTATGTGCAGTGTAGCGTCGGGTGGGGGTTTGGTGGTCTAGGGTTAGGGCAGGGGTGAGGCTAGGGTTTGATCTAGGTTAGATCAAGGGCCAGGATTAGCTGGGGTGGTAGGCTGCTGTCAGCTGGGCCTTTCGTCCTGGCCGGTGGCGGCCTCCCTTAGGGTTTATTTTATTTATAAAGTTGTTTGATATAATGGCTTTTGTAAATAGTTTTTTTAGACAAAACAATATATCCGGAAGAGGCCGGGTTTGACATTTGAAATAAGGACGGGGATATTTAGAAAACAAAACTAGGCTTTTAGAGAAATAGTTTTAGGCAATTATATGTATGTTTATGTCATGATGATGCACAAGATTAAAACAACACGCGATTTTCTAGTAGTGGTTTTACCCAGGGTGCTACAACTATGGTGCTCTATACTTGAGAAGATTTCTTGACAGAAACAGATCAAAATGAAAACACAATGAGAACACGATGCACGAACCTCGGGGGATCCGGGGGGTTATATATTACGAATTTTCAATGCATAAGGAAGGTTTTGATACGAAAACGAGGCGGAGTCTGAGTTCGGGGTGGTCTCACCCCCTCCAGGCGCGGGGCAGCTGGGGCCGCGCCTGGGGTGGGTTTGGCCACCCTGGCTTCCGTTTCCTCCTTTGTTCCTTCTCATAAATTTCCTTATGTATTAAAAACATCAAAAATATAAAAATATTGGGGTTTCATGAACCTTCTGTTTTCAGCACTTTTACCTAATCAAAGACGAACTATGCAGACTCCTTTTCTCCTTTTCCTGGAATTTCCTTTCCTGCAAGGTCTCACACAAACCTTAATGGCAACATTAGTGTAAGCAAAAACAATAAACCTTTAGGTTCACACTTCAACTGAAATCCATCAAAACAAATGCTTCTATAAGAGGCAAATGCAAATGATAACATAAATCTGTCAAAATAGACCAGCAGGTAAAGATTAATTTTTTCGAAAACCTTCCGTTGCTTAAATCAAAAAGTGCAGAACTAACTAAAGTTGGGTAACAACTTGGAGAACAAGCTCAGAAAAATACAGCTCCATACGATGTACTGAGCTCCCACACAATTTTTTACAATGCAGCACAAAAATCTGTCCCAGGACAACCACTTTTCACAACTCCTCTACTTCTCAAAAGTAGTTGAACTTGACACAAAAAAACAGAACAAAAAGGATAAAGAGAGGTTATTACTTGAATTAATAACTTCCAATACTCAACCAAACTTTTGGGTTATTTCCTAACAAGTACTTTTCTTTAATGCCCTTAAGTTAGGCTTGAAACTTTCAAAGATGCTCACAAAGGAAATATATATCTGGAATTAAAGAGAGCATCAAGAAGAAAATAACCAACACACTTGAGCCTAACCCACTTCATATGCATGGGGGTATCATGAGAAAACAATTCGTTGAAACAAAAATCCACCTGCATAGGAAGACAAAACAAATGCAACTTCAAAGCTTTCAACATAAAACAGGTAAACTTAACATTATTGAGATGCATAAAACCATGTTTCCCTCTCTCATAATAACTTTCAGTAGCACTCTGAATAAAGTTGACAATATAACCATCAAAGGAATCAATTTTATCACAAGAATGATGATACTTACAGTCACCAAAAAGAGGTCCAAGGTCATAAATTGGATCAATAGAAGCAAGTTGTTCCATCCTGAAATCTTTATTAGGCAAGCAATTTTCACAAGGAGCTTTAGAAAATTTGGATAAGTTAAACTCATAAGAATCTCCATCAAACTTAGTTAAAACTTTCTCCTTCTTACAATCTATAATAGCTCCACAAGTGTTCAAGAAAGGTCTACCAAAAATGATAGGACAAGTTTTACTAGCTACTAAATTAAGCACTAGAAAATCAACAGGATACTTAATCTTACCACAAAGAAC
The DNA here is from genome assembly GCA_916181665.1 of Avena sativa. NCBI lineage: Eukaryota > Viridiplantae > Streptophyta > Magnoliopsida > Poales > Poaceae > Avena > Avena sativa. The sequence goes on along the minus strand of OV702293.1, from coordinate 438,523,426 downwards.
CTCCACATCTCTTACAATACCAATAGGGCAAATGGTTTCCTTATTAGCAAGGTAAATAACCACATCAATGTCCTCAAGCTCACAAGGACCAATTTCATGCATAATTTCCACGTAAAGCTCATAAGGAATAGCACTAGAACTAGCACCAATATCACATAAACCATAGTAGCAATGATCACCAATTTTAATAGAAAGCACATGAACACTAGCCTTACTAGGATGAGATAGAATATTAGTAGCATATTCACAGAAGACAATATGCTCATCCTCTATGTTTCTAGTGACAAGATCTTTTCACAATAGCTACCACAGGCTCAATATTAATAAGCTCATCGGGCTCCACAGTTTTCTTTGCACTTTTGCTAACCACATTAGCTATGATACAATGTTCATTTACCTTAGTAGGAAAAGGGATTTTCTCAACATAAGGTTCATGCAAAATAGGATCAACAGTACAAACCTCTACACTAGCAGGAACATGAGTAAGAATGTCTTTATAAGGAGCGTGGTACTTGTCCCACTCTTTCTTGGGAATTTCAATATAAGAGGAAAAAGCATTAAAACATTTTGCAAGAACTGAGGGTCAAGACCAAACTCATTAGTAATATCATGGAAGTCATCAGTTCCCATAAAAGATTTAATGCATTCATAATCATAGTTTATACCTGACTTTCTTCCTTTCTCATTCTCCCAAGCTTCAGTGTTATCTTGAATACGGTCTAGTAGATCCCATTTAGCTTCTTCCTTCATGCGTGTGAATGATCCAGCACAAGAAGCATCTAGTAAATCTTTATCATGAAGAGGAAGCCTAGCATAAAAGTTATTGATAATAATATTGTTAGGGAGTTCATGAATAGGACATTTAAGCATTAGTAACTTCAATCTCCCCAAGCTTGAGTTGTACTCTCTCCATCACGAGGCCAAAATTTAAGATTTTTATCCTTATGAATCTCACTAGGAGGATAGAATTTAGGATAAAAGAGAGAAGCCATTTCTTCCCATTCCATGGATTGTCCATTCTTCAGCAGCTTATACCATTCTTCAGCTCTCCCTTTCAAGGATATAGAGTAACTTCTTCTTCACCTGTTTAGTTGTGATACCTGCACACTTAAAAAACCCGCATAATTCATGGATAAAAAGCAAATGATCACCAGGATGGACAGTTCCATCCCCAAAATAATAATTATCCATGACACGATCAACAATACTTGTAGGTATCTTAAAAGGATCTATCTCAACAGGTGGTGGTTCATCTACTACCCTAGCAGTGGCAGTAGTTTTCCCAAATAGAAAACCAAGTGGGTTATCCATATTGGAAACAAAGTAACAAGCAGTAACAAAAGGCAATACTCATAGTAGAAGTTTCCTTTACCAGTTCCACTCTTCAATAGCGCTTCACTCCCCAGCAACGGCGCCAGAAAATAGTCTTGATGACCCACAAGTGTAGGGGTGTATCGTAGTACTTTCGATAAATAGGAGTGTCCATCCCAACGAGGAGCAGAAGGTGTTGACTAGTGGTATGGAGCAGGAACTCTCTGCAAATACTTAGCAAACAGATTTTTAGGGGTTTTCTAATAAAGCAACAAAACAAAGTGCAAGTAATAAAGACAAAGAACAAACACAGCAAGTGGCCCAATCCTTTCTTAGCAAAGGACAAGCCGGTGGAAATACTTATAAGGACCAAACGTTCTCGAGGACACATTGGAATTCTATCAAGTGCTTTTGCTTCATATAGCTAAGTACTCTTCTTTGGTGTGTAAGTGTTGTGTGGGTGAACCTGTGCTAATGTACCGACCTTACTTGGACTAATACATATTTGTGATTAAACCCCCTACAAGCATCCGTAACTACAGGAAAGTAATTAAGATATAAACCTAACCACAGCCTTAAACTCTGAGATCCTACGCTCCCTTGTGCAAAGATGTCCTAACGGGGGTTCAGGTTTCTGTCACTCCGGCAACCCCACAATTAGTATCCAAATACACAATGCATTCCCCTAGGACCATAAATGGTGAAGTATCATGTAGTCGACGTTCACATGACACCACTAGAATAATAGCACCACAACTTAAATACTAAACCATTGAATAATATCTCAACACAAATCCACTAATAACAACATGACTTCTCCCATGTCCTCAAGAACTAAATGAACTACTCACAAGACATCATATGGATCAAGATAAAAGATGATATGGTGATGAATAACAATCTGAACATAAACAATAATCCAATGGTTCCACTCACAAGCATCAACAGGGAAAGTTTCCCCTAAAAACTAAAGCAATATCCAACACATTTGTTACAGTGGGATGGAGTGGTGATGATGGTGCTGGTGGAGATGATGGTGTGGATGATGATGATCCCGATGAAGCCTAGCTTGATGACGGTGTTGATGGCGACGATCTCCCCTCTCTAGGAAGGAGTTTCCTCAGCAGAATTCTGTCTGTCGGAGAGATCTTTCTCTCTCGATGTGTTCTGCCCCACAGAGGTGGCGGAAATATATCTATGGTTGCTCCCCTGGTGTTAGGGTTCCGTAAGGAAGATATAGGCGAGAGGGCGGAGTCGGAGGCCGAGCAGGTGGGCCACACCTGCCCTAGGCGCGGGGCAAGGTGGGCCCGTGCCTAGGGGTGTGGGCCCCTGTGGCCCGGCTGCGCCTCCCCTTCTGGCTTCCTTCGTCTTCCGAGAAAATATAATTTTCCCATATTTTTCAGGTATTTTTCTGATCTTCATGAAATTGCATCAAAACACCTCTTTTTCCATCAGAATCCAGACTCTGGTAGTCCATCCTCCAAGAATCATCCAACATGCAAAAACAGTGGAAAATACATAAGTAAAACCTCATAGTAAGACATATATCAATGAATAGAGGCAAATTATGATATGGAATGGTGATGCAAATTGGACGTATTAGTATCCGAACAGAGCAATAATAGCCAGTAGAGACTAGCACATCAAGCAAGGCAATATAGGAATGATACGTCCATTTTGCATCACTATTTTATATCATAATTTACTGTTATTCATTGATATATTTCATATTAAGAGATGATACTTATGTTATTTCATCTATTTTGCATGTTTGATGACTTTTGCAGGATCAATTGCCGGAGTGAGGATTCTGCTGGAAAAAGTGTTGTCCAGATGCAATATTTCTGAAGATCAAAAAATCCCAGAAAATATACGGAAGTTCCTATTTTTCCAGAAGACGAAGGAAGCCATAAGGGGAAGAGGAGATGGGCCACAGGAGGCCCACACGAGCCCTGGCGCGGGTCCCTCCGGGTCACGCCACCAGGTGGTGTGGCCACCCTGACCCACCTCTGGCATCGCCCTTTGGCGTATTTATTCCTCTAGAAACCATAAGACTCGAGAAGTGACCACAGAAAGATTTTGCCGCATCTGCGGGGCAGAAACTACAAAGAGAGAAAGAGCTCTCCAGCAGGCAGAAATATGCCAGGGAAATTCCTTCCTGGAGAGGGGAGATCTTCACCATCAACACCGTCATCAAGCTATACTTCATTGGGATCATCATAATCATCATCATCATCTCCACCAGCACCATCACCACCATGCCATACCATTGTAACAATTGGGTTGAATCTTGCATAGTTCATAGGGGGAACTTTCCCGGTGTTGATTACTTGTTGTAGTTGATGCTATTGAGTGGAACCATTGGATTATTGTCTATGTTCAGATTGTTACTTATCATTATTTGATCTCTTATCTTGATCCATATAATGACAAGAACTTACCGGTAACAAAATTTGAGTAGCATGAGGAACGACCCTCGTACTCAAGGGACATGAGATTGCCAACTTATACTTTGTCAAGCATATAATCCATACTTTGTTCACTTTAACCTTAATCACTTCAAGATGCTTATGATATGGGCAATGAGAGCTGAAAGCTAACAAGTACCATAATTTTTGGAAGCTCTTTAAGAAACTTGAAATCCCTGCTTCCCTTTGAAGGGCCTTTCTTCCACTTTTATATTGAGTCTCCACCTTCTATCTTTATGCACCAATTAAGAGAGCATAATTGTCATTCTTAGTTCTATGTGCATTGTCCCAAAATTTATTGATTGATTCATAATGTTGATATTGCTTGTTCTTAAACTATTTGTATCTAGTCACCCTTATGAACTTTGAAGGTGTCCTATGCATTTATGTTTTGCTACTCCATGAGGGACAAGCTGAATGCCACTATGCTATATTTTATTTATGTAAAACAAACAAACGTCTTTCAATGCATTTTTATTCATGATCTTTGTTTGTATCCTTTCATGTTTCAACATAGTTGCTTTGTCTTATTGTTAGAACTTCATCTTTCATGCTCATGTTTAGAGTACTTTGATCCCAGCTTTCAATGCTTTACAAATAGTTTGATCAAGATTGTGATGGTGCATGTCACCTCAAAAATTATTCTTTTTATCACTTACCTACTCGAGGATGAGAAGGAGTTAAGCTTGGGGATGCTTGATACGTCGTAAACATGTCTATAATTTTTGATGTTCCATGCTTGTTTAGTATCAACTTTGCTTTGCTTTGTCTACACTTTGAGGTATTTTTATACATTTTCTGGGACTAACCTATTAACAAGATGTCGCAGTGCCAGTTGCCTGTTTTCTGCTGTTTTTGGTTTCAGAAAAGCTAGTAAGGAAATATTCTCAGAATTGGACGGGATAAAAGCCAAAGTCAATATTTTACTGGAACGAACACAGAGACCGAAGGGGGGCTACAGGGCCGCCACACCCTAGGGCCGTGCGGGACCACCCTAGGGCGCGCCGCCCTATGGTGTGGGTGCCCTGGCCGCCTTCCTGCCTCGCCTCTTCACCTATAAAAGCCCCTCGATGCCGAAACACTAAAGACCCGATCACATCTCCACGAAACAGTCTATAGCCGCCGCCACCATCTTCCCTAGATAGGGGGGATCTGAAGCTCTTCCCGGCACCCTGCCGGAGGGGAGAGATCATCCCGGAGGCCTTCTTCATCATCATGCCAGCCTCCGGTATGATGCGTGAGTAGTTCACCCTTGGACTATGGGTCCATACAGTAGCTAGATGGTTGTTTCTCCTCCTTTGTGCTATTATGTTTAGATCCTGTGAGCTCCGTTCATGATCAAGATCATATATTTGCAATCATACATGTTGTGTTTGCGGGGATCCAATGGATATTGAGATTTCTATGTCAGATTGATTATTGATTCTATCATGTCTTATTGATTATTGATTCTATCATGTATGTGTTGTTTGAGATCTTGCATGCTCTCCGTTTCTAGGAGCTATCTTGGCCAAGTACTCCCTCCGTTTTGAGATTCATTTGAACCTATACACTAAAAGGCGTCTAGATACATCTACTTCACAAACCTAAAACATCTTATATTTCTAAACGAAGGGAGTAGATGCTAGTGACTCCAAGAGGGAGTATTTATGCTTGATAGTGGGTTCATGCCTCTATTAAATCTGGTGAAGTGACAGGAATATCTAAGGTTATAGATGTGTTGTTGCCACTAGGGAGAAAACAACAATCTCTTGTTCATGGAACAATTGTATTGTTTACTTTACATACATTGCTTAATGCAATTATTCGTTGCTTGCAATTATTAGTTGCTTGCAACTTAATACTGGAGGTGGATTACTAGTCATAGATGCAGTTGGATGGCGGTCTATGTATATTATTGTAATGCCCAATCAAATCTCATAGGAATCATGAATGTATAGTATTTCCATTGTTATGCCTTGCTCAGTCATGTCAATTGCCCCACTGTAATTTGTTCACCCAGCATGTTATGTTATTTATCTTAAGGAAAACACCTCTAGTGAACTATGGACCCCGGTCCAATCTTTACCATTGTTACATCATCTACTGTTAAAGTTTACTTTCTATAAGCAACCATTACCTTCCATACTATACGTTTAATCCTTTGTTTTCAGCAAACCAGTGAGATTGACAACCTCATTGTAAGTTGGGGCAAAGTCTTGAGTTTGTGTTGTGCATGATTCCAAGTTGTGAGAAATACCTTGGAGTTGTTTCCTTGCTCCTACTGGTTCGATAACCATGGTTTCATAACTAAGGGAAAACTTCGTGCTCATCATACTTTCCTCTTGGGGTCTCCCAACGAAGCTCTACTATTGAGCCACGTCACCACAACTATATGGGACGCGACCGTATAGTTGGTCGTTACAGCGCAGGACTCCTCCAAATCCATGATTTCTTTTTCTAGTCGGTTTGGATTGTTTTCTTGGACGATAATTTGGTGTTTCTCGCGAGTTTTACCGACCCCTGACCGCTCTTATATACTGCCCTTGTGCCTCTCTCTAAATCACAAATCACCAGGAACAAATCCAGCTATGCGTTATCCTGTCCCAGGCCATGGAAAATCTATGGGGCTCATTACTCCTTGGGACCTTCCTAGCAGCCCGTCAATGGAGGACGGTGATGAGGAGGTGGAGAGGTTTAGCCTAGGGTACAAAGAGTGTAAGGGTTCATAGCATGGAAAACAAAAAAATTCTACCGCATGCACACAAACAGCAAGCCAAGATCTATCTACTAGATTGTAGCAACGAGTCGATTAGAGTACTCACCCTCGAAGATTCCAAAGCCGTTAACGAGAGCAGATTCTCATGGGTGATGTAGTCGTACACTTGCCGATCTCAAGATCGCGTAGACGATCCTTCCGGCGCTGCGTTCAGGCAGCGCTTCCATAGTCGGTCACACGTTCGGTACTTGATGAAGACCTTGCTCTCCCTTGTTCCAGCAGGAAGCAGAGGTTGTAGTTCTCTCCTCGCGATTCCGACAGCATGACGGGGTGGTGTCAGAAGTAGAGGGAAAATCCTACAGGGCTTCGCCTAAGCCAGAGCAGGTTATGGTGGATCTAGGGTTTTCAGCGATCTAGGTTTAGAGGGCCGAAGAGGAGGAGGTGGAGTCAGCGGCGGATAGGGCAACGACGACGATCCGGTGGCGACGGCGGCAAGCGGCGGCGGCGCTGCAGTGGGACCACGGCGGCGTGGCTTGGTGCGGAGGGCTGGTTGTGTAGTCTTGGGGCACCCCCTCCCCTCTATTTATGAGAGGGAGGGCAGCTTGGGAGAGGGGAGTTTGAATCCTTCCCCAACTCTCTCTCCTAGTTGGCTTGTGGTGGAGGGAAAGAAGGATTCTTTCCTTCCTCCACTAGGATACATTGTCCCAGTTTGACTTTTCAAACTTGCCTTTTGACTTTCAATTTGGAGCTTCGTTTCTTTCTTGCTAATGCCCAACCAAGTGACCTAGGACATGATTCAATCATTCCACTTATTCATGGCACATTCATGTTCCCTTCCCCTTCCGGTTCGGTGAACCTTCTAGACCCTTCTAGAACCTCTCCGATGAAAACATCGGAATCATTCCCGAACTCCGAAATTGGACTTTCCTTATATGAATCTTATTCTCCGGACCATTCCAGATCTCCTCGTGATATCCCGGATCCCATCCGAGACTCCGAACTACATTCGGTCTCCCTACTTACATTCCATATCTACTAAACAACATCGAATCCTTAAGTGTGTCTCCCTACGGTTCGTGAATTATGCGGACATGACCGAGACACTTCTCTGATCAATAACCAATAGAGGAATCTGGAAATTCATATGGCTCCCACATATTTCTACGATTACTTTGCGATCCAATGAACCACTTATATACGATACCAATTTCCCTTTGTCTCGCGATAGTTTACTTATCTGAGGTTTGATCGTCGGTATCTCTGCATACCTAGTTCAAGCTCGTTACTGATAAGTACTCTTTTAAAACGTTCCCGTGATATGCGATCCCTTGTGAGCCAGTCACATGCTTGCAAGCTAATTGGATGACATTCCACCGAGAGGGCCCAGATTATATCTATCCGTCATATGGATGGACAAATCCCACTCTTCATCCATGTGCCTCAACACATACTTTCCAAACACTCAATGCCACCTTTATAGCCACCCAGTTATGGTGTGGTGTTTGATGTCATCAAAGCATCCTTCCAGTGATGGTGATTAGCATGATCTCATGGTCGAAGGAATTAGGTTACTATGTATCAGAAAGCTTATAGCAAACAAACTATTGAAATGACTTGATCTTTATGCTATGCTTATCTATAGGACTATGTCCATCACACCATTCTCCTAATGATATGATCTTGTTGTTAATAACATCTCAATGTTCATGATCGGGAAACTACGATCATCTATCAACCACCAAGCTAGTATTAGAAAGAGGCTTTACCATGGACTCTAATTTAGTTTACAAATCACACAAGTATTAATGTTTCCGGTTAATACTATTATAGCATGAATGTAAACATTTATCAAAAACACAAAGATATAATAATAACCACTTCTATTATTGCCTCTAGGACATATCTCCAATAGTCTCCCACTTGCACTAGAGTCAACTAATCTATATTACATGGTAATATACCGAACACCCATGGCGGTTTGGTGCTGGTCATGTTTTGTCCTCGGGAGAGGTTTAGTCAATGGATCTGCCACATTCAGATCTGTGTGTACTTTGCAAATCTTTATGTCACCATCTTGGACATGCTCTCGAATAGCGTGAAAACGCATCTTGATATGCTTTAGCTTCTTGTGTGACCTTGGTTCTTGCGCATTGGCTATGGCGCCCATGTTATCACAGTAGATAGACATTGGGTCCAGCGCACTGGGAACCATACCAAGCTCTATAATGAACTCCATCCATATCGCCTCTTGTGAAGCCTCCGAAGCAGCTATGTATTTCGATTAAATTGAAGATCTCTCCACAACGCTTTGCTTTGCACTCCACCAGCTAACTGCTGCACCATTCAAAGTAAATACATATCTAGATGGAGATTTAGAATCAATCGGATCGGTGTTCTAACTAGCATCGGTGTAACCATTAACAACGAGATGTTCATCACCTCCATAAGAAAGAACCATATCCTTAGTTCTTCTCAAGTACTTAAGGATGTTTTTGACCGATGTCCAATGATCCACTCCTGGATCACTTTGAGATCTTCTAGTCAAACTAACAGCATATGCAATGTCGGGTCTAGTACATAGCATGGCATACATGATAGATCCTATGGCTGAGGCATAGGGATTCTTACTCATCCTTTCTCTATCTTCTGCCGTAGCAGGACTTTGAGTTTTACTCAAGGTCATATTGGGCAAGAACCCTTTCTTGCTATCTTCCATTCCAAACCTCTTTAGAACTTTTTCCAAATATGTATGTCGTGGTGGTGACACGGCAGATGCCATGGGTAGGCTAAAGTAAGGGGCCAATGGATGCTAGTGGGATCTGGGGAGGGAAGATGCAGTTGATTCTACACACAAAAGACTAAGGCAAAGATCTTTATTTCTCCTTCCTTGAGTTACAAGTGCTCCTTGAGCTGTATACAAGGAGAAAGGAAGAACTTTACCAGCCTAACGGTACTAAAATGAGCCGATCCCTTCCTCAGGGTCCAAGCCTCCCCTTATAAAGGAGAGCCTTGGGTTCCTTTAGGGCTGACAGGGCAAGCATATTCGAGGAATATGCTTGTCCCAAAATAGTAGTTCGGCGGCCTCCTTTCCCTGTCGCCCTTCTAACGACGGCAAGGCTTCAGAGGGGCCCTCCTGCGCGCCTCGGTCTTCAGGACTGTCACCTCCGTGACCTCCTTCTGCCCTTCTGACGATCTACGCCTTTGTCCCTTGTGCTTGGCTCCGCTCGGATTCTTCCTAGACTGCAGCTAGAGTTTGACTTTAGGTTTCTCCTTCTCCTGCAAGCTTCGTATCATTTGGCCCTACCTCACGTAACTCGGCTCGTCCTTTACCTGTATTAAGATTACTCGGGCTAACCCGGCCGACTTACGTAGTATCTCGGCCGGGTAATGCCTTGAATTTATCATAAGGGTCCTGCCCTTCCCTATCTTGGCCGACCTCTCCAGGATTCGGCCGACTCAGACAGTAACTCGGAAACTAGACGGGCAACTTCCTTTCATCTTTCCCCGTCTTTACCCTACCCGAGGTCATCTCCCCAACATTAGTCCCCGAAGCTGGTATGGCCCCGCCAATAACTTCGGCCAGGCCGTATCAGTTTCATAAGATTTATCTTGCCTCGTTTCTGAGTTATCTCGTTCGAGGTATCATCGTATCTTCCCGCGTACGCCTCGTCCTACGTGTCTTACTCATCATTGTTTCTCTAGTTTTTTGTTCCTCTATAGTATTTATTGTCAGGCTACAGTTACTGCCACACCTGTTGCATCGGTGCTGCGACGCCTCGTGTGCCGTTTCCATCGGGGATCGTGGCTTTCTATCCCACCCGTGCGGTCGCTGGTGCGGTTCCACTCATCGTCGTGCGTTGGTGCTACATACATGATCTACACGATCAACCACCACACCCACGATCCCACTACCTTGCGGGTAGCGCGGTTATAAAGAGGGGCACGGCGCTGGGGGATTCACTTTCCCCCTTTCGCTCACCCGCGCCCTTCTTCTTCCTCTCGCCTCTGCGCCTGCTCGCACTTCTGTCGTCGTGCGTTCGCTTGAGTCCTTGACGGCAGGGATCTCGCCGTACTTCTCCGTCGCCTTCATCCTCGCTCGCTCGCTCTGGCACCGTCGCCGGTGAGTTCGTCCGGTCCTATCGCCTAGCTGTTTCTCTAGAGATCTCTGTTTCTCTTATGTTATCGTGCGGCAGTTCTTTCTCCGCTCTGTCGCCGTTTTTTGGTAGAACCAAGACGGGGCCTTGTAGTTCTAGACTCTCCTCCGCCGCTAGTTCTTCCTCCGTAGATTTCTCTGGCGACCCCATGTCTAGCTCCGTCAGCGGTGCACTGATAGAGGATTACGATACTGCATCTGGGCCCGAGCGAGGCTCGTGGCAGGGCTCCTCCATCACTCGCCGCGAGATCGAGTGGCTAATCCGGACTCGCAGGATTCCCGCCGAGGTAGCTTGTCGCTTACCTGGCAGCGAGTCCTCTCCAGGCCTCAGGGAAGGCGAGTATGTAGTTTTCATGTCGCATTTCGCACGCGGCTTTGGTCTCCCTCTCGGCAACTTTGCTAGGGAGTTTCTTGACTACTTCGGCCTTCAGCCGCATCATCTTCCTCCCAACGCCATTGCCTCTCTCTCTGCCTACATCTCTGCCTCGGAGGGATACTTCGGCCTATGGCCGTCCGTGCATGTCTGGTCAAAGTTTTTCCAGATTCGCTCCAACGTCGTCCCAGACAAATCTCTGCACCCCTCCGAGAAGTTGCTCACCCAATGTGGAGCAGCATCCATCACACCTCGGAGGAAATCCGAATTCCCTCGTGTTGCGGGGCTAGAATCATGCAAGAAGTGGCACAAGTCCTTCTTCTATGTCAAGAACACGGGGAATGAGGATAGAATTCGGCTTCCTGCCTTCTCCATTGGCCCTCCTTCCAAGAAGAATTGGACATATAATCCGAGGAAAAGTCATGCTTTGGCCGAGGCTTTTGAGATTCGGCTGAAGGAGCTGATCCGCGCCGGGCTACGCGGCGAGGATCTGATGACTACCTTCGTTAGCAGCCGAATCTGCCCGTTCCAGAAACGCACACACAAACTCTGCTGTATGAGCGGTCCCCTTGACCCCAACCGAGTCTCCACGGTGGATCTGGACAACTACCTCATTTTCAAGCGTGTCCGGGCTATTTTCAGAACGGAGATGCCGGAGGATTGGGCTTGGGGACTGAAGCCGTTCACCCGCGAGCGTCCCCCACCCGAAGTAAGTTTGCTCTTTAGTGTTTTGCTTCTTAATTGTGTTCATAATTCTCTTTGCTAATTTTTCTCCTTCTTGTCCTGCAGAGGTTTGATGAGCAGAAGAATGAGGATGCCGAGGTTTTGTCACTCCCGTGGCCTGCGGATCGGAATACTCCGGATAGTGGGGAGCCGCACTCAGAAGAGTTTGTCCCCAAGGCTGATCTTTCTTCGGCTCGCGCTCGTGGCAAGACCTCGGCTCACGAGGAGGAAGGTGATTCGGACGAGGTCCAAGTTCTAGAGGTAGTTGCCGCAGTGCCAATTTCTTATGCATTTCTGGCTTCTACTTTCTCAGCTAATCCGGCCGGTCAGGTTCACGACGCCGAGCCTCTTGCCTCCCGGCCTCCCGTTACGTTGGGGAAACGTGGTGCTCCCGCTGGTGCCTCGGAAACGGATCCTAAGAAGCGAATGAAGAAGTCAGCTCCGAATCCTCCCAGGCGCAAGACCATGCCCGGGGTCACAGGGTAAGTTTCTTTTGCTCGTATCTCTTGCTTTTCTCTTTCCGCTTTTTGACTTGACCTTTTTTCTTTGTTTTCGTAGTGCTCCACTTTCTGTTAAGCCCAGCGGTCCCAGCATGACGAGTCGTACGACTCGGCAGCCGTCCCCTCCGCCTACTAAAAATACCAAGATTCCGAGTCCTTTTCACGCTGCGTCTCCTCCAGCTCCGCATCAGACGCCACCTTGCCATGATGCGCCTGAGATTCCTCCCGTTGATATCGATTCCACTCGGCCAACAGACATTCCTACCGAACCTGCTGCCTCCTCTGTGAACCCTAGTGTCTCTGCTGAGCCTCTCTCGACCCCTATGGTTTCTACAGTGACTCCCACTCCTGCCAAGGACGTTAATATCTCGGCGCCCTCTGCAACCGTGATTCTTCCGGCTCCTAAAGACGCCGCTCCTAGTGCCGAGGTATCAGCTCCTACTGATGCCTCTTCTAAAACAAGAAAGGTTGTCGTCATCAAGGCTTCCTCCTCTCAGAAAGGTCTTGTTGGCTCTTCTCAGCCTAGTATTGCCGATGCGCTGCACAAGGGGGTTGCTTCTGCCAAAGCTTCTGTTACCCCGGTCGCTAGCACCCAGCTCGCTCTTCACAAAAGCCCTGCGGCAGCGGTGGCTACACAGCATGTCCGAGGTAAGGTCCTAACTCGCACAGAGAGTGGGAACAGTCTCGGCTCGCTGGTTGAGTATGCCAATAATTGGAATGTTGCCGATCAATTTGAGGGTAATCCAGGCAGCCAGCCGTTTCAACTCTCCGACATCAGCAGCCGCCTGCATCAGGCTGCCAAGATCGTTCTTGAAAGTGACAAGATGAATGAGGTAATTGTTTTTATGGAGTTTTGATTAGTTCTCCGGATACTATTATATACTCTAGTCCCCGAAGCTTGCAAGCGAATAACTTGTTATTCGTTTGGAAGTTTTATGATGCTTTACTTAGTTCAGTTTTATCTTAGAGTTCGAACCTCCATCCAACTAGATCTGCCTTAAATTTTGCGTGATTTGGGTCTATCTGCACTTCGAATATCCAGCCGCCTAGGTCCGAGTTAAGTTTTGCTTGACTCGGATCTGTTTTGGCTTCGAATATCCAGCCACCTAGATCCGGGTTAAGTTTTGCTTGACTCGAATCTGTTTTAGCTTCGAATATCCAGCCACCTAGATTCGGGTTAAGTTTTGCTTGACTCAGATCTGTTTTAGCTTCGAATATCCAGCCACCTAGATCCGGGTTAAGTTTTGCTTGACTCGGATCTGTTTTAGCTTCGAATATCCAGCCACCTAGATACGGGTTAAGTTTTGCTTGACTCGGATCTGTTTTAGCTTCAAATATCCAGCCACCTAGATCCGGGTTAAGTTTTGCTTGACTCGGATCTGTTTTAGCTTCGAATATCCAGCTACCTAGATCCGGGTTAAGTTTTGCTTGACTTGGATCCGTTTTAGCTTCGAATGTCCAGCCACCTAGATCCGGGTTAAGTTTTGCTTGACTCGGATCTGTTTTAGCTTCGAATATTCATTTACTATTTGCTTTATTGCTTAGGTTGCGCATGACCGGCGGACCGCCGAATTTCAAAGGCTGCTTTTTGCGCATAGAAAATTGCAAGAAAAGTATGAGAAAGTTATTCCTGTGGTGAAAAAAGCTGGTAAGTCGACAAATCTTTTTGTCATCTCCGACGCTCTTATTGTTTTGTACACGAGATGTTGGCTCACTTTGTTGGTAAACAGGGAACATCAATAATCTTAACATCCGTCTTGAGAAGAAAGTCAAGGCCCTAGAAGGTTAGTTACTCTTTTACTTTATATATTCCCCTTTGAAATGTGCGCTAAGTTTCTTTGAACTCTTTTGGCTTTGGTAAAGCCGAGTTACAAACCTTTGCAGCATCTCACTAAGATTGCACGTCCATGCCTGGTGTGATGCTGCATTTTTTAGAACAAAGCGCTACTCACTCGGCGCAGCTGAAGGATAAAGATGACGAGATAACCCGCTTGCGTGCCGAGGTGGAGTCCCTTAAGCTCTCTCAGAAGTCTGAATTGGAAAAGGTCGACCAGGAGTTCTCCGAGGAAAAAAATCGGCTAGCTCTGCAATTGCAGAAAAACAAAGATCTCCTCGAGGCTGCCGAACTGAAGACACGTGGGATGAGCGAAGAGATCACCCGCTTTGAGAAGAGCAAGATTGACTGGGCTAAAGATCTTCAGATAATGCTGAGTTATATTCATCGTAAGCTTCTCACCGCGGCCGGGTTATCTTTTTTCCTTTTCTTACTGCTGACTGATGCAGTCGTGTTTTGCGCAGACCATTTTCTAGAAGCTAAGCCTGTGAGCTCTAAAGCGGTGATTACCGCTCGTGTGTGCCGAGGTGTTCCTGCTGATGCGGACTCAGAGTACTCGATGGAAGACTTTTTGGTTGCTGTTGGTGCTGCAGTTGGTCCGATGAAGATTATGGGCAGGGATTTGGTGCAGGCAGCTATCCGAGCTTACCATGTTCTCTGGCCGAATACTTCTGGGACTCCAAATATTGACGAGGTCAAATTGTTGGTGGAAAGATTAATGGCTTCTGAGAAGCAGCTAAGTCTTTGGAGGGAGTCGGCCGGACGAGCTGGTGCTGATATGGCTCTCACTGTCATCATGTCATGGTATGAAGATATTTCTCTTGATATCTTGAGAAATTTGCGCACTGGCTCTTGTTGGGTTGAGGACCCAGACTTTGTCGCTCTCCGGCAAGCTCGTGCCTATCAGCTTGTGGAGTATGCCGACGTGAATAACTGGAATGAAGGTCCGAGCTTCCTTCCTAACCCGGAGGACGAGGTCCAAGTTGAGGATGCCTCGGACGATAACTCTGCTGAACAAGGTGAAGATGACAGTGACTCGGCTGCTTCTACTGATTCCAGTTCGAGCTCGGATGGCAGCGGCGATGCGCGATCCTCCTCCAAAGGTACTGGGCATTCCACTGCGCAAACTGACGCTCCTCAACAGCCTCGGGCTTCCTCCAAAGTCGCTCCTGGGTCTGTGGAGGGCGAGGCTACCTCGGCCGAAGTTCCCCCTACTTTGGAGTGCCCAGCTCCTGACCAAACCACTGCCTCTCCAGCTAAAAAACTCTAAGTTACTTCTGGCCCCTGGTATGCCGGGTGTACGATGTGTGTCAGACATTTGTCCGTTCTTTGTGTGGTGTGAACTTCTTTTGCCGTGTGCCGCTAAGGCACATGCGGTTGTAATCGTCATTACATTGTTCGCCTGAATCCTTGTTTTGGCACTTCTCAGTTGCTTGAGTCTGCAATGTGTATTTGCCTTTGCTTTACAGCAGTTTGTCGTTCACTATTCGCTGATTTTAATAAGCCTTGCAACTTGATCACTGTAGTTTGGATCGTTAATCTGGGCGTAGACCTCGAAGATCATATGAGAGCAAAATTTTATTACTCTGGGTGTCGAAGTTTGATACCCATTCTTGTAACCAAGGGTAACCCCTACTTGGAAACAATATTGGACAGTCCCCGAGTCGCTGCCCAGGGTGCCGAGGTTAAATATATAAACCGAACTCAAAGACAATATCGGCCAGTCCCCGAGTCATTTCTCAGGGTGCCGAGGCTTAATACATAACACAAAATCAAAAATGATATACGTTAGTCCTCGAGCCCCTGCTCTGGCGCCGAGGTCTCATTCATGAATCAAGCTTAGAAACAATATAGGGCAGTCCCCGAGCCACTGCTCGAGGTGCCGAGGTTTAATACATAACATGAAATTTAAAACAACATATGGCAGTCCCCGAGTCACTGCTCTGGACGCCGAGGTTTAATACATAGTTGGTGCTCCAACCTGAAGCATCACTTTACAATGTGTCATGGATCACTGCTATGAGTAAAATGGACGAAGTAAAGCTACGTTCCATGGTCTTTTCGATTCTTCGGCGGCTTTGTCTGCCCTGTTCTTTCCTGGTGATTGAGCATCGATTAAGTAGTACGCATCATTGTGCAATGCTTTACTTACGATGAATGTTCCTTCCCATGGAGGCGACAGCTTATGCATGCCGGCCGTGCGTTGTACCAACCGGAGAACTAAATCTCCTTCTTTGAACACTCTTGGATTCACCTTCTTGCTGTGATATCGTCGCAAGTCCTGCTGATAGATAGCTGACCTTGATAACGCCAGCTCTCTGGCTTCTTCTAGCAGATCGACATCATCTTGCCGAGCTACCTCATTTATTTCAGCGGTTGTATACTGGGTAACCCTTGGCGAGTCATGCACTATGTCGGCTGGAAGCACAGCTTCTGCCCCATACACTAGAAAAAATGGTGTATAACCTGTTGATCTGTTTGGGGTAGTCCTGAGGCTCCATAGTACTGCTGGTAGTTCCTCAATCCAACATCCTGCCGACCTTTGCAGCGGTTCGACGAGTCGTGGTTTTATTCCGTACAATACCAGTCCACTGGACCTTTCCACTTGCCCATTGGATGTTGGGTGAGCCACAGAGGCGACATCTAATCTTATGTGCTTTTCTTGACAGAATCTAGCGAAAGCTCCTTCTGCAAAGTTTGTGCCGTTGTCTGTAATAACACTGTGTGGGTATCCATATCTTAAGATAATATCCTTGAGAAATTTCACTGCTGTAGGCCCGTCGCATTTCTTTATTGGTTTCACTTCAATCCATTTTGTGAATTTGTCCACCATTACTAATATGTGGGTCATTCCGCCTCGGGCCGGCTTAAATGGTCCTACCATATCTAAGCACCACACAGAAAATGGCCAAGTAATTGGTATTGTCTTTAACTCGGACGAAGGCGTATGTATTTTGCTGGCATATCTTTGACAACCATTACATTTTTCGACCAGTTCTTTGGCTTCTTTCAGCGCTGTTGGCCAATAAAACCCATGTCTGAACGCTTTGGCCACTAAGGTTCGGGATGAAGCATGATGTCCACATTCTCCTTGATGTATATCTAGGAGGATCTCCTGGCCTTCTGCCAAGCTCATGCATCTTTGTAATACACTTGTGACACTCCTTTTATATAGCTCATTGTTTATGATTGTATAAGCTTTAGCTCTTCTCACTGTCTGTCTTGCTAATATCTCGTTATTCGGCAGAATCGCATCTCTAAGGAAAGAGAATATGGGTTGCTCCCATATAGGTGTGATTTTCTCTGGTGTAGTCTCACTATCTATTTCCATATTTTCTGCCGACATAACTGCTTCGGATTTCTCCATACTCATGCTCGCATCAGCTGTCTTTATTCTTGGGAACTCCGGGTTATATGGCTTATTAATTTCCATCGGCACAGTATCTTCTCTTGATTTTGCCGGAATAAAGATGGATTCGGACTCTCGTGACGGTGTTATTGATGGCTTCCTTAGGTGCTCTAGACCTGGGGGAATTGACTGTCTGGTTGATCCGAGTTTTGACAATGTGTCTGCGGCGTCATTTTCTGCCCGAGGTACATGATGAAATTCACATCCTTCGAAGTATCCTCTGAGTTTTTGCACATGAAATCTATACAGAGCCATATTATCATCCAACGCATCCCAATTGCCTGAGACTTGCTGTACTACTAGATTTGAATCTCTGTAACACAAGATTCGGCGTATTCCAATTTCTTTTGCCACCTTCAATCCATGGACAAGTGCTTCATATTCGGCTACATTGTTGGACGCGGAAAAATGTATCTGCAGCACATATCTCAGCTGATCTCTTTTTGGCGAGGTTAACACTATTCCTGCCCCCAAACCATTTCTTAGTTTGGAACCGTCAAAGTGCATCGTCCAATAATTCGGATCTGGTAATGGTGGATCATATTGCACTTCGGCCCAATCTACGAAGAAGTCGGCCACAGCCTGAGATTTGATTGCATCTCTCCTATCGAATTGCGGAGCATAAGGTGACAATTCAATTGCCCATTTTGCTATTCTTCCACTTGCATCTTTATTGCTCAATATGTCGGCTATGGGTGCTTCACAAATCACTTTGATGGGGTGCTCTTTGAAGTAATGCTTAAGCTTCTTTGCCGACATGTACACTCCATAAGCCATCTTCTGATAATGTGGGTAATTCTGTTTTGAGGCTGATAGTACCTCGCTCAGGTAATACACCAGCCTTTGTACTGATTTATCATTTTCAATTCGTTCTACGACGATCACAGCACTCACTACTCTGTTGGTGGCCACTATGTAGAGCAACATAGGCTCTTTCGATAATGGAGAAGCTAAGACAGGCGTTGTGACCAACATCTTTTTCAATTCATGAAATGCACTGTCTGCTTGTGGAGTCCAAATGAACTTATCCGATTTTTTCATCAGCTGGTAAAGTGGTAGTGCTTTCTCTCCCAGCCGACATACAAATCGGCTGAGCGAGGCTAAACAACCTGTGAACTTTTGCACATCATTTAGACATCTTGGCAATTCCATCCTTTCCACTACTTTTATTTTAGTTGGGTTGGCCTCTATACCTCGGCTAGATACGAGAAAACCGAGCAATTTTCCCGCTGGCACACCAAATGTGCATTTTTCCGGGTTGAGCTTCATTCGGAACCTTCTCAGGTTCGCGAAAGTCTGTCGGATATCATCTAGTAGCGTTTTGCTTTCTTTGGTCTTGATGACCACATCATCCACATATACTTCAACATTTTTCCCTATCTGGTCGTGTAAACACTTTTGCATGCATCTCTGATACGTTGCTCCTGCGTTGCGCAGGCCGAATGGCATGGTGCGATAGCAATAAGCCCCGTACGGGGTAATAAACGCAGTCTTTATTTGATCGGCCGGATTTAACGTTATCTGGTGAAAACCAGAATACGCGTCTACAAATGATAATACCTCACAACCAGCGGTCGAATCAATTACTTGGTCTATTCTAGGTAAAGGAAAAGGATCTTTTGGACACGCTTTGTTCAGGTTCGTGTAATCGATACACATTCGCCATACAATGGCTACATTTGGATCATCTTTCTTCTTATCTACTAGCACCGGGTTTGATAACCAATCCGGATACAGCACCTCCATGATGAACCCGGCCGCAAGTAGCCGAGCTATTTCATCTCGTATTATTTTTCTCCTGTCTTCGGCGAAGCGGCGGAGAGGTTGCTTCACCGGCCTTGCTCCTGGCCTTACATTCAGAGAGTGCTCAGCCAACTCCCTCGGCACACCTTGCAGATCCTGAGTTGACCATGCAAAGATATCCCGATTCTCACGGAGGAAGTTGGTGAGCTCGCTTTCCTATTTAGCATCTAGGCCAGCACCAATAGTGACGGTGCGCTCTGGGAATTGCTCATCTATCTGGAACTTTTTTGTTTCTTTAGTCGGCTGAAAAGAGACACTTCCATGTGGGTTGGCTAATGCCGGCATATTCAGCTGTGCCGACTGAGCGAGGGCTACTACCTCCTGAATTCTTCTTTTTTCTCTTGCTATTACCAATGACTCGGCCAAATTTGACCCGGCTGAAGCACATTCCATTGACTTCCTGTAATCTCCTGCTACTGTTATCACCCCTTGCGGTCCGGGTAACTTCATTTTCAGATAACTTACATGGCAGTTGTTCATGAATTTGGCCAATGATGGCCGTCCGAGTAGCGCATGATAACAACTTTCTAGATCCACCACCTCAAACTCTAAGTTTTCTGCTCTGCAGTTATCTCTCGTGCCGAATAATACATCCACTCGAACCTTACCAATGGGTTCGCATGAAAGTCCTGGTACTATCCCATGGAAAGTGGTCCTCGTGGATTGCAGCATGTTCTGCGATATTCCGAGTTTATGCATTGTATCTTTGTACATGATGTTGATACTGCTCCCATTGTCAATGAGTACCTTTGAAAATTTCACATTAATGCTTGGTCCAACAAATGTCGGATCTAACACGAGTGCATACGACCCTGGACTAGGCATTATCTTGGGGTGATCCCTTATGCTCCAGGTTACCTCCGGATTTGACCAAGGCACATATCTTGGTACTGCCGGCATTACTGCATTTACTTCCATATGCCGGCGCTGCACACTCTGCTTGTCTTGTTGTTCTGTTGTGAACACGCAATACGACTGATGATGTTCTCTGTAATCATTGTGTCCATTATTTCCTGGATTTGTCCTTCCATCCGGACCTTGGTTCATCACTTGATGCACCGCATCCCTCCGGTCCGAGTTGTCATACCTCGGGGGAGGAGGTGGTAACATTAGTTGCTGTGCATTTGCTCTAGTCAACTGCGGCTGATGCTGCAGATGTGCCTGGAGAGGCGCTGCCTGTATGCCTGCAGGGTTTCCCATTGCATTTTTCATCCATGCACATTGGCGGGTCGTATGGTTGGCTGGCCTGGCTGGGTTTGACGTGTGAAATTTACACGGCTCATCTAACATAGACTCGAACGTGTAATTTGGCCTCTCCTGCCATTGCTTCTTTTGTTCTGGTGTCCACTGTCTTTTTCCTTCATTCCTTGGTGTCCACTGCCGAGGACCATTCTTTTGCCGTTGAGTGCTTCCGTGACTCGGCTGATCTTGCGCTACTGCTGCCACCTGGGCTGAACCATATCTATAATCCGGTCTCTCTTCTCTTCTTCTTCCTCTGAAGTCATTGCGCCTGGATGACCCGGCCATATCTCTTGCATATTGATCTTGATGCTCCCGATGATCTGCCGACATTAATTCTGGTTGTGTCGGATCTCCTAATGCATAGGAATCCGCTATTCTGATGGTTTCTACCAATGTAGTTGGCATATCTCTTTGCAGTCGCTGCCATAACACACTGCCATAGCGGCATCCTTGAGCGAACCAAGCTATCGCTTGTGATTCTATAACTCCTTCACACGAGTTTCTCAGGTTACACCACCGAGTTAAAAACTCTCTGTCCGTCTCATTCGGTCTTTGCTTGCACATGGCTAATTGCTGCGGCCTGTTTGGCCTCTTGTAAGTACTGGTAAAGTTGCTAACGAACATTTCTTCAAAGTCCAACCAATAGTTGATGCTACCTGATGGCAGATTATTCAGCCATACTCTAGCTGGTCCTTCCAACATTTGCGGGACATATCGCACTGCCCATCGTAAGTTCCCACCTGCTATTTTCACAGCAGTGGCATAATCAATCAACCAGTCTTGTGGTTTGGTGCTCCCATTATATGTTTTTGTGCCTCTTGCCAGCTGAAAGTTCGGCACAGGCGGTTCGCCCATGATCCGTGGTCCGAAGCATGCCGGACCCGGTGGACCCTGTTCTTCCAGCAACTCGGATCGGTATAGCCGGTCTAGTTTTATTTTGGCATCGTTTGACGGCAAATCTCTGTACAGAACTTTGTCCTGTATTCCATAGTGATTGTTTCCTCCATGTATCGCATATTCCATCTCGGAATAACCATCATTGTACCTTTCATTTACCTGATTGTGGCGAGTTGGTCTCGCTTCCCTTTCCTGCCGAGGTTCATGTCTCGGTTGTGGGTTGTGCGGCGGTTCTCTCCTTCCTTCGACCGGGATATTGTTCTCGTGATTTCCTCTTCCGAGTTCTGCTCTGCCGAGATCTCCATTCCCTCGGCTTCCGCTGCCTTTCTCAGCACGGCCGGGGTTCCTTTCCCCACTGTTACCTCGGCTTCCATTGCCTCTGTTCTCGTTTGCTTTCCCAGCCATCGCCGGATCATATGGAACAATTTGCTTGTTTCTTTTTCCTGAAGTTACCGCTCTGTCCTTTTGTGCATTGTTTCCGGGTGAAGATGCTGCTGCCACAGATAAGGCAGGTGCTGCCCCAGCCGAGTGAACCATCCGCGAAGCCCCTGGCCTCGCCGGATCTGCCCTGAGCATTTCTTCATTCTGCTGGTTCGCAATGCGTACCAGCTCATTCACTCTTTCTTGATGTTTCTGCCGGGCTTCGCCGGTCAATCCCTCTAACTCTAATGCTGTGGCATTCGCCGCTCTCAGGTTCTTTGCCGGGGTACTGTACCTCGGTAAGCCTAAATCGACTGATTCTGCCTTATGAGCATCATGCTCCTTGTTGATATCATCTATGAGGTTTTTTCCTCTTAATCTCAACTCATCAACCCGTTCGGGGGCGACGTCAAGCTTGTTTGCTTTGGCATACTCTCGCAGGGTCCTGTTCAAGGACTCCCGCAAGGCCGACACCTTTTTTGCTTCTACCAGCACTTTTTGCCTGGTTTCTTCCAACTCTGCCTGAGCATTTGCCGGATCAAGTATCGGCGCTACAGGCGTAGTCAGATTATCTATGGTTGCCTGAAGAATGTTTTCTGGTCTTTCTAGAGGTGGCCCTCTTATTCTTGGTGCTTTTGGGGTTGTCTCCTGCACCTCGGCCTGGTTGACCACTGAAGGAATTACCTCGGTGGGTGGTGGTGTCGTCTGCCTGGGCGCGACATGCACGCCCACGACAGGGTCTCCGTTTGATCTGGCACCCGCTACTCCCGCCTGCACTCCGGATGCGACCATCACCTCGATGCTGCTGACTAGGCGCGCTTTGCGCGGACGGCTCGCAGCGCTAAGGGGAGGTTCTCCTGCAACAACAACCTGGTGAGGATAAATGCCGGAGATGTCGACGCTGACGTAGACCCGGTGCATGCCCAAGCTGATGAAGACGCCGTTGCGTGGGGGAGTTTTTCACTTGAAGCTGCCTGCGTTGTCGCTGACGTAGTCACAGAGATCAAGTCTCCGGACCAAGCCAGAGACAATGCGCTCGCCAGTATTGATGAAGTTTCCCGTCCGGATCATGACTCCAGCTAGCACCGCTGCTGGCCCCACGGTGGCCGCCAACTATCGTGGTGGTGACACGGCAGATGCCATGGGTAGGCTAAAGTAAGGGGCCAATGGATGCTAGTGGGATCTGGGGAGGGAAGATGCAGTTGATTCTACACACAAAAGACTAAGGCAAAGATCTTTATTTCTCCTTCCTTGAGTTACAAGTGCTCCTTGAGCTGTATACAAGGAGAAAGGAAGAACTTTACCAGCCTAACGGTACTAAAATGAGCCGATCCCTGGCTCAGGGTCCAAGCCTCCCCTTATAAAGGAGAGCCTTGGGTTCCTTTAGGGCTGACGGGGCAAGCATATTCGAGGAATATGCTTGTCCCAAAATAGTAGTTCGGCGGCCTCCTTTCTCTATCGCCCTTCTAACGACGGCAAGGATTTAGAGGGCCCCTCCTGCGCGCCTCGGGCTTCAGGACTGTCACCTCCGTGACCTTCTTCTGCCCCTCTGACGATCTGCTCCTTTGTCCCTTGTGCTTGGCTCCGCTCGGATTCTTCCTAGCCTGCAGCTAGAGTTTGACTTTAGGTTTCTCCTTCTCCTGCAAGCTTTGTATCATTCGGCCCTACCTCACGTAACTCGGCTCGTCCTTTACCTGTATTAAGATTACTCGGGCTAACCCGGCCGACTTACGTAGTATCTCGGCCGGGTAATGCCTTGCATTTATCATAAGGGTCCTGCCCTTCCCTATCTTAGCCGACCTCTCCAGGATTCGGCCGACTCAGACAGTAACTCGGAAACTAGACGGGCAACTTCCTTTCATCTTTCCCCGTCTTTACCCTACCCGAGGTCATCTCCCCAACAATGTACTCTGTGACAATGATATTAGGCGTCTCGATCTATCTCTATAAATCTTTATGCCTAATATGTAAGCTGCTTCGCCAATATCTTTCATTGAAAAACTATTATTCAAATAATCCTTGACACTATTAAGAAGGTCTACATCATTCCCAATCAACAATATGTCATCCACATATAGTACTAGGAATGCTACAGAGCTCCCACTCACTTTCTTGTAAATACAAGCTTCTCCATAAGTTTGTATAAATCCAAAAATTTTGATTACCTTATCAAAACGTTGATTCCAACTACGGGATGCTTGCTCCAATCCATAAATGGACCGTTGAAGTTTGCATACCTTGTTAGCATCTTTAGGATGGACAAAACCTTTGGGTTGTACCATATACAACTCTTCATCAATGTCTCCATTGAGGAACGCCATTTTGACATCCATCTGACATATATCATAATCATAATATGCAGCGATTGCTAACAAAATCCTCACAGACTTTAGAATCGCTACCGGTGAGAAAGTCTCATCGTAGTCAACTCCTTGAATTTGTCGAAACACTTTTGCAACAAGTCAAGCTTTATAGACAGTAACATTACCATCAACATTTGTTTTCTTCTTGAAAATCCATTTGTTCTCGACAGCCTTCCGGCCATCCGGTAAGTCCACCAAAGTCCATACTTGGTTTTCGTACATGGATCCAATCTCAGATTTCATGGCTTATTGCCATTTATTGGAATCTGGGCTCATTATCGCTTCCTCATATGTCGCAGGGTCGTCAGTGTTGTCCACCAACATGACACTCATAACGGGATCATACCAATCAGGATTGGTACGAGTTCTCGTTGACCTGCGAGCTCTCTTATTGGTGTAGGCGCCACATGAACCACTTCCGATGCTGCGCTACTCTCAAGTCCGTGAGAAGGTTCGACAACCTCGTCGAGTTCTATTTTCCTTTCAGTCACTTCTTTCGAGAGAAACTCCTTCTCTAGAAAGGATCCATTCTTGGGAACGAAGATTTTGCCCTCGGATCTATGATAGAAGGTATACCCAATAGTTTCCTTCGAGTATCCTATGAAGACGCATTTTTCCGCTTTGGGTTCAAGCTTGTCGGGCTGTAACTTCTTTACATAAGCTTCACAACCCCAAACTTTAAGGAACGACAATTTAGGTTTCTTCCCAAACCATAATTCATACGGTGTCGTTTCAACGGATTTAAATGGTGCCCTATTTAAAGTGAATGCGGCTGTTTCTAATGCATAACCCCAAAACGCTAGCGGTAAATCTGTAAGTGACATCATAGAACGAGGCATATCTAAGAGAGTTCGATTACGACGTTCAGACACACCATTACGTTGTGGTGTTCCCGGCGGTGTCAATTGTGAAAGTATTCAGCATTTCTTCAAATGCTCGCCAAACTCGTAACTTAGATATTCACATCCACGATTAGATCATAGAAACTTAATCTTCTTGTTACATTGATTCTCTACTTCACTTTGAAATTCCTTAAACTTCTCAAAAGTTTCGGACTTATATTTCATGAAATAGATATACCCATATCTACTCAAGTCATCCGTGAGAGTAAGAACATAACAATAACCACCACACGATGCTACACTCATTAGGCCACACACATCGGTATGTATGATTTCCAATAAGTCCGTAGCTCGCTCCATCATACCAGAAAATGGAGTCTTAGTCATTTTACCCATCAGACATGCTTCGCATCTTTCAAGTGATTCAAAATCAAGTGATTCAAGAAGTCCATCGGAATGGAGTTTCTTCATACGCTTCACTCCAATGTGACCAAGACGAAATTGCCACATACAGGTTGAGTTATCGATCAATTTCAAACGTTTAGCTTCAATGTTATTAATATGTGTATTACTACAATCGAGATTCAACAAGAATAGACCATCTATCAAAGGTGCATGTGCATAAAACATATTACTCATAAATCGAACAACCATTATTCTCGGACTTAAACAAGTAACCGTCTCACAATAAACATGATCCAGATATAATGGTCATGCTCAATGCAGGCATCAAATAACAATTATTTAAGTATAAAACTAATCCCGATGGTAGATGAAGAGGTAGCGTGCCGACCGCGATCACATCAGCCTTTGGTCCATTCCCAACGCGCATCATCACCTCGTTCTTCGCTAGTTTCCGTCTATTCTGCAGCACCTATTTCGAGTTACAAATATGAGCAACCGAACCAGTATCAAATACCTAGGCACTACTACAACTACTAGTGAGATACACATCAATAACGTGTATATCGGATATACCTTTCTTCTTGATGTTGCCGTTCTTCAAATCCGCCAAGTACTTAGGGAAATTCCGCTTCCAGTGACCTTCTCCCTTGCAGTAAAAGCACTCAGTATCAGGCTTAGGCCCAACCTTGGTCTTCTTTGCCGGCGCGGTAAATTTCTTACCGCCCTTCTTGAAGTTTTCCTTTTTCTTAGACTTGCCTTGCTTCTTGAATTTGGTGGTCTTATTGCCCATCAACACTTGGTGCTCTTTCTTGATCTCCACTTCCGCAGACTTTAACATGGAGAAGAGTTCGTGCAACGACTTGTCCATGTTTTGCATATTGTAGTTCATCACAAAGTTCTTGTAACTTGGTGGTAGTGATTGGAGGACACGGTGAATCCCCAAAGTGTTAGGAATCACTATACCCAAGCTTTAAATCTTGCTTGCGTGCCCAGACATCTTAAGAACGTGCTCACTAACGGAGCTTCCCTCTTCCATCTTGCAGTTAAAGAACTTTTCAGAAGCCTCATAACTCTCAACTGTCGCGTGAGCCTCAAATATCATTTTGAGTTCACAGACAATATCATGTGGGTCATAGTTCTCAAACCTTTTATGAAGCTCTGATTCCAAACCATACAAGTTAGCACACTAAACTGTGGAGTACTAATTCTTCCGAGCGAGGAAAACATTCTTCACCTCATCGGTAGCATCAGTTGTAGGTGGGTCACCCAGCGGTGCATCCAGCACATAGGTCAAATTACCAGCATTGAGGACAATCCTCAAGTTGTGGAGGCAATCCGCAAAGTTGCTTCCATTGTTTTTCAACTTTTCTTTCTCTGGGAACGCATTAAAATTGATGGTAGGGGCCACCATTGATCTACAACATATTTGCAATAGTTTAGACTAAGTTTATGACAAATTGAGTTCTAATTAATAGTTAAATTAATCTAGGTGAACTCCCACTCAAAAAAATATCCCTCACATTGTTTTAATGATCACACGAACCAAATCCACCACATCAAAACCGATCATCGTGAGAGTTGATGTAGCTTCAATGGCGAACAATCAACATGTTCATCATATCTGCTATATGATCCATGCTTTACCTTTCGGTGATCTGTGTTCTGAGACCATGTCTGTACATGCTAGGCTAGTCAAGATCAAACCTTAGCTTCCGCATGAGCAAATCTAGCTTGCTCCCGTTGTATACACTCGTCGAATCTAACACACCCGATCATCACGTGGTGCTTCGAAACAACAAGCTTTAGCAATGGTACCTACTAAGGATGAACACTTTATAACTTGATATTTTGTGAGAAGGATCATCTTATAATGCTACCCTCACGAACTAAGCACATGCATAAAAGGATTAACATCACATGCAATTCAAAATATGTGATATGATATGGCCTTTCTTGTTGTGCTTTCGATCTCCATCTTCAAGCACGAACATGATCTCCATCATCACCGGCGTGGCGTCAAGGTCAATGGCACCGCTCCATGGTTGCCGTCCACCAGCATCAACTATTACAACTACTTTGAATAATAGACACGCAGGTCTTAACGAAATTAAAAGACAACCATAAGGCTCATGTCGGTTGCCGACTTGCAATAAGGAACATTGCATACATCATATATAATCACAATCATGGCCATATCACATCACAGCACACCCCTGCAAAACAAAGTTAGACGCCTCTAATTTTCTTTGCATATTTTACGTGGTTTGGGGCTTTCAATAAGTGTCATTCTAACTTACGACAAGAACCACAACATTGATGCTTGAACTATCAAGTGCCTGTTGTAAATTGAATCTATATTATGATGGGAGAGACAGACACCCGCAAAGACACTTATGCAATACAAGTTACATGTTAAGCGTGGAGCAAGTCTCATGAACGATGTCATGTAAGGTTAGCCCGGGCCGCTTCATTCCATCATACCGCAAGATGCAAAGAACACAAAAAGCAATTGATAATAAAAACACCACCGTCCATAATGACCATTGTGTTCTACTCGTGCAACAGATCTACATATAGACACGACTCTGATACCACTGTAAGGGTTCATACCATGGAAAACAAAAAAAAATTACCGCATGCACACAAACAAGCCAAGATCTATCTACTAGATTGTAGCAACGAGTCGATTAGAGTACTCACCCTGGAAGATTACAAAGTTGTTAACGAGAGCAGATTCTCATGGGTGATGTAATCGTACACTTGTCAATCTCAAGATCGCGTAGACGATCCTTCCGGCGCTGCGTTCCGGCAGTGCTTCCGCAGTCGATCACACGTTAGGTACTCGATGAAGACCTTGCTCTCCCTTGTTCCAGCAGGCAACGGAGGTTGTAGTTTTCCCCTCGCAATTCTGGCAGCATGACGGCGTGGTGTCGGAAGTAGAGGGAAAATCCTGTAGGGCTTCGCCTAAGCCGGAGCAGGTTATGGTGGATCTAGGGTTTTCAGCGATCTAGGTTTAGAGGGACGGAGAGGAGTAGGTAGAGTCGGCGGTGGCTAGGGCGACGACAATGATCTGGCAGCAGCGCTGGGTGGCGGCGCGGTGGCGACGGCTGGCGACAAGAGGCGGCGGTGCTATGGGGGTGGCTTGGTGGGGAGGGCTGGTTGTGTAGTCTTGGGGCACCCCCTCCCCTCTATTTATGAGAGGGAGGGCATCTTGGGAGAGGGTAGTTTGAATCCTTCCCCATCTCCCTCTCCTAGTTGGCTTGTGATGGAGGGAAAGAAAGATTCTTTCCTTCCTCCACTAGGATACATTGTCCCGGTTTGACTTTTCAAACATGCCTTTTGACTTTCAATTTGGAGCTTGATTTCTTTCTTGCTAATGCCCAACCAAGTGACCTAGGACATGATTCAATCATTCCACTTATCCATGACACATTCATGTTCCCTTCCCCTTCCGGTTCGATGAACCTTTGACCCTTCTAGAACCTCTCCGATGAAAACATCGAAATCATTCCCGAACTCCGGAATTGGACTTTCCTTATATGAATATTATTCTCCGGACCATTTTAGATCTCCTCGTGATATCCCGGATCCCATCTGAGACTCCGAACAACATTCGGTCTCCCTACTTACATTCCATATCTACTAAACAACATCGAATCCTTAAGTGTGTCTCCCTACGGTTCATGAATTATGCGGACATGACCGAGACACTTCTCTGATCAATAACCAATAGAGGAATCTGGAAATTCATATGGATCCCACACATTTCTACGATTACTTTGCTATCGAATGAACCAATTACATACTATACCAATTTCCCTTTGTCTCGCGATAGTTTACTTATCCGAGGTTTGATCGTCGGTATCTCTGCATACCTACTTCAACCTTGTTACTGATAAGTACTCTTTTCTCGTTCCCGTGATATGTGATCCCTTGTGAGCCAGTCACATGCTTGCAAGCTAATTGGATGACATTCCACTGAGAGGGCCTGTTGGGGAGGTGACCCCGGATAGGGTCAAGACAGGGGAAGGACGAAAGGAGTCTCCCTTGTCATGAGCCGAGTTACTGTTTATATCGGCCGAGTCATGTAAGAGTCGGCCGAGATAAGCAAGGCCAAGACAGCTACAGAAGGAGTAAGACCTTATCCAGCCGACATACGAATTAAGTCGGCCGAGCGAGTCTGAATAACTTTTATGCAGGTGAAGGCCGAGCCGAGTTATGCGAGACAAGGCCGAGTAACACGAAGCTTGCAGGAGAAGTAGGTGCCTATAGTCAAACCCTAGTCATGGGCTAGGAGGAATCTGAACAGAGCCAAGCACAAAGGACAAGGAGCAGAGCAGCAGAAGGGTACAAGAAGGTCACGGAGGTGACAGTCATGGAGCCCGAGGCGCGCATGCGGGGCTCTCTAGAACATTACCTTCGATAGAAGGGGGACACAGAAAGGGGGTCACCGAGTTACCATATTGGGACAATCATATTCCTTGAATATGCTTGCCACGTCAGCCCTAGGAGGAACCAAGGCACCACTTTATAAGGGGAGACGTGGGCTCCTGAGGGGGATCGATTCATTCTACGCCGTAAGGCTCGTGTAGTAGCTCTCTTCTTCCTGCAAACAGCTCAAGGAGCACTTGTAGTCCTTAAGAGGAGAAATAAAGATCTGCATGTTAGTCACCTGAGTGTAGAAATCACTACATCTTCCCTCCCCGGATCCCTCTAGCATCCATTGGCCCCATACTTTAGCCTACCCATGGCATCTATCGTGCCACCACCACGACAGTTGGCACCCACCATTGGGCCAGCAGCGGTGCTAGCTAGAGTCAAGATCCGGACGGGAAACTTCATCCAGACCGGCGAGCGTGTTGTCTCTGGCTTAGTCTAGAGATTTGATCTCTAGGACTATGTCAGCGATAACGCAGGAAGCTTCAGGAGGAAAGCTCCTCCGCGCAACGGCATCTTCATCAACTTGGGCACGCACAAGATCTACATCGGTGTTGACACCTCCTGCATTTATCCTCACCGAGTTATTGATGCAGGAGAGCCTCCCCTCAGCGCCGCAAACGGTCCGCGTGGAGCATGCCCCATCGGCAGCGTCGAGGTGATGGTCGCAGCCGGGGCACAGGCGGCAGCAGCAGGCGCCGGATCAAACAAGGACCCGGCGGCGGGAGGACAGGTGACCACGAAGCAAGCAGCTCCACAGCCCACCGAGGTAGATCCGTCAGCAGCCAAATAAGCCGAGGTGCAAGAGAAAACCCCAAAGGCAGCAAGGGTAATATGGCCACCTCTAGAAAGACCAGAGAATATTCTCCAGGCAACTATAGAAAATCTAACCACGCCTGTGGCACCGATACTTGATCCGGCTAATGCTCAGGCAGAGTTGGAAGAGACTAGGCAAAAAGTACTGGTAGAGGCAAAAAAGGTGTCGGCCATGCGGGAATCCTTGAATAGGACCCTGTGAGAGTATGCTAAGGCAAATAAACTAGATGTTGCCCCCGAGCGGGTAGATGAATTAAGATTGAGAGGAAAAAACCTCATGAATGATATCAACAAAGAGCATGAGACTCATAAGGCAGATTCAGTTGATCTAGGCTTGCCAAGGTATAGCGCCCCGGCAAAGAACCTAAGGGCGGCAAATGCCGCTGCATTGGAGTTGGAAGGATTGACCGGCGAAGCCCGGCAGAAACAGCAAGAAATAGTGAATGAGCTGGTACGCATTGCGAACCAGAAGAATGAAGAAATGCTTAGGGCAGACCCGGCAAGACCGGGAGCCTCGCGTATGGTTCATTCGGCTGGAGCAGCGCCCGCACTATCAGTGGCAGCAGCATCCTCACCCGGAAACAACGCGCGAAAATA
This sequence comes from Avena sativa, assembly GCA_916181665.1. Taxonomy (NCBI): domain Eukaryota; kingdom Viridiplantae; phylum Streptophyta; class Magnoliopsida; order Poales; family Poaceae; genus Avena; species Avena sativa. The sequence continues at coordinate 438,492,135 of OV702293.1, read as the reverse complement.
TAGAGCAGTAAATTCAGGAAAAAGAAATAAGCAAATTGTTCCGTATGATCCGGCAGTAGCCGGAAAGGTCAATGAGAACAGAGGCAATGGAAGCCGAGGTAACAGTGGCGAAAGAAACCCCGGCCGTGCCAACAAAGGCAACGGAAGCCGAGGTAACGGAGACCTCCAAAGAGGAAATCATGAGAACAATAACCCGGCGGAGGGAAGGAGAGACCCACCGCCCGATCCTCAGCCGAGGTATGAGCCTCGGCAAGAGCGAGAAGTGAGACCAGCTCACCACCATCAGGCAAACGAGAGATACAATGATGGTTACTCAGATATGGAGTATGCAGGACATGGTGGAAATAACCAGTATGGAATGCAGGAGAGAATCATTTACAGAAACTTGCCATCAAATGATGCAAGATTAAAACTAGACATATTGTACTGGTCCGAGTTGTTAGAGGAGCAAGGTCCGCCTGGTCCAGCGTGTTTCGGACCTCGGATCATGGGCGAACCACCGGTGCCAAACTTTCAATTGGCAAGGGGCACGAAAACATACAATGGAAGCACAAAACCACAGGATTGGTTGATTGACTATGCCACCGCAGTAAAAATAGCTAGTGGAAACTTGCGGTGGGCGGTAAGATATGTCCCGCAAATGCTGGAAGGACCAGCCAGAGTATGGCTGAACAATCTGCCAGCAGGCAGTATCAACAGTTGGCTAGATTTTGAAAAGATGTTTGTCAGCAACTTCACCAGTACCTACAAAAGGCCAAACAGGCCACATCAGCTCGCTATGTGTAAGCAGAGGCCAAATGAGACAGATAGAGAATTCTTGACTCGGTGGTGTAACCTTAGAAACTCATGTGAAGGGGTTATAGAATCTCAAGCGATAGCTTGGTTTGCTCAAGGCTGCCGATACGCCAGTGTATTGTGGCAGAGGCTGCAAAGAGATATGCCGACCACCTTGGCAGAAACCATCAGGATAGCGGATTCATATGCATTGGGGGATCCGACACAACCAGAACTAATGTCGGCAGAGCATCGAGAGCATCAAGATAAATATGAAAGAGATGCATCCGGATCATCGAGGCGCAACAAATTCAGAGGTAGAAGAAGAGAGGAAAGGCCGGATTACAAATATGCCTCCAATCAGGTGGCAGCGGTAGTGCAAGATCAGCCGAGTCACGAAAACAGTCAGCGGCAGAAAAATGGTCCTCGACAATGGACACCGAGGAATGAAGGGAAGAGACAGTGGACACCAGAACAGAAGAAGCTGTGGTAGGAAAGGCCGAAATACACATTTGAATCCATGTTGGATCAACCGTGTAAGTTTCACACTCCAAACCCGGCCAAGCCGTCTAATCATACAACTCGGCAATGCGCCTGGATGAAAAATGTCGTGGTATTGCATGACAGATGCTACTGGGGGTAGCTTACGTAGAGGGAGAAAGGAGATGTAGGAGAATCCGGGAGCGAGATTGGCACACGATGTACCCAGGTTCACGTCCCCTCGGTGGAGGATCGCTACGTCCTGCTATCAATCCAGTATATGATCATAGATTGGTTTACATGGGAGCCGCCGTAGGCGGAGGGAGAGACTAGATCTAATCTATTGTGAGAGAGCATACCCCGTGGGGGTGCCCCTGGTGGCTTTATATATGCAGCCACCTAGGGTTTACAAGTGCACTAATGGACTTTGTATTGGAGTCGCCGTCTTGGGCCTCCAGTCGGCGCCACTCGTCTGGGTCCAGCATGCGCCAGTCGCCGAATTGGGCGAGTCGACCCGCCCAGGGCTAGGTTTCAGTCGGCTCAATCCAGCTGGCGAATCCGCTTCGTGGGTATACCCCGATTGGTATTCCCCCATTAGTAGTCCCCGAGCGCGTTGTCGATTCGACGTGGGCTTGAGGCAGGGCACAAAGTGTCTTGACGATGGGTCGTGGCGAATCAGCGACGAGCTCCTGAACATAGAAAAGAACCGTGAAGCAGGAGGCGGTCGGCGTGAGCCAGTCTGTGATGGCCAGTTGGCGAAAGACGTAGGGTGTTGGTGAAGCCGTCAGTTGCGGCGAGTCCCCGAACATGGAGCGTGCCGAGTCCCCGAGCGTGTTAAGTACGCGAGGGCGAGTCCGTGGCAGCGAGTCCCCGAGCGTGAGTACGCGAGGGCGAGTCCGTGGTGGCGAGTCCCCAAGCGCGTTGAGTACGCGAGGGAGAGTATCCGCGGCGGCGAGTCCCCGAGTATGGAGAGTACGCGAGTGGAGAGTCCGCGGTGGCGAGTCGACGAGCGCGTTGAGTACGCGAGGGCGAGTGTCCGCCGCGGAGAGTCCCCGAGCATGGAGAGTACGCGAGTGGAGAGTCCATTGTGGCGAGTCGACGAGGGTGAGCCGCGGTCGTGGAACCACGCGTACACGCAACATACCTAGGAGTAGTCCCCCAGGCTCGAGTTGGCTTGTAAAGGCGACTTAAGGCTCTTTGGAGATGCATATTCTGAAAATAGTAGTGGTTGCTGCCGACCACGGCGAGTGGCGAGGTCGAGCGACCGGCGAGCGTTGAGCCCCGAGCGCGGCAAATGGCGAGGTCGAGCGACCGGTGAGCGCCGAGTCCCCGAGCGCGGCGAGTGGCAAGGTCGAGCGACTGGCGTGCGCCGAGTCCCCGAGCGCGGCGAGGGGCGAGGTCGAGCGACCGGCGAGCGCCGAGTCCCCGAGCGCGGCGAGTGGCGAGGTCGAGCGACCGGCGAGCGCCGAGTCCCCGAGCGCGGCGAGCGGCGATGCCGAGCGACCGACGGGCGCCGAGTCCCCAAGCGCGGCGAGCGGCGAGGCTAAGCGACCGACGGGCGCCGAGTCCCCGAGCGCGGCGAGCGGCGAGGTCGAGCGACCGACGAGTGCCGAGTCCCCGAGCGCGGCGAGTGGCGAGAAAGACACCGTTTTGCTGAGAAGGAGAAAAGATACAATTGCATTAAGGTGTACTTGCATAATATATTGAATAATTGTAAGACATGCGAATTGTAGACGTTGAAATAAAATGCACTTTTGTTATGTGGATCAATGGACAGTATGTAAGGTTTATGCATGTCTTTTCATGAGTAGGCAGACCTCCAGCATCAAACGCTTGCCGGGTAACAGGGACACGATGCCAGACTGTTGAACCCGGAGACAAGGTCGGCCTTTTGGTACCCAGCCTCACTACTTCGACGAACGCGAATAAACATCAGACAAAACTGAAACCGATTCCAAATATGATTTTGGTCCCTGGAAGGGTCATATGCGACAGCATGGTTGACTTTGAAGAATGAATGAAGATGCATATATATTTTGGACTCATAGTATAGCATGTACGAGTGTAAAGAAACTTAGCTGAGTCGACGCAGCGAGGGAGTCTCCAAGCGTGGCGAATGTAAGGCGGCGAGTCGCCGACGTGGCGAGCCGTTGATGACGAGTTCATGGCGGGTGAATCCCCGAGCACGACGAATATGCGGCGGGTGAGTCGCTGAGCCTAGCGAGTCCGCGTTTAGGCGAGTTCCGGAGCATGTCGATTCGGAGAGTCGGCGATGGACGAGGTCGTGAGAGGCGAGTCCGTGGCTGACGAGTCGCCGAACATGGAGAGTCCATGAGGGCAGCGAGTCGCGAGCCCCCGTGTACGACGTTTATCCCGAAGGAGTGGGTGCGGCAGCAAGTAGTAGTAGCGGGCTCAATTAGACCATTGGTCGGACGAAATCATGAGGCGGAGCTGATCACGACAATGAATGGGTCGACCGTACGGCCAATAGTGTCGACGTTTGCTGTTCCACTTCGTTGCAGCTTGATTTGTATCCCATTCATATATACAAAACAATTAGACATCAGGATATAATATAATAAATAGGAAAATGCTTGAGTAGAAAGATATTAGTTCATGCTGATCGGGTGCAGCGTTTAGCAAGAAGAAGTGGCGACGGACTGGGTCAAATTTTCCTTTGCAGAATGTACAAGGTACACCATTGATGACGAACGGGGCGTGCACACATAAATTACATGCCAAAGATTAGATTTACTCTAAATAAAATAATCAATTAACACTCGTAATAACACATGGGAGAGGTAGTTAGATTTTGAGTGATACGTCACCGTGCGGTGGACTGAAATTGCTTGCACGTCCCGGCCGATTCTCCTGGGTGCTGATCGCGTGGCAACTTTCGAGCCGTGGACGTGAATCAACACCAGCTTTCGGACATGGATTGATTCTTCGGTGATCCATCAGCTTGCGACAGCAATCTGCAACGCACGTGTAACTGAAATACAATCTTTTGGTGTTGTTTCTTCTAGCTTGACGCTAACAGATCAGGTGCCAGAAGATCGATCCGATTTTTGCCTCCATGATACAATTTCCCAAGCGACAGGTACATGTTAGTTGCACACGGGAGATTAGATCTAAATAAAGAAATCAATGCAAAGAGAGATTGAATAGAAAACTCAGCAGCTATACGCGCAGCCGATTGTCCGTCTGCGGGTGTTTTGTTGGACAGCGATCGGAAAGAATCGGCTCGCTGCGATCCGAACGGCGTTTATGGTAAGGGATCTCGCCTGGATTATCACCCTCCAAGCACCGCTTGTCCCACGGTGGGCGCCAACTGTCGTGGTATTGCACGGCAGATGCTACTGGGGGTAGCTTACGTAGAGGGAGAAAGACGACGTAGGAGAATCCGGGAGCGAGATTGGCACACGATGTACCCAGGTTCACGTCCCCTCGGTGGAGGATCGCTACGTCCTGCTATCAATCCAGTATATGATCATAGATTGGTTTACATGGGAGCCGCCGTAGGCGGAGGGAGAGACTAGATCTAATCTATTGTGAGAGAGCATACCCTGTGGGGTGCCCCTGGTGGCTTTATATATGCAGCCATCTAGGGTTTACAAGTGCACTAATGGGCTTTGTATTGGAGTCGCCGTCTTGGGCCTCCAGTCGGCGCCACTCGTCTGGGTCCAGCATGCGCCAGTCGCCGAATTGGGCGAGTCGACCCGCCCAGGGCTAGGTTTCAGTCGGCTCAATCCAGCTGGCGAATCCGCTTCGTGGGTATACCCCGATTGGTATTCCCCCATCAAAAAATGCAATGGGGAACCCGGCGGGCATGCAAGCATCTTCTCATCAAGCGCATCAGCAGCAACAGCCGCAGTTAACTAGGGCAAATGCACAACAGTTAATGTTACCCCCACCTCCTCCAAGGTATGATAACTTGGACCGGAGAGATGCAGTGCATCAAGTGATAAATCAAGGTCAGGATGGAAGGACAAACCCCGGAAATAATGGACGTAATGATTACAGGGAGCATCATCAATCATATTGCGTGTTCACAACAGAACAGCAAGACAGGCAAAGTGTACAATGCCGACATATGGAAGTGAATGCAGTTATGCCGGCGGTACCAAGATATGTGCCTTGGTCAGATCAGGAAATAACCTGGAGCATAAAGGAACACCCGAAAATAATGCCGAATCCAGGGTCGTACGCACTCGTACTAGATCCGACATTTGTCGGGCCCAGCATTAATGTTAAATTCTCAAAAGTACTCATTGACAATGGGAGCAGTATCAATATCATGTACAAGATACGATGCATAAACTCGGAATAGCGCAGAATATGCTGCAATCCACAAGAACAACATTCCATGGAATAGTGTCGGGACTTTCATGCGAACCCATTGGGAAAGTCCGAGTAGATGTATTATTCGGTACAAGGGAGAATTGCAGAGCGGAAAATTTGGAGTTTGAAGTGGTGGACCTAGAAAGTTGCTATCATGCTTTACTTGGACGGCCTGCATTGGCCAAATTCATGAGCAGCTGCCACATTACTTACTTAAAAATGAAGTTACCCGGACCACAAGGGGTGATAACAGTAGCCGGAGATTACAGGAAATCAATGGAATGTGCGTCGGCCGGATCAAACCTGTCCAAGTCACTGGTGATTGCAAGAGAAAAAAGAAGGATTCAGGAGGTAGCGGCTCTCGCTCAGTCGGCACAGCTGAATATGCCGGCGTTAGCCAACCCACATGGAAGTGTTTCTTTTCAGCCGACTAAAGAGACAAAAAAGGTGCAGATAGATGAGCAGTTCCCAGAGCGCACCATCACGATTGGTGCCGGCCTAGATGCCAAATAGGAAGGCGAGCTCACCAACTTCCTCCTGAGAATCGGGATATCTTTGCATGGTCAACTCAAGACCTGCAAGGTGTGCCAAGGGAGTTGGCTGAGCACTCTTTGCATGTAAGGCCAGAAGCAAGGCCGGTGAAGCAACCTCTCCGCCGCTTCGTCGAAGACAGGAGAAAAATAATAGGGGATGAGATAGCGCGGCTCCTTGCGGCCGGGTTCATCATGGAAGTGCTTCATCCAGATTGGCTATCAAATCCGGTGTTAGTAGAAAAGAAAAAGGATGACCCAAATGTAGCCATCGTATGGCGAATGTGTATTGATTACACGAACCTAAACAAGGCGTGCCCCAAAGACCCTTTTCCTTTACCTAGGATAGACCAAGTCGAGTTGTTGTCATTTGTAGACGCGTATTCTGGTTTCCACCAAATACCGTTAAATCTGGCCGATCAAATAAAGACCGCGTTTATTACCCCGTACGGGGCTTATTGCTATCGCACCATGCCATTCGGCCTGCGTAATGCAGGAGCAACATACCAGAGATGCATGCAAAAGTGTCTACATACCAGATAGGAAAAAATGTACAACTATATGTAGACGATGTGGTTATAAAAACCAAAGAGAGAAAAACGCTCCTAAATGATATTCGACAGACGTTCGCAAACCTGAGAAGGTTCCGAATGAAGCTTAACCCGAAAAAATGTACCTTTGGTGTGCCGGCTGAGAAATTACTCGACTTTCTCGTATCCAGCCGAGGTATAGAGGCAAATCCAACTAAAATCCGAGCAGTTGAAAAAATGGAATTGCCGAGGTGTCTAAATGATGTACAAAAATTCACGGGCTGCCTAGCCTCGCTGAGTCGATTTGTATGTCGGCTGGGGGAAAAGGCATTACCTCTATATCAACTGATGAAAAAGTCTGATAAGTTCATCTGGACACCGCAAGCAGATAATGTGTTTCATGAATTAAAAAATATGTTGGTCACAGCACCAATCCTGGCCTCTCCACTGTCAAAAGAACCTATGTTACTTTATGTAGCTGCCACTAACAGAGTGGTAAGTGCGGTGGTTGTCGTGGAACGGAATGAAGGTGATAAGTCAATACAAAGGCCGGTATATTACCTAAGCAAGGTACTATCAGCCTCAAAACAGAACTACCCGCACTACCAAAAGATGGCCTATGGAGTATACATGTCGGCGAAAAAACGTAAACATTACTTTGAAGAACATCAGATAAAAGTGATTTGTGAAGCGCCCATAGCCGAGATATTGAGCAACAAAGATGCAAGTGGCCGAATAGCAAAATGGGAAATCGAGTTATCACCTTATGCTCCGCAATTCGATAGGCGAGATGCAATCAAATCTCAGGCAGTGGCCGACTTCTTTGTGGATTGGGCCGAGGTACAATATGAACCACCCTTACCAGATCCGAATTATTGGATAATGCATTTCAACGGATCCAAGCTAAGAAATGGCTTGGGGGCAGGGATAGTGCTGACTTCACCGAAAAAAGATCAGTTGAAATATGTGCTGCAAATATATTTCGCCGCATCAAACAATGTAGACGAGTATGAAGCACTCGTTCATGGGTTAAAGGTGGCAAAGGAAATTGGTATACATCGGATCCTATGCTACGGGGATTCAGATCTAGTAGTACAACAAGTATCAGGCAATTGGGACGCACTAGATGCGAATATGGCCCTATATAGATTCCATGTGCAAAAAATCAGTGGATACTTTGATGGATGCGAGTTTCATCACATACCTCGGGTGGAAAATGATGCTGCGGACACATTGTCAAAACTCGGATCAACTAGGCAGTCAATTCCCCTAGGTATCGCCCTGGAGCACCTGAGAAAACAATCAATTATACCATCACCAGAGTCCGAGTCAATTCATATCTCGGCAGAATTGAAAGAAAAAAATGCGCCGATGGAAATCGACAAAGAATGCAACCCGGGCTTTCTAAAAGTGAACCCGGCCATCGCACGAATGAATATAGAAAAATCCGAAGCTGTTATGTCGGCAGAAAACATGGAAATCGACAATGAGACTATCCTAGAGAAAATCATGCCGACATGGGTGCGACCTATATTCTCCTTCCTTAAGGACGCAACCTTGCCGAGTAATGAGGTACTGGCTAGACAGATAATAAGAAGAGCAAAAGCTTATAAAATCATAAACAATGAGCTGTATAAGAGAAGCGTCACAAGCGTGCTACAAAGATGTGTTGACTCGGCGAAAGGCCAGGAAATACTCCTAGATATACATCAGGGAGAATGCGGGCATCACGCCTCGTCCAGAGCTTTAGTGGCCAAAGCATTCAGACATGGATTTTATTGTCCAACGGCGTTGAAGGAGGCAAAAGAATTTGTAGAAAAATGTAACGGTTGCCAGAGATACGCCAGCAAGATACATATGCCATCGTCCGAATTAAAGACAATACCAATTACTTTGCCATTTCTGTATGGTGCTTGGATATGGTAGGCCCGTTCAAGCCAGCCCGGGGCGGAATGACTCACATTCTAGTCATGGTGTATAAATTCACAAAGTGGATCGAGGTAAAACCTATAAGAAAGTGTGATGGACAAACAGCAGTAAAATTCCTCAAAGATATTATCTTGAGATATGGTTATCCACACAGTGTTATTACAGACAATGGCACAAATTTTGCTGAAGGAGCCTTTGCTTGGTTCTGCCAAGAGAAGCACATAAGACTAGATGTTGCCTCGGTGGCTCACCCAGCATCAAACGGGCAGGTAGAGAGATCAAATGGACTGGTATTGTCTGAAATAAAACCCCGGCTTGTCGAACCTCTGCAAAGGTCGGCAGGATGTTGGATCGAGGAACTACCAACAGTAATGTGGAGCCTCAGAACTACACCAAACAGGTCAACAGGGTATATCCCATTTTTCTGGTATATGGGGCAGAAGCTGTGCTTCCAGCCGACATAATGCATGATTCGCCAAGAGTGACCCAGTACACAACTGCTGAGGTAAATGAGGTAGCTCGGTAAGACGATGTCGATTTGCTAGAAGAGGCCAGAGAATTGGCATTATCAAGATCATCTATTTATCAGCAAGACCTCCGACGATATCACAGCAAGAAAGTCAATCCAAGAGTTTTTAAAGGAGATTTGGTTCTTCGGCTAGTGCAGCCCACAACCGGCATGCACAAACTGTCACCCCCATGGGAAGGACCATTCATCGTGAGTAAAGCATTGCACAACGATGCATATTACCTAATCGATGCTCAGTCACCAGAAAAGAACAAGGCAAAGAAAGACGGCGACGAATCAAAAAGACCGTGGAACATAGCTTTACTTCGCCCATTCTACACTTAGGAGCCATATGTTGTACGTCGTAATATGACGCATCAAGTTGGAGTATCAAGCGTGTATTGAACCTCGGCACCTCGAGCAACGACTCGAGGACTGCACAATGTTGTTTCTATTTTTAGGACTATGTAGTAAACGCTGGCACCTCGAGCAGTGACTCGGGGACTACACTGTGTTATTTCTTATTTTGAATTATGTGTTAAACCTCGGCACCGAGAGCAGTGACTCGGGGATTGTACCGTGTTATTTCTTATTCCTGAATTATGTGTTAAGTTTCAGCACCTCGAGCAGTGACTCAGGGACTGCGCTGTATTATCCCTTATTTCGGATTATGCATTAAAACCTCGATACCTTGAGCATTGACTTGGGGACTGCCCCGTGATTGTTTCTTGTTCTAAAAATGCGTATTAAACTTCAACACCTTGAGCGATGACTCGGGGACTACCCCGTAGTATTCTCTGCATTAACCCATGAAGTGTATTTCGGCAACCCATTTTGTAACTCGGGGACTGCCGCATGATCCAAGATAATTCTTTCAGCACACGCAAGAACTCGATAACCCGAGTGATAAATTGGGGACTAATTTGTATTACCCACTGTTTGTCACCAGACACATAAAAGTTCCATAGCTTAGCTACAGATTCGGGGACTCCCCAAAATTGATGATCATAACTTGCAAAATATGATATAAGCTTGTCTCGATAATCAGAGGAACAGCAAAGCGACAACAAATAAAGATCTCTAAGGATAATGCAAAAAAGAATAACAACCCCAGCAAATCGAAGTATGATACGGGATGCAATTTATTGTATCACCTTATCAGATATGGGCTTTGGGCATTGTACTTCAGATAGAAGTTGAAGACACAACAGCTACGCAATCGAGCTTACGAAGGGCAAGCAAGGTAAATGACGAACTAAGGTCAGCCACATGAAAAAATACAATCCGAACTTACAAAATCAAAGTTCGCTAAAGCAAATATATAAAGCAATGAGATATGTTCAGATTGAGTAATAATAATTACCATCACCCATGCCTCCGCGGCAAAAGGAAAAAAGGTTCACACCACACCAAAAGTCAGACAATTGTTCCACAGACATCATACGCCCTGCATACCGGGGACTTAAAATAACTTAAGAGTTTTTTGAACCTAAATAGCGAAAAGGGCTAGAGCACCCTTAAGGGGCAGCAGCATGATCAAGAGCTTCGGGAATGGGTATCTCGGATGATGGCGGGGCGACCTCAGTCTCCTGCGAAGGGATATTCTCAGGAACTGGGCGTTCCGAGGTAGCTGGCGCCTCAACCGAAGTTACTTCGCCTTCAACAGAAGCAATAGTAACCTCGGAGGAAAGATTCGGCTGCTGAGAAACATTAGCTTGAGCTCAAGAATTCTCAGTCCCTTTAGAAGACCATCGCGCGTCGCCATCCTCATCCGAGCTTGCATTTGAGTCACGAGAATCGTCCGAGTCACCCTCCGCTTCACCCTGATCGGCCGAATCATCATCCAAGGCATCTTCAACTTCGACATCATCCGCCGGATTGGAAAGAAAACTCGGCCCTTCAATCCAATTATGCACGTCAGCATACTCAATAAGCTGGAAGGCACGAGCTTGGCGGCGAGCGACAAACTCTGATCCTCAACCCAATGAGAGCCAGTTCGCAGATTAATCAGAGTATCGAGTGAGATATCCTCATACCAAGACAAACCGGCTATAAGTGCCATATCAGCACCAGCCCTCCCAGCAGATTCCCTCCAGAGATTTAACTGGGTCTGAGATGCCATTAATCTCTCCACAAGTATTTTGACTTTGTCAATATCAGGTGTTCCCGAGGTATTCGGCCAAAGAACATGGTAGGCCCGAATGGCGGCTTGCACTAGATCTCTTCCCATAATCTTCATTGGCCCAATGGCAGCGCCAACGGCAATCAGGAAATCTTCCATTCCGTATTCTGGACTCGAGTCTACGGAGACACCTCGGCGCTGACGAGCAGAAATCACTACCTTAGAGCTCACTAGTTTAGCTTTCGGAAAATGATCTACGTAAAAGGAAAACATATCAGTTAAAAATAAGAAAGAGAAGAAAATAACTCGGCCACAGTCGGAAACTTACGATGAATATAACTCAACATTTTCTGGAGATCCTGGTTCTAGTCGGCCTTAGTCTTCTCAAAGCGAGTGATTTCCTCGCTCATCGTCCGGTTCTTCAGCTCGGCAGCCTCGAGGAGTTCTTTATCTTTCTGCAGTTGTAGACTCAGTCGATTCTTCTCTTCAGAGAACTCCTGATCAACTTTCTCCAACTCGGATTTCTGAGAAAGCTTGAGAGACTCAACCTCGGCACGTAACCAGGTTATCTCGTCATCCTTCTTTGTAAGTTGCTCCGAATGAGCGGCGGCTTGTTCTAAAAAATGCAGCATCATATCAGGCATGGGTATGCATTCTTGATGAGACGCTGCAAGTGTTTGTAACTCGGCTATACCAAAGCCGGAAGGTTATAAGAAACCCAGGATTTGTCTCGAACAAAAGTCAACAAGTCACAAGACATAAGGATAACTAACCTTCCAGAGCATTAACTTTTTTGGTAAGGCGGGTATTAAGATTATTGATATTTAGATGCATATCAGCAAAGAATGAATTAGCACAGCAAGCCGAAAATGTTAAGAACTTAAGGAACAATACAAAGATTTATTAAATTGCTAGTTTTCTTAACCACGGGGAGAACTTTCTCATATTTCTCTTGCAATTTCTTATGTGCAAAGATCAACCTTAGAAATTCAGCCGTCCGCCAATCATGGGAAACCTAAGTACCAAAGTGAATTACACAACTGAACATTCAAAGGTAAAACAGATCTGAATCAAGCAAAACTTAACTCGGATATAGGTGGCTGGATATTCAAAACTACGACAGATCCGAATCAAGCAAAACTTAACTCGGATCTAGGTGGCTGGATATTCAAAGCTAAAGACAGATCCGAATCAAGCAAAACTTAATTCGGATCTAGTGGTTGGATATTCAAAACTAGAACAGAGCCGAATCAAGTAAAACTTAACTCGGATCTCAGTGGCTGGATATTCAAAACTAGAACAGAGCCGAATCAAGTAAAACTTAACTCGGATCTCTGTGGCTGGATAATCAAAGACGAGATAGATCCGAATATGGATGAACCACGATCAATCCAAGTCATACAGGAGATTGACTTAGCAAATAATGCATTTGAAGCCTAACAAAGCTTCCAAACGAACAACAAGTTATTCGGTTGCAAGCTTGGGGACTAGTGTATATATACTATCATTTGAATAACAGACAAAATATCAACAGAAGCGTTTACCTCGTTCATCTTATCACTGTCAAGAACAATCTTAGCAGCCATATGCAAACTACTGCTGATGTCAGAAAGCTGAAATGGCTGACTACTCGGATTTCCCTCAAGCTGATCGGCGGCGTTCCAATTATTGGCGTATTCCACCAAAGAACCGAGGTTGTTCCCACTCTCAGTACGAATCAGCACTTTACCTCGGACCCGTTGGGTAACTACCGCCGCCGCAGGACTCTTATGAAGAGTAAGCTGAGTATTAGAGGTCGGGGTGACAACAGGCTTAGCAGATGCATAGATAATAATAATTTTCGAACAATAATAAGACTCAAGCTACATGGAGATCATAGAAAGAATATTCTCTAGGAACAAAAAAATGACTAACTTCTCCAGTACTAAGATAGCCCAATAAGTTAATCTAAAAAAAAGATAGCCCAATAATCAGCTCAAAAGAAAACACAACCCAATCATTTTACAGATTTGAGATGTCTTCAAGTGTTCTCTATGGAAAACACTTTTCTATATTAAGCCAACATAATGCTTAACAATTTAGAGGCAATTCAGCGCAAGAAACAACAAAGGGCTATACTCAGAAGCCAAAACTGGGCACCAGATAAATTTCCCCCCATGGAGACCAGAAATTCATGCACTTTCTAATAAAGCACTAAAATTTTCAAATAACACCAGTTCATCCAGATTTTTCTTTACAGATTACTGCATCTAGACTTCCAAAGCCTATAGCTTGAACTTAACTATCGCTTATAAGACTCACTGTAGTGATAAACTTTTCATGTCTTCTCACATGAACCTTTAAAAAAATACCATAAAATAAAAAATACCTCAAAGCAAATTACTCCTTGTTAAGAAACTATTTGGATGAATGTAGAACGTACCAAAGGGAAACTATATAGGAAATAAGGAAAAACAAAATAATATATTGGGCAAGACGAGGAGTAAGAAACTATTCTCGATTGTAATGGTTTTAAGGATATTGCATTCGCCAACTCAATTGGTACTGCTCCAGTAAGATAGTCCAAGTAAAATTGGTGTTCATCCACCTATGATATGACTCCAAAAAACCCATCTTTGTCAACTGCACATAAGTAAAGATTGTACAAAAGTTATCTACATGTATATCCTTTCATTTACAATGACTAACAAAATGTGGGGGTGTTTCCATGTTTGGGATGCTTGAATTTCTAACCATATACTCACAACGTGAAATATGTTCCTTGACAAGCAATTTGCTACCTGGTTTGGGTGAATCAACAAACATAGGTGCACACATGTCTGAAATGCTCACTTTGAGTATCGCAAGAGAGTACTCCCCAAATATAAAAAGGAAGAGCATGACGAAGAGCTTTGCTATAGATAAGTAAAATCATATTACCACAACACACTGAAGTATCTTACTTGGGCTGGACAACAGGCCTTAAACTATGCCCTTGATTAGTATTATATGAAATCCCATGCCAGATTACTCTCGGCAAATTATATCGCCCCTTAGGTATTGAGAAACTGAGCTAGTGGACGGGTCTTATTCATGACAACAAATAGGAATTCTAAGTAGGTATTGTAAGAACAACAAATAGCAATCCTAAGTAGGTCTTGTGAAGAATGACAGAAAGCAATATTTAATTCTATTCAGTTCTACTTACAAATGTTATATCCACTAACATAGAACAACATTTTATCAGAGGAGTTCTACTTTTTGGCAGTATCAGAGGAATTCTTAGATTGAGAGATTGACACTGTATGTATCGCAAATACAAAGATCTTAGTCATGCAGGATTCAATATAAGAATATCAGTCCTAGTTGGCACACAGGATTGCAAATAAATAAAAAGTTGGATGGAGCACTACATACTCATTAATTTTCCTTACTAAAAACATAATTAGAAGAGTGTGTAAGACAATGCTGCTTCAGTATCTGCCATAGGATCATAGCTTTATTGTGTAAGAAAATGCTGCTTCAGTATCTACCTCTGGATGTTCTTGGAGATAATCGAACCGGAACGGAAAGGCCCTCTTGCATTGCTCTCAACTGCATTAACCAGAACAATTATCTGGTCTCATGTAGCAGGTTGCCAAGTTATTTAGAATAGTCTTTTCAATCACTTTTTTTTATCACCATTGCCTCAAGCGGCAAGAACTTAAGCTTTGCAAGGTGGAATGCAAGCAATGTACGTCCAGTCAAAAGAAGCTTACCATCCTGACAAGTGCTGAATGGTGGTGCAAACATCCATGCAATTGATGAACTTGGAGAGGATCTGAAATCTGAAACCAAAGAAAACCATGCTATCGTTTTGCCTTTCTTTCTGAACATAAATTAGCATGTCATCTTCAGAAACCTTTTTTACCACGTAAATGAAGCAAACACATTCTGAAGCATATCCTAGGTTGATCAATTCATGGATAATGATGAGACAAATAATATTTTGAACATTTTATCAAATAAAAATAACCAAACATAAATTGAAATCGAGAAATAATATTTTGAACATAAATTGGAAAAAGATAAAACATCTCACTTGTCTGCTTCCACTCGTGCATTGACCCCGCCTCCACATTCGATGGAAGATTTTATAATTTGCCACACATTACTTTGGGCCTTTATAATTTGCCACACATTACTTTGTCTTTTATTTTTTGCCACTGAGTACATTGATAGCTTTATAATTTGCCTTATTTCTCCCTTTACAGGTATATTGATTTTTTAACTCTAAAATACAATGTGATATACACATACACCTAGCTGGCGAACCAAGTCAGTTCCATCGATCAATCAATGGAGCCAGTGACAGTTCCTAGAGGAAAAGAAAAATGGGGTCTAGGGCGGAGCACCAGCGGCGGCCGCAGCCAGACGACAGGAAGCGGGAGCACCGCTGCCAGCCAACACAGACGGCCCAGGCGCAAGGACCTTCCTCACGGAGGCGACCATTAACAACGTGTCGACCACGAACGGTGGAGGATGTGCTGAGCTACTGCTTGCTGATGACACCGACCGGACCTAGGGCTCCTCGAGACAGCGCTTTCCTGCTCCTAGAGGTGGGCGACGTGGATTCGCAGGCGCGACAGTGCTATGCAAACAAGATTGGAAGATTGCAAAAATTCAAGTTGAATTTTGTGTGTGTTTGTTCCTAATTGCATGTTCGGTTAACTATCCCTGTTATTGAAGAAGCGCATGCACATCCAATCTCTAGACCTGAAGGTTACAATTTTTCAAGAAGCGCATCTGTGGCACAACGCCGACTATTCAAATGTGCACAACCTACTCCAAAGACCAAGGGAACCCGACTTGACAAGAAACCTGAATTTTCTTCTGTATATTATTGTTTTGCTATCGGCTGTTTGTTCAATTTTCTTCTTTTTTTCTTAGTCCCCTGAAAAGCAGCTCCGACTGAAAATTATCCCTTATAGCTAGTTCAGTAGTGAAATTGACTCATTAGTATTGTGAAATTTGTATCTTTGTACAAATAATTATTGGAAGAGAATATGAGAATATTGCAGCATAATTCCTTGATCGATAAGCATATAATTACCAATCTATAAATTCAAACCAGTCTACCAATCTATAAATTCAAGCCAGTCTGTTATATCATTACTGTGTGTATATGGATAAGTGAGAGAGATAGCTGATTGCTACCTGGATGCATCTGTGTACCACCACATCACGTGTCAATCCTGGATCGTGGACGTGAGTATGTTCCGCGCATGATCTGTTGTCTGCCGCTCATGGTTGCCGATCGGAGAGAGGGATGGAAGGTGAGAGGAGAGGAATAGATTACCTGAATCTTGGCTCATGTCTGTCGTCGCCGACCATGGCTGCGGCACCCGTAGTCTGTCCGTTGCCGCCGGCGAGGCACTACCTGAAAGTAAGCAAATGATTGACTGACAGTGGCTATATATAGAGGCGAATCAAAAAGGTAAGGCTGCGAGATCATGCCGCTACGCCCCTGCTAGGTCTTCATCCTCGCCATCGCGCGGGACGGGATCCACTGGCCGTTCGAGGCAGACCTGCTCTTCTGCCACGTCCTATGCCATGCACCTGGGGGCGGCAAGCTAACCCTAGATCCCGCATCTCTAATTGTACTACACAAAGGGATCGGGAGAGAAACAGAACAATTAAACCGGAGACCCCGCTGTTCGCACGGCAGCAGCATCCATGGCGCGCTCACCCTGGAGGCGATGCACAACCCACCATCGCGGCGGCGACGGGCGCTGGGTAAGCGGCAGCGAGCACTGGGTAGGCGGCGATGTGGACGGGCAGGCCCCGCGGTGCGGTGTGTGTGCCCTGCGGTGCGGAACTGTACGCGGCATGAGGATTTATTTCCAACTTTATGAGGGCTCACAAAATTGACGACGAGCGAAACCTGCGCGTGCAGTGAAGGATGTCGACGAAGGAAGCGCGGCGTAGCGCGGAGAGGCAGAAAACGAACCTTCTCGTGCTTTTTAGATATATATATATATATATATATATATATATATATATATATATATATATATATATATATATATATATATATATATATATATATATAAAGTAGAGCATCGAGCCACCACACCTCGAGGTGAGCCATTTGTGACGTTCGGAGAGCATTGTTTTATCGCACCTCTCCAACGGGGACGTAGATTCTTTCGAAGTGAACTTCAGGAAACAAATCTTCGTCTCCGCGCCCATTGGTTATCTCTCAACCTAGCCCTTTACTTATGCACTTTACTTTGTGATAACCATCGTGCTACAAATATTTATATCTTGCTATCAACTTGTTGCTTGTATTGTTTAGCATAGGTTGTTGGTGCACTTAGGTGAACCTAGTGGTTAGGGTTTATGCTCAATAAATTAAACGTTAGTTTTATTTTGCATTTACTAGAGCCTAAACCGTAATATTTTTAAAGCCTATTCACCCCCCTCTAGGCGACGTCCATTGCACTTTCATATTTTTATACACCAATTAAGAGAGCATAGTTGTCATTCTTAGTTCTATGTGCTTTGTCTCAAAACTTATTGATTGATTCATAATGTTGATATTGCTTGTTCTTTAACTATTTGTATCTTGTCACCCTTATAAATTTTGAAGGTGTCCTATGCATTTATGTTTTGCTACTTCATGAGGGACAAGCTGACTGTCACTATGTTTTTTTATTCGAAACAAACAAACGTCTTTCAATACATTGTTATTCATGATCTTTGTTTGTATCCTTTCATGTTGCAACAATAAGCTCAATCTAAAAGGAAGCGGTGTCGTTTGGGAGTAGGAGTCGAGCCTCGATCAACACGGCATGCGGGACCGGAGTCGATTGTCTAGGATCCAGGGACTAGCGGAGTCGAGCGGTTGGCCACCAGCTCAAAAAAAAATTTTATGATGTATATTACTAGGCCTATATTTTTCTGGGCCCCTATTTTTTTGGGCCTGGGGCGGCTGCCCCGTAGGTCCCCCCCTAGGGCTGGCCCTGCTTGCTAGCTACTCTGGTACCCCCCCTTTGCCCCCTCCAACCAGCGGCGCCGGCGGAGAGAGCTCGGGAAAGGCCCGGTTCTTCGGGAGGTGCGGTCAAATACGAGAGAGTTCGGGTGAGGACGAGAGAATTCAGGGGAGGCTACCACCCCTGGGCCGTAGTGAAAGTACTAGATTGCGTGTCATTGATCCCTTGAGCTTAATTTGTCAAATTGTAATAAGGGCATGATTTACGGTGACAGGTGTATGCCACTGCCCCAGCCCCGCCAAGTAGGCTTCGAGAGTTGAGGCCACCGCATTGCTGTTCACCCTACAACGCCACATGCTGTCTCACTGCCCGGCTGAATTTTTTTATCTCCTTGCTTTGCTCCTTCTCTTCCCAGACTGATCTCCTTTTCTTCACTTTTCTGGTGGAGCAGCGAGCTCCTCTGCAGGATCCCGTTCTTCTCTGCATGCGGCACATTTTGGACAGCTGGACCACCTGAGCCTACGTGGAGAGCTAGGGAACCCGTCCAGGGTGGAGCGTTGGCCATGGCCTAACCTCATCTGTTCGACAAAGTCTGAAATCCTTGTTGTGTGTGAAAACTGAAAAAGGCTTCTCCCAGTCTCCCACGTGCACACACTGCCATGGACGAACGAAGGGAACTAGTACTATAGATACGTACGCGGCATCACACGGCCGTCGATCTGGTGACTGATCAAGAAACAGCCGCAGCTCATGATTAAAAGCAAGTAAGAATTCAAACAAGCATGGATGCATGTGAATGTGATGGAGCTCCAAAAGAAATGGTACTGAGACGTAGTACCACGTACCACCTGAATAATAACGGTTTTGTTATTTCTCAGGCGTTATTTCTCAGTCATCTTGTTCACCGTTGGATTTTGGTTTCAAGATTCGTGCATTCTAGTTGCAGTTTTTTTTGTATAAATCATGCATGTTTCCATTCGATTGAGTCAGCCACGTCAGCCGACTGAGAAATAGTTATTTCTTAGTCGCCTGAGACGTAGGTGTTCCCGAATAATAATCAGATAACGCACCAGATCAAAACCCCTCCAGCTTTCAACGCCGATCTGCGCCAATAATCACCACCGCCACGAAAGCTTCGCGACCGGCTCGCTCCAACGCGAACCCCGTACAGCATTGCCTCGTCACCGGTGGTACTGCCAACAACAACACTGACGGCCGCACAGGGTCCATATTTTCCGCGGAAGTACCGGCCGTGCGCCGTGCCGGCTGCCGCGCAGGCAAGGCAGTCAGCCCCACGGACAGACACTAGTAGCAGTACTACCCCGGTAGTACTACAGTACTCTCGTGGTGCAGTCTTTAGCCAGCGAGCGAGCCTTTATTTGATCAAACTCGGGAGATCGAGCCTCGATCTGCTGCTACTTCGCTAGCATGCATGATAGCAGAGCAGGAGTAGCGACGTGAAACAAGGAGGAAGGGAAGCGGGCTAACGCTAAGATTAGAGCAAATACAATAAGTTCTAGTCAGCTGGCTATAAGGTTTAAACTAGTATTGTTTTGCTTAGTTGGATAAGAGAGAAGAGGTGAGAGAAAAGAAGTGGGCTCTCATGCAATAGTCAGCTCTTGGGCGTGCTTCTAGTTACTATATGAGTATGTGAGTGGGCCATTGACATATAAAATATTAAATCTTTAAATGTAACTATTGTACTACTTGACTATAAGCTAACTACACGTGACCTTATAGCTGGCTTGCCGGCTGTACTATTGGAATTGCTCTTAGCGGCATGATGGCATTGCTGCCGGCCGGACTACACGTCACTTCCATCGCAGCATCAGTCATGCAGGTCGGATGTCGGATCAATCGCCCCCTAGAAATGGAAAAGAAAAAAAACGATCGATACGGGATGGAATTCGTACAAGAGAACCTCACGAATACTAGTACAGACACAGATGGAGTAAAACCCATCTTTTTTCTTTGAATTCCAAAAGGGAGAAGAATCCACACGGCTGTGGGAAAAGGGGTGCATTCCCAATTTCCCCCCTTAAGTTGGGCCCCTAACACCACCTTTGTCGTCAGATTTATTGGAGATTTGTTTTACAGATTGCCCCTTTCACCTCTTTCTTCAAATCCAATTAAATTTTGCACAACGCAGCCCTTTCCTTTCAAGGTTTCTCATGTTCTCGTTTTGGACTCACAGATTTTTTTTCAAATGGAACCTGATAAGATCTTTTCAACAAACTCATTTGATAATATCTATTTTGATACTATTTATTTAATAATTTTTAGACACTCTTACTTGGTTTCATCTCAGATTAACCACAGATTCACATAAAGTGCATTTAAGTTTCAAGTGTAACTAAAAATTAAATCTTGACCACAGATTCATCTCAGATTAACAACAAATTCATCTCAGATTCACAAAAAATATGTAAGAAACTTCACTAGGAACATGAAAGAACCATAGAAGAAATAAATCTTAACACATACAAGATTCATATTAGACCCAACAACGTTTCATTACATATTCTTAGCATTTTTTTTCAAGTGAATCAAGATTCACACAAGAACCATACATGATCCAACAAAAAAGTTGACAATCCATATAAGATTCAGAGAGATTCCATACACTATCCGATCTGAAAAACAAGATTCAACATATTCCATCGGGCACTAGGTAAATAAAAAAAATGAAGAACATAGAGGGGGAGACAAATCGGGGCAGTCCAGGCCCAGATCGTCCATGGGTGAGCTCCTCTCTCGCTAAGCACGAGCTCGATGGCCGGAGTCCGAGCGCGCGCTTGCAGCGCGTCGATGGAGGAGGGGTAGGGGTCGCGACGAGGTGGAGGAGGGGTCGGGGCTGCGGCACGACCGTGTGTGGTCGTCATCACTAGCCTGTCCCGCGCGTGCCGAAGCTAGGGGAAAGCTCGGGAAGGAGGAGACGTGCTAGGCAGAGCTCGGTGAGGAGGTGACTCACGTGGGAGGGGTGAGCACGGGGGAGGAGGCGGCGCATGGGGAGGGGTGCTCGAGGGAGGAGGAGGCGCTGGGAGAAGAGGCACAAGGGAGGAAGGGCGCCTAGGTTAGGGTTAGATAGGAGTGGGGGGGCTCTTTTGGGGTGTTGTCTAAGTGAGATGGGTTGATTTTCGTATATATGGAACGGTTAAAATTCTAAAAGGTTAGACCCTTTGACTAGTGAATGTTTGCGTGAATCTTGAATAAATTTATGGCTATAATGGTGCCGGAACCCAACGCAAGTGTGGTAAATACTTGTTGGTGGAAAAAAGGCGACCGATCCGGTTATAGACAGATTCTTTCTAGCCTGTAGATTCCTGATGGAACCCTTCACTCGTTTGGCCTGCAGACTTTTACGTGCAGTGATGTGCTAGCTGTGTCTCGCACGTAAGTACTACATACATACGTGGTCGCCAACCCGTGGACGGCATGCGTTTCAAAATTTGAAAACTCGATGGTCGACCAAGCTTCGTCGGCGACTCGGCGTCATGGGGCGCTATGTCCGAACGGGTTCAAGAGTCACGGCCTGATCATCATGGTCGACCAATGGCTGGCTGGCCCAGGGTAAAAAGCTGAAGTGGACAAGAACCCCCGGATTCCTCCACGCAGACAGACGCACTTGATAATGTTCACCTGCCTGCCTTCGCGCTGACAATGCCACGGCGTACAAGTGTCAAGTGGCCTTGCTTGTGATTTGGCAATTGAAAAATTGCATGTGCACATGGCGTAATAGTCAAATGATGGTGCCCCGATCCATGCATGCACATCGAACCTGACCTGGTTACATTAGTCCTTTCACAACGGGGTGTCTTTTAGCTCGTTATCCTAGATAGTGGTGTATCTTAAGAAACAACTAGTACAATGGATTGTATCTTAAGAGTTGTATCTATATTTAATGATTTTAGGTACATGCATGTGATTGGACTAACCATGTATTTTTGCCTATGATACCGTGCAAGGCTTGTAGCTAAGCTAAGATACAACCTCACATTCTCTCTTCATTAACTGGGATAGATTAGTGTATCCCAGTGCTCTCTTTTCTGAATCGAACAAAAGCGCTGCTGTACATGAGGCTCACGCACGACTCAAACACCTAATTTTCTCAATCATACTGACACCCGGGGACCTTCGTCTCAGATGATCATGGATACCACTAGTAGCCGCTCCAGCTTAGCATCTAGCCATCTACTGCTAGCATGCACCACACTCTGTTTATCGATCGCTTGGATCTACACTTCCACTCTTTCAAATATCTTATCGAGATGGAATATTCCCAACACGAAATGGCGGTCCTGATGGTTTCACGCAAATTTGTCGAAGTAGCAAAGGAAGTTTTCTCTATAGCCTTTTCTCGAAACGGCATACACCCCGCTATATTAATAGCAACCATGTGAGACTGTTGCTGGGACAGACAGCACAACGTCCAAAAGATGACACACAACCCGAAACAAGATGCTGGGGCAGCAGCACGCATACGCCCGGACGAAAAAAAAGGAATGGAGACGGAGGCGAATCGACTAAACGAGAAAGAAAGCAACCGCTGCGCCCTCCGAAGAATTCCCACCCCGTTCCTAGCCCCGACTCGTCAAGCACCAAGCAACACCCCCTCAAGAGGGAAAGCGACCGCTACTGCTCGGACCATAGACTGGCCCTAGGGTTTCCCCCGATACACAGAGGAAAATGGATGAAGGGTAGCCATGACGCCCTCCAGGAAAGAAAGATGCCACCCGCGGGCGGCACCGCATCGGTGTTGGTCGAGCCGACTAGGATTTCTTCCAAAGAAACCCTACCCACAACCCCTGGACGATCCGTTGCATAGGAGTCCTGCGAGGGCGAGACCTCACCACCACCAAACTTGCCGCCCACGAGCATGCGCCACTCCGGTACCAAATCTGCCATTATCGTCTCACCGAGCGAGCCGCCGCGAGGTCTGCAACATCGAGGCATGGGTAGAAATGAAACAGAGCCCACAGTACTGCAGCCGTGCTGGAGGAAGCTGCCTCCACCGCCAGAGGCGATAGTCGACCGAATGCGGCCACAGACACACCAGTCCTCAATAGGTCCGGCCGGGCCCAGGACCCGTAAAGCCTCTGCGGAGGCATACCAGTCCCATGACGGTCCGTCCAGGCCCCGACGAGTTTAGGGTTTAGGGTTAGTCCGCAACCACGCCGCACCAGGCCGACCGAGGTCGCCACAGATCCCATCCAACCTGCCCGCCAAGATCTGCAAAGCAGACAAAGAAGAGCCGATCGGCCCGCCTTACCCAGATCTGGGCCCAAAGGGGCCCGATCTAGGGTGCCATGGCGCAGTCAGCCCCGAGCTCAGCCTGCCGCTGTTATGCCACGCTGCCCGCAGACGCGTCATCTTGCCCCCCGCCAGCGTTGATCCTTCGCCGTCCCAGGAACACCGCCGTCCCTACCCTAGCCGCCCGACGCGGGGAAGAGCAGACCGCTGCTGCCGGCGCCACACGGGCAGCGCCCGGCGGCGGCAACATGCGGTAGGAGGGAAGGTGGAGGTTCGGCCGGTGAAGGTGGAGGCGCCCCTATCGCCCTCGGAGCAGCAAGAGGAGCGGGTTATTTTTCGGGGGGAGGCTGCTCCTTTTGGTTTCTATAGCCTTTTAGAAAGACTCGAAAAATGAGTCTAAAATTTTAAATTAACAGCGTCCTGTCCCGTACTTCGTAGAAACACAACGTACGTAGTTCAAATTGAGCATGCATGACATCACTGACCGCTTATTTATTTTGGCAGCCTTGACACTGCGGTTCCAGACCTACCCTTACCTAAGTTGGATCTGGACGCCATGCATGCATGCCCAGCTTGCTTACCTACTCTCGTCACGAGTGCAACGCACGGACTGACTGAAGATGGCTAGTTGTTGGCGAGCAGGACTCGAGTCTCAGCGACCCAGCTCGTGTTGTCCAAAAAAAAAAAAAAGCGACCCAGCTCGTGTCCCCTAGGCAGATATGGAGGGCAGGACTAGAGTTTCAGCGAGTCAGTTCGTGTCTGCGGTCTGCCTAGGCTGATACGTACGGCACGCAAATTGAAACTCTGCTCGCACCCAAGAGGTAAGCAGTAGTACGATAATGGTAAGTTGCTATGGCAAGAAAATTTTCTTCATACGGAAAAAAAAGTCCGTACAAAGCCTGAACCTGACTCCAAGTGCATGCAGCAGGCTGCTGCGTGTGTGGCATTGCTGCTGACTATATATTGGCATCGATTATGTATCAGTTGGTCCGGTCGTATCCCCCCGTGAAGGTCCGGATCGAGGAATCAACTGACTATATTTTTTTTCTCCTAAAGAGGTACTCCCTCTTTCACGGTTTGCAGAGCGTTTTACAAAAATCTTACGGACCTAGGCATCAACGTATTGGTTAAAATTAGACCTATTAATAAGCGGGGCGCATGCATTGGTGGAAGACTGTTGCATGCATAGTAAGTTGGGAGAAAATGTGCCACATTAATTAACAATTAATTCTTATGCGCCTAAAAACGTTGCAGTTTTAAAAAAATACAAATTTGATTAGACGCCCTGCAAACCGTGAAGGAGGTAGTACTACGAAGCAGTCGACATGAAAGAAGATGCTTCGCTTAACCTTTTCGGACACAAAGAAGTGAAACTCCTGCATCCAAAGTTGTCACGATATATTCAGGCGAACGAATTGTACCAGCTGACCTATCTCAATCATGCAATCGCCAAGCTCAAGCTGGCCGAACAAACACACACGCACACACGCCGGAATACCGAATCAACCAGTCCCGTCGTCCATGCACGGAGCAGGACTGAGCTCGATCCACCGCGCTGAACAAGGTGCCGCGGGCCGCGCAGACTGGGAAAGGCATCGGTGACACGACGGATGCTGACGGGGATCGATCGGCTTCCCGAAACGATCGAAGCCCGCGAGGCCGAACCATCCCCGATGGGTCCGGCACCGGCAGCCGCGCATGCACGTCCCGTCCCCGGGATTCCACGGAGCGCAACACGACGCCGCGCTCGCTTCCAACCTTCCCGGCCCGCCATTAGTCAACCGCGCGCGCCCATGCATATGCACGCACCCTCGGCCCTCGGGACCGTAGAAAAGAGCGGGGTACTTGATCGATCCGTCGGTCGATCGGCCGGGCACACACCTCAGGCGCCGAGGCCGCTTTGCTGCGAAGTGGAGAAGAGCGAGGCAGAAGCGGGGCACCGAGGCAATGCTTAGCAATCGCATGCATGCTCGCGTGGGGTTTCGAGCTGCCGAAGTGCCGATCAAGCTGGGTAGCTAGCGAGATCTGCTCCGCCTGAGTCCTGACCAATGTCCTGACCAAGCTTGCCGGGTCGCGCTTTCGGTGTACTCCATCCGTCCGCAAATAAGTGTATTTCTAGATTTTAGCTAAGTCAAATTTATTAAATTTGACCATTATTTTAAATAAATATATCAATATTTTTTTTTTAAAGTTACATATTAATACTTCCTCTGTTCCAAATTACTCCGCCGGCGCGTTTATGTAGGTGAACTAGTACTCTCTTATTTTTCATTCAAAAAAATCCTTGAATTTTTGAAATAGATAGTATGAAATATGTACTACGTATACCAAAAATTCTAAGAATTTTTTGATGAAAAATGAGAGAATACTAGGCCACCTAGGTAAGCGTACGCGCGGAGTAATTTGAAACAGAGGGAGTATATTATAAAACTAAATTTGAAAACAAGTCTAGTGGTATAATTTTATGTCATAAATGTTGCTGCGTTTTAGTCAAAATTTACTAAATTTACTACGTTTTAGTCAAACTAAATTTGTCATAAATGAAGCACGAGCTCGATGGCCGGAGTCCGAGCGCGCGCTTGCAGTGCTTCGATGGAGGAGGGGTGGGGACGCAGAGGTGGAGGAGGGGTGGGGAGGGGGCGCGACGAGATGGATGAGGGGTTGGGGATGCGGCGCGACCGCGTGTGGTCGTCATCATCGGCCTGTCCCGCGCGTGTCAGAGCTGGAGGAAAGCTCGGGAAGGAGGAGGCGCACTAGGCGGAGCTCGGTGAGGAGGCGACTCACGGGGGAGGGGTGAGCACGAGGGAGGAGGCGGCGCATGGGGGAGGGGTGCTCGAGTGAGGAGGAGGCGCTGGGAGAAGAGGCACTAGGGAGGAGGAGCGCCCATGTTAGGGTTAGGTAGGAGTGCGGGGCTCTTTTGGGTGTTGTGTGAATGGGATGGGTTGATTTTCGTACATATGAAAGGGTTAAAATGTAAAATGGTTAGAACCTTTGGCTAGTGAATCTTTGCACGAATCTTAAATAAATTGATGTCTTGGAGGCGTCTGTCGTGGTGGCGACATGGCAGATGTCATGGATAGGCTAAAGTATGAGACTAATGGATGCTAGTGTGATCTAGGAAGGGGAGATGTAGTGATTTCTACACACAACTAGATAGAACACAACTCTTTAGTCCTCAATCATGTTACAAGTGCTCCATAAGCTGTATCATAGAGAGGAGGAAGAAGACTACAACACGAGTCCTCTAGTGTCAAACCCAGTCGATCCCTTCTCCAGGAAGCCGTGCCCCTCTTTATAAAGGGGTCCCTTGGTTCCTATCTTCTAGGGCTGACGTGGACAAGCATATTTTTGGAATATGCTTGTCCCAAAGTGGTAACTCGGCAAACCTCTTTTCGTGGCCCCCTTCTATTGACGGTAATGACCTAGAACCCCCACATGTGAGCCTCGGCCTTGCCCACTGTCACCTCCGTGACGCCTGTCTGCCCCTCAGCGGCTCTGCTCTTTGTCCCTAGCGCTTGGCCCTGTGCAGATTCCTCCTAGCCAGTAGTTAGGGTTTGACTCTGGGATCCTTCTCCTTCTCCCAGAAGCTTCCCGTTACTCGGCCTCGTCTTGCATAATTCGGCTCGACCTTCATCTGCATATGAGCTGATCAACTTTATTCGTCCGACCTAGCTTACACGTCGGCCGAGTAAGGTATTAATCACTTGATTTTGGCTATGCCATGCATCATTCGGCCGAGCCTGGCATAACTCGACCGAATTAGCTTATAACTCGGCATATGGTAAGAAAGGCTCCTTCCTTCTTTCCACTATCTTGACCTTATCTAGGGTCATCCCTCCGACATTAGTCCTTGAATGATATGATGGACAGACCCAAATTAAGCAGAGCAATTAGATCGTGTTCATCTTTGCGAAGCTTTTCCTATGTCAAGTATTGTATTCCTTAGACCATGAGATAATACAACTCCCTAGTATCGGAAGAAAGCTTTGAGGTCATCAAACATCATCCTATGTGAGGGTGATCATAAAGGTGTCTCTTAGGTGATCGGAAAGTACTTGTTGGGTTGTATGTATCGAGATGGAATTTGTCCCTCCCGAGTCGGAGAGATATACTTCGGGCCCACTCGGTAATCGATATCAACACCGCTTGCAAGCACGTGGTTAAGGAGTTAATCACAAAGTGATATCGGATTACGGAACGAGCAAAGTACTTGGTATGAACGATATTGAACTAGGTATGCCGATACCAACGATCGAATCTCGGGCAAGTAAAATATCGCGTGACGAAGGGAATACATATATGGGATTAATTGAATCATGGCATCGTAGTTCATCCGATATGATCATCTATGAATATGTGGGAGTCAATATGGGTTTCCAGATCCCGCTGTTGATTATTGATAGAAGATCATGTCTGCATATTCTCGAACCCGTAGGGTCACACACTTAACGTGCATCGACGCTAGGATAGAATGGATGATTGGTTTATGAGTTTTTGTTTGGAGTCTTGGATGAGATCCAGGACATCACGAGAGGTTCCGGAATGGTCCGGAGAATAAGATTCATATAAAGGAAAGCAATTTTTGGATTTCGGAATCGTTTCGGAGTTTATCGGTATTGTATCGAAAGGTTCTAGAAGGTTCCAGAGTGGGACCAACGTGGGCCTACTTGTCGGAGGCCTGCGTGGGCCTAAGGGGAAGTGCCCTGGCCACTTTGGGCCAGGGGCACAAGGCCCCAAAGGCCCAACCGGACAGCCATAGGGGAAACCCTAGGGGGAGCTTCTAGATGGAAAGGGGGAAACTTGCCCCCCACTCCACCCTTGGGGCCGCCGCCCTAGGGCTTGGAGGAGGGGCCAAGGGGGCCAACCAGCCCCCCATATAAGGAGGGCATGGGCGCAGCCTCTCCCTCCTACTCCTCCAACCCTAGCCGCCAACTGCTGCCCTTCCTCTATCTCTCTCTCTCCCGACTGCACGAACTATCCACCATAAGCACCACGCCGTCGTGCTGCAGATCCAATCTATCTCTCCACCATACTTGCTGGACCAAGGAAGGAGGAGACGTCGCGACACCGTACGTGTGCATCTCTCGGAGGCGCCGCCACTTGCGGCGTAGGATCGGATCAGATCGGATCGCGAGGAGGAGACGACGAGTACGACTATATCAACCACATTCTGTTGAACGTTTCCGTTGTGAGATTTCTTCAAGGGTATGAATATCTCATCTATCTATCTCGTTGATCGCATCTCCTAGATTAGATCTTAGCTTTCTTGTTTGTATCCGTAGAATTTTTTTGATTTACTATGCTGCGAAACCCCTTCATAAGCCTAATCCTACATGTACCAATCATTACTATTGTCTAGTTTTTTATACTGCTACAGTGTTTGCTGACATGCCACAGTGATTACTGCGCCCGTCGCGTCGGCGCAGTGACACTTCGATAAACGCAATGGTCGCACGCCTTGATTTCCTCTCGCACGGTGTGGCCCATGCTGTGGCTCCACTCACCGTCCATGGATGCGTGATACACACGTTTAAGCGGTTACCGTGGCATAGCCACGATCCCACTACCGCTCACCCTACGCAGTTATAAGTAGGTGAGTGGGGGTGGGTCGATTCACTTTTCCCCTCCCCACTCCCTTCGTCTTCCTCCTAGTGTCACTGTCGTTCTCGCGTTCCAGCATCTGCGCCGCCGCTCTTTCTTCCTGACGACCCCGCCGCCGTTGTTCCGCGCTCGCAAGCTCACCGCCGTGCCCCCGTCGTGGGTTCACTGCCGCTAGGCTTCTCCTGAAGGGTTTCGCGGCATAGTAAATCAAAATTTTCTACGGATGCGAACAGAGGGAAAGCCAAGATCTAATCTAGGAGATGCAATAAACGAGAGAGATTGGATTAGATCTTCATACCCTTGAAGATTTGCACAGCGGAACGTTCGTCGGAACGTGGGTGATGTAGTCGTACTCGCTTCTCCTCCTCGCGATCCGATCCGATCTAGCACCACAAGTGGCGGTGCCTCCGTGAGATGCACACGTGCGGCACCTCGACGTCTCCTCCTTCCTTGGACCAGCAAGTATGGTGGAGAGATGGATTGGATCTACAACACGACGGCGTGGTGTATATGGTGGAGAATTTCTGCAGCAGGGCTTCGCCTGCAAACAGTCGGGAGGGAGAGAGGAAGGCAGCAGGGCTACTAGGGCTTGGAGGGAGATGTGTAGGTTGGGGGAGGGGGCGCACCAGCCCTCTATATATAGAGGGGGGTGCGGCCAGCCCTTGCCCATCCTCCAAGCCTATCTCTAGTTTAAACGATTTAAACTCTCCCTTATCTAGAAACCCTATCTCTAGTTTAAACGAGTTTAAACTTATCCCTTATCTAGAAACCCTATCTCTAGTTTAAACGAGTTTAAACTTATCTAGGATCGGCTGGGCCCTATGGGGCCTTGTGCCCCTGGCCCAATGCGGCCAGGACACTCCCTCATAGGCCCATGCCCCCTCCCGGAAGGTGGGGCCACGTTGGTCCCCTTCCGGAAGGTTCTAGAAGCTTCCGGTACAATACCGATTAACCCGGAACAATTCCGAACTCCAAAAACTGCACTGCCTTATATGAATCTTATTCTCTGGACCATTCCGGAACCTCTCGTGATATCCCGGATCCCATCCGAGACTCCGAACAAAAATTCATAAACCAATTATCCAATCTATCCTAGCGTCGAGACACGTTAAGTGTGTGACCCTGCGGGTTCGAGAATATGCAGACATGATCTTCTATCAATAATCAACAGCGGGGTCTGGGCACCCATATTGACTCCCACACATTCATCGATGATCATATCGGATGAACCACGATGCCAGGATTCAATCAATCCCATATATATATTCCCTTCGTCTCGCGATATTTTACTTGCCCGAGATTCGATCGTCGGTATCGTCATACCTAGTTCAATCTCGTTCACAGCAAGTACTTTACTCATTCCGTAATCCAATATCACTTTGTGATTAACTCCTTAACCACATGCTTGCAAGCGGTGTTGATATCGATTACCGAGTGGGCCCGAAGTATATCTCTCCGACTTGGGAGGGACAAATCCCATCTCGATACATACAACCCAACAGATACTTTCCGATCACCTGAGAGACACCTTTATGATCACCCTCTCATAGGATGACGTTTGATGACCTCAAAGCTTTCTTCCGATACCAGGGAGTTGCATTATCTCATGGTCTAAGGAATACAATATTTGACATAGGAAAAGCTTCGCAAAGATGAACACAATGACACGATCTAATTGCTTCGCTTAGTTTGGGTCTATCCACCATATCATTCTCCAATGATATGATCTCATTATCAATTGACAACTCATGTCTATGGTTAGGAAACCTTAACCATCATTGATCAATGAGCTAGTCCATAGAGGCGTACTAGGGACACGGTGTTGTTCACAAACCACACAAGTATTAAAGTTTCCGCTTAATACAATTCTAGCATGGAATATAAACTTTATCATGAACAAGAATTATAATAATAACATCTTTATTATTGCCTCTAGGGCATAATTCCAACAGTCTTCCACTTGCACTAGAGTCAATAATCTAGTTTACATCTGGCAACAATCTCACACCCATGGCACTGAGGTGCTGATCATGTTTTACACGTGGAAGAGGTTTAGTCAATGGATCTGCGACATTCAGATCTGTATGTACTTTGCTAATCTTCAGATCTCCATCTGCTATATAATCTCGGATTATATGAAACTTGCGGTTGATATGCTTGGTCTTTGGATGATATCTTGGTTCCTTAGCGAGTGC
Source organism: Avena sativa (assembly GCA_916181665.1). NCBI lineage: Eukaryota > Viridiplantae > Streptophyta > Magnoliopsida > Poales > Poaceae > Avena > Avena sativa. The sequence continues at coordinate 438,460,922 of OV702293.1, read as the reverse complement.
TATGGCGCCAGTGTTGTCACACAATATCTCCAGTGGGTCCAATGCACTTGGAACCACGCCAAGCTCAGTGATGAAGTTTCTGATCCAAACTCCTTCACTTGACGCTTCTGCAGCAGCCATGTATTCCGCTTCTACTGTAGATCCCGCGATCACACTTTGTTTGCAGCTTCTCCAGCTCACAGCTCCTCCATTCAAAATATACACGTATCCTGTCTGAGATTTAGAATCATCCTTGTCGGTGTCGAAACTAGCATCGACGTAACCTTTTACGACGAGCTGTTCATCACCCCCATAGACTAAGAACATTTCTTTAGTCCTATTTAGGTATCTTAGGATGTTATTTACGACTGTCCAGTGTTCCACTCCTGGATCACTTTGATATCTGCTCGTCAAACTAAGAGCATTGGACACATCCGGTCTAGTACACAGCATGGCATACATGATGGAACCTATGGCCGAGGCATAAGGCACTTTGCTCATAGCTTCCCTATCATTTACCGTAGCTGGACACTGAGCCTTGCTCAATATCTTACCTGACAACATAGGCACTGAACCTTTCAATGCCTTATCCATTCTGAACCTTTTCAGAACTTTGTCTAGGTATGTACTCTGGCTTAAAGCTATCAGGCGTCTTTGTCTATCTCTATAGATTTTGATGCCCAATATATAAGCAGCTTCACCTAGGTCTTTCATTAAAAACACTTGTTCAAATAACTCTTCACATCGTTAAGCATGTCGATGTCATTTCCAATAATCAATATGTCATCCACATATAGTACCAGAAACGTCACCGAGCTCCCACTCACTTTCTTGTAGATGCAAGCTTTGTAGCAATTTGGAACAAATCCAAAGATCTTGATCACTTGATCAAAACGAAGGTTCCAACTCCGAGACTCTTGCTTCAGTCCATAAATGGAACGCTGAAGTTTGCATACTTTATCAGCATCCTTAGGATCGACAAAACCTTCGGGTTGCATCATATACAACTCTTCATCAATGTTGCCATTGAGGAAAGCAGTCTTGACATCCATTTGCCATATTTTATAATCATGAAACGCAGCAATTGCTAATAAAATCCGAATGGACTTAAACATCGCTACGGGAGAGAAAGTCTCATCGTAGTCAACACCTTGAACTTGTCGAAAACCTTTCGCAACAAGCCGTGCTTTATAGACGGTAACATTACCATCCGCGTCCGTTTTCTTCTTGAAGATCCATTTGCACTCAACGGCCTTTCGGTCGCTAGGAGGGTCCACCAAAGTCCATACTTGGTTTTCGCTCATGGATCCCAATTCGGATTTCATGGCTTCTAGCCATTTCTCAGAGTCTAGGCTCATCATCGCTTCCTCATAGTTCGTAGGTTCGCTGTCTTCTACTAACAAGACAGTCAAGACAGGGTTGCCGTACCACTCAGGAGGGGCACGCGACCTTGTCGACCTGCGACGTTCAGTAGCAGCATCGTCCGAAGCTTCATGATCCTTGTCATTAGCTTCCTCTATTGTTGGTGGAGGCGGCACTGGAACAATTTCAGGTGCTGCGCTACTCTCCAATTCAAGAGAAGGTTCAATAACCTCGTCTAGCTCTACTTTCCTCCCACTCACCTCTTTCGAGAGAAACTCCTTCTCAAGAAAGGAACCGTTCTTTGCGACAAACACTTTGCCTTCGGTTCTGTGATAGAAGGTATACCCAATAGTTTCCTTAGGGTATCCTATGAAGACGCACTTCTCCGCTTTGGGTTCGAGCTTGTCCGGCATCAACTTCTTGACGTAAGCTTCGCATCCCCAAACTTTAAGAAACGACAACTTAGGTTTAGCACCAAACCACAGTTCATACGGTGTCGTCTCAACGGATTTAGATGGAGCCCTATTTAAAGTGAATGCAGCGGTTTCTAATGCATAACCCCAAAATGATAACGGCAAATCAGTAAGAGACATCATCGATCGGACCATATCTAATAGGTTTCGATTCCGGCGTTCAGACACACCATTGCGCTGTGGTGTTCCGGGTGGCGTGAGTTGCGAAACAATTCCGCTTGCTTTAAGATGCGTGAGAAAATCATAACTCAAATATTCGCCCCCATGATCGGATCGTAGAAACTTAATCTTTCTGTTACGATGGTTCTCCACTTCATTCTGAAATTCTTTGAACTTTTCAAACGTTTCAGATTTATGTTTCATTAAATAGATATACCCATATCTACTTAAGTCATCGGTAAAAGTGAGAAAATAGCGATATCCACCGCGCGTCGAAACACTCATCGGTCCGCATACATCGGTATGTATGATTTCCAACAAGTCCGTTGCTCGCTCCATCATACCGGAGAACGGGGTTTTGATCATCTTGCCCATAAGGCATGGTTCGCATGTGTTAAATGATTCAAAATCAAGAGACTCCAAAAGTCCATCAGAATGGAGTTTCTTCATGCGCTTTACACCAATATGACCTAGACGACAGTGCCACAAATAAGTAGTATTATCACTATCTACTTTGCATCTCTTAGCCTCAATGTTATGGATGTGTGTTTCATCCCTTTCGAGATTTAGAAGAAATAAACCATTCACAAGGGGTGCATGACCATAAAAGATGTTACTCATATAAATAGAACAACCATTATTCTCCGATTTAAATGAATAACCGTCTTGCAATAAACACGATCCAGAAATAATGTTCATGCTCAACGCAGGCACATAATAACACTTATTAAGGTTTAAAACTAATCCCGAAGGTAAAACTAAGGAGAGCGTGCCGACGGCCATCACATCAACTCTTGATCTGTTGCCAACGCGCATCGTCACCTCATCCCTCGCAAGCCGCCGTCTATTCCGTAGCTCCTGTTTCGAGTTACAAATATTAGCAACTGAACCGGTATCAAATACCCAGGCACTACAACGAGGGCTAGTAAGGAAAACAAATAACATGTATATCAAATATACCTTTGATGGTGCCAGCCTTCTTGTCCGCTAAGTACTTCGGACGGTTGCGCTTCCAGTGAATCTTGTCCTTGCAATAGAAGCACTCAGTGTCCGGCTTAGGACCAGACTTGAGCTTCTTCTCAGCAGGGGCAACACGCTTGCCGCTGTTTTTCTTGAAGGGCTTCTTTGCACCCTTACCTTTCTTAAAGGAGGGCTTGTTGACCATCAACACATGATTATCCTTCTTGATGTCCACCTCCGCAGCCTTCAGCTTTGCGAAGAGCTCGGTGATCATATCAGTGGAACCCATCTGATTATGAGTCACTACAAAACTTTTGTAGCTGGGAGGGAGTGATTGCAGAACCCTGTCAATCTTGAGCTCCTCTAGAATCTTGCAGTCCAGTTGCTCAAGGCGTTGAGTGTAGCCCGACATCTTAATGGCGTGCTCACTAACGGAACTTCCTTCCTCCATCTTGCAGTTAAAGAACTTCTCAGAGATCTCATATCTCTCAGAACGGGCCTGAGTCTGAAACATGGTTTTCAGCTCCTCGAGAATCTCAAAGGGCCCGGGATAGTTTTCAAAACGATTTTGAAGTTCTGGTTCCATAGCAAACAACATGGTGCTCTTAATCACACAATAATCATCTTTGCACGACTGATAGACAGCTTTCTCATCAGCCGGCGCAGTTGCAGCAGGGGGGTTACCTAACGCTTTCTCAAGGACATAGTCCTTTTGTCCGCCAGACAGAATGATTCTTAGATTGCGGAACCAGTTGGTGAAGTTAGACCCATTGTTTCTAAGCTTTTCTTTCTCAGCAAAAACGTTGAAGTTGAAGTTGGACTTGGCCATGTGATCTACAGTATTTGCAAGTACAATTTAGACTATGTTCATGATAAATAGTTCAACTTAATCAAATTACTAGATGAACTCCCACTAAATTCAACATCCCTCAAGTTGTTTAGTGAACATGATCCAAATTCACCACACCTAATCCGATCTTCACGAGAAGAGATGTGGCTTCAATGGTGGACAACGAAGTGTCGATCATATCATTCATATGACTCATGCTTAACCTTTCGGTTCTTGTGTTCCGAGGCCATGTCTGTACATGCTAGGCTCGTCAAGTTAGACCCAAGTATTTCCGCGTGTGCAAAACTGGCTTGCACCCGTTGTATGTGAGCGTAGAGTCTATAGCACCCGATCATCACGTGATGCTTGGACACGACGAACTTTCGCAACGGTGCATACTTGGGGAGAACACAGTTTTTATCTTGATCTTTAAGTGAGGAATCATCTTATAATGCTACCGTCGCGATCTAAGCATAATAAGATACATAAAAGGATAAACATCACATGCATGTAACTTTATGTGACATGGTATAGCCAATCTTCGCGCAATGATCTCCATCTTGTGCGTTCCGGCATGATCTCCATCACTTCACCATGATTGCCTCCACCACGAATAGCAACTACAACTATTGCTAACTACTTAGCGATAAAGTAAAGCTATTACATGGCGTATAAGAAGTTGACTCGCAGGTCATACACAATTATAAAGACAACCATATGGCTCCTGCCGGTTGTGTACTCATCGACATGCAAGTCGTGAAACATTACAAAACATGATCATCGCATACAATATACACATCACATCTTGGGCCATACCATATCACAGAAAACACTCCCTGCAAAAACAAGTTAGACGCCTCTACTTTGTTGTTGCATGTTTTACGTGGCTTATGGGAGTAGATGCTAAGAACGATTCTTACCTACGGAAAGCCACAACGGTGATATTATGGTTACCAAACTCCGGTGTTAATCCCATGACAACTATAGTGAGAGAAACTGACATCCACCAGCCGCATGTATGGTACAAGCCACACGTCAAGTGCGGAGCCGGTCTCGCGAACGACGTCGCGTAAGGTTGGCCTGGACCGCTTCAATCTCACTATCCCGCGTCATAAGAAGAACACAAACAAGAGGCTTGCAACAGAAAACATCAACGCCCGCAACAACCATGTTGCGTTCTACTCGTGAAACACATCTACGCATAGATCTAGCTCTGATACCACTGAAGGGTTTCGCGGCATAGTAAATCAAAATTTTCTACGGATGCGAACAGAGGGAAAGCCAAGATCTAATCTAGGAGATGCAATAAACGAGAGAGATTGGATTAGATCTTCATACCCTTGAAGATTCGCACAGCGGAACGTTCGTCGGAACGTGGGTGATGTAGTCGTACTCGCTTCTCCTCCTCGCGATCCGATCCGATCTAGCACCACAAGTGGCGGCACCTCGACGTCTCCTCCTTCCTTGGACCAGCAAGTATGGTGGAGAGATGGATTGGATCTACAACACGACGGCGTGGTGTATATGGTGGAGAATTTCTGCAGCAGGGCTTCGCCTGCAAACAGTCAGGAGGGAGAGAGGAAGGCAGCAGGGCTACTAGGGCTTGGAGGGAGATGTGTAGGTTGGGGGGAGGGGGCGCACCAGCCCTCTATATATAGAGGGGGGGGGTGCGGCCAGCCCTTGCCCATCCTCCAAGCCTATCTCTAGTTTAAACGATTTAAACTCTCCCTTATCTAGAAACCCTATCTCTAGTTTAAACGAGTTTAAACTTATCCCTTATCTAGAAACCCTATCTCTAGTTTAAACGAGTTTAAACTTATCTAGGATCGGCTGGGCCCTATGGGGCCTTGTGCCCCTAGACCAATGCGGCCAGGACACTCCCTCATAGGCCCATGCCCCCTCCCGGAAGGTGGGGCCACGTTGGTCCCCTTCCGGAAGGTTCTAGAAGCTTCCGGTACAATACCGATTAACCCGGAACAATTCCGAACTCCAAAAACTGCACTGCCTTATATGAATCTTATTCTCCGGACCATTCCGGAACCTCTCGTGATATCCCGGATCCCATCCGAGACTCCGAACAAAAATTCATAAACCAATTATCCAATCTATCCTAGCGTCAAGACACGTTAAGTGTGTGACCCTGCGGGTTCGAGAATATGCAGACATGATCTTCTATCAATAATCAACAGCGGGGTCTGGGCACCCATATTGACTCCCACACATTCATCGATGATCATATCGGATGAACCACGATGCCAGGATTCAATCAATCCCATATATATATTCCCTTCGTCTCACGATATTTTACTTGCCCGAGATTCGATCGTCGGTATCGTCATACCTAGTTCAATCTCGTTCACAGCAAGTACTTTACTCGTTCCGTAATCCAATATCACTTTGTGATTAACTCCTTAACCACATGCTTGCAAGCGGTGTTGATATCGATTACCGAGTGGGCCCGAAGTATATCTCTCCGACTTGGGAGGAACAAATCCCATCTCGATACATACAACCCAACAGATACTTTCCGATCACCTGAGAGACACCTTTATGATCACCCTCTCATAGGATGACGTTTGATGACCTCAAAGCTTTCTTCCGATACCAGGGAGTTGCATTATCTCATGGTCTAAGGAATACAATATTTGACATAGGAAAAGCTTCGCAAAGATGAACACAATGACACGATCTAATTGCTTCGCTTAGTTTGGGTCTATCCACCATATCATTCTCCAATGATATGATCTCATTATCAATTGACAACTCATGTCTATGGTTAGGAAACCTTAACCATCATTGATCAATGAGCTAGTCCATAGAGGCGTACTAGGGACACGGTGTTGTTCACAAACCACACAAGTATTAAAGTTTCCGCTTAATACAATTCTAGCATGGAATATAAACTTTATCATGAACAAGAATTATAATAATAACATCTTTATTATTGCCTCTAGGGCATAATTCCAACAGTCTCCGTTGCGCAACGCGCCGCTGCTGCTGGGCCCTAGACCTAGGCGTTTCTCTTCTTTCTCAATCTTATGCGGCGGTTCTCTTTCCGCTCCGCCGCCGCGTTTGTCACCGTCGCAACGGGGACTTGGGTTTCGAGGACTCTCCCCGCCACCAGTCACTCCTCCGTCGACTCCTTCGACGAGCCAATGTCTAGATCCGTTAGCGGCACCCTCGTTGGAGAAGAAGAGCTCATGGCGGGCCTAGAACGAGACTCTTGGCAAGGTTCTATAGTCACTCGTCGAGAGATCGAGTGGCTGCGCAAGACCCGCCGAATTCCTACCGAGGTAAACTGTCGCTTACCTGGCAAAGAATCTTCTCCTGTAATCGATGATGGCGAATATGTAGTTTTTATGTCCCACTTTGCCAGAGGATTCGGCCTCCCTCTTAGCGATTTTGCTAGGAGCTTTCTAGATTACTTCGGCCTTCAGCCGCATCATCTGCCGGCTAACGCCGTGGCCTCTCTCTCGGCTTTTATCTCGACTTCTGAAGGATACTTTGGCCTATGGCCTTCAGTAGTAAGTTCTTCCAAATCCGAGCCAACATAGTGCCAGATAAATCTCATCATCCTTCCGAGAAATCTTTGACCCAATGTGGGGCTGCATCCATTACACCTCGGAAAAACTCTTTGTTCCCCCGAGTAGCGGGTCTAGAATCTTGTAAGAAGTGGCACAGATCATTTTTCTATGTTAAGAACACCGGAACCAAGGATAAGATTCAGCTTCCTACTTTTTCCATCGGTCCTCCTTCAAAGAAGAACTGGCTCTATAATCCGAGGAAAACCCATGCTCTTGCCGAGGCATTCGAGCTCCGGCTTAAGGAGTTGATTCGTTCAGGCTCCGGGGTGAAGATCTGATGACTGCGTTTATTAGCAGCCGAATCTGCCCCTTCCAACTCCGCTCCCACAAGCTCTGCTATATGAGTGGTCCCTTGGATCCCAACCGAGTTTCTACGGTTGAGCTTGATGATTTCAAAATTTATAAATGTGTCCGAGCTATCTTCAAGACTGAATTGCCTGAGGAATGGGACTGGGGAATGAAGCCATTCTCTCGCAAGAACCCTCCTCCTCAGGTAAATTGAACACTAGTTTCTATCTGAGTCATTTTTCCTTCATTGTTTAGCTAACTCTTATTTGCTTTTCCCGCAGAGATTTGCAGAACAAACCACGGAGGATGCCGAGGTCTTACCTCTTCCCTGGACCGCTGACCGTAATACGCCGGACAACAGAGAACTTGATCCGGAGGAATTCATTCCTAAGCCGGAGGCTGCTCCGGCTCGCACCCAGAGTAAAACCTCGGCCCGTGCTGATGAAGGTGATTCAGACGACGTCCAAATTCTCGACGTAGTTGCCATGGTGCCTATCTCTTACGCATTTCCGGCTCATTCTTTCTCAGCTAATCCGGCTGGTCAGGTGCACGATGTTGAACCCCTCGCTTCGGAGGCCCCTGTTGCTTCTAAGAAGCACGCTGCTCCGAGCGATCCTTTGGATACTGCTCCCAGGAAACGAACCAAGAAATCTTCCCAGCATATTCTGAGGCGCAAAGTTATGCTTAGAGTTACTGGGTAAGTTTCTCTTTGTATTCTCATTTGTATTTCTTGTTTTTCTCTTTCTGTTTCTGAATTAATTTTTACTTCTTTGCAGTGCTCCTCTTTCCGCTAAACCTAGCGGTCCGAGTATGAGATCTCATGTCACTCTACCGCCTTCATCATTTCCTCCGGAAGATGTCTGGGTCTCTAGTCCTCCTCGCGATGATTCTCCTTATGAGCCAACTAAAGACTCTCCTCGACGAGATGAGCCTGTTGCTCCCCCAGTTGTTTCTGATGATGTCCTGGTGCCTGATCACCCAATTGATTCAGCAGTTCCTCTCAAGACTTCCGAGGTCGCTCCTACTGCTCCTTCACGTCCTGCATCTCTAGCTTCTGCTCAGACTCCCGTCGAGGTTGCCGCTACCTCGGCCCCTTTGGAGACTGCCACCCCTCCTGCTGCAAAGGATATTGCTCCCAGTTTCGAGGTTGTTGCTCCTGCCGGAGTTCCTGCAAAAGGCAAGAAGGTTGTGACCGCTAAACCCTTGCCATCTCAAATAGGGAAATCTGGTTCCTCTCAGCCAAGCGTTGCTGATATGCTTCGCAAGGGTGCCTCTACGGCTAAGCCTGCGGTTGCCATTGCTGACAATACGCGACTCGTGCTTCACAAGAGTCCTGCGACCGCGACAGTCACGCAACATGTTAGAGGTAAAATGTTGACACACACTAAGAGTGGAAATAGCCTTGGATCATTGGTAGAGTATGCCAACAACTGGAATGCTGCTGATCAGCTCGAAGGCAATCCGAGTAACCAATCGTTCCAGCTATCCGAAATCAGCAACTGTTTGCATGCGGCTGCGAAGATTGTCCTCGAAAGTGACAAGATGAACGAGGTAGGCGCCTCAATTTCCACTTTGTCTTTTATTTATATAATATTATATACACACTAGTCCCCGAGCTTGCAACCGAATGACTTGTTATTCGTTTGGAAGCTTTCTTTATTCCAAATATGACAACTTGCCTCTGCAATAGATAGTGTTTTGTTGTGTATATTAAAATGCTTTTAGCCACTTAGAACCAAGTCAGGTTTCTTCTTGATTCGGATCTGCGTTAGTTTTGAATATCCTGCCATCTAGGTCCGAGTCAAGCTTTTCCTTGACTCGGATCTTTTGTGATTGTCTTTATGTGACCCGCTGTTATTTTTAGGTTGCTCATGATCGGCGAACGATCGAATTTCAAAGGTTACTCTTTTCGCACAAGAAGCTTCTAGATAAATTTGATAAAATGGTCCCAGTTGTGAAGAAAACTGGTAAACTACTCAGCTTTTAGGGCCCTCTACCTTTGTAGAAAACTCCATTTTTGTACTAACTTCGGATGTGTTGTTGTGTAGTTAATGTCAACAACCTAAATACTCGGCTTACGAAGAAGGTTGGCACTCTTGAAGGTTAGTTACCCCTTTACCCTTTTATTCATCGATTTTTGTTCGAGGTAAACTTTTGGGTATCTTACAGTATTCTGGCTTCTGTGTACCCGAGTTACAAACATTTGCAGTGTCACATTAAGAATGCATACCTATGCCTAATATGATGCTACATTTTTTAGAGCAGGCTACCACTCACTCGGCACAACTTAAGGAAAAAGATGACGAGATAGCCTGGCTCCGCGCCGAGGTTGAATCTCTTAAGCTTGCCCATAAGTCTGAGCTAGAGAAAACCGATCAGGAGTTTTCCGAGGAAAAGGATCGACTAAGTCTGCAGCTTCAAAAGGACAAGCAACTTCTTGATGCCGCCGAGCTAAAGAACCAGGTGATGACCGAAGAAATCACTGGTTTTGAGAAGAATAGGGCGAACTGGACCACGAATCTCCAGAAAATGCTGTGATATATCCATCGTGAGTTTTCTGTTACTGGCCGAGATGCTCTTTTTCCGTTGCTTTTCTTGACTTATTTGATTTCGTTTCCTATAGATCATTTTCCAGAAGCTAAGTCTATGAGCTCCAAGGCTGTGGTTGCTGCTTGTGAGCACCGAGGTGTTCCCATTGTTCCGAATCAGGAATATTCCATGGAGGATTTTTTGGTTGTCGTTGCTGCTGCTATTGGGCCAATGAAGGTTATGGGAAAATATTTGGTGCGAGCAGTTATTCGGGCCTACCATGTTCTCTAGCCGAATGAGCCGGACATTGATGAAGTAGAGGTACTTGTGGCGAGGCTAATGGAGTCCCAAACTCGACTGAATCTTTGGAGACAATCCGCTAGACGAGCTGGAGCTGATATGGCGCTTACTGTTGTTTTGTCATGGTACGAGGATATTTCCCTCGATATTCTGATGAACTTGCGCACTGGCTCTTCTTGGATTGAAAATCCGGATTTCGTTGCTTGTCGCTAAGCCCGTGCCTTCCAGCTTATTTAATATGCTGATCTTCATTGCTGGATCGAAGGGCCGAGTTTCCTTCCTAACGAGGCCGAAGATAATGCCGAGGTTGCAGGTGATGATGAATTCGATGGAGATTCTGATGGTGAGGGTGAGTCGGGTGAAAACTTTGATAACGCTGACGATTCCAGTGATAGTCCGGGAGGGGATGCCGAGGCTCGATCCTCCTCCAAGGGAACTGAAGCTTCTCAAGCTCAAGGTGGGGTCTCTCAACGAACCACCCTTGCACCAGATGCTCCTGCAGCCTCCGTGATGATACTGTGTGGATAACCATATCTCAGAACATCGATTCTGATGTGCTTCTCTTGGCAGAATCGAGCAAAAGATCCTTCAGCGAAATTTGTGCCATTATTGGTGATGATACTGTGTGGATAACCATATCTCGGAATAACATCTTTGAGGAATTTTACTGTTGTGAGCCCGTCACATTTCCTTATTGGTTTTACTTCTATCCACTTTGTGAATTTGTCCACCATGACCAAAATGTGAGTCATGGCACCGCGGGCTGGCCTAAATGGTCCTACCATATCCAAGCACCATAGCGAGAATGGCCAAGTGATAGGTATTGTTTTTAACTCGGATGAAGGCATATGTATCTTGCCGGCGTACCTCTGGCAGCGGTTACACTTTGTTACCATTTCCTTTGCTTCCTTCAGCGCAGTTGGCCAGTAAAACCCATGCCTGAATGCTTTGGCCATGAGGGCTCTGGACGAGGCATGGTGCCCACACTCTCCTTGATGTATGTCCAAGAGGATCTCTTGCCCCTCTGCCGAGCCAATGCATCGCTGCAGTACAGTTGTCACGCTTCTCTTATAAAGCTCATTATTGATGATCGTGTAAGATTTTGCCCTTCTCACTATCTGCCTGGCCATAACCTCAATATCCGGCAAGATCTTTTCTGTGAGGAATGAGAATATGGGTTGTGCCCATTGTCGCACGGCTTTCTCCGGGAAAGTTGTGTCATCAATTTCCATCATCTCTGCCGACATAACCTCTGCCGGCTTTTCCCAATCCATTTTTGGGTTAGCCGAATCAATCTACGAGTAGCTCGTCTCATGTGCTCTGCAACCTCCATCAGGACATGACCTTCTATCTGATCTGACGACATACGAATTGACTCGGACTCTGGCGAAGTTATAATTGATGGCTTTCTTAGGTGTTCCGGGGCTATACCAGGCGGAATTGATTGTCTGATTGATCCGAGCTTCTACAGTGTATCAACTGCATCATTTTCTGCCCGAGGTATGTGATGGAATTCACATCCATCAAAGTAACCACTAATCTTTTGCACATGAAATCTATATAGGGCCATATTTGCGTCCAGTGCGTCCCAATACCCTGACACTTGCTGGACTACGAGGTCTAAATCCACGCAACAAAGGATCCGACGTATGCCGATCTCTTTGGCCATTTTTAGGCCATGGAGAAGCGCCTCATACTCGGCTACATTGTTCGATGCAGCAAAATGTATTTGCAACACATATTTCGACCGATCCTTTTTTGGTGAGGTCAATACTATCCCAGCTCCTAGCCCATTTCTTAACTTGGACCTATCAAAGTACATCGTCCAATAATTCGGATCTGGCAATGGGGGTTCATACTGCACCTCAGCCCAGTCTACAAAAAAGTCAGCCACTGCCTGAGATTTAATCGCATCTCTCCTATCAAATTGCGGAGCATAGGGTGACAACTCAATTGCCCATTTTGCTATTCGGCCACTTACGTCTTTGTTGCTTAGTATCTCGGCTATTGGTGCCTCACAAATCACCTTTATTGAGTGTTCTTCAAAATAATGTTTCAGCTTCTTTGCCGACATGTATACTTCGTAAGCCATTTTATGGTAATGCGGGTAATTCTGCTTGGAGGCTGATAATACCTCGCTGAGGTAATACACCTGTCTTTGCACTGACTTACCTTCTTCATTTCGTTCCACGACAACTACCGCACTTACTACTCTGTTTGTTGCTACCACATAGAGTAGCATAGGATCTTTTGACAAAGGGGAGGCCAAGATAGGTGTCGTTGCCAACATATATTTTAACTCGTGGAAAGCACTATTGGCCTGAGGTGTCCAGGTGAACTTATTGGATTTTTTCATTAATTGATACAAAGGCAATGCTTTCTCACCTAGCCGACTTACGAAACGACTCAGGGATGCAAGGCATCCTGTAAATTTTTGTACATCGTTCAAGCATTCTGGCAGTTCCATTGTTTTGACAGCACGAATCTTAGTCGGATTTGCCTCTATACCTCGGCTGGATACGAGGAAACCGAGTAATTTCCCGGCCGGTACACCAAAGGTACATTTTTCCGGGTTAAGCTTTATTCGGAACCTTCTCAAGTTCGCGAATGTCTGCCAAATATATTCTAGGAGTGTATTCCTCTCTTTGGTTTTTATAACCACATCATCAACATATACTTGCACATTTTTTCCAATCTGGTTGTGCAGACATTTTTGCATGCATCTTTGGTACATGGCTCCTGCATTACGCAGGCCGAATGGCATGGTGCGATAGCAATCAGACCCATACGGGGTGATAAATGCAGTCTTTATTTGATCAGCTGGGTTTAACGGTATCTGGTGGAAGCCAGAGTAAGCGTCTACAAATGATAAAAATTCGTAGCCTACAGTTGAATCAATGACTTGGTCTATCCTAGGTAAAGGAAAAGGATCTTTAGGACACGCCTTGTTAAGGTTTGTGTAATCGATGCACATTCGCCAAACTATAGCTACATTTGGGTCATCCTTTTTCTTTTCCACCAACACCGGGTTTGATAAACAATCCGGATGAAGTAATTCCATGATAAACCCGGCCGCAAGGAGCCGAGCTATCTCATCCCCTATTATCTTTCTCATGTCTTCGGCGAAGCGGTGGAGAGGTTGCTTCACCGGCCTTGCTCCTGGTCGTACGTGCAACGAGTGCTCAGCAAGCTCCCTCGGTACTCCTTGCAAGTCCTGTGATGACCATGCAAAGATATCCCGATTCTCACGGAGGAAGCTGGTGAGCTTGCTTTCCTATTTGTCATCCAGGCCGGCACCAATAGTGATGGTGCGCTCTGGGAATTGATCATCGATCTAGATCTTTTTTGTTTACTTAGTCGGCTGGAATGACACACTTCTGTGCGGGTTGGCAAGTGCCGGCATGTTGAGATGTGCCGACTAAGCTAAAGCTGCCACCTCCAGAATTCTTCTTTTCTCTCTTGCAATTACCAAAGACTCGGCCAGGTTTGACCCGACTGTAGCACACTCCATTGATTTTCTATAATCTCTAGCTACTGTTATCACCCCTGAGGCCCCGGCATCTTCATTTTCAAGTAATGGATGTGACAACTGCTCAGAAATTTAGACAACGTCGGTCGTCCGAGTAACGCATGGTAGCAACCTTCCAGATCCACCACCTCAAACTCCAGATTCTCAGCTCTATAATTCTCTCTTGTGCCGAATAATACATCCACTCGGACCTTGCCAATGAGTTCGCATGAGAGCCCCGGCACTATTTCATGGAACGTTGTCCTTGTTGACTGCAGCATATTCTGAGTTATTCCGAGCTTGTGCATTGTGTCTTTGTACATGATGTTGATGCTGCTCCCATTATCTATCAGTACTTTTGAAAACTTCACATTGATGCTAGGCCCAACAAACGTCGGATCCAGCACTAAAGCATATGACCCTGGGTTCGGCATGATCTTCGGATGATCTCTTATGCTCCAGGTTATCTCCTGGTCTGACCATGGCACGTATCTCGGCACTTCCGGCATAACTGCATTCACTTTCATATATCGACGTTGTATGCTCTTTCTATCTTGTTGTTCTATCGTGAATACATAGTATGATTGGTGATGTTCCCTGTATTTATTGCGTCCATTATTTCCGAGGTTTCCCCTTCCATTTTGGTTCTGATTTATCACTTGATGAACTGTATCCCTCCGATCCTGATTTTCATACCTCGGAGGTGGTGGAGGTAACATCAGTTGCTGCGCATTTCCCCCTATCAGTTGCGACTGCTGCTAGTGATGCGCTTGCTGCTGTGGTGCTTGTATGGCTGCCGGGTTTCCCATTTCACTTTTCATCCAGGCGCATTGACGAGTTGTATGGTTGGCTGGCTTGGCCGGGTTTTAGAGAATCTCTTTTGTAATACAGATGTTGTCTTTGGTGGTGGTTTGTATGCTGGTGCTGTGAGTGATTGATCACCGTGACGAGATTTTTTTTCCTCTTTTTGGCCGTGAGTATCCTTAATACCGCTTTGACATTTTGTTGTCTTTGACATTTTTTTGGTGCATAGGCTAGGAGTAATTGGTATCTCCGAGATACTAATATATTATGTTTGTCAAAAAATCTCCTACCTAAAAAACAATCATCATAACAAACGTGATTATTTATTGCGCATATTCTATGACCATTTAGTAAAAAAGACAGAAATTCATCTAAACTGTGATGTTTTTTACTGAATCGTCACAGAATATGTGTCACAGATAATCATATTTGTTGTAATCATCTACTAACGTACCATTCGCTAATTAGTTGCTAGCTATATATTTTCACATAACCTCAGGCATTTTTAAGTTATATATTGGTATTTAATGGTATAAGTTTTTCTTTTCCTTGCAAAGTATCGAGAGGTACATTTGGTCGACTCAACTATTCTAGGTTCTTCAAGTACCAAAACCGTACGATGGAAGAACAGTCCCACGATGATGCGGACAACTTTCTCTACTAGATAAAACAATACATTAAAATAGCAAAAGCAAACGATCAACGGCTGTGTTGGAAGAGCCAGCGGTAGAGCTGGCACCAGGGCCGGCCTGACATACGAGCTAGGGCCAGGCCAGGACGGTGAGGTGAGGGGCGGCGACTGATTTCTTTCAGGCGATGGGTAAGGCTGTGAGGCGGCGAGGGTCAGTCGACCGGTCTGGTAGACATGCTAAGCGGTCATTTAACTATGTGGTGGCAATATATCTATAAATACTTGTTGGTCCGGCGTTTGCCGATCCGTGGAATCACGGAAGAGGTGCTCCGCCATTTGTAAAGAAAATTAGGCCAGCTTCTCGGATCTGGCTCCAGAGAGTTAGTGTGTTCGGTGTTGATCCGCCATAGATTTCCGAGAAGCTGGAGCCCAGGGAGTTGCCGAATACGCCCTAAGAAAAGGACATGGCTGAATGTACGTGGGTGGACCCCCAACGGAGGCCCAGTGCTGGTTGCACAGGCCCAGGGCCGACCCGCCACACACAATCGCTACTACGTACGGATGAGTCCCACACCCAAAGCTGAAAAGGGAAAGGTATCTTGGCGTGTCTCATCGCGTACGTCGCGCAAAGCTGCCGAGACGGCAAACCATGGCCGGATGTAGAACAGTCCCACGATGATGCCCGAGCTAAGCCTAATAGCATCCCCACTCGTTCGGCGATCCTATGCGGAAATCCGGATTAAATTTTAGTCGGATGAAACTTGATTTTGAACACCGAGTTTTCCACTCGTGTTCCCAGGCCGAGACCCCGCGTTCGGCTAAATTTCAGACGAGTTGGCAAATTTAGACAAATTTTATTAAACATGGGTAAGCGGATTACATCGAATTTAAACTATATTACTAGATAATAAACTAAAAACATTAAAAAGGACACCGATGTCGCCTTCGCCGATGATGTTGCCGCTTCTACATGTCGAAGTTGCCGTAAAAGGACGTGTAGCCGGGACCAGCCCTGCCATCGTCCTCGCCGCCATCATCGTCGTCATCGCTCGGCGGGTGTTGTGGGCAGGAGCTTCCCTGGCCGGCGTCACCGCATCCTCCACGGCTGGCCGGCCCGGTCCTAAAAATTTTGGGGGCCTGGGGCGAAAGTAGAACTCGTGGCCCCAAGGCCACCTCCAATGCAGGCGCTGTTGTTAGGCGCCTTGATTTTCTGGTACTTAAACCCGAATGTTGTCCAATGTAGCAAATATTTATCCGTCGATGTTGACACTATCATCGACGCCTGGCTAGCTCTTTTCACATGAGCCCATTTAATTGCCTGCTATTTTTATTTTAATATTTCCTTAAATGGCCTAAGAATCGACACACTTGTTAACATTGAAACTTTTCGACTCTCATTGGAACCCTAACGATTTTTGCCGATCTTTTTCCCTCGAGCATCGAAGCAAATGGTTTGCGATTGGAGATGCCCTTAATATATCTGTTAAAATAATATTCACTTAAGGTGTACTCCTATATAAAAATCAATTTTTACAGTATATAAGTTGCACATATAGTAAGCACTACAAAAGATAGTACATCGACCCAATAAAATCTAACTGCTGATCCATCGAGCACACTAATCCCAATAACATGTACTGTGTGATATATCGCTAAGCAATATCCAACTTGCCGATTTTATCAGTGGCCTTATTGCATCAATGAAAACACAGTAATAATCGTCAATTTGAAACTCATTGTCGATCAATTATCAATCAGTCATCACGGAAAAATTAGAGCATATACCAAGAGAAATAGACATACATGATATTTTATTTATGTCAATTCCGGGGAATAAACCATCGCAGAACAAGTTGGGAGGGGACAGCATTCTTTGTGTGGAGGAAGAAAGGAACGATATCCACGGTGCGTTCGTGTGGGCTACAACAAAAAGGGCCTTCTATCCTTTTCTCCTTGCGCTCTGATGCTGCGCTGCCTATGCAGTTTGGGCCAGCGACCCAGCCTCGGTATGACATATACTACAGAGAAATACAGATCCAGGGGCCCCTGATTTTTTTTGGGCCCGGGGCAGCCGCCCCTCCAGACCCCCCTTAGGGCCGGGCCTGGCGGCTGGTAGGAGAGGCCGGTTTCATGGTCGTCGTCGAGGACGACGAGCGGTGCGTCCTGGTAGGCGAGAACGCGGCCAGACCAAGCCAGGCGTTCGGCCTCCTGCTGCAGGCGTTGGACGCGCTCCCGCTCCGTCTCCTCCCAGTCCGTCCTGGACCATTTGAGTATTTCAGGCGAGGACGGCTCCACCGGCGGCTGCGGCGCCGCCTCCTGGAGGGACTCCTCCATCGCCTCTTGACGGCGAATGCGTCCTCGTCGACTGGCACCGCGCAGTCCCGCGGCTCCGGCTTCGGCCTACGAAGGCGGAGACAGCCGATGGGCGGCGTCAGAGCGCGCGCCTCGTTGATGACGATGCCACGCGACCTGGTCCTTGGCGGAGACCGGAACGACGTCTTCGGCTCCCGCTTAACGGGCCAGAGCGGCGGCAAAGCCACCGACACGGAGCGCGACGAGTGGGAGGCCGAAGCGGAGGACGAAGAGGAGAGGCTGGCCATCCTCCTCGGCAGCCAGTTGGCCTGCGGATAGCGCCTCGCCCTTGCTGACGGCGTGGGGTTGTGGGGGAAGCCGAGGCGGGGCTCGTTGCCGGCGTGGATGTGCTCCAGCATAGCGACAAGGGTGCGCCCGGGAGCGCTCCACCAGCGGCGGCGCCTAGCCATGTTGTTCCTCTTCGGCGGCGAGCCCGGCGGCCCCTCGTGGCGGGCGAGCGCCTGCTACCGCCGGTCGGCGAGGTACTGTTCCCAGTGACGAGGTTTGATTTCGTCAATGCCCATTGTTATGGACTTGGGTTTTGGAGAAGATGGAGATGCTGGAGATCGCGGAACGGTTAGCAAACAAGCAACACGGGGACACGAGGTTTATCCAGGTTCAGGCCCCCAGAGGGAAAACCCTACTCTTGCTTGTCTGCTCTTGATTACGGCGGAACCGGTGATTACAGGGGTGCGCAGATGCAATCTGGCGTGGAGGTGTGTATGCGGAAGTATGAGAGAGAGATCTAGGTCGTGCCCTCTTGGCCTTTATATAGACTTAGGCAGGTCCCAGGCACAGATCTAGTCGGTTACAGGTTCTAGGGTTTACTCCTTTGAATTTTCTATCTACTCTAGTCTTGCTCTCCAAGGATCCGAAGGCGTCATGGGACTTGGCCACCCGAAAATCTTCATGGGCCGGCGTATATTTGCCGTGGGCCTTTCTTGGGCTGGACCAGGTATGCTGAGATCATGTTCCCGCGGGGTATAACCATGTCAGTAGCCCCCGAGTGTTCAGTCGAATCGTAGATTCGGCCGAGGACTCTTCAATCCTTCGGGTGCAACTCTATCTTTCAAGAGAATGTGTAGGGATTGTTGATGCATGTGCCTGACTCTCCCGACGGATTAGGGTCAGTTAACTGTCTTAGGACAAAACAACATGATCTTTTTCAGGTTCGAGTCCCTCGACTCGAACCCGGAACATATGCTGGCGTAATTCGACTCAGGCTGCGGAGGACTTACAGGAGTGGAATTCCAGTGAATTTAATTAATGTACCCAACGCGTCCGTCGGGATTTTTCGTCACGCCTGTTGGCACGGGTTTATACTAGCAGAGCGCAGTCATGTGTGTTACCAGGCCATCAGATGATACCTGTAGGTGTTATCTTTGCGTCGCAGACACAGCATCCGAATTTTGTCACCGCGGAGGTGTTTTGGGTGGCCAAGGAGAATGTTACTCACTTAGCGTTAATTGGGGCAGAGTTGCCGAAAAGTTTTTTGCGTACTGATCCGAAAGATCGCAGTCGAAGATTTATAGGGTGCGCGACCAGCGCTCCCTATGGGAGTAGCCCCCGAGTGTCTGTTCGAGTCGTAGACTTGAGCGGAGACTTTAATTCAGCCGTTGTTCAGTGTCAGGTCCGTAGGACACAATTTTTTTCGGATGCTTAAATCCGTCCTCCCTATGGGAGTAGCCCCCGAGTCCGTAGTGGAGTCGTAGACTCGACGTAGGACTCGAAGAAACAATTCGGTTTTGTAACGTGTTGTTCATTCTTCGGGCGCGCGACCAGCGCTCCTGATAGGAGTAGCCCCCGAGTAATTAGTCGAATCATAGATTCGAGTGAGTACTCTTAGCTTTAAAGCCAAAGAAAATGTGACTGTTGCTAGTATAGCTTTTGATGACGTCAGTGCTAACGATCGATGACCTCAAGCGTCTGCTGCGCCAGAGATAACTTGACTGGACGAACATGAGTCCCACTTTCTGACCTTGAATTGACCGGTCACGCGCGGCGTGGAGATAATTACAGCATCGCCTCGATTTCCGCGCGTAGTGGACGGCGTGTTAGCGACGGCTTGTTGCGATGCTGACACGTGTATGGCCAGATCCTGTCGTTGGCGTTAGGTCTGCTCGATGGACGGTTGTCGTGCATCGTCTTCGTCTTTATAATCATTGGGGAAAACTTTAGTTTGTTTTCACCGCAACTATTCTCGTTTCACTGCTTCCTTGTTCTCTGAGAGTTCTTGCTGCGCGCTGGAATATCCTTTCACATTTCCTTCTTCCATCCTGCCCTCTCGCCGCCGGCGCCGCCGTACCGCGATGGGGAAGTCGAAGAAGTCTTCTTCTGCGGTTGGTACCAGCGCTGCTGGAGGGAATAAGAGTGCCGCCGCTACCCGTGTCACCGACGGTGGCTGGTGGCGATCGGAGACGCGGGAGAGTGATCTCTGCAAGCTTCATGAGCGGGGCCTGATCCCGCAGGATAGGGAGGCCGTAAAACTCTCAGGAAACGAGGTAATCCCTTGTCCCCCCGCTGGGTTTCGGGTTATGTTCCTTGCCTTCGTTATTCGCGGCTTTTCCTTCCCAGTCCACGATTTCCTTCGTGGACTGCTTTTTTTACGGTATCCAATTGCATCATCTTTCCCCCAATTCTCTTCTTCACATTGCTTGTTTCATCACTTTCTTTGAGTGCTGGCTCGATATCGAGCCGCACTTTGGCCTCTTCTGGAAACTCTATTCCGTGAAGAGGCAATCTGGTTCAGATGGTGTTTATCCCATTGGGGGTTGCATCATCTCCCTCAAACCCAATCTGCTTTTCTTTTCTTTTTCCATGTCCGAATCTGTCCAGTACTGGCGGAGGCGGTGGTTTTATATCCACGACTCCACAGTGGCTGGGCAGCATTTTGGTCTTGCTCCTTTCGACCCCTCCCAAAAGATCGAGCCGAAGAGGTCCTGGGAAAACCAGATCTTGGATGGCGAGGTAGCAGAGATAGAGGCTCTCTATTGTCGAGTGGAGGATCTCCAGTTGATTCCGGAGAAGGAAGTGAACGGTGTGGATATCATCCGCACATTTCTTGAGCATCGGGTGCAGCCACTCCAGGCTAGGGTGCACCCAATGTTCCTTTATACTGGCCGCCATGATCCGACGAGGGTATCGGCTAAGAAATTCTCCCAGGGAGATCTCGAAAGGGCCCTTCGTTCGCTGCTGAAGTTCAAGGCTGGAGAGGATATTCCGGGGAAGTCGCTGACTTCTCTGTTTTCTTCTTCGCTTCCTGTTCCACAGGTGTAGATCCGTGCGCGTAGCGCTATTTTCGACTGCATTGTATTTGCATTTGTTTGCTAACAAATTTTCTTCTCTTGTGTAGAGCTTCAAAGTGCCGGGCATGTCGCCTCCATTACCCGAAGTATTTCCGGATGCTCCAGATAATGATGTGGTGGATTCCATGTCCGAGCTGCCGTCGGCGCGGTCTCCGGCTGAAGAGGCCAACAAGTCGAGCGAGGACCACACTCGCAAACGGTCACGGAGCTCCAGCGAGTCTTCGGATGCCTCGACTCTTCCGACTCCTAGGAACCCACTGTGTCTTGAATGTCACAGTGATGGGCATGGAGGCTCTTCCTCTCCGATTCCTGCCGTTCCCGTGCGGGCTGTAGCGCCGCACCCGCCGGCGAAGCGGAAGAAGGAAGAAAAGAAGGAAGAGAAGAAAGAGGAGAAGAAAGTCCGGAGGACCCCTCCTGTCTTCAACCTGAGCGAGCTTGACTCGTAAGTTTCCTTTGTCCTGCATTGCTTTTTCTTGCCTGTTTACTTTGTACTTGTGCTAATTTGTCCTTGTGCAGGCACTCTTCCAACGACTCCTCCAGCGATGGTGCTCGGGAGATGATGGGGGAGTCCAAAGTCGCGTCTCCTCCTCCTTAGACGGTGGCTACCTCTGAGGGCTCTGCTCTGAACCCTTCTCCGCGGGAGGTTCAGGTGGTTGCACCTCAGAAGGTTGCCAGCGGACCTTCGGAGTCGCCATCGGATCATGTGAGTAGTTCTGCCTCCTGCCACGGGGGAAGCCCCCGAGCGTCTGTAAAGGAGTTTTTGTTGCGTGTTCTTGTTTCGAGTCTCGGGGGGAGCCCCCGAGCGCTTTCGTGTGTGTAATTTGTTTCTGCTCTTTCTTTTGGGCATAGCCCCTGAGTCCTTCTCTTGACTAGTAGGTCTTTTTCCTGCAGCCTTTTGTGCAGGATGCCAAATGACTGGTGCAGCAGCACCTGGTGCTGGAGGCCAGCCTCAAACAGCTTCAAGGTACTTTTATGCCTTGATGTTTGCTTCTTCTTGTATTCTTGTCCTGTTATCTGACGCTTGTATTATTTGAATGCAGAGGAGCACAACACCTCCCTTCGTGAGATTGATGCTCTCAAAAAGAGCCTCGGTCAAGCGGAGAAGAAGGCCGAGGTCGCCATTGGTGCGAAAGAGCGCCTCGAGCTGGAGCTGGCCACTGCGGCCGAGGCTAAGGAGCGCCTGCAGCGGGAGGCCACGGACCGCGAGGAGCAGCTTGCTACCGCCACGGCTTCGCGTGAGAGAGAGGTGGCCAGCAAGCTTATGGCGGCTGCCAAGGCTGTTTCGGGTGAGTATCTTCGCTGTCCTCTTTTTGATTTCCTTGTCTTTCTTGTGCGGTGTTGTCGTTCATTCTTCTTCCTTGTTGTTTTAGATGCCGCAGGCATCGAGTTTGATCGCGGTGCTCTGGAGCACGGGAGTGCTCTGGATGATGCTGCTACGGCGGTTGAAGACACTGCGGCATTGTCGTCAGCTCGCTTGCCAAGGCCAAGGAGGTTCTTGGGCGCTTCTACAAGGAGCTTGTCCCCAAGGGCGCGGCCCTTGATGATGTTGATGCTCTGGCGGAGGCGCTGTCAGCCAAAGTACCTGTGGCGTACAAGCGCAAGCAGAAGGGCATCGGTGCATCCGTCGGGATGGCAATGGCCTTGGCGGCTGGGGCGGAGCTGGACCTTCCCCAGGCCACTTCCCGAATGCCGACGACTGCTGATGGATCTGAGGTAGCCTTCTCTACCTATTCTGCTCGCTGTAAGCGTTATGGGCCGAAACTGATTGATCTGCTGGCCGAGTACGCACTACGGCAGCAGGGGAAACCAAGGCGAGGCAATCCGGCTCCGAGGCTACTCAGGGTGCCGCGTCTTAGGCGCTGTAGCTGTAGGATAGTTGTAGTCATTTTGTTGTAATTATTTTGATAAACAAATCCTTGTGCCACGTAGTGGCTTTTGATGCACTTAATGAATTTGTTGAGTTATGTGCTCCTTCGTCTGCGTGTTCATGTCTTTGCCTTTCTGTTGATCTAGGGTCCTTCGGGTGCTGATCCCGTTGACACCTCGCCTGCAGCGCGGCTGCGGCCATCCTTGGATGATTCGTCGTAGCTTGCATTTCTTCGAGACCGTGTTCGTAGTCTCGAGAAAGAGTTGCTTGGGGTGCGTGGACATGCCAACGTTTGGAAGTCCAAGGCGGATCACGGTGCTGCCAGAGAGGAGTACTTGATGGCGGAATTGCTTTGACTATCCGAGCAGCTTCAGTGTAAGTTTTTCGAGCTGTTGCCCATTTCTTCGGATGCGCCTGCTGGCATTGCATCTTACTTTTTTGCAAGGGAGGATAAGGAGCGTGTTGCTGTTCGGGTCAATTGTTTAACTCAACAGGACATGGAAGCCGGCGGGTTCTTCTGGATGGATCGTGACCGTGCTATGGTCCTTGCGACGGTGCAAGATCACGTTCACCAAGTATCGTGGGTGCTTTGTCAGGTGCAGACTTCGCTCGCGTCGGTTCTGCATGTGATGTTTCCGTTGGATGCTGCACCAACAACTCTTTCTGGTCTTCTGTCGAAGTTTCGGAACGTGAATCGTGTCAAGGAGTTGGTGCGGCATCAGCTCGTCGCAGGAGTGAAGGCTGTGTTGTCCCTTGTGAGGCTGCATCGCCCTGATGTAGATCTGTCCGTTGTAGCGGCTGGACCACCCCCTCGACCAGATGGTGGTGTGTGGGATATGCGTCTGCATTACGCGGCTGTAGGGCAGTATGTCGAAGAGATCGTAGATCTATTTGAGCAGCGTGCTCAGGTTATTCTTCAGAATAGGTAGTGCCTGTAAAAGAGATAAATGTAAAATTTGTATATATTTGACTAGGCGTGTTTTGCCCTTTGTTATAAAGGTTTGGTTGTTGTTTGAGCACGTAGTGCTTTATTCGTATACGTGTCCTTTTTGTTAGCCTGACGTGGTCAGCTACTCAGGCGTACACATGTTATCCTCAGTCGACGAAATCGTGAGGTGGGGGGGAGCCCCCGAGTGCGTTTGTAGCATGAAGTAAAAGTGCGGATAGAAAAACGAAATTTTTGGGGCGAGACACTTAGCTTTATTTATATCGTAATGGAGGAGGTACATTGTTCAGCTGAGTAGCCTTGGCTGAATAGCCTTATTGAAAGTAAAGGGGTAGGTAGCTAGGGGTAAAATCGTCGCAGCTGTGCGACGTTCCATGGGTTGGAGTATGCGACTCCAGACTCCACGTGCTTGAAGCGATAGGCGCCACCTGGGATGACTTCGGTGACGATGTAGGGTCCTTCCCATGGTGACTTTAATTTCTTCGGTCGCTCTTGCTTGAGTCGCAAGACGAGGTCTCCTTCGACGAAGGACCTTGGGCGCAACCGTCGGCTGTGGTAGTTGTGGAGACTCTGCTGGTACACCGCTGATCGAGCTGCTGCTATGTCTCGTGCTTCATCGAGTGTGTCGACGGCGTCTTCGAGTGCAGCCGTGGTTCGGCTTCGCTATAAGCGACGACCCTAGGGGCCTCGTGACGTACTTCGGCTGGTAGCACGGCTTTGACTCCGTGCACCATGAAGAACGACGTGTAGCCGGTGGAGCTGTTTGGCGTGGTACGCGGGCTCCATAGGACGGAGGGTAGCTCTTTCGTCCAGGCTCCGGCGAGTCGCTCGAGTGGGCTCATGAGGCGCTTCTTGATGCCAGCGCCGATTAGGCCGTTGGCCTTTTCCACCTGCCCGTTCGTTTGCGGGTGCGCCACAGAGGCGTATGTGATGTTGATTCCGAGGCCTTCGCAGAAGTCTTGGAATTCTTTGGAGATGAAGTTCGATCCATTGTCGGTGATGATGCTATGCGGTACGCCGAACCTGTAGACAATGGATTCAAAGAACTTGACGGAAGTCTTGCCCTTTTGGTTAGTGACCGGCATGGCTTCGATCCACTTGGTGAATTTGTCGACTGCGATCAGGAGGTAGACGTGCCCTCCTTTCGAGGACCTTGGCAGTTTGCCGATCATGTCGAGGCCCCCTTGGGCGAAGGGCCAGGCCAAGGGTATGGGCCTGAGCTCTGCCCCGGGTGCGTGTGGTTTGTCGGCGAACCTTTGGCACCCTTTGCATCTTCGGACGATGTCTTTTGCGTCATTCATGGCCGTTGGCCAGTAGAATCCAGCTCGTAGAGCTTTGGCGACAAGGGAGCGACTGCCTGCGTGATGGCCGCAGATGCCCTCATGGATGTCTTGAAGTATGGTTTTCCCGTCACCGATGGTGACACACCTTTGTAGTACACCCGAAATGCTGCGCTTGTACAGCTCGCCATTGATGATGGTGAAGGCTTTTGACCGGCGAGATATGCGCCGGGCATCTATCGGGCTATCAGGTAGTTCTCCGTCTATCAAGTACTGGAGGTACGGTCGTGTCTAGGTTTCTTCGACTGCCATGACCTGCATCAGGTTGACCGTGGCAACTTTTGTGTCCAGTTTTTCGGGTCCTTCATGACCTTCGGGTAGCGTAGCCCCCGAGTGTTCTGCTTCTTCGGGTGATCCCTTGGGGAATTTCCGCTTGATGGATGGCACACAGATCTGTTCGAGGAACACACCTGGTGGCACCCTTGCGCAGGTGGAGCCGATGTTGGCGAGTCTGTCGGCTTCCTCGTTCCTTTCTCTTCCAACGTGACGAAGCTTGCAGCCATCAAATTCTCCCTCGAGTGAGTTGTAAAGTGCGCGGTACGCGATCATGTTTTCGGCGTGTGCGTCGCACTCATTCATCGTATGTTGGACGACGAGGTTGGAGTCACCGTAGATGACCAGGCGCGTTGCGCCGCAAATCTTTGCCATCCTCATGTCGTGGATGAGGGCTTCATATTCGGCCTCGTTGTTGGAAGCTCGGAATTTCATACGAAGGACGTACTTCATCTTGTCGCCCTGTGGGGAGGTCAGTATGACCCCGGCTCCTGCTCCAGCTTCGCGCTTGGAGCCGTCGAAATGCATCGTCCATGACTACGACTTGTCTAGGGTGTCTGGCAGCTGCAGCTCCATCCAGTGTACAAGGAAGTCCGGGAGGACCTGAGACTTGATTGCGAGTCGCTTTTCGTAGACGATGTCTAGGGGTGACAGCTCGATGCCCCACAGGGCCACGCATCCTGTGGCCTCCGGATTGTTTAAGATGCTGTTCAGGGGTGTTTCGTTGACGACCATCACCTGGTGCTCCTGGAAGTAATGGCTCAACCGTCGAGACGTCATGAACACGCCGTAGGCGAGTTTCCGGTAGTGAGGGTACCTCTGCTTTGTTGGCGTCAATACCTTGCTGAGGTAGTAGATTGGGCGTTGGACCCCATGGGTCTTGCCTTCTTTGGGTCTCTCAACCACCAGTACGGTGCTTACCACCTGGTGTGTGGCTGCTATGTACAGCAGTAGGGGCTCACGCTCCTTTGGCGTAACCAAGACGGGCGAGGTGGAGAGCATCCGCTTCAGATCTTCGAATGCGTCGTCCTCTTCAGGTGTCCACTCGAATTTATCTGCCTTGCGTAGCAGTTGGTAGAATGGCGGGGCTTTCTCGCCCATGCGGCTGATGAACCTGCTCAATGCCTCTATTCGTCCTGCGAGCTGTTGGACACCCTTGAGGTTTTTTGGCTTCTCCATGGCCATGATGGCCCGGATTTTCTTCGGGTTCGCCTCGATCCCTCGCTGGGAGATGAAGTACCCAAGCAGCTGACCCGATGGGACGCCGAAGGCGCACTTTTCGAGATTGAGCTTGATCATGTAGCGGTCGAGATTATCGAACGTCTCGCGGAGATCGTCGATGAGCATTCTTGCCTCCCTGGTTTTGATGACTATGTCGTCGACATAGACTTGGACGTTGCGACTGATCTGGTCCTTGAGGCATGCCTGCATGCATCGCTGGTACGTGGCACCTGTGTTCTTTAGCTCGAAGGGCATTGTGTTGTAGCAGAACACTCCGAACGGTGTAATAAACGCCGTTTTCTCTTGATCTTTGACCTTGAGTCGAATCTGGTTGTAGCCGGAGTAGGCGTCTAGGAAGGAGAGTTTCTCGCATCCTACAGTCGAATCGATAATCTGATCGATCCGAGGAAGAGGGAAGTGGTCCTTTGGGCAGTGCTTGTTCAGTGACGTGAAGTCTACGCACATCCGCAGGATGTCCGCGTCCTTCTTGGGGACCATTACTGTATTTGCGAGCCACTCACTTTCTTTGATCTCCCTGACGAAGTCTGCAGCGAGTAGTCTGTTGATTTCCATTCTGATGGCTTCGACCCGTGGCTCGGACAGTCTCTGGATGGACTGCTTGACGGGCTTGGTGTCTGGAAAGACGTTGAGTGCGTGCTCGGCGAATTCCCTGGGAACTCCTGGCATGTCTGCTGGACACCAGGCAAAGATTTCCCAACGCTCACGGAGGAATTCGACGAGCACACTTTCCTATGCGGGGCTGAGGTCGTTGTCGATCAGCGCCGTCTTGGAGGCATCCGGCGGGTGAACCTGCACTTTCTTTGTGTTGACGGTGGAGTCGAAAGACATGTCGGGTGCGTTTTGTCGTGCGACTGGGGGTGCCCCGTTGTCCGTCACCTCGTGGAGCCTTACGAACTCATCCTGCATGCCGAATGACTGGGAGATTCTATTGAAGTCCCTGTCGCAGTGGTCCGATCGGGTGAAGCTCCCGTGGACCGTGATGACGCCCCTAGGTCCTGGCATCTTGAGTAGCAGGTACGCGTAGTGTGGTACAGCCAAGAATCTTGCGAATGCTACACGCCCGAGGATGGCGTGGTATTGTGATGGCCAGTCCACCACTTCGAATTCGAGCCGCTCGCATTGGAAGTTGTCCGGCTTGCCGAAGATGATGTCGAGCCATATTTTTCCCAGGGGGAATATGCCCTTTCCTGGGACGATGCCGTGGAACGTTGTGTCTGACTGTTCCAGGCTGCACAGCGGGATCCGCATTACTACTAGAGTGCTTGCAAACATCAGGTTGATGCCGCTGCCGCCATCCATGAAGACGTGGCTCATCTCGAAACCTCCGATCTGCGCCTCCAGCACCAGGGCAGCATGACCTGGGCGAGGGATCTGGCAAGGGTGATCCGAACGGCTGAACGTGATGCAGGACTCCGATCCGCTGAGGTACTCAGGGATGGCGGGTGGAGTTGTCACGGTCAGGTTGATCTGACGGGTGATTTTCTTCTGCACCCTATTCGTCGGATCCCCTTCTGGATCATCAGTGCTCCTTTCGGTGGGGGATACCCGTGCCCAGCGTTATTCTGTGCTGGTGCGACTGGTTGGTTCGGGCCTCCTACAGGTGGCGGTGGAGGAGCTCCATGCGCTATTTCACCTGGTGCGGGTGCGTTTCCGAACCCAGGGGGTGGAGCTTGCTGCCTCATCTGAGCCATGCTTTCACTGAGCTTCTGGAACTCGTGGCAGTCCTTGAGCATGTGGCTTGCCTTCTTCTTACCATCCTGCTTGTCGATGTAGAAGTGGATGGTGCATGGACCCGAAAGTTTTTCGTATGCCGAGGGTTCGTTATTGCGATCGCGGTGCTGCCACGACTGTGTTGGGCGTCCTCCATCGCGGAAGTTGCCTCCGCGGTATCTGCCACTGTTGCGGTTGGCATCGTTGCGGCGATCGGCATAGCCGACCGCGACCATGTCGGGTACATCGCGATCGTCGTAGACACGCGGTCTCCTCTTGTTACGGCGTTCCCGTCGTCGGCCGTAATCGTCCTCTTCCTCCGATTGCGCCCAGTGGACGGAATCTTCACCGTCGGCCCACCTGTTGGCGATGTCCATGAGGTGGTCAAGTGTCTTGGGCTTGACGCGCCCAAGTTCCTCCTTGAAGTCCTAGTGCTTGACGTCGTCCTTGAAGGCGTCGATGGCCCTTTCTTCGGAGATGTGCTCCGCGGAGTTTTTGGTGTTGGACTAGCGCAGTATGTACGAGCGAATGGATTCGCCCGTTCGTTGAGTGCAGGCTCGCAACTCCTCAATCGAGGTGGGCCTCTTGCTGGTGCCTTTGAAGTTTCGGATGAAACTGTAAGCCAGCTCCTCCCAGCTTCGGATGGATCCTGAGGATAGGCTGCTAAGCCAGATCCGAGCTGCGCCTGTCAGCTGCAGCTGAAGGCATTGCATGGCGGTTTCCTTGTTTCCACCGTGCAGCTTGACGGATGACAGGTGGTCGCTGAGCCATGCCTTGGGGTCTTGTGTGCCGTCGAACTTTGGAGTATCCGAAGGAAGCTTGAAATTTCGCGGCATCTATGTCCGTCAGACAGATCTGCTGAAGCACCAGGCTCCGCAGAGTTCTCCTTCGTCTTCGTCCATCTCGGATTCAGACGAGCATGCGCGCTTGGCTCGCGCTTTGTCGATTTTGTGCTGTGTTAGCGCGTCTCTGGCGTCGTAATCGTGGCTGCGATGACGCGAGCTCTTGTGCCTTTGAGGAAGGTCATGGTCCTCCTCTTTGGATGAAGGAGTGGGGCTGCGGTCGAACCTGACCGTAGCTTTCTTTTTGGCTCCGTAGGAGTTTCTTGATGGAGCGCAACTCCGATGAGTCCGAGTCCGGTGAGTGCGGACTTGTGCATGGCTATTTTCGGGTCCCCCTTCGGAGGTAGGTGGGCCGCGAGGTACGCAGTGGCTGCTATGATCGCAGCTTGCGGTGTCTTCGGGATGATGTTGCCGTCGGCATCCATCTCCATGAAGGATGCGTGGAGGGTTCGGGTCACCTCACGACGCTCCTTGGGGTCAATGTTCTCCATCCGGGAGCGGTTCTTGTTGCCGTGGTTGCCATTCGAGCTGGAGCCGATACCCATGGCGGAGAGCGCGGCTCGTCGCACGCTGGACTCCGAGGCTGCTTGCTTGCGTTTGTCGAGAACCTCTTGCATCTTGACCTGCTTCTTGTGCTCCTCGATCAGGAGCAGATGGTAGGCCATCAGCAGGTCCCGTGAGGCGTCTGCAGGCAGGACCGTGCTGCCCGCCACGGCGGCGCGTGCCTCGGCCCATCCTTCTTTGCTAAGGCGGATGACATGGCCGGTGTTATCCCCTTCGGGTGGGAGGACTGGCTTCTTCTGTTCCCGCCGCTTCTGTCCTGCGGGTTAGGTGGCGGGTTGGGTGGCGGATTAGGTGGCGGGTTGAGCACTTGCTGATCCACGTCGCTCTGGATGACTACGGCGCATTGGTAGCGCTCGTAGATTGGTCCGCTGCTGCCGCAGCTTTCGGATCCGGAACCGTAGGTCCCTTCATCCGATGGCGGATCGCACAGATCGAAGTTGCAGCTGCTGCTGTCGTAGGACTCATCTGTTGATGATGATGTGCGTAGCACAGGGTGTGGGGCCCATGAAGTGGGCCTGATTGATGGTAGGGGCACCCGCTCGAGGAGGCGGAGGGTGCCAGTTTGCCCCACCTGGAAGCAGAAGCTCCCGAACAGGATCTCGAGTCCGTCGCCTACGGGCTCGAAGTCCTTCATGGTGGCCGGTGAGTGGGCGGTGAAGTCGAAAGCGCCGAAGAGGAGGTCACTCTCCGTCGCCGCAGAGTTGTAGATCGCTCGGGTTGGGACCGTCACAATCGCACAATCAGCGTCCCCAGTTCCCACAGACGGCGCCAATTGACGAGGTTTGATCTCGTCAATGCCCATTGTTATGGACTTGGGTTTTGGAGAAGATGAGGATGCTGGAGATCGCGGAACGGTTAGCAAACAAGCAACATGGGGACACGAGGTTTACCCAGGTTCAGGCCCCCGGAGGGAAAACCCTACTCCTGCTTGTCTGCTCTTGATTACGGCGGAACCGGTGATTACAGGGGTGCGCAGATGCAATCTGGCGTGGAGGTGTGTATGCGGAAGTATGAGAGAGAGAGAGAGATCTAGGTCGTGCCCTCCTGGCCTTTATATAGACTTAGGCAGGTCCCAGGCACAGATCTAGTCGGTTATAGGTTCTAGGGTTTACTCATTTGAATTTCCTATCTACTCTAGTCTTGCTCTCCAAGGATCCGAAGGCGTCATGGGCCTTGGCCACCCGAAAATCTTCATGGACCGGCGTATATTTGCCGTGGGCCTTCCTTGGGCTGGACCAGGTATGCTAATATCATGTACCCGTGGGGTATAACCATGTCACCCAGAACACGTGGCGCCCGGATCGTTGGCGAGGTCCGGGTCATCCATGGCGCCGATGGCCGCCTGGATCTCGTCGTCGAGCTCCTCGGGCTTCGGCTCCGGGGGAATCGGGATCCCACCGGCACTGAGCCTCTAGCCGGACGGGAGGCGGATGTCCGATGGCGCCATGTAGCCCGCCTCGTACAACATGCGGGCTCCCCACAGCTGGAGGGTGCGGCGGCCGAAGCCATTCTCCGCCGCGCTGTCGCCAGGGTACCTTTCGCCCATGGTGTGAAGTCTGGGAGTGCCGGAGCTGGGGAGCTGGGGAGGGGGAAGCGAGAAGCGTTGGAAGTGAGTGAAATGAGCCGGTGAGGTCGCCGGATTATATAGGACGAAGGGGGCAGGGGGAGGAGTGTAGCGGCGCGGGCGGGGAAAGCAGAAACGGCAGGAAGTTAGTGCCCGCCGGTCCATCGCGGGAGCCGAGGGGGCGGCGGTGGCGTGGTATTACGGTGACGCGTGGCCGACGCGACGGGCAGTTATTGTCCAGCGGTGGCCGCGTGGTTTCGAGAAAGACGACAACTCGGCTTCGGTCGCTGACTGGGCGGGTCCACACGCCGTTTCGCTTCGTCCGGCGTTTTCTAGGGCGTTTCCGGGATTCTGGGAATGGTCTGGGAAGTCTGGACCAAAGTTGGCCCAAATCCAGACGAAAAGATGTTTCTAGGAACGCGACTGGGCGGATTTTCAACCTCCGAATCGGCGTTCTAGGAATGCTAGTGGAGATGCTCTAAGAATCACACGGATGATTGCAACCCAACAACAATCGATCGAACACCACGGATCGATCGATCAATCCCGTCTTTGTCAAAGCTCTTGCGTCGTCTTTGGCGCCGTGGCCCCTGGAGTTCGCACGCTGTGATGTGTGATGCCGATGGATTTGGCCAGGACGAGACCGGCGAGGGCGTCTGTGGAAGCACCTGCAAGCCATGCATGGGTACAGTGTCCAGCCTATCTTTCGCTGCAGGTAGGTAATCCGGGACAAACAGCTAATGGACACCTCCTGATCACAGGTTGCCTACTGTATCTGGGATTGGTGGTTAGTAAAGCTATGCCCGGACCCTGCCCCCGCCCCACGTGTGCACAGAAGCCGCGAGCACACACGTACATCGTCGTCGTCGACTCGTCGTCTCCCTCCCGCTTCACTGCTAGATATACCTAGGTCGCTACAAGTTTGCGAGCTTGAGTCAAGCGCCAGGTGACTAGGTGAGGAACTCTTGCTGCAGTGACTGCGATACCTGAACCAACATAACTAGGCTAGGCCGATTGAATGGTTCATTCATTCACTGACTAATGTCGAATGCTGCCGCTATGCATGCATGCATGCTGCTACAGTACGTATGGACGACCAATATATGGGAGTTCCACGACACACGTGACTTTGATCTTTCCAAGAACAAAAGTGGGGAAAAAAGGTGCACACATGATGTGCATGTTATTTGTAGCCAGGGCTGGTTCAAAATTAATCAAATTAACCGTTGGAATTTGGTGAGTATTGGAGTGTTGACCTATAAGACAAATTCTGAAATTCTCTTTGGTCTATTTATGTATGGCAAAATATGACTATGCTAGTGGAGATAAAGCTTAGACCCAAATTGCTAGTCGAGAGAAAGTTGTATCACTTTATATAGCAGGCTGTTCTAGCACTACTAAATGAGTAAGAAGAGAAGCAGCTCTCGCGCACTCCTTCAATGCCACGCCGCGACGCGTCGCGGGTTGCGGGATTTGAGTCAAGACAAACTCATATCTATATCTATCTTGTTTATATTTTTGTTGTTTCAAAAAAATATTTATTAGTCATTAATAGAGGTGTTTATCAGCCGTTTCCGGATTTTCTGGATCATAGAATGTGGTGACTCGGACGTGGGTTGCGTCCCACGACCTATCCCACCCGCACTATATAAACCAAGAGGCAAACCCTACGTGACCATGAGGAATAACATGAACCTAATTTGAGAACCTTGCGTCCCCGCCTTCGTCTTACCCATCCCGGCTTGCGGCGTGCATCGCATATCGGGATAGTAGGCCTCCGGAACCCCGCCTCTTGTGAACCTGTTCGGGTGAGGGACGATCCGGTATTTGGAGAGCACTCAAGTGCGACTACTGGTCATCACGACGTCATCCTACGACGAGTTTCCCAGCGACTACTTCTTCCCGGATGTCTGATACGTCGTAAACATATATAATTTTTGATGATCAATGCTTGTTTTATATCATTTGTCTTATGCTTTGTCTACACTTTGAGTTTTTTATACACTTTCTGAAACTAACCTATTGACAAGATGCCACAGTGTCAGTTACCTGTTTTCTGCTGTTTTTGGTTTCAGAAAATCTAAAAAATGAATATTCTCGGAATTGGAGGGGACAAAAGCCAAAGTTACTATTTTCCCGGAACGATACGAAAAATCGAAGCAGAGACGCAGTAGGGCACCAGGGTGGGCACACCCTAGGGTGGCGCGGGCCCACCTAGGCCGCGCCACCAAGGGGTGTGGCCCCCTGGCTTCCTCCTCGCTTTGCCCCTTCGCCTATAAGTAGCCCCCGGGGAGAAAACCCTAGATGGTCAATCATACATCCACGAAAAGTTCTATAGTGCTGCCGCCATCGAAGGGGAGATTCGGGGGACAAAAAGTCTCTGTTCTGACACCCTGTCGGGACGGGGAAGTGCCCCCGGAGCCATCTCCTTCGATCTCCACCACCATCTTCATCGATCTCCATCGCCATCTCCATCACCATTGATGATTCTCATGATGAGGAGGGAGTAGTTCTTCCTCGAGGCTAAGGGCTCTACCGATATCTATGTGTTCATTTCTCTCTCTGTATGCATGATCATATTGTGATCATGAGCTTTGTAATCAAGTAGATATACTCTGCTTGCTTTAATAGATCTCCGGCTTACCCCACGTGTGTGAAAGTGACAGCGTGCATACCGTGGTGGCACTTAGGCTAGAGTTTACATAAATACTCAAGTGCTTCAATAGATCTTTGCTCTCCCCACGTGTGTGAAAGTGATAGCGTGCAGGCCGTGGTGGCACTTAGCCTAAAGTTCATAAATTCTGATCATGAGTATATTTTGAGTTGGTTGTCCCTATAAAATTGTGGTGTTTGTTGGAACCATATAGCGCTGAAGGTGACAATGTGGGGTTATCTAGATTGGGGAAGGCGGACTTTGAGGTGTGCTGTTATATCCCTACAATGGATTAGAGTGTCCAACCGGAGAGTAGTTCAGGGTAGCATCATGAAGAGAATATATTTATTGAGAGTGTTCACTAGTGAAAGTATAATCCCTAGACCTTGTTTCTAAGCATTAAAACACCGTTTGCATCTAGATCTGTTGCATGTTTGCTTGCTTCCATATTTTTGTATTTAGTCTTTTCCTCCCCGTCATAAGCTTTTTTTGGCACCGTTACCACTTATAATCATCCATACCACTTGTATTTTACTATCTCTTCACCGAACTAGTGCACCTATACACCTGACAAGTGTATTGGGTGTGTTGGGACACAAGAGACTTCTTGTATCATGATTGCAGGGTTGTTTGAGAGGGATACCTTTAACCACTTCCTCCCTAAGTTTGATAAACCTTGGGTAATCCACTTAAGGGAAACTTGCTGCTGTTCTACAAACCTCTACACTTGGAGGCCCAACACTGTCTACAAGAATAGAAGCGTGCGCAGACATCTAGCTCTTTTCTGGTGCCGTTGCCGGAGAGGTAAGGTAAAAGGTACTCACATCCTCTTGGTGTGTGAGTGCTCGAAGTTATTTACTTTAGATTCTGCAATTTGTCCTTTTATTTCTTGTTTTCGCTAGTTAGGCTTAATGGAAAACAACAACAAAATTAGAGAGCTTTTTAGTATTTTTCCTAAGTTAGAACATGAATGGTCTGGAGAGAAAATTAAAAAACCTATGGAACTTTCTTTGCATGCTAATAGCAATGTCATTAGTATGATTTTTTTGAACACCATTGTTACTAATGCTATGGAAATGTATAAGCTTGGGGAAGCTAGTTTTTATGAAAAAGATCTTTTTAGTTCCCCAGCTTTAGGGAAGAAAATTTCCTCTTATGATACTTTATCACCCATATGTGGTAATTCTAATGATACTTGTGATATTTTAAATCCATGTACTAAAACTGTCCCTTTTCAAATACCTGCGGAAATTTTTGAACGCGTTATGAATAACTGCTATTTTGGAGATGAAACTGTCCATCCTAGTGATCATTTACTCTTTATACATGAATTATGCGAGTTGTTCAAGTGTGTAGGTATTTCAATGGACCAAGCTAAGAGGAAGCTATTATCTTTATCACTTAGGGACAAAGCAAGAGAGTGGTATAAGCTACTAAATGATCCTCATCATTTGGAATGGAAGGAATTTGAATCTCTCTTTTACTCTAGATTTTATCCTCCTCATGAAATCCATAAAGATAGGAATTATATCTATAATTTTCATCCTCATGATGGAGAAAGTATTACCCAAGCATGGGGGAGATTGAAGTCACTAATGCTCAAATGTCCCTTTCATAAGCTCCCTAGTAATATTATTAATAATAATTTTTATGCAAGGCTTTCAGGAAATTATAAGGACTATCTAGATACATGTTTAGAGGGATCCTTCACAAGTAAGGAGGTAAAAGATAACTGGGATCTTCTTGAAACAATTCAAAGAAATACCGAAAATTGGGATAACGACAAAGGTAAAGAACCAGGTATAAACTATGAGTATGATTGCATTAAGTCTTTCGCTGAAACTGCTGATTTTCAAGAGCTTAGTGCTAAATATGGTCTTGATCCTCAAATTATTGTTGATTTTTGTAGAACCTTTGCTTCTCATATTAATGCTCCTAAAGAAAAATGGGACATGTATCATGAACCTTTTAAAGACACTTGCATGGAAAATGAAAATGTTATTAATGATTGCAATAAACATGCTCAAACTTTTGAAAGTACTATTTCTTATAAGCATGTTTATTTTTGTGGAATGCATAGACCTTGTGAGAAGAATCAAATCGAAGAAGAATATTGTATCACCCATTGGAATGAAAAAACCAGAGCGTGGTATAAGGCTCTAATTGATCTTGATAAAAAAATCTGTGCCCTCTATCCTTTTATTTGTGAACTCTGCTATGAAGTGGGTCATTTCAATTTTCAAGGCTCAGGCCATAATAATAACCTTTCTAATCCAATGAGTACTGCAAGTTTGTATTGTGATAACGCGATCACTGATAATCAACATGATGAACTTACATTGTTTTTGGGGTTGTGAAGAGTTATCAAGAAAATTTTCTTTGGTAGACATGAGGCTTTTGATATGAATAACGTCCTGCATGGTTTTCATCTTTATTGTGTTGATAATTTCCACGCAAATACTTACATATAAAATCTTATAAAAGATGATATTTTACCAAAATATGACAGGAATGATATGAGTTTTGTTCTTATTAATAAAAAGGAGGAATCCTCCAAAGTTTCTTCTATTGTCTCTAACAATAAACCAGTGTATGTGGAGAAGCTTACTTTCAAGCCTCTACCTCCTAAAGAGGATAAGAAGAAAAAGAGGAGGAGTAAAAGGAGAGAGGAAACGGTATCTTCCCCTAAGCATGTTTCTTCTATCATAGTTTTTGCTGATGAGTCTGAACTAGATGATGTTCATATGCCTGTTACCTATAGTAGTGATCATGATTGGGAAAAGCACAATACTTTTGATATTGAAAATCTCTTTGGTACCAATTCTAAAAATGATGATATTAATAATTGTTGTGCTATTAGTGCTATCCATGTTTCTTCCAATGATGATATGTTTACACATGAACACACTTTGGAAGATAGTTATTCTATTGCTTATGATGATACTATGATTACAATGATGAATATGATATTTTCAGTCCACCTACTATTGAGGAGAAAATTAATTATAATTAAAATATTCCTCCTATATTTGATTACTATGGTGATGAGAATAATAATGATAACTATTTTGTTGAATTGGATCCCACTACAACTAATAAGAATGATTATGCTTATGTGGAGAGTAATAATTATTTTATGCATGTAGCTCATGATAAGAATGTTTTATGTGATAGTTATATTGTTAATTTTATTCATGATGCTAGTGAAAGTTATTATGAGAGAGGGAAACATGGTTTTATGCATCTCAAAAATATTAAGTTTCCCCTCTTTGTGTTGAAACTCTTGAAGTTGCACTTGTTTTGCTTTCATATGCTTGTTGTTGTGCTTTCATGACTTGTTTATTTACAAGATTCCTATGCATAGGAAGTGGGTTATACTTAAATGTGTTTTGAATTTGCTTCTTGATGCTCTCTTTTACTTTAATTGATATTTCTTATGCGAGCTTTCAAACTATTATGCCTAACTTAAAGGCGTTAAAAAGGTACTTATTGGGAGATAACCCAAAAGTTTTAGTTGAGTCTTGAAAGTTATTACTTTTGTAATAATCTCTCCTTATCATTTTTGTTTGATTTTTGTGCCAAGAATAACCTCTAATGAGAGGGAAGTAAGATTTGGGAAAGTTGCTGTCCCGAAACAGATTTTTGTGCTTCACTCTAAAAATTAGTGAAAAATCTCTGTATGTCGGATTGAGCTTTAATTTTCTGAGTAGATCCCCAAGGTTGTTAGGTAACTTACGTTAGTTCAACACTTTTTGATTTGAGCAATATAAGGTCTTCTAAAAAATCGGTTTTTACATGCTGGTCTGTTTTGACAGATTTCTGTCATTATTTGCATTTGTCTCCTATCGGTTTTTTTCGAGTTCTCTTTGGTAAATTGAGATTTTTAAAGGTAATTGCTACATTATATTGTGTCTTCAATAAAAGTTTTGTTGTTTTAAAACTAAACCCCAAAGGTTTATTATGTTTTGAATGCACTAATGTTGCTAATAAAGATTGTGTGATGTTTTGTATATGAAGGAAATTTCTAAGTGTAGAGGATAAATAATGTAATGAGATGAAGAATGGAAAAAAGCTCAAGCTTGGGGATGCCACCCTGTGTCACCCATAGAAATATTAAAGAGGTACAAGTGTCAAAGCTTGGGGATGCCCAAGGCATCCCCTTCTTCATCAATAAAAATCTTAGGTCTTTTTAGACACTTTGTTTTTATTGTTTCATGCCCAATTGTGTTGTTCTTAGAGCGTCTTAGTTTTCTCTTTTGGTTTTTGTTTGCTTAGTTTGCTTGAATAAAGTTGGTTGGATCCCAGCACACTTCTTTTGGATAGAGACACACTCTGTTTTCATTGCCTAGAACACTCTAGTTTTCACTCTTATTGTTTTGTGAGTGTTCACTTTTGCTAGCACTGTTTTTAGCCTTAGTTTTCTTATGCTTTTTGCTTAGAACTTTTTAGTTCTTCTTTGAAGATTTGTGAGACTTTCTCACTGATCTTTATTGATTATTATTTGTGTGAGTTGTTTCAAATAAGTTGATTGGTGTTGGAAAAGAGTAGAAAGTTTCATGCTTATAGTGGTACAAGAGGAGCTTGTTTTGACTGTGACTTAGACTTTATCATGTCATGCTAGATGTTATTTTGACCTTATGCTTAGTGATTATTACTGTAGCATGACTTGTTCCAAACAATTAGGATTACTTAATGTGCCTTGAATGAATCATGCATTGTTTTAGCATACAAAAGCATATTATTGTGGTATTCTCCTTTGATGCTTTGTTTGGGTTGACTTGGCACATGCTCACACCATGTTATGACTATGAACCAGTCACCTTAGCCTCTATGATCATTTAGTTTTTGACTTGTGATACCACTTTATGCTTTGATGGATAATGTTTTGCCGCTCTGCATGATTATGGCCATCATTGCTCTCTTAGTTGGTCGCTCTCAATCTTTTGCTAGCCTCCACTTGTATGATTAAGCTCTACTCATGCATCCAACTCCCAAGAAACCAAGTTATTCCAAAGTGTCCACTATAAATTCCTATGCATGGTGTGTAACACCATTCCAAGTATATTATTGTTTTCATCAATCTTCCAATTAAAAAGTATTTTGTTATGTGAAAACTTAGTGATTAAAGCTATCACAAACTGGATGGCACACTTTATTTTTCTTGCCCCTAAAAAACTTGAACCATTGTGTCATCTATGTTGTATATGCTTGCACTTATAAGTTGGGAATTAGTAGAACCGTGGTGTCACGAGAAACGCTTTCAACACCTGTAAATATCTATCCAGTTGATATCATGCTCTTTTATTTATGGATGTCGTCGATGTGAAATAAAAGAGGAACTTGTAAGTCCATGGAGTTATTATACGTGTTAGAGACGCCTAGGCCGCTAGCCTAAGCCATGCCTAATCAAGGTGGAAACTTGCAGCATCACCATAGTCAGCAATCTATGAAGCATTCTTCTTATAAAAAAGAGATAGAAAAAGGGATTGAGAAAAAGAAAAAAAAAGAGAAAAGAGGAAAGAGAGAAAAAGGCACCATTTTCCCATGGTAAATAAGAAGATTGTTGAGATTCTCATTGTCTGCTTGCCTTGTCATTTTGATATGGGATAGCTCCTGTATTATGTGCAAGGGGTACCCAGTTGGCAGTTCTCTATGATACACATGTACTTACTATGACAAGAACTTACCGGTGACTAAAGTTGAGTAGCATGAGGAGCGACCCTCGTACTCAAGGGACATGAGATTGCCAACTTATACTTTGTCAAGCATATACTCCATACTTTGTTCACTTTAACCTTAATCACTTCAAGATGCTTATGATAGGGGAAATGAGAGCTAAAAGCTAACAAGTACCATAATTTTTGGAAGCTCTTTATGAAACTTGAAATCCCTGCTTCCCTTATGAAGGTCCTTTATTCCACTTTTATATTGAGTCTCCACCTTCTATATTTATGCACCAATTGAGAGAGCATAGTTGTCATTCTTAGTTCTATGTGCATTGTTTCAAAACTTATTGATTGATTCATAATGTTGGTATTGCTTGTTCTTAAACTATTTGTATCTAGTCACCTTTATGAACTTTAAAGGTGTCCTATGCATTTATGTTTTGCTACTCCATGAGGGACAAGCTGAATGCCACTATGCTATGTTTTCTATATGTGAAACAAACAAATGTCTTTCATTGCATTGTTATGCATGATCTTCGTTTGCATCCCTTCATGTTGCAACATAGTTGCTTTGTCTTATTGATTAGAACTTCATCTTTCATGCTCATGTTTAGAGTACTTTGATCCCAGCTTTCAATGCTTGCAAATGGTTTAATCAAGATTGTGATGGTGCATGTCACCTCAAAAATTATTCTTTTTATCACTTACCTACTCGAGGACGAGCAGGAGTTAAGCTTAGGGATGCTTGATACGTCGTAAACATATCTATAATTTTTGATGTTCCATGCTTGTTTTATATCATTTGTCTTATGCTTTGTCTACACTTTGAGGTATTTTTATACACTTTCTGAAACTAACCTATTGACAAGATGCCACGGTGCCAGTTGCCTGATTTCTGCTGTTTTTGGTTTCAGAAAAGCTAAAAAATAAATATTCTTAGAATTGGACGGGACAAAAGCCAAAGTTACTATTTTTCCTGAAACGATACAAAAAATCGAAGCAGAGATGGAGTAGGGCACCAGGGTGGGCACACCCTAGGGTGGAGTGGGCCCAGCTAGGCCACGCCACCAGGGGGTGTGGCCCCCCTAGCTGCCTCCTCGCCTTGACCCTTCGCCTATAAGAAGCCCCCAGGGAGAAAACCCTAGATGGTCAATCATACATCCACGAAAAGCTCCACAGCACCGCCGCCACCGAAGGAGAGATTCAGGGGACAAAAAGTCTCTGTTTCGGCACCCTGCCGGGACGTGGAAGTGTCCCCGGAGCCATCTCCTTCGACCTCCACCATCATCTCCATCGATCTCTATCGCCATCTCCATCACCATTGCTGATTCCCGTGATGAGGAGGGAGTAGTTCTTCCTCGAGGCTAAGGGCTCTACCGGTATCTATGTGTTCATCTCTCTCTCTCTATGCATGATCATATTGTGATCATGAGCTTTGTAATCAAGTAGATATACTCTGCTACTCAAGTGCTTTAATAGATCTTCGGCTCTCCCCACGTGTGTGATAGTGACAGCATGAATACCGTGGTGGCACTTAGGCTAGAGTTTACATAAATACTCAAGTGCTTCAATAGATCTCTGCTCTCCCCACGTGTGAGAAAGTGACAGTGTGCACGCCGTGGTGGAACTTAGGCTAGAGTTCATAAATTCTTATCATGAGTATATTTTGAGTTGGTTGTCTCTATAAAATTATGGTGTTTGTTGGAATCATCTAGCGCTCAAGGTGACAGTGTGGGGTTATCTAGATTGGGGAAGGCAGACTTTAAGGTGTGCTGTTATAGCCCTACCATGGATTAGAGTGTCCAACCGGAGAGTAGTTCAAGGTAGCATCATTAAGAGAATATATTTATTGAGAGTGTTCACTAGTGAAAGTATGATCCCTAGGCCTTGTTTCTAAGCATTGAAACACCGTTTGCATCTAGATCTGTTGCATGTTTGCCTGGTTCCATATTTTTGCCTTTAGTCTTTTCCTCCCCGTCATAAGCTCTTTTCTGGCACCGTTACCACTTATAGTCATCTATACCACTTGTATTTTACTATCTTTTCGTCGAACTAGTGCACATATACATATGACAAGTGTATTGGGTGTGTTGGGGGACACAAGAGACTTTTTGTATCTTGATTGCAGAGTGTGTGGAGGGGCGCGCTCTCCGGGTCCAGGTCATAGGCGGCAAGGACATCGGTGAGCGCAGGCGCATCAAAACGGCACGAGGTGGTCCTGTGCCATGAACATCGGCGACAAAGATCGGAGATGGAGAAGAACTAGAGGCC
The DNA here is from genome assembly GCA_916181665.1 of Avena sativa. Taxonomy (NCBI): domain Eukaryota; kingdom Viridiplantae; phylum Streptophyta; class Magnoliopsida; order Poales; family Poaceae; genus Avena; species Avena sativa. The sequence continues at coordinate 438,418,921 of OV702293.1, read as the reverse complement.
CAAGAATTAGAACCTCACATCTTATAAGGGTCCATCCGTAAATTTTTCCAACCGTCAAATGTCTGATGTCGACGTGGCGCCGGTAAACGTAGGTCAAACAGATTTAGAACCTCACGTGAATCACGTACGAAAGATTTAGGACCTAGATATGCATTTTGGAAGAACTAGGGCCAAACTGAAGACACATGAAAAGAATTAGGACCGCTGTTATGGTTTACTCTCGTTCGGGGATGTCTCGCACCTAGTGTCTAGCAGAACAATATATTCAAGTGCAAGATTATTCAATATATACATTGTCATGGATGGCTCATGCAGGTTCAGTATCTTGTAATTTTCCTTCACAAAATGCTTGGAGGGGCACTGTAATTCGATGCATGGAGCTAGACATGACAACTTGATGCAAATACTCTTAGATTAATCTAGCCTATATATGCAGATTCAATATCTTGTAATTTCCTCTTAGAAAATGCATGGAGGGACACCGTAATTCGATGGATGGAGCTAGAGATGACAACTTGACGTACGCAACTTTTGAGTTGTCTAAAAGTACTTGCTTGCGGGTCGGTATTCCATCAGCTTACTTTAGAGCATCACTAGTAATATCCTTAAACCCTTATACCCTCGAAAATAACCTTTTTTTACAGTTTGCGACCAAAAAACATGTAGACTAGAATCCCTTAACCCTCGAACCCTCAACAAATTTTAAGGGTCCAACCCCTACTCCCCCTCCCAACCTGTACATGTGAGGGTTGGAGAGGCCCAACCCCTTCAACCCCTACTCCTCCACACGCACATGCGGGAGGGAAAATTCAGCCCCCCGCCTCCTCCCTCGCAGCCCCCTCCAAGCACGCCGCTGACGGCCGCCGCGCGCCATGGAGCCGCCCCAACCTCCGCCCTCCCGTCCGCCTCCTCCGTCGTCGCCCCCGCCGCCTCCCTCTCGGCCCCGCTCCAATCCCCGCCCCCGCAACCGCGGTGGAGCACCCGCCCCTCCCGAGCGGTGCGGAGGTGGCCGCGGTGGTCGCCGCCACCCACGTCTGCGCGAAACGGTGGCGTGCTGGGAAGCACGTCATCTAGCCGTAGCCCGCCACTGCCCCAGCCCCGCCCGTAGCCCAGCTCGTCGCTCCGGCCGCCCCAGCCCCGCCCGTAGCCCCGCTCGTCGCCCCGGCCGCCCCGCCGCCCACCACCAAGGGCCGTCGGAAGACGGCGGCGCTTGGGCCGAAGAAGCCTGCAAGCGCCAAACCTGCCGTCAAGAAGACCACCTCGCGGAAGAAGGCCCCGCCGGCGCCAACAATTGCCGACCCTCCACCCGCCGTGCACGAGGTGCTCGATGTAATGCCCACAACGACAACGTTGTTCATGGGGCTTCTCCAAGACGCGGAGGTGGACATCGCGGAGAGGAAGAGGATATTCCGTGCTGAGTCCTCTACTCTTCGAGGTGACACTCCGATGAGTGGTGGTGGCGATGGCGGTGTGGAGGACTCCACCACCGACATCTATGGAGGTGCTTGATGGACGTGGATGTGGTCTAGGAGATGGCGCCAAGGTGCAAATTTTTGGTGACGGTGCCGATGAGAGGGGGAAGATGATGCTTTTGTGATGTAAAATATTAAACCATGCATCAGTGATCTTCATGTCCTAGTTTGTTTCAAGGTTGAATGTGTTTTTCTAGTGATAATTATGATATGTCAAATAACAGTTTGAGGGTTTGAGGGTTTGAGGGTGACGGCAAAGACTAAAACCCTCGAATCCTTAAAAGTTTGAGGGTTCGAGTGTTCTAGTCTTTGCCCCTGTTTTTCACCCCTCAAAGGTGAAAAAAAATACCAATTCTCAACCATTAAAATGCTTTAAAGATTTGAGGGTTTGGGGTACTACTAATGATGCTCTAATAACCTCATTTGTTCGACAAAGTCTGAAATCCTTGTTGTGTTTGAAAACTGAAAAAAAGGCTTCTCCCAGTCTCCCCACGTGCATACACTTCCATGGACTAACGGAGGGAACTACTGTAGATAAGTACGTACGCAGCATCACACGGCCGTCGATCTGCTAACAGATCAAGAAACAGCCGCAGCTCATGATTAAAAGCAAGCATCCATACTAAGAATTCAAACAGGCATGTCTCTCAACGAAAAAATTCAAACAGGGCATGGATGCATGCATCTGATGGAGCTCCAAAAGAAGGGGTACTGAACGTACCACGTACCACCATCTGAACCAGAGAAAACGCACCAGATCAAAACCCCTCCAGCTTTCGACGCCCGGTCTGCGCCAATAATCACCACCGCCACGAAAGCTTCGCGACCGACCGCATCGGACGTACCAAGGGCACTGACGGCCGGACAGGGTCCATATTTTCCGCGGAAGTGCCGGCCGCCGCGCAGGCAAGGCAAGGGCAGTCAGCCCCACGGCCGTAGCAGTGGCTCAGCCAGTACCCCGGTGCCGGTGGGTACAGTACTCTCGTGGTGAACGCAGTCTTTAGCTAGGGAGCCTTTATTCGATCGAACTCCCCGGCCAGGGCCAGATGATCGCTCGGAGATCGAGCCGCTGCTGCTGCTGCTGCTTCGCTAGCCTGCTAGGGAAGGCTAGCATGATAGCAGACTAGAAGTAGCGACGTGAAACAAGGAGGCCGGAAGCGGACTAACGCTAAGATTAGGGGCATGATGGCATTGCTGCCGGCCGGACTGCACGTCGCTTCCATCGCAGCATCACTCATGCAGGTCGGATGTCGGATCGATTGACCCCTAAAATTGGAAAAGGAAAAAAAAAGATCGATACGGGATGGAGTTCGCAGAAGAGAACCTTACGAATACTAGTACAAACACAGATGGAGTAAAACCCATCATTTTTCTTTGAATTCCAAAAGGGAGAAGAACCCACACGGCTGTGGAAAAAGATGCATTCCCATGTAAGTTAGGGCATCCTCATCGGACCCACCCATCCGGTCATCCAAACGTCCGTTTCTGTTTGTTTGGGTCTGGCCTGTCTGGCCGACCGCGCCACGGATTTTTTTTTCCAAATTCAAACACAAACAGTTCGCGACATAAAACTGGCAAAGTTTAAACTTAATTTACATTCAAAATATAAAAACCTGATTTAAACTACCGGCCTTAGGTACTGATCTTCGCGCCGACGCTGCCTTGTCCATCTACGGGTCAAGGTCGATGTACTTCGGCGGCGTCCAGAGGTTGTGCGGCGGCAAGACCGGAGCAGGAGCGGGAGTAGGCGGGTTGACCATATGTCCAGGCCACGGCTCCCAACCGTGCTGGAGGTGTGCCAGCTCCATCCCCACCTCCAGCGTGATCGGAGACGCCCAACCCGGTAGCGCCGTGGAGGCAGCTGGGTGTTCATCTGCGTCACCATGTGGGTGAGCTGGAGGGCCTCCTCGTAGCCGCGCCACTAGGCGTCCTCCTCGCGCGCGCTGGCCACAATGGTCTGCTCGATGAAGGCGTCCTCGTCGTAGCCCTGCGCCAGCACCTCGCGGTACTCCGGGGCAGGTTCGTGGTGACGCCGTCCACTGCCTCTTGTTTGACGACGACGTCGTCGTTGTTGCCGTCCTTGCTGCCGAGGTCGGCATCGGAGTGGTTGTGGGCGCCCTCATAATCTGAGTTGATGTCGGGGACGGTGTAGACCTCCCATGGCTGCAGGTCGCGGCGGATGATGGTTGCGCTCCGCGCCTTGTGCTCCCACTCGAGGAACTGTACCCATTATGCCTCGGAGTGGTAGCTCCTCTCCCACCGTTGGACCGGCGGGAGGTTGTTGATCCGCCGGTGGATCTCCTCCGTCAGCCTTTTTTTTCTAAAAAATGGAAAAGGAAAAAAAACGATTCGAACACAAATAGTACAGACACAAATGGAGTAAAACCCTTTTTTTCTAAATTCGAAAAAGGGAGAAGAATCCACACGACCGTGGGAAAAGGGCGACCGATCGAGTTATAAATAGATTCTTCTTGCCTGCAGATGCCTGATGGAACCGTTCACTCGTTTGGCCCTGCAGACTTCTACGTGCAGTGCTGTGCTAGCTGTGTCGCGCACGTACATACATACACACACACACACACACACACACACACACACACACACACACACACACACACACACATATATATATATATATATATATATATATATATATATATATACATACATACCTGGTCGCCAATCCGTGGACCGAATTTCGTTTCAAAATTTGAAAACTCGACCAGGTTCGTCGGCCGGCGAGGCTCGAGAGTCACGGCCTGATCATCATAGTCGACCGATGGCTGGCCCAGGGTAAAAAAGCGGAACTGGACAAGAACCCCGGATTCCTCCACGCAGACGCACTTGATAATGTTCTCCTGCCTGCCATCGCGCTGACAATGCCACGGCGTACAAGTGTCAAGTGGCCTTGCTTGTGATTTTTTTTGCATGGACCTTGCTTGTGATTTGGCAATTGAAAATTGCATGTGCACATGGCGTAATAGTCAATGATGGTGCCCGGATCCATGCATGCACATCGATCTTGAACTGGTTACATTATACCGACATTCATTCATTCAAACAAGGTTGACCCAGCAATATAAAATACTGCAACTTACCATGTCACGTTCAGGATCTATTTAGATTATGCCATGGAGCAGTAGTGATGATGATGCTTGATGCATGCGTGTTCAGATATGCTCCCTCTATCCGTAAATAAGTGTACTTCTAGGTTTGTTTTCGTCAAAATTAGTATATCCGCAAATAAGTGTAATTCTAGGTTTGTTCTAAGTCAAAGTTAGTAAAGTTTGATTAACTCTATAAAAAAACATAGCAATATTTATGACATTAAATTGATACAAGTAGATATGTTTTCAATTTCATAATATGTTAACATGATGTAATACATATTGTCATAGTTATCTATAAAATTAGTTAGATTTTATAAAATTTGACTTAGATAAAGGCTAGAAGTACATTTATTTGGGACGTAGCCGTGGCATCAACGGTATGAAATGACCTACCTTTGCAGGGGAACGGAGTAGGTGAAGCTAGGTGTGGCATCCGACATTCCGCGTGATCCCCGTTGGTCCACGCATAGGTTAATGTATCCCACTGCTCTCTTTTCTGAATCGAACAAAAGCGCTGCTGTACATGAGGCTCACGCACTACTCAAACACCCAAATTTCTCAATCATAATACTTACCAATGTATACTACTAGTACTGACACCTGGGGACCTTCTTCTCAGATTATCATGAATATACTACTCCAGCTCAAGCATCTAGCCATCTACCAGTAGCATGCAGCACTCGCTCAATCCATCTCTTCGATCTATAGCTCCACTCCTTCAAATCTTAGGGCATCCACTATGTTGGCAATAAGGCTATTCATAAGCAAAAAATAGTCAACAAGGAGTTCCACATACATAGTGGAGACTATCAATAAACTATCCATAAGTTTAAAACCTTAAGGGTTACCTACAAATTTGTGGGTTGCCCATAAACAATAGAACATTATTTTAGCTTCTCCCTTCTCTCTTGCATGTGTGCAACTTTATCTGACACGTCGGACCAGTTTGTAGATAAGTTCAACTAGATACATTATGATGTAATCAATAAGCTTGTGGTGTGGTATATGGGTCCCAACTTATGGACAAGTTCTTCTACATACATAGGTGATTCTCGAGATGGGATATTCCCAACACGAAATGGCTACGCAGAGTGCTGAGCAGTGCTTGTGGTTTTACGCAAATTTGTCGAGCCTTTTAGAAAGACTGGAAAAAGCAGTCTAATTTTAAATTAACAGCCTTGAACCCGCAAAAAAAAAGAAAAACAGCCTCGCGTCCCGTACTTGATAGAAACACAACGTACGTAGTTCAAATTGAGCATGCATGCATGCATGCCTAGACATCACCCTAATTTATTTTTGGCAGCCTTTGACACTGCGGTTTCAGGCCTACCTTACCTAAGTTGGATCGGATGCCATGCATGCATGCATGCTTACCTACTCCCGTCACGAGTGCAACGCGCAGAGACTGACTGGAGTAGTTGTCGAACAGCAGGACTCGAGTTCCAGACCCAGTTCGTGTCGCCTGATACGGCACGCAAAACTGAAGTTGTGCTCGCACCCATGAGGTAAGCAAGTAGGAGTAGTACGATAAATGGTAAGTTGCTATGGCAAGAAAATTTTCTTCGTACGGAAAAAAATGTTCGTACAAAGCCTGAACCTGACTCCAAGTGCAGCAGGCAGCAGGCTGCTGCGTGTGGCATTGCTGACTATATATATCTTGGCATCGATTATGTATCAGTTGGTCGTACGTATCCCCCCGTGACGGTCCGGATCGAGGAACCAACTGGCCTCTGTGATACACAATGTTGCTTTATTTTATTTTCTCCTGAAGAGGTACTACAGCCAGTCGACATGAAAGAAGATGCTTGGCTTAACCTTTTTCTGGACACAACGAAGTGAAACTCCTGCATCCAATGTTGTCACCATACATATTCAGGCGAACGAATTGTACTGGCTGATCTATCTCGTGGGAGTAAAATCGTCGATACCAATCATGCAATCGTAGAACTTTGGCGAAGCTGGCGGAACAAACACACACACGCAGGAATACCGAATCAAGCAGTCCCGTCGACGTCCATGCACGGAGCAGAACAGAGCTCGATCCACCGCGCCGAACGAGGTGCCGCGCAGACTGGGAAAGGCATCGGTGACACGACGGATGCTGACGGGGATCACTGATCGACCCACTCGATCGGCTTCCCGAAACGATCGAAGCCGAACCATCCCCAATGGGTCAGGCACCGCACCGGCACCGGCAGCCGGGCATGCACGTCCCGTCCCCGGGATTCCACGGATCACAACACGACGCCGCGCTCGCTTCCAACCGCCCGCGCGCCTCCCAGGCCCGCCATAGGTCAACCGCGCGCCCATGCATATGCACGCACCCTCCTCGGGGACGGGGACCGTAGAAAAGAGCGGGGTACTTGATCGATCCACAAGTCGAGCGATCGCCCGGGCACACCTCAGGCGGCGCCGGGGCCGCGTTGCTGCGGGATACCCCGTGAGGCAGAAGGCCGGGCAGGCACCGGGGCATGCTTAGCAATCGCATGCATGCTCGCGTGGGGTTGTATCGGAAGTGCCGATCAAGCTCGGTAGCTAGCGATCGAGCTCTGCTCCCTCTCACAATGTCACGGCGAGGTTTGACGGGGTCGCCCTTTCTCCTCGAAATAGTCTTTCGCTCCGCTTTATAAATAAAGCAACCGTCCACAACAAGTATTACAGTACATAGACACCCACACACCACATGCTGGGACCACGGCACAAAACGATCCAACTCGGATGAAACCCAAAAGGAAGAGAGGTACTACGCCTCGCCAAGTGAGAGAACGCCGCAGAGACTATGACGGACTATGGGGGGAGCCACCGAGCCGCCTCCAAGAGCCGGCGAAGAGTCGCGTCCAGCCTCGCCTTGTCCCGCTGTCTACACAACGGGTACCATAGGTGTAGAGAGGCCAGAAAGTGGAAAACCGAGTCAGACGCACGCATAGGAAGAATCTTCTCAATAACCATCTTATTCCGAATGTTCCAGAGTGATCACGACATTGCCGCAAACACTAGCCAGAAGAGGCGACGACCCTTTCCAGCTCGGTTTGCTTGGGTTTCTAGAAATTCACCGAGATCGTGGGCCAGTCAGTCCGGGCCCAACGCCTCTCTGGTGAAATTCCATAGAAACCGGGCCGCGGGCAGGTGAACATTATTTGGGTGCCTGTTTCGGGGATCCCACACAATGGACATAACCCGTCCCCCGGCCCATGTCTCTTGGCCACCTCAACCCTCGACGGGAGCCTATCGCGTAACAATTGCCACACAATTTTTTTTGTCTTCAGCGGGAGGGGTGCCTTCCAGAGGTGCTTGGTCCAGGGGAGGGCCGCATGGACAAAGAGGGCCCGATATGACGAGCCGGCCGAGAAGGATCCGGACGGGGTGAGGGTCCAAGATACACTATCGGGTCCGTCAGCCAAGGAGGCCGGGAGCTCCGCCCTGAGTTCCCTCCATGCTTCTGTTTCCTCCGGGCCGAATGTACAACGGAATGAGATGTTCCATGTACCTCCGTGTGACGCGTTGGATACGCGAAGCGCTGGGTCAGAACAGATGGCGAATAGGCTCGGGTAGGCCTCCTACAACGGGAGCTCTCTGAGCCAGGAGTCCAGCCAGAACATGGTCCCCTCCATGTTCCCAATAGAGATGGCGAGTCCAAGCCTGATATCTTTTTTATCTCCTGAATGGAGTGCCAGAACTGGGAGCCATCGCGCCGATCACAATCCAGAAGGGGCCGACCTCGCAGGTACTTGGCCTTGATGAGTTTGAGCCAAAGGCCGCCATCATCACGCAGGATACGCCATACCCATCTAAGCATTAAGGCCTTGTTGAACTGACGGGATGCAAGGATACCTATGCCCCCAACATACTTGGGGGCGCAAATGTCTGCCCACCCATGTGGTATTTCTGGCGACCCAAGGAGTCTTGCCAGAAGAACCTAGACAGCTCCTTGTCAAACGTCCCATGCACCCCCTCGGGGAGGAGCTACATGCCCATCATGTACATGGGCAGGCTGGACAGACAGGAGTCGATCAGGACGGTCTTGCTGCCTTTAGATGTGAATCTTCCATGCCAAGGTTCGGACCTCGAGCGCACCCTGTCCGCGAGCGGGTCCAGGTCCCTGATAAGGATCCTGGTGTCTCGGACCGGCATCCCCAGGTAGGTGATAGGTAAGGAGGCAAGCCTGCAATTGAAATTGTCAGCTATCCTCTGCTGCTCGTCCTAGGAGAACCCTAGAGCGATGATCTTGCTCTTGTCGAAGTTGATACGGAGGCCATACATCTCTTGGAAGCAAAGGAGGAGGAATTTGAGGTTTGCAATGTCCAGATTCGAGCCTTCAATCATGATCATTGTGTCGTCTGCGTATTGGAGGTGGGTGATGCCTCCCCCGGGGATAAGGTGGCCTACCACGCCGGAGATGTGGCCGACCGCCTTGGCTTTTTCAAGCATTTCCGCGAGGGCATCAACAGCCGCATTGAAGAGGAGGGGGGATAGGGGGTCCCCCTGGCGGACACCACAAGAGGGACGAAAGTATGGCCCGATCTCGCCGTTGATGCTAATTGCGTTGGCTACCTCCCGATCTCGCCTTTGATGTTAATTGCCTTTCTTATCGATCGCATCTCGCATGGCTACCGCTCGACGTGTTTTTACCATGCCATCGTCAGCAGCGTGTCACACCATGACTCCAGTCTTATGCATGCAGATCACTTGATTGAGGTTTCTCACACTCAGGTTCGCGAGATTTGTATCTGATACAGACCTGCGTCACGCGAGGCGGAAGAACAACACGCAGGCCGTGAGGAAGAAGGAAGGAGGTCCTGTAGGACAAGTTTAGAATATTCTCAACGATCCTCATCCCGTTGGCGTGGTGTCCATCTTGTACCGATTGGTGCCGTCGTCTGCCAGTGGGTCTGTCCTTTGGTGGGACCCTTGTGTCAGCTTGTGGGCGTCGCGGATCCGTTGCCTCGTATCAGTCTGCTGCTTCTCCTTCATTGCTTGCATCAGGTACGGGTCCGTGACATTTCCCCCTCCTCGAGAACCGGCTTGTCCCCAGGCCGGTGATGCCGGGAATGCATTGACGAGAGCGTAGAGCGGCTCCCAAGTGGTGCACTGCGGTGGCATCCCCGACCAACGCACTTGTACGTGCGGCATCATCTTGTGTCCTTGTCGTACCAGTTGATCTGCACAAACAGCAAGCGGCTAGACCGTGATGGAGGCCAGCATGTAAGTTGGTAATTTAGAACACACCTGATCAGTCTCCTTGATCGCCTTCTTGAGTTGCGATACATGGATGATAGGGTGTATGCGCGAGCCTGGTGGCAGTTGGAGCTTATATGCCACTTTGCCCACCCGCTGAAGCACCGGGTATGGCCTGAAATATCGAAAGGCCAACTTCTGAGAAGTTCGTTCTACAACAGATGACTGCACGTATGGCTAGATACAAAGGTAGACTGTATCCCCCACAACAAATTCTCTCTCAGAATGGTGCTTATCTGTCTGGGCTTTCATCCTCTGTTGCGTCCTTGCTAGATGTTGTTTGATGACTGGAATCAACCTTGCACGCTTCTTGATCCATGCATCCAACTCCTCGTTCCATGAATCGGCAGGTATAGTCAGTCCAAACTGTCGGGGAGTTCGACCAAACATTTCCTCGAACGGTGATCGTCCCAGTGCAGAATGGTACGAGGTGTTATACCAAAATTCTGCCTGCGGCAGCCACTGCGACCATTTGCAAGGGCTGGCATTAATCATACACCTCAGATACATCTCAAGACACTGGTTGAGCCGCTCTATTTGTCCGTTAGTCTGCGGATGATACGACGAGCTTAGGTTGAGGATGCTGTCAGCCAATTTGAACATGTTCTGCCAAAATGCACTGGTAAAGACTTTGTCTCTGTCCGATATGAGTGTCTTGGGCATGCCGTGGCGGCAGTACACATGATCGACAAACGCATGCGCCATTGTTTGTGCTGTAAAAGGGTGTTTGAGTGGAATAAAATGCCCGTACTTAGAGAATTTGTCAATGATTACCAGTATGGTATCAAACTTGTTAGAGACCGGCAGCCCTTCGATGAAGTCCAAGTTGACCGTGTGCCAAGCGTCGGGTGGATTGGCGGTGGTTGGAGCCTGCTGGGGAGCTTGGTGCGCTCAGTTTTTGCTTGTTGGCAGACTGCACAAGCTTGCACATATCTCTGACTGTCACCCTTCATATTTGGCCACGCAAATAATTTTTTGATATGATTGGTATGTGCCTAGCACCCCTTGATACGCCCAATTTGCATCACCATTCTATATCATAATCTACCTCTATTCATTGATATTTGTCTTATTATGAGGTATTACTTATGGATTCTTATATGTTTATGCATGTTGGATGATTCTTGGAGGATGAACTACCGGAGTCTGGATTCTGATGGAAAGAAGGTGTTTCGGTGCAATTTCCCGAAGATCAGAAAAATACCAGAAAAATATGGGAAAATATTACTTTTCTAGAAGATCGAGGAAGCCAGAAGGAGGGACGAAGAAGGGCCGCAGGGGGCCCACACCCCCTAGGCGCAGGACCACCCTAGGCCGCGCCTAGGGCAGGTGTGGCCCACCTGCCCGGCTCTCGACTCCGCCCCTTTGCCTATATCTTCCCTACAAAACCCTAAGGCCAGGGGAGCGACCACAAATATATTTCCGCCGCCTCTGGGGGGCGGAAAACACCGAGAGAGAGAGAGAGAGAGAAAGATCTCTCCAGGAGACATATTTCTGTCGGGGGAATTCCTTCCCGGAGAGGGGAGATCATCACCATCAACACCATCGTCAAGCTAGGATTCATCGGGATCATCATCATCATCCACACCATCATCTCCACCAGCACCATCATCACCACTCCATCTCGCTGTAACAATTGTGTTGGATATTGCTTTAGTTTTTAGGGGAAACTTTCTCGGTGTTAATTACTATTGTAGTTGATGCTTGTGAGTGGAACCATTGGATTATTGTTTATGTTCAGATTGTTATCCATTATCATATCATCTTTGATCTTGATCCATATGATGTCTCGTGAGTGGTTCGTTTAGTTCTTCAGGACATGGGAGAAGTCATGTTGTTATTAGTGGATTTGTGTTGAATTATTATTCAATGGTTTAGTATTTAAGTTGTGGTGCTATTCTTCTAGTGGTGTCATGTGAACGTCGACTACATGATACTTCACCATTTATGGGCCTAGGGGAATGCATTGTGTATTTGGCTACTAATTGTGGGGTTGCCGGAGTGATAGAAACCTGAACCCCCATTAGGACACCTTTGCACAAGGGAGTGTAGGATCTCAGAGTTTAAGGCCGTGGTTAGATTTATATCTTAATTACTTTCCTGTAGTTACGGATGTTTGTAGGGGGTTTTATCACAAGTATGTATTAGTCCAAGTAAGGTCAGTACATTAGCACAAGTTCAGCCCCACAACACTTACAACACCAAAAAAGAGTACTTAGCTATTTGAAGCGAAAACACTTGACAGAATTCCCATGTGTCCTCGAGAACGTTTGGTGTTTATAAGTATTTCCACCGGCTTGTCCTTTGCTAAGAAAGGATTGGGACAATTGCTGCGTTTGTTCTTTGTTTCTTGCTCTTTGTTTTGTTGCCTTATTAAAAAAACACTAAATATCCGTTTGCTAAGTATTTGTAGAGATTTCCTGCTCCATACCACTGTTCAGCACCTTCTTCTCCTCATTGGGATCGACACTCCTATTTATCAAAAGTATTATGATACACCCCCTATACTTGTGGGTCATGAAGACTATTTTCTGGCGCCATTGCCAGGGAGTGAAGCGTTATTGAAGAGTGGAACTGGTAAGGGAAACTTCTACTGTGAGTATTGCTTTTGTTACTGCTTGTTACTTTGTTTCCAATATGGATAACCCACTTGGTTTTTTGTTTGAGAAAACTACTACCACTGCTAGGGTAGTACATGAACCACCACCTGTTGAGATAGATCCTTTTAAGATACCTACAAGTATTGTTGATCGTGTTATGGATAATTATTATTTTGGGAATGGAACTGTCCACCCTGGTGATCACTTGCTTTTTATCCATGAATTATGCGGGTTGTTTAAGTGTGCATGTATCACAACTGAACATGTGAAGAATAAGCTACTCTCCATATCCTTGAAAGGGAGAGCTGAAGAATGGTATAAGCTGCTGAAGAATGGACAATCCATGGAATGGGAGGAAATGGCATCTCTCTTTTATTCTAAATTCGATCCTCCCAGTGAGATCCATAAGGATAGAAATCTGATATATATAACTTTTAGCCTCGTGATGGAGAGAGTACAGCTCAAGCTTGGGGGAGATTGAAGTTACTAATGCTTAAATGTCTTATTCACGAACTCCCTAACAATATTATTATCAATAACTTTTATGCTAGGCTTTCTCTTCATGATAAATATTTACTAGATGCTTCTTGTGCTAGATCATTCACATGTATGAAGGAAGAAGCTAAATGGGATCTACTAGACCGTATTCAAGAAAACACTGAAGCTTGGGAGAATGACAAAGGAAGAAAGTCAGGTATAAACTATGATTATGAATGCATTAAATCTTTTATGGGAACTGATGACTTCCATGATATTAGTGATGAGTTTGGTCTTGATTCCCAAAGTATTGCCAACTGTTTTAAGGCCTTTGCCTCTTAGATAGAAATTCCCAAAAAGAAGTGGAATAAGTACCATGCTCCTTATAAAGATGTTATTATTCATGTCCCTGTTAAAAGTACTGAAGTTTGTACTACTAATCATATTGTGCCTGAACCTCATGTTGAGAAAGTTCCTTTCCCAGCTAAGGTAAAGGAGTATTCTATGATTATTAGTGCAAATAATAAAGGTACAAAGAAAATTGTGGAGCCTAATGAGAAATTGAATATTGAACATGTGGTAACTATTGTGAAAGATCTTGACGCTAGAAATATAGAGGATGAGCACACTGTCTTCTATGAAGACGCTTCTAATATTATCTCTCATCCTAGTAAGGCTAGAAAACCTAGTGTTCCTGTGCTTTCTGTTAAAATTGGTGATCATTGCTACTATGGTTTATGTGATATTGGTGCTAGTTCTAGTGCTATTCCTTATGAGCTTTACAGGGAAATTATGCATGAGATTGGTCCTTGTGAGCTGGAGTACATTGATGTGGTTATTTACCTTGCAAATAAGGAAACCATTTGCCCTATGGGTATTGTAAGAGATGTGGAGGTTCTCTGTGCTAAGATTAAGTATCCTGCTGATTTCCTAGTGCTTAATTCAACAGCTAGCAAAACTTGTCCTATCATTTTTGTAGACCTTTCTTGAGCACTTGTGGAGCTATTATAGATTGTAAGAAGGAAAAGGTTTTAACTAAGTTTGAGGGAGAGTCTTATGAGTTTAACTTTTCCAAATTTACTAAAGCTCCTTGTGAAAACAGCTTGCCTAATAAAGATTTCAGGATGGAACAACTTGCTTCTATTGATTCGGTTTATGACCTTGGACCTCTTTTTGGTGACTGTAAGTATGCTTACTCAGATGATAAAGTTGTTACCAGTGACAGTTATATTGTTAACTTTATTCAAAGTGCTACTGAAAGTTATTATGAGATAGGGAAACATGGTTTTATGCTTCTCAATAATGTTAAGTTTCCCCGTTTTATGTTGAAAGCTTTGAAGTTGCATCTGTTTTGTCTTCCTATGCTAGTAGCTTTTTGTTTCAACAATTCGTTTTATCATGATACCCCCATGCATAGGAAGTGTGTTAGACTCAAATGTGTTGGTTATTTGCTTCTTGATGCTCTCTTTCACTCCAGATATATATCTCCTTTGTGAGCATCTTTGAAAGTTTCTAGCCTAACTTAAAAGCATTAAAGAAAAGTACTTGTTGGGAGATAAACCAAGAGTTTTGGTTGAGTCTTGGAAGTTATTACTTCAGTAATAACCGCTCCTTATCCTTTTCGTTTTGGTTTTTGTGTCAAGTTCAACTACTTTTGTGAAGTAGAGGAGTTGTGAAAGGTGGCTGTCCTGAGACAGATTTTTGTGCTGCACCATAAAAATTCGTGAGGGAGATCAGTACGTCGTATGGAGATGTATTTTTCTGATCTTGTTCTCCAAGTTGTTACCCAACTTTCATTAGTTCTACACTTTTTGATTTGAGCAACAGAAGGTTATCGAAAAAATCAATCTTTACCTGCTGGTCTGTTTTGACAGCTTTCTGTTATCATTTGCATTTGCCTCTTATATAAGCTTTTGTTTTGATTGATTTCAGTTGAAGTGTGGACCTAAAGGTTTGTTGTTTTGCTTACACTAAAGTTTCCATTGAAGTTTGTGTATAGCCTTGTGAGGAAAGGAAACTTCCAGGAGAAGGAGAAAAGGAGTCTGCAGAGTTCATCTTTGACTAGGTAAAAGTGGTGAAAACAGAAGGTTCGTGAAACCCCAATATTTTTATATTTTTGATGTTTTTAATACATAAGGGAAGTTACGAGATGGAACAGAAGAGGAAACAGAGTCCGGGGTGGACAAACCCACACCAGGCGCGGGCCCCTGCTTGGCCGCACCTGGAGGGGGTGTGCCTCCCCCGAACTCCGTCCCCGCCTCGTTTCCGTGTCAAAACCTTCCTTATGCACTGAAATTTCGTAATATATAACCCCCGGATCACCCGAGGTTCGTGCATCGTGTTCTCGTTGTATTTTCGTTTTGATCTATTTCTGTCAGGAAAACTTCTCAAGTTTAGAGCACCATGGTCTCCGCCAACGACAAAGGCAAGAAGCGCGAGGAAGACGATCCTCACAAACCCAAGGAGGAGGAGGTTATGAAGTAGACATGGATGAGGACAAACAACCGGACACCTGCACTACCGTCGCGAGCATTGGAGTGGTGGCAAAACCTATCAAGCTCAAGAGGACAGTACGGATGTCTACAGGAGGGAAATATCGACGTCATGCCCTCTCTCCACAGTCATCTCCTCCAAGTACCAAGAAACCCTTCCACACTCTTATACATGAGCGTCAATTTCAACATGTGCCCAAAGGGAATTTACCCTCGATGTGGGATATACCTTGTTCTAACCATGCAGGGGAGGAACACACTAAGAAGGAAGAGTGGGGAAAGAATAATAAGGACTGGACCTCTCGGTCCGATATGATCATGAACCGCATTGAGCAAAACTCGGAGTTGATTCTTACTCTAACCTTTGAGATTGAGGAGTTAAGGAAGCTTATTGAAGAGCTTATCAAGAGAACACCACCACCACCGAAGGAGTAATTCGTCATCAGGTTTGGCATCCCCTTGGCTTGTTCCAAGCTTGGGGGAGTGTCGTGGTATTGATGGCTTGCACAGCTTATGTGAGCCTGTTGGGAACCCCAAGAGCAAGGTATGAAGCAGTACAATAACAAGTTTTCCCTCACTAAGAAACCAAGGTTATCGAACTAGTAGGAGGAAGAAAACATCACACAGGTGTTGCAAGCAAGGCGGGGACCTGCACAACACTAACTCAAGACTTTGCCCCAACTAACAGTGAGGTTGTCAATCTCACCGGTTGCTGTAACAAAGGATTAAGCGTATGATGTGGAAGGAAATAGTTTGCGGTAAGTAAACAAGTAGCAGTGGAAGATAAATCAATGGTAAATATTGGACCGGGTTCCATAGTTCACTAGAGGTGCTCTCCTTAGATAAAAAATATGGCATGAAGGGTAAACAAATTACAGCAGGGAAATTGACAGGAACTGAGCAAGGCATAACAATGAATTACTAGTCAGAAAGATCCTATGAGATTCGATTGGGAAATACAACAAAATACATAAACCGCCATCCAACTGCATCTATGACTACAAGTCCACCTTCAGGTTATCATTCGAACCCCCTCCAGTATTAAGTTGCAAGCAACAGACAACTGCTTTAAGCAAAGTATGTAAGGTAAACAGTCCACATGTTCCATGAACAAGAGACCGTTGTTTTCTCCCTAGTGGCAACAACACATCTACAACCGAAGAGATTTCTGTCACTTCCCTTGGAAACTAGAGGCATGAACCCACTATCGAGCATAAATACCCCCTCTTGGAGTCACTAGCAACTACTTGGACAAGATAGCTACTAACAACGGAGAGCATGCAAGATCAAAAACAACAGACATGATAGAATCATAAAGATAAAACCATTAATCAAACCAACATAATAATCTTAATATCCATCGGATCCCCACAAACACAACATACATGATTACAAATAGATTGTATCTTGATCATGAATGGAGCTCACAAGATCTATACATGAAAGCACAAAGGAGGAGATACAACCATCTAGCTACTACATGGACCCATAGTCCAAGGTGAAACTACTCACACATCATACCGGAGAGAAGGCCTCCGGGATGATCTCCCCTCCGGCAGGGTGCCGGGAAGAACTTCAGATCCCCCCACCCCGATCTAATGACGATGCTCGCGGCGGCTACAGACGGTTTTGTTGATATTTGATCGGGTACCCAGGGTTTCTGCATCAAGGGCTTCTTATAGGCGAAGGGGGACGCCGAGGAGGCGGACAGGGTAGCCAAACCCTAGCCAGGCGCGGGGCTGGGTCCACCCGCACCTGGGGTGGGTCTGGCCCCCCTGGCTGGCCCCTCCGGCTCCCCTCTAGACTTATTGTTCCCCATGGAAAGTAATTGACTTTGTCGTTTGTCCCGTCCAATTCCGAGAATATTTCTTTACTAACTTTTCTGAAACAAAAAACAGCAGAAAACAGGCATCTGACACTGTTGCAACTTGTTAGTAGGTTAGTACCAGAAAACATGTAAAAATCACCTCAAAGTGTGGACAAGTAAAGCAAAGTAGATACTAAACAAGCATGGAGCATAAAAATTATAGATACTTTTCCAACGTATCAGGTATCACCACCATTATCTTTTATCTTTTACCTTTTTAGTGGATTCATATCTTTGGTAGAGAGGTTATCTTATAGTTTGGTTTGCATGTGGAAGTATCTCTCGTTTAGTTGATTATCTATGTATCCCTTGGTGTGAGTGCCTTTATTTGAATATTAATGAGAAGTCTCATCTTTTACTTTTTGCACTTCTTATTTTAGTTTGCAATCTCTATTATGTGATGGATCTTGTTGATCAGTATTGGCATCACTTTGGGATCATCAAGTGGATCTAAATTATTTTTGGCAAACCGAGTTCTGGTCAGTAGCAATACTTTTTGAAGTTTGAAAGAAAAAGAGAAAAAAGCTTACAGGTATTTTGTATCGTTTGTTTTCTTTCTTGTTGGCTCATAAGCTTAGTATTCTTTATTTAAGATCTTTTGTGTCTTCAAGGAAGATTGCATGTTTGGCTTTATTACTTGTATGTTTGCTTGTTTCTTTCAACTCTCTTGCTTGCTACCCAACCTTGCTAGCCAAAAACCTGTTTTGAGAAGGCATACTTCTCATGTTTCCAAATCCCTTTGAACCAAAACCTTTGCCACTTGTGTCCACCATATATACCTATTAGCCTTTGCTATTCCAAGCAAATTCTAAAGCGTCATCTACCTTTCGAATTTAAAAGTATTTTTTCATGTGAAAACTAGTTAGTAAAGCTCTCACGAACTTGATGGCACACCTTATTTTCTTGCCCCAAATAGACTTGAACCATTGTGCCATCAAAGTTGTATATGCTTGCATCTATACGTTGGAATTAGCAGAACCGTGCTGTCACGGGAAACGTTTTCAACATTGCACTTGTACTTTGTACTCAGTTGATATCATGCTCTTTTGTCTATGGATGTCAACGGTGTGAAATAAAGAGGGAACTTGCAAGTCCATGGAGTCTGTATTTTGTGTTAGAGAAATGCCTGGGACGCTAGCCTAAGCCATGCCTAATCATGGTGGAAACTTGCAGCATCACCATAGTGAGCTATCTATGAAACATCCTCAATAAAAAGCTATGCATATAGTAAATAAAAAGATCACGGAGTTGCTCATTGTCTGCTTGCCTTGTCATTTTGGTTATGGGAAAACTCCTATACCATGTGCAAGGGGTACCCCGTTGGCGGTTCTCTATGATACGCATGTACTTACAATGACAAGAACTTACCGGTGACCAAAGTTGAGTAGCATGAGGAGTGACCCTCATATTCAAGGGACATGAGATTGCCAACTTATATTTTGTCAAGTATATACTCCATCTTTGTGCGCTTTAACCTTAATCATCTCAAGATGCCTATGATAGGGGCAATGAGGGCTCAAAGCTAGTTAGTACGATAATCTTTTGGAAGCTCTTTATGACTTGTAATCCCTGCTACCCTCTATGAAGGGACCTTTCTCCTATTTCCAAGTTGAGTCCGTAGACCTACTTCCTCTCTATCTCAGCAAGAATTTGAGTTGTTGTGTTGCAAGCATTCATATGGTGATTTATTCAATCATGTTCTTTATCTTCCTTGTTTGCACACACTCTTATATATTGAGTATTACTTTGATAGCCTTCACTTGTGAAAAACCTTTTTGACCAAAGAGTGCTCCTGTTGTAAAAATTCTACAAAAAGATTTTTGTGAAACTATTTGCCAGGTGTTCTCTGACCAAGAACAAGTTTGCAATTCCAATTATGATTTATCTTTATGCATCTCTATTATGACTGTTGTACTTGTTTGCAAGATAAGTTATATAATGGTGAGTTGCTTTCTTCTATGAGTTGTGTAATAGTAAGTGTGATGCTTCTTATTCGTATTCTTTTATCGACACTTCACTCCATAAACCTGTGGACATGTTTACTGAGCTCAGTTTTTGCTTGGGGACAAGCAAAGGTCTAAGCTTCGGGGGAGATGATACGCCCAATTTGCATCACCATTCTATATCATAATCTACCTATATACATTGATATTTGTCTTATTATGAGGTAAACTTATGGCTTTGCATCTGTTTATGCATGTTGGATGATTCTTGGAGGATGAACTGCCGGAGTTTGGATTCTGATGGAAAAGAAGGCATTTCGGTGCAATTTCGTGAAGATCCGAAAAATACCAGAAAAATATGGGAAAATATTATTTTTCCAGAAGATTGAGGAAGCTAGAAGGAGGGATGAAGAAGGGCCGCAGGGGGCCCACACCCCACCTAAGCGTGGGCCCACCCTGGGCCGCGCCTAGGGCAGGTGTGGCCCACCTGCCCGGCTCTCGACTCCGCCCCTTCGCCTATATCTTCCCTACGAAACCCTAAAGCCAGGGAAGCGACCACAGATAGATTTCCGCCGCCTCTGGGGGCGGAAAACACCGAGAGAGAAAGATCTCTCCGGCAGACAGATTTCTGCCGAGGGAATTCATTCTCGGAGAGGGGGGATCGCCGCCATCAACACCATCGTCAAGCTAGGCTTCATAGGGATCATCATCATCATCCACACCATAATCTCCACCAGCACCATCATCACCACTCTGTCCCGCTGTAACAATTGTGTTGGATATTGCTTTAGTTTTTAGGGGAAACTTTCCTGGTGTTAATTACTATTTAGTTGATGCTTGTGAGTGGAACCATTGGATTATTGTTTATGTTCAAATTGTTATCCATTATCATATCATCTTTGATCTTGATCCATATGATGTCTCATGAGTAGTTCGTTTAGTTCTTGAGGACATGAGAGAGGTCATGTTGTTATTAGTGGATTTGTGTTGAGTTATTATTCAATGGTTAGTATTTAATTTGTGGTGCTATTCTTCTAGTGGTGTCATGTGAACGTCGACTACATGATACTTCACCATTTATGGGCCTAGAGGAATGCATTGTGTATTTGGCTACTAATTGTGGGGTTGCCGGAGTGACAAAAACCTGAACCCCTGTTAGGACACCTTTGCAAAAGGGAGTGTAGGATCTCAGAGTTTAAGGCTGTGGTTAGATTTATATCTTAATTACTTTCCTGTAGTTATAGATGTTTGCAGGGGGTTTAATCACAAGTATGTATTAGTCCAAGTAAGGTCGGTGCATTAGCACAGGTTCACCCACACAACACTTACAACACCAAAGAAGAGTACTCAGCTATTTGAAGCGAAAGCACTTGACAGAATTCCCATGTGTCCTCGAGAACGTTTGGTCTTTATATGTATTTCCACCGGCTTGTCCTTTGCTAAGAAAGGATTGGGCTACTTGTTGTATTTGTTCTTTGTTACTTTCTCTTTGTTTTTTTTGCCTTATCACAAAACCACTAAAAATCCGTTTGCTAAGTATTTGTAGAGAGTTCCTGCTCCATTCCACTGTTCAACACCTTCTGCTTCTCGTTGGGATCGACACTCCTATTTATCAAAAGTACTATGATACACCCCCTATACTTGTGGGTCATCACCCATGAGTGTCCTCCAATGGCACTTGAGTGCATTGCAATTAGGACAACTTTGTGGGCTTCTTTATATGTGCCCAACCAAATCCTCCCCTTGTATCTGATCACCCCATCCTATAGGCTGTACCCTTTATCATTCTGGCCAGTCATAGCTAATTCCACTAGCAACTGTTTGGATTGGTCATCTTGGTTGTACCCCTCGATCACTGTTTCCAGCCATTTAGGTTGTATGGCTGAGATTGCATACATTTGTCCTTCTTGTTGTGGTTTTCTAGATAAGGCATCTGCTGCTTTGTTGGTGACCCCTTTCTTGTAGTGAATTTTGTACTGGAATCCTAACAGCTTAAAGAAGGCCATCTGCTACATAGGTGTGTTGAACTTGTGCTCTCCCAAGTGTATAAGAATTCTCTGGTCAGTATGTATGGTGAATGGCTTATGCTGCAGATATGTTTTACATTTGTCCAAGGCCAATAGTATGGCCAAACATTCTTTGTCATAGATTGACAGGGGTTGATTTTGCTGCCCAAGGCTTTGCTAAGATAGGCCAATGGGTGCCCTTGCTGCATGAGGATAGCTCCCACTCCAGTAGCACAAGCATCTGTTTCCAGCACAAACTCCTTGTCAAAATCAGGCAGGGCCAGGACCGATGAGTTGATCAGAGCATTCTTTAAGGTTTGGAATGCATCCTCCACCAATGGAGTCCAGGAGAACTGCACATTCTTGCACAAAAGGTTTGTCAGGGGCTTGCAAATTATCCCATAGTGTCTGATGAACTTTCTGTAGTAGCCAGCCAGGCCTAGGAAACTCCGGAGCTGTTTAACATTTGTTGGAGTGGGACATTGCTTGACACCCAAAAAATTTGCTGGGTTTGTGGAGACTCCTGATGCTCCAATTATGTGTCCCAAATACTCCAAGGATTGTTGTGCAAAGGAGCACTTACTTTTCTTGATATACAATTTATTATCAGCCAACAGTTGGAACACAACCTCCAGGTGTTTTGTGTGATCTTCCACTGTCTTGCTGAAAACAAGTATATCATCCACAAAGACAGGCACAGTTTTTCTGATGAGGTGTGCAAATATTGTATTCATTGCAGCTTGAAAGGTGGCTAGAGCACATGACAACCCAAAAGGCATCACTTTGAACTCATAGTGTCCATTGTGGGTTTTGAAAGCAGTCTTCTGCTCATCTGCTGGCATCATCCTGATCTGGTGATACCCCAAATGCAAGTCTAGCTTTGTGAAATATGTGACCCCAGCTAGATCATCCAACAACTCATCCACCACCGGCATTGGATATCTATTTTTTGACAGTTACAGCATTCAACTGCCTGTAATCCACACAGAACCTCCATGTCCCATCTTTCTTCTTGACCAACAACGCTGGATAAGAGAAAGGGCTCTGACTTGGCTGTATAATGCCTTGCTTGATCATTGCTTTTATTTGCTTTTCTATCTCATCTTTTTGCTGAGGTGAGTATCTGTAAGGTTTGACATTCACTGGTTGCACCCCTGGCATGAGTGTAATTGTGTGATCATATGGCCTCTATGGTGGCAACCCTTGTGGTGGTTAGAAATAGTGCTCATTGTCCTGAAGCACTTATGCAATGCTGGGTGGCAAATGACTGTATTGCTCAGTACCCTTGACTATCTGCAGCTCCACTATATGTGCAATGGCATGGTTGTCACATCCCAAAATTTACCAAATTTTGAAATGTGAAAAATAAATAAACAAAAGAATTAAATGTTGAAATTTTGGGTGAAAAGAAACTTTTTGTTTCAAAATGGAAACATCAAAACCCTTCCTAAATAAAATTTGAATAAAAGGGAATCCAACAAAATTCAAATCAAATGAAATGCATTCATCAATGAATGTATCTTGAAATTTAAACACTTGGAAAAGTTAAACCAAAACCCTAAAAACCCTAATGGAAGAAAATCATTTCCAAGATCTCTCTAAGACTATGGATTTTATCCATATAAAAATTCATCAACAAACATTTTAAAATGATCAAGAATGACAAATAAAAATATTATAAAACCATAGAAATTGGTTTCACTTAATTTGGAGCCATGGATAAAAACTTATGAATTTATTAAGATAAAAGGAATTAATTTCCAAAGCTAATAAAGCTCCTAACTAAAATCCATACTAAATATTGAGGAAAATAATCCTAATAGGATTTAAAAGGATAAACAAATATTAAATAAAATCATACAAATTGGAATCACCAATTTTGGATCTATAAATAAAAAGATATGGATTTTATAAGACAAAGAAAGAAAGAAATAAGGAATATTTAAAAGCCAAAATAAATCTTTGCCAAGTCCATAAACAAATGAAATTTATTGAATATTAAAAAGAAATAAAAGATTATTTAAATAAAACTATATGGGCTTTGAACCATATTCAATTTTATTCAAATAAATAGAAATTGCCTAAACTAAATAAATAATAAATCCCAAGAAAATTATTTAGAAGACAATTTAAACCTTGAATTGAATCCATAAGCAAATGGAACAAAGATAATTAAAATCCAAATAAAATAAATGGATAAAGAATAATCAAATAAAAGTATATGGAATTAAACCATATTCCAATTATATTTGAATAGAGAAAAAATCCCTAATGTAAATGATTAATTAAATCATGAGAAAATAATAAATTGGAAATTGCCCAAGTGGAATAAAATATTACTTAATTAAATTAAAAGGAATAAAATAATTATTTGAACAAAATTTATATTGGTTTAAAACCATATTGGATTTTATTTGAATAAAGACAATTGTCAATGAACATTAAATCATATTAAAATATTTTAAATAATTCAAAAGGAATTATTTGCACTAACCTCTAAGTCCACCCCACTCTGTTGACGATCGCCGCAGCAGGAGTACATCAACTCGATCTTCGCCTCCGCACAATACTCGATCTTCGCCTCCGCCTCCATGCAGTACTACTACCTCGTCGAAGAAACGAAATGTCGACGCTCCCTCGCGCCCCACATCGAAGAAAGGTCAAACAGCGAAGATAGTCGACATCCCGCCGGCTCTTCCAAAGAGACCTTATGACAAGACCGATGAGGAAACTAACGTGGATGTGGCTGCCCAAGATAAGGCGCATTTTGCACCTAAAAATCCTTAGCCAAAGACAGTATACGATGAAAAAACCAAAAAGTGGGCTAAGTACTTTCTTGAGCAACCATCCCAGATATCGATGAATCTAGAATTAGACTATGACCAGGATATTATTAAGCAAGCATAGAAGAAAAAAAATCACAAGTGCAAAAAGCGGGAAGCAAGTTGCCCAGCTCGGAGCATAGAAGAATCAATCGGTCGCCCCACTCAAAGTCATTTCAGACCTCGACAAGGCCTTCAGAGCTGAAATGGACATGGACATGCAAATAATGGACCCCAGAGCCCGTAATAATGCTGCACTAATGGGCATCACTGTATCGCAGGCCAAAGCACTTGCTACTGAAGCAAAAATGTCTCTTGGTCAATATTTAGGCTATGAAGATACGCCAGTGGGTCAGATAGTATGGAAGTATGTCCAAGGGGAGCCTCTAGTCAGTAATGAGGAGCTCGCGCGTCTATCCACACATATGCGAAATCTGCATGAATGGTACATGTCGCAAGTAGAAAAAAAGCATCAGAAAGATTGGTTTCTGGTGGACGTTAGAAAGTAGCATCACTTCAAACCATACTCGATACAGGTTCAAATGACCAAACTGTTTCAATTATACAACCAGCACGCCCTCGACAAATCTATCATTGGTTGCTACTGTCTATAAGTGATTTATTTCTATAATTAAGTTTGTAGCTCATCTCGTTCATTGCATTTAATATATTATCCTAACTATATATCCTTTTGTATGATATTATATTCTGCAGAATGAAGATGCTTGAATGCAAAAGAGCTAGAAGATACGACGTTGGGTTCATTGACCCATATATTGTTAATGAATATACGTTAAAGAATCAGCCCAAGGATGTGGAGGAAGACCTGTGCAGGTTCTTAACCAAGAATAAATTTTTTAAGGAAATACTATTTCCTTACAACTTCAAGTGAGTGTTTATATCTTGTACACATTTTATTTTTGCCTACTCGATGAGCTATGCATGTATGCTTATGTAAACGTCCGCAGATTCCACTGGATCTTGCTAAACATTCAAGTTGATAAGTCCCTAGTTGAAGTCCACGACTCATTAAGTTGGGACCAAGAGCAGTGGAGCGACATGAAAGCAATGCTCCATAAGTAATTTCAATCATTATCGCATTATATCGGCCTCTTTCGTTCATTTCCTGATATCAAGTAACTAATAACTCCTTTGTTCATTTTCTTTGCCGAGCAGGTGTTGGCCACGGTTCAGACAGAAAATACCAGGTCCATTGAAAGAGGAGCTAACTTATAAAATGGTGAAGAGTTTACAGCAGCCACCAGGAACTCATTTATATGGATACTACGTCTGCGAGTACATCCGCGAGTTGACCAGTGAGCGGAAAGTTGACTCATATTATATTTATGGTTTGCGGGAGAAACTAGAGCCAGACTAGCGCATAAGAGCAATTCAAGAGGAGTTGGCGGGATTTATGATGAAGGAGGTCCTTGATGTACATGGAGAGCATTATGCGGATGACGTGGAACTCGATTTTCCTTAGTGATCTCCATGTAGTTGATATGATATATATATATTCATCAATGACCATGTAATTTCAAAACATTTCTTCCTTTTGATATACATATCATGAATGTATGCTTGCAAGGGATTAATTAATTATATAGATGCATCAACGTGTAATGTGTATGTACTAGCGTAGAATATGTGTACTGAAATATATGTTTGAAATTATAGTGAAACACAAAATGAAAAAGGAACGAAATGGCAAAAAAAAAAGGAAATACACAATCTCTGCCGCGGCAGAGAAACACATGAATTCTCTGCCGCGGCAGGAAACCTTATAGTCCCGGGTGGTGTTACGGCCCGGGACTAGAGGGTTTCTTCCCCCCATGGCGTTGAAACGGCCACGTGGCTATTATCAGTCGCGGGACATAACGAGCCGGGACTAGAGCCAGTTGCGGCCCGGGACTGGAGGCCCTTTTTCCACCAGTGGTAGTTTCTCCTGTCTATTTTTTTGCCAGCAAAAGAAAACCTTATGCCATTATAAATATCGATATACAGCTGAAAAGTGCCCCGAATAATGTGAAAATATATAGCGAACACCTAATTAGAGGATGATAGGTTAGTAGATGATTGCTAGATGTTGTCTAATGCTTACTGAAAGCTATCATGTCAATCATGATGCGCTGTGTCACAGACCCGTACCTGACGCAAGCACTGAAGAAGAATCACCGGACCGATGCGAGGCAACGGATCCGCGATGCCCACAAGCTGACTCAAGGGGCCCACAAAAGGACGGACCAACTGGCAGGCCACGGCACCAATCGGTACAAGATGGACACCACGCCAACGGGATGAGGATCATTGGGAATATTCTAAACTTGTCCTACAGGACCTCCTTCCTTCTTCCTCATGGCTTGCGTGTTGTTCTTCCGCCTCGCATGATGCAGACCTGTATCAGATCCGAATCTCGTGAACCTAAGTGTAAGAAACCTCAATCAAGTGATCTGCGTGCGTAAGATTAGAGTCATGGTGTAACATATGGTATCAGAGCCGTTCGGTTCTACAATTCCACCACCCAAATCCACCAAAAAATCAGTCAGTGTGAGTAGGAGGCGTGGTCGAGCAATATCTGCAACAAAGTGTTCATGGCCGCGATGGTGGTGTGTTCCCGATCCACTGATTCGACGACATGTGGCGGCGGTAGACTATTGGGGTGTGAGCATCGGCATCCGATCTCGGTTGGCTTCAGATCTCTACTGAAGCTGGTAAAAACCATGGGATCGATCGAGCTTTTCGCACCATTGGAGGCGGGTTTCGGTGACAACAGGCCCTCACAGCGGCAGCGGTGACGTGGGAGCTCTGCGATATCATCGGCATGGAGAATTTGCAAGCTGAGTTCACGGCTCTGGCAGCGCAGGTGTCTCGACAAGGGGACGAAACTACCTCGACTCTCATGGCGGTCCGCGACTCCCTCAAGGCGATGGCTGGCACCAACCACACCATCATCGAGAACATCAAAGGGCTCAATAATTGGCGCCCACGATCGACGACTCACTCCGAGTCATGCATAGGACTCTGGAGGAGGTGGGGAACCGTGTTGCGCTGCTAGAGGCGGAGCGCACTGGCAACATCGACCACACCCCATGGCCTGAAGGGCACGGCGCTGCAACAACAAATCAGGGCACCGTGACCACCGCCCGCAAGGGGATGGCACCTGCCCTAGCAAAGGGTACGCGTGTTTTTCACCATTCACCTGTTACCTTCGATTTAGACACTCCTGGGCATGTAGATGATGAGGACAGTGAGTGGAGTGGACATGAGTCACGCAGTAGACACAGAAATTCTAGGCCACCTAAATCTGATTTCCCTAAATTTGACGGTGATAATCCTAAGTGGTGGAACAAAACTTGTGAGAAATACTTCAACATGTACAATGTAGATCATAGCACTTGGGCTAGCTACAAAACCATCCGCTTTGTTGGAAATGCTGCCTTGTGGCTCCAAAATGTAGAACCAGATTATGATATAGAGAGTTGGGAGGAGCTATGTGTGGCTGTCCATGGGAAATTTGGGAAGGATAAACATCATAGAGCACTAGAAGCATTAGAACGATGTAAACAAGTAGGAAGTGTGGAGCAATATTTCTTTAAATTTGAAGAGCTTAGGCATAAGGTTCTAGTGCACAACAATCACTATGATGAAGCATTTTTTGTTACAAAGTTTGTGAGTGGGTTAAAGAACAAAATTCAACGTGCTATTCGTTTGCATAGTCCACGAATAGTTGATGATGCTCTATCTCTTGCTGAAACATAGGAGCTGCTGTTGGAAGAAGGGAGAGCTTATTCCATGACCAAATTCAGGCATGACAGCAGGCAGTCATACTCTAGAGGTAGACTGGGCAACAAAGGCATATTATCCTCCTCCCCTAAGGATAATAGGCACACTGACAGAAGGCCTCCAACCAAGCCTGTTTGGGATGCAAAACTGCAAGCCCTCAAGGCGCAACGCAGGAAGATTGCAGAATGCTTCAAATGTGGTGCCAAATACCAGCCAGACCATAAATGCACTGCCACAGTACCTCTCATCCTTGTCAAAGAATTGGTAGAGATCTTGTAAATTTCGAACTCTGATGATGCAGACACCTCGGGATCTGAAGGCGAAACCCTAGAAAAAGAGAACCTATGTCACATATCACAGTGTGCGCTGAGAGGGACTATGTAGAAGAAGAGCTTCAAGTTGCAAGGGGAACTAGCAGGCAAACATGTGCTTCTACTGGTTGACTCGGGAAGCTGTGGCAGTTTCATCAGTTCTGACACGGTGGCTCGGTTGGGGCTGCCCACTGTACATGTCCCTGTGGTGACTGTAACAGTGGCAAATGGAGCAAAATCCACAGTTGACAAAGCACTTCTGCAAGTGCCTTGGACTTGCCAACAAGCCAAATTTTGCGTAGATATGAGAGTGTTTGACTTGCCCCACTATGACATCATAGTGGGCATGGATTGGTTGCAAACACTAGGCAAAATGTGTATTGACTGGAAAAAGAAGACTTTTAGGATTCATCAAGATGGCCAGAGAATGACAGTGAGAGGGGTAAAGGACAAACCTACAACTTGTCATCCTATCACTGTGGAGGACATCCAGCAACTGGAAGAAGACCATTCTAGAGGTCCCAACCTGATAAGGTAGATATTCCTGTGTTTACAATGCTAGTCCCTGGATCAATAGCTAGCATCCATAGTTTAAGAGGTAATATCAATAAACAAAGGTCATAATACAACTTTATAACCAGGAATAAAATAATTCATTACATCTTACATAGCTCATTTGGTTATCTCATTATAATGCAGCCGAAATAACTATATAGCATGGAGTCCTTCATCTTCAAAGTGCTACAGGCAATCATGTTGGTTGTAGACTTGTAATCCTATTCAACACACTTCACTAACATCAAACAAACCTGCAACATAATAAGTTACAACCACAAGGGTCAATACATTTGAATTGTATTGGCAAGTGATACTATGGTAGTATAGTGGAGTCTATCATCTATATGTATTTGGCTAAGTGGAGCTTAGGTTTGCTTTGATCAAAATAGGTTTTCCTTATAAGCTGAAAATACTAAGTTTTTGTTTATCAAAATCGCCCATGGAACCACCAATAGACATTGGTGAACCTTTACCCTTGTTCAACCACAAGTTTTAACTTATAAATTGGGATGAGGAGATTCTTGATAGTTTCCATGTCTTGATGCTCAAATTGTCCATTGCCGGGGACACGGCTAAGTACTTAGATTTTACTCTCTCAAGAGGTGGTGCACTTTCCCCACAAGACTCGACATGCATCGAGACAAGATCTTTCAGAAGTCTTCCCTTAGACCAAAATGGACGCGTTCCCAAACCTATCACCCCTACCACCAACTGTCCATCAGGCTAAGTTATTGCAACATATATGATACAGGTAGAGCCCATATTGCCATGTGGCTGCACTTGAAGCTTCTCAACATTTGACATCTCAAATCTCTTTGTTCCTGGGTGGCTTTCCACAAGTGAGATACACTAGGGTAGGCCATAAATATGGGGCCCTGTGTAACCACTCAACATAACCCATTCACACCATTCCACCCAGGTGATTCATTCACATAGTTGTTTTATTAAAAAAACACAAGTCATAGACTTAGAAATATTTCATAGCATGAACATAATCCACCCTTGTTTTCTACTAGCTAAGATAAGCATTATAGTAGTAGGGATCTTAACTTAGGGAAAATTCTACTAAGGCGTCATATACTAGGATTTCCCAAGGCATAGCATACTTAGTAAAAATTCCATGCAAGTCCTACTCAAAATATCACTAATGCATAGTGAAAATAATGGGACAAAAGTATGAAGCACCACTTGCCTTTTTAGTAGAGAATATAAGTTCACCTCTTGATCTTGCAATGGTCACACTCTTCAAAGTTCACTACAATTCAATCAAGCAAGCAAATATTCAAACTAGCATTCAAACAATTCACCACATAAAATAAAGAAAACAAAACAATGCATGCAAGCATGCAAAAGATTGTTTTATTGGAAAAGTGGTTTATAATAGGCTATAAACATTTTAAACACATATTGGTGTTGGAGATATGCCCTAGAGGTAATAATAAATGTAGTTATTATTATATATCTTTGTGTTTATGATAAATGTTTACATTCATGCTATAATAGTATTAACAAGGAAACCATTAATACTTGTGTGATTTGTAAACTTAATTTGAAGTCCCTAGTATGGCCTCTATACTTCACTAGCTTGTTGGTTGATTGATGATGTGGTTTCTTTGTCATGAACATTGAGATGTTATCAACAACAAGATCATATCGTTAGGAGAATGATATGGTGGACATACTCCTATAGACAAGCGTAGCATAAAGATCAAGTCATTTCAATAGTTCAATTGCTATATGCTTTCTGATACATAGTAACCTAATTCCTTCGACCATGAGATCATGCATATTGCCTTTACTGGATGGATGCTTTGATGTCATCAAACACCACACCGTAACAGGGTGGCTATAAAAGTGGCATTGGGTGTTCGGAAAGTATTGGTTGAAACACATGGATCAAGAGTGGGATTTGTCCATCCACATGACGGATAGATATTCTCTGGGCCCTCTCGGTGAAATGTCATCCAATTAGCTTGCAAGCATGTGACTTGGTCACAAGGGATCACATATCACGGGAACGAGAAAAGAGTACTTATCAGTAACGAGGTTGAACTAGGTATGCAGAGATACCGACGATCATGACCTCGGATAAGTAACATATCGTGAGACAAAGGGAAATTGGTATCGTATGTAAGTGGTTCATTCGATCGCAAAGTAATCGTAGAAATATGTGGGAGCCATATGAATTTCCAGATTCCTCTATTGGTTATTGTTCGGAGAAGTGTCTCGATCATGTCCGCATAATTCACGAACCGTAGGGAGACACACTTAAGGATTCGACGTTGTTTGAGTAGTTATGGTATTATGAGAAAGAGACCGAATGTTGTTCGGAGTCTCGGATGGGATCCGGGATATCACGAGGTGATCCGGAATGGTCCGGAGAATAAGATTCATATAAGGAAAGTCCCATTTCGGAGTTCGGGAATGATTCCGGTGTTTCCATCGGGAACATTCTAGAAGGTCCCGGATTGTCCGGCACTCCGGGGGGGAAGGGGTACATGAATGTGTCATTGCAAGATGGAATGATTGCATCATGTACTAAGTGTTCTCGCTGTCCAAAATAAAGGGTTTATTTAATTCCTAAATTGGAAAAGTCAAACGGCTAGTTTGAAAGTCAAACTGCCAGTTTTGGAAAGTGGGAAGAGGAGGAGAAGAGGAGACCGACTTGGGGAAGGAGTCCCCAAGCCGGCGGCCAGCCCTAGGCCGAGTTGGGGAGGGACTCCCTCCCTCCCCTAGCGCGCCAGCCCTCCCACCTATAAAGGGAGGGGCAGGGCTCCCCTCCCAACACACACAAGTTCCTATCACTCTAAACTAGAAACTAGACCTAGACCCCGGTTTAGAGCTGTTTCGGTTTAGAGCCTTCTAATTGGTTTAGAGCCCTCTAATTGGTGTGTCTAATTACTAGACCACTAATAGCCTCTCTCATAAGCTCCACCATACTCGCACCGGCTTAAGGCGAAGCCCTGCGGGATCTCCCCTCTACCTCCGGTACCACGCCGTTGTGCTGCCGGAATCGCGAGGAGAGTGCTACAACCTCCGCTGCCTGCTGGAACAAGGGAGAGGAAGGTCTTCGTCGAGTACCGAACGTGTGACCGACTGCGGGAGCGCTGCGGGAACGCGGCGCCGGAAGGGTCGTCTACGCGATCTTGAGATCGGAAAGAGTACGACTACATCACCCACGAGAATCTGCTCTCGTTAAACACTTTGGAATCTTCGAGGGTGAGTTATTCCATCGACTCGTTGCTACAATCTAGTAGATAGATCTTGGCTTGTTTGTTTGTATGCGATAGAAAATTTTTGTTTTCCATGCTACGAACCCCTACAGTGGTATCAGAGCCGTGTCTATATGTAGATCTGTTGCACGAGTAGAACACAATGGTCATTGTGGGCGTTGATGCTTTTATTGTAGATTGCTTTTTGTGTACTTTGCATCTTGCGGTATGTTGGGATGAAGCGGCCCGGGCTAACCTTACATGACATCGTTCATGAGACTTGCTCCACGCTTGACATGCAACTCGTTTTGCATAAGTGGCTTTGCGGGTGCCTGTTTCTCCTAGCATAGTAAAGATCCAATTTACAACGGGTGATCAACAATGCTAGTATCAATGTTGTGGTTCTTGTTCGTAAGTTAGAACGACACTTATGGAAAGCCCCAAACCACGTAAAATATGCAAAGAAAGTAGAAGCGTCTAACTTTGTTTTGCAGGGGTGTGCAGTGATGTGATATGGCCATGATTGTGATTATATTTGATGTATGCAATGATCCTTATTGTAAGTTGGCAACCGGCAGGAGCCATATGGTTGTCTTTAATTTCTGTTAAGGCCTGCGTGTCTATTCAAAATAGTTGTAATAGTTGAAGTTGGCGGACGACAACCATGAAGAAGCGTCATTGACCTTGATGCTATGCCGATGATGATGGAGATCATGTTCGTGCTTGAAGATGGAGATCGGAAGCACAAAGAAGAAAGGCCATATCATATCACATATTATGAATTGCATGTGATGTTAATCCTTTATGCATCTTGTATTGCTTAGTAGACGACGGTAGCATTATAAGATGATCCCTCATGCACATAAATTTCAAGTTCTAAAAGTGTTCACCCTTAGTATGCACCGTTGCCAAAGCTTGCTGCTTCGAAGCACCACGTGATGATCGGGTGTCTTTGATTCCGCGGGTGACTACAACGTAAGCAAGCCAGATTTGCTTATGCGGAAGCTAAGGTTTGATCTTGACGAGCCTAGCATGTACAGACATGGCCTCAGGAACACGGATCGCCGAAAGGCAAAGCATGAATCATATAGTAGATATGATGAACATGATGATTGTTCGCCATTAAAACTATATCAGCTCTCGTGATGATCGGTGTTGATGTAGTGGATTTGGTTCGTGTGATCACTAAAACAATGTGAGGGATGTTGTTTTGAGTGGGAGTTCACCTAGTTTAATTTCATTAATTAATTTGAACTCAATTTGTCATAAACTTAGTCTAAACTATTGCAAATATGTTGTAGATCAATGGCAGCCCCTACCATCAATTTTAATGCGTTCCTAGAGAAAGAAAAGTTGAAAAACAATGGAAGCAACTTCGCGGATTGGTTCCGCAATTTGAGGATTGTCCTCACAGCTGGTAATTTGACCTATGTGCTGGATGCACCGCTAGGTGACCCACCTGCAGCTGATGCTACCGATGAAGTAAAGAATGTTTACCTCGCTCGGAAGAATCAGTACTCCATAGTTCAGTGTGCTATCTTGTATGGTTTAGAATCGGAGCTTCAGAAAAGGTTTGAAGAGTCAGATCCATATGATATTGTCGAGGATCTCAAATTAATCTTTGAGACTCATGCGGCAATTGAAAGTTATGAAGCTTCTGAAAAGTTCTTTAACTGCAAGATGGAAGAGGGTAGCTCCGTCAGTGAGCATGTGCTTAAAATGTCTGGGCACGCAAATAAACTTCAAAGTTTGGGTATAGTGATTCCTAATACTTTGGGAGTTTACCGCATCCTCCAATCACTACCACCAAGTTACAAGAACTTTGTGATGAACTACAACATGCAGAACATGAACAAAGAGTTGCCAGAACTATTTGCTATGTTAAAATCTGCAGAAGTGGAGATCAAGAAAGAGCACCAAGTGTTGATGGTCAATAAGACCACCAAATTCAAGAAAGGCAAGTCTAAGCAGAAGGGACACTTCAAGAAGGGTGGTAAGAAAGTTACCACGCCGACGAAGAGGACCAAGGCTGGACCCAAGCCTGATACTGAGTGCTTTTACTGCAAGGGAGAAGGTCACTGGAAGCGGAATTGCCCAAGGTACTTGGCGGATTTGAAGAACGGCAACATCAAGAAGAAAGGTATATCTGATATACATGTTATTGATGTGTATCTCACTAGTACTCGTAGTAGTGCCTGGGTATTTGATACTGGTTCGGTTGCTCATATTTGTAACTCGAAACAGGAGCTGCAGAATAAACGGAAGCTAGTGAAGAACGAGGTGACGATGCGCGTGGGAAACGGATCAAAGGTTGATGTGATCGCGGTCGGCACACTACCTCTTCATCTACCATCGGGATTAGTTTTATACTTAAATAATTGTTATTTGGTGCCTGCGTTGAGCATGAACATTATATCGGGATCTTGTTTATTGCGAGACGGTTACTTGTTTAAATCCGAGAATAATGGTTGTTCGATTTATATGAGTAATATGTTTTATGCACATGCACCTTTGATAGATGGTCTATTCATATTGAATCTCGATAGTAGAAATACACATATTAATAACATTGAGGCTAAACGTTTGAAATCAAGCGATAATTTGACCTATATGTGGCACTGTCGTCTTGGTCACATTGGAGTGAAGCGTATGAAGAAACTCCATTCCGATGGACTTCTTGAATCACTTGATTTTGAATCACTTGAAAGATGCGAAGCATGTCTGATGGGTAAAATGACTAAGACTCCATTTTCTGGTATGATGGAGCGAGCTACAGACTTATTGGAAATCATACATACCGATGTGTGTGGTCCAATGAGTGTAGCATCGCGCAGTGGTTATCGTTATGTTCTTACCTTCACGGATGACTTGAGTAGATATGGGTATATCTATTTTATGAAACATAAGTCCGAAACTTTCGAGAAGTTTAAGGAGTTTCAAAGTGAGGTAGAGAATCAACGTAACAAGAAGATTAAATTTCTACGATCTGATCGTGGAGGTGAATATCTAAGTTACGAGTTTGGCGAGCATTTGAAGAAATGTGGAATACTTTCGCAGTTGACACCGCCGGGAACACCACAGCGTAATGGTGTGTCTGAACGTCGTAATCGAACTCTCTTAGATATGGTTCGTTCTATGATGTCACTTACAGATTTGCCACTATCATTTTGGGGTTATGCATTAGAAACAGCCGCATTCACTTTAAATAGGGCACCGTCTAAATCCGTTGAAACGACACCGTATGAATTATGGTTTGGGAAGAAACCTAAATTGTCGTTCCTTGAAGTTTGGGGATGCGAAGCCTATGTAAAGAAGTTACAGCCGGACAAGCTTGAACCCAAAGCGGAAAAATGCGTCTTCATAGGATACCCGAAGGAAACTGTTGGGTATACCTTCTATCATAGATCCGAAGGCAAAATCTTCGTTGCTAAGAATGGATCCTTTCTGGAGAAGGAATTTCTCTCGAAAGAAGTGACTGGAAGGAAAGTAGAACTCGACGAGGTTGTCGAACCTTCTCTCGAAATTGCGAGTAGCGCAGCACCGGAAGAAGTTCCTGTGGTGCCTGCACCAATAAGAGAGGAAGCTAATGATGGTGATCATGAAACTTCGGTTGAAGTTACTACAGAGCCTCGGAGGTCAACGAGAACTCGTACCACTCCAGATTGGTATGATTCCGTTATGAATGTCATGTTGGTGGACAACACCGATAACCCCGAGACATATGAGGAAGCGATGATGAGCCCAGATTCCAATAAATGGCAAGAAGCCATGAAATCCGAGATTGGATCCATGTACGAAAACCAAGTATGGACTTTGGTGGACTTACCGGATGGCCGGAAGGCTGTCGAGAACAAATGGATTTTCAAGAAGAAAACAGATGCTGATGGTAATGTTACTGTCTATAAAGCTCGACTTGTCGCAAAAGGGTTTCGACAAATTCAAGGAGTTGACTACGATGAGACTTTCTCACCGGTAGCGAAGCTAAAGTCTGTGAGGATTATGTTAGCAATCGCTGCATATTATGATTATGAGATATGGCAGATGGATGTCAAAACAGCATTCCTCAATGGAGACATTGATGAAGAGTTGTATATGATACAACCCAAAGGTTTTGTCGATCCTAAAGATGCTAACAAGGTATGCAAGCTTCAACGGTCCATCTATGGATTGAAGCAAGCATCCCGAAGTTGGAATCAACGTTTTGATAAGGTAATCAAAAGTTTTGGTTTTATACAAACTTATGGAGAAGCTTGTATTTACAAGAAAGTGAGTGGGAGCTCTGTAGCATTCTTAATACTGTATGTGGATGACATATTGTTGATTGGGAATGATGTAGACCTTCTTAATAGTGTCAAGGAATATTTGAATAATAGTTTTTCAATGAAGGATCTTGGCGAAGCAGCTTACATATTAGGCATAAAGATTTATAGAGATAGATCGAAACGCCAAATATCATTGTCACAAAGTACATATTTGGACAAAGTTCTAAAGAGGTTTGGAATGGAAGATAGCAAGAAAGGGTTCTTGCCCATGTTGCCCAATACGACCTTGAGTAAAACTCAAAGTCCGACATCGGCAGAAGATAGAGAAAAGATGAGTAAGACTCCCTATGCCTCAGCCATAGGATCTCTAATGTATGCCATGCTATGTACTAGACCCGACATCGCATATGCTGTTAGTCTAACTAGCAGATATCAAAGTGATCCAGGAGTGGATCATTGGACAGCGGTCAAAAACATCCTTAAGTACTTGAGAAGAACTAAGGATATGGTTCTTTCTTATGGAGGTGATGAACAGCTCGTTGTTAATGGTTACACCGATGCTAGTTGGAACACCGATCCGGATGATTCTAAATCACAATCTGGATACGTATTTATTTTGAATGGTGCAGCAGTTAGCTGGAGGAGTGCAAAGCAAAGCGTTGTGGCGAGATCTTCAACTGAATCGGAATACATGGCTGCTTCGGAGGCTTCACAAGAAGCGATATGGATGAAAGAGTTCATTACAGAGCTGGGTGTGGTTCCAAGTGCGCTGGACCCAATGTCTATCTACTGTGATAACATGGGCGCCATAGCCAATGCGCAAGAACCAAGGTCACACAAGAAGCTGAAGCATATCAAGCTGCGTTTCCACGCTATTCGAGAACATATCCAGGATGGGGATATAAAGATTTGCAAAGTACACACAGATCTGAATGTGGCGGATCCGTTGACTAAACCTCTCCCGAGGGCAAAACATGACCAACACCAAACTGCCATGGGTGTTCGGTATATTACCATGTAATCTAGATTAGATGACTCTAGTGCAAGTGGGAGACTGTTGGAGATATGCCCTAGAGGTAATAATAAATGTAGTTATTATTATATATCTTTGTGTTTATGATAAATGTTTACATTCATGCTATAATAGTATTAACAAGGAAACCATTAATACTTGTGTGATTTGTAAACTTAATTTGAAGTCCCTAGTATGGCCTCTATACTTCACTAGCTTGTTGGTTGATTGATGATGTGGTTTCTTTGTCATGAACATTGAGATGTTATCAACAACAAGATCATATCGTTAGGAGAATGATATGGTGGACATACTCCTATAGACAAGCGTAGCATAAAGATCAAGTCATTTCAATAGTTCAATTGCTATATGCTTTCTGATACATAGTAACCTAATTCCTTCGACCATGAGATCATGCATATTGCCTTTACTGGATGGATGCTTTGATGTCATCAAACACCACACCGTAACAGGGTGGCTATAAAAGTGGCATTGGGTGTTCGGAAAGTATTGGTTGAAACACATGGATCAAGAGTGGGATTTGTCCATCCACATGACGGATAGATATTCTCTGGGCCCTCTCGGTGAAATGTCATCCAATTAGCTTGCAAGCATGTGACTTGGTCACAAGGGATCACATATCACGGGAACGAGAAAAGAGTACTTATCAGTAACGAGGTTGAACTAGGTATGCAGAGATACCGACGATCATGACCTCGGATAAGTAACATATCGTGAGACAAAGGGAAATTGGTATCGTATGTAAGTGGTTCATTCGATCGCAAAGTAATCGTAGAAATATGTGGGAGCCATATGAATTTCCAGATTCCTCTATTGGTTATTGTTCGGAGAAGTGTCTCGATCATGTCCGCATAATTCACGAACCGTAGGGAGACACACTTAAGGATTCGACGTTGTTTGAGTAGTTATGGTATTATGAGAAAGAGACCGAATGTTGTTCGGAGTCTCGGATGGGATCCGGGATATCACGAGGTGATCCGGAATGGTCCGGAGAATAAGATTCATATAAGGAAAGTCCCATTTCGGAGTTCGGGAATGATTCCGGTGTTTCCATCGGGAACATTCTAGAAGGTCCCGGATTGTCCGGCACTCCGGGGGGGAAGGGGTACATGAATGTGTCATTGCAAGATGGAATGATTGCATCATGTACTAAGTGTTCTCGCTGTCCAAAATAAAGGGTTTATTTAATTCCTAAATTGGAAAAGTCAAACGGCTAGTTTGAAAGTCAAACTGCCAGTTTTGGAAAGTGGGAAGAGGAGGAGAAGAGGAGACCGACTTGGGGAAGGAGTCCCCAAGCCGGCGGCCAGCCCTAGGCCGAGTTGGGGAGGGACTCCCTCCCTCCCCTAGCGCGCCAGCCCTCCCACCTATAAAGGGAGGGGCAGGGCTCCCCTCCCAACACACACAAGTTCCTATCACTCTAAACTAGAAACTAGACCTAGACCCCGGTTTAGAGCTGTTTCGGTTTAGAGCCTTCTAATTGGTTTAGAGCCCTCTAATTGGTGTGTCTAATTACTAGACCACTAATAGCCTCTCTCATAAGCTCCACCATACTCGCACCGGCTTAAGGCGAAGCCCTGCGGGATCTCCCCTCTACCTCCGGTACCACGCCGTTGTGCTGCCGGAATCGCGAGGAGAGTGCTACAACCTCCGCTGCCTGCTGGAACAAGGGAGAGGAAGGTCTTCGTCGAGTACCGAACGTGTGACCGACTGCGGGAGCGCTGCGGGAACGCGGCGCCGGAAGGGTCGTCTACGCGATCTTGAGATCGGAAAGAGTACGACTACATCACCCACGAGAATCTGCTCTCGTTAAACACTTTGGAATCTTCGAGGGTGAGTTATTCCATCGACTCGTTGCTACAATCTAGTAGATAGATCTTGGCTTGTTTGTTTGTATGCGATAGAAAATTTTTGTTTTCCATGCTACGAACCCCTACAATTGGTCATTTATAAAAGTGGTAAAACCATTTAGAATTTAAGTTAGTAAAAATGGCCATTAAAATCATTTTTTTTTGCTAGAAATGATTTAAATAAAAGTAATAATTTCTAGTGTTTGCCAAATATATTTTTGAACACAAATGTTAGTGTTTTAAGGTCAAAGTGTTTAAGACTAACCCATTTGCAAAAGGTTTCACCCAAATCCATTTTTCTAGAAATGCCTTTAATCAAAGTAATAATTCTCTCGGGTTTAATCAAATACATTTTTAAATCCAAAACTTAGTGTTTAGGGTCAGAGAGTTGAAATCAAATCATTTTCCAAAGGTTTTACTCAAAAAGCATTTTTAAACCATAATCAACATTTTTACTTAACTAGAAATGCTTTTATTCAAAGATGTATTCCTTCGTATCACAAAATATACTTTTAAACCTACAAGTTGGTTTTTATGGTCAGTAGGTTCAAAACAATACATTTACAAAAGATTTTACCCCTAAAACATTTTTAGCATAACTTTTATAATCAAAATAGGCCTAATAATGTTTCTACAAAAACATTTACTTTTATAGAAGCAAAACACTAAACAAAGGGTATGGTTGCGAAGGTTTCATTTTTCTGAATCCAGTGATATACAATTTGTAAATTTTGGACGTGTTGATTTAAAGTTATGAATTTTTCAAATCTAAACATCTAATAGACAAGTTTCTGTTTTAAAAACAAATCACAGGCCACGTGTCTTGACCTAACTGGTGCGTACCGGTTCGGCCGGATCGAGCAGCTATAGCCGTTAGATCTATTTAAATCGCACGGCACAGAAGCGAACATACCCCTTCGATAAGTGATTCTATCCTAGCCGACAGATCCACATCATACGGTTCAAACTGTACTGGCCAAAGATGGGCGGCGCGGCGACGGTGGCTCTGCTCGCGGTGGTTCCGGCGATAAAGGAAACTAGGGAGGAAGAGGGATGGCTCACCGTGATTGCAAAGACATGTTGAGGCTCAACGTTCTCATCGTAGATGAAGGGGCGCACGGAGTAGCCCATGATTGCTCGTCGGAGTTCCTTCTAGCGACATGCGTGTTCTGGCGTCATCGATGACGAGGCTGCAAGGCATGCTAGGACATGAAAACGGTGGAGTTAGATGCGTACGGGAGAGGCAAACACATGAGTGTCATCGAGGGGGAAGGAGATGGTCGGGAAATACCGAGGAAGGTCGCCGGTGTCGGGGTAGTGGGTGGTGGTGCTCTGATTTCGAAATTGCCGAGCCTCTAGGGTATGCGCGGGCTAGTGTGAGCTACTAGTAGATGCGCAAGATGATGGGGATCACGCTCATGGAGGGTAGGGGCAGGATAGGGTCGGGGCTCGCCGGAATTTGACTGAAAGCTCGCCGCAGCAGAGGGTGTTTTGGCGAGAAATTCTCGCAGCCTGGTGGCAGAGAGGGAGGGGCATGTGAGGGGAAATGAAGAGGGGAGAGGGGCTCTTAAATGGTCAAGGTTGCATGGCTCATACAACGAGTCATCATGGCGAATTAAACCTATGGAATCAAAGGCAGAAACGGGCGAGAGAGGGGGAGGAACTGGTCGCGGGTGGGAGAGAAGATGCTCACGTGGCGCTGATGTGGCATGGGTCCGTGAGTCAGTGAGAGAGGAGGCTGGTTGCGCGAGTGAGAAATAACGGTTCGGGGAGGGAGAGGGAGATGGGCTAGTTGGGCCTGGTGGGCTGGTTAGGCTGGGCTGGGTCTTTTCTTATTTTTTCCTTCTGTTTTCTTTTTCTTTTTCTATTTCTGATTTCTGTTTTGAATTTATTCAAATGTTTTCAAACCCTCTTTTATTTCAAATCTTTTCCAAACTTTTTCAGTAAGTTTCTATACTATTTTAAACATGTATTTAAAGACCATTTTAAAATAATTTTCCTTTATTCTTTTATGGTTTATTAATTATTT
This sequence comes from Avena sativa, assembly GCA_916181665.1. Classification (NCBI taxonomy): domain Eukaryota; kingdom Viridiplantae; phylum Streptophyta; class Magnoliopsida; order Poales; family Poaceae; genus Avena; species Avena sativa. The sequence goes on along the minus strand of OV702293.1, from coordinate 438,377,862 downwards.
AAATTATACACTTGTCTTTATTTATATAGGATTTTAAATAGATTTTCAAACTTCTATTTGAATTCTAATTTTTTTACCAAACATTTTTCAGTAGGTTTTATTTATTTATTAGTTCAAATAATTCACTTTGAATTATTTAAAATATTTTAATATGATTTAATGTTCATTGGCAATTGTCTTTACTAAAAAAATCCAATATGGTTTTAAACCAATATAAATTTTGTTCAAATAATTCTTTTATTCCTTTTAAGTTAATTAAGTAATCTTTTATTCCACTTGGGCAATTTCCAATTTATTATTTTCTCATGATTTAATTAATCATTTACATTAGGGATTTTGTCTCTATTCAAATATAATTAGAATATGGTTTAATCCCATATACTTTTATTTGATAATTCTTTATCCCTTTATTTTATTTGGATTTGAATTATGTTTGTTCCATTTGTTTATGAATTCAATTCAAGGTTTAAATTTTGTTCTATAAAATTTTCTTGGGATTTATTATTTATTTAGTTTAGGCAACTTCTCTTTATTTAAATAAAATTGAATATGGTTCAAAGCCCATATAGTTTTATTTAAATAATCATTTATTTCTTTTTAATATTCAATAACTTTCATTTGTTTATGGACTTGGCAAAGATTTATTTTGGATTTTAAATATTCCTTATTTATTTATTTCTTTGTCTTATAAAATCCATATCTTTTTATTTATAGATCCAAAAATGGTGATTCCAATTTGTATGATTTTATTTAATATTTGTTTATCCTTTTAAATCCTATTAGAATTATTTTCTCAAGATTTAGTATGGATTTTAGTTAGGAGCTTTTTTAGCTTTGGAAATTAATTCCTTTTATCTTAACAAATTCATAAGTTTTTATCCATGGCTCCAAATTAAGTGAAACCAATTTCTATGGTTTTATAATATTTTTATTTGTCATTCTTGATAATTTTAAAATGTTTGTTTATGAATTTTTATATAGATAAAATCCATAGTCTTAGAGAGATCTTGGAAATGATTTTCTTCCATTAGGGTTTTTAGGGTTTTGGTTTAACTTTTACAAGTGTTTAAATTTCAAGATACATTCATTGATGGATGCATTTCATTTGATTTGAATTTTGTTGGATTCCCTTTTATTCAAATTTTATTTAGGAAGGGTTTTGATGTTTCCATTTTGAAACAAAAAGTTTCTTTTCACCCTAAATTTCAACATTTAATTCTTTTGTTTATTTATTTTTCACATTTCAAAATTTGGAAAATTTTGGGATGTGACAGGATACCGCCCTTAAAAGAAATCTCGTCCCGAGATTTGGGAAGGCTAGAGGTTACAAGTTGGCTTCAAGACAACTAGAGTACTACCACCCTTAAAAAGATTTTCAACTAGATTACATGTTGGCTTACTTGGGGTCTTGATGTAGCTTCTCTGGACAGTTGTTTGCATAATGGCCTAGCTCTTTGCATTTGAAACACATCAATTTGCTAATATCCTTCTTATTCTTTGGTATCATTGCCTCTTGTTTATTTCCTTGGTTCTTCTTCTTTTTTGGGCAATCACTGACATAGTGTCCCATCTCTTTGCAATTGTAACATTGCACTTGGCTTTTGTCCTTCTTGCTGGGTTTGGGGCATTTCCTCTTTTTGGGTCACTCCAAAGCTAGGAGTTCTTCTAATTCATGTTCTTCATATTTCACCACAAAGGTGGGAAATCTTTCTCTCTTCTTGGGGCAGTTACTAGAGATATGACCTTCTTCTCCACATGAATAGCAACACTTTGTGGTCACTTTGGATGTTGCTTTATGAGGCATGGTTCTGACTTTTCCTTCATCCCTTGGTAGAAGTTGTTCCATTATGGAGGTTTCCAAACATTTTATGCATTCCATCTTGTTTCATTTGTTGTACTATAGGATAGATCGGGCATTGGATAGGGATATGATCATTTCCTTCACATAGGAAACAAGTCACTTGAGATGTGGGGAATTGATTAGTTGGATGTTTCTCTTCACAATTAGGGCATCGATCCTCATGCTCCTTATAAGTGTGTTCCATCTCTTCACAAATATTGCAAGCTTGAGTTCCTTCCATAATATCATCCCTGACATGATTGTTGTCACAATCTCCTTGGGAATGGTTGCTTCTCATGTTGATCATTTGATTTGTCATCCTTTGCAAAAATTGGGATTGGATTTCCAAAAACTTTTGCATGGTTGGGTCTAACTCATTGTTGTTGGATAAAAACTGAGTTGTCACTTGATACAACTAGGCTTGGGTTGCTACAAGTTGTTCTCTCATGTGCATCTCTTGGTTGTTGTTGTTGTCACCATTCTTGACGTTGGAGTTTCTGGGAGAAGTCATCTGTTTGTGTCGTGGGAATGACCACGGCAGATGCTGCAATCGGCAGCGAGTAGTAGAACATGGGGCAAGGGCGGCCAGCCATCTGCGGTGCGAGATGAGGGCTGAGACACAAGGGTTTACCCAGGTTCGGCCCCCCGGAGGGTAAAGACCTACTCCTGCTAGATTGTATTATGATGAGAGTACAATGGGGCGAGCTCGACGGGTAGGCGGCGAGTCGCTTGGGTGTATGATGGAACGTGTCCTCTATGCGTCCTCTAGGGAGGTTTATATAGACTCACCTCGCTAGGGTTTATAGATCACAACTGAATTGGTTAAGGATTCGGAGATTCTATGACCTAGTCCGACTGGGCCTAGCTACGCTTCTGGGCCTTCAGCTTCCAATCGCTTGAGTCCACGCCAAGTCTTGATCCAGTCGCCGTCCTGCAGGCCCACTCGTTGACACTTGGGCCAGTAGGAAACGTCCTGCTGGGTATACCCCGGTAGGCATATCCCCACCAGTAGTCCCCGAGGCCGTCGTTGATTTGTCGCAGGCGTTTGCTGGCAGTCGGAGTATGCGGGTCCAATGCGGATGTCCAGTCGAATCGGCGGCGGACTCCTGAATAAAGGGAAGAACTAGTCATTTTAGTCGCAATAACGGTGACCAATCGTGTCGCAGCTCGGCGAACGGGTCGGCGAATACTTAGTCACTGTTATAGTGATCGGGTCGGCGAGTCGTCGAGTCGCTAGGAGCGACGAGTCGAATGGATGAAGTTGGACCGTCAATTGGGGTCAAACTAGCCGTTGGGTAATCCAATGGTAACTTCAGCGTAATTACCGCGTAGTAACGGCTCCCGAAACTGGCGGGTAGCAACCGCTACGTAAGGAGAATGATAGGCGAACACGGAAACGCTTCTTCTTTCTTCCTTCGATCTCGCTCGTCTCCGTTTTCCCATTCCGCACAGCGATCTGAACAATCCAGAGAGCCCCGATCCCCACGAATCTCCAATCGATGGCCCCTCCACCGAGCCATGGGGCAGATCCAAATGCACTAAGGCGCTACTGGCATCCTTCGAGGAGGCCGGGATCCTCCGCGCCGGCAGATGGCGCATCCCCGCGGCCGGAGAAGTGACTCTAGATCCGCGCGAGGGAGAGTTCATCTGCTTCACCAGCCACCTGGAGCAGGGGATGGGCTTCCCAACTTCCCTCTTCTTCCGGCGTTTCTGCACCTACTACAGAATCCAGCCATCGGATCTGGGTCCGCACAGTATCGAGAAACTCACCATCTTCGTGGCATTCTGCGAGTGCTACCTGGGCTGCAGGCCCTACTTTCCCCTGTGGCAAGATTTGTTCCACGGCAGAATCAGCCGCGAGGAGTCAGGCGGCCCGATGCTAGCCGCGGGAGATCCGATGCTTCCCGCCAAGGCGGCGAACAAGTGGAAAAAGTTCTGGTTCTACGTCACCGAGTCGACTCCAGGCGATGAAGTGGCGCTTCCGAGGTACTCCGCCGACCGGCCCAAGCCGCGTCAGCTTCAGGTCGCCAAGCTCCCGCTGGACCAGCGGATGGTTGTCGATGAAATGTTGCAAACCATCCGCGGCCTGAAGAAGAAGGGCCTTTAGACCATCAACCTCTACAACTGCTGGCTCGGGCGGCGGCTCGTGCCCTTGGCCAGCCGCGAGCACTATATGTATGAATATACGGGTAAAAACGACCCGACAAAGTCCTACCTTGTTGAGTGGAGACTCAACGACTACACCCTGGCCCTGAAGAAGATCACTCAGGCGGTGTACCTTGACGCGAAGGCCGGGGTCGCCCCTTATACTGCAAGGCGCCCAGCCCCAACGGTACGTTGTTATCCTGTTAACACTCGCAGTCGCAGTTTGTGCACTCGCGGTCGTGCTAAGTTTGTTCGTTCCTGTTGTAGTTGTTTCAAGTGGTGGAAGGGTGGCTTCCACCCGTGGATGATGAGAACTCGAGCTCGTCTGTCTAGGATGGGTGCGAGTCATCTCCCACCAAAGATGACGCTGACAGCGACGGAGGCGACGACGACAACGGAGAGGACGAGCCCGTCGATGTTGCTGCCCCCACGGTTCGCAAGACCCGCGGTCAACACCAGCGCGAGCTCGAGGCGAGCAAGATCCTCGAGCCCCACGACGACGACGATGACGAGCTTCCCGAGCACACCTCACATCGTGAGGCCACGCCATCAAAGAAGAGGAAGAAAGCTCTCCGAAGAAGAAGGCGAAGCCGGCAAGGTAGATACCTCCACCCCTATCTGCGAGCAGCTCCGATGCCACTAGCTCGGCCAGGGACACAGCGGCTCATGCGACCATGGCACCAGACGCTGCCGCCCCCAGGGACGAGGCGCCGCTGGTGTCTTTGCCACCTCCATTCGCCCCGATCGTCGGTTTGGGGGCTGCTCCAGCCGAAGGGGCCTCGCCTCCAAGGGAGGCTCCCGCGGCAATTATCGCGGAGGCTCCTGCCGCGGCTTCATCTTCGAAGAAGCCATCGGTGTCTTGGGCACACGATGTGTTTGAGATGGGCCTCACTCGGAAGTTGGGGCCTGATTTGGAAAAGCCGGCTAACATCCGCACTGGTCTGCGGTTCATACCGTTCGCCAAGTGAGTGCTGTTCATCTGCTTGTTTTTCTTTGTAGTCAGATAGTCTTATTCATAACGTTGTTTCACAAGACTGGTGTTAAAAAGATCGTCCATCCCTCTGTGACCAAGGTTCTGCCAGTCACCACCGAGGCGGACTCCTCGCGGAAGAGAAAAGCCGACGAAGTCGCTGCTCCTGCCGAAGGCGTCAAGAGGACGAAGGGCGACGACGTCGTCACGGTCTCTGATGACCCGGCGGTTGCTCCGAGCGATCCTCCGACTACAGCCGACATGGCCTCGAAGAGCAAGGAGGGTGTTGGCTCACCCGATGTGGCCGAGCCGGCTCCAAGTGGCACAGCGGCATCTGCGGCAACCTTCCCTCGCTTCATGGCGAAGGCGGCCGCAGCGAGTGGCTCGGCGCCGACGAGCCAGATGCCTGGGGTTGCCGAGGTGGAGGTTGAGCAGCGTCTGTGGATGCGCTGGAGCTTCACAGCATGCTAGGCGCTGCCATCCAGGTATGTCCAGTCCCCGAGGATCGGGCCACTGAATTTTAGTGGTCGGATTCTTAATATTTTTATGCCATCCAGTCCCTAGTGCCTAGTCACTGAATTTCAGCGGGTGGGCACTTAGGAATTTCATTATCCAGTCCCCGAGTGCCTAGTCGCTGAATTTCAGCGGGTGGGCACTTAAGAATTTCATTGTCTAGTCCCCGAGTGCCTAGTCGCTGAATTTCAGCGGGTGGGCACTTAGGAATTTCATTGTTGTTGATATTGCAGTGTGTGCGCAGGGCCTGCAGCGCGAGTCGGCCGATCGGCTTGCTACGAAGTGTCGCTTGGAGAAGGAGTTTGTTGCCGTCCAGGAGACGAACAAGGGGCTTCAAGCAATTGCAGCCGAGGCGAAGGATGCCCGCCGAGGTCTTGTCCCGGTGGGTGACCTGACGGCGGCTCAGTCTGCTTTGAGCGCGGCCGAAAAACGAATCGCTGACCTGGAGCGTGAGCTCAAGGAGGCGAAGGCGGAAGCGAGCTCGACGGAAGGGCGAGCGAAAGCTGCTGTTACGTCTGCCGCTGAAGAGCGGAAAGTGTCTGACGCACTCGTTGCTGGGTTGCAGAACGACTTCTCTTCTCTTCAAAGCTTCATCACGGGCCTCTGCCGTCCGCTAATTGGTAAACTTTCCTTCCTCTTCCCTCTGCCTGCAACAACTGCATTGTGAAGTCGTTGTTGTTCTCACTGCCCGCTTCTGTTCCACAGGCCAGATTACTGATAACGCGGAGGAGGCGCAGTCATACGACGTGCGGCAATGTGTGACCACCCTGGTCGACTCGGCCGCGTTGTCTGCGACTTGCATTCGAGCGTATCTTCAGGAGATATCACCCATGGAGGTGATCCCCAGCGACCTCGTCGAGGTATGGCGCTACCTGGAGAAGGCTCCGCCAGTCGTCGAATTCATGACACGGTCGGCCTTCCGGCGCGGGACGACGACGGTGCTCAGCCTTGGGCTTGCTCATTTCCCGGAGGACTTCGACCTCGACGATGTTACGAGCAGCTACCCCTCGTCAACGGGCTCTGTGGAGATTGCCGAGGTGCTAAAGCTGACGGACCGGGCCGCGGTGTATTCCGATCGCGTTTGGGCGATGGGTGACCTCCTCCCCTATCAGGAGACGATTGTCGCCCCCAACGATCCCGAACCGAAGCATCGGGACTTCAAGGTCGAGCAGCCGTTCCATGTGGTGATGGCGGGCGAGTTGACGACGTACCCGTCGAACCCGTACGTGCCCTTTATCCGTAGTCGCAGGGACGGTGGCGCGCCTGCGTCAGAACCTGCTGAATAGAAGTGTTTTGCCCTTGGGCATTAGTGCAAGATAACCATTGAACGTTCCTTGTATTTTGGAACAACTTTGTGCTGTTATGAAGGAAACTCGTATTATTTTGTTATTCACTTTGCGATTTTGGGTTTTGATTGAACGAGTCCCCGAGCGCGTCCGCCCTTTTTATGGGGTTTACCTCGTTGTTATATGTTTGTTAACTTTTAGTGAGTTGAGGTCGACTCGCCATGGCTTGGAAAGCCAGTCGCAAGGTGACTCCTAGGGGTGCTCTTTACTTGACCGTTTTCCCGGGCGCGAACGAGGTCGGGTTGCCAAGTCCCCGAGCGTGGTACTTGGTGGTTCTAGTCGCAACTCCAAGGTAGGTGAGGACTAAGCGCGTAGTTGTTAGCGCGTCTCTCCTGCCTGATTCGGAGGATCAGTCGCGTGGCGAGTCATGAGCACGCTCTCATACTTGGCGTTTTCCCTAGTCGCTCGTATTTGGCTGGGCGTCGGCCCCCGAGCGTGGTACTTGGCCGTTCGAGTCGCTGCGCCAAGGGTGCGGAGGACTTGGTCGCTGTGAGGAGCGAATGCAGTTGTCTTGGCTCGGTGAGCCAGTCGGGCTAGGCGACTCCAATGGGGCTCCGGGTTTGCATTTTTTCGTGGATGTTACGAGGCCTGGGGTTTGCCAGTATCCTCGTACCGCACTACTTGGCCGTGTCGGTCGCTTTACCATAGGTTGACATCAGCGAATAGCATAATGCTGTTATTACGAGTGCGAGTGGCACAAGACTTGGAGAGTAGGCACAATTTTTGGTAACCGATCTGTTTTATTTCATAGTGGGTGGAAAGTACATGTATGGAGTTCTAAGAGTAGAACTTCCGTAGGAGGTTTACATTCCATGGCCGCTTGACGTCGAGTTTTCCGTCTCCTCGGACGTCGGTGAGGTAGTAGGCGTCGTTGCCTAGGACTCGCCTGATGGCGAATGGTCCCTCCCAAGGGTGGGAGAGCTTGTGCGTGCCCTTCTTGTCTTGGATGAGGCGCAGTACCAGGTCGCCTTCCTGGAAAGTGCGAGTCCTTACGCGCCGGCTATGGTAGCGGCAGAGCCCTTGCTGGTAGATAGCGGTGCGGGAGCGAGCTAGATCGCGTGCCTCGTCGAGCTGGTCGACCCCGTCTTGGTGTGCGAGTTCGTTTGCGTCCTCCGTATAGTTGACCACCCTTGGTGAATCGTGCTTGAGGTCGGTGGGCATGACTGCCTCGGCGCCGTACACCATGAATAAGGGGGTGAATCCTGTCGACCTATTGACGAAGGTGCGGATGCCCCAGACAATGGAGGGTAGCTCCTCGACCCAGCACCCGGCGGTGCGCTCGAGTGGAACTTGGAGCCGTGGCTTCAGGCCATGGAGGATGCTCTGATTGGCACGTTCCGCCTGGCCGTTGGACTCCGGGTGGGCGACTGAGGCGAGGTCGAGTCGAATGTGGTGTTTTGCATAGAACTCGGCCATGGCTCCTTTGGATAAGTTGGTGTCGTTGTCCGTGATGATGCTGTTTGGGAAGCCGTAGCGATAGATGAGCTCGCGTAACAACTTGGTGGTGGTCTTCCCGTCACATTTGCGGACTGGCTTGGCCTCCACCCATTTTGTGAATTTGTCGACTGCGACTAGGAGGTGGGTGAAGCCTGAAGTTGCCTTCTTGAAGGGCCCTACCATGTACATGCCCCATACGATGAACGGCCAGGTGATGGGGATTGTCTTGACCGCCGAGCTCGGCACGTGGGTCTGGTTGGCGTATTTCTGGCACCCGACGCACCGCTGGAAGATGTCGATAGCGTCTGCGTGTGTGGTGAGCCAGTAGAAGCCGTGTCGCATAGCCTTTGCGACCAGAGAGCGGGCGCCGGCGTGGTGGTCGCAGTCGCCGGAGTGAATGTCTTGGAGGATCTTGCGTCCTTCAGCGGGCTGGACACAGCGTTGGAACACGCCGGTCACACTGCGCTTGTGGAGCTCGCCGTTGATGATGACGAAGGATTTGTAGCGGCATGTTATCATCCGGGCATCCGTTTCTTCCGTGGGTAGGGTTCCCCCTCCAAGTAGGCGACGTAAGGCGCGGTCCAGTCGTTTGGCTCGGCGATTAGTGCGACCAGGGCTGCCTCTAGTTGCAGCGGGATTCCGATGTCGATCTCCCTTGGGGGAGAGACGGAAGGCTTGGTGATGGTGTCGAGGAAGACGCCGGAGGGTGGTGCGAGTCAGGCCGAGCCGATGCGAGAGAGTGCGTCGGCCTCCTCGTTCTTCCGCCTGTCGATCCACTCGACAGAGTAGCCTGCGAAGTGTCCACCCATCCGGTCCATTGCTTGGCGGTATGTCGCCATGGTTAGGGAGACGGCGTCGTAGGTGCCGGCGACTTGCCCGGCGACGAGGTCGGAGTCTCCGTAGCAGCGCAGGCGATTGACGTTCATCTCTTTGGCAGCTCGCATGCCGTGGAGTAGCGCTTCGTACTCGGCCATGTTGTTGGTGCAGGGGGTGAAGTCGAGGTAGAGGACGTAGCGGAGCTTGTTGCCTTTCGGGAAAGTTAGCACGATCCCTGCTCCTGCACCATCCACGTTCTTGGAGCTGTCGAAGTGTAGGCTCCAGTAATGGAGGTATGGCAGCTTCTCTCGTTGCTGGGCCTCCTCCCAGTCGGCGATGAAATCTGCGAGAGCCTGTGACTTGATCTCCTTACGCGGCTCGTACTTGGTGTTGTGGACGCCGATCTCAACGGCCCACTTGGCGACTCGCCCAGTCGCCTCACGATTGCGGATGATGTCCTGCAACGGTGCTGAGGAGACGACCGTTATCGGGTGCTCCTGGAAGTAGTACGGCAGTCGCCGCTGTGCTCTGAAGCCGCGTATACCAATTTCTGGTATTGCGGGTAGCGCTGGCGCGACTCGGTTAGGACCTCGCTGATGTAGTACACTGGTCGCTGCACCGGGCGCTCCTTTCCTTCCTCTGGTCGTTCGACGACCATGACGGCGCTGACGACGCGTTCGGAAGCCGCGACGTACACCAGCATGGGTTCCTTGTCGACGGGGGCAGCGAGTAGTGGTGCTGCGAGTAGCACCTCCTTGAGGTCGTGGAGCGCATCATCTGCCTCCTTATCCCACTGGAAGTTGGGGTTTTTGCGCATTAGGCGGTAGAGGGGCATCGCCTTTTCGCCCAACCGGGGGATGAAGCGACTGAGAGCCGCGACTCGCCCGGCCAGCTTCTGGACGTCGCGCAGGCACTCGGGTCTGCCGAGTCAAGCGATCGTGTTGATCTTGGCGGGGTTCGCTTTGATCCCGCGCTTGGAGACAACGTATCCCAGTAGCTGTTCGGTTGGCACTCCGAAGGTGCACTTCCCTGGGTTTAGCTTTATCTTGTACTTCCACAGGATGGCGAATGTTTCCGCCAGGTCGGCGAGTAGGTCACTCTGGCGAGCGGATTTTACCACCACGTCATCGATGTAGACGTGGATATTGCAGCCAGTCTGGCTCGCAAGGCACTCCTGCATGCACCGCTGGTAGGTCGCCCCGACATTCTTGAGACCGAAAGTCATGGCGGTGTAGCAGAAGGCTGTCTTCTCTTCGTCCTCGACGGCCATTTTGATCTGGTTGTACCCAGAGTAGGCATCGAGGAAGCATAGCGCCTCCGAGCCCGCAGTGGAATCGATGATATGGTCGATCCGCGGGAGGACGAATTGCTCCTTGGGCAGGCGCTGTTTAAGTTTGTGTAATCGATACACATCCTCCAGGTCCCATTTTTCTTCTCGACCAGGACTGGGTTTGCCAGCCACTTGGAGTACTTGATTGGCCGGATGAAGCCTGTAGCGAGTAGACGCTGCACCTCCTCGGCGATGGCTCGGCGGCGCTCTTCATTGAAGGGCCGCAGCGACTGCTCAACAGGTCGCACTTTGGGGTCGGCGTTGAGTTTGTGCTCAGCGAGTTCCCTCGGGACACCAGGCATGTCGGATGGTTTCCATGCGAAGATGTCCCTGTTCTCACGGAGGAACTCGATGAGCGCGTCTTCCTATGCTGGGCTCATGCCTGTCCCGATCGTCACCGTCTGGCTGGAGTCGCCTGGGACCAGCTCGACGGTGCGGGTATGCGTTGTTGCCTCAAAGGTGGTGGAGTTGCCACCCTCCGAGTTGGGCTTCTTGAGTACGGTGGGGTCATCATTGTTGACCCCGCTCGCGTACTTGGCGAGCTCCTCGGCGTGGTTGGCCTCTGCCGCGATGAGGGCGTCAGCAAGTTCGGCCCCTTTGGCCTTGCACTCTGTGGCCATGTCGGGGTCGCCGTGGATCATGATGACGCCGCACGGCCCGGGTAGCTTCATCGTGTTGTACGCGTAATGGGGTGCTGCCATGAACTTGGCGAATGACTGGCGCCCCAGGACGCAGTGGTAGGGGCCATCAAAGGGCACCAGCTCGAAGACGATCCGCTTGGTGCGGAAGTTTGCCGGTGTGCCGAAGGTGACTGGCAGCGTCACCTTGCCGATCGGGTACGCCTTCCGACCAGGGACGATGCCGTGGAACGTGGTGTAGGTCATCTCGATCATCGACTGCGGGAGCCGTAGTCGCCTGAAGGTGTCTAGGTACAGGATGTTGATGGAGCTGCCGCCGTCCATCAGCGTTTAGAGGAGCCAGTAGTCCCCCACCTTTGGCTTGACCACCAGGGCGACTCGGCCCGGATACTCGATCCGCGGCGAGTGGTCCTCATGGCTCCAAGTGATTGGTTGCTCGAACCAGTTAAGGAACTGAGGGATGTCTATCTGGGACACCGCGTTGACGGTGACGGTGCAGGCGATGACCTTCTTCTCACGCTTCGTGTTGAAGCCGGTGAAGGTGTGTAGCGAGCCGGTGAAGGTGTGTAGCGAGCCGGCGACACTGCCAAACTTTCCACCATTTGGCGGGTTGTTGTCGGGGTCCTTCCGCGCGCGCCGTGCCTTCTCGATCTCCTTGAGAGAGTGGCATTCAGCGGTCGTGTGCGTGGCGGGCTTTCGTTCCCTGCTATGAAACACTCAAGGTTGGTTGAGAAGGGCCGTGGGATCGAACGTCGGCTTTGTCTTGTAGTTGCCGCCATCGCGGCGCTGTCCTCCGTCGCGGCGGAAGCTCTTGGGCTCGCCCTGCGTGTACCCGGTGTTGGCGACGAAGTCGACTTGCGCATCATCGTGGTGTTTGCTGGTGAGGCAAGTGCTGCTGTATCGTAGCTCGGGCCGCCTCCCGTTGTCGTGGCCGCTCATGCGGCGATGTCCTCCCGACTCGTCGTCGGTTTCCTGGTTTGGGTCCTCTTCCGCGTACCTTTTTGCGATCTCCAGGAGGTCCGGTATGTTGTCGAGTGTGTGATACGTTCGTTTGAGCTTGGCGACCAGGGGCTCGTAGCGGCACGAGGTCTTGAAGCAGTGGATCGTGGTGTCTGGGTGGATGCCAACCGCGTTGTACCACAGATCTTGCCACCGTTGGACCCAGCTGCGGGTCGACTCGCGGGGTCCCTGGACGCACCGTTCCAGGTCCTCGATGGTGGTGGCGCAGGTGTATGAACCCTCAAAGTGCCTCACGAAGGCATCGCGCATCTCCTCCCAGGAGTCTATGCTATCCGCGGGGAGGGTGTTGATCCACTGCCTGCATGCCCCCTCCATCATCAGTGGGAGGTAGCGGGCGGCTAGTAGATCGGTGTGTCCGGCGATCCCCATCGCCATGAGGTATGTATCCAACCACATGGAGGGATCGTACGAGGGGTCATACTTCTCTATTTCCTTTGGCGCTTTGAAGTTCGCCAGGTATGTTTCATGTTGGATCATTGGTCCGAAGCACTGGGGTCTGATTCGGCTCAGCGATCCCCTCGGCTCGCCATCGCGGCGGTTGGTGAGGGTGTGCAGCAGGTCGTCAGGATGGCGTGCGCGCCAGCTCTAGTTGTTGATGATGTGGGTGCGGGCGTCGACGAGCTGTCCGTTGGCAGCGACGAAGTTGTTCGCTGGCCATGGGTCGTTGGTGGAGAGTGCCTCGTTCGGGGTCGGTGTTGAAGCTGTAGGGGTTCGGGTGGCAGGCAGTTGAGAGTGTTCGCCGCCATGGGGTGACCGCTCGAGGCTGCTCTGCTGCCTGATGAACGAGAGTACATTCGACCTTGTGAGTCGGCGCCTGCGTTTTGTTGCTCGATCGCTTTGGCGAGCAGGGCCCTGGCGTACTGGATCTGCAGGGCACCTTCCCCGGTGGCTGCAATGTTGTCGACTCGTGAGGAGACCACGACGAGGTTGTCCATTGGGGTAGAGAACAGCGGGAGGCCGTTCGTGTCTCGCTCTCGTGAGGAGACCACGATCCTTGGCTGGTCCCTAGGGGGTGCGCGGTTGGGTGGTGGTTGAGCGCCATTGGCCGTTGCCCCTGGTGGGGTCCGAGTGCTTCCTCCTGGCGGCACGTTCTCGCAGATCACGCGCTCGGCCGCGCGGGCCGGGTCGATTTCTTCGTGGAAATTCAGGGCGCGCCCCTGGACGGTGGGGTTCAGGCGCGATCTGATTCGGAGTTGGTGGTAGCGCGACAGCTCCTGCGCTGTCACCTGCTCGAGGCGAAATTTTTCGCACTCGGCTTGTTCCTTGCGGACTGCCTCCGCCAGCTTCAGGCGGAGTTCCTCGACCTCCGTTGCCGTCGCGTTTGGTGGGATCAGCGTGGAGAAGGGGTCTTCCGGCGGGTCGGCGCCGGTCGCCATGTAGGTCGCTGTTGGAATTATGCCCTAGAGGCAATAATAAAGATGTTATTATTATAATTCTTGTTCATGATAAAGTTTATATTCCATGCTAGAATTGTATTAAGCGGAAAATTTAATACTTGTGTGGTTTGTGAACAACACCATGTCCCTAGTATGCCTCTATGGACTAGCTCATTGATTAATGATGGTTAAGGTTTCCTAACCATAGACATGAGTTGTCAATTAATAATGAGATCATATCATTAGGAGAATGATGTGATGGACAGACCCAAACTAAGCAGAGCAATTAGATCGTGTCATCGTGTTCATCTTTGCGAAGCTTTCCTTATGTCAAATATTATATTCCTTAGACCATGAGATAATACAACTCCCTGGTATCGGAAGAAAGTTTTGAGGTCATCAAACGTCATCCTATGAGAGGGTGATCATAAAGGTGTCTCTCAGGTGATCGGAAAGTGCCTGTTGGGTTGTATGTATCGAGATGGGATTTATCCCTCCCAAGTCGGAGAGATATACTTCGGGCCCACTCGGTAATCAATATCAACACCGCTTGCAAGCATGTGGTTAAGGAGTTAATCACAAAGTGATATCGGATTATGGAACGAGTAAAGTACTTGCTGTGAACGAGATTGAACTAGGTATGACGGTACCGACGATCGAATCTCGGGCAAGTAAAATATCGCGAGACGAAGGGAATATATATATGGGATTGATTGAATCCTGGCATCATGGTTCATCCGATATGATCATTGATGAATGTGTGGGAGTCAATATGGGTTTCCAGACCCCGCTATTGATTATTGATATAAGATCATGTCTGCACATTCTCGAACCCGAAGGGTCACACACTTAACGTGTCTTGACGCTAGGATAGATTGGATAATTGGTTTATGAGTTTTTGTTTGGAGTCTCGAATGGGATCCAGGACATCACGGGAGGTTCCGGAATGGTCCGGAGAATAAGATTCATATAAGGCAGTGCAGTTTTTGGAGTTCGGAATTGTTCCGGGTTAATCGGTATTGTACCGGAAGCTTCTAGAACCTTCCAGAGGGGGACCAACGTGGTCCCACCTGTCGGTAGGGGGCATGGGACTAGCCAGGGGCACAAGGCCCCATAGGGCCCAGCCGGCCAAACAAGGGGAAACCCTAATTGGAGCTTCTAGAAGGGAGGAGGTTACTTGCCCCCCACTCCTCCCTCCTTGGTCGCTGGCCTAGGGCTTGGGGGAGGGGTTAGGGCTGGCGCCCACCCCTCTATATATAGAGGGATGGGGTGCACCCCCCACACACCTCCTCCTCAACCCTATCCGCCCTGCTGCCCTCCTCTCTCTCCCTCCCGACTGCGTGTAGGCGAAGCCCTGCTGCAGAAACTCTCCACCACTTGCACCGCGCCGTCTCGTTGTAGATCCAATCCGTCTCTCCACCATACTTGCTGGACCGAGGAAGGAGGAGACGTCGAGGTGCCGCACGTGTGCATCTCTCGGAGGCATCGCCACTTGCGGTGTTAGATCGGATCGGATCGTGAGGAGGAGAAGCGAGTACTACTACATCACCCACGTTCCGACGAACGTTCCGCTGTGCGAATCTTCAAGGGTATGAAGATCTCATCTAATCCCTCTCGTTGTTTGCATCTCCTAGATTAGATCTTGGCTTTCCTCTGTTCGCATCCGTAGAAAATTTTGATTTACTATGCCGCGAAACCCTTCAGTCGCGGTGTGGCGACCGGTTCTGTCGTGGAGATCGGCGGAATTCTCCGACCCGGAGTCGAAGTCAAAGATCCCAAGGATGGAGGGATCCTCGAAGTCTCCGACATTGGAGACATGGGTGATGGAGCCCGCGGGTGATGCGGCGGTGATGGATCCGGCGAGCGACGCTGGGGTCGCCGAATCGGCGTCGTCGTTGAGGGCCACGTCGTCCGCGGCCGTGGTGGTTTCGGCCACGTTGTTGTGGGCCAAGTCATACTCGGAGGCGAGGCGGTGAATCGTGCGGACCTGACTCTCGGAGAGCCGGTTGCGTGGCGGCGACTCGCGGATGCGAGCCGAGTCCTCCGAGACGATGACGTCGGTGAGGCCGACGAAGAGGTTGATCGTGCCGACCGGCAGGATTACACTATGCATGACGGGTCGCGCCGCCGGGATATAGCTGCTCGGCAAGATCTGGAGCATCTCGCCGATCGCGATCACGCGGCCGGTGGCGATCGACTCGTTGATGGGCACATTGGATCTCGCCGCAGAACACCGGCCTGACCGGCCAGGCCCCATGGTGGGCGCCACTGTCGTGGGAATGACCCTAGCAGATGCTGCAATCGGCAACGAGTAGTAGAACATGTGGCAAGGGCGGCCAACCATCTGCGGTGCGAGATGAGGGCTGAGACACAAGGGTTTACCCAGGTTCGGCCCCCGGAGGGTAAAGACCTACTCCTGCTAGATTGTATTATGATGAGAGTACAATGGGGCGAGCTCGACGGGTAGGCGGCGAGTCGCTTGGGTGTATGATGGAACGTGTCCTCTATGCGTCCTCTAGGGAGGTTTATATAGACTCACCTCGCTAGGGTTTACAGATCACAACCGAATTGGTTAAGGATTCGGAGATTCTATGACCTAGTCCGACTGGGCCTAGCTACGCTTCTGGGCCTTCAGCTTCCAGTCGCTTGAGTCCACGCCAAGTCTTGATCCAGTCGCCGTCCTGCAGGCCCACTCGCTGACACTTGGGCCAGTAGGAAACGTCCTGCTGGGTATACCCCGGTAGGCATATCCCCATCAGTTTGGGTTGGATTGGGATTAGAATAGGCAAAAGATTTCTATGGAAGAAGTCTAATCACACACAACAATTCACACAAACAATGTGCAAGCAATGACAAACAAACATTCCACTCAAACAACAAGATTCAAGTATGTTTTAGGCAACAAAATATTTTTCCCATACCACATAAGTTGGTGTGATCAATATATGATCTAACTAAACACTAGTATGGTGGTCCAACTATATGGTTCACTTGAGATCATTCCATTCTTCTTAGTTGTTTCCTCTTGAATGAGATCATGGTTTCCTTGGAAAAATTCTTGCATCTTGGTCACAAAACTTCAAAGGTGATGATGATTTCTTCTAAGTTGTGTTTCCTTAGTCTTCCAGGTCTTGAGTAACATTCTTGTCTCTCTTGTAATCCTTGGTGAAACTAAAGTTGAACTCATTGGTGATGTTGAAGTCCTTACTCATGGTGAAGTGTTTGTCCATCAAGTTTGAAAAGGAAGAGATGTAGAATCAAAACCAAAAAGGTTGAGGAAAGAGTTTACAAGATTGTTTGTAAATAAGTTTTGGAACAAATACAACTCCTATTTTTCTAAGGGTTTTTGTCCAATCCTAGGGTTACAATCCTACAGGCAACACAGTGCTCTGATACCATCTCTAGAGGTACCAACCTGATAAGGTAGAGATCCATGTGTTTACAATGCTAGTCCCTGGATCAATAGCTAGCATCCATAGTTTAAGATGTAATATCAAGAAACAAAGGTCATAATACAACTTTATAACCAGGAATAAAATAATTCATTACATATTACATAGCTCATTTGGTTAACTCATTACAATGCAGCAGAAATAACTATATAGCATGGAGTCCTTCATCTTCAAAGTGCCACAGACAATCATGTTGGTTATAGACTTGTACTACTATTCAACACACTTCACTAACATCAAACAAACCTGCAACATAATAAGTTACAGCTACAAGGGTCAATACATTTGAATTGTAGTGGCAAGTGATACTATGGTAGTATAGTGGAGTCTATCATATATATGCATTTGGCTAAGTGGAGCTTAGGCTTGCTTTGCTCAAAATAGGTTTTCCTTATAAGTTGAAAATACTAAGTTTTTGTTTATCAAAATCACCCAAGGAATCACCAATAGACATTGGTGAACCTTTACCCTTGTTCAACCACAAGTTTTAACTTAGAAATTGGGATGAGGATATTCTTGATAGCTTCCATGTCTTGATGCTCAAATTGTCTGTTGTCGGGGACATGGCTAAGTACTTAGATTTTACTCTCTCGAGAGGTGGTGCACTTTCCCCACAAGACTCGACATGCATCGAGACAAGATCTTTCAGAAGTCTTCCCTTAGACCAAAATGGACGCGTTCCCAAACCTATCACCCCTACCACCAACTGTCCATCAGGCTAAGTTATTGCAACCTATATGATCCAGGCAGAGCCCATATTGCCATGTGGCTGCACTTGAAGCTTCTCAACATTTGACATCTCAAATCTCTTTGTTCCTGGGTGGCTTTCCACAAGTGAGATACACTAGGGTAGGCCATAAATATGGGGCCCTGTGTAACCACTCAACATAACCCATTCACACCATTCCACCCAGGTGATTCATTCACATAGTTGTTTTATTAAACAAAACACAAGTCATAGACTTAGAAATATTTCATAGCATGAACATAATCCACCCTTGTTTTCTACTAGCTAAGCTAAGCATGATAGTAGTAGGGATCTTAACTTAGGGAAAATTCTACTAAGGCATCATCTACTAGGATTTCCCAAGGCATAGCATACTTCGTAAAAATTCCATGCAAGTCCTACTCAAAATATCACTAATGCATAGTGAAAATAATGGGACAAAATTATGAAGCACCACTTGCCTTTTTAGTAGAGAATATAAGTTCACTTCTTGATCTTGCAATGGTCACACTCTTCAAAGTTCACTACAATTCAATCAAGCAAGCAAATATTCAAACTAGCATTCAAACAATTCACCACATAAAATAAAGAAAACAAAACAATGCATGCAAGCATGCAAAAGATTGTTTTATTGGAAAAGTGGTTTATAATAGGCTATAAACATTTTAAACACATATTGGTCATTTATAAAAGTGGTAAAACCATTTAGAATTTAAGTTAGTAAAAATGGCCATTAAAATCATTTTTGTTTTGCTAGAAATGATTTAAATAAAAGTAATAATTTCTAGTGTTTGCCAAATATATTTTTGAACACACATGTTAGTGTTTTAAGGTCAAAGTGTTTAAGACTAATCCATTTGCAAAAGGTTTCACCGAAATACATTTTTAAATCAAAGAAACATTTTATTTTTCTAGAAATGCCTTTAATCAAAGTAATAATTCTCTAGGATTTAATCAAATACATTTTTAAATCCAAAACTTAGTGTTTAGGGTCAGAGAGTTTAAATCAAATCATTTCCAAAGGTTTTACTCAAAAAGCATTTTTAAACCATAATCAACATTTTTATTTAACTAGAAATGCTTTTATTCAAAGATTTATTCCTGAGTATCACAAAATATACTTTTAAATCTACAAGTTGGTTTTTATGGTCAGTAGGTTCGAAACAATACATCTACAAAATATTTTACCCCTAAAACATTTTTAGAATAACTTTTATAATCAAAATAGGCCTAATAATGTTTCTGCAAAAACATCTACTTTTACAGAAGCAAAACACTAAACAAAGGGTATGGTTGCAAAGGTTTCATTTTTCTGAATCCAGTGATATAAAATTTGTAAATTTTGGACATGTGGATTTAAAGTTATGAATTTTTCAATTCTAAACATCTAATAGACAAGTTTCTGTTTGAAAAACAAATCACAGGCCACGTGTCTTGACCTAACTAGTGCGTACCGGTTCGGCCGAATCGAGCATCTACACCCGTCAGATCTATTTAAATTGCACGGCACAGAAGCGAACATACCCCTTTGATAAGTGATTCTATCCTAGCCGACAGATCCACATCCTACGGTTGAAACTTGTATTTAAATTAGATTATTTAAATTAGACACTTGTATTTATTTAAATAAGATTTTAACTATATTTTCAAACTTCTATTTGAATTCTAATTTTTTTACCAAACCTTTTTCTATTGGTTTTATTTATTTATTGATGATAATCGGGTTGGGGTGGACTTAGAGGTTGACGATATTTGATGCAGGGTGGACTTGGATTCCTCGGAGTCGGTGGCCTTGGCGCCGAGCCTGGAAACTTGATGTACTTCTTCTTCCATAGAATGATGTTGTGCTTGACATCTCCTACTTTCGTAAGGCCTTCAGGCATAGCGATGTCAATCTCTAGATCCACAAAATACTCCACTATGTCATCCACCGTGACACGAGCATAGCCAGTTGGAATCAGAAGTGAATGATGGAGTGCTCCAGGTAGACAAGGTAAAGCAGTGTCGATCGCCACCTTGAAGGACAAGTTGTTCATTGGCTGATGTAGCTCGCATTGTGCCATTTCTCTGACATCATCCACGGGGTAGCGAGGAGCCGGTGCATCATCCAGCAGTGCTTGATCATCAGCCCGGACCTCCGTGGAAGCCATACTACTTCTTCCCTGGCTAAGATCCAATGCAGGATCATCAGCCTGCGGGTGAGTTGACGACGGCGGCCTTTGTCTAATTTCTTACATGAGGTTCTTCAGATCAGATAGGTCCTGCTCTACCCTGGAGATCCGGTCTGCCACCCGGTCCTTCTTTCTCTGACGGCTTCGGTAACTGGCATCGTACTGAGGAAACCCTTTCTTCCACGAGACACCAGCGCCTTTGCCTCGTGTTCATCCTCCCTTTTCAGGATTCCCTAGGGCGCATGTCAGCTCGTCCTTCTCTCTCTCAGTACGGAACAATCCCAATTGAGCATCGTTCATTGCTTGAACAAGGTTTTGGGAGGGTTTTAGAATTTTTTCATGAAATAATGTCTTCCCTGTTTCTGGGTCCAACGATCCCCTGTGCCCGTACCACCAATGCTTTGACCTCTCAGGCCATCCATCTGTACCAGGAGTGACGCCTCTAGCCCTCATTTCCTTCTCCATAGTTTCCCACCTAGGGACGGATCTCTTGTAGCCATTTGTCCCCATTTTATGATGGTATTTCTTTTGGGAAACATTTAATGCGTTCTTTGCCGACTTTGCCTTTGCTTTATTAAATTAATTGTACTATACAAAATCGGGCCACTGTTCTCTCAACTTCTCATTTACTCCTTTGAAGTCTGGAGTTTTCTTTTTCGCGACATATTTCGCGTATAAACTTTTCTTGTGGTTCCGGTACAGTTCAGCCATCTTGCTTAGAGCCCACTCCTTGACTTTCGCTCTATTTTCAAGCCCACCCGGCCTTGGGGTAGTACCATCTACCTCAAATTCTTCATACTCTGGGGGTAGTATGAAATGCACTATGAGCTTCTACCAAAGGTCATCTTTGGCATCATCAGTGACATAGCTGTTGGATTCTTCATCGGGTTTCTTTGACTGATTCCATTCTTGGATGGTAATCGGCATGTTGTCCCTAACAAGCACCCCGCATTGATTTATAAACATCCTTCGGTGCTTCTCTGGAGCAATCGGTTCACCATCATTATCTATTTCTTCGATGGCGAACCTCTGATTACCATCCAACTTTTTGTTCGGCCCTCGTTTTGTTCGAGTTGTCGATTGCTTCGATCCGGTGGGCTAAAAGAAGAAGAGAGTGATTAATATATATCTAGATCAGTTAATGAATAGAGGTAACATGAGGCTTTATATATATGTGTACCTCGTCGGATCCTGTCGAGGGGGCATCATTATTGTTGTTCTTTGTTTGCCCTTCGTCCATCCGGTCTTCCCCTTGGTACATTAGGTTTTCCTCTAGTCCATCACCGGATGGATTCAGATATGAGGATATCTCTTCCACGAGCAAAATATCTTCATCGGTAGTAATATTAAGAGGAATTTCACCTCTTATCATGCCCTAAAGAAAACGAGGATCTTCGGATGGATCCATGACTTAATTATCTATAACAAAAAGAGAGTTAAACAGGTTAAAAAACAATAACCCTAATCACTAAAACAAAAAAAACAATAACCCTAATATTATTTGCGGTAAAACAACAATCCTAATAACTAATACAAAAACACAATAACCCTAATTAATAACCCTAATATTATTTGTGATAAAACAATAATCCTAATAACTAAAACAAAAACCAATAATCCTAATTAATAACCCTAATATTATTTTTGGTAAAACAATAATCCTAATAACTAAAACAAAAAAAAATAAACCTAATATTATTTGTGGTAAAACAATAATCCTAATTATAATAATCCTAATATTAATTGTGGTCAAACAATATAATCCTATCTAATAACTAAAACAAAAAATAACCCTAGCTAATTATAATTAAAACAATAATTAAAAAAATAACCCTAGCTAATTATAATTAAAAAATAACCCTAGCTAATTATAATTAAAATAAACCTAGCTAATAATATAATCCTAATCCTAGCTAATTATAATTACAATAATTAATAACCCTAGCTAGCTAATAATTACAGAAAAAACCACAACCGCCTGTACTCCCTCGAGCTCTCACCGATCGACGCCGGCGGCAGCACGTGACGACACGGCGGGGCGGCGCGCGGTGGCACGGCGAGGCAGTGGCGTTGCGGGGCGGCGACACGGCAGGGCGCGGCGCGCGGCGGCACGGTGAGGTGCGCGACAACACGACATGGCCGAGCAGCAGCACAGCGGAGTAGTAGAGCACGCACGGCCGGAGACGGAGGAGCGGCGCGGCGGAGCGGCGGCGGCGCGATGGAATCGACGGCCGGGTAGCACCTCCCCTGCGTCTTCGATGCTTCGCATGTGTGCTCCGTCTTCGTCGAGAAATCTTAAGTGCTGGGCAGCAACTCCCCTAGCGCACGGAATATATACGGACTCACCTTTAGTCCCGGGCTAAGCCACCACCCGCGACTAAAGGGTCTCTAGTCCCGGGTCGTGGCTTAACCCGCGACTAAAGACCCCCCTTTAGTCGTGGGTTAGCCATGGCCCGGGACTAATGTGTTTTTTCGGCCGCTTCTTTTTCGCGCGCGCAGGCACCCTGTAGTCCCGGG
Organism: Avena sativa; assembly: GCA_916181665.1. NCBI lineage: Eukaryota > Viridiplantae > Streptophyta > Magnoliopsida > Poales > Poaceae > Avena > Avena sativa. The sequence continues at coordinate 438,355,564 of OV702293.1, read as the reverse complement.
TCGAGCCACGACCCGCGACTAGTTTGTTTTTTGTAAATTTTCTTTTTTTAATTCAAATCAAATATAAAACTTTGAAAAATCATATCTTTTATTGTAAAAATCCAAATAAAACAAATAATATGTTTATTATTATCAGAAAAGTATAAAGAATCTTAATATAATATCCATATATCTGTTTGCATCATTTGTAAATTTTTTTAATTCAAATCAGATATAAAACTTTGGAAAATCATATCTTTTATTGTAAAAATCCAAATAAACCAAATAATATTTCTATTATGATCAGAAAAATATAAAGAATCTTAATATAATATCCATATATTTGTTTGCATCATTTATAAATTATTTCATTTGTAAATTTTCTTTTTAATTCAAATCAAATATAAAACTTTGGAAAATCATATCTTTTATTGTTAAAATCCAAATAAAACAAATAATATGTCTATTATTATCAGAAAAAATATAAAGAATCTTAATATAATATCCATATATCTGTTTGCATCATTTATAAATTATTTCATTTGTAAATTTTCTTTTTTTAATTCAAATCAAATATAAAATTTTGGAAAATCATATCTTTTATTGTAAAAATCAAAATAAAACAAATAATATGTCTATTATTATCAGAAAAATATAAAGAATCTTAATATAACATCCATACATCTGTTTGCATCATTTATAAATTATTTCATTTGTAAAGTTTCTTTTTTAATTCAAATCAAATATAAAACTTTGGAAAATCATATATTTTATTGTAAAACTCTTAATAAAATAAATAATATGTCTATTATTATCAGAAAAATATAAAGAATATTAATATAATATACATTTCGTCCCGGTTGTAGTCACTAACTGAGACTAAAGATATTTCCCGCCATTTCCCACCGCTTCCCGCCATGTTTTCATGCCCTTTCCTTTTTACGAGAGTTTTTATTCCCGGTTGTAGTCACTAACCGGGACTAAAGATATTTCCCGCCATTTCCCAAAGCTTCCTGCCAAGTTTTCCCGCCCTTATCCTCTATATCTAGGGCGATCGTGCCATGGCTATCCGCACATCCACACCTTCCTCTCTTAGAACAATGGACAACGCCTACTAGGCCATTCTAACCCTCGAGGAGACCGAGGCGTTGTGCGCCTCCAGATACCCTTGTCCGCTGGGCTACCGTCCGCCCGTCGGCTGGATGTTGAGCGCTGGAGGGGTTCCTGTCCCTCAAGATTCTGCATGCCAGACGGCCATCACGAACCACTTTTACCACGAGCTCACGCCGGAGCTGCGGATGGATCCCCAGTGGGATCCCGACAACTATGACACCTGGAATGCCTTCTTCACTAATACGCGGGAAAGGGAGCTCGCCAGGTATGAGGGTGATGGGCCACCCCCGATGAACCACAACAAAGCCGGCTGCCGTCTGTGGTGGGCGAACTGTACTATCATCAGAGTGATGCGCTACATCGCCAGGGGAGACCATCCTCGCCCGCGGTGCCCACAAGTCCACCCGCCACAGAGCCACAAGAAGGCCCCTCCCCCGCCTGGTGGTAGCGACATCGTCTTCAAGGAGACCCTCCCCTGCCCGCCGTGAATCCGAGGCCGGAGTGGCAGGTGCCCCGGTATATGCCATGGCTGGGCTGAGGATCCCCAGAGTGGCAGGTGACGATGACGATGACGAAGAAGACCCTCAAGCTGCCTACTATAGGACTAGGCATGATTATGACTAAAGGGGGCAACTTTAGTCCTGAGTGTTAGCTAGTCCCGGTTTTTAATATTAATAAATGTCTTGAGTGTTACCTAGTCCCGGGACTAAATATGAAGATGTTGTTGTATTTAGAGGAAAAGGCCTATAAATAGAGGAAAGGGCGGGCAGGCTGGATCGAGCAGCCTATAAATAGAGGGAAATGCCTATAAAGAGAGGGTTCATCTTTAGTCTCAGTTGGAGAAACCAACCGTGACTAAAGGGATTACGGTAGACTGGGCCAGGCAGCACTAATAATAGGGGTGAGTGTCGACATTATGTCGTGCGGCTTGTACCTTGTCCCGGATGGTGTCACCAACCGGGACTAAAGATGAACCTTTAGTCCCGGTTGGAGACACCAACCAAGATAAAACATGAGTCAGCACTAATAATAGGGGGTGAGTGTCGATATTATGTTGTGAGTGTTGACACTATGCCGAGCTGCTTGTACTATAAATAGGCATACTTGTGAGTCCAGTCCTCCATCCAGTTTGAAGCATCTCCAAGATGGTTTTCGAGAGCAGGGACACCACTACGGCTAGTTTCAGGGAGATGCCGTCAGAGCCCAGTCCTCCGGCATCTCCAAGAAACTGGTCATAAAGGCACTCCCTAATATGTGAAATTAGTTAGCTCCCAGGCGTATTGATCTAGTTAGAGAAGTTACAAGTTGCAAGATGGTTTTCGAGAGCAGGGACACCACTACGGCCAGTTTCAGGGAGATGCCGCCGGAGCCTAGTCCTTCGGCATCTCCAAGAAACTGGTCATAGAGACACTCCCTAATATGTGACCTCATGCGTTTGGAGATCATATCTTAATGGTAAGTACGAATCGGGACTAAAGGCCCCCCTTTAGTCCCGGTCCAGTCACAAAAAGGTACTAACACACACAAGATGGTTTGCAGACAACACTATAAAAATGGACACATGGAGCATCTTCACTCATAAAATGTTACAATTCTTACACATCATTTCTTCGCGTGTGTTCCTTTCTGATCCCGCAGTATCCATGGAGCATCTTCATTCATTAACATGATGCTTGGGTCATCCTTCACTGTGAAGGGCGGAATTTCGTGAAATTTATCACAATCTTTTGACATGTGTGTCTTGTCCTCCACTCCCACGATGTTTCTTTTTCCTGAAAGAACTATGTGGCGCTTTGGCTCATCGTATGATGTATTCTTTTTCTTATTTTTTCTTTTTCTAGGTTTTGTAGACATGTCCTTCACATAGAAAACCTGAGCCACATCATTGGCTAGGACGAATGGTTCGTCTAAGTACCCAAGATTGTTGAGATCCAACGATGTTATTCCGTATTTCTTGTCTACCTCAACCCCTCCTCCTATCAGCTTGACCCATTTGCACCGAAACAAGGGGACCTTAAAAGTAGGTCCATAGTCAAGTTCCCATAACTCCTCTATGTAACCATAATATGTGGTCTTTGACCCATTGTTGTCTGTTGCATCAAAGCGGACACCACTGTTTTGGTTGGTGCTCTTTTTATCTTGGGTGATCGTGTAAAATGTATACCCATTTATCTCGTACCCTTGGAAAGTCGATATAGTCGAAGATGGTGACCTAGACAACAAGTATAGCTGATCTCCAAGAGTGTTGTTTTTGATGAGATGTTGCAACCAACCGCTGAAACTCTTCATGTGTTCATCTCTAATCCAAGAGTCATGCTTTCCAGGGTTGTTATAGCGTAAGATTTTCTTGTGTTCCTCGATATATGGGGCTGCCAAGATAGAATTATGTAGAACGGTGTAATGTGCTTCGGTGTAAGAATGTCCGTCCCTACATATTATTGATTTCCTTCCTAAAGTACCCTTTCCAATCAGTCTCCCCTCAAACTGCGATTGAGGAAGACCAATCGGCCTAAGGTCAGGAACGAAGTCAACACAAAATTCAATGACCTCCTCTGTTCCATAGCCCTTGGAGATGCTTCCTTCTGGCCTAGCACGGTTACGAACATATTTCTTTAAGATTCGTGGAGATGCTTCCTTCTGGCCTAGCACGGTTACGAACATATTTCTTTAAGATTCCCATGAACCTCTCAAAGGGAAACATATTGTGTAGAAATACAGGACCAAGAATGAAAATCTATTCGACTAGGTGAACCAGCAGGTGTGTCATAATATTAAAGAAGGATGGTGGGAACACCAACTCAAAACTGACAAGACATTGGACCACATCATTCTGTAACCGTGGTAGATCTTCAGGATTGATTATCTTCTGAGAGATCGCAGTGAGAAATGCACATAGCTTCACAATGGGTACTCGAACATTATCTGGTAGAATCCCCCTCAATGCAGTCAGAAGCATTTGCGTCATAATCACGTGGCAGTCATGAGACTTTAGGTTTTGGAACTTTTTTCTGCCATATTTATTATTCCCTTTATATTCGACGAGAAGCCAGACGGGACCTTAATACTGCTTAGGCATTCAAAAATTCCTTCTCTTGTTTGGTAAGAGCGTAGCTGGCATGACCTTGAAACCATTCTGGATGCAGGCCATCTGGGTCTTTCATACGTTGATGGTCCTTTAGTGCTTCGGGTGTATCTTTTGTCTTCTCATACACACCGAAGAAGCCTAGCAGGTTCACGCAAAGATTCTTCGTCACATGCATCACATCGATTGCAGAGCGGACCTCTAAGAATTTCCAATATGGTAGCTCCCAAAATATAGACCACATGGGTGCGTGTCCTTCAGTGTCCTTCGAAAAAGGTTTTCCGCTAGGACCCTTTCCAAAGGTTACTATTTGATCCAAATCTTTGACCATATCAAATATATCAGCACCAGTACGCTCCTTAGGCTTCGTCTGGTGACATGCCAGATCGTTAAAATGTTTGCCTTCCTTTCTTAAGGGATGCTTGGCCAAAAGAAATCGATGATGCTCATTGTACACATTCTTCTTACTATATTCCAAATATATACTTTTAGTCTCAACTAAACAGTGTGTGCATGCATTGTATCCCTTGTTGGACTGTCCTGAAAGGTTACTAAGAGCAGGCTAATCATTGATAGTTATGAAAAGCAATGCTCGGAGGTTAAATTCTTCCTGCTTGTGCTCATCCCACACGCGTATGCCAGGTTCGTGCCACAACTATAAAAGTTCTTCCACTAATGGCCTTAGGTGTACATCAATGTCGTTTCTGGATTGCTTTAGACCTTGGATCAACACTGGCATCTTAATGAACTTCCGCTTCATGCACAACCAAGAAGCAAGGTTATAGACGCATAGAGTCACGGCCCAGGTGCTTTGACTGGAGCTCTGCTCCCCAAAGGGATTCATGACATATGTACTTAGACCAAACCTTAAACTCCTTGCGTCATCTGCAAAGTCCGGGTACTTTCTATCGATTTTTCTCCATTGCGACCCATCAGCGGGGTGTCTCAACATCCCGTCTAACTTACGTTCCCCTTTATGCCATCGCAACAACTTGGCGTGCTCTTTGTTTCTGAATAAGTGTTTCAACCGTGGTATTATAGGAGCATACCACATCACCTTGGCAGGAACCCTCTTCCGGTGGGGCTCGCCCTCAATGTCACCAGGGTCATCTCATCTAATCTTATACCGAAGTGAAGTGCATACCGGGAATGCATCCAAATTCTCGTACTCCTCACCGCGATAGAGGATGCAGTCATTAGGGCATGCATGTATCTTCCGAACCTCTAAATCTAGAGGGCATACAACCTTCTTTGCTTTGTACGTACTGGCGGACAATACGTTATCTTTTGGAAGCATATTCTTCATCATTTTCAGCAGCAACTTTTCAAATGAGGAGTCAGGTATAGCACACAGCCTTCCATCGCAGCAATTCCAGTGTGCTGCCCAACTTTTTCAGACAATTTTCGCAATTTGGGTACAACAACTTTTTCTAATCCTCTAACATATGATTGAACTTCTCCCTCTCCTTTTCAGTTTCACAATCTCTTCGTGCATCGGCAATGGTTCGACCAAGATCATCAGTGGGTTCATCATGTGTCTCTTCTTCATCCTCCCCTTCAGCACTCCCCATGAAAGTATCTCCGTACTCAGGTAAACCATGATAGTTGTCATCCTCCTCCTCTTCTTCATTGTCTTCCATTACAACCACTCTCTCTCCGTGCTTGGTCCAACAATTATAACTGGGCATGAAGCCGGACTTCAACAGGTGGCTGTGAAGGGTTTTTGAGTCAGAGTAATCTTTCTGATTCCTACATCCACTACATGGACAGAATACAAAACCATTGTGCTTGTTTGCATCAGCAACACGGATGAATTCATGAACGCCATTAATGAACTCGCCAGAGCGTCGGTCAGTATCGTACATCCATTCCCGGACCATTTGCATTATAGTAAAAGTATATCAAAAACCATTTCACAACATGATAAAATTATTACAAGTTATATTAAGAGCTTCTAGAGCATTAATTTTGAATTTTGAAAAATTTACATGCACAAATTTGTGAATTGGACAAAACAATCAGAATGATAAATGTGGAGTTTTTTATTATTGTTCTATCAGTGAAAACCTCATTCCATTCTAAGATCTGAAACTCTAAAATTACACATTTCAATTTTCTTTAACTATGTGCCTAATGAAAATTTGTTACACATATATATCAAAATCAAAAGGAAATAATATACATTAGGTTTTCCTCTAGTCCATCATCGGATGGATTCAGATATGAGGATATCTCTTCCTCGAGCAAAATATCTTCGCCGGTAGTAATATTAAGAGGAATTTCACCTCTTATCATGCCCTGAAGAAAACCTTCACCGATGCGACCAGGATCTTCGGATGGATCCATGACTTAATTATCTATAACAAAAAGAGAGTTAAACAGGTTAGAAAAAACAATAACCCTAATAACTAATAAAAAACAATAACCCTAATAACACAAATTAATAACCCTAATATTATATGCGGTAAAACAATAATCCTAATATTATTTTTGGTAAAACAATAATCCTAATAACTAAAACATAAAAACCCTAATATTATTTGTGGTAAAACAATAATCCTAATAACTAAAACAATATAATCCTAATTATAATAATCCTAATATTATTTGTGCTAAAACAATAATCATAATAACTAAAACAAAAAAAATAACCCTAATAAAACAATAATCCTAATATTATTTGTGGTAAAACAAAAAAATAACTAAAACAATATAATCCTAATAAATAAAACAAAAAAATAACTAAAACAATAATCCTAATCCTAATTCTAATATTTTAATTAAAACAATAATCCTAATACTAATCCTAATAACTAAAACAATATAATCCTAATAACTAAAACAATAATTATAATCCTAATAACAAAAAAATAACTAAAACAATAATTATAATCCTAATAACAAAAAATAACTAAAACAACGTAATCCTAATAAATAAAACAAAAAATAACTAAAACAATAATCCTAATTCTAATATTTTCATTAAAACAATAATAATTGAAACAATAATCCTAATACTAATCCTAATAACTAAAACAATAATCCTAATCCTAAATAAAATAAAAAAACCACCCCCGGCATCGATCGAGCGCTCACCGACGCCGGCGCGCGACAACACGTGACGGCGGGACGGCGAGGCGGCGAAACGGCGGCACGGCGCGGAGCAGCGGCGCACGGAACGGCAAGGCTCGCGCGCGGCAGCACGTATACGAACGGCGGAGTGCGGCACGGCGGAGCGGCGGAGCACGTACGGCCGGAGACGCGGCGGAATCGGCGGCCGGACAGCACCTCCCCTGCGTTTCGTCTCTGAGTCTGCTTCGTCTTCGTCTTTGTCGAGAAATGCAAGTGCTGGGCAGGGGCGATGGCGCGCAAAATATAAAGGGACGAACCTTTAATCTCGGGCTAAGCCAGCGCCCGCTACTAAAGGGTCTTTAGTCCCGGGCCGTGGCTTAACCCACGACTAAAGACCCCCTCCCCCATTTATTCGCGGGTTAAGCCACGACCCGGAACTAAAGGTTTTTTTTCGGCCGTTTCGTTTTCGCGCGCGCACGCACCCTTTAGTCCCGGGTCCAGCCACGACCCGCGACTAATTATTTTTTTGTAAATTTTCTTTTTTTAATTCAAATCAAATATAAAACTTTGGAAAATCATATCTTTTATTGTAATAATCCAAATAAAACAAATAATATGTCTATTATTATTAGAAAAATATAAAGAATCTTAATATAATATCCATTTATCTGTATGCATCATTTATAAATTATTTCATTTGTAAATTTCTCTTTTTAATTCAAATCAAATATAAAACTTTGGAAAATCATATCTTTTATTGTAAAAATCCAAATAAAACAAATAATATGTCTATTATTATCAGAAAAATATAAAATCTTAATATAATATCCATTTATGTGTTTGCATCATTTCTAAGTTATTTCATTTGTAAATTTCTTTTTTTAATTCAAATCAAATATAAAACTTTGGAAAATCATATCTCTTATTGTAAAAATCCAAATAAAACAAATAATATGTCTATTATTATCAGAAAAATATAAAGAATCTTAATATAATATCCTTTTATCTGTTTGCATCATTTATAAATTATTTCATTTGTAAATTTATTTTTTAATTCAAATCAAATATAAAACTTTGGAAAATCATATCTTTTAATGTAAAAATCCAAATAAAACAAATAACATGTCTATTATTATCATAAAAATATAAAGAATCTTAATATAATATCCATTTAGTCCCGGTTGTAGTCACAAACCAGGACTAAAGATATTTCCCGCCATTTCCCACCGCTTCCCGCCAAGTTTTCCCGCCCTCTCCTTTCTATGAGAGCTTTTAGTCCCGGTTGTAGTCACTAACAGGGACTAAAGATATTTCCCGCCATTTCCCAAAGCTTCACGCCAAGTTTTCCTGCCCTTTCCCTCTATATCTAGGGCGATCACGCCATGGCTATCCACAAATCCACACCTTCCTCTCTTAGAACAATGAACAACGCCTACTGGGCCATTCTGACCCTCGAGGAGAACGAGGCGCTGTGCGCCTCCAACTACCCTTGTCCGCCGGGCTACCGACCGCCCGCCGGCTGGATGCTGAGCGCTGGAGGGGTTCCTGTCCCTCCTGTCCCTCAAGGTTCCACACGCCAGGCGGCCATCACGAACCACTTCTACCACGAGCTCACGCCGGAGCAGCGGATGGATCCCCAGTGGGATCCTGACAACTACGACACCCGGAATGCCTTCTTCGCTAATAGGCGGGAAAGGGAGCTCGCCAGGTACGAGGGTGATTGCCCGCCCCTGGCGAACCACAACGAAGCCGACCGTCGTCTGTGGTGGGCGAACTGTACTATCATCGGAGTGATGCGCTACATCGTCGGGGGAGACCATCCTCGCCTGCGGTGCCCACAAGTCCACCCGCCATAGAGCCACAAAAAGGCCCCACACCCGCCCGGTGGTAGCGGCATCGTCTTCCAGGAGACCCCTCCCCCTCCCGCCGTGAATCCAAGGTCGGAATGGCCCCTGGTATATGCCATGGCTGGGCTGAGGATCCCCGGAGTGGCAGGTGACGATGATGATGACGATGACGAAGAAGACCCTGAAGCTGCGTACTATAGGACTAGGCATGATTATGACTAAAGGGGGCGGCTTTAGTCCTGAGTGTTAGCTAGTCCCGGTTTGTCCCGGTATTTAATATTAATAAATGTCTTGAGTGTTACCTAAATATGAAGATGTTGTATTTAGAGGAAAAGGCCTATAAATAGAGCAAGCTGGATCGAGCAGCCTATAAAATAGAGGGAAATTCCTATAAAGAGAGGGTTCATCTTTAGTCCTGGTTGGAGAAACCAACCGCGACTGAAGGGATTGCGGCAGACTGGGCCAGGCAACACTAATAATAGGGGTGAGTGTCAACATTATGTCGTGCGGCTTGTACCTTGTCCCGGATGGTGTCACCAACCGGGACTAAAGATGAACATTTAGTCCCGGTTGGAGACACCAACCGGGACAAAACATGAGTCGGCACTAATAATAGGTGTGAGTGTCGACATTATGTCGTGAGTGTCGATATTATGCCGAGCTGCTTGTACTATAAATAGGCATCCTTGTGAGTCCAGTCCTCCAGCCAGTTTGAGGCATCTCCAAGATGGTTTTAGAGAGCAGGGACACCACTACGACCAGTTTCAGGGAGATGCCGCCGGAGGCAAGTCCTCCGGCATCTCCAAGAAACTGGTCATAGAGGCACTCCCTAATATGTGAAATTAGTTAGCTCCCAGGCGTATTGATCTAGTTAGAGAAGTTACAAGTTGCAAGATGGTTTTCGAGAGCAGGGACACCACTACGGCCAGTTTCAGGGAGATGCCGCCGGAGCCCAGTCCTCTGGCATCTCCAAGAAACTGGTCATAGAGGCACTCCCTAATATGTGACCTCACGCGTTTGGAGATCAGATCTTAATGGTAAGTATGAATCGGGACTAAAGGCCCTCCTTTAGTCCCGGTCTAGCCACAAAATGGGACTAACACACTCAAGATTGTTTGCAGACAACACTATAAAAATGGACACATGGAGCATCTTCACTCACAAAATGTTACAATTATTACCTATCATTTCTTCGCGTGTGTTCCTTTCTGATCCCGCCGTATCCATGGAGCATCTTCATTCATTAACATGATGCTTGGGTCATCCTTCACCGCGAAGGGCGGAATTTCATGAAACTTATCACAATCTTCTGACATGTCTATCTTATCCTCCACTCTCACGATGTTTCTTTTTCCTGAAAGAAATATGTGGCACTTTGGCTCATCGTCTGATGTATTCTTTTTCTTATTTTTTCTTTTTCTAGGTTTGGTAGACATGTCCTTCACATAGAAAACTTGAGCCACATCATTGGCTAGGACAAATGGTTCGTCTAAGTACCCAAGATTGTTGAGATCCAACGATGTCATTCCGTATTTCTTGTCTACCTCAACCCCTCCTCCTGTTAGCTTGACCCATTTGCACTGAAACAAGGGGACCTTAAAAGTAGGTCCATAGTCAAGTTCCCATATCTCCTCTATGTAACCATAATATGTGGTCTTTGACCCATTCTTGTCTGTTGCATCAAAGCGGACACCACTGTTTTGGTTGGTGGTCTTTTTATCTTGGGCTATCGTGTAAAATGTATACCCATTTATCTCGTACCCTTGGAAAGTCGATATAGTCGAAGATGGTGACCTAGACAACAAGTATAGCTGATCTCCAAGAGTGTTGTTTTTTATGAGATGTTGCAACCAACCGCCAAAACTCTTCATGTGTTCATCTCTAATCCAAGAGTCATGCTTTCCAGGGTTGTTGTAGCGTAAGATTTTCTTGTGTTCCTCGATATATGGGGCTGCCAAGATAGAATTATGTAGAACAGTGTAATGTGCTTCGGTGTAAGAATGTCCGTCCCTACATATTATTGATTTCCTTCCTAGAGTACCCTTTCCACTCAATCTCCCCTCATACCGCGATTGAGGAAGACCAATCGGCCTAAGGTCAGGAACGAAGTCAACACAAAATTCAATGACCTCCTCTGTTCCATAGCCCTTGGAGATGCTTCCTTCTGGCCTAGCATGGTTACGACCATATTTCTTTAAGATTCCCATGAACCTCTCAAAGGGAAACATATTGTGTAGAAATACAGGACCGAGAATGGAAATCTCTTCGACTAGGTGAACCAGCAGGTGCGTCATAATATTGAAGAAGGATGGTGGGAACACCAACTCAAAACTGACAAGACATTGGACCACATCATTCTGTAAGCGTGGTAGATCTTCAGGATTGATTATCTTCTGAGAGATTGCATTGAGAAATGCACATAGCTTCACAATGGGTACTCGAACATTATCTGGTAGAAGCCCCCTCAATGCAATCGGAAGCATTTGTGTCATAATCACGTGGCTGTCATGAGACTTTAGGTTTTGGATCAATGTCGTTGCCGGGTTGCTTCGGACCTTGGATCAACACTAGCATCATAATGAACTTCCGCTTCATGCACAACCAAGGAGGAGGTTATAGATGCATAGAGTCACGGGCCAGGTATTGTGACTGGAGCTCTGCTCCCCAAAGGGATTCATGCCATCTATACTTAGACCAAACCTTAAACTCCTTGCGTCATCTGCAAAGTCCGGGTACTTTCTATCGATTTTTCTCCATTGCGACCCATCAGCGGGGTGTCTCAACATCCCGTTTGACTTATGTTCCTCTTTATGCCATCGCAACAACTTGGCGTGCTCTTTGTTTCCGAATAAGCGTTTTAACTGTGGTATTATAGGAGCATACCACATCACCTAGGCAGGAACCCTCTTCCGGGGGGGCTCTCCCTCAGCGTCACCAGGGTCATCTCGTCTAATCTTATACCGAAGTGAAGTGCATACCGGGCATGCATCCAAATTCTCATACTCCTCACCGCGGTAGAGGATGCAGTCATTAGGGCATGTATGTATCTTCTGAACCTCTAAACCTAGAGGGCAGGCAACCTTCTTTGCTTCGTACGTACTGGCGGGCAATACGTTATCTTTTGAAAGCATATTCTTCATAATTTTCAGCAACTTTTCAAATAAGGAGTCAGGTATAGCACACTCAGCCTTCCATCGCAGCAATTCCAGTGTGCTGCCCAGCTTTTTCAGACCATTTTCGGAATTTAGGTACAACAACGTTTTGTGATCCTCTAACATGTGATTGAACTTTTCCCTATCCTTTTCAGTTTCACAATCTCTTCGTGCATCGGCAATGGTCCGACTAAGATCATCAGCGGGTTCACCATGTGTCTCTTCTTCATCCTCCCCTTCAGCATCCCCCATGGAAGTATCTTCGTACTCAGGGAAACCATGATAGTTGTCATCCTCCTCCTCTTCTTTATTGTCTTCCATTATAACTCTTCTCTCTCCGTGCTTGGTCCAACAATTATAACTGGGCATGAAGCCGGACTTCAACAGGTGGCTATGAAGGGTTTTTGAGTCAGAGTAATCCTTCTGATTCCTACATCCATTACATGGACAGAATACAAAACCATTGCGCTTGTTTGCATCAGCAACACAGATGAATTCATGCACGCCATTAATGAACTCGCCAGAGCGTCGGTCAGTACCGTACATCCATTCCCGGACCATCTGCATTATAGTAAAAGTATATCAAAAACCATTACACAACATGATAAAATTATTACAAGTTATATTGAGAGCTTCTAGAGCATTAATTTTGAATTTTGAAAAATTTACATGCACTAATTTGTGAATTGGAGAAAACAATCAACATGATAAATGTGGAGTTTTTTATTATTGTTCTATCAGTGAAAACCTCATTCCATTCTAAGCTCTGAAACTCTAAAATTACACATTTCAATTTTCAGTAACTATGTGTCTAATCAAAATTTGTTACACATATATATCAAAATCCTTCTAGCTACTTCTAGATCATGCATGCATTGATCCATATCTCTATACTTCTAGAGCATTATAGAGCTAAAGTAGCAATAAGAGATGAAAGAATGAAGTTCTAACCTTTTAAAGCTTTGGATTTAGGTGTTGCAAACTAAATCTTGACAAATTTTGAGAAAAAAATGGCATGAACTCTCTTGCTTCTTTGAGAAAATCTTGACTGCTGGCCTTGTTCACGTCGAACTGAAGATGGTTTTTCCAGTAGTGAACGATATCCGCTATAGAGTTAAGGAGCAAACTTAGACGTTTTCAAAGTAAGATTTATTTCAAAGATTGTTATAGTTATAGTATCATTCATCATTACAACATTAGTAGTGATCGGCTACAAGTATATCTATTTTGTGAAACATGCCAAAAAACCCTAGTAATCAGGGACCTATCAATATTGCCTATGCATGTCTGTTAAAAAGACACGAGGACATTTTTTGGGGGGGACTTAGACAACTTTATTTAGCTAAAAGAACGGCTTTCTCCCTCAAAAAAAACCGGCTTTCATCCTGCTATATTAGTATAGCAACCACCTGATCCCTCTGTTGGGGCCTTACCACAAGCAAGCCCAAACGAATAAGAGAGAGAGAAAAAATTCCAACAACAACAGTTCAACGAAATGAAGATGGCCCGCAACCTCTGCGTCCTCGACAAAGTCCCACCACGCTCCTAGAACTTCAAAATGTCGCGTACCAAGCAACACATTTAAAAAGGAATGTGGCATTGACGCCGATGTTGCCTGGACAGATCCTAGAGTTTCCCCTGGTAAGCCGAGATTAGTGGGGAAGGGGTACACCAACGCCCTTCAAGAAGGCATGAAGAAACCCTCAAACGTCACCTCATCTTTGCTAGAAGACCGACAAGGATTTCTTCCAACCCCCAAAAATCACAACCCGAACGATCTGTCACCTTTCACCGATCAACACCATCCACCAACACGTGCCACCACGGTCTTGACGCCATGAACCGCTGCTAGGCCTATAAGACGAGATCGGAAGAGCAGCAGGAGCCGAGGACAGCAGCACGGCAGCCGTCCGAGTGCGACAGTAGTGGCATATCAGGCCCTGAAGAGCCCGATCGAGCCCATGTCATTCCTGTAAAGCCCCCGCCGCCACACTACAGCAGGCCGGCTAAGCAACACCATCGTGTACCCGCCATTTCCAAGACCATCTCAGGGAGCACCATCGCTAGACGAAATGGCCGGCCCAGCCGTCCCCAGATGGGCCCCAAATGGGCCTAGATCTGGGCCGCTTGGGATCCGTCGTCTGCCGCTGCAGCAGTGCCCTGCCGCTAACGGGGCAGAACCGTCGTGCCACCAATCACCCGGGGAGGATGCGCCACCGCCGGACTCGCTGTTCGCCTTGGTACACCGTGGCCGAAAAAGCCCTCTTGAGTCAGGGTTCCACGCGCGGGGGGTGAGGAGAGGCCGTTGTCGCCGACCCCATGCTGGCAACGGCCGACAACGGCAGGGGGGAGGTGGGAGGAGGACGATCACGGTGAGGTAGGAGAGTCCGGTCGTCCGGCACAGGAGGCGACGCTGGGAAGGAAGAGGAGTTTTTTTTCCAACTATGCTTTTTCATGTGAACTTAGCACACCGTGCTGAATTACAAAGGAATTAAAACCACCAATTAGCTCTCCAATTACTTGTAGAATGGGTACCACGACCGAAAGGGAAACATGGCGAGTGTTCCAAAGGTTAACAACCTCCAGGCAACTCGTCTCCATCACCCCTGCTGGATAACCTCAATAACATTTAGACATCACTCATGCAACACGAAATTTCAACACGCGTACATACGAGCATATATATACTAGCACGACTCAACAAAGCTGTTTTTAATGAAGAGACCTTCTTACGACAGTATCAGCCTTCTCTAGATAGAACAGTACATTTGCTCTCAAAAAAAAAAAAGATAGAACAGTACATTAAAGCAGCAAACGATCAACCAACGGTTGTGTTGGGAGGAGACCTTCCAACGACAGTTGTATGAACCTAGGATGTAACTTTCTCTACTAGATAAAACAGTAAACTAAAGCAGCAAAAGCAAACGATCAACGGCTGTGTTGGACGATCGAGCTAGCGGTAGAGCTGGCATACATAATCGCTACGTACGTACGGACGAGTCCCACACCCAAAGCTGAAAAGCGAAAGGTGTCCTGCGATGTCTCATCTCATCGCGTCGAGGCAAAGCTGCCGAAACGGCAAACCATGGCCGGATGTAGAACAGTCCCACGATGATGCCCGAGCTAAGCCTAAAGAATCACACGAATGATTGCAACCCAACAATCGATCGAACACCGATCAATCGCGTCTTTGTCAAAGCTCTCGCGTCGTCTTTGGCGTTGGCCCCTCGAGATCGCACGCTGCTGATGCCGATGGATTTGGCCAGGGGGACGAGACCGGTGAGGGCGTCCGTGGAAGCATTTGCAATTGCAAGGCATGGGTACAGTGTCCAGCCTATCTTTCGCTGCAAGTAGGTAATCCGGGACAAACAGCTAATGGACACCTCCTGATCACAGGTTGCCTACTGTGCCTGGGATTGGTGGTTAGCAAAGCCAGATATATGGCCGGACCCTGCCCCACGTGCGAACAGAAGCCGCGCGTGCATAGTGCATCGTCGTCTCCCTCCCGCCGCACCGCTAGATACCTGGGTCAAGCGCCAGGCGAGGCACAGTTGCTCCCTTCTTGAACTCTTGCTGCAGTGACTGCGACACCTGAACCAACAGAACTAGGCTAGGCCGATTGAATGGTTCATTCATTCACTGACTGTTGAATGCTGCCGCTATGCATGCATGCATACATGCTGCTACAGTATGTATGGACGACCAATATATGGGAGTTTTTGGATCGAGCATCCCGAACCACGACACACGTGACTTTGATCTTTCCGAGAAGAAAAGTTAAACAAAAAGGTGCACACATGATGTGCATGTTATTTGAAGCCAAGGCTGGTTCAAAATTATTATTTTTTGCCATAAACTTAATTTTATTTTGCCATATCAGACATAGGGAGATCTAATTTTTTGGCTCCCTTTCTCAAGCTTATATCCGGGGGTCTCGATTTTGCATGGTATTGTCTTCCACCTCAATGGAGGTCCGGGGGATTCTAATGGGAATCAACACAAATACTCATTCAGCTGCAAATACCTTGCGCATTCCCTGACATTAAAATGGGATTCTAATGTGATGTAGTGTGTAGAATCGGTGGTAGGACCCAGTGCTCCCATCCCCTGACATCTTGCATGCTGATTTTGCCTCATAGTCCTGCTAGCAGGTCCCACATTTGCATGAAAAAAGGCGATTCAACTTTTTGAGCCGCTTCTCTGCTTAGACTGTTTGAACCGATGCTGGGTAGTGTATGGAACCGATTCAATTGGAGGTGAGAAAATGCTAGGAACCGCTTTTCACACACATTGTGTGGCTGGTCTAAGCTTGTTCATATTTGTGAGAATGAATCCTTACCCATGTTGGTGGATGTTGGAGTCTCTAGGGTTTCTTACTATGTCTAGACCGGAGTCAAAACCCAAGACTAGTTCAGAGACTCCGGTCTTCAAATAACTGGCAGATAGACCAACACGGAAATGACCAAAAAATTTGCACCCAGACTCACATTTTCGGTGATCTTCGGCTTGTTTCGAAGAGGACAATAAACTCTATAATACAATACAGAGAAACATCATAGTAAAATAAATTATAAAAAATCAAGGGGATATAGGTGTGAAACCTCCCTAAGAGAAGAATAGGTAAAACCTCCAAAAAAATGCAACACGTATTTCATCTGAAATCCATTTTTTATGAAACTAAGATTTGCTTCAAGATAACCACAAGCTATAAAACCTCACATGGATAAGATCCAAAAAAAAAACAAATAAATATGGTGTCAAAAATGCAAAGGTTTTATCTCTCTATGAACAATACAATCAAGTTACTTACTCGAGATCCCCTCTTAATAGTATAGCTATCTATCCTATAACCCGGTGTCCTAAGTAACAACATGAGACCAGTAAAATAGAAAACCAAACATTTTCCTTGCATATTTCACCTGAGCTTGTTGATGATGATCTTGTCCTTGTCAAGTTGAAATATCTTTCTTAATTAAACTTGCTTGCACTTGCTTGATGAAGATTTGCAAATTGCTCCTCCATAATCCTATGGGAGATACACTTCTCTTCACATATCCATAATCAAAATAATGATGGAAAGATTCAAGAACATGATATTCTCGATATGTCTCATATTGAACTTGCACTAAATTTATTTTTTGTGTGTTGATCCACTCAAATTAACTCTTTGTACTTTGTCTTGATCAACCTTGTATCTTCTTCTTCTTTAAACCTTGAAGACAACACATGGTTCAAGCAATGTGTATGGAAAACCCCTACAAGCGTAACTCCAAGAATACATTAATCCATAGAGATTGTCATTAATTATTAAAACCACACATGCAGGCACACATACTCTTTCAATCTCCCCCATTTTGGTAACTGATGATAATCCCTTTGAGAGGGTTTATATAAGGATTTCAAAAAATAAAATTGGTTGCTCTAACATCAAATACAATATAAGTATTTAATGTTACTACAACCACAATATATAGAGAAAACTCCCCCACATAATATATGAACAAATGAACTTGAATTTCATTGCAAATATTCTAAAGTTTCCTCTATAAAATCGATGGTGGAGTTTCCTATATATATTCAACATGCAAAGCGACAATAAAGATGCATGAGTAAACCTAAGAATGGTTTCAAATTGCTCCATACCTCAACCAAACCCACAAGAATAAACTTGGCAACTCAACCACAACCAAACCCGTCCTATATTTCCATCAGCCGAACTAAAACCATACCAATTTGATTTTTCCAGCCAGACTGAAATGAGACGAATGGCAATCTATCATCAATTGAAATTGGTTGAAAACCGTTTGCGTAAATGGTTTGAGCAATGGACTAATGTCGCGAGTCGTCCATGCCAGTCAATTACAATGGACTAATGTCACGTGTCGTCCATGCCAGTCAATTACACGCTGACGCTCCTTGTACTATTGCCCTGTCACCCTGGGTGAGCTCCTAGTTTCACTTCCGTGCGCCGGTTGACAGGCAAGAGCTAGCAGAGAAGAACTTCGCCAGGGTGGCACCAGCGATCAAGCCAAATCACTAGGAGAGAGGGCTACTAGAACACAAAACTTCCATGTTTAACTCGCGCTCTGCCCAAATCCTAGAATCATGAGGTCGCCCAGGTCGCTTAGGGTCGATTCACCTCTCGGGGATTCGCTTGAACTGGTGCAGCCGGACCTTGGTATTCTCGCTATCATGTCCTGCAATTTCGGCTAGCTATACGACATGCTGATAGCGAGGGCGCTGTCCGCAGAGGTGAAGAAGAAGTATGCCAGGACGTCGAGCCTGGAGAGAACATAGGGGAAGAAAGCAAATATGCCGCGTTCGGGTCGCTGCCGCTAGCGGTGGCGGGGGGATGGGCTCGCAAATGTTTTTTCCTCGCCGTTGTGATGGTATGGGACCTCTCCTCTCCGCAACTGACAAGGTGGAGAACCAATGTGAAGAACTGGTCCTAGGCTATAGTTATTAACTACCGAGAACTGAATTGTTTAGACCCATACCCAATCATACTCAATGTAAATCCAAACCAAACTAAACTGCTATCATGCTCGGGCCATAAAAACCAAACTGATTAAACCCAGTCTATGTCACCGTTTCACCCGGTTTAAGTAAAACCATTGCCAGATTTATGCATGAGCATGAAAGGCAAATGCCTAAGGAACACAATAAAAGCATTACACCTATTTTCCTCAAACCCTCTAATTTTTTTTCCTCACTGGCATCTATTGACAAAATGGTTGAAAGACTCTGGAAGGCCTATATAGTGAGAGTTCCTCCATTAGGTGTGCATTTCTTATATTATGATGTGAACCATATGCACATATCCAATAAAGAATACTAGGAGGAGATCAAACTATATTAAGGATCCAAAGATTTTCAAATAAATATATGGTGAAGAACCATCAACTAATGAAGAGAGCAATTGAAATATCGAAATAATATATTAAGTTAAGAGTGAATATGTGATCCAAATGAAATAAGAAAGCTCACAAAGTTTGTTCACGAAATAGAAATTTTGCATTTGAAAACAACATGCACAAAAATTGAATCATCGATCCCTCTATTTTAAACCACAAACATAAGCGAGATAGTATAGATATTATGATTAGAGAAAATGAAGTGTTCTAAATAAAACTAGATTCCTCTCTACGCCCCCGAGGCACGACTATGAGAATATGAAGCATAATATGAGATGATAGCATCTGAAAAATGTACATGTGAAGGTAATAGGTTACTCAAAATCCTATCTGGTACACTTTCTCACAGGGAAGTCCACTTTAATAACTAAAACGACTCGCATCAGAGAGGTGTGTCTATCTTGAGTCTGATGTCGTAAGACCGCTAGCACCGCACACATCATGTGCATATTTGCAACTGCAATTTCAAAATTGAAAGAAATGTAAAAAAAGCTATAATCGACATTTGCGAGCATTGTTTGTCAGAAGTTAAAGAGGATAATCGAGCAAAAGGTATGCTTAACTCCACATAAACAAAGCAGAAAGCACATTTGAAATAGGAAATTGTAAACTGACGATATGTAATTGATTGAACCAAAAAAATTACATATTTTTTTTACAAAGAAGTAAACTAAAAGCGACTACTGGTCTAAGAAAGGAAGCCATCCCCATATCAACCTTCCAGCCTGCAAGATTTGAGGACAACATTGTTTCTTCACCATGCTTTCAGCTTCATGATAAAAAATGTAGACACTGTCGATCATGCACCCCAGTGCCACCAAAAACTTCCTTCAGTCGACGACTTTGCTCCTCTTCAATAGACGATCTCCGACATAACTCTTGCAGGTGCCTACACGTGTTTGTCGTAGAACTTGCCAGCAGTGTATGCTAATCAAGATAAGTAACACGGTGATAACAAGAAATATTACTTCAAACATGAAATCTATCACATAGTATAATTCATAAGTAAAAAGCTTGGGTATAAAAATAACCACAATAAATACACAAAGATGTATTCCCAAAGTTTCTTCTTGTTAAGGGATGTACGTTTTCGTTAAAAAGGTGTGGCACCACAAAAGTCTGCCAATGCCACAAAGACTCACCTTCTTCTCTGGTGTGCGCACCATAAAGGTGGGCACACGATCCACTATAGGACACCTGAGACTGGTCACCAAACCCGTACAAGCTTGGAGAAATCTCCACAACTTAACCTAAGACTCCCAATAATTACCACTAAGACCACAAGCTTGGGGAAAGCTCCATAACTAAATTGGAGGCTCCAATAAATACATAACATCATAACGAGTTGTCCAGGTTTCCAAAAACCCAAGAGTAGGAGATTCTTATTTTCACCCAACCGAATCCTCGAGAAGAACTCAAACTGATGCACCTAATGCAATGGTATGAAAACAACAAGAGCTAAAATTCTCCAGTCCCAAATTCCACAAATGCCATAAAAGCTATGGAGGAATAAGAGAGGAAGAACCAAAAAATAAATCCACAAAAGACAATAATATCTAGATCCAATAGCTTTACCTCACTTAGAGGAGAGGTTGATTGGTGGAAAAGTAGATCTTATCTTCTCTCTTTTATGTAAAAAAGATGAAAGAATCATTGGGGAGATTGAGAGAAAGAAAGCTCAAGAAGGTCTATAATAGAGATGAAAAACCGCAATATTAGTTACAGTTTTATTGGGGAAGAAGGGTCCCTTATTTACGTCTATGAAAATCCAACCGCCAGGCTCAGAAATCGCCTACACCAGAGACTCTAGACTAAGGCTGGAGACTCCAATGAATGCGGGCCAAACTGGAGCCTCTTTGGTTTCTTACTATGTCCAAACCGGATACAAAATCAGAGATTAGTCCGGAGACTATGGTTTTCAAAAAACTGGCAGATACACCAACACGAAAACGACTAGAACTTTTGTATCCGGACTCCGATTTTGATTGATATTGGGCATGTTTCAAAGAGGAAAACAAACTCTACAATATAATACAGAGAAACATCATAGTACAACAAATTATAAAAATCAAGGAGATATAGGTGTGAACCCTCCCTAAGAGAAGAATAGGTAAAACCTCCAAAATAAAAAACACAACACGTTTTTCATCTGAAATCCTTTTTTTTGTGAAATTGAGCTTTTCTTTAAGATAACCACAACCTCTAAAACCTCACATAGATAATATCCAAATAGCAACACATAAATCGGGTGCCAAGGGTGCAAATGTTTGATATATGTATGAACAATACGATAAATTTACTCACTCGAGAGCCCCTCTTGATAGTATAGCTATATGTATCCTATATTAGGTCTTCTAACTAACAACATGAGACTGGTACATACGACAATTGCACAAAATCCAACCGTTAGGACTAGAACCAATTCAATCACCGATACATATGACAATTACACAATATCACTAGCTAAATGATTAAGTACATCTCAATACGTTCTACCTATGGGATAGCCATCATTAAGACTTTTTGTGGTATTCAATAAATTGTCAAAAATCTCACAAACTAACGTGACCATGCATATGTCTCTATTTTTGGCCATGAGCTGGTACGGGACACAAATAACTCATGAGATTATTTTGATAGACCTGTTTGATGTATGGCCTATATTTTTATTCAAAATTCAAACCATAGTGGTAAGTGTAGCCCTCATATAGAGCACATATGACCAGGTCTATCACGGTAAATTAATAGATAGGATGTGCAACGGCTATACCATTTCAATTTGAAAAAAACACTCTAAGCACGTGTTGCTATCGCTCAATGACTGCATGATATAACCTATTGTGTAGTTTACTTGAGCATACAAACTAATAAAGAGTATGCATTTTCATAATAGCGCAACATTAAAAACTATTGTGATCACGCAATTTAAGTCTTACAAGATAGGCAATTTACACATGTTTGATACTCAATCAAGCACCGGGAAGTCTTGACAATTGCACAAAATCACTACATAAATAATAAATGTTGCTACATCTAAATATTTGCCATAGATGAGATAGCCATCATTTATATCACGATTTGTTTGTAGTATTCAATAAATTGTCACAAATCACGCTAATATATGCCACCGTGCCAATAAATGAGTTCGACAAGAGTGTGCGTCTATAAGGATCTATTTTTAGCCACACCCCAATACAAGACATAGAATATTCCATGAGATCATTTCAACATGCCGGTTCGACGTATGGCCAACGTCTCTATAATTCGAAATTCAAATTGTAGCGCAGAAAGTGGGGCCCTCGTTTAGAGCGTATTATCGTAACGGTTGGACGGGTTCTATTGCATTAAATGAAAAGATAGAGTACGCAACGGCTATAAGATTTATAGTGCAGAATGATGTTGGAGGTGCATTTCAGTTATGCTCTCACGGAGTTTGCTCAAAGCGTCTCGGATGGGATGGCGTCACCGTTAGTGTCGTTTATATCGAGACCTACAACTCTCATAAGACAGTGACAGTTTGTAATTCACTACTAGTAGGTAGAAATGTACCGACTTGTTTTCCTTGAAAATCAAACGTGTTGGAATGCACAAGGTTTGCTCATATTTTCCTTGAAAATCAAAGAACTTTTCCTTTTATACATCGTCGAGGCCATTGTTAAACTCCGAGGAACACTCAAAGCACATATCGTAGGTTAGCTAGACCAATGGTACTACTCACTCTAGAAGAATGATGAGGTGATTTACGCACCAATTTTTTTTGGAGTATTTTGGCACCAAATATGACAGGAAGGAGTCAAAATGTTTGTTTTATAAACAAAATAAAGCCAAACACAGATATCGTCACGGCCGTAAAGCACAAAACCATGAGTAACATAGATCCATAGTGCCCATCATGACATATGACAATGATGAGGAATTCTGAAAACAAGGAAAATTGAGAGATACGAAAGCACACAAAGGTGTAAAAGGGCGACCCCTGACTGAATAATCAGACGCACGAACCACGGAGCAGAGCAGTAATCAACCGAAGCCGGCCGGGGGACGTCGGATACGAGCGAAAGTCGACGACACAGCCACGGGGAGCAGCGCGACTGAGCGAGCAAGCAAACAAACAAACGTCCGTCACCGCGGGCTAAGTTTCGCCGTCAGCGCCCCGTCTCGTCCGCGAGCGCCTGTCCTGTGGATTAAACGGCACCCCTCTCCCCGCTCCGCTTATAATACTCTCTCCTCCTCCTCCTCCTCTGTCTCAGGCCATCCATCACCTGCTCTTCTTCCGCGGTTCCCTTCCGCCACCACTGCAAGGTTCGTTTGCGACACACAGACACACCCCGCTCCTTTCCCTCTCCTCTCTTGTGTTGGCGAGCTGGCGAAGGTCGCTGCCATGGCCATGGAGAAGGTGGACGCCAAGGACCGGGAGAAGATCGAGGCCGTGCGCAAGGCGATGCACAAGCAGGCGCCGCTCTCCGCCAAGCAGGTAAGTCCGTCGTGCCTTCCTCTCTCGGCGGTCGGCCGGCAGCCATATCGAGTCAGCTTGTTTTCCTGACGCTTGTGGTTCGCTCTTGTCTCTGTCTCAGGCGCAGTACTGCAACGACGCGTGCGTGTCGCGGTTCCTCCGGTCTCGCGGGGACAGCGTGAAGAAGGCGGCGAAGCACCTGCGGGCCGTCCTGTCCTGGAGGGACACCATTGGAGCAGGTTCGTCCACCTTCCATTCCCTTCCACTCGCTCCTCCCTTACCTGACCTGAGGATGTGATGATTTTCCGTCCCGTTTTTTCGAAATCCGTGGGGTTGGCCGTGGGCGTGAACAAACAGAAGGAGGGGCAGTTCATTTAATGGGCTTGGCGCTGATGCGCCCTGTTTTTGTTCTCTTCTCCTACCTACGGCGCAGTGCATTTTAGTCGAGTCACTGTGCGTCGAATTTATTGCGCCGGGTTTTTTCCTTCCTTCCATCCCTCTCATAGCAACAGTGCATCTTTGTTGTCACTATGTTCGGAGATGCTAATGTGGGGGGTGCTGACTGGCTCTGATTCACTTTCTGTTGGAGCAGATCACATCATCGCCGACGAGTTCTCCGGCGAGCTGGCCGACGGCATGGCCTACGTCGCGGGCCACGACGACGAGAACCGGCCCGTCGTGGTACGCTTATACACAGACCTTCCTACAGCAATCAACCCTTAGCTCTAAATGTGCACGCGAGATTATAGTTCTAAATGGGAATTTGTTTTTTCCTTGGCAGATGTTTCGGATCAAGCAGGACGACTACCCCAAATACCAGCCTCAGAAATCGTAAGAACCAAGACTGATTTCAATCACCCCCCCGCCCCCCAAATTAATCCTTACTCGTCGGAGCATTTGGACCAAATTAAACTAACAGCGCCCTACTAATTCTTGCTTCTACAGGTTCGTGCGGTTCCTGGTGTTCACGCTGGAGGTGGCGGTGGCGTCCATGAACCGCTTCGTGGACCAGTTCGTGCTCCTCTTCGACGCAAGTAAGCACACCACACCTCACCCAATTTGATCAAAAGGGAAAGTGGGAGCAGATGCAGAGAACGTGCTCAGTAGTGGTCGCGATCCGTTTGACATTGCCCTGCCAGCCATCGTCAGGCAGCGGCAGCGCGCACTGACTTTGGACTGCCACCCGTCATCAGTACCACCCGATTTTCTCTCATCCACGGTCAGAGCCGCGCACATGCGGACGGATCAGAGCGACGAACGGACTGGCTAGTAGTACTAGCACATTCGCATTGCACGAACTGCTGCACAGTCGTTCTGCGCCCTGCTCCCCTTTGTCTCGTGCTCGTGCCCCCCTACACTTCGCCGTGCATGATGGTCAAGCGCGGTCCCCGTGCTCGGCCATGGCCACCGCCGTGTATGTGTCCGTGCCGGTCGCTTTACGCACCACGCTGCGTGGTGGTCGCACGGTTATCGGCCGCTACAGTTTTTTTTTTTTTTTGCTGTTGTCTGGGCTTCCCGCCGGAGCGGGTTTGAATCGTAACAGAAATGATTGGGCTCCTCGCTCGATGGCTTTGCCGAGCTGCGTGGAAAGCAAAGGAGAGCCGTAGAATCTGCAGGAAAGCATGGGGAGTGTCAAGTGTGTGTACTGTCCGTTGACGGGACGAATCGAATCTTGATCTGCGATTGGATGCAGGCTTTTTCCGGTCGGCGTCGGCTTTCCTCAACCTGCTCATGGGCACGCTCAAGATCGTCGCCGACTACTACCCGGCCCGCCTCCACCGCGCATTCGTCATCGACCCGCCATCCCTCTTCTCCGTCATGTGGAAGGTACCGATCACCGATCACTCTCTCTGTGTGTTTCTGTTTCTGTATGATCATCACGAGACTGAAAACGAAACGTCTTCTGGTTTTTGGGTGCAGGGAGTGAGGCCGTTCGTGGAGCTGGCGCCGGCGACGGCGGTGGTCTGCTCGCTGGACTTCGAGGACTCGCTGGAGGACGCCTCCTTCACGGCCTACCCGCGCACGGCATCGCTGCGGTTCGAGCCGTCCGGGGCGGCCGTGCTGACCACGACCATGGGGAAAGCGGGCGGCGTCGTGGGCTCCGCCTCCTCGCGCTTCGCGTTCAGCGTGTCCGACAACGCGCTCAAGCCCTGGTACCTCTCCACCACGCCCGCGGCGGCAGGCCCGCGCTCCGTCGTGCCAAGCTCCAGCCCGTCCCTCGTCGGCGCGTCCCCGCTCTCCGCGCGCTCCTTCTCCTTCGCCTCCCCAGCCGCGCGCTCCACCACGCCTGCTCCCGTGCAGCAGCAGCAGCACCGTGGCACCGGCCGCGCGCCTCCGCCCATACCGTCCGCAGCCAAGGGACAGAAGACTCCTCCTCCTCTGGCGACGCCGCCGCCGCAGCAGCAGTTCCCGAGGACGCCGCGGCCGTCGTTCCTGCAGTCGCCGTTCACGTTCCGGAAGGACGGGCAGGCCAGCCGCGGGGAACGGGAGCGCGAGTCCTTCCTCCCCTTCCTGCGCTTCTACCGCCGGCCCTACGACGAGATATCCTACCGCGCCAAGATGCGGCCCCCGCTCGGCGGCCTCATAGCCATCGTCGACGACAAGTTCAGGCACAAGCCCCTGCAGCAGCAGCCACCGCAGTCGCGCCGGCACGCCGCCGTACTCCACCATCACCACCAGTACAACCAGCAGCACCACCATCACAACCACCAACACCAGAGGATCTGATCGAGCAGACTCTGGAAGCCGGCGGCCTGCCTGAACCCGAGCGATCGAGCCTCTTCGATCTCCATACAGCTTACAACATAATCCAATGCTATATCTTGCTAAGTCAATCCTTTTTGGCAACATTTCCCCCCTCTAGTAGTATTTAGAGTATGCCTATGATACCTTCTCGATTGAGCCCCGTGTAAAATAACATCCCTGAAATTGTGAGTAAAATCGATCCCCTTTTCTGCTCCGACTGCTCGTTTCTCCGTGTGACATACCGCTAAAAACATCCGATTTACTCCGAATCAAGCAAGTTCTTGGGTCAGCAACTTTCTTACTCCACAAAATTTGTTACTCTTACATCATTGACTCTTGGTCATACAACGCCATGATCCAACAACAGATTTACATGCATATATGATGACGGTGCATCATTTGCTACTACTACTCAGCCTGTGACTGTGATGACACCGTAGACCGTTGAAAAAATTCAAACGCAGAAAGGAAAGCAAAGCAACTTACGTGGAGAGTCACACACGACGGTTTCCTCCTTTTGTTTCCTTTTCGATCTTTTGCAGTAACCCTGTCGGCCACCTCACTGATCAAGCACACGTATTACATGGAGCCTAGCTACTACTACATGTATACCTATACGTACGCTTACGAGTCCCAATACCTTTTGATTTGTTTTCTTCCTGTGTACAAGTTGGTTTTACTTTGAGGCGATGATCAGAGAGCAGGGGGGTGACGCTTTAAGCCCTTTTTTTCCCGCAAGAGCTTACAAAAAGGAGCACCACCAAAGCTAGCAAAGCAGGCCATGGAATTGAACGTCGGCGCACATCATTTTCTTGACTACTGAATTCAAGTTTAAATTTTTAAATCGGTAAGGTAAGCATTGCGATACAGCCGGCCGGCGTGAACAGCCTCTTTTCCTCGAGCTCTGGTAAAGCCAAGAACATTGGGCTCGCATGCATGCGATCTTCTTTTGCGGCGAGAGCTACGACCAAAGAAAAATCGATCGATCTCGCCTGCAATGGCGAGTGAGCGAACCAGTTTGCTTTCGTTGATCCAGAGGCAGGATCTGGTTCGTGTCGTGTGGACCTAGATCGCTGGCCGTATATATAGGAGTACTGTAGCTGCTTTGGTTTTGTCCGAGAAGGATCGGTCACCGGTCCGATTGTGTTTTAGTACTCCGTAACACAAATTAATTAGCGCTGCAATCCCTCCTTTTCACGTGATTACGTGAAACACATCTCGCCTTTTTGTCCACCGCGTGCTGAAATTTGCTACTAGTAGTACTGTACGCTTGCCCTGAAATGTTCTTGGACTCGCGAGAGTTCAGAAAGGACCCCGTGCTGAAAAAATTGAGTGTATGTGTATTGTGTCGGTATGCAATGTAGTGAGGTGAAATAGCCGCATGAACCAATGTGTATAACGCATCTTTCCACACGAGGACCTCGCTCATCCAGTGCACTCCTGCCGTTGAAATATGCACTATGGTTGTGGAAACCTTGATGACTTCCAAAGGGGCCTCAAAAGAACAAAAAAGACAGTTAATCAGTACCATGATTGGAATCGTCTTGAATTCAATCTTGTGGTAGCTGCACCAATGAGAGATAAAATACAAAACAGATGTAACTTTTCTAACGAGGTTTGCGTTTTGTTTTTGTTTTCTATATAGGAAGGGAATAAGCCCCTCCAAAACAAATTCCACGAAACATGAAACTAATATAAAAGCTTTTTTTTTTGCTATTTCACGGTTGAGTGTTACTGAGATTCACAAACTAGGATCTTGCTCCTCCTGACGATGGAGAGTTATATTTGGGCCCAGTCAGTATTACAATGTCACATATTGTCTGCGCAGACAAGTTATGGTGTTAATCATAAGGCATTGGAATACGGACGAGTAAATGAGAGTGAAACACGAACAAGGATAATGGATATAGTGATCAAGATATGCATCACGAGGATACCTACATCTTTCCTCGGTGTTGTCACATATCGTGAAGCAGAAGGATTATCACTTGTATAATAAACCAGGTTCACGCAATGACTCGTGTAATACAAAGGAACCATCATGGGGGTCATATCCTAAAGAGTGTTTCGAGTCATGTCTTCATATTACCGAACCCTACCGGGTCACACGCTTAAGGCTAAACAATGAAGTTGTGATAATAGTATATGTGGTCAAGAGAGTCGTCTAGAATATGTTTCATAGACACGGAAATAGTTTTAGAGTTATTGTAAGAGTTTTAGAGAGAACATAATTGTTCTGGAGACATGACCTAAATCGGGAAGGTGGTTTTGGAGTTATCAAAAGTGTTTTCAATGTTCACCGAAATGGTTCCGAAGTTGATTTCATGTCATAGAAAATTTGAAATGGTTTGGGAATATATATATATAGGTACGCATACATTTGGTGTACCGGTATTTATTTGAATAAAACCGGAGAAAGTGAAACCTTCCATATAGATAGATGCATGAATTAAGGAGCTAATTGTGCAATATTTGGAAGGTCAAAATTAATGATATTAATTGAGGAATTAAAGGAGTAATTCATGGAGGAGAAAAGTAAACCCGGAGGGCCGACCACATGGGCCTTGTAGGCCATGTGCCAAACCCACCGAGGGCCACACCTAGTCGTCTCTCATCCGAGGGTTTGGGGCGCCCTAGGGTTGCATGGGGCGGTGGCTTCCCCCATCTTCCCCTCCTTCTATATAAAGAGATACCCCCCTCTCAAGGATACACAAGTATTCTCCCCACGTGGTGGCTACTCTCTCCCTCGCAGAGCTTCTCCACATACGTATGTTGCATGGCTACAATCTTATCACTAGCGGCGCGACGCTTTGTATAGCCAAACGTTGTACATAATGGGAGGCTGGATGCATGCAACCTATGGACGGATCGTACCTTGGATCCTCCATAGAGTGGGAGCTTTCCCTCGCGGATGGGAGGGATACACCTAGCTGCGGGGATCAACGTTATCGTCATAAACGAACTAAACTGAGAATCTTCGGATGCGTTCTTCGGTGAGTTCATCTAGATCTATCTCTTGTGTTCTTCATAGATAGATTTTGGGTGTGTGTTCTATGGGCCTCTAAAAAAATTGCTTTCCGTTTGCGAACCCAAACACTAGGTCGCTATTGCGGTTTCCTCCATGCCACATAGATGCCACGACCATTCTAGCTAATTCCCCTGCCACTCCCGCGTCCTTGGCTCTGTTGGCTGATAGCAATAACACCGACGGCACTGTTGCGGTCAGTCCTGCAGGATCTTCTGCGAATGATTCTGCTACATCTTCTCATGCGCCATCAAGTCCTCCTCCACCTCCTACGGTTCAAGAACCTTGTACATGATTACAAAAAGGTATCAAGCATCCCAAAAAGTACACCGATGGTACTATTCGGTACGGTATGTTTACATCTACAGGTGAAGGACACAAACTTTCCTAGGCTCTAGAGGATGATCATTGGCAGAAGGCGAAGGAGGAAGAATGAAATGCCCTTATGTAGAACAATGCATGGCATCTTGTTGCCTCAAATTCTAGAAAAAGAAACTGCAGATGGGTGTACTGTGTCAAAAAACATGCAGATGGTACAATTGACAGGTACAAGGCATGCTTGGTTGCAAAAGACTTAAACCAGAGATATGGTATATATTATGGAGATACATTTAGTCCTAGTGTCAAGGAAGCTACCATCAGACTTGTTCAGGCCTTTATTGTCTCTAAAGGCTGGAGTCTCCGATTGGTAGATGTTAAAAACGCGTTTTTACATGGCATTATGGAAGAGGAGGTCTACATGAAAAAAACCAAGGTTTTGAAAACTCTCAAACTCCTCATCACATTTGAAAATTTGACAAAGCTTTTTATGGTCTCAAACAAGCTCCTTGAGCATGATATTCCTAACTTAGTACAAAGTTGCAAGCACTTGGTTTTACTCCTTCCAAGGTAGATAATTCACTTCTCATATACAATAATTCTGGTGTCATGACATTTGTTCTAATTATGTTGATGATATTACAGTCACCAGTTCATTAGATCAAGTCATTTCTTCTTTATTCATGATCTCAATGATGATTTTGCACTCAAGGATCCAGGGGATCTGCAGTTCTTCTTGGGAATTGAGGTGAAAAATATTCCTGGTGGTTTGCTTCTCACTTGGGAAAAATATATATGCTACTGATCGGGTTGCTAAAGTTGGCATGACAAAGTGCTCATCCTCTCCTACACCTTTATCTTCCACTAAAAAATTATTTTTGACTGAGAGAACTCCTCTTGGATTCGATGATAGTACACAGTAGAAGCATTGTAGGTGCTTTACAATATATGACATTGACATGTCCTAGTATATATTTCTCATTTAATAAAGGTTTGTCAATATCTTCATGCTCCCACGACAGCTCACTGGACAACTGCTAAAAGAATTTTGAGATATGTCCAGGGTACTCTGAAGGTTAGGCTTACTTTTTAGAAGTTCCCTTCTAGTTTTCTTAGTGTTATTTTCAGATGCAGATTGGACAGGTTGTTTTGATGATAGAAGATGTACAAGAGGTTTTCCTATATTTTTTGGCCCAACTTTGGTTTTATGGAATGCAAGAAAATAAGCTACAGTGTCAAGATCGAGTACTGAAGCTAAATTATAAGGCTCTGACTAATGCCACAACTGAGTTGATATGGGTTGAGTCTTTGCTTGGTGAATTTGGTGTTTTACTAAAGAAAAATCCTTCTTGTGTACCAATTTGTCAGCAAATCCTTTTTTTATGCAAAGACTAAACATATTAAGATTGATTATTATTTTGTTCGAGAGAGGGTTGCTAATAAAATGCTAGACATCAAGTTCAAATCCAGCAAATATCTGTTGCAAAAAATGGTTTACAAAGACGGCTGTCAAGAATGTTGATGAGTTCAAGCGTAACCTCAACCTTTCACAAGATTATTATTAAGGGGTTGTTAATAATATTTAGTGTCACCTTGTATTTGTTATATTTCCTTTCGAATAAGCATTATAGACATGGAGTAGTACCCCCTCCCCCCCCCCCCCCCCCCCTCATCTCGGCCTTTTCATTTCCGATATAACATGCAACTAAGACCCTCAACTGGGTCATCGTTTACACCAAACTAACACAGACGACCGTCAGCGTGGATTGAGAAACAACTACTTCTAAATCAACAGACAACATAAATAGTTACCAAATAAAAAAAAAGTAGCACAAGAAGGTAACACAATATCGAGGACGCTAGCATGAAGTCATCTCACCATCCACCGTCGGACCATCTCTCCCAGACTTTCTGTGGGGATAAAAGGTCTGCATTTGCAAAGATCTTTTGAGGCGTGCTGCGACCGTATATGTGCGCTACGTCACTGGGTTCCGTGCATATGTGTATCTCTATGTATTTTCAAACTGGCTACTGCAAGTATACGGATACACATGCAGCCCCATTTTCCCTTAGCTCCATGTGCGTACCGATGTACCAGAAACGTACTCAGACTTTGTGTTCGTCGGTGAGTGTGGTGATGATCCAGGCTGCAGGAGAAATCAGGCGAAAGACGCACAGAGAGCTCCATTCTCGAAAAACAAAAAGAACGTACAGAGTTCCCACGATTTTTGAGTCAGTAAATCGAGAAGTACAGTAGTACTCCCTCCGACCATATTAATTGACTTATATTTGTTAAAATTTAGATAAACTTATACTATACTAAATAGTTTCTAGATTTATCTAAATTTAGACAAATTTAAGCCAACTAATATGGGTATGAGGGAATAGAAGAGTCGTGGACAACGGCTAAACTCATGGCGGATACGGTGAAGTCACGGACGAGCAGAGACGCGACGTTACCATGCAACAAGCATCGATCGTACCACTACGGTGCTACAACGGGACGGCAGAGAACGGTCGGCATGCTCGGCGCATCGGAGGACACGCGCTGCGAACAGCGGTGTCGCCACGGCGAAGGCGGCACGCGCACACGCCTGGCACAGCCGAAGCCCGAAGCCCTGCCCAGGAATGCTGGCGCGCGCGACCCGCCGTCCCTGCCACGCAGACGACCGCGCGCACGAGCGCAACAATAACGGACAGCCATTTTCCAGGCAGCTCGGACTACGGACACGGGCAGTTGGTCGCGTCGGTTCTTTTCATCTTCTCTCGTGCCCACGAGATGACGACCGATCGATCGAGCCGCTTCTCCGTGGTATCGCGCTGCCGCCGCGCGCCCGGCGCCAAGGGAAGCACCGCGCGATGCTGATAGTCTGTGCGCGCGCGTGCGTCGCGCCGCGAACGCCGGCGAACGCATCGTTGTCTGGGCACGTGCACGTACGTAGGGTACGCTTCGGTCGAACGGGGCACGGCCCGTCTTGGCGCCTACCGGCGTGTCCGGTTCCCGTCCAGGCATTTCCTACCAGGGTCTCACCTTTGCATAAGCCGAAGCTGCAGAGGCTTAATGTACTCCGTCCTAGGATGTCAAAATTTGTCTAAATTTGAATAAATCATATGTTAAATAATGTCTAGATACATTCGAATTTTAAAAAAATTGCGGCATCCCTTTTTAGGAGAGAGGGAGTACTAAATTTCGGACTTGTAAGCCCATTCGATGTCGCGCTGTTCTCTTTGCCCTTGTTTGATTTTCTGCCGCGAGCTGCTAGTGCTTGGCTTGGGTGTCTTGGGACCGCCATCTTTCATGGTCACCGGCTCCAAAGGATCACGGCCGGCTGGTGCTAAGGACGTCGTCATGGTATCAGTATTACATCCGAAGCTGTGAAGCCTAGTACTAACCTAAGCATCCGGACTGGTCCAGGAAGCTGATCCTTTGACAAAATCTGCGCTAACTTGACAATGGTTGATGATACCAAATTAGATGCTAATTTAACAATGATATTAGTGTTGTTGTTACCAAGGATCAGATAATGGTAAGGAAAAAATAGCGCTATTTAATTTAGCGTGGCTCTATGAAATTTATAACGTGTTAATAGCACGCTATTTATAAAATAACGTTTTGTGAAAAATTAAAAGATATAACAGAGATATATCATGAATATCAAGGATTTCACCATCTAATGAATTGCTCGGAGTAATACGTACACATACATAACCAATTCCGACGCTATCCAAGTTGGAGGAGAACCGGCAGGGCTGAAGCTAGGCGTAGCGTCGGGTGCTGCGGCAGGAGGTGGCAGCTTGACGCGATCACTTAAGTTTAACAATCAAAATTGCATCATATAATTACTTACTCCACATCTTTATCATATGTTCGTTTACTCCACACCCACCAACAAAAAATAACGTGATATACTTGAAATAGCGCTAATCGCTCTGATGTTTTAGCGCGATATAACAAGCTATTTGGAAAATAGCGAACAAAATCGTAAAAAAATAGCGTGGACTCTCTAAATACGCTACATCGCGCTATATAGCATGAAATAGCGCGCTATTTTTTTCCATGGATCACGGTAACGAGACTTCTTTTTTTTCGACCGTGTGCCTCTGTACTGCAAATACGACAATGGGTTGTTGCAGAGTGTGGGTGTAATTGCTATCTTACAATATTAATATATGCTTCTGATATATATAGAAGCGCTAACCCTCCCCCCACGACCTAACTTTCCCTATGGCGGCGGCACTATGCCTCCCCGGGGTAACGCCGCCGGCGCTCTCGAGACCCCTCCACACATACCCTCCCCCTTCCACGCCGTCACCGGAGGCGTCGCCATCCTAAGCCCGCACGGTGTGGCAATGGCGGGGCTCTCGTTGGTCATGGCAAAGGGGAGATGGCGGCATCTGTTCCCTCTTCTGCAGTCGCGGTGGTGCATGGTGACGGTGGTCGAAGGCGTCGTCGGCAGACAGTCGATAGCGGAGGCGGGGCAATTGGGCTTGATCTAGGCATCGTACGGGCTTGGAGGGCCCAAGCTCCTGCAGCTTGCACATCTCCTGGGCGACAACGACGGCCTGTGCTGCCCGCATCACATGGGCGCTAGGGCAGTGAACCCGTGCATGCAGGCGGCGGCCCCCATCCGTCTCCGCTGGAGGTGGGCAGCAAACCCGGGCATGCAGGCGGCGGCCCCCATCCTTATCCGCTGGAGGTGGGTAGCGAGATGTGGTGGATCTTGGGATCCCATGTTTTATACAGAATGAAGAGCCAGGCGATAGTCCTAATGGTCTTTGCACAAAGTCATCGTTCTACTTGTGGTTGTCCTCTTCGATCTGGCCATCAACGAGTTGCGGGCTTTTCCTTCGAAGAGAAAAAAGGACTGGCACATTTGCCGCTCCTTGGACACCTTGATTGGATAGGGACATGTCGTGTACGTCTGCAACATCAGCCTATCCAATTTTACTAGGTGTATCAAAAGCTTTGTTTTTTGTTGACATCATGGGACATGTCTACACCATTTTCTCCAAGTGATCGACACAAACGAAAAATGCCATGACGGCTGTGATTGGAGGACCGGACACTGCAAAGACGTGATCTTGATGAGGTGAAGACTTAATTTCATAGGATATTCTTTACCTTGGCTTGCGGGATATGTTTCCTTCCAGATCGGACACGAGTTTCTGTGAGTTTGGTGATACGTGACCTGCAGTAGTGGTCTCCGGAACTGGGTCTGACATCATGGAAGACCAAGTCGTGATTTTTGGCCTCGTTGAAAACGTTGTTTGGAAACACGTTCTCTCTAGGATGAAAACCCAAAATCTTTGATCAAACAACAGTGTACTTTTTTTTCTTAAAGACGTTGTTTTTGAAGAACCTCCTGTATAGTCCCTAGAACAGAGCTCCATTCTCGAAAAACAAAAGGAACTTACAGAGCTCGCGCGAGTTTCGAGTAAGTAAAGCGAGAAGAAGAAGAAGAATCGTGGACTAGGGCTACACACAAGGCGGATACGGTGCAGTCACGGACCAGCAGCGACACGACGTTACCATGCATCCATCCAACGTACTACTACAGTGCTAGTACAACGGGACAGCATAGAACGGTCGGCCTGCTCCTGCTCGGCGCATCATCGGAGGACACGCGCTGCGAGCAACGGTGTCGCCACGGCGAAGCCGGCACGCGCACACGCCTGGCATAGGCGAAGCCGAAGCCCTGCCCACGAATGCTGGCGCGCGCGACGACCCGCCGTCCCTCCCACGCAGACGACCGCGCGCACGAACAGCCATTTTCCAGGCAGCTCGGACTCGGCCACGTACGCGCTCGTGCGTGCGCGCCGGCGGCTCGGGCCCCGTTTCTTTACTCCTCTCGAGCGAACACCGACCAGAACTAGGACCGGGCAGTTGGTCGCGTCGGTTTCTTAATTTTCATCTTCTCTGACGGTCCACGAGACGATCGATCGAGCCGCTTCTCCGTGGCGGTGGCGCCACCGGCCTCGTCGGGCGCGCGCCCGGGGAAGGGCGGTGTCCGTAGCGGCCGTCGCGGCGCAACGCTGGCATCGCGCTGCCGCCGCCGCGCGCCCGGCGCCAAGGGAAGCTCCGCCCGATGCTGATAGTCTGTGCGCGCGTCGCGCCGCGAACGCCGGCGAACTGGGCACGTGCGCGTACGTAGGGGGTACGCTTCGGTCGAACGGGGCGCGGTCCGCCCTTGGCGCCTACCGCCGTGTCCGGTTCCCGTCCAGGCATTTCCTGCGAGGGTCTGACCTTGGTATCAGTATTCAGTACACGTCGAAGCTGTGAAGACTAATCTAGAGGAGTACTAAATTTCGGATTTGTAAGCCCATTGATGCTACGTTGTTCTCTTTGCCCTTGTTTGATTTTCCGCCGCGAGCTGCTAGTGCTTGGCTTGGGTGTCTTGGGACCGCCATCTTTCATGGTCACGGCTCCAAAGGATCCCTCGGCCGGCTGGTGTCAAGGACGTCATGTACTGTCCTTAGCAGTGAAGGCTAGTACAGTACTAAATTAAGCATCCGTGCTGGTCCGGGAAGATGATAATAATTTGAGAAATCTGCAGTAACTTAACAATGGTTGATGATAATAGGAAAAAAAAATGCTCGTATCATGTGTGTCTGAACTCTGGGATACAGTAGTTTGACAAGTCGTTCGATTGAGTAACCGCGCGCACAAGTGGTGGAAGGTGCTGTCGT
The DNA here is from genome assembly GCA_916181665.1 of Avena sativa. Taxonomy (NCBI): domain Eukaryota; kingdom Viridiplantae; phylum Streptophyta; class Magnoliopsida; order Poales; family Poaceae; genus Avena; species Avena sativa. The sequence continues at coordinate 438,319,177 of OV702293.1, read as the reverse complement.
AGCTATTGGTTTTCATTCGAGGCGCGCAAGCAACGTCTAATTGATTAGCTTCAGAAGCACCAGAGATATGCAACATCAATTTCCATTTATGTTGATTAGCTATTGGTTTGCATTCGAGGTGCTGTCATATCTATAGGTAATGCAAGCAAATATGTTAGACATAGAGTTTTCTTTTTTATAAAGTGAAATACATTAATAGCAAAGTGATATCAAGCACATCCAAGCTCTGCAACTACATACTGTCAAGATCTAGTCGAGACATTAAGAATGCACAAAGCCAAAAAAAGAAAAAAGAGAAAAACATAAAATACATGATGTTCAAATCAAACGGTCAGCGACATGCGGAAACAAGTCTCCAGCAACAACAACCCAAGCAACATATGGACTGCAAGAAAGATTCTTCAAAAGCAATGCCTCCTGAAAGATAATGAAGCATCATCGCCGCCACTGCCTGATCCAACCATTATAGTCAGATCATGGGTTTTCACCCTTAAGAGCAAGTCCAAGCAATCATAGACAACATCTTCAACAAGAAAACCGTGCATAGACACCAACATTGTTAGGTATAATCAACAAAGGCCATACCTCGAGGTTTTCACCCCATAACTCGAGACTTGGTACTCAAATAGCACCACCAAACTGAAGTCGACTTGTGTTGCCGCCTCCACTTTGCCAAACACATCCTTTCCTCCTAGCCTTGACAATGCTGGACACAATACGAAAGCCCTTTATCACTGCAGTGCCACGCTCTGCCATGATCTGGTTGGGCTGCCGGAAGTTAATTATAGGAGATCCTTCTTGAGGAATCAACTACCTCGCCTCTAGTGGCCTCTCGTGCTGCGTCTCAAACCTTGCTTCACTGTTGGCCTCTCTGCCCACTGCCATTGCTTATTGCACCATCGTCACTGCACGTCATGTTGTCGGGCAGAAGTTAGGAAAATTGCCTAGAATCCTGTCATCGGGCAGGAGTCATGAAAACTTCCCCAGAATCCTGCCGTCGCCGGCAGTCACATGGGCCTTGCCCGGTGGCGGTGAGGCGAGGAGTCCCCTGTGTGGTGAGGATTTAGCTGCCACCCTTGTCTCCTGGAGAGACGATGCAGGGGGGGAGGGGGGCAATCCTATTTTTTGCGCGTGTAGGGGGTACGTAGCCAATCTTCTCTTTTACGATCATGCGGGGTTACTTCCCCGGTCTGTGCACCAACTAGGGATCCACACAGCCATTAATTAAGCTTGGGTAACATAATTTTTAAATGTAAAGCACCAAACCTGATCCTCAAGATAAATTGCATGAGTACGAGCCTGCTCCTCAAGTATAAATAGAAAATTTGTATTCGTGAGAATTTAAAACTAGATGTTGAGATTGTACATCCACTCCCTATTCCCTAACCAGTTGGACAAAGAGCTAATTACCCAGACCTAGTGGACATCTCAGAAGACACGATGAAGTGGTGATATGTAGCCATGATAAGGAGATAAGAAAGTAGGATGCATTATATCACCGGAGACCCAAGACCATCAACATCGATCATGCAATGCCACTACACTTGGTCACACTCTCAATCAGCCAATAAATAGACCCCGAGATGGATAACATGTTCATTCGATCATCAAGAAGATACTAATATCATACGATCAGCTCGGCAATGAGTAGTTACATAGCGATGGGAGTCCCCGGTAGGTGCAGAGTGAACCTCCTGGTCACCTTGTTCTTGATGTGTGTTTGCATTGCCACGGCGACGGCGACGGTGGACGGGGCAGGGTATGCCAAGTACCGTGACACAAGGCAGCCCCTTAGCCGGCGAATCGACGACCTGCTCGGGTGTATGACCCTCGCCGAGAAGATAGGGCAGATGTCACAGATTGAGCAGGCCAACGCCACCGCCGACGTCATCAAGAAGTACTTCATAGGTATTCATGTGCATTGTTCTTTTTTACCTTCGCCGAGAAGGAGTACGTCGTTATGTATGTGCCCGTTTTCGTACACATGTGCATTGTTCTTTTTTTATCTTGCGAAATAAAATTTATCTTTTCGCCCACAAACCATGGCCGGCATGCAGGGAGCATGGTGAGCGGCGCAGGCAGTGTACCGGCGATTAAAGCGCCGCCGGAAACATGGGCGAAGATGGTGAATGGGATGCAGAGGGCAGCACTGTCGACGCGCCTCAGGGTCCCCATTCTCTTTGGCATCGATGCCGTACATGGCGTAGGCAACGTGTATAATGCGATCATCTTCCCGCACAATGTTGGCCTTGGCTGCACTAGGTAAAATAATTCGATAAAGGGAATATATTAATACCAAAATGATAAAGAAAATAATTTGATAAAAGGGAAAATAATTATGGTATTCCCATTTTCTTTCTATTGAGACACCTTAGGATCGAACAAATAGTTCTACATCTATGTGTGACTACGACTTCGTATTAAGCTTCAAACTTTACAAGAAATTTCCATAATTTGGAAAATTTGGGCTGTGGTCAAAAATTTTCCCTTTCGGAATATATCTCGGTTTGGTGGGAACTTTAGCAGGCAAATGCTAGCTAGCATCTTAGATTAAAATCATCCTTAAATGATTTAAAGTTTGCTGAAATTCAAACAAGGTCGTTATAGCCATAGGTGATTTCCTTCTTGCTTCATTCAACCCTAACAACTCGAAAATAACTAAAATTGTATAACATTGGACTGGAGATGACTAAGGCCTTGTTCGGTTAATCCCTTTCCCAAGTGGAATGAAGTGGATTGGGGTGGTTTGGAGAGGATTTTGACTTAGATGGGATTAATTCCCCTCCAATCCATGTCAAACCCGTCCAAATTGCTTGAAACAGAACAAGGCCTAAAGGTAACTTTCCAGGGACCCAAAGCTAGCAAAGGAGATCGGAGCAGCAATTGCACTAGAAGTCCGTGCCACCGGATTTCAATACGCATTCGCCCCGTGCGCCGCGGTATGCAGAGATCCCCGGTGGGGTCGGTGCTATGAGAGTTTCAGCGAGGACCCTGAGGTGGTGCAGGGGATGGTCGCCGCCGTCATCTCCGGCCTCCAGGGCGACATCCCCGGCGGGCGGCGCAAAGTCGCGGCGTGCGCCCTACACTTTGTCGGCGACGGCGGCACGACGGATGGCGACAACCAGAACAGTACTTTCCACGAGTTGTTGAGGATCCACATGCCGCCCTACTACAGCGCCGTCCGCCAGGGCGTCTCTACCGTCATGGTCTCCTTCACTAGCTGGCACGGCGTCAAGATGCACGCCAACCATTTCCTCCTCACAGAGTTCCTCAAGACTAGGCTCCAGTTCAAGGTAAGTAAACTTGATTGGCGGGTGGTTCGTGCATGTAAATTTTCACTTCATTTATGGAAGTTTTCCCTTGTAGGGTTTTGTGATCTCGGACTGGGAAGGGATTGATAGGATCACCACCCCTGCACATGCTGACTACCTATTGTCCATCAAGCTGGCGATCATGGCCGGTATTGATATGGTGAGCAAATTAATGCGGACGAAATCCATGTAAATGTTGAAATATATTGGCTAACCCATTTCTATTAATTCAGATTTTTAGTATATTTAGCTGGTGCATCAATTTAAAATGATATCAGAGTCGAGTTCTCAAGTTTAAGACTCTGCAACGAAGTATTAAAAAAATACTAAAATAACTTAGACGTGATGGTAGTTTGGACTTTTGGTTTAGTAATTCAATACTAGTGAAAACAATTACAAGTGATATATTGTTTCAGGTCATGATCCCCTACACGTACACAGAGTTCATCGACGGCCTGACCAAGTTGGTGCAGAACGGCCACATTCCGATGAGCCGGATCGACGACGCCGTGCGGCGTATCCTCCGTGTCAAGCTCACCATGGGCCTGTTCGAGAGCCCCTACGGCCTCGCCAGCGAGCTCGGTAAGAAGGAGCACCGCGAGCTGGCAAGGGAGGCCGTGAGGAGGTCCCTCGTACTTCTCAAGAACGGCAAGGCCGGCGACAAGCCGCTGCTGCCGCTGCCAAAGAACGCCAAAGGAAGCATCCTGGTCGCCGGCAGCCACGCCGACGATCTCGGCAGCCAGTGTGGCGGCTGGACTGCGACCTGGCAGGGCGTCGCCGGGAACAACCTGACCACCGGGACCACGATCCTCGGCGGCATCAGGCAGGCAGTGCAGGGCCACGGCACGGAAGTGCTGTACTACGAGAAGCCCGACGCCGGATTCATGCGGCGGAACAAGGCCCGCTTCGACTACGCCGTTGTCGTCGTCGGCGAGCCGCCCTACGCCGAGGCGTTCGGCGACAGCCTCAACCTGACCATCCCGCCCCCAGGGCCCAGCTTGATTCGGGATGTGTGCGGCAGCGTCAGGTGTGTCGTGGTGCTGGTCGCCGGAAGGCCGCTGTTCGTCGAGCCGTTCCTGGATTCGGTGGACGCGCTCGTGGCGGCGTGGCTGCCGGGGACCGAGGGGCAGGGTGTAAGCGATGTGCTGTTCGGCGATTACGGGTTCACCGGGAAGCTTGCGCGGACGTGGTTCCGGAGCGTGGAGCAACTGCCCATGAATGTGGGAGACGAACACTACGATCCCCTGTTTCCCTTCGGGTTCGGGCTCGAGACACAGCCGTTCAAAACATAGATAGTATTTCCATTTCCATGTTTGCTCTTTACTTTGCTCGTCATTGGAACCAGACGAATATACATCAAAGTAGCAGTTGGACAGACAGTTGCAGCTGCTATTTAAACTGGATTATTATTGGAATACTAATATTATATTTTTATGAGTAAAGGACATCGACGGTTCTAATTCTTTTTTAGCACAATCACTTTAGTACCGGTTCTTTGAAATTGCATATTCAAGTACTAAATCTTTTGTAAGTTATTCATGGGAGGCACTAAATCGGTTTCACCCCTGATGACTGGTACCCACATGGACAGTGGGGTCAAGGAGGCGTACAGATCACCTCGCATATTTGCCAATAGGCCCTTGAGATTGTATTTTTTTCTAAAACACAATCCCTGAAACAAACATTTTCATCTGAGAATTTCTTTCAAAGAGAGAATAAAAAGTAGGATGGAGATTGCGTGAAGGGGATTTGAACCTGGAGAGGCACGTGGCGCTATATCAGCAACCTCCTCGCCTAGAACTCCATCGACACGATGCCCACGTCCTTCGCCTACACTTTGCGGGCCCTTAAGCCCAATGTCCTCTCACAGATTGTTTTTCTACACTATAATTCCATGGTCTTATAGAAGAGATGGGAGGCAGTGGGACAGTCGAGCGGTCAGGCCGGTAGAATAGATGGTGAGAAAGTTATTTCCTGCTAGAAGCAATGCAATTGAAGGCATGCTAATTCAGGAAAAGCGAGCGGCATGAACATACGAGAACGCCATGGGCCCGCGCGTGAAATTTTGCCACATCCTCATGGTGCATGCAAGTTTATAGCCAGTCACACCTGTAATCTTTAAGTTACTCCCACCCACGGCATACCTTAGGTCATGAACGATCAAAGGGCATGGACATACTAAAACCCATCGTTTGGTTATTTACGAGGCTGGTTTTGAAGGAAGATGGCAGAAGTGAGGAGTGCTTCAAGAGGTGGTAAAAAACCTTAATGGAGCACAAAAATAGTTACCCTATTTTTTTCTATCGTAGGGCATCTTATAAGTAGGATTGCAATCGTTAGGGCCTCTTTGGTGGAGTAGTTTGAAAATGTTGGTATTAGTAAAGTCACATGAATAGAATAGGAATGCATGTTGCAAAGGAGAACTAGAGCGCATGAATCTGTACGCTTGTGTATTTGGTTTCTAGAATAGAAAAATATACATGAATAATAATAAACACGATAAGATTAAAGTCAAACCACATGAAATAATATTATTAGGATGCTACTATGAGCTAAAGATCTTGCTTTTGTACTTTGTGCATAGGAATTCTAAAATAGGTCCAAGTGGATTAATAAGTTCCTACTTATTTCTTTTGAAATTGGGATCAAAGTAAGTGGTCCACTGTTTTTCCTTTGTTACATCACTATGAACCAAATGGAGGAATAGTGCACCAAAATAAATCCTATTCCAAAGATTTTCCTCCACTTATCTTAAGAATGTTTTTGTAATAATTCATTTGCACTCATTTTGGACGAATTTTCCATCATCTCAAATATCTTGATATAGTTCCTTTGTTTTCCATGTGTCGTGTTAGGCACTCATGATGCTAATTCATGTAGGGATCCATTGATTCTTGGAATTTCATATTTTTGTTGAAAATTGGGATCCTTCAGATATGTCCTACTTAGGTCCTTTGATATTCAAGATTGGAATCATTAGGTATTTTTATAGGGATATCCTTGCACGCTATTTTGAAGGAAAACTTCGAAACACTTGATAGGATTATTTTGTTTTTTCCTATGTATGAAACATTTCTTGAGTCAACTTTATGTAGTTTTCTGATCCTGTATGAACCAACAGGACGTGCCACTCTACCCCTATGAGTTTCATATTCATGTGTTCTAGAAATTTGGGGAATCAAGTAAACACATATAGGCTCTTTGATTTAAAACCAACGTTTTAGGATTCTAATCCATGAGTATTTGCATGCTCTGTTGAGTTTATATGGTTCAAATGAATGATTTCTTGAAATGCCTCGTATTGTTTTTCTACACTATAATTTTGTAGCCTTATAGAAGAGGTTAGACCTCTTGGAAATTTTCATATTTGTCCATGATAACTATGACATGTTCTCAATCTATATGGATAAATACTATGGTTTTCTTGTGATGCAACCATACAAGTTTTATTATTGATTCTTATATTTTCTGGTCATGTAGAATTCCACATGTCATAAGTCCTCATTTATGTGTCTCTTATTTCTGATGTTCTTCAAGTCATGTGAACCAAAGAGGCCGCGGGAATATCTCGACCGGACTGGAGGGATATAACAGTGGTTGAGAAAGAACTACTTGTAAATCACAAGATGTAGTTACTGATAACAAAATAGCAAAATAACATAACACAATATCGAGGACGACACTAGCATAAAACCATTAGCCATGTGGGGATAGATGCTCATCATCTCTCCAAACTTCCTGTGGGGATAGAGCTTTGTATTTGCAAAGATCTTTAGAGGCGTGTTGTGACCGAATATGTGTGTTACATCTCTGTGTTCTGTGAATGTGCATATCTGTATGTATTTTCAAGATTCAAACATAAAACCATTTATATGCCTATTATCCTTATATTAATAAAGGCATGGTTTTATTTTTGAATCTTGTTTTGAAAATTTTGTGTGAGCTTTGTATTCACTTCCAAATCCTTACTGATCAAACCCAAGCATTTCCATACTTGGAAGGTAAAAATAAAACCTTGCCTTACTTGCATAAAGTTAATAGGCAAAATATGGTTTCTTACTTTGGAAATTTATTTGAAAAGGCCAAATGTTTTAAAAATGCATGAATGATATGTAAGCTTTATAAATCATGATTTTTGGGATGTTATAATTTTCAAACTGTCTGATGATATAGTATACAGATGCATGGAGTGTTCTCTTCTCTTGTTCATTTGTGTAAAGGTGTACCTGATACATGCTCAAAATCTAAAACATTTTGCAGTAGTGGGCAATGAATATTAATGTTTGGCTGTTCATTTTCGGTCGCTGACTGTTCGGTTCGTCTTCAGGCTATTCGTTTCATCTCATGTTGTCGCGTGTTCGTTTCCTCCTCCCATGCCTATGAAAGAGAGGTCGGTCATCTCCACAGAGGCAGACAACAACCACAATAACACATGTGTCTGCCATTCGGTTTCATAGCGTTGTGTCGCCACTCAGATCTTCGCCATCTCGCCTTGCGGCGTGCACCACATGCCGGAACAATATGTATCTAGAAGACTAGAACCCCGCCTCTTCGGATCCCGTAGGGTAGAAGACTGATAAAGTTACCGGGGTGACTACTAGATTCTGCACCACAAATGCTACAATAGATGCCAACGACGACTTCTTCCCCAATGTCGACAACGTTTTCAACAACATGGATCTCAACGACACCAGCGCCAACGTTGGTTCCTCTTCTGAGCCATATGTGATCTTACCTTGTATTTTTTTAGAGCATGCTTCAAACACTACTTCTAGTAATTTGTGTAGAATTGATTTCCGCTTACTCTCTGTTAAATTGAACGACTAGTTTAATCCTTTTGCTATTAGTCATATTTTGCCTACTGTTTATATAGACTAAATCACGAGGAAAATTGCTCATATTTCTAGCAGTTTTTCTACACTATAATCTCATAGTCTTATAGGTGAGGTTAGACTTCTTGGAAAAAATTATATGTGTATGTGACAACAATGGCATGTTATCCCTCGATATGGATTAATTCTGTTTTTCCCTTCTGCTGCAATTGTACAACTTTTATTGTTGATTCCTATTTTTTCGAGTCATGTAGAATTTCACATTTTTTTTTTGGAAATGTGCACTTTATTACTCATTGTAGAATTCCACATGTCATAACACCCTATTTACATGTTTCTTATTCATGATATTCTACAAATCCTGTGAATGAAAGAGACCTTGAGAATATATCTACCAGAGAGCGGAGAAGTAATAACTACTTCTAAATCGAAAAATAGCAAAAAAAAGCACAACACGATATGGAGGGAGGACGCTAGCATGATGTCATCAGCCATATTATGTTACCATCCAGCATCTCACCCAGACGATTCTAAAAAAAAGCATCTCACCCAGACTTTTCTGTGGGCATAATAAAAGCTCTGCATTTGCATAGCTCTTTTGAGGAGTGCTGCGACCGTAATATGTGCCTTCCCCGTCTCTCTCTCTATATATGTTCCGTCCATGCGCATATCTGTATGCTTTTTCAAAACTGGCTGCCAAAAGTATACGCTGCATGCAGTCGCCTCTTCCCTTGAGCGTACCGTGTACAGATGTACCTGAAACGTGCTCAGACTTTGCGTGTGGTTTGGTGCTCTCTCTCTAAATAGCCTTTTTTGCCCTGTTTTATAAATAAAGCACATAGATAGGACCATTGTTGGGCCAGACAGCACAACGCCCAAAGGACACCACACGATACAAAATGCTGGGACAGTAGCACCCACACGCCCGAGCTAACACAAGGAAAAAAAACAGAAAAGAAAGAAGGCGGATCAACTAGACGAGGAAGACCGCAACCGCTGCGCCCTCCGAAGAATGCCCACCCCGCTCCTAGCCCCGACTCGACAAGCACCAAGCAGCACCCTCAAGAGGGGAAGAGACCGATGTTGCCCGGACCAGAGACTGACCCTAGGGTTTCCCGTGCCACACAGAGGGGAGTGAAAGTAGGGAAGCCACAACGCCCTCCAGGAAGGAAGATGCCACCCGCAGGCGGCACCACGTCGGTATCGGTCGAGCTGACAAGGATTACTCCCGAGGACCCTATCCACAACCCCCGGACGAGACGAGGCACAGGAGACCCGTGAGGGCGAGGCCTCGCCACCACCAAACTTGTCGCCCGCGAGCATGCGCCACTCCGGTCCCGACTCCGCCATCATCGTCTCACCGAGCAAACCGTCGCAGGGTCTGCAGCATCGCAACACAGGTAGAAATGAAGCAAGGTCCACAGGACCACAACCGCGCGGGAGGGAACTACCTCCACCGCCGGAGGCGGTAGTCGACCGGACACGGTTGCAGACAAACTAGACCTCCATAGGTCCGGAAGGGCCCCGCGGGCCCGTAAAACCTTCGTGGAGGCATACCAGTCCCATGGTGGTCCGGCCAGGCCCCGACGAGCATGTAAAGTCTACAACCACGCTGCAACAGGCCGGCCGAAGACACCGCGGAGCCCTTCCACTCTACCCGCCCTGATCTGCATATCAGACAAAACAAAGCCAGTCGTCCCACCTAACCCAGATCCGGGCCCAAACGGGCCCGATTTGGGCCGTCATGGCCACACCCGCCCTGAGCTCCGCCTGCCGCTGCTGTGCCGCGCTGCCCCGCCGCCCACAGCCGCGCCGCCGCGCCGTCCCGCCCCCAGCCAAGGCAGGGCCTCCGCCGCCCCAAGCCTCGCCGAGATGCAGCGCTGCCCGAGGCCGCCCCGAGCCCCAGAGAACGCGCCGCCGCCCGCCGAAGGACCCAAGGCACCGGGCTAGGCCACCACGCCGCCGGAGGCCGTGCCGACGCGCCCCTCGCCGAGCACGCCGCCCTCCGCGACAGCCACGGCCCGCGCCGCTGCCTCCGCGCGAGGGGGGAGGAGGGCCACGCCGCCGCCAGCGCCTGGATTTGCCCGACGGCGCAGTCTGGTGGCGGCGAGACGGGGGGAGCGGGAGAGTGGCCCTGGGGCGACGGCGGCAGGGGGTCCTCCCGTCGCTCGCGGGAGCGACGCGGAGGACGGGTGGTTTTTTTTTCTCCGCTCTCTGTAGTCAAAGAGGTGGCCGGAGAAAATCGTGTGGTTTGGTGCTGATCCACACTGCAAGAGAAAACAGGCGAAAGACGCACATAGCTCCATTTTACAACAAAAAAAAAGTATAGAGCTTCCACGAGTTTTGTTGAGTCGGTATAAATCGAGAAGAAGGAGAATAAAAATTCCCTTGCTCTCGTGAACAAGGGCTAAAAACGAGGCGGATACGGTGAAGTCACGGACGAGCATCGACGCGACGTTACCATGCATCGATCGTCCTGCTTCCTGCTCGGCCATGCATCGGCCATGCTACAACGGGACAGCATACAACGGTCGGCCTGCTTCCTGCTCGGCGCATCATCGGAGGACACACGCTGCGAACAGCGGTTTCGCCACGGCGGCAAAGCCAGCACACGCGCATATTTTCGAGGCTGCTCGGACTCGGCCATGTACGTACGAGCAACGTACGTGCGCGCATGCTCGGGGCCCGTTTCTTTACTCCTCTCGAGCAAACACCGACCACGACCAGAAGCAGCTGGTCGCGTCGGTTTCTTTTAATTTCCACCTTCTCTGAGGTCCACGGGACGATCGATCGAGCCGCTTCTCCGTGGCGCGTGGTGGCGCCACCGGCCTCGTCGGGCGCGCGCCCGGGGCGGCGTCCGTAGCGGCCGTCGCGGCGCGACGCCGGCATCGCGCTGCCCGGCGCCAAGCGGAAGGTCCAGGGGCCTTCCACGCCTCGGGCCAGTCGCCGTGCTACGAGAGCTCGGTCCGATGCCGATAGTTGCCCGCGGCACACGCCGCGAACGCCGGCGACGCACGGTCCGTCCTTGGCGCCTTCCGGCGTGTCCGGTTCCCGTCCAGGCATTTCGTGCGAGGGGTCTGACTCTGACCTTGGTATCAGCACAAGCCCAAGCCGTGAAGGCTAATATTACTACTACTAAATGGGATACTGAATTGAGGATTTGTACAAGTCCATTGACGTTGCTCTGTTGTCTGTTCTCTTGCTCTTGTTTGATCTTCTTCCGCCGCCAGCTGCTAGTGCTTGGCTTGCGTGTCTCGGGAGTGGCATCGATCGCTCACGGTCACGGCAAGGACGTCATGAACTGTGAGGAGGTTACTTTAATTGATTCTTGTATAGCAAGGAGCTTGGGATTAAAACGAGGAAGGATGGACCATCTTTAAGCACCTGGCAGCGGGAACCAAGTTTCTAACACAAAATTTGAACTTGGGCAAACTGGACCGTGGTAGCACACTTGGATACAGACGCACAGCATCCATGTCTATTTCAGTAACATTACCATCTGCCGATGAACCATAAATGAGAAATGTCTGTTTTTCGCATATTCCGTATGCAGAGAAAAGAAGAGAATCTGTCTTGTGTTCTTCTGCTCTGTTACAAATAAGCATTCATTTACAGGATACTGGAAACGAGTGGCAAATTAGGATTGGAAGCAGGCTGATGTAGGTTCAGTTTAATCAGATAGCAAGAGTGTACTGCATACATGTGCCTAACTGAACTCGGTAATATTGCAACGAAATGTATATATAATCTTGAAGTGTGCAGCGTCCAGAGTCCAGAACGGAGTGACACTTGGATAGATCATACAAAGTCCAGAACAGAGTGACACTTGGAAACATCAATATTTCCTTGTCTGTGCACGACAACACAAAGATGAAGAATTGTAATGGCTATTTTTTGTTAAACTGCAGGCGGAATTCAAGTATATCTAACACAAATCTGAACCTGGGCAAACTGGACAGCAGTGACACTTGGATAGAATCATACAGAGTCCATGTATTTATAGGCATTCAGTAACATGCTAACATCACCATCTGACAATAAACCTAATGTGGGAGATGTCTATTTTCACACATTCCATATTTTAAAAAACTGCCTTGTGTTCTTTCTCTCTATTACCGCCTGGCAAATTCAGGACTGGCAGACTGGGACAAGGTTCATGCAAGTTCGTGTTTACCTTTATTTCCCTTCTATTTAGATATCAAGAGTATTCGTATACACATATATAACTGAACACGGTAATATTACATCACAGTGTATAGTGTTCAAAGCGTCCAAACTCCAGAACGACGACATCGTTATTTCCTTGTCTGAGTGCAACAGCACCACCAACAGGGACAACTCCAATGGCCATTAGTTAGACAGCAGGTTGGATCCCAATGATACCTACATTTTATTGCAAGGCATATTTGTAAGTACCATCACAATGTTACAGAATCATGTAAGCAAAGGAGAGATCTGTGCACGTGTTGGCTTAGTGCTGCCATTTCTGTCAGGCTCTTTCCTGTAGTAAGTAGATCCTAAAACGAAACAATGGTTGGCATTTACCGCATCCAATTCTGGCTCCTGCGTTTCCTGTTGATTTACTGAGTTCATGGCCACCTACAAAATATTAAAGGAACTTGGTCAAGAGCAATAAAATACCCGGTTGTCACCCAGACTTACACGAAACAGTAATACAAATGTTCAGGAATTTAAGTTCCCTATTGTTACAGAAAACAAGGAATATTCAAGTTGATGTTTGAAGTGAAGCAGAACATATGTAAGCTTGCACAGAGTAGAGAGGGAACCATTGGGTCAAACATTACATGTACCATATTCGTTTCATAAAATGAGTGCAAAAACGAGGTCAAATATACACGAAAACTCTTTTTTCCCTAGCATCCAAATAGAACCGTGTAGCATGACATGCATACAACAACCCAAGACTGGTTGACAATAAGGCAATGGACCATAGCAGATTGCGGCCTAACTCAGTACAAATGCTTTTTTTCATCCAAAGGCATGCCATTTTACTGCTAGGTTATTGTGATTAATGGAGTATGAGATCTCATCAACCATACTTTAAAATACTGACTAGTAGTTCTGTGCTTTCAAGTGTTGAATGACACATCCCATGGTACAGTAATCATGCAATGCCAGACTATCTTTGCCTAGTGAATTCTGCTCTGCTGCTTGGACCAAAATATTCATACACTCATAATAGGATTGAAGAAATTCATACCAGTTGGGTGTGGTAATCCTTGTTTAATTAAGATTTTGCCTTGACGTGGCTAATGACTAGCATTGTCAAGATGCAATGAACTAGACTTTCTTTACACTCCAGCAAACTTCAACAATTAATCAGAATCCAGTGTCGCCATGATCCCGATTCAATATTGGTATTGAATAGGCCATATGCTCCAGGAAAAGTATTACAAACATATGATATGAATATTATATACACCATATGTATACCCATTTAGCAGGTGAATTGTAAGTTATTCGCTTCAGACCACAGTGAATCGTAAGTTCTCTGAAAGAGGTTTCGTCTATCTTATTACTGAATATACATATAGAAAGGAACACACTGGCCTTATTTTAAAAAGAAGTATCTATCTTCCAGTGGTGATGTTAAAATGCTTAGATGCCCAGCTGGTTATGTTTGCCATGAATAACAACCGAGAAGATTATTCCCCAGCTGCGCCGATCACCCAAGACTTGAAAATACAGTGTCATAATTGATTCTCTTTTTGCTCCGTTATTGCATGTAGAAGAAGTGCAAATGCTGTTGCCCATGAACTAGCTAGAATTGGGTCTGGTTGTAACTCTGGCATGATGAATGTGTGGGACGATGATCTCCCAGCGAATATTGCTGTGATTGTAACAGGCGATTTGCCCGACAGTATTCAGTAATAAAGCTATTGTTTTCCCTTAAAATGCTTACCCTTTCCTAGATCATCAGAATCAGCATGAACAACAACTGCCCTTCCCAGTATGGAGTGGGGCCCGCTTAGTGAAATCTTCATGCAAGAACAGAAATGAGTTACTGGTACATCAATTACTATACCAAGATGATCAAAAGAATATTTTACATCCTTTAAGCCCATGGAACCTGTATGTCTTTTATGAAGATTTCTGCAATGCCTGAAATAAATAACTGGTGTATTATTAAAAAACCCAGGATTTCATCAGTGCAGTAACTCAACCCATAGTTGCCTAGCCCTAAACAAACATCAAGTAGCTATATACTAACCATCCTTGTTGGCTTGTATGTTTCCCAGGTCACCCACATGTCGTTCATCATCCACCGGTGCTCCATGTGACTTATTATGAGGATTAAAATGGGGTCCTGTGAAATAAACAAATTTGATCAGCACAACATAAAATTTCCACACAACATACCTTTTCTTTCATCAGAAATGAATCCTTATCTATATAATATGATGTCTGCAAGAAGTTGTAGAAGAAACCTCGATTTAGCTTAGATGATGATTTTTTTATTACTTAATGAAGTTCTCATCTCCAAGAAAATAATACAAAATAAGCCATAAGCCCGGTATGTAAAGAGACCAGAACCCAAAGTCTAAAATTCACTGAACTACGATATCCTGTGAGCAATCTCGCTGTCCCGTCTACTATAGAATACTAGTAGACTAATCTGAAAAGAGCAATAGCCAGTAATCCATATGATAACTGAAGGGAACAGACAATTCAATACCAGGAACAATATCTTTTGCAGCCAACACTGAACTTCCACTATCTATGCAAAATTACTGGCAAAATAGGACAAAGCGATCACTGCCCATTCCACCAACTGCTATTAAAGTAGTTCCATTTGCCAGCAAAATGAAGATTTTACAAGCAAGATAACCATTTGGAAAATCCCCCCTCAAGACCCAGGCTTCTTTTTTCAGATGTTTCAAAGTGCTATTCCCCAGATGATTCAGCTTGTCACCAACTCGGCGCAGGCAACACATCTTCATTTC
Organism: Avena sativa; assembly: GCA_916181665.1. Classification (NCBI taxonomy): domain Eukaryota; kingdom Viridiplantae; phylum Streptophyta; class Magnoliopsida; order Poales; family Poaceae; genus Avena; species Avena sativa. The sequence goes on along the minus strand of OV702293.1, from coordinate 438,304,069 downwards.
TGGAATTGGGCATCGTTTGCTGAACAATCTGGAATGTTTCTGGGAAGTGATGTGGGAACTTCTGCCCAGTCTGAGGGTTATCTATTTTGTGTGAAGTGTTGAGACATGTAACAGCCTAACAGGTTAGCATGTTGGTCGCATCAGGTTGTCACCCCATAGTATGTGCTAGAGGACATTCACAAACAGTGGATTTCCTGACAGTGCCCGAACACGTTTCCCCTTTATTCCAATTCTATAATTGCTGAACTATTTATTTTCTGGAAATAATGCATGGGGCAAAGTCTGACTTAAGAAACACTCTGCACGGGACACTTGTTGAGCAACTAAACCTGCAATTTTGGCCATTCTGCGCTACACAACTAATTTTGTAAAGCAAACTATAATCTCCATAAATCCTTACCTATATGCGCATTTTGGATCATAAGACATCCCAATTCAGATATGAACCTTTGCTTAGACAAAATATACAGCAAAACGTTGCAATTAGGAGAATTCCACGGTAGTGATGTGAATTCTATTTCTACTTAATAAAGCACTTGAGTCACTTGCAGGCAAGAATTCTCGGTTGCAAATCTATCTTAACTACCAGTATCACCGACAGGACAGACTGAGTCACACAGCAAGCAACCGTGATTAGGCGGAGAAGGCTACGGACCAGTGGAGTTGCAGCCGTTGGTGGTGTCGCCGAAGGCGTGGATGTGGAAGCCGTGCAGGCCCGGGGCGAGGCCCGTGACCCTCCCCCTCACCTCGGTGTGCCCTAGAACCAGGAGATCAAACTTCATTCTAATCAGTAAGAAAAGGCGGCTGTAGAGAGCGCAGAGTTGTGGGGAGTAAGCACATACCGGTTGAGGGGTCTTGGACGAAGTGGAGGGCGCCGGCGACCGTGCTGTTAGCGCCGCCGCCGCTGATGAGGGCGACGCCCTTGAGGCTGCCGGCTTTCCCTGCCATTTTTTCGTGCACCTCCGCCGCCTAGGCCCCTCCGCGCCGGCTTTGCCTCTCGTTTTGGCTTGTTCTCTTTAGCTGTTCCATCCCTTCGGTTTAGCCTTTTCTTTTCTCAAAATTTCTGTGCAGAAAGGAAAATTTAGCCCGTATTTTCTTCAATAAAAACTAAAATTGGACTGAAAATACAAAATGCATGTTTTTTGCTGCCAATGGATAATTTCCCGATGCCTCAAGCTATGGCACGTGGTAAGTTTTGTGGGAAACATTACTATCCGTATTGTGATTCCCCTTTTTGAAAAAACTATCCATATTATGAAGCGAGCCACTATATCTCGATGATCTGGATCTGACCGCAACACCAAAAGGTCTCACAAATTTCCGTATGAAAGTAGTCAACATGTAGCAAAAACATAAACTAGATGCACACACCTAAAAAAAAGTCACACGTCACCTCAAAGAGATGAGAGTCTAAAACAATGTCTCTGCAAAATTCAGATAAACTACCATATAAAGTTTATAGATTTTCACGCTAGAGAATAAATCCAAAGTGAAAGCCGGCAGAGACTCAAGAAGATGACGCATGGAGAAACCATGCCAGTATCAGAAAGATGACGACTAACCTTTGGAATATTTCCTTAATATTTTGTATCTCGGTGAGCTTTCTAAGTTCTTCTATTCATTGTTTTATATGGTCTTTTCTGGTCATAGGTTTTGGATTCTTCTAGCTTTTTATTCATGTCATACGATCTTTCTATTATTTATTGTTCTTCACTTTGTTGTTCTTATCTCCCATCTCTTTCCGTCATGTTCTTGAATTATTTTTCATTCCTTGTCTTCTTTCATATATGGTTTGCCTTGTCATTGTCATCCTCAATATTCCAAGTTTAAAAATTTCATTTTTCTTTCTCATCTATTTCTTATTTATTATTGTTCGTATCCAGTATAAAATTATACACGTATACTTAACTTATTTATTCTTGTCGTGTATCCTTTTTTTAATAGCCCATGCCATGATGAAATATGACATGTAATTCTTCTTGTGGGTTCACGCTCTTGCCAAAGGTTTATTTATCACCGCAAAAACATTAGCGAAGTTTTCTCCCAGCCCATTAGACATATCAAGAGAGTTTAAGGTCTAGTCTATCCTCGTCCAAACAATGTGACTTGTAACTCACTAGAACGGGGCACGACTGCACATAAATGTGTACTACTTTGTTAACTAGTAAATAATATAGTAAACAAACGAGATGATGTAAACACGCAGGATGGAGGAACAAAGTGCAGTTCACACGTTACATGATGTTGAGACAATGCAATTGACTCGAACATGAGTGATGCAGTTGACACAATGTAGCTGACACAACTTAACGACTTAGTGCTACTTTTCTACAAATAAACGGTGATAAGAATTGTCATGGTGGTGCCACGACAGATGTCATGGATAGGCTAAAGATGGGGCCAATGGACACTAGAGGTGTCCAGAGAGGTATAGTGTGGTGAATCCACACACGGAGAATACAAACTCTCAACACTCGATGTACCCATGTTCAAGACTCTCCTATGGAGATAATACCTCTATTCCTGCTCTAGATCTTATATTACGATCTCTAATCTCATACAAGTTGCTCTTTGAGCTGTATTGGAGAGAGGAAGAAGATGAAGTGCTTCTGCTCTCTCCTCACTCTAGGGTTTCCCCTTGTACAAATGGACCGACCCCCTCCATGGAGGCCCTAGCTCACCTTATAAAGGGATGGCCAGGTTACAACTAGGGATTACGTGGCCCGGATATTCCTTGGAGATGCCTGTCCTGAAATAGTAGTTCGGCGCCCTCTTTTTTCTGCCGCCCATCTCTATGCGGGAATGGCACAGAGTCCATGCTATCTGACCTTTAGGGTTAGACACTGTCATGTATGTGACCCTCTGCTCTGTCCCTGTCCCTCTGGCCTTTGCCCTTAGCGCTTGTCTCTCCCCAGATTCCGCGAGAGAGAGAAAAGCGCTGACCTTGAGGCTGGCTCTCTTCTTCTTGAGCACGCCAACTCCTGACTCGGCCATGATGGTACCTGTAATCATGAAACAACCTAGACACCGTGTCGATGTACCATATACGTCGGTCGACTCTTGTCGATGCTTTCTAGCCTTGGGTAACCCGGCCGCAACTCGGTCGACCCTTATATACCTCGGTTGGCTCATGCTTTAGCCTGACCTTGGTGGATTCTGTCCTTAACCATAGCTTGAACCTACCTGGGGTCATCCCCCAACAAGAACTGTACAAAGGAAGAGTCTTGATGACTTCCATTGTGGTAAAATGAGCTTAATGCTTGTATACAAGATCCGCAGTGGCTAAGACCATGCAATTGAGACACACAATGTAGTTAAAACAGGTTTCAAACTGAACATTCATCAATCATATCACTTTGATGTTTTGAACTGCATGATTGTTCATCTCAACTGCATCTATTCTTTCTAATTGCATCTTTGTTCTTGTCAATTACTACATCGTTTGTTGGAAATATTGGTGTATTTTTGCACTTGTTATCATCCGCTTGAAAATAGCTATTGTTTTTCAAAAAAAATCAACTAAAATCTTGGGTTTAAACAATACGGACATTTTACATGTATGTTGATATCTTGACACTATCATCGCGGTCCAAAGTTCTAAGATTCAGCTTACACATTGCTTCTTGATAAATTTGCATATAACCCCTTCTATTTTTTTGAAAGCAATCCACACTCCACCTCAGACCTTTTATTGTTGACATATTTGTATATAGACCTTTCCATTTGCGGGAATAAACCTACACTTTGGGTGGTTTTGTAAAAATGTTTCATTGAGGTTTCATACATATTTCGATTAAAGTTTTACATACAATTTACAAAAGGATTTTCCAAAAGTATATAGAAACTACACACGCATAAGTGTTGCATCATGAAAACATGTATAAAACATATATGAAACTGTGTTAAGTATTCATACATCCATAAACCATTTTTGGTTTTCACACAAGAAACGACCTACAAATTTACCTTCATTCTTGAAAACATGTACAAAAAAAATATTAAACTATGTTAAATAGTTGTACATTTATATAAAAATGTTTTTCTTTGTGAAACAAGGATGTATGAAACCTCAATGGGACATTTATGAAACCTCACATAGGTGGAACGCGTACTGATTTTTGTAAAATAGAAGGGTCTGTATGCAAAAAATACAAGCAAAGTTTAACATGAATCTTAGAGCTACGTACGATGATGATAATGCTAAGACATCAACGCATGGGGAAATGTATTTTCATGGGTTTAAGCTCAATTTGCCTTATAAAGGAGTTCTCAATTGAATGCGTTGGTTTCAAAAATAGAACAAAGGAAGTCATGATGTTTTTGAAGTATTTACATAATAACACCATATGTTTCACCGAGAAATTTTAATCATCGTCACACCTTCTCTCTCTTTTAATACAAAGAACTCTTAAATTATTATTGTTTTGAACCAATATTCCGCACAAACCTGCCATACAAACTTCCCCATATCCACTACACTAGACCATCTGAGCACAAAAACAAATCTGAGATTTTTTCACTATGCTAACACTGAAACAACACAAATGCAGCAGAGAATGAGGACATAGAAAAACAAAGCAACAACTAGAGTGCAACAATGTCACATAATCAAGCATGTTTGGTCGACTGGTAGACTCCCCACACAGAAGCGTGTCCAGGCATCTTAACTCAGTACGCCTCGCCTTCGTCTTCGTCCTCTTCATCCTCAGCTTTGACCTCCTCGTAGTATTTCTCTAGCGCAGCCAGATCCTCCCCCTCCAAGAACTCTTCCTCCACCCCTTCGCTGATGTACCAGTGCACGAACGTGCGCTTCGCGTAAATAAGGTCAAACTTGTGGTCCGTGCGAAAGAAGACCTCGGCCTTAGCCATATTGGTGTTGATCATGCACACCGCCCGACACACCTTGGCCATATCCCCTCCCATAACCACTTTCGGCTGCTGGTAGTTCATACCGCACTTGAAACCAGTCGGACACCTGATAAATTTGTAGCGGCAAGAACATAGAAAACAAAGCCAAAGGATGGTAATAGACAGGGTATAGACAGGGTAAAGCAATATCATATCGATACACGTGTAATCAATGGGTAGAAAACTTTACCCATGCCCGTATCCGCGGGTATAAAACTTTACACATGCTCCTATCCGACGGGTACCCGTACCCGTTGGGTACCTGGCAGCAGTGGCGGAGCCAGGATTTCCGTATTGGTATGCGAAGTTACAATAGGATACAAAAAGTACACAGTAATCAATGAAACAAGAAATTCCCATTAAATGTAGTACTCGTAACAATGATCAAATTATTTAGTTACAATGCAAGAAGGGTAAAAATAGAATTTATATATTCCTTTTTACGCCTACAAATCAATAATATACATAAAAAGGTTTTTGTTTAAATTCCCATTGAATACTATGCTAGAATTAATCTACATATACAGTCTATTGATCATCTATTCCCAACTGAGAGATTCAGAAATTACATAGTTTTTTTTAGCAAAATAAAAATTTACAAAGTTGACGAAGAGGCAGAGCTCGTTCTATGCACTTGGGCCAGTCTTTTTGATAAAATGACCAGCGTGTCCAACTAGGATAGCAGCCAAAAGTGCAGATAGGCCTAGATTTAAAGTACAAAACGTGAGACAAAAGGGGTCTGCCTGTCTCAATTTTTCCCGTGTTCTACGCACGAAAAAGCTACTAATACGTATACCTTTGTATATGAGTTTATGCACTGATTTTTTCCATAAAAAATATTGGGTATTTATTGCATACCCTTGAATAAGGCTAGCTACGCCCATGCCTGGCGGGTAGATCCAATATTGCACAAGTTAATCATAATTTTACATTCATCAATAACATATTTGACAAAATAAAATAACTATATCTACTCAATAATAGGTAGACGAGTATATAAAAATTATCGAAGTTTAGAGATCGCAATCTCATACTTATTCCTTGGTTGCTTAGCTGCATAGGTTGAAACTCTATAGTTAAGATTTACATGTCAGTTTAAACGACCAGGGGTATGTGTATATCCATGGGTACAAGCCTATACCCATGCACGTATCTGTTAATTAATGGGATAGAGTATGGATATTATCCATGGGTATAAAAGTGTGTTCATACCCTGTCCATACGGTTAAGGTACACGTGGTTATCCATACTCACGGGTAAAATTGTCATCCTTAACATAGCCATGACACTCTCAATCCCATCTAGTAAATACTGCAGTAAAGAAATGAGATGAAGTAAACATGAGGGATGCAAGAACAAAGTGCAGTTTACACATGCAAATGTTGAGACAGTGCAATTGACTCTGATGCAGTTAACACAATGTAGCTATCGTGATGAAGTTAGGTGAGAACATTAATTGTGTCATCTTAACACCTTAGTGCCACATTTGTACAAATGGATAATGGTAAGAACTGTACAAATGAAGAGTTGACTTCCATTGAAGTGAAATGATCCTAATGCTTGTAGATGAGGTAGGTTGAAAACGAAACGGAAACGGATGGAAACATGTGCTATCCTTTTCGTTTCCTCTTGTGTCGCCGGAATCGAAAACAAAACGGAAAACTTCGAAAACAAACACGGAGTCGAAAATCATCGAAGATGAATATGGAGAGGATACAAAACGGATACGATACGAAAACAAACATTTGTCGGAATATAATAGTGGCATAATAGCATGGTCTCTACACTAAAAGAAACATATAATGGATAAATAATAGCTCACAACTTCGACAATCGACAATTGAACATAAAATAACACACATAATTCAACACTTCGATAAACACATAAGTTCACATAAATAGTTTCACATAAACGCTAAGACACTCGCTTGATTAATATGTAGCCTGGACCGGTTGCATGTATTACGTAGACCTTGTATATATTCTATGGCCCGATAAGAGTAAGGGAAATAACTGATGTAAAGTACTATTTCATATAGCTGGTTATATTTTTGGAAAATTTCCGTATTTGTTTATACGAAATTTCCTTACCATTTATGTTTTCTTCGGAAATGGCTCCCTCATTTTCTTTTCCGTTTTCTTTTAAAATATTCCATTTCCATTCCTTTTTTGCAAAATATCGTTTTAGTTTCCTTTTTAGCTCTTTGTTTCTTTTTTTCGGAAACGAACGGAAAGTTTCCTTGCCGTTTTTAACCCTAAGATGAGCTATGCATTGGTTAAGACCATGTAGTTGAGACATACGATGTAGTTAAAACATGTTGCATACTAAACCTTCAATAATCACATCTCTACCAACTTTGATGTTTTGTATTGCATAGTTGATCGTCTCAACTGCATCGTTATTCTTGTCAATTGCATCTTTGTTCTTGTCAGCTACATCATTTCCTAGAATTTTTAGGTGTAAATTTGTACTTGTCATCTTCCACTTGAAACAAAACTATAGGTTTCTTGGAAACTAATGTCTCAGGTTTAAACAATACGAAACTTACACATGTATGTTAACATCTTGATTTTCATCACCGTCCAAAATTGTAAGATTCATGTTACACATTGCTTCCCAATAAATTTGCACAAAACTCCTTCTATTTTCTGGAAAGCAACCCAAACTCCACCTCAGACCTTTTATTGTTGACATATTTGTATATACACCTTTGTATTTGCGAGAATCAACATACACTCTAGGTGGTTTTGTAAAAATGTTTAACTGAGATTTCACACATATTCCGATTAAAGTTTTACACACAATTCACAAAAGGATTTTCCAAAAGTACATAGAAAGCACACATGCATTTGTGTTGCTTCATGAAAGCATGTATAAAACATATATGAAACTGCGTCGAGTCTTCATATATTGATAAACTATTTTTGGGTTTCACAAAAAGTGAAACATAAGAAACAACATGCGCATCTATGCTCATTCATGAAAACATATATAGAACATATATGAAACTATGTTAAATAGTCATATATTCATAAAAAATGCTTTTCTTTATGAAACAAGGATGTATGCAAAACCTCAATAGGACACTTATGAAACCTCGTGTAGGTTAAACACGTACTCGTAAAATACAAGGGTATGTATGCAAAAACAAAGACAAGCAAAGTTTAGCCCAAATCTCAGAGCTACGCATGGCGATGATAATGCCAGGACATCAACCCACCGAGGAATGTATTTTCACGGGTTTAAAGCTCACTTTGCCTTAAAGGAGTTATCACTTGAATGTGCTGCTTTCTGAAATGGAACAAAGGTAGTCACATTATTGATGAGGCATTTGTAATTTTATCTTAGAGAGGGTTGAGGTGTAACAAGTCACATATTTCAGAACCGAACCATAATTTTCCATGTCCACTGATTTGGACTAAAAGAGGAAGGCTGGAAATCAAATGATGATAAAATCGTTCTTATCCTCGACAACAAAATGTAATTCCTATCATATTTGAAAGATTATCCCAAATATTAAATGTTATGCTTGAACTATAAATATTTGCATTCCCTTTTGACACATTAAAGATGACCCACCCTCGCATTTGCAGGGCCACTGTGCTAGTTTACATAATAACATCATTTGTTTCACCAAGCAATTTAAATAATCGTCACACCCTTCTATTTCGTTCAATACAAAAAAAAATCTGAAATTATTATTGTTCTGACCGATCTTATGCAGAAGGCTGCCATACAAACTTCCTCACATCCGTGAGAGGGGACTATCAGAGCAAACGAACAAATCTGACATTTTTTCATCACTCTACTAATAACACTGAAACGGCACAAAACCGGGACAGAGAAGAAGGAAGCGGTAGCTAGCGTACAACAATGTCGCCCAATCAAGCATGCCTGATCGACTGACGGACTCCACACAAGAAAGTGTGTCATTCCAGGCAGCTCAACTCAGTACTCCTCGCCTTCGTCCTCGTCCTCTTCACCCTCGGCTCCGACCTCCTCGTAGTCCTTCTCCAGCGCCGCGAGATCCTCCCTCGCCTCCGAGAACTCCCCCTCCTCCATCCCTTCCCCGACGTACCAGTGCACGAACGCGCGCTTGGCGTACATGAGGTCGAACTTGCGGTCGATGCGCGAGAAGACCTCCGCCACGGCCGTGTTGTTGCTGATCATGCATACCGCCCGGCGCACCTTGGCCAGGTCCCCTCCCGGAACCACCGTCGGCGGCTGGTAGTTTATCCCGCACTTGAAGCCAGTCGGACACCTTTGATAAATTTGCGCGCAGCATGCAGCAAGGGCAAGAACAGAGAAAACAGAGTCATGGCCAACCTCTGGTGATATATAACAGCGAGGAGATGTGGTAAAGGGATTCATGGCACCCACCAGTCGACGAACTGCACCGTCCTCTTGGTCTTGATGGAGTGTACGGCGGCGTTGACGTCCTTGGGCACGACGTCGCCGCGGTACATGAGGCAGCAGGCCATGTACTTGCCATGCCTGGGGTCGCACTTGGCCATGACGCTGGCCGGCTCGAAGACGGAGTTGGTGATCTCGGGGACGGAGTGCTGCTCGTGGAAGGCCTTCTCGGCGGAGATGATGGGGGCGTAGGAGGAGAGCATGAAGTGGATCCTCGGGTAGGGGACCAGGTTGGTCTGGAACTCGGTGATGTCCACGTTGATGGCGCCGTCGAAGCGCAGCGAGGTGGTGAGCGACGATATCACCTGGGAGATGAGCCTGTTGAGGTTGGTGTAGGTGGGGCGCTCGATGTCCAGGGACCTCTTGCAGATGTCGTAGATGGCCTCGTTGTCCAGCATCACCACCACGTCCGTGTGCTCGATCAGGGAGTGGGTCGACAGCACGCTGTTGTATGGCTCCACCACCGCCGTCGAGATCTGAAACACGGCGAACAGTTTCAGGCAGCAACACGCATGGTGGTCTGGTCTACGCTGAGACCTGACGAAGGGGGAATGTGGTTAATTTGGTACCTGGGGTGAAGGATAGATGGTGAAACCGAGCTTCGATTTCCTGCCATAGTCTACAGATAGCCGCTCCAGAAGCAGCGAGCCAAGTCCCGACCCAGTTCCGCCGCCAACAGCATTGAAAACCAAGAAACCTTGGAGGCCAGTGCAGTTGTCGGCCAATTTTCTTATCCGATCAAGGCAAAGGTCCACGACTTCTCTTCCAACTTTTTCAGCATAAAACAGGTTTTAGAAAAGGAGTATTTTCATTAGTAGGAGCATAGAGGCTGTTTCCCAAGCATGTCAAATACTTCTCTTCCAACTTCAGCATAGAAAAGGTTTTAGAAAAAAGGAGTATTTTTCATTAGTAGGAGCACAGGGCTGTTTCCCAAGTATGTCAAATACTTCTAATTATGTTCATCATACATTTTCAATACACATTATGTGTGCTGAAATTCATTGTGACGTTCCCGGAGTCCAAATTCCATATGGCTCTTCTATACAGTTAACATATTAAACACTAAGAAAATTTGGATATTTATTTCTCAGTCATCTCAGAAATAACCAAAAAAAAAGTGTGCAACTTCTCTACCAAAGGGTGACTACTTTTTCATTTCCAAACCGAAAGTAGCACCAATATTCTAAATGTCCAACTACCTAAATTTAATTAGACAAGGAATCGACAAGCAACGACCAAGATCGTGGACTTATAAATAAAAATTGCACAGCTGACTTTTTCATTTCCAAATCTAAGGTAGCACAAACTACCCAATTTTCCATTGGACAACAGATCGTCAAGCAACATTCAAGATCGTCGAATTATAAAGAAAAAATCGCTCAGTGGACTTGCAAATAGTTGGTCTCAACAAAAGATCTTATCGGCAAAAGGCAGCTAAAAGGCCGAAGAATGGTACGGTACCTGTGTAGTGTCCACGGGCAAAGTTGTTGGCGGCGTCTTCATTGTGGGAGATGAGCTGCTCCGGATGGAAGAGCTGGCGGTATGCCCCCGTCCTCACCTCGTCAATGACAGTGGGCTCCAGGTCGACGAACAAGGCCCTCGGAACGTGCTTCCCTGAACCCGTCTCGCTGAAGAACGTGTTGAACGCATCCTTCGCAACCCCAAGAGAGGTGTCGCTGCAACAAGCCCGTGGAAGGAACTTCAGGATTTTGGGTTTTTGTACAGATGAGGAGTTTATCGTCGGTAAAACCACATGCTGGTATGAGTATGTATGCTCCTCAAGATTGTTCCTCAAAACTCAGTCTTTGATCATGCAAAAAATAGTAATTTTGGAGCGAGCTGTGTGTCATGAATTCAGAAACAGTGCTCACAGGAATGCTAAAATTAAGCCGATTATCAGATCATCTAACAAAAATCCCCTTGAATTTCATCGGTTCGTCATCCGGAATTCAAGACCATCATCAGAATTCTAAACACAAGGCAAATTATTTTCCAGGAAAAGAGGCGGGGCTAACCATATGAATGAAACAAGGTAAATCATCATCTATGATGAAATCTCACCCAACAATCAGTGTATTTCACAGAACTCTGAAAGGAAGTGCAAGAATCGGAACAGTTTAGGAGGTGACCTGGGCATGAGGCCGTCGGGGCTGATGCCATGCTCGAGGCAGTAGAGCTCCCAGCAGGAATTCCCCACCTGGATGCCGGCCTGTCCTATGTGGATGCTTATGATCTCCCTCATCTCCTCTCTCTGCTCTGCTCCGCTGCTCTGCTCTTCTGCAGATTCCGATCTTCAGGATCGGTACCTGCACGCACGGGGGAAGCAGGCAGAAGGGAACGGAAAGGGGCTGCAGGAGGACAGAGATAGAAAAGGTGGAGGATGATGGGGGAGGTGAGCTAGCGAAAAGCGATGGATGATGGATTACACCGCACGCACGTCGGACGGAAAGCGACCCGTGGCAGGGACAAAATCACTGGGGGTGGACCAAAGGACCACGTTTCGTTCGTTCCCACGATCGATTCCAAAATCGAATGCCACCATGGACGATCGATGCGCATGCGTGGCTGCCGTCGTAGCTCGGAGCAAGACGCTATGATCCAAGGCGCCATCCGTAATAGTATCATGGAGACGACACTGATGACCAATGAGTTCAATAGTGATCCGGTGCTGACAATGTTGATTGCGTTCCAAGACTTGATAGTTGCGCTATGTACCTAGGCACACAACACAATCATTAGAGCATCTCCACCGGTTGGTCATTTCTAGGCCAAAATCCAGACCTATTTTAGGCTAGACGAAACTCGATTTTTGCATGGAAACGCCGAGTTTTTCGCTCGTGTTCCCAGAATTCCCACGTTTGTATAAAATTCAATAAATTTTGGCAAATTTTCTATGAATATAGGCGGTTTTCATTAATTTAGGACGGATACATATATATTACGTAGAGTTCGGGCGAACACCCGAATTTAAACTAGATCTAGGCTAATAATAACTAAAAAAAGACATAAAAGGTCGCCGCCGCCGATGTCGATGCCAATGCCGACGCCGACACCGCTTCTACATGCCAAAGTTGCCGTAGAAGCAGGTGTAGCCAGGGTCGGCTTTGTCATCGTCGCCGTCGTCGTCGCTCGGCGGCTGCGGCGGGCGAGAGATGCCCTGGCCGTCGTCGCCGCTCCTCTACGGCTGGTAGGAGGGGCCGGACTCCTCGACGAGCGGCGCATCCTGATAGGCGAGCACACGGGCAGACCAGGCCTGGCGCTCGGCCTGCTCCTGCTGGCGCTGGACACGGCGCCGCTCGATCTCCTCCCAGTCTGCCCTGGACTAGGCGAGAATGTCTGGCGACGAAGGATCGGGCGGGGGCGCGGCGTCACGGAGGGACTGCTCCATCGCCATTTTCAAGGCGAAGGCGTCCTTATCGCGGGCACCACCCATTCGGCCAGCTCCGGCTTTGGCTGGTGAAGCCGGAGACGCCCAGTGGGCGGCGCGGGCGCGTGCGGCTCGTTGATGACAATGTCGTGTGCCCTTGTCCTCGGCAGCGAGCGGACCGCCGTCTCTAGCTCGTGCTTGATCGGCCGGAGTGGCGGCGACGTTGCCGGCACGGACCCGGAGTAGCGGGAGGCCGAGGCTGCGTAGGACGAGAGTCTGGTCATCCTCCTCGACAACCAGTTGGCCAAAGGATGGCGCCTCGCCCTTGACGCTGGTGTCGAGTTGCGGGGGAAGCCGGGGAGGGGATTGTTGCCGGCGTGGATGTGCTCCAGCATGGCGGCGAGCGTCCGCCCGGGAGCGCTCCACCAGCGGTGGTGCGACACCGCGTTGTTCCTCTTCAGCGACGACCCTGGCGATCCCTCGTGGCGGGCGAGCTCCTGGAGCCGTCGGTCGATGATGGTGCTCGACAGGTTGACGTGGAGCACTTCGTTGGTACCCCAAGAGCAAGGTGTGAAGAGCACAACAGTAAGTTTCCCTCAATAGAGACCGAGGTTATCGAACTAGAAGGAGGAAGGAAACGTTACACAGGTGTTGCAAACAACGTGGAGACCTGCACAATACAAACTCAAGATTTTGTCCCAACAAATCAGTGAGGTTGTCAACCTCACCGGTTTGCTGTAACAAAGGATTAACTGTATGGTATAAAAGGTAATAGTGGTTTGCAGCAAGTAAACAAGTAACAGTGGAAGATGTATCAATGGTAAAGATTGGACCGAGGTCCATAGTTCACTAGAGGTGCTCTCCTTAGATAAACAACATGGCATGAAGGGTAAACAAATTACAACAGGGCAATTGACAGGAACTGAGCAAGGCATAACAATGCAATACTAGTCAGAAAGATCCTATGAGATTCGATTGGGCAATACAACAAGGTACATAGACCGCCATCCAACTGCATCTATGACTAGAAGTCCACTTTCAGGTTATCATCCGACCCCCCTCTAGTATTAAGTTGCAAGCAACAAACAACTGCTTTAAGCAAAGTGTGTAAGGTAAACAATCCACTTGTTCCATGAACAAGAGACCGTTGTTTTCTCCCTAGTGGAAACATCACATCTACAACCGAAGAGATTTCTGTCACTTCCCTTAGAAACTAGAGGCATGAACCCACTATCGAGCATAAATACCCCCTCTTGGAGTCACTAGCAACTACTCGGCCAAGATAGCTACTAACAACGGAGAGCATGCAAGATTACAAACAACACAGACATGATAGAATCATAAAGACAAAACCATTAACCAAACTGACATAATAATCTCAATATCCATCGGATCCCCACAAACACAACATGCATGATTACAAATAGATCAGATCTTGATCATGAACGGAGCTCACAAGATCTATACATGAAAGCACAAGGAGGAGATGCAACCATCTAGCTACTACATGGACCCATAGTCCAAGGTGGAACTACTCATGCATCATACCAAAGAAGAAGGCCTCCGGGATGATTTGCCCTCCGATAGGGTGTCGGGAAGAACTTCAGATCCCCCCGATCTAGGGACGATGGTGGTGGCGGATACAGGCGGTTTCGTGAAATCTTGATCGGGTGCCTAGGGTTTCTGCATCGGGGGCTTCTTATAGGCGAAGAGGCGAGGCTGGGGGTGCCCGGGGGGCCCACACCCTGCCCAGGCGCGGGCCAGGCTTGGCCGCGCCTGGGGTGGGGGGTGGCCACTTTGTGGCTCCCCTCCGTCTTGTACTCTGGCTTTGTGTTCCCCATGGAAAAATATCGACTTTGTCTTTTGTCCCGTCCAATTCCTAGAATATTGATTTTTTGCCTTTCTGGAACCAAAAACAGAAGAAAACAGGCAACTGGCACTGTGTTAACTTGTTAATAGGTTAGTTCCAGAAAAGATATAAAAACACCTCAAAGTGTAGAAAAAGCAAAGCAAAGTAGATACTAAACAAGCATGGAACATCAAAAATTATAGATACATTTCCAACTTATCAAGCATCCCCAAGCTTAACTCTTGCCCGTCCTCGAGTAGGTAAGTGATAAAAGAATAATTTTTGAGGTGACATGCACCTTCACAATAAAGATCAAACCATTTGCAAGCATTGAAAGCTGGGGTCAAAGAACTCTAAACATGTGCATGGAAGACGGAGTTCTAACAGTAAGACAAAGCAACTATTGTTGCAACATGACAAGATACAAACAAAGATCATGAATAGCATGCATTGAAAAACGTTTGTTTGTTTCACATACAAAAAACATAGCATAGTGACAAACAGCTTATCCCTCATAGAGTAGCGAATAGATGCATAGGACACCTTCAAAGTTCACAAGGGCGACTAGAAACAAGTTGCACAAGAACAAGTAATATCACAATTGGCATCAATCAATAGGTTTTGGGACACTGCACATAAAACTAAGAATGACAACTATGCTCTCTTAATGGTGCCTAAAGGTAGAAGGTGGAGACTCAATATAGTGGTGGAAGAAAGGCCCTTCATAAGGGAAGCAGGGATTTAAAGTTTCAAAAAGAGCTTCCAAAAATTATGGTACTTGTTAGATTTCAGCCCTCATTGCCCCTATCATAAGCATCTTGAAGTGATTAAGGTTAAAGTGAACAAACTATGGAGTATATGCTTGACAAAGTATAAGTTGGCAATCTCAAGTCCCTTGAATATGAGGGCCACACCTCATGCTACTCAACTTCAGTCACCTGTAAGTTCTTGTCATTGTATGTACATGCATATCATAGAGAACCGCCAACAGGGTACCCCTTGCACATGGTACATGAGCTTTCCCATAACCAAAATGACAATGCAAGCAGACAATGAGCATCTCATCGATCTTTTTATTTACTATGTGCATAGCTTTTTATTGAGAATGCTTCATAGATAGCTCACTATGGTGATGCTGCAAGTTTCCACCATGATTAGGCATGGCTTAGGCTAGCGGCCCAGGCGTTTCTCTAACATAAAATACAAACTCCATGTACTTAAAAGTTCCCTCTTTATTTCACACCGGTGACATCCATAGACAAAAGGGCATGATATCAACTGAGTACAAAGTACAAATGCAATGTTGAAAACATTCCCCATGACATCATGGTTCTGCTAATTCCAACGTATAAGTGCAAGGATATACAACATAGACGACACAATGGTTCAAGTTTATTAAGGGCAAAGAATATAAAGTGTGCCATCAAGTTTGTGAGGGCTTTAATCACTAAGTTTTCACATAACAAAAAAGTTTTTTAATTGGAAGATAGCTGAAAACAAGAATATACCTGGAATGGTGTAACACACCATGCATAGGAGTTTATAGTGGACACTTTGGAATAACTTGGTTTCTTGGAAGTTGGAAGCATGAGTAGAACTTACTCATACAAGTGGAGGCTAGCAAAGACTGGGAGCAACCAACTAAGAGAGAAATAATGGCCATAATCATGCATAGCGACAAAACAATACTAATCAAAGCATAGAGTGGTACTACAAGTCAAGGACTAAACGATCATAGAGTCTAAGGTGACTTGTTCATAGTCATAACATGGTGTGAGCATGTGCCAAGTCAACCCAAGCAAGCTTCAAAGGAGAAGACCACAATACTATGCTTTTGTATGCTAAAACAACGCATGATTTCTTCAAGGCACACTAAGAAATCCCAATGACTTGAAGCAAGCCATGATACATCAATAATTACTAGGCATAAAGTCAAAATAACACCTAGCATGGCATGATAAAGTCCAAGTCACAGTCCAAGCAAGCTCCTCTTGCACTTTCAAGCAAGAACTTTCTACTCCTTTCCAACACCAGTCGACTTATTTGAAATAAAACACAACGAAAGCGGGGGTCCAAACTACTCAAGCAAACTAAGAAAATCAAACGAAAACTAAGACGCTCCAAGAACAACACAACAGTGCAAGAAACAATAAAAATCAAAGTGTCTAGACAGACCTGAGGTTTTTATTGATGAAGAAGGGGATGCCCAAGGCATCCCCAAGCTTTGACGCTTGTAACTCTTGGATATTTCTTGGGGTGACACCATGGAGGCATCCCAAGCTTGAGCTTTTGTCCATTTTTCATCTCATTACATTATTCTCTCTGTACACCTGAAATTTTTCTTTCATACAAAACTTCACACAATCTTCATTAGCAACATTAGCATATTCAAAAGATAATAGACCTTTAGGCAAAGCTTTGGAACAGGAAGACTTTTCACTAAAAACACAAGCTACTGTAGCAACTCCTTCAAAAAGTTTAATTCCCCAATAGAGAACTCAAAAAGGAATCAATAAGAAGCAAATGCAAATAATGGCAGAAATCTGTCAAAACAGACCAGCAGGTAGAAACCGATTTTTTAGAAAATCTTCTGTTGCTCAAATCAAAAAGTGTTGAACTAACTAAAGTTATCTAACATACTGGGGGATTTATTCATAAATTTTAAGCTCAATCCGAGTTACATAGACTCCTCACGAATTTTTATTGTGGAGGACAGAAATCTGTTTCGGGACAGCAATTCCCAAATCTTACTTCCCTCTCATTAGAGGTTATTCTTGGCACAAAAGGCAAACAAAAAGGATAAGGAGAGGTCATTACTGAAGTAACAACTTCCAAGAATCAAGGAAACTCTTGGGTTATCTCCCAACAATTACTTTTCTTTAACGCCTTTAAGTTAGGCACAAGAAGCAAGAAGAATCAAGTATTTTCAAATGAAGAAGCAACTCTCTTGTTCTTTCATTACTTACCTTTCTTCTTATCTTTAGGGAAACTATGATTGCTTACTAGAGGAGCGAAATGCATAATAAATTTTCCCACATCTATTACTGCTCCAAGGTGTTTTAATAGGGATATTCCAAGTGTAATCTGTCCTTTGCCTACACATTCAATAACAACATAATCAATAGACACCATTTTCCCCGAGACTTTTGTAAACACACCTTAAGCTATTCCAATGGGTAATAAAGTGGCATTATTAGTAAGATAGATTTCCTCTCCTCCTTTAGAAAGCCCCCAAAGACTCAAGGAATCATAAATATCTTTAGGCATGAGGCAAAATTCAGACATGATATCACAGCGAGCATCAAAAAGTGTAGTGTTTATAGAGACCTTGGTTGTGGGAAACCATTTTGAAGGCTCAGAGTTTAAGGGAACATAATCATGGTAAGCCCTAAGCGTGTGATAGCTACTATTCATAGCAGCAATACTGGTCTCAAGAGTGTTCAACCTAGCAAAAATATTTGTGAAAGAGGAATCAGACTTGCCAGGTGTACCATAAATTATAATCAATTTCCTTATGGCATCAAAAGCTTCATCCTCGGTACATAGCAAAATATCTTTCTCAGCCACAACATCCAAAGCATATCTATAACGAAGAGCAATACCGCGATAGAAACTATCAATAACCAAGCTAAGACTCATCTTAGGATCAGTTTCCCTCTGTAAATCGGAGATTCTAGACCAAGCTTCTTTAAAACTCTCTTAACTTTTTTGCTTAAAAGTGGAGATCTCTTCCATAGGTGAAATAAAGATTGGTCCAAAACCAGACATGGTAGAAACTAGGGTAGGAACTAATTTTTTTTGTGTTTTTTTTTGAAAAGAGGCAAACAAAACCAAGCAAAAGAAACAAAGCAAACTAAAAACAAAGTAAAGAAAAAGGAAGTGGAGGACTCCCCTTGTGAAGACGTCCTTAGTTTCCCCGGCAATGACACCAGAAAGTATTGATGGTGCTCGACACGTTGATGTGGAGCACTTTGTTGGTAACCCCAATAGCAAGGTGTGACGATCACAGCAGCAAGTTTCCCTTAGTAGAGACCGAGGTTATCGAACCAGAAGGAGGAAGGAAACATCACACAGGTGTTGCAAACAACGTGGAGACCTGCACAACACAAACTCAAGACTTTGTCCCAACGAATCAGTGAGGTTGTCAAGCTCATTGGTTTGTTGTAACAAAGGATTAACTGTATGGTGTGGAAGGTAATGGTAGTTTGCAACAAGTAAACAAGTAACAGTGGAAGATGTATCAATCGTAAAGATTGGACCGGGGTCCATAGTTCACTAGAGGTGCTCTCCTTAGATAAACAACATGGCATGAAGGGTAAACAAATTACAGCAGGGCAATTGACAAGAACTGAGCAAGGCATAACAATGCAATACTAGTTAGAAAGATCCTATGAGATTCGATTGGGCAATAAAACAAGATACATAAACCGCCGTCCAACTGCATCTATGACTAGAAGTCCACTTTCAGGTTATCATCCGAACCCCCTCCAGTATTACGTTGCAAGCAACAGACAACTACTTTAAGCAAAGTGTGTAAGGTAAATAATCCACTTGTTCCATGAACAAGAGACCGTTGTTTTCTCCCTAGTGGCAACAACACATCTACAATCGAAGAGATTTCTGTCACTTCCCTTGGAAACTAGAGGCATGAACCCACTATCGAGCATAAATAACCCCTCTTGGAGTCACTAGCAACTACTCGGCCAAGATAGCTACTAACAACGGAGAGCATGAAATATCACGAACAACACAAACATGATAGAATCATAAAGACAAAACCATTAACCAAACTGACATAATAATCTCCATATCCATCGGATCCCCACAAACACAACATACATGATTACAAATAGATCAGATCTTGATCATGAACGGAGCTCACAAGATCTATACATGAAATCACAAGGAGGAGATGCAACCATCTAGCTACTACATGGACCCATAGTCCAAGGTGGAACTACTCACGCATCATACCGGAGAAGAAGGCCTCCGGGATGATTTCCCCTCCGGTAGGGTGCCGGGAAGAACTTCAGATCCCCCCGATCTAGGGATGATGGTGGCGGCAGCTACAGACGGTTTCGTGGAATATTGATTGGGTGCCTAGGGTTTCTTCATCGGGGGATTCTTATAGGCGAAGAGGTGAGGCAGGGGGTGCCCGGGGGCCCACACCCTGCCCAGTCGTGGGCCAGGCTTGGCCGCGTCTAGGGTGTGTGGCCACCCCATGGCTCCCCTCTATATCGTACTCTGGCTTCGTGTTCCCCACGGGAAAATATTGACTTTGGCTTTTGTTCCATCCAATTATGAGAATATTGATTTTCTGCCTTTCTGGAACCAAAAATAGAAGAAAACAGGCAACTGGCACTGTGGAAACTTGTTAATAGGTTAGTTCCAGAAAAGATATAAAAACACCTCAAAGTGTAGACAAAGCAAAGCAAAGTAGATACTAAACAAGCATGGAACATAAAAAATTATAGATACGTTTCCGACGTATCAGTCGGCGAAGAACTGCTCCCAAAAATGGAGGTTGCCCGGATCCTCGGCGAGGTCTGGGTCCTCCATGCCCACGATGGCGGCCTGGATATCATCGAAGATCTCCTCGTCTTCCGGCACCAGCGAAATTGGGATCCCACCGGCGCTGAGCTTCTAGCCGGGGGACCCAATGTCCGGTGGTGCCATATAGCCCGCGTCGTGGAGCATCCGGGCCTCCCACGGCTGCAGCGTGCGGCGGCCGAAGCCGTTCGCCGCCACGGGGTCGCCGAGAAACTTCTCGGCCATGGGGAAGTGGGGGAAGTGGGGGGAGTTCGCCGGAGTTGGGAGAGCTAGGAAGCTGTGAGAGAGTGTGAAGAGATCTAGGAGGTGTGACGGATTTTATAGACCGAGGCGGGCGGTGAGGGTGGGAAGGGTGTAGCGGCGATGGCGGGAAAAGGGGAAATGACGGAAAGTTATTGCCCGCTGGTCCGTTGCGGGAGCTGAGGAGGCTGCGGTGACGCGGAATTACGGTGACGCATGGACAAAGCGACGGCAGTTAATGTCTGGCGATCCTCCGCGGGGTTCCGAGCGGAAGGATGACGACTACTCGGCTTCTGTCGCTAACTGGGTGGGTCCACTAGCCATCTGTTTTTTGCTGAATTTGTTTCGTCCGGCGTTCCCAGGGCATTCCAGGCAACCCGGGAATGGCCTGGTGAAAGAACATGTGGGCCCCCATGTGTGGTTTTGGTAATTAATGACAATCTTTATGGACTAATGTGTGTATTAAGTTATACTTGTAGGAATTGTCCATTGGCATCGCTTGGAGCTTGTGTCGGCTTCAAGGTCGATGAAATGAGAAGAAGATATGTTATGCAAGCTCAAAATGCGCCATCTATAGAAGATCTCATGTTTGATGCTTGCCATCCTCGGTGATCATGGATCGATGATGAGGAATCAAGAAAGGCATTCCATCTTGAGTAGGGAAAGATAATCGACATCAAGCTCAAGTGGAATGCTCAAGGCAAAGGTATAATCTTGATAGGTTTTCCCTTTTGCCGGTCTCATATTGTTGTGTGTGGGAGACCGGGTTTAGGTTAGATAACCGTACTATCAAGAGGGGCTCTCGAATGAGTAACTCGGTCACATCGTTCGGAGAGAGCTCAAACCTTTGCATACTTGCATCATCATATTTGGTTGTTATTTGGTCTTATCCATGTGAGGATATAGAGCTTGTGGTAATCTCCATAACAAGCTCTAGTTCATCAAAAACAGATTTCCCTTTTATATCTTATTGCGTTTTGTTCCTGGAGGTTTTACCGGTTTGTATTTTAGAGATAGGTAAAACCTTCAATTATTTGGTTCTTACTCATGTGAGGATTTAGAGCTTGTGTTAATCTCCATGACAATCTCTAGTTCATCGAAAACGGATTTCATATGCATTTTCTATTACGTTTTTTATGTTGGAGGTTTTATCGGTTCGTCTTTATGAGAGAGGTTAAACCTTTTGTCATTTGGATCTATCCTACCTTGATGTACTATAATGTTTCTTTTCATGATCTTTTAGATCTTGTTGTCCTCTTCGAAACGAGCCCAAGATCATCAAAATCGGAGTCCGGATGCAAAAGTTATGGCCGTTTTCGTTCAGGGATGACCGGTAGTACCAGACCAGGGTCCGGTAGTACCGGAGGTCCGGTAGTACCGCCCCTTAGTACCGGTTGGTACATAATAAGGTGCGTTTGGCGACCTGGGATCCCCAGGGAATGTCCGGTAGTACCGGTAAA
Source organism: Avena sativa (assembly GCA_916181665.1). Lineage (NCBI taxonomy): Eukaryota > Viridiplantae > Streptophyta > Magnoliopsida > Poales > Poaceae > Avena > Avena sativa. Next base: position 438,282,281 of record OV702293.1, on the reverse strand, counting down.
AAGTCCGGTAGTACCGGGATTCGCGTTTTGGGCTTCAACGGTTGGATTTTGGGGGACCTATTTAAGGGGCCTTCTTCCCCAATGGTTCCCCAACTAATCTTGCAAGTTTCCCCCTCCATTGTTTACCTTCTTGAGATTGCTTCCTATCAATCCCTCCTATGATTCTTGCATATTCTTGAGGGATTTGAAAGAGAAGATGTAGATCTATAATCCCACCAATCAATCTCTCCTCTAGGTGAGGGGAACATATTGGGATCTAGATCTTGGAGTCTTTTGTGGATTTCCTCCATTGTTCTTCCTCTCTTATTCCCCCATAAGCTTTTGTATCTTTGATGGAATTTGGGAGAGAAGGATTTGAGCACTTCTTGTGTCCTTGCCATTGCATTTGGTGCATCGGTTTGTGTTCTCCTCGGAGGATTTGGTTTGAGTTACTCATTAGAGCTTGTCCCTCTTAGGTTCTTGGAACCCTAGACGACTTTGTGGCCTTGGTGGTGTTGTGGCCTTGGTTGCGTTTGTTGGGAGCCTCCAATTAAGTTGTGGAGAAGTGCCCCAACCTTGTGAGAGATTCCGGTTGCCACAGACAAGTGCACCGATAGTGGAAGCATGGATCGATCCCGTTGGGGTGAGATTCACCGGAGAATAAGGGAGGACTTTTGTGGCGTAGGTGGTTAGATACCACCCCCTCTCCAAACGATACATACTCCATGTTGGGAGTAACTCGGTAAAATATCGTTGTCCCCGCGTGCCTCGGTTATCTCTATACCCGAGCTCTTACTTATGCACTTTACTTTGTGATAGCCTTCGTGCTTGAAGTATATATCTTGCTATCACATAGTTGTTTGTCTTGCTTAGCATAAGTTGTTGGTGCACATAGGTGAACCCTAGATTGTTCTAGGTTTTGTCCTTGACAAAGTAAATTCTAGTTTAATTCCGCCTTTGTTGAGCCACTATCGGAAAAGTTTTAATAGCCTATTCACCCCCCTCTAGGAGACATCTGTATCCTTTCAATTGGTATCAGAGCCCGGTCTCTCATTTTAGGCTTCACCGCCTTGAGAGTAAAGATGTCGGCTAGGGGATTAGTGCACAATGAAATGTTCATATTCGATGGCAAAAATTATGATATATGGAAAACTCGTATGCTTATTCATTTTCGGGACATGGACCCAAATTTGGAGCGTATTGTACATATAGGTTTTTCTCCTCCTATGGTTTTAAAAAATCTATCTTGTGAGGAGGAGAAAAACTTATATCTCGATGCTCAAGATTATAATGTGCTTGTTAATGCTTTGAGATATGTAGTTACCTCTCCAATCATTCCTTTTTGGAGCGCTCATGAGTTATGGACAAAACTTCAAGATAAATATGTTGTGTCCAACATTATTGAGGATGATTGTGTTGCTTCCACTTCCGGTCGAGATGAGTTCTCATCCTCTACCACTTCACTAACATGTGACTTTTCACAAGGTAATGATATGGTGAGTGGTGATAGAAATTTCAATTTGGATAGTGTGCTTACTATTTGTAATCCCTCATCTCTATCTAGTTGCAATGATCTATCTTTGGACCTTAACACTTCTAGCACTACAAACTTCTTACATGCTTTTGTTAATAGTCCTTGCATATCATGTAGAAATGACTTGAATAAATCTCATAATGATATGCCTGTGTTGTCTTGTGGCCATGATAAAAATGCTTCTATTTCCTCTAGTGCTTGTGTTGCTAACCATTTAGAGGAAACCGAAGATTCTATGGGCCAAGATAAGGTTTTGAATGAAACCACAAATGCAATCTCATCTTCACCTTCTTCCTGTACCCACCTATGCCTTATGGCTAGGTATTCAAAGGTAACTCCTACTTTGGAACCCATTACCCCTTGTGATGAGGAGGATCTGGATAATGTGGAAGAAGAGCTTGATATTGTTGTTTTATATGAAAAGGGTGAGATTGTTTATCGTGCCCTTGTTAAAAAGGATATTTCTTGCTCTAAATTTGTTGAAATCTTGGACTTTGCTATTAAGAGCAAAGAACATATTGATAAGTTAGAAACATAAATTGAGATGAATGATAACAACTTTGATAAAGTGTGTAGTCTTGAGCGTGAGTATGCTAATATAATTGCAAACCTAAATAAAGCTCTTGAAGAGGAACAAACCACTAAGGAATCTCTTGAGGAGACCTTTGCTTTAGATATGTCTAGAGTAAAGGAATCTCATGATAGAGATTTTGAGGTGGCAAGTGATCTCAAAAGTAAAAATGATGAGACTCAAGTTGCTTATGCTAAACTCCTTGAGGATTTTGAGCACCTCAAAAATGGCTCTAGGGTCATAAAGGGTGAAATCATCAAACTCACCGAGTCACATGAGCAACTTAAAGCTTCATATTCAAAAGAGCTTGCCAAGTTGCCCTCACCTCATGCTAATAATGATGATGCTTGTGCTACTAACTCTATTTCTTGTGAAGCATCTATTTTAAAGGAGAATGTTGAGCTAAAAGCTCAACTTGCTTTGCTAACTAGCAACTATGGGAAATTAGAAGAAAGCCATGTTAAGCTCTCAAGCTCGCATGAGGATCTCCTAGTCTCCCATGGTAGGCTAAAGTTGGCTCATGAGGCCATCATGTCAAAGGTAACATCTAGTGGGCCTCATGTGGACATTAGCACTATATCTACTCCAAATGTTATATTTCCATGTGCTAGTCCTTGTAATTCATCCTCTCACAACCATGCTATATCTTGTGATGAATTACATTCCGTGCCTTGTTGCTCTAACAATGTAGCATCTACTTCCTCTAGTACTTTTGCTAAAACTAACCATGTAGAGGAAATCAAAGAGCTCAAGGCTCAAGTCACTTCTTTGAAGAATGACTTGAAAAAGGTTCATCAAGGGAAGACCGCACTCACCAAAATCTTGAGTGTGCAAAAATTCCCCAATGACAAGAGTGGCCTTGGATTCAACTCCAATGTCAAGAACAAGTCCACTATCAAGTTGAAGCACAAGGACACCAAGAATAATGGCCAAGATCAAGTCAAGAATCCGGCCAACATTATTTGCTTCAAGTGCAAGGAAGAAGGGCACCATGTTAGATCTTGCTCATTGAAGAAAAAACATCTTAGTGTGAAGCAACAAGGGAAGCGGCCTCAAGCTCCACCTCAAGTCATTAATGGGCCTCTTCCTAAGAGGACTACTCGAGCTCTTCCTCAAGTTGTGGCTTCACCTAAGAAGAAAGATGGCAAGAGTAGAACTTGCTACATATGCCGTGAGAAGGGGCACATTTCTTATGCATGCACTATTGGTATCTCCTCATCCAATCCTATCTCGATTGATGATGCTTATTCACTTTATATGGATGAGGTTGGCAATATGTTTGGCAAGTTTGTTGGTTCCCAATGTGGTGTCAATAAAAGAACCATTTGGGTTGCCAAGCCTATTGTGACTAACTTCTTAGGACCCAACTTGGTTGGGGACCAACAAGCTAAAACTTGATCAATAGGTGTGTATTGGAGGGCATTGGAGTCTTGGCTACATTATGAAGAATTGAGGGATCTTCATCAATTATTATTGTCAAGCCAAGCCTTTTGGATTATCATGATTATATTACATATCCAATGTTCCTCCTTGTGGTAACGAATGCTTAAATTATTACATTGAAAGTTACTCGCCCCCTTGTGCATGTGTTGGTTTTGTATCTTCCATGCTTTTGTACATGTTGTGCTTTCCACTTAATTATCTTGAGGTATCAAGTATATTTGTATATGATTAGGTGGCACACCATGTATGTGTGTTTCTTGTATTGGAGCCTTAATTGATTATATTTGGTATATTATTTGGCTCTTGTGAGAGATTAATGGACTATCCCATTTTGGGGGAGTGTTATGCTTAGGCATTCCACAATCCTAAAAATGTGTGTACATGAGGAATACTTGTAACATCCCTAAAATCATGATTTCAAAGTTTGCATATCATTCATGCATGCATATAGAATTGGGATAAATTTCAAAACTCATTTCAGAAAAAACAGAAGCACATAGTGCTATCATTTCATGTGAACAAACTTAAATCAAATGGCCATCCCCATTTGAGAGTTTGAATGTTTTAAACCTAGATTGTTTGTCTCCTTTGTTGAATGGATTGAGTGTGGACTTTGAACCAAGCTTTACAAAATGGAAATAGTTCAAAAACCATTTTTCAAACATTTGCAATTCAAGTGCAAAGTTCCTAATATTTTGTTTCTCCAAAAATGACCAAGCCTTTACAAAGCAACCATATGGTTTTATGTCTAGATTTGAGACAGTTGCACACTACAAAAACCCCAGAAAGATTTGAATTCAAAAGGAGTTTGAATTCATTTAAAAACCATTCCTGAAAATCAAAACAGAAAAAGAAAAGGAGTAAACAAAAGAAAGGGCCAGGCGCTCCTAATCTAGCCCAGCAGCAGAACCGGCCCAACTAGCCCACCTGGCCACTCTCTCGCTCGCTCGCATGCGCAGACACACCCACACAGACGCTGACACTCGGACCCCACCCCCTCTCCGTCTCACTCACTGACTGGTGGACCACGCCAGCTCACCCTCGTCTTCCCCAAATCGCGCCCGACCCCGTCGCCGGCCGTTTCCTCCGCCCATCACTGCCGCGATTGATTCTTCGTTTAATTGCCTTGATTCCGCGCTTAATCGCTGCTCCCTCTCGCCTACATAAACCCCTCTGCACCGCGGTCATTTCCCCCACTCTCCTCGCTCACTCCGCCACCAGGCTGCGTGCATTTGACCTCGAAACTCCGCAGTACCGACGACTCCGGCGACTAATTCCGGTGAGCCTCGACCGCCCTCCTCTCTCTGGTTCAAACTATCATGTCCAGCATGATCTTGTGCATCTGCTGACACCTTTCTTTTGCCTGCTCGTGACCCAGGTCACCGTCTCCGTTCGCAACCGCAACCATCAGCGCCGCCGCTCGACTTCGGCGAGCAATAGCGGTAAGTCCCGAGCGCCCCTTGCCTCCCCTTTGATACCAACTGATTCGCCAGTCACTTGTGCATCTTCTGAACCCTCTGCCTTGTACGAGGACGACGCGGAGCCTCGCCAGCGACCTCGACTACAAGCGACAGACGACGCCGCAACTCCGACGAGCCCCAGCGACCGTGCCCGTGCGCCCCTCGTCAAGCCGCTGCCAAGTTGAGCTTCGCCTCGACGCTGCGAACCTGGTGAGCATCCTCCTGCCCCTCCGGACGACCTGTAGCGCCACGCCGCCACAGACAGAGCTCGCCGCCGCCAGTCACTGCCGCTAGCGCCGCTCGAGTTTGGTCGTTTGATCCAGAGCCGTCAGATCTGGATCCAACGCATAGAATTAGATCATTTAGCGAATCGTTATGGGTAGATCTGGGCCGTGTGTTTTAAATAGATCTAACGGCGCGGGAGGGTGATCCTGAGCGAAACGGTATCAACCAATAGGATTAAGACGCGTGGCTAGGGTTTGATTCAAAAACAGATTTGAAATCAGATTTAGATCAAAAATTGAAATGGCTATAACTTTTGATTCCCACGTTAGATTTTTGCAAATTTTATATCGTTGGAATCAGGGAGACAAGCCCTTTCTGTTTATGCAATGTGTTTAGTGAAAAGTTTCTGTTAAAATGACTTTAGATGCAGAAACTTGTTTAGGACTATTTTGAATATAGAATTTGTTTAGTAATTTGTTTTAGTGCTAAATAAGTTTGGGTTAGCAAGTTTTTGACTTGGTTATGTTTCAGTATCTTGCACTTGCTTGGTGGAGTTTTAAAAATCATCACTTAGCATTTTTGCATTGCATGCATATATGTTTATGTTTGTATATGAATTGTGTGTAATTTTGTGCTACCATTTTTGTGTAGACTTTGCTAGTGACTGTGATTGTGAAGAGTGCTACTCTCCCCATTACCAAGGCAAGTGGTATTCATGAATATTTCCATCCCTATATTTTGTACAAGCATTAGAAATTTTGCTAAGTCTTGCATGTTACTATTTTGCCAAATGCTATGTTGGGAAATCCTAAGTAGTTGTAGCATTGCTAGGAATTTTCCTAAGTTAAGTTACTATGCCATGCTTAGCCTAGCTAGTAGCAAACAAGGGTTGGTAAAGTATATACATGCTATGATGAAAATAATTCTAAGTCTTTGGACTTATGTTTTTCTTAATAAAAACAACTAAGTCAATGAATCTCCTGGGTGGAATGGGACTTGAACGGTGGTTTTTGGTTGAGTGGTTACACAAGGCCCATGGACATGGTTTACCTTGTGTATCTCACTTGTGGTATGCCACCCAGGCACAAAGGGATTTTAGAGGCCAAGTGTTGAGAAGCTTATAGTGCAGCCACTTGGCAATATGGGCTCTGCCTTGATCACATAGGTTGCTAGAACTTAGTCATTTGGACAGTTGGTGGTAGTGGGAATGATAGGTTGGAACGCGTCCATTAAATTAAGGGAAGGCTTCTGAAAGGTCCTGTCTTGGGAAACCAAGTCTGGTGGGGAAAGTGCACAACCTCTGCAGATGGAAAATCTAAGTACTTAGCCAAGTCCATGGCAATGGACAACTTGAGCATCAAGACATGGAAGCTATCAAGAATCTCATCACTCCAACTTCTAAGTAAAACTTGTGGGTGAACAAGGGTGAAGGACCTCAATGTCTATTGATGGTTTCTTGGGAAAGTTTTGACAAAGAAAAACTTAGTGATTTCAACTAATAGGAAAAACCTATTTTGAGCAAAGCAAGCCAAGCTACAATTAGCCAAAATGCATATAGTAATATAGTCCAATTAAAAATTTACTAAGGTATCACTTGCCAATACTATTCCAAAGTATTGACCCACTGTGGCTATAACTTGTGATGTTGCAGGTTACTCCGATGATGATTAGGTGTCATGAGTCTACACTCAACATGCTTGCCTGTGGCACATGAAGATGAAGACTTATGTTTATTTACTTATTCCAAAAACTCTTGTATCAGGCCTGTGGCCTTGAGTTGTAAAAGACTATGTTTTATCTCCGGAATGGATGTAATAAATGACCTTTGTATCTGTGTACTTCATCTTAAACTGTGGATGCTAGCATTGATCCAGGGACTAGCATTGCAATCATAGGGATACATTTCCTTTACAAAGGAGGGATCTTACAGATGGTATCAGAGCACTGTGTTGCCTGTAGGATTATGACCCTAGGATTGGAAACCACTAAGGAAAAAATTTCAACTACTTCTACACTTGTCTATTCTTCTCGTAAACTTTTCTAATCTTCTCATTCTCATCTCTATTTGTAGATGAACTCCATCAACGAAGCCGTAAGGAAAGGACCACTCATGACCATGACCTTGGAGTGTGAGACTGAGTTCCCCAAAATTCTCAAGGACCTCATGGTGGCAATGGAAATACATGGTGCAGTTGTGTACAAAGGCTTTCCAGTGGTGGATGAAGGAGTTGAGTACTGGTGGGTGCAACTTCACTTGTACAAAAACAAGGAAGACAACCACAAAGAAAAAGGATTCTGCATGTACACCAACACTGTGGTGCACACCACATTCTTTGAGTCAGCAAGAGAAGCAGCTTGGAGGACTATCAAAGAACTTAGTGCTAGAGTCAAGTGCAGAATGCTCAACCTCCAAAAAGACTTAGAGAAAGAGAAGGAACATACCCAAGAGTTGGAAGCTACCAACCAAACCTTAAGAGGAGATATTATAGACTTAGTGATGGAATCATGTGAGCAAGATAGGCTGATTGCTTCTAGGAACATTGTGTTAGCCAACACATCCAGTGAGATAGGATTGTAAACGTACTTCGTTAGTTGGACCACCACCTATCACCTTATTTTCCAAAAAAATGATACCTTAAATAAGATGGACCTTGGTTGATATAATGGATTCATGTATGCATGACCTGTATGATTTTGTGTTCCAAGGATATGTATGTGATGTTTGTCTTTGTTTTATCTTAAATTGTGTTGTTCTAACTTTTCTATCTTATAAATAGATGCCTATTACCATCAGCACTGTTGAGGAGTTCCAGGTTACCCGTTTTGGTCCTCGTATCGTTGAGCTTACCACTTTGCTCAGTCTCCCTCTTCCCACCATCATGGTGCATCCACTCACCAAGTTCGAGAGGAAGGACCTCTGGGGCTTCAAGGTGAACCAGCCCGGACGCCAGACAGAGCCTACTACGGAGGCCATCGTCTTCAAGCTTATGCATGATGACAGGAAGAGAGGCATGGAGGTGGTTATGCAGGACCTGATAGGACGTCTGCTAGGACGACACTCCCGACAGGTGAGAGGCACCCACTTCCACGTCTTCGGAAGGCGTGATGAGGATGGAGAGTCCATCGACTTCGAGGACGACTCGAGGGACGCAGCAGAGCCGATACGTCTGTATCTCCAGGACTTAGAGTCTCTCATTAGGCACGTGGACACGGACAGGACCAATGTCATGCTCAGCAATGACGAGCTCCAGGTGCAGCTACGCGAGAAGGACAAGCTCTTCGCGCAGCAGGACGAGATAGTCAAGGAAATGGAGGCGAAGTTCGAGACCCAAGACAGGAAGTTCAAGAGTCAGGAGAAGCGTGTCCAGGATAGGAACAAGAAGATCCGGGACATGACTGAAGAACTGCAGTCCAAGGACTTCGAGCTAGAGCAGCAGCAGACGGTGATAGAGAGGCTTCGTTCCCAGAAGAGGGATCTCAAGGCCAAGATTGAGTCCTTGAACACTACCATTGAGGAGAACAAGACCGCGATGGAGAACGTAGGTCTTACCTTTGTCGAGGAGGAAATTGATGCTGATGAGTAGACTTGACTACTCGTTTATCTTTTATTATCATACTTGTTATTTGTGAACTTGTTATTGGACCATCCGACATGTGGATGGTTTGCTACTTGTGTGTTTTACTTTGTGAACCTGTTATCTTTGTGTTGCATGCTATGTGTTTGCTTATGTGATGTATTGTGCATAAAAACATCTATGGGTATCTCATTCTTATCTCTATTTGAACAAACCACAGATGCCTCCCCGTAGCGCAAACCCCAACCCCAACAACAACAACATCACACCAGAAATGCAACAAATGATGACTGCTCAAACGCAGCTGATGCAGATGATGACAACATTCATACAGAACCAAAACAACAACAACAACCCTAATAACAACAACAATAACAACAATAACAACAACAACCCTCCGGGCTTTGATATGCTTACCCGGTTCTTGAGGTTGAGGCCAGCTAAGTTCTCGGGGACGACTGATCCCATGGTGGCCAATGATTGGCTATGATCTGTAAACAAGGACTTAGTAACCGTGGGCTGCACGGATGCTGAAAAGGTCAGATTTGCAGCACATTTGCTGGAAGGGCCAGCCGCCACTTGGTGGGACAACTTCCAAATCACCACTCCTATAGATGAGGTGACTTGGGCTATCTTTGAGGATGGCTTTCGCACTGCTCATATCTCGTCAGGAATAATGAGCCTGAAAAAGAAAGAGTTCCACAATCTGAAGCAGCGCCACCGCAGCGTGGCTGAATACATTGAAGAGTTCAACAATCTGGCGCGTTATGCACCGGATGAAGTTGACACAGATGCCAAAAGAAAGGAAAAATTTCTGGAAGGCTTGAATGATGAGCTGAATCTGCAGCTGGCTGTGGCATATGTCCCCACTTATCAGTCGCTCTGTGACAAGGCTGCTATATTGGAGAACAAAATGAAGCAAGTCGAGAGTAGAAAGAGGAAGCACTCCAACAAGCACAGCTCGGGATCGTCTCACAAACGATCTCACTATGATGACAGTGGAAGCTCAGGATCCCATAAGCATGGGAAATTCAACAAGCACCACAACCACAACCGTCATGACAACAAGCATCATCGCAGTCATGACAATGACAAATACAAGAACCACAAGAGTGGACATAAGAGCCACCACAGTGGAAATGGTAGTGGGAGTGGAAGTCAGCCTGCTAAGAGAGACATCAGTCAGGTTGAGTGCTTCAAATGCAAGAAGATGGGACACTATGCAAATGAGTGCCCCGAAAAGAAAGTTGAAGGACCTGTCAAGCCCAATCCTTTCCAGAAAGGACAGGTGAACCACATGAGTGTGGAGGAGGTCTATGAGGAACCTGCCGCTGTTGCTGGTAAGTTCAAACTCAATTCTATTCCAGCATTTGTACTCTTTGATACTGGTGCATCTCATTCATTCATATCAAGAGCATTTGTTGAAAGAAATGAACTACCGGTAGAAACTATTGGGTGTCCTATAAAAGTAAGTTCTCCTGGTGGAGAAATGATAGTGAATTCAGGATGCCATGATCTAGTCATAGAATTTGGGAAGTATAAGTTTCCCGTTAACTTGATAATACTAAACTCCCAAGGATTGGATGTCATTCTGGGAATGGACTGGATGACTAAGTACAAAGGAGTGATAGATTGTGCCAACCATACTGTCTCACTCACAACTCCAGAAAATAAAAGGATCAGATTCAAGACCAATTTTGAAGCAAAAAGGAGTATGCTTAATTCTCTTAAGGGGGTTAGCATGGACAGTGTGCCAATTGTATGTGAGTATCCAGATGTATTTCCGGAAGAATTGCCAGGAATGCCACCGGATAGAGATGTGGAATTTCTGATAGATTTGGTACCAGGATCTGGACCAATAGCAAAGAGACCATATAAAATGTCAGTTGATGAACTGAAAGAGCTCAAGAAGCAACTAGGAGAACAGTTGCAGAAAGGATTTATTCAACCAAGTTCTTCATCTTGGGGAGCCCCAGTTTTGTTCGTGGAGAAGAAGGATAGAAGTCAAAGGTTATGCATAGATTACCGTTCACTCAACGAGGTAACTATCAAGAACAAATATCCTTTGCCTAGAATCAATGACTTGTTTGATCAGCTAGAAGGAGCATGTGTATTCTCAAAGATCGATCTTCGGTCAGGCTATTTTCAACTCAAGATAAGAGAACAAGACATACCAAAAACAGCATTCACCACCAGGTATGGATTGTATGAGTATACCGTAATGACTTTTGGCTTAACCAATGCTCCAACATACTTCATGAATATGATGAACAAAGTGTTCATGGAATTCCTTGACAAGTTTGTTGTCGTTTTTATCGATGACATCTTAGTCTACTCCAAGAGCAAAGAAGAGCATGAAGGACATTTACGCTTGATACTTGAGAAGTTAAGAGAGCATAAACTTTATGCCAAATTTAGCAAGTGTGAGTTCTGGTTAGAGGAAGTTGGTTTTCTTGGTCATGTTATGACAAAGGATGGTGTAGCAGTTGATCCTGCTAAGGTTTCAGCTGTGACAGAATGGGAATCTCCCAAGAACGTGAAAGAAGTTCGTAGTTTCCTTGGCTTAGCAGGTTACTACAGAAGGTTCATTGAAAATTTCTCAAAGGTTGCTAAGCCAATGACTGAATTATTAAAGAAAGACAAGAAGTTCGTTTGGTCTGAAGGATGTGAAGTCAGCTTTCAGGAGTTGAAGAAGAGACTTGTGACAGCACCAGTTCTATGCCTGCCAGATTTGGAAAAGGATTTCCAAGTGTATTGTGATGCATCTCATCAAGGTTTGGGAGCCGTACTTATGCAAGACGGTAAAGTTGTGGCCTATGCCTCGAGACAACTCAAAACTCATGAGGCGAACTATCCTACTCATGATTTGGAGTTAGCCTCTGTCGTCCATGCGCTCAAAACATGGAGACATTACCTTTTGGGAAAGCGTTGTGAAGTGTTCACGGATCACAAAAGTTTGAAGTATATTTTCACCCAAAAGGAAATCAATATGTGACAAAGAAGATGGTTAGATCTTATCAAGGATTATGACTTAAGTTTGCAATACCACCCCGGTAAAGCAAATGTTGTAGCAGATGCTCTAAGTCGTAAGGTATTTGTAAATAGCCTTACCAAAGGAGAATTGCCAGATGATTTGTGTACCCAATTCAGAGAACTCAGATTGGAGATTGTGCCTGAAGGACATCTCATGTCTTTGGATGTTCAACCCACTTTGTTGGACAAGATCCGGGAAGCCCAGAAGACTGATAAGGAAATTGAAGAGTTTAAGGAAAAGATTGGCCAAGGCAAAGCTAAAAATTTCCATGAAGACGAACAAGGTACTTTATGGCATGGGAAACGCATCTGTGTTCCACAAGATCCGGAGTTGCGGAAACTGATTTTGCAGGAAGCACACAACTCTCCGTATTCTATCCACCCGGGTAACACCAAAATGTACATGGACATGAAAGAAAGATTTTGGTGGAACAATCTCAAGAGGGACATCGCCGAACATATTGCTTTGTGTGATGTATGTAGTAGAGTAAAAGCGGAGCATCAGAAACCAGCAGGTTTGCTTCAACCACTACCTATTTCTGATTGGAAGTGGGACAAGATTGGTATGGATTTCATTACCGGATTACCAAGGACCAGATCAGGATATGATTCCATATGGGTAGTAGTGGATCACCTAACTAAAGTGGCTCATTTCATACCCGTGAAGACAACTTATACAAGTGCTAAGTTAGCTAAAATCTACATGAGTAGAATTGTATGTCTATATGGAGTGCCCAAGAGTATTGTATCTGATAGGGGAACTCAATTCACTTCCCATTTTTGGAGACAGCTACATGAGTCATTGGGAACGAGGTTGGAATTCAGTACTGCTTTTCATCCTCAAACCGATGGACAAACAGAAAGGACTAATCAAATTCTGGAAGACATGTTGAGGGCATGTGCCCTAGACTATGGAGCAAGTTGGGATGAAAGTCTGCCTTACGCAGAATTTTCTTATAACAACAGCTATCAAGCCAGCATTGAGATGGCACCGTTTGAGTTTCTCTACGGAAGAAAGTGTACCACCCCATTGTTATGGAATGGTGTGGGAGAAAGAAGTTTATTCGGGCCAGATCTTATCAAAGAAGCCGAAGAGAAGGTCAAATTGGTTAAGGACAGGTTAAAGATAGCACAGTCCCGACAGAAAAGCTACGCAGATCCTAAGCATAGAGAAGTCACCTACGAAGTTGGTGATAGAGCTCACCCTCGTCTTCCCCAAATCGCGCCCGACCCCGTCGCCGGCCGTTTCCTCCGCCCATCACTGCCGCGATTGATTCTTCGTTTAATTGCCTTGATTCCGCGCTTAATCGCCGCTCCCCTCTCGCCTACATAAACCCCTCTGCACCGCGGTCATTTTCCCCCACTCTCCTCGCTCACTCCGCCACCAGGCTACACGCATTTGACCTCGAAACTCCGCAGTACCGACGACTCCGGCGACTAATTCCGGTGAGCCTCGACTGCCCCCCTCTCTCTCGTTCAAACTATCATGTCCAGCATGATCTTGTGCATCTGCTGACACCTTTCTTTTGCCTGCTCGTGACCCAGGTCACCGTCTCCGTTCGCAACCGCAACCATTAGCGCCGCCGCTCGACTCCGGCGAGCAATAGCGGTAAGTCCCGAGCGCCCCTTGCCTCCCCTTTGATACCAACTGATTCGCCAGTCACTTGCGCATCTTCTGAACCCTCTGCCTTGTACTAGGACGACACGGAGCCTCGCCAGCGACCTCGACTGCAAGCGACAGACGCCGCCGCAACTCCGACGAGCCCCAGCGACCGTGCCCGTGCGCCCCTCGTCAAGCCGCTGCCAAGTTGAGCTTAGCCTCGACGCTTCGAACCTGGTGAGCATCCTCCTGCCCCTCCGGACGACCTGTAGCGCCACGCCGCCACAGACAGAGCTCGCCGCCGCCAGTCGCCGCCGCTAGCGCCGCTCGAGTTTGGTCGTTTGATCCAGAGCCGTCAGATCTGGATCCAACGCATAGAATTAGATCATTTAGCGAATCGTTATGGGTAGATCTGGGCCGTGTGTTTTAAATAGATCTAATAGCGCGGGAGGGTGATCCTGAGCAAAACGGTATCAACCAATAGGATTAAGACGCGTGGCTAGGGTTTGATTCAAAAACAGATTTGAAATCAGATTTAGATCAAAAATTGAAATGGCTATAACTTTTGATTCCCACGTTAGATTTTTGCAAATTTCATATTGTTGGAATCAGGGAGACAAGCCCTTTCTGTTTATGCAATGTGTTTAGTGAAAAGTTTCTGTTAAAATGACTTTAGATGCAGAAACTTGTTTAGGACTATTTTGAATATAGAATTTGTTCAGTAATTTGTTTTAGTGCTAAATAAGTTTGGGTTAGCAAGTTTTTGACTTGGTTATGTTTCAGTATCTTGCACTTGCTTGGTGGAGTTTTAAAAATCATCACTTAGCATTTTTGCATTGCATGCATATATGTTTATGTTTGTATATGAATTGTGTGTAATTTTGTGCTACCATTTTTGTGTAGACTTTGCTAGTGACTGTGATTGTGAAGAGTGCTACTCTCCCCATTACCAAGGCAAGTGGTACTTCATGAATATTTCCATCCCTATATTTTGTACAAGCATTAGAAATTTTGCTAAGTCTTGCATGTTACTATTTTGCCAAATGCTATGTTGGGAAATCCTAAGTAGTTGTAGCATTGCTAGGAATTTTCCTAAGTTAAGTTACTATGCCATGCTTAGCCTAGATAGTAGCAAACAAGGGTTGGTAAAGTATATACATGCTATGATGAAAATAATTCTAAGTCTTTGGACTTATGTTTTTCTTAATAAAAACAACTAAGTCAATGAATCTCCTGGGTGGAATGGGACTTGAATGGTGGTTTTTGGTTGAGTGGTTACACAAGGCCCATGTACATGGTTTACCTTGTGTATCTCACTTGTGGTATGCCACCCAGGCACAAAGGGATTTTAGAGGCCAAGTGTTGAGAAGCTAATAGTGCAGCCACTTGGCAATATGGGCTCTGCCTTGATCACATAGGTTGCTAGAACTTAGTCATTTGGACAGTTGGTGGTAGTGGGAATGATAGGTTGGAACGCGTCCATTTGATTAAGGGAAGGCTTCTGAAAGGTCCTGTCTTGGGAAACCAAGTCTGGTGGGGAAAGTGCACAACCTCTGCAGATGGAAAATCTAAGTACTTAGCCAAGTCCATGGCAATGGACAACTTGAGCATCAAGACATGGAAGCTATCAAGAATCTCATCACTCCAACTTCTAAGTAAAACTTGTTGGTGAACAAGGGTGAAGGACCTCAATGTCTATTGATGGTTTCTTGGGAAAGTTTTGACAAAGAAAAACTTAGTGATTTCAACTAATAGGAAAAACCTATTTTGAGCAAAGCAAGCCAAGCTACACTTAGCCAAAATGCATATAGTAATATAGTCCAATTAAAAATTTACTAAGGTATCACTTGCCAATACTATTCCAAAGTATTGACCCACTGTGGCTGTAACTTGTGATGTTGCAGGTTACTCCGATGATGATTAGGTGTCATGAGTCTACACTCAACATGCTTGCCTGTGGCACATGAAGATGAAGACTTATGTTTATTTACTTATTCCAAAAACTCTTGTATCAGGCCTATGGCCTTGAGTTGTAAAAGACTATGTTTTATCTCTGGAATGGATGTAATAAATGACCTTTGTATCTGTGTACTTCATCTTAAACTGTGGATGCTAGCATTGATCCAGGGACTAGCATTGCAATCACAGGGATCCTTTTCATTTACAAAGGAGGGATCTTACAATACCACCTAGAATTATATTGGAATATTATCTAGTCTCTATGTGGTACAATTCTCATGAGAAAAATTCAAGTTCTATAATGACCATCAATTATCTCTATTTGGATTATTTTTCCTCGTGTTGGTTTTATGGTAGTATCACATTGTGGGGGAGTCATATGCTTAGTGCATATCACAATCCTAGAAAATGTGAATATTAGAGGTTATGTCACTTAGAATTGATATTGATAATTATCTAGCACCTGTGTGACACATTTGCTCATACAAGTCCCAATTTGCTTGAATGCCTTTATTGATCTTATTTTGGATCTTGTATATAAGAGTGTTTCTTGGTATGTGTTTCCTCATATTTAGATATATATATATCCTCATGGAAACCATTTGCTTCAAGTTACTCTAATCGTTAGTGATTGTGTGACTATTAGAAGCTACCAAGATTCTTGTTCGAAGTATCATGCTTAATTCTTATATTTAGTTATATGCTTCTTGTTGCGACTATGATCTTGGATATCCATGCAAGCTACCATGGGAAAATTATTCCCAATATTTCTTGTCCTTGGACAATGAGTACTAAATTTATGGTAGAATTTATTGATCATATTCACTTTGGCCTTTGCTTAATCTTGTCCTATCTTTGGCCAAGTAAATGTTTTTTGTGATCCCATGTATTACTTGCTACTTTTGGATCTTCTTATTTTATTGGTATCCTCTTGTGTTTTATTTAATGTAGGTAGTAGTGATGATCCCATTTGTGTGCATTTTGCATTCAAAAGAAAATTCTATATAATGTACTACTTATGGGTGAGCTCTCCTATATTATCTAGAACAATCCTTTTATGCTTCCTTGTTTGATCCATATAGAGTTTTATATGCTTGAAAGTTTGATCTTTTCGTTTTGGTATTTTGTGCCATCATGAAAAGTTTGGAGAGTTTGGTTTACTTGTTGGAACCTTACTCTTTTTGGGAGTTGGTTTTGTCTCATTCCTTGTTTCACATTTTGACCATTTTAGAATGAGATAAATCCTTGAGAATTTGTATTTTTATCTATCTTTTGCTCTTTGGCTTTTTCCTAGTTCATTTTTTGAACTTATGATCTTTCATGTGTTGAATTGGTTCTTTGATACAATTTGGACACCGCTTGTCTTGTCACACTCTTGTGTGTGACATCTCGGTTTACTTGGTGTTTTTGTTCAAATTGTATCTCATTTTTGGTTCTTGAAAGCCTGGTGCATGCATATTTACTACATATCAATATTATGGCATGCTTGCTTTCTTTGATCCAATATATAGGGGAAACTCCACCAAATCCCATCGGCTAAGTTATGCATGAAATTCAATTTCATATCAATATGCACATATTTATGTGGAGTATCTCCTATGTATTGTAGTTGCACTAACTACTTTGGACCCAATAAGTTTGGGGACCATTTTGTACTTAAATGTGTTTTAGGTACATTGGAGATATATTGGATGCATGTCTCTCAAATCTTGAAGAAGTGGTGTATTAATAAAAATTGGAGGCAAGCTATAGGATGATCAATGAATTCATATCCTCTACATCCTACCAATTATATCTCGGTAACAAGTATCTCTTGCTCATGCATATTTATCTTGCTTCCAACCTTTTGTAGGTTGCATCTTGGCATGAATTTTTGTTATTATATTTATTGTTATATCTCTAGCCACGGTATTAAAAGAACTCTCTATTGTATATGTGTATGAGTTGAGATGAGTGCATATAATTGGGACTATACAAAATCATGCATATGATCCTACAATCCCAAATATGTCAATCTAGCAATTTTATTGTCTTTCCTTTCATCAACTTCTCTCATGTGCAATAATGAGATTTTGCTAGTTGATTTCTCCATGTGATACTTGTTGCTTTTCTCCATATATTCCAACTTTCTCCTTTCCCCTTGGTGATAGTTGTAATGTATGGGGTGTGTTGGTTGTTGAATCTCATCGATGTACAATAAGATATATTTGAGCATTTGGCCGTGCTTTCAAGAATAATCTTATTGGTATTGTTATGACTTCATTTTGGATATCTTGCTCTATTTATTTTAAGTATCTACTTTGTGTGTACATGTTTCTTTGTGGATCAATATCTTTACTAGATTTTCTACTTAGAAACTTATACACATGATATATGTTACTCCTCTATTTTGTTTGATATCTACCTTGTTTCGTGTGTATTGTATGATGTTGGAGGTTTTATCGGTTCGTCTTTTTGAGAGAGGTTAAACCTTTCATCATTTGGATCTATCCTACCTTGCTGTACTATAATGTTTCTTTGCATGATCTTTTAAAGCTTGTTGTCCTCTTCGAAACGAGCCCAAGATCATCAAAATCGGAGTCCGGATGCAAAAGTTATGGCCGTTTTCGTTCAGGGATGACCGATAGTACCGTACCAGGGTCCGGTAGTACCGCCCCTTAGTACCGGTTGGTACAAAATAAGGTGCGTTTGGCGACCTGGGATCCCTAGGGAATGTCCGGTAGTACCGGGAAAAAGTCCGGTAGTACCGGGAAAAAGTCCGATAATACCGGGATTCGCGTTTTTGGGCTTCAACGGTTGGATTTTGGGGGGACCTATTTAAGGGGCCTTCTTCCCCAATGGTTCCCCAACTAATCTTGCAAGTTTTCCCCTCCATTGTTGACCTTCTTGAGCTTGCTTCCTCTCAATCCCTTCTATGATTCTTGCATATTCTTGAGGGATTTGAAAGAGGAGATCTAGATCTACAATCCCACCAATCAATCTCTCCTCTAAGTGAGGGGAACATATTGGGATCTAGATCTTGGAGTCTTTTGTGGATTTCCTCCATTGTTCTTCCTATCTTATTCCCCCATAAGCTTTTGTAGCTTTGGTGGAATTTGGGAGAGAAGGATTTGAGCACTTCTTGTGTCCTTGCCATTGCATTTGGTGCATCGGTTTGTGTTCTCCTCGGAGGATTTGGTTTGAGTTACTCATTGGAGCTTGTCCCTCTTGGGTTCTTGGAACCATAGACGGTTTTGTGGCCTTGGTGCATTGTGGCCTTGGTGGCGTTTGTTGGGAGCCTCCAATTAAGTTGTGGAGAAGTGCCCCAACCTTGTGAGAGATTCCGGTTGCCACGGACAAGTGCACCGATAGTGGAAGCATGGATCGATCCCGTTGGGGTGAGATTCACCGGAGAATAAGGGAGGCCTTTTGTGGCATAGGTGGTTAGATACCACCCGCTCTCCAAACGAGACATACTCCATGTTGGGATGAACTCGGTAAAATATCATCGTCCCCGCGTGCCTCGGTTATCTCTATACCTGAACTCTTACTTATGCACTTTACGTTGTGATAGCCTTCGTGCTTGAAGTATATATCTTGCTATCACATAGTTGTTTGTCTTGCTTAGCATAAGTTGTTGGTGCACATAGGTGAACCCTAGATTGTTCTAGGTTTTGTGCTTGACAAAATAAATGCTAGTTTAATTCCGCCTTTGTTGAGCCACTCTCGGAAAAGATTTAATAGCCTATTCACCCCCCTCTAGGCGACATATGTATCCTTTCACCTGGGAAACCCGGACCAAAATTGGCCCAAATCCGAACGAAACCGGGGTCCTAAGAACACGACTAGGTTGATTTTCGGTGTCCAGACCAAAAAATCGCCCTAGGATCGACGTCCTAGGAAGACGAGTTGAGATGCTCTTACTGGAGTGTGCCACTGTGCTCACTCCACATCTGAAACCACAATAACCCGATTAGATCAAGGATTATGCTCAAATCAGAGTGGACCCTCGATACACCATTTGTCATATAGGTTTGCATGCTAATCGAATAGCTTAGTGCATCTTCACCCTGCAGCAGGGTGTAGCAGCACCTCACTTTCCTCTTTCCCTTCTCTCTCTTCTCTACAGTAGCTTGCGAGCTCGCTCGGTGGTGTCGGGACAAACCGAGGTCCCTCCCGGTGGCAATGCCGTAGGAGGCGACACCTAAGTAGGTAGTTTAGGTTTTAGTTATTGCGTTTCCTTTGTGCGGTCTTGGAGTAGGGTTCTAGATCCCGCTGGTCGGATCTGGGACAGCTCGAGCAACCCTCTCGTCGAGGTGGGAAGCTGGACGATCTCCGCAAATAAGCCGGCCCAAGCTAGTCCTTGGCGCCATCGGGCGGTGCTGGGATGTTGCTGCTAACAAGGTATGCAAACTTCAACGGTCCATATATGGATTGAAGCAAGCATCCCGAAGTTGGAATCAACGTTTTGATAAGGTGATCAAAAGTTTTGGTTTTATACAAACTTATGGAGAAGCTTGTATTTACAAGAAAGTGAGTGGGAGCTCTGTAGCATTCTTAATACTATATGTAGATGACATATTGTTGATTGGGAATGATGTATACCTTCTTAATAGTGTCAAGGAATATTTGAATAATAGTTTTTCAATGAAAGATCTTGGCGAAGAAGCTTACATATTAGGCATAAAGATTTATAGAGATAGATCGAGACGCCTAATATCATTGTCACAAAGTACATATTTGGACAAAGTTCTAAAGAGGTTTGGAATGGAAGATAGCAAGAAAGGGTTCTTGCCCATGTTGCCCAATACGACCTTGAGTAAAACTAAAAGTCCAACAACGGCAGAAGATAGAGAAAGGATGAGTAAAACTCCCTATGCCTCAGCCATAGGATCTCTAATGTATGCCATGCTATGTACTAGACCCGACATTGCATATGCTGTTAGTTTGACTAGCAGATATCAAAGTGATCCAGGAGTGGATCATTGGACAGCGGTCAAAACATCCTTAAGTACTTGAGAAGAACTAAGGATATGGTTCTTTCTTATGGAGGTGATGAACAACTCGTTGTTAATGGTTACACCGATGCTAGTTGGAACACCGATCCGGATGATTCTAAATCACAATCTGGATACATATTTACTTTGAATGGTGCAACAGTTAGCTGGAGGAGTGCAAAGCAAAGCAATGTGGCGAGATCTTCAACTGAATCGGAATACATGGCTGCTTCGGAGGCTTCACAAGAAGCGATATGGATGAAAGAGTTCATTACAGAGCTCGGTGTGGTTCCAAGTGCGCTGGACCCAATGTCTATCTACTGTGATAACATGGGCTCCATAGCCAATGCGCAAGAACCAAGGTCACACAAGAAGCTGAAGCACATCAAGCTACGTTTCCACGCTATTCAAGATCATGTCCAAGATGGTGACATAAAGATTTGCAAAGTACACACAGATCTGAATGTGGCGGATCCGTTGACTAAACCTCTCCCGAGGGCAAAACATGACCAACACCAAACTGCCATGGGTGTTCGGTATATTACCATGTAATCTAGATTAGTTGACTCTAGTGCAAGTGGGAGACTGTTGGAGATATGCCCTAGAGGCAATAATAAATATAGTTATTATTATATCTTTGTGTTTATGATAAATGTTTATATTCATGCTATAATAGTATTAACAAGGAAACATTAATACTTGTGTGATTTGTAAACTTAATTTGAAGTCCCTAGTAAAGCCTCTTCATAATACTAGCTTGTTGGTTAATAAATGATTGTGGTTTCCCTATCATGAACATTGAGATGTTATTAACAACAAGATCATATCGTTAGGAGAATGATATGATGGACATAATCCTATAGATAAGCGTAGCATAAAGATCAAGTCATTTTAATAGTTCAATTGCTATATGCTTTCTGATACATAGTAACCTAATTCCTTCGACCATGAGATCATGCATATCACCATCACCGGAAGGATGCTTTGATGACATCAAACACCACACCGTAACCGGGTGGCTATAAAGGTGGCATTGAGTGTTCGGAAACTATTGGTTGAGACACATGGATCAAGAGTAGGATTTGTCCATCCATATGACGGATAGATATACTCTAGGCCCTCTCGGTGGAATGTCATCCAATTGGCTTGCAAGCATGTGACTGGCTCACAAGGGATCACATATCACGGGAACGAGAAAAGAGTACTTATCAGTAACGAGGTTGAACTAGGTATGCAGAGATACCGACGATCAAAACCTCGGATAAGTAAACTATCGTGAGACAAAGGGAAATTGTTATCGTATGTAAGTGGTTCATTCGATCGCAAAGTAATCGTAGAAATATGTGGGAGCCATATGAATTTCTAGATTCCTCTATTGGTTATTGTTCGGAGAAGTGTCTCGATCATGTCCGCATAATTCACGAACCGTAGGGAGACACACTTAAGGATTCGACGTTGTTGAGTAGTTATGGAATGATGAGTAAGAGACCGAATGTTGTTCGGAGTCTCGGATGGGATCCGGCATATCACGAGGAGATCCGGAATGGTCCGGAGAATAAGATTCATATAAGGAAAGTCCTGTTTCGCGGTTGGAGAATGGTTCCGGTGTTTTCATCGGGAATGTTCTAGAAGGTTCAGGAATGTCCGGCACTCCGGAGAGGAAGGGTACATGAATGTGTCATAACAAGTTGGAATGGTTGCATCATGTACTAGGTGTCATTGCTGAACAAAATAAAGGGTTAAATCAAATCCTAGTTTGAAAAGTCAAACGCCAATTTGAAAAGTCAAACGGCTATTTTGTTTGGTGGAGGGAGAGTAGGAAACCTACTTGGGGAGGAAGTCCCTCTCCCTCCACCGCCGGCCTTGGAAGCCGAGTTGGGGAGGGACTCCCCTCCCCTTGGAGTGCCCCCTCCACCTATATAAGGAGGGGCAGGGCTGCCCCTCCAAGACACACACCTTGACCTCTCCAAACCCTAGCCCTAAGCCGCCGACGCCACCACCTCCTGCTGCTGCCGCCTAGGGCAAACCCTAGCCACCGACTTGGGCTTCCCCAAGCCCTAGCTGCCAGCCTAGCCCTCTCTCCTTGGTGTGTCTAAACCCTAGATCACCGAGGCCTCTCTCATAGTCCACCATACTCGCTCCGGCTTAAGGCAAAGCCCTACGAGATCTCCCCTCTACTTCCGGTACCACGCCGTCATGCTGCCGGAATCGCGAGGAGAGTGCTACAACCTCCACTGCCTGCTGGAACAAGGGAGAGGAAGGTCTTCGTCGAGTACCGAACGTGTGACCGACTGCGGAAGTGCTGCCGGAACGCAGCGCCGGAAGGATCGTCTACGCGATCTTGAGATCGGGAAGAGTACGACTACATCACCCACGAGAATCCGCTCTCGTTAAACACTTTGGAATCTTCGAGGGTGAGTTATTCCATCGACTCGTTGCTAGAATCTAGTAGATAGATCTTGGCTTGTTTGTTTGTATGCGGTAGAAATTTTTTGTTTTCCATGCTACGAACCCCTACAGTGGTATCAGAGCCGTGTCTATATGTAGATCTGTTGCACGAGTAGAACACAATGGTCATTGTGGGCGGTGGTGCTTTTATTATCAATTGCTTATTATGTACTTTGCATCTTGCGGTATGATGGGATGAAGCGGCCCGGGCTAACCTTACATGATATCGTTCATGAGACTTGCTCCACGCTCAACATGCAACTTGTATTGCATAAGTGGATTTGCGGGTGTCTGTCTCTCCCATTATATTATAGATCCAATTTACAACGGGCACTTCATAGTTCAAACATCAACGTTGTGGTTCTTGTTCGTAAGTTAGATCGACACTTATTGAAAGCCCCAAACCACGTAAAACATGCAAAGAAATTAGAGGCGTCTAACTTTGTTTTGCAGGGGTGTGCTGTGATGTGATATGGCCATGATTGTGATTATATTTGATGTATGCAATGTTCCTTATTGTAAGTTGGCAACCGGCAGGAGCCATATGGTTGTCTTTAATTTCTGTTAAGACCCGCGTGTCTATTCAAAGTAGTTGTAATAGTTGAAGCCGGTGGACGACAACCATGGAGCAACGTCATTGACCTTGATGCAATGTCGGTGATGATGGAGATCATGTTCGTGCTTGAAGATGGAGATCGGAAGCACAAAGAAGAAAGGCCATATCATATCACATATTATGAATTTCATGTGATGTTAATCCTTTATGCATCTTGTATTGCTTAGTTAACGATGGTAGCATTATAAGATGATCCCTCATGCACATAAATTTCAAGTTCTAAAGTGTTCATCCTTAGTAAGAACCGTTGCTAAAGCTTGTTGTTTCGAAGCACCACGTGATGATCGGGTGTGTTAGATTCTGCAAGTGTATACAACGTGAGCAAGCCAGATTTGCTCATGCGGAAGCTAAGGTTTGATCTTGACGATCCTAGCATGTACAGACATGGTCTCGGAACACGGATCACCGAAAGGTAAAGCATGAATCATATAGTAGATATGATGAACATGTCGATTGTTCGCCATTGAAGCTACATCAACTCTCGTGATGATGTGGTGGATTTGGTTCGTGTGATCACTAAAACAATGTGAGGGATATTGTTTTGAGTGGGAGTTCACCTAGATTAATTTAACTATTAATTAGAACTCAATTTGTCATAAACTTAGTCTAAACTATTGCAAATATGTTGTAGATCAATGGCGGCCCCTACCATCAATTTTAATGCGTTCCTAGAGAAAGAAAAGTTGAAAAACAATGGAAGCAACTTCACGGATTGGTTCCGCAATTTGAGGATTGTCCTCAATTCTGGTAATTTGACCTATGTGCTGGATGCACCGCTGGGTGACTGTAGAGGGAGTGTCCCAACCTTTAAATAAAATAAGGTGGAGTCCCCTATGTTTACAATGCTAGTCCCTGGATGAATAGCTAGCATCCACAGTTAAGATGTAATATCAAGAAACAAAGGTCATAATATAACTTTATAATCAGGAATAACATAATTTTATTACACCTTACATAGCTCATTTGGCTAATACATTACATTGCAGCGGAATAACTATAATCATGGGGTCCTTCATCTTCAAAGTGCCACAGGCAGGCATGTTGGTTGTAGACCTTGTAATCCTAATCAATTAATCAATCTTCCCTAAAATCAATCAAACCTGCAACATTACAAGTTACAGCCACAAGGTCAATACATTTGAATTGTATTGGCAAGTTTCACTACTAAGTTGAATATAAGTGGATCCTATCTTTACATGCATATTTGGCTAAGTAGAGTTTTAGGCTGATTTGCAGAAAGCAATAGTTTTATCCTATCTTTTCAAAAGTGTTTTGATCTTTTTGTCACCTCCTTGGAATCCACCAAGTGTCTTTGTTAAAAAATCTCTTGAGTTCCTTGGTAACCCCAAGTGTTCAAGTTTTTTCATCAAAATCTCTTGAGTTCCTTGGTACCCCCAAGTGCATCAAGTTTTATCAAAATCTCTTGAGTTCCTTGGTACCCCCAAGTGTATCAAGTTTTATCAAAATCTCTTGAGTTCCTTGGTACCCCCAAGTGCATCAAGTTTTATCAAAATCTCTTGAGTTCCTTGGTACCCCCAAGTGTATCAAGTTTTATCAAAATCTCTTGAGTTCCTTGGTACCCCCAAGTGCATCAAGTCTTTTGTTGTCACTTAAAAGTTTTTCTTTTTGAAATTGGAATGTCGAGATTTCCCATAGCTTCAAGCTTTAGTTGCTCAGTATTGTCCATAACCGGGGACACGGCTAAGTACTTAGATTTTATTATCTTCTGCAGAAGTAGTACACTTTACCCACATGTCACAATCTCATCTTGTTTCCACCAGTGGCCACTGGATTAGTGCTCACCAAGATGGAGTACTGGCAGATTAAGAATGTGACGAAGTCTTTCCAGAGGGTCCTCCCATACACCATTTCTAGCTTGTCTTCAGTACCCATGTAGGATTCCAGGTCCTCATTTTCAGTAACCTAAAGACAATGCATGGGTCTTCCCAATGTAGTGGACTAAGCCAGAGCCATAAATAACATGTGGTTGTACACGAAAGCCACAATTGGAGAAACATGTTCAATCTCTAAGTTTCCTGGGTGGTTTTCTTTTGGAGCACAACACAAAGAGATTGCCATAGACATGGTTCCTTTTGTTGCCACCTTCTCCAAAACTTAAAGTATCCTTGTCCACCCAGGTGGTTCATTGAGTCCTTGTTTTATTATATAAAAACACAAGTCCTTTTCTCAACTTCATAAAATCTCAACATGTATCTCTTTTCAAAATATAGCATGGCTAAGCATGTAACAACTACATTGTTTTCACTAAGGAATGTATAGGGTATCCTATTAGGATTTAGCATAGCATAAGTATAGAAACTTCTTTTCATGCATGTTTCAAAATCCACTAAGTATAATGAAAATATTAGGACTTTAGATGATAGTGTAACTTGCCTTTTTGGTAGGGAATGGTGGTTTACTCCTTGATCTTGATAGTTTCACACTTTTTCTAACTTCACTACAATCAATCAAGCAAACACAAAATCAACTTGCGTTCCAACCAATATTCAATCAAACAAAACACACATAAAACATTAGGAACTAAGTCATGCATGCAAGCATGCATAAGATGGTTTTATTTGCAAGTATGGTCTCCACTAGGCTTCTAAACTTTGTAAGGTTCAAGGTGGTCATTTTCCAAAGTGGTAAAGTCATTTGCAAAAGGGTTTTGTCCATAAACCATTTTTTAAAATTCAATCATTCTTTTATGTGGTGGAAAATATTTTTATCAAAGCAACAACTTTAAGTTGTTCACCAAATAAGTTGTTGTTTCTCAAAACATGGTGTTTTAGGGTCAGTAGGTTTGGTCCAAATCATTTTCCCAAAGTTTTTACTCCAAAAACATTTTCATAACAAAACCATTATTTTTATTTGGCTAGAAATGGGCTAAACTAATTAATCCATCCTAAACTTCACCAAATCCATTTTCAAAACCGTGGGTTGGTTCCTAGGTTCAGTAAGTTCATCACAAATCAATTTGCAAGGATTTCAACCTCATAAACATTTGTTTCTGTAAAAACAATCAATCTACCAGAGGCTTTTTACTAAACAAATTATATGGTTGGCTAGGGCTTGTTCCACTAATTCCAACGATATAAAGTTTGCAATTTTTGGACGTGTGGATCAAAAGTTATAGGGTTTTCAAATCTGCAAACAAATCTGTTTTCAAATCTGTTTTTAAATAAGACTGGCCACGCGTCGCAATATGAATGGCTGGTACCGGTTCGCACGGATTGAGTGATGCGGACCGTAGGATCTAACTTAGATCGAGCGGCGTAGGCTCACTCGTACCACTTCGACTTGATTATAATCTTATGCGTCCGATTCAGATCTAACGGCTCCTACGTATTTGACCAAAACGCAGCGGCGCTGGCGGTGGCTAGCGGTGGCGACGGTCAGATGGTGGCGGTGCCGGCAATACAGGAAGGAATAGAAGGTGGGGAGATGCTTACAATGATCGCAGGGCGACACCGAAGCTCAACTTGGAGTCGTCTTGGCAAGGGGCGCACGGGAACAGGAGGAATCGCTCACTGGAGTCAAGGACGGCGTCAGGCGGCTCTGGTCGTGGTCGGAGGCGACGCTGTCGATCACGAGAAGTCAAACAGAGGGCATGGTTAAGTGCAGGAGAGTGAGGCGAGTGTGGGAGCGTGAACGAGAAGGCGCGGGACAGTCTATGCTTACCAGGGGACTTCGCCGGAGAGAGAGGCAGACTCGGCGGCGCTCGGAGGTTTGTCGAAGTCGGCTTTCTGGGGCGCCCGCGGTTGAATGGAGGGTACAGGCAGAAGCGCCTGAGGCTGGGGAACGTGTGTGCTTGGTCGGGGAGGCAGGAGGTGGCACGGTTCGCCGGAATTGGAGGAGGAAGCTCATCGGAGCAGTGGGAGTGTGGCTCGAAATTCCGTCGGCCTGGGGGCAGAGAGAGGAAGGCGCGTGAGGGGAAATGGAGAGGAGGGCGAGGTGTTTAATACCGCGTGGTCGCAGCGAGTAATGGCGAGGGCGTTAAGGCGAATTTAACCGCGGCATCAACGACAGGAAACGGCCGGCGTCGTTTGCGCGAGGAAGAAGAGAACGAGCTGGCTGTGTGGGGTCCGAGCGTCAGCGAGGAAAAGAGAGGGAAGGAGGGTCCACCAATCGGTGTCTCTGCGGGTGCGGTTTTTGGTAGAGAACGTTTCGCAGAGGGAAAAGTGTAGCTGGGCTGCGAACGGGCTTAGTGGGCTGGCCGGCTGGGTCAGGTCTGACTCCATTTTTTTTCTTTCAAATGCTTTTTCTTTTTCTGTTTCCATTTTCTGTTTTGAAATTCAAACAACAAATCAACATTCAAATTAATTCAAGCAATCACCACACTTTGTAATTGAATTTGGTTCTGTTTAACAACATAAACCAAAGTCCAAAGATCAAAATAATATTTTTATTTTAGGGTCCATTATTAATTAAATAAATAGACCATGTTTATTAATCAAATAGATTTTGTTTTATTTTAAAACCTCCATTTGAATTTTAATTATTTTCAAAATCAAATCAGTAAGTTTTATTTGAAAATAAAGAACACTTGGAAAACTTATTTAAAATAAATAAATAAGTTTTAGTGTTTATTTAAAATGGGAAAAGCCTTTATTTAAATAAAATTGGGTATCAAATCCTTTTATTTTATTTAAATAAACTTTTACTATTTTTATCAAATAGAAATGTTTTTATTTCAAAGGCTTGGCCAAGTTTTAATTGGGCTTACAAAATAATTCCTTATTAATTTTCTTCCTTCTCATTTGAAAAATAAATCTTTTATTAAAAGATTCAAAACGGTAATTCAAAAATATTTTGTTTTCCTTTATTAAATGTTTATCTTTTTAAATCCCTTTAGGATTGTTTTGGTCCAAATTGGTTTGAAGATTTCCAATTGGATTCAAAAAGTTTCTTCTTACCCTGAAAAGCAACAAAGTTTTATTTTATTCATTTGTTTTTCACATTACAAGATTTGGAAAATCTTGGGATGTGACAGGCTACCACCCTTAAAATAAATCTCGTCCCGAGATTTGGGAAGGCTAGGGTTACAAGTAGGCTCAAAACATCTAGGGTACTACCACCCTTAAAAATTTTCCAACTAAACTACAGGTTGGCTTGCTTGAGATCTTGGGGAAACTTCTCTAGGCAAACATTTGCATTGTGTCCTTGGTTTCCACACTTGACTCATGGGCCAAGGTTGAGATTCTCCATAGGCTTGTTCAACTTGTTCTTCATCTTTTCTAGACAGTTGCTTGCATAATGTCCTGGGTTCTTGCAATTGAAACAGTTGATGTCTTTGAGTTCTTTACGTGGCTCTCGTGGACAAGTTGCTACATAATGGCCTAGCTCTTTGTAGTTGTTGCACACCACTTGGCCAATCTCCTTATTCTTCTGGTTCTCTGGGCATTCACTGGAATAGTGTCCCATTTCTTTACATCTATGACATTGCACATGGCTTTTGTCCTTCTTTTGCTTTTTGGGTTTCTCCAAAGCTAGGAGTGCATCCAGTTCATGTTGTTCATATGTTATCTGGTAGGTTGGAATGTCTACATGCCTCTTGGACCTTCTCTTGCTCTTTGGATAATTCATAGGCCTTTTCTTTGGTCCTTTGAATTGGGTTGTCTTGTTTGGAGGTATAAGTGGTCCTTTTCCTTTGTCATCAACCTTCTCGGTAGACTTGGATCCTTCTGGATAGTTTGCAATCATTTGTTGCACTCCACCTTGTTTCCTTTGTTCAACAATGGAATAGATGGGGCATTGGATAGGAGTATGGTTGTTTCCTTCACATAGGTAGCAAGTAGCTTGAGAGGTGGGACATTGTCCAACAGGATGTTTCTCTTCACAGTTGGGGCATTGATCTCCATGCTCCTTGGAAGTATGATCCTTGTCTCCACAAATAATGCAAGCTGGGGCTCCATCTAGAATAACATTTCTGTCATCCTTGTTGTCACAAACTCTTTTGGAATAGCTTTCTTCCATATTGATCATTTGATCAGTCACCTTAAGCATCAATTGGGCTTGAGTTTCCAAGAATACTTGAAGTGTTGGGTCTTCACCACTAGTGTTAGCTATGAACTGAGCTGTCATCTGGTTCAACTGGTGTTGAGTTGCTATGAGTTCTTTCATGCTGTCCTTTTGGTTGGTGTTGGTGTCATCAACCTTGATGTTGGAGTCTCTTGGAGTAGTCATCTGTTTGGGTTGAATGAAGATTAGAATAGGCAAGATATTTCTAAGGAATCAATTCTAATCACACACATCACAATTCACTCAAGCAATGTGCAACAATCACAAACAACTTTTCACTCAAACAACAAAGTTCAAGCACATACTTAGGCAACAAAATATTTTTGTTACACCACATAAGTTGGTGTGTTTGACTTTAAAAATATGGTGGTCCATCTATATGGTTCACTTGTGATCCTTCCATCATTCTTGGTTGATTCTTTTTGCATGAGATCATGGTTTCTTTAGGAGGAATTCTTGGTCACAATAACTTCTAGTGAAATGATCTTCTTCTAATTTTGCATTCCCTTAGTCTCCATATCTTGAGCAAGATTTCTTTGTTTCACTTGTAGTCCTTAGTGGTATCCAAGTTGGAAGTCCTTGGTGAATATGCTGAAGATGTTGAAGTCATTAGAGTTGAAGAAGTCCTTTGCACTTGGTGTAGTCCTTGGCCATGGGGTAGGTTTTTCCATCAAGGTTGAATAGAAGAGATGTAGAATTGAACCAAAATGGTTGAGGAAAGGGTTTACAAGATTGTTTGTAAATAAGTTTTGGAACAAATACAACTCCTATTTTTCTAAGGGTTTTTGTCCAATCCTAGGTTTACAAATCCTACAGGCAACACAATGCTCTGATACCATCTGTAGAGGGAGTGTCCTAACCTTTAAATAAAATAAGGTGGAGTCCCCTGTGTTTACAATGCTAGTCCCTGGATCAATAGCTAGCATCCACAGTTAAGATGTAATATCAAGAAACAAAGGTCATAATATAACTTTATAACCAGGAATCACATAATTTTATTACACCTTACATAGCTCATTTGGCTAATACATTACATTGCAGCGGAATAACTATAATCATGGGGTCCTTCATCTTCAAAGTGCCACAGGCAGGCATGTTGGTTGTAGACCTTGTAATCCTAATCAATCAATCTTCCCTAAAATCAATCAAACCTGCAACATTACAAGTTACAGCCACAAGGTCAATACATTTGAATTGTATTGGCAAGTTTCACTACTAAGTTGAATATAAGTGGATCCTACCTTTACATGCATATTTGGCTAAGTAGAGTTTTAGGCTCATTTGCAGAAAGCAATAGTTTTATCCTATCTTTTCAAAAGTGTTTTGATCTTTTTGTCACCTCCTTGGAATCCACCAAGTGTCTTTGTTAAAAAATCTCTTGAGTTCCTTGGTAACCCCAAGTGTTCAAGTTTTTTCATCAAAATCTCTTGAGTTCCTTGGTACCCCCAAGTGCATCAAGTTTTATCAAAATCTCTTGAGTTCCTTGGTACTCCCAAGTGTATCAAGTTTTATCAAAATCTCTTGAGTTCCTTGGTACCCCCAAGTGCATCAAGTTTTATCAAAATGTCTTGAGTTCCTTGGTACCCCCAAGTGTATCAAGTTTTATCAAAATCTCTTGAGTTCCTTGGTACCCCCAAGTGCATCAAGTCTTTTGTTGTCACTTAAAAGTTTTTCTTTTTGAAATTGGAATGTCGAGATTTCCCATAGCTTCAAGCTTTAGTTGCTCAGTATTGTCCATAACCGGGGACACGGCTAAGTACTTAGATTTTATTATCTTCTGTAGAAGTAGTACACTTTACCCACATGTCACAATCTCATCTTGTTGCCACCAGTGGCCACTGGATTAGTGCTCACCAAGATGGAGTACTGGCAGATTGAGAATGTGACGAAGTCTTTCCAGAGGGTCCTCCCATACACCATTGCTAGCTTGTCTTCAGTACCCATGTAGGATTCTAGGTCCTCATTTTCAGTAACCTAAAGACAATGCATGGGTCTTCCCAATGTAGTGGACTAAGCCAGAGCCATAAATAGCATGTGGTTATACACGAAAGCCACAATTGGAGAAACATGTTCAATCTCTAAGTTTCCTGGGTGGTTTATTTTGGAGCACAACACAAAGAGATTGCCATAGACATGGTTCCTTTTGTTGCCACCTTCTCCAAAACTTAAAGTATCCTTGTCCACCCAGGTGGTTCATTGAGTCCTTGTTTTATTATATAAAAACACAAGTCCTTTTCTCAACTTCATAAAATCTCAACATGTATCTCTTTTCAAAATATAGCATGGCTAAGCATGTAACAACTACATTGTTTTCACTAAGGAATGTATAGGGTATCCTATTAGGATTTAGCATAGCATAAGTATAGAAACTTCTTTTCATGCATGTTTCAAAATCCACTAAGTATAATGAAAATATTAGGACTTTAGATGATAGTGTAACTTGCCTTTTTGGTAGGGAATGGTGGTTTACTCCTTGATCTTGATAGTTTCACACTTTTTCTAACTTCACTACAATCAATCAAGCAAACACAAAATCAACTTGCGTTCCAACCAATATTCAATCAAACAAAACACACATAAAACATTAGGAACTAAGTCATGCATGCAAGCATGCATAAGATGGTTTTATTTGCAAGTATGGTCTCCACTAGGCTTCTAAACTTTGTAAGGTTCAAGGTGGTCATTTTCCAAAGTGGTAAAGTCATTTGCAAAAGGGTTTTGTCCATAAACCATTTTTTAAAATTCAATCATTCTTTTATGTGGTGGAAAATATTTTTATCAAAGCAACAACTTTAAGTTGTTCACCAAATAAGTTTTTGTTTCTCAAAACTTGGTGTTTTAGGGTCAGTAGGTTTGGTCCAAATCATTTTCCCAAAGTTTTTACTCCAAAAACATTTTCATAACAAAACCATTATTTTTATTTGGCTAGAAATGGGCTAAACTAATTAATCCATCCTAAACTTCACCAAATCCATTTTCAAAACCATGGGTTGGTTCCTAGGGTCATTAAGTTCATCACAAATCAATTTGCAAGGATTTCAACCTCAAAAACATTTTTGAACAATTTTTTTCTAATCTAAACAAGCATACAAATGTTTCTGTAAAAACAATCAATCTACCAAAGGCTTTTTACTAAACAAATTGTATGGTTGGCTAGGGCTTGTTCCACTGATTCCAATGATATAAAGTTTGCAATTTTTGGACGTGTGGATCAAAAGTTATAGGGTTTTCAAATCTGCAAACAAATATGTTTTTAAATAAGACTGGCCACGCGTCGCAATATGACTGGCTGGTACCGGTTCACACGGATCGAGTGATACGGACCGTAGGATTTAACTTAGATCGAGCGGCACAGGCTCACTCGTACCCCTTCGACTTGATTCTAATCTTATGCGTCCGATTCAGATCTAACGGCTCCTACGTATTTGACCAAAACGCAGCGGCGCTGGCGGTGGCTAGCGGCGGCGACGGTCAGATGGTGGTGGTGCCGGTGATACAGGAAGGAATAGAAGGTGGGGAGATGCTTACAATGATCGCAGGGCGACGCCGAAGCTCAACTTGGAGTCGTCTTGGCAAGGGGCGCACGAGAACAGGAGGAAGCGCTCACCGGAGT
This sequence comes from Avena sativa, assembly GCA_916181665.1. Lineage (NCBI taxonomy): Eukaryota > Viridiplantae > Streptophyta > Magnoliopsida > Poales > Poaceae > Avena > Avena sativa. Next base: position 438,249,228 of record OV702293.1, on the reverse strand, counting down.
CAAGGACGGCGTCAGGCGGCTCTGGTCGTGGTCGGAGGCGACGCTGTCGATCACGAGAAGTCAAACAGAGGGCATGGTTAAGTGCAGGAGAGTGAGGCGAGTGTGGGAGCGTGAATGAGAAGGCGCGGGGCGGTCTGTGCTTACCAGGGGACTTCGCCAGAGAGAGAGGCAGACTCGGCGGCGCTCGGAGGTTTGTCGAAGTCGGCGTTCTGGGGCGCCCGCGGTTGAATGGAGGGTACATGCAGAAGCGCCTGAGGCTGGGGAACGTGTGTGCTTGGTCGGGGAGGCAGGAGGTGGCACGGTTCGCCGGAATCGAAGGAGGAAGCTCGTCGGAGTAGTGGGAGTGTGGCTCGAAATTCCGTCGGCCTGGGGGCAGAGAGAGGAAGGCGCGTGAGGGGAAATGGAGAGGAGGGCGAGGCGTTTAATACCGCGTGGTCGCAGCGAGTAATCGCGAGGGCGTTAAGGCAAATTTAACCGCGGCATCAATGGCAGGAAACGGCCGGCGTCGTCTGCGCGAGGAAGAAGAGAACGAGCTGGCTGTGTGGGGTCCGGGCGTCAGCGAGGAAAAGAGAGGGAAGGAGGGTCCACCAATCGGTGTCTCTGCGGGTGCGGTTTTTGGTAGAGAATGTTTCGCAGAGGGAAAAGTGTAGCTGGGCTGCGAACGGGCTTAGTGGGCTGGCCGGCTGGGTCAGGTCTGACTCCATTTTTTTTTCTTTCAAATGCTTTTTATTTTTCTGTTTCCATTTTCTGTTTTGAAATTCAAACAACAAATCAACATTCAAATTAATTCAAACAATCACCACACTTTGTAATTGAATTTGGTTCTGTTTAACAACATAAACCAAAGTCCAAAGATCAAAATAATATTTTTATTTTAGGGTCCATTATTAATTAAATAAATAGACCATGTTTATTAATCAAATAGATTTTGTTTTATTTTAAAACCTCCATTTGAATTTTAATTATTTTCAAAATCAAATCAGTAAGTTTTATTTGAAAATAAAGAACACTTGGAAAACTTATTTAAAATAAATAAATAAGTTTTAGTGTTTATTTAAAATGGGAAAAGCCTTTATTTAAATAAAATTGGGTATCAAATCCTTTTATTTTATTTAAATAAACTTTTACTATTTTTATCAAATAGAAATGTTTTTATTTCAAAGGCTTGGCCAAGTTTTAATTTGGCTTACAAAATAATTCCTTATTAATTTTCTTCCTTCTCATTTGAAAACTAAATCTTTTATTAAAAGATTCAAAACAGTAATTCCAAAATATTTTGTTTTCCTTTATTAAATGTTTATCTTTTTAAATCCCTTTAGGATTGTTTTTGTCCAAATTGGTTTGAAGATTTCCAATTGGATTCAAAAAGTTTCTTCTTACCCTGAAAATCAACAAAGTTTTATTTTATTCATTTGTTTTTCACATTACAAGATTTGGAAAATCTTGGGATGGGACAGTGACCCGCCTGCAGCTGATGCTACCGATGAAGTAAAGAACGTTTACCTTGCTCGGAAGAGTCAGTACTCCACAGTTCAGTGTGCTATCTTGTATGGTTTGGAATCGGAGCTTCAGAAAAAAGGTTTGAGAATTTAGACCCACATGATATTTTCCGTGAACTCAAATTGATGTTTGAGACTCACGCGGCAGTTGAGAGCTATGAGGCTTCTGAAAAGTTCTTTAACTGCAAGATGGAAGAGGGCAGCTCCGTCAGTGAGCATGTGCTTAAGATGTCTGGGCACGCAAACAAACTTCAAAGCTTGGGTATAGTGATTCCTAATGCTTTGGGGATTTACCGTGTCCTCCGATCACTACCACCAAGTGACAAGAACTTTGTGATGAACTACAATATGCAAAGCATGAACAAGCAGTTGCCAGAACTCTTCTCCATGTTAAAATCTGCAGAAGTGGAGATCAAGAAAGAGCACCAAGTGTTGATGGTCAATAAGACCACCAAATTCAAGAAAGGCAAGTCTAAGAAATAGGGACACTTCAAGAAGGGTGGTAAGAAAGTTACCGCACCGACGAAGAAGACCAAGGCTGGACCTAAGCCTAATACATAGTGCTTTTACTACAAGGGAGAAGGTCACTGGAAGCGGAATTTCCCAAAGTACTTGGCGGATTTGAAGAACGACAACAACAAGAAGAAAGGTATATCCGATATACATGTTATTGATGTGTATCTCACTAGTACTCGTAGTAGTGCCTGGGTATTTGATACTGGTTCGGTTGCTCATATTTGTAACTCGAAACAGGTGCTGCAGAATAAACGGAAGCTAGCGAATAACAAGGTGACGATGCGCGTGGGAAATGGATCAAAGGTTGATGTGATCGCGGTCGGCACGCTACCTCTTCATCTACCATCGGGATTAGTTTTATACTTAAATAATTGTTATTTGATGCCTGCGTTAAGCATGAACATTATATCGGGATCTTGTTTATTGCGAGATGGTTACTTGTTTAAGTCCGAGAATAATGGTTGTTCGATTTATATGAGTAATATGTTTTATGCACATGCACCTTTGATAGATGGTCTATTCTTATTGAATCTCGATAGTGGAAATACACATATTAATAACATTGAAGCTAAACGTTTGAAATTGAGCGATAACTCGACCTATATGTGGCACTGTCGTTTTGGTCACATTGGAGTGAAGCGTATGAAGAAACTCCATTCCGATGGACTTCTTGAATCACTTGATTTTGAATCACTTGAAAGATGCGAAGCATGTCTGATGGGTAAAATGACTAAGACTCCATTTTCTGGTATGATGGAGCGAGCTACGAACTTATTGGAAATCATACATACAGATGTGTGTGGTCCAATGAGTGTAGCATCGCGCGGTGGTTATCGTTATGTTCTTACCTTCACGGATGACTTGAGTAGATACGGGTATATCTATTTCGTGAAACATAAGTCCGAAACTTTCGAGAAGTTTAAGGAATTTCAAAGTGAGGTTGAGAATCAACATAACAAGAAGATTAAATTTCTATGTTCTGATCGTGGAGGTGAATAACTAAGTTACGAGTTTGGCGAGCATTTGAAGAAATGCGGAATACTTTCACAATTGACACCGCCGGGAACACCACAGCGTAATGGTGTGTCCGAATGTCGTAATTGAACTCTCTTAGATATGGTTCGTTCTATGATGTCACTTACAGATTTACCGCTATCATTTTGGGGTTATGCATTAGAAACAGACGCATTCACTTTAAATAGGGCACCATCCAAAATTCGTTGAAACGACACCGTATGAATTATGGTTTGGGAAGAAACCTAAATTGTCGTTCCTTAAAGTTTGGGGTTGCGAAGCCTATGTAAAGAAGTTACAGCCGGACAAGCTTGAACCCAAAGCGGAAAAATGCGTCTTCATAGGATACCCAAAGGAAACTATTGGGTATACCTTCTATCATAGATCCGAAGGCAAAATCTTCGTTGCCAAGAATGGATCCTTTCTAGAGAAGGAATTTCTCTCGAAAGAAGTGACTGGAAGGAAAGTAGAACTCGACGAGGTTGTCGAACCTTCTCTCGAAATTGCGAGTAGCGTAGCACCGGAAGAAGTTCGTGTGGTGCCTGCACCAATAAGAGAGGAAGCTAATGATGATGATCATGAAACTTCGGTTGTAGTTGCTACAGAGCCTCGTAGGTCAACGAGAACTCGTACCACTCCTGATTGGTATGATCCCGTTATGAGTGTCATGTTGGTGGACAACACCGATGACCCTGCGACGTATGAGGAAGCGATGATGAGCCCAGATTCCAATAAATGGCAAGAAGCCATGAAATCCGAGATTGGATCCATGTACGAAAACCAAGTATGGACTTTGGTGGACTTACCGGATGGCCGGAAGGCTGTCGAGAATAAATGGATTTTCAAGAAGAAAACAGATGCTGATGGTAATGTTACTGTCTATAAAGCTCGACTTGTCGCAAAAGGGTTTAGACAAATTCAAGGAGTTGACTACGATGAGACTTTCTCACCTGTAGCAAATCTAAAGTCTGTGAGGATTATGTTAGCAATCGCTGCATATTATGATTATGAGATATGGCAGATGGATGTCAAAACAGCGTTCCTCAATGGAGACATTGATGAAGAGTTGTATATGATGCAACCCAAAGGTTTTGTCGATCCTAATGATGCTAACAAGGTATGCAAACTTCAACGGTCCATATATGGATTGAAGCAAGCATCCCGAAGTTGGAATCAATGTTTTGATAAGGTGATCAAAAGTTTTGGTTTTATACAAACTTATGGAGAAGCTTGTATTTACAAGAAAGTGAGTGGGAGCTCTGTAGCATTCTTAATACTATATGTAGATGACATATTGTTGATTGGGAATGATGTAGACCTTCTTAATAGTGTCAAGGAATATTTGAATAATAGTTTTTCAATGAAAGATCTTGGCGATGCAGCTTACATATTAGGCATAAAGATTTATAGAGATAGATCGAGACGCCTAATATCATTGTCACAAAGTACATATTTGGACAAAGTTCTAAAGAGGTTTGGAATGGAAGATAGCAAGAAAGGGTTCTTGCCCATGTTGCCCAATACGACCTTGAGTAAAACTCAAAGTCAAACAACGACAGAAGATAGATAAAGGATGAGTAAAACTCCCTATGCCTCAGCCATAGGATCTCTAATGTATGACATGCTATGTACTAGACCCGACATTGCATATGCTGTTAGTTTGACTAGCAGATATCAAAGTGATCCAGGAGTGGATCATTGGACAGCGGTCAAAAACATCGTTAAGTACTTGAGAAGAACTAAGGATATGGTTCTTTCTTATGGAGGTGATGAACAACTCGTTGTTAATGGTTACACCTATGCTAGTTGGAACACCGATCCGGATGATTCTAAATCACAATCTGGATACATATTTACTTTGAATGGTGTAGCAGTTAGATGGAGGAGTGCAAAGCAAAGCGTTGTGGCGAGATCTTCAACTGAATCGGAATACATGGCTGCTTCGGAGGCTTCACAAGAAGCGATATGGATGAAAGAGTTCTTTACAGAGATCGGTGTGGTTCCAAGTGCGCTAGACCCAATGTCTATCTACTGTGATAACATGGGCTCCATAGCCAATGCGCAAGAACCAAGGTCACACAAGAAGCTGAAGCACATCAAGCTATGTTTCCACGCTATTCGAGAACATGTCCAAGATAGTGACATAAAGATTTGCAAAGTACACACATATCTGAATGTGGTGGATCCGTTGACTAAACCTCTCCCGAGGGCAAAACATGACCAACACCAAACTGCCATGGGTGTTCGGTATATTACCATGTAATCTAGATTAGTTGACTCTAGTGCAAGTGGGAGACTGTTGGAGATATGCCCTAGAGGCAATAATAAATATAGTTATTATTATATATTTGTGTTTATGATAAATGTTTATATTCATGCTATAATAGTATTGCTATCATTTCAGAAAAAACAGAAGCACATAGTGCTATCATTTCATGTGAACAAACTTAAATCAAATGGCCATCCCCATTTGAGAGTTTGAATGTTTTAAACCTAGATTGTTTGTCTCCTTTGTTGAATGGATTGAGTGTGGACTTTGAACCAAGCTTTACAAAATGGAAATAGTTCAAAAACCATTTTTCAAACATTTGCAATTCAAGTGCAAAGTTCCTGATATTTTGTTTCTCCAAAAATGACCAAGCCTTTACAAAGCAACCATATGGTTTTATGCCTAGATTTGAGACAGTTGCACACTACAAAAACCCCAGAAAGATTTGAATTCAAAAGGAGTAGCAGTTGATCCTGCTAAGGTTTTAGCTGTGACAGAATGGGAATCTCCCAAGAACGTGAAAGAAGTTCGTAGTTTCCTTGGCTTAGCAGGTTACTACAGAAGGTTCATTGAAAATTTCTCAAAGGTTGCTAAGCCAATGACTGAATTATTAAAGAAAGACAAGAAGTTCGTTTGGTCTGAAGGATGTGAAGTCAGCTTTCAGGAGTTGAAGAAGAGACTTGTGACAGCACCAGTTCTATGCCTGCCAGATTTGGAAAAGGATTTCCACGTGTATTGTGATGCATCTCATCAAGGTTTGGGAGCCGTACTTATGCAAGACGGTAAAGTTGTGGCCTATGCCTCGAGACAACTCAAAACTCATGAGGCGAACTATCCTACTCATGATTTGGAGTTAGCCTCTATCGTCCATGCGCTCAAAACATGGAGACATTACCTTTTGGGAAAGCGTTGTGAAGTGTTCACGGATCACAAAAGTTTGAAGTATATTTTCACCCAAAAGGAAATCAATATGAGACAAAGAAGATGGTTAGAGCTTATCAAGGATTATGACTTAAGTTTGCAATACCACCCCGGTAAAGCAAATGTTGTAGCAGATGCTCTAAGTCGTAAGGTATTTGTAAATGGCCTTACCAAAGGAGAATTGCCAGATGATTTGTGTACCCAATTCAGAGAACTCAGATTGGAGATTGTGCCTGAAGGACATCTCATGTCTTTGGATGTTCAACCCACTTTTTTTGGACAAGATCCGGGAAGCCCAGAAGACTGATAAGGAAATTGAAGAGTTTAAGGAAAAGATTGGCCAAGGGAAAGCTAAAAATTTCCATGAAGACGAACAAGGTACTTTATGGCATGGGAAACGCATCTGTGTTCCACAAGATTCGGAGTTGCGGAAACTGATTTTGCAGGAAGCACACAACTCTCTGTATTCTATCCACCCGGGTAACACCAAAATGTACATGGACATGAAAGAAAGATTTTGGTGGAACAATCTCAAGAGGGACATCGCCGAACATATTGCTTTGTGTGATGTATGTAGTAGAGTAAAAGCAGAGCATCAGAAACTAGCAGGTTTGCTTCAACCACTACCTATTCCTGATTGGAAGTGGGACAAGATTGGTATGGATTTCATTACCGGATTACCAAGGACCAGATCAGGATATGATTCCATATGGGTAGTAGTGGATCGCCTAACTAAAGTGGCTCATTTCATACCCGTGAAGACAACTTATACAAGTGCTAAGTTAGCTAAAATCTACATGAGTAGAATTGTATGTCTACATGGAGTGCCCAAGAGTATTGTATCTGATAGGGGAACTCAATTCACTTCCCATTTTTGGAGACAGCTACATGAGTCATTGGGAACGAGGTTGGAATTCAGTACTGCTTTTCATCCTTAAACCGATGGACAAACAGAAAGGACTAATCAAATTCTGGAAGACATGTTGAGGGCATGTGCCCTAGACTATGGAGCAAGTTGGGATGAAAGTCTGCCTTACGCAGAATTTTCTTATAACAACAGCTATCAAGCCAGCATTGAGATGGCACCGTTTGAGTTTCTCTACGGAAGAAAGTGTACCACCCCATTGTTATGGAATGGTGTGGGAGAAAGAAGTTTATTCGGGCCAGATCTTATCAAAGAAGCCAAAGAGAAGGTCAAATTGGTTAAGGACAGGTTAAAGATAGCACAGTCCCGACAGAAAAGCTACGCAGATCCTAAGCGTAGAGAAGTCACCTACGAAGTTGGTGATAGAGCCTATCTTAGAGTATCACCACTTCGTGGAGTGAAGAGGTTCGGAGTCAAAGGAAAGTTGGCACCAAGATATGTTGGGCCATTCCAAATTTTGAGTCGCAAAGGAGAAGTTGCCTATGAAATAGAACTACCAGAATCTCTATCAGCTGTCCATAATGTGTTTCATGTGAGTCAGCTTAAGAAATGTCACCCAGAAATGGAAGAAACTTCTTTGAAGGATACCATACCTTTGGAGGAAGTGCAACTAGAAAGTGACCTCATGTATGAAGAGAAACCTATCAAAATTCTTGAGACTGCAGAAAGAGTCACAAGGACAAAGACTATCAAGTTTTGCAAGGTACAGTGGAATCATCATTCCGAAGAGGAAGCAACATGGGAAAGAGAAGATGATCTTCGGAAAGACCACCCTCACCTATTTGCTAGCCAATCCGAATCTCGAGGGCGAGATTCACCTTAAGGGGGTTAGATTTGTAACATCCCTAAAATCATGATTTCAAAGTTTGCATATCATTCATGCATGCATATAGAATTGAGATAAATTTCAGAACTCATTTCAGAAAAAACAGAAGCACATAGTGCTATTATTTCATGTGAACAAACTTAAATCAAATGGCCATCCCCATTTGAGAGTTTGAATGTTTTAAACCTAGATTGTTTGTCTCATTTGTTGAATGGATTGAGTGTGGACTTTGAACCAAGCTTTAAAAAATGGAAATAGTTCAAAAACCATTTTTCAAACATTTGCAATTCAAGTGCAAAGTTCCTGATATTTTGTTTCTCCAAAAATGACCAAGCCTTTACAAAGCAACCATATGGTTTTATGCCTAGATTTGAGATAGTTGCACACTACAAAAAACCCAGAAAGATTTGAATTCAAAAGGAGTTTGAATTCATTTAAAAACCATTCCTGAAAATCAAAACAGAAAAAGAAAAGGAGTAAACAAAAGAAAAGGGCCAGGCGCTCCTAATCTAGCCCAGCAGCAGAACCGGCCCAACTAGCCCACCCGGCCACTCTCTCGCTCGCTCGCACGCGCAGACACACCCACACAGACGCTGACACTCGGACCCCACCCCCTCTCTGTCTCACTCGCTGACTGGTGGACCACGCCAGCTCACCCTCGTCTTCCCCAAATCGCGCCCGACCCCGTCGCCGGCCGTTTCCTCCGCCCATCACTGCCGCGATTGATTCTTCGTTTAATTGCCTTGATTCCGCGCTTAATCGCCGCTCCCCTCTCGCCTACATAAACCCCTCTGCACCACGGTCATTTTCCCCCACTCTCCTTGCTCACTCCGCCACCAGGCTGCGCGCATTTGACCTCGAAACTCTGCAGTACCGACGACTCCGGCGACTAATTCCGGTGAGCCTCGACTGCCCCCCTCTCTCTGGTTCAAACTATCATGTCCAGCATGATCTTGTGCATCTGCTGACACCTTTCTTTTGCCTGCTCGTGACCCAGGTCACCGTCTCCGTTCGCAACCGCAACCATCAGCGCCGCCGCTCGACTCCGGCGAGCAATAGCGGTAAGTCCCGAGCGCCCCTTGCCTCCCCTTTGATACCAACTGATTCGCCAGTCACTTGCGCATCTTCTGAACCCTCTGGCTTGTACTAGGACGACGCGGAGCCTCGCCAGCGACCTCGACTGCAAGCGACAGACGCCACCGCAACTCCGACGAGCCCCAGCGACCGTGCCCGTGCGCCCCTCGTCAAGCCGCTGCCAAGTTGAGCTTCGTCTCGATGCTGCGAACCTGGTGAGCATCCTCCTGCCCCTCCGGACGACCTGTAGTGCCACGCCGCCACAGACAGAGCTCGCCGCCGCCAGTCGCCGCCGCTAGCGCCACTCGAGTTTGGTCGTTTGATCCAGAGCCGTCAGATCTGGATCCAAAAGTAAAAATGATGAGACTCAATTTGCTTATGCTAAACTCCTTGAGGATTTTGAGCACCTCAAAAATGGCTCTAGGGTCATAAAGGGTGAAATCATCAAACTCACCGAGTCACATGAGCAACTTAAAGCTTCATATTCAAAAGAGCTTGCCAAGTTGCCCTCACCTCTTGCTAATAATGATGATGCTTGTGCTACTAACTCTATTTCTTGTGAAGCATCTATTTTAAAGGAGAATGTTGAGCTAAAAGCTCAACTTGCTTTGCTAACTAGAAACTATGGGAAATTAGAAGAAAGCCATGTTAAGCTCTCAAGCTCGCATGAGGATCTCCTAGTCTCCCATGGTAGGCTAAAGTTGGCTCATGAGGCCATCATGTCAAAGGTAACATCTAGTGGGCCTCATGTGGACATTAGCACTATATCTACTCCAAATGTTATATTTCCATGTGCTAGTCCTTGTAATTCATCCTCTCACAACCATGCTATATCTTGTGATGAATTACATTCCGTGCCTTGTTGCTCTAACAATGTAGCATCTACTTCCTCTAGTACTTTTGCTAAAACTAACCATGTAGAGGAAATCAAAGAGCTCAAGGCTCAAGTCACTTCTTTGAAGAATGACTTGAAAAAGGTTCATCAAGGGAAGACCGCACTCACCAAAATCTTGAGTGTGCAAAAATTCCCCAATGACAAGAGTGGGCTTGGATTCAACTCCAATGTCAAGAACAAGTCCACTATCAAGTTGAAGCACAAGGACACCAAGAATAATGGCCAAGATCAAGTCAAGAATCCGGCCAACATTATTTGCTTCAAGTGCAAGGAAGAAGGGCACCATGTTAGATCTTGCTCATTGAAGAAAAAACATCTTAATGTGAAGCAACAAGGGAAGCGGCCTCAAGCTCCACCTCAAGTCATTAATGGGCCTCTTCCTAAGAGGACTACTCGAGCTCTTCCTCAAGTTGTGGCTTCACCTAAGAAGAAAGATGGCAAGAGTAGAACTTGCTACATATGCCGTGAGAAGGGGCACATTTCTTATGCATGCACTATTGGTATCTCCTCATCCAATCCTATCTCGATTGATGATGCTTATTCACTTTATATGGATGAGGTTGGCAATATGTTTGGCAAGTTTGTTGGTTCCCAATGTTGTGTCAATAAAAGAACCATTTGGGTTGCCAAGCCTATTGTGACTAACTTCTTAGGACCCAACTTGGTTGGGGACCAACAAGCTAAAACTTGATCAATAGGTGTGTATCGGAGGGCATTGGAGTCTTGGCTACATTATGAAGAATTGAGGGATCTTCATCAATTATTATTGTCAAGCCAAGCCTTTTGGATTATCATGATTATATTACATATCCAATGTTCCTCCTTGCGGTAACGAATGCTTAAATTATTACATTGAAAGTTACTCGCCCCCTTGTGCATGTGTTGGTTTTGTATCTTCCATGCTTTTGTACATGTTGTGCTTTCCACTTAATTATCTTGAGGTATCAAGTATATTTGTATATGATTAGGTGGCACACCATGTATGTGTGTTTCTTGTATTGGAGCCTTAATTGATTATATTTGGTATCTTATTTGGCTCTTGTGAGAGATTAATGGACTATCCCATTTTGGGGGAGTGTTATGCTTAGGCATTCCACAATCCTAAAAATGTGTGTACATGAGGAATACTTGTAACATCCCTAAAATCATGATTTCAAAGTTTGCATATCATTCATGCATGCATATAGAATTGAGATAAATTTCAAAACTCATTTCAGAAAAAACAGAAGCACATAGTGCTATCATTTCATGTGAACAAACTTAAATCAAATGGCCATCCCCATTTGAGAGTTTGAATGTTTTAAACCTAGATTGTTTGTCTCCTTTGTTGAATGGATTGAGTCTGGACTTTGAACCAAGCCTTACAAAATGGAAATAGTTCAAAAACCATTTTTCAAACATTTGCAATTCAAGTGCAAAGTTCCTGATATTTTGTTTCTCCAAAAATGACCAAGCCTTTACAAAGCAACCATATGGTTTTATGCCTAGATTTGAGACAGTTGCACACTACAAAACCCCCAGAAAGATTTGAATTCAAAAGGAGTTTGAATTCATTTAAAAACCATTCCTGAAAATCAAAACAGAAAAAGAAAAGGAGTAAACAAAAGAAAAGGGCCAGGCGCTCCTAATCTAGCCCAGCAGCAGAACCGGCCCAACTAGCCCACCCGGCCACTCTCTCGCTCGCTCGCATGCGCAGACACACCCACACAGACGCTGACACTCGGACCCCACCCCCTCTCCATCTCACTCGCTGACTGGTGGACCACGCCAGCTCACCCTCGTCTTCCCCAAATCGCGCCCGACCCCGTCGCCGGCCGTTTCCTCCGCCCATCACTGCCGCGATTGATTCTTTGTTTAATTGCCTTGATTCCGCACTTAATCGCCGCTCCCCTCTCGCCTACATAAACCCCTCTGCACCGCGGTCATTTTCCCCCACTCTCCTCGCTCACTCCGCCACCAGGCTGTGCGCATTTGACCTCGAAACTCCGCAGTACCGACGACTCCGGCGACTAATTCCGGTGAGCCTCGACCGCCCCCCTCTCTCTGGTTCAAACTATCATGTCCAGCATGATCTTGTGCATCTGCTGACACCTTTCTTTTGCCTGCTCGTGACCTAGGTCACCGTCTCCGTTCGCAACCGCAACCATCAGCGCCGCCGCTCGACTCCTGCGAGCAATAGCGGTAAGTCCCGAGCGCCCCATGCCTCCCCTTTGATACCAACTGATTCGCCAGTCACTTGCGCATCTTCTGAACCCTCTGCCTTGTACTAGGACGACGCGGAGCCTCGCCAGCGACCTCGACTGCAAGCGACAGACGCCGCCTCAACTCCGACGAGCCCCAGCGACCGTGCCCGTGCGCCCCTCGTCAAGCCGCTGCGAACCTGGTGAGCATCCTCCTGCCCCTCCGGACGACCTGTAGCGCCGCGCCGCCGCAGACAGAGCTCGCCGCCGCCATTCGCCGCCGCTAGCGCCGCTCGAGTTTGGTCGTTTGATCCAGAGCCGTCAGATCTGGATCCAATGCATAGAATTAGATCATTTAGCGAATCATTATGGGTATATCTGGTCCGTGTGTTTTAAATAGATCTAACGGCGCGGGAGGGTGATCCTGAGCGAAACGGTATCAACCAATAGGATTAAGACGCGTGGCTAGGGTTTGATTCAAAAACAGATTTGAAATCAGATTTAGATCAAAAATTGAAATGGCTATAACTTTTGATTCCCACGTTAGATTTTTGCAAATTTTATATCGTTGGAATCAGGGAGGCAAGCCCTTTCTGTTTATGCAATGTGTTTAGTGAAAAGTTTCTGTTAAAATGACTTTAGATGCAGAAACTTGTTTAGGACTATTTTGAATATAGAATTTGTTTAGTAATTTGTTTTAGTGCTAAATAAGTTTGGGTTAGCAAGTTTTTGACTTGGTTATGTTTCAGTATCTTGCACTTGCTTGGTGGAGTTTTAAAAATCATCACTTAGCATTTTTGCATTGCATGCATATATGTTTATGTTTGTATATGAATTGTGTGTAATTTTGTGCTACCATTTTTGTGTAGACTTTGCTAGTGACTGTGATTGTGAAGAGTGATACTCTCCCCATTACCAAGGCAAGTGGCTCTTCATGAATATTTCCATCCCTATATTTTGTACAAGCATTAGAAATTTTGCTAAGTCTTGCATGTTACTATTTTGCCAAATGCTATGTTGGGAAATCCTAAGTAGTTGTAGCATTGCTAGGAATTTTCCTAAGTTAAGTTACTATGCCATGCTTAGCCTAGCTAGTAGCAAACAAGGGTTGGTAAAGTATATACATGCTATGATGAAAATAATTCTAAGTCTTTGGACTTATGTTTTTCTTAATAAAAACAACTAAGTCAATGAATCTCCTGGGTGGAATGGGACTTGAATGGTGGTTTTTGGTTGAGTGGTTACACAAGGCCCATGGACATGGTTTACCTTGTGTATCTCACTTGTGGTATGCCACCCAGGCACAAAGGGATTTTAGAGGCCAAGTGTTGAGAAGCTTATAGTGCAGCCACTTGGCAATATGGGCTCTGCCTTGATCACATAGGTTGCTAGAACTTAGTCATTTGGACAGTTGGTGGTAGTGGGAATGATAGGTTGGAACGCGTCCATTTGATTAAGGGAAGGCTTCTGAAAGGTCCTGTCTTGGGAAACCAAGTCTGGTGGGGAAAGTGCACAACCTCTGCAGATGGAAAATCTAAGTACTTAGCCAAGTCCATGGCAATGGACAACTTGAGCAGCAAGACATGGAAGCTATCAAGAATCTCATCACTCCAACTTCTAAGTAAAACTTGTGGGTGAACAAGGGTGAAGGACCTCAATGTCTATTGATGGTTTCTTGGGAAAGTTTTGACAAAGAAAAACTTAGTGATTTCAACTAATAGGAAAAACCTATTTTGAGCAAAGCAAGCCAAGCTACACTTAGCCAAAATGCATATAGTAATATAGTCCACTTAAAAATTTACTAAGGTATCACTTGCCAATACTATTCCAAAGTATTGACCCACTGTGGCTGTAACTTGTGATGTTGCAGGTTACTCCGATGATGATTAGGTGTCATGAGTCTACACTCAACATGCTTGCATGTGGCACATGAAGATGAAGACTTATGCTTATTTACTTATTCCAAAAACTCTTGTATCAGGCCTGTGGCCTTGAGTTGTAAAAGACTATGTTTTATCTCTGGAATGGATGTAATAAATGACCTTTGTATCTGTGTACTTCATCTTAAACTGTGGATGCTAGCATTGATCCAGGGACTAGCATTGCAATCACAGGGATCCTTTTCCTTTACAAAGGAGGGATCTTACAGACGACCCCGTCGCCGGCCGTTTCCTCCGCCCATCACTGCCGCGATTGATTCTTCGTTTAATTGCCTTGATTCCGCGCTTAATCGCCGCTCCCCTCTCGCCTACATAAACCCCTCTGCACCGCGGTCATTTTCCCCCACTCTCCTCGCTCACTCCGCCACCAGGCTGCGCGCATTTGACCTCGAAACTCCGCAGTACCGACGACTCCGGCGACTAATTCCGGTGAGCCTCGACCGTCCCCCTCTCTCTGGTTCAAACTATCATGTCCAGCATGATCTTATGCATCTGCTGACACCTTTCTTTTGCCTGCTCGTGACCCAGGTCACCGTCTCCATTCGCAACCGCAACCATCAGCGCCGCCGCTCGACTCCGGCGAGCAATAGCGGTAAGTCCCGAGCGCCCCTTGCCTCCCCTTTGATACCAACTGATTCGCCAGTCACTTGCGCATCTTCTGAACCCTCTGCCTTGTACTAGGACGACGCGGAGCCTCGCCAGCGACCTCGACTGCAAGCGACAGATGCCGCCGCAACTCCGACGAGCCCCAGCGACCGTGCCCGTGCGCCCCTCGTCAAGCCGCTGCCAAGTTGAGCTTCGCCTCGACGCTGTGAACCTGGTGAGCATCCTCCTGCCCCTCCGGACGACCTGTAGTGCCGCGCCGCCGCAGACAGAGCTCGCCGCCGCCAGTCGCCGCCGCTAGCGCCGCTCGAGTTTGGTCGTTTGATCCAGAGCCGTCAGATCTGGATCCAACGCATAGAATTAGATCATTTAGCGAATCGTTATGGGTAGATCTGGGCCGTGTGTTTTAAATAGATCTAACGGTGCGGGAGGGTGATCCTGAGAGAAACGGTATCAACCAATAGGATTAAGACGCGTGGCTAGGGTTTGATTCAAAAACAGATTTGAAATCAGATTTAGATCAAAAATTGAAATGGCTATAACTTTTGATTCCCACGTTAGATTTTTGCAAATTTTATATCGTTGGAATCAGGGAGACAAGCCCTTTCTGTTTATGCAATGTGTTTAGTGAAAAGTTTCTGTTAAAATGACTTTAGATGCAGAAACTTGTTTAGGACTATTTTGAATATAGAATTTGTTTAGTAATTTGTTTTAGTGCTAAATAAGTTTGGGTTAGCAAGTTTTTGACTTGGTTATGTTTCAGTATCTTGCACTTGCTTGGTGGAGTTTTAAAAATCATCACTTAGCATTTTTGCATTGCATGCATATATGTTTATGTTTGTATATGAATTGTGTGTAATTTTGTGCTACCATTTTTGTGTAGACTTTGCTAGTGACTGTGATTGTGAAGAGTGATACTCTCCCCATTACCAAGGCAAGTGGTACTTCATGAATATTTCTATCCCTATATTTTGTACAAGCATTAGAAATTTTGCTAAGTCTTGCATGTTACTATTTTGCCAAATGCTATGTTGGGAAATCCTAAGTAGTTGTAGCATTGCTAGGAATTTTCCTAAGTTAAGTTACTATGCCATGCTTAGCCTAGCTAGTAGCAAACAAGGGTTGGTAAAGTATATACATGCTATGATGAAAATAATTCTAAGTCTTTGGACTTATGTTTTTCTTAATAAAAACAACTAAGTCAATGAATCTCCTGGGTGGAATGGGACTTGAATGGTGGTTTTTGGTTGAGTGGTTACACAAGGCCCATGGACATGGTTTACCTTGTGTATCTCACTTGTGGTATGCCACCCAGGCACAAAGGGATTTTAGAGGCCAAGTGTTGAGAAGCTTATAGTGCAGCCACTTGGCAATATGGGCTCTGCCTTGATCACATAGGTTGCTAGAACTTAGTCATTTGGACAGTTGGTGGTAGTGGGAATGATAGGTTGGAACGCGTCCATTTGATTAAGGGAAGGCTTCTGAAAGGGCCTGTCTTCTGGTGGGGAAAGTGCACAACCTCTGCAGATGGAAAATCTAAGTACTTAGCCAAGTCCATGGCAATGGACAACTTGAGCAGCAAGACATGGAAGCTATCAAGAATCTCATCATTCCAACTTCTAAGTAAAACTTGTGGGTGAACAAGGGTGAAGGACCTCAATGTCTATTGATGGTTTCTTGGGAAAGTTTTGACAAAGAAAAACTTAGTGATTTCAACTAATAGGAAAAACCTATTTTGAGCAAAGCAAGCCAAGCTACACTTAGCCAAAATGCATATAGTAATATAGTCCACTTAAAAATTTACTAAGGTATCACTTGCCAATACTATTCCAAAGTATTGACCCACTGTGGCTGTAACTTGTGATGTTGCAGGTTACTCCGATGATGATTAGGTGTCATGAGTCTACACTCAACATGCTTGCCTGTGGCACATGAAGATGAAGACTTATGTTTATTTACTTATTCCAAAAACTCTTGTATCAGGCCTGTAGCGTTGAGTTGTAAAAGACTATGTTTTATCTCTGGAATGGATGTAATAAATGACCTTTGTATCTGTGTACTTCATCTTAAACTATGGATGCTAGCATTGATCCAGGGACTAGCATTGCAATCACAGGGATCCTTTTCCTTTACAAAGGAGGGATCTTACACCGGAGAATAAGATTCATATAAGGAAAGTCCTGTTTCGGGGTTGGAGAATGGTTCCGGTGTTTTCATCGGGAATGTTCTAGAAGGTTCCAGAATGTCCGGCTCTCCGGAGAGGAAGGGTATATGAATGTGTCATAACAAGTTGGAATGGTTGCATCATGTACTAGGTGTCATCGCTGAACAAAATAAAGGGTTAAATCAAATCCTAGTTTGAAAAGTCAAACGCCAATTTGAAAAGTCAAATGGCTATTTTGTTTGGTGGAGGGAGAGTAGGAAACCTACTTGGGGAGGAAGTCCCTCTCCCTCCACCGCCGGCCTTGGAAGCCGAGTTGGGGAGGGACTCCCCTCCCCTTGGCGCGCCCCCTCCACCTATATAAGGAGGGGAAGGCTGCCCCTCCAAGACACACACCTTGCCCTCTCCAAACCCTAGCCCTAAGCCGCCGGCGCCACCACCTCCTGCTGCTGCTGCCGCCGCCTAGGGAAAACCCTAGCCGCCGACTTGGGCTTCCCCAAGCCCTAGCCGTCGGCCTAGCCCTCTCTCCTTGGTGTGTCTAAACCCTATATCATCGAGGCCTCTCTCATTGTCCACCATACTCGCTCCGGCTTAAGGCGAAGCCCTGCGAGATCTCCCCTCTACTTCCGGTACCACGCCGTCATGCTGCCGGAATCGCGAGGAGAGTGCTACAACCTCCGCTGCCTGCTGGAACAAGGGAGAGGAAGGTCTTCGTCGAGTACCGAACGTGTGACCGACTGCGGAAGCGCTGCCGGAACGCAGCGCCGGAAGGATCGTCTACGCGATCTTGAGATCGGGAAGAGTACGACTACATCACCCACGAGAATCCGCTCTCGTTAAACACTTTGGAATCTTCGAGGGTGAGTTATTCCATCGACTCGTTGCTACAATCTAGTAGATAGATCTTGACTTGTTTGTTTGTATGCGGTAGAAATTTTTTGTTTTCCATGCTACGAACCCCTACATTGGGTACATCCATGATTTGCAAACATAGCTTGGGGACTATAAATTGATGATTCAATGAACTAAAAATTAGCAAATACATAGCACTAGACCCTAGCATCGTATAGTCATCGGAGTCAGAGTGGTAGCGGCGGTGGCACATGGTCTCGTCAAAGAACTTGATAGTGAGAATGTCGTGGCCATCGTACTTGAAGATGACGAATTTCCCAACTTCAATGCCGTGCATGCGGGTGAACTCCCTCCAGTGGTTGTGGAGGAACATCTGGCCGAAGCGGTCAAACAACACCTCCATGGACCATAGGACGGTCGAGCCACCGGGCACCCACAGAACAAGGTAGTGGGACTCTTGCCCATTGACCACCAACACAAACTTGTGGTGGAGGCGGATCCTATTGAAAATGGTGGACATATTAATGGTGACATGAACTCGAAGCCGGAGAGGTTGACGGCGACGGGCTCAGGCTATGATGGTGGCGACACGGTTGGAAATGATGATGGGGATGATGGTGGAGACATGCCTCTTCCTCGCAGACCCCAGCCACGCCCCCGGCCTGGTGGCCGTCCTCGTCGCCCTCCCCTCTAAATGGGAATGAAAGAAATGGGAGAGTGGAATGAAAGACCATGGTTGTCGTGATGCCTCTTGTGGTGCTAGGGAATGAAAGAAATGGGAGAGTGGAAGAAAATGGCCACATGTGGCCTATTAAAAAAGGCCAAGGTATTGGATGGTGGCACGAAGGCCGAAACACCGGCATTGATAAAGGCCAGTGGCTAGCGTAGGCGACACGGGTAGTGCAGTGTGACACCCTCGGGATCAGGGCTAAACAAATCCCAGACCTCCGTTTGACATAAGCTTAACCTTGAGCTCGAGAATATCCAGTAAAGAATCGATAACACAACAGTGACCCTACGACACAAAATTTGTTACATCAAGCTCATAACTGAGCAGCGAACCAAATTATTACAAGCAGAGGTCACTGACCACAAACATCAAACAACGGAAGGAAAATTATGATATTAAGTATAGCAAACTTAACGAATGGCCTAAGAGGCCTGGAGCATAACGATGACGTCCCATCCCATAGATTCCAGGCTGCCGGCCAGGAACCCCAAGCTACCCGTCGATGTCGATGTAGTACGGAACTAAACACTTACTCTGCCAAAAGTATCAACAAAGCAAGGGTGAGTACATGGTGTACTCCGCAAGACTTATGGTTGGTGGAGTTGTTTTGCATAAAGCCATCTTTGTTTACAAAACAAGAGAGAGAAGAAGCTCGTCTAATCAGAGTATTTTAAAAGGGAATAAGAGAGCGACATTTCCAAAGTATTGATCATCATCTTTTGATATCCACTGAATCATCATCCGAACCCTAACTAGGGTCACCCCCTCGTACTCATGAGGAAGCATCCTTAAGCACATGTTGAACTGCCAAGTTTTACGATTAGGTTCATGTTCTCTATGATCTTAGAATCTGGTCACCAAGCGTTCATAACCGTGAACATGGCTTTTCGAAAAGATTATTACCCTGCAGGGGTGTACAACTTTACCCACATGTACTAACCTTCTCTTAATGCCACATGATTAGCCCTCTTCCTTGGAAGGCCGGCAAAGGGTGGTTAGACACGACCTTTACCTTGCTTTCGCCGAGACCATGAGTCACACAATAAGTATGGTTCCGCCATAACGGGTCAAATCCCGAAGCCGGTATTTAAAGATGTGAGGCGAGGTTGGTTTACCAGGGGCTCCATCCACCCCAAGCAACCCTGACCACGCTTACCTACCTGTTATGAATGCACCTCCTTCACCACCTTCGAGAAGATCCAGAATGCATGTCGAATGGAACGTCCGAACTATGTGACTCATGGAATGTACTAGGAAAGTTAGTCACTCATGAGGTTTTCCAGGCCCCGTGTGGTTGTGCGCTCATCTCGGTTCCAAAGGCAAGAACTCGGTTCCTAGTGGTGGCGAGCATGGGACTAGAAAAACCACATCCCACCGTGGCCTCCCATACAAGCCTTAGCATGTTTAATCTCTTATCACCTCTGATATCATCTCACCATGATCTCATGTCATACTAGATTCTCTACATCTGATACATCATCTGGATGAACCAGTACTGACAGCTATGCATGGCTAAGCAGACACATATAAATAGCTCTAGCAATGCAAACAAGCCAAACCTAGTTATGCTAGGAGCAGTGGATCAGGTAATATAAGCTCAAAGGGAGTAATGCAACAGATAGGATACTCTATCTATTGATAAGAGACCATAGTAGAATCGTATGCATCATGGCAGAATTGAAATGCTTTCAAAAACATAGGATTATATCATGGTGGGTCTATGCTTGCCTTTGCCAGTTGATAACCAATAAGCAGATCTTTGGGAATCTTGTACTTGACTTGGTTACAGTTGGTCAAGTATTGATCTTCGAGCTTCGATGGTATTGATCTCGGACTTCAATCTCGATCTCGATATCGTATTCTACCGAAAAGAACCAAACACCAAAAAGAAAGGGAAACAATCAACACATGGCATCGATGCAATGCTCAAGCAAGTATGATGATATCACAGGTTGATTAGTACTGGAATTTAACCCTAAAGCATGCTCGACAGTTTAATCGGGGTTCCGAGGGGTGAAAACCCTAACTCGGGGAAACTTCAGATGTATATGAGAGGGGTTAGTTTATTCTTCTAATTAAACTTGTCATGAAAGTTGATTAACAATGCATGATTATAGATTAGATAGATAGCTCTCATTTTTTGAACATTTTGATATATTATTTATATTTTTCTAACTTAAAATGAATTAGTTATGATTTTTCTCAATTTAAATCCATTTTAAATCATTTTAGGAAAATATAAAACATTTTTGGATTATATTAAATATTTATTCACTTGGGCCCACATGTCATAGTTTTATTCATTTCAGAAAACATTTTCCAAAATTATTAAAATGCTGACAGATGTGGCCCACAGGGGTTTATTTATATTCCAGAAATGATTTTAGAGAACATTAAAACAAATAAAATGATTTTATTGCATCACTGTGACATCATCAATGGCGGGGCTCTTAGATCAGATGCGGGGCAGGCGATAGGGGGCGTGCGCGCATGCGTGGGTGGTGGCTTTAGAGAGAGGGCGACGCGGGCTACCTAAAAGTGGTGGCGCCGCCCGGATTTGGTCATCGGAGCATCCCCGACGACCATGTACTGCGGCGGTTGGCGGAGGCGCACGGCGAGGTGGCGAACCAAAGAGAGTGAGGGCAAGGAAGAAGGTCCAGGAGGACGACGATCTCACCACGAGCACAATGGGGTGGTTGGGGAAGCATGGCGTGGCCGTGAGCGGTGGCATTTGGCGATGACGTCCGTCGGGGGAGGAGGTCTTCGGGCTCGATTCCGGCGAGATGGAGACGCCCCGGCTTGCGTGGCTTGACAAGAATGATGACGGCGACATGGCACTTCTCATGGGCTACTCCATGGAGCTCGGGGTGGCCGGAGACAGCGGGGCGACAGGACGCCTGGCGGTGCTAGGGTTTGGATGTGGCAAGCACAGAGGAGGAGAGGGAAAAAACAATAGCTAGGGTTCGTCCTGTGGCGACGGAGGCGACTTTATAGGCGACCTGGGGCGGCGGTGCGTATCTTGACTCACACCGGCGGCGGAGCCACGCAGCTGCTTGCCGCTATTGAGGAAGAAGACAAAGGGAGGGGCGAAGGGGTACCCGGGCCTCTGTTGGGCTGGCTGCGGGCTGGTGCTGGGCTTCTGGGTGCCACGCGCGAGCGATGGAGAGAGAGGAGAGAGATAGGCCGGCCTGGGCTGAGCGGCCTGGAGGGTCTGGCTCTCCTTTTTTTATCATAATATTTTTCTTTTTCCTTTTTTGTAATTTCCCTTTTGCAATTTCATTTGAACTCTGTTTTGGCTAATTTCAAAAATACCAGATGCTTTATAAAATATGTAGAATAATCAGAGGCCCTTGTAATCCATTTGGGCTCCATTATTTTTGTAATTTCAAAAATATTTAAAACCACTTTGAAGGGATTTCAAAGAGAGGGAGAACTAGGGTTTTAGGGTTTGATTTATTTTCTTTAATGCACAATTTAAGATACGATGTTCATGCAATGCACAATCAAACCCTAATTAAGGATAAGCTAAAACTGAGGTGTTACAACTCTATCCCCCTTACGAGAATCTCGACCCGAGATTCCTAAGGTAGGAAGAGAGACACAGAGAGAGAGAAACAGGGTCACTCTAAGGATAAGAGGGAAACATACTAAACAACAAACCGAGCATCTCATGGTCAACTCATGGATGGAGCGTTTAGAAACAACTCTGAGAGGACAACATGAAACTCACCAAGGTAAAGGAGGAAACAAGAGGAGAAGGTTACAAGTTGTTAGATAGATGGTCCTTGTAAGGATTGAGACCATGGAGCTTACAGGAGGTTTTGGAGCTTCTGAAAAAGAAAGCTTCCAACAGAAAGAACATGACCACAGACTTTGGTAAGGAATCTCTACTAAACGACTTAAGTAGAGATTTTAGGTTGCAGAGATATGGATCTACAAAACCAAGCTGTTGAACTACTTTTGAAACAGAAGAGTCACTTTTTCATCCAACAGAAGGCTTAAGACAGAAAGGTGTTTTGTGGAGAGGACTCATAAGAGTCACAAAGAACATGTAGCAAGGAAAACTATTGATTACCAAAAATCATAGTTACTCTTAAAACATGGCTGAGAAAACGAAGGAAACTCTTTATTCATCTAGGTGTATCAAAATCTTTGCCAAATATTATGATATCACTTTACACCACTAGATAAATAGGTGATAAGATTCATGATGACACGAGAAGGAAGAAACTTCATTCTCAGACTTCAATTACTTGGCACAACAAAGTCCTTTCCAACATAAAAGATCTGGAGGATCGACCGAGAGACATTTAGCAGCACTACTTTAAATGTTCTCCTTGATGTTCGAGAAATCAAACATCAAATAAAGGCCGGACTTTGTAGACAAAGGAAACCATGAGCACAACTCCTGTAATCAAATTATAGAGAAAGCCTCATGAGGAGTGGTTGTTATTGCTGAATTAAGATAATATGACAAAAGGTCTTTCCGGCTAAGTGTGTCAACCATTACATCAATCTTTCCAGACTTGCAAGGAGACCTATGTCAAAACCTTGAGGAATACCAACCATCATTGCTGCTTGAGATTCAGCTTTGGGTAGGTGGGATGATACTTCAGACTCAGCATATATAAATAGATAGTTTGCAACATTTACATAAAGGTAAATCACTAGATTATCAAAACACGGACTACAGTGTCAAGCTCCAAAAGACTGAGCTAGATTGCTAGACCCATGTATTTAACAACTTGTCGGAAGACAACTGTACATACATAAAGTACTAACAATAAACCACACATGTGTCCCTAAGAGAAAAGGGTTAACTCTTCTCGAATTCACGGCGACTTCTTTCAACATTTGCACATGAAATAGAGAAGGTCACTTCTAACATCTAGAACACATACTTCAAGATGACTCGAAGATAGTTCTCGAAAGTTTCCGATATTAACGCCAAATGTTCCATATGGATCCAATCTAACATGGAGAAGATAAGGATATTATCGATGGGGTCAACAACAAACTTATCAAGAAAATATGTTAAGATGGACTCGTATGTTGCGTGAACAAGGCAAGAATACTGGTCAGATCAAAGGACACGAGGATGTACTCAAGTGAAACATCACAAGTAGCAACACCATCAAGATAGTCCTTGGAACCGAGATTGATTTGATGATAACCCAAATCAAATCAAAGGTGGGGGAAGATAACATATCCACAAAGTAAATACTATCTTTCTTCAGCACGAACAAAACTAAACATCCCTTTAAGAAAGAACAGAGTCAGACAGAACTTTTTTCTTACAACTCTCCAAGTTGTTGTTTAAGCTCAACCAACTAGTTCAGGGGTATCCAGTATGGATCCTTGGGGAAAAGAGCAGTTTAGAGAACTAGCTTGCTCAAGAACTTGACATCACGGTCATGTGGCAACATGGCGATACTTTTAGGAAGACATCCAGAATATCACGGACCACCTATATGTTACTTAGTTCGAGAGGAACTTGCTTGGTAAGGCAGGAAGACATAGTCTTAGAGCTTCGGCACAAGCCTAACTCTTTGACCGAAGAGAGTGCACCAGAATAACGAACTTGGTAGCACGACCATTCTTCGCTTAGTGATAGGGTTAACCAATCATGCTATAAGAATGACACAAATTTCCTTGGATATCAAAACAATAATAATTGCAAATAATCTCAAAGGGCCACATTTTTACGCACACACATCACTCATGAGCACGAAAGCTCGAGGAAGTGTGGTTAAAGATGTGTGGAATCATCACTTCATTAAGGGGTCATAAAACTTAGCACGACCTCTTTGTATAAAAGGGTGTGATACTTTAAGGTGGAACAAATAGAAGCTTATCAATGCCTCTTGATCTGCAGATTACAACACTTTGACCTGGTCTGAGATATGACGAGGTACTGGAGTTTGTTTCTCCTGACATTCCGAAATGGTTTGTCATGACAGACCACAATAGTATCTTGCATCGGAGGAGACCAATGCATATTTACTACTTGTCTACCAACTGGTAAACAAAGGTCAGAAAACAACAAAGGAGGAAGAACATGCTCAGGACAGAATCCCGAGATGTGGATGCATAGATTATCAATCTTCCAAAAATCAATGCAAAGAGAGGGAAGGTATGACAGAGTCACGGATATAGATGCAAGACTCACGAGGAGTACCCTTGTCGTGATCTATTTGGTTCCATTAAAGAACATCTGCCATAGCAGGTGATAGGGGAAATCCTTAGTTGTCACAATTCAATCGCGACAAAGACCACAAGCTTGAAGGCTAGAATTTGTAGTACCAGCCATTCTGAGGTAATGTGTAAACATTAACGATAGAGGTCAAAGGAATGGATCTTGGGTTAAAGATCAGCTTCATGTACAAGATTCACAACACTAGAATCCAGCACAATCAGGGATCTTAGATTCAAGTCCAAGGGTTAAAACCCAAAGAAAGGAGTAACTACCACTACTGGAAAAACCATCTTCGTTTCGATGTGAACAAGGCCAGCAGTCCCGACCGGGCATAGCCCGCGACTAGTGGGAGCACTAGTCCTGGGCCGTGAGGCCTCTAACGGCTAGAAACAGCCGTAGTCACTAGTCCCGGGCCGGACCAGGTCATTAGTCCCGGTCCGTAATACGGACCAGGACTAATAACCTGGAGCAAGCCAGCTGGTCCTTTCGTGGACTATTAGTCCCGGGTCGTATCACGTCCCGGGACTAGTTGTCCACCACTATATATTCTGCCTCCTGTCTTGCTGCCCTAAAGCATATGGTGGCCATTTTTATCAAAGAAGCAAGAGAGTTCATGCCATTTTTTTCTCAAGATTTAGTTTGCAACACCTAAATCCAAAGCTTTAAAAGGTTAGAACTTCATTCTTTCATCTCTTACTGCTACTTTAGCTCTATAATGCTCTAGAAGTATAGAGATATGGATCAATGCATGCATGCTCTAGAAGTAGCTAGAAGGATTTTGATATATATGTGTAACAAATTTTGATTAGGCACATAGTTACTGAAAATTCAAATGTGTAATTTTAGAGTTTCAGAGCTTAGAATGGAATGAGGTTTTCACTGATAGAACAATAATAAAAAACTCCACATTTATCATGTTGATTGTTTTCGCCAATTCACAAATTGGCGCATGTAAATTTTTCAAAATTCAAAATTAATGCTCTAGAAGCTCTCAATATAACTTGTAATAATTTTATCATGTTGTGTAATGGTTTTTAATATACTTTTACTATAATGCAGATGGTCCGGGAATGGATGTACGGTACTGACCGACGCTCTGGCGAGTTCATTAATGGCATGCATGAATTCATCCGTGTTGCTAATGCAAACAAGCGCAATGGTTTTGTATTCTGTCCATGTAATGGATGTAGGAATCAGAAGGATTACTCTGACTCAAAAACCCTTTACAGCCACCTGTTGAAGTCCAGCTTCATGCCCAGTTATAATTGTTGGACCAAGCACGGAGAGAGAGGGGTTATAATGGAAGACAATGAAGAAGAGGAGGAGGATGACAACTATCATGGTTTCCCTGAGTACGAAGATACTTCCATGGGGGATGCTGAAGGGGAGGATGAAGAAGAGATACATGATGAACCCGCTGATGATCTTAGTTGAACCATTGCCGATGCACGAAGAGATTGTGAAACTGAAAAGGATAGGGAGAAGTTCAATCACATGTTAGAGGATCATAAAAAGTTGTTGTAGCCAAATTGCGAAAATGGTCTGAAAAAGCTGGACAACACACTGGAATTGCTGCGATGGAAAGCTAAGTGTGCTATACCTGACTCCTCATTTGAAAAGTTGCTGAAAATGATGAAGAATATGCTTCCAAAAGATAACATATTGCCCACCAGTACGTACGAAGCAAAGAAGGTTGTCTGCCCTCTAGGTTTAGAGGTTCAGAAGATATATGCATGCCCTAATGACTGCATCCTCTACCGCGGTGAGGAGTATGAGAATTTGGATGCATGCCCGGTATGCACTTCACTTCGGTATAAGATTAGACGAGATGATCCTGGTGACGTTGAGGGCGAGCCCCCCGGAAGAGGGTTCCTACCAAGGTGATGTGGTATGCTCCTATAATACCACGGTTGAAACGCTTATTCAGAAACAAAGAGCACGCCAAGTTGTTCCGATGGCATAAAGAGGAATGTAAGTCAAACGGGATGTTGAGACACCCCGCTGATGGGTCGCAATAGAGAAAAATCGATAGAAAGTACCCGGACTTTGCAGATGACGCAAGGAGTTTAAGGTTTGGTCTAAGTATAAATGGCGTGAATCCCTTTGGGGAGCAGAGCTCCAGTCACAGCACCTGGCCCGTGACTCTATGCATCTATAACCTTCCTCCTTGGTTGTGCATGAAGCGGAAGTTCATTATGATGCTAGTGTTGATCCAAGGTCCGAAGCAACCCGGCAATGACATTGATGTGTACCTAAGGCCATTAGTGGAAGAACTTTTACAGTTGTGGCACGAACCCGGGATACGCGTGTGGGATAAGCACAAGCAGGAAGAATTTAACCTCCGCGCATTGCTTTTCATAACAATCAATGATTGGCCTGCTCTTAGTAACCTTTCAGGACAGTCAAACAAGGGATACAATGCATGCACACACTGTTTAGATGAGACTGAAAGTATATATTTGGAACATTGTAAGAAGAATGTATACAATGAGCATCGTCGATTTCTTTTCGCCAAGCATCCCTTAAGAAAGAAAGGCAAGCATTTCAACGGTCTAGCATGTCACCAGACGAAGCCTAAGGAGCGTACTGGTGCTGATATATTTGATATGGTCAAATATTTGGATCAAATGGTAACCTTTGGAAAGGGTCCTGGAGGAAAATCTGTTCCGAGGGACGCTGAAGGACACACACCCATGTGGAAGAAGAAATCTATATTTTGGGAGCTACCATATTGGAAATTCTTAGAGGTCCGCTCTGCAATCGATGTGATGCATGTGATGAAGAATCTTTGCGTGAACCTGCTAGGCTTCTTGGGCGTGTATGGGAAGACAAAAGATACACCGGAAGCACGAAAGGACCATCAACGTATGAAAGACCCAGATGGCCTGCATCCAGAATGGTTTCAAGGTCATGCCAGCTACGCTCTTACCAAACAAGAGAAGGAAATATTTTTTGAATGCCTAAGCAGTATTAAGGTCCCATATGGATTCTCATCGAATATAAAGGGAATAATAAATATGGCAGAAAAAAAGTTCCAAAACCTAGTCTCATGACTTCCACGTGATTATGACGCAAATGCTTCTGATTGCATTTAGGGGGCTTCTACCAGATAATGTTCGAGTACCCATTGTGAAGCTATGTGCATTTCTCAATGCAATCTCTCAGAAGATAATCAATCCTGAAGATCTACCACGGTTACAGAATGATGTGGTCTAGTGTCTTGTCAGTTTTGAGTTGGTGTTCCCACCATCCTTCTTCAATATTATGACGCACCTGCTGGTTCAGCTAGTCGAAGAGATTTCCATTCTCGGTCCTGTATTTCTACACAATATGTTTCCCTTTGAGAGGTTCATGGGAATCTTAAAGAAATATGTTCGTAACCGTGCTAGGCTAGAAGGAAGCATCTCCAAGGGCTATGGAACAGAGGAGGTCATTGAATTTTGTGTTGACTTTGTTCCTGACCTTAGGCCGATTGGTCTTCCTCAATCACGGTATGAGGGGAGACTGAGTGGAAAGGGTACTCTAGGAAGGAAATCAATAATATGTAGGGACGGACATTCTTACACCGAAGCACATTACACCGTTCTACAGAATTCTATCTTGTCAGCCCCATATATCAAGGAACACAAGAAAATCTTATGCTCCAACAACCCTGGAAAGCATGACTCTTGGATTAGAGATGAACACATGAAGAGTTTCGGCGGTTGGTTGCAACATCTCATCAAAAACAACACTCTTGGAGATCAGCTATACTTGTTGTCTAGGTCACCATCTTCGACTATATCGACTTTCCAAGGGTACGAGGTAAATGGGAATACATTTTACACGATAGCCCAAGATAAAAAAGAGCACCAACCAAAACAGTGGTGTCCGCTTTGATGCAACAGACAACAATGGTTCAAAGACCACATATTATGGTTACATAGAGGAGATATGTAAACTTGATTATGGACCTACTTTTAAGGTCCCCTTGTTTCGGTGCAAATGGGTCAAGCTGACAGGAGGAGGGGTTGAGGTAGACAAGAAATACGGAATGACATCGTTGGATCTCAACAATCTTGGGTACTTAGACGAACCATTCGTCCTAGCCAATGATGTGGCTCAGGTTTTCTATGTGAAGGACATGTCTACCAAACCTAGAAAAAGAAAAAATAAGAAAAAGAATACATCAGACGATGAGCCAAAGCGCTACATAGTTCTTTCAGGAAAAAGAAACATCGTGGGAGTGGAGGACAAGACAGACATGTCAGAAGATTGTGATAAGTTTCATGAAATTCCGCCCTTCGCGGTGAAGGATGACCCAAGCATCATGTTAATGAATGAAGAAGCTCCATGGATATGACGGGATCAGAAAGGAACACACGCGAAGAAATGATATGTAATAATTGTAACATTTTATGAGTGAAGATGCTCCATGTGTCCATTTTTATAGTGTTGTCTGCAAACAATCCTGAGTGTGTTAGTCCCGTTTTGTGGCTGGACCGGGACTAAAGGAGGGCCTTTAGTCCCGATTCATACTTACCATTAAGATCTGATCTCCAAACACGTGAGGTCACATATTAGGGAGTGCCTCTATGACCAGTTTCTTGGAGATGCCGGAGGACTGGGATCCAGCGGCATCTCCCTGAAACTGGCCGTAGTGGTGTCCCTGCTCTCGAAAACCATCTTGCAGCTTGTAACTTCTCTAACTAGATCAATACGCTTGGGAGCTAACTAATTTCACATATTAGGGAGTGCCTCTATGACCAGTTTCTCGGAGATGCCGGAGGACTGGGCTCCGGCGGCATCTCCCTGAAACTGGCCGTAGTGGTGTCCCTGCTCTCGAAAACCATCTTGGAGATGCCTCAAACTGGCTGGAGGATTGGACTCACAAGGATGCCTATATATAGTACAAGCAGCTCGGCATAATGTCGACACTCACGACATAATGTCGACACTCACCCCTATTATTAGTGCTGACTCATGTTTTGTCACGGTTGGTGTCTCCAACCAGGACTAAAGGTTCATCTTTAGTCCCGATTGGTGACACCATTCGGGACAAGGTACAAGCCGCACGACATAATGTCGACACTCACCCCTATTATTAGTGTTGCCTGGCCCAGTCTGCCGCAATCCCTTCAGTCACGGTTGGTTTCTCCAACCGGGACTAAAGATGAACCCTCTCTTTATAGGCATTTCCCTCTATTTATAGGCTGCTCGATCCAGCCTGCTCTATTTATAGGCCTTTTCCTCTAAATACAATATCTTCATATTTAGGTAACACTCAAGACATTTATTAATATTAAAAACCGGGACAAACCGGGACTAGCTAACACTCAGGACTAAAGCCGCCCCCTTTAGTCATAATCATGCCTAGTCCTATAGTACGCAACTTCAGGGTCTTCTTCGTCATCGTCATCACCATCGTCATCATCACCTGCCACTCCGAGGATCCTCAGCCCATCCATGGCATATACCAGGGGCCATTCCAACCTAGGATTCATGGCGGGCGGGGGAGGGGTATCCTGGAAGACGATGCCGCTACCGCCAGGCCGGTGTGGGGCCTTTTTGTGGCTCTGTGGCGGGTGGACTCGTGGGCACCGCAGGCGAGGATGGTCTCCCCCGGGGATGTAGCGCATCACTCCGATGATAGTACGGTTCGCCCACCACAGACGACGGCCGGCTTCGTTGTGTTTCACCGGGGGCGGGCCATCACCCTCGTACCTGGCGAGCTCCCTTTCCTGCCTATTAGCGAAGAAGGCATTCCAGGTGTCGTAGTTGTCGGGATCCCACTGGGGATCCATCCGCTGCTCCGGTGTGAGCTCGTGGTAGAAGTGGTTTGTGATGGCCGCCTGGCATGCGGAACCTTGAGGGACGGGAGGGACAGGAACCCCTCCAGCGCTCAGCATCCAGCCGGCGGGTGGCCGGTAGCCCGGCGGACAAGGGTAGTTGGAGGCGCACAGCGCCTCGGTCTCCTCAAGGGTCAGAATGGCCCAGTAGGTGTTGTCCATTGTTCTAAGAGAGGAAGGTGTGGATGTGTGGATAGCCATGGCGCGATCGCCCTAGATATAGAGGGAAAGGGCGGGAAAACTTGGCGTGAAGCTTTGGGAAATGGCGGGAAATATCTTTAGTACTGGTTAGTGACTACATCCGGGACTAAAAGCTCTCGTAAAAAGGAAAGGGCGGGAAAACTTGGCGGGAAGTGGTGGGAAATGGCGGGAAATATCTTTAGTCCCGGTTTGTGACTACAATCGGGACTAAATGGATATTATATTAAGATTCTTTATATTTTCTGATAATAATAGACATATTATTTGTTTTATTTGGATTATTACAATAAAAGATATGATTTTCCAAAGTTTTATATTTGATTTGAATTAAAAAAGAAAATTTACAAATGAAATAATTTATGAATGATGCAAACAGATAAATGGATATTATATTAAGATTCTTTATATTTTTCTGATAATAATAGACATATTATTTGTTTTATTTGGATTATTACAATAAAAGATATGATTTTCCAAAGTTTTATATTTGATTTGAATTAAAAAAGAAAATTAAAAAAAAAACAATTAGTCGCGGTTCGTGGCTGGACCCAGGACTAAAGGGTGCCTGCGCACGCGAAAACAAAGCGGCCGAAAAAACCTTTAGTCCCGGGCCGTGGCTTAACCCGCGACTAAAGGGGGGTCTTTAGTCGCGGGTTAAGCCACGACCCGCGGCTAAAGACTCTTTAGTCCCATCGCGTGGCTTAGCCCGGGACTAAAGGGGTGGTCACTATATATTTCGTGCCAGGGGAGGCCGGTGCTGCCCACCAGCACTTGGCATTCCTCGACGAAGACGAAGACGAAGCACTCACAGGCGGCGACACAACGCAACGCAGTGGAGGTGCTGTCCGCCGCTCCGCCATGCGTGCTCCGGCGTGCCGCCGCTCTACCGCGCGCCGCCTCGCCGCTAGCCTTATCTCGTGCCGCCGCGCCGCCGCGCCTTCTCTCGTGCCGACGCGCGCCTCGCTGCCTTGCCGTTTTGCCGAGCGCCGCCCAGCCGCGCGCCGTCACGTGCGTCCGCCGCAGCTTCGATCGGTGTGCTCGCAAGGGAGGGGTACGGGCGGCCATTGGATGTTTTTTTGTAATTATTAGTTAGCTATAGGGTTAGGATTATAGTTTTTATTTTATTTAGAATTAATTATAGTTTTTGTTATTAATTAGGATTAGGATTATATTGTTAGCTAGGGTTAGGATTAATTATAGGATTATAATTAGCTAGAGTGTTAGAATTAAGATTATTGTTAGGATTATAATTAGGATTATATTGTTAGCTAGGGTTAGGATTATTATAAAAAGGATTATAATTAGGATTATTATAATTAGGATTATTAGGGTTTTTTGTTATAGTTTTTTCTATAGTTTTTAATATTTTTTATAGTTTTTTATAGTTAGGATTATAATTAGGATTATTTGGGTTTTTTGTTATAGTTCTTTCTATAGTTTTTTTATATTAGTTTTTTTTTGTTTTAGTTATTAAGATTATTGTTTTACCGCAAATAATATTAGGGTTATTTTTTTTGTTTTAGTTATTAGGATTATTGTTTTTTCTAACCTATTTAACTCTTTTTTATAGATAATTAGTCATGGATCCATCAGAAGATCCTGGTCGCATCGGTGAAGGTTTTCTTTAGGGCATGATAAGAGGTGAAATTCTTCTTAATATTACTACCGGCAAAGATATTTTGCTCGAGGAAGAGATATCCTCATATCTGAATCCATCCGGTGATGGACTAGAGGAAAACCTAATGTACCAAGGGGAAGACCAGATGGACGAAGGGCAAACAAATAACAACAATAATGATGGCCCCTCGACAGGATCCGGCGAGGTACATATATATATATATAAAGTCTCGTGTTACCTCTATTCATTAACTGATCTAGATATATATTAATCACTCTCTCTTCTTCTTTTAGCCCACCAGATCGAAGCAATCGACAACTCGAACGAAACGAGGGCCAAACAAAAAGTTGGATGGTAATCAGAGGTTCACCATCGAAGAAATAGATGATGATGGTGAACCGATTGCTCTAGAGAAGCACCGGAGGATGTTTATAAATCAATGCGGGGTGCTTGTTAGGGACAACCTACCGATCACCATCCAAGAATGGAATCAGTCAAAGAAATCCGGTGAAGAATCTAGCTATGTCACCGATGATGCCAAAGATGAACTTTGGCAGAAGCTCATAGCGCATTTCATACTACCTCCAGAGTATGAAGAATTTGAGGTAGATGGTATTACCCCAAGGCCGGGTGGGCTTGAAAATAGAGCGAAAGTTAAGGAGTAGGCTCTGAACAAGATGGATAAACTGTACCGGAACCACAAGAAAAGTTTATACACGAAATATGTCGCGAAAAAGAAAACTCCAGACTTCAAAGGAGTAAACGAGAAGTTGAGAGAACAATGGCCCGATTTTGTACAGTACAAGCAATCTGATAAAGCAAAGGCGAAGTCGGCAAAGAACGCGTTAAATGCTGCCAACAAGAAATACCATCATAAAATGGGGACAGGTGGCTACAAGAGTGCCGTCCCTAAGTGGGAAACTATGGAGACGAACATGAGGGCTAGAGGCGTCACTCCTGGTACAGATGGATGGCCCGAGAGGTCAAAGCACTGGTGGTACGGGCACAGGGGATCCTTGGACCAAGAACCAGGGAATACATTATTTCATGATAAAATTCTAAAACCCTCCCAAGACCTTATTAAAGCAATGAACGATGCTCAATTGGGATTGTTCTGTCCCGAGAGAGAGAACGACGAGCTGACACGCGCCCTAGGGAATCCTGAAAAGGGAGGACGAACACGAGGCAAAGGCGCCGGTGTCTCGTGGAAGAAAGGGTTTCCTTAGTACAATGCCAGTTACAGAAGCCGTCAGAGAAAGAAGGACCGGGAGGCAGAGCGGATCTCCAGGGTAGAGCAGGACCTAGCTGATCTGAAGAACATCATGCATGAAATTAGCCAAATGCCGCCGTCGTCAACTCACCCGCAGTCTGATGATCCTGCATTGGATCTTAGCCAGCGGAGAAGCAGCGTGGCTTCCACGGAGGTCCGGGGTGATGATCAAGCAGTGCTGTATGATGCACCGGCTCCTCACTACCCCGTGGATGATGTCAGAGAGATGGCACAATGTGAGCTACATCAGCCAATGAACAACCTGCCCTTCAAGGTGGCGATCGGCACTGCTTTACCTTGTCTACCTGGAGCACTCCACCATTCACTTCCGATTTCACCAGGCTATGCTCGTGTCACGGTGGATGACATAGTGGAGGATTTTGCGGACCTAGAGATTGAAATCGCTACGCCTGAAGGCCTTACGAAACTAGGAGATGTCAAGCGCAACATCATTCCATGGAATAAGAAGTACATCACGTTTCCAAGATCGGTGCCAAGGCCACCGACTCCGAGGAATCCAAGTCCACCCCGCATCGAATATCTTCAACCTCCAAGTCCACCCCAACCCGATTATCGCCAACCTCCAAGTCCACCCCGCCCCGCTGACGATCGCCGCAGCAGGAGTACATCAACTCGATCTTCGCCTCCCTGCAATACTCGATCTCCGCCTCCGCCTCCATGCAATACTACTACCGCGTCGAAGAAACGGAAGTTCGACGGTCCCCCACGCCCCACATCGAAGAAAGGTCAAACGGCGAAGATAGTCGACATCCCGCCGGCTCTTCCAAAGAGACCTTATGACAAGACCGATGAGGAAACTAACGCGGATGTGGCTGCCCAAGTTAAGGCGCATTTTGCACCCAAAAAGCCTGAGCCAAAGCCGGTATATAATGAAAAACCAAAAAGTGGGCTAAGTCCTTTCTTGAGAAACCATCCCAGATATCGATGAATCTGGAATCAGACTATGACCGGGAGATTATTAAGCAAGCACAGAAGAAAAAATCACAAGTGCAAAAAGCGGGAAGCAAGTTGCCCAGCTCGGAGCACAGAAGAATCAATCGGTCGCCCCGCTCAAAGTCATTTCAGACCTCGACAAGGCCTTCAGAGATGAAATGGATATGGACATGAAAATAATGGACCCTAGAGCCCGTAATAATGCTGCACTTATGGGAATCACTGTATCGCAGGCCAAAGCACTTGCTAACGAAGCAAATATGTCTCTTGGTCAATATTTAGGCTATGAAGATACGCCAGTGGGTCAGATAGTATGGCAGTATGTCCAAGGGGATCCTCTAGTCAGTAATGAGGAGCTCGCGCGTCTATACACACATATGCGAAATCTGCATGAATGGTACATGTCGCAAGCAGAAAAAAGCATCAGAAAGATTGGTTTCCGGTGGACGTTAGAAAGGAGCATCACTTCAAACCATACTCGATACAGGTTCAAATGACCGAACTATTTCAGTTATACAACCAGCGCGCCCTCGACAAATCTATCATTGGTTGCTACTGTCTGTAAGTTATTTATTTCTATAATTAAGTTTGTATCTCAGCTCATTCATTGCATTTAATATATTGTCCTAACTATATATCCTTTTGTATGATGATATTATATTCTGCAAAATGAAGATGCTTGAATGCAAAAGAGCTAGAAGATACGACGTTGGGTTCATTGACCCATATATCATTAATGAATATACGTTAAAGAATCACCCCAAGGACGTGGAGGAAGACCTGTGCAGGTTCTTAACCGAGAATAATTTTGTTAAGGAAATACTATTTCCTTACAACTTCAAGTGAGTGTTTATATCTTGTACACATTTTATTTTTGCTTACTGGATGAGCTATGCATGTATGCTTATGTAAATGTCCGCAGATTCCACTGGATCTTGCTAAACATTCAAGTTGACAACTCCCTAGTTGAAGTCCACGACTCATTAAGTTGGGACCAAGAGCAGTGGAGCGACATGAAAGCAATGCTCCATAAGTAATTTCAATCATTATCGCATTATATCGTCCTCTTTCATTCATTTCCTGATATCAAGTAATTTGTTCATTTTCTTTGCCGAGTAGGTGTTGGACACGGTTTAGACAGAAAATACCAGGTCCATTCAAAGAGGAGTTAACTTATAAAATGGTGAAGAGTTTACAGCATCCACCGGGAACTCATTTATGTGGATACTACATCTGCGAGTACATCCGCGAGTTGACCAGTGAGCGGAAAGTTGACTAACATTATATTTATGATTTGCGGGAGAAACTAGAGCCAGACCAGCGCATAAGAGCAATTCAAGAGGAGCTGGCGGGATTTATGATGAAGGAAGTCCTTGATGTACATGGAGAGCATTATGCGGATGACGTGGAACTCGATTTGCCTTAGTCATCTTCATGTAGATGATATGATATATATATTCATCAATGACCATGTAATTTCAAAACATTTTTTCCTTTTGATATGATTGATTATATGTATGCTTACAAGGGATCGATTAGTTATATAAATGCATCGACGTGTAGTGTGTATGTAGTAGCGTATAATATGTATACTGAAATATATGTTTGAATTATAGTGAAACACAAAACGAAAAATGAACGAAATGGCAAAAAAAAGGAAATACACAATCTCTGTCGTAGCAGAGAAATGTGTGTTTCTCTGCCGCGGCAGGAAACCTTTTAGTCCCGGGTGGTGTTACGGCATGGGACTAGAGGGTTTCCGCCCCCCGCGGTGCTGAAACAGCCACGTGGCTGTTATCAGTCGCGGGCCGTAACGAGCCGAGACTAGAGGGGGGGCCCTCTAGTCCCGTTTTCGCAGTCCCGGGCCCAAAACCGGGACTAGAGCCAGTTCCGGCCCGGGACTGGAGGCCCTTTTTCCACCAGTGTACTACTACCTCCGTTTCAAGGCTTAAGGAGCACACGCTTTCCAAAGCAAAGTTTGACCAAAAGAATTGAGCAACAAAATCTTGAGTATATTGTGTAGGGGTTTGTAGCATGGAAAACAAAAAATTTCTACCGCATACAAACAAACAAGCCAAGATCTATCTACTAGATTGTAGCAACAAGTCGATAGAATAACTCACCCTCGAAGATTCCAAAGTGTTTAACGAGAGAAGATTCTCGTGGGTGATGTAGTCGTACTCTTGTCGATCTCAAGATCGTGTAGACGATCCTTCCGGCGCCGCGTTCCGGCAGCGCTCCCGCAGTCGTTCACACGTTCGGTACTCGATGAAGACCTTACTCTCCCTTGTTCCAGCAGGCAGTGGAGGTTGTAGCACTCTCCTCGCGATTCCGGCAGCACGACGGCGTGGTACCGAAAGTAGAGGGGAGATCTCGCAGGGCTTCGCCTTAAGCCGGAGCGAGTATGGTGGACTATGAGAGAGGCCTTGGCGATCTAGGGTTTAGAGGAACCAAGGAGAGAGGGCTAGGCCGACGTCTAGGGCAAGGGGAGGGCCCCAACTCGGCGGCTAGGGCAAACCCTAGGTGGCGGCGGTGACTTGGTGGCCGGCGGCTAGGGTTAGGGTTTTGGTGGAGAGAGGTGTAGGTCTAGAGGGGCACCCCTGCCCCTCCTTTTATAGGTGGGAGGGCGCCGGCCAAGGGGAGGGAGTCCTCCCCCAAGTCGGCCTCCTTGGCCGGCGGGTGGAGGGAGAGGAACTCCTCCCCAAGTAGGTTTCCTACTCTCCCTCCACCAAACAAAACTGCCGTTTGACTTTTCAAATTGGCGTTTGACTTTTTCAAACTAGGATTTGATTTATCCCTTTATTTTGCCCAGCCATGATACCTAGTACATGATGTAACCATTCCAACTTGTTATGACACATTCATGTACCCTTCCCCTCCAGAGTGCCGGACCTTCCGGACCCTTCTAGAACATTCCCGATGAAAACACCGGAATCATTCTCCAACTCCGAAACAAGACTTTCCTTATATGAATCTTATTCTCCGGACCATTCCGGATCTCCTCGTGATATCTCGGATCCTATCCGAGACTCCGAACAACATTCGGTCTCTTACTCATCATTCCATAACTACTCAACAACATCGAATCCTTAAGTGTGTCTCCCTACGGTTTGTGAATTATGCGGACATGATCGAGACAATTCTCCGAACAATAACCAATAGAGGAATCTGGAAATTCATATGGCTCCCACATATTTCTACGATTACTTTGCGATCGAATGAACCACTTACATACGATACCAATTTCCCTTTGTCTCACGATAGTTTACTTATCCGAGGTTTTGATCGTCGGTATCTCTGCATACCTGGTTCAACCTCGTTACTGATAAGTACTCTTTTCTCGTTCCCGTGATATGTGATCCCTTGTGAGCCAGTCACATGCTTGCAAACTAATTGGATGACATTCCACCGAGAGGGCCCAGAGTATATCTATCTGTCATATGGATGGACAAATCCTACTCTTGATCCATGTGTCTCAACCCATACTTTCCAAACACTCAATGCCACCTTTATAGCCACCCAGTTACGGTGTGGTGTTTGATGTCATCAAAGCATCCTTCCGGTGATGGTGATAAGCATGATCTCATGGTCGAAGGAATTAGGTTACTATGTATCAGAAAGCTTATAGCAATTGAACTATTAAAATGACTTGATCTTTATGCTACGCTTATCTATAGGAGTAAGTCCATCATACCATTCTCCTAACGATATGATCTTGTTGTTAATAACATCTCAATGTTCATGATGAGGAAACCACAATCATTTATTAACCAACAAGCTAGTATTATGAAGAGGCTTTACTAGGGACTCTTATTTAGTTTACAAATCACACAAGTATTAATGTTTCCTTGTTAATACTATTATAGCATGAATGTAAACATTTATCATAAACACAAAGATAAAATAATAACTACATTTATTATTGCCTCTAGGGCATATCTCCAACAGTCTCCCACTTGCACTACAGTCAACTAATCTAGATTACATGGTAATATAACGAACACCCATGGCAGTTTGGTGTTGGTCATGTTTTTCCCTCGGGAGAGGTTTAGTCAACGGATCCGCCACATTCAGATCTGTGTGTACTTTGCAAATCTTTATGTCACCATCTTGGACATGTTCTCGAATAGCATAGAAATGTAGCTTGATGTGCTTCAGCTTCTTGTGTGACCTTGGTTCTTGCGCATTGGCTATGGCGCCCATGTTATCACAGTAGATAGACATTGGGTCCAGCGCACTTGGAACCACACCGAGCTCTGTAATGAACTCCTTCATCCATATCGCTTCTTGTGAAGCCTCTGAAGTAGCTACATATTCCGATTCAGTTGAAGATCTCGCCACAACGCTTTACTTTGCACTCCTCCAGCTAACTGCTGCACCATTCAAAATAAATACGTATCCAGATTGAGATTTAGAATCGTCAGGATCGGTGTAACCATTAACAACGAGCTGTTCATCACCTCCATAAGAAAGAACCATATCCTTAGTTCTTCTCAAGTACTTAAGGATGTTTTTTACCGCTGTCCAATGATCCACACCTGGATCACTTTGATATCTGCTAGTTAAACTAACAGCATATGCAATGTCGGGTCTAGTACATAGCATGGCATACATTAGAGATCCTATGGCTGAGGCATAGGGAGTCTTACTCATCCTTTCTCTATCTTCTGCCGTTGCTGGACTTTGGTTTTACTCAAGGTCGTATTGGGCAACATGGGCAAGAACCCTTTCTTGCTATCTTCCATTCCAAACCTCTTTAGAACTTTGTCCAAATATGTACTTTGTGACAATGATATTAGGCGTCTTGATCTATCGCTATAAATCTTTATGCCTAATATGTAAGCTGCTTCGCCAAGATCTTTCATTGAAAAAGTATTATTCAAATATTCCTTGACACTATTAAGAAGGTCTACATCATTCCCAATCAACAATATGTCATCTACATATAGTATTAAGAATGCTACAGAGCTCCCACTCACTTTCTTGTAAATACAAGCTTCTCCATAAGTTTGTATAAACCAAAACTTTTGATTACCTTATCAAAACGTTGATTCCAACTTCGGGATGCTTGCTTCAATCCATATATGGACCGTTGAAGTTTGCATACCTTGTTAGCATCTTTAGGATCGACAAAACCTTTGGGTTGCATCATATACAACTCTTCATCAATGTCTCCATTGAGGAACGCTGTTTTGACATCCATCTGCCATATCTCATAATCGTAATATGTAGCGATTGCTAACAAAATCCTCACAGACTTTAGCTTCGCTACTGGTGAGAAAGTCTCATCGTAGTCAACTCCTTGAATTTGTCGAAACCCTTTTGCGACAAGTCGAGCTTTATAGACAATAACATTACCATCAGCATCTGTTTTCTTCTTGAAAATCCATTTGTTCTCGACAGCCTTTCGGCCATCCGGTAAGTCCACCAAAGTCCATAATTGGTTTTCGTACATGGATCCAATCTCGGATTTCATGGCTTCTTGCCATTTATTGGAATCTGGGCTCATCATCGCTTCCTCATATGTTGCAGGGTCATCGGTGTTGTCCACCAACATGACACTCATAACGGGATCATGCCAATCAGGAGTGGTACGAGTTCTTGTTGACCTGCGAGGCTCTGTAGCAACTTCAATCGAAGTTTCCTGATCATCATCATTATCTTCCTCTCTTATTGGTGTAGGCACCACAGGAACTTCTTCCGGTGCTGCGCTACTCGCAAGTTTGAGAGAAGGTTCAACAACCTCGTCGAGTTCTACTTTCCTTCCAGTCACTTCTTTCGAGAGAAATTCCTTCTCTAGAAAGGATCCATTCTTGGCAACGGAGATTTTTCCTTCGGATCTATGATAGAAGGTATACCCAATAGTTTCCTTCGGGTATCCTATGAAGACGCATTTTTCCGCTTTGGGTTCAAGCTTGTCCAGCTGTAACTTCTTTACATAGGCTTCGCAACCACAAACTTTAAGGAACGACAATTTAGTTTTCTTCCCAAACCATAATTCATACGGTGTCGTTTCAACGGATTTATATGGTGCCCTATTTAACGTGTATGCGGCTGTTTCTAATGCATAACCCCAAAATGATAGCGGTAAATCTGTAAGTGACGTCATAGAACGAACCATATCTAGGAGAGTTCGATTACGACGTCCGGACACACCATTACGCTGTGGTGTTCCCGGCGGTGTCAATTGTGAAAGTATTCCGCATTTCTTCAAATGCTCGCCAAACTCGTAACTTATATATTCACCTCCACGATTAGAACGTAGAAATTTAATCTTCTTGTTATGTTGATTCTCTACCTCACTTTGAAATTCCTTAAACTTCTCGAAAGTTTCAGACTTATGTTTCATGAAATAGATATACCCATATCTACTCAAGTCATCCGTGAAGGTAAGAACATAAATATAACCACCGCGCGACGCTACACTCATTGGACCACACACATCGGTATGTATGATTTCCAATAAGTCCATAACTCGCTCCATCATACCAGAAAATGGAGTCTTAGTCATTTTACCCATCAGACATGCTTCGCATCTTTCAAGTGATTCAAAATCAAGTGATTCAAGAAGTCCATCGGAATGGAGTTTCTTCATACGCTTCACTCCAATATGACCAAGAAGACAGTGCTACATATTATTATTATCTCTCAATTTCAAATGTTTAGCTTCAATGTTATTAATATGTGTATTTCCACTATCGAGATTCAATAAGAATAGACCATCTATCAAAGGTGCATGTGCATAAAACATATACTCATATAAATCGAAAAGCCATTATTCTTGGACTTAAACAAGTAACCGTCTCGCAATAAACAAGATCCCGATATAATGTTCATGCTTAACGCAGGCACCAAATAACAATTATTTAAGTATAAAACTAATCCCGATGGTAGATGAAGAGGTAGCGTGCCGACCGCGATCACATCAACCTTTGATCCATTTCCAACGCGCATCGTCACCTCGTTCTTCGCTAGCTTCCGTTTATTCTGCAGTACCTGTTTCGAGTTACAAATATGAGCAACCGAACCAGTATCAAATACCCAGGCACTACTACGAGTACTAGTGAGATACACATCAATAACATGTATATCGGATATACCTTTCTTCTTGATGTTGCCGTTCTTCAAATCCGCCAAGTACTTTGGGCAATTCCACTTCCAGTGACCTTCTCCCTTGCAGTAAAAGCATTCAGTATCAGGCTTAGGTCCAGCCTTGGTCTTCTTCGTCGGTGCGGCAACTTTCTTACCACCCTTCTTGAAGTTTCACTTTTGCTTAGACTTGCCTTTCTTGAATATTGTGGTCTTATTGACCATCAACACTTGGTGCTCTTTCTTGATCTCACTTCTGCAGATTTCAACATGGAGAAGAGTTCTGGCAACTGCTTATTCATGCTTTGCATATTGTAGTTCATCACAAAGTTCTTTTAACTTGGTGGCAGTGATTGGAGGTCACGGTAAATCCCCAAAGCATTAGGAATCACTATACCCAAGCTTTGGAGTTTGTTTGCGTGCCTAGACATCTTAAGCACATGCTCACTGACGGAGCTGCCCTCTTCCATCTTGCAGTTAAAGAACTTTTCAGAAGCCTCATAACTCTCAACTGCAGCGGCAGTTGAAAAATATCAATTTGAGTTCACGGACAATATCATGTGGGTGTGAGTTCTCAAACCTTTTCTGAAGCTCTGATTCCAAACCATAAAAGATAGCACACTGAACCGTGGAGTACTGATTCTTCCGAGCGAGGTAAACATTCTTTACTTCATCGGTAGCATCAGCTGCAGGCGGGTCACCCAGCGGTGCATCCAGCACATAGGTCAAATAACCAGCATTGAGGACAATCCTCAAATTGCAGAACCAATCCACGAAGTTGCTTCCATTGTTTTTCAACTTTTATTTCTCTAGGAACGCATTAAAATTGATGGTAGGGGCCGCCATTGATCTACAACATATTTGCAATAGTTTAGACTAAGTTTATGACAAATTGAGTTCTAATTAATAGTTAAATTAATCTAGGTGAACTCCCACTCAAAACAATATCCCTCACATTGTTTTAGTGATCACACAAACCAAATCCACCACATCAAAACCGATCATCACGAGAGTTGATGTAGCTTCAATGGCGAACAATCAACATGTTCATCATATCTACTATATGACTCATGCTTTACCTTTCGGTGATCCGTGTTCCGAGACCATGTCTGTACATGCTTGGCTCGTCAAGATCAAACCTTAGCTTCCGCATGAGCAAATCTGGCTTGCTCACATTGTATACACTTGCAGAATCTAACACACCCGATCATCACGTGGTGCTTCGAAACAACAAGCTTTAGCAACGGTGCTTACTAAGGATGAACACTTTAGAACTTCAAATTTATGTGCATGAGGGATCATCTTAGAATGCTACCGTCGTTAACTAAGCAATACAAGATGCATAAAGGATTAACATCACATGCAATTCATAATATGTGATATGATATGGCCTTTCTTCTTTGTGCTTCCGATCTCCATCTTCAAGCACGAACATGATCTCCATCATCACCGGCATTGCATCAAGGTCAATGACGCTGCTTCATGGTTGTCGTCCACCAGTTTCAACTATTACAACTACTTTGAATAGACACGCGGGTCTTAACAGAAATTAAAGACAACCATATGGCTCCTTTGCCAACTTATAATAAGGATCATTGCATACATCAAATATAATCACAATCATGGCCATATCACATCAAAGCACACCCCTGCAAAATAAAGTCAGACGCCTCTAATTTTCTTTGCATATTTTACGTGGTTTGGGGCTTTCAATAAGTGTCGCTTTAACTTACGAACAAGAACCACAACGTTGATGTTTGAACTATCAAGTGCCCGTTGTAAATTGGATCTATACTATAATGGAAGAGACAGACACCTGCAAAGCCACTTATGCAATACAAGTTGCATGTTGAGCGTGGAGAAAGTCTCATGAACGATGTCACGTAAGGTTAGCCCGGGCCGCTTCATCCCATCATACCGCAAGATGCAAAGTACACAAGAATCAATTGATAATAAAAGCACCACCGCCCACAATGACCATTGTGTTCTACTCATGCAACAGATCTACATATAGACACGGCTCTGATACCACTGTAGGGGTTCGTAGCATGGAAAACAAAAAATTTCTACCGCATACAAACAAACAAGCCAAGATCTATCTACTAGATTTTAGCAACGAGTCGATAGAATAACTCACCCTCGAAGCCTTCCGGCAGCGCTCCCGCAGTCAGTCACACATTCGGTACTCGATGAAGACCTTCCTCTCCCTTGTTCCAGCAGGCAGAGGAGGTTGTAGCACTCTCCTCGCGATTCCAGTAGCACGAAGCGTGGTACCGGAAGTAGAGGGGAGATCTCGCAGGGCTTCGCCTTAAGCCGAAGCGAGTATGGTGGACTATGAGAGAGGCCTTGGCGATCTAGGGTTTAGAGGCACCAAGGAGAGAGGGCTAGGCCGGCGGCTAGGGCAAGGGGAGGGCCCCAACTCGGCGGCTAGGGCAAACACTAGGTGGCGGCGGCGACTTGGTGGCCGGCGGCTAGGGTTAGGGTTTTGGTGGAGAGAGGTGTAGGTCTAGAGGGGCACCCCTGCCCCTCCTTTTATAGGTGGGAGGGCGCCGACCAAGGGGAGGGAGTCCTCCCCCAAGTCGGCCTCCTTGGCCGGAGGATGGAGGGAGAGGAACTCCTCCCCAAGTAGGTTTCCTACTCTCCCTCCACCAAACAAAACTGTCGTTTGACTTTTCAAATTGGCGTTTGACTTTTTCAAACTAGGATTTGATTTATCCCTTTATTTTGCCCAGCCATGATACCTAGTACATGATGAAACCATTCCAACTTGTTATGACACATTCATGTACCCTTCCCCTCCAGAGTGTCGGACCTTCCGGACCCTTATAGAACATTCCCGATGAAAACACCGGAATCATTCTCCAACTCCGAAACAGGACTTTCCTTATATGAATCTTATTCTTCAGATCATTCCGGATCTCCTCGTGATATCCCAGATCCTATCCGAGACTCCGAACAACATTCGATCTCTTACTCATCATTCCATAACTACTCAACAACATCGAATCCTTAAGCGTGTCTCCCTACGGTTCATGAATTATGCGGACATGATCGAGACAATTCTCCGAACAATAACCAATAGAGGAATCTGGAAATTCATATGGCTCCCACATATTTCTACGATTACTTTGCGATCGAATGAACCACTTGTTGGAGATATGCCCTAGAGGCAATAATAAATGTAGTTATTATTATATCTTTGTGTTTATGATAAATGTTTACATTCATGCTATAATAGTATTAACAAGGAAACATTAATACTTGTGTGATTGGTAAACTTAATTTGAAGTCCCTAGTAAAGCCTCTATATAATACTAGCTTGTTGGTTAATAGATGATTGTGGTTTCCCTATCATGAACATTGAGATGTTATTAACAACAAGATCATATTGTTAGGAGAATGATATGAT
This sequence comes from Avena sativa, assembly GCA_916181665.1. Classification (NCBI taxonomy): domain Eukaryota; kingdom Viridiplantae; phylum Streptophyta; class Magnoliopsida; order Poales; family Poaceae; genus Avena; species Avena sativa. The sequence goes on along the minus strand of OV702293.1, from coordinate 438,204,258 downwards.
GGACATACTCCTATAGATAAGCGTAGCATAAATATCAAGTCATTTTAATAGTTCAATTGCTATATGCTTTCTGATACATAGTAATCTAATTCCTTCGACCATGAGATCATGCATATCACCTTTACCGGATGGATGCTTTGATGACATCAAACACCACATCGTAACTGGGTGGCTATAAAGGTGGCATTGAGTGTTCGGAAAGTATTGGTTGAAACACATGGATCAAGAGTGGGATTTTTCCATCCATATGACGGATAGATATACTCTGGGCCCTCTCGGTGAAATGTCATCCAATTATCTTGCAAGCATGTGACTGGATCACAAGGGATCACATATCACGGGAACGAGAAAAGAGTACTTATCGGTAACGAGGTTGAACTAGGTATGGAGAGATACCGACGATCATAACCTCGGATAAGTAAACTATCGTGAGACAAAGGGAAATTGATATCGTATGTAAGTGGTTCATTCGATCGCAAAGTAATCGTTGAAATATGTGGGAGCCATATGAATTTCCAGATTCCTCTATTGGTTATTTTTCGGAGAAGTGTCTCGATCATGTCCGCATAATTCACGAACCGTAGGGAGACACACTTAAGGATTCGACGTTGTTTGAGTAGTTATGGAATGATGAGAAAGAGACCGAATGTTGTTCGGAGTCTCGAATGGGATTCGGGATATCACGAGGAGATCCGGAATGGTCCGTAGAATAACATTCATATAAGGAAAGTCCCGTTTCGGAGTTGGAGAATGGTTCCGGTGTTTTCATCGGGAATGTTCTAGAAGGTTCCGGAATGTCCGACACTCTGGGGGGGGAAGGGTGCATGAATGTGTTATATCAAGTTGATATGATTGCATCATGTACTCGGTGTCATCGTTGATCAAAATAGAGGGTTTATTCAAATCCTAGTTTGAAAAGTCAAACGGCAGTTTTTGGAAAGAAGAGGAGGAGTGGGAAACCGAGTTGGGAAGGAGTTCCCTCCTCCAATCGGCGGCGCACCACCCAAGCCGAGTTGGGGAGGGACTCCTCTCCCTCCCCTTGGCCGGTCGGCCCCTCCACCTATATAAGGAGGGGCAGGGCTCCCTCCTAGAGACACACAAGATCCTCTCCTCCAAACCCTAGCCCCAAGCCGCCGCCGGCCCTAGGGAAAACCCTAGCCGCCGTCTAGCTAATCCCTAGCCGCCGGCTTGCCTCCTCCTTGGTGTGTCTAAACCCTAGAACACCGAGGGACTCTCTCATACTCCACCATACTCGCTCCGGCTTAAGGCGAAGCCCTGCGAGATCTCCCCTCTACTTCCGGTACCACACCGTTGTGCTGCCGGAATCACGAGGAGAGTGCCACAACCTCCACTGCCTGCTGGAACAAGGGAGAGGAAGGTCTTCGTCGAGTACCGAATGTGTGACCGACTACGGGAGCGCTGCCGGAACGCAGCGCCGGAAGGATCGTCTACGCGATCTTGAGATCGTGAAGAGTACGACTACATCACCCACGAGAATCCTCTCTCGTTAAACACTTTGGAATCTTCGAGGGTGAGTTATTCCATCGACTCGTTGCTACAATCTAGTAGATAGATCTTGGCTTGTTTGTTTGTATGCGGTAGAATTTTTTTTGTTTTCCATGCTACGAAACCCTACAGTGGTATCAGAGCCGTGTCTATATGTAGATCTGTTGCACGAGTAGAACACAATGGTCATTGTGGGCGTTGATGCTTTTATTGTTGATTGCTTCTTGTGTACTTTGCATCTTGCGGTATGTTGGGATGAAGCGGCCCGGGCTAACCTTACATGACATCGTTCATGAGACTTGCTCCACGCTTGACATGCAACTTGTATTGCATAAGTGGCTTTGCGGGTGCCTGTTTCTCCTAGCATAGTTAAGATCCAGTTTACAACGGGTGATTAACAATACTAGTATCAATGTTGTGGTTCTTGTTCGTAAGTTAGAACGACATTATTGAAAGCCCCAAACCACGTAAAATATGCAAAGGAAGTAGAGGCGTCTAACTTTGTTTTGCAGGGGTGTGCTGTGATGTGATATGGCCATGATTGTGATTATATTTGATGTATGCAATGTTCCTTATTGTAAGTTGGCAACCGGAAGGAGCCATATGGTTGTCTTTAATTTCTGTTACGACCCGCGTGTCTATTCAAAGTAGTTGTAATAGTTGAAGCCGGTGGACGACAAAGCGTCATTGACCTTGATGCAATGCTGGTGATGATGGAGATCATGTTCGTTCTAGAAGATGGAGATCGGAAGCACAAAGAAGAAAGGCCATATCATATCACATATTATGAATTGCATGTGATGTTAATCCTTTATGCATCTTGTATTGCTTAGTAGACAACGGTAGCATTATAAGATGATCCCTCATGCACATGAATTTCAAGTCATAAAGTGTTCACCCTTAGTTAGCACCGTTGCTAAAGCTTGTTGTTTCGAAGCACCACGTGATGATCAGGTGTGTTAGATTCTGCAAGTGTATACAACGTGAGCAAGCTAGATTTGCTCATGCAGAAACAAAGGTTTAATCTTGACGAGCCTAGCATGTACAAACATGGTCTCGGAACACGGATCACCGAAAGGTAAAGCATGAATCATATAGTAGATATGATGAACATGTCGATTGTTCGCCATTGAAACTATATCAACTCTCGTGATGATCGGTGTTGATGTGGTGGATTTGGTTCGTGTGATCACTAAAACAATGTGAGGGATATTGTTTTGAGTGGGAGTTCACCTAGATTAATTTTATTATTAATTTGAACTCAATTTGTCATAAACTTAGTCTAAACTATTGCAAATATGTTGTAGATCAATGGCAGCCCCTACCATCAATTTTAATGTGTTCCTAGAGAAAGAAAAGTTGAAAAACAATGGAAGCAACTTCGCGGATTGGTTCCGCAATTTGAGGATTGTCCTCACAGCTGGTAATTTGACCTATGTGCTAGATGCACCGCTGGGTGACCCACCTGCAGCTGATGCTGCCGATGAAGTAAAGATTGTTTACCTCACTCGGAAGACTCAGTACTCCACAGTTCAGTGTGCTATCTTGTATGGTTTAGAATCGGAGCTTCAGAAAAGGTTTGAGAATTCAGACCCATATGATATTGTCAAGGATCTCAAATTGATCTTTGAGACTCATGCGGCAATTGAAAGCTATGAGGCTTCTGAAAAGTTCTTTAACTGCAAGATGGAAGAGGGCAGCTCCGTCAGTGAGCATGTGCTTAAGATGTCTGGGCACACAAACAAACTTCAAAGTTTGGGTATTGTGATTCCTAATGCTTTGGGGATTTACCGTGTCCTCCAATCACTACCACCAAGTTACAAGAACTTTGTGATGAACTACAACATGCAAAACATGAACAAGACGTTGCCAGAACTCTTTGCCATGTTGAAGTCTGCAGAAGTGGAGATCAAGAAAGAGCACCAAGTGTTGTTGGTCAATAAGACCACCAAATTCAAGAAAGGCAAGTCTAAGCAGAAGGGACACTTCAAGAAGGGTGGTAAGAAAGTTGCCATGCCTACGAAGAAGACCAAGGCTGGACCTAAGCCTGATACTGAGTGCTTTTACTGCAAGGGAGAAGGTCACTGGAAGCGGAATTGCCCAAAGTACTTGGCGGATCTGAAGAACGGCAACATCAAGAAGAAAGGTATATCTGATATACATGTTATTGATGTGTATCTCACTAGTACTCGTAGTAGTGCCTGGGTATTTGATACTGGTTCGGTTGCTCATATTTGTAACTCGAAACAGGTGCTGCAGAATAAACGGAAGCTAGCGAAGAACGAGGTGACGATGCGCGTGGGAAACGGATCAAAGGTTGATGTGATCGCGGTCGGCACGCTACCCCTTCATCTACCATCGGGATTAGTTTTATACTTAAATAATTGTTATTTGGTGCCTGCGTTAAGCATGAACATTATATCGGGATCTTGTTTATTGCGAGACGGTTACTTGTTTAAGTCTGAGAATAATGGTTGTTCGATTTATATGAGTAATATGTTTTATGCACATGCACCTTTGATAGATGGTCTATTCTTGTTGAATCTCGATAGTGGAAATACACATATTAATAACATTGAGGCTAAACGTTTGAAATCGAGCGATAACTCGACATATATGTGGCACTGTCGTCTTGGTCACATTGGAGTGAAGCGTATGAAGAAACTCCATTCCGATGGACTTCTTGAATCACTTGATTTCGAATCACTTGAAAGATGCGAAGCATGTCTGATGGGTAAAATGACTAAGACTCCATTTTCTGGTATGATGGAGCGAGCTACGGACTTATTGGAAATCATACATACCGATGTATGTGGTCCAATGAGTGTAGCATCGCGCGGTGGTTATCGTTATGTTCTTACCTTCACGGATGACTTGAGTAGATATGGGTATATCTATTTCATGAAACATAAGTCCGAAACTTTCGAGAAGTTTAAGGAATTTCAAAGTGAGGTAGAGAATCAACGTAACAAGAAGATCAAATTTCTACGTTCTGATCGTGGAGGTGAATATCTAAGTTACGAGTTTGGCGAGCATTTGAAGAAATGCGGAATACTTTCACAATTGACACCGCCGGGAACACCACAACGTAATGGTGTGTCCGAACGTCATAATCGAACTCTCTTAGATATGGTTCGTTCTATGATGTCACTTACAGATTTACCGCTATCATTTTGGGGTTATGCATTAGAAACAACCGCATTCACTTTAAATAGGGCACCATCTAAATCCGTTGAAACGACACCGTATGAATTATGGTTTGGGAAGAAACCTAGATTGTCGTTCCTTAAAGTTTGGGGATGCGAAGCCTATGTAAAGAAGTTACAGCCGGACAAGCTTGAACCCAAAGCGGAAAAATGCGTCTTCATAGGATACCCGAAGGAAACTATTGGGTATACCTTCTATCATAGATACGAAGGCAAAATCTTCGTTGCCAAGAATGGATCCTTTCTAGAGAAGGAATTTCTCTCGAAAGAAGTGACTGGAAGGAAAGTAGAACTTGACGAGGTTGTCGAACCTTCTCTCGAAATTGCGAGTAGCGCAGCGCTGGAAGAAGTTCCTGTGGTGCCTGCACCAATTAGGGAGGAAGCTAATGATGATGATCATGAAACTTCGGTCGAAGTTGCTACAGAGCCTCACAGGTCAACGAGAACTCGTACCACTCCAGATTGGTATGATCCCGTTATGAGTGTCATGTTGGTGGACAACACCGATGACCCTGAGACATATGAGGAAGCGATGATGAGCCCAGATTCCAATAAATGGCAAGAAGCCATGAAATCCGAGATTGGATCCATGTACGAAAACCAAGTGTGGACTTTGGTGGACTTACCAGATGGCCGGAAGGCTGTCGAGAACAAATGGATCTTCAAGAAGAAAACAGATGCTGATGGTAATGTTACTGTCTATAAAGCTCGACTTGTCGCAAAAGGGTTTCGACAAATTCAAGGAGTTGACTACAATGAGACTTTCTCACTAGTAGCGAAACTAAAATCTATGAGGATTATGTTAGCAATCGCTGCATATTATGATTATGAGATATGGCAGATGGATGTCAAAACAGCATTCCTCAATGGAGACATTGATGAAGAGTTGTATATGATGCAACCCAAAGGTTTTGTTGATCCTAAAGATGCTAACAAGGTATGCAAACTTCAACGGTCCATCTATGGATTGAAGCAAGCATCCCGAAGTTGGAATCAACGTTTTGATAAGGTGATCAAAAGTTTTGGTTTTATACAAACTTATGGAGAACCTTGTATTTACAAGAAAGTGAGTGGGAGCTCTGTAGCATTCTTAATACTATATGTAGATGACATATTGTTGATTGGGAATTATGTAGACCTTCTTAATAGTGTCAAGGAATATTTGAATAATAGTTTTTCAATGAAAGATCTTGGCGAAGCAGCTTACATATTAGGCATAAAGATTTATAGAGATAGATCGAAACGCCAAATATCATTGTCACAAAGTACATATTTGGACAAAGTTCTAAAGAGGTTTGGAATGGAAGAGAGAAAGAAAGGGTTCTTGCCCATGTTGCCCAATACGACCTTGAGTAAAACTCAAAGTCCGACATCGGCAGAAGATAGAGAAAGGATGAGTAAGACTCCCTATGCCTCCGCCATAGGATCTCTAATGTATGCCATGCTATGTACTAGACCCGACATTGCATATGTTGTTAGTTTAACTAGCAGATATCAAAGTGATCCAGGAGTGGATCATTGGACAGCGGTCAAAAACATCCTTAAGTACTTGAGAAGAACTAAGGATATGGTTCTTTCTTATGGAGGTGATGAACAGCTCGTTGTTAATGGTTACACCGATGCTAGTTGGAACACCGATCCGGATGATTCTAAATCACAATCTGGATACGTATTTATTTTGAATGGTGCAGCAGTTAGCTGGAGGAGTGCAAAGCAAAGCGTTGTGGCGAGATCTTCAACTGAATCAGAATACATGGCTGCTTCGGAGGCTTCACAAGAAGCGATATGGATGAAAGAGTTCATTACAGAGCTGGGTGTGGTTCCTAGTGCGCTGGACCCAATGTCTATCTACTGTGATAACATGGGCGCCATAGCCAATGCGCAAGAACCAAGGTCACACAAGAAGCTGAAGCACATCTGTTAGACCCCTCCTTTATAAAGGAAAGGATCCCTGTGATTGCAATGCTAGTCCCTGGATCAATGCTAGCATCCACAGTTTAAGATGAAGTACACAAATACAAAGGTCGTTTATTACATTCATTCCAGAGATAAAACATAGTCTTATACAACTCAGGGCCAAAGGCCTAATACAAGAGTTTATGGAATAAGTAAATAAACATAAGTCTTCATCTTCATGTGCCACAGGCAAGCATGTTGAGTGTGGACTCATGACTCCTATTCATCATCGGAGTAACCTGCAACATTACAAGTTACAGCCACAGAGGGTCAATACTTTGGAATAGTATTGGCAAGTGATACCTTAGCTTATTTAAAGTGGACTATAATACTATATGCATTTGGCTAAGTGGAGCTTAGGCTTGCATTGCTCAAAATAGATTTTTCCTTATCATTTGAAAACACTAAGTTTTTGTTTTGACAAAATCACCCAAGGCATCTACCAATCAAAGATTGAAGATCCTTTAACCCTTGTTCAACCACAAGTTTTTACTTAGAAATTGGGATGAGGAGATTCTTGATAGCTTCCATGTCTTGATGCTCAAATTGTCCTTTTCCAGGGACATGGCTAAGTACTTAGATTTTACACTCTGCAAAGGTGGTGCACTTTCCCCACAAGACTTGGTTTCACCAAGACAAGATCTTTCAGAAGCCTTCCCTTAGACCAACATGGACGCGCTCCAACCTATCAAACCCCTACCACCAACTGTCCATTTGGCTAAGTTATTGCAACCTATATGATCCAGGCAGAGCCCATAATGCCAAGTGGCTGCACTTGAAGCTTCTCAACATTTGACATCTCAAATCTCTTTGTTCCTGGGTGGCCATCCACAAGTGGGACACCATGTTTTCCCCAGCATACTAGACTTGGTGAGGCCCAAGTTTTCCCCAACATACTGGACTTGCATGACCACTCAACACAAACCATTCCTTCCATTCCACCCAGGTGATTCATTAACTTAGTTGTTTTATTAAACAAAACACAAGTCCTCAGACTTAGAATATTTTTCCATAGTGTGAATATATATTCCACCCATGTTTTCTATTAGCTAGGCTAAGCATGGTAGTAGTAGGAATCTTAACTTAGGAAATTTCTACTAAAGTTTCATCTACTAGGATTTCCCATAGCATAGTTTATACTTAGCAAAATTTCCATGCAAGTCCTACTTAGAAATATCACTAATGCATAGTGAAAATAATGGGACAAAAGTATGAAGCATCACTTGCCTTGGTAATGAGGAGAGTAGCACTCTTCACAGTCACAATCACTAGCAAAATCTACACAAAATCGTAGCATACAATTACACACAATTCATATACAATCAAAAATAATATGAATGCATGCATGCATGATTTACTAAGTGGGGAGTTTGAAAACTCTACCAAGCATGTGCATTTTTACAGAAACTTAACAAGTCACAAGTTTGCCAACTAAACTTATTTAACCCTAAAACAAATTACTAAACTAAATCCATACTCAAAATAGCCTTAGACATGTTTCTACAAATAAAGTCGTTCTAATGGTTACTATTTGTTAAACACTTTGCATAAACAGAAAGGCCTTGATTCACTGAATCCAACGGTATAAAGTTTGCAAAATTCCAACGTGGAAATCAAAAGTTATAGGCATTTGAAATTTGGATCAAATTCTGATTTGAAATCTGTTTTTAGATCTAACCCTAGACACGTGTCGCGGTATCACTGGCGCGTACCGATTCGCACCGGATCGAGCTCTGCAGCCGTAGGATCTAAACAGATCGTACGCTCCAGATCGCGTAACTCTTCGTCGATTAATGAATCTATCCTAACGCTTGGATCAAGATCCAACGGCGCGCGAGAGAGCGACCATGTCCTGGCGGCGCGCGGCGTCAGCGAGCGGCGGAGTGCTCGGTCTACGGCGGCGCTTGCGTTCCAGGTCGTCCGCGAGATGGAGAAGGGTCATACCAGGTTCGCAGGAAGCTGCTGAAGCTCAAGGTAGCGTCAGTTTGCGAAGGGGCGTGCTGTCACGGCGATGATTCCTCATCGGAGTTGAGTCTGGCGACAGGTGGTTCTGTTCGAGGTCGAGGGCGACGTTGTCGATCACTAGGAGGCAAACGGAGGGTGTGGTTAGATGCAGAAGATCACGGAGAACACGCGTGTGTGAAATACAAGGCTTGGGGCGGTCTGAACTTACCACTGGAGGTCGTCGGAGTTGAAACCGAAGACGGCGGCGGCCAGTCGTCGACGTTGCTGGAGCTACGGTTCATGCGGAGGCAAATGGGGTGTGTCAGTAGGTGCGCAGAGACTCACTGAAACAGATAGCATGAATGAGAGGCAGAGGGGAGCTCGGAACTCACCGGAATCGTGGCTGCAGCTCGTCGGAGACGGCGGGGTTACAGGGAGCAATACACGCAGCCTGGTGGCGCTCTGGGTTCTGGGTTTGAGGGAGAAGGGAGAGGGGGCAGAGGGGGTTTAAGTAGCTTGGTCGTGAGCGAGAATTACTCGAGCATTGATACGAATTGAAGCTGCGAATTAAAACAGGAAACGACCGCGCTAATTTGGGGATGAACTGGTCGTGCGGGTGGAGACGACGATGCTCAAGTGGGCCGCGGTTGTCAGCGATAGAGGGAAAAGGGAGTGGGTCCCTTCTGTCAGTGAGATGGTGGGTGCGGGGGTGGGTAAAGAAAACGGTTCGCGGGGGTGAGAGCTGCTGGGCTAGCTAGGCCGTGTTGGGCTGGGTCGGCCCGATTGGCTGGTTTGGCTATTTTTTTTCCTCTTAAATCCTTTTCTTTTTCTGATTAAATTTCTAGAAATGGTTGTTAAACCCAAATTCAAAACTGTTTGAAACCAAAGCTTTACAGGACTTTTGTACAATAAATCTTGTTCTAAAATAAGTGTCAAACACATCTGAACACTCCAGAACACTTGGGTCTTTTTGAAAATAAATTAAAACTATGCCTTTATGAAATAGGCATACAATTTGTTTTAATTCATATTTTGCTTTGATACTTTGCTCAATGTTTTGAAATCACTTGTGTTTGGATTCTAAACAATAAAAGTACTTTTCTCAACAACAAGTAGCACAAAGGCCAGGGTTCTCATACATAAAATAATGAGCCACAAATGCTCCTATTTCTAAAGTGATTTTGAGAAAAACCCTAGATGATGATGGATGCATGGATGATATGAATGAGTTTTGGAAGTTTGAATTTTAGGGATGTTACAACATCAAGCTACGTTTTCACGCTATTCGAGAACATATCCAAGATGGGGATATAAAGATTTGCAAAGTACACACAAATCTGAATGTGGCGGATCCGTTGACTAAACCTCTCCCGAGGGCCAAACATGACCAGCACCAAACTTCCATGGGTGTTCGGTATATTACCATGTAATCTAGATTAGACGACTCTAGTGCAAGTGGGAGACTGTTGGAGATATGCCCTAGAGGCAATAATAAATGTAGTTATTATTATATCTTTGTGTTTATGATAAATGTTTACATTCATGCTATAATAGTATTAACAAGGAAACATTAATACTTGTGTGATTTGTAAACTTAATTTGAAGTCCCTAGTAAAGCCTCTATATAATACTAGCTTGTTGGTTAATAGATGATTGTGGTTTCCCTATCATGAACATTGAGATGTTATTAACAACAAGATCATATTGTTAGGAGAATGATATGATGGACATACTCCTATAGATAAGCGTAGCATAAAGATCAAGTCATTTTAATAGTTCAATTGCTATATGCTTTATGATACATAGTAATCTAATTCCTTCGACCATGAGATCATGCATATCACCTTTACCGGATGGATGCTTTGATGACATCAAACACCACACCGTAACTGGGTGGCTATAAAGGTGGCATTGAGTGTTCTCATACATAAAATAATGAGCCACAAATGCTCCTATTTCTAAAGTGATTTTGAGAAAAACCCTAGATGATGATGGATGCATGGATGATATGAATGAGTTTTGGAATTTTGAATTTTAGGGATGTTACAAATCTAACCCCCTTAAGGTGAATCTTGCCCTCGAGATTCGGATTGGCTAGCAAATAGGTGAGGGTGGTCTTTCCGAAGATCATCTTCTCTTTTCCATGTTGCTTCCTCTTCGGAATGATGATTCCATTGCACTTTGCAAAACTTGATAGTTTTTGTCCTTGTGACTCTTTCTGCGGTCTCAAGAATCTTGACAGGCTTTTCCTCATAGGTGAGATCACTTTCTAGTTGAACTTCTTCCAAAGGTATGGTATCCTTCAAAGAAGATTCTTCCATTTCTAGGTGACATTTCTTAAGCTGACTCACATGAAAAACATTATGGACTGCTAATAAAGATGCTGGCAGTTCGATTTCATATGCAACTTCTCCCTTGCGACTTAGAATGTTGAATGGCCCAACATATCTTGGTGCCAACTTTCCTTTGACTCCAAATCTTTTCACTCCACGAAGTGGTGATACTCTAAGATAAGCTCTATCCCCAACTTCGTAGGTGACTTCTCTACGCTTAGAATCCGCGTAGCTTTTCTGTCGAGACTATGCTATCTTCAACCTGTCCTTAACCAATTTGACCTTTTCTTCGGCGTCTTTGATAAGATCTGGTCCAAACAAACTTCTTTCTCCCACACCATTCCATAGAAATGGGGTGGTACACTTCCTTCTGTAGAGAAACTCAAATGGTGCCATCCCAATGCTAGATTGGTAACTGTTATTGTAAGAGAACTCTGCGTAAGGCAGACTTTCATCCCAACTTGCTCCATAGTCTAGGGCACATGCCCTCAACATGTCTTCAAGAATTTGATTAGTTCTTTCTGTTTGTCCATCAGTTTGAGGATGAAAAGTAGTGCTGAATTCCAACCTTGTTCCTAAAGATTCATGAAGCTGTCTCCAAAAGTGAGAAGTGAACTGAGTTCCTCTATCAGACACAATACTCTTAGGCACACCGTGAAGGCATACAATTCTGCTCATGTAGATTTTGGCTAACTTGGCACTGGTATAAGTTGTCTTTACGGGTATAAAATGAGCCACTTTGGTTAGGCGATCCACTACTACCCATATGGAATCATACCCCGACCTGGTCCTTGGTAATACGGTAATGAAATCCATACCAATATTTTCCCACTTCCATTCAGGAATAGGCAGTGGTTGAAGCAAACCTGCTGGTTTCTGATGCTCTGCTTTCACTCTACTACACACATCACACAAAGCAATGTGTTCGGCGATGTCCCTTTTGAGATTGTTCCACCAAAATCTTTCTTTCATATCCATGTACATTTTGGTGTTTCCCGGGTGAATAGAATATGGAGAGTTATGGGCTTCTTATAGAATCAGTTTCCGCAATTCCGGATCTTGTGGAACACAAATACGTTTCCCGTGCCATAAAGTACCTTGTTCGTCTATATGGAAACTTTTAGCTTTCCCTTGGCTAATCCTTTCCTTAATCTCTTCGATTTCTTTATCCGTCTTTTGAGCTTCTTTAATCTTATCCAACAGAGTGGGTTGAACATCCAATGACATGAGATGTCCTTCTGGCACAATCTCCAATCTGAGTTCTCTGAATTGGGTACACAAATCATCTGGCAATTCTCCTTTGGTAAGGCCATTTACAAATACCTTACGACTTAGAGCATCTGCTACAACATTTGCTTTACCGGGGTGGTATTGCAAACTTAAGTCATAATCCTTGATAAGATCTAACCATCTTCTTTGTCTCATATTGATTTCCTTTTGGGTGAAAATATACTTCAAACTTTTGTGATCCGTGAACACTTCACAACGTTTTCCCAAAAGGTAGTGTCTCCATGTTTTGAGTGCATGGACAACAGCGGCTAACTCTAAATCATGAGTAGGATAATTTACTTCATGAGTTTTGAGTTGTCTCGAGGCATAAGCCACAACTTTTCCGCCTTGCATAAGTACGGCACCTAATCCTTGATGAGAAGCATCACAATACACTTGGAAATCCTTTTCCAAGTCTGGTAGGCACAGAACTGGTGTTGACACAAGTCTCTTCTTTAATTCTTGAACGCTGAGTTCACAACCTTCAGACCAAGCAAATTTCTTATCTTTCTTTAACAATTCTGTCATTGGTTTAGCAACCTTTGAAAAAAATTCAATGAATCTTCTGTAGTAACCTGCTAAACCAAGGAAACTACGAACCTCTTTTACATTCTTAGGAGATTCCCATTCTGTCACAGCTGAAACTTTAGCAGGATCAACTGCTACACCATCCTTTGTCATAACGTGACCAAGAAATCCAACTTCCTCTAACCAAAACTCACACTTGCTGAATTTGGCATAAAGCTTATGTTCCCTTAGTTTCTCAAGTATCAAGCGTAGATGTCTTTCATGCTCTTCCTTGCTCTTGGAGTAGACTAAGATGTCATCGATGAAAACGACAACGAACTTGTCGAGAAATTCCATGAATACTTTGTTCATCATATTCATGAAGTATGCTGGAGCGTTGGTTAAACCAAAAGACATCACAGTGTACTCATACAATCCATACCTTGTGGTGAATGCTGTTTTAGGTATGTCTTGCTCTCTTATCTTGAGTTGAAAATAGCCTGACCGAAGATCAATCTTCGAGAACACACATGCTCCTTCTAGCTGATCAAACAAGTCGTTGATTCTTGGCAAAGGATATTTGTTCTTGATGGTTACCTCGTTGAGAGAACGGTAATCTATGCATAACCTTTGGCTTCTATCTTTCTTCTCCACGAACAATACTGGGGCTCCCCAAGATGAAGAACTTGGCTGGATGAATCCTTTCTGCAATTGTTCTCCAAGTTGTTTCTTGAGTTCCTTAAGTTCTTCAACTGACATTTTATAAGGCCTCTTTGCTCTTGGTCCAGAACCTGGTACCAAATCTATTATAAACTCTACATCTCTATCAGGTGGCATTCCCGGTAACTCTTCCGGAAACACATCCGGATATTCACACACAATTGGCACAGTGTCCATGCTAACCCCCTTAAGAGAATTCAGCTTACTTCCCTTAGATTTAAAATTGGACTTGAATTTTATCCTCTTACCTTCAGGGGTTGTGAGTGCAACTGTGCGATTGGCACAATCTAGTACTCCCTCATACTTAGCCATCCAATCCATTCCCAAAATCACATCCAATCCTTGGGAATTTAGGATTATTAGGTTCACTGGAAACTTATGTTTTCCGATCTCTATGACTAGATCCCGGCATCCAAGACTCACTATCATATCTCCACCCGGAGAGCTAACTTTTATTGGACACCCAATGTTTTCAGATGCAAACCCGTTTCTATCAACAAATGCTTTTGATATGAATGAATGAGATGCACCGGTATCAAAGAGTACAAATGCTGGAATTGAATTGAGTCTGAACTTACCAGCAACAGCATCAGGCTCTTCATAGACCTCCTCCACATTGATGTGGTTAACCTGTCCTTTCTGAAAAGGATTGGGCTTGTTAGGTCCTTCAACTTTCTTTTCAGGGCACTCATTAGCATAATGCCCCAGCTTCTTGCATTTGTAGCATTCGACCTGACTGATGTCCTTTTTAGACCGGTTTCCACTTCCACTTCCATTATGGTGGCTCTTATGTCCACTCTTGTGATTCTTGTACTTATCATTTTCATGACTGCGATGATGCTTGTTGTCATGACGGTTGTGGTTGTGGTGCTTGTTAAATTTCCCATGCTTGTGGGATCCTGAGCTGACACTATCATCATAGTGAGATCGTTTATGAGACGATCCCGAGTTGTGCTTGTCGGAGTGTTTCCTCTTTCTACTCTCGACTTGTTTCATTTTATTCTCCATAATAACAGCCTTGTCACACAGCGACTGATAAGTTGGAACATATGCCACAGACAGCTGCAGATTCAGCTCATCATTTAAGCCTTCCAGAAACTTTTCCTTTCTTTTGGCATCTGTGTCAACCTCATCCGGTGCATAGCGCGCCAGATTGTTGAACTCTTCTATATATTCAGCCACGCTGTGGTGGCGCTGCTTCAGGTTGTGAAACTCCTTCTTTTTCAGGCTCATCATTCCTGGTGAGATATGAGTAGTGCGAAAGCCATCTTCAAAGATAGCCCAAGTCACCTCATCAATAGGAGTGGTGATCTGGAAGTTGTCCCACCATGTGGCGGTTGGTCCTTCCAACAGATGTGCTGCGAACCTGACTTTTTCAGCATCCGTGCAACCCACGGTCACTAAGTCTTTGTTCACAGAACGTAGCCAATCATTGGCCACCATGGGATCAGTCGTTCCTGAAAACTTAGCTGGCCTCAGACGCAGAAATCTGGTGAGCATATCAAAACCCGGAGGGTTGTTGTTGTTGTTGTTGTTATTGGGGTTGTTGTTGTTCTGGTTTTGGATGAATGTCGTCATCATTTGCATAAGTTGTGCCTGCGCATTCATCATCTGTTGCATTTCCGGGGTAATGTTGTTGGGGTTGGGGTTGGGGTTTGCGCGATAGGGAGGCATCTGTGGGTTGTTCATATAGAGATAAGAATGAGATACCCTTACATGATTCATGCACAATACATCACACAAGCAAACACATAGCATGCAACACAAGGATCAAAGTTCAACAACAAGATAACAAAGTCTCAAAGTAAAAACACACAAGTGGCAAGCCATCCACATGTCGGATGGTCCAATAATAAGTTCACAAATAACGAGTACGGCAAATAGAGATAACTGAGTAGTCAAGTCTACTCGTCAGCATCAATCTCCTCCTCGACAAAGGTAAGACCTGCGTTCTCCATTGCGGTCTTGTTCTCCTCGATAGTAGTGGTCAAGGAGTCGATCTTGGCCTTGAGAGCCCTCTTCTGGGAACGAAGTCTCTCAATCACTGTCTGCTGCTGCTCTAACTCGAAATCCTTGGACTTCAGTTCCTCGGTCATGTCCCGAATCTTCTTGTTCCTATCCTGGACACGTTTCTCCTGACTCTTGAACTTATGGTCTTGGGTCTCGAACTTCGCCTTCATCTCCTTGACTACCTCGTCCTGCTGCGCGAAGAGCTTGTCCTTCTCGCGAAGCTGCACCTGGAGCTCGTCATTGCTAAGCATGACGTTGGTCCTGTCAGTATCCACGTGCCTAATAAGAGTCTCTAAGTCCTGGAGGTATAGGCGTATCGGCTCTGCTGCGGCCCTCGAGTCGTCCTCAAAGTCGATGGACTCTCCGTCATCATCACGCCTTCCGAAGGTGTGGAAATGAGTGCCTCTAACCTGTCGGGAGTGACGACCCAACAGTCGTCCTATCAGGTCCTGCATGACAACCTCCATGCCTCTCTCCCTGTCATCGTGCATAAGCTTGAAGACGATGGCCTCCGTAGTAGGCTCTGTCTGGCGTCCTGGCTGGTTCACCTTGAAGCCCCAGAGGTCCTTCCTCTCAAACTTGGTGAGTGGGTGCACCATAATGGTGGGAAGAGGGAGATCGAGCAAGGTAGTAAGCTCTACGATACGAGGACCAAAACGGGTAACCTGGAACTCCTCAACAGTGCTGATGGTAATAGGCATCTATTTATAAGATTGAAAAAGTTAGAACAACACAATTTAAAATAAACAAGACAAACATTCATACATATCCATGGACACAAAAATCACACAAGTCATGCATACATGAATCCATTACATCAACCAAGGTTCAAACTTATTTAAGGTATCATTTGGAAAATAAGGTGATAGGTGGTGGTCCAACTAACGAAGTGCGTTTACAAACCTATCATACTGGATCTGGTGGCTAACACAATGTTCCTAGAGGCAATCAGCCTATCTTCTTCACATGCTTAAATCACTAAGTCTATAATATCTCCCCTTAAGGTTTGGTTGGTGACTTCCAACTCTTGGGTATGTTCCTTCTCTTTCTCTAAGTCTTTTTGGAGGTTGAGCATCCTGCACTTGACTCTAGCACTTAGTTCTTTGATGGTCCTCCAAGCTGCATCTCTGGCTGACTCAAAGAATGTGGTGTGCATCACAGTGTTGGTGTACATGCAGAAGCCTCTTTCTTTGTGGTTGTCTTCCTTGTTTTTGTACAAGTGAAGTTGCACCCACCAATACTCCACTCCTTCCTCCATCACTGGAAAGCCCTTGTACACAGCTGCACCATGTGCTTCCATTGCCTCCATGAGGTCCTTGAGAATCTTGGGAAACTCAGTTTCACACTCCAAGGTCATGGTCATGAGTGGCCCTTTCTTCACGGCTTCGTTGATGGAGTTCATCTACAAATAGAGATGAGAATGAGAAGATTAGAAAAGTTTACGAGAAGAATAGACAAGTGTAGAAGTAGTTAAAGATTTTCCTTAGTGGTTTCCAATCCTAGGGTCATAATCCTACAGGCAACAACCTGGCTCTGATACCATCTGTTAGACCCCTCCTTTATAAAGGAAAGGATCCCTGTGATTGCAATGCTAGTCCCTGGATCAATGCTAGCATCCACAGTTTAAGATGAAGTACACAGATACAAAGGTCGTTTATTACATTCATTCCAGAGATAAAACATAGTCTTATACAACTCAGGGCCAAAGGCCTAATACAAGAGTTTATGGAATAAGTAAATAAACATAAGGCTTCATCTTCATGTGCCACAGGCAAGCATGTTGAGTGTAGACTCATGACTCCTATTCATCATCGGAGTAACCTGCAACATTACAAGTTACAGCCACAGAGGGTCAATACTTTGGAATAGTATTGGCAAGTGATACCTTAGCTTATTTAAAGTGGACTATAATACTATATGCATTTGGCTAAGTGGAGCTTAGGCTTGCATTGCTCAAAATAGATTTTTCCTTATCATTTGAAAACACTAAGTTTTTGTTTTGACAAAATCACCCAAGGCATCTACCAATCAAAGATTGAAGATCCTTTAACCCTTGTTCAACCACAAGTTTTTACTTAGAAATTGGGATGAGGAGATTCTTGATAGCTTCCATGTCTTGATGCTCAAATTGTCCTTTTCCAGGGACATGGCTAAGTACTTAGATTTTACACTCTGCAAAGGTGGTGCACTTTCCCCACAAGACTTGGTTTCACCAAGACAAGATCTTTCAGAAGCCTTCCCTTAGACCAACATGGACGCGCTCCAACCTATCAAACCCCTACCACCAACTGTCCATTTGGCTAAGTTATTGCAACCTATATGATCCAGGCAGAGCCCATAATGCCAAGTGGCTGCACTTGAAGCTTCTCAACATTTGACATCTCAAATCTCTTTGTTCCTGGGTGGCCATCCACAAGTGGGACACCATGTTTTCCCCAGCATACTGGACTTGGTGAGGCCCAAGTTTTCCCCAGCATACTGGACTTGCATGACCACTCAACACAAACCATTCCTTCCATTCCACCCAGGTGATTCATTAACTTAGTTGTTTTATTAAACAAAACACAAGTCCTCAGACTTAGAATATTTTTCCATAGTGTGAATATATATTCCACCCATGTTTTCTATTAGCTAGGCTAAGCATGGTAGTAGTAGGAATCTTAACTTAGGAAATTTCTACTAAAGTTTCATCTACTAGGATTTCCCATAGCATAGTTTATACTTAGCAAAATTTCCATGCAAGTCCTACTTAGAAATATCACTAATGCATAGTGAAAATAATGGGACAAAAGTATGAAGCATCACTTGCCTTGGTAATGAGGAGAGTAGCACTCTTCACAGTCACAATCACTAGCAAAATCTACACAAAATCGTAGCATACAATTACACACAATTCATATACAATCAAAAATAATATGAATGCATGCATGCATGATTTACTAAGTGGGGATTTTGAAAACTCTACCAAGCATGTGCATTTTTACAGAAACTTAACAAGTCACAAGTTTGCCAACTAAACTTATTTAACCCTAAAACAAATTACTAAACTAAATCCATACTCAAAATAGCCTTAGACATGTTTCTACAAATAAAGTCGTTCTAATGGTTACTATTTGTTAAACACTTTGTATAAACAGGAAGGCCTTGATTCACTGAATCCAACGGTATAAAGTTTGCAAAATTCCAACGTGGAAATCAAAAGTTATAGGCATTTGAAATTTGGATCAAATTCTGATTTGAAATCTGTTTTTAGATCTAACCCTAGACACGTATCGCGGTATCACTGGCGCGTACCGATTCGCACCGGATCGAGCTCTGCAGCCGTAGGATCTAAACAGATCGTATGCTCCAGATCGCGTAACTCTTCGCCGATTAATGAATCTATCCTAACGCTTGGATCAAGATCCAACGGCGCGCGAGAGAGCGACCATGTCCTGGCGGCGCGCGGCGTCAGCGAGCGGCGGAGTGCTCGGTCTACGGCGGCGCTTGCGTTCCAGGTCGTCCGCGAGATGGAGAAGGGTCATACCAGGTTCGCAGGAAGCTGCTGAAGCTCAAGGTAGCGTCGGTTTGCGAAGAGGCGTGCTGTCACGGCGATGATTCCTCGTCGGAGTTGAGTCTGGCGACAGGTGGTTCTGTTCGAGGTCGAGGGCGACGTTGTCGATCACTAGGAGGCAAACGGAGGGTGTGGTTAGATGCAGAAGATCACGGAGAACACGCGTGTGTGAAAGACAAGGCTTGGGGCGGTCTGAACTTACCACTGGAGGTCGTCGGAGTTGAAACCGAAGACGGTGGCGGCCAGTCGTCGACGTTGCTGGAGCTACGGTTCATGCGGAGGCAAATGGGGTGTGTCAGTAGGTGCGCAGAGACTCACTGAAACAGATAGCATGAATGAGAGGCAGAGGGGAGCTCGGAACTCACCGGAATCGTGGCTGCAGCTCGTCGGAGACGGCGGGGTTACAGGGAGCAATACACGCAGCCTGGTGGCGCTCTGGGTTCGGGGTTTGAGGGAGAAGGGAGAGGGGGCAGAGGGGGTTTAAGTAGCTTGGTCGTGAGCGAGAATTACTCGAGCATTGATACGAATTGAAGCTGCGAATTAAAACAGGAAACGGCCGCGCTAATTTGGGGATGAACTGGTCGTGCGGGTGGAGACGACGATGCTCAAGTGGGCCGCGGTTGTCAGCGATAGAGGGAAAAGGGAGTGGGTCCCTTCTGTCAGTGAGATGGTGGGTGCGGGGGTGGGTAAAGAAAACGGTTCGCGGGGGTGAGAGCTGCTGGGCTAGCTGGGCCGTGTTGGGCTGGGTCGGCCAGATTGGCTGGTTTGGCTATTTTTTTTCCTCTTAAATCCTTTTCTTTTTCTGATTGAATTTCTAGAAATGGTTGTTAAACCCAAATTCAAAACTGTTTGAAACCAAAGCTTTACAGGACTTTTGTACAATAAATCTTGTTCTAAAATAAGTGTCAAACACATCTGAACACTCCAGAACACTTGGGTCTTTTTGAAAATAAATTAAAACTATGCCTTTATGAAATAGGCATACAATTTGTTTTAATTCATATTTTGCTTTGATACTTTGCTCAATGTTTTGAAATCACTTGTGTTTGGATTCTAAACAATAAAAGTACTTTTCTCAACAACAAGTAGCACAAAGGCCAGGGTTCTCATACATAAAATAATGAGCCACAAATGCTCCTATTTCTAAAGTGATTTTGAGAAAAACCCTAGATGATGATGGATGCATGGATGATATGAATGAGTTTTGGAATTTTGAATTTTAGGGATGTTACAACATCAAGCTACGTTTTCACGCTATTCGAGAACATATCCAAGATGGGGATATAAAGATTTGCAAAGTACACACAAATCTGAATGTGGCGGATCCGTTGACTAAACCTCTCCCGAGGGCCAAACATGACCAGCACCAAACTTCCATGGGTGTTCGGTATATTACCATGTAATCTAGATTAGACGACTCTAGTGCAAATGGGAGACTATTGGAGATATGCCCTAGAGGCAATAATAAATGTAGTTATTATTATATCTTTGTGTTTATGATAAATGTTTACATTCATGCTATAATAGTATTAACAAGGAAACATTAATACTTGTGTGATTTGTAAACTTAATTTGAAGTCCCTAGTAAAGCCTCTATATAATACTAGCTTGTTGGTTAATAGATGATTGTGGTTTCCCTATCATGAACATTGAGATGTTATTAACAACAAGATCATATTGTTAGGAGAATGATATGATGGACATACTCCTATAGATAAGCGTAGCATAAAGATCAAGTCATTTTAATAGTTCAATTGCTATATGCTTTATGATACATAGTAATCTAATTCCTTCGACCATGAGATCATGCATATCACCTTTACCGGATGGATGCTTTGATGACATCAAACACCACACCGTAACTGGGTGGCTATAAAGGTGGCATTGAGTGTTCGGAAAGTATTGGTTGAAACACATGGATCAAGAGTGGGATTTGTCCATCTATATGACGGATAGATATACTCTGGGCCCTCTCGGTGAAATGTCATCCAATTAGCTTGCAAGCATGTGACTGGCTCACAAGGGATCACATATCACGGGAACGAGAAAAGAGTACGAACTAGGTATGCAGAGATACCGACGATCATAACCTCGGATAAGTAAACTATCGTGAGACAAAGGGAAATTGATATCGTATGTAAGTGGTTCATTCGATCGCAAAGTAATCGTTGAAATATGTGGGAGCCATATGAATTTCCAGATTCCTCTATTGGTTATTGTTCGGAGAAGTGTCTCGATCATGTCCGCATAATTCACGAACCGTAGGGAGACACACTTAAGGATTCGACGTTGTTTGAGTAGTTATGGAATGATGAGAAAGAGACCGAATGTTGTTCGGAGTCTCGAATGGGATTCAGGATATCACGAGGAGATCCGTAATGGTCCGGAGAATAAGATTCATATAAGGAAAGTCCCGTTTCAGAGTTGGAGAATGGTTCCGGTGTTTTCATCGGGAATGTTCTAGAAGGTTCCGGAATGTCCGGCACTCCGAGGGGGAAGGGTGCATGAATGTGTTATATCAAGTTGATATGATTGCATCATGTACTCGGTGTCATCGCTGATCAAAATAGAGGTTTTATTCAAATCCTAGTTTGAAAAGTCAAACGGCAGTTTTTGGAAAGAAGAGGAGGAGTGGGAAACCGAGTTGGGGAGGAGTTCCCTCCTCCAACCGGTGGCGCACCACCCAAGCCGAGTTGGGGAGGGACTCCTCTCCCTCCCCTTGGCCGGCCGGCCCCTCCACCTATATAAGGAGGGGCAGGGCTCCCTCCTAGAGACACACAAGATCCTCTCCTCCAAACCCTAGCCCCAAGCCGCCGCCGGCCCTAGGGCAAACCCTAGCCGCCGTCTAGCTAATCCCTAGCCGCCGGCTTGCCTCCTCCTTGGTGTGTCTAAACCCTAGAACACCGAGGGACTCTCTCATACTCCACCATACTCGCTCCGGCTTAAGGCGAAGCCCTGCGAGATCTCCCCTCTACTTCCGGTACCACACCGTTGTGCTGCCGGAATCACGAGGAGAGTGCTACAACCTCCGCTGCCTGCTGGAACAAGGGAGAGGAAGGTCTTCGTCGAGTACCGAACGTGTGACCGAATACGGGAGCGCTGCCGGAACGCAGCGCCGGAAGGATCGTCTACGCGATCTTGAGATCGGGAAGAGTACGACTACATCACCCACGAGAATCCGCTCTCGTTAAACACTTTGGAATCTTCGAGGGTGAGTTATTCCATCGACTCGTTGCTACAATCTAGTAGATAGATCTTGGCTTGTTTGTTTGTATGCGGTAGAATTTTTTTTGTTTTCCATGCTACGAAACCCTACACCACTTACATACGATACCAATTTCCCTTTGTCTCATGATAGTTTACTTATCCGAGGTTTTGATCGTCGGTATCTCTGCATACCTGGTTCAACCTCGTTACTGATAAGTACTCTTTTCTCGTTCCCGTGATATGTGATCCCTTGTGAGCCAGTCACATGCTTGCAAGATAATTGGATGACATTCCACCGAGAGGGCCCAGAGTATATCTATCCGTCATATGGATGGACAAATCCTACTCTTGATCCATGTGCCTCAACCCATACTTTCCGAACACTCATTGCCACCTTTATAGCCACCCAGTTACGGTGTGGTGTTTGATGTCATCAAAGCATCCTTCCGGTGATGGTGATAAGCATGATCTCATGGTCGAAGGAATTAGGTTACTATGTATCAGGAAGCTTATAGCAATTGAACTATTAAAATGACTTGATCTTTATGCTACGCTTATCTATAGGAGTGTGTCCATCATACCATTCTCCTAACGATATGATCTTGTTGTTAATAACATCTCAATGTTCATGATGAGGAAACCACAATCATTTATTAACAAACAAGCTAGTATTATGAAGAGGCTTTACTAGGGACTCTTATTTAGTTTACAAATCACACAAGTATTAATGTTTCCTTGTTAATACTATTATAGCATGAATGTAAACATTTATCATAAACACAAAGATAAAATAATAACTACATTTTTTATTGCCTCTAGGGCATATCTCCAACATATTGTACATAATTAGTACCATTGGATTCATATTGAAAAATACTTTCCGTTGATACTAGTTTTATACCAAAACTTTTTACATATTTAGAGTAATTTTTGGTCAAAGGAAAAACACGCCAAACGAGGACGCCTTAAGCCCTGAAACGGAGGGAGTACTTGAGTAGCATAACATACACTTCAAGGTAGTAATCACGAGGTAGCTTCCAAGAGAAGAAACAACTTCTGAAGTACCCAAACAAAATAAAAGGAGGCACACGAGGCGAAAGGAAACCTCGAAGCCTAGAACAGAACACTGTGGAACCATCAACATGATGTTGTGGCCCATAGGATAGAGAGATCATGTTAAGAAGGAATCTCTCAGATGAACGGGAACAAAAGGGGAACAAGGAACTCACAACACACATAACTCTAGAGAACTCAACACTAGGTCAACTGGTTTAAAAACGACATGCCCAAAAGGCACCCAAGATTTGAAGAAAGAGACGAGATACAAAAACTTTTCTAAATCAACACAAGATAAGATAAGCCAGAGTTAGAGTGAAACTGGATAAGGAGAAAAATAAGCATACTGGAGTTTTCGCAAATACTTTTCAGCTTTAAAATAGTTTTTCACAAACACTAGACTCAACATCGACCAATAGCAAGGTTTTCCTACGGTCGGTACTTCTCTCATACCAAGAACCTGTGACACCCCCGAGACAGGGCTACACAAATCCCAGACCTCCGTCTGACATAATCTTAACCTTGAGCTCGAGAATATCCAGTGAAGAATCGGTAACACAACAATGACCCTACGACACAAAATTTGTTACAACAAGCTCATAACTGAGCAGAGAACCAAATTATGACAAGCAGAGGTCACAGACCACAAACATCAAACAATGGAAGGCAAATTATGCTATTAAGTACATCAAACTTAACAAATGGCCTAAGAGGCCTGAAGCATAACGATGATGTCCCAGCCCATAGATTCCAGGCTACCGGCCAGGAACCCCAAGCTACTCGTCGATGTCAATGTAGTACGGAACTTGTCTTCAGGGGAAAACTTACTCTGCCAAAAGTATCAACAAACCAAGGGTGAGTACAGGGTGTACTCCGCAAGACTTATGGTTGGTGGATTTGTTTTGCGTAAAGCCATCTTTATTTACAAAACAAGAGAGAGAAGAAGCTCGTCTAATCAGAGTATTTTAAAAGGGAATGAGAGAGCGACATTTCCAAAGTATTAATCATCATTTTTTGATATCCACCGAATCATCATCCGAACCCTAACTAGGATCACCCCCTCGTACCCATAAGGAAGCATCCTTAAGCACATGTTGAACTGCCAAGTTTTACGATTAGGTTCATGTTCTCTATGATCTTAGAATCTGGTCACCAAGCGTTCATAACCGTGAACATGGCTTTTCGAAAATATTATTACCATGTAGGGGTGTACAACTTTACCCACACGTACTAACCTTCTCTTAATGACACATGATTATCCCTCTTCCTTGGAAAGTCGGCAAAGGATGGTTAGACACGACCTTTACCTTGCTTTCGCCGAGACCATGAGTCACGCAATAAGTATGGTTCCGCTGTAACGGGTCAAATCCCGAAGCCGGTACTTAAAGATGTGAGGCGAGGTTGGTTTACCAGGGGATCCATCCACCGCAAGAAACCTCGGCCATGCTTACCTACCTGTTATGGATGCACCTCCTTCACCACCTTCGAGAAGATCCAAAATGCATGTCGAATGGAACGTCCGAACTATGTGACTCATGGAATCTTCTAGGCAAGTTAGTCAGTCGTGAGGTTTTCCAGGCCCTATGTGGTTGTACGCTCATCTCGGTTCCAAAGGCAAGAACTCGGTTCCTAGTGGTGGCGAGCATGGGACTAGAAAAACCACATCCCACCATGGCCTCCCATACAAGCCTTAGCATGTTTAATCTCTTATCACCTCTGATATCATCTCACCACGATCTCCTATCATACTAGATTCTCTGCATCTGATACATCATCTGGATGAACCAGTACTAACATCTATGCATGGCTAAGCAGACACATATAAATAGCTCTAGCAATGCACACAAGCCAAACCTAGCTATGCTAGGAGCAGTAGATCAGGTAATATAAGCTCAAAGGGAGTAATGCAACAGATAGGATACTCTATCTATTGATAAGAGACCACAGTAGAATCGTATGCATGATGGTAGAATTGAAATGCTTTCAAAAACATAGGCTTATATCATGGTGGGGCTATGCTTGCCTTTGCCAGTTGATAACCAATAAGCAGATCTTCGGGAATCTTGTACTTGACTTGGTTATAGTTTGTCAAGTATTGATCTTCAAGCTTCGATGGTCTTGATCTCGGACTTCAATCTCGATCTCGATCTCGAGATCGTATTCTACCAGAAAGAACCAAACACCGGAAAGAAAGGGAAACAATCAACACATGGCATCAATGCAATGCTCAAGCAAGTATGAAGATATGACAGGTTTATTAGTACTGAAATTTAAACCTAAAGCATGCTCGACAGTTTAATCGGGGTTTCGAGGGGTGAAAACCCTAACTCGGGGAAACTCTGGATGTATATGAGAGGGGTTGGTTTGTTCTTCTAATTAAACTTGTCATGAAAGTTGATTAATGTCACATCCCAAGATTTTCCAAATCTTGTAATGTGAAAAATAAATGAATAAAATAAAACTTTATTTGATTTTCAGGGCCAGAAGAAACTTTTTGAACTCAATTGGAACTTCAAACCTATTTGGATTAAATAAAATCCTAAAGGGATTTAAAAAGATAAACATGTTTTTAAAAGGAAAATAAAAATATTTAAAAATTACTATTTAGATCTTTTAAATAAAAAGTTTTGGTTTCCAAATGAAACAGAAGTTTTATTAATAAAGATTATTTTACAAAGCCAAAATAAAACTTGGCCAAGTCTTTAAAAGAACAAAATATTTTTGTTTTGATAAAAATAGTAAAGGTTTATTTAAATAAAATAATAAGGATTTAATATCCAAGTTTTGTTAATAAAGGTTTTACTATTCTCCAAAACCTCAAAACTTGTTTGAAATAAGTTATTCCAAATATTTTGTATTTTCAAATAAGACCTACTGATTGGTTTTGAAAATATTTAGATTTCAAATAGAGATTTTATTAATAAAATCAAACCCTATTTGAATAATAAACCATGGTCCATTTTATTCAATTAATGAATGGAACCTAAAAAGATTTAAAATATTATATCATTTTGGACTTTGTTTTATGTGTTAAACAGAAACAAATTCAAATGAAAAGTTTGATGAATGTTTGTTTTGTTTGTTTGAATTGTTGTTTGGTTTTCAAAACAGAAAATGAGAAACAGAAAAGGAAAAACAATTTGGAAGAAAAAAATAGGAAATGTACTCAGCCCAACCCAGCAGCCCAACAGGCCCAGCAAACCAGCCCAACTTCCTTCCCCGAAGAAAACGTTTCGCACTCGTTTCTGACCCGTACAGAGTATGACTGGTGGACCCTCCCTTCACTCCATTTCCCACTGACCAACCGACCCCACTTTTTCCAGCCCTTCTTCCTCCTCGCGCTGACGACGCCCTGCCATTGCTGCCATTGAAAGCCGCGATCAATTCACCTTAATGCCGCGCCTTAAACCTTGCTGCGACCACGCACGATAAATCGCCAGCGTCTTCTCCTCCCTTCCCCTTTGTCGCCACTCCCTCTCTGCCCTGAGGCTGCCACAATTTGGCTTAGCACTCCCTCTATTCCGACGACACTCCAGTGCCAATTCCGGTGACTCAACGCCGCCCCTTGTCTCATTGACCACTCATCCAGACTCCCCACTCCCAGACACATCTCCCTATGCTCTTCGTTCAACCGCGGGCGCCCCAGAACACCGTCCCCGACCAGCCCCGAGCGCCACCGCGTCTATCTCCTACTCCGGCGAGTTCCCTGGTGAATAACGATCGCCCCTCTGCTTCTCGATCATGCGAGCATCTTCACCTTGGTCTTACGCACCTAACCATGCCCCTGTCTTGCCTTAGGGCGATCTGCAACGTTGCCTTCGACCGTGGACAGAACCACCCGACGCCGACGACGTCTCCGACGAGCAATCGCCACCGTTCACGTGCGCCCCCTGCCTCGTCGACCGCACGTTGAGCTTCCCCAACCTCCTACGATCTCGGTGAGCACCCCCTCTATCTTCCTTGCTTCCTAGAATAGCCGCTAGCCCGCTGCCTGACCGTCGCCGCCGTCCACCGCCGCGCAGCGCCGCCAGTTAGTGGTCTGATGATTGCGTCCGTTAGATCTAGATCGTATGGCTGTGATAGAACATAAGCGAACAGGTATCGTATGCCTCTGCGCCGCTCGATCTAAATTAGATCCTACGGTCTGCAATGCGTGATCCACCCGAACCGGTACCGTCCAATTAGACAGTGCCGCGTGTCACGAGTTTAGTTTAAAAACAGATTTGAAATCAGAATAGAATGTGAATTTCAAACCTTTCTAACTTTCGATCCACACGTCCAAAAATTGCAAATTTGGTATCATTGGAATCAGTGGAACAAGACCTAGCCAACCATGCCCTTGGTTTAGAAAATAGTATCCATTAGAGTGTTTGTTTTTGCAGAAACTTTTGTATGCTTATTTAGAATAGAAAAATGATTCAAAAATGTTTTTAGGGTTAAAACCTTTGCAAAATGGTTTGTTGTGAACTTACTGACCCTAGGAACCAACCCATGGTTTTGAAAATGGATTTGATAAAGTTTAGGATGAATTATTTGATTTAGTCCATTTCTAGTCAAATAAAAATAATGGTTTTATTATGGAAATGGTTTTGGAGTAAAAACTTTGGGAAAATGTTTTGGATCAAACCTACTGACCCTAAACACCAATTTCTGAGAAACAACAACTTATTTGGTGAACCACTTAAAGTTGTTGCTTGATAAAAATATTTTCTCACCACATAAAATGATGATTGGATTTAAAAATGGTTTTTTGGATAAAACCCTTTTTGCAAATGACTTTGCCATTTTGGTAAATGACCAATTTGGAACTTACAAAGTTTAGAAACCTAGTGGAGACCATCCTTGCAAATAGAACCATCCCTTACATGCTTACATGCATGACTTAGAATTCCATTGTTTTATGTGTGTGAAATTGTTTGATTGACTTTGGTTTGGAATGCTAGTTGATATTGTGTTTGCTTGATTGATTGTAGTGAAGTGTGAGACTAGCAAGATCAAGGAGTGAACCACCATTCCCTACCAAAAAGGCAAGTTACACTATCATCTAAAAGTCCTACTATTTTCATTATACTTAGTGGATTTTTGAAACATGCATGAAAATACTTTATACTTATGCTATGCTAAATCCTAATAGGATACCCTATATATTCCTTAGAGAAAACAATGTAGTTGTTACATGCTTAGCCATGCTATAATTTGAAAAGAGATACATGTTGAGATTTTACAAAGGTTGAAAAAAAGGACTTGCGTTTTACATAATAAAACAAGGACTCAATGAACCACCTAGGTGGAGGATACTTTAAATTTTGGAGGAGGTGGCAACAAAAGGAACCATGTCTATGGGAATCACTTTGTGTTGTGCTCCAAAAGAAAACCACCTAGGAAACTTAGAGATTGAACATGTTTCTCCAATTGTGGCTTTCGTGTGCAACCACATGCTATTATGGCTCTGGCTTAGTCAACTACATTGGGAAGACCCATGCATTGTCTTCAGTTTACTGGACATGGGGATCTGGAATGCTTCATGGGTGCTGAAGACAAGCTAGCAACGGTGTATGGGAGGACCCTTTGGAAAGACTTCGTCACATTCTCAATCTGCTAGTACTCCATCTTGGTGAGTGCTAATCCAGTGGCCACTGGTGGCAAAAGGATGGGATTGTGACATGTGGGTAAAGTGTGCAACTTCTGCAGAAGATAATAAAATCTAAGTACTTAGCCGTGTCCCCGGTTATGGACAATACTAAGCAACTAAAGTTTGAAGCTATGGGAGATCTCGACATTCTAATTTCTAAACAAAACTTTAAGGACTTGTGCACTTGGGGTTACCAAGGAGCTCAAGAGACTTTGACAAAACTTGATGTACTTGGGGTTACCAAGGAACTCAAGAGATTTTGTTGAAAACATGAACACTTGGGGTTACCAAGGAACTCATGAGATTTTGATAAAAACTTTTTGCACTTGGGGATACCAGGTAGCTCAAGGGAATTTTGACAAGAACTTGAACACTTGAGTTTCTACCAAGGAGTTCAAGGGATTCTTGAAAAGGAGATTTGACAAAGGACCAAAACCATTTTGAAAAGATAGGATAAAATACTGCTTTATGCAAATGAGCCTAAAGCTCTACTTAGCCAAATATGCATGTAATAATAGGATCCACTCATATTCAACAAAGTAGTGAAACTTGCCAATACAATTCAAATGTATTGACCCTTGTGGCTGTGACTTGTAATGTTGCAGGTTTGATTGATTTTAGTGAAGCTTGATTGATTTAGGATTACAAAGTCTACAACCAGCATTTGCCTGTGGCACTTTGAAGATGAAGGACCCATGCTTATAGTTATTCCGCTGCAATGTAATGTAAATAGCCAAATGAGCTATGTATTGATGTAATAAAATTATGTTATTCCTGGTTATAAAGTTATATTATGACCTTTGTTTCTTGATATTACATCAACTGTGGATGCTAGCTATTGATCCTGGGACTAGCATTGTAAACACAGGGGACACCACCTTATGTTAATAAAGGTTGGGCCACTCCCTCTACAGATGGTATCAGAGCATTGTGTTGCCTGTAGGATTTGTAAACCTAGGATTGGACAAAAACCCTTAGAAAATAAGAGTTGTACTTGTTCCAAAAACTTATTTACAAAACACTTGTAAACCCTCTCCTCAACCATTTTGGTTTCAACTCTACATCTGTTCTATTTCAACTTGATGGAAAAACCTACCCATGGCCAAAGACTACACCATGTGCAAAGGACTTCTCCAACATTTTCAACTCTAATGACTTCAACTTCTTCAACTCTAATGACTTCAACATCTTCAGCATGTTCACAAGGACTCCCAACTTGGATACCCCTAAGGATTGCAAGTGAAACAAGGAAATCTTGCTCAAGACTTAGAGACTGAGAGAATGCAAAAGTTAGAAGGAGCTCACTTCACTAGAAGTCAAGGTAACCAAGAGCTTTTCCCAAGGAAACCATGATCCCAAGTAAGAAGAATCAAGAAGGATGGAAAGATCACAAGTGAACCATATAGATGGACCACCATATTTTAGTTAAGTCAAACACACCAACTTATGTGTTGTAACAAAAATATTTTGTTGCCTAAGTATGTGCTAGAACTTTGTGTTTGAATGAAATGTTTGGTTTATGATTGCATGCACATTGCTTGTGTGAATTGTGATGTGTGCGATTAGAATTGATTCCTTAGAAAAACCTTTTACCTATTCTAATTCTCCATTCAACCCAAACAGATGACTACTCCAAGAGACTCCAACATCAAGGTTGATGACACCAACACCAACCAAGAGGACAACATGAAAGAGCTCATAGCAACTCAACACCAGTTGAACCAAGTGACAGCTCAGTTCATAGCCAACTCTAGTAGAGAAGATCCAGCCCTGCAAGGATTTTTGGAAACTCAAGGTCAACTGATGCTTAAGGTGACTGATCAAATGATCAAAATGGAGGAAAACTATCCCAAGAAAGATTGTGACAACAAGGATGACAGAAATGTTATTCTAGATGGAGCCCCAACTTGCATTATTTGTGGAGACAAGGATCATACTTCCAAGGAGCATGGAAATCAATGCCCCAACTGTGAAGGGAAACATCCTATTGGACAATGTCCTACTTCTCAAGCTACTTGCTACCTATGTGAAGGAAACAACCATGTCCCTATCCAATGCCCCATCTACTCCATTGTGGAACAAAGGAAACAAGAAGGATCCAAGTCTACCAAGAAAGGAAAAGGACCACTTATACCTCCAAACAAGACAACCCAATTCAAAGGACTAAAGAAACCCAAGAAACAAAAGCAGGACATGAGCCTTGTGCAATGTCGTAAATGTAAGGAAATGGGACACTACTCCAGTGGATGCCCAGAGAACAAGAAGAATAAAGAGATTGGCCAAGTGGTGTGCAACAACTGCAAAGAATTAGGCCACTATGTAGCAACTTGTCCACAAGAGCCACGTAAAGAACTCCAAGACATCCACTGTTTCAATTGCAAAAACCCAGGACATTATGCAAGCAACTGTCCGGAAAATATGAAGAACAAGATCACCAAGCCTATGGAGAAACTCAACCTTGGCCCATGAGTCAAGCATGGAAACTAGGGACACAAATGCAACTGTTTGCTTAGAGAAAGTTTTTCCCAGGATCCCAAGAAGGACAATATGTAATTTTTGTTTGAAAATTTTTAAGGGTGGTAGAACCCTAGTTGTTTTGAGCCTACTTGTAACCCTAGCCTTCCCAAATCTCGGGACGAGATTTATTTTAAGGGTGGTAGCCTGTCACATCCCAAGATTTTCCAAATCTTGTAATGTGAAAAATAAATGGATAAAATAAAACTTTATTTGATTTTCAGGGCCAGAAGAAACTTTTTGAACTCAATTGGAACTTCAAACCTATTTGGATTAAATAAAATCCTAAAGGGATTTAAAAAGATAAACATGTTTTTAAAGGAAAATAAAAATATTTAAAAATTACTATTTAGATCTTTTAAATAAAAAGTTTTGGTTTCCAAATGAAACAGAAGTTTTATTAATAAAGATTATTTTACAAAGCCAAAATAAAACTTGGCCAAGTCTTTAAAAGAACAAAATATTTTTGTTTTGATAAAAATAGTAAAGGTTTATTTAAATAAAATAATAAGGATTTAATATCCAAGTTTTGTTAATAAAGGTTTTACTATTCTCCAAAACCTCAAAACTTGTTTGAAATAAGTTATTCCAAATATTTTGTATTTTCAAATAAGACCTACTGATTGGTTTTGAAAATATTTAGATTTAAAATAGAGATTTTATTAATAAAATCAAACCCTATTTGAATAATAAACCATGGTCCATTTTATTTAATTAATGAATGGAACCTAAAAAGATTTAAAATATTATATCATTTTGGACTTTGTTTTATGTGTTAAACAGAAACAAATTCAAATGAAAAGTTTGATGAATGTTTGTTTTGTTTGTTTGAATTGTTGTTTGGTTTTCAAAAAAGAAAATGAGAAACAGAAAAGGAAAAACAATTTGGAAGAAAAAAATAGGAAATGTACTCAGCCCAACCCAGCAGCCCAAGAGGCCCAGCAAACCAGCCCAGCTTCCTTCCCCGAAGAAAACGTTTCGCACTCGTTTCTGACCCGTACAGAGTATGACTGGTGGACCCTCCCCTCAGTCCATTTCCCACTGACCAACCGACCCCACTTTTTCCAGCCCTTCTTCCTCCTCGCGCTGACGACGCCCTGCCGTTGCTGCCATTGAAAGCCGTGATCAATTCACCTTAATGCCGCGCCTTAAACCTGGCTGCGACCACGCACGATAAATCGCCAGCGTCTTCTCCTCCCTTCCCCTCTGTCACCACTCCCTCTCTGCCCCGAGGCTGCCACAATTTGGCTTAGCACTCCCTCTGTTCCGACGACATTCCAGTGCCAATTCTAGCGACTCAACGCCGCCTCTTGTCTCATTGACCATGCATCCAGACTCCCCACTCCCAGACACATCTCCCTGTGCTCTTCGTTCAACTGCGGGCGCCCCAGAACACCGTCCCCGACCAGCCCCGAGCGCCACCGCGTCTGTCTCCTACTCCGGCGAGTTCCCCAGGTGAAATACGACCGCCCCTCTGCTTCTCGATCATGTGAGCATCTTCACCTTGGTCTTACGCACCTAACCATGCCCCTGTCTTGCCTTAGGGCGATCTGCAACGTTGCCTTCGACCGTGGACAGAACCACCCGACGCCGACGACGTCTCCGACGAGCAATCGCCACCGTTCACGTGCGCCCCCTGCCTCGTCGACCGCACGTTGAGCTTCCCCAACCTCCTACGATCTCGGTGAGCACCCCCTCTATCTTCCTTGCTTCCTAGAATATCCGCTAGCCCGCTGCCTGACCGTCGCCGCCGTCCACCGCCGCGCAGCGCCGCCAGTTAGTGGTCTGATGATTGCGTCCGTTAGATCTAGATCGTATGGCGTGATAGAACATAAGCGAACAGGTATCGTATGCCTCTGCGCCGCTCGATCTAAATTAGATCCTACGGTCTGCAATGCGTGATCCACCCGAACCGGTACCGTCCAATTAGACAGTGCCGCGTGTCACGAGTTTAGTTTAAAAACAGATTTGAAATCAGAATAGAATGTGAATTTCAAACCTTTCTAACTTTCGATCCACACGTCCAAAAATTGCAAATTTGGTATCATTGGAGTCAGTGGAACAAGACCTAGCCAACCATGCCCTTGGTTTAGAAAATAGTATCCATTAGAGTGTTTGTTTTTGCAGAAACTTTTGTATGCTTATTTAGAATAGAAAAATGATTCAAAAATGTTTTTAGGGTTAAAACCTTTGCAAAATGGTTTGTTGTGAACTTACTGACCCTAGGAACCAACCCATGGTTTTGAAAATGGATTTGATAAAGTTTAGAATGAATTATTTGATTTAGTCCATTTCTAGTCAAATAAAAATAATGGTTTTATTATGGAAATGGTTTTGGAGTAAAAACTTTGGGAAAATGTTTTGGATCAAACCTACTGACCCTAAACACCAATTTCTGAGAAACAACAACTTATTTGGTGAACCACTTAAAGTTGTTGCTTGATAAAAATATTTTCTCACCACATAAAATGATGATTGGATTTAAAAATGGTTTTTTGGATAAAACCCTTTTTGCAAATGACTTTGCCATTTTGGTAAATGACCAATTTGGAACTTACAAAGTTTAGAAACCTAGTGGAGACCATCCTTGCAAATAGAACCATCCCTTACATGCTTACATGCATGACTTAGAATTCCATTGTTTTATGTGTGTGAAATTGTTTGATTGACTTTGGTTTGGAATGCTAGTTGATATTGTGTTTGCTTGATTGATTGTAGTGAAGTGTGAGACTAGCAAGATCAAGGAGTGAACCACCATTCCCTACCAAAAAGGCAAGTTACACTATCATCTAAAAGTCCTACTATTTTCATTATACTTAGTGGATTTTTGAAACATGCATGAAAATACTTTATACTTATGCTATGCTAAATCCTAATAGGATACCCTATATATTCCTTAGAGAAAACAATGTAGTTGTTACATGCTTAGCCATGCTATAATTTGAAAAGAGATACATGTTGAGATTTTACAAAGGTTGAAAAAAAGGACTTGCGTTTTACATAATAAAACAAGGACTCAATGAACCACCTAGGTGGAGGATACTTTAAATTTTGGAGGAGGTGGCAACAAAAGGAACCATGTCTATGGGAATCACTTTGTGTTGTGCTCCAAAAGAAAACCACCTAGGAAACTTAGAGATTGAACATGTTTCTCCAATTGTGGCTTTCGTGTGCAACCACATGCTATTATGGCTCTGGCTTAGTCAACTACATTGGGAAGACCCATGCATTGTCTTCAGTTTACTGGACATGGGGATCTGGAATGCTTCATGGGTGCTGAAGACAAGCTAGCAACGGTGTATGGGAGGACCCTTTGGAAAGACTTCGTCACATTCTCAATCTGCTAGTACTCCATCTTGGTGAGTGCTAATCCAGTGGCCACTGGTGGCAAAAGGATGGGATTGTGACATGTGGGTAAAGTGTGCAACTTCTGCAGAAGATAATAAAATCTAAGTACTTAGCCGTGTCCCCGGTTATGGACAATACTAAGCAACTAAAGTTTGAAGCTATGGGAGATCTCGACATTCTAATTTCTAAACAAAACTTTAAGGACTTGTGCACTTGGGGTTACCAAGGAGCTCAAGAGACTTTGACAAAACTTGATGTACTTGGGGTTACCAAGGAACTCAAGAGATTTTGTTGAAAACATGAACACTTGGGGTTACCAAGGAACTCATGAGATTTTGATAAAAACCTTTTGCACTTGGGGATACCAGGTAGCTCAAGGGAATTTTGACAAGAACTTGAACACTTGAGTTTCTACCAAGGAGTTCAAGGGATTCTTGAAAAGGAGATTTGACAAAGGACCAAAACCATTTTGAAAAGATAGGATAAAATACTGCTTTATGCAAATGAGCCTAAAGCTCTACTTAGCCAAATATGCATGTAATAATAGGATCCACTCATATTCAACAAAGTAGTGAAACTTGCCAATACAATTCAAATGTATTGACCCTTGTGGCTGTGACTTGTAATGTTGCAGGTTTGATTGATTTTAGTGAAGCTTGATTGATTTAGGATTACAAAGTCTACAACCAGCATTTGCCTGTGGCACTTTGAAGATGAAGGACCCATGCTTATAGTTATTCCGCTGCAATGTAATGTAAATAGCCAAATGAGCTATGTATTGATGTAATAAAATTATGTTATTCCTGGTTATAAAGTTATATTATGACCTTTGTTTCTTGAGCTAGGCGGTTGTACTGCGGCGGTTGGCGGAGACGCACGGCGAGGCGGCGAACCAGAGAGAGTGAGGGCAAGGAAGAAGGTCCAGGAGGACGGCGAGCTCACCACGAGCACGATGGGGTGGTTGGGGAAGCACGACGTGGCCGGGAGCGGTGGTATTTGGCGATGACGTCCGTCGGGGGAGGAGGTCTTTGGGCTCGATTCCGGCAAGATGGAGACGCCCCGTCTTGCGTGGCTTGACAAGAACGACAATGGCGGCACGACGCTTCTCATGGGCTACTCCACGGAGCTCGGGGTGGCCGGAGACGGCAGGGCGGCAGGACGCCTGGCGGAGCTAGGGTTTGGCCGTGGCAAGCACATAGGAGGAGAGGGGAAAAAACTGTAACATCCCAACATTAGAGCCTAGAAATAAGTTGAACCCAGATGTGTGCATTGCATTCATGCATAGAAAATCCGAGTAATTTTCGCGCTTTTAAACAAAACTTGTCAAAGTGATTGAACCTTCTCTTAGCTTGATGGAATTGAAGTAGATCATCAAGTTGACTAAGATAAGTTTCAATAAGGCCTTTGTTAAAGTCTCATTTAAGGAGAGATTTGATCTAAGGGTATATCAAACTATACCATAAGTTAAACCTTAATATAATGTGAATTATATTTGATCATTGGTGATCATCTTATAGTATTCAGTATAACCACTCATAAGTACCTAGTTAAAGATATAAAACCAATAATAAGAATGTAACCACTGTATCTTAAATTCCATCTGCATACATTCTGAGAATCACAGAAACACCTAATCCTAAAACACTTTTGATGAGTTGGAGTTGGAAAGAGATTAAGTCAAGATCATCCACTATATATATAGATATTCTTCTTTCTATACAATCCTTATGGAACCCATCTCAATATCTGTTGTTCATCAATGTTGAATAATTCCCCATTGACTCACAACTTCCTAAACTATCAGTCTTTGGTCTATTATTTGATCTTATCATAACAGCTATTCAAATCTTCTAATGAGGGCATAGTCCATTAATAACCTTAATCCAATATAAGATACTAAGAAGATAATTTCCAGACAATAAAAAAATAGGATTGATAAAGTCCTGCTTAACCAACTAAGAACTTCAATGATAAATGATTGAAGTATTATACTGGTAATGTTCTGGCCACCAACATGGAATGCTTATGTTTAGTGTAGATAATATTGGTAGGTAGAACATGAGTGGAACCTTAGTAAAGATAAGTGATTCTAGAGAAGCCTTAGTAACCCACATAAATATAATTCAGGAATTGAAGTGTAAGTCATAAGAGTTAAGAAATTATAAGATGGTGTTATTCAACTAAAGCTAGTATATGTCACATCCCAAGATTTTCCAAATCTTGTAATGTGAAAAATAAATGAATAAAATAAAACTTTGTTGATTTTCAGGGTGAGAAGAAACTTTTTGATTCCAATTGGAAACCTTCAAAACCTATTTGATCAAACAAATCCTAAAAGGATTTAAAAAGATAAACATTTAATAAAGGAAAATAAAAATATTTGGAAATACTATTTTGGATCTTTCAATAAAAAGATATGGTTTTGTTGGGGAGGTAACCCCGGATAGGGTAAATACGGGGAAAGATGAAAGGGTGTTCCCCGTCTAGTTTCCGAGTTACACTCTGAGTCGGCCGAATCCTGTAGAGGTCGGCCGAGATAGGAAAGGACAGGACCCTTATAGTAAAGGCAAGGCATTACCCGGCCGAGATACAGCGTAAGTCGGCCGGGTTAGCCCAAGTAATCTTGATGCAGGTGAAGGATAAGCTGAAATTACGCGAGGCAGGGCCGAATGATATGAAGCTTGCAGGAGAAGGAGAAGCCTAAAGTCAAACTCTAGTAGCAGGCTAGGGAGAATCTAAGCGAAGCCAAGCACTAGGGACAAAGGTGCAGAGCGACAGAGAGACAGAAGGAGGTCACGGAGGTGACAGTCCTGAAGCCCGAGGCACACAGGAGGGTCCCTCTGGAACCTTGCCGTCATTAGGGGAGCGACAGGGAAAGGGGGGCGCCGAACTACTATATTGGGACAAGCATATTCCTCGAATATGCTTGCCACATCAGCCCTAAAGGAACCCAAGGCTCTCCTTTATAAGGGCAGGCTTGGACCCTAAGGAGGGGATCGACTCATTCTTGGTATCGTTAGGCTGGTAAAGTTCTCTTCTTCTCCTTGAATACAGCTCAAGGAGCACTTGTAACTCAAAGAAGGAGAAATACAGATCTTTGCGTTAGCTTTCTGTGTGTAGAATCCACTACATCTTCCCTCCCCGGATCCCACTAGCATCCATTGGCCCCTAACTTTAGCCTACCCATGGCATCTGCCGTGCCACCACCACGACAGTTGGCGCCCACCGTGGGGCCAGCAGCGGTGCTAGCTGGGGTTATGATCCGGACGGGAAACTTCATCAAGACCGGCGAGCGCGTTGTTTCTGGCTTGGTCCAGAGAGTTGGTCTCTGTGATTATGTCAGCGACAATGAGGGGAGCTTCAGGGGGAAAGCTCCCCCGCGTAATGGTGTCTTCATCAACCTGGGCGGGCACCAGGTTTACGTCGGCGTCGACATCTCCAGCGTTTATCCTCACCAAGTTGTTGTTGCAGGAGATCCACCTCTTAACGCTGCAGGCCGTCCGCCCGGAGCGCATCCTGCAGGTAGCGTCGAGGTAATGGTCGTGGCCGGGGTGCAAACTGGAGTAGAAGCTGCCGGATCAGGCAGAGAACCCGCCACCGGTGTACAGGGCGCACACAGGCAGACATCACCAATATCCTCCGAGGTAATCCCACCAGCAACCAACCCGACCGAGGTGCAGAACACCACCCCAAAGGCACCAAGAGTAAGAGGGCCACCTCTGGAAAGGCCAGAGAATATTCTTCAGGCGACCATAGAAAGCTTGACTACACCTGTAGCGCCAATACTTAATCCGGCAAATGCTCAGGCAGAGTTAGAGGAAACCAGGCAAAAGGTGCTGATAGAGGCAAAAAAGGTGTCGGCCTTGCGGGAGTCCTTAAACAGGACCCTGCGAGAATATGCCAAAGCAAATAAGCTTGACGTCGCGCCCGAACGGGTGGACGAACTAAGATTGAGAGGGAAGAACCTCATGGATGACATCAATAAAGAGCATGAAGCTCATAAAGCAGAATCAGAGGATTTAGGCTTGCCGAGGTACAGTACCCCGGCAAGAAACCTAAGAGCGGCAAATGCCGCAGCATTAGAGTTAGAGGGGTTGACCGGTGAGGCCCGACAGAAACAACAAGAAAGAGTAAACGAGCTGGTGTGCATCACGAACCAGCAAAACGAGGAAATGCTCAGAGCAAACCCGGCGAGGCCGGGGGCCTCGCGAATGGTTCATTCGGCAGGAGCAGCACCAGCCTTGTCTGTGGCAGCAACATCTTCACCCGGAAATAATGCTCGAAGAGACAAAGCAGTAACCTCGGGAAAGAGGAACAAGCAGATTGTCCCATATGATCCGGCAATGGCCGGAAAGGCAAATGAAAACAGAGGCAATGCAAGCCGAGGTAACAGTGGGGAGAGGAACCACGGCCGTGTGGAGAAAGATGGTGGAAGCCGAGGCAACGGAGACCTCGGCAGAAGAGAGCCCGCGAGAGGCAATCATGAGAACAATACCCCGTTCGAAGTAAGGAGAGAACTGCCACTCAACCCACAACCGAGGCATGAAACCCGGCAGGAAAGAGAAACAAGACCAGCTCGCCACAATCAAATTAATGAGAGATACAATGATGGTTATTCCGAAATGGAATATGCAATCCATGGCGGAAACAACCATTATGGAATACAGGACAGAGTTCTGTACAGAGATTTGCCATCAAATGATGCAAGAGTGAAGCTGGACCGGCTATACAGGTCCGAGTTGTTGGAAGAACAGGGTCCACCAGGGCCAGCATGCTTTGGACCATGGATCATGGGAGAACCTCCTGTGCCGAACTTTCAGCTGGCAAGGGGCGCGAAAACATACAATGGAAGTACCAAACCACAAGACTGTTTAATTGACTATGCCACTGCTGTAAAAATAGCGGGTGGGAACCTACGATGGGCAGTACGGTATGTACCACAAATGCTGGAAGGACCAGCTAGAGTGTGGCTGAATAATCTACCAGCCGGTAGTATCAACTGTTGGCTGGATTTTGAGGAAATGTTTGTCAGCAACTTCACCAGTACATACAAGAGGCCAAACAGGCCACAACAGTTAGCCATGTACAAGCAGAGGCCGAATGAAACAGATAGAGAATTTTTAACTCGGTGGTGCAACCTGAGAAACTCATGTGAAGGAGTCATAGAATCGCAAGCAATAGCGTGGTTCGCGCAAGGATGCCGTTATGGCAGCGTTTATGGCAACGTTTGCAGAGAGATATGCCGACCACACTGGCAGAAACTATCAGAATAGCGGACTCCTACGCATTAGGAGACCCAACGCAACCAGAATTAATGTCGACAGATCATCGCGAGCAACAGGACCATTATGCAAGAGATTTGGCCGGGTCATCCAGGCGCGGTGATTTCAGAGGAAGAAGAAGAGAGGAAAGGCCGGATTATAGATATAATTCGGCCCAAGTGGCGGCGGTAGCACAGGACCCACCGGGTCATGGAGCAACTCAACGGCAGAAGAATGGTCCTCAACAGTGGACACCAAGAAATGAAGGAAAAAGGCAGTGGACCCCAGAACAAAAGAAACAGTGGCAGGAGAGGCCGAAGTACACGTTCGAATCCATGTTAGATCAGCCGTGCAAATTTCACACGTCAAACCCATCCAGGCCAGCCAACCATACCACCCGCCAATGTGCATGGATGAAAAATGCAATGGGGAACCCCGCAGGGGTTCAGGCACCCCATCAAGCACATCAGCAGCATCAGCCACAGTTGACTGGAGCAAATGCACAGCAACTGATGTTACCGCCTCCTCCCCCGAGGTACGATAACTCGGATCGGAGAGACGCGGTACATCAAGTGATGAACCAAGTCCAGGATGGAAGAACAAATCCGGCGACTACCGGACGCAATGATTACAGAGAACATCATCAGTCTCATTGCGTGTTCACAACGGAACAGCAAGACAAACAGAGTGTGCAACGCCGGCATATGGAAGTAAATGCGGTTATGCCGGCGATACCGAGATATGTGCCTTGGTCTGATCAGGAGGTAACTTGGAGCATAAAGGATCATCCCAAGATAATGCCGAATCCTGGTTCATATGCACTCGTGTTGGATCCGACATTTGTTGGACCAAGCATCAATGTGAAATTCTCAAAGGTACTCATTGACAATGGAAGTAGTATCAACATCATGTACAAAGATACCATGCATAAACTTGGAATATCGCAGAACATGTTGCAGTCCACGAGGACCACTTTCCATGGGATAGTGCCAGGGCTTTCATGTGAACCCATTGGTAAGGTCCGACTTGATGTGTTATTCGGCACAAGAGATAACTGCAGAGCAGAAAACTTAGAATTTGAGGTGGTGGATCTAGAGAGTTGTTATCATGCTCTACTCGGACGACCAGCGTTGGCCAAATTCATGAGCAGCTGTCATATAAGTTATCTGAAAATGAAGCTACCTGGACCACAAGGAGTGATAACTATAACAGGGGATTACAAGAAATCAATGGAGTGTGCATCAGCCGGGTCAAATTTGGCCGAATCATTGGTTATAGCAAGAGAAAAAAGAAGGATTCAGGAGGTAGCGGCCCTCGCTCAGTCGGCACAGCTGAACATGCCGGCACTCGCCAACCCGCATGGCAGTGTCTCTTTTCAGCCGACTAAAGAAACGAAGAAGTTTCAGATAGATGAGCAATACCCGGAGCGTACTGTTACTATTGGTGCAGGCCTGGACGCTAAATAGGAAAGCGAGCTCATCAACTTCCTCCGTGAGAATCGGGACATATTTGCATGGTCAACTCAAGATCTGCAAGGTGTTCCGAGGGAGTTGGCTGAGCACTCTTTGAATGTAAGGCCAGGAGCAAGGCCGGTGAAGCAACCTCTCCGCCGCTTCGCCGAAGACAGGAGAAAAATAATAGGGGATGAAATAGCTCGGCTCCTCGCAGCCGGGTTCATCATGGAGGTGCTGTACCCGGATTGGTTGTCGAATCCGGTGCTGGTAGAAAAGAAGAAAGATGATCCCAATGTAGCCGTTGTATGGCGAATGTGTATCGATTACACGAACCTAAACAAGGCGTGTCCAAAAGATCCTCTTCCATTGCCTAGAATAGACCAAGTCATTGATTCGACCGCTGGTTGTGAGTTATTATCATTTGTAGACGCGTACTCTGGTTTCCACCAGATACCGTTAAATCCGGCCGATAAAATAAAGACTGCATTTATTACCCCGTACGGGGCTTATTGCTATCGCACAATGCCATTCGGCCTGCGGAATGCAGGAGCAACATATCAGAGATGCATGCAAAAATGTCTACACGATCAAATAGGAAAAAATGTACAAGTATATGTAGATGACGTAGTCATTAAAACCAAGGAAAGCAAAACGTTACTGGAGGATATACGGCAGACCTTCGCGAACTTGAGAAGGTTCTGAATGAAGCTTAATCCGGACAAGTGCACGTTTGGCGTGCCGGCAGGAAAATTACTCGGTTTTCTTGTATCCAGCCGAGGTATAGAGGCCAACC
Organism: Avena sativa; assembly: GCA_916181665.1. Taxonomy (NCBI): domain Eukaryota; kingdom Viridiplantae; phylum Streptophyta; class Magnoliopsida; order Poales; family Poaceae; genus Avena; species Avena sativa. The sequence continues at coordinate 438,161,989 of OV702293.1, read as the reverse complement.
CAACAAAGATTAAGGCAGTAGAAAGAATGGAATTGCCAAGATGCTTAAATGATGTGCAAAAATTCACGGGTTGTCTAGCCTCGCTCAGCCGATTTGTATGTCGGCTAGGAGAGAAGGCGCTACCATTATATCAGCTGATGAAGAAATCAGATAAATTCGTTTGGACTCCAGAAGCGGACAACGCGTTTCATGAGTTGAAAAAAATGTTGGTCACAGCACCTATTTTGGCTTCTCCATTATCAAAAGAGCCTATGTTACTCTATATAGCGGCTACCAATAGAGTAGTAAGTGCTGTAGTCGTAGTAGAACGACTTGAAGATAATAAGTTGGTACAGAGGCCGGTATATTATTTAAGTGAGGTGTTGTCCACTTCAAAACAGAATTACCCACATTATCAGAAGATGGCTTATGGGGTGTACATGTCGGCAAAAAAGCTTAAACATTACTTCGAAGAGCATCCCATCAGAGTAATCTGTGAAGCGCCCATATCCGACATATTGAGCAACAAAGATGCAAGTGGCCGAATAGCTAAATGGGCAATCGAATTGTCACCATACGCTCCACAATTTGACAGGAGAGATGCAATCAAATCTCAAGCAGTCGCCAACTTCTTCGTAGATTGGGCCGAAGTGCAATACGATCCACCATTACCAGATCCAAATTATTGGACGATGCATTTCGATGGTTCCAAACTAAGAAATGGTTTGGGGGCGGGAATAGTGTTAACCTCGCCTAAAAGAGATCAGCTAAAATATGTGCTACAAATACATTTTGCCGCATCCAACAACGTAGCCGAATATGAAGCACTGGTTCATGGATTGAAAGTAGGAAAAGAGATTGGCATACGCCGAATCTTATGCTATGGGGACTCGGACCTAGTAGTACAGCAAGTCTCAGGAAATTGGGATGCATTAGATGCTAATATGGCTTTATACAGATTTCATGTGCAAAAGATCAGTGGATACTTTGAAGGATGTGAATTTAGCCACATACCTCGGGCAGAAAATGATGCCGCAGATACGTTGTCAAAGCTCGGATCAACCCGACAGTCAATTCCACCGGGTATTGCCCTGGAACACCTCAGAAAACCATCAATAATCCCTTCACCAGAATCCGAATCTATCTTTATCCCGGCTAATTCGGCAGCAGACAATGTGCAGTTGGAGGTAGACCAGCAATGTAACTCGGAATCCCCCAAGAGGAGGACAGCAGAAGTAAGCACAATTATGGAGAAGGCCGAGGTAGATATGTCGGCAGAAAACATGGAAATAGACAGTGAGACCACACCAGAAAAAGTCACACTGCTATGGGCGCAACCCATATTCTTTTACCTTAAAGACGCGGTATTACCAAGCAATGAAGTATTAGCAAGACAAACTGTAAGGAGAGTGAAAGCTTATACGATCATAAACAATGAGCTATATAAAAGAAGTGTCACAAGAGTATTGCAAAAATGTGTGAGTTCGGCAGAAGGCCGGGAGATCCTCCTAGATATACATCAAGGAGAGTGTGGACATCACGCCTCATCTCGTGCATTGGTAGCCAAAGCATTCAGGCATGGATTTTATTGGTCGACGGCGTTGAAAGAAGCCAAAGAGTTGGTGGAAAAATGCAATGGTTGCCACAGATACGCAACCAAAATACATATGCCATCGGCCGAGTTAAAAACAATACCCATCACTTGGCCATTTGCTGTGTGGGGCTTAGATATGGTGGGACCATTTAAGCCGGCCCGAGGGGGAATGACCCACATATTGGTTATGGTGGATAAGTTCACAAAATGGATTGAAGTGAAACCAATAAAAAAGTGCGATGGGCCCACAACAGTAAAATTTCTCAAAGATATTATTTTAAGATATGGGTACCCACACAGTATTATCACAGATAATGGCACAAATTTTGCAGAAGGAGCCTTTGCCAGATTCTGTAGAGAAAAATACATAAGGTTAGATATTGCCTCTGTGGCTCACCCAGCGTCAAATGGGCAAGTGGAAAGGTCTAATGGACTAGTATTGTCAGGAATAAAACCACGACTTGTTGAACCACTGCAAAGGTCGGCAGGATGTTGGATTGAGGAACTCCCAGCCGTGTTATGGAGCCTAAGAACTACTCCAAATAGGTCAACAGGATACACACCATTCTTTCTAGTGTACGGGGCAGAGGCCGTGCTTCCAGCCGACATAATACATGACTCGCCAAGAGTTACTCAGTATACAACCTCGGAAGTAAACGAAATAGCTCGGCAAGATACTGTAGACCTGCTAGAAGAAGCCAGAGAACTGGCACTATCACGATCAGCTATTTATCAGCAGAACCGGCGACGATATCACAGCAAAAAGGTGAATCCAAGGGTATTCAAAGAAGGAGATTTAGTCCTCAGACTGGTGCAACGCACGGCCGGCATGCACAAGCTGTCACCTCCATGGGAGGGACCATTCATCGTGAGCAAGGCATTACATAACGATGCCTATTATTTAATCGATGCTCAATCCCCTAGAAGGGACAAGGCAGACAAAGCTGGCGAAGAAACGAAGCGGCCATGGAACGTAGCCCTGCTTCGTCCATTTTACTCATAGCATAGTATTTCAAGGTCAAGGACCAATGATGTATTAAACCTCGGCATCCAGAGCAGTGACTCGGGGACTGCCATATGTTATTTCAATTTCATGTTATGTATTAAACCTCGGCATCCAGAGCAGTGACTCGGGGACTGCCATAAGTTATTTCAATTTCATGTTATGTATTAAACCTCGGCATCCAGAGCAGTGACTCGGGGACTGCCATATGTTATTTCAATTTCATGTTATGTATTAAACCTCGGCATCCAGAGCAGTGACTCGGGGACTGCTATAGATATTTGAAGTTTCGATTTATGTACTAAACCTCGACAGTTAAAGCAGCAACTAGAAAACTTCCATATACCGCCCCAGAGCTATGTTGAGCACCAAACCTTGACGCCCTGGGCAGCGCCTCGGCGGTGGTCTTATATTGTTCCTGAGATTTAGTTTACACACTAGACTTCAGCAGAACAGGCAATCACTCGGGGACTGCCATGTATTGTTCCAAAGTGGCAGTCAATCTTTGATACGAAAAGGGTATCACACTTCGGCACTCAGGATAAGAACAGATCAACCCCGTATGATGTTCGAAGCTCACACACAGATTACTCGACTAAAACACGAGAAAACAAAGACAAAGATACATCCTAACACCAAAATATGCAGGATACCAAAGCAAGAATTCGGATGGGAACCCACTTAAGCAAAGTTATAATAACTGCAAACTTATATGTCGCAGCAATGTACGGCAAAAGGAGATTCAGGTCATACAGGAAATTAACAAGTATTCCACGAACATCGTACGCCCAGCATACCAGGGATAGGAAATGACTTAAACGTTTTTCACTGGAGAGGCGGCAACCTGGTCAGGGACTGGGGACTCCGAGGTAGGAGGAACTTCGGCCGATGTTACCTCGCCCTCCACAGACCTAAGTGCAACCTCGGCCGAAGCCTGAGGCTGCTGAGGAGCATCAATTTGCGCAGTGGAATGCCCGGTACCCTTGGAGGAGGATCGTGCGTCGCCGTTGTCATCCGAGCTCGAACTGGAGTCACCATAAGTGGCCGAGTCATCTTCATCTCCCCCTTGTTCAGCTGAATCATCTGATGCATCCTCGACTACGACCTCCTCGTCCGGGTTTGAAAGAAAACTCGGCCCTTCATTCCAGGTGTGCACGTCGGCATACTCGACGAGTTGAAAGGCGCGAGCTTGCTGAAGAGCAACAAAGGTGGGATCCTCAACCCAACGGGAACCTGTGCGAAAATTCCTCAGGATATCAAGAGAAATGTCTTCGTACCATGACATGATAACGGTGAGGGCCATATCAGCACCAGCTCGCCCAGCAGATTCCCTCCAAAGACTTAGTTGTTTTTCAGAGGCATTCAATCTAGTCACCAGCAATTCGATCTCGCTGATGTTAGGAGTCCCAGAGGTATTCGGCCAGAGAGCACGATGGGCTCGAATAGCTGCCAGCACCAAGTCCCTGCCCATGATTTTCATCGGACCAAGGGCAGCGCCGACAGAAACCAAGAAATCTTCTATTGAATATTCAAAATTCACGTCAACAGGGAGACCTCGGCGCGCGCGAGCAGCAAGGACCAATTAGAGCTCACGGGCTTAGCTTAAGGAAAATGACTTGCGCAAAAAAGGGAGGCGTCAGAGGGCAGCAGAAGGAAGAAAGATAATCCGGCTGTTTTAAGATGCTTACGATGAATGTAACTCATCATCAGCTGAAGGTCCTTCGCCCAGTCAATCTTGTTCTTCTCAAAGCGAGCAATTTCCTCGCTCATTCCTCGAGTTTTCAGCTCGGCAGCCTCAAAGAGCTCTTTGTTCTTTTGCAATTCCAAAGCCAGCCGATTCTTCTCCTCGGAGAACTCCTGATCGACCTTTTCTAGCTCGGATTTCTGAGAAAGCTTAAGGGCCTCCACCTCGGCGCTTAGGCGAGCTATCTCGTCATCTTTCTCTTTTAGCTGCGCCGAATGAGTGGCGCCTTGTTCTAAATAATGAAGCATTACATCAGGCATGGGCGCACAATCTTGGTGAGATGATGCAAAAGTTCGTATCTCGGCTTTACCAAAGCCAAATAAACTAAAAGAAACTTAGTGCACGTCTTAGAAAGGGAAAAGTACAAGGTAGATGGAAAACTAAACTTCCAAGCTCTTGACTTTCTTCTCAAGACGAATGTTGAGATTATTGATGTTACCTGTTAACCCACAAAGTAAGCCGGCATCCCGCAGACAAAACAATGACAATATTAGAGATGACAAGGAAAATGATCGGCATACCTGCTTTTTTCACCACAGGAATAACTTTTTCATATTTTTCTTCCAACTTCTTGTGCGCGAAAAGCAGTCTTTGAAATTCAGCAGTCCGTCGGCCATGTGCAACCTGAGCAATAGAACAAACAATGAATGGATATTCGAAGCTAAAGCAGATCCGAGTTAAGCGAAAACTTAACCCAGATCTAGGTGGCTGGATATTCGAAGCTAAAGCAGATCCGAGTTAAGCAAAAACTTAACCCAGATCTAGGTGGCTGGATATTCGAAGCTAAAGCAGATCCAAGTTAAGCGAAAACTTAACCCGGATCTAGGTGGCTGGATATTTGAAGCTAAAGCAGATCCGAGTTAAGCGAAAACTTAACCCAGATCTAGGTGGCTGGATATTCAAAGCCAAGACAGATCCGAGTTAAGCGAAAACTTAACCCGGATCTAGGTGGCTGGATATTCAAAGCCAAAGCAGATCCGAGTTAAGCGAAAACTTAACCCAGATCTAGGTGGCTGGATATTCAAAGCCAAAAGTAGATTCGAGTCAGGCGAAATCTTAACACAGACCTATGTGGCTAGACATTCAAAGAACAGCTAGATAAAATTTAAGCAAAAGTTTAAGATAGATCTACTCGGATATAGGCTCGAACCCTAAATTAAGTAGAGCTAAGTATAGCACTATAAAAACTTCCAAGCGAATAACAAGTTACTCGTTTGCAAGTTTCGGGGACTAATGTATATATAATAGCATATGGAGAATCGGTCTAAACCCCGAGAAGTAGCAATTACCTCGTTCATCTTGTTGCTATCTAGAATGATCTTGGCAGCTTGATCCAAACGGCTGCTGATGTCGGAAAGTTGAAACGGCTGACTGTTTCGATTGCCCTCAAGCTGATCAGCAGCATTCCAGTTATGAGCATATTCCACCAGCGAGTCGAGGCTGTTCCCACTAGCCGTCCGGGTTAAGACTTTACCTCGGACATGTTGTGCAACCACTGCAGCCGCAGGGCTGTTATGAAGAGCAAGCTGGGTGCTGGCAGCCGAGGTAACAGAGGCTTTGGTAGGCGCAGTTCCTTTGTGCAGCACGTCGGCAATACTCGGCTGAGAAGAGCCGGCAAAACCTTTTTGGGAAGTGGAAGTTTTAGTGGCAACAGTTTTTCTTACTGTGGAGGCACCAGCAGAAGCTGATACCTCGGCAATGGGAACAGTGCCCTTAGAAGCAGGAGGGATCACAAGCGCTGAGGGCGCCGGGGTATTAACGACCACGGCTGCGGCTGGGGTTACAGTAGGAGCTACCGAGGTAGAAAGAGGCTCGGTGGATATGCTCGGATTCAGTGGAGGGGCAACGGGTTCAGTAGAAATCTCGGAGACGCGAATATCAGGCGCATCGTGACGAGGGGGTGACATATGTGGAGCTGGAGGAGACGTAACACGAGCAGGACTAGGAATCCTAGTATCTTCAACGGGCGGAGGAGACGGCTGCCGAATCGGGTGGCTAGTCATGCTAGGACCGCCAGGCTTAACGGAAAGCGGAGCACTGCGAAAATAAGAAATAAAAAAGGGTGTCAGGATGAAAAACAGAAACAGGGAAACAAGAAATACGAGCAAAATGAACTTACCCTGCGACCCTAGGCATGATCTTGCGCCTGGGAGGGTTCGGAGCAGACTTCTTCATTCGCTTCTTGGGGGCCGCCTTTGAAGCACTAGCAGGAGCCCCGCATTTCCCCGAGGTAACTGGGGGCCGGGATGCAATAGGCTCGGCGTCGTGAACCTGACCGGCCGGATTAGCTGGGAAAGTAGAAGCCGGGAATGCATAAGAAATAGGCATTGCGGCAACTACCTCAAGAGCTTGGACCTCGTCCGAATCACCTTCCTCCTCATGGACCGAAGTTTTGCCACGAGCGCGAGCCATAGCAGGATCCGACTTAGGGACAAATTCTTCAGAGTCCGGCTCCCCAACGTCCGGGGTATTCCGATCTGCAGTCCACAGAAGCGACAAAACCTCGGCGTCCTCGTCCTTTTGCTCTGCGAACCTCTGTGAGGCGAAAAAGAAGGAAGGTTAGGGAAAAAGGCTATGAAAACAACAGAAAATCAAAGCATTGAGGGTTAAACTTACTGCAGGAGGAGGACGCTCGCGGGTAAACGGTTTCAATCCCTAGGTCCAATCTTCAGGCATCTCCGTCTTAAATATAGCTCGGACGCGCTTGAAGACAAGGTAGTTGTCCAGTTCGACGGTAGAGACTCGGTTGGGGTCAAGTGGACCACTCATGTAGCAAAGTTTGTGCGTCCTTTTCTGGAATGGGCAGATTCGGCTGCTGATGAAGGTAGCCATCAGGTCCTCGCCGCGTAATCCGGCCCGGATCAGTTCTTTGAGCCGAGTCTCGAAAAGCTCGGCCAAGACGTGGCTCCTCCTCGGATTGTAAGTCCAATTCACCTTGGAAGGCAGACCAATGGAGAAGGCAGGGAGCCGAATCTTATCTTCTGTTCCTTTGTTCTTGACGTAAAAGAAGGATTTGTGCCACTTCTTGCACGACTCTAACCCGGTGACGCGAGGAAATACAGACTTCCTCCGAGGTGTAATGGACGCCGCCCCGCACTGAGTAAGCAGTTTCTCGGAAGGGTGCAGAGACTTGTCAGGGACTACATTAGAACGGATCTGGAAGAACTTCGCCCAGACGTGCACGGACGGCCATAGGCCGAAGTATCCCTCCGAGGCGGAGATGAATGCAGAAAGAGAAGCGATGGCGTTCGCAGGAAGATGATGCGGCTGAAGGCCGAAGTAGTCGAGAAACTCTCTTGCGAAATCGCTAAGAGGGAGACCGAAGCCGCGCGAGAAATGCGACATAAAAACTACATACTCGCCCTCACTAATTTCCGGAGATAACTCGTTGCCGGGTAAACGACAAGAGACCTCGGCGAGAATCCTCCGGGTTCGGATGAGCCATTCGATCTCCCGCCGGGTAACTGAGGAGCCCTGCCACGAGCCCCGCTCAGGCCCAGAGGCAGCATCATCATCCTCTACCAGGGCACCGCTAAAGGAACTAGACATGATTTCACCGGAGAGATCGCCGGAGGAACAACTCGCGGCGGAGGAAAACTTAGAGCTACGAGGCCCCGTCGCAATTCTACGCAAAAACGGCGGCGGAACGACGACTGAACCGCAGCGCACGAACAAAGAGGAAACGAAGAGATCTAGAGGAAAGCCTAGGCAGCTAGACCAAAAAGAGCTCACCGGCGACGATGCCGGAACAAATAAGCGGCGATGAGGCAGACGGAGCCGCGCGGCGGAATCCTCCTCGTCGCAGAACCAGTTGAGCGTGCGGCGGCGGAACCACGAACGAGCACAGAAGCACGAGGAAGAAGAAGGGTGCGGGCGAGCGAGAAGTGGAAAAAGAAACTCCCAGGCGCCACGCCCCTCTTTATAACCTAGCCACAGGCAAGGTAGTGGGATCGTGGGTGTGGCAGTTGACAGCGCGGATCGTGTGCGCAGCACGACCACACGTCGCTGAGCGCAACCGCACCGAAGGCCACATGATTGACCAAGGAGCTCACGATCCCCAACGAGAACGGCGCACGAGGCATCGCAGCAACGGCGCGACAGGCGCGACAGTAACTGTAGCTTGTAAGTAAACGCTGTAGAGGAACAAAAAACTAGAGAAACAATGATGAGAATGACACGTGGGACGAGGCGTGCACTACTAAATACGGTATTATCACCACGACAATATAACTCGGAAACAATACATAACGAGCGTCGTGAAACTGATACGACCCGGCGGAGGTTATCGGCAGGACCGTACCAGCTTCGGGGACTAATGTTGGGGAGGTAACCCCGGATAGGGTAAAGACGGGGAAAGATGAAAGGGTGTTCCCCGTCTAGTTTCCGAGTTACACTCTGAGTCGGCCGAATCCTGTAGAGGTCGGCCGAGATAGGAAAGGACAGGACCCTTATAGTAAAGGCAAGGCATTACCCGACCGAGATACAGCGTAAGTCGGCCGGGTTAGCCCAAGTAATCTTGATGCAGGTGAAGGATAAGCCGAAGTTACGCGAGGCTGGGCCGAATGATACGAAGCTTGCAGGAGAAGGAGAAGCCTAAAGTCAAACTCTAGTAGCAGGCTAGGGAGAATCTAAGCTAAGCCAAGCATTAGGGACAAAGGTGCAGAGCGACAGAGAGACAGAAGGAGGTCACGGAGTTGACAGTCCTGAAGCCCGGGGCACGCAGGAGGGTCCCTCTGGAACCTTGCCGTCATTAGGGGAGCGACAGGGAAAGGGGGGCGCCGAACTACTATATTGGGACAAGCATATTCCTCGAATATGCTTGCCACATCAGCCCTAAAGGAACCCAAGGCTCTCCTTTATAAGGGCAGACTTGGACCCTAAGGAGGGGATCGACTCATTCTTGGTACCGTTAGGCTGGTAAAGTTCTCTTCTTCTCCTTGAATACAGCTCAAGGAGCACTTGTAACTCAAAGAAGGAGAAATACAGATCTTTGCGTTAGCTTTCTGTGTGTAGAATCCACTACATCTTCCCTCCCCGGATCCCACTAGCATCCATTGGCCCCTAACTTTAGCCTACCCATGGCATCTGCCGTGCAACCACCACGACAGGTTTTCAAATGAGAAGGTAGAAATATAAATAAAGATTATTTTAAAGAGCCAAATTAAAACTTGGCCAAGCTTTTGAAATGAAATAATTCTATTGATAAAAATAGTAAAGGTTTATTTAAAATAAATTAATAAGGATTTAATATCCAAGTATATTAAAAATAAAGGTTTTACTATTTTAATTAAAAACCAAAACTTATTTATTTATTTTAAATAAGTTTTCCAAGTGTTTATTATTTTCCAATAAAACCTACTGATTTGGTTTTGAAAATATTTAGATTTCAAATGGAGATTTTAAATAAATTAAAACCCATTTGATTTAATAACTAATGTCCATCTTATTTAATTATAAATGGACCCTAAAATAAAATTACTATATTATTTTGGGACATAGATTACTGTTGTTAAACAGAACCAAAAACTCAATATAAAGTTTGGTGAAAGTTTGTTGTGAATTGAATGTTTGATTAGTTGTTTGAATTTCAAAACAGAAAATAGAAATAGAAAAAGGAAAAGATTACTGAACAAAAAAAAAGGGGATCAGACAGCAACCCAACCCACCTGGCCCAGGAAGCCCACTCGTAGCCCAGTCTCTCTCCCCCTCTGCGAAACGTTTTCCACTTAAACTCGCACCCGCAGAGCAACTGACTGGTGGACCCTCTTCCCTAACTCTCTCACTCACTAACGCCAGGACCCCACCTCTCCTGTTCATCGTTTTCCCCCTGACCGCGTCGCCTCGCCGTTTCCTGTCCTTTAGTCTGGCGATCAATTCGCACTGTTAACGGCCATTACTTCCCCGGCGACCACGCTCCTTTAAACGCCTTCCCCTCCTCTCCATTTCCCCTCCCTCGCACGCACCAGCTCGCCACCAGGCTACGCTAATTTCACCAGAGACCCCTCACTGCTCCGACGAGCTTCCTCCTTGATTCCGGTCGAACCTCGCAACCACTTGCCTCCCTGAGCACACGACCGTGACCCCCCAGCCCCTGGCGCTTCTCCCTGTGCCTTCCATTCACTCGCGGGCGCCCCAGAACGTCGGCTTCGACAACCACTGAGCGCCGGCGCGTCTGCTTCCCACTCCGGCGAACTCCACAGGTAAACTCCGTTCGCCCCAGCACTCCTCGATGATACTCCCACACTCGCCACACTCTCCTGCATCTGACCATGCTCTTGTCTTTCCTTAGGGCGATCTGCAACGTCGCCCCCGACAACGAACAGAACCAACTGACGCCGACGACGTCTCCGGCGAGCGATTACTCCCGTCCCCATGCGCCCCTTGCTTCCTCGAGAGCACCTTGAGCACCACCACGACCACGCGAACACGGTGAGACCCTCCTCTGGCTTCCTTGCTTCATGTAACCGCCGTTATCTCATCGTCCGACCGTGCGCTGCCGCTCACCGTCGTCAGCGCCACTCGTGTTTGGTCAAATCAACCCGCACCGTTAGATTTCCATCTGGCGGCCACGATAGATTCATTTAACGAAAAGGTACGAGCCTGTCTGAGCCGTACGATCTGTTTAGATCCAACTAACCACATAGGCCGATCCGCACGAACCGGTATCGACTAGTAATTTTGCGCCGCGTGGCACCAGTTCTGTTTAAAAACAAAGTTTGAATCTGATTTAGATGTAGATTTGAAAACCTTGTAACTTTTGATCCACACGTCCAAAAATTGCAAATTTTATATCAATGGAATCAGTGGAACAAGCCCTAGCCAACCATGCAATTTGTTTAGTAAAAAGCCTCTTGTAAAATGTTTGTTTTTGCAGAAACATTTGTATGCTTGTTTAGGTTAGAAAAATTATTCCAAAATGTTTTTAGGGTTGAAATCTTTGCAAATTGGTTTGTTGTGAACCTACTGACCTTAGGAACCAACTTGTGGATTTAAAAATGTATTTTGAAAAGATTAGGATGGATTAATTGAATTAGCCTATTCCTAGACAAATAAAAATATTGTTTTTGCTATGAAAGTGATTTTGGAGTAAAAACTTTGGGAAAATGATTTGATTCAAACCTACTGACCCAAAACACCAAGTTTTGTGAATTAACAACTTATTTGGTGAACAATATAAAATGGTTGCTTAGCTAAAAACATTTTCAACCACATAAAATAATGGTTGGATTTAAAAATGGTTTATGGATAAAACCTTTTTGCAAATGACTTTGCCACTTTAGGAAATGACCACCTTGAACCTTACAATGTTTAGAGCCTAGTAGAAACCACCTTTGAAAATAAAACTATCTTTTGCATGCTTGCATGCATAACTTAGCTTCTATTATTTTATGTGTGTTTGATTGTTTGAATATTGGTTGCAATGCTAGTTGATTTTGTGTTTGCTTGATTGACTTGTAGTGAAGTTAGAAGAGTGTGAGATTAGCAAGATCAAGGAGTGAACCAACATTCCCTACCAAAAGAAAGGCAAGTTACACTATCATCTAAAGTCCTACTATTTTCATTATACTTAGTGGATTTTGAAACATGCATGAAAAGAATTTCTATACTTATGCTATGCTAAATCCTAATAGGATACCTTATACATTCCTTAGTGGAAACAATGTAGTTGTAAGATTCTTAGCCATGCAACATATTTTGAGAAGAGATACATGTTGAGATTTTATGAAGTTGAGAAAAGACTTATGTTTTATATAATAAAACAAGGACTCAATGAACCACCTGGGTGGACAAGGATACTTTGAGTTTTGGATAAGGTGGCAACAAAAGGAACCATGTCTATGGCAATCTGTTTGTGTTGTGCACCAAAAGAAAACCACCCAGGGACTTAGAGATTGAACATGTTTCTCCAACTGTGGCTTTCGTGTACAGCCACATGCTACATATGGCTCTGGCTTAGTCAACTACATTGGGAAGACCCATGCATTGTCTTCAGGTGACTGAAAATGAGGGAACTCGAAACCCTACATGGGTGCCTGAACACAAGCTAGCAATGGTGTATGGGAGGACCCTCTGGAAAGACTTCGTCACATTCTCAATCTACCAGTACTCCATCTTGGTGAGTACTTATCCAGCGGCCACTGGTGGCAACAAGATGAGATTGTGTCATGTGGGTAAAGTGTACAACTTCTGCAGAAGATAATAAAATCTAAGTACTTAGCCGTGTCCCCGGTTATGGACAATACTGAGCAACTAAAGCTTGAAGCTATGGGAAATCTCGACATTCCAATTTCTAAAAGAAAAACTTTAAAGAGACAACATAAGACTTGAAGCACTTGGGGGTACCAAGGAGCTCAAGAGATTTTGATGAAAACTTGAAGTACTTGGGGTTACCAAGGAGCTCAAGAGATTTTGATGAAAACTTGAAGTACTTGGGGTTACCAAGGAGCTCAAGAGATTTTGATAAAAACTTGAAGCACTTGGGGATTTACCAAGGAGCTCAAGAGATTTTGACAAAGACAAGAAACACTTGGGGATTTACCAAGGAGTTCAGAAAGATTTGACAAAAGATCAAAACCATTTTGAAAAGATAGGACAAATTATTGCTTTCTGCAAATGAGCCTAAAACCCTACTTAGCCAAATATGCATGTAATGGTAGGATCCACTTATATTCAACTTAGTAGTGAAACTTGCCAATACAATTCAAATGTATTGACCCTTGTGGCTGTAACTTGTAATGTTGCAGGTTTGATTGATGTTAGTGAAGTTGATTGATTAGGATTACAAAGTCGACAACCAACATGTTTTCCTGTGGCACTTTGAAGATGAAGGACCCCATCCTTATAGATATTCTGCTGCAATGTAATGTAATAGCCAAATGAGCTATGTAAGATGTAATAAAATTATGTTATTCCTGGTTATAAAGTTATATTATGACCTTTGTTTCTTGATATTACATCTTAACTGTGGATGCTAGCTATTGATCCAGGGACTAGCATTGTAAACACAGGGATCTCTACCTTATTGAAGGTTGGGAACTCGACAGATGGTATCAGAGCATTGTGTTGCCTGTAGGATTTGTAAACCTAGGATTGGACAAAAACCCTTAGAAAAAAATAGGAGTTGTATTTGTTCCAAAAACTTATTTACAAACAGTCTTGTAAACTTTTTCCTTAACCATTCTGGTTTTTGACTCTACATCTCTTCTATTTCAAGCTTGATGGAAAAACCTACCCCATGGCCAAAGACTTCACCATGTGCAAAGGACTTCTTCAACTCTAATGACTTCAACTTCTTCAACTCTAATGACTTCAACATCTTCAGCATATTCACCAAGGACTTCAATCTTGGATGTCACTAAGGACAAGTTAGACATGGAAATTTTTCTCAAGATTGGAGACTAAGGAAACACAAGTTAGAAAAAGCCAACATCACCTTTGAAGTTTTGTAACCAAGAGTTTTTCCCAAGGAAACCATGATCTCATGCAAGATGAAACAACCAAAAAGAAGGATGGAAAGATCACAAGTGAACCATATGGATGGACTACCATTATTTTAGTTAAGTCAAACACACCAACTTATGTGGTGTAACAAAAATATTTTGTTGCCTAAGTATGTGCTTGAACTTTGTTGTTTGAGTGAAAAGTTGTTTGTGAATGCTTGCACATTGCTTGTGTGAATTGTGATGTGTGTGATTAGAACTATTTCCTTAGAGATATCTTGCCTATTCTAATCTCCATCTAACCCAAACAGATGACTACTCCAAGAAACATCAAGGTTGATGACACCAACACCAACCAAGAGGACAACATGAGAGAACTCATATCAACCCAAAACCAGCTGAACCAAATGACAGCTAGATTCATAGCCAACACCAGTGGGGAAGATCCAACCCTGCAAAAGTTTTTGGAAGACCAAGCCCAAATGTTGCATGAGGTGACAGACCAAATGCTCCACATGGAAAGCAACTTCAAGGATGACAAAGATGTCATTCTAAAAGGAGCCAAAGCTTGCAATATTTGTGGAGATAAGGATCACACTTCTAAGGAGCATGGAGATCAATGCCCCAACTGTGAAGAGAAACATCCTGTTGGCCAATGTCCCACCTCTCAAGCTACTTGCTACCTATGTGAAGGAAATAACCATGTCCCTATCCAATGCCCCATCTATTCCATTTTTGAACAAAGGAAACAAGGTGGAGTGCAACAAATGATTGCAAACTATCAAGAAGGATCCAAGTCTACCAAGAAGAATGAGGACAAAGGAAAAGCTCCACTTATACCTCCATGCAATACAACCCAATTCAAAGGACCAAAGAAGAGGCATATGAATTTTCCAAAGAGCAATAGAAGGTCCAAGAAACATGTAGACATTCCTACCTACTAGATAACATATGAACAACATGAACTAGATGCACTCCTAGCTTTGGAGAAGCCCAAAAAGAAAAAGAAGGACAAAAGCCATGTGCAATGTCATCAATGTAAAGAAATGGGACACTATTATAGTGAATGTCCAGAAAAGCAAAAGTATAAAGAGATTGGCCAAGTATGGTGCAACAACTGCAAAGGACTAGGCCATTATGCAGCAACTTGTCCACAAGAGACACGTGAAGAACTCAAAGCTATCATGTGTTTCAATTGCAAAGAACCAGGACATTATGCAAGCAATTGTCTAGAAAAGATGAAGAACAAGATAAACAAACCTATGAAGGATCTCAGCCTTGGCCCATGAGTCAAGTGTGGAAACAAAGGACACTATGCAGAAGTTTGCCCAGAGAAGTTTCCCCAAGACCCCAAGCAAGACAATATGTAATTTAGTTTGAAATTTTTTAAGGGTGGTAGTACCCTAGATGCTTTGAGCCTACTTGTAACCCTAGCCTTCCCAAATCTCGGGACGAGATTTATTTTAAGGGTGGTAGCCTGTCACATCCCAAGATTTTCCAAATCTTGTAATGTGAAAAATAAATGAATAAAATAAAACTTTGTTGATTTTCAGGGTGAGAAGAAACTTTTTGATTCCAATTGGAAACCTTCAAAACCTATTTGATCAAACAAATCCTAAAAGGATTTAAAAAGATAAACATTTAATAAAGGAAAATAAAAATATTTGGAAATACTATTTTGGATCTTTTAATAAAAAAATTTGGTTTTCAAATGAGAAGGTAGAAATATAAATAAAGATTATTTTAAAGAGCCAAATTAAAACTTGGCCAAGCTTTTGAAATGAAATAATTCTATTTGATAAAAATAGTAAAGGTTTATTTAAAATAAATTAATAAGGATTTAATATCCAAGTTTATTAAAAATAAAGGTTTTAATATTTTAATTAAAAATCAAAACTTATTTATTTATTTTAAATAAGTTTTCAAAGTGTTTATTATTTTCCAATAAAACCTACTGATTTGGTTTTGAAAATATTTAGATTTCAAATGGAGATTTTAAATAAATTAAAACCCATTTGATTTAATAACTAATGTCCATCTTATTTAATTATAAATGGACCCTAAAATAAAATTACTATATTACTTTGGGACATAGATTATTGTTGTTAAACAGAACCAAAAACTCAATACAAAGTTTGGTGAAAGTTTGTTGTGAATTGAATGTTTGATTTGTTGTTTGAATTTCAAAACAGAAAATAGAAATAGAAAAAGGAAAAGATTACTGAACAAAAAAGGGGATCAGACAGCAGCCCAACCCACCTGGCCCAGGAAGCCCACTCGCAGCCCAGTCTCTCTCCCCCTCTGCGAAACGTTTTCCACTTAAACTCGCACCCGCAGAGCAACTGACTGGTGGACCCTCTTCCCTAACTCTCTCACTCACTGACGCCAGGACCCCACCTCTCCTGTTCATTGTTTTCCCCCTGACCACGTCGCCTCGCTGTTTCCTGTCCTTTAGTCCGGCGATCAATTCGCGCTGTTAACGGCCATTACTTCCCCGGCGACCACGCTCCTTTAAACGCCTTCCCCTCCTCTCCATTTCCCCTCCCTCGCATGCACCAGCTCGCCACCAGGCTACGCTAATTTCACCAGAGACCCCTCACTGCTCCGACGAGCTTCCTCCTCGATTCCGGCCGAACCTCGCAACCACTTGCCTCCCTGAGCACACGACCGTGACCCCCCAGCCCCTGGCGCTTCTCCCTGTGCCTTCCATTCACTCGCGGGCGCCCCAGAACGTCGGCTTCGACAACCACTGAGCGTCGCCGCGTCTGCTTCCCACTCCGGCGAACTCCACAGGTAAACTCCGTTCGCCCCAGCACTCCTCGATGATACTCCCACACTCGCCACACTCTCCTGCATCTGACCATGCTCTTGTCTTGCCTTAGGGCGATCTGCAACGTCGCCCCCGACAACGAACAGAACCAACTGACGCCGACGACGTCTCCGGCGAGCGATTACTCCCGTCCCCGTGCGCCCCTTGCTTCCTCGAGAGCACCTTGAGCACCACCACGACCATGCGAACACGGTGAGACCCTCCTCTGGCTTCCTTGCTTCATGTAACCGCCGTTAGCTCATCGTCCGACCGTGCGCCGCCGCTCACCGCCGTCAGCGCCGCTCGTGTTTGGTCAAATCAACCCGCACCGTTAGATTTCCATCTGGCGGCCACGATAGATTCATTTAACGAAAAGGTACGAGCCTGTCTGAGCCGTGCGATCTGTTTAGATCCAACGAACCATATAGGCCAATCCGCACGAACCGGTATCGACTAGTAATTTTGCGCCACGTGGCACCAGTTCTGTTTAAAAACAAAGTTTGAATCTGATTTAGATGTAGATTTGAAAACCTTGTAACTTTTGATCCACACGTCCAAAAATTGCAAATTTTATATCAATGGAATCAGTGGAACAAGCCCTAGCCAACCATGCAATTTGTTTAGTAAAAAGCCTCTTGTAAAACGTTTGTTTTTGCAGAAACATTTGTATGCTTGTTTAGGTTAGAAAAATTATTCCAAAATGTTTTTAGGGTTGAAATCTTTGCATATTGGTTTGTTGTGAACCTACTGACCTTAGGAACCAACTTGTGGATTTAAAAATGTATTTTGAAAAGATTAGGATGGATTAATTGAATTAGCCTATTCCTAGTCAAATAAAAATATTGTTTTTGCTATGAAAGTGATTTTGGAGTAAAAACTTTGGGAAAATGATTTGATTCAAACCTACTGACCCAAAACACCAAGTTTTGTGAATTAACAACTTATTTGGTGAACAATATAAAATGGTTGCTTAGCTAAAAACATTTTCAACCACATAAAATAATGGTTGGATTTAAAAATGGTTTATGGATAAAACCTTTTTGCAAATGACTTTGCCACTTTAGGAAATGACCACCTTGAACCTTACAATGTTTAGAGCCTAGTAGAAACCACCTTTGAAAATAAAACTATCTTTTGCATGCTTGCATGCATAACTTAGCTTCTATTATTTTATGTGTGTTTGATTGTTTGAATATTGGTTGGAATGCTAGTTGATTTTGTGTTTGCTTGATTGACTTGTAGTGAAGTTAGAAGAGTGTGAGATTATCAAGATCAAGGAGTGAACCAACATTCCCTACCAAAAGAAAGGCAAGTTACACTATCATCTAAAGTCCTACTATTTTCATTATACTTAGTGGATTTTGAAACATGCATGAAAAGAATTTCTATACTTATGCTATGCTAAATCCTAATAGGATACCTTATACATTCCTTAGTGGAAACAATGTAGTTGTAAGATGCTTAGCCATGCAACATATTTTGAGAAGAGATACATGTTGAGATTTTATGAAGTTGAGAAAAGACTTATGTTTTATATAATAAAACAAGGACTCAATGAACCACCTGGGTGGACAAGGATACTTTGAGTTTTGGATAAGGTGGCAACAAAAGGAACCATGTCTATGGCAATCTCTTTGTGTTGTGCACCAAAAGAAAACCACCCAGGGACTTAGAGATTGAACATGTTTCTCCAACTGTGGCTTTCGTGTACAGCCACATGCTACATATGGCTCTGGCTTAGTCAACTACATTGGGAAGACCCATGCATTGTCTTCAGGTTACTGAAAATGAGAGAACTCGAAACCCTACATGGGTGCCTGAAGACAAGCTAGCAATGGTGTATGGGAGGACCCTCTGGAAAGACTTCGTCACATTCTCAATCTACCAGTACTCCATCTTGGTGAGTACTTATCCAGCGGCCACTGGTGGCAACAAGATGAGATTGTGTCATGTGGGTAAAGTGTACAACTTCTGCAGAAGATAATAAAATCTAAGTACTTAGCCGTGTCCCCGGTTATGGACAATACTGAGCAACTAAAGCTTGAAGCTATGGGAAATCTCGACATTCCAATTTCTAAAAGAAAAACTTTAAAGAGACAACATAAGACTTGAAGCACTTGGGGGTACCAAGGAGCTCAAGAGATTTTGATGAAAACTTGAAGTACTTGGGGTTACCAAGGAGCTCAAGAGATTTTGATGAAAACTTGAAGTACTTGGGGTTACCAAGGAGCTCAAGAGATTTTGATAAAAACTTGAAGCACTTGGGGATTTACCAAGGAGCTCAAGAGATTTTGACAAAGACAAGAAACACTTGGGGATTTACCAAGGAGTTCAGAAAGATTTGACAAAAGATCAAAACCATTTTGAAAAGATAGGACAAATTATTGCTTTCTGCAAATGAGCCTAAAACCCTACTTAGCCAAATATGCATGTAATGGTAGGATCCACTTATATTCAACTTAGTAGTGAAACTTGCCAATACAATTCAAATGTATTGACCCTTGTGGCTGTAACTTGTAATGTTGCAGGTTTGATTGATGTTAGTGAAGTTGATTGATTAGGATTACAAAGTCGACAACCAACATGTTTGCATGTGGCACTTTGAAGATGAAGGACCCTATGCTTATAGATATTCTGCTGCAATGTAATGTAATAGCCAAATGAGCTATGTAAGATGTAATAAAATTATGTTATTCCTGGTTATAAAGTTATATTATGACCTTTGTTTCTTGATATTACATCTTAACTGTGGATGCTAGCTATTGATCCAGGGACTAGCATTGTAAAAACAGGGATCTCTATCTTATTGAAGGTTGGGAACTCGACAGTATAGCATAGAGTCATTAAAAGTGATGTATTCATCTTTAAGGATAGTTTACTTTAGAGAAAGAATAGTGTTGGGGATTAAGGAAGGTTGGGAGTAGAGTTTGAAGGAACTACTGGTGGGATGGAAGATTGTCAATCGTAAAATAGTAGATTCAACCAAGCAAGGATTGAGAAGATATGAAGTATATTTATATCAAACTCATTGGATTCATTCCAAAGTTTAGAAGAATCATATATTGAATAATAAGATTTTAATAAGTAAATCCCTCAAACTAACCATGGTAATGGATTGAAAGAGGTGTTATATCTAGGAAAGGAGTTCCTTAATTAGAAACCCAAGGTGGAGAAATATAGTTATATGTATAAATCATTTTCCTATTTTAATAATGGTAAGCATTCAACTCTAAATCTCAACTCAAACATACTATCCATCTTATACCATTGATTCATCATCTGATGTCTATAACACTTTATAGAGATAGTTCCTATAGCAAATTACATAAGCATATCTCTGTTAATTTCACCCATCCTCACTATATGTGCTTAAGTATATTCACTTCTATAATCACTCTAATTATAATTTTCTAATTTAAAAGGGAGATTTCATCCAATACTATACACAAAAGGCAATACACTTAGTTATTAAATCCTAAATCTTAAAAAGAGTCTAAACCTGTATAAAATCCTAAAACCAAGGGTAATATTCCAAGATTCAAAACCCTAAACTTCTTTGTTATTCACATACATTGCTATTTTCCAAATTAATGGGAGTAATAATTACCATATCAATGTCTTTATATTTCATGCGTCAAATAATGGTATAAAATCATTAAACTTATATATAAAGTTTCTATCCAAACTATGAGCTCATTAAAATTAAATTTATAAGCAAATCAGAACATATCATTCAATAAATCTCTAATTAAAGATAGAAGAGAAAAATAATAAGAAGTTTCTTCCAAATATTAAAAAAGAGTTCTTAATGAGAAAATAAAAGAAATATAAACAGAAGGCATAATAAAGGTTCACAAAGGCTGCCAAATATATTTTAATATTACTGCCAATATCCAGCAAATTAAACATACAAAGAAAAGTTCAAAAATCTAATTCAAAATTAAATCTGAAATAGAAAACAGAAAATAGAAAAATATTAAAACAAATAAAAAACTAAACCTGGCCGCAGCCCAACACCCTATACCTATCTGACGCCTATGTGCTGCCCACAATGGCCCAGTACCAGCCCAGGTTCTTTTCTGTCTGTGACTGACAAGTGGGGTCAAGAACGAACCGCGGGTTGAGCTCAAGAAAACGTCAGGGGTTTATCTGCAAAACGATCATCGTCGTCACCGTCACGCACACAGGCAGCTCGCTGGCGGAGCTCGTCGCCGCCCGATGCCGTCATCGCCGTCATTGCGTCAAGATACTCGCCGCCGTTGCCAGGAGGGGATACGAAGGCCACCGCGACGCATCGTCTCAATCCCTATCCTCAATCCCTCCTTATCCTCTCAGATACGATCGAGACCGAACCCTAGCTCGCCGGAGCCACTCCTCGCCGTCAAACTACGCCACCCCACGCCATTCTGAGCCGTCATGGAGAAGCGCCAGCCTTCGTAGATCCTCTGGATAGAAGCGTGCATCAAGGGGAGCACTGGAGCGGGTGAATTTGGTCGATTTCCTTCATGACAGTTTGTCGGAATCCTTGCCGGAAAGCTCGATTCCATCTGCGCCTGTCCTCGCCAACCACTCGATCATCATCAGGGTGAGTTCATGAATCTTCCAGCATCATTGAATCATTTGATCTCTTTGTAAATTGTCGTTTCACTGTAAGCCACCGTCAGCCACCGTCGGAGATCGTTGGAACTGAGGCTCCGATGACCATTTCCGATCGGCGATGCCACTCCTAGGTTCAGTAGCTTACGCTGATTCAAACTAGACCTATTTCGCTTGCTGGGGTGCAGTAGATCGTCGCCGGTGACCACTCACCGATGGCGGTGGTGATGCTAACGCCATCGTGACGTCATGATTACACCACGTAAGCTAGTTTGACTGGTCTTTGCTCACGTGGCTGATGACCTGGCCTAGGGCCCATATGTCATCGACTAGGGGTAAAGATTGGGTCAGTAATTAATGCATTTCTTTCATCTGAGGGATGAGGTGGACCTGGCCCACAGGTCAGTGACTGGGCTAGCTCTGGACGTGGTATAAGAAGTATTTTTTCTGTTAAACAATAAATAAAATGTTATAATTCAATTAATAATATTCCAGAAATCAAATAAAGGATTAAATCTTGTTTAATTAATAACTTTTGAATCATAATTCAGAAATATGTGTATAATATATGAATTTTTTTAGAAAAATAAAATCTACAACTTAAACTCATTATTAAATATTATTGAGATAATTAATTAAATGAATATCATTTAATAAAGGTTTGATAAGTAATGAAACTTTAATAATTCATATTCCTATAATGATAATGTTTATAATATAAATAAAATACCAAAAATCCTAGAAAAAATTTGAATTCAAATTTTAAAATATAATTATGTATTATTATTTCACTTAATTAAATATTTATTATTTATTAAGTAATTATAAAGTAATAAGAATTATAAAAATCATGTCTTACTATTTTTAAATCACAAAAATAAATGTAATATACCAAAATGTCCACAAAAATAATACCTATATGATCCAAATATAATATTCCACTTTTGTGTTAAAGAAAAAGGTTAAACACTTTAAATACTCCAATTTAAACTTATTTACTTCATTAATAATTCATATCAAGATAAATAAAATTTAATAATATTCCTAAAATGAGTCAAATAGGTACAATTAATAGTATTAGTCTTAAATATTAATAATCTAATGCCATGATGGTTTAAAACATTATAAATATTCTTATTTTATAAGAATCCACAAGCTTAAATGAAGATTATTGTAACATCCCTAAAAACATGTTTCAAACCCATGCATATCATACATGCATCCTTGATCATATGAATTTCATTTCAAACAAATCACTTCAAAACAGAAGCATATATGCTTATTATTTCATGTAGGTTTGCTCTAGCCTTAGTGCTATATTCCAATGAGAAGAGTACTTGTTTTGTTCAGTAAGTTTGAATTCAAACTTAGGCACTTTCAAAAGCTTGAGCAAAGTTTTCAAAAAAGATGAGTAAATAAACCCAATATTATGCCTATTGTAGATATCACATAAAGGCTTGGTTTTATTTTTATTTTTCATTTGATCAAAGTGTTTTGTTTAAACAGTAGTGTTTGACACACATTTTGAGTGCAAGGTTTGCAGTATAAAAACCTAGAGAAGATTTGAATTCAAACTCATTTGATTTGAAGTTGAAAATCATTTCAGAAAATCAAAACAGAAAAAGAAAAGGAGAAAAGAAATAGAAAAGGGTCGGCGCCACTAAGCCCACCCGGGTTCCCCCTCTCTCTCTCACTCGCAGACGAACCCACCAGGTCACTGACCACACGACCCCACCTCCTTTCTGTTTTACTCGCTCACAAGTGGACCCTGCGACCACGTCGTCGTCGTCGCCATTCACGCGCGGCCGCGACGCTCGCTCCGCCGTTACCTCGCCGCAGTCACTGCGGGCTTAATTGCCATTGATTCTGCGCTTAATCGCCGCTGCCCTTCTGCCTACATAAACCCCTCTACACCGCGGCCATTTCCCCTCACCTAGCGCCACCTCTCTGCCACCAGGCTGCCCGCAATCGCCCTTGCACCGCCCAGACAGACGCACTCCGGCGACCAATCTTGGTGAGTACAAACCGCCCCTGCCTCTAGTTCAAACCATCGTAACCAGCACGTCCTTGCGCGTTCACTGATGCCCTCTGTTTGCTTTCTCGTGACCTAGAACGACGTCTTCGTCCACACCCGCGAGCACCTGAGCCGCCGCTCGACTCCGACGTGCGATTCAGGTAAAACGAGACCGCCCCTTGCCTCCCCTTTGGTACTGTCTTGATCGCCAGGTCCTTGGCATCTCCTAAACCATCTAGCTTGTGCTAGGTCGACGCAGAGCCTCGGCAACGTCTTCGACAGCAAGCATCTGACGTCGCCAGCAACTCCGACGAGCTCCCTCGGCCACTACAGCGCGCCCCTTGACCAGCCATCGCCACCTTGAGCTTCAGCATCGCACGGCGAGCTTGGTAAGCCCCTTCCCCCACTCCCGCACGACCTAGAACGCCGGTAGCAGTTCTGACAGAGGCGTCGCCGCCTGTCGCCGCCGCCAGCGCCGCCGCCAGCGCCGCCACTGGATGGTCCAGTGCTGAGCGCCGTTAGATCTAGATCCTGCGGATACGATAGAACCTAGATGAAGCGGTACGATTCAATCTGAGCCGCGCGATTAAGTTAGATCCAGCGGCTCAGAAGCGTGATCCGACGCGAACCGGTACGCGCCAATCAGGTTATGACGCGTGGCTGGAGATTAGATTTAAAAACAGGATTTGAATCTATTAGTGGTTTGAATTTGTTTTAGCTATAACTTTTGATCCCCACGTTCAAAATTGACAAATTTTATATCAATGGAATCAGGAGAACAAGCCCTTTCTAAATATGCAATGTGTTTAATGTTTTGCTTCTGTTAAAATGGTTTTATTTACAGAAACATGTGTAGGGCTATTTTGAGTATATGAATTGTTTGAGAAATGTTTTAAGGTTTAAATAAATATTGTTTGGTAAGTTTTGAACTTGTTTATGAACCATTACTGTACACTTGCTTTGTTGAGTTTTAAAAATCATCACATATCATATTGCATGCATTCATATATTTTTGTTTGTATATATTTTGTATGTGATTGTTGCTATGATTTTATGTGTAGATTTTGGTGCCAATAGTGATTGTGATTGTGAGGAGTGTAGCTACTCTCTAAACTACCAAGGCAAGTGATGCTTCATGATATTTTTATCCCTATGTTTTCTACTAAGCATTAGAAATATTTTGCTAGTCTTGCATGCTATATTTTGCTTATATGCCATGTTGGGAAATCCTAGTAGTTGTAGAATTGCTAGAAATTTCTAAGTTAAGATGCTTATCTATGCCATGCTTAGCCTAGCTAGTAGCAACCAAGGGTTGGTGAAATATACATGCTATGATAAAAATATTTCTAAGTCTTTGGACTTGTGTTTTGCCTAATAAAACAACTAAGTAAAAGAAACACCTGGGTGGAATGGAAGGAATGGTTTATGTTGAGTGGTTACACAAGGCCCATTTCTATGGTTACCTTGTGTATCTCACTTGTGGAAAGCCACCCAGGAACAAAGAGATTTTAGAGGCCAAATGTTAAGAAGCTTCTAGTGCAGCCACTTGGCAATATGGGCTCTGTCAGGATCATATAGGTTGCAATAACTTAGCCATTTGGACAGTTGGTGGTAGTGGGATGATAGGTTGGAGCACGTCCATTTGGTCTAAGGGAAGGCTTCTGAAAGGTCCTGTCTTGGTGAAAATCAAGGCTTGTGGGGAAAGTGCACAACCTCTGCAGATGGAAGAATCTAAGTACTTAGCCATGTCCCTGGAAAAGGACAACTTGAGCATCAAGACATGGAAGCTATCAAGAATCTCCTCATCCCAATTTCTAAGTAAAACTTGTGGGTGAACAAGGGTGAAGGACTCCAATGTCTATTGGTGGTTCCTTGGGAAAAGTTTTTGACAATGAAAAACTTAGTGTTTTCAACTAATAGGCAAAACCTATTTTGAGCAAAGCAAGCCTAAGCTACACTTAGCCAAATTGCATATAGTATCTAGTCCACCAAAATTATACTAAGGTATCACTTGCCAATACTATTCCAATGTATTGACCCACTGTGGCTGTAACTTGTGATGTTGCTGTTGGAATTATGCCCTAGAGGCAATAATAAAGATGTTATTATTATAATTCTTGTTCATGATAAAGTTTATATTCCATGCTAGAATTGTATTAAGCGGAAACATTAATACTTGTGTGGTTTGTGAATAACACCGTGTCCCTAGTACGCCTCTATGGACTAGCTCATTGATCAATGATGGTTAAGGTTTCCTAACCATAGACATGAGTTGTCAATTGATAATGAGATCATATCATTGGAGAATGATGTGGTGGATAGACCCAAACTAAGCGAAGCAATTAGATCGTGTCATCGTGTTCGTCATTGCAAAGCTTTTCTTATGTCAAATATTGTATTCCTTAGACCATGAGATAATACAACTCCC
This sequence comes from Avena sativa, assembly GCA_916181665.1. Classification (NCBI taxonomy): domain Eukaryota; kingdom Viridiplantae; phylum Streptophyta; class Magnoliopsida; order Poales; family Poaceae; genus Avena; species Avena sativa. The sequence continues at coordinate 438,136,382 of OV702293.1, read as the reverse complement.
TGGTATCGGAAGAAAGCTTTGAGGTCATCAAACGTCATCCTATGAGAGGGTGATCATAAAGGTGTCTCTCAGGTGATCGGAAAGTATCTGTTGGGTTGTATGTATCGAGATGGAATTTGTCCCTCCCAAGTCGGAGAGATATACTTCGGGCCCACTGGGTAATCGATATCAACACCGCTTGCAAGCATGTGGTTAAGGAGTTGATCACAAAGTGATATTGGATTACGGAACGAGTAAAGTACTTGCTGTGAACGAGATTGAACTAGGTATGACGATACCGACGATCGAATCTCGGGCAAGTAAAATATCGCGAGACGAAGGGAATATATATATATGGGATTGATTGAATCCTGGCATCGTGGTTCATCCGATATGATCATCGATGAATGTGTGGGAGTCAATATGGGTGCCCAGACCCCGCTGTTGATTATTGATAGAAGATCATGTCTGCATATTCTCGAACCCACAGGGTCACACACTTAACGTGTCTCGACGCTAGGATAGATTGGATAATTGGTTTATGAATTTTTGTTCGGAGTCTCGGATGGGATCCGTGATATCACGAGAGGTTCCGGAATGGTCCGGAGAATAAGATTCATATAAGGCAGTGCAGTTTTTGGAGTTCGGAATTGTTCCGGATTAATCGGTATTGTACCGGAAGCTTCTAGAACCTTCCGGAAGGGGACCAACGTGGCCCCACCTTCCGGGAGGGGGCATGGGCCTATGAGGGAGTGTCCTGGCCGCATTGGGCCAGGGGCACAAGGCCCCATAGGGCCCAGCCGATCCTAGATAAGTTTAAATCGTTTAAACTAGAGATAAGATAGGGTTTCTAGAAGGGAGAGTTTAAATCGTTTAAACTAGAGATAGGCTTGGAGGATGGGCAAGGGCTGGCCGCACCCCCCCCCCCTCTATATATAGAGGGCTGGTGTGCCCCCTCCCACACACCCACCTTCCTCCAAACCCTAGTTGCCCTGCTTCCCTCCTCTCTCCCTCCCGACTGTTTGTAGGCGAAGCCCTGCTGCAGAAATTCTCCACCATATACACCGCGCCGTCGTGTTGTAGATCCAATCCATCTCTCCACCATACTTGCTGGTCCGAGGAAGGAGGAGACGTCGAGGTGCTGCACGTGTGCATCTCACGGAGGCACCGCCACTTGTGGTGCTAGATCGGATCGGATCGCGAGGAGGAGAAGCGAGTACGACTACATCACCCACGTTCCGACGAACGTTCCGCTGTGCGAATCTTCAAGGGTATGAAGATCTAATCCAATCTCTCTCGTTGTTTGCATCTCCTAGATTAGATCTTGGCTTTCCCTCTGTTCGCTTCCGTAGAAAATTTTGATTTACTATGCTGCGAAACCCTTCAGTTGCAGGTTACTCTGATGAGGATTAGGAGTCATGAGTCTACACTCAACATGTTTGCCTGTGGCACATGAAGATGAAGACTTTTATCTATTTACTTATTCAAACTCTTGTACTAGGCCTGTGGCCTTGGAGTTGTAAAGACTATGTTTGTCTCTGGAATGACTGTAATAATGACCTTTGTTTCTGTGTACTTCATCTTAAACTGTGGATGCTAGCATTGATCCAGGGACTAGCATTGCAATCACAGGGATCCTTTTCCTTTATAAAGGAGGGATCTTACAGATGGTATCAAAGCACTGTGTTGCCTGTAGGATTATGACCCTAGGATTGGAAACCACTAAGGAAAAAATTTCAACAACTTCTACACTTGTCTATTCTTCTCGTAAACTTTTCTAATCTTCTTTCTCATCTCTATTTGTAGATTAACTCCATCAACTAAGCCATAAGGAAATGACCACTCATGACAATGACTTTGGAGTGTGAGACAGAATTCCCCAAGGCTCTCAAGGACCTCATGGTTGCAATGGAAATACATGGTGCAGCTGTGTACAAAGGTTTTCCTGTGATGGATGAAGGAGTTGAGTAATGGTGGGTGCAACTTCACTTGTATAAAAACAAGGAAGACAACCACAAGGAATCAGGATTCTGCATGTTCACCAATTCGGTGATGCACCCTACATTCTTTGATTCAGCAAGGGATGCAGCTTGGAAGACCATCAAAGAACTTGGTGATAGAGTCAAGTGCAGAATTCTCAACATACAAAATGACCTAAAGGAAGAGAAGAAACATACCCAAGAGTTGGAGGCTACCAACCAAACCTTAAGAGGAGACATTATAGACTTAGTAATGGAGTCATGTGCTCAAGATAGAGTGATTGCCTCTAGAAATATTGTGTTAGCCAACATATCTAGTGAGATAGGATTGTAAGCGTACTTCATTAGTTGGACCACCACTTATCACCTTATTTTCCAAATGTTGCTTAAAATAAGTTGAACCTTGGTTGTTGTAATGGATCCATGTATGCCATGACTTGTGTGTTTTGATTTCCAAGGATATGTATGTGATGCTTTGCCTTGTGTTTTATCTTAAATTGTGTTGTTCTAACTTTTTCTATCTTATAAATAGATGCCTAATGTTACCATCAGCACTGTTGAGGAGTTCCAGGGAACTCGCTTTGGTCCTCGTATTATTGAGATCACTACTTTGCTCAATCTCCCTCTTCCTACCATCATGGTGCTTCCCCTCACCAAGTTTGAGAGGAAAGACCTTTGGGGTTTCAAGGTCAATCAGCCCGGACGCCAGACTGAGCCTACCATGGAGGCCATCATCTTCAAGCTCATGCACGATGACAAGGAGAGAGGCCTTGAGGTAGTCATGCAGGATCTGATAGGACGTCTGTTAGGGAGACACTCTCGACAGGTTAGAGGTACTCACTTCCACGTCTTAGGTAGACGTGATGAGGATGGAGAGGCCATCGACTTCGAGGACACTTCGAGGGATACAGCTGAGCCAATTCGCCTATACCTCTAGGACTTAGAGGTTCTTCTTAGGCACGTGGACACTGATAGGATCAACGTCATGCTTAGCAATGACGGACTCCAGGTGCAGCTTCGTGAGAAGGACAAGCTCTTCGCGGAGCAAGATGAGATAGTCAAGGAGATGGAGGCAAAGTTCGAGAGCTAGGACAGAAAGTTCAAGAGTCAGGAGAAGCGAGTCCAAGATAGGAACAAGAGGATTCGGGACATGACCGAAGAACTGCAGGCCAAGGACTTCGAGCTCGAGCATCAGCAGACTGTGATTGAGAGGCTTCGTTCTTAGAAGAGGGCTCTCAAAGCCAAAGTAGAGACCTTGACCACCAATGTCGAGGAATACAAGACCGCTATGGAGAATGCAGGTCTTACCTTTGTTGAGGAGGAGGTTGATGCCGAGGAGTAGAGTTGACTACTCATTTATCATTTATTTATCATACTTTATTTGTGTCACAATGACCATCCAACATGTGGATGGCTTGTTATTGGTGTGTTTACTTTGCAAACTTGTTGTTGAACTATTATTATTATGATGCATGTTTTGTGATTGTTTATGTGATGTATTGTGCATGAAAGCATCTATGGGTATCTCATTCTTATCTCTATTGAACAAACCACAGATGCCTCCCCGCCGTGCCAATCCCAACCCCAACAACAACAACATCACTCCTGAGATGCAGCAAATGATGACAGCTCAGACTCAGCTGATGCAAATGATGACGACGTTCATCCAGAACCAAAACAACAACAACAACAATAACAACAATAGCAACAACAACAACCCACCAGGTTTTGACATGCTTACCAGGTTCTTGAGATTGAGGCCAGCAAAGTTCTCAGGAACAACTGATCCCATGGTGGCCATTGATTGGCTATGCTCTGTGAACAAGGATTTGGTAACTGTGGGCTGTACTGATGAAGAAAAAGTCAGATTTGCAGCACATTTGTTGGAAGGACCAGCCGCCACTTGGTGGGATAACTTCCAGATCACCACTCCCATCGAAGATGTGACATGGGCTATCTTTGAAGATGGTTTTCGTACTGCTCACATCTCATCCGGAGAGATGAGTTTGAAGAAGAAAGAGTTCCATAATCTGAAGCAGCGCCACCGCAGCGTGGCTGATTATATTGAGGAGTTCAACAATCTGGCGCGTTACGCACCGGATGAAGTTGACACTGATGCTAAGAGGAAGGAAAAGTTTCTTGAAGGGCTAAATGATGAACTGAACTTGCAGCTATCCGGAGCCTACGTTCCCACTTATCAGTCTCTTTGTGACAAGGCTGCTATTTTGGAGAACAAAATGAAGCAAGTTAAGAGCAGGAAGAGAAAGCACTCGGACAAGCATAGCTCGGGATCGTCTCACAAACGTTCCCATTACGATGATAGTGGAAGCTCGGGATCCCACAAGCATGGGAAATTCAACAAGAACCACAACCACAACTGTCATCATGACAACAAGCATCACCGTAGTCATGACAATGACAAGTATAAGAACCACAAGGGTGGATATAAGAGCCACCACAGTGGTAGTGGAAGTGGCAGTGGAAGCCAGCCTGTCAAGAAGGACATTAGTCAGGTTGAGTGCTTCAAGTGCAAGAAGATGGGGCATTATGCAAATGAATGCCCAGAAAATAAAGTTGAAGGACCCAACAAGCCCAACCCTTTTCAGAAAGGGCAAGTTAACCACATCAATGTGGAGGAAATCTATGAGGAGCCTGATGCTGTTGGTGGTAAGTTCAAACTCAATTCTATTCCAGCACTTGTTCTTTTTGATACTGGAGCATCGCATTCATTCATATCAAAAGAATTTGTTGATAGAAATGGGTTTCCAACTGAAAACATTGGGTGTCCAATAAAAGTTAGTTCTCCAGGTGGAGATATGATAGTAATTCTTGGATGCTAGGATCTAGTAATAGAGTTTGGAAAGCATAAGTTTCCAGTGAGTCTGATAATCCTAGATTCCCAAGGACTGGACGTAATATTGGGAATGGATTGGATGGCTAAGTATGAAGGAGTACTAGATTGTGCTAATCGTACTGTTGCACTCACAACCCCGGAAAGGAAACGGATTAAATTCAAGTCTAACTTTGAATCAAAAGGGAGTAAGCTAAATTCTCTTAAGGGGGTTAGCATAGACAGTGTGCCAATTGTGAGTGAATATCCGGATGTGTTTCCGGAAGAATTGCCGGGAATGCCACCAGATAGAGATGTGGAGTTCCTTATTGATTTGCTACCAGGATCTGGACCAATAGCAAAGATACCGTAGAAGATGTGAGTTGATGAACTGAAAGAACTCAAGAAACAACTTGGAGAGAAGTTGCAGAAAGGATTTATTCAACCAAGTTCCTCATCTTGAGGAGCACCAGTTTTGTTTGTGGAAAAGAAAGATAGAAGTCAAAGGTTATGCATAGACTACCGTTCACTCAATGAGGTGACTATCAAGAACAAATACCCTTTGCCTAGAATCAATGACTTGTTTGATCAGCTGGAAGGAGCTTGTGTGTTCTCAAAGATTGATCTCCGGTCAGGATATTTCCAACTCAAGATAAGAGAACAAGACATACCTAAGACAGCTTTCACCACAAGGTATGGATTGTATGAGTATACCGTGATGCCATTTGGTTTGACCAATGCTCCAGCATACTTTATGAATATGATGAACAAGGTGTTCATGGAATTTCTTGATAAGTTTGTTGTCGTTTTCATCGATGACATTTTGATCTACTCCAAGAGCAAAGAAGAGCATGAAGGACATTTGCGTTTGATACTTGAGAAGCTTAGAGAGCATAAACTGTATGCCAAATTCAGCAAGTGTGAATTTTGGCTAAATGAAGTTGGATTTCTTGGACACGTTGTGTCAGGAGATGTTGTAACAGTTGATCCTGCTAAAGTTTCAGCTGTAACTGAATGGGAATCTTCCAAGTCAGTGAAAGAAATTCGTAGTTTCCTTGGCTTAGCAGGTTACTACAGAAGGTTCATTGAGAATTTCTCCAAGGTAGATAAGCCTATGACAGAATTGCTAAAGAAGGACAAGAAATTTGCTTGGTCTGAAGGTTGTGAACTCAGCTTTCAGGAATTGAAGAAGAGACTTGTGACAACACCGGTCTTGTGTTTGCCAGACTTGGAAAAAGATTTCCAAGTATATTGTGATGCATCTCATCATGGTTTGGGTGCAGTACTTATGCAAGACGGGAAAGTTGTGGCTTATGCCTCGAGACAACTCAAAACTCATGAAGTGAACTACCCTACTCATGATTTAGAGTTAGCCTCCGTTGTCCATGCACTCAAAACATGGAGACGTTATCTTTTGGGAAAGCGTTGTGAAGTGTTCACAGATCACAAGAGTTTGAAGTATATCTTCACCCAGAAAGAAATTAATATGAGACAAAGAAGATGGCTAGAACTCATCAAGGACTATGACTTAACTTTGCAATACCATCCCCGAAAAGGATACAGATGCCGCCTAGAGGGGGGTGAATAGGCGGTTTAAAACTTTTACGAGATGGGCTTAACAAAGGCGGAATAAAACTAGCGTTTACTTTGTCAAGCACAACACCTATATAAACTACGGTTCACCTATGTGCACCAACAACTTATGCTAAGCAAAACAGGAAACTATGTGATAGCTAGATATAAGAAATCAAGCACGAAGGCTATCACAAAGTAAAGTGCATAAGTAAATAGCTCGGGTATAGAGATAACCGAGGCACGCGGAGACGATGATTTATTACCGAGTTCCTCCCATAAAGAGAGTACGTCTCGTTGGAGAGGGGGTGGTATCAAACCACCTACGCCACAAAAGGCCTCCCTTATTCTCCGGTGAATCTCACCCCAACGGGATCGATCCACACTTCCACTATCGGTGCACTTGTCGGTGGCAACCGGAACCTCTCACAAGGTTGGGGCACTTCTCCACAACTTAATCGGAGGCTCCCAACAAACGCCACCAAGGCCACAACCTGCAACACCAACAAACCGTCTAGGGTTCCAAGAACCCAAGAGTAAAAAGCTTCTCAACTTTCACTCACCAAATCCTCCGAGGAGAACTCAAATCTATGCACCAAATGCAATGGCAAGAACACAGGAAGTGCTCAAGTCCTTCTCTCCCAAATTCTAGAAAAGCTACAAAAGCTAGTGGGAGAATAAGAGAGGAAGAACATACGAGGAAATCCACAAAAGAAACCCCAAGATCTAGATCCCAATATGTTCCCCTCACATAGAGGAGAGATGGATTGGTGGAGTTGTAGATCAAGATCTCCCCTTTCAAATCCCCCCAAAAGATTCAAGAAATATGGGAGGGATTGAGAGTATTTGCAAGCTCTTGAAGGTCAAAACAATGGAGCAAAGAGAGAATGCAAGCAACCGGCCTAAGGAGGAAGAAGGGGTCTATTTATACCCCTCCCCAACGAAATATGACCGTTTGGGACCTTTCAGGCCGGATAATCCGCCCCTCCCCCGGATATTCCGGGTTCCCCGGACCAAAAAAATGGCTAAGGACTTCGCGTCGCGACCCTCAGTATAGGGGCGGATTTTTGGGGCGGATAATCCGCCCCCATGGCCGGATAATCCGCCCCCCTGAAAACTGGCAGGAACAGCAAAACTGAAACCATCATAACTTTTTCATTCGGACTCCGATTTTGATGATCTTGGGATCGTTTCGAAGATAGTAACAATCTCTACAATATCATACAGGGAACCATCATAGTCCAGCAATGGAGGATAGAACCAAATGATGAAAGGTTTAACCTATCTATAAAAGACAAACCGGTAAAACCTCCAATATCGAAAACACAATAGAGAATGCATAAGAAATCCGTTTTCGATGGACTTAAGCTTGTCATAGAGATTGACACAATATATAAATCCTCTCATGGATAAGAACCAAGAAATATGATGCCAAGTTTGCAAAGGTTTGAGCTCTCACCGAGGGATATGATCAAGTTACTCACTTAAGAGCCCCTCTTGATAGTACGGTTATCTATCCTATAAATCGGTCTCTCCAACTAACACCACGAGACCAGTTAAAAAGAAACCCTATCAAAATCAAACCTTTGCCTTGTATATTCCACACCTTAGGATGGAGCACCTTTCTTGATTGCACTAGCTTGGTGAAGATGCTCCCCCATACTCCACTATGGAAGAGCCTCTCTTTTAGGCATATCTTCACATATCCATGATCACCATAAGGATGGCACGATACACTTGAGATCATCTTAATAAACCTTGATCAACACTTGATCTTCTTCACTTTATTCTTATTCCAACCTTGAAGCCACCATATGGTTCAAGCATTGTCTAAGGACAAATCCTCCAAGTAAAACTCAATGCAAACATAAGTCCATAAAACATTGTCATTAATTACCAAAACCACACATGGGGGCACACATGTTCTTTCAATCTCCCCCATTTTGGTAATTGATGACAATCCTTTGAGAGGGTTTATATAATCAACTTAACGAAAAAAATGGTTGCGCCAACATCAAATACTACACAAGTATGTGATGTTGGTACGCCCATAATATATAGAGCAAGCTCCCCCACAATATATGCGTGTATGATGAACCATTACCGTTGGTGGAGTTTCCTCTATATATTCAACATGCAAAGCAACAACAAAGATGCAAGAGCATGAGAGGAAAATGCTTAAGAACAAACTTCCCTTAAACCCTCCAAAACATCTCCCCCATTGGCATCGATTGCCAAAATGGGTGAATAGTTCTAGACGACCAATATAGTAATAATTCCTCCAAAGGTGTGTCTTCGCACATATACAATGATGAATACTTGGGAGGGAGTAGAACTATATTGAGGATCTGAAGATTGCCAAAGGAATAAAATAAAATACGTAAGCAATCACAAGATTCGACAAACCAATTTGAAAACAACAAATGAGTCCAAATGGAAACTACAAGATATTATGATATGAGCAAAAGAGTGTTTTAAATACCAAATAGAGAAGCTCTCCAATATTTGTGCACAATTTTAAAATAAATGCATTGGAATACATAATGCACAAATATGTAATCCTTGTTCCCCCATAAGAATTTAAAACACAACACATGAAAGATCAAATAAATGCTTAAATAAAATTGAGAATCTCCCCAAGATTTGTGCATGCTTTAAAATCGGTGTATTTCAATACAAAAATGCACAAATATGGAATCCTCACACCCCAATAAACATTTAAGGCACAATAAATGATATAAAAGATAGATGATCATTATTAAATGAATTAGATGAGCTCCCCAAAGATAATGCACCAATTATGATAATTGCATTTGGGATCAAGGTGCATAATCATGGAATCCTCACTCATCCAAGTTCACTGAACAATACAAGGCATGAGAGAACAAATATGAGTGCTCAAAGATGCAAACAATAGGAACAAGCACCCATAGGCAATTAAATTTGGAAGCCACCAAAGAATCAAAAGGAATAGAAAGGTGGTCTCCAAGGATTAAAAACCAACTAACATTATCTTCACATATGTGTGTATATTTCTAAATGGATAACATCACAAAGACATATTCCCATAACAAAACAAGCACACACAAGGAATATATACAATAAATCACATAGAAGGACAAAACCAACTCCCAAAAAGAGTAAGGTTCCAACAAGTAAACCAAACTCTCCAAACTTTTCATGATGGCACAAAATAACAAAATGAATAGATCAAACTTCCAAGCACATAAAACCCGATATGGATCAAACAAGGAAGCATAAAAATATTGTTCTACATAATATAGGAGAGCTCACCCATAAGTAGTACATTATATAGAATTTTCTTTTGAATGCAAAATGCACAAAAAATGGGATCATCACTACTACCTACAATAAGAAAAACACAAGAGGATATCAATAAAATAAGAAGATCCAAAAGAAGCAAGGAAGGCTTCAGAGACAACACAAAACATTTTCTTAGCCAAAGATAGGATAAAATTAAACAAAGGCCAAAGTGAATATGATCAATAAATTCTACCATAAATTGAGTACTCATTGTCCAAGGACAAGAAATATTGGGAATAATTTTCCCAAGGTAGCTTGCATGGATATCCAAGATCATAGTCACAACAAGAAGCATATAACAAAATATAAGAATTAAGCATGATACTTCGAACAAGATTCTTGGTAGCTTCCAATAGTCACACAATCACTAGTGATTAGATTAACTTGAAGCAAATGGTTTCCATGATGACATAGAGACTAAATATGAGGAAACACATACCAAGAAACACTCTCATATACAAGATCCAAAATATGATCAATAAATGCATTCAAGCAAATTGGAACTTGTATGAGCAAATGTGTCACATAGGCGCTAGACAATTATCCATATCAATTCTAAGTGACACAACCTCGAATATTCACATTTTTTAGGATTGTAATATGCACTAAGCATATGACTCCCCCATAATGTGATACTACCATAAAACCAACACGAGGCAACGGATCCAAATAGATATAATTAATGGACATTATAGAACTTAAATTTCTCATGTACACACATTTTTAGGATTGTGGAATGCCCAAGCATAACACTCCCCCAAAATGGGATAGTCCATTAATCTCTCACAAGAGCCAAATAAGATACCAAATATAACCAAGAAAGGCTCAAACATAAGAAACACACATACATGGTGTGCCACCTAATCATACATAAAAATATGTTTGATTCCTCAAGATAATTAAGTGGAAATCACAACATGTACAAGAGCATGGAAGATACAAAACCAACACATGCACAAGGGGGCGAGTAACTTTCAATGTAAAGAGTTTATCATATGTTACCACAAGGAGGAACATTGGATATATAGAAGAGGCAATATAATCCACATGACTTGACTTGACAATTACACTAGATGAAGATCCCTCAATTCTTCATAATGTAACCAAGTCTCCAATGCCCTCCAACCAACACTTATTGATCAAGTTTTAGCTAGATGGTCCCCAACCAAGTTGGGTCCTAAGAAGTTAGTAACAATAGGCTTGGCCACCCAAATGGTTCTTTTCTTGACACCACATTGGGCACCAACAAATTTGGCAAACACATTGCCAACCTCATCCTTACAAAGAGAATAAGCATCATCAATAATGATAGGATTGGATGAGGAGATACCAATAGTCCATGAGGAAGAAATGTGCCCCTTCTCACGGCATATGTAGCAAGTTCTTATCTTGCCATCTTTCTTCTTAGGTGAAGCCACAACTCGAGGAAGAGATCGAGTAGTCCTCTTAGGAAGAGGCCCGTCAATGACTTGAGGTGGGGTTTGAGGACGCTTCCCTTGTTGCTTCACACTAAGAGGCTTTTTCTTCAATGGGCAAGATCTAACATGGTGCCCTTCTTCCTTGCACTTGAAGCAAACAATGTTGGCCGAATTCTTGACTTGAACTTGGCCATTTTTCTTGTTTCCCTTATGCTTCAACTTGATAGTGGACTTGTTCTTGACATGGAGTTGAATCCAAGCCCACTCTTGTCATTGGGGGATTTTTGCACAATCAAGATTTTGTCGAGTGCGGCCTTCCCTTGATGACCCTTTTTCAAGTCATTCTTCAAAGAAGTGACTTGATCCTTGAGCTCTTTGATTTCCTCTACATGGTTAGTTTCAACAAAAGTACTAGAGGAAGTAGATGCTACATTGTTAGAGCAACAAGGCATAGAATGTAATTCATCACGAGATATAGCATGGTTGTGAGAGGATGAATTACAAGGACTAGCACATGGAAATATAAAATTTGGAGTAGATATAGTGCTAATGTCCACATGAGGTCCACTAGATGTTACCTTTGACACGATGGCCTCATGATCTAACTTTAGCCTACCGTGGGAGACTAGAAGATCCTCATGCGAGCTCGAGAGCTTAACATGACTTTCTTCTAATTTCCCATAGTTGCTAGTTAGCAATGCAAGTTAATCCTTTAGCTCAACATTCTCCTTCAAAATAGATGCTTCACAAGAAATAGAGTTAGTAGCACAAGCATCATCACTATTAGCAAGAGGTGAGGGCAACTTGGCAAGCTCTTTTAAGTATGAAGCTTTAAGTTTCTCATGCGACTCGGTGAGTTTGATGAGCTCCCTCTTAACGACCCGAGAGCCATTTTCGAGGTGCTTAAAATCCTCAACAAGTTTAGCATAAGCAACGTCAAGTTCATCATTTTTAATCTTGAAGGAGTTTGCCACCGCAAGTTCTCTATCATGGTATTCCTTTACTCTAGATAATTCTAGAGTAAAAGTCTCCTCAAGAGATTCTTTGGTGGTTTGTTCCTCTTCAAGGGAGTCCTTTAGTTGAGCAATTTCATTAGCATACTCACGCTCAAGCGCAAACTTTTCATCAATTATGTTTTCTTGCTCCTCAATTTGTGCTTCTAACTTATCAATATGTTCCTTGCTCTTAATAGAAAAGTCCAAGATTTCAACAAAGTTAGAGCATGCAATATTGTTCTTAACAACGGCACGATAAACAATCTCACCCTTTTCATATAAATCATCAATATCAAGATCTTCTTCCACATTATCCACATCCTCCTCATCACAAGAGGTAATGGGTTCCAAAGTAGGAGTTACCTTTGAATCCCTAGCCATAAGGCATAGGTGGGTACCGGAAGAAGGTGAAGATGAGATTGCATTTGTGGCTTCATTCAAAACCTTGTCTTGACCCATAGAATCTTTGGTTTCCTCTACATGGTTAGCAACACAAGCACTAGAGGAAATAGAAGCATTTTTATCATGGCAACAAGAAAACACAAGCATATCATCATGAGATTTATTCAAGTCATTTCTACATGATATGCAAGGACTATTAACACAAGCAAGTAAGAAGTTTGTTGTGCTAGAAGTGTTAAAGTCCAAAGATAGATCATTGCAACTAGATAGAGATGATGGATTATAAATAGTAAGCACACTATCCAAATTGTAATTTCTATCACCACTCACCATATCATTACCTTGTGAAAATTCACATGTTGGTGAAGTGGTAGAAGATGAGAACTCATCTTGACTGGAAGTGTAAGCAACACAATCATCCTCAACAATATTGGACACAACATATTTATCTTGAAGTTTTGTCCATAACTCATGAGCGCTCCAAAAAGGAATGATTGAAGAGGTAACTACATAGCTCAAAGCATTAACAAGAACATTAGAAGCTTGAGCATCGAGATATAAGTTTTTCTCATCCTCACAAGATAGATTTTTGAAATCCATAGGAGGAGAAAAACCTATATCTACAATACGCTCCAAATTTGGGTCCATGTCCCAAAAATGAATAAGCATACGAGTTTTCCATATATCATAATTTGTGCCATCGAATAAGAACATGCCATTGTGCACTAATCCCCTAGCCGACATCTTTACTCTCAAGGCGGTGAAGCCTAAAATGAGAGACCGTGCTCTGATACCAATTGAAAAGGATACAGATGCCGCCTAGAGGGGGGGTGAATAGGCGGTTTAAAACTTTTATGAGATGGGCTTAACAAAGGTGGAATAAAACTAGTGTTTACTTTGTCAAGCACAACACCTATATAAACTACGGTTCACCTATGTGCACCAACAACTTATGCTAAGCAAAACAAGAAACTATGTGATAGCTAGATATAAGAAATCAAGCACGAAGGCTATCACAAAGTAAAGTGCATAAGTAAATAGCTCGGGTATAGAGATAACCGAGGCACGCGGAGACGATGATTTATTACCGAGTTCCTCCCATAAAGAGAGTACGTCTCGTTGGAGAGGGGGTGGTATCAAACCACCTACGCCACAAAAGGCCTCCCTTATTCTCCGGTGAATTTCACCCCAACGGGATCGATCCACACTTCCACTATCGGTGCACTTGTCGGTGGCAACCGGAACCTCTCACAAGGTTGGGGCACTTCTCCACAACTTAATCGGAGGCTCCCAACAAACGCCACCAAGGCCACAACCTGCAACACCAACAAACCGTCTAGGGTTCCAAGAACCCAAGAGTAAAAAGCTTCTCAACTTTCACTCACCAAATCCTCCGAGGAGAACTCAAACCTATGCACCAAATGCAATGGCAAGAACACAGGAAGTGCTCAAGTCCTTCTCTCCCAAATTCTACAAAAGCTACAAAAGCTAGTGGGAGAATAAGAGAGGAAGAACACACGAGGAAATCCACAAAAGAAACCCCAAGATCTAGATCCCAATATGTTCCCCTCACATAGAGGAGAGATGGATTGGTGGAGCTGTAGATCAAGATCTCCCCTTTCAAATCCCCCAAAAAGATTCAAGAAATATGGGAGGGATTGAGAGTATTTGCAAGCTCTTGAAGGTCAAAACAATGGAGCAAAGAGAGAATGCAAGCAACCGGCCTAAGGAGGAAGAAGGGGTCTATTTATACCCCTCCCCAACAAAATATGACCGTTTGGGACCTTTCAGGCCGGATAATCCGCCCCTCCCCCGGATATTCCGGGTTCCCCGGACCAAAAAAATGGCTAAGGACTTCGCGGCGCGACCCTCAGTATAGGGGCGGATTTTTGGGGCGGATAATCCGCCCCCATGGCCGGATAATCCGCCCCCCTGAAAACTGGCAGGAACAGCAAAACTGAAACCATCATAACTTTTTCATTCGGACTCCGATTTTGATGATCTTGGGCTCGTTTCGAAGATAGTAACGATCTCTACAATATCATGCAGGGAACCATCATAGTACAAAAATGGAGGATATAACCAAATGATGAAAGGTTTAACCTATCTATAAAAGACAAACCGGTAAAACCTCCAATATTGAAAACACAATAGAGAATGCATAAGAAATCCGTTTTCGATGGACTTAAGCTTGTCATAGAGATTGACACAATATCTAAATCCTCTCATGGATAAGAACCAAGAAATATGATGCCAAGTATGCAAAGGTTTGAGCTCTCACCAAGGGATATGATCAAGTTACTCACTTGAGAGCCCCTCTTGATAGTACGGTTATCTATCCTATAAACCGGTCTCTCCAACTAACACCACGAGACCAGTTAAAAAGAAACCCTATCAAAATCAAACCTTTGCCTTGTATATTCCACACCTTAGGATGGAGCACCTTTCTTGATTGCACTAGCTTGGTGAAGATACTCCCCCATACTCCACTATGGTAGAGCCTCTCTTTTAGGCATATCTTCACATATCCATGATCACCATAAGGATGGCACGATACACTTGAGATCATCTTAATAAACCTTGATCAACACTTGATCTTCTTCACTTTATTCTTATTCCAACCTTGAAGCCACCATATGGTTCAAGCATTGTCTAAGGACAAATCCTCCAAGTAAAACTCAATGCAAACATAAGTCCATAAAACATTGTCATTAATTACCAAAACCACACATGGGGGCACACATGTTCTTTCAATCCCGGTAAAGCAAATGTTGTAGCAGATGCTCTAAGCCGTATGGTTTTTGTGAATGGCCTTACTAAGGGAGAATTGCCAGATGATTTGTGTGCCCAATTTAGAGATCTAAGATTGGAGATTGTGCCTGAAGGACATCTCATGTCTTTGGATGTTCAACCCACTTTGTTGGACAAGATCAAAGAAGCCCAGAAGATTGATAAGGAAATTGAAGAAATTAAGGAAAAGATTGGCAAAGGAAAAGCCAAAGGATTCCAGGAAGACGAACATAATACTTTATGGCATGGAAAACGTATCTGTGTTCCACAAGATCCGGAGCTTCGGAAACTGATATTACAAGAAGCACACAACTCACCGTATTCCATTCATCCGGGTAACACCAAAATGTACATGGATATGAAGGAAATATTTTGGTGGAATAATCTCAAGAAGGACATTGCCGAACATATTGCTTTGTGTGATGTGTGTAGTAGAGTGAAAGCGGAACATTAGAAACCAGCAGGTTTGCTTCAACCACTACCTATTCCTGATTGGAAGTGGGACAAGATTGGTATGGATTTCATTACCGGATTACCAAGGACCCGGTCAGGATACGATTCTATTTGGGTAGTACTGGATCGCCTAACTAAAGTGGCTCATTTCATACCCGTGAAGACAACATATACAAGTGCTAAGTTGGCCAAAATCTATATGAGTAGAATTGTATGTCTGCATGGAGTGCCCAAAAGTATTGTGTCTGATAGAGGAACCCAATTCACTTCTCATTTTTGGAGACAGCTACATGAGTCATTGGGAACGAGGTTGGAATTCAGTACTGCTTTTCATCCTCAAACTGATGGACAAACAGAAAGGACTAATCAGATTCTTAAAGACATGTTGAGGGCATGTGCACTAGACTATGGAGCCAGTTGGGATGAAAGTCTGCCTTACGCAGAATTTTCTTATAACAACAGCTATCAAGCTAGCATTGAGATGGCACCATTTGAGTTTCTCTACGGGAGAAAGTGTACCACCCCATTGTTATGGAATGGTGTGGGAGAAAGAAGTCTGTTCGGACCAGAACTTATCAAAGAAGCCGAAGAGAAGGTCAAGTTTGTTAAGGACAGATTGAAGATAGCACAGTCCCGACAGAAAAGCTACGCATATCCTAAGCGTAGAGAAGTCACCTACGAAGTTGGTGATAGAGCTTATCTTAGAGTGTCACCACTTCGTGGAGTGAAGAGGTTCGGAGTCAAAGGAAAGTTGGCCCCAAGATATGTTGGACCATTCAAGATTCTGAGTCATAAAGGAGAAGTTGCTTATGAAATTGAATTGCCAGAGTCTTTGTCAGCTGTCCATAATGTGTTTCATGTGAGTCAGCTTAAGAAATGTCATCCAGAAATGGAAGAAACTTCTTTGAAGGATACCATACCTTTGGAAGAGGTTCAATTAGAAAGTGATCTCACTTATGAAGAGAAACCTATCAAAATTTTTGAGACTGCAGAAAGAGTTACACGGACTAAGACTATCAAGTTTTGCAAAGTTCAGTGGAACCATCATTCCAAAGAGGAAGCAACATGGGAAAGAGAAGATGATCTTCGAAAAGACCACCCTCACCTATTTGCTAGCCAATCCGAATCTCGAGGGCGAGATTCACCTTAAGGGGTTTAGATTTGTAACATCCCTAAAAACATGTTTCAAACTCATGCATATCATCCATGCATCCTTGATCATATGAATTTCATTTCAAACAAATCACTTCAAAACAGAAGCATATATGCTTATTATTTCATGTAGGTTTGCTCTAGCCTTAGTGCTATCTTCCAATGAGAAGAGTACTTGTTTTGTTCAGTAAGATTTGAATTCAAACTTAGGCACTTTCAAAAGCTTGAGCAAAGTTTTCAAAACAAAATGAGTAAATAAAACCAATATTATGCCTATTGTATATATCACATAAAGGCTTGGTTTTATTTTTATTTTTCATTTGATCAAAGTGTTTTGTTTAAACAGTAGTATTTGACACACATTTGAGTGCAAGGTTTGCAATATAAAAACCTAGAGAAGATTTGAATTCAAACTCATTTGATTTGAAGTTGAAAATCATTTCAGAAAATCAAAATAGAAAAAAGAAAAGGAGAAAAGAAATAGAAAAGGGCCGGCGCCACCTATCTAGCCCAACGACGGATTCAGCCCACTAAGCCCACCCGGGTTCCCCCTCTCTCTCTCTCTCACTCGCAGACGAACCCACCAGGTCACTGACCACACGACCCCACCTCCTTTCTGTTTTACTCGCTGACAAGTGGACCCTGCGACCACGTCGTCGTCGTCAATCACGCGCGGCCGCGACGCTCGCTCCGCCGTTACCTCGCCACAGTCACTGCGGGCTTAATTGCCATTGATTCTGCGCTTAATCGCCGCTCCCCTTCTGCCTACATAAACCCCTCTGCACCGCGGCAATTTCCCCTCACCTAGCGCCACCTCTCCGCCACCAGGCTGCCCGCAATCGCCCTTGCACCGCCGCAGACAAACGCACTCCGGCGACCAATCTCGGTGAGTATAGACCGCCCCTGCCTCTAGTTCAAACCATCATAACCAGCACGTCCTTGCACGTTCAATGATGCCCTATGTTTGCTTTCTCGTGACCCAGAACGACTTCTTCGTCCACACCCGTGAGCACCTGAGCCGCCGCTCGACTCCGACGTGCGATTCAGGTAAAACGAGACCGCCCCTTGCCTCCCCTTTGGTACTGTCTTGATCGCCAGGTCCTTGCGCATCTCCTAAACCATCTGGCTTGTGCTAGGTCGACGCAGAGCCTCGGCAACGTCTTCGATAGCAAGCATCTGACGCCGCCAGCAACTCCGACGTGCTCCCTCGGCCACTACAGCGCGCCCCTTGACCAGCCATCGCCACCTTGAGCTTCAGCATCGCACGGCGAGCTTGGTAAGCCCCTTCCCCCTCTCCCGCGCGACCTAGAACTCCGATAGCAGTTCTGACAGAGGCGTCGCCGCCTGTCGCCGCCGCCAGCGCCGCCACTGGATGGTCAAGTGATGAGCGCCGTTAGATCTAGATCCTGCGGATACGATAGAACCTAGACGAAGCGATACGATTCAATCTGAGTCGCGCGATTAAGTTAGATCCAGCGGCTCAGAAGCATGATCCGACACGAACCGGTACGCACCAATCAGGTTATGACGCGTGGCTGGAGATTAGATTTAAAAACAGGATTTGAATCTATTAGTGGTTTGAATTTGTTTTAGCTATAACTTTTGATCCCCACGTTATAAATTGACAAATTTTATATCAATGGAATCAGGAGAACAAGCCCTTTATAAATATGCAATGTGTTTAATGTTTTGCTTCTGTTAAAATGGTTTTATTTACAGAAACATGTGTAGGGCTATTTTGAGTATATGAATTGTTTGAGAAATGTTTTAAGGTTTAAATAAATGTTGTTTGGCAAGTTTTGAACTTGTTTATGAACCAGTACTGTACACTTGCTTTGTTGAGTTTTAAAAATCATCACATATCATATTGCATGCATTCATATATTTTTGTTTGTATATATTTTGTATGTGATTGTTGCTATGATTTTATGTGTAGATTTTGGTGCCAATAGTGATTGTGATTGTGAGGAGTGTAGCTACTCTCCAAACTACCAAGGCAAGTGGTGCTTCATGATATTTTTATCCCTATGTTTTCTACTAAGCATTAAAAATATTTTGCTAGTCTTACATGCTATATTTTGCTTATATGCCATGTTGGGAAATCCTAGTAGTTGTAGAATTGCTAGAAATTTCTAAGTTAATATGCTTATCTATGCCATGCTTAGCCTAGCTATTAGCAACCAAGGGTTGGTGAAATATACATGCTATGATAAAAATATTTCTAAGTCTTTGGACTTGTGTTTTGCCTAATAAAACAACTAAGTAAAATAAACACCAGGGTGGAATGGAAGGAATGGTTTATGTTGAGTGGTTACACAAGGCCTATTTCTATGGTTACCTTGTATCTCACTTGTGGAAAGCCACCCAGGAACAAAGAGATTTTAGAGGCCAAATGTTAAGAAGCTTCTAGTGCAGCCACTTGGCAATATGGGCTCTGTCAGGATCATATAGGTTGCAATAACTTAGCCATTTGGACAGTTGGTGGTAGTGGGATGATAGGTTGGAGCGCGTCCATTTGGTCTAAGGGAAGGCTTCTGAAAGGTCCTGTCTTGGTGAAAATCAAGGCTTGTGGGGAAAGTGCACAACCTATGCAGATGGAAGAATCTAAGTACTTAGCCATGTCCCTGGAAAAGGACAACTTGAGCATCAAGACATGGAAGCTATCAAGAATCTCCTCATCCCAATTTCTAAGTAAAACTTGTGGGTGAACAAGGGTGAAGGACTCCAATGTCTATTGGTGGTTCCTTGGGAAAAGTTTTTGACAATGAAAACTTAGTGTTTTCAACTAATAGGCAAAACCTATTTTGAGCAAAGCAAGCCTAAGCTACACTTAGCCAAATTGCATATAGTATCTAGTCCACCAAAATTATACTAAGGTATCACTTGCCAATACTATTCCAATGTATTGACCCACTGTAGCTGTAACTTGTGATGTTGCAGGTTACTCTGATGAGGATTAGGAGTCATGAGTCTACACTCAACATGTTTGCCTGTGGCACATGAAGATGAAGACTTTTATCTATTTACTTATTCAAACTCTTGTACTAGGCCTGTGGCCTTGGAGTTGTAAAGACTATGTTTGTCTCTGGAATGACTGTAATAATGACCTTTGTTTCTGTCTACTTCATCTTAAACTGTGGATGCTAGCATTGATCCAGGGACTAGCATTGCAATCACAGGGATCCTTTTCCTTTATAAAGGAGGGATCTTACAATTATCTCTAAAAAGAACTCCACTAATAATAAATCCTTCAAGAACAACTTGTAAACATTCAAATATTTTCTAAACCATATTAAGTACCAAATTACAAAAACTACTACAACCCCATATAAATCCATGAGTAATTAAATAATATTATGTTGGGTTTATAAACTATACCCACTTGTCTACAAAAGATAATGATATTACTCCATACTCACATCAAGAAACCATTACTCAAGTAACAAAATAAACATTCTTAAGTAACTTAAAGAACACATTTCAGATATACAAGATACCAATGTATAAGTATGATACTTTCAAAACTATCTATACTTTAAAGTTAACTTTAGTCTACAGAATCTTAATATAACACTATAAGCATTATTATATGTTTTATAGTTAACTTTGGTCTGAAATAGTTAAACTATAAAGCAACTCAAGCCAAACCATATGAGCAAAGAAATGACATCAACCACCACTAACTAACTAACCACAAAGTTTGTTTAGACCTTAGAAGTGAAACCTTTTCTTCGAAGGTTATCCTTTTTGCCACTTTAAAACAGAAACCTTGTATAAGTAATCCTAACTAGTATGTCATAAGTATGTACACTTTACTCATACATATGTGTATTTTACAACCACTCATAAACTATAATAAAAGTACAACTACGAACTTTATCCTAAGGCATCACATAGTCCAAAGTAATCACTTTCAGAATCTAAACCCTAGCACAACGTTATTCTCAAGATTTACGCTTAGAACATGCATCAAATTACTTATGCATAAAAGCATATTGCTTCTTTAAACATTAGTCCTTACCGGACCAATGATGCTGATTCCAGATTTTGGATCTTATACATTAACTCGAAGACCGGGAGTGCATAATCTTGCAATCACAAAAGGCAAGTTCACACTTACTCATGTCCTTTGATTATTTTCTATAAAGTATTTTACAAATCCAGTGTTGTCATCACCTGCATTTGAAAAAAGGTCCGAAAATACTATTTTCATAATAATATGATTATCAGTTTATTTCCATGAGGTAATAACCTACTACGAAAGTTACGGTGGTAAAGAAACATATTACCTAGGACTTAACAACCAATGTCGCCATTGATTCTTGCGCCGTATATCACGCGTTAACCATGAGATTTGGAATGGGACGGAGAAGTCAGCTGTATCTTCTTCCTCTCGCATGAAGCCGGATGTGCATGTTGTGGATGTTATCCTCGTAGCGTGCATATTAATTGGTAATTCGTAGAGGATATGCAGCATATGGCTGGGAACCCTCAACGTCTCACGATAGTTCTGGCATCTAACGGTTTGTACAAACCATTGCCGTAATTCATTATGTGGGCATGGTGTACACCAAGGAGACATGCGGGGTCGCGAAGGGGGCGGTGATTGGCTTGGATCATCTTCTAGGCCCCATATCATGGAATTGTGGACAGGAATAAGCTGCCCGGTTGTGCAACAAAGAGTTGATCTCTCATGGGTAAAGTAAACGCACATCTGCAGAGTGTAAGAACTGTAACTTATTACTCCCTGTTCCGGGAAGGAGCTGCGAACGCGGCGGGAAAGGAACCCCATGAAGGTTCTAGTAAACCCGTGAAGGCTGACGGACATAGCTTTTCAGAATAAAAGCAACCTTTGAAGAAATGTTTATGAAAACTTGCATTACCTATGACCTACGGTCTGTGGCTGTAGTTATAGTGCATCAGACACTCCTTTTCTAGTGAATTTGCTGAGTACGCTCGTACTCAAAGTATCTTCTTAACCCTTGCTAGATTCTGAAGCCGGAGTAGACAACAACCACATCAAGTTATGCTCCAGGACTTATTTTGCTCAGCTAAGGATTTTCAATAAAGACAAGGAAGACGACATATACCTCAACTCAAGTGAAGACGAAGTTACTAATTAGATAGTAATATAGTCTCTAGCCAAAGAACCTAACTCTATAGTGCGTTACAAAAGCCGCAACACCAAAACCGTAGTTAAAATACTAGTTCTAGTAGTATAATTGTTTTTGCGTTGTTTATCTTTGATTCTTCTTCATAAGAAGTTCTTTCTCTATCTTAAACCTAGAGAATTCTCTGGATCTTATGTAAAGAGTGAGTTGTAACCTTTAGCCATGTATTGGAACCGCTGTGTTTCTGTTGTGCCATTCTGAGGGATGTAATACTAGTGAACGGTGTTTCATTAGTGTTATGTCCACGACTATAGTATACTACATCATACATTGGTATGCTGGATCACCGCAAAAACGACGACTAGGGTTTGTCCTGTGGCGGCGGAGGCGACTTTATAGGCGACCGGGGGGCGGCAGCGCGTATCTTGACGCACGCCGGCGGACGGCGGTGGCGGAGCCACGCAGCTGCTTGCCGCTACTGAGGAAGAAGACAAAGGGAGGGGCGAAGGGGTACCGGGCCTCTGCTGGGCTGGCTGCGGGCTGGTGCTAGGCTTCTGGGTTCCACGCGCGGGCGATGGAGAGAGAGGAGAGAGATGGGCCGGTCGGGGCTGAGCGGCCTGGAGGCTCTGGCTCTCCTTTTTTTACCAGAATCTTTTTCTTTTTCCTGTTTTGTAATTTCCCTTTTGCAATTTCATTTGAACTCTGTTTTGGATAATTTCAAAAATACCAGAGGCTTTATAAAATATGTAAAATACTCAGAGGCCCTTGTAATCCATTTGGGCTCCATTTTTTTGTAATTTCAAAAATATTCAAAACCACTTTGAAGGGATTTCAAAGAGAGGGAGAACTAGGGTTTTAGGGTTTGATTTATTTTCTTTAATGCACAATTTAAGATATGATGCTCATGCAATGCACAATCAAACCATAATTAAGGATAAGCTAAAACTAGGGTGTTACATGCAGGAACACATGCGTTAGGTGCCCCGGCCAGCTTTGGAGTCAGCATATCTCCGTTGATGGCTAGAGGAAGAAGGATGTTGGTTCGCTGCCAGGTGGTCCCTCGGCCCTCGTGGCAGGACACGGGAGGATATGCGCGTTGTCTAGCTCGACTCATTGGTGCCTCAAACATGTTTGTCGAAACGTCCGCCAGGTATTAATCTTTCTCCCACTCCATGCCGGATCAAGGATAGGTTCTTCCAACTCATGCCACAACTTGCCAATCCAACACCTCGCACTATTGATCACTCAAAGGCTGCCAATAGAACACCTCGCACTATTGATCACTCAAAGGCTGCTAGGATGTCATCACAGCTTGTTATAGCCGCTGTAGTGGATGCATTGAGCAAGTGCGAAATGCACCTCCAAGTTGTGTGACCATTGATGACTATGTGAGTCTTTTTTTATTTTGCAAATCTCAAATATTTGTGCATCTCAAATGATCATATTGCTCACATATACATTGGCTTGTGATTGTACGATGAAATAGCAATGCAAAGGTACAAGGACGTGGCAGACTCTAAAAGGAAGCCATATGTGGTTCACCATTGTTGGAAATTGCTTGAGAAGAGTGCCAAATGGAGGTTGAGGGAGCAAGAAGCACCATCAAAGAAAGGGGCATGATCTAATTGGATGATGATGATAGCGATAAGGGTGGAGGGAACAAGGACAAGCTGGAAGGAAACAATAATGCAAAGGTAATGTTAAGGAACGCGGACGAATCAACAAGGTTTAGAGACAAAATAGATGAAATGGTGAAGTTAAAGGAAATCACGATGACCAAGACATTGGAGGCAAAGATGATCATGAGCGAGAAGAAAAATGAAATGAACCTTGCAAGGTGGAAAGCACTCCGGGAAGAAGCCAAGCGCAAGAGTGATTTGCAGGAGAGGAGAATACAACTCGAGGAGAAGAAGACAATGAAGGATCTCATTCCCGAGGAGAACAAGATTATGATGATGGATCCAACCAAAATGGATTCATACCAATTGGAGTGATGAAAAATAGCAAGGATGGAGATCTTGGAAAGAAGAAATCAAGCGCTTCAAGGTGATGGAGGATTGGCAAGTGAATCTTCGATGAGTGGTGGGGCAGTGGAGGTGCCTCCAGTCAGCTCGGCGACAATAGTATTGCTTGATGCCATATACTTCGGCATAATGAGACGATGTTGTAACTTTTTGGTCACTTATTTTCATGAACTACTAATAATCATGTCTTTTGTCATTAGGATCGTGCCAATTTAACATAAAACTATGAACTACTGTATCTAATGTTTTCATATTATCACGTGCTTTAAAATATGTCGAAAAATAAAATTTACGGTGTTAATTTGGGTTCGTTTGGACATATCCCACATCCTACGCTTGTTCGCATGAAACATATCCTACATACTACGTCCGTGAAACAGGCGCAAGATGTAGGATATGTTCAGTGCGAGCCCAAATCAGCCCGTTAAACATGTTTACCCTAGTCTGTATATGCGTTTTACAGTTCCAAATTTTTACAGGATCTACTAGAGACGCTCAAACGGATCCCCAAAAATAGGCCGACCTGGATAAAATTATTGAGTGAGTGGGATATTGGACCTCCCGCCCGCCATATTACAAGGTTTCAGCAGCTTAAATCATGCACCCTTTATCGCGGCGAAACATTGACGTGCCTGAACTTGCAGCTCCCCCCTTTCCTCTTTCCACGCTACCGCCTCATCCCTCCTTCCGCCGTCCTAGATTCAAGCCCCTCCTAAAATCTCCACGATGCAAAATCACTTCCCAGTCTAACATTCCTGCCCCTAGGGAAGCTCGACGCCGACTGATTTATTCAGGCCCATCCTAGCCGAGTTTGTGGTTGTTGTCACCATGGATCTGCTAGAAGCTCCATGGAAGACCACACAAAGCTCGTAATGGCCCTCGTCGGCCATTGTTGAGCAGTTGTGTCTAGCCGCTGCCTCCACTCGCTCATCCGTCGTCGTTTGCCCTCTCAGTCGAAAGGTAAATTTCTCTAAGCCTTTTTCTAAATAAGAACAGTCCCCGTATTTGTATGAACAAAGCCCGTTTTGTGTAGATGTCGTCCGCGTCTCAAGAATTTTTTCTCAAGGACTCTGTTGTCCGATGATTCGTACATAGAGGACTTCCTTTTTGGCGATGATGTGGACACCCTCATGGTCTTGAACACCACGAAGGAACTCGTGGACGGCAAAAGGAAAAAAAACATCGAGCCTCGACGATTGGTCGTCTTTGCATCCCTCGGAATCGAGCTCTGGGACATGAGATGCTCATGGGGATTACTTCATGGAGATTTTCACCTTCCTGCAGCATCTCTTTCATAGGCGTTATCGAATGCGGCAGGTTTTTGTGCGCATCATCCAAGCTTGTGAAACAAACCTCAAAGGAACCTCAACCGGATTGAAGCTTTTCTCTGAAGTTACAAAGGTTGAAGACATGAGTACACATATTGCACTGTAGCAAGATCTCTTTGAGCACTGGTGGCAACTCTTTGGTGGGAGATAGTCTTCAAGTTTATTCTCACTTGTTTACATTCATATTTATGTGTGATTTGAATAATTCTTTGTATTCCGAACCATTCAATATTGTTTAATTATTCGGATTTGAACTATAAAATTGTTGTAATGTGTGAATGTAAAACCTTAATAAATTTGATATTTCCTGATGTTAAATTTTAGTAGTCCACATCGTCTGAATTTAACATAAATGAAAAATTGTTTTGCGTTTCGGCACGGGTTGCGGTAGAACATATGCCGGATAGTCATACGGGAGCGTCAGTTTTCAAGGGAGCGAGATACGCGTTTTTCGGGTTCTATTTGTCTGGGTTCTGCTAGAGATGCTCCTAGGTCTTTACTGTATGTACTCATGCATATTATTGAAAAGTAGATGCAGAACCTGTTCAGTGTCAAATACAGCAACCACACAGAAGGCACCTAACCGAGAGACTATTGAACAACGAGCTTCCTTCTAAGAAACTGAAGCAAAACAAAATTTGGTGGGTGGTCTTTGTTTATTTTGCATTTTTTTGATTCATCCGGTATTGGCTATGTTTGTCCACATGATCCCCTTCCACGTTCCAAATCTCTGTCCGCGTGCCGGTTTGATCTGTGAACATTCCTTCCCACTGTGTCAGACAGCAAAGCAGGGCACGTGCCAGACTGATTTCTGCTACTGCGAGAGATCGCACATGCCAGGGTGCAGCGGGCACCACAGAGGCTGGAGGGGCTCGGCGCGGATGCCGCGCGCCACCATCCGGTACCTCCAGTTGTTGAGCCGGTCCGTGGCATTGGCGTACCGCTTCCTCCCGTTGGCGCCCTTGTTCCCGGACCAGAGCGTCTCCGCGGCGGCGGCGGCCCTCGGCCACAGCCTGCCGTCGAGCACCGCGGCGTCCGACTGCTCCGACCACAGCGCCACCTCCCCGCCCAGCACCAGCGTGGCCTCCTCCTCCGTCAGCCCGTGCAGGATGTCGTAGTCGTACACGCGCTGCCACGTCTTGAACGGCGCGCACCACGACCCGCCCGTGCCGCCCGGGTCGTTGAACAGCGGCGTGCCCTCGCCCTCCTTCTCCTGCTGGTCGTACCGGCTGTCGTTGCCCACCCACCCGCCGTGCCCGCAGTCCAGGTAGTAGTACGCCGCCGAGGAGACGATGGCGCGGTACCCCGCGGCCACGATCCGCTTCGTGTTCTCGGCTCCATTGTTCCACGTCTGCAGCACGGTGGTCTCCTTGGGCAGCACCGTCGGACCCACCATCACCTTGGGACCGAGGAGGACGTCCTCCCAGTACACCACCGTGCGGTTCAGCTCGTGCACCATGAACGGGCGCGTCGCGTTCACGAACAGCTCCAGCAGGTTGTCGGGCGTGCCGCCTTCGTTGAGGAAGCGGCGCACCACGGGGTCGTCCTCCCAGCACGCCGCGTTCACCTCGTCGGCGCCCCCGTGGAGGTAGATGTCCGGGAACAGGGCGGACAGGTCCCGCAGAACGTCCTGTGCCACCCGGTACGATTTGGGGTTGAGCGGGTTCAGCTGTCCCGTGCAGGGCTCGGCCCCCAGCGCGGGCTGTGCCGTGGGCGCCCAGAATTTGTTCGCGCAGGTGACGATCTCCGGGTACGCTCCCGCCCACGAACCCGTGTGCCCTGAATGATTTATCGAGTTCAGAATTGCGTTGAAGATTTATATATTGCAACAGAAGAGATTCTGAATTTTCGTACTCACCAGGCATGTCGATCTCGGGGATGACGCGGACGCCGAAGGCGGCGGCATAGCTGACGATGCGGCGGACGTCCTTGTCGGTGTAGCGCATGATGGGGGAGTAGGAGCCGAGGTTGGCGAGGCTTGGGACGGTGGGGAGGACGATGGGGAAGGACTGTGAGTCGGTGATGTGCCAGTGGAAGACGTTGAGCTTGTTGAAGGCCATGGCGCGGATGGTGTGGAGGATGTCGCGGACGGGGTAGAAGTTGCGGGCGGTGTCGAGAAGGATGCCGCGGTGGCTGAAATGGGGGCGGTCGGAGATCTCGATGCCGCTGGGCACAATCGACTGGCCGCCCGCGGCATCGCCGCCGCCGGCCCATGCGATCTGGGAGAACGTCTCGAGGCCGCGGATGGCGCCCCAGGGCGTGGCCGCGGAGATGTCGGCGGAGGCGGAATCGGGGGGCACGGAGAGCGTGTAGGACTCGTCGACTTCTGGGCCGAGCGGGACGTCGGCCTCGGAGACGGAGATGGTGAGGACGCGGACCTGGACGGGGGCAAGCGTGTAGTTGGAGGGAGGCATCAGGGGCGCGTGGCGCTCGGTGCGGATGAGGCGAGTGTAGTAGGCGATGGCGTGGCGGAGCGAGGGGTGGGGCGGCACCGCGCGGATGCTGAAGGACGGGGTGAGCGGGGCGTACACGACGGACGGCCACGAGATGGACGTGGGCTTGGGCCAGACGAACACCTTCTGGTGTGGCTGCGGCGGCGGAGGGGTCGAAGACGGCGGCGGCGGCGCGCGGGCGGCGGGTGTGGCCGCTGGACGGAGGAGTAGGAGGAAGAGGACGACGTATGGCAGCGTTGCCATGGCCAGCCGGCGTTTAGGAGTGGACGAGGGATTTCAGCGTCTTCGGTGGAGTGAGCAGCGGCCATCGGAGATCTGATCAGTCGTGGTTGACTTGGTTCGAGGGGGTTGGCCCTATCCGCAATACGTGGAGGCAGGAATCCGGAAGGCGCAGATCCTTTCTACAGTACTGAAAGCCCCTGAAAAAAAGAGCCCCGTGCTACCGGCTGACGTTCTACGTTTTGAACGAGGGATATGATCAACAAAGAATGACGCCGTACGAAAAACAGCATTTTTGTGAACGTAGCCCGTAAAAGGTGCTTCATTAATTATTCGGGTACAATTTTACAACAAGCCCCCCCCCCCCCCCCCAACCACACACACACACACCACCCAAACATCCATTGTCCTAAAGAACCAAATGAAGAGGGGCTCGAACTTTGGAACAAGAACCCTAGGAAAGAAATGGAAAAAGCAATCAAGTCCTAGAGGTGCTTCTCCGCCGGTCGCCGGTGACCTCAAGGCGTCGCCGAGGTACGTGACACCGCTCAAGGGGAGCACTTTCCCGGTGAGGAACGCATGCCACCGGTCGCCAAGTCGCTCCCGGGGACGAACCACTTGGGAGCAAAGCGGCGTCGAGCCCCAGCAACATGTTCCGAAAGAGGCCTCTGCCATGGAGGTTGCAGGATGCGGCCACTTCGGCCAAGGATAGCTTCGGCCAAAAAAAATGTCACTTGGGAACACCGGTTCGTGCAGCGCTGATTCCCTGGGCTTCTCTGTATCTGCCCATCGCCACATCACTTCTATCCCCTTCCAGGCCACCATGGCTTCCAGGAGGAAGAAGCAGGAGCACTGACCTGCAAATCCTGAAAGAGCCCTGCACATCCTTCAACAACTGCTGCAAGAGTTGCTGACCACCGTCTTGATCTGAGTTGCTGCCACGAGCTGGAAGAGGTGGCCGGAGAAGAGAGCTGCCAAAGGTGCGCAGAGCATGGGCTTAATTTGAAGGGTGAGTAGTGGTCTTCCCAGCTGCCGCTTTTGGCTCTCCCCATGAGAGTGCTGCCACAGAGGAAAGAGGAAATAGATCGAGCAGGGAAAGGCCCGACTCCACCCGCTCGAAGCACCCATGGCGCGCCTTATTCGGAGGGATGCTCGTCTTCAACCAGCTTCTCAGCACCACAACTTGCCATCGTCGGGGCGCGTCAGAGCAGGGGAGGCACGAGGCGCGGTGGATCTAGTCACCCTTATGAACTTTGAAGGTATCCTATGCATTTATGTTTTGCTACTCCATGAGGGACAAGCTGAATACCATTATGCTATGTTTTCTATATGTGAAACAAACAAACATCTTTCAATGCATTGTTATTCATGAATCTTTGTTTGTAACCTTTCATGTTGCATGCATAGTTACTTTGTATTATTGTTAGAACTCCATCTTTCATGCTCATGTTTAGAGTACTTTGATCCCAACTTTCAATGCTTACAAGTGGTTTTATCTTGATTGTGATGGTGCATGTCACCTAAAAAGTTATTCTTTTTATCACTTACCTACTCGAGGACGAGCAGGATTTAAGCTTGGGGATGTTTGATACGTCGGAAACGTATCTATAATTTTTGATGTTTCATGCTTGTTTACTATCCACTTTGCTATGTTTTGTCTATACTTTGAGGTATTTTTATACACTTTATGGAACTAACCTATTGACAAGATGCCACAGTGCCAGTTGCTTGTTTTCTGCTGTTTTTGGTTTCAGAAAGCTAAAAAATAAATATTCTCGGAATTGGACGGGACAAAAGCCAAAGTTCATATTTTTCCCTGAACGATCCAGAAAATCAAAGACGAGACGGAGGAGGACACCAGGGTGGCCACACCCTAGGCGGGCCCACCCTAGCCACGCCCACAAGGGGTGTGGGCCCCATGGCCCTCCACCGACCTTGCCTCCTTCGTCTATAAGAAGCCCCCGACTCAGAAACCCTAAATCGTCGACCAAAAAACATGAGAAGTTCTGCAGCGCTGCCGCCACCGAAGGGGAGATTCGGGAGACAAAAAGTCTCTGTTCCGGCACCCTGCCAGGATGGGGAAATGCCCCTAGATCCATCTCCATCGATCTCCACCACCATCTCCATCACCTTTGCCGATTCCCATGATGAGTAGGGAGTAGTTCTTCCTTGAGGCTAAGGGCTCTACCGGTAGCTATGTGTTCATCTCTGTCTCTATGCATGATTTTGTTATGGTCATGAGCTTTGTAATCAAGTAGATCTACCTTGCTACTCAAGTGCTTTAATAGATCTCTGCTCTCCCCATGTGTGTGAAAGTGACAGCGTGCACGCCATGGTGGCACTTAGGCTAGAGTCTACATAAATACTCATCATGCTTTAATAGATCTATGCTTTTTCCCACGTGTGTGAAAGTGACAGCGTGCACACCATGTGTGGAACTTAAGCTAGGTTACATATATATTTTTATCATGAGTATATTTTGAGTTGGTTGTCTCTATGAAATTGTGGTGTTTGTTGGAACCATCTAGCACTCAAGGTGACAGTGTGGAGTTATCTAGATTGGGAAATGCGGACTTTGAGGAGTGTTGTTATAGCCCTACCATGGATTAGAGTGTCCAACCGAAGAGTAGTTTAGAGTATTATCATAAAAAGAAGATATTTATATGAGAGAGTTTTCACTAGTGAAAGTATTATCCATGGGCCTTGTTTTTAAACATTGAAACACCGTTTACAACTAGATATGTTGCATGTTTGCTTGCTTCCAGTCTTTTCCACCCCGTCAAGATCTTTCCTGGCACCATTATCTTATAATTATCCATATCACTTGTATTTCACTATCTCTTCGCCAAACTAGTGCACCTATACACCTGACAGGTGTATTGGGTGTGTTGGGGACACAAGAGACTTCTTGTATCTTGATTGCAGGGTTGTTTGAGAGGGATACCTTTGACCACTTCCTCCCTGAGTTCTATAAACCTTGGGTAATCCACTTAAGGGAAACTTGTTGTTGTTCTGCAAACCTCTGCACTTGGAGGCCCAACAACTGTCTACAAGAATAGAAGTGCATAGACATCAAGCTATTTTTTGGCGCCGTTGCCGGGGAGGTAAGGTAAAAGGTACTCACATCCTTCGGTGTGAGTGCTCGAAGTTATTTCCTTTAGATTCTACAATTTTGTATTTTTGTTTCTTGTTTTCACTAGTTCGGCTTAATGGAAAACAACAAAAAAATAGAGAGCTTTATAACATTTATCTTGAGTTAGGACATGAAGTGTTTGAAGAGAAAATTAAAAACCCTATGGAACTTTATTTGCATGCTAATAGCAATGTTATTAGTACGAACTCTTTGGACACCATTATTGCTAATGTTATGGAAACGTCTAAGCTTGGGGGAAGCTAGTTTTTATGAAAATGATCTTTTTAGTTCCCCAGTTTGGAAGATAGCTATTCTATTGCTTATGATGATACCAAACCTCCAATATATGATGATTACAATGATGAGTATGATATTTCCAGTCCACCTACTATTGAGGAGGAAATTAATTGTGATTACAACATGCCTCCTATATTTGATGATTATGGTGATGAGAATAATAGTGATAGCTATTTTGTTGAATTTGCTCCCACTACAATTAATAAGAATGATTATACTTATGTGGAGAGTAATATTTATTTTATGCATGTGGCTCATGGTAATAATGTTTTATGTGATAGTTATATTGTTAATTTTATTCATGATGCTACTGAAAGTTATTATGAGTGAGGGAAACATGGCCTTATGTATCTCAAAAATATTAAGTTTCCCCTCTTTATGTTGAAAATCTTGAAGTTGCACTTGTTTTGCTTTCTTATGATTGTTGCTTTGTGCTTTCATGACTTGTTTCTTTACAAGATTCCTATGCATAGGAAGTGGGTTAGACTTAAATGTGTTTTGAATTTGCTTCTTGATTCTCTCTTTTACTTAAATTCACATTTCTTATGTGAGCATCTTCTCAAACTATCAAGCCTAACTTAAAGGCGTTAAAGAAAAGTACTTCTTGAGAGATAACCCAATAGTTTTCTTGAGTCTTGGAAGTTATTACTTCTGTAATACCCTCTCCTTGTCCTTTTTTTTGATTTTGTGCCAAAAATAACCTCTAATGAGAGGGAAGTAAGATTTGGAGAGTTGCTGTCCTGAAACAGATTTTTGTGCTCCACTGTAAAAAATCGTGTAAAATCTCTGTAAGTCGGATTGAGCTCATATTTTCTGGATAAATCCTGCGGTATATTATCTAACTTTCGTTAGTTCAACACTTTTTGATTTGAGCAACATAAGATCTTCTAAAAAATCGGTTTCTACCTGCTTGTCTGTTTTGACAAATTGCTGCCATTATTTGCATTTTACTTCTTATTGATTCCTTTTTGGGTTCTTTTTGGGAAATTGAGCTTTTTGAGGGAATTTATACAGTAGATTGTGTTTTTAGTGAAAGTTTTTCTGTTCCAAATCTAAGCCTAAAGGTCTATTATCCTTTGAATACACTAATCTTGCTAATGAAGATTGTGTGAAGTTTGTATGAAGGAAAATTTTTAGGTGTAGAGAGAGAATGATGTAATGAGATGAAGAATGGACAAAAGCTCAAGCTTAGAGATGCCACCCCGTGTCACCCCAGTAAATATTCAAGAGGTACAAGCGTCAAAGCTTGGGTATACCCAAGGCATCCCCTTCTTCATCAATAAAAATCTCAGGTCTCTTTCTAGACACTTCGTTTTTATTGTTTCATGCACTATTGTGTTGTTCTTGGAGCGTCTTTGTTTTTTGTTTTTAGTTTTCTTTTGCTTTTTTTCTGCAATAAGTTGGTTGGATCCTAGCACACTTCGTTTGGAGAGAGACACACTCTGTTTTCATTGCCTAGAACACTCTAGTTTTCATTCTTCATTCTTATTATTTTGTGAGTGTTCTCTTTTGCTAGCACTGTGTTAAGCCTTAGTTTTCTTCTGCTTCCAGCTTAGAACTTTTTAGTTCTTATTTGTGGATTTGTGAGACATGCTCACTGATCTTTATTGATTATTATCTTTGTGAGTTGTTTCAAATAAGTTTATTGGTGTTGGAAGAGATTAGGAATGCTTAAGTGGTACAAAAGGGAGCTTGTTTTGACTGTGGCTTAGACTTTATCATTTCATGATAGATATTGTTTTGACCTTATGCTTAGTGATTATTGTTGTAGCATGACTTGTTCCAAAAAATTAGGATTTCTTAATGTGCCTTGAAGGAATCATGCGTTGTTTTAGCATACAAAAGCATAGTATTGTGGTATTCTCCTTTGATGCTTTGTATGGGTTGACTTGGCACATGCTCACACCATGTTATGACTATGAATCAGTCACCTTAGCCTCTTTGATCATTTAGTTTTTGACTTGTGGTACCACTTTATGCTTTGATTAGTAATGTTTTGTCGCTCTGCATGATTATGGCCATTATTGCTCTCTTAGTTGGTCGCTCCTAGTCTTTTTCTAGCCTCCACTTGTATTGAGTAATCTCTACTCATGCATCCAACTCCCAAGAAACCAAGTTATTCCAAAGTGTCCACTATAAATTCCTATGCATGGTGTGTTACACCATTCCAAGTATATTCTTGTTTCATCTACCTTCCAATTAAAAAGTCTCTTTGTTATGTGAAAACTTAATGATTAAAGCTCTCACAAACTTGATGGCACACTTTATTTTTCTTGCCCCTAATAAACTTGAACCATTGTGTCATCTATATTGTATATGCTTGCACTTATAAGTTGGAAATTAGCAGAACCATGTTGTCACGGGGAACCCTTTCAACATTGCATATGTACTTTGTACCCAGATAATATCATGATCTTTTGTTTGCGGATGTCGTTGGTGTGAAATAAAAGGGGAGCTTGTAAGTCCATGGAGTTATGTATGTGTGTTAGAGAAACGCCTGGGCCGCTAGCCTAAGCCATGCCTAATCATGGTGGAAACTTGCAGCATCACCATAGTGAGCAATCTATGAACCTTTCTTCTTATAAAAAAAGAGACATATTGAAAAGAGGAAAGAGAGAAAAAAGCACCATTTTCCCATGGTAAATAAGAAGATTGCTGAGATGCTTATTGTCTGCTTGCCTTGTCATTTTGATTCTGGGATAGCTCCTGTATCATGTGCAAGGGGTATCCCGTTGGCGGTTCTCTATGATACACATGTACTTACTATGACAAGAACTTACAGGTGACTAAAGTTGAGTAGCATTAGGAGCGGCCCTCGTATTCAAGGGACATGATATTGCCAACTTATACTTTGTCAAGCATATACTCCATATTTTGTTCACTTTAACCTTAATCACTTCAATATGCTTATGATAGGGGCAATGAGAGCTGAAAGCTAATAAGTACCATAATTTTTGGAAGCTCTTTATGAAACTTGAAATCCCTGCTTCCCTTTATGAAGGGCCTTTCGTCCACTTTTATATTCAGTCTCCACCTTCTTTCTTTATGCACCAACTAGGAGAGCATAGTTGTCATTCTTAGTTCTATGTGCATTGTCCCGAAACTTATTGATTGATTCATAATATTGATATTGCTTGTTTTTGAACTATTATATCTAGTCACCCTTATGAACTTTGAAGGTGTCCCATGCATTTATGTTTTGCTACTCTATGAGGGACAAGCTGAATACCACTATGCTATGTTTTTATATGTGAAACAAACAAACGTATTTCAATGCATTGCTATTCATGAATCTTTTTTTGTAACCTTTCATGTTGCATGCATATTTACTTTGTATTATTGTTAGAACTCCATTTTTCATGCTCATGTTTAGAGTACTTTGATCCCAGCTTTCAATGCTTGCAAGTGGCTTGATCTTGATTGTGATGGTGCATGTCACCTCAAAAATTATTCTTTTTATCACTTACCTACTCGAGGACGAGCAGGAGTTAATATTGGGGATCCTTGATACGTCGGAAACGTATCTATAATTTTTGATGTTTCATGCTTGTTTACTATCCACTTTTCTATGTTTCGTCTGCACTTTGAGGTATTTTTATACACTTTCTGGAACTAACCTATTGACAAGATGTCACAGTGCCAGTTGCATGTTTTCTGCTGTTTCTGGTTCCAGAAAGCTAAAAAATGAATATTCTCGGAATTGGACGGGACAAAAGCCAAAGTTCATATTTTTTCCCTGAACGATACGGAAAATCGAAGACGAGACGGAGGAGGACACCAGGGTGGCCACACCCCACGTGGGCGCGGGCCCACCCTGGTCGCGCCCACAGGGGGTGTGGGCCCCCTGGCCCTCCATCGACCTTGCCTCCAACAGTGGTATCAGAGCCAACTCTATACGAGATCTGTTGCATGAATAGAAGGTTTTGTGGGCGTTGATGCTTTTGTTGTCGGTTGCTTTTTGTGTACTTTACATCTTGCGGGATGGTGGGATGAAGCGGACTGGGCTAACCTTACATGTCATCATACATGAAACTTGCTCCACACTCAACGTGCAACTTGCATTGCACAAGTGGTTTTGCGGGTGTTTGTCTCTCCCACCATAGTGAAAATTCAATTTACAACGGGCACTTGATAATACTTGTATCAACATTGTGGTTCATGTCCGTAAGTTAGAACGATTCTTATTCGAAATCCCCAGCCACGTAAAACATGCAAAGAAAATTAGAAGCGTCTAACTTGTTTTATCAGGGCTTGTGTTGTGATGTGATATGGACATGATGTGATCGTGATTATATATGATGTATGCAATGATCCTTATTGTAAGTTTGCAACCGGCAGGAGCCTTATGGTTGTCTTTAAATTTTTTTTAAGACCTGCATGTCTATTCATCAAAGTAGTTGTAATAGTTACTGTTGGTGGTGGACAACCATGAAGCGGCGCCATTGACCTTGATGCCATGTCGGTGATGATGGAAATCATGTTCGTGCTTTGGATATGGAGATCAAAGGCACAATAAGAAAGGCCATATCATATCACATATTATGAATTGCATGTGATGTTAATCATTTTTATGCATATTTGATACGTCGTAAATGTATCTATAATTTTTGATGCTCCATGCTTGTTTTATATCAACTTTCTTATGTTTTGTCTACACTTTGAGGTATTTTTATACATTTTCCGGAACTAACCTATTGACAAGATGCTGCAGTGCCAGTTGCCTGTTTTCTGCTATTTTTGGTTTCAGAAAAGCTAGTAAGGAAATATTCTCGGAATTGGATAGGACAAAAGCCAAAGTCAATATTTTACCAGAAGGAACACGAAGTCCGGAGGGCAGACGAAGTAGGGCCACGAGGTGGCCACACCATGTGGCGGCGCGACTAGGGGGTGTGCCAACCTGTAGCACCCCGGGTAAATCCACTACTAGAAAATCGCATGTTGTTTATATTTTGTGCATCATCATGACATCATGCATATATTTTGCATAAAACTATTTTTGTAAAAGCCTATGTTGTTTTCTAATTAGCCCTCTCCTTTAATCTCAAATAAAACCTCGGTCTGTTCAGATCTTTTATTTTTCTAAAAACTATTTACAAAAATGTTTTTAAAACAATAAAATAAAACAAATAATAAAATGTTTTACCGGGGAGGTCGCCAGCCTGCAAGGCCAAAGGCCCAGCTAGCCAGCAACCTACAACCCCGGCAGCCCGGCCCAACACACCTAGCAAACCCTAAAACCAACCCCAACCACCCAAACCCTAGCTACCCCATCCCTCAGCACCCCTCCACCCGCCGCCAGGAACCCACCCAGCCGCCAGCGCCCACACACACCACGCACCCCTTCCCCGCTCACCTGACCCCGTCCTATTTTTTTTCTCCCTGTGAAACCGCCTCGCTTCCATAGCAAGTACCGCCCACCTCGCTTCCGACGCCCCCCGCACCACTCAGGCCCCACCTCCCTCGATCACGTTCCTTCCACGCGTTCCCCTTTTTCTTGTCGCGATCGACCCACCCCGCGGGTTCTCCTCCCCTGATCCGGACCCCGCCACCGCCTCGGATCCCTGCCTCTGGCAAGCGCAGCTGCTCTCCGCTCGTCTACCGCCACCACCGCCAGGGGCTCCCCGCCACCAGCAGCAGTGCGTCGCCCTTCGGTCCTCGCGCTGGCGCCTCCCCTTGCCGCGAGCGTTGCCACGACCTCCCGATCCCGAGCTGGCCGCCTCCAGCGACGCCCTCTACCCCGCCGCCTTGAACCTCTGCAGCTGCGTCTCGCGCGACCTCGCGCCGGCCAGCAGCGTCACGAGCCGCCGCTGCTCCTCCGCGTCCCGGTCACCCACGTCAAGCTCAACGACGACCCCGACGCCATCTGTCCCTGTCGCCTCCTTGGACCGTCGCGGTCGACCTCTAGCCGCCCCTGTCCGCGAGCTCGCTTCCTCTGCATGCATGCCCACTTTTGTGAGCGATGTATGCTTGGTCTGTCTCCTGTATGTTCTCCGTCGTCAGTGTTGAAGGTCTAGAACTTTCAATTTTTAGAAAGTGGGCTGTTTTGGGTGGCGTTTGATTTAGGTTAGCCGTGTTGGTATTGCTGCCTAGAACCCTCTCGGTGAACAAGAGATCCAAATCGGATAAGTACCCGAGAAGCCACCTGAATATCTGGTGCTAATTCCAAGTTTGTCATCGACAACCGAAGCCACGAACGACAAGTTCTCCACCCAGGGCGACAAGACCCTCGACGCGGATTTCAAGTACTCCGACATGGAACACCAAGGTCTACCTCACAGACCCGAAGCTCGAACCTTGGAACCAAGATCGTCGAATCCTAATGTGTGACCCCTTTTTAAGACCCTATTTTTATAATATGATATTTATCACCTGTTGCATACTAAATTATTCATACTCGCATGCATGTTTTGTGGTTTGGGGGCCTTATGTCAATTCGCCTCATAATTAAATATCTGGACCATATGCGGGTTTTTCTAGTCTTATATTGGCCCCATTTAAATTTGTGTAGCGAACCGATACTATGTTTTGCCTTGTTAAGACAACACTTAAATTGCGGGGTACCTAAACAACATGAACCTATTAATTAATTGTCGGGCCTCGGTTCCGCTTAATATGACCTAATTGCATCGCACCTTTGCCATGTCATACATCATGCATGCATCATGCCCGCCCTTTTGCCGTAGTAATATATAGTGCATCCGGTGTTTGTGCTAGTGCTTTGCTTCTTCACGGGTTAGGCCGATGAGTTGATGCGAGAGTCGACCCGATCTTCGGATGAACCTTCGGCAATGTTTTCAGGAGAGCATTCTCCCCCTTTCTACCTATTTTACATTTCTACTCTTTATTTCCTCCTGTTGATCTATTGCTATCTGTGTTGCGATGCTATAGATTCCGTACCCCGTTATACTTTCCTGCAGCCCTTATATTGCCATGGACACATCCTATTACTTGTTGTTTGGTAGATAGTCGACCTTGCGAGTAGTAGTTGCTTGCGCAGGTGATGTGTCGCTTCGTCGATCTTCCACAGTTGTTGGAGTAGTGCCTTATGTTTAATGCTGGAGATGATCATAACTTTAATTATCGTTTAATAACTAAAACTGAAGTAGGTAAATAATGCAGAGGCACAGGTGGGCAATAGATGTTATTTGGTTTTTAACCGTCCACTTGTGTCCCGTAGGACCCCGAGTACTTGATACCTGTTCTTTGAATATTCGCACTATCCGCATGTGGGACCATGAATCCCCCTAGCCAGAGCTTGAGTCATATTTATTTCTTGGGGCCACAAAGTAGTTTGGGGCTTTATTACTATCCAGTACTTATGCCATGCTTTACTGCTTATTTACGATTGCGCGTGGAGCGCCTGTACTGTTTAGGAACAAATGTGGAATGTTTTTGCGGTATCGACAAGCCCAGTCACACTTTCGGGTTCCCGGTCGTTTACAGCCATTGGCACAAACCTCTGAGTCCGTCTCGGAGCCGGCCAACTTCGTCGCGGGTAGCTTGGTGGGGTGGCCCCCTGAAATTTATATGAATCTTGCAATTGCTCTGTCGTGATGCCTAGTTGGGTTTTTATTGGTTTTTCTCGAGGTTGATCGTGCGTGTGTTGCTATTTGTGCCCCCCTGCAGGGTAAAACTTTCTAAAAGCCGTGTCCGCGGTTATGGACGACTTGGAGCACAGTATGTCGATCATAGACAACTATAACTAAAGTAGTGCTCTAAATTTGACTTTATAATGACTAGTAATCAGCTTCACTATAATGGAATGGCTAAATAAAAGTGCCAACAATTGCTTGTTTGGGTTGTCGCCTGTTACCATTGTATCTGACTAGTAAGTATTGCAACTACAACACAATGGCTAAATAAAAGTACCAACAACTGTTGGGTTTTGGGATGCCTCACGCTATATGTATCTGACTAGTAAGTACCACAACTACAACGGAATGGTTAACTAAAACTGCCCAGTGCTTATTATATCAGGATGACTCATGTTATCTATATCTGACTAGTAATTGCCGCAACTATAACGGAATAAATAAAACTGCCAACTGTGTGAGTTCCTCGGTTGACTTCCTCGATTGGTTTTGAGGGGGAGACACCAGGATATGTATGTTTGGTGTTAGCATCAGGTTGGACCCGAATAGGTCTTTCTTATTCCTCTCTGATAGCCGCCAGTTGTATTGAGTCTCTATAGGTTGTTTAGTGCATGCTGCGCTGCCGCTTCAGTCCACCATACCTATGTAGGCGAGGACCGCCGAATTCTAGTCTCGCCGTGTACTGGCCTCAGTACTGACCGCTCTCTTTTTCCTTTGCCCTTTGTCGGCACCCCTTTTGTTTAAGCAGGTTTTGAGATCGACGTCGTTAGCAGGGTTACCCTTCCGTCTTGGCCTGGGCAGGGTTATGGACGCCATTGGTTGTTCTTCAGGGCTCTTAGCCTAATTTGCATCTTGTCCGTACTCGGACGTTGTATCATTTTCAAGGTGATTTGGATCTTTGTACTGTATATTGTATTCTTGACTCGATGAGTCGCTGCTGTATATATCTGTTTTGTGGGTTCCATTGTGGACTAATGTGTAATGATATTACTTCGTTTTCCACCCGCACGCAAGTGCCTGGTGGGCACCTTTGAATCGTTTCTATGCGGGTTTGGCGGGATTCGCTAAGACTTGCATAGGGCCGATTCCGAGGGTGTTACAGAGTGGTATCAGAGCTCAGCAGTTGCGATACCCCACTGGTCCAGCCTGTAGGATAACCTAGCTAACGGATGTTGTAGAGTGTCAAAACTATTTTGTAAAATCGGTTGGATAGTTCCGATTAGGTCTACTTTTACTCCTTATCTTCTGCTATTCTCCTCTTACCTCGACGTGTTTTGAATCTGTTTTCTTACCTTTTCTTCGAGTCCAGGAATTCTCGTGGTGGGGTTTCTGTCGTACCTTTAGGGTTTCGCTTCCTCCTCTTTTAACGGTGCTTCTACATCTGGTCTTCATGATATCTGAGGAATCTTCCTCTGCTGTATCTTTCGGTGGACCGAAAATTCACTAAAAAATTTCTTTCTATCTTCCGGTGTTTTCCGATACGACGAAGTCATCTACATCAGATTTGATGAGAATCTCATCCCTCCTTAGTTTCTGAATCTCGCTCGTCGAGATCTTCAATCATATTCTGTGAGTTGGTTGCATAATCCTCCTATTCATGTGCAGAGTAATGCTTTGGGTGCGCGATGGACTGATCACCATCCGTCTACTCTTATCATTTGCTCTTGTACATTGAATCGGTGAATCGATGCAATTATACTCCTCCCTTGGAAGTTAGAGGTGGTCTTACCCTTTTGAGACCTTTAGCTTCGTCTTTGTTGTCCGGAGCGTTCTCTCGATGAACGTGAGCAACGACCTCTTGTTGGTGGTGTCACCGATTTCAAGATGAAGGAAGAACCCTTGTTAGTGGTGCCGCGAGGATCTACACGAAGCGCGAAGGATCAGATCGTTGGCCTTCTTCCCCTTGCCATGAGGCGGATCTCGAGGGCGAGATCCATTGTTAGTGGTGTCGAATTGTAGCACCCCGGGTAAATCCACTACTAGAAAATCGCATGTTGTTTATATTTTGTGCATCATCATGACATCATGCATATATTTTGCATAAAACTATTTTTGTAAAAGCCTATGTTGTTTTCTAATTAGCCCTCTCCTTTAATCTCAAACTAAAACCTCGGTCTATTCAGATCTTTTATATTTCTAAAAACTATTTACAAAAATGTTTTTAAAACAATAAAATAAAACAAATAATAAAATGTTTTACCGGGGAGGCCGCCAGCCTGCAAGGCCAAAGGCCCAGCTAGCCAGCAACCTACAACCCCGGCAGCCCGGCCCAACACACCTAGCAAACCCTAAAACCAACCCCAACCACCCAAACCCTAGCTACCCCATCCCTCATCACCCCTCCACCCGCCGCCAGGAACCCACCCAGCCGCCAGCGCCCACACACACCACGCACCCCTTCCCCGCTCACCTGACCCCGTCCTCTTTTTTTTTCTCTCCCTGTGAAACCGCCTCGCTTCCATAGCAAGTACCGCCCACCTCGCTTCTGACGCCCCCCGCACCACTCAGGCCCCACCTCCCTCGATCACGTTCCTTCCACGCGTTCCCCTTTTCCTTGTCGCGATCGACCCACCCTGCGGGTTCTCCTCCCCTGATCCGGACCCCGCCACCGCCTCGGATCCCCGCCTCTGGCAAGCGCAGCTGCTCTCCGCTCGTCTACCGCCACCACCGCCAAGGGCTCCCCGCAACCAGCAGCAGTGCGTCGCCCTTCGGTCCTCGCGCCGGCGCCTCCCCTTGCCGCGAGCGCTGCCGCGACCTCCCGATCCCGAGCTGGCCGCCTCCAGCGACGCCCTCTACCCTGCCGCCTTGAACCTCTGTGGGTGCGTCTCGCGCGACCTCGCGCCGGCCAGCTGCGTCACGAGCCGCCGCTGCTCCTCCGCGTCCCGGTCACCCACGTCAAGCTCAACGACGACCCTGACGCCGTCTGTCCCTGTCGCCTCCTTGGACCGTCGCGGTCGACCTCTAGCCGCCCCTGTCCGCGAGCTCGCTTCCTCTGCATGCATGCCCACTTTTGTGAGTGATGTATGCTTGGTCTGTCTCCTGTATGTTCTCCGTCGTCAGTGTTGAAGGTCTAGAACTTTCAATTTTCAGAAAGTGGGCTGTTTTGGGTGGCGTTTGATTTAGGTTAGCCGTGTTGGTATTGCTGCCTAGAACCCTCTCGGTGAACAAGAGATCCAAATCGGATAAGTACCCGAGAAGCCACCTGAATATCTGGTGCTAATTCCAAGTTTGTCATCGACAACCGAAGCCACGAACGACAAGTTCTCCACCCAGGGCGACAAGACCCTCGACGCGGATTTCAAGTACTCCGACATGGAACACCAAGGTCTACCTCACAGACCCGAAGCTCGAACCTTGGAACCAAGATCGTCGAATCCTAATGTGTGACCCCTTTTTAAGACCCTATTTTTATAATATGATATTTATCACATGTTGCATATTAAATTATTCATACTCGCATGCATGTTTTGTGGTTTGGGGGCCTTATGTCAATTCGCCTCATAATTAAATATCTGGACCATATGTGGGTTTTTCTAGTCTTATATTGGCCCCATTTAAATTTGTGTAGCGAACCGATACTATGTTTTGCCTTGTTAAGACAACATTTAAATTGCGGGGTACCTAAACAACATGAACCTATTAATTAATTGTCGGGGCCTCGGTTCCGCTTAATATGACCTAATTGCATCGCACCTTTGCCATGTCATACATCATGCATGCATCATGCCCGCCCTTTTGCCGTAGTAATATATAGTGCATCCGGTGTTTGTGCTAGTGCTTTGCTTCTTCACGGGTTAGGCCGATGAGTTGATGCGAGAGTCGACCCGATCTTCGGATGAACCTTCGGCAATGTTTTCAGGCGAGCATTCTCCCCCTTTCTACCTATTTTACATTTCTAGTCTTTATTTCCTCTTGTTGATCTATTGCTATCTGTGTTGCGATGCTATAGATTCCGTACCCCGTTATACTTTCCTGCAGCCCTTATATTGCCATGGACACATCCTATTACTTGTTGTTTGGTAGATAGTCGACCTTGCGAGTAGTAGTTGCTTGCGCAGGTGATGTGTCGCTTCGTCGATCTTCCACAGTTGTTGGAGTAGTGCCTTATGTTTAATGCTGGAGATGATCATAACTTTAATTATCGTTTAATAACTAAAACTGAAGTAGGTAAATAATGCAGAGGCACAGGTGGGCAATAGATGTTATTTGGTTTTTAACCGTCCACTTGTGTCCCGTAGGACCCCGAGTACTTGATACCTGTTCTTTGAATATTCGCACTATCCGCATGTGGGACCATGAATCCCCCTAGCCAGAGCTTGAGTCATATTTATTTCTTGGGGCCACAAAGTAGTTTGGGGCTTTATTACTATCCAGTACTTATGCCATGCTTTACTGCTTATTTACGATTGCGCGTGGAGCGCCTGTACTGTTTAGGAACAAATGTGGAATGTTTTTGCGGTATCGACAAGCCCAGTCACACTTTCGGGTTCCCGGTCGTTTACAGCCATTGGCACAAACCTCTGAGTCCGTCTCGGAGCCGGCCAACTTCGTCGCGGGTAGCTTGGTGGGGTGGCCCCCTGAAATTTATATGAATCTTGCAATTGCTCTGTCGTGATGCCTAGTTGGGTTTTTATTGGTTTTTCTCGAGGTTGATCGTGCGTGTGTTGCTATTTGTGCCCCCCTGCAGGGTAAAACTTTCTAAAAGCCGTGTCCGCGGTTATGGACGACTTGGAGCACAGTATCTCGATCATAGACAACTATAACTAAAGTAGTGCTATAAATTTGACTTTATAATGACTAGTAATCAGCTTCACTATAATGGAATGGCTAAATAAAAGTGCCAACAATTGCTTGTTTGGGTTGTCGCCTGTTACCATTGTATCTGACTAGTAAGTATTGCAACTACAACACAATGGCTAAATAAAAGTACCAACAACTGCTGGGTTTTGGGATGCCTCATGCTATATGTATCTGACTAGTAAGTACCACAACTACAACGGAATGGTTAACTAAAACTGCCCACTGCTTATTATATCAGGATGACTCATGCTATCTATATCTGACTAGTAATTGCCGCAACTATAACGGAATAAATAA
Source organism: Avena sativa (assembly GCA_916181665.1). Classification (NCBI taxonomy): domain Eukaryota; kingdom Viridiplantae; phylum Streptophyta; class Magnoliopsida; order Poales; family Poaceae; genus Avena; species Avena sativa. The sequence goes on along the minus strand of OV702293.1, from coordinate 438,092,234 downwards.
AACTGCCAACTGTGTGAGTTCCTCGGTTGACTTCCTCGATTGGTTTTGAGGGGGAGACACCAGGATAGGTATGTTTGGTGTTAGCATCAGGTTGGACCCGAGTAGGTCTTTCTTATTCCTCTCTGATAGCCGCCAGTTGTATTGAGTCTCTATAGGTTGTTTAGTGCATGCTGCGCTGCCGCTTCAGTCCACCATACCTATGTAGGCGAGGACCGCCGAATTCTAGTCTCGCCGTGTACTGGCCTCAGTACTGACCGCTCTCTTTTTCCTTTGCCCTTTGTCGGCACCCCTTTTGTTTAAGCAGGTTTTGAGATCGACGTCGTTAGCAGGGTTACCCTTCCGGCTTGGCCTGGGCAGGGTTATGGACGCCATTGGTTGTTCTTCAGGGCTCTTAGCCTAATTTGCATCTTGTCCGTACTCGGACGTTGTATCATTTTCAAGGTGATTTGGATCTTTGTACTGTATATTGTATTCTTGACTCGATGAGTCGCTGCTGTATATATCTGTTTTGTGGGTTCCATCATGGACTAATGTGTAATGATATTACTTCGTTTTCCACCCGCACGCAAGTGCCTGGTGGGCACCTTTGAATCGTTTCTATGCGGGTTTGGCGGGATTCGCTAAGACTTGCATAGGGCCGATTCCGAGGGTGTTACACAACCCTACGTGTGGGCCCCTTGGGCGCCCACGACCTTGCCCCTTCACCTATAAAAGCACCCCGATGCAGAAACCCTAAGCACCCGATCAAATCTCCACGAAATAGTCTGTAGCCGCCGCCACCATCGTGGGGATATGAAGCTCTTCCCGGCACCCTGCCGGAGGGGAAAGATCATCCTGGAGGCCTTCTTCATCACCATGCCAGCCTCCGGAGTGATGCGTGAGTAGTTCACCCTTGGACTATGGGTCCATCCATTAGCTAGATGGTTGTTTATCCTCATTTGTGCTATCATGTTTAGATCTTGTGAGCTCCGTTCATGATCAAGATCATCTATTTGTCATCATTCATGTTGTGTTTATAGGGATCCGATGGATATTGAGATACTATGTCAGATTGATTATGGATTCTATCATGTCTATGTTATTTGTGATCTTGCACGCTCTCTGTTGTTAGTAGATGCTTTGGCTAAGTATATGCTTGCAATTCCAAGAGGGGGTATTTATGCTCGATAGTAGGTTCATGCCTCTAGTAATCTGGGGAAGTGACAAAAATCTCTAAGGTTGTATATGTGTTGTTGCTACTAGGGAGAAAACAACAATCCTTTGTCCACGGGGCAATTGTATTGTTTACTTTACACACATTGCTTAACGCAGTTGCTTGCAACTTAATACTGGAAGGGGTTCGGATGATAACCTGAAGGTGGATTATTAGTCATAGATGCAGCTAGACTATGGTCTATGTATTATTGAAAGAACATTTCATAATCCCTAGTGTTTTTTGTGTTAGATAACAATATCAAGGATTATTTAATGTGTGTTGAAGTGTTGCAGATATCTTACTTGAAAAGGAAAAGGAAACTATTTTTTGGGGGCGGATAATCCGCCCCTACCAGGGGCGGATAATCCGCCCCTCCCCAAACTCAGAAGGGTGCATTCCCCAGAAGAGGGTGGATTATCTGACGGATTTTCCGGCCTAGCCGGATAGTCCACCCCCAAGGATTTTCCCCAAGTCATGTGCGGCGTCACCTTCTGTATGGGGGGCAGATTTTCCGCCGTAGTTTCCGTCCAGGGGGCGGATAGTCCGCTCCTAGTGGGGGCGGATAATCCGCCCCCAAACTTCTCCAACGGCAAGATCTAGGTAGGGGGCATTTAAGCCAGCCTTCCTCCTCCTGCCAGAACTCTTGATTCATTCGAAAAAGTCAGGATATGTTATTCAACCTTCATCCAAGAGAGCTCCACCTTCATCCACCCAAAGGCCCCGTCCCTTGGGGAATCGAAGGAGAAGAACTCGATCTTCAACCACTGCAATCAAGCGCTTCATCTCCTCTCCATTCATTTGGAGAATCACCTATCTAGTATTTCTAGCAAATATCTAGATCCTTGCTTTTGTTTATATTGATAAACCTTGTTCTTGTGACAGCTTGTTGTCATTACGGGAGCCCCCAATTCAGTTGTGAGTGTGTGCCCCGGTAGAGTTGTAAAGGCACTGGTTTTCGCCTCGAAGGGTACCAATAGTGGAGAAGGTGGATCAGGCCTTTCGTGGCGAGATCCATCGGAGAATAGGGTGAGGCCTATTATGGCGTGGTGGTCGTAGAACCGCCCACCCCTCCAACGCAGATGTATTTCCCTTAACAAGGAAGGAATTGCGGTAAAACAAATCCCCGTGTCTCCGTGTTCTCCACTATGGTTTCCTCGCTCCTCTCTTTACGTGTTTAGTAGCTAGGTTTGCATATAGGGAAATTCTCGTAGTTGCATATCTAGAGAATTTACTTTGTGTCAAGCCTAAAATTGAAAAAGGACTAAAAATTGAGTAGCACCTACTCACCCCCCCTCTAGGTGCCCATACGATCCATGTCAATTGGTATCAGAGCCCCGGCTCTTAATTCGGGCTTAACCGCCTAAGAGAAGTGTGGGTTCCAAGGGAGATGGGAGTGATGCTCCAGAGGTAGTCACCATGAACGATCTCAAGATGTTTGATACAACCTTGGTTAGTTAAATGGAGGCTAATATGGAAGAGATGCGTCAATTTATAATGTGTCTCTCCACATCTGCAGCATCACCTACATCTGCCTCTAAGGCTACCACTCCGCAATCCAAGGAAACAGGAAAACCGATTCTAAAGATAACGAAGTGGTTGGTGATGGCACTAGCAAGAGATCCTCCTCGAAAAAGGATAGTGGTAAGTAAGGATACAATGAGGTTTCTCATGTGTATTCTCCTAATCCACCTATCCCACACCCACATATACATAATAGGGGTGATCCACTCAAACTTTCAGCATCTACTTTTAATCAATGGCAATTTTTTATGAAGTCTCATGTGTGCAGCTCCTCCATTGAGTTGTGGAAAATCATAGAGAATGGTCTTCATGTTGTAGATCCCCACAACCTAACAAGAAGAGAGATTGTTGACAGTCAACTCAACGCTACTCCTCTACACATGATTAAGCTTGGTGTGGGTGACAAAGACATGCCACACATTCAGCATCTTAGTACAGCTAAGGAAGCTTGAGATGCCCTCACCGAGCTCTTCATTGGAAATGAAAGTATGAGAAGAAATAGATATGATGCTTTAAGCAATGAAGCTAAATGATTCTATATGTTGGATGGAGAATACCACGAGGACATGTATAGGAGGCTCAAGTCAATAGCCACCACTTTCAGGAATCATGGTGCCTCTCATGTTGATGATGCTTGGATCAAGCGCACGTATGTCAGTGCTCTTATGCCATTTGAGCCCACAGATTTGAAGAGTCTCCAAGGAAGGCATAACTACCACCTTATGATATCCAATGAGGTAATGCAAGAAATGGCAGCTTTCAAAGTGGCTGCCAAGAATGCCGAAGATGCTCGTGCATGATCTATGGGGATGCAAAAGGGAGTCAACGTTGCCTTGAAGACAAGTGTGATGGATCACGATGAAGATGACATAGAAGGTATGGACTTCCCAAGGATGTAAAAAGAATCCATGGACAATACATGGCCTTCTATGCTAGAAACTTTTGGAAGGATCCGGCCAAGGCCAAATCTGAACTAGAACGCAAAAGTGGAGCATATGGAAGAAAGGAAAACGGTCCCAAGCTGAGAACTTGTTTCAAATATGGAGACCGGCTGCACTTTGTAGCCGAGTGTCCGTATCAAAGTAGGGAAGATAATGGAGGAAGACTTATTCTCAAGGAAAAGTCAAAGGCTCCACACAAGAAACAATTTGTAAAGAAGAATGCTCCTTTCAAGAAGCAATCAAAGATTGTTCTAGTGGCTCAAGAAGAATATTCTTCGGGAAGTGAAGATGAACACGAGGATGATAGCTCTCGAGAGGTGGCTTCTATAGACACCACATCTACACCAACATCTCTCTTTGACTCTCCGAACGAAAACATCATCAACAAGAACGCTACTTGTCTCATGGCAAGAGGTTCTGAGTATCAACTTCTAACACTTCTTTTCCTAAGGCTATGATTGACATGGATGATCCTACTAGTCTTAAGGTTAAAGAAGAGATTATTGCTTTGGACTATTTCTTCACTAACTTGCAAGGTGAGCACAAAATACATTTTGAGGCTCTTATGGACCAGCTGGCCCAAAATGAAGTGCTTCTTGAAGAAAAGGCAGAATTGAAAGGGAGGATGCAATGGAAATTGCGTCCTTAAAAATGCTCTATAAGAATAAGAGGCTCGGACTTCTCTTGAAGAGAGGCTTAAGTCTATTGAGGAGTCACATGAAGAAATGGTGGCAAAGCTTGTTAAGGAACGTGACATTGCAGTTGCCAAACCAAAGAAGTTAAAGAAAGAAAAGATTGACTTTGGGGCTGCTCATGCTAAACTCTCCGAGGAATTGGAGAAACTTGACATCGCTCACAAGGCTTTGAAAAGTGAATTCTCCATTCTCAATGAGTCACATGATCAGCTCCAAATTCGATTAACCAAGTATGATGTTCCTAGCACATCTAAATCAACAAATATTCACAAGGAAAATGCTAGTGTGGAAGATGAGCTTGTCAATGACACCACTCCCAAAGATAAGGGTGTACTTGACGAGGTTCTTGGCAAGCAAAGGTCAAATCTTGGTAAAGAGGGACTTGGATATGTCACCAAGTCCAAGAAGAAGAAGAACAAGAAGAAGAAGGCCAAGGGTGAACAATCAAAGACAATCACCGCCGTGAAGAATGTCACAAAAGACAAAACTAACCATATTGGTTTTGCAAGGTCTCACAATCCAAATTATGAACTCTTTTGTGTTTATTATGGCGATGTATATGCTTATTATGTTGGTCCTTTTGATGAATATGTTGCTTGGTCTATTTGGGTTCCAAAGACCCTTGTTACTAACATGAGAGGACCCATTGAAAAATGGGTACCTAAAACCAAGAAGTAATTCTCTTGCAGGGCTATGCTTCCGGTGGGTCTAAATGGGTGCTGGATAGTGGATGCACTAGTCATATGACCAGAAGCAAGGAGATCATCACGGAGATGCGACCCAATCATGATAATATTACAGTCTCCTATGGTGATAAGTCTAAATCTCAGGTATTGGGTCTTGGCAAGGTTGTGGTCGCCCATGATATCTCTCTCGTGGACGTCATGCTTGTTGAGACCCTCAGTTACAACTTACTTTCTATTCCTGCTCTTGGTAAGATGGGCTTTGATGTTTTCATTGATGATGATTTGGTGGTACTCTTGTGGAGCAAGTCTCTAAAGGTTGTTTTTGTTGGGTACGTCGAAAATGACCCGTATGTGGTGGACTTTTCGGGGAAAACCACTTCGGGTCCGATGTGCTTATTCGGAAAGGCCGACGTGGGCTGTCTATGGCATCGCCGTTTAGCCCATTGTTGGAGATATTCCCTAGAGGCAATAATAAATGTAGTTATTATTATATCTTTGTGTTTATGATAAATGTTTACATTCATGCTATAATAGTATTAACAAGGAAACATTAATACTTGTGTGATTTGTAAACTTAATTTGAAGTCCTTAGTAAAGCCTCTATATAAAATACTAGCTTGTTGGTTAATAGATGATTGTGGTTTCCCTATCATGAACATTGAGATGTTATTAACAACAAGATCATATCGTTAGGAGAATGATATGATGGACATACTCCTATAGATAAGCGTAGCATAAAGATCAAGTCATTTTAATAGTTCAATTGCTATATGCTTTCTGATACATAGTTATCTAAATTCCTTCGACCATGAGATCATGCATATCACCTTTACCGGATGGATGCTTTGATGACATCAAACACCACACCGTAACTGGGTGGCTATAAAGGTGGCATTGAGTGTTCAGAAAGTATTGGTTGAAACACATGGATCAAGAGTGGGATTTGTCCATCCATATGACGGATAGATATACTCTGGGCCCTCACGGTGAAATGTCATCCAATTAGCTTGCAAGCATGTGACTGGCTCACAAGGGATCACATATCACGGGAACGAGAAAAGAGTACTTATCAGTAACGAGGTTGAACTAGGTATGTAGAGATGCCGACGATCATAACCTCGGATAAGTAAACTATCGTGAGACAAAGGGAAATTGATATCGTATGTAAGTGGTTCATTCGATCGCAAAGTAATCATAGAAATATGTGGGAGCCATATGAATTTCCAGATTCCTCTATTGGCTATTGTTCGGAGAAGTGTCTCGATCATGTCTGCATAATTCACGAACCGTAGGGAGACACACTTAAGGATTCGACGTTGTTTGAGTAGTTATGGAATGATGAGAAAGAGTCCGAATGTTGTTCGGAGTCTCGAATGGGATTCGGGATATCACGAGGAGATCCGGAATGGTCCGGAGAATAAGATTCATATAAGGAAAGTCCCGTTTCGGAGTTGGGGAATGGTTCCGGTGTTTTCATCGGGAATGTTCTAGAATGTTCCGGAATGTCCGGCACTCCGGGAAGGGGAAGGGTACATGAATGTGTCATTGTAAGTTGGAATGATTGCATCATGTACTAGGTGTCTTTGCTGTCCAAAATAAAGGGTTTATTTAAATCCTAAATTGAAAAGTCAAACGGCTAGTTTGAAAGTCAAACGACAAGTTTTGGAAAGAGGAGGAGTGGGAAACCGAGTTGGGGAGGGATTCCCTCCTCCAACCGCCAGCCCACCTCCAAGCCGAGTTGGGGAGGGACTCCCCTCCCCTTGGCCGCGCCTCCCACCTATAAAGGGAGGGGCAGGGCTGCCCCTCCTAGCACACAAGTACCTCTCCTCCAAAACCCTAGATTGGCGCCACCACCTCCTACTGCTGCCGCCACCTCCCAGGGTTGCCCTAGCCGCCGACTTGGGGTGCCCCAAACCCTAGCCGCCGGCTCTAGCACCTCCTCCTTGGTGTGTCTAAAACCTAGATCGCCGAGGAGCCCTCTCATACTCCAACATACTCGCTCTGGCTTAAGGCGAAGCCCTGCGAGATCTCCCCTCTACTTCCGGTACCACGCCGTTGTGCTGCCAGAATCGCGAGGAGAGTGCTACAACCTCCGCTGCCTGCTGGAACAAGGGAGAGGAAGGTCTTCGTCGAGTACCGAACGTGTGACCGACTGCGGGAGCGCTGCCGGAACGCAGCGCCGGAAGGATCGTCTACGCGATCTTGAGATCGGAAAGAGTACGACTACATCACCCACGAGAATCCGCTCTCGTTAAACACTTTGGAATCTTCGAGGGTGAGTTATTCCATCGACTCGTTGCTACAATCTAGTAGATAGATCTTGGCTTGTTTGTTTGTATGCGGTAGAAAATTTTTGTTTTCCATGCTACGAAACCCTACAGTGGTATCAGAGCCGTGTCTATATGTAGATCTGTTGCACGAGTAGAACACAATGGTCATTGTGGGCATTGATGCTTTTATTGTCGATTGCTTCTTGTGTACTTTGCATCTTGCGGGATGTTGGGATGAAGCGGCCCGGGCTAACCTTACATGACTTCGTTCATGAGACTTGCTCCACGCTTGACATGCAACTTGTATTGCATAAGTGGCTTTGCGGGTGCCTGTTTCTCCCAGCATAGTGGAGATCCAATTTACAACGGGTGATTAACAATACTAGTATCAATGTTGTGGTTCTTGTTCATAAGTTAGAACGACACTTATTGAAAGCCCCAAACCACGTAAAATATGCAAAGAAAGTAGAGGCGTCTAACTTTGTTTTGCAGGGGTGTGCAGTGATGTGATATGGCCATGATTGTGATTATATTTGATGTATGCAATGTTCCTTATTGTAAGTTAGCAACCGGCAGGAGCCATATGGTTGTCTTTAATTTATGTTAAGATCCGCGTATCTATTCAAAGTAGTTGTAATAGTTGAAGCCGGTGGACGACAACCATGGAGAAGCGTCATTGACCTTGATGCAATGCCGGTGATGATGGAGATCATGTTCGTGCTTGAAGATGGAGATCGGAAGCACAAAGAATAAAGGCCATATCATATCACATATTATGAATTGCATGTGATGTTAATCCTTTATGCATCTTGTATTGCTTAGTAGACGATGGTAGCATTATAAGATGATCCCTCATGCACATAAATTTCAAGTTCTAAAGTGTTCACCCTTAGTATGCACCGTTGCTAAAGCTTGTTGTTTTGAAGCACCACGTGATGATCGGGTGTGTTAGATTCCGCAAGTGTATACAACGTAAGCAAGCCAGATTTGCTTATGCGGAAGCTAAGGTTTGATCTTGACGAGCCTATCATGTACAGACATGGTCTCAGGAACACGGATCACCGAAAGGTAAAGCATGAGTCATATAGTAGATATGATGAACATGTCGATTGTTCGCCATTGAAACTATATCAACTCTCGTGATGATCGGTTTTGATATGGTGGATTTGGTTCGTGTGATCACTAAAACAATGTGAGGGATGTTGTTTTGAGTGGGAGTTCACCTAGATTAAACTGTACTATTAATTAGAACTCAATTTGTCATAAACTTAGTCTAAACTATTGCAAATATGTTGTAGATCAATGGCAGCCCCTACCATCAATTTTAATGCGTTCCTAGAGAAAGAAAAGTTGAAAAACAATGGAAGCAACTTCGCGGATTGGTTCCGCAATTTGAGGATTGTCCTCACAGCTAGTAATTTGACCTATGTGCTGGATGCACCGCTAGGTGACCGACCTGCAGCTGATGCTACCGATGAAGTAAAGAATGTTTACCTTGCTCGGAAGAATCAGTACTCCATAGTTCAGTGTGCTATCTTGTATGGTTTAGAATCGGAGCTTCAGAAAAGGTTTGAGAATTCAGACCCACATGATATTGTCCGTGACCTCAAATTTATCTTTGAGACTCATGCGGCAATTGAGAGCTATGAGGATTCTGAAAAGTTCTTTAACTGCAAGATGGAAGAGGGCAGCTCCGTCAGTGAGCATCTGCTTAAGATGTCTGGGCATGCAAACAAACTTCAAAGCTTGGGTATAGTGATTCCTAATGCTTTGGGGATTTACCGTGTCCTCCAATCACTACCACCAAGTTACAAGAACTTTGTGATGAACTACAACATGCAGAACATGAACAAGCAGTTGCCAGAACTGTTTGCTATGTTAAAGTCTGCAGAAGTGGAGATCAAGAAAGAGCACCAAGTGTTGTTGGTCAATAAGACCACCAAATTCAAGAAAGGCAAGTCTAAGCAGAAGGGACACTTCAAGAAGGGTGGCAAGAAATTTGCCACACCAACGAAGAAGACCAAGGCTGGACCCAAGCCTGATACTGAGTGCTTTTACTGCAAAGGAGAAGGTCACTGGAAGCGGAATTGCCCAAAGTACTTGGCGGATTTGAAGAACGGCAACATCAAGAAGAAAGGTATATCTGATATACATGTTATTGATGTGTATCTCACTAATGTTCGTAGTAGTGCCTGGGTATTTGATACTGGTTCAGTTGGTCATATTTGTAACTCGAAACAGGAGCTGCAGAATAAACGGAAGCTAGTGAAGAACGAGGTGACGATGCGCGTGGGAAACGGATCAAAGGTTGATGTGATCGCGGTCGGCACGCTACCCCTTCATCTACCATCGGGATTAGTTTTATACTTAAATAATTGTTATTTGGTGCCTGCGTTGAGCATGAACATTATATCAGGATCTTGTTTATTGCGAGACGGTTACTTGTTTAAATCCGAGAATAATGGTTGTTCGATTTATATGAGTAATATGTTTTATGCACATGCACCTTTGATAGATGGTCTATTCTTGTTGAATCTCGATAGTGGAAATACACATATTAATAACATTGAGGCTAAAAGTTTGAAATCAAGCGATAACTCGACCTATATGTGGCACTGCCGTCTTGGTCACATTGGAGTGAAGCGTATGAAGAAACTCCATTCCGATGGACTTCTTGAATCACTTGATTTTGAATCACTTGAAAGATGCGAAGCATGTCTGATGGGTAAAATGACTAAGACTCCATTTTCTGGTATGATGGAGCGAGCTACGGACTTATTGGAAATCATACATACCGATGTGTGTGGTCCAATGAGTGTAGCATCGCGCGGTGGTTATCGTTATGTTCTTACCTTCACGGATGACTTGAGTAGATATGGGTATATCTATTTCATGAAACATAAGTCTGAAACTTTCGAGAAGTTTAAGGAATTTCAAAGTGAGGTAGAGAATCAACGTAACAAGAAGATTAAATTTCTACGTTCTGATCGTGGAGGTGAATATCTAAGTTACGAGTTTGGCGAGCATTTGAAGAAATGCGGAATACTTTCACAATTGACACCGCCGGGAACACCACAGCGTAATGGTGTGTCTGAACGTTGTAATCGAACTCTCTTAGATATGGTTCGTTCTATGATGTCACTTACAGATTTACCGCTATCATTTTGGGGTTATGCATTAGAAACAGCCGCATTCACTTTAAATAGGGCACTGTCTAAATCCGTTGAAACGACACCGTATGAATTATGGTTTGGGAAGAAACCTAAATTGTCGTTCCTTAAAGTTTGGGGATGCGAAGCCTATGTAAAGAAGTTACAGCTAGACAAGCTTGAACCCAAAGCGGAAAAATGCGTCTTCATAGGATACCCGAAGGAAACTATTGGGTATACTTTCTATCATAGATCCGAAGGTAAAATCTTCGTTGCCAAGAATGGATCCTTTCTAGAGAAGGAATTTCTCTCGAAAGAAGTGACTGGAAGGAAAGTAGAACTCGACGAGGTTGTCGAACCTTCTCTCGAAATTGCGAGTAGCGCAGCGCCGGAAGAAGTTCCTGTGGTGCCTACACCAATTAGAGAGGAAGCTAATGATGATGATCATGAAACTTCGGTCGAAGTTGCTACAGAGCCTCGCAGGTCAACGAGAACTCGTACCACTCCAGATTGGTATGATCCCGTTATGAGTGTCATGTTGGTGGACAACACCGATGACCCTGAGACATATGAGGAAGCGATGATGAGCCCAGATTCCAATAAATGGCAGGAAGCCATGAAATCCGAGATTGAATCCATGTACGAAAACCAAGTATGGACTTTGGTGGACTTACCGGATGACCGGAAGGCTGTCGAGAACAAATGGATTTTCAAGAAGAAAACAGATGCTGATGGTAATGTTACTGTCTATAAAGCTCGACTTGTCGCAAAAGGGTTTCGACAAATTCAAGGAGTTGACTACGATGAGACTTTCTCACCAGTAGCGAAGCTAAAGTCTGTGAGGATTATGTTAGCAATCGCTGCATATTACGATTATGAGATATGGCAGATGGATGTCAAAACAGCATTCCTCAATGGTGACATTGATGAAGAGTTGTATATGATGCAACCCAAAGGTTTTGTCGATCCTAAAGATGCTAACAAGGTATGCAAACTTCAACGGTCCATCTATGGATTAAAGCAAGCATCCCGAAGTTGGAATCAACGTTTTGATAAAGTAATCAAAAGTTTTGGTTTTATACAAACTTATGGAGAAGCTTGTATTTACAAGAAAGTGAGTGGGAGCTCTGTAGCATTCTTAATACTATATGTGGATGACATATTGTTGATTGGGAATGATGTAGACCTTCTTAATAGTGTCAAAGAATATTTGAATAATAGTTTTTCAATGAAGGATCTTGGCGAAGCAGCTTACATATTAGGCATAAAGATTTATAGAGATAGATCAAAACGCCAAATATCATTGTCACAAAGTACATATTTGGACAAAGTTCTAAAGAGGTTTGGAATGGAAGATAGCAAGAAAGGGTTCTTGCCCATGTTGCCCAATACGACCTTGAGTAAAACTCAGAGTCCGACATTGGCAGAAGATAGAGAAAGGATGAGTAAGACTCCCTATGCCTCAACCATAGGATCTCTAATGTATGCCATGCTATGTACTAGACCCGACATTGCATATGCTGTTAGTTTGACTATCAGATATCAAAGTGATCCAGGAGTGGATCATTGGACAACGGTCAAAAACATCCTTAAGTACTTGAGAAGAACTAAGGATATGGTTCTTTCTTATGGAGGTGATGAACAGCTCGTTGTTAATGGTTACACCGACGCTAGTTGGAACACCGATCCGGATGATTCTAAATCACAATCTGGATACGTATTTATTTTGAATGGTGCAGCAGTTAGCTGGAGGAGTGCAAAGCAAAGCGTTGTGGCGAGATCTTCAACTGAATCGGAATACATGGCTGCTTCGGAGGCTTCACAAGAAGCAATATGGATGAAAGAGTTCATTACAGAGCTGGGTGTGGTTCCTAGTGCGCTGGACCCAATGTCTATCTACTGTGATAACATGGGCGCCATAGCCAATGCGCAAGAACCAAGGTCACACAAGAAGCTGAAGCACATCAAGCTACGTTTTCACGCTATTCGAGAACATATCCAAGATGGGGATATAAAGATTTGCAAAGTACACACAGATCTGAATGTGGTGGATCCGTTGACTAAACCTCTCCCGAGGGCAAAACATGACCAGCACCAAACTGCCATGGGTGTTCGGTATATTACCATGTAATCTAGATTAGATGACTCTAGTGCAAGTGGGAGACTGTTGGAGATATGCCCTAGAGGCAATAATAAATGTAGTTATTATTATATCTTTGTGTTTATGATAAATGTTTACATTCATGCTATAATAGTATTAACAAGGAAACATTAATACTTGTGTGATTTGTAAACTTAATTTGAAGTCCTTAGTAAAGCCTCTATATAAAATACTAGCTTGTTGGTTAATAGATGATTGTGGTTTCCCTATCATGAACATTGAGATGTTATTAACAACAAGATCATATCGTTAGGAGAATGATATGATGGACATACTCCTATAGATAGGCGTAGCATAAAGATCAAGTCATTTTAATAGTTCAATTGCTATATGCTTTCTGATACATAGTTATCTAAATTCCTTCGACCATGAGATCATGCATATCACCTTTACCGGATGGATGCTTTGATGACATCAAACACCACACCGTAACTGGGTGGCTATAAAGGTGGCATTGAGTGTTCAGAAAGTATTGGTTGAAACACATGGATCAAGAGTGGGATTTGTCCATCCATATGACGGATAGATATACTCTGGGCCCTCACGGTGAAATGTCATCCAATTAGCTTGCAAGCATGTGACTGGCTCACAAGGGATCACATATCACGGGAACGAGAAAAGAGTACTTATCAGTAACGAGGTTGAATTAGGTATGCAGAGATGCCGACGATCATAACCTCGGATAAGTAAACTATCGTGAGACAAAGGGAAATTGATATCGTATGTAAGTGGTTCATTCGATCGCAAAGTAATCATAGAAATATGTGGGAGCCATATGAATTTCCAGATTCCTCTATTGGTTATTGTTCGGAGAAGTGTCTCGATCATGTCTGCATAATTCACGAACCGTAGGGAGACACACTTAAGGATTCGACGTTGTTTGAGTAGTTATGGAATGATGAGAAAGAGTCCGAATGTTGTTCGGAGTCTCTAATGGGATTCGGTATATCACGAGGAGATATGGAATGGTCCGGAGAATAAGATTCATATAAGGAAAGTCCCGTTTCAGAGTTGGGGAATGGTTCCGGTGTTTTCATCGGGAATGTTCTAGAATGTTCCGGAATGTCCGGCACTCCGGGAAGGGGAAGGGTACATGAATGTGTCATTGTAAGTTGGAATGATTGCATCATGTACTAGGTGTCTTTGCTGTCCAAAATAAAGGGTTTATTTAAATCCTAAATTGAAAAGTCAAACGGCTAGTTTGAAAGTCAAACGACAAGTTTTGGAAAGAGGAGGAGGAGTGGGAAACCGAGTTGGGGAGGGATTCCCTCCTCCAACCGCCGGCCCACCTCCAAGCCGAGTTGGGGAGGGACTCCCCTCCCCTTGGCCGCGCCTCCCACCTATAAAGGGAGGGGCAGGGCTGCCCCTCCTAGCACACAAGTACCTCTCCTCCAAAACCCTAGATTGGCGCCACCACCTCCTACTGCTGCCGCCACCTCCCAGGGTTGCCCTAGCCGCCGACTTGGGGTGCCCCAAACCCTAGCCGCTGGCTCTAGCACCTCCTCCTTGGTGTGTCTAAAACCTAGATCGCCGAGGAGCCCTCTCATACTCCACCATACTCGCTCCGGCTTAAGGAGAAGCCCTGCGAGATCTCCCCTCTACTTCCGGTACCACGCCGTTGTGCTGCCGGAATCGCGAGGAGAGTGCTACAACCTCCGCTGCCTGCTGGAACAAGGGAGAGGAAGGTCTTTGTCGAGTACCGAACGTGTGACCGACTGCGGGAGCGCTGCCGGAACGTAGCGCCGGAAGGATCGTCTACGCGATCTTGAGATCGGAAAGAGTACGACTACATCACCCACGAGAATCCGCTCTCGTTAAACACTTTGGAATCTTCGAGGGTGAGTTATTCCATCGACTCGTTGCTACAATCTAGTAGATAGATCTTGGCTTGTTTGTTTGTATGCGGTAGAAATTTTTTGTTTTCCATGCTACGAAACCCTACACCCATGTCAACATGAGAACTCTGCAAATTCTTCACAAGGGTGGCCACATCCTTGGACTAAAAGACGATGTTTCCTTTGCCAAAGATCGTGTTTGCACGACTTGTGTTGAAGGCAAAATGCATGACTCTCCCCACAAGAGGAAGACTATTGTTTCTTCTAAGAGAATCTTGTAATTACTTCATGTGGACTTATTTGTTCCTCCATCTCATGCCAGTCTCGGTGGGAATAAATATTGCTTGGTCATAGTCTATGATTACTCAAGATACACATGGGTCTATTTTTCAAGCTAAAGAGTGAGACTCAACAAACGGTCATTGACTTTGCCAATGAGGTTCAACGTCAACACAATGTTCCCATCTTGGCAATAAGAAGTGACAACGGCTCCGAGTTCAAGAACTACACATTGAATGAGTTTCTAAGTGAAGAGGGGATGAGACATCAATATTCCGCTGCGTACACCCCTCAACGAAATGGTGTAGCCGATAGGAAGAATCGCACTTTGATGGATATGGCTAGATCGATGTTGGCTAAATTCAAGTCTCCTTACAACTTTTGGGCTGAAGCCATATCCACCACTTGTCACTCATCAAATCGGCTCTACCTCAGCAAGATCTTGGACAAGACTCCATATGAAATACTCACCGGTAATAAGCCCAACATTTCGTACTTCCGGGTATTCGGTTGTAAGTGTTTCTTTCTTATCAAAGGTGTCTGTTTGTCTAAATTTGAGTCTAAGGCTTTAGAAGGTATTTTTGTTGGTTACGGTGCCGAATCCCACACTTATAGAGTCTACAACAAGCTCTCCAGAATTGTTGTGGAATCTTGTAGTGTGGAATTCGATGAAAATGATGGCTCCCATGTGGCGCAAGTTGATGTTTGTGATGCAGATGCTGAAATACCCCAAGATGCCATAAGAAGAATGGGCGTGGGATTTTTCTGCCCCATTGAGGAACCCCTTGTAGCGGATCGGGAAGGACAATGCTCCACTCAAGTGGAGCCCTCATCTACACAAGATCAACAATCCCCTACTGTTGGATAAACCTCTGCACCAACATCGCAACCTGCTGAAGATCATCAGTCTTCTGGGCAAAATGATAGTCCCAAGCCGGACTATCCGCCTCCTCCAAGGGGCTGATTGTCCGCCCCTAGCACTCCAACTCGCTCCAGTGGACTTGAAGAAGAACAAAACGACCAAGAAATTTCTAGGCCGGATTCTCCGCCCCCAAGGGGAGGATTATCCGGCCCTGGAACTCCCAGTTATGCCAGGGACTCTCAGGAAGAAGTTGCTGCCACATCTCCCAGGCCGGATAGTCCGTACCCTCCCAGGGGCGGATTGTCCGGCCCTGAAGAACCTGTTCAGCAACACGCTCATGTTATCAGCTCAGATCAAGATCAAGGGCAAGGTAGTGGACAAGACAAGGATCCAAATGCTGAATCAACTCCTTCTAGAAACAATAAGGAAATTTAGGCTCGACGCAAGGCTTGCGCTGATCGTAACCTTGAGTTAAGGGGTCACACTCTTGACAAGGTTATCGGTGATCTAAGAAGAAGGGTGTCTACTAGAAGAGAACTTGCCAGCTTCTCTTATTATCAAGCTCACATTTCAATGGTTGAACCAAAGAAGGTCTTTGATGGTCTTGAAGATCCCGATTGGTTGGTTGCAATGCATGAAGAATTAAATAACTTCGAGCGCAACAAGGTTTGGAAGCTCGTAGAGAAACCCAAAGAGTGCCGCAATGTTATCGGCACCAAGTGGATTTTCAAGAACAAACAAGATGAAAATGGCATTGTTGTGAGGAATAAAGCAAGTCTAGTGGCTCAAGGATTCTCTCAAGTGGAAGGAATTGATTTCGGCGAGACTTATGCTCCTGTGGCTCGTCTTGAGTCCATCTGTATCCTCCTTGCCTATGCCGCTCAGCATAATTTTAAATTGCAACAAATGGATGTTAAGAGTGCTTTTCTTAATGGTCCACTACATGAGTTGGTATACGTCAAGCAACCCCCAGGATTTGAGGATCCCAAATTTCTGAACCATGACTACGAACTCGATAAGGTGCTCTATGGCCTTAAACAAGCCCCATGTGCATGGTATGAGCACCTTAAAGAGCTTTTGTTAGACTGTGGATTCGAAGTTGGGCAAATCGATCCCACTCTTTTTACTAAGAAGGTTAATGGGGAGATTTTTGTATGCCAACTATATGTAGATGACATTATTTTTGGCTCTACTAACCAGGCTTTTAACGATGAATTTTCAAAGCTTATGACTGACAGGTTTGAGATGTCTATGATGGGAGAACTGAGGTTCTTTCTTGGATTCGAGATCAAACAACTTAGAGAGGGAACTTTCATTAATCAACCTAAGTACATCCAAGACATGCTCAAGAGGTTCAAGATGACGGATCTCAATGGTGTTGCTACTCCAATGCAAACTAAATGTCATCTTGAGCTTAATCCAAAGGGTAAAGAGTGGACCAAAAGGTATACCGATCCATGATTAGCTCTCTCGTTTACCTTTGCGCATCCAGGCCCAATATCATGTTGAGTGTAGGAGTGTGTGCAAGGTACCAAGCCGCTCCTAAAGAAAGCCACCTAGTGGTGGTCAAGAGAATCTTCAGATATTTGGTTCATTCCCCAAATTTTGGTTTATGGTATCCCAAAGGCTCCAGTTTCTCTCTATGTGGTTACACTGATTCAGATTGGGCTGGTGACAAAGATGATCAAAAATCAACTTCTGGTGCATGTAAATTCTTGGGCAGGTCTCTAGTGTGTTGGTCTTCAAAGAAACAAAATTGCATATCACTCTCAACCGTCGAAGCTGGATATGTTGCTGCTACACTTGTACACAATTATTATGTATGAGGCAAACTTTAAAGGAATATGGTGTCAATTGTGACAAAGTGCCTCTTTTATGTGACAATGAAAGTGCTATCAAAATTTCATACAACCCGATGCAGCATACAAGAACAAAACATATTGAGATTCGCAATCATTTCATTCAGGATCATGTTGCTCGTGGAGATATTGTACTATCTTTTGTGAGCACGAAGAACCAACTTGCTGATATCTTCACGAAGCCTCTTGATGAAGCAAGGTTTTGTTATTTGAGGAATGAGCTAAATATCATAGATTCAAGGAGCTTGGCTTGACTACCCTTGCATACTCACTTACTCTTCTTCATGTATTTGGTTTAGATGCAGGCATAGACATAGGGGGAGTGTGGTCCTAATTGATTGGGATAACCCTCCCCCCATAATGCCGAAAAGGAAGAAAAATCATTTCCCTTAATATCATTTTGTGATATATGGGTCATCGATGAGCATTGGTTTTGAACTCAAGATACATCTCCGTGGTGTCATGCCATGCGCTCCAACATGGTGGCTTTGGCCACCGCCCTCTTCCTTGAGAAGAGTTGGGTTCTAATGGCTCTCTTTGGATTTTCTTGCATATCTCTTGTTCTTATGGAAAACACACCCAATTTTGGCTTTTGGTTGATTTGTTCTTGCAACTTTGGGTGTAGTACCATCTCAGTTTTGTTGCTCTAAACCCAAGCCTTTTTCCGTCCTTGAACCATCTATTCTTTCACACAAGTCCTTCATACACTTTCGAGGGGTTTTGCAAGGAGTGCTCCGGCCTGAATCTGTGTTGATAGAATTTCAGAAGGGGCGGACTATCCGCCCCAAGTGGGGGGCAGATTATCCGCCCCGGGAGAAATCTGCCTCTTAAGGGCAGGGTCGGGAAGGAAGGGCTCAAACAGAGGGGCCAGTCCTCCCCCAACCCATGCTCTGCCCCAAGCCGCCGCCGGAGCCTTCGCCCTTCCTTGGAGTCGATTCGACCATCGGATCCTCTGGGCCCTCCCCGGATCTTCTTCCCCTCGCCTCCGGGTACCTTCTACACCAAGATTTTCCTCCAATGAGTGAGGGTAACTCCCTCATCCATCTCTTTTTTATGAGATTCATTGTTTTGGTGGAAATCTTGTTGTAGAAGATTCTTTGTGTTTCCCCTATCTATTAGAATCAGTAGTATTGCAACCCTAGTGCCCGATCTGTTTTGCCTTGGTGAATCTGGGCCATACCAAAAAAAAATTGCGGGGGGCGGATTATCCGCCCCTTCTAGGGCCGGATAATCCGGCTTGGAGACTCATTGTCTGCTCTGGTTTGGTTTAGATTTTCACAAATGCACATCTCTGGCCCATGGATTGTTTTCCTACTATTTCTATTATTCCTCTTGGACTTGTGTGTGTTCTTATCCCCATGCTACCTCTCCCATGCTTTTCACAGGTGATTCACGTGCTCCTAAGACCTACAAGCGTCATCCCCATGCCCGTTATCTCAAGCCCACTGCAGAGGATAAGTTTGTTGACGAAACTAAGGTCTGCAGATTGGCAAGAGAGTCTGAACGGATGGCCGAGGCAGCAAAGAAAGCAAAGAGGGTTGCATCTCGCAAGGGCAAGGGCAAGAAGTCCCGGCCCAACTACAAGGCCATGGACAGCGTTGAGTACTCATCCATGCGCCAAACTGATTACTATGCAGATGCTGACAGTGATGGGTCTCTAGAGGACTCCATGTTTTGGTGCTCTCACTTTAGGTATATTCATGATGATGTCTATGTTCCTCTCAAGATTCGCCCTATGCATCCTCTGAATATGACTGAGGCCCAATCCAAGGCAAGACTCCATGAAGCTTTGGATGTGACTAATAAGATGGGGCTTCATCACCTTATGACTCTATAGTGTCCCTATGATTCCTCGGTGGTGAAGCAGTTTTTCTCAACACTTGTGATCTCCGGAGATGAGCTTCGCACTATGAAGTGGATGACCAGGACAACAATGATTCAGTCTGACTTCCGCACCTTTGGTCAGGTCCTTAGGTATGCTTTCCATGGGCGTGGCATAGCTTCTGGGCACCGCATCATTTCTCCGCTCAGGACATCCAAGGACACTGTGCTTGCTCCATGTCTGACACCTAATGGCATTGCTGGTATCTTCGCTGGCCTCTCTCCTTTGTATGCCACCCTTGTTGGCATGTTTAGGGATAGCATCACTCCAAGTGGGGGAAACAATGATAAGATTCGCGGTCACCTGGTTCCCCTGCTTGCCTTTGCTCACGAGTGTGCCACCAATGTTGGCTCGTCTACAGGTTATAAGCTGGATGTGATGGACTATATATATCATGAGATGACTGATGCGATGCTCAATCGGCTCTCCATCCCATATGCTCCTTTTATTATGATGATCATCAAGCATATGCTGCCACATGAGGACGTTGGCACTGGTCTGGATGGTGTTCACAAGCCAAAGAAGATATACAACAAGGCTCAGAAGACCTATCACCCTTCCACTGCCCCTGAGTCCTTCATGCGTGATGCAAGGGCTAGTGGTCGTCGTCCCGCTGAGTCCCCAATGGCTCGTGAGGTCAAGCAGCTCAATTGGTTTCAGCGACACATTCTTTGCATGGGCATAGATACTCACAAGGGCAAGTATGAGGAGTACTGGAGGAGCCATGAGATGGCTCACACCTTGCAGCTCATTCTTCACCATGTGTCTGGTGCAACTGGCCACCCCCTGCTCCTACAACTCCAGAGCCATATGCTCAGTGGAACACTTCTGGGATCAACTATGGAAAGCTTGAGAGTCACCTGTTTCCTCCACCACCGAGGGCGCCTACTCCTCTAGTTGCTGATGATGATACATATGATGACGAGGAAGGGACGGGGATGACTACGACGAGGATAAGGACGAGGACGAGGAGGAGTGATCTTCTGGGCGCTAGCATCACTCTTCTTACTTTTTGGCATTTCGGTGCCAAAGGGGGAGAAGTAGTTCTAGTAGGTCACGGATTTGCATGGGTCGGGCGCAAGCACTTGCCTCTTTTCTATTCGTTTTATTTGCTTGCTTGGGACCTTTTAGCGTTGAACTTTGTGTGCTTGGTTTGTATAAGACATTGTCATGTGTTACTTTGTGCTCGTGTATGGATCTTTGGAATTCTAGATTATCTTGTGGAACTACTCATATGGAATTCTGGATTCATCTATGGAGTATGGTATTGTATTGATGGCATATGGAACTATGGAATTATCTACTGATTGCATCAATATTGTGGGTTTCACTCCCGGTGGTATGACTTTGTTTCCTAACTCACCTTGTTTTAATTATCTTTGTTATGAAATTGGCTTGCTCTTTAGTGTGTGCATTTGTATTCAAATGCAAATTATAAATATGCACACATTTAGGGGGAGCCTCTTTCATTTCCTTAAGGTGTTGTTAGTAGGTTTTATTGCAAATCCTAGTATTGTCATCTAACACCAAAAATGGGGAGATTGAAAGAACATTTCATAATTCCTAGTGTTTTGTGTGTTAGATACCAATATCAAGGATTATTTAATGTGTATTGAAGTGCTGCAGATATCTGATATGTTGGAAATGTATCTATATTTTTTTATGCTCCATGCTTGTTTGATACCTACTTTGCTTTACTTGTCCAGACTTTGAGGTGCTTTTTACATGTTTTCTGGTACTAACCTATTAACAAGTTGCAACAGTGCCAGATGCATGTTTTCTGCTGTTTTTGGTTTCAGAAAAATTAGTAAAGAAATATTCTCGGAATTGGACGGGACAAATGTCAAAGTCAATTACTTTCCGTGGGGAACAAGAAGTCCGAAGGAGAGCCGGAGGGGCTAGCCAGAGGTGCCAGACCCACCCCAAGCGCGGGTGGCCCTACCCCGCGCCTGGCTAGGGTTTGGCCACCCTGGTCGCTGCCTCGGTCTCCCCCTTCGCCTATAAGAATCCCCCGATGCAGAAACCCTAAGTATCCGATCAAATATCCAAGAAACCGTCTATAGCTGCCGCCACCATCGTCCCTAGATCGGGGGGATCTGAAGTTCTTCCCGGCACCCTGCCGGAGGGGAGATCATCCCAGAGGCCTTCTCTCTGGTATGATGCGTGAGTAGTTCCACCTTGGACTATGGGTCCATCTAGTATCTAGATGGTTATATATCCTCCTTGTGCTTTCATGTATAGATCTTGTGAGCTCTGTTCATGATCAAGATCTAATCTATTTGTAATCATGCATGTTGTGTTTGCGGGGATCCGATGGATATTGAGATTATTATGTTGGTTTGATTAATGGTTTTGTCTTTATGATTCTATCATGTCTATGTTGTTTGTGATCTTGCATGATCTCCGTTGTTAGTAGCTATCTTGGCCAAGTAGTTGCTAGTGACTCCAAGAGGGGGTATTTATGCTCGATAGTGAGTTCATGCCTCTAGTTTCCAAGGGAAGTGACAAAAATCTCTTCGGTTGTAGATGTGTTGTTGCCACTAGGGAGAAAACAACGGTCTCTTGTTCATGGAACAAGTGGACTGTTTACCTTACACACTTTGCTTAAAGCAGTTGTCTGTTGCTTGCAACTTAATACGGGAGGGGGTTCGGATGATAACCTGAAGATGGACTTCTAGTCATAGATGCAGTTGGATGGCGGTCTATGTATATTGTTGTATTGCCCAATCGAATCTCACTGGATCTTTTTGTCTGGTATTGCATTGTTATGCCTTGCTCAGTTCCTGTCAATTGCCCTGCTGTAATTTGTTTATCCTTCATGCCATGTTGTTTATCTAAGGAGAGCACCTCTAGTGAACTATGGACCCCGGTCCAATCTTTACCATTTATATATCTTCCACTGTTACTTGTTTACTTGCTGCAAACCATTACCTTCCACACCATACGTTTAATACTTTGTTACAGCAAACCGGTGAGCTTGACAACCTCACTAATTCGTTGGGGCAAAGTCTTGAGTTTGTGTTGTGCAGGTATCCGCGTTGCTTGAAACACCTATGTGACGTTTCCTTCCTCCTTCTGGTTTGATAACCTCGGTCTCTACTGAGGGAAGACTTGCTGTTGTGCTCATCACACCTTGCTCTTGGGGTTTCCAACCAAGTGCTCCACGTCAGCACCATCAACAAGTTTTCTGGCGCCGTTGCCGGGAAGGCTAAGGACGTCTGCACAAGGGGAGTCCTCCACTTCCTTTCTCTTTACTTTGTTTTTAGTTTGCTTTGTTTCTTTTGCTTGGTTTTGTTTGCCTCTTTTCAAAAAAACACAAAAAAAATTAGTTCATACTCTAGTTGGTGGTCTGTTATTGCCTTGCTTGGTCATGCTTTCTATCAATGGATGGTTTCTTTAAAACTAGTTCTTATTGGCAAGGTGGGTTCACGGAAGAACAAAAGTATTATTATAAGGAACACCGTTTTTCACAAAAAAGGGAAACACTTATGGGAACAAATTGATAAGTTGAATACTATTGCTAGAGACGTGTGCTCTACTTATAATAACACTTATTGCTTTGATAAAGCTTGTTGCTGCAGGAGGTATAAACACATACCCTTTCAATGTGAGTATAATGATAATGTTACCATATATTCTTATGTTAAAGGAAATTATGATTTTTGATGATGTGGAACAAATTGAAGAATTTATTGCCTTCAAGGTTGCATATGAACTTGCCAGTTTGCTTGAAAATACTGATGATGCACCTTATGAACATGAGGTTTTGGAAATACTTAAATTTTTCTTTGATAATTACAGGGAAGAAAATAGCTATATTCTTTAATATTTTAATATATGC
The DNA here is from genome assembly GCA_916181665.1 of Avena sativa. Classification (NCBI taxonomy): domain Eukaryota; kingdom Viridiplantae; phylum Streptophyta; class Magnoliopsida; order Poales; family Poaceae; genus Avena; species Avena sativa. The sequence continues at coordinate 438,069,058 of OV702293.1, read as the reverse complement.
TTTCCACATTTGGAAGATACTAATGCCTTGCAGGAGCCTATGGAAGAAGAAATTGTTGAAACTGTAAGCTCATTAGATGAAAAGGAGGGGGAGAGTGATGAACAAAAGGAGGAAGAATGGATTATCTACCCATGCCTACCTTCTAATGAGAGTAACTATTTATCCCTTACATTATTTGATTGTCCCCCATGCTTAACAAAGGTGGATGAATGTTATGTTCATGTGGATCCTTTTGAAATATCTACTTTGGGTAAAACCTGTGAAGGTTTTAATCCCACTATTTTTGAGCTTGAAAGAAATTATGTGTTTGTAGATAATGAAAAGCCTGCTTTATGTGATAGTTATATTGTTGAGTTTATTCATGAGGCTACTGAAAATTATTATGAGAGAGGAAAATATGGTTGTAGAAGTTTTCATGGTACTGAAACACCTGTCTATATGCTGAAAGTTTTGAAGTTGCTTTTGTTTCATCTTCGTATGCCTGTCACTTTGTTCTTTGTGAATTTATTTGCATACAACATTCCTATGCATAGGAAGTGGGTTAGACTTAAATTTGTTTTGAATTTTCTTCTTGATACTCTCTTTGACTTTAATTCATATTTCTTATGTGAGCATCTTCTCAAACTTTCATGCCTAACTTAAAGGCGTTAAGGTACTTGTTGGGAGATAACCCAAGAGTTTCCTTGAGTATTGGAAGTTATTAATTCAGTAATTACCTCTCATTATTCTTTTTGTTTGCTTTTTGTGCCAAGAATGACCTCTAATGAGAGGGAAGTAAGATTTGGGGAGTTGCTGTCCCGAAACAGATTTCTGTCCTTCACCAAAACAATTCATGAGGAGTCTCTGTAACTCGTATTGATCTCAAAATTTACGAATAAATCCCCCAGTATGTTAGCTAACTTTCGTTATTTCAACACTTTTTGATTTGAGCAACATAAGGTGTTAGAAAAAATCGGTTTCTATCTGCTGGTCTGTTTTGACAGATTTCTGCCATTATTTGCATTTGCTTCTTATTGACTCCTTTTTGAGTTATCTTTAGGTGAATTGAGCTTTTTTATGGATTTAATACAGTATATTGTGTTTTTATTAAAAAGCCTTGCTGTTCCAAAGCTTTGCCAGAGGTCTAATATCTTTTGAATAAACTAATGTTACTAATGAAGATTGTGTGAAGTTTTGTATGAAGGAAACATTTTAGGTGTAGAGAGAGAATGATGCAATGAGATGAAGAATGGACAAAAGCTCAAGCTTGTGGATACCACCATGGTGTCACCCCAAGAAATATCCAAGAGGTACAAGCGTCAAAGCTTGGGGATGCCCAAGACATCCCCTTCTTCATCAATAAAAAGCTCAGGTCTGTCTAGACACTTCGTTTTTATTGTTTCATGCTCAGTTGTGTTATTCTTGGAGCGTCTTAGTTTTCGCTTGCTTTGCTTATGTTGTTTAATTTGATTGAATAAAGTAGTTTGGACCCCCGTTCTCGTTGTGTTGTTTTGCAAATAGTTTGCTTGGTGTTTGGAAAGGAGTAGTAAGTTCTTGCTTGAAGTGCAAGAGGAGCTTGCATTGACTATGACTTAGACTTTAGCATGACATGCTAGGTGTTGTTTTTACCTTATGCTTAGTGATTATTGTTGTAGAGTGTCTTGTTCCAAACAATTGGGATTGCTTAGTGTGCCTTGAAGAAATTATGCGTTGTTTTAGCATGCAAAAGCATAGTATTGTGGTATTCTCCTTTGATGCTTTGCTTGGGTTGACTTGGTACATGTTCACACCATGTTATGACTATGACAAGTCACCCTTAGCCTCTATGATCATTTAGTCCTTGACCTGTAGTACCACTCTTTGCTTTGATTAGTATGCTTTGTTGCATTGCATGATTTTAGCCATTATTGCTCTCTTAGTTGGTTGCTCCCAGTCTTTTGCTAGCCTCCACTTGTATGAGTAAGTTCTACTGATGACTCCAACTCCCAAGAAACCAAGTTATTCCAAAGTTTCCACTATAAACTCCTATGCATGGTGTGTTACACCATTCCAAGTATATTCTTGTTTTCACCTATCTTCCAATTAAAAACTATTTTTTATGTGAAAACTTAGTGATTAAAGCCCTCACGACCTTGATGGCACATTTTATATTCTTTGCCCCTAATAAACTTGAACCATTGTGACAACTTTGTTGTATATGCTTGCACTTATAAGTTGGAGTTTGCAGAACCGTGTTGTTACGGGGAACGATTTCAACATTGCACTTGTACTTTGTACTCAGTTGATATCATGTTCTTTTGTTTATGGATGTCACCGGTGTGAAATAAAGAGGGAACTTGTAAGTCCATGGAGTTTGTATTCTGTGTTAGAGAAATGCCTGGGCCGCTAGCCTAAGCCATGCCTAATCATGGTGGAAACTTGCAACATCACCATAATGAGCTATCTATGAAGCATCCTCAATAAAAAAGCTATGCATATGGTAAATAAGAAGATTGTTGGGATGCTCATTGTCTGCTTGCCTTGTCATTTTGGTCATGGGAAATCTCCTGTACCATGTGCAAGGGGTACCCCGTTGGCGGTTCTCAATGATATGCAAATACTTACAATGACAAGAACTTACCTGGACCCAAAGTTGAGTATGCATGAGGTGTGGCCCTCGTATTCATGGGACTTGAAATTGCCAACTTATACTTCATCAAGCATATACTCCAGCTTTGCTAGTTTAACCTTAACCACTTCAAGATGCTTATGATAGGGGCAATGAGGGCTGAAAGCTAACAAGTACCATAATTTTTGGAAGCTATTTTTGAAACTTGTAATCCCTGCTTCCTTTACAAAAAGGCCTTTCTTCCACCACTATCGAGTCTCCACCTTCTACCTTTAGGCACCATTAAGAGAGCATAGTTGTCATTCTGTGTGCAGTGTTCCAAAGCTTATTAATTGATTCATATTGTGTTATTACTTGTTCTTGTGCTACTTGTTTCTAGTCACCCTTGTGAACTTTGCAGGTGTCCTATGCATCTATTTGCTACTCTATGAGGGACAATCTGATTTCCACTATGCTATGTTTTCTGCATGTGAAACAAACAAATGTTTTTCAATGCATGTTATTCATGATCTTTGTTTGTAGCCTGACATGTTGCTTGCATAGTTACTATGTCCTATTGTTAGAACTCCATCTTTCATGCACATGTTTAGAGTTCTTTGATCCCAGCTTTCAATGCTTGCAAATGGTTGGATCTTTATTGTGAGGGTGCATGTCACCTAAAAAATTATTCTTTTTATCACTTACCTACTCGAGGACGAGCAGGAGTTAAGCTTGGGGATGCTGATACGTTGGAAATATATCTATCATTTTTGATGCTCCATGCTTGTTTAGTATCTACTTTGCTTTACTTGTCCACACTTTGAGGTGCTTTTTACATGTTTTCTGGTACTAACCTATTAACAAGTTGCAACAGTGCCAGATGCCTGTTTTCTGCCGTTTTTGGTTTCAAAAAAGTTAGTAAAGAAATATTCTCGGAATTGGACGGGACAAACGTCAAAGTAAATTACTTTCCATGGGGAACAAGAAGTCCGGAGGAGAGCCGGAGGGGCCAGCCAGATGGGCCAGACCCATCCCAGGCGCGGGTGGGCCCCACCCCGCGTCTGGCTAGGGTTTGGCCATCCTGGTCGCCGCCTCGGTCTCCCCCTTCGCCTATAAGAATCCCCCGATGCAGAAACCCTAAGTACCCGATCAAATCTCCAAGAAACGGTCTATAGCTGCCGCCACCATCGTCCCTAGATCGGGGGGATCTGAAGTTCTTCCCGGCACCCTGTCGGAGGGGAGATCATCCTGAAGGCCTTCTCTCCGGTATGATGCGTTAGTAGTTCCACCTTGGACTATTGGTCCATGTAGTAGCTAGATGGTTGTATCTCCTCCCTGTGCTTTCATGTATAGATCTTGTGAGCTCCGTTCATGATCAAGATCTAATCTATTTGTAATCATGCATGTTATGTTTGCGGGGATCCGATGGATATTGAGATTACTATGTTGGTTTGATTAATGGTTTTGTCTTTATGATTCTATCATGTCTGTGTTGTTTGTGATCTTGCATGCTCTCCGTTTTTAGTAGCTATCTTGGCCAAGTAGTTGATAGTGACTCCAAGAGGGGGTATTTATGCTCGATAGTGGGTTCATGCCTCTAGTTTCCAAGGGAAGTGGCAGAAATCTCTTTGGTTGTAGATGTGTTGTTGCCACTAGGGAGAAAACAATGGTCTCTTATTCATAGAACAAGTGGATTGTTTACCTTACACACTTTTCTTAAATCAGTTGTCTGTTGCTTGCAACTTAATACGGGAGGGGGTTCGGATGATAACCTGAAGATGGACTTCTAGTCATAGATGCAGTTGGATGGCGGTCTATGTATATTGTTGTATTGCCCAATCGAATCTCACTGGATCTTTTTGTCTGGTATTGCATTGTTATGCCTTGCTCAGTTCCTGTCAATTGCCCTGCTGTAATTTGTTTATCCTTCATGCCATGTTGTTTATCTAAGGAGAGCACCTCTAGTGAACTATGGACCCCGGTCCAATCTTTACCATTTATATATCTTCCACTGTTACTTGTTTACTTGATGCAAACAATTACCTTCCACACCATACGTTTAATACTTTGTTACAGCAAACCGGTGAGCTTGACAACCTCACTAATTCGTTGGGGCAAAGTCTTGAGTTTGTGTTGTGCAGGTATCCGCGTTGCTTGAAACACCTATGTGACGTTTCCTTCCTCCTTCTGGTTTGATAACCTCGGTCTCTACTGAGGGAAGACTTGTTGTTGTGCTCATCACACCTTGCTCTTGGGGTTTCCAACGAAGTGCTCCATGTCAGCACCATCAATATGTTACTTGAAAAGGAAAAGGAAACTGTTTTTGGGGGGCGGATAATCCGCCCCTTCCCAAACTCAGAAGGTCGCATTCCCCAGAAGGGGGCAGAGTATCTGACAGATTTTTCGGCCTAGCCGAATAATCCGCCCCTACAGGGGCCATATAGTCCCCCCCAAGATTTTCCCCAAGTCATGTGCGGTGTCACCTTCTGTATGGGGGGCAGATTTTCCCCTGGAGTTTCCGTCCAGGGGGCGGATTTTACCCAAGGGTGGGTAGTCCGCCCCTTGAGGGGCGGCGGATAATCCGCCCCCTTGAGGATTTTCACCAAGTCATGTGAGGCGTCACCTTCTGTATGGGGGCGGATTTTCCCCCGGGGTTTCTGTCCTGGGGGTGTACTCCAGGGCAGATAATCTGCCCACAAACTTCTCCAACAACAAGATCTGGGCAGGGGGTATTTAAGCCAGCCTTCCCCCTCCTGCCAGAACTCTTGATTCATTTGAAAAAGTCAGGATTTGTTCTTCAACCTTCATCCAAGAGAGCTCCACCTTCATCCACCCAAAGGCCCCGTCCCTTGGGGAATCGAATGAGGAGAACTCGATCTTCAACCACTGCAATCAAGCACTTCATCTCCTCTCCATTCATTTGGAGAATCACCGATCTAGTATTTTTTGCAAATATCTAGATCCTTGCTTTTGTTTATATTGATAAACCTTGTTGTTGTGACAGCTTGTTGTCATTACGGGAGCCCCCAATTCAGTTGTGGGTGTGTGCCCCGGTAGAGTTGTAAAGGCACCGGTTCCCGCCTCGAAGGGTACCAATAGTGGAGAAGGTGGATCAGGCCTTTCGTGGCGAGATCCATCGGAGAATAGGGTGAGGCCTATTATGGCGTGGTGGTCGTAGAACCGCCCACCCCTCCAACGCAGATGTATTTCCCTTAACAAGGAAGGAATTGCGGTAAAACAAATCCCCGTGTCTCCGTGTTCTCCACTACGGTTTCCTCGCTCCTCTCTTTACGTGTTTAGTAGCTAGGTTTGCATATAGGGAAATTCTCGTAGTTGCATATCTAGAGAATTTACTTTATGTCAAGCCTAAAATTGAAAAAGGACTAAAAATTATGTTGGTGCCCATACGATCCATTTCAATTATGTTGTAATGCCCAAACAAATCTCGTAGGAGTCAAGATGTCTAGTATATTCATTGTTATGCTTTCTCAATCTATCAATTGCCCCGTTGTAATTTGTGCACCCAACATGCTATCTATCTTAAGGAGAACACCTCTAGTGAACTATGGACCCTGGTCCATTCCTTTATCATTGATATACCATCTAATGTTTACCGTTTACTGTACTTTCTACAAGCAATCACTATCTTCCACACTATACGTTTCATCCTTTGTTTTCAGCAAACCTGTGAGATTGACAACCTCACTTTAAGTTGGAGCAAAGTTTTGAGTTTGTGTTGTGCAGGTTCCAAGTTGTTAGCAACACCTTGGAGTTGTTTCCTTACTCCTACTGGTTTGATAAACTTGGTTTCATAACTGAGGGAAACTTGCTGCTATGCTCATCATACCTTCCTCTCGGGGTTCCCAACGAGCTCTATATATTTGAGCCATCAAGCACTTTTCTAGCGTCGTTGCTGGGGAGATAAGGACAACTTCAATCTCTTCCTCCTCATCAATCACTTTTTAGGGAGAAAGAAGATTCTTGCAAGGGGAGTCTCTCACAACCAATCTATTTACTTTGTTTTTGTTTTGCTTAGTTTATTTTGTTTTGTTTTGCTTGTTTCTTTTTATCAAATATACAATTTTTTTAGTTTTACTGGTTTGTTTCCTTCTATTCAAAAACACAAAAAAATCAGTTCTTCCTTTAGTTGTTACTTTGTTCTTAGCTCGCCATGTTGATCCCTAAGTTCACCCCGAAAGACCTTTCAATAGGTAGTGGCTCTATAATTGGGAAATATAATATTAAATAATTCTTTAATCATGTTAACAAGCATGAGGATATTGAGGATAGATCCTTAGCAGAACTTGCTCCAAATTATGAAATTGCTGCAACTTCTGTAGTTCACATGTTGGAGGCTAGGTTTGTTAATCTTAGCCCCATGATGCAAGTAATGTTTCTTAAACTTAAAGATATTGAAGATACTAAAAAGAGATTTTATTCTAGAAACTTTGGTTAAGGAATTCAATGATGTTGCTAAAGAAGCTAGAAAGGTCTTTGATCGTTTTAATATGCTAGGCTCATGAGTAGATGTTATGGGTACACTAGGAAAGTTGGACAAAATCAAACCCAAGAATGGAGAGGAAATTAAAATACCAATACATTTTAAACTTGTAGGAATACATGAAGCTTTAGAAAAGAATTTTGATCAGATTGTTTCTGAAAACCCGTTTGATGAAAATAGTGAACCCAAGAGTATTGAGAGAGGATCCTCTAGAACTTATGTGTATGAGATACCATGCCTTGTTGAATAAATTTCTGGTATTGATATTAATGCTTCTTCATTCGAAAATACTTGATTCTTGCTTCCCATGCCTAACTTAAAGGCGTTAAAGAAAAGTACTATTGGGAGATAACCCAAATTATTTTTATTTCAGTAAGTTTTCCTTTTGTTGAGTCTTGGAAGTTATTGCCTCTGTAATAACCTCTCCTTATCCTTTTTTGTGTGGTTTTTGTGCCAAGAATAACCTCTAATGAGAGAGAAGTAAGATTTGGGGAAGTTGTCGTCCCGAAATAGATTTTTGTGCTTCACTGTAAAAAATCTTGAAAAATCCTAGTACATTGGATTGATATGTAATTTTCTGAGCATATGAATCAGGTTATTATCCAACTTTATTTAGTTTAACACTTTTAGATTTGAGCAACAAAAGGTCTTCGAAAAAATCAATTTTTACCTGCTGGTCTGTTTTGACAGATTTCTGCCATTATTTGCATTTGCCTCTTATCGTTTTTTTAGTTCTCTTTGATCACTTGAGCTTTTAAAAGGAGTTGCTACAGTAGCTTGTGATTTAATGGAAGTTTTACTTTTGTTGAAACTAAACCCAAAGGCTTATTATCTTGAATACACTAATGTTGCTAATGAAGATTGTGTGAAGTTTTGTATGAAGGAAATTTTCAAGTGTAGGGAAAGAATGATGCGATGAGATGAAGAATGTACAAAAGCTCAAGCTTGGGGATGCCACCCATGTCACCCCAAGAAATATTCAAGAGGTACAAGCGTCAAAGCTTGGGGATGCCCAAGGCATCCCCTTCTTCACCAATAAAAATCTCAGGTCTCTTTCTAGACACTTCATTTCTATTGTTTCATGCACTTTTGTGTTGTTCTTGGAGCGTCTTTGTTTTTGTTTTTAGTTTTCTTTCGTTTGGTTTGCTGAATAAATTAGTTGGACCCCCGCATTCGTTTTTTTTTGTTTCAAATAAGTTGATTGGTGTTGGAAAAGATTAGGAAGTTTCATGCTTAAGTGGTACAAAAGGAGCATTGTTTTGACTGTGGCCTAGACTTTATCATGTCATGCTAGATGTTGCTTTGACCATATGCTTAGTGATTATTGTCGTAGCATGACTTGTTTCAAACAATTGAGATTGCTTAATGTGCCTTGAAAGAATCATGCGTTGTTTCAGCATACAAAAGCATAATATTGTGGTATTCTCCTTTGATACTTTATTTGGGTTGACTTGACACATGATTACACCATGTTAAGACTATACCAGTCACCTTAGCCTCTATGATCATTTAGTTTTTGACTTGTGATACCACTTTATGCTTTAAGTAATAATGTTTTGTTGCTTTGCATTAGTTGGTCGCTCTCAGTCTTTTGCTAGCCTCCACTTGTACTGAGTATGAGCTCTACTCGTGCATCCAAATCCCAAGAAACCAAGTTATTCCAAAGAGTCCACTATAAATCCTATGCATGGCGTGTTACACCATTCCAAGTATATTCATGTTTTTATCTATCTTCCAAATTAAACTTGTTATGTGAAAAATAGTGATTAAAGCTCTCACAAACTTGATGGCACACTTTACTTTCTTGCACCTAATAAACTTGAACCATTGTGCCATCTATGTTGTTTCTATGCTTGCACTTATAAGTTAGGAATTAGCAGAACCATGTTGTCATGGGGAACGCTTTCAACACCTATACATATTATGCAGTTGATATCATGATCTTTTGTTTATGGATGTCGGTGGTGTGAAATAAAAGGGAAGCTTGTAAGTTCATGGAGTATTATATAAGTGTTAGAGAAACGCCTGGGCGGATAGCCTAAGCCATGCCAAATCATGGTGGAAACTTGCAGCATAACCATAGTGAGCAATCTATGAAGCATCTTTAGAAAAAATATATAGAAAAAAAAGCACTATACTCATGGTGAATATAAAGGTCGGTGAGATGCTCACTGTCTGTTGCCTTGTCATTTTGATATGGGATAACTCCTGTGTCATGGGGCAAGGGGTACCCCGTTGGCGGTTCTCTATTATACACATATACTTACAATGACAAGAACTTGCTTGTTGATACGTTGGAAAAGTATCTATAATTTTTGATGCTCCATGCTTGTTTAGTATCTACTTTGCTTTACTTTGTCTACACTTTGAGGTATTTTTATATCTTTTCTGGAACTAGCCTATTAACAAGTTGCCACAGTGCCAGTTGCCTGTTTTCTTCTGTTTTTGGTTCCAAAAAGGCAGAAAATCAATATTCTCGGAATTGGACAGGACAAAAGTCAAAGTCAATATTTTACCGTGGGGGACACGAAGTCCAGAGGAGAGACGAAGAAGCAAACCAGGGCGGCCAGACCCCCCTAGGCGCGTGTGGGCCCATCCCACGCCTGGGTAGGGTGTGGGGCCCCTGGCCTCCTCCTAGCCTCGCCTCTTCGCCTATAAGAATCCCCCAATGCAGAAACCCTAGGCACCCGATCAAAACTCCACGAAATCTTCTGTAGCCGCCGCCACCGTCGACCCTAGATCGGGGGGGATCGGAAGTTCTTCCCGGCACCCTGCCGGAGGGGAAATCATCCCGGAGGCCTTCTCTCCGGTATGAAGCGTGAGTAGTCCCATCTTGGACTATGGGTCCATGTAGTAGCTATATGGTTGTATCTTCTCCTGGTGTTTTCATGGATAGATCTTGTGAGCTCCGTTCATGATCAAGATCTAATATATTTGTAATCATGCATGTTGTGTTTGCGGAGATTACTATGTCAGATTGATTAATGGTTTTGTCTATTTGATACTATCATGTCTGTGTTGTTTATGATCTTGCATGCTCTCCGTTTTTAGTAGCTATCTTGGCCAAGTAGTTGATAGTGACTCCAAGAGGGGGTATTTATGCTCGATAGTGGGTTCATGCCTCTAGTTTCCAAGGGAAGTGGCAGAAATCTCTTTGGTTGTAGATGTGTTGTTGCCACTAGGGAGAAAACAATGGTCTCTTATTCATAGAACAAGTGGATTGTTTACCTTACACACTTTTCTTAAATCAGTTGTCTGTTGCTTGCAACTTAATACTGGAGGGGGTTCGGATGATAACCTGAAGGTGGACTTCTAGTCATAGATGCAGTTGGATGGCGGTCTATGTATATTGTTGTATTGCCCAATCGAATCTCACAGGATCTTTTTGTCTGGTATCGCATTGTTATGCCTTGCTCAGTTCCTGTCAATTGCCCTGCTGTAATTTTTTACCCTTCATGCCATGTTGTTTATCTAAGGATATCACCTCTAGTGAACTATGGACCCCGGTCCAATCTTTACCATTGATACATCTTCCACTGTTACTTGTTTACTTGCTGCAAACCATTACCTTCCACACTATAAGTTTAATCCTTTGTTACAACAAACCGGTGATCTTGACAACCTCACTGATTTGTTGGGGCAAAGTCTTGAGTTTGTGTTGTGCAGGTTTCCATGTTGCTTGCAACACCTGTGTGACGTTTCCTTCCTCCTTCTGGTTCGATAACCTCGGTCTCTACTGAGGGAAGACTTGCTGATATGCTCATCACACCTTGCTCTTGGGGTTTCCCAACGAAGTGCTGTCAAGTACCACGCATCAAGATTTTCTAGCACCGTTGCCGGGGAACTACAAGACAACTTCAACCACTTCCTCCCCGTCAAGCATCAAGATTTTCTGGCGTCGTTGCCGGGGAGGCTAAGGACGTCTTCACAAGGGGAGTCCTCCACTTCCTTTCTCTTTACTTTGTTTTTAGTTTGCTTGGTTTTGTTTGCCTCTTCTCAAAAACTCCAAAAAAATAGTTTAGTTTGGTTTGCTTTATTTATTCAAAAACACAAAAAATTTAGCTCCTACTCTAGTTGCTGGTCTGTTGTTGCCTTGCTTGGTCATGGTTTCTATCAATGGATGGTTTCTTTAAAACTAGTTCTTATTGGAAAGGTGGGTTCACAGAAGAACAAAAGTATTATTATAAGGAACACCGTTTGACACCAAAAGGGAAACACTTATGGGAACAAATTGATAGGTTGAATACTATTGCTAGAGACGTGTGCTCTACTTATAATGTTACTTATTGCTTTGATAAAGCTTGTTGTTGTAGGAGGTATAAACAACTCCCTTTTCAATGTGAGTATAATGATAATGTTGCCATATCCTCTTATGTTAAAGGAAATTATGACATTTATGATGTGGAACAAATTTAAGAATTTATTGCCTTCGAGGGTGCATTTGAACTTGCCAATTTGCTTGAAAATACTGATGATGCACCTTATGAATCTGAGGTTTATGAGATACTTAAATTTTGATTTGACAATTCAAGGAATAAAATGGCTATATTCTTGAATATTTTAATAGGCATTTTCCACAAATGGAAGATACTAATGCCTTGCAGGAGCCTATGGAAAAAGAAATTGTTAAAATTGGAAGCTAATTAGACGAAGAAGAGGAGGAGAGTGATGAACAAAAGAAGGAAGAATGGATTATCTACCCATGTCTACCTTCTAATGAGAGTAACTCTTTATCCCTTACATTATTTGATTGTCCCCCATGCTTACCAAATGAGGATGAATATTATGTTCCTATGGATCCTTTTGAAATATCTACTTTGGATAAAACATGTGAAGGTTTTAATCCCACTATTTTTGAGCTTGATAGAAATTATGTGTTTGTATCTCATGAAAAGCCTACTTTATGTGATAGTTATATTGTTGAGTTTATTCATGAGGCTACTAAAAATTATTATGAGAGAGGAAAATATGGTTATAGAAGTTTTCATGGTACTAAAACACCTCTCTATGTGCTGAAAGTTTTGAAGTTACTCTTGTTTCATCTTCCTATGCCTGTCACTTTGTTCTTTGTGAATTTATTTGCATACAATATTCCTATGCATAGGAAGAGGGTTAGACTTAAATGTGTTTTGAATTTGCTTCTTGATGCTCTCTTTTTCTTCAATTCATATTTCTTATGTGAGCATCTTCTCAAACTATCATGCCTAACTTAAAGGCGTTAAAGAAAAGTACTTGTTGGGAGATAACCCAAGAGTTTCCTTGAGTATTGGAAGTTATTACTTCAGTAATGACCTCTCCTTACCCTTTTTTGTTTGCTTTTTGTGCCAATAATGACCTCTAATGAGAGGGAAGTAAGATTTAGGGAGTTGCTGTCCCGAAACAGATTTCTGTCCTCCACCAAACAAATTTGTGAGGAGTCTCTGTAATTCGGATTGAGATGAAAATTTACTAATAAATCGCCCAGTATGTTAGCTAACTTTCTTTAGTTCAACACTTTTTGATTTGAGCAACATAAGGTGTTAGAAAAAATCGGTTTCTATCTGCTGGTCTGTTTTGACAGATTTCTGCCATTATTTGCATTTGCTTCTTATTGATTCCTTTTTGAGTTCTCTTTTGGGGAATTGAGATTTTTGAAGGAGTTACTACAGTAGCTTGTGTTTTTAGTGAAAAGTATTGTTGTTCCAAAACTTTGCCTAAAGGTCTATTATCTTTTGAATACTCTAATGTTGCTAATGAAGACTGTGTGAAGTTTTGTATGAAGGAAAAATTTCAGGTGTAGAGAGAGAATGATGTAATGAGATGAAGAATGGACAAAAGCTCAAGATTGGGGATGCCACCCCGGTGTCACCCCAAGAAATATCCAATAGGTACAAGCGTCAAAGCTTGGGGATGCCCAAGGCATCCTTTTCTTCATCAATAAAAAGCTCAGGTCTGTCTAGACACTTCGTTTTTATTATTTCATGCAGTATTGTGTTGTTATTAGAGCGTCTTAGTTTTCGTTTGGTTTGCTTAGTTTGTTTAGTTTGCTTGAATAAAGAAGTTTGGACCCCCATTCTTGCTGTGTTGTTTCAAAATAAGTTGCTTGGTGTTGGAAAAGAGTAAGAAGTTTTTGCTTAAAAGTGCAAGAGGAGCTTGCATTGATTGTGACTTAGACTTTAGCATGACATGCTAGGTGTTGTTTTGACCTTAAGCATAGTGATTATTGTTGTAGCATGTCTTGTTCCAAATAATTGGGATTGCTTAGTGTGCCTTGAAGAAATTGTGCGTTGTTTTAGCATGCAAAAGCATAGTATTGTGGTATTCTCCTTTGATGCTTTGTTTGGGTTGACTTGGCACATGCTCACACCATGTTATGACTATGACAAGTCACCATAGCCTCTATGATCATTTAGTCCTTGACTTGTAGTACCACTCTATGCTTTAATTAGTAATGCTTTGTTGCTCTGCATGATTATGACCATTATTGATCTCTTAGTTGGTTGCTCCTAGTCTTTTGCTAGCCTCCACTTGTATGAGTAAGCTCTACTCATGCTTCCAACTCCCAAGAAACCAAGTTATTCCAAAGTGTCTACTATAAACTCCTATGCATGGTGTGTTACACCATTCCAAGTATATTCTTGTTTTCAGTTATCTTCCAATTAAAAACTATTTTGTTATGTGAAAACTTAGTGATTAAAGCCCTCACAAACTTGATGGCACACTTTATATTTCTTTGCCCCTAATAAACTTGAACCATTGTGTCGTCTATGTTGTATATGCTTGCACTTATACGTTGGAATTAGCAGAACCGTGTTGTCACGGGGAACGTTTTCAACATTGCACTTGTACTTTGTACTCATTTGATATCATGCTCCTTTGTCTATGGATGTCACCGGTGTGAAATAAATAGGGAACTTGTAAGTCCATGAAGTATGTATTTTGTGTTAGAGAAACGCCTGGGCCGCTAGCCTAAGCCATGCCTAATCATGGTGGAAACTTGCAGCATCACCATAGTGAGCTATCTATGAAGCATCCTCAATAAAAATCTATGCATATAGTAAATAAAAAGATCACTGAGATGCTCATTGTCTGCTTGCCTTGTCATTTTGGTTATGGGATAGCTCCTGTACCATGTGCAAGGGGTACCTCGTTGGCGGTTTTCTATGATATGCATGTACTTACAATGACAAGAACTTACAGGTGACAGAAGTTGAGTAGCATGAGGTGTGGCCCTCATATTCAAGGGACTTGAGATGTAACATCCCTAAAAATCATGTTTTCAATGGTTGCATATCATTCATGCATGCATATCATTTAGGGATCAATTTCAAACTCATTTCAAGAAAACAGTAGCACTAAGTGCTATTATTTTATGTGGGCAAACATTAGTCTAATGCCACTCTCAAGAGAGAGAATATTTGTTTTAAAAACCATTGTTTGAATTCATAAGATTGGTTGGATGAGTTCCAAGCTTGGACAAAAAATTTCAAAACAAATATGGTTTTAAAACCATTTTTAAATCTTCATCAAACCATGTGCTAAGGCACTATTATTTTTAAAAATCTTCAAAGGACCATGCAAGTCCAGCAAGGCAGCATGGTTTAATACTCAAATTATACAGGATTCATATTACAAAAGGCCAGAAAGATTTGAAATTCAAATGCTTTTAAATTCATTTGAAATTGATTCCAGGAAATCGAATTAGAAAAAGAAAAAGGTTTAAAAACCCAACTCGGCCTGGCGCCACCAATCTAGCCCAACAAGAAAAGCAGCCCACCCGGGCCACTCCTCTCTCTGTTTTTCCTCACCCGCGCAGAACCCTCCCCCCCTCGCCGACTACTGGGCCCCGTCCACGTCACAATCATCTTCCCCAAATCACGCCAAGAACACGTCGCCGCTGGCCGTTGCTGGCGTTGATCGCGCGACGTAATTGCCATTGAACCGCATGCGTTTCCTGTCGAGCCCTCTGCCTACTTAACCCCCTCCCCTCTCCGCTCATTTCCCCTCACTCGGCGCACCATTTCCGCCACCGGGTTGCCCACAATCTTGCTTGCACCACCGCTGTACCGAGCCACTCCGGCGGGCGATTCCGGTAAGCTCCGACCGCCCCTCTGCTTCTGGTTCAAACGAGCGTGATCGCCACGTCCTTGTGCATCTGCTAACACCCCTGGTTTGCCTGCTCGTGACCCAGGTCGCCGTCTTCGTTCACGCCCGCAACCACTAGAGCCGCCGCTCAACTCCGACGAGCAATAGCGGTAAGAATCGAGCGCCCCTTGTCTTCTCCTTGAAACTATCTTGCTCACCGTGACCTTGCGCACCCCTGATACATTTTGTTCGTGCTAGGGCAACGCAGAGCCTCGGCAACGTCGATGTCTGCAAGCACCCGACGCCGCGCACGACTCCGACGAGCTCCAGCGACCACCTCTGCGCGCCCTTCGCCAACGAAGACCACCTCGAGCATCAGCATCGTCATGCGAACTCGGTGAGCTAAACCACGACCTTTCTCGCTTCCTGTATCGCTGGCAACGTCATCGCCCGAGCGCGCCGCCGCCAGCCACCGTCGCGTTCCGCCCATCTTTGGTCAAGCAATCGTGCGCCGTTAGATCTAGATCAGATGCGTAGAATTAGATCACTTAACGAAGGGGTACGGAGCAGATCTGGCCATGAGATTTAAGTTAGATCTGGCGGTCCATGTTAGTTGATCCGCGTGAATCGGTATCAACCAATCAGGGAGCGCTGCGTGGCCAGTCCATTGTTTTACAAACAGAATTTAGATCTATTAGATGTTTAAACTTAAAAAATTCATAACTTTTGATTCCCACGTCCAAATTTGATAAATTTTATATCATTGGAATCAGGAGAGAAAATCCTTTCCATTTATGCAATGTGTTTAATGTTTTTCCTCTGTAAAGATGGTTGTTTTTGCAGAAACAAATGTAGGCATAATTTGTGTATAGTAATTATTTGAAAAATGATATGTTGTTCAAATAAGATTTATTTGGCAAGTTTTGAACTTGTTTAAGATTCAGTACTGTGCACTTGTCTTGTTTGGTGTAGAAAATCATCACATGGCATTTTGCATGCATTCATATATATTTTTGTTTGTATATATTTTGTATGTGATTCGGTGCCATTATTTTATGTGTAGATTTTGGTGCAAATAGTGATTGTGATTGTGAAGATTGTTGCTACTCCCCAAACTACCAAGGCAAGTGGTGCTTCATGATTTTATTCCTATGTTTTTCAACAATGCACTAGAAATATTTTGTATAGGACTTGCATGAATATTTTGATCTACTAGATGATTCCCCGCGCGATTGCTGCGGGACATCTCCTAACAGGTGGATGTAAATACTTGTTTAACATGATAAAGTTGAATAACTGAAAATAATAATTTTCTTATTTTAAGGAATTTGTTAAGTTAAAATCTAAGTCTCTTTAGGAAATGAACTTTGTATTCCTAGAAATGATATAATAATGGGTGCTAGACAAAAAATGTCATGACATAACTCAGTACAAAAAAAATATCAACATGTTGTTATGATCTTGCCAAAAAGTTACTACGTTCTCTAAGAAAGCACACCAAGAAAAACATGCATGCTTCCACCAATGACTTGTACTTACAATCTGTACAGATCAAGGTGTAATAGTAAAATAGAGGATAGCACTATGTAGATATTCATCGCCTTAATTAGCTACAGATCAAGGTGTAATAGTAAAATAGAGGAGTAACAATTGTAGCTTGAAATTGATTTCAACAGACAAATATTTCAGGATGCATGTTGTCCTTGAAATCTGAGTAAATATATTCAAGATTACTAACACATGCCCATGGTAAAAACTAATAGGAAGCAGTCCATCGCACGTAGCTTCCGCAGAAAGAAGAAAGATTAATGTAAATAATAAATTGCGAGCTGAGAAGGATATATGGTTGGTACGGTGGTACCTGTAGTCCGTGGATAGCAGCAACAATGAAGATTTCAGCACATTATATTTTCAAGTGGCAACCAAGGATTAAACAGATCAATCACTATGCATACATAGCCGAGCAGAACTGCCAATAAAGCAACAGGAGACGAAAAAACTCTGCATGCATAGCCGAGCAGAACTGCCACTTCAAAGCAAAATCCAAGGAGATCAGTTTACCAGGCATCTGATATACCCATTCCCACCTGAAATGGAGGTGAAGGAACACGTATTTACAGATTAGAGGGTGTGTGTCATTCGTGATGACGTGCCTTCATCTCTTGACCAGGAGAAGGCCATCGAAGAAAGAAAACGCTTTTTTCGCTCAACTCGATCAAGGACCGAGCAGGAACTGGCGAGTTCATGCAGGACCCATGAAGCAGAGAAATGGTGAAGCATCGGTGCTACGGAGATGCCGAGGTAATAAGGTAGTGGAGTGGTAAATCAATCAATCTGTGGTGAGGCAACACGTTGCTGCTCATAATGCTTGATTTACCAATTGCTAGCTCGCTAGGAGGGAAATAATAAATGAGGAATATGGAGCTTAGGACACAAACCGAAGAGTTATCAATTTTGACTTCTCAGCTACCTTTGTGTAGTGCTATGATGAATTGATTACAAATCATAATTATAATAAACAGGAACTGAAAGAACGGAGGGAGACAATAACAATGCGCACATATTGAAGCCAATGTCTGCGGCATAATTTCCAGAAGGATGACGTGGCTTCACCACTCAACGTAAATAATACTCAGTTGGGAAACTATTTAAATATAGAAAATAAGAAGTTTGCTGATGTGGCACATTGCTGAGGTGGATAGGCTGCATGTCAAGAGAATTAGTTAGTAGGGTTGATCTCCTTAGTTATATAGGATATGCTATGCTTGGGAAATCCTAGTAGTTGTAGAATTGCTAGAAATTTCTAAGTTAAGATACTTATCAATGCCATGCTTAGCCTAGCTAGTAGCAGCCAAGGGTGGATATATATATTCATGCTATGAAAAATATTTCTAAGTCATTGGACTTGTGTTTTGCTTAATAAAACAACTAAGTGAATAAAACACCTGAGTGGAATGGAAAGAATGGTTTGTGTTGAGTGGTTACACAAGGCCCATGTCTATGGTTTACCTTGTGTATCTCACTTGTGGAAAGCCACCCAGGAACAAAGGGATATGAGAGGCCAAATGTTAAGAAGCTTCTAGTGCAGCCACATGGCAATATGGGCTCTGCCTGGATCACATAAGTTGCAATAACTTAGCCATTTGGACAGTTGGTGGTAGTGGGATGATAAGTTGGAACGCGTCCATTTGGTTTAAGGGAAGGCTTCTGAAAGGTCCTGTCTTGGTGAAAATCAAGTCTTGTGGGGAAAGTGCATAACCTCTGCAGATAGAAGAATCTAAGTACTTAGCCATGTCCATGGTATAGGACAACTTGAGCATCAAGACATGGAAGCTATCAAGAATCTCCTCATCCCAATTTCTAAGTAAAAACTTGTGGTTGAACAAGGGTGAATGTTCACCAATTTCTATTGGTGGTTCCTTGGGAAAGAGTTTGTCAATGAAAAACTTAGTGTTTTCAACTAATAGGCAAAATCTATTTTGAGCAAAGCAAGCCTAAGCTACACTTAGCCAAATGCATATAGTATCTAGTTGCCAATATTATACTAAGGTATCACTTGCCAATACTATTCCAATGTATTGACCCACTGTGGCTGTAACTTGTGATGTTGCAGGTTATTCTGATGGTGATTAGGGGTTATTAGTCTACACTCAACATGCTTGCCTGTGGCACATGAAGATGAAGACTTATTTATCTTATTATATATTTGAACTCTTGTATTAGGCATGTGGCCATGGAGTTTGTAAAAGACTATGTTTGTCTCTGGAATGATATGTAATAATGACCTTTGTTTCTGTGTACTTCATCTTAAACTGTGGATGCTAGCATTGATCCAGAGACTAGCATTGCAATCACAGGGATATTTTCCTTTATAAAGGAGGGATCTTACAGATGGTATCAGAGCACTGTGTTGCCTATAGGATTATGACCCTAGGATTGGAAACCACTAAGGAAAATTTTCAACAACTTCCACACTTGTCTTTTCTTCTCGTAAACTTTTCTAATCTTCTTTCTATTTGTAGATGAATTCCATCAACGAAGCCATGAGGAAGGGACCACTCATGACTATGACTTTGGAATGTGAGACAGAATTCCCAAAGGCTCTCAAGGACCTCATGGTTGCCATGGGAATACATGGTGCAGCTGTGTACAAAGGTTTTCCTGTGATGGATGAAGGAGTTGAATACTGGTGGGTGCAACTTCACTTGTATAAAAAAAAGGAAGACAACCACAAGGAATCAGGATTTTGCATGGTCACCAACTCAGTGATGCACACCACATTCTTTGATTCAGCAAGGGATGTAGCTTGGAAGGCCATCAAAGAGCTTGGTAATAGAATCAAGTGCAGAATGCTCAACACCCAGAATGACCTTAGGGAAGAAAAGAAGCATACCCAAGACTTAGAGGCTACCAACCAAAATTTAAGGGAGGACATCATAGACTTAGCAATGGAGTCATGTGATCTGGATAGACAGATTGCCTCTAGGGATGCCCTGTTATCCAACTTGGCAAGTGAGATGGGATTGTAACGTATTTCGTTAGTTGTACCACCACACTTATCTTTATATTTTCCAAAAATGTTGTTTAAAATAAGTTGAACCTTGGATACTTGTAATGGATTTATGTATGCCATGACTTGAGTGTTTTGATTGTCAAAGATATGCATGTGATGCCTTGTCTTGTGATTCATCTCTATGTATGTTGATTCTAACTTTTTCTATCTTATAAAATAGATGCCTAATGTTACTATCAGCACGGCTGAAGAGTTCAAGGGAACTCGTTTTGGCACTCGTCTTATTGAGCTCACTAGTGTGCTCAATCTCCCACTTCCTACCATCATGATGCTTCCCCTCACCAAGTTCGAGAGGAAGGACCTTTGGGGCTTCAAGGTTACTCAGCCAGGACGCCAGACTGAGCCAGCCACGGAGGCAATCACCTTCAAGCTCATGCATGATGACAAGGAGAGAGGCCTAGAGGTAGTCATGTAGGATTTGCTTGGACGCTTGATAGGGAGACACTCTCGGGAGGTCAGAGGTACTCACTTCCACACCTTCGGTAGACGTGACGAGGATGGTGAGGCTATTGACTTCGAGGATACTGCTAGAGAGATAGCAGAGCCGATTCGTCTGTACCTCCAGGACTTAGAGGTTCTTCTTAGGCACCTAGACACTGATAGGACCAACGTCATGCTTAGCAATGACGAACTCCAGGTGCAGCTTCGTGAGAAGGACAAGCTCTTCGCAGAGCAAGATGAGATAGTCAAGGAAATGGAGGCCAAGTTTGAGAGTCAGGATAGAAAGTTCAAGAGTCAAGAGAAGAGAGTCCAAGATAGGAACAAGAGTATTCGAGACATGACTGCAGAACTGGAGGCCAAGGACTTCGAGCTAGAGCATCAGCAAGGTGTGATTGAGAGACTTCGTGCACAGAAGAGGGCTCTCAAAGACAAAGTAGAGGCCTTGACTACCAATGTCGAGGAATACAAGACCGCTATGGAGAATGCAGGTCTTACACTTGTTGATGAGGAGGTTGGTGCACAGGAGTAGTGATGACTACTCATTTACCATTTATTTACCATGCCTTTAATTATTGAGTCGCAATGACCATTCAACATGTGGATGGCTTGCTATTGGCGTGTTTACTTTTCAAAAACTTGTTGTCTATGTTGTTGAACTTTTACTATTATGATGCATGTTTGGTGATTGTTTATGTGATGTATTGTGCATGTTAGCATCTATGGGTATCTCATTCTTATCTCTATTGAAAACAACAGATGCCTCCCCGACGTGCCAATCCCAACCCTAACAACAACAATATCACCCCTGAGATGTAGCAGATGATGACAGCTCAGATGCAGCTGATGAAGATGATGACCATGTTCATACAGAACCAGAACAACAACAACAACAACAACAACAATAACAACAAAAATAATAACAACAACAATCAGAACAATCCACCGGGTTTTGACATGCTTACCAGGTTCTTAAGACTGAGGCCAGCAAAGTTCTCAGGAACTACTGATCCCATGGTGGCCAATGATTGGCTATGCTCGGTGAACAAGGATTTGGTAACTGTCGACTGTACTGATGAAGAGAAAGTCAGATTTGCAGCACACTTGTTGGAAGGACCCGCAGCCACATGGTGGGATAACTTCCAAATCACCACTCCCATTGCGGATGTGACATGAGCTATCTTTGAAGATGGTTTCCGTACTACTCACATCTCATCCGAAGTGATGAGTTTAAAGAAGAAGGAATTTCATAACTTGAAGCAGCGCCACCGCAGCGTGGCAGAGTATATTGAGGAGTTCAACAATCTGGCGCGTTATGCACCGGATGAAGTTGACACTGATGCTAAGAGGAGAGAGAAGTTTCTCGAAGGTCTGAACGATGAACTGAACCTGCAGCTATCTGTGGCCTATGTCCCCACTTACCAGTCTCTTTGTGACAAGACTGCCATCTTGGAGAGCAAGATGAAACATGTTGAAAGCAGGAAGAGAAAGCACAACTCTGATACGCACAGCTCGGGATCATCTCACAAGCGTTCCCATTATGATGATAGTGGGAATTCTGGATCCCACAAGCATGGAAAGTACAACAACCACCACAACCACAACCGTCATCATGACAACAAGCATCATCGTAGTCATGACAACGACAGGTACAAAAATCACAAGAGTGGATATAAGAGCCACCACAATGGAAGTGGAAGTGGCAGTGGAAGCCAGCCTGTCAAGAAGGATCTTAGTCAGGTAGAATGTTTCAAGTGCAGGAAGATGGGGAATTATGCAAATGAATGCCTAGAAAAGAAAGTTGAAGGACCCAACAAGCCCAACCCTTTCCAAAAGGGACAAGTGAACCACATCAATGTGGAGGAAATCTATGAGGAACCTGATGCTGTTGCTGGTAAGTTCAAACTCAATTCTGTTCCAGCATTTGTTCTCTTTGATACTGGTGCATCTCATTCATTCATATCAAGAGCATTTGTTGAAAGAAATGAACTACCGGTAGAAACTATTGGGTTTCCTATAAAAGTAAGTTCTCCTGGCGGAGAAATGATAGTGAACTCAGGATGTCATGATCTAGTCATAGAGTTTGGGAAATATAAATTTCCCGTTAATCTGATAATCCTATACTCCCAAGGATTGGATGTCATTTTGGGAATGGACTGGATGACTAAGAACAAGGGAGTGATAGATTGTGCCAACCATACTGTCTCACTCACAACTCCAGAAAACAAAAGGATCAGATTCAAGACCAACTTTGAAGCGAAAAGGAGTAAGCTAAATTCTCTTAAGGGGGTTAGCATAGACAGTGTACCTATTGTGTGTGAATATCCAGATGTGTTTCCGGAAGAATTGCCGGAAATGCCACCAGATAGAGATGTGGAATTTTTGATCGATTTGCTACCAGGATCTGGACCAATAGCAAAGAGACCATACAAGATGTCAGTTGATGAGTTGAAAGAACTCAACAAACAACTTGGAGAACAGTTGCAGAAAGGTTTTATCCAACCAAGTTCTTCATCTTGGGGAGCACCAGTTTTGTTTGTGGAAAAGAAAGATAGAAGTCAAAGGTTATGCATAGATTACCGTTCACTCAATGAGGTGACTATCAAGAATAAATACCCTTTGCCAAGAATCAATGATTTGTTTGATCGGCTAGAAGGAGCTTGTGTGTTCTCAAAGATTGATCTCCGATCAGGTTATTTCCAGCTCAAGATAAGGGAACAAGACATACCTAAGACAGCTTTCACCAGTAGGTATGGATTGTACGAGTATACCGTGATGCCATTTGGTTTGACCAACGCACCAGCATACTTCATGAATATGATGAACAAAGTGTTCATGGAGTTCCTTGACAAGTTTGTTGTTGTTTTCATCGATGACATATTGATCTACTCCAAGAGCAAAGAAGAGCATGAAGGACATTTACGTCTGATACTTGAGAAGCTTAGAGAGCATAAACTGTATGCCAAATTCAGCAAGTGTGAATTTTGGTTAAGTGAAGTTAGGTTTCTAGGACACATTGTGTCAGGGGATGGTGTAGCAGTTGATCCTGCTAAAGTGTCAGCTGTAACTAAATGGGAATCTCCTAAGTCAGTAAAAGAGGTTCGTAGTTTCCTTGGCTTGGCAGGATACTACAGAATGTTTATTGAGAATTTCTCCAAGGTAGCTAAGCCTATGACAGAGTTGCTAAAGAAAGACAAGAAATTTGCTTGGTCTGAAGGATGTGAACTCAGTTTCCAAGAATTAAAGAAGAGACTAGTGACAACACCAGCCTTATGTCTACCAGATTTGGAGAAGGATTTCCAAGTGTATTGTGATGCATCTCATCATGGATTAGGTGTAGTGCTAATGCAAGAAGGGAAAGTTGTGGCTTATGCCTCGAGACAACTCGAAACTCATGAGGTAAATTACCCTACTCATGATTTAGAGTTAGCCTCTGTTGTCCATGCACTCAAAACATGGAGACATTATCTTTTGGGAAAACGATGTGAAGTATTCACAGATCACAAAAGTTTGAAGTATATCTTCACCCAGAAAAAATCAACATGAGACAAAGAAGATGGCTAGAACTCATCAAGGACTATGACTTGAGTTTGCAATACCACCCCGGTAAAGCAAATGTTGTAGCGGATGCTCTAAGCCGTAGGGTTTTTGTGAATGGTCTTACAAAGGAAGAATTGCCAGATGATCTGTGTGCCCAATTTAGAGATCTCAGATTGGAGATTGTGCCTGAAGGACATCTCATGTCATTGGATGTTCAACCCACTTTGTTGGACAAAATCAAAGAAGCCCAAAAGACATATAAGGAAACTAAAGAGATTAAGGAGAAGATTGGCAAAGGGAAAGCCAAAGGATTCCGTGAAGACGAGCAGGGTACTTTATGGTATGGAAAACGTATCTGTGTTCCACAAGATCCGGAGCTTCGGAAACTGATTTTACAGGAAGCACACAACTCACCGTATTCCATTCATCCGGGTAACACCAAAATGTACATGGATATGAAAGAAAGATTTTGGTGGAACAAACTCAAGAAGGACATCGCCGAACATATTGCTTTGTGTGATGTATGTAGCGGAGTGAAAGCGGAACATCAGAAGCCAGCAGGGTTGTTACAACCACTACCTATCCCTGATTGGAAGTGGGACAAGATTGGCATGGATTTCATCACCGGATTGCCAAGGACCAGGTCAGGATATGATTCTATTTGGGTAGTAGTGGATCGCCTGACTAAAGTGGCTCATTTCATACCCGTGAAGACAACCTATACAAGTGCTAATTTAGCCAAGATCTACATGAGTAGGATTCTATGTCTGCATGGAGTACCCAAGAGTATTGTGTCTGATAGGGGAACTCAATTCACTTCTCATTTTTGGAGGCAGTTACATGAGTCATTGGGAACAAGGTTGGAATTCAGCACTGCTTTTCATCCTCAGACTAATGGACAAACAGAAAGGACCAACCAAATTCTTGAAGATATGTTGAGGGCATGTGCCCTAGACTATGGATCCAGTTGGGATGAAAGTCTGCCTTACGCAGAATTTTCTTACAATAACAACTATCAAGCCAGTATTGAGATGGCACCATTTGAATTTCTCTATGGGAGAAAGTGTACCACCCCATTGTTATGGAATGGTGTGGGAGAAAGAAGTTTGTTCGGACCAGAACTAATCAAAGAGGCTGAAGAGAAAGTCAAGCTAGTTAAAGACAGATTGAAGATAGCACAGTCCCGACAAAAGATCTACGCAGATCCTAAGCGTAGAGAAGTCACCTATGAAGTGGGTGATAGAGCTTATCTTAGAGTGTCAGCACTTAGTGGAGTGAAGAGGTTTGGAGCCAAAGGAAAATTGGCCCCAAGATATGTTGGACCATTCAAGATTCTGAGTCGTAAAGGAGAAGTAGCTTATGAGATTGAATTGCCAGAATCATTGTCTGCCGTTCACAATGTGTTTCATGTGAGTCAGCTTAAGAAATGCCATTCAGAGATGGAAGAGACTTCCTTGAAGGATACTATACCATTGGAGGAGGTCCAATTGGAAAGTGATCTCACTTACGAGGAGAAACCTATCAAGATTCTTGAGACTGCAGAAAGAGTTACTCGGACTAAGACTATCAAATTCTGCAAAGTTCAATGGAACCATCATTCCGAAGAAGAAGCAACATGGGAAAGAGAAGATGATCTTCAGAAAGACCACCCTCACCTATTTGCTAGCCAACCCGAATCTCGAGGGCGAGATTCACCTTAAGGGAGTTAGATTTGTAACATCCCTAAAAATCATGTTTTCAATGATTACATATCATTCATGCATGCATATCATTTAGGGATCAATTTCAAACTCATTTCAGGAAAACAGTAGCACTAAGTGCTATTATTTTATGTGGGCAAACATTGGTCTAATGCCACTCTCAGGTGAGATAATATTTGTTTTAAAAACCATTGTTTGAATTCATAAGATTGGTTGGATGAGTTCCAAGCTTGGACAAAAAAATTCAAAACAAATATGGTTTTAAAACCATTTTTAAATCTTCATCAAACCATGTGCTAAGGCACTGTTATTTTTAAAAATCTTCAAAGGACCATGCAAGTATAGCAAGGCAGCATGGTTTAATACTCAAATTATATAGGATTCATATTACAAAAGGCCAGAAAGATTTGAAATTCAAATGCTTTTAAATTCATTTGAAATTGATTCTAGAAAATCGAATTAGAAAAAGAAAAAGGTTTAAAAACCCAACTGGGCCTGGCGCCACCAATCCAGCCCAACAAGCAAAGCAGCCCACCCGGGCCACTCCTATCTCTGTTTTTCCTCACCCGCGCAGAACCCCCCCCCCCTCGCCGACTACTGGGCCCCGTCCACGTCACAGTCGTCTTCCCCAAATCACGCGAAGAACACGTCGCCGCTGGCCGTTGCTGGCGTTGATCGCGCGGCGTAATTGCCATTGAATCACATGCGTTTCCTGTCGAGCCCTCTGCCTACTTAACCCCCTCCCCTCTCCGCTCATTTCCCCTCACTCGGCGCACCATTTCCGCCACCGGGCTGCCCACAATCTTGCTTGCACCGCCGCTGTACCGAGCCACTCCGGCGGGCGATTCCGGTAAGCTCCGACCGCCCCTCTGCTTCTGGTTCAAACGAGCATGATCGCCACGTCCTTGTGCATCTGCTAACACCCCTGGTTTGCCTGCTCGTGACCCAGGTCGCCGTCTTCGTTCACGCCCGCAACCACCAGAGGCGCCGCTCAACTCCGACGAGCAATAGCGGTAAGAATCGAGAGCCCCTTGTCTTCTCCTTGAAACCATCTTGCTCACCGTGACCTTGCGCACCCCTGATACATTTTGTTCGTGCTAGGGCAACGCAGAGCCTCGGCAACGTCGACGTCTGCAAGCACCCGACGCCGCGCACGACTCCGACGAGCTCCAGCGACCACCTCTGCGCGCCCCTTCGCCAAGGAAGACTACCTCGAGCATCAGCATCGTCATGCAAACTCGGTGAGCTAAACCACGACCTTTCTCGCTTCCTGTATCGCCGGCAACATCATCGCTCGAGCGCGCCGCCGCCAGCCACCGTCGCGCGCCGCCCATCTTTGGTCAAGCAATCGTGCGCCGTTAGATCTAGATCGGATGCGTAGAATTAGATCACTTAACGAAGGGGTACGAAGCGGATCTGGCCATGCGATTTAAGTTAGATATGGCGGTCCACGTTAGTCGATCCGCGTGAATCGGTATCAACCAATCAGGGAGCGCCGCGTGGCCAGTCCATTGTCTTACAAACAGAATTTAGATCTATTAGATGTTTAAACTTGAAAAATTCATAACTTTTGATTCCCACGTCCAAATTTGACAAATTTTTATATCATTGGAATCAGGAGAGAAAATCCTTTCCATTTATGCAATGTGTTTAATGTTTTTCCTCTATAAAAATGGTTGTTTTTGCAGAAACAAATGTAGGCATAATTTGTGTATAGTAATTATTTGAAAAATGATATGTTGTTCAAATAAGATTTATTTGGCAAGTTTTGAACTTGTTTAAGATTCAGTACTGTGCACTTGTCTTGTTTGGTGTAGAAAATCATCACATGGCATTTTGCATGCATTCATATATATTTTTGTTTGTATATATTTTGTATGTGATTTGGTGCCATTATTTTATGTGTAGATTTTGGTGCAAATAGTGATTGTGATTGTGAAGATTGTTGCTACTCCCCAAACTACCAAGGCAAGTGGTGCTTCATGATTTTATTCCTATGTTTTTCAACAATGCACTAGAAATATTTTGTATAGGACTTGCATGAATATTTTGATCTACTAGATGATTCCCCGCGCGATTGCTGCGGGACATCTCCTAACAGGTGGATGTAAATACTTGTTTAACATGATAAAGTTGAATAACTGAAAATAATAATTTTCTTATTTTAAGGAATTTGTTAAGTTAAAATCTAAGTCTCTTTAGGAAATGAACTTTGTATTCCTAGAAATGATATAATAATGGGTGCTAGACAAAAAATGTCATGACATAACTCAGTACAAAAAAAATATCAACAT
Source organism: Avena sativa (assembly GCA_916181665.1). Lineage (NCBI taxonomy): Eukaryota > Viridiplantae > Streptophyta > Magnoliopsida > Poales > Poaceae > Avena > Avena sativa. The sequence goes on along the minus strand of OV702293.1, from coordinate 438,041,382 downwards.
GTTGTTATGATCTTGCCAAAAAGTTACTACGTTCTCTAGGAAAGCACACCAAGAAAAACATGCATGCTTCCACCAATGACTTGTACTTACAATCTGTACAGATCAAGGTGTAATAGTAAAATAGAGGATAGCACTATGTAGATATTCATCGCCTTAATTAGCTACAGATCAAGGTGTAATAGTAAAATAGAGGAGTAACAATTGTAGCTTGAAATTGATTTCAACAGACAAATATTTCAGGATGCATGTTGTCCTTGAAATCTGAGTAAATATATTCAAGATTACTAACACATGCCCATGGTAAAAACTAATAGGAAGCAGTCCATCGCACGTAGCTTCCGCAGAAAGAAGAAAGATTAATGTAAATAATAAATTGCGAGCTGAGAAGGATATATGGTTGGTACGGTGGTACCTGTAGTCCGTGGATAGCAGCAACAATGAAGATTTCAGCACATTATATTTTCAAGTGGCAACCAAGGATTAAACAGATCAATCACTATGCATACATAGCCGAGCAGAACTGCCAATAAAGCAACAGGAGACGAAAAAACTCTGCATGCATAGCCGAGCAGAACTGCCACTTCAAAGCAAAATCCAAGGAGATCAGTTTACCAGGCATCTGATATACCCATTCCCACCTGAAATGGAGGTGAAGGAACACGTATTTACAGATTAGAGGGTGTGTGTCATTCGTGATGACGTGCCTTCATCTCTTGACCAGGAGAAGGCCATCGAAGAAAGAAAACGCTTTTTTCGCTCAACTCGATCAAGGACCGAGCAGGAACTGGCGAGTTCATGCAGGGCCCATGAAGCAGAGAAATGGTGAAGCATCGGTGCTACGGAGATGCCGAGGTAATAAGGTAGTGGAGTGGTAAATCAATCAATCTGTGGTGAGGCAACACGTTGCTGCTCATAATGCTTGATTTACCAATTGCTAGCTCGCTAGGAGGGAAATAATAAATGAGGAATATGGAGCTTAGGACACAAACCGAAGAGTTATCAATTTTGACTTCTCAGCTACCTTTGTGTAGTGCTATGATGAATTGATTACAAATCATAATTATAATAAACAGGAACTGAAAGAACGGAGGGAGACAATAACAATGCGCACATGTTGAAGCCAATGTCTGCGGCATAATTTCCAGAAGGATGACGTGGCTTCACCACTCAACGTAAATAATACTCAGTTGGGAAACTATTTAAATATAGAAAATAAGAAGTTTGCTGATGTGGCACATTGCTGAGGTGGATAGGCTGCATGTCAAGAGAATTAGTTAGTGGGGTTGATCTTCTTAGTTATATAGGATATGCTATGCTTGGGAAATCCTAGTAGTTGTAGAATTGCTAGAAATTTCTAAGTTAAGATTGTCGTGGGAATGGTCACGGCAGATGCTGCAATCGGCAGCGAGTAGTAGAACGAGGGGCAAGGGCGGTCAGCCATTTGCGGTGCGAGATGAGGGCGGAGACACAGGGTTTTACCCAGGTTCGGCCCCCCGAAGGGTAAAGACCTACTCCTGCTAGATTGTATTATGAAGGTGATACAATGGGTGAGCTCGGCGGCTAGGCGGCGAGTCGCTTGGGTGTATGATGGAACGTATCTCTACACGCCCCGCAGGGAGGTTTATATAGGCTCACCTCCCCTAGGGTTTACATATCTCAACCGAATCAGTTAAGGCTTTGGTTCCTGTCTAACCTAATCCGACTGGGCCTCTCTACTCGCCTGGGCCTTCAGCTTCCAGTCGCTTGGATCCACGCCGGGCTTTGATCCAGTCGCCGTCTTGCAGGCCCACTCGCCAGTTCTTGGGCCAGTCGGAAACGTCCTGCTGGGTATACCCCGGTAGGTACATCCCCATCAGTAGTCCCCGAGGCCGTCGTCGATTAGGCGCAGGTGGCTGCTGGCAGTCGGAGTATACGACTTCAAAGTAGACATCCAGTCGAATCGTCGGCGGGCTCCTGTATAAAGGAGAAAACTAGTCATTCTGATCGCAGCCTTGGCGAGTCGAGTCGGCGAAACACTGTCGTAGTGATCGGGTCAGCGAGCCGAGTGGCTGAAGTTGGACCGTTAAGCATGGTCAAACTAGCCGTTGGGGTAATCCAACGGTAACTTTTGGCGTAATCACCGCATAGTAACGGCTTCCTGATTTGGCGGGTAATAACCGCTATATAAGGGGAATGGCAGGCGATCAGAGAACCATCTTCTCGCTATTTCCTCCGATTGCGCGCACTATCGCCTCCCTTCGCATCGCGATCCAGACGACCCGAAATCCTCCGACCCCCCGCAAATCCTTCCACCATGGCCCTCTCCACCGAACCTTGGGGGAGATCTAAGTGTACGAGGGCGCAATTGGCTTCCTTTGAGGAGGCCGGGATCCTGCGCGCCGGCTGTTGGCGCATCCCTGCGGACGGGGAGGTGACCCCGAACCCGCGCGAAGGGGAGTTCATCTGCTTCACCAGCCACCTAGAACGGGGGTTAGGATTCCCCACGTCCCTGTTCTTCCGGCGCTTCTGCGCCTACTACGGGATCCAACCGTCGGACCTGGGTCCACACAGCATCGAGCAGCTCGCCATCTTCGTGGTGTTCTGTGAGTGCTACTTGGGCTGCCGGCCCTACTTCCCTCTATGGCAAGATCTGTTCCACGGACGGATCAGTCGCGAGGAAGCGGGCGGCCCAATGCTCGCCGCGGGCGGCCTAACCTTCCAGCTGAAGTCGAAGGCTTCATTCTTTAACTTGATGCTGCCCGCCAAGGCAGCGAGCGACTGGAAGAAGTCGTGGTTCTATGTTGCCGAGGCGACCCCGGAGGGCGAGACGGCGATCCCACGGTACTCCGCCAACCGGTCCGAGCCACGCCGTCTTCAAGTCGGCAAGCTCGCCAGCGACCAGCGGATGGTCGTGGACGAAATGCTCCAAACCATCCGCGGTTTGAAGAAGAAGGGCCTCCAAACGATCAACCTGTATAACTGTTGGCTCGGGCGACGGCTCGTCCCTCTGGCTCGGCGCGACCACCACATGTACCAATACATGGGCCGGGAGGACTCGACGAAGTCCAGCCTAGCCGAGTGGAAGCTCGAGGACTACACCGCAGCACTGAAGAAGATCACCCAGGCGGTGTACCTGGACGCACAGGCTGGGGTCGCCCCCTATACCGCAAAGCGTCCAGCCCCAACGGTAATCACCTCGTATCATTCGCAGTCGCAGTTTTTTGCAGTCGCGGTCATTCTAATTTCATCTTGCCTTCATTGCAGCTATTCCAAGTGGTGGAAGGGTGGCTCCCGCCTTCGGACGATGAGAATTCAAGCTCGTCCGTCCAGGACATGGGCGAGTCGCCTCCCGCCAAGGGCGACGCCGGGAGCGACGAGAGTAACAGCGACGACGAGTCCGAGGAGGAGGTCGCCCCGCTGGTCCGCAAGACCCGCGGGCAACATCAACGCGAGCTTGAGGCGAGCAAAAGCCTCGAGCGTCATGATGACGATGAAGAACTTCCGGAGACCACCTCACGCCGCCAGGCTAGTCCGTCGAAGAAGAAGAAGAAAGAGAAGGAGGTGAGGGCCCCTTCGAAGAAGAAGACGAAGCCGATGAGGCCGGCCTCGCCACCGCACTCGGCAAGCAGCTCCGACGCCCCCAGCCCGGCCAAGGACGAGGCGCCTCCGACGGCAACCACGCTGGACACGGCCACCGTCGAGGTGCCACTGGCTTCGATGCCCCCGCCATTCGCCCTAGTCTCTGGGCTGGGGGACGCTCCGGCTGCAGCAGCCTTGCCTCGCAGGGAAGCTCCTGCCAAAGAAGTCTCAGAGGCTCCCGTTGCGGCCTCGACGACGAAGAAGCCATCCGTGTCTTGGGCACGCGACGTCCTGGAGATGGGGCTCAGCCGCCGGCTGGGCCCTGAACTGGAGAAGCCGGTTGGCCTCCGCACGGGGCTGCGCTTCATTCCAGTCGCCAAGTGAGTTTGCTCACCTACCTTTGTCTTCCATAGCAGTTTGAATTATCTTGCTTACGTGATTGATTTACAGGACCGGAGTGAAGAAGATGGGCCACCCGACCGTGGCTAAGGTGCCATCCGTTGTCAGCGAGGAGGATCCTTCCCGTAAGAGGAAGGCGGACGAGGTCGTCATCCCTGCGGATGGTGGCAAGAAGGCCAAGGGTGACGATGTTGTCACGATCTCTGACGACACGGCGGTCGCGCCGACCGAACCCGCACCAGAGGCGGCCGCATCCACGAAGGAGGGCGCTCCCTTGCCTGGAGCGGCCGAACCGACCTCCTTTGGTGCGGGTGCCTCCATCGCGACATTCCCACGCTTCATGGCCAAAGCGGCCACAGCGAGTGGGACTTCGCCCTCGAGCCGTACACCTGGGGTCGCCGATGCGGAAGTCGAGCAACATCGTGGGCACACGTTAGCTCTCCTCGCATCCGTGGACGCGATACAACTTCATGGCATGCTTGGCGCAGCCATCCAGGTATGTCCAGTCCCCGAGGATCAGGTCGGTGTGTTGCAGCGGTCTGATTCTTTTAGTGTATAGTTGTTATTTTTCGCGTCCAGTCCCCGAGTGCGCACTCGCTGAATTTCAGCGGGTGGGCACTTAGGAGTTTTTTGATTGCCAGTCCCCGAGTGCGCACTCGCTGAATTTCAGCGGGTGGGCACTTAGGAGTTTTTATTTTTGATTGCCAGTCCCCGAGTGCGCACTCGCTGGATTTCAGCGGGTGGGCACTTAGGATGTGCTTTGATTAACTGTTTGACTGATGTGCAGGGTCTGCAACTTGAATCAGCTGACCGGTTGGCAGCGAAGCGCCACGCGGAGAAGGAACTGGCCACCGTCCAGGAGGAAAACAGGGGGCTTCAGGCGGTTGCCGTGAAGGCGGAGGAAGCTCGCCAGGGGCTTGTCCCAGCGGGTGAGTTAGCGGTGGCTCAATCAGCACTGAGCTCGGCTGAGAAGCGGATCGCCAAACTCGAGCGCGAGTTGAGGGAGGCGAAGGAGGAAGCGAACTCGGCGGATGGGCGAGCCAAGGCCGCTATTACCGCTGCCGCAGAGGATCGTAAAGTGTCCGACGCCCTTGTTGCTGGGCTTCAGGACGACTACACTTCGCTTCAATGCTTCATCACGGATCTCTCCTGCCCCTTGATTGGTGAGTGTATCTGCCTCTGCCAATAACATGTGTTCTGTTGTGGTGCCCGATGTACTCATTGTTATCTTCCATTCGCAGGTCGCATCCTTGATAGCGCGGAAGAGGCGAGCTCGTTCGACGCGCGGCAGTGTGTGTCCATGCTCGTTGACTCGGCGACGTTGTCGGCGACGTGCATCCGAGCCTACCTCCAGGAGATATCTCCCACTGAAGTAATTCCGAGCGACCTCGTCGAGGTGTGGAAGTACTTGGAGAAGGCGCCCTCGGTTGTTGAGTTCATGACGCGATCGGCGTTTCGGTGCGGAGCAGCGATGGCGCTTAGCCTTGGACTTGCTCACTTTCCGGAGGATTTCGACATCGACGACGTGACGAGTGGCTACCCGTCGTCGACTGGCGCAGTGGAGCTGTCCGAGGTGCTCAAGTTGATGGACCGCGCCGCGATGTACTCCGAGCGTGTCTGGGCAATGGGCGACCTCCTTCCGTACCAGGAGACGGTCGTCGCGCCCAACGACCCCGAGCCGCAGCATCGGGACTTCAAGGTCGAGCAGCCCTTCCGTGCGGCGATGGCGGGTGAACTGACGAAGTACCCGTCAAACCCGTACACGCCATTCATCCGCAATCGCCGGGGTGCTGGCGAGTCGTCGTCGAAGCCTGCAGAATAGGATAGTTTGCCCTAGGGCATTAGTAGCAGGTCTGCCGTTTAGGCATATTTTGTAATTTGAGACAATGCTACATGCTATTGAATGAGACGTCGTGTCTGTTTTGGGATTTGACATGTGTTTTCCGATTGAGGTTTGAACGAGTCCCCGAGCGCGTCCGCCCTTTTGTGGGGTTTACCTCGTGTGTGATCTGTTTGTGGTTTTGGAATGTTTTGTTATTGTGGTCGACTCGCCCGGACTCGAAGATCCAGTCGCTAGGCGACTCCCTTGAGCGCTCTGTACTTCACCGTTTTCCCTTGCGCGAACGAGGTCGGGTGGCCGAGTCCCCGAGCGTGGTACTTGGTTGTTCTAGGCGCGACTCGAGGGTGGGTGAGGACTTGGCGCGTTGGTTTGAGCGCATCACTCCTGCCTGGCCCGTTGGGTCAGTCGCATGGCGAGTCCTGGGCATGCTCTCATACTTGGCGTTTTCCCGAGCCGCTCGCGCTGAACTGGTCGTCAGTCCCCGAGCGTGGTACGTGGCCGTTCGAGTCGCTATGTCGAGGATGCGGAGGATCATGGTCGCTGTGAAAATCGAAGGCAGTTGTCTTGGCTCGTAGAGCCAGTCGGGCTAGGCGACTCCAGTGGGGCTCCGGGTAGGCGTTTTTCGTGGACGATGCAAAACCTGAGGTGACTCAGTGCTTTTGCATCGCACTACTTGGCCGTGCCGATCGCTTTACCAAAGGTTGACTTCTGTGGTTAGCTTGACGCTGTTATTACGAGTGCGAGTGGCACAAGACACGGAGAGTAAGCGCAATTTGCGGTAACCAATTCTTTTTATTTCATAGCGCCTGGAGAGTATATATGTGGCGTTCTAGGAATAGAACTTCCGTAGGAGGTTTACATTCCATGGTCGCTTGACGTCGAGTTTGCCGTCCCCGTGGACGTCGATGAGGTAGTAAGCGTCGTTGCCAAGTACACGCCCGATGGCGAATGGTCCCTCCCATGGAGGGGAAAGCTTGTGCATGCCCTTCTTGTCCTGGATGAGGCGCAACACCAGGTCGCCTTCTTGGAAGGTGCGAGTTTTCACCCGCCTGTTGTGGTAGCGGCGGAGTCCTTGTTGGTAGATGGCGGTGCGCGAGCGAGCTAGGTCGCGTGCCTCGTCGAGTTGATCGACTCCATCCTGTCGTGCGAGTTCGTTCGCAGCCTCCGTGTAGTGGACGACCCTCGGCGAGTCGTGTTCAAGGTCGGTGGGCATGACTGCCTCATCGCCGTACACCATGAAGAAGGGGGTGAATCTTGTCGACCTGTTGACCGAGGTGTGGATGCCCCAGATGACGGAGGGTAGCTCCTCGACCCAGCACCCGGCGGTGCCCTCGAGTGGTACTTGGAGTCGCGGCTTCAGGCCGTGAAGGATGCTTTGATTGGCCCGTTCTGCCTGGCCGTTGGATTCCGGGTGGGCGACTGATGCGAGATCGAGCCGGATGTGGTGTTCCTCGCAAAATTCGGCCATGGATACTTTGGCGAAGTTGGTGCCGTTGTCCGTGATTATGCTGTTGGGGAACCCGTAGCGGTATATGAGCTCGCGTAGGAATTTAGTGGCGGTCTTCCCGTCGCATTTCCGGACTGGCTTGGCCTCCACCCACTTTGTGAATTTGTCGACCGCGACCAGGAGGTGGGTGTAGCTGGAGGGAGCCTTCTTGAAGGGGCCCACCATGTCCATGCCCCATACGGCGAATGGCCAGGTGATGGGGATTGTCTTCAGCGCCGAGCTCGGCACGTGCGTCTGGTTGGCGTACTTCTGGCACCCGGCGCACTGCTGGACGATGTCGATAGCGTCGGCATGTGCGGTGGGCCAGTAAAAGCCGTGCCGCATAGCCTTGGCGACCAGGGAGCGAGCACCGGCGTGGTGGCCACAGTCGCCGGAGTGGACGTCGTGGAGGATCTTGCGTCCTTCGGCCGGTTGGACGCAGCGTTGGAACACGCCGGTGAAGCTTCGCTTGTGGAGCTCGCCGTCGATGATGGTGAAGGATTTGCATCGTCGTGCGATCATCCGGGCGTCCGTCTCGTCTGCCGGCAAGGTGCCAGCCTCCAGGTAGGCGATGTAGGGCTTGGTCCAGTCGTCTGGTTCGGTGACGAGTGCGACCAGGGCTGCCTCTGGCTGCAGCGGGACTCTGATGTCGATCTCCCTTGGGAGAGAGACTGATGGTTTGGTGATCGTGTCGAGGAAGACACCGGCGGGCGGTGCGAGTCGAGCCGACCCAATGTGAGAGAGTGCGTCGGCCTCCTCGTTCTTCCGCCTGTCGATCCACTCGACGGAGTAACCTGCGAAGTGTCCGCCCAGCTTGTCCACTGCTTGGCGGTAAGCCGCCATGGTGGGGAAGACGGCGTCGCAGGTGCCAGCGACTTGCCCAGCGACGAGGTCGGAGTCTCCTTAGCAGCGTAGGCGGTTGACATTCATCTCCCTGGCAGCTCGCATGCCGTGGAGTAAGGCCTCGTACTCGGCCATGTTGTTGGTGCAGGGTGTGAAGTCGAGGCAGAGGACGTAGCGGAGCTTGTCGCCCTTCGGGGAAGTCAACACGATCCCTGCTCCTGCGCCATCTGCGTTCTTGGAGCCGTCGAAGTGAAGGCTCCAGTAATGGAGGTATGGCAGCTTCTCTGGCTGCTGGGCCTCCTCCCAGTCGGCGATGAAGTCCGCTAGAGCTTGCGACTTGATCGCTTTTCGTGGCTCATACTTGATATTGTGGACGCCGATCTCGACGGCCCACTTAGCGACTCGCCCGGTCGCCTCACGGTTGCGGATGATGTCCTGCAACGGTGCTGAGGAGACGACCGTGATCGGGTGCTCCTGGAAGTAGTGCGGCAGGCGCCGCTGCGCTCTGAAGACCGCATATACCAGTTTCTGGTACTGCGGGTATCGCTGGCATGACTCGGTGAGGACCTCGCTGATGTAATACACCGGTCGCTGTACTGGGCGCTCCTTTCCCTCCTCCGGCCGTTCGACGACCATGACGGCGCTGACGACGCGCTCGGAAGCCGCGACGTAGACCAGCATGGGTTCCTTGTTGGCAGGGGCGGCGAGTAGCAGTGCGTCGAGTAGCACCTTCTTGAGGTCGCGGAGTGCGTCGTCCGCCTCCTTGTCCCACTGGAAGGTGGGGTTCTTGCGCATCAGACGGTATAGGGGCATCGCCTTTTCGCCCAGGCGGGGGATGAAGCGACTGAGAGCCGCTACTCGCCCGGCCAGGTTCTAGACGTCGCGGAGGCACTCGAGTTTGCCGAGTCGGGCGATCGTGTCGATCTTGGTTGGGTTCGCCTCGATCCCGCGCTTGGAGACGACGTAACCCAGTAGTTGCCCTGTTGGTACACCGAAGGTGCATTTGCCTGGGTTAAGCTTTATCTTGTATTTTCGCAAGTTGGCGAACGTTTCCGCCAGGTCGACGAGGAGATCACCCTAGCGAGCGGATTTTACGACCACGTCGTCGATATAAACGTGGACCGCTGGTAGGTCGCCCCGGCGTTCTTGAGGCCGAAGGTCATGGCGGTGTAGCAGAAGGCTCCGAATAGCGTGATGAACGCCGTCTTCTCCTCGTCCTCGACGGCCATTTTGATCTGGTTGTATCCAAAGTAGGCGTCGAGGAAGCATAGCAACTCCGAGCCCGCGGTGGAGTCAATTATTTGGTCGATCCGCGGGAGGACAAACTGCTCCTTTGGGCAGGCGCTGTTCAAGTTTGTGGAGTCGATACACATCCTCCAGGTGCCGTTCTTCTTCTCGACCAGGACTGGGTTCGCCAGCCACTTGGAGTACTTGATTGGCTGGATGAAGCCTGCAGCGAGTAGACGCTGTACTTCCTCGGCAATGGCTCGGCGGCGCTCTTCATTGAAGGGCCGCAGCGACTGCTTGACGGGTCGCACTTTGGGGTCGGCGTTTAGTTTGTGCTCAGCGAGCTCCCTAGGGACACCAGGCATGTCGGAGGGCTTCCATGCAAAGATATCCCTATTCTCACGGAGGAACTCGATGAGCGCGCCTTCCTAGGCTAGGCTCATCCCTGTTCCGATCGTCACCGTCTGGCTGGAGTCGCCTGGGACCAGCTCGACGGTGTGAGTGTGCGTCGTTGCCTCGAAGGCTGAGGTGTTTGCGTCCTCCGAGTTGGGCTTCTTGAGTATGGTGGAGTCGTCATTGTTCACCCCGCTCGCGTACTTGGCGAGCTCGTCAGCGTGGTTGGCCTCTGCCGCGATGACAGCATTGGCGAGCTCGGCTCCTTTGGCCTCGCACTCGGCGGCCATGTCGGGGTCGCCGTTGATGGTGATGACGCCGCACGGCCCAGGGAGCTTCATCGCGTTGTACGCGTAGTGTGGCGCTGCCATGAACTTGGCGAACGCCTGGCACCCCAGGACGCAGTGGTAGAGGCTGTCGAAGGGCACCAGCTCGAAGACGATCCGCTCGGTGCGGAAGTTTGCTGGGGTGCCGAAGGTGACTGGCAGCGTGACCTTGCCGATCGGGTACGCCTTCCGACTGGGGACGATGCCGTGGAGCGTGGTGTGGGTTGTCTCGATCATCGACTGCGGGAGCCGCAGCCGCCTGAAGGTGTCCAGGTACAGGATGTTGATGGAGCTGCCGCCGTCCATCAATGTCTTGGGGAGCCAGTAGTCGCCCACCTTTGGCTTGACCACCAAGGCGACTCGCCCTGGATACTCGATGCGCGGCGAGTGGTCCTGGCGGCTCCAGGTGATGGGCTGCTTCGACCAGTTGAGGAACTGGGGAACGTCCACCTGGGCCACCGCGTTGACGGCGACGGCGCGGGTGATGACCTTCTTCTCGCGCTTCATGTTGAAGCCGGTGAAGGTATGGAGCGAACCGGCCACGTTGCCAAACTTTCTGCCGTTTGGCGGGTTGTTGTCGGGGTCCTCCCTTGCTCGCCGTGCCTTCTCGATCTCCCTGAGGGTGTGGCAGTCGGCGGTTGTGTGTGTTGCGGGCTTCCCTTCCCTGCTATGAAACGCGCAAGGTTGGTTAAGAAGGGCCGCAGGATCGAACCTTGGCTTGGCCTTGTAGTTGCCGCCGTCGCGGCGTTGTCCTCCGTCGCGGCGGAAGCTCTTGGGCTCGCGTTGTGCGTGCCCGGCGTTGGCGACAAAGTCGACTCGCCCGTCACTGCGGCGCTTGCCGGTGAGGCGAGTGTTGTTGTAGCGTAGGTCGGACCGTCGTCCGCTGTCGTTGCCGCTCGTACGGCGTTGACCCCCCGACTCGTCGTCGGTTTCCTGGTTTGGATCTTCCTCCGTGTACCGTTTGGCGATCTCGAGGAGGTCCGGTATGTTGTCGAGTGTGCGAGAGTGTCGCTTGAGCTTGGAGACCAGCGGCTCGTAGCGGCATGATGTCTTGAAGCAATGGATCGCGGTGTCCGGGTGGATGCCGACCTCGTTGTACCAGAGTTCCTGCCACCGTTGGACCCAGTTGCGGGTCGACTCGCGGGGTCCCTGGACGCATCGCTCCAGGTCCTCGATGGTGGTGGCGCGGGTGTAGGAGCACTCGAAGTGCCTGACGAAGGCGTCGCGCATCTCCTCCCAGGAGTCGATGCTATCCTGGGGGAGGGTGTTGATCCACTGCCTGCACATCCCCTCCATCATCAGGGGGAGGTAGCGGGCGGCTAGCAGGTCAGTGTGGCCTGCGATCCCCATTGCCATGAGGTATGTATCGAGCCAGACGGCGGGGTCGTACGAGGGGTCGTACTTTTCTATCTCCTTTGGCGCTTTGAAGTTTGGCGGGTACTTCTCGCCTCGGATCATTGGTCCGAAGCACTTGGGGCCGAGTCGACTGAGCGACCCCATGGGCTCGCCGTCGCGGCGATTGGTTAGGGTGTGTCGCAGGTCGTCGGGCTGGCGTGCGCGCCAGCTTTGGTTGTTGATGATGTGGGTGCGGGCGTCGATGGGTTGACCGTTGGCGGCGACAAAGTTGGTCGCTGGCCTGGGGTCGTTGGTGGAGAGTGCCGCGTTCGCGGGTCGGTGTTGGAGCTGCAGTGGCTCTGGTGGCGGGCAGTTGAGGGTGTTTGCCGCCATTGGGCGGCCGCTTAAGGCTGCTCTGCTTCCCGAAGAACGCGAGTATACTCGACCCTGCGAGTCGGCGCCCGCGTTTTGCTGCTCGACGGCCTTTGCGAGCAGGGCCCTGACGTACTGGATCTGTAGGGCGCCGTCGCCGGTGGCCGTGATGTTGTCGGCTGCTGCTCGGCCTGCCACGAGGTTGTCCATCGGGGTGGAGAACAGTGGGAGGCCGTTTGCATCTCGCTCCCGTGAGGAGACTACTATCCGCGGCTGGTCCCTGAGGGGTGTGCGGTTGGGTGGAGGTGGGGCGCCCATCGCCGTCGACCCTGGAGGGGGCCGGGCGCTTCCTCCTGGTGGTGCGTTCTCGCAGATCGCGCGCTCGGCCGCGTGGGCCTGGTCGTTTTCGTCGTCGAACTTCAGGGCGCGCCCCTGAACGGTAGGGTTCAGGCGCGTCCTGATTCATTGCGCGTGGTAACGCGACAGCTCCTGTGCCGTCACCTGCTCGAGGCGAAATTTTTCGCGCTCGGCCTGCTCCTTGCGGACGGCCTTCGCCAGCTTCAGGCGGAGTTCCTCGACCTCCGTTGCCGTGGCGTTGGGAGGGATCGGGGTGGAGAACGGGTCCTCCGGCGGATCGGTGCCAGTCGCCATATAGGTTGCGGCGTGACGACCGGTCCCGTCGCGGAGATCGGCGGAGTTTTCCGACCCGGAGTCGAAGTCGAAGATTCCAAGGATGGAGGGATCCTCGAAGTCTCCTACGTTGGAGACTTGGGTGATGGAGCCCGCGGGTGAACCCGCGGTGATGGATCCGGCGAGTGACGCCGGGGTCGCCGAGTCGGCGTCGTCGTTGAGGGCCGCGTCTTCCGCGGCCGCGGAGTTTTCGGCCACGTCACTGTGGGCCGAGTTATACTTGGAGGCGAGGCGATGGATGGTGCGGACCTGGCTCTCAGAGAGCCGATCGCGTGGCGGCGACTCGCGGATGCGAGCCGAGTCCTCCGAGACGATGATGTCGGTGAGGCCGACGAAGAGGCTGATCGTGCCTACTGGCAGGATCATGCTGTGCGTGACGGGTCGCGCCGCCGGGACGTAGCTGCTTGGCAAGATCTGGAGCATCTCACCAATCGCTATCATGCGGCCGGTGGCGACCGACTCGTTGATGGGTAGATTGGATCTCGCCGCAGAACACCGGCCAGACCGGCCAGGCCCCACGGTGGGCGTCACTGTCGTGGGAATGGTCACGGCAGATGATGCAATTGGCAGCGAGTAGTAGAACGAGGGGCAAGGGCGACCAGCCATCTGCGGTGCGAGATGAGGGCGGAGACACAGGGTTTTACCCAGGTTCGGCCCCCCAGAGGGTAAAGACCTACTCCTGCTAGATTGTATTATGAAGGTGGTACAATGGGCGAGCTCAGCGGGTAGGCGGCGAGTCGCTTGGGTGTATGATGGAACGTATCTCTACACGCCCCGCAGAGAGGTTTATATAGGCTCACCTCCCCTAGGGTTTACATATCTCAACCGAATCAGTTAAGGCTTCGGTTCCTGTTTAACCTAATCCGACTGGGCCTATCTACTCGCATGGGCCTTCAGCTTCCAGTCGCTTGGACCCACGCCAGGCTTTGATCCAGTCGCCGTCTTGCAGGCCCACTCACCAGTTCTTGGGCCAGTCGGAAACGTCCTGCTGGGTATACCCCGGTAGGTACATCCCCATCAAAGATACTTATCAATGCCATGCTTAGCCTAGCTAGTAGCAGCCAAGGGTGGATATATATATTCATGCTATGAAAAATATTTCTAAGTCATTGGACTTGTGTTTTGCTTAATAAAACAACTAAGTGAATGAAACACCTGGGTGGAATGGAAAGAATGGTTTGTGTTGAGTGGTTACACAAGGCCCATGTCTATGGTTTACCTTGTGTATCTCACTTGTGGAAAGCCACCCAGGAACAAAGGGATATGAGAGGCCAAATGTTAAGAAGCTTCTAGTGCAGCCACATGGCAATATGGGCTCTGCCTGGATCACATAAGTTGCAATAACTTAGCCATTTGGACAGTTGGTGGTAGTGGGATGATAGGTTGGAACGCGTCCATTTGGTATAAGGGAAGGCTTCTGAAAGGTCCTGTCTTGGTGAAAATCAAGTCTTGTGGGGAAAGTGCATAACCTCTGCAGATAGAAGAATCTAAGTACTTAGCCATGTCCCTGGTATAGGACAACTTGAGCATCAAGACATGGAAGCTATCAAGAATCTCCTCATCCCAATTTCTAAGTAAAAACTTGTGGTTGAACAAGGGTGAATGTTCACCAATTTCTGTTGGTGGTTCCTTCGGAAAGAGTTTGTCAACGAAAAACTTAGTGTTTTAACCTAATAGGCAAAATCTATTTTGAGCAAAGCAAGCCTAAGCTACACTTAGCCAAATGCATATAGTATCTAGTTGCCAATATTATACTAAGGTATCACTTGCCAATACTATTCCAATGTATTGACCCACTGTGGCTGTAACTTGTGATGTTGCAGGTTATTCTGATGGTGATTAGGGGTTATGAGTCTACACTCAACATGCTTGCCTGTGGCACATGAAGATGAAGACTTATTTATCTTATTATATATTTGAACTCTTGTATTAGGCCTGTGGCCATGGAGTTTGTAAAAGACTATGTTTGTCTCTGGAATGATATGTAATAATGACCTTTGTTTCTGTGTACTTCATCTTAAACTGTGGATGCTAGCATTGATCCAGAGACTAGCATTGCAATCACAGGGATATTTTCCTTTATAAAGGAGGGATCTTACAGATGGTATCAGAGCACTGTGTTGCCTGTAGGATTATGACCCTAGGATTGGAAACCACTAAGGAAAATTTTCAACAACTTCCACACTTGTCTTTTCTTCTCGTAAACTTTTCTAATCTTCTTTCTATTTGTAGATGAACTCCATAAACAAAGCCATGAGGAAGGGACCACTCATGACTATGACTTTGGAATGTGAGACAGAATTCCCAAAGGCTCTCAAGGACCTCATGGTTGCCATGGGAATACATGGTGCAGCTGTGTACAAAGGTTTTCCTGTGATGGATGAAGGAGTTGAATACTGGTGGGTGCAACTTCACTTGTATAAAAACAAGGAAGACAACAACCACAAGGAATCAGGATTCTGCATGGTCACCAACTCAGTGATGCACACCACATTCTTTGATTCAGCAAGGGATGCAGCTTGGAAGGCCATCAAAGAGCTTGGTGATAGAATCAAGTGCAGAATGCTCAACACCCATAATGACCTTAGGGAAGAAAATAAGCATACCCAAGACTTAGAGGCTACCAACCAAAATTTAAGGGAGGACATCATAGACTTAGCAATGGAGTCATGTGATCTGGATAGACAGATTGCCTCTAGGGATGCCCTGTTAGCCAACTTGGCAAGTGAGATGGGATTGTAACGTATTTCGTTAGTTGGACCACCACACTTATCTTTATATTTTCCAAAAATGTTGTTTAAAATAAGTTGAACCTTGGATACTTGTAATGGATTTATGTATGCCATGACTTGAGTGTTTTGATTATCAAAGATATGCATGTGATGCCTTGTCTTGTGATTCATCTCTATGTATGTTGATTCTAACTTTTTCTATCTTATAAAATAGATGCCTAATGTTACTATCAGCACGGCTGAAGAGTTCAAGGGAACTCGTTTTGGCACTCGTCTTATTGAGCTCACTAGTGTGCTCAATCTCCCACTTCCTACCATCATGATGCTTCCCCTCACCAAGTTCGAGAGGAAGGACCTTTGGGGCTTCAAGGTTACTCAGCCAGGACGCCAGACTGAGCCAGCCACGGAGGCAATCACCTTCAAGCTCATGCATGATGACAAGGAGAGAGGCCTAGAGGTAGTCATGTAGGATTTGCTTGGACGCTTGATAGGGAGACACTCTCGGGAGGTCAGAGGTACTCACTTCCACACCTTCGGTAGACGTGACGAGGATGGTGAGGCTATTGACTTCGAGGATACTGCTAGAGAGATAGCAGAGCCGATTCGTCTGTACCTCCAGGACTTAGAGGTTCTTCTTAGGCACCTAGACACCGATAGGACCAACGTCATGCTTAGCAATGACGAACTCCAGGTGCAGCTTCGTGAGAAGGACAAGCTCTTCGCGGAGCAAGATGAGATAGTCAAGGAAATGGAGGCCAAGTTTGAGAGTCAGGATAGAAAGTTCAAGAGTCAAGAGAAGAGAGTCCAAGATAAGAACAAGAGGATTCGAGACATGACTGCAGAACTGGAGGCCAAGGACTTTGAGCTCGAGCATCAGCAAGGTGTGATTGAGAGACTTCGTGCACAGAAGAGGGCTCTCAAAGCCAAAGTAGAGGCCTTGACTACCAATGTCGAGGAAAACAAGACCGCTATGGAGAATGCAGGTCTTACACTTGTTGATGAGGAGGTTGATGCACATGAGTAGTGATGACTACTCATTTACCATTTATTTACCATGCCTTTGATTATTGAGTCGCAATGACCATTCAACATGTGGATGGCTTGCTATTGGTGTGTTTACTTTTCAAAAACTTGTTGTCTATGTTGTTGAACTTTTACTATTATGATGCATGTTTGGTGATTGTTTATGTGATGTATTGTGCATGTTAGCATCTATGGGTATCTTATTCTTATCTCTATTGAAAACCACAGATGCCTCCCCGACGTGCCAATCCCAACCCTAACAACAACAATATCACCCCTGAGATGCAGCAGATGATGACAGCTCAGATGCAGCTGATGCAGATGATGACCACGTTCATACAGAACCAGAACAACAACAACAACAACAACAACAACAACAACAACAACAACAATAACAACAACAACAACAAAAATAATAATAACAACAACAATCAGAACAATCCACCGGGTTTTGACATGCTTACCAGGTTCTTAAGACTGAGGCCAGCAAAGTTCTCAGGAACTACTGATCCCATGGTGGCCAATGATTGGCTACGCTCGGTGAACAAGGATTTGGTAACTGTCGGCTGTACTGATGAAGAGAAAGTCAGATTTGCAGCACACTTGTTGGAAGGACCCGCAGCCACATGGTGGGATAACTTCCAAATCACCACTCCCATTGCGGATGTGACATGGGCTATCTTTGAAGATGGTTTCCGTACTGCTCACATCTCATCCGAAGTGATGAGTTTAAAGAAGAAGGAATTTCATAACTTGAAGCAGCGCCACCGCAGCGTGGCAGAGTATATTGAGGAGTTCAACAATCTGGCGCGTTATGCACCGAATGAAGTTGACACTGATGCTAAGAGGAGAGAGAAGTTTCTCGAAGGTCTGAACGATGAACTGAACCTGCAGCTATCTGTGGCCTATGTCCCCACTTACCAGTCTCTTTGTGACAAGGCTGCCATCTTGGAGAGCAAGATGAAACAGGTTGAAAGCAGGAAGAGAAAGCATAACTCTGATAAGCACAGCTCGGGATCGTCTCACAAGCGTTCCCATTATGATGATAGTGGGAATTCTGGATCCCACAAGCATGGAAAGTACAAACACCACCACGACCACAACCGTCATCATGACAACAAGCATCATCGTAGTCATGACAACGACAGGTACAAAAATCACAAGAGTGGATATAAGAGCCACCACAATGGAAGTGGAAGTGGCAGTGGAAGCCAGCCTATCAAGAAGGATCTTAGTCAGGTAGAATGTTTCAAGTGCAAGAAGATGGGGCATTATGCAAATGAATGCCCAGAAAAGAAAGTTAAAGGACCCAACAAGCCCAACCCTTTCCAAAAGGGACAAGTGAACCACATCAATGTGGAGGAAATCTATGAGGAACCTGATGCTGTTGCTGGTAAGTTCAAACACAATTCTGTTCCAGCATTTGTTCTCTTTGATATTGGTGCATCTCATTCATTCATATCAAGAGCATTTGTTGAAAGAAATGAACTACCGGTAGAAACTATTGGGTTTCCTATAAAAGTAAGTTCTCCTGGCGGAGAAATGATAGTGAACTCAGGATGTCATGATCTAGTCATAGAGTTTGGGAAGTATAAATTTCCCGTTAATTTGATAATCCTAAACTCCCAAGGATTGGATGTCATTTTGGGAATGGACTGGATGACTAAGAACAAGGGAGTGATAGATTGTGCCAACCATACTGTCTCACTCACAACTCCAGAAAACAAAAGGATCAGATTCAAGACCAACTTTGAAGCGAAAAGGAGTAAGCTAAATTCTCTTAAGGGGGTTAGCATAGACAGTGTACCTATTGTGTGTGAATATCCAGATGTGTTTCCGGAAGAATTGCCAGAAATGCCACCAGATAGATATGTGGAATTTTTGATCAATTTGCTACCAGGATCTGGACCAATAGCAAAGAGACCATACAAGATGTCAGTTGATGAGTTGAAAGAACTCAACAAACAACTTGGAGAACAGTTGCAGAAAGGTTTTATCCAACCAAGTTCTTCATCTTGGGGAGCACCAGTTTTGTTTGTGGAAAAGAAAGATAGAAGTCAAAGGTTATGCATAGATTACCGTTCACTCAATGAGGTGACTATCAAGAACAAATACCCTTTGCCAAGAATCAATGATTTGTTTGATCGGCTAGAAGGAGCTTGTGTGTTCTCAAAGATTGATCTCCGATCAGGTTATTTCCAGCTCAAGATAAGGGAACAAGACATACCTAAGACAGCTTTCACCAGTAGGTATGGATTGTACGAGTATACCGTGATGCCATTTGGTTTGACCAACGCACCAGCATACTTCATGAATATGATGAACAAAGTGTTAATGGAGTTCCTTGACAAGTTTGTTGTCGTTTTCATCGATGACATATTGATCTACTCCAAGAGCAAAGAAGAGCATGAAGGACATTTACGTCTGATACTTGAGAAGCTTAGAGAGCATAAACTGTATGCCAAATTCAGCAAGTGTGAATTTTGGTTAAGTGAAGTTGGGTTTCTAGGACACATTGTGTCAGGGGATGGTGTAGCAGTTGATCCTGCTAAAGTGTAAGCTGTAACTAAATGGGAATCTCCTAAGTCAGTAAAAGAGGTTCGTAGTTTCCTTGGCTTGGCAGGATACTACAGAAGGTTTATTGAGAATTTCTCCAAGGTAGCTAAGCCTATGACAGAGTTGCTAAAGAAAGACAAGAAATTTGCTTAGTCTGAAGGATGTAAACTCAGTTTCCAAGAATTGAAGAAGAGACTAGTGACAGCACCAGTCTTATGTCTACCAGATTTGGAGAAGGATTTCCAAGTGTATTGTGATGCATCTCATCATGGATTAGGTGTAGTGCTAATGCAAGAAGGGAAAGTTGTGGCTTATGCCTCGATACAACTCAAAACTCATGAGGTAAATTACCCTACTCATGATTTAGAGTTAGCCTCTGTTGTCCATGCACTCAAAACATGGAGACATTATCTTTTGGGAAAACAATGTGAAGTATTCACAGATCACAAAAGTTTGAAGTATATCTTCACCCAGAAAGAAATCAACATGAGACAAAGAAGATGGCTAGAACTCATCAAGGACTATGACTTGAGTTTGCAATACCACCCCAGTAAAGCAAATGTTGTAGTGGATGCTCTAAGCCGTAAGGTTTTTGTGAATGGTCTTACAAAGGGAGAATTGCCAGATGATCTGTGTGCCCAATTTAGAGATCTCTGATTGGAGATTGTGCCTGAAGGACATCTCATGTCATTGGATGTTCAACCCACTTTGTTGGACAAAATCAAAGAAGCCCAAAAGACAGATAAGGAAATTAAAGAGATTAAGGAAAAGATTGGCAAAGGGAAAGCCAAAGGATTCCATGAAGACGAGCAGGGTACTTTATGGTATGGAAAACGTATCTGTGTTCCACAAGACCCGGAGCTTCGGAAACTGATTTTACAGGAAGCACACAACTCACCGTATTCCATTCATCCAGGTAACACCAAAATGTACATGGATATGAAAGAAAGATTTTGGTGGAACAAACTCAAGAAGGACATCGCCGAACATAATGCTTTGTGTGATGTATGTAGCAGAGTGAAAGCAGAACATCAAAAGCCAGCAGGGTTGTTACAACCACTACCTATCCCTGATTGGAAGTGGGACAAGATTGGCATGGATTTCATCACCGGATTGCCAAGGACTAGGTCAGGATATGATTCTATTTGGGTAGTAGTGGATCGCCTAACTAAAGTGGCTCATTTCATACCCGTGAAGACAACCTATACAAGTGCTAATTCAGACAAGATCTACATGAATAGGATTGTATGTCTGCATGGAGTACCCAAGAGTATTGTGTCTGATAGTGGAACTCAATTCACTTCTCATTTTTGGAGGCAGTTACATGAGTCATTGGGAACAAGGTTGGAATTCAGCACTGCTTTTCATCCTCAGACTAATGGACAAACAGAAAGGACCAACCAAATTCTTGAAGATATGTTGAGGGCATGTGCCCTAGACTATGGATCCAGTTGGGATGAAAGTCTGCCTTACGCAGAATTTTCTTACAATAACAACTATCAAGCCAGTATTGAGATGGCACCATTTGAATTTCTCTATGGGAGAAAGTGTACCACCCCATTGCTATGGAATGGTGTGGGAGAAAGAAGTTTGTTCGGACCAGAACTAATCAAAGAGGCTGAAGAGAAAGTCAAGCTAGTTAAAGATAGATTGAAGATAGCACAGTCCCGACAAAAGAGCTACGCGGATCCTAAGCGTAGAGAAGTCACCTATGAAGTGGGTGATAGAGCTTATCTTAGAGTGTCACCACTTCGTGGAGTGAAGAGGTTTGGAGCCAAAGGAAAATTGGCCCCAAGATATGTTGGACCATTCAAGATTCTGAGTCGTAAAGGAGAAGTAGCTTATGAGATTGAATTGCCAGAATCATTGTCTGCCGTTCACAATGTGTTTCATGTGAGTCAGCTTAAGAAATGCCATCCAGATATGGAAGAGACTTCCTTGAAGGATACTATACCATTGGAGGAGGTCCAATTGGAAAGTGATCTCACTTACGAGGAGAAACCTATCAAGATTCTTGAGACTGCAGAAAGAGTTACTCGGACTAAGACTATCAAATTCTGCAAAGTTCAATGGAACCATCATTCCGAAGAAGAAGCAACATGGGAAAGAGAAGATGATCTTCAGAAAGACCACCCTCACCTATTTGCTAGCCAACCCGAATCTCGAGGGCGAGATTCACCTTAAGGGAGTTAGATTTGTAACATCCCTAAAAATCATGTTTTCAAAGATTGCATATCATTCATGCATGCATATCATTTAGGGATCAATTTCAAACTCATTTCAAGAAAACAGTAGCACTAAGTGCTATTATTTTATGTGGGCAAACATTGGTCTAATGCCACTCTCAAGTGAGATAATATTTGTTTTAAAAACCATTGTTTGAATTCATAAGATTGGTTGGATGAGTTCCAAGCTTGGACAAAAATTTTCAAAACAAATATGGTTTTAAAACCATTTTTAAATCTTCATCAAACCATGTGCTAAGGCACTGTTATTTTTAAAAATCTTCAAAGGACCATGCAAGTACAACAAGGCAGCATGGTTTAATACTCAAATTATACAGGATTCATATTACAAAAGGCTAGAAAGATTTGAAATTCAAATGCTTTTAAATTCATTTGAAATTGATTCCAGAAAATCGAATTAGAAAAAGAAAAAGGTTTAAAAACCCAACTGGGCCTGGCGCCACCAATCCAGCCCAACAAGCAAATCAGCCCACCCGGGCCACTCCTCTCTCTGTTTTTCCTCACCCGCGCAGAACCCCCCCCCCCTCGCTGACTACTGGGCCCCGTCCACGTCACAATCGTCTTCCCCAAATCACGCGAAGAACACGTCGCCGCTGGTCGTTGCTGGCGTTGATCGCGCGGCATAATTACCATTGAACCATAGGCGTTTCCTATCGATCTCCCTACCTACTTAACCCCCTCCCCTCTCCACTCATTTTCCCTCACTTGGCGCACCATTTCCACCACCAGGCTGCCCACAATCTTGCTTGCACCGCCGCTATACCGAGCCACTCCGGCGGGCGATTCCGGTAAGCTCCGACCGCCCCTCTGCTTCTGGTTCAAACGAGTGTGACCGCCAGTCCTTGTGCATCTGCTAACACCCCTGGTTTGCCTGCTCGTGACCCAGGTCGCCATCTTCGTTCACGCCCGCAACCACCAGAGCCGCCGCTCAACTCCGACGAGCAATAGCGGCAAGAGTCGAGCGCCCCTTGTCTTCTCCTTGAAACCATCTTGCTCACCGTGACCTTGCGCACCCCCTGATACATTTTGTTCGTGCTAGGGCAACGCAGAGCCTCGGCAATGTCGACGTCTGCAAGCACCCGACGCCACACACGACTCTGACGAGCTCCAGCGACCACCTCTGCGTGCCCCTTCGCCAACGAAGACCACCTCGAGCATCAGCATCGTCACGCGAACTCGGTGAGATAAACCACGACCTTTCTCGCTTCCTGTATCGCCGGCAACATCATCAACCGAGCGCGCCGCCGCCAGCCACCGTCGCGCGCCGCCCATCTTTGGTCAAGCAATCGTGCATCGTTAAATCTAGATCGGATGCGTAGAATTAGATCACTTAACGAAGGGGTACGAAGCAGATCTGGCCGTGCGATTTAAGTTAGATCTGGCGGTCCACGTTAGTCGATCCGCGCGAATCGGTATCAACCAATCAGGGAGCGCCGCGTGGCTAGACCTTTGTTTTAAAAATAGAATTTAGATCTATTAGATGTTTAAACTTGAAAAATTCATAACTTTTGATTCTCACGTCCAAATTTGACAAATTTTATATTATTGGAATCAAGAGAGAAAATCCTTTCCATTTATGCAATGTGTTTAATGTTTTGCCTCTGTAAAAATGGTTGTTTTTGCAGAAACAAATGTAGGCATAATTTGTGTATAGTAATTATTTGAAAAATGATATGTTGTTCAAATAAGATTTATTTGGCAAGTTTTGAACTTGTTTAAGATCCAGTACTGTGCACTTGTCTTGTTTGGTGTAGAAAATCATCACATGGCATTTTGCATGCATTCATATATTTTTGTTTGTATATATTTTGTATGTGATTTGGTGCCATTATTTTATGTGTAGATTTTGGTGCAAATAGTGATTGTGATTGTGAAGATTGTTGCTAATCCCCAAACTACCAAGGCAAGTGGTGCTTCATGATTTTATTCCTATGTTTTTCAACAATGCACTAGAAATATTTTGTATAGGACTTGCATGAATATTTTGATCTATATGCTATGCTTGGGAAATCCTAGTAGTTGTAGAATTGCTAGAAATTTCTAAGTTAAGATACTTATCAATGTCATGCTTAGCCTAGCTAGTAGCAGCCAAGGGTGGATATATATATTCATGCTATGAAAAATATTTCTAAGTCATTGGACTTGTGTTTTGCTTAATAAAACAACTAAGTGAATAAAACACCTGGGTGGAATGGAAAGAATGGTTTGTGTTGAGTGGTTACACAAGGCCCATGTCTATGGTTTACCTTGTGTATATCACTTGTGGAAAGCCACCCAGGAACAAAGGGATTTGAGAGGCCAAATGTTAAGAAGCTTCTAGTGCAGCCACATGGCAATATGGGCTCTGCCTGGATCACATAAGTTGCAATAACTTAGCCATTTGGACAGTTGGTGGTAGTGGGATGATAGGTTGGAACGCGTCCATTTGGTATAAGGGAAGGCTTCTGAAAGGTCCTGTCTTGGTGAAAATCAAGTCTTGTGGGGAAAGTGCACAACCTCTGTAGATGGAAGAATCTAAGTACTTAGCCATGTCCCTGGTATAGGATAACTTGAGCATCAAGACATGGAAGCTATCAAGAATCTCCTCATCCCAATTTCTAAGTAAAAACTTGTGGTTGAACAAGGGTGAAGGTTCACCAATTTCTATTGGTGGTTCCTTGGGAAAGAGTTTGTCAACGAAAAACTTAGTGTTTTCAACTAATAGGCAAAATCTATTTTGAGCAAAGCAAGCCTAAGCTACACTTAGCCAAATGCATATAGTATCTAGTTGCCAATATTATACTAAGGTATCACTTGCCAATACTATTCCAATGTATTGACCCACTGTGGCTGTAACTTGTGATGTTGCAGGTTATTCTGATGGTGATTAGGGGTTATGAGTCTACACTCAACATGCTTGCCTGTGGCACATGAAGATGAAGACTTATTTATCTTATTATATATTTGAACTCTTGTATTAGGCCTGTGGCCATGGAGTTTGTAAAAGACTATGTTTGTCTCTGGAATGATATGTAATAATGACCTTTATTTCTGTGTACTTCATCTTAAACTGTGGATGCTAGCATTGATCCATGGACTAGCATTGCAATCACAAGGATATTTTCTTTTATAAAGGAGGGATCTTACATGAGATTGCCAACTTATATTTTGTCAAGCATATACTCCATATTTGTTCACTTTAACCTTAACCACTTCAAGATGCTTATGATAGGTGCAATGAGGTCTGAAAGCTAACAAGTACCATAATTTTTGTAAGCTCTTTTGAAACTTGAAATCCCTGCTTCCTTTATGAAAGGCCTTTCTTCCACCATTATTTGAGTCTCCACTTTCTACTTTTAGGCACCATTAAGAGAGCATAGTTGTCATTTTGTGTGCAGTGTCCCAAAACTTATTGATTGATGCATATTATGATATTACTTGTTCTTGTGCTACTTGTTTCTAGTCACCCTTGTGAACTTTGAAGGTGTCCTATGCATATATTTGTTACTCTATTAGGGACAAGCTGATTGCCACTATGCTATGTTTTCTGTATGTGAAACAAACAAATGTTTTTTAATGCATGTTATTCATGATCTTTGTTTGTAACATTTCATGTTGCATGCATAGTTACTATGTCCTATTATTAGAACTCCATCGTTCATGCACATGTTTAGAGTTCTTTGATACCAGCTTTCAATGTTTCCAAATGGTTTGATCTTGGTTTTGATGGTGCATGTCACCTTAAAAATTATTCCTTTATCACTTACCTACTCGAGGACGAGCAGGAGTTAAGCTTGGGGATGCTTGATACGTCGTAAACGTATCTATAATTTTTTATGATCCATGCTTGTTTAGTATCTACTTTGATTTACTTTGTCTACACTTTGAGGTGTTTTTATATATTTTCTAGAACTAACCTATTAACAAGTTGCCACAGTGCCAGTTGCCTGTTTTATTCTGTTTTTGGTTCCAGAAAGGCAGAAAATCATTTTTTCGGAATTGGACGGGACAAAAGCCAAAGTCAATATTTTACCGTGGGGGACACGAAGTCCAGAGGAGAGACGGAGAAGAAAACCAGGGCGGCCAGACCACCCCTAGGCGTAGGTGGGCCCATCCCACGCCTAGGTAGGGTGTGGGCCCCTGGGCGCCTCCTAGCCTTGCCTCTTCGCCTATAAGAATCCCCCGATGCAGAAACCCTAGGCACCCGATCTAAACTCCACGAAACCTTCTGTAGCCACCGCCGCCACCGTCGTCCCTAGATCGGGGGGATCTAAAGTTCTTCTCGGCACCCTGCCGGAGGGGAAATCATCCTAGAGGCCTTCTCTCCGGTATGAAGCGTGAGTAGTTCCACCTTGGACTATGGGTCCATGTAGTATCTAAATGGTTGTATCTCCTCCTTGTGTTTTCATGTATAGATCTTGTGAGCTCCGTTCATGATCAAGATCTAATCTATTTGTAATCATGCATGCGGGGATCCGATGGATATTGAGATTACTATGTCAGATTGATTAATGGTTTTGTCTATTTGATACTATCATGTCTGTGTTGTTTGTGATCTTGCATGCTCTCCGTTGTTAGTAGCTATCTTGGCCAAGTAGTTGCTAGTGACTCCAAGAGGGGGTGTTTATGCTCGATAGTGGGTTCATGCCTCTAGTTTCCAAGGGAAGTGACATAAATCTCTTCGGTTGTAGATGTGTTGTTGCCACTAGGGAGAAAACAACGGTCTCTTGTTCATAGAACAAGTGGACTGTTTACCTTACACACATTGTTTAAAGCAGTTGTCTGTTGCTTGCAACTTAATACTGGAGGGGGTTCGGATGATAACCTGAAGGTGGACTTCTAATCATAGATGCAGTTGGATGGCGGTCTATGTATATTGTTGTATTGCCCAATCAAATCTCATAGGATATTTTTGTCTGGTATTGCATTGTTATGCCTTGCTTAGTTCCTATCAATTGCCCTGCTGTAATTTGTTTACCCTTCATGCCATGTTGTTTATCTAAGGAGAGCACCTCTAGTGAACTATGGACCCTGGTATAATCTTTACCATTGATACATCTTCCACTATTACTTGTTTACTTGCTGCAAACCATTACCTTCCACACTATACGTTTAATCCTTTGTTACAACAAACTGGTGAGCTTGACAACCTCACTAATTCGTTGGGGGCAAAGTCTTGAGTTTGTGTTGTGCATGTTTCCACGTTGCTTGCAACACGTGTGTGACGTTTCCGTCCTCCTTCTGGTTCGATAACTTCGGTCTCTACTGAGGGTAGACTTGCTGTTGTGCTCATCACACCTTGCTCTTGGGGTTTCCCGACAAAGTGTTGTCAATCACCACGCATCACTTGTGACTAAAGTTGACTAGCATGAGGAACGACCCTCCTACTCAAGGGAAATGAGATGATCTGTCAAGCATATACTTCATATTTGTTTCACTTTAACCTTAATCACTTCAAGATGCTTATGATAGGGGCAATGAGAGCTGAAAGCTAATAAGTACCATAATTTTTGGAAGCTCTTTATGAAACTTGAAATCCCTGCTTCCCTCTGTGAAGGTCCTTTCTTTTTACTTTTATGTTGAGTAACCATCTTCTATCTTTATGCACCAATTGAGAGAGCATAGTTGTCATTCTTAGTTAATGTGCATTATCCCAAAACTTATTGTTTGATTCGTAATGTTGATATTTCTTGTTCTTAAACTATTTGTATCTAGTCACCCTTATGAACTTTGAAGGTGTCCTATGCATTTTTGTTTTTCTATACCATGAAGGACAAGCTGAATACCACTCTTGCTATGTTTTCTATATGTGAAACAAACAAACATCTTTCAATGCATTGTTATTCATGATCTTTGTTTGTACCTTTTCATGTTACAACATAGTTGCTATGTCTTATTGTTAGAACTACATCTTTCATGCTCATGTTTAGAGTACTTTGATCTCAGCTATCAATGCTTTGCCAATATTTTGATCAAGATTGTGATAGCATGTCACCTCAAAAGTTATTCTTTTTATCACTTACCTACTCGAGGACGAGAAGGAGTTAAGCTTGGGGATGCTTGATACGTCGTAAACGTATCTATAATTTTTGATGCTCCATGCTTGTTTTAAATCAACTTTCTTATGTTTTGTCTACACTTTGAGGTATTTTTATACATTTTCCGGAACTAACCTATTGACAAGATGCCGTAGTGCCAGTTGCCTATTTTCTGCTGTTTTTGGTTTCAGAAAAGCTAGTAAGGAAATATTCTCGGAATTAGATGAGACAAAAGCCAAAGTCAATATTTTACCAGAAGGAATGCGGAGTCCGGAGGACAGACGAAGTAGGGCCACGAGGTGGCCACACCATGTGGCGGCGCGACTAGGGGGGTGCGCCAACCCTAGGTGTGGGCCCCTCGGGCGCCCACCGACCTTGCCCCTTCGCCTATAAAAGCACCCCGATGCAGAAACCCTAAGCACCCGATCAAATCTCCACAAAATAGTCCGTAGCTGCCGCCACCATCGTACCTAGATTGGGGGGGTCTGAAGCTCTTCCCGGCACCCTGCCGGAGGGGAGAGATCATCCTGGAGGCCTTCTTCATCACCATGCCAGCCTCCGGAGTGATGTGTGAGTAGTTCACCCTTGGACTATGGGTCCATACAGTAGCTAGATGGTTGTTTCTCCTCCTTTGTGTTATCATGTTTAGATCTTGTGAGCTCCGTTCATGATCAAGATCATCTATTTGTAATCATTCATGTTGTGTTTGCAGGGATCCAATGGATATTGAGATACTATGTTAGATTGATTATTGATTCTATCATGTCTATGTTATTTTTTATCTTGCATGCTCTCTGTTGTTAGTAGATTCTTTGGCAAAGTAGATGTTTGCAATTCCAAGAGGGAGTATTTATGGTCGATAGTAGGTTCATGCCTCTAGTAATCTGGGGAAGTGACAAAAATCTCTAAGTTTATAGATGTGTTGTTGCTACTAGAGAGAACACAACAATCCTTTGTCCATGGGGCAATTATATTGTTTACTTTACACACATTGCTTAATGCAATTATCTGTTGCTTGCAACTTAATACTGGAAGGGGTTCAGATGATAACCTGAAGGTGGATTATTAGTCATTGATGCAGTTGGATTATGGTCTATGTATTATGTTGTAATGCCCAAACAAATATCGTAGGAGTCAAGATGTCTAGTATATGCATTGTTATGCTTTCTCAATCTGTCAATTGCCCCGCTATAATTTGTTCACCCAACATGCTATCTATCTTAAGGAGAACACCTCTAGTGAACTATGGGCCCTGGTCCATTCCTTTATCATTGATATACCATCTAATGTTTACCATTTACTGTTTACTTTCTACAATCAATCACTATCTTCCACACTATACGTTTAATACTTTATTTTCAGCAAATCGGTGAGATCGACAAACTCACTGTAAGTTGGGGAAAAGTTTTGAGTTTGTGTTGTGCAGGTTCCAAGTTGTTAGCAACACCTTGGAGTTGTTTCCTTACTCCCACTGGTTCGATAACCTTGGTTTTATAACTGAGGGAAACTTGCTTCTGTGCTCATCATACCTTCCTCTTGGGATTCCCAACGGGCTCTACATATCTGAGCCATCAATCTTATATTGATTATATTGTGACGGTAGCATTATAAGATGATCCATATCACTAAATATCAAGTAATAAAGTGTTCGTACTTTATAGGCACCGTTGCTAAGACTCGTTGTTTCGAAGCACCACGTGATGATTGGTTGTGATAGATTCTACGTGTGCATACAACGGGTGCAAGCCAGATTTGTACATGTGGATACTAAGGTTAACTTTGACGAGCCTAGCATATACAGACATGGTCTTGGAACACGGAGTACCGAAAGGTAAAGCATGAGTCATATGATTGATGTGATGAACATGTTGATTGTTCGCCTTTGAAGCTATATCATCTCTCGTGATGATCGGACTTGGTGTAGTGAATTTGGTTCGTGTGATCACTAAAACAATGTGAGGGATGTTGTTTTGAGTGAGAGTTCACCTAGTTAATTTAAGAATTAAATATGAATTCAATTTATCATAAACTTAGTCTAAACTCTTTGCAAATATGTTGTAGATCATGGCGACCCCTAACACCATTTTTAATGCGTTCATAGAGAAAGAAAAGTTGAAATACAATGGAAGCAACTTCACAGAATGGTCCTGTAATATGAGGATTATCCTCGATGCTGGAAATTTAACCTATGTGCTGGATGCACCGCTAAGTGACCCACCTGCAAATATTGCATCTCGGGATGAACACAATGTGTATGACACAAAGCATGATGACTACAATCTTATGAAATATGCGATCCTTATGTCAATGGAGCCTCAGCTCCAAGAATGCTTTGAACTTAGCAGCGCTGCTGCCATGGTGGAGGAACTCAAAACCATGTTTGA
Organism: Avena sativa; assembly: GCA_916181665.1. Taxonomy (NCBI): domain Eukaryota; kingdom Viridiplantae; phylum Streptophyta; class Magnoliopsida; order Poales; family Poaceae; genus Avena; species Avena sativa. The sequence goes on along the minus strand of OV702293.1, from coordinate 438,011,955 downwards.
GAGCCAAATCAGTGCTGAGAGATATATGATATCTAGTGAGTTCCTTAGTGTTAAGATGAAGGAACATAACTCTATGAGTGACCATATTATGATGATGATGCGCTATGTTCAACGTCTCAGGATACTAGGATATGACATCCCAGTTGATCTTGTGACAGATAGAGTTCTATAGTCGCCCTCACACAGCTATAAAGAGTTTGTGCTGAATTACAAGATAAGTGGTACGATTGGATCGCTCACTGAACTTGCTACCACTTTGGTGACTGCCGAAGTAGACATGAAGGAAAATTTTGAGTCCAAGGGTAACCTCAAGGGCAGAAAATCTGTTGCTACACTTGAAAAGAAGACCCAAGCTGGCCCTATCCCTGATGCAGAATGTTTTGTTGCAATGAGTGTGGTTACTGGAAGCAGAATTTTCTCCAAGTACTTGGCAGATCTGAAGAACGACAACATCAAGAAGAAAGGTATATTTGATATACAAATATTATTGATGTGTATCTTACTAGTAGTCGTAGTAGTGCCTAGGTATTTGATACTGGTTGGTTTCTCATATTTTTAACTCAAAACATGTGCTGAAAAATAAGCGAAGACTAGCAAGAGACGAGGTGATGATGTGCGTTGGAAATGGCTCCAAGGTTGATGTGATCCCTGTCGGCATGCTCCCTCTTTATCTAACAGGATTAGTTTTAAGTCTAAATAATTGTTATTTGGTGTCTGCGTTAAGCATGAACATTATATCTGGATCTTGTTTGTTGCGAGACGGTTACTCGTTTAAGTCCGAAAATAATGGTTGTTTGATTTATATGAGTAATATCTTTTATGGTCATGCGCCTTTGATAGATGGTCTATTCTTATTAAATCTCGATAGTGGTGATACACATGTTCATAAATGCTAAACGAATGAAATTGAATGATAATTCCACATATATGTGGCACTACCATCTTGGTCACATTGGAATGAAGCGCATAAAGAAACTCCATTCCGATGAACTTCTTGAATCACTTGAAAGATGCGAAGCATGTCTAATGGGGAAAATGACTAAGACACCATTCTCTGAAATAATGGAGCGAGCTACAGACTCATACATACCAATGTGTGCGGTCCAATGAGTGTGTCATCGCGTGATGAATATTGTTATGTTCTTACTTTCACGGATGACTTTAATAGATATAAGTATATCTACTTTATGAAATATAAGTCTGAGACTACAATATGGTGACTCCATGGTCTCTATGGTGACTCCATCGGGTGGATTCATGGCCTATATGGTGTCTCCAATACCTCCTACAAGTGAAGATGGCTATGGGAATTCAACTGTTCATTTCAACACCATCCAAGCTTCGAATGGAGAAGATGAACAAAATGAAAATAACAAGAACTACAATGATGTTGATGTTTGTCTATGTGGGAACTTAAATTTGTGTTCAACTTGGTTGTGTAGATTATTGTTTGCTTTTGAACTTTGTGTAGAATTTAAAACTGCTATTTAGTTGTCATATTATTGTATATTTATTTTCGTGTGTTTGATATTTTTGCTTCTATAAATGTGTATAAAAACTGTTTGTGCCGCTAGCGCGCGCTGTATTATACAGCTTCTGATGAATTTTTAGCGCAATGCAAAATAGCGCTTCCCATAAAGCACCAGTGGATAACGCGTACTATAAGATCATCTTCAACAAGCGCCGCATACCCCCGTGTGCTATAAAAACTGTTCGTTTAGCGCGCGAAAAGCCTCCCGTGCTCCTTTTGCGGACGCGCCAAATATTCCCACGCTCTAAAAACTTTGCCACATGCTATTGCGCTATCTTGGTTGCCGTTTCGGGCACATGCTATAAACTGAACGCGCGCGCCGCTCAACTGCCACTGGAATTTACTCTCCTCTCCACGCGCCCGCTCCTCTCCTCTCCTCGCTTGCGCTCCGCCTTCTCTTCACTCGCCACGGGCCGCCACGCCTCGCCGGGATGCCGCCGCGCTGCAGTGGATCATCGGGCTTCCGCGGCGTTCGCCCGCGCCCTAACGGGACGTCCTATGCCGAGTTGTGAGCCGACGGTTTTTGCCTCACCCTCGACACGTACGCCACGCCGGAGTTGGCCGTGCACGCGTATGACGCAACAGCGTGGCGACTCGGGCGCCCGCGGCGCGACCTCAACTTCCCTGACATTCTGTCCCTCGAGGAGACGGAGTTTCTCGCCCCCTCCGCGCCTCGTCACCAACGAGAACCGCCACCGCCAGGAGCAACACCGGCTGATCATCGCCGAGCGTGATGAGCGCATCATACAACAGTGGAGGGAGTCGTTCCCGAATGATATCCGAGACGAGGAAGAATTCTACGTCGTGCAGAGGGAGGAGAGGAGGGCGGACCGACGTTGTCGTCGGGCGTTCGCCGAGCAGGAGATCGAGAATCCGAACTTGATGATCAACGAGAAGGACCTTATGTGGGACGACCTATGGACCGAGACCACCTCCGACGACGAGTAGTTTGTTTTAATTTTCTGTAGAAGAAATCGATAAGAATGTTTTAACTGTTTTCTAGATCCTATTTATGCATGACCTAGTGTAAAAACGAGATTTGGCGCTTTATTTTAGCGCACCTGTTGGGGCTGTTTCCTAAAGCTGCGCGCGAGCTGTAAAATATAGCCTCCGGTAAAGGTATTATTATAGGGCACTGTAACACTGCGCTAAAATATGCAGCGATGCTCTAACTCATGAACCAGCGCTGCAAACTATTTTTACATGGCATGAATTTGCAGCGCTTTATGGAGATGCTTTGACTGCCGCGGCGCCCCGGGGCACAAAGAGGATCTAGGAGTAGTATAAACAATCGCCGGCGGAACACGAACGCCGGAGGATGCTCTGACAGCACGCGACCGGCCGCAGCCCCGCCGCATTGCCAAATCTGCCATACGGGCCATTATATCCCCACCAGAACCCTGACCAAAGATTTCCCCTAAACCCTCGCCTAGCGTCCCCATTCCCCAACACTCCCCCATCAGTGACGCCCTTCTGTCCTGAGTCCTGACCTCCTCGTGAGGCCATGGCGGGCTTGGATCCGGAGCCTGACATCGCCAACCTCTTCTGCCACTACAACGACCTGTACTTCCGCGACTCCCTCGGCGCGTGCGCCGTCTCCTGGGCCGAAGAGCCACTTCCCTACGGGTAACAGTCGCCCCCCTAATCCTCGAGTTTTTGGATTCTCGAGTGCCATTTAGGTTCGCTTTCCGGCCGGGGTTATGCAGATCGAGGCTTCAGATGTTGGATTGTTTCCCGGTTTGCAAGATATTTCCTGCTGCACACCTTGTTCCCCTTGGAAAATCGCTACAAATTCACGGGACATCTAGATTTGATGCATTGTGATGATTTTCGAGGCAAATCGCAGGGCAAGGAACCCCTATGTTGTACGGGCTGCGACTCGGCCCTTCCGGAGGTGCTAGAGGTCGCAGCACCCTTATCAAGTCTAACTAGTCGTGTTCAGTATTAGGGAAAACCTTGACGGTTGCTTTTGGAGGGAAATAGTCCAACCTCTGTCTTGTTCATTAGAATTAGAACACCAATCCCTCAAAAGCAAACCAGGGCACCAGAGGCATGTTCAGTATTCCACTTAAAAGTTCCAGCAGAACATAGGTGACTCATATAGCCTTCTGCAGCTTGTTCATCAATTGTGATTGTAGTTCCAATGCTAACCTTTGAATCCTTGTGTTGTTATCTCGTTTGATCCGATGATACGCTGGAGTGCTGTGATGTGGGTAGGCATCTCTGTGTGTATAACAAGAACAAAGAAGAATGATTCAGTATATTTTTTGCATCCTTTCCGACAATGAAAGTGGAAAACTATGGAGCTAATAATGTTAATGCACTTGCCATGTCTGTTAGTCCACACTGCCACTCTATGAAGTTGCCTGCTCTGAATTCAAAACTAAAATGAAATAAATTAGCCAGTCGTGGACGGGTCCACGAGTTGTGAACCATTGGATGTCATTGTGTGGATACCTGAAAAGGAGTAGGACTCGAAACTTCCTGTTGTACATATTGTATTAATCATGGTGATTCACTCTAGATCTCTGAAAACATGGTGAGATAGCTCTGAGCCCTTCTTACTTGTACACTTTATAAAATTACTTCTGATGAGAGGATTTGGTTCTGTGGACGGTAGAGTGACAGTTTTATAATTAAGGAATAACCCCAGTACCAACCTAGGAATACATTTGTTTCAGATCTATAACATACATGCCTACTACAAAAGAAGCTTCAAGCCCTCAACAGAGTGCCACGCGATCTAATTATTTCCGTATCGTTGGATGTGCATTCTATGATACAGATATGCCACCTTCCAAGTATTTATTACATCATAAAATTCCTGATCTTGGTGAAGTGTCTAAAACATTCACTTCAATCATTCATGAAAAGAGAAGACAAAAAATTGTTGACACTAGTACATTTCAAAGGTCATTGGAGAATCTTGCGATACATCAATAATAATGATGGACTTGCATGGAGGTAATAATGTGGTGTTATGCTAATCGTTGAATTCATTTGAGTGGAAAAAGCTGATTTGGCTTATACTACAAATAGCTTTCTGAAGTATAACTAATGCTAATGTTGAACCTAGTTATGTGTGGTTTATACATGAATATCTGTTTTGACCTTCTCATGTTTAATCGTTTTCATGCAGTACCTTCAGTAGTTGTGACTATTATCCTGGCGGTGGTGGCTGTATCGTACTTCTCTCCAAGTCCTTGTATGAATGCCACCCAGAATCAGATCTGAAGAATGTTTTGCTTCATGAAATGATTCATGCCTATATGTGCGTCAAAGACAATAATACTAACCATAGGTACTTAACTGGAGTTATCTTGTATAACGCTATCTCTAATTTTGTAAATTCTACTGGTTAATTTCAAAATGGTGATCACAGTGACCATGGTGCGAACTTCCAGAAGCTGATGAATACAATCAATTCCAGCTCTCTACCAGATGCTCATGTAAGTCGTGTATTGACCGTCAATCAGTCCGTACTTAGAGATTCCTATTAACATCGTCAACTATATGCAGCGACCGATTGGTGGCTACGGTATAATTATGAAGCATGATATCAGGAATAAATATCATCAATACAGAGTAAGCACCGGGAACGTAATACTACTAAGTAATAAATCTTCAATTTTATTTTGAGATTGACAGATAACCATTTTTGCAGTGCGAAAGCTGTGGAGATTTGGTCAAGTCAACCAAGATCAGAGGACCTTCACCTGATGACTGCATTGAGAGAATGGCTGCTAATAACTCATGTCTGAATTCAATGTGTCAGTGGCATAGGTATTAGCTCTATGCTTCAGTGCCATTTTTGGTTTGGTATTTCATATTTGCCTTAGTTTCCGTAAGAATGCTGGATCCTGACAGAAAACTTTAGCTAGATACCTGCTTTCTGGCCAACTGCGAAAACTTTAGCTAGATAAGCACACATGTTTGACACTGACATTAATAGATTATTACGGTACTTTTAGGAGTGTAAATTGCCGAACAGATTACTTGTCTCATTGTATACTTTTTGAGGAAAGCTAGGGCTTTCATTCATTGCTAGGCAGGGGAATGACTGCCGACAAGGAAGCTACAGGAAATTCTGGGCTCACATTGAGCTACTCATGAGGCAGAAGCGCAGTGCAAGCAAACTTGATACGGATATGGACCAAATTATTTCACTCTTTTTTTTTGTAAAAACAAAACCAAAACTATTGTAAGCCTTAGAACTTAGGACACTTCTTAGCTTCTTCTAGGATGCATATCAGTGGAGATCTGTCTGTCTCCACTCCGTAACGAACAGCTTGCAGTAAGTTTCAAGTAGCACACATGGCCAGCCCCAAACAAGATACCGTCCCTACAGGCTATCAGTTTTGAGCAGCACACGCAGCCCTGCCTTAGGCAAACGAGATATCATCTATAAGGGCTACCAGCAGATCGGTAAAATTACCATATGCCTGGCGAAAACACCCGAAAAGGAGGAGCCATCATCCTGCGTGCGACACATCGCAAGCTAGCGCACCACAAGGCTCACTTCTAGGTTTGATACACAGGCTGCTTCAGAGACACCTTATGTGGAAGCTCTAGCATCATAAGAGTCTCTAGGATCTGACCCATCACCTTAACATCAGTAAATGAGTTACCGTCCGGATTTGTTGAACCAGAAGAACTGTGCATAGGATAATATGTGCCCAAGTATCTTGATCTAGCTGATGCAGACACCCATCTGTCACCATTGTGCAGAATATCGAGGTGTGAGGGCATTTCGGAAGGCATACAACAAAGTTTCCTTTGCTTAGAAGCACATGTTGCATCATCCAGTCTGCACTATGTGGTGTAAAGATGGCAATTGGTTGGGTTTTAGTGGGTTGATCAGTATCAAAACCATGAAAATGCCCATATCCCACCTATGACCTGACCCATAGGTCTCGAGTCGTGCCCATGTACGATCATCCATTGGGTCCCAGCTTTGCTCATGACAACCTTTCACAATTCACAGTTAATTAAAATTTATTTCTGGCCAGCTCAAGTGGGCAGTACTGAGTGAAACGGCACCATCCCCTGACTCCCCGCGCATCTCTTTATAGCGGTGCTCCAATTTCAGTCCCGTTGGGAACACACTTTGGAGCTTCTCCAGGTTCCTTGAGTGGGCTCTTGGACCTAGACCTACCTTCAAGCATGACAACTCATGGTATGCTGATTTTACAGTATAGCAGCCATGTTTCTCATGCCATAATAGCTTAGGATCTCCCATGCATCGATGGGTACGAAAGCCTGGTTGATGACCTCAGTATCCCAGCTCCTAGAAGCTTCATCAGTCGACTCACTTCCCCAAGAACGGTGGTATCCTAGAACCTGACAGTTGGTCTGCCGTCAGATTTGGATAGGATAATTGTTAGACCGCCTTTCCGAAGCCAAGCATTTTGACAGATTCCTCAGTATAACCCAGTGATAGAGTATATGTCCCCATGTCTCATAACTGCATACATTGCTATTGGTGTGTGAATAGAGTAACAAAATTTCGAAATCTGAGTAGTTGGCAAGTCAGTTACATGTAATTAGGAAAGATGAGGATGGCTTACTATCATCACGTGTCATTTTGACATCTCCTTGTGGTCTGCTTTTGCATTATTGATGCATCCTCAACTTTAGGTTCGAAGTTGTTTCATTCCCACCATCAGTGTTCACTTACTCGACAGGATTCCTTACTTGTTGCATCTATATAACTCTCAGTAACTGTAGAATAAAAGGAGAAGTTGCTTTTATATATTTGGAAAGGACTGCAAGTATGTGCGCACTCACTACTTACATGCTAAGATGTGTGCATTGGCGCACCAACTAATATATTGAGTATGGAAAAAGAATTTAAAATAGTGGAAACTAGTTACGTTTGAGATATTGTTTTGCCCGTACATGGGTTTCGTTCTGTTGTGAGATGAAGGAGGCACATCATCAATCTTCCGACTGCGTCGGCCTTGTTTTTGCAACATTACATAAAGCAGCAATCCAAAATGTTGCATACAAAGAATTAGAATAAGAAATCTAGTGCTTATTATTGCTTGCATGATCATTTTTATGATACATTTTTTCATCTTGGTTTATCTTGTGGACATCTTCTCACCGCACACTTCAATCACTTATTGTGGTTTTCTTGCCAGTTGTATCTCTGCATGTACAGATGAAAATAACATTGTTTCAATGCACAAAGGATATAATAAGTGGAAAGGTAGATATGATTAAAAACTATACATTTATATGGGCATACTTTGTTTGCAATCTCTTGATGATTTTCTTCAAGATGGTAGGTCCTGCAGCAGTAGCTCAGCAGCAACTCGGTACCATTGTGGGGCTTGGCAAGGATGTAGTATCTCGACATGCTATGGATCAAGAAGACAACGCTCACATCCTCTGTCTCGAAATAATCTCATGTTCCAGGTGGACCTCGAGTCGCAGGAGGGTAAGAGCATTGTCTTCTCCATTTGTGGTTGCAGTGATTTAAACCTGTCAGGGTACTACATCCTTTTCAAGCCCTCGCACTAGTACAACTGCTGCAAGACCTACGATCTCAAAGAAAATTCATCAAGAGATCTTAGACCAGTATGTATATGTACATGTATATTCGTTTTAATCCTATCTACCTTATAACCTATTGTTTTCTATGTGCATTGAAACACCGTTGTTTTTTGTTTGTATACGTATATAAGTAAGAACCACAAGATAAGTAACCGAATTGTGCAGCAAGATGTGTTGAATAACAACCAAGATGAAAAACTGCATCATGACAGTCAGTAATAATGAGACCAATGATGAACGGTAGCTTTCTCATTTTAGTATACTTTGTATGTATGTGACATTCTTGGGTACTACTCCCTCCGTTCCAAAATATAAGATGTTTTAGGTTTGTGAAGAAAATGTATCTAGAATTGTTTTAGTGTGTAGATTCACTCCAAACATGAGTGAACCTATATACTAAAGTAGTCTAGATACATTTGCTTCACAAAGCTAAAACATCTTATATTTTGAAACGGAGGGAGTATGTTATAGTTAGTGCTGTGAAAACAAAGATGATTGCAATCGAGCTGTGTCTCTTTCATCTCGTCACAAGAATAAAGGTATGTATGGGGCACAACAATATCTCAAATTTAAATTACTCCATCCGTCTCAAAATAGATGTCGCAGATTTGTCAAAATTTGGATGAATCTAGACACTATTTAGTATATAGATTCATCCAAATTTTTAAAAACCTCTGACATCTATATGAGACGGAGGGAGTATTTCCTTTCTTACAAACTTGATAACTATTAAAGCATTACCTATTTTTAGTTGTTGTCGCAATTTTTTCATTTCTTTAGCATACCCAATATATTTGTTGGTGTGCCAATGTACACATAATTACATGTATACCTATAGTCTAGTGCACATGTATTTATAGTTATTTCTAAACATATAATGGAGATCTCCCTTTGTGTGAAAGTTGTTGAGTAACCCAGGTGATATGTGTACCATAGATAAGGAATATCATCAAGTCAGTGACACCGGTGGCGTTAATGAAACAACTTCCAACCTTTACGCTGAGGATGCATTGATAATAGAAAGTCTGATTGGGGGAAGCATTGATAATTAAATTATTGGACACGGCATCTTAATGTAAACCCGAGACAAAATTGAATAAAACTCCGAATGCAGATTACATTATTGCTTTGATGCAAATCGTACCAAATAACTTTTCCTCAGAAAAGTGGATATTTCGTATTAGTACATATCCAACTTGCACCCTGTTTTGGCTTCTTCTTTCCACCCTTATATATTTGAACGTTTGACTGTTTTAATACCTGTCTTGATATCTTTATCTTGGTATGCAGGCATGAGAAGCAGTGCTCTGGTAGCTATTATCCAGTTCGAGAATCACCAACAGGCCGTTTGAGACTAAAGGGTCCAATAGGTAACTTTTTCCTTAAGATGTAGTGATCTAGAAGTGGCTGGATGGTTCTTCATAGTATAGTAATAGTATTGCTTATTGATCTTGACAGCTTCTTCAGCTGAAGAAACACTTGATGAACGCAAGGCTGATGAATCAGCCAGTGGAAGTTGGCATGCCAAACATACATCAAGTAAGTGGGGGACAAGAAATAAACATGAACGGGAAGATACATCAGCTAAGTTCCTTCATCCTACTGACGATGCAATTGACAATTCAAAAAGACTGGGCTCCTCTTCAGGGGGCAGGTCTAGTAAAAAAATCAAATTGTCGAAGGACATTGGCTTTGACCACCTGACGGCCACACCTTCTAAGCAACCACCAAAGAGACCAAGAACAGAAGCAATAAACAAGAACGAAGGGTGCATCAGACAAAACAAAAGGAAAGTAAGCAAGTGGGACGGTTCCTACTCGGTACTAATCGAACGGATGAATTATTATTTTGTAGATAATTCTGACGAAGACGAGGTACCTTTGATAAATAAAAGAACTGAAAGGAGAAAACAGCAGAAGTTACTGCAAAGTTCTCAGGCTACGGAATCAAACAATGGTTTTGGGGGTACTACTTCCAGTTCTTGTTCCCAAGGCACAGGGGATGATAACCGATCTGAAATTGTGCCTGCTTCTCAAGTTGACGAAAGGTTGTTGCCACATCATCCTGTGAGTAATCATGTAGCTGCTGCAGATCAATCTGGCCGTGGAACTGTATCGGCTACCTCGGATTCTCCAATGGTTGGTGACATTGTGGTCATTTTAGATGGGTGACTATCACAGTTCCATTGGGTTTCTCTCGGCTGAAGCTTTCCGTTCTGCATGTTGCTACTGCTAGGCATGTTGCTGCAATTTAGAAGTGCTAGGGCTGTAAGTTTAGGCCTCAGTTTAAAATGTGCATCTTGCTACCGCTAGACATGGGCAGGATGATGTGCCCTCTTGTGAAGTATGTCTCATGTATATATAGTTTTGCTTAGTTCTGTTGCATTTGGCCCCTTTTGCTAGCAAAGCATGGAGGGTAAGGTGTCAAGTAGGATCCCACCTAGATCCCACTTTTAGTTCATTTTGAAATTTGTAGTGCAAAATTTTGTCAAAATTTTACACTAGAAATCTTAAAATGAACTAGAGGTGGAACTTTGGTGGGATCCCACTTGACACCCTAATAGAGGGAGGGTTTCACTATTAGGTCTGTAGTTCATTTCAGGCTACCATATTTCTCTTTGCTTCACTGTCAGTGGCAAGTGATGTAACTACAGACCTATTGTTGTTAGCTGTGAAGCAGTTAAAGTCCTTTTTTTTTTTTTGACAGAGTGAAGCAGTGAAACTCCCTTGGTATATACATGAGAAAACTATCGCCAGATGATTGGAATATTTCTTTATACGGTACGAATTTCTGCAGGTAACCTGCAAATCGCTGCGCTATGCTACAACCGTGTGCTTCCTTGCATTTCTGTATGTCTCTTTATTTTGACGACAAACTCCTTTTAAACCATTTAAAATAAGAAAAGACCCAAAACACACGGGAATAACCCTATCTCCATCAGAAAAGAGCTCCATCCTTCATCTTATCTCCCTCCCAAATCCCACTCCCCTTCTATATTCCTCTATCCACACTCGCGAGCTGCGCACAAGCGCGGCCCTCCGCTACACCGCCATGGCGTCCATCACCCTCCTCTCCCTCGCTCCGGCAGCTACCTTCCTCCACCTCCCCGCCTGCACCACCTCCTTCTCACCCTTCGCTGCCATTCCCCGCTCCCTCACCGGCCGCCGGGCCCTCCCCCTCCGCGCGCGCGCCCCACGCCGCGTCACCGTCGTCTGCAGCGCCGCGGCCGCGGCCGAGGCATCGGAGGCGGGCCCCGTGGAGAAATTCCGTCTCGACAACCTCAGCCCGCAGAAGGGGTCCAGGCGGAAGGCGAAGCGGAAGGGGCGTGGTATCTCGGCGGGGCAGGGCGCCAGCTGCGGGTTCGGTATGCGCGGGCAGAAGTCGCGCTCGGGACCAGGCGTCCGCCGAGGGTTCGAGGGCGGGCAAATGCCGCTCTACCGCCGTCTACCTAAGCTCCGCGGAATTGCCGGCGGTAAGTCGTCATTCAAGCTAAGCCTCCTACTACATTGTTGATTTAATGTGCTCAGCTAGCTTAAAACTATACGGCACGGCGAGAACTTCGGGAATGCCTGTGACTGGGAAGTAATTAACCTGATGCTAGTTCTACACTGCCTTTTCAGGAATGCACATTGGGCTGCCAAAGTACGTGCCGTTCAATTTGAGAGACATAGCGCAGGGTGGGTTCAAGGATGGTGAGGAGATTTCTTTGGAGTCGTTGAAATCAAAGGGTTTGATCAACCCATCTGGCAGAGAAAGAAAGCTTCCACTCAAGGTACAACCTGTGATGGTTCTCTGATTATCCATACTGAATTCCGAGTGTCTTTGCATTCGAGTGTTTAGCTTAACTTCTGGCCCTATGTAACTTGATTGGTCTTTCTGTATCCCAGTTGTGTGACTCGGATAAAATAAGGTTTTATCCACAAGGCGTCGCCACTGTGGTGGCTTAAGCAGTACTTTATTCCTATTTTGGGGTGCAACAGACAGTTAGCATCATCTTGCTTTGAAATGCAGCCACAAAGTCTTACTGGAAGTAGTAAATATTCTCCTAACTAGCTAAATTTCTCAAGGCAGCACATCAACTGTAAACTGGACCTAGCACAGTTTTCTATATTAAGTTTGTAACTTGGGGCAGTTCAGATTTATCCTTACAATATGTGTTTTCCTGCTGGTAACAGTTGATGTTCAGCAGATGGCAATCCTACCATCTTAACTTTCGTAGAGTGGATGCTGCAATGATGTTGTTCTCACTAGTTCACTTGTTTGTACATATTTATTTAGGGAAAAGAGAAATTGGTTAATGAAAAACCGAGTTTGTACAATCACGTACATAAAGTGAAGAAATACAAGCCTTAACATGATTATCCCAAATACCACACTCACCACTTCTCCCTGAAAACAGTCGTGTGAGCTCATGAGCGACCTTATTAGTGTCTCTCTTAATCTATCCAGCTGAATCCCTGGTGGAAGTTGCATTGTAGTTTTGGCATCGATGGTCATCATAATCCAACTTGGTTTATCTGTAGTCTGGTTGTTGAGGGTGTTAGTTACCAAATAAAGAATTAGATTTGAGAATTACCAGTTGGTAGGTATTATTAACCAGAGAAAGTCCTTCGAAGCAAGCATGGCCCTCTGCATGTGAACATGTAGTAATATTTTTTGAGATAGCTAGGACAACTACACCTATATAATCTTGGGTAACTCCAATTGAAGCACCACCCAGTACCTCTCGATGCTGTATGCTCATTTATTTTTTCCTCCACTACCCTGACAGTCGGCAATGGCCACACCGGCAAATTCTGGGAGGACAGATGGTTGAATGGTCGATCCATCCGCGAGATCGCGCCGCAGCTCTATGCTTGCATCCCCAAACGCCAACGCAAGATCAGGACCATAGCTGACGGGCTACAGGCTAACAACTGGGCACGCGACATTCAGGGAGTGGTGGGCATCGAAGAAATTGGCCAATACGTGCACTTTGGAGACAAGTCCAGAACATCACCCTCAACAACCAGCCAGACCAGCCCGTGTGGAAATGGAACTCGAGCGGCATCTATTCAGCGAAATCCTGCTACCTTGCCTCGTTCCACGGATCTACAAGCTGTCATGCCTGGAAGATTTTATGGAAAACTTGGGCACCCCCACGTGTCAAGTTTTTCCATTGGTTAGCCAACAAAGACAAGTGCTGGACTGCTGAGAGACTACGGCGACACGGTCTAGATCATCATCCACGATGCTTGCTCTGCGACCAGGAACCGGAATCTATGCAGCACCTGCTCCTGGCCTGCCCCTTCTCGCGACACGTCTGGCACAACGCTTTGGCCTGGCTGCGCATCCCCTGCAGGCCACCTGAGAATGAGCCATCTATGCACGACTGGTGGATCGCTGCTGCCCAAGCCACCCCCAAACCGATGCGCAAAGGCTTGGCCTCCACGACACTCCTTGTCGGCTGGATGCTTTGGAAGCAACGCAACGCCTGCGTGTTTGACGGCGACAGCCCTTCCGTTCCCCAGCTTAACAGGAAGATCAGAGAAGAAGCTGCCCTGTGGGCCAGAGATGGCGCAGCCGGCCCGCGTGCCATCATCCCTACAGATTGGGACGTCCACTGATTAGTTTACACTGAACTCTGTATTATGCACCATCAGGTGCCTTGTAACTGTTGAACCCTTCTTTGCAATGAAAAGAAACGCAATGTCATTGCATTTTCCTGAAAAAAAACATTTATTCTTTCCTAGCCACCAGACCGCTGCATCCATGAGTTAGAATTGATATTACGCTGATACATTTTCTCGACATCAAGCTAACCAGGATAAAAACATGGGTCATTTTCCTTTCACAGCTTCAGATTTAGAGTACCCATGTTGTATAGACTGGGCCTAGTCTATTAGAAGTTGAGCCGAGTTATGGACAGTAGCATCTCCTTTAAAATGAATAATGTCATTATGGCGTCAAGCTCTCCAAATCATAAGAACCACTAAAGCTTGAGTTTCTTTGCTATTTTTTTTAAACCCAGCGACGAAGTAAACAAACATGGTCCTGTATACTCCAGTACATATGTTCTGCTAGAATACTCCAGTACGGGTGCACATTATGTTCCCGAGCTCCAGCCTCATGCATATGACAGTCGCGTGGGAGCTATACTTGTATGCCAGCTCCCAGATGTCACAAGTACCAGAATTTTCAGTATTCGTTGCCATTTGTTTTTCTTGGCCGCTAGTGCATCAATATACAGTTGCCATCCGAAAATTCTAACCTTATTTCACACATTAGCATACCATATATTTTGCCATAAATTGCGTTCACTGGCACCCAAATGGCTACTCCCATTTTTCCGATTTCAGCAGATAACCAGTGAGCCAACTTTAAGCACTTCTGACTGAAACATACCTGTTTTATTCTTGTGTGAAGTAATGATCTCATTTGATCTTGATGATTCACTGGACACTGATAAGATATTACAAGCATCATGAGGATTGGAATGTGCCGTATCAATCAGACAACCCATTAACAAGCTTTTAGAAACTACTGTACTTATGAATAACTGTCCTTATTAACAAGCCTAGCTCACTCTTTATCAGGGCTTCCCTTACAGTTTTCCTTTAAATAATAAGTTTCAGAAATAACAAAAAAAATTGTGTCATCTGCACCGAAATGGATTTCATCTGCTACTTGTGATTTGTGAATGCCATTTTGTTTAGTTTCTATGACTTATGTTAGTGTTTTGTTCACCAATAGATTTTAGGAGATGGTGATGTATCAGTCAAGTTGACCATCAAGGCTGGGGCATTCTCCTCCTCGGCCAAGGAGAAACTCGAGGCAGCTGGCTGTACTTTAACAGTGTTGCCCAAGCGGAAGAAGTGGCTACCAGCAGCTTACGTGAAGAACCAAGCTCGTGCTGAAGAGTACTTCAAAAAGAAAAATGGTGGGGCTGGTGAATCTGACGCCGCTTCCGCATAGAGTTCATACACACTGTAATTCTCTACCCCTCTCTTTAGCATATGTTTATTGCTCCCATCTCATCCCAAATTTCCATGTACCGTGGATTTTGTATTTATGTGATATGCAAGTGTTTTGTGCCCTTATTTTGTGGTAAAATCTTGCCGTGCATGGTCCCTTTTATTGGGTGTTTCTCAAAAGAAAGAGTATACTTCACAAATTTCCATGTAAAATAGGCATTAGTAAAACACTATATTATGTATTTTTTGCTCATAACGTAAAAGTCAGTAGTAGTACATGGCACCAGGTTTTTAGGAATTAAGGTTCGTGCTAAAAGAAATCACATGCCACTTGTATCAGATATTATAACTTCAGACATTTATATCCATGTAATAGTACTTGACCTGGTAAGATATGAATCTGTGGATCCTTTATATGCCAGCTATTTTCTTGCCATTTTTCCTCTTTCAACTCTGGAGGGCTAAATTCTGTTCTAGGAATTACAAGATAGTTCATCTACAGAGTTCTCTCTTTAAGATTTTTTTTTGTTATTTCATAAAAAAAAAATCAAATCATCATCTCAGTTTCTTCATTTAAGCCCTGATGTGCACCCGTGGGCTTCTCAGTTGTGCAACGTCTTCCGTGGTTTCTGGACAGTGGACGGTGTGCATATATGATGCACTAATCTCCACTGACAGGAATCTGCACTTATTATACCGGGGTGCAATTCATTCTATACACGCATAACAATTGATATGTGAACACAACATGTCAACAGAACTCATCCTAAGGTTGCGTGTTTGGAGGAGTTAACTAGATTAGGACAGATATACAAGCTATATACTTATAATAATTGACTGCTTGGTGAATAGCAACATGCAGTTAAATGCAATCACTTTTATATGATAAATCTTCTTAGCACCAATGGGCTATGGAGTTAACGCCAGCTCTGTCACATTATGAGTAATTTCTCTTTTGCCTTAGTCTGGCAGTATGGACAGTACATTTCTCCTCCCTGGAAACTGAAGGTTGAGCCTTCTAGCTATGGAATTCAGTTAGTATTACTATACAAAACGCTAGCACTGTTTTTTCATGATTGCTTAGACATAAATGCCTGCCAAGTATTGCTTCTCTGTCTTGAGGTTTGTCCAATTAGGACATTATGTGCATTATAATGCTGATCTGTGCTATCATTTTTTTTTGAAGGAGATCTGTGCTATCATTTGTTTTCGTTGGTGAGTAGTATTATTCCCTTTTCTTGACCCCTCCTGACTTTTGTCACTTCTTTGTTGAATTGGCTTATCACATTCACATCTTGTTGCAATTGCTTACATGAGTCATCCCATCATAGACAAGGGGGTCATAATGGGAGTTAGACCTGTCCGCATATGCTTGCTGAGCAAAGTTTCTTCTAAACGCGTGTAGCAAGTTTGTGTTTCTTCACTTGTCAACGCTTGGTGATGATTTGGTTTCAAAACGAAACAGATTGCTTCAGTTCATGCTATCAAGGAGAAACATTCCCCAGCCAGCCAGGGGCAAATGGATCGGACATCTTGCTCATGTTTTCCGCATGTGAGAAGACAGAAAATCCTTGCTCACTGCCTCCCTTTGTCAAAGCAAAATTTGTGGCGAGAAGTTAGCTAGTACACAAGTTAGAGTACATCTCAGAACTGGTCTCCTTGCATATGTTCTGAGATTACAGGACATGTTCTTTTCAAGAGTACTACCAGTCTAGCGTAGCTTCATGTGGCTGTTGCTTCTGCTTCTCGTTTTTCGACGACTCCAGAGGTGTATGCCATACACTAGTACTAACACTGAATAATTAATGAGCCTAGTCAACGGTTCTGCTGTGCTGAGCAGGAGTCCACATCTGATTCCATTTTGTAACAGAGCTCAAGATGTACTCACAAGCGAAAATAAAGCAAAAGGAGGCCAACAGAAAAACGTTTTCAGACTTGGTAGCTGTGTTTATGTAGGGGCAACTTATTTATCTGGAAACTCTTGGCTGATACTACTACTGTAGGATATGAACGGGGCGCAACGACAAGGAGACCTTTTGAGTCGAGCAGGCACGGACACACCCAGCCGATCGAGGTCGTGCCTGCAGTCGGAACCGAAATCTGAACCACTAGCGGAGGGAGCAATAAATCCCATCTCCCTGTAGCGTTCCTGTTCCCGCTTCCACGGCGGCACGGCCTCCCCCCAACAGCAAAAGCCTCGCCATTAACTCCTCCCGTCCCCTTCCGCGCCAACCGCAGCAGCGTGGCAGGGCAAAAGGCCAAGACGACGAGACTGCTCGCTCGCTCGCTCGATTAGGATTAGGATAGCTAGGCACACCACACCAGGCCAGGGAAGGAGTAGCAGGATAGCCGCTGCTGCCTCCGTCTGCTGGGCGCGGCCAACCAACACCCACCCGGCGCCAGCCCAACGCATTTAACGCCTCCCAACCGCGACGACAGGCTACAGCCAGACCGACCTGTGCTGGTGCTGCCTGTGCCGGTGCCGGTGCCGCCATCCCACGCAACGCCACACCCGAGCTGCCGGCCGGTAACGTACACCTCGCCGGCCGGCGACGACGCGCTGGGCACGCCGGCGTCGGCAACAACCCGCTCGTCCTGTCCGGGTCGCGCGCATTTAGGGCACACCCGATCGATCGGTTGCCGGTCGATCGACCTGTCAGCCAGTGTCGCTCTGCCCACGGCGACACCGTGCGTGGCCAATTCAGGCAGACGAGCCAGACATGCGTAGTGGGGCTAACACGCGCGCGGCCGGCTCGATCGGGCAGGGCTCACATGGCCATGATCGATACCGATGTGGTAGTTCCTTCCAGTAGTAGTGTATCATCGCCTGATTGCTTGCTGCCATAAATACACACAGCTGAGCTGAGCTTCCTTCGCCCATTTTTTTTTTCAGTGCGTGCTCTAGCTATGGAACGCAGGACTGAAAAAACCTTCTTCGTTCAATGGGATCCCAAGGATATACTCCTATCCTGTTCGGACAAAGTTGTCGGCACGGCAAGTGAACCGCATTTACTGATCGATCGCGCACTGTGCTGCCGCACCACTCGCGCTGGCCCTTTGACGCGAGGGAAATGAAACACTACTACTATACGAAGAGGCCCAGACATGTACACGCAGTTCTGAGTCAGATTCAGCATTTATCCAAGAAATGCTTCTGGTTGGTTGGTTGGTTGGTTGGGAGTGTAATTAGTAAGGATGTCGCTTTCGAGCTTTGGTTTACTCCCTCCATCTGTGAATAAGTGTATGTTTAGCTTTTGTTCCAAGTTAAAACTTTCTAGGTTTGAGCAATTCTAAACGTGCTCTTGTTCGCGGTTCGTGGACACGCGCGGAGCTTTTGTTTATATTGATGAGCTCATCGCGTTACAGTTTTGGGGGATGGATCGTGAGTTCGATTCAAGACAACTCTCAAGATTGTTTCAAGAAATTAGAAACGATACATACATCATAATTCCTGCTTGCATTTGAAAACCACGGAATATCTCCCTCGGGATCCATAGTAAGTGCCGCTGATCAGAGAGAGTAACTCAACAGTTCTTTTAAAAACGAGTTTCTCCTAATTTTCTTCTGTCGTCTAACTATTGATACCCTGACAGTTCTTTTTAGAATGATATGATTCTCTGACGGTCGTGTATAACTGAAATATACACAATACTGGAGTATATGCATGCGAGGAAAAGTCACACGCAGAATTACACAATTGAAATAAGGAATTTAATTGTCAGCCAATGAAGTAGGACTCTCCCGGCCGGTGCCTATCAGGATCATGCATTGCATCCCTTCCACTCCAGTTACAAACATGGATTACAAATTCCCCGTGGAAATTCGTGACACGAACAATTTAACGACCACGTACGTACACGCCCACGTCAACGTCGTCAAATTAAATATGTAGGTAGCTAATTAAATCTCCTGTGAATGATGTGTGACGAATCCCACGAGTGTATCGATTTAATCCCTCTTTTTAATTTAATTTATAGCGCCAAGAGGAAAAAAGAAATTCAGAGAAGAAAGAAAGAGCGACGGAGAGAAGAGGAAGAAGAGCGGCGCCCCCGCAAAGCTCCAAGTTTGGGGGACACGTACATCATGAAGGCAGGGCAGGGTACGGCGGGCGGCGGCGAGCTGAGAGCTTGATCGACGATGTCATCAGAGCTTGACGACCTCCGGGATGTGGACGGGGTAGCGCTGGATGCAGTCGTCCCATGGCCCGTCGGTGGGCGTCTTGACGGCGCGGAGGCACTTCCAGACGGCGCTGTTGCACTTGAACCCGCTGCCGAAGCCGATCTGCCACACGCGGTCCCCCTTGCGCATGCGCCCCTTGGCCTCGATGTAGGCGAGCTCGTACCAGAGTGAGCTGCTGGAGGTGTTGCCGAAGCGGTGCAGCGTCATGCGCGAGGCCTCGACGTGCCTGGGCGAGAGGTCCAGGTTCTTCTGCAGCTCGTCGATGACGGCGCGGCCGCCGGCGTGGATGCAGAAGTGCTCGAAGGCGAGCTTGAAGTCCGGGATGTACGGCTTCCACTTCTTGTTGATGACCTTGCGCCCCACGAGGCGGAAGAAGAAGAGCAGCTGCTCCGACATGGGCAGCACCAGCGGGCCCATGGTGGTGATGTTGGACTTGAGCGCCTCGCCTGCGATGGCCATGAGCTCCTTGGAGAGGGAGATGCCCGAGTGTCCCTCGTCGTCCTCCTCCTCGTACACGCAGCGGTATGCGCGGTCGTCGGCGCCCTTGTGCGTCCTGACGACGTGCATGAGCCTGTACTTTGCGCGGGACGCCTCGCGCCTGCGGTTGGAGAGCAGGATCGCCGCCGCGCCCATCCGGAAGAGGCAGTTGGGCAGCAGCATGTCGCGGCGGCTGCCGTGGTAGAAGTTGGGCGTGATGATCTCCGTGGAGATCACCAGCGCGTTCGAGTTGGGGTGCACCTAATTAAGCGTACGTACGTCTTTTATTTAGAGAACGGATGATGAAGTGGAATAGAGAGAGTGTACGGTGTGGTCGGTCGGCGGTTTACCTGTAGCATGTCTCGTGCGAGGTCGATGGAGATGAGTCCTGCGCTGCATCCCATGCCGGAGAGGTTGAAGCTGCGTATGTTGCTGCGGAGCTTGTACCTGTTGATGATCATGGCGGAGAGGGAGGGCGTGGGGGAGAAGAGGCTGCAGTTGACGACGAGGATGTCGATGTCCTTTGGTTTGAGCCCGGTGCGTAGGACGAGGTCGTCGATGGCGTTGAAGATGACGAGCTGCGCCTCGGCCCTGGCGGCCTCCATGCTGGGGCTAGGCGGGATGTAGTGGTTGGCGGGCGGGAGGCAGGTCTCCTCCCCGAGTCCCGAGCGCTCGAGGATCCGGGTCTGGAACCTGAGGCTCTTCTCGTTGTTGCTGATGAGCTTGATGTGCTCCATGAAGGTGGTGAATGGCACCCTGAAGCTCGGGGATGGCTTGTAGCAGCAGTAGTCGACGAGGTAGACGGGCCTCGGGCGGGACATGAAGTAGACGGTGGCGACGAAGACGACGAGGAAGGCGGAGCAGAGGATGTGGACGAGGTCGAGGTGGAGCGAGCGCCAGAGGTTGAGCAGCTCGTCGGGGCCGAGGCGCAGCAGCTCGAGCGCGGCGGCGGCCATGACCGGGACGAGCAGCAGCGTGAGGAAGTGGTTCACCAGGTACTGGTACCCCAGCTTCACGTACTTGAGCCTCACCGACCCCGAGATGCCGCTCCCCGGCGCGCTCGGCATGATCGGGAGAGGGGGGAGGGGTGCTACTTACGCACGCTCGCACACCCGTTTGCGCGCGCGCGCGGCCCGTTCCCGTACCTGCCCGCACGAGCACGGCACGGCTCTCTCTCTCTCTTCCTTCCTTCCTTCCTGCGGCGTACTCGGTGTTGGCGCTGAGGCACGTAGAGTTGTACGTGTGTGGATGGATGGATGGATGGATGCGCAGGGCAGTGCAGGGTGTGGTGTGTGTTGTTGTTGGCGTGGGGTGGGGTAGTGCTAGCTGCGGAGGTGGTGGTGGCGTGGTGGGGTTTAATATACTAGTCCTGCGGAGGGGGGAGGACCGGGGGCAGATGGGCAGTTTAAATGAGGAGACTGGCTACCGCCACCAACCGGAGAGTGAGCTCCGGGTATTGGATTGGCTGGACACACTGGGGCGCCTGCCTGCCCCTGCTTGCTCGCACTCAACACAAGACATGGGATCTTCTGCGTGCGACTCGGGTCTCTCTCTCCGCCGCTCCAACGCGCGGAGACGCTGACGGCGAACAGATTTCAGAGAAAAACGCGGGCACGGAACTTTGTTTGTTTAGCGCGGCTTCCAGTGACCTTCTGCCGCAAATCTAGACAAATCTACGGAGAAAATACACGAAATTGGAGCTTGGAGTACACCAATACTTGTACTACATCGATCGATTCAGGAGTAGGCGTTAGTTAGGGGTGATCTACACACAGTTGTTGCGAGGTGCACGCGAAACAGACATTATTACAAGTATAAGTATATATCTGTAATCTTTTCGGCAAATCATTGATCTACTATTCCCTCCGTCCGCAAATAAGTGTACTTATAGTTTTGTCCTAAGTCGAACTTGGTAAACTTTGACTAACTTTATAGAAAAATGCAGCAATATTCACGACACTACATTTGGTATCACTAGATTTGTTTTTAAATTTATTAGTTTTATAATATAATAAATTTATGTAATATATGCTAATATATTTATCTAAAATGTTGGTCAAATTTAATAAAGTTTGAATTAGACAAAAACCTAGAAGTTGTGGACGGAGGGAGTACATGGCTTGCTTGCTTGCCCGACAGTATCCTCCATAAAAGAGCTCCAGTCATTTAAATATGACGGGAAAGTGGAGACATGTAAGAGGACAGTGAGCGGAGACACGTACGCGCGCAGTCAAGCTTACATCTGAACCTAACAAGGTAGTACTCCTTTTAATCAGCCTGGAGTGGATATAATGTCCAATGCATCTTGTCATGTTGCTGCCAGCATCACACCCCGCTGTATCTGATGATCAAACACGGACTCGTACTGAGTTAGTAGCTCAACCGTTCGTTACTCCTTTTTTTCTTCTTCCCAACCGTTGCTCGGATAAGAGTGAACCGTCAAAACTTCTGCATTTCCCCATTTTACCTGGTCCACAGATCTGGGATGCAGTGGTGTATCGACCGGTCGTGGTAATTTTTCCTTTCCTTTGCGTGGGTTTGGCAAGACATGCAATAATTGGGCTGATGAATCTCGGCTCCCTTGCATCTTGCATGTATCTGAAACTTATACCGGGTCGGTCGAGATCGCCGGCGACACCTGTCCGATCCCACATGTGCGAATTACTCCTCTGTTGGTGGTGGTGGTACCTTCTGCTTGCGCAATCAAAGCTCTCCTTGCAGCGAGATCGGTAGCCATCATAAAGCTAGCGCTCTTGTTGGCTTCTTCTGCTTGCACCGGACGGACGGTTCCTCTGCCTTGTTTCCTCCCAGTCGTTCGGAGAAATGACATGACATGACTCGGAAACTAGGAGGCGCCGGTAGGTAACCTGTTTTGTTATTGTTTGGGAGGAAAATGCAGCGGGATTTCGAGGCGATGTCTTGCTTTTCTCGGCTGGTGATTTCTGGTTGTGTCACCTGCATCTCCCACACGGGAAATACAGATATACGTACGTACTCTCCCTGCATCTCAGTACTACTCGGTACAGTAGGGCATCTTACTGCTACAATACCGTGGTTCGGGGAAAAAAAGTACTGTACTACAGTAGCGTCGCCGCGTAACTGTTGGCCCATTTACTCGCAGATCGGGCATCTATGTACTGATACAATGTAGTAGGCCATCACATTACACCTGCGACCTTAATGCTTGGACAAACCCTGCCACGGCACTGGCAGCTCCAGCTGGACTGGATGGGATGGTTCTCGATCGATCGTTGAACGGCTAGAGCTGCAAATGCCAGGCATGCATGCATGGCGCCGCTGCCCCTTAACACGAATATGTTCTCGCACGGCCATAGTGAATGCAGTTCGGAGCCGAGATCGTGCTAATAAGATGGCGTGATGGCGAGCTGGTGGGTGGCGGAAGAGATAGCTGCAAAGCAGACCTGATGAGAGAGGAGTGAAGGCCTCGGCGGAAATCTGTTCGCGTTGCATGCAGTACATCGGCCACGTACGCAGTGACCTAAGCTAGGCCGATCGAATTTATGGCCCCGCCCGCGCGCGACCGGTGCAGCTAGCCGTGCAGAACGTGCAACGGTACAGGTGGGCGAGTGAAAGCAGTAACGCGCTTATATCTCTCTCCGAATCTCTCGGAGAGGACTTGTTGTGTCGCAAACATTTGTCTCGAAGGGAAATTGCACCGTGGTCCTGTGCGTTGTGCAGATGCAGCATGCGTGGTTTAACGTTGGCATGCAGTGTGAGGAGGATCGAGCTGGGAATGCCAAGATGGAACTCCATAGACACTTTATAATGCGAACAATTAGGTCCGTTTGGATGTTTGTATTGGAAGGCTTGGCATTGCATTCAGTGGAATATCAATCTCGAGGGATATTCACATTGAGATCAATGCCAATATTTTTATTTGGATGTTTAGATATTTGGAACCTAGAATTGATATCCTAGTTGATTGCCAAATCCCGTTTGGATGGTCAAGGTGATGTATTGCATTTGTATGAGAGTACGAGCATGATACATGTTTGAAACCAATTTCATGTGTAACTTTAGGATATAAACGGCAAAGAAAGCAGTATATAAAATCCTCACATCATCTTATAACTTCAAAAAAAATGAAAAATGGAGTGACAATGTACCCAACTCCCACAACATTGTACTAATCTAGACACTAATCATACATATATTGAGACAGTTCATAGGAGCAATAATATTCTTCAAAATGGGCTTAAGCACATATTCTTCTTCTTCCCACTCTTGTCCTCGAGTACGCGTGTGTTGTAGCAAAAGAGAACGAAAATGAACAAAAAGGCAGACATATGGGGAACAAAGGCGACAAGGGATGGGGCAGCGGGAATGGAGAGGGAAGGGAGGGGCGGCGGGAATGGAAGGGGAAGGGAGGGGGCGACGGGAATGGAAGAGGAGGGAAGGGGCCGCAAGATTGGAGGGGGAAGGGAGGGGGCGACGGGAATGGCAGGGGCGGCGGGAATGGAGGGGGGAGGGAGGGGCGGCGGGAATGAAAGGGAAAGAGAGGGCGACGGGAATGGAAGAGGAGGGGAGGGCCGGCGGGATTGGAGAGGGAAGGGAGGGGGCGACGGGAATGGTGACGGGAATGGAGTGGGGCAACGGGATTTACCTGGCAGGCGGTCGGATTGCCATGCTCGACGCCGCCAAGGTTTCCTGGTCGCGTGGGGGAGAGGAACGCTCGACCGAATGCCAGGCAAAGTCGAGGTCTGGTGCTCGTCTTTCGGGACAGACTCACGGTAGATGGTTTGGCCCATTAGAATATTGAGCCCGAATGTCGAGGCCGAATATCCAGTACAACCAAAAGCTCAGTTTTCGTGTATTCGGGCTGCCAATGTCTGAATGTCTAATACCAAGCCTAAATACAAACATCCAAACGCAGCCTTAGTGGCATCTAAAGACGGAGTGGGAACAAGATATTGGGATGGTAACGTTAGAAAGAATTTGATTTCTGACTAAATTTACACATTTCTCTTTTATTTTCCCTAGTTGATACTCCGGCCACAAATTCACATCAATGTAATCGAATCTTTTTGACATTTCAACAATACAAACAATAGATAGAGTACAAACACAACAAATGATACAAATAATACGCTAAATAAACATGAACATGCACAATGGAACTATTGCCTATATAGCTCTCACTGGTACTCAACAATATCATCAGAAAGTTGTTCATGTGAACCATGGTATTCAATCCTCTCTCACCTTAAGAAAACCTTGGAATTTATCCATGTTCCTACGGGGTCTCATTGGTTTGCCAACATACTTATACTCGTAGTCCCTTTCCTGGTTCCTCTTATCCTCTAAGATCATGTTGTGGAGGATACACAAGTCACAATGGCGATCCCTTTCCTAACCCCTCATATCAATACATAATAGATAAAATTTAGTTCTTAAAACATTGTCCCTATCGGGCAATGATGCTATTTCAGAACCCGAGGACCACAGTCAAGTAGAATATTTGAACTGTATTATCTCGCAGTTACCGAAAGTTCAATCTTGCATGTCCTTTGAAATATTTCATACAAACTACTTCTAAAAAGTATTATCACATGCATTCAAAAGCAAATACAGTTTTATGAAATGAATGAACTGTGAGATGACGGACGGTGGAACTATGGTTGGAATACATGATGGGAAACATGTGGTTGAAGTTCCATTGTATCTGGAAAGTAAATACATGATCCACAACAAAGGTAGTCACTCGTTCTTGTGTCATATAGACAACGCTAACCATAGATCTTGTTATGGGCAATGAACCAGAAGTATATTCTTTCTTTCATATGTTTTCAGATGCTAGGCCAGGTTGTAAACCAGAGAGGAGAGTAGCGGGTGCGAGCTCGTAATGTCCCCATCCTGTGTTGCATTTTGTCGACTTGAGTGTCTTTGAGGGAAGGGTAATTAAGTGTACGTCCATTGACAGAAACTTGTACCAAAGGTGGACTATGGGGTCGTGGAGAAGGACCAGGCATGACTCGTATATACTTGGTTCGGGCATCATACCTAAGGAAGTGTGAATATGAGTAACAAGGCCAAGTATGTTTATGGATAAGACAGCGCATCTTTGCAGAGTGTAATAAACGTGGCTTGTTATTCCCTATTCAGTAATTGAACTACAATCGCAATAGGAAAGAGACTCCCTGAAGACCTAACAACTACATAATTTTTCTACTTACCTTTTGAAAGTACCGACTTGATACGACTAGAGGGGGGGTGAATAGGCGTCTACCCAATTTTACCTTGTTTCTCAATTTTAGGCTCAACAAGAAAGAAAGTTATCTAAAGATGCAACTAAGTGAACAACCTAAAGCAGGGAAACTGAAACCAACAACAAGAAACAGTAAAAGCAAGGAGTAAAGGAAGGGAACGAAGTAACCGGCGAGGGGACACGGAGATGTAATTCCCGTAGTTCACTCCCAAGGAGCTACGTCTACGTTGGAGAGGTGTCGGGGCCACACAAGGTCACCCGAGCGCCACAAAGGCCTCACCTTCTTCTCCGGTGAGCTCCCCCACAAAGGAGGCCTCACAATCCACTAGCCGGTGACCTTGAAGGCGCCAACCGAAACCTTTACACCAAGGTTGAGGGAGAGGCTCCACAACTCAATTGGAGGCCCTCAACGACACCTCGAAGCTTTACAACACATGCCTCAGCTCCGGGGATGCCCTACACCGTCTAGGGTTCCAAGAAACCCAAGAGCAACAAGATCCACAAAGGATGGAAGGGGAAATCAATTCTTCTTTGGTGGAAGTGTAGATCTAGGTCACCTCCCTCACCTCTCAAAAGATCAGGTCATTTGAGTGGCTAGAGAGAGAGATCTAGTGAGGTGAAGCTCAAGCTTTAATGGAGGAGAGAGAAAAATTCGAGAGAGAGTGGGAGGAAGAAGAGGGGTGCCTTAAATAGGCCCCCTCCCACTGAACCGTTACAGCCCCCGCGACTTCACCGGAAGTTCCGGTGATAGGCCGGAAGTTCCGCTTGAGCCTGGCTCCAACGGTCATCAGACCGTTGACGCCCGCTCCAGAAGCGCAACCGGAAGTTCCGATCAAAACAGACCGGAAGTTCCGGTGAACTTCCGATCAAGTTCCGATCAAGTTCCGGCTAAATAGCAAACTTTGCCCAGAAAGTTACTGAACCGCCACCGGAACTTGGGCGGAACAAGAGGCGGAAATTTTGGGTCGCGAGCGGGTCAGACCGGAAGTTCCGGCCTCAGGCGGAAGTTCCGCTCAAGAACTTTTGGCGGGGCTAGTACAGATGGAAGTTCCGGCTAAATAGCACACTTTGCCCAGAAAGTTACTGAACCGCCACCGGAACTTGGGCGGAACAAGCGCCGGGACAAACAGAAGAGCAGCCCGCAGAAAAAGTTAGAGCGGAACTTCCGGTCTAGACCAGAAGTTCCGGTGAGACACAAAAGGCCCCAACAGAACAGGAAAACGCTCTCTCTCATGGGATAATGGGATAGCTGTGGCGGTGCATATAGGTTTGTGCAAGAACAAGTGATTTCCCACAGCCTTCCAAAATGGACCCCCTCTTAATAGTACGGTGACCTAAAACATCAACCAGAAAGAAAACTAGAAGAAGACTAAAAAGGCCACCATCTTCAAAAGATCACAAGAGAGCATCTATCACAATAGAATGAGACAACAACGACGTTTCCCCTGAAACTCAAGAGAACAGTTAAAACACGGTTGGGATTGTCATTTAACACCAAAAAACATCATGGGAAGATATAGTCCTTTCAATCTCCCCCTTTTTGGTGTTAGATGACAATCCCACAGATTTGCATACAAACACAGCAATCTTTGCAATGGACGGGGCAGGCTCCCCCTGTATGTGTGCAAGGTAGAGAGAAGACCCCTAAGGACTGAACTAGCACACATACACGGAGGCTCCCCCTAACAATTGCAAAGATAGCACAAGTACAAAAAGAGATAGAGATCATACCAGAACCAACTAAATGTGGTGGAGATAAAATAACATCAAGAGCAATGAGGCTCCACCACCATAGTAACAGCCCAAAAGATGACAATAAGATTACCACAAAGATACCACATAGTCTCAAACATAACATACCACATGGTCCACAAGCACACATAAGTTCACGGACATAAATCCACAAGCACACAAATAAACTAGAGAGTTCGCGAGTAAGAAGAGATCAAAGACAAGAACAGGCTCGCAACTCAACCCATGCAAATCCCCGTAGACAACCTAATAGACATCCTTCTCCCTCTTTGGCATCGAGACACCAAAAAGGAAGAAGAGATCAATCTACTCGTCCCAGCCATGAGAAGGGGAAGGATGGGAAGACTCAGGCGGACCAGTGACCTCCTCCCCAGACTCATCTTCAGACCAGTTGCAGTTGTTGCGAACCCAATCCTCCTTGGGAGTAGTGACAGAGCTAGAGACCGGTGAGCAAGGAATGTTGAGGGCTGCCATGATGGCCTTCTGGCGCTGAACATTGTGACGCTGGTCAACATAAGCCTGATACTCGCGGTCCTGCAGAAAGCAGAAAGTCTTCTTCACTTTCCCAAGCAGCTTCTTTGCCCAAGATGGCTGCCTCTGGAGAGAAGGACTACCAGCACTAGAGCCACCAGGAGCAGAGGAGGGACCACTAGCAACATCTCGAGACTTCTTGAGAGCAGCTTCCTTTTCTTCCTGAGTGCGAGGTTTCTGGTGCTTACTCACACGGAACCTTTTCTCTTCATGAATGGTGATGTTGTCTTGAGGAAAGGGGGTGCCAGTCTTCTCGAGCCACTTGTGATTGATGAGAGTCTGAATGTAGGGAGCATAGATGCAGGAGCGCTTTTCGATGAGAGCCCCCCACATCTCTGAGAAGATGAAGTGCATAACATCCATTGACCTGTCAGTGCCTCGGCGAAGATGGGTCTGATGCATGAGGTCAACCTGATATCCATGAAACTGATCAAAGTTGCCAGCTTTGGGAGAGATGGTGTTCAAGTACACCCGGCGCATAATGTCATAAGTTGGCAGCAGATGATTCACAAACCCAACACTTCCCCATCCTTCAATGTAGAGAGGCTCCAGGACCTCAGGATTAGCAGCTATAGGACCATGAACACGCCAACCATTTGCCCCGCGGCCAGGCTGAATGGGATAACCAAGAAGCTCAGCAAACTCAGCCCAAGTAGCGGTAAGAAACACATCCCTGGTCATCCACTTCATCACTCCTTCAGTAGATGAATGCATGTGAAGATACAGAGTGGAGTAGAACTGAGCAATAGCAGTCACATCAAAGTTCTGACGATGCTCCATGAGGGGAATCAACCCAAACCTCTGGCAGATATCAAGAGCCTCCCCAAAGTAAACTCGCTTCTCTTCCATGTGAGGCACATTGATGTACTTCTGAGGTGTTGGAGATATGCCCTAGAGGCAATAATAAATGTAGTTATTATTATATCTTTGTGTTTATGATAAATTTTTACATTCATGCTATAATAGTATTAACAAGGAAACATTAATACTTGTGTGATTTGTAAACTTAATTTGAAGTCCCTAGTAAAGCCTCTATATAATACTAGCTTATTGGTTAATAGATGATTGTGGTTTCCCTATCATGGACATTGAGATGTTATTAACAACAAGATCATATTGTTAGGAGAATGATATGATGGACATACTCCTATAGATAAGCGTAGCATAAAGATCAAGTCATTTTAATAGTTCAATTGCTATATGCTTTCTGATACATAGTAATCTAATTCCTTCGACCATGAGATCATGCATATCACCTTTACCGGATGGATGCTTTGATGACATCAAACACCACACCGTAACTGGGTGGCTATAAAGGTGGCATTGAGTGTTCGGAAAGTATTGGTTGAAACACATGGATCAAGAGTGGGATTTGTCCATCCATATGACGGATAGATATACTCTGGGCCCTCTCGGTGAAATGTCATCCAATTAGCTTGCAAGCATGTGACTGGCTCACAAGGGATCACATATCACGGGAACGAGAAAAGAGTACTTATCGGTAACGAGGTTGAACTAGGTATGCAGAGATACCGACGATCATAACCTCGGATAAGTAAACTATCGTGAGACAAAGGGAAATTGATATCGTATGTAAGTGGTTCATTCGATCGCAAAGTAATCGTAGAAATATGTGGGAGCCATATGAATTTCCAGATTCCTCTATTGGTTATTGTTCGGAGAAGTGTCTCGATCATGTCCGCATAATTCACGAACCGTAGGGAGACACACTTAAGGATTCGACGTTGTTTGAGTAGTTATGGAATGATGAGGAGACCGAATGTTGTTCGGAGTCTCGAATGGGATTCGGGATATCACGAGGAGATCCGGAATGGTCCGGAGAATAAGATTCATATAAGGAAAGTCCCGTTTCGGAGTTGGGGAATGGTTCCGGTGTTTTCATCGGGAATGTTCTAGAATGTTCCGGAATGTCCGGCACTCCGGAGGGGAAGGGTACATGAATGTGTTGTATCAAGTTGGTATGATTGCATCATGTACTAAGTGTCATCGCTGAACCAAATAAAGGATTAATTCAAATCCTAGTTTGAAAAGTCAAATAGCTAGTTTGAAAAGTCAAACGGCTAAATTTGGAAAGAGGAAAAGAGGAGGAGTGGGAAACCGAGTTGGGGAGGAGTTCCCTCCTCCAACCGCCGGCCCACCTCCAAGCCGAGTTGGGGAGGGACTCCCCTTCCCTTGGCCGCGCCTCCCACCTATAAAGGGAGGGGCAGGGCTGCCCCTCCTAGTACACAAGATCCTCTCCTCCAAACCCTAGCCGTCGGCGCCGCCACCTCCACTGCCGCCGCCGCCGACCTAGGTCAAGCCGCCGCCGCCTAGCAACCCTAGCCGCCGGCCAAGCTTCCTCCTCGGCGTGTCTAAACCCTAGATCGCCGAGGGAATCTCTCATACTCCACCATACTCGCTCCGGCTTAAGGCGAAGCCCTGCGAGATCTCCCCTCTACTTCCGGTACCACGCCGTTGTGCTGCCGAAATCGCGAGGAGAGTGCTACAACCTCCGCTGCCTGCTGGAACAAGGGAGAGGAAGGTCTTCGTCGAGTACCGAACGTGTGACCGACTGCGGGAGCGCTGCCGGAACGCAGCGCCGGAAGGATCGTCTACGCGATCTTGAGATCGGGAAGAGTACGACTACATCACCCACGAGAATCCACTCTCGTTAAACACTTTGGAATCTTCGAGGGTGAGTTATTCCATCGACTTGTTGCTACAATCTAGTAGATAGATCTTGGCTTGTTTGTTTGTATGCGGTAGAAAGTTTTGTTTTCCATGCTACGAAACCCTACAGTGGTATCAGAGCCGTGTCTATATGTAGATCTGTTGCACGAGTAGAACACAATGGTCATTGTGGGCGTTGATGCTTTTATTGTCGATTGCTTCTTGTGTACTTTGCATCTTGCGGGATGTTGGGATGAAGCGGCCCGGGCTAACCTTACATGACATCGTTCATGAGACTTGCTCCACGCTTGACATGCAACTTGTATTGCATAAGTGGCTTTGCGGGTGCCTGTTTCTCCTAGCATAGTTAAGATCCAATTTACAACGGGTGATTAACAATACTAGTATCAATGTTGTGGTTCTTGTTCGTAAGTTAGAACGACACTTATTGAAAGCCCCAAACCACGTAAAACATGCAAAGAAAGTAGAGGCGTCTAACTTTGTTTTGCAGGGGTGTGCTGTGATGTGATATGACCATGGTTGTGATTATATTTGATGTATGCAATGTTCCTTATTGTAAGTTGGCAACCGGCAGGAGCCATATGGTTGTTTTTAATTTATGTTAAGACCCGCGTGTCTATTCAAAGTAGTTGTAATAGTTGAAGCCGGTGGACGACAACCATGGAGAAGCGTCATTGACCTTGATGCAATGCCGGTGATGATGGAGATCATGTTCGTGCTAGAAGATGGAGATCGGAAGCACAAAGAAGAAAGGCCATATCATATCACATATTATGAATTGCATGTGATGTTAATCCTTTATGCATCTTGTATTGCTTAGTAGACAACGGTAGCATTATAAGATGATCCCTCATGCACATGAATTTCAAGTCATAAAGTGTTCACCCTTAGTTAGCACCGTTGCTAAAGCTTGTTGTTTCGAAGCACCACGTGATGATCAGGTGTGTTAGATTCCGCAAGTGTATACAACATGAGCAAGCCAGATTTGCTCATGCGGAAACTAAGGTTTGATCTTGACGAGCCTAGCATGTACAGACATGGTCTCGGAACACGGATCACCGAAAGGTAAAGCATGAATCATATAGTAGATATGATGAACACGTCGATTGTTCGCCATTGAAGCTACATCAACTCTCATAATGATCGGTGTTGATGTGGTGTATTTGGTTCATGTGATCACTAAAACAATGTGAGGGATATTGTTTTGAGTGGGAGTTCACCTAGATTAATTTTAATATTAATTTGAACTCAATTTGTCATAAACTTACTCTAAACTATTGCAAATATGTTGTAGATCAATGGCAGCCCCTACCATCAATTTTAATGCGTTCCTAGAGAAAGAAAAGTTGAAAAACAATGGAAGCAACTTCGCGGATTGGTTCCGCAATTTGAGGATTGTCCTCACAGCTGGTAATTTGACCTATGTGCTGGATGCACCGCTGGGTGACCCACCTGCAGCTGATGCCGCCGATGAAGTAAAGAATGTTTACCTCACTCGGAAGACTCAGTACTCCACATTTCAGTGTGCTATCTTGTATGGTTTAGAATCGGAGCTTCAGAAAAGGTTTGAGAATTCAGACCCATATGATATTGTCGAGGATCTCAAATTGATCTTTGAGACTCATGCGGCAATTGAAAGCTATGAGGCTTCTGACAAGTTCTTTAACTGCAAGATGGAAGAGGGCAGCTCCGTCAACGAGCATGTGCTTAAGATGTCTGGGCACGCAAACAAACTTCAAAGCTTGGGTATTGTGATTCCTAATGCTTTGGGGATTTACCGTGTCCTCCAATCACTACCACCAAGTTACAAGAACTTTGTGATGAACTACAACATGCAAAACATGAACAAGACGTTTCCAGAACTCTTTGCCATGTTGAAGTCTGCAGAAGTGGAGATCAAGAAAGAGCACCAAGTGTTGTTGGTCAATAAGACCACCAAATTCAAGAAAGGCAAGTCTAAGCAGAAGGGACACTTCAAGAAGGGTGGTAAGAAAGTTACCACGCCGACGAAGAAGACCAAGGCTGCACCTAAGCCTGATACTGAGTGCTTTTACTACAAGGGAGAAGGTCACTGGAAGAGGAATTGCCCAAAGTACTTGGCGGATTTGAAGAACGGCAACATCAAGAAGAAAGGTATATCTGATATACATGTTATTGATGTGTATCTCACTAGTACTCATAGTAGTGCCTGGGTATTTGATACTGGTTCGGTTTCTCATATTTGTAACTCGAAACAGGTGCTGCAGAATAAACGGAAGCTAGCGAAGAACGAGGTGACGATGCGCGTTGGAAACGGATCAAAGGTTGATGTGATCGCGGTCGGCACGCTACCGCTTCATCTACCATCGGGATTAGTTTTATATTTAAATAATTGTTATTTGGTGCCTGCGTTAAGCATGAACATTATATCGGGATCTTGTTTATTGCGAGACAGTTACTTGTTTAAGTCCGAGAATAATGGTTGTTCGATTTATATGAGTAATATGTTTTATGCACATGCACCTTTGATAGATGGTCTATTCTTATTGAATCTCGATAGTGGAAATACACATATTAATAACATTGAGGCTAAACGTTTGAAATCGAGCGATAACTCGACCTATATGTGGCACTGTCGTCTTGGTCACATTGGAGTGAAGCGTATGAAGAAACTCCATTCCGATGGACTTCTTGAATCACTTGATTTCGAATCACTTGAAAGATGCGAAGCATGTGTGATGGGTAAAATGACTAAGACTCCATTTTCTGGTATGATGGAGCGAGCTACGGACTTGATGGAAATCATACATACCGATGTGTGTGGTCCAATGAGTGTAGCATCGCGTGGTGGTTATCGTTATGTTCTTACCTTCACGGATGACTTGAGTAGATATGGGTATATCTATTTCATGAAACATAAGTCCAAAACTTTCGAGAAGTTTAAGGAATTTCAAAGTGAGGTAGAGAATCAACGTAACAAGAAGATTAAATTTCTACGTTCTGATCGTGGAGGTGAATATCTAAGTTACGAGTTTGGCGAGCATTTGAAGAAATGCGGAATACTTTCGCAGTTGACACCGCCGGGAACACCACAGCGTAATGGTGTGTCCGAACGTCGTAATCGAACTCTCTTAGATATGGTTCGTTCTATGATGTCACTTACAGATTTACCGCTATCATTTTGGGGTTATGCATTAGAAACAGCCGCATTCACTTTAAATAGGGCACCGTCTAAATCCGTTGAAACGACACCGTATGAATTATGGTTTGGGAAGAAACCTAGATTGCCGTTCCTTAAAGTTTGGGGGTGCGAAGCCTATGTAAAGAAGTTACAGTCGGACAAGCTTGAACCCAAAGCGGAAAAATGCGTCTTCATAGGATACCCGAAGGAAACTATTGGGTATACCTTCTATCATAGATCCGAAGGCAAAATCTTCGTTGCCAAGAATGGATCCTTTCTAGAGAAGGAATTTCTCTCGAAAGAAGTGACTGGAAGGAAAGTAGAACTCGACGAGGTTGTCAAACCTTCTCTCAAAATTGCGAGTAGCGCAGCGCCGGAAGAAGTTCCTGTGGTGCCTGCACCAATAAGAGAGGAAGCTAATGATAATGATCATGAAACTTCGGTTGAAGTTGCTACAGAACCTCGCAGGTCAACGAGAACTCGTACCACTCCAGATTGGTATGATCCCGTTATGAGTGTCATGTTGGTGGACAACACCGATGACCCTGAGACATATGAGGAAGCGATGATGAGCCCAGATTCCAATAAATGGCAAGAAGCCATGAAATCCGAGATTGGATCCATGTACGAAAACCAAGTATGGACTTTGGTGGACTTACCGGATGGCCGGAAGGCTGTCGAGAACAAATGGATCTTCAAGAAGAAAACAGATGCTGATGGTAATGTTACTGTCTATAAAGCTCGACTTGTCGCAAAAGGGTTTCGACAAATTCAAGGAGTTGACTACGATGAGACTTTCTCACCAGTAGCGAAGCTAAAGTCTGTGAGGATTATGTTAGCAATCGCTGCATATTACGATTATGAGATATGGCAGATGGATGTCAAAACAGCATTCCTCAATGGAGACATTGATGAAGAGTTGTATATGATGCAACCCAAAGGTTTTGTTGATCCTAAAGATTCTAACAAAGTATGCAAACTTCAACGGTCCATCTACGGATTGAAGCAAGCATCCCGAAGTTGGAATCAACGTTTTGATAAGGTGATCAAAAGTTTTGGTTTTATACAAACTTATGGAGAAGCTTGTATTTACAAGAAAGTGAGTGGGAGCTCTGTAGCATTCTTAATACTATATGTAGATGACATATTGTTGATTGGGAATGATGTAGACCTTCTTAATAGTGTCAAAGAATATTTGAATAATAGTTTTTCAATGAAGGATCTTGGCGAAGCAGCTTACATATTAGGCATAAAGATTTATAGAGATAGATCGAAACGTCAAATATCATTGTCACAAAGTACATATTTGGACAAAGTTCTAAAGAGGTTTGGAATGGAAGATAGCAAGAAAGGGTTCTTGCCCATGTTGCCCAATACGACCTTGAGTAAAACTCAAAGTCCGACATCGGCAGAAGATAGAGAAAGGATGAGTAAGACTCCCTATGCCTCAGCCATAGGATCTTTAATGTATGACATGCTATGTACTAGACCCGACATTGCATATGCTGTTAGTTTAACTAGCAGATATCAAAGTGATCCAGGAGTGGATCATTGGACAGCGATCAAAAACATCCTTAAGTACTTGAGAAGAACTAAGGATATGGTTCTTTCTTATGGAGGTGATGAACAGCTCGTTGTTAATGGTTACACCGATGCTAGTTGGAACACCGATCCGGATGATTCTAAATCACAATCTGGATACGTATTTATTTTGAATGGTGCAGCAGTTAGCTGGAGGAGTGCAAAGCAAAGCGTTGTGGCGAGATCTTCAACTGAATCGGAATACATGTCTGCTTCGGAGGCTTCACAGGAAGCGATATAGATGAAAGAGTTCATTATAGAGCTGGGTGTGGTTCCTAGTGCGCTGGACCCAATGTCTATATACTGTGATAACATGGGCGCCATAGCCAATGCGCAAGAACCAAGGTCACACAAGAAGCTGAAGCACATCAAGCTACGTTTTCACGCTATTCGAGAACATATCCAAGATGGGGATATAAAGATTTGCAAAGTACACACAGATCTGAATGTGGCGGATCCATTGACTAAACCTCTCCCGAGGGCAAAACATGACCAGCACCAAACTGCCATGGGTGTTCGGTATATTACCATGTAATCTAGATTAGATGACTCTAGTGCAAGTGGGAGACTGTTGGAGATATGCCCTAGAGGCAATAATAAATGTAGTTATTATTATATCTTTGTGTTTATGATAAATGTTTACATTCATGCTATAATAGTATTAACAAGGAAACATTAATACTTGTGTGATTTGTAAACTTAATTTGAAGTCCCTAGTAAAGCCTCTATATAATACTAGCTTGTTGGTTAATAGATGATTGTGGTTTCCCTATCATGGACATTGAGATGTTATTAACAACAAGATCATATTGTTAGGAGAATGATATGATGGACATACTCCTATAGATAAGCGTAGCATAAAGATCAAGTCATTTTAATAGTTCAATTGCTATATGCTTTCTGATACATAGTAATCTAATTCCTTCGACCATGAGATCATGCATATCACCTTTACCGGATGGATGCTTTGATGACATCAAACACCACACCGTAACTGGGTGGCTATAAAGGTGGCGTTGAGTGTTCGAAAAGTATTGGTTGAAACACATGGATCAAGAGTGGGATTTGTCCATCCACATGACGGATAGATATACTCTGGGCCCTCTCGGTGAAATGTCATCCAATTAGCTTGCAAGCATGTGACTGGCTCACAAGGGATCACATATCACGGGAACGAGAAAAGAGTACTTATCGGTAACGAGGTGGAACTAGGTATGCAGAGATACCGACGATCATAACCTCGGATAAGTAAACTATCGTGAGACAAAGGGAAATTGATATCGTATGTAAGTGGTTCATTCGATCGCAAAGTAATCGTAGAAATATGTGGGAGCCATATGAATTTCCAGATTCCTCTATTGGTTATTGTTCGGAGAAGTGTCTCGATCATGTCCGCATAATTCACGAACCGTAGGGAGACACACTTAAGGATTCGACGTTGTTTGAGTAGTTATGGAATGATGAGAAGGAGACCGAATGTTGTTCGGAGTCTCGAATGGGATTCGGGATATCACGAGGAGATCCGGAATGGTCCGGAGAATAAGATTCATATAAGGAAAGTCCCGTTTCGGAGTTGGGGAATGGTTCCGGTGTTTTCATCGGGAATGTTCTAGAATGTTCTAGAATGTCCGGCACTCCAGAGGGGAAGGGTACATGAATGTGTTGTATCAATTTGGTATGATTGCATCATGTACTAAGTGTCATCGCTGAACCAAATAAAGGATTAATTCAAATCCTAGTTTGAAAAGTCAAATAGCTAGTTTGAAAAGTCAAACGGCTAAATTTGGAAAGAGGAAAAGAGGAGGAGTGGGAAACCGAGTTGGGGAGGAGTTCCCTCCTCCAACCGCCGGCCCACCTCCAAGCCGAGTTGGGGAGGGACTCCCCTCCCCTTGGCCGCGCCTCCCACCTATAAAGGGAGGGGCAGGGCTGCCCCTCCTAGTACACAAGATCCTCTCCTCCAAACCCTAGCCGCCGGCGCCGCCACCTCCACTGCCGCCGCTGCCGACCTAGGTCAAGCCGCCGCCGCCTAGCAACCCTAGCCGCCGGCCAAGCTTCCTCCTCGGCGTGTCTAAACCCTAGATCGCCGAGGTAATCTCTCATACTCCACCATACTCGCTCTGGCTTAAGGCGAAGCCCTGCGAGATCTCCCCTCTACTTCCGGTACCACGCCGTTGTGCTGCCGGAATCGCGAGGAGAGTGCTACAACCTCCGCTGCCTGCTGGAACAAGGGAGAGGAAGGTCTTCGTCGAGTACCGAACGTGTGACCGACTGCAGGAGCGCTGCCGGAACGCAGCGTCGGAAGGATCGTCTACGCGATCTTGAGATCGGGAAGAGTACGACTACATCACCCACGAGAATCCGCTCTCGTTAAACACTTTGGAATCTTCGAGGGTGAGTTATTCCATCGACTCGTTGCTACAATCTAGTAGATAGATCTTGGCTTGTTTGTTTGTATGCGGTAGAAAATTTTGTTTTCCATGCTACGAAACCCTACATGAGGAGCAACCACGAACTTCTTCTTTGATGCATAAATTTCTTCGTAAATCTGCTCCTGATGGCAGGTGTGGAAGTGAGGTTCCAAGCAGAGACGATCACGAGGCACGAGGTAGGGATCAGCAGCCCTGAATGCAGCGTAAGCCTTCTGAGTCCACTTGGAAATCTTGGCTTTGGTCATGTCTGGCCCTGCAGCAGTGGCCTTCTGAGAAAGAGCAGGCCTCTTCCCTGCAGCAGCAGCCTCACGGCGAGCAACAGCATCCTTCTGGCGAGAAGTCTGAGCGGTTGGACGCACAACTTCAGCATCTTCCTCATCAATCTCAGGAGGAATGTCAGCGGATGGTCGGCGGGCACACTTGCCTTGGCGAGTCTCTCCTTCCCCTGAGAAGAAAGAACAAGAATAGGGAGGGAAGTTGGGATAAGTGCACAAGTTCGGAAGTGGAAACAAAAAGAGTTAGATTGGAAAAATACAAACAGGAAAAACATTTGCAGTGTAGCCGGAACTTCCGCTAAAACGTCGGAACTTCCGGTCTAGACCGGAAGTACCGGTCGTGGCTCACCGGAAGTTCCGGTGAGGCCACGAACTGACAGTTTCAACAGGAGTTCCCTAGATGTAGATCTAAAGACCACCAATGCACAAATTTTTCCAAGGATGTATTGGACCAATCTACTCTAGCATGATACCCTAGGCCTACCAAGATCTTCCAACAAGTTCTAGCCAAAGAACTAGCCTAGACAAGGTGTGCCCTAACTCAAGCCATGGTGAGAGCAAGATCTCCATTAATGGAGGGAGTTAAGGGCAAATACCGGAGTCCATGGCGGGAGATCGAGGTGGGGAAGGATCCCACGGAGCAGATCTGGAGAGGAGCGGTTGGAGAAGAGGGGGCCGGAGCACCCTCTTAGAGCAGTCCTGGCCGGCGGCGCTCCTGATAGAAGATGGGTCTTGGGGGGAAAAGGAAGAAGATCCCGTTTTCCCCCAGGGCCCACCTTTTATAGGACAGGGAGCACCACCGGAAGTTCCGGTCAGGGACCAGAAGTTCCGGTGGACCGGAACTTCCGGGTTAGAATGACCGGAAGTTCCGTTGACGCCAGGAAGAACAACTCAGGATAGGATAACAAGGAAGAACTTGTGCAGGGAATAGAGAGGGCTTGAGGTAAGGAAAGGCTTAGGATAGATAGCTCAAACTGTGAAGAACCAAAATCAACAAAACAAAAAAAACATGACAAACAAAAAGGTCAAAGAACCGAATAAAATGAGTCGGTGGCCGAAGCCACCTTATATAAGAGTAAATGGCTTGACACCGCGAAGATATATCTTGGGTTCATTACCAACACTCATCATGAAGCTCAAATGGTCTCCTTTAGAGATTATAGAGTATGAAAACTTTAATGTGCGCATAATAGGGATAGTGTTTGTTCATAAGAGGAACTACACTCCCCCTAAATCCATGCCTACACCCAAACAAGATACACATTGAGACACGGGTAGGTGTGCAAGGGCTCAAGCAACATTGCTCGAATCAATGATATTTAGCTCATGCCTTAACTCTCGGAACCTTGCTTCATCAAGAGGCTTCGTGAAAAGATCCGCAAGATTTGCCTTGGTGGGAACATACTCCAAAGAAATGTCTTCTCTAGCAACATGGTCCCGAATGAAATGATGACGAATCTCAATGTGCTTGGTCCGGTTGTGTTGCACGGGATTGTGAGCAATAGCAATTGCACTCTCATTGTCGCAAAGAAGAGGCACCTTGTCAAAAGATAGTCCAAGATCCTTCAAGGTTTGCTTCATCCATAGCAATTGAGCACAGCAGCTTGCGGCAGAGATATACTCAGCTTTGGCAGTAGACATAGACACACAGTTTAGCTTCTTCGAGGACCAACAAACCAAGGATCTTCCGAGAAACTGACAAGCTCCGGAGGTTGACTTTCTTCCCACTTTGTCACCAGCCCAGTCCGAGTCCGTGTAACCAATGAGATCAAAGCTGGCTCCCTTGGGGTACCACAACCCAAAGTTTGGGGTATGAACTAAATATCGAAAGATCCTTTTGACAGCCACCATGTGACTTTCCTTTGGTGCGGCTTGAAATCTTGCACACATACCCACACTCAACATAATATCCGGTCGGGATGCACAAAGATAGAGCAAAGAACCAATCATCGATCGATAGAGTTTTTGATCCACCTCCTTACCCTTGGGATCGAGATCAAGATTAACCTTAGTTGGCATGGGAGTCTTGGCACCTTTGACTTGATCAAACTTGAACTTCTTGAGCATGTCTTGGATGTACTTGGCTTGGTTGATGAAAGTCCCTTTCCTCAATTGTTTGACTTCAAATCCAAGGAAAAACTTCAGCTCCCCCATCATGGACATCTCGAAGCGGTCGGTCATGAGCTTGGCAAAATCCTCATTAAAAGTTTTATTAATAGACCCAAAGATAATGTCATCAACATAGATTTGGCATACGAACAAGTGGCCTCCAACTTTCTTAGTAAAAAGAGTGGGATCAATGAGGCCCACTTCGAAGCCACGGTCTAACAAGAGCTCCCTAAGGCACTCATACCACGCACGCGGGGGCTTGCTTAAGGCCATAGAGTGCCTTATTGAGCTTGTAGACATGGTTCGGAAAAAGTGGATCCTCAAAGCCCGGAGGTTGCTTGACGTATACCAAGTCTTTCAAAGGACCATTAAGAAAAGCACTCTTGACATCCATTTGATACAATTTAAAGTTGTGATGGGTAGCAAAGGTAAGGAGCATACGAATGGATTCAAGGCGAGCAACGGGGGCGTAAGTCTCACCAAAGTCGATGCCCTCAACTTGTGAGTATCCTTGGGCAACTAACCTTGCCTTGTTGCGCACGACAATTCCATTCGCATCGCACTTGTTCTTGAAGACCCACTTGGTTCCAATGACGTTTTGGCAGTCTTTAGGCCGCTCAACCAATGTCCAAACATTGTTCCTCTTGAAGTTGTGAAGTTCCTCGTTCATAGCATCAAGCCAATCATCATCTTCAAGAGCTTCAAAGACTTTCTGTGGTTCCACAAGAGAGATAAACACATGGTGAGAGCAAAAGGAAGCTAGTTGCCTCCTAGTGGTGGAACCTTTATTGAAATCTCCATAGACATTATCAAGGATATGGCCATCTCGAACAAGCTTGGCGAGACGATAGGCTTGACGACGGGCTTGTGCTTCAATTCGAGATTCTTGAGCTATCACTTGGTCATTTCCACCAATTGAGCCGCCCCCTTGACTATAAGCACGAACACGAGGGTCATCTTCATCAATTTCCACTTCGGGGGAGTCATCACTTGGAGAGGATCCTGGAGGATCATTGACTTGATTTTGATCTTGACGAGCTTGACCTTGGGAAGAAACATGACCTTGAGGAGGAGCCCCATCTTGGGGAGGTTGATGAGGTTGATGAAGAGCTTGTCCGTGAGAGGTGCCTTGAGGTGGAGCCCCATCGTGGGGAGGTTGATGTTGTTGATGAAGAGCTTGTTCTTTAGAGCTTGGAGAGTCATGAGCATGGGAAGCTTCGGAAGAGCTTGAGGGAGCTTGTGCCAAGAAAGTAGGTCCTTGAGGTGCAAGATGATCTTGTGAGAGTGAGGGCTCCACTTGAGTAGAGCTTGGTCCTTCTCCTTCGTCCATAAGGGGATCCTCAATGGGGAGGTGGAAACCCACACCCATTCTTCCTATGGCCTTGGGAGGAATTTCATCACTTGGATCACAAACACCATCTTGCCTAACAAGGGACTCATGATTTTCATCAAACTTCACATTGCTCGTCTCTTCAACTCTTCCATTGGCTTTGTTGTAGACTCTATAAGCATGAGACTGATTTGAGTAACCGACGAAAATTCCGACTGATTTGAGTAACCGACGAAAATTCCTTCTTGAGCCTTGGATTCAAACTTTGACAACCGAACTCCTTTCTTGAGTATGTAGCACTTGCACCCAAACACCCGAAAGTAGCTAACATTAGGCTTTTTCCCGGTGAGAAGTTCATAGGGGGTCTTGTCCTTGTTCTTGCGGAGATAAAGCCGGTTGGTTGCATGGCAAGCAGTGGAGATGGCCTCGGCCCAAAAGTTGTATGGAGACTTGAACTCAGCTAGCATAGACCGAGACGCATCCATCAAAGTGCGATTCTTCCTTTCAGCAACTCCGTTTTGTTGAGGGGTGTAGGGAGTGGAGTATTGATGCTTGATTCCTTCATCACTGAGGAACTCATCCAAGGTATAGTTTTTGAACTCGGTGCCATTGTCACTTCGAATTGAGAGAATAGTTGCATTCTGCTTCCATTGAACCTCATTAGCAAAGTCAATGATGGTTTGTTGAGTCTCACTCTTGTACTTGAAAAAGAACACCCAAGTGTATCTTGAGAAATCATCCACAATAACCAAGCAATACTTCTTGCCTCCAAGGCTATCATGAGAGGGAGGACCAAAGATATCCATATGCAAGAGCTCCAAACATCTCTCGATAGTGATTTGATTGAGCGCTTTGTGAGGAGTTTCATGCATCTTCCCTTCAATACAAGCCCTGCACACACGATCTTTGGCAAAAGAAACATCGTTAATACCAAGGATGTGGCCCTCGGAGTGAAGTCTTTGCAAAGTTCTCATGTTAACATGGGCTAGGCGGCGATGCCACAACCAGCCCTTGTCGGCTTTAGCATAGAGACATAGAGCATGAGGAGTAGTGGTCCCTAAGAAGTCCACCACGTACAAGTCATGTTCTACATATCCTACAAAAGCCACCTCGAGAGACTTGCTCCACATGAGGACCACGGAATGAGAATTAAAGAAAGAAGAAAGACCCATAAGAGCAAGAGCATGAACTGAGAGTAAGTTGTAACCAAGAGTTTTGACAAGCATGACGTCAACCAAGGATACATCCGGGGTTACCACCACTTTGCCAAAACCCAAAACCTGAGAGCTTGTTTTGTCACCGTAAGAGACCATGGTGTTGGCAATATTGGGTCTCAACTCGGTCATGATAGACTTGCTTCCGGTCATATGACTTGTGGCACCACTATCAAGCACCCATTTTGATCCGCCGGAAGCATAGTCCTACAAGAAAATCAAGCCTTGGTTTTAGGTACCCATTTTGCAATGGGTCCCCTTTTTATAGTGACAAGGACCTTTGGCACCCAAATGGCCCAATGATAATCATGCGTGTAAGATGTCCCCACATATCCAGCATATACATGACCATCATAAGATTTGCAAAGAATATAAGAGGGATTGTTCTTTCCGGCAAAGTTGTCACTTTGCAAGAGAGTTAGGCCATTTGGTACTCCTTGGTCCATGCCCTTGTTCTTTTTCTTCTTCTTGTTCTTCTTGTTCTTCTTCTTCTTCTTCTTGGTCTTGGCAAGTTGATCCTTCAAAACCTTGACCTCCTCTATGAGATGCTCATGCTTGCAACAAGGGTTAGGAGAGCTAGACAAGTCTATAATTTGCACAACGGAAGACTTAGAAAGATCACAAGTTAATTGAGTTTGAAGTTGTTCATGAGCCTCAAAAAGACTTGTGAATTTACTCTCCAAGGCTTTGTGTTCCTATTTGAGTTTCTCAAGATCCTTTTGAGTCTTATCATGACCACCCACAAACTCAGCATTTTCTTTCTTGAGAACCTTAATCAAAGCAAGAGCATGGTCATGTTCTTTAATAGTAGAGGTCAAAGTGTTGTTATGATCATCTACAAGTTTAGACACATTTTATTCAAGATTAATTCTCATACTTTGTTCATCCTCAAGACTTCGAGTGAGAGAGGCAATTTCATCGGCGGCATCTCTTTCATTTTTACTTAGCAAGTCAAGAAGTTCTTCCTTTTCATCTAAGGCATCCCTAGCATTCTCAAGTTGAGCAAGTAAGGACTCAAAGTAGTTTTTAGTTTCTTCATCTAAGGTAGCAACAAATTCACACATGTCAATCATCTCTTTCTTCACCTCTAGACCAACAAGATCAAGAGAGGAAGGCTCACTAGAGATGGGTTGAGGAGTGGGTTTCGGTGATACCTCGGTGGCCTTGGCCATGAAGCACTTTTGGTTGGAGGAGATGACATTTTCATTTGGCGAGTCGAAGAGGGATAGACGTGGAGTTGTGGTAGTGGCAATAGCAGCAACCCCCACAATCTCTCCACCATGAACTTCATCATCATCATCTTCATCCGTGCCCGAAAGATATTCTTCATGGACCACAATTGCTCGTTCCTTGTTAGTGGCGTTCTTGACGGTGTAGTTCTTGTTTATGGGATGAGGAGATCTTGACTTGACCTTGCGAATGAGACGACCACCATTGTCTTCACGGTTCTCAAAGGGACACTTGGCCACGAAGTGACTCTTGTCGTTGCAATTGTAGCAAGACCTTGCTTTGGGAGACTTGTTGGGTGAGTTGAATCTTGAGTTGTCCCTCGATCTTGGCTTGAATTCGGACTTGTTCCAAAAGGCCCTTGAAGCGAGAGCAAGATGTTCGTTGAAGGAACATTTGAGGTCTTCTTGAGACCACTCACTTGATGTATCATCATCATCAACTTCAATAGCCTTGGCCTTCAAAGCAAGGTTCACTTTTGTTGATCCAATGGCTCTAGCTCGAGCGGACTCCGCATTCTTCTTAGCAATGGTCATGGCAATTACTTCACTCAAGACTTCTTGAGAGGTCATTAAGTGAAAGTTGGTTCTTCCCTTGATAGAGTTGAGCTTTTGTTCTTCAAAAGGGAGAAGAGCTTGAATGAACTTCCTCTTCATAAACT
This sequence comes from Avena sativa, assembly GCA_916181665.1. Taxonomy (NCBI): domain Eukaryota; kingdom Viridiplantae; phylum Streptophyta; class Magnoliopsida; order Poales; family Poaceae; genus Avena; species Avena sativa. Next base: position 437,967,071 of record OV702293.1, on the reverse strand, counting down.
TGTCATCAACATAGTGAGCCCCAAGGTCCCTCATAGTAGAACAAAGGACCTTAAGGCGCCTATACATGTCTTCAGGGGTCTCATCATCTTGCATTGCGAAACCATCGCACTCGTTGTTGATCTCATCAAACTTGGAGCTTTGGATGCTAGCATTCCCAACAAAGAGCTCAGTGAGTTGATCCCAAGCTCCCTTGGCGGTGTCAAATTAGCGAATGTGAGCAAAATCCTTTGGATTCAAAGCCTTTTGAATCATTCCCAAAGCTGTAGCATTGAGTTGCTTGTCCACCACTTCACCTCGTGTCAACTTCTTTGGGTCAAATGGAGAGAATCCATCCTCCACAATCCTCATTAACTCAATGGAAGAGATGGAAATATGTGAGCGCATTAGATATTGCCAATTGGCGAAATTACACGTATCTAACATAGGTGGTGCTCCTTGAGGGATAATGTGTGGCATGGGAATGGGTGGATCCGGAGTGTACTTCGGCGGTGGGGGTACCGCCGAGTAGTCCTTTTCTCCATTCTCCCCTTTGGAAGTTGGATTCTCGGGCTCCTCGATGTTCTCACTTGGCACCTTGGTAGAGGTTTGAGCAACAAAGCCAAGTCCCAAGTGAGTGGTAGCAGCCGCGGGAGTTACCCCGGGGGCGGACACCGTAACGGTGGGAGGAACCTCGTTGGATTGGGGTGTGTCAATAGCAACTATGGGGTTTGGCTTGAGAGACTGCAAGAGAGTCATCATTTCCTCGAACTTGGACATCATGGATGACTCCAATTGCTTGAGGTCATCCATAGTGGCCAAGTTCTTGGCTTTTTCAGTTTCACTACCCCCTTCGTCGGCCATAGTCTCTTAGGCGGTAAAGCCCGAAGTAAGAGCCTAGGCTCTGATACCAACTGAAAGTACCGACTTGATACGACTAGAGGGGGGGTGAATAGGCGTCTACCCAATTTTACCTTGTTTCTCAATTTTAGGCTCAACAAGAAAGAAAGTTATCTAGAGATGCAACTAAGTGAACAACCTAAAGCAGGGAAACTGAAACCAACAACAAGAAACAGTAAAAGCAAGGAGTAAAGGAAGGGAACGAAGTAACCGGCGAGGGGACACGGAGATGTAATTCCCGTAGTTCACTCCCAAGGAGCTACATCTACGTTGGAGAGGTGTCAGGGCCACACAAGGTCACCCGAGCGCCACAAAGGCCTCACCTTCTCCTCCGGTGAGCTCCCCCACAAAGGAGGCCTCACAATCCACTAACCGGTGACCTTGAAGGCGCCAACCGAAACCTTTACACCAAGGTTGAGGGGGAGGCTCCACAACTCAATTGGAGGCCCTCAACGACACCTCGAAGCTTTACAACACATGCCTCAGCTCCGGGGATGCCCTACACCGTCTAGGGTTCCAAGAAACCCAAGAGCAACAAGATCCACAAAGGATGGAAGGGGAAATCAATTCTTCTTTGGTGGAAGTGTAGATCTAGGTCACCTCCCTCACCTCTCAAAAGATCAGGTCATTTGAGTGGCTAGAGAGAGAGATCTAGTGAGGTGAAGCTCAAGCTTTAATGGAGGAGAGAGAAAAATTCGAGAGAGAGTGGGAGGAAGAAGAGGGGTGCCTTAAATAGGCCCCCTCCCACTGAACCGTTACAGCCCCCGCGACTTCACCGGAAGTTCCGGTGATAGGCCGGAAGTTCCGCTTGAGCCTGGCTCCAACGGTCATCAGACCGTTGACGCCCGCTCCAGAAGCGCAACCGGAAGTTCCGGTCAAAACAGACCGGAAGTTCCGGTGAACTTCCGATCAAGTTCCGATCAAGTTCCGGCTAAATAGCAAACTTTGCCCAGAAAGTTACTGAACCGCCACCGGAACTTGGGCGGAACAAGAGGCAGAAATTTTGGGTCGCGAGCGGGTCAGACCGGAAGTTCCGGCCTCAGGCGGAAGTTCCGCTCAAGAACTTTTGGCGGGGCTAGTACAGATGGAAGTTCCGGCCAAGTTCCGGCTAAATAGCACACTTTGCCCAGAAAGTTACTGAACCGCCACCGAAACTTGGGCGGAACAAGCGCCGGAACAAACAGAAGAGCATCCCGCAGAAAAAGTTAGAGCAGAACTTCCGGTCTTGACCGGAAGTTCCGGTGAGACACAAAAGGCCCCAACAGAACAGGAAAACGCTCTCTCTCACGGGATAATGGGATAGCTGTGGCGGTGCATATAGGTTTGTGCAAGAACAAGTGATTTCCCACAGCCTTCCAAAATGGACCCCCTCTTAATAGTACGGTGACCTAAAACATCAACCAGAAAGAAAACTAGAAGAAGACTAAAAAGGCCACCGTCTTCAAAAGATCACAAGAGAGCATCCATCACAATAGAATGAGACAACAACGGCGTTTCCCCTGAAACTCTAGAGCACAGTTAAAACACGGTTGGGATTGTCATTTAACACCAAAAAACATCATGGGAAGATATAGTCCTTTCACCTTTTCCAATAAATCATTGTCAAAAACTTGCATATACCTAGGATATAAGATCTATGGCTATAGATAATGCATCAAACACCCACATTGTTAGACTTGCTGAGTATGCTCGTACTCAACCGTACCTTCTTAAACCCTTGCTTAGATTACGAGAAGACCGACAAGGAAACTTCTGAGGAACTCCATGAGGGGTAAATCTACTATGAGGAACCAAATCTTTCTAGAGGCATATAAGGTGTACACTACATCACATAATAAAAAGCTAAAGATGGAGATGTAGACATTGAAAATTAGTTAAATATAGCATAGGTTAGATGAACCGAGCAACTTAGAACCTTACTAAATAAGTTGTTGAGATAACAATGGTACTAAGCTTAATAGTACAATCGGTCTTTAAGATAGTGCATTTGAATTGAATTTAACCGTTAATCCTCATTGGATCGAGGAGAATATCGAAGCTTTTGTAATCTTTTGGCTTGTGACAATGAATATATAAGAAATCAGACCCACAATGTTTCTGTTTTGTACCACTATGAGGGATGTAGCATTTGCAAAATGAGATTCGGTGAGTGTTATATGAATGACCTGTGCACTAGAACATGCAGTGGTGTGGTGGGTCACCTCACCAATCAAGATCAGTAGTGTCGAAGTACTCCGAGTCCTCTATCTGTACCTATGCCTACGCATAAATCTGGCTCTGATACCATTAATGGGGAACACATTACGTAAAACAAAAAATTCTAGCGCATAACAAGGATCGTATGCAAAGAGAGAGATAATGAATCATACCCTCATAGATCAAACTAGCAGAACATTTGTCGATGACGAGGTTGATGTAGATGCGAGTCAATCCCCACAACTAGACTTGGCTAGTCGCGAGGATATGTGTCATCACTCTACTGCTTCCATGATCAAGTGTAGAACATGCAACACATCCACTGTATCTACACATATGAGAGCAGCAACACCGCATTGAAGTGTGTTCAAGTACACCATCGAAGCGAAAATGTGTCGGTGAATATCTAGCAACTCTTCCATGATCACCAGCGAGATTAAATCTAGCCTGAGTGTACATATCGAGTAACGCTTCCGCGTCGATGATGAAGTAGATCGACAAGGCAATCTCCAGGAAGCATCACGAGGAGAAGAAGGAATGGAGGAAGCACATCGGCGAGGCGGCGCTTAGGTGGCAGTGGAGGCTAAGGTTCGCGGCGTAGGGTGCTCTATGCGCCCGATCCTTATATAGGTGCCCATACCCCAAGGGTTGCTACTAAATGATGACTGCATATTTTTGCAACATGTGTACCTTATATTTTTATATTAGTAGTGGTAGAATTTTGTTATTTTACCACGCTCGCGTGTATCTTTCATGCTTGTTTCACCAGGATCCCAGAATTAAAGGAGTTCATAGAAAAATGAATAAAAGCATTCATTTTGGGGCATACATATGCAAATCATTATTCATGTATTCAAGGGCGATAAGAGGGGACTCATAGAGCCTAGTCTATGACCATGGGGTTAACCTTTAATTGTTGGGGATCGAAGTGGCTGGCCTACGATCACAACTATGATTATGAGACATAAAATATAAGATGCTTGGTCTTTGATCATCTAACTTGGACATTCTCCCATACATACGGATAATTAAAGATATAGATATATCGTAATCATAATTAACTCAATTGCTAGTGGTGGATCCAACACTTCGTGATAATCCTTTAACCCTATTGCAGTTCCAATTACTTTACTTCTCGAATCCTTTTCTCTATTTACTTGCATTAATTCAATATTTATTTTTTCACACACATAAACATTCTCAAACATCCCTGCTTGAAATCAAACACAACTCCCAAGCACTCTTTGGTGAATAGGGGTGAGGGGCATTAAAACCTTTACCAATAGCTCTCCGTGGTTCGATACTCTTATATTGAAACTAGCTATAAATGATATGTGCACTTGCAGTTATCACTAAACAAGGTGGAGTCCTACCTCGACTCCACGTGGCCCAAGATCCATAGGAGGAAGGACCAAGTCCAACCCTGACTCGCCCTCCCCCAAATCTGATATATCCTAGGGAAGCCCCGGACGACCCATCTAGGGACTGCCCCTACACGTGCGACCAGCCTTAGGGTAGCCCATGTGGCCCTAGGCCCATGGTTCCCCTATGGTTTGGCCTTCTGCAACGTTCCAAACTTCCAAAGAAATACTCTGGACCTTCCAAACTTTCAAAAATATTCTAGACCTTTCAAAGATTGTTTAGACAATTTTATCCCCGTCGAATGCTTTCTATAATTCCTGAAACCTACTTCAAACACTCTCGATAATATCCTGCACACCACCGATACTTTTCGAGACTCTTAGAACAACTTTCAGAATTAGTTCTTCATCTCTTCATTCACACTCACATTTATATATACCGGTGGCTCTTATGTGTGTGACCCTATGGGTTCGGATATGTGGACATGTCTGAAACACCTTCGTCGACAATGATCGATGGTGTGTGCTTGAATCATCACATGAATCCCCACATATAACACGGAGATCTTTATCATGTTAACCTTTTGTATTACTTATCAACACATATCATATGGCTTCTCGATACTTTATATAACCCAAGGTTAAACTATTGTGTTATCCTCTTTACCCAACATGTACTCCTTTTACTCATTCTGTATTATCGATGTTCCTATGACATAACAACTTAGTCACATGTTCGGCCAGATGATGAAGAACATCATGATACTTGAGTGGGCACCCCAGAGTTTCTCTCTCCATTGTCCGAGTATAGATTCCCATAACTATATTATGTAGAACAACAACATACTGTCTGGAAATAAACAAAGACCAGCTTTATAGTTACTGAGTTATGAGGTAAAGTTTGATGATGTCGTGACAACCATATCGCATCTAAGTCTACATAAGTATTATGGTATAACGATGTTAGTAACGGTAATACTCGTCATTGAGAAACTATTGATAAATATATTAACGATGTATTTCATGGTATATCATTTGGGGTCTATCCAACGTCATTGTTCCACTAACGATGTTGCTTTCATATACTTAGACATGTACCATGGCACCGACAATAAAGTGAAGCTTTGTGCTACGCCATCATGTAGCCTCATTGGCTAAAGATAAGGGCTCGCATGACCAGGTCAATTCACATCTAGATATCTAATAGAACCATGCGGTAAACTATGGATTTCTCTGACTGGAAGATAGGAACATGTCGACGACTAGACCGAGGAGGAGGTCTTCAAGAATATCAGAGACATAGAGCATGAAGATCAGTAGGGCTAAACCACCATTATTCAGCGACAAGGTGACATGCCACCAGCCGGATCCCAGTGGGAATGGCCGCCCGATCCCCGTTAGCCACCCATAGTCCTAGGCGACAGAGGAGCAGGGGACCCATGCCATCACAACCACGAGTACATCGACCTCGGGACATTGGCGTAGATCCACAGTGACGGGACAATACAAGCCAGTTGCTTCCTAGGCCACTGATACGTCAGAAACGTATCTATAATTTTTGATGCTCCATGCTTGTTTAGTATCTACTTTGCTTTGCTTTATCTACATTTTGAGGTGTTTTTATATCTTTTCTGGAACTAACTTATTAACAAGTTGCCATAGTGTCAGTTGCCTGTTTTCTTCTGTTTTTGGTTCCAGAAAGACAGAAAATCAATATACTCGGAATTGGACGGGACAAAAGCCAAAGTCAATATTTTACCGTGGGTGACACGAAGTCCATAGGAGAGACGGAGAGGGAGCCAGGGCCGCCACACCCCCTAGGCACAGATGGGCCCACCCCGCTCCTGGGCAGGGCTGGGCCCTCTGGCTGCCTCCCAGCCTCGCCCCTTCGCCTATAAGAAGCCCCGATACAGAAACGCTAGGCAACCCGATCAAAACTCCACGAAACCGTCTATAGCCACCGCCACCATCGTCCCTAGATTGGGGGATCTGAAGCTCTTCCCGGCACCCTACCGGAGGGGAGATCATCCCGGAGGCCTTATTCTCCGGTATAAAGCGTGAGTATTTCCACCTTGGACTATAGGTCCATGTAGTAGCTACATCTATTTGTAATCATGCATGTTGTGTTTGCGGAGATCCGATGGATATTGAGATTACTATGTCAGATTGATTAATGGTTTTGTCTTTATGATTCTATCATGTATGTGTTGTTTGTGATCTTGCATGCTCTCCGTTATTAGTAGCTATCTTGGCCAAGTAGTTGCTAGTGACTCCAAGAGGAAGTATTTATGCTCGATAGAGGTCATGCCTCTAATTTCCAAGGGAAGTGACATAAATCGTCCACGTACGCAGTGACCTAAGCTAAGCCGATCGAATTTTATGGCCCCGCCCGCGCGCGACCGGTGGAGCTAGCCGTGCAGAACGTGCAACGGTACAAGTGGGAGAGTGAAAAGCAGTAACGCGTTATATCTCTCCAAATCTCTCGGAGAGGACTTGTGTCGCAAACATTTTTGTCTCGAAGGGAAATTGCACCGTGGTCCTGCGCGTTGTGCAGATGCAGCATGCGTGGTTTAACGTTGGCATGCAGTGTGAGGAGGATCGAACTGGGAATGCCAAGATGGAACTCCATAGACACTTTATAATGCGAACAATTAGTGGCATCTAAAGACGGAGTGGGAACAAGATATTGGGATGGTAACGTTAGAAAGAATTTGATTTCTGACTAAATTTACACATTTCTCTTTTATTTCCCCTAGTTGATACTCCGACCACAAATTCACATCAATGTAATCGAATCTTTTTGACATTTCAACAATACAAACAATAGATAGAGTACAAACACAACAAATGATATAAATAATACGTAAATAAACATGAACATGCACAATGGAACTATTGCCTATATAGCTCTCACTGGTACTCAACAATATCATCAGAAAGTTGTTCATGTGAACCATGGTATTCAATCCTCTCTCACCTTAAGAAAACCTTGGAATTTATCCATGTTCCTACGGGGTCTCATTGGTGTGCCAACATACTTGTACTCATAGTCCCTTTCCTGGTTCCTCTTATCCTCTAAGATCATGTTGTGGAGGATACACAAGTCACAATGGCGATCCCTTTCCTAACCTCTCATATCAATACATAATAGCATAAAATTTAGTTCTTAAAACATTGTCCCTATCGGGCAATGATGCTATTTTAGAACCCGAGGACCACAGTCAAGTAGAATATTTGAACTGTATTATCTCGCAGTTACCAAAAGTTCAATCTTGCATGTCCTTTGAAATATTTCATACAAACTACTTCTAAAAAGTATTATCACATGCATTCAAAAGCAAATACAGTTTTATGAAATGAATGAACTGTGAGATGATGGGAGGTGGAACTATGGTTGGAATATAGGATGGGAAACATGTGGTTGAAGTTCCATTGTACCGGGAAAGTAAATACATGATCCACGGCAAAGGTAGTCTCTCGTTCTTGTGTCGTATAGACAACACTGACCATAGATCTTGTTATGGTAAATGGACCAGAAGTACATTCTTTCTTTCATATGTTTTTGGATGCTAGGTCAGGTTGTAAACCAGAGAGGAGAGCAGCGGGTGCGAGCTCGTAATGTCCCCATCCCGTGTTGCAGCGTGTCAACTTGAGTGTCTTTGAAGGAAGGGTAATTAAGTGTACGTCCATTGACAGAAACTTGTACCAAAGGTGGACTATGGGGTCATGGAGAAGGACTAGGCATGACTCGTATATACTTGGTTCGGGCATCATACCTAAGGAAGTGTGAATAAGAGTAACAAGGCCAAGGACGTTTGGGGGGGAGCGCACCTATGCAGAGTGTAATAAACGTGGCTTGTCACTCCCTATTTGGTAATTGAACTATAATCGCAACAGGAAAGAGATTCCCTCAAGACCTAACAACCCGTGTAGACTGACATACATAATTTTTCTACTTACCTTTTCCAATTATTCATTATCAAAAACTTGCATATACCTAGGATATAAGATATATGGCTATAGATAATGCATCAAACACCCACATTGTTAGAACTTGCTAATTATGCTCATACTCAACCATACCTTCTTAAACTCTTGCTTAGATTACGATAAGGCTGACAAGGAAAATTCTGAGGATCTCAAGGAGGGGGAATCTGTAGGGGTTCGTAGCATGAAAAACAAAAAATTTCTACCGCATGCAAACAAACAAGCCAAGATCTATCTACTAGATTGAAGCAACGAGTCGATAGAGGAACTCACCCTCGAAGATTCGAAAGCGGTTAAAGAGAGCAGATTCTCATGGGTGATGTAGTCGTACTCTTGCCGATCTCAAGATCGTGTAGACGATCCTTCCGGCGCTGCGTTTCGGCAGCGCTTACGCAGTCGGTCACACGTTCGGTACTCGATGAAGACCTTCCTCTCCCTTGTTCCAGCAGGCAGTAGAGGTTGTAGCACTCTCCTCGTGACTCCGGCAGCATGACGGCGTGGTACCGAAAGTAGAGGGGAGATCTCGCAGGGCTTCGCCTTAAGCCGGAGCGAGTATGGTGGACTATGAGAGAGGCCTTGGCGATCTAGGGTTTAGAGGCACCAAGGGAGGAAGCTTGACCGGAGGCTAGGGCTTGGGGAGAGCCCCAACTCGGTGGCTAGGAGAAACCCTAGGGCGGCGGCGACTTGCAGGAGGCCGGCGGCTAGGGTTAGGGTTTTGGGTGGTGTTGGGTGTAGGGAAGAGGGGCAGCCCTGCCCCTCCTTTTATAGGTGGGAGGGCGCCGACCAAGGGGAGGGAGTCCTCCCCCAAGTTGGCCTCCTTGGCCGGCGGGTGGAGGGAGAGGAACTCCTCCCCAAGTAGGTTTCCTACTCTCCCTCCACCAAGCAAAACCGCCGTTTGACTTTTCAAATTGGCATTTGACTTTTCAAACTAGGATTTGATTTCTCCCTTTATTTTGCTCAGCCATGATACCTAGTACATGATGCAACCATTCCACATTGTCATGAAACATTCATGTACCCTTCCCCTCCGGAGTGCCGGACCTTCCGGACCCTTCTAGAACATTCCCATGAAAACACCGGAATCATTCCCCAACTCCGAAACAGGACTTTCCTTATATGAATCTTATTCTCCGGACCATTTCGGATCTCCTCGTGATATCCTGGATCCCATCCGAGACTCTAAACAACATTCAGTCTCTTACTCATCATTCCATAACTACTCAACAACATCGAATCCTTAAGTGTGTCTCCCTACGGTTCGTGAATTATGCGGACATGATCGAGACACTTCTCCGATCAATAACCAATAGAGGAATCTGGAAATTCATATGGCTCCCACATATTTCTACGGTTACTTTGCGATCGAATGAACCACTTACATACGATACCAATTTCCCTTTGTCTCACGATATTTTACTTATCCGAGGTTTTGATCGTCGGTATCTCTGCATACCTAGTTCAACCTCGTTACTGATAAGTACTCTTTTCTCGTTCCCGTGATATGTGATCCCTTGTGAGCCAGTCACATGCTTGCAAGCTAATTGGGTGACATTCCACCGAGAGGGACCAGAGTATATCTATCCGTCATATGGATGGACAAATCCCACTCTTGATTCATGTGTCTCAACCCATACTTTCCGAACACTCAATGCCACCTTTATAGCCACCCAGTTACGGTGTGGTGTTTGATGTCATCAAAGAATCCTTCCGGTGATGGTGATAAGCATGATCTCATGGTCGAAGGAATTAGGTTACTATGTATCAGAAAGCTTATAGCAATTGAACTATTAAAATGACTTGATCTTTATGCTACGCTTATCTATAGGAGTATGTCCATCATACCATTCTCCTAATGATATGATCTTGTTGTTAATAACATCTCAATGCTCATGATAGGGAAACCACAATCATCTATTAACCAACAAGCTAGTATTATGAAGAGGCTTTACTAGGGACTCTAATTTAGTTTACAAATCATACAAGTATTAATGTTTCCTGGTTAATACTGTTATAGCATGAATGTAAACATTTATCATAAACACAAAGATATAATAATAACTACATTTGTTATTGCCTCTAGGGCATATCTCCAACAGTCTCCCACTTGCACTAGAGTCAACTAATCTAGATTACATGGTAATATACCGAACACCCATGGCAGTTTGGTGTTGGTCATGTTTTGCCCTCGGGAGAGGTTTAGTGAACGGATCCGCCACATTCAGATCTGTGTGTACTTTGCAAATCTTTATGTCACCATCTTGGACATGTTCTCGAATAGCGTGAAAATGTAGCTTGATGTGCTTCAGCTTCTTGTGTGACCTTGGTTCTTGCGCATTGGCTATGGCGCCCATGTTATCATAGTAGATAGACATTGGGTCCAACGCACTTGGAACCACACCGAGCTCTGTAATGAACTCCTTCATCCATATCGCTTCTTGTGAAGCCTCCGAAGCAGCTATGTATTCCGATTCAGTTGAATCTCTCGCCACAACGCTTTGCTTTGCACTCCTCCAGCTAACTGCTGCACCATTCAAAGTAAATACGTATCCAGATTGAGATTTAGAATCATCCGGATCGGTGTTCCAACTAGCATCGGTGTAACCATTAACAACGAGTTGTTCATCACCTCCATAAGAAAGAACCATATCCTTAGTTCTTCTCAAGTACTTAAGGATGTTTTTGACCGTTGTCCAATGATCCACCCCTGGATCACTTTGATATCTGCTAGTTAAACTAACAGCTTATGCAATGTCGGGTCTAGTACATAGCATGGCATACATTAGAGATCCTATGGCTGAGGCATAGGGAGTCTTACTCATCCTTTATCTATCTTCTGCCATTGATGGACTTGGAGTTTTACTCAAGGTCGTATTGGGCAACACGGGCAAGAACCCTTTCTTGCTATCCTCCATTCCAAACCTCTTTAGAACTTTGTCCAAATATGTACTCTGTGACAATGATATTAGGCGTCTCGATCTATCTCTATAAATCTTTATGCCTAATATGTAAGCTGCTTCGCCAAGATCTTTCATTGAAAAACTATTATTCAAATATTCCTTGACACTATTAAGAAGGTCTACATCATTCCCAATCAACAATATTTCATCTACATATAGTATTAAGAATGCTACAAAGCTCCCACTCACTTTCTTGTAAATACAAGCTTCTCCATGAGTTTGTATAAAACCAAAGCTTTTGATTACCTTATCAAAACGTTGATTCCAACTTCGGGATGCTTGCTTCAATCCATATATGGACCGTTGAAGTTTGCACACCTTGTTAGCATCTTTAGGATCGACAAAACCTTTGGGTTGCATCATATACAACTCTTCATCAATGTCTCCATTGAGGAATGCTGTTTTGACATCCATCTGCCATATTTCATAATCGTAATATGCAGTGATTGCTAACATAATCCTCACAGACTTTAGCTTTGCTACTGGTGAGAAAGTCTCATCGTAGTCAACTCCTTGAATTTGTCGAAACCCTTTTGCGACAAGTCGAGCTTTATAGACAGTAACATTACCATCAACATCTGTTTTCTTCTTGAAAATCCATTTGTTCTCGACAACCTTTCGACCATCCGGTAAGTTTAGATGGTGCCCTATTTAAAGTGAATGCGGCTGTTTCTAATGCATAACCCCAAAACGATAGCGGTAAATCTGTAAGTGACATCATAGAACAAACCATATCTAAGAGAGTTCGATTACGACATTCGGACACACCATTACGCTGTGGTGTTCCTGGCGGTGTCAATTGTGAAAGTATTCCGCATTTCTTTAAATGCTCGCCAAACTCGTAACTTAGATATTCACCTCCACGATCAGAACATAGAAATTTAATCTTCTTGTTATGTTGATTCTCTACCTCACTTTGAAATTCCTTAAACTTCTCGAAAGTTTCGGACTTATGTTTCATGAAATATATATACCCATATCTACTTAAGTCATCCGTGAAGGTAAGAACATAACGATAACCACCGCGCGATGCTACACTCATTGGTCCACACACATCGGTATGTATGATTTCCAATAAGTCTGTAGCTCGCTCCATCATACCAGAAAATGGACTCTTAGTCATTTTACCCATCAGACATGCTTCGCATCTTTCAATTGATTAGAAATCAAGTGATTCAAGAAGTCCATCGGAATGGAGTTTCTTCATACGCTTCACTCCGATATGACCAAGACGACAGTGCCACATATAGGTCGAGTTATCGCTCAATTTCAAACGTTTAGCCTCAATGTTATTTATGTGTGTATTACTACAATCGAGATTCAATAAGAATATACCATCTATGAAAGGTGCATGTGCATAAAACATATTACTCATATGAATCGAACAACCATTCTCGGACTTAAACAAGTAACCGTCTCGCAATAAACAAGATCCAGATATAATGTTCATGCTTAACGCAGGCACCAAATAACAATTATTTAAGTATAAAACTAATCCCGATGGTAGATGAAGAGGTAGCGTGCCGACCGTGATCACATCAACCTTTGATCCCTTTCCAACGCGCATCGTCACCTCGTTCTTCGCTAGCTTCCGTTTATTCTGTAGCACCTGTTTCGAGTTACAAATATGAGCAACCGAACCAGTATCAAATACCCAGGCACTACTACGAGTACTAGTAAGATACACATCAATAACATGTATATCGGATATACCTTTCTTCTTGATGTTGCCGTTCTTAAAATCCGCCAAGTACTTTGGGCAATTCCGCTTCCAGTGACCTTCTCCCTTGCAGTAAAAGCACTCAGTATCAGGCTTAGGTCTAGCCCTGGTCTTCTTCGCCGGTGCGGCAACTTTCTTACCGCCCTTCTTGAAGTTTCCCTTTTGCTTAGACTTGCCTTTCTTGAATTTGGTGGTCTTATTGACCATCAACACTTGGTGCTCTTTCTTGATCTCCACTTCTGCAGATTTCAACATGGAGAAGAGTTCTGGCAACGTCTTGTCCATGTTTTGCATATTGTAGTTCATCACAAAGTTCTTGTAACTTGGTGGTAGTGATTGGAGGACACGGTGAATCCCCAAAGAATTAGGAATCACTATACCCAAACTTTGGAGTTTGTTTGTGTGCCCAGACATCTTAAGCACATGCTCACTGACGGAGCTGCCCTCTTCCATCTTGCAGTTAAAGAACTTTTCAGAAGCCTCATAACTCTCAACTGCCGCGTGAGCCTCAAATATCATTTTGAGTTCACGGACAATATCATGTGGGTCATGGTTCTCAAACCTTTTCTGAAGCTCCGATTCCAAACCATACAAGATAGCACACTGAACTGTGGAGTACTGATTCTTCTGAGCGAGGAAAACATTCTTTACCTCATCGGTAGCATCAACTGCAGGCGGGTCACCCAGCGGTGCATCCAGCACATAGGTCAAATTACCAGCATTGATTACAATCCTCAAATTGCGGAACCAATCTGCGAAGTTGCTTCCATTGTTTTTCAACTTTTCTTTCTCTAGGAACGCATTAAAATTGATGGTAGGGGCTGCCATTGATCTACAACATATTTGCAATATATTAGACTAAGTTTATGACAAATTGAGTTCTAATTAATAGTTAAATTAATCTAGGTGAACTCCCACTCAAAACAATATCCCTCACATTGTTTTAGTGATCACACAAACCAAATCCACCACATCAAAACCGATCATCACGAGAGTTGATGTAGCTTCAATGGCGAACAATCAACATGTTCATCATATCTACTATATGACTCATGCTTTACCTTTCGGTGATCCGTGTTTCGAGACCATGTCTGTACATGCTAGGCTCGTCAAGATCAAACCTTAGTTTCTGCATGAGCAAAACTAGCTTGCTCACGTTGTATACACTTGCATAATCTAACACACCCGATCATCACGTGGTGCTTCGAAACAACAAGCTTTAGCAACGGTGCTTACTAAGGATGAACACTTTAAAACTTGAAATTTGTGTGCTTGAGGGATCATCTTATAATGCTACCGTTGTTAACTAAGCAATACAAGATGCATAAAGGATTAACATCACATGCAATTCATAATATGTGATATGATATGGCCTTTCTTCTTTGTGCTTCCGATCTCCATCTTCAAGCACGAACATGATCTCCATCATCACCGGCATTGCATCAAGGTCAATGACGCCGTTCCATGGTTGTCGTCCACCAACTTCAACTATTACAACTACTTTTGAATAGACACGTGGGTCTTAACAGAATTTAAAGACAACCATATGGCTCCAGCCGGTTGCCAACTTACAATAAGGAACATTGCATACATCAAATATAATCACAATCATGGCCATATCACATCACAACACACCCCTGCAAAACAAAGTTAGACGCCTCTAATTTTCTTTGCATATTTTACGTGGTTTGGGGCTTTCAATAAGTGTCGCTCTAACTTACGAACAAGAACCACAACATTGATGCTTGAACTATCAAGTGCCCGTCGTAAATTGGATCTATACTATGATGGGAGAGACAGACACCCGCAAAGCCACTTATGCAATACAAGTTGCATGCTGAGCGTGGAGCAAGTCTCATGAACGATGTCATGTAAGGCTAGCCCAGGCCGCTTCATCCCATCATACCGCAAGATGCAAAGTACACAAGAAGCAATTGATAATAAAAGCACCACCGCCCACAATGACCATTGTGTTCTACTCGTGCAACCGATTTACATAGAGACACGACTCTGATACCACTATAGGGGTTCATAGCATGCAAAACAAAAAAATTCTACCGCATGCAAACAAACAAGCCAAAATCTATCTACTAGATTGAAGCAACGAGTCGATAGAGGAACTCACCCTCGAAGATTCCAAAGCGGTTAATGAGAGCAGATTCTCGTGGGTGATGTAGTCGTACTCTTGCCGATCTCAAGATCGTGTAGACGATCCTTCCGGCGCTGCATTCTGGCAGCGCTTCCGCAGTCGGTCACACATTCGGTACTCGATGAAGACCTTCCTCTCCCTTGTTCCAGAAGGCAGCGGAGGTTGTAGCACTCTCCTCGTGATTCCGGCAGCACGATGGCGTGGTACCGGAAGTAGAGGGGAGATCTCGCAGGGCTTCGCCTTAAGCCGGAGCGAGTATGGTGGACTATGAGAGAGGCCTTGGCGATCTAGGGTTTAGAGGCACCAAGGAAGGAAGCTTGACCGGTGGCTAGGGATTGGGGAGAGCCCCAACTCGGCGGCTAGGAGAGTGCTACAACCTCCGCTGCCTGTTGGAACAAGGGAGAGGAAGGTCTTCATCGAGTACCGAACATGTGACCGACCGCGGGAGCGCTGCCGGAACGCAGCGCCGGAAGGATCGTCTACGCGATCTTGAGATCGGGAAGAGTACGACTACATCACCCACGAGAATCCGCTCTCGTTAAACACTTTGGAATCTTCGAGGGTGAGTTATTCCATCGACTCGTTGCTACAATCTAGTAGATAGATCTTGGCTTGTTTGTTTGTATGCGGTAGAAATTTTGTTTTCCATGCTACGAAACCCTACAATTGGATGACATTCCACCGAGAGGGCCCAGAGTATATCTATCCGTCATATGGATGGACAAATCCCACTCTTGATTCATGTGTCTCAACCCATACTTTCCGAACACTCAATGCCACCTTTATAGCCACCCAGTTACGGTGTGGTGTTTGATGTCATCAAAGCATCCTTCCGGTGATGGTGATAAGCATGATCTCATGGTCGAAGGAATTAGGTTACTATGTATCAGAAAGCTTATAGCAATTGAACTATTAAAATGACTTGATCTTTATGTTACGCTTGTCTATAGGAGTATGTCCATCATAGCATTCTCCTAATGATATGATCTTATTGTTAATAACATCTCAATGTTCATGATAGGAAAACCACAATCATCTATTAACCAACAAGCTAGTATTATGAAGAGGCTTTACTAGTGACTCTAATTTAGTTTACAAATCATACAAGTATTAATGTTTCCTGGTTAATACTGTTATAGCATGAATGTAAACATTTATCATAAACACAAAGATATAATAATAACTATATTTATTATTGCCTCTAGGGCATATCTCCAACAGAATCTACTATGAGGAACCAAATCTTTCTAGACGCATATAAGGTGTACACTACAACATACACTAGTATAAACTCGTTACTTAGATATGGTGCACTCAGACGGTTTGTCCCAAGTTCGAAAAAAGTTGTCTTTGTTCGCCACCCTCAGCCGGTTGTTATTAGACGGCCGCCTCTACTAACTTTAGAAGCGGTTTGTTACAATTACCCGACTCAAAAAATGGCACGATTGGAGGTGGCTAATAAAAACAAGCGGCTCTGTTTAGGACCTTAGACGGTCTGAATAAACAATCTTATCTAAGACACGGAGCGATGAGACGGTTATTATTACAATCCATTGCTATTTGGTTGCCTGCCATGTGCAGTCTCGACAAGTGGACCTCAGACGGATAATAATAAGAACCGCCTCTAAGAGTCATCACGCGAAAACGGTTAGGATTTTGAATCGTCTTCTAGATCTAAACATAGAAGAAGTCGAATCTACGCAAACTCAACGGGATGTTCAATAGGCATAGTACAGAGGAAATCCGCCTGTAGGTTCTTCTTTCTCCCTACTCTTCTTTCTATTTAATTTCTTTCCCTAGATTTAGTCTAATTATATGCAGGCGATTTGTTCATACATATAGTTTGAGTTGCACAAATTGCTCATACGCTTTTCCAGATCTAGGTGAAATTTTCTTGTTGTGCATTTCCCCCCACTCTGCCTACTGTATCAATGGGGTTTTTTCACTGTGTTCGTAATCTTTTTTGACCTTTTCATTTTTCAATGCGCAGAACCAAGCTCTGCAGGATATATAGTGATAAATATCTGTCGTGTCTGCAGCCAGCCAAAGCAGAACAATGGCCATTCAAATAGGACCACAAAGTCCTTCATCATTGTCCTGAACCAGCTAAACTTTCGGCAAGCTGTGGTGACTAATTTTAGTCTCAATCGACAAAATAATAATATTTATCCTCAATCATCAAAATACTAACGGTTAATTCGCATGCCTACATGTGAACTAAAATTATTTTTCCAGTGCTTAGTAGAAATTTAAGATTTTTTGTTTGAACAAGTTATTTAGTTAGAAACATCAATGTTCATATCTTGGAAAGCTATCTTAAGATTCAAGGACTAGTGGAAAATTATTGTAACATGTGAGTTACAAAGACAATTGAAATAGAGGTAATAACACCGGTGGTACACAAACTTGTCTCATAGGTGCAAATTCATACAATAACTTGAAAATGTGGTGGACTAGTACATAAACTTGTGTT
This sequence comes from Avena sativa, assembly GCA_916181665.1. Taxonomy (NCBI): domain Eukaryota; kingdom Viridiplantae; phylum Streptophyta; class Magnoliopsida; order Poales; family Poaceae; genus Avena; species Avena sativa. Next base: position 437,949,351 of record OV702293.1, on the reverse strand, counting down.
CCGGTGCAAAACTAGTCCAAATAATCCGTATGCAGACACGTGGTGGTGTTATTTTTGAGTAAATGCCCCCACATGTTTTGTCTAGCACGTGTGAGACCTCAATGCTACCTTACGTCTGGATATTACCTATGAGTGATAGAAAATAAAATTAAAATAATAGGCGCTAGGTGAGATTCGAACACAAAAGCACGTGCTATTGCCCATGCGCACCTATACCATCCTAATAAACTTACTGCTACACCTAAAAACATTAGACACCTAAATGTAATCAGCACACAGGCGCATTTTTGGTGAAACTCATGCCCAACAGTTGACGACGACGTACATTTCTTCATGATCTCGCCGGCTTTGTTCACACTGGTGCTCTCCCGAACTTGTTTGCACCATATAGTCTTTTGAACTTTTTTTTGAACGGTGAACGGATGCTCTTGCAGAGCACCCGACATATATTGCTGCCATCAAGAAACTGGAGTACAAAAAGGCTCAAGAAATAAAAAATTACACATGAGCCATGTAATAAGCACTGAGGACCCTGAATAAAACTTGAAAAAGCGATCAAGTCCTTCATCCTCTTCCTCCTCCAGATCGACGACGAAGCTCCAACATTAGCCTGCAACATCGGGAACGAATCCGGCAGACGGAGCCAAGCAACGGCGGAGCGGCAACCCTACTGCCATTGGGTCCGACGCGGCGATGAAGAAATTCCAGCGGAACACGTCGAAGAGAAGCTCCAGGAGTAACCGATGCGGCAGGCCAGCACGACCTGCAACCCTAGCAACCACCATGGTCACCAGAATCCCAAGGAGGGAGACCCAGTGCAACACGAACAACACGAGCATCTAGGCGAAGAAGAAGAGGAACGACGCGGTGGAGTGCTTCCGCCTCGCTACCACGGCCGGCCGGGAAGAAGAAGACACCACACCAGTCACCATAGCACCAAGCTCCCCCGCCACCACGGCCGACCGAGAAGGATGCCCCAGGACTCTATCCTCCCCGCCAGATGCCAGCTCCTAGGCCATTATTGCGAGTTCCCAGCAGCAGACCTCGCACATCCACTTGACTCCGACCATCGGAGCACCTCGAGGATGCAGATCCACGCCGGCAAGCTTCGAATTGAGGCCAACGATTGAAGCCCTAACTCTGGGCAAACGCCCACTACAACGGCAAAACACCGCAAAGCTACCTACAAACTAACCTAAACTACTCCGGCACCTCTCCTCCGCCACCTCCAGCCGGCAACACCGTCGGAGGGGCTTGGGATTGTCCTGACCGCTCTTTTCTTTCCTCGGGCTATTGTTCAGGGGGGAGGGATAGTCTTTTGAACTTGTTTGCATATTTCCCACTGACTCTCCCACAACATCCATGGCGCCTCCGTAGTCTCGAGCAGTGCGGCGTCGGAGGCAAGTCGTGTTCTTCAACAGGTCACGGTTGTACTGGCTGTCCAGCTCGTCTGAGGATGCATCGTCCTACCTCACTGTCAGGTCCTCGCTTGTGTTCTTCTTCTTCATCGGGATGTTGGGCAACCTTTAAAGACCTCGCAAACGACCGGTATACGGAGTTGTCAAAGAAGTCAAGGAGGCAGTAAAAATCGTTGGCAAAAGGTGATGATGTTGGCATAGGCGTCGATGCCCCGAGTAGGTGTCCTCAAACACAAAATTTGGCTGTGTCGATCGCTTCATAGCCACACCTAGGTTGCGGATGTTGGGTGCACCCAGCTTCTTCGACAACATCAAACTGTCACATCCTTATGCACATGCATATGTATCGGCATGATGGAGATAGGCACACAGGACACTGTGTTCATTGTCCACGATGAGCGATCGGCCATGGCTATGGCCGAGAGAAGCAAAAACGACCCGAGCGTGTTTGACTTCATTGTTTGTTGTGGCAAGGAGAGGAAGGTACTGCCGAAGGTGTCCATGGGGAGGTACAAGATCCAAAAATTAGCTCGTCATGGAGATTATCGCCATGATATGTTTGTCTGTGTCTAATAAAATGACTCCGTAAAATATAATAAAATAAAGTCATACAATATTGCATGTAGAGGCCTTTAACGTAGTGGCAAGTGCATATGAGCGGTAGCTTGATGTTCTGGGTTCGAATCTAACCAAACGCTTAAGATAGCACATGTAAGATATTTTCATCACTAACAGGTGGGACCCATATATAAGATAGCACTAAGGTTATATGTGCTAAAAAAATGTGTGAGGACGTTTGAGCAAAAAGAACACCGCCACTTGTCAACACCTTGATCATTTGGACTAGTTTTGCACATGGACACAAGTTTATGTACTACTCCACCCCATTTTCCAAGTTGTTGTATGAATCTGCACCTATTGTGCAAGTTTGTGTACCACCGGTGCTATTACCTCATTTAAATATTTTGGGAGTAGTGGAATTATTTTGTTTGAGCAGTTAGAAATATCAATCAATTATTTTCTGTTTTTGCCATATTTACATCTTTGTTTTGATGTGATAAGCCACACATGACTATATGTATTTATGTTTTTATATAGATAGTAGTGAATCTTCCTACTGTTGTATATATGATCAACGTCATCATATTTGGTTCTTACCACCGCCTTTGCTAGCAGCCCCTCCGATGGTGACGAGATGCGGGGAAGGGAAGAAAGTGAGGGAGAGTCGGCAGTGGCTAGGGTTTGTGGGGTAAGAGAGAATTTTCATTACTCGGGTAGGGTTTGTGAGAGGAAGGGAGAGTATTTGTCTCGTCTGAAAAAGTTTATTCCCTCCATTAAAAAAATAAGTGACTTGAATTTGTCTAGATTGGCCGCCCTATCCCCGCTAGCTGATACGTCGGAAACGTATCTATAATTTTTGATGCTCCATGCTTGTTTAGTATCTACTTTGCTTTACTTGTCTACACTTTGAGGTGCTTTTTACATGTTTTCTGGTACTAACCTAATAACAAGTTGCCACAGTGCCTGTTGCCTGTTTTCTGCTATTTTTGGTTTCAGAAAAGTTAGTAAATAAATATTCTCGGAATTGGACGGGACAAACGTCAAAGTCAATTACTTTCCGCGGGGAACAAGAATTCCAGAGGGGAGCCGGAGAGACGGGCTAGGGCGCCCATACCTCCCCTAAGCGCGGGTGGGCCCTGCCCCGCGCCTGGGAGGGGTGTGGGGCCCCTAGCCGCTGCGTCGGCCTCCCCATTTGCCTATAAGAATCCCCCGATACAGAAACCCTAAGGACCTGATCAAATCTCCATGAAACCGTCCATAGCCGCCGCCACCATCGTCCCTAGATCGGGGGGATCTGAAGTTCTTCCAGGCACCCTGCCGAAGGGGAGATCATTCCGGAGGCCTTCTCTCCGGTATGATGCGTGAGTAGTTCCACCTTGGACTATGGGTTCATGTAGTAACTAGATGGTTGTATTTCTTCCTTTGTGCTTTCATGTATAGATCTTGTGAGCTCCATTCATGATCAAGATCTAATATATTTGTAATCATGCATGTTATGTTTGCGGGGATCCGATGAATATTAAGATTATTATGTTGGTTTGATTAATAGTTTTATCTTTATGATTCTATCATGTCTATATTGTTTGTGATCTTGCATGCTCTCCGTTGTTAGTAGCTATCTTGTCCAAGTAGTTGCTACTGACTCCAAGAGGGAGTATTTATGCTCGATAGTGGGTTCATGCCTCTAGTTTCCAAGGGAAGTGACAATAATCTCTTCGGTTGTAGATGTGCTGTTGCTACTAGGGAGAAAACAACGGTCTCTTATTCATGGAACATGTGAACTATTTACCTTACATACTTTGCTTAAAGCAGTTGTCTGTTGCTTACAACTTAATACTGGAGGGGGTTCAGATGATAACCTGAAGGTGGACTTCTAGTCATAGATGCAGTTGGATGGCGGTCTATGTATCTTGTTGTATTGACCAATCGAATCTCATAGGATCTTTCTGACTAGTAATTGCATTGTTATGCCTCGCTCAGTTCCTGTCAATTGCCCTGCTATAATTTGTTTACACTTCATGACATGTTGTTTATCTAAGGAGATCACCTCTAGTGAACTATGGACCCCGGTCCAATCTTTACCATTGATACATCTTCCACTGTTACTTGTTTACTTGCTGCAAACCATTACCTTCCACACTATACGTTTAATCCTTTGTTACAACAAACCGGTGAGCTTGACAACCTCACTAAATCGTTGGGGCAAAGTCTTGAGTTTGTGTTGTGCAGGTGTCCGTGTTGCTTGCAACACCTTTGTGACGTTTCCTTCCTCCTACTGGTTCGATAACCTCGGGTTCTTACTGAGGGAAACACTGTTGTGCTGCTTTATACCTTGCTCTTGGGGTTTCTAACGAGGCGTTCCACGACAAGTGGTAGGCGCCATCAAGCTATTTTCTAGCGCCGTTGCCGGGGAGGCTAAGGACGTCTTCACTAGGGGAGTCCTTCACTTCCTTTATCTTTACTTTGTTTTTATTTTTCTTTGTTTCTTTTGCTTGGTTTTGTTTGCTTCTTTCCAAAAAAAAACCCAAAAAATAGTCTAGTTTGGTTTGCTTTCTTTATTAAAAAACACAAAAAACAATTCCTGCTCTACTTGCCACCATGTCTGGTTTTGGACCAATCTTTATTTCACCTATGGAAGAGATCTCCACTTTTAAGCAAAAAAGTGAAGAAAGTTTTAAAGAAGCTTGGTCCAGAATCTCTGCTTTACAGAGGGAAACTGAGCCTAAGATGAGTCTTGGCTTGGTTATTGATAGTTTCTACCATGCTATTGCTCTTTGTTATAGATATGGTTTGGATGCTGTGGATGAGAAAGATATTTTGCTATGTACTAAGGATGAATCTTTTGATGGCATAAAAATTTGATTGCAATTTATAATACACCTGGCAAGTCTGATTCCTCTTTCACAAATATTTTTGCCAGGTTGAACACTCTTGAGACTAGTATTGCTGCTATGAATAGTTGCTATCACACGCTTAGGGCTTACCATGCTTATGTTCCCATAAATTCCGAGCCTTCAAAGTGGTTTCCCACAATCAAAGTCCCAATAAACACTACACTTTTTGATTCTCGTTGTGATATCATGTCTGAATTTTGCCTCATGCCTAAAGATATTTATGATTCCTTGAGTCTTTGAGGGCTTACTAAAGGAGGAGAGGAAATATCTCTTACCAATAATGCCACTATATTGCCCATTAGAATAGCTGAAGGTGTGTTTACAAAAACCTCAGGGAAAATAGTGTCTACTGATTATCTTGTTATTGAATGTGTAGGCAAAGGATAGATTACACTTGGAAGATCTCTACTGAAACACCTTGGAGCAATAATAGATGTGGGAAAGGGCATTATGCACCTTTATCCTCCGGTAATAAATCATATCTTCCCTAAAGAGAAGAAGAAAGGTAAGAAAGGAAAGAACAAGAGGGGTAATGCTTCTTCATTTGAAAATACTTGATTCTTCTTGCTTCTTGTGCCTAACTTAAAGGCGTTAAAGAAAAGTACTTGTTGGGAGATAATCCAAGAGTTTCCTTGAGTCTTGAAAGTTATTACTTCTTTAATGACCTCTCCTTATCCTTTTTGTTTGCTTTTTGTGCCAAGAATGACCTCTAATAAGAGGGAAGTAAGATTTGGCGAGTTGCTGTTCCAAAACAGATTTCTGTCCTCCACCATAAAAATTTGTGAGGAGTATCTATAACTCGGATTGAGCTCAAAATTTACAAATAAATCCCCCAGTATGTTATCTAACTTTTGTTAGTTCAACACCTTTTGATTTGAGCAACAGAAGATGTTCAAAAAAATCGGTTTCTACCTGCTGGTCTGTTTTGACAGATTTCTGCCATTATTTGCATTTGCTTCTTATTGATTCCTTTTTGAGTTCTCTTTAGGTGAATTAATATTTTTGAAGGATTTACTACAGTAGATTGTGTTTTTAGTGAAAATCCTTGCTGTTTCAAAGCTTTGCCAGAGGTCTAATATCTTTTAAATACACTAATGTTGCTAATAAAGATTGTGTGAAGTTTTGTATGAAGGAAAAAATTTCAGGTGTAAAGAGAGAATGATGCAATGAGATTAAGAATGGATAAAAGATCAAGCTTGGGGATGCCACCATGGTGTCACCCCAAGAAATATCTAAGAGGTACAAGCGTCAAAGCTTGGAGATGCCCAAGACATCCCCTTCTTCATCAATAAAAAGCTCAGGTCTGTCTAGACACTTCGTTTTTATTATTTCATGCACAGTTGTGTTGTTCTTGGAGCGTCTTAGTTTTAGTTTGCTTCACTTAGTTTGTTTAGTTTGATTGAATAAAGTAGTTTGGACCCCCATTCTCGCTGTGTTGTTTTGCAAATAAGTTGCTTGGTGTTGGAAAAGAGTAGTAAGTTCTTGCTTGAAGTGCAAGAGGAGCTTGCATTGATTGTGACTTAGACTTTATCATGACATGCTAGGTGTTGTTTTGACCTTATGCTTAGTGATTATTGCTGTAGCATGTCTTGTTCCAAACAATTGGGATTGCTTAGTGTGCCTTGAATAAATTATGCGTTGTTTTAGCATGCAAAAGCCTAGTATTGTGGTTTTATCCTTTGATGCTTTGCTTGGGTTGACTTGGCACATGCTCACACCATGTTATGACTATGACAAGTCACCATAGCCTATGTGATCATTTAATCCTTGACTTGTAGTACCACTCTATGCTTTGATTAGTATGCTTTGTTGCACTTCATGATTATGGTCCTTATTGCTCTCTTAGTTGGTTGCTCCCAGTCTTTTGCTAGCCTCCACTTGTATGAGTAAGTTCTACTCATGCTTTCAACTCCCAAGAAACCATGTTATTCCAAAGTGTCCACTATAAACTCCTATGCATGGTGTGTTACACCATTCCAAGTATATTCTTGTTTTCAACTATCTTCCAATTAAAAACCATTTTGTTATGTGAGAACTTAGTGATTAAAGCCCTCACAAACTTGATGACACACTTTATATTCTTTGCCCCTAATAAACTTGAACCACTGTGTCATCTATGTTGTATATGCTCGCACTTATATGTTGGAATTAGCAGAACCGTGTTGTCATGGGGAACATTTTCAACATTGCACTTGTACTCTGTACTAAGTTGATATCATGCTATTTTGTCTATGTATGTCACTGGTGTGAAATAAAGAGGGAACTTGTAAGTCCATGGAGTTTGTATCCTGTGTTAGAGAAACGTCTGTGCCGCTAGCCTAAGCCATGCCTAATCATGGTGGAAACTTGCAGCATCACCATAGTGACATCTATAAAGCATTCTTCTTATAAAAAAAGACACATTGAGAGAAAAGGAAAGAGAGAAAAAAATCACCATATTCCCATGGTAAATAAGAAGAATTGCTGAGATGCTTATTGTCTGCTTGCCTTGTCATTTTGGTTATGGGATAGCTCCTGTACCATGTGCAAGGGGTACCCCGTTGGCGGTTCTCAATGATATGCAAATACTTACAGTGACAAGAACTTACAGGTGACTAAAGTTGAGTAGCATGAGGTGTGGCCCTCGTATTCAAGGGACTTGAGATTGCCAACTTATACTTCGTCAAGCATATACTCCATCTTTGTCACTTTAACCTTAATCACTTGAAGATGTTTATGATAGGGGCAATGAGGGCTGAAAGCTAACAAGTACCATAATTTTTGGAAGATCTTTTTGAAACTTGAAATCCCTGCTTCCTTTACAAAAAGGCCTTTCTTCCACCATTATTTGAGTCTCCACCTTCTACCTTTAGGCACCATTAAGAGAGCATAGTTGTCATTCTGTGTGCAGTGTTCCAAAACTTATTAATTGATGCATATTGTGATATTACTTGTTCTTGTGCTATTTGTTTCTAGTCACCCTTGTGAACTTTGAAGGTGTCTTATGAATCTATTTGCTACTCCATGAGGGACAAGCTGATTGCCACTATGCTATGTTTTATGTATGTGAAACAAACAAACGTTTTTCAATGCATGTTATTCGTGATCTTTGTTTGTAGCCTTTTATATTGCATGCATAGTTACTATGTCCTATTGTTAGAACTCCATCTTTCATGCACATGTTTAGAGTTCTTTGATCCCAGCTTTCAATTCTTGCAAATGGTTGGATTTTTATTGTGAGGGTGCATGTCACCTAAAAAATTATTCTTTTTATCTCTTACCTACTCGAGGACGAGAAGGAGTTAAGCTTGGGGATGTTGATATGTCGGAAGAGGGGCAGCCTTGCCCCTCCTTTTATAGGTGGGAGGGCGCCAGCCAAGGGGAGGGAGTCCTCCCCCAAGTCGGCCTCCTTGGCCGGCGGGTGGAGGGAGAGGAACTCCTCCCCGAGTAGGTTTCCTACTCTCCCTCCACCAAGCAAAACTGCCGTTTGACTTTTCAAATTGGCGTTTGACTTTTCAAACTAGGATTTGATTTATCCCTTTATTTTTCGCAGCCATGATATCTTGTACATGATGCAACCATTCCACATTGTCATGACACATTCATGTATCCTTTCCCTCCGGAGTTTCGGACCTTCTGGACCCTTCTAGAACATTCCCAATGAAAACACCGGAATCATTCCCCAACTCCGAAACAGGACTTTCCTTATATGAATCTTATTCTCCGGACCATTCCGGATCTCCTCGTGATATCCCGGATCCCATCCGAGACTCCAAACAACATTCGGTGTCTTACTCATCATTCCATAACTACTCAACAACATCGAATCCTTAAGTGTGTCTCCCTATGGTTCGTGAATTATGCAGACATGATCGAGACACTTCTCCGATCAATAACCAATAGAGGAATCTGGAAATTCATATGGCTCCCACATATTTCTACGATTACTTTGCGATCGAATGAACCACTTACATACGATACCAATTTACCTTTGTCTCACGATAATTTACTTATCCGAGGTTTTGATCGTCGGTATCTCTGCATACCTAGTTCAACCTCGTTACTGATAAGTACTCTTTTCTTGTTCCCGTGATATGTGATCCCTTGTGAGGTAGTCACATGCTTGCTAGCTAATTGGTGTTGGAGATATGCCCTAGAGGCAATAATAAATGTAGTTATTATTATATCTTTGTGTTTATGATAAATATTTACATTCATGCTATAATAGTATTAACAAGGAAACATTAATACTTGTGTGATTTGTAAACTTAATTTGAAGTCCCTAGTAAAGCCTCTATATAATACTAGCTTGTTGGTTAATAGATGATTGTGGTTTCCCTATCATGAACATTGAGATGTTATTAACAACAAGATCATATTGTTAGGAGAATGATATGATGGACATACTCCTATAGATAAGCGTAGCATAAAGATCAAGTCATTTTAATAGTTCAATTGCTATATGCTTTCTGATACATAGTAATCTAATTCCTTCAACCATGAGATCATGCATATCACCTTTACCGGATGGATGCTTTGATGACATCAAACACCACACCGTAACTGGTTGGCTATAAAGGTGGCATTGAGTGTTCGGAAAGTATTGGTTGAAACACATGGATCAAGAGTGGGATTTCTCCATCCATATGACGGATAGATATACTCTGGGCCCTCTCGGTGAAATGTCATCCAATTAGCTTGCAAGCATGTGATTGGCTCACAAGGGATCACATATCATGGGAACGAGAAAATAGTACTTATCGGTAACGAGGTTGAACTAGGTATGCAGAGATATCGACGATCATAACCTCGGATAAGTAAACTATCGTGAGACAAAGGGAAATTGATATCGTATGTAAGTGGTTCATTCGATCGCAAAGTAATCGTAGAAATATGTGGGAGCCATATGAATTTCTAGATTCCTCTATTGGTTATTGTTCGGAGAAGTGTCTCGATCATGTTCGCATAATTCACGAACCGTAGGGAGACACACTTAAGGATTCGACGTTGTTTGAGTAGTTATGGAATGATGAGAAGGAGACCGAATGTTGTTCGGAGTCTCGAATGGGATTCGGGATATCACGAGGAGATCCGGAATGGTCCGTAGAATAAGATTCATATAAGGAAAGTCCTGTTTCAGAGTTGGGGAATGGTTCCGGTGTTTTCATCGGGAATGTCTAGAATGTTCCGGAATGTCCGGCACTCCGGAGGGGAAGGGTACATGAATGTGTTGTATCAAGTTGGTATGATTACATCATGTACTAAGTGTCATCGCTGAACCAAATAAAGGATTAATTCAAATCCTAGTTTGAAAAGTCAAATAGCTAGTTTGAAAAGTCAAACGGCTAAATTTGGAAAGAGGAAAAGAGGAGGAGTGGGAAACCGAGTTGGGGAGGAGTTCCCTCCTCCAACCGCCGGCCCACCTCCAAGCCGATTTGGGGAGGGACTCCCCTCCCCTTGGCCGCGCCTCCCACCTATAAAGGGAGGGGCAGGGCTGCCCCTCCTAGTACACAAGATCCTCTCCTCAAAACCCTAGCCGCGGGCGCCGCCACCTCCACTGCCGCCGCCGCCGACCTAGGTCAAGCCGCCGCCGCCTAGCAACCCTAGACGCCGGCCAAGCTTCCTCCTCGGCGTGTCTAAACCCTAGATCGCCGAGGGAAACTCTCATACTCCACCATACTCGCTCCGGCTTAAGGCGAAGCCCTGCGAGATCTCCCCTCTACTTCCGGTACCACGCCGTTGTGCTGCCGGAATCGCGAGGAGAGTGCTACAACCTCCGCTGCCTGCTGGAACAAGGGAGAGGAAGGTCTTCGTCGAGTACCGAACGTGTGACCGACTGCGGGAGCGCTGCCGGAACGCAGCGCCGGAAGGATCGTCTACGCGATCTTGAGATCGGGAAGAGTACGACTACATCACCCACGAGAATCCGCTCTCGTTAAACACTTTGGAATCTTCTAGGGTGAGTTATTCCATCGACTCGTTGCTACAATCTAGTAGATAGATCTTGGCTTGTTTGTTTGTATGCGGTAGAAAATTTTGTTTTCCATGCTACGAAACCCTACAATTGGATGACATTCCACCGAGAGGGCCCAGAGTATATCTATCCGTCATATGGATGGACAAATCCCACTCTTGATTCATGTGTCTCAACCCATACTTTCCGAACACTCAATGCCACCTTTATAGCCACCCAGTTACGGTGTGGTGTTTGATGTCATCAAAGCATCCTTCCGGTGATGGTGATAAGCATGATCTCATGGTCGAAAGAATTAGGTAACTATGTATCAGAAAGCTTATAGCAATTGAAATATTAAAATGACTTGATCTTTATGCTACGCTTATCTATAGGAGTATGTCCATCATAGCATTCTCCTAATGATATGATCTTATTGTTAATAACATCTCAATGTTCATGATAGGAAAACCACAATCATCTATTAACCAACAAGCTAGTATTATGAAGAGGCTTTACTAGTGACTCTAATTTAGTTTACAAATCATACAAGTATTAATGTTTCCTGGTTAGTACTGTTATAGCATGAATGTAAACATTTATCATAAACACAAAGATATAATAATAACTATATTTATTATTGCCTGTAGGGCATATCTCCAACAGAATCTACTATGAGGAACCAAATCTTTCTAGACGCATATAAGGTGTACACTACAGCATACACTAGTATAAACTCGTTACTTAGATATGGTGCACCCAGACGGTTTGTCCCAAGTTCGAAAAAAGTTGTCTTTGTTCGCCACCCTCAGCCGGTTGTTATTAGATGGCCGCCTCTACTAACTTTAGAAGCGGTTTATTACAATTACCCGACTCAAAAAATGGCACGATTGGAGGTGGCTAATAAAAACAAGCGGCTCTGTTTCGGACCTTAGACGGTCTGAATAAACAATCTTATCTAAGACACGGAGCGATGAGACGGTTATTATTACAATCCATTGCTATTTGGTTGCCTGCCATGTGCAGTCTCGACAAGTGGACCTCAGACGGATAATAATAAGAACCGCCTCTAAGAGTCATCACGCGAAAACGGTTAGGATTTTGAATCGTCTTCTAGATCTAAACATAGAAGAAGTCGAATCTACGCAAACTCAACGGGATGTTCAATAGGCATAGTACAGAGGAAATCCGCCTGTAGGTTCTTCTTTCTCCCTACTCTTCTTTCTATTTAATTTCTTTCCCTAGATTTAGTCTAATTATATGCAGGCGATTTGTTCATACATATAGTTTGAGTTGCACAAATTGCTCATACGCTTTTCCAGATCTAGGTGAAATTTTCTTGTTGTGCATTTCCCCCCACTCTGCCTACTGTATCAATGGGGGTTTTTCACTGCATTCGTAATCTTTTTTGATCTTTTCATTTTTTAGTGCGTAGAACCAAGCTCTGCAGGATATGTAGTGATAAATATCTGTCGTGTCTGCAGCCAGCCAAAGCAGAACAATGGCCATTCAAATAGGACCACAAAGTCCTTCATCATTATCCTGAACCAGCTAAACTTTCGGCAAGCTGTGGTGACTAATTTTAGTCTCAATCGACAAAATAATAATATTTATCCTCAATCATCAAAATACTAACGGTTAATTCGCATGTCTACATGTGAACTAAAATTATTTTTCCAGTGCTTAGTAGAAATTTAAGATTTTTTGTTTGAACAAGTTATTTAGTTAGAAACATCAATGTTCATATCTTGGAAAGCTATCTTAAGATTCAAGGACTAGTGGAAAATTATTGTAACATGTGAGTTACAAAGACAATTGAAATAGAGGTAATAACACCGGTGGTACACAAGCTTGTCTCATAGGTGCAAATTCATACAATAACTTGAAAAATGTGGTGGACTAGTACATAAACTTGTGTTCCGGTGCAAAACTAGTCCAAATAATCCGTATGCAGACACGTGGTGGTGTTATTTTTGAGTAAATGCCCCCACATGTTTTGTCTAGCACGTGTGAGACCTCAATGCTACCTTACGTCCGGATATTACCTATGAGTGATAGAAAATAAAATTAAAATAATAGGCGCTAGGTGAGATTCGAACACAAAAGCACGTGCTATTGCCCATGCGCACCTATACCATCCTAATATACTTACTGCTACACCTAAAAACATTAGACACCTAAATGTAATCAGCACACAGGCGCATTTTTGGTGAAACTCATGCCCAACAGTTGACGACGACGTACATTTCTTCATGATCTCGCCGGCTTTGTTCACACTAGTGCTCTCCCGAACTTGTTTGCACCATATAGTCTTTCGAACTTTTTTTTGAACGGTGAACGGATGCTCTTGCAGAGCACCCGACATATATTGCTGCCATCAAGAAACTGAGTACAAAAAGGCTCAAGAAATAAAAAAATTACACATGAGCCATGTAATAAGCACTGAGGACCCTGAATAAAACTTGAAAAAGCAATCAAGTCCTTCATCCTCTTCCTCCTCCAGATCGACGACGAAGCTCCAACATCAGCCTGCAACATCGGGAACGAATCCGGCAGACGGAGCCGAGCAGCGGCGGAGCGGCAGCCCTACTGCCATTGGGTCCGGCGCGGCGATGAAGAAATTCCAGCGGAACACATCGAAGAGAAGCTCCAGGAGTAACCGATGCGGCAGGCTAGCACCACCTGCAACCCTAGCAACCTCCATGGTCACCAGAATCCCAAGAAGGGAGACCCAGTGCAACACGAACAACACCAGCATCTAGGCAAAGAAGAAGAGGAACGGCGCGGTGGAGTGCTTCCGCCTCGCTACCACGGCCGGCCGGGAAGAAGAAGACACCACACCAGTCACCGTAGCACCAAGCTCCCCCGCCACCACAGCCGACCAAGAAGGATGCCCCAGGACTCCATCCTCCCCGCCAGATGCCAGCTCCTAGGCCATTATTGCGAGTTCCCAGCAGCAGACCTCGCACATCCACTTGACTCCGACCATCGGAGCACCTTGAGGATGCAGATCCACGCCGGCAAGCTTCGAATTGAGGCCAACGATTGAAGCCCTAACTCTGGGCAAACGCCCACTACAACGGCAAAACACCGCAAAGCTACCTACAAACTAACCTAAACTACTCCGGCACCTCTCCTCCGCCACCTCCAGCCGGCAACACCGTCGGAGGGGCTTGGGATTGTCCCGACCGCTCTTTGCTTTCCTCGGGCTACTGTTCAGGGGGGAGGGATAGTCTTTTGAACTTGTTTGCATATTTCCCACTGACTCTCCCGCAACATCCATGGCACCTCCGTAGTCTCGAGCAGTGCGGCGTCGGAGGCAAGTCGTGTTCTTCAACAGGTCACGGTTGTACTGGCTGTCCAGCTCGTCTGAGGATGCATCGTCCTACCTCACTGTCAGGTCCTCGCTTGTGTTCTTCTTCTTCATCGGGATGTTGGGCAACCTTTAAAGACCTCGCAAATGACCGGTATACGGAGTTGTCAAAGAAGTCAAGGAGGCAGTAAAAATCGTTGGCAAAAGGCGATGATGTTGGCATAGACGTCGATGCCCCGAGTAGGTGTCCTCAAACACAAAATTTGGCTGTGTCGATCGCTTCATAGCCACACCTAGGTTGCGGATGTTGGGTGCACCTAGCTTCTTCGGCAACATCAAACTGTCACATCCTTGTGCACATGCATATGTATCGGCATGATGGAGATAGGCACACAGGACACTGTGTTCATTGTCCACGATGAGCGATCGGCCATGGCTATGGACGAGAGAAGCAAAAACGACCCGAGCGTGTTTGACTTCATTGTTTGTTGCGGCAAGGAGAGGAAGGTACTGCCGAAGGTGTCCATGGGGAGGTACAAGATCCAAAAATTAGCTCGTCATGGAGATTATCGCCATGATATGTTTGTCTGTGTCTAATAAAATGACTCCGTAAAATATAATAAAATAAAGTCATACAATATTGCATGTAGAGGCCTTTAACGTAGTGGCAAGTGCATATGAGCGGTAGCTTGATGTTCTGGGTTCGAATCTAACCAAACGCTTAAGATAGCACATGTAAGATATTTTCATCACTAACAGGTGGGACCCATATATAAGATAGCACTAAGGTTATATGTGCTAAACAAAAATGTGTGAGGACATTTGAGCAAAAAGAACACTGCCACTTGTCAACACCTTGATCATTTGGACTAGTTTTGCACATGGACACAAGTTTATGTACTACTCCACCCCATTTTCCAAGTTGTTGTATGAATCTGCACCTATCGTGCAAGTTTGTGTACCACCGGTGCTATTACCTCATTTAAATATTTTGGGAGTAGTGGAATTATTTTGTTTGAGCAGTTAGAAATATCAATCAATTATTTTCTGTTTTTGCCATATTTACATCTTTGTTTTGATGTGATAAGCCACACATGACTATATGTATTTATGTTTTTATATAGATTGTAGTGAATCTTCCTACTGTTGTATATATGATCAACGTCATCATATTTGGTTCTTACCACCGCCTTTGCTAGCAGCCCCTCCGATGGTGACGAGATGCGGGGAAGGTAAGAAAGTGAGGGAGAGTCGGCAGTGGCTAGGGTTTGTGGGGTAAGAGAGAATTTTCATTACTCGGGTAGGGTTTGTGAGAGGAAGGGAGAGTATTTGTCTCGTCTGAAAAAGTTTACTCCCTCCATTAAAAAATAAGTGACTTGAATTTGTCTAGATTGGCCGCCCTATCCCCGCTAGCTGATACGTCGGATACGTATCTATAATTTTTGATGCTCCATGCTTGTTTAGTATCTACTTTGCTTTACTTGTCTACACTTTGAGGTGCTTTTTACATGTTTTCTGGTACTAACCTAATAACAAGTTGCCACAGTGCCAGTTGCCTGTTTTCTGCTATTTTTGGTTTCAGAAAAGTTAGTAAAGAAATATTCTCGGAATTGGAAGGGACAAACGTCAAAGTCAATTAGTTTCCGTGGGGAACAAGAATTCCAGAGGGGAGCCGGAGAGACGGGCTAGGGTGCCCATACCTCCCCTAAGCACGGGTGGGCCCTGCCCCGCGCCTGGGAGGGGTGTGGGGCCCCTAGCCGCTGCCTCGGCCTCCCCATTTGCCTATAAGAATCCCCCGATACAGAAACCCTAAGGACCCGATCAAATCTCCACGAAACCGTCCATAGCCGCCGCCACCATCGTCCCTAGATCGGGGGGATCTGAAGTTCTTCCAGGCACCCTGCCGAAGGGGAGATCATTCCGGAGGCCTTCTCTCCGGTATGATGCGTGAGTAGTTCCACCTTGGACTATGGGTTCATGTAGTAACTAGATGGTTGCATTTCTTCCTTTGTGCTTTCATGTATAGATCTTGTGAGCTCCATTCATGATCAAGATCTAATCTATTTGTAATCATGCATGTTGTGTTTGCGGGGATCCGATGAATATTAAGATTATTATGTTGGTTTGATTAATAGTTTTATCTTTATGATTCTATCATGTCTATATTGTTTGTGATCTTGCATGCTCTCCATTGTTAGTAGCTATCTTGGCCAAGTAGTTGCTACTGACTCCAAGAGGGAGTATTTATGCTCGATAGTGGGTTCATGCCTCTAGTTTCCAAGGGAAGTGACAATAATCTCTTCGGTTGTAGATGTGCTGTTGCTACTAGGGAGAAAACAACGGTCTCTTGTTCATGGAACATGTGAACTGTTTACCTTACATACTTTGCTTAAAGCAGTTGTCTGTTGCTTGCAACTTAATACTGGAGGGGGTTCAGATGATAACCTGAAGGTGGACTTCTAGTCATAGATGCAGTTGGATGGCGGTCTATGTATCTTGTTGTATTGCCCAATCGAATCTCATAGGATCTTTCTGACTAGTAATTGCATTGTTATGCCTCGCTCAGTTCCTGTCAATTCCCCTGCTATAATTTGTTTACCCTTAATGACATGTTGTTTATCTAAGGAGAGCACCTCTAGTGAACTATGGACCCCGGTCCAATCTTTACCATTGATACATCTTCCACTATTACTTGTTTACTTGCTGCAAACCATTACCTTCCACACCATACGTTTAATCCTTTGTTACAACAAACCGGTGAGCTTGACAACCTCACTAAATCGTTGGGGCAAAGTCTTGAGTTTGTGTTGTGCAGGTCTCCGTGTTGCTTGCAACACCTGTGTGACGTTTCCTTCCTCCTACTGGTTCGAAACCTCGGGTTCTTACTGAGGGAAACTCACTGTTGTGCTGCTTTATACCTTGCTCTTGGGGTTTCTAACGAGGCGTTCCACGACAAGTGGTAGGCGCCATCAAGCTATTTTCTAGCGCCGTTGCCGGGGAGGCTAAGGACGTCTTCACTAGGGGAGTCCTTCACTTCCTTTATCTTTACTTTGTTTTTATTTTTCTTTGTTTCTTTTGCTTGGTTTTGTTTGCTTCTTTCCAAAAAAAAACCAAAAAATAGTCTAGTTTGGTTTGCTTTCTTTATTAAAAAACACAAAAAAAAATCCTGCTCTAGTTGCCACCATGTCTGGTTTGGACCAATCTTTATTTCACCTATGGAAGAGATCTCCACTTTTAAGCAAAAAAGTGAAGAAAGTTTTAAAGAAGCTTGGTACAGAATCTCTGCTTTATAGAGGGAAACTGAGCCTAAGATGAGTCTTGGCTTGGTTATTGATAGTTTCTACCATGCTATTGCTCTTCGTTATAGATATGGTTTGGATGCTGTGGATGAGAAAGATATTTTGCTATGTACTAAGGATGAAGCTTTTGATGCCATAAAAATTTGATTGCAATTTATAATACACCTGGCAAGTCTGATTCCTCTTTCACAAATATTTTTGCCAGGTTGAACACTCTTGAGACTAGTATTGCTGCTATGAATAGTTGCTATCACACGCTTAGGGCTTACCATGATTATGTTCCCATAAATTCCGAGCCTTCAAAGTGGTTTCCCACAATCAAAGTCCCAATAAACACTACACTTTTTGATTCTCGCTGTGATATCATGTCTGAATTTTGCCTCATGCCTAAAGATATTTATGATTCCTTGAGTCTTTGAGGGCTTACTGAAGGAGGAGAGGAAATCTCTCTTACCAATAATGCCACTATATTGCCCATTAGAATAGCTGAAGGTGTGTTTACAAAAACCTCAGGGAAAATAGTGTCTACTGATTATCTTGTTATTGAATGTGTAGGCAAAGGATAGATTACACTTGGAAGATCTCTACTGAAACACCTTGGAGCAATAATAGATGTGGGAAAGGGCATTATGCACCTTTATCCTCCGGTAATAAATCATATCTTCCCTAAAGAGAAGAAGAAAGGTAAGAAAGGAAAGAACAAGAGGGGTAATGCTTCTTCATTTGAAAATACTTGATTCTTCTTGCTTCTTGTGCCTAACTTAAAGGCGTTAAAGAAAAGTACTTGTTGGGAGATAATCCAAGAGTTTCCTTGAGTCTTGAAAGTTATTACTTCTTTAATGACCTCTCCTTATCCTTTTTGTTTGCTTTTTGTGCCAAGAATGACCTCTAATAAGAGGGAAGTAAGATTTGGCGAGTTGCTGTCCCAAAACAGATTTCTGTCCTCCACCATAAAAATTTGTGAGGAGTCTCTATAACTCGGATTGAGCTCAAAATTTACAAATAAATCCCCCAGTATGTTATCTAACTTTTGTTAGTTCAACACCTTTTGATTTGAGCAACAGAAGATGTTCAAAAAATCGGTTTCTACCTGCTGGTCTGTTTTGACAGATTTCTGCCATTATTTGCATTTGCTTCTTATTGATTCCTTTTTGAGTTCTCTTTAGGTGAATTAATATTTTTGAAGGATTTACTACAGTAGATTGTGTTTTTAGTGAAAAGCCTTGCTGTTTCAAAGCTTTGCCAGAGGTCTAATATCTTTTAAATACACTAATGTTGCTAATAAAGATTGTGTGAAGTTTTGTATGAAGGAAAAATTTCAGGTGTAAAGAGAGAATGATGCAATGAGATTAAGAACGGATAAAAGATCAAGCTTGGGGATGCCACCATGGTGTCACCCCAAGAAATATCTAAGAGGTACAAGCGTCAAAGCTTGGAGATGCCCAAGACATCCCCTTCTTCATCAATAAAAAGCTCAGGTCTGTCTAGACACTTCGTTTTTATTATTTCATGCACAGTTGTGTTGTTCTTGGAGCGTCTTAGTTTTAGTTTGCTTCACTTAGTTTGTTTAGTTTGATTGAATAAAGTAGTTTGGACCCCCATTCTCGCTGTGTTGTTTTGCAAATAAGTTGCTTGGTGTTGGAAAAGAGTAGTAAGTTCTTGCTTGAAGTGCAAGAGGAGCTTGCATTGATTGTGACTTAGACTTTATCATGACATGCTAGGTGTTGTTTTGACCTTATGCTTAGTGATTATTGCTGTAGCATGTCTTGTTCCAAACAATTGGGATTGCTTAGTGTGCCTTGAATAAATTATGCGTTGTTTTAGCATGCAAAAGCATAGTATTGTGGTTTTATCCTTTGATGCTTTGCTTGGGTTGACTTGGCACATGCTCACACCATGTTATGACTATGACAAGTCACCATAGCCTATGTGATCATTTAATCCTTGACTTGTAGTACCACTCTATGCTTTGATTAGTATGCTTTGTTGCACTTCATGATTATGGTCATTATTGCTCTCTTAGTTGGTTGCTCCCAGTCTTTTGCTAGCCTCCACTTGTATGAGTAAGTTCTACTCATGCTTTCAACTCCCAAGAAACCATGTTATTCTAAAGTGTCCACTATAAACTCCTATGCATGGTGTGTTACACCATTCCAAGTATATTCTTGTTTTCAACTATCTTCCAATTAAAAACCATTTTGTTATGTGAGAACTTAGTGATTAAAGCCCTCACAAACTTGATGACACACTTTATATTCTTTGCCCCTAATAAACTTGAACCACTGTGTCATCTATGTTGTATATGCTCGCACTTATACGTTGGAATTAGCAGAACCGTGTTGTCATGGGGAACGTTTTCAACATTGCACTTGTACTCTGTACTCAGTTGATATCATGCTCTTTTGTCTATGTATGTCACTGATGTGAAATAAAGAGGGAAATTGTAAGTCCATGGAGTTTGTATCCTGTGTTAGAGAAACGTCTGTATCGCTAGCCTAAGCCATGCCTAATCATGGTGGAAACTTGCAGCATCACCATAGTGACATCTATAAAGCATTCTTCTTATAAAAAAAGAGACACATTGAGAGAAAAGGAAAGAGAGAAAAAAGCACCATATTCCCATGGTAAATAAGAAGAATTGCTGAGATGCTTATTGTCTGCTTGCCTTGTCATTTTGGTTATGGGATAGCTCCTATACCATGTGCAAGGGGTACCCTGTTGGCGGTTCTCAATGATATGCAAATACTTACAGTGACAAGAACTTACAAGTGACTAAAGTTGAGTAGCATGAGGTGTGGCCCTCGTATTCAAGGGACTTGAGATTGCCAACTTATACTTCGTCAAGCATATACTCCATCTTTGTCACTTTAACCTTAATCACTTGAAGATGCTTATGATAGGGGCAATGAGGGCTGAAAGCTAACAAGTACCATAATTTTTGGAAGATCTTTTTGAAACTTGAAATCCCTGCTTCCTTTACAAAAAGGCCTTTCTTCCACCATTATTTGAGTCTCCACCTTCTACCTTTAGGCACCATTAAGAGAGCATAGTTGTCATTCTGTGTGCAGTGTTCCAAAACTTATTAATTGATGCATATTGTGATATTACTTGTTCTTGTGCTATTTGTTTCTAGTCACCCTTGTGAACTTTGAAGGTGTCTTATCAATCTATTTGCTACTCCATGAGGGACAAGCTGATTGCCACTATGCTATGTTTTATGTATGTGAAACAAACAAACGCTTTTCAATGCATGTTATTCTTGATCTTTGTTTGTAGCCTTTTATGTTGCATGCATAGTTACTATGTCCTATTGTTAGAACTCCATCTTTCATGCACATGTTTAGAGTTCTTTGATCCCAACTTTCAATTCTTGCAAATGGTTGGATCTTTATTGTGAGGGTGCATGTCACCTAAAAAATTATTCTTTTTATCTCTTACCTACTCGAGGACGAGCAGGAGTTAAGCTTGGGGATGTTGATACGTCGGAAACGTATCTATAATTTTTGATGCTCCATGCTTGTTTAGTATCTACTTTGCTTTGCTTGTCTACAGTTTGAGGTGTTTTTTACATGTTTTCTGGTACTAACCTATTAACAAGTTGCCACAGTGCCAGTTGCCTGTTTTCTGCTGTTTTTGGTTTCAGACTAGTAAAGAAATATTCTCGGAATTGGACGCGACAAACGTCAAAGTCAATTACTTTCCATGGGGAACAAGAAGTTCAGAGGGGAGCCGGAGAGGCGGGCTAGGGCGCCCACACCTCCCCTAAGCACAGGTGGGCCCTGCCCCGCGCCTGGGAGGGGGTGTGGGGCCCTGGCCGCCGCCTCGGCCTCCCCCTTCGCCTATAATAAGCCCCCAATGCAGAAACCCTAAGGACCCGATCAAATCTCCACGAAACCGTCCGTAGTCGCCCCCACCATCGTCCCTAGATCAGGGGGATCTGACGTTCTTCCTGGCACCCTGCCGGAGGGGAGATCATCCCAGATGCCTTCTCTCCGGTATGATGCGTGAGTAGTTCCACCTTGGACTATGGGTCCATGTAGTAGCTAGATGGTTGTATCTCCTCCTTTGTGCTTTCATGTATAGATCTTGTGAGCTCCGTTTATGATCAAGATCTAATCTATTGTAATCATACATGTTGTATTTGTGGGGATCCGATGGATATTGAGATTATTATGTTGGTTTGATTAATGGTTTTGTCTTTATGATTCTATCATGTCTGTGTTGTTTGTGATCTTGCATGCTCTCCGTTGTTAGTAGCTATCTTGGCCAAGTAGTTGCTAGTGACTCCAAGAGGGAGTATTTATGCTCGATAGTGGGTTCATGCCTCTAGTTTCCAAGGGAAGTGACAATAATCTCTTCGGTTGTAGATGTGCTATTGCTACTAGGGAGAAAACAACAGTCTCTTGTTCATGGAACATCTGGATTGTTTACCTTACACATTTTGCTTAAAGCAGTTATCTGTTGCTTGCAACTTAATACTGGAGGAGGTTCGGACGATAACCTGAAGGTGGACTTCTAGTCATAGATGCAGTTGGATGGCGATCTATGTATCTTGTTGTATTGCCCAATCGAATCTCATAGGATCTTTTTGACTAGTAATTGCATTGTTATGTCTTGCTCAGTTCCTGTCAATTGCCCTGCTGTAATTTGTTTACCCTTCATGCCATGTTGTTTATCTAAGGAGAGCACCTCTAGTAAACTATGGACCCCGGTCTAATCTTTACCATTGATACATCTTTCACTGTTACTTGTTTACTTGTTGCAAACCATTACCTTCCACACCATACGTTTAATCCTTTGTTACAGCAAACCGGTGAGCTTGACAACCTCACTAAATCGTTGGGGCAAAGTCTTGAGTTTGTGTTGTGTAGGTCTCCGCGTTGCTTGCAACACATGTGTGACGTTTCCTTCCTTCTACTGGTTCGATAACCTCGGTTTCTTACTGAGAAAAACTTGTTGCTGTGCTGCTTCATACCTTTCTCTTGGGGTTTCCAACGAAGCGTCCCACGACAAGTGGTGGGCGCCATCACTAGCCACCCATAGTCCCAGGCGACAGAGGAGCAAGGGACCAGGCCATCACAACAGCGAGTACATGGACCTCGAGACTTCGGCGTAGATCCACAACGACGGGACAATACAAGCCAGTCGCTTCCTGGGCTGCAAGGAGGGACGACCCCGCACCGCCACGCACCCGCCACCATGCACTCCGCCATGAACACCCACCATCGACCTCCACCCATGCCACTGTCTCCCATGACACGTCGTACTCCCGATGGCCATGGTCCACGCCGTACCGCGAGCAAGGGGGATGGGCTCCCTGCCAACCGCCTTCCCAAGGGCGGGTTGCCTTTGCCAGTAGCCTCTCCAGCGACGGCGAGATGCGGGAAAGGGAGGGAAGTGAGTGAGAGTCGGCGATAACTAGGGTTTGTGGGGGAAGAGAGAATATTCATTACTCGCCTAGGGTTTGTGATAGGAAGGGAGTGTATTCGTCTCGTCTGAAAAAATCTACCCCCTTCATTAAAAGTAAGTAACTGTATTTATCTAGATTCACATGTATTCAAATATATTTTAGTATATAGATACATGCTACGTGTGAATATAGACAAATGTAAGTCACTAATTTCTGGAAAGAGGAAGTATATACTTAAAAAAAACGATTGCCATTTGCCAACCGCTTGAAAACACCGAGATCGATCGGAGAGGCCTTTCGCGTGGCAAGGATTAAGCCTCACTGATTTGCTTGCTGTCTGAGAAAACAGTGCAATGTCATCGTGGAACAGGTGTTTGGCGGCCATAGCCATACAGAAAAACCAGCTGTAACCCGGGGACGCACCTTGTATATGTGGTTAGTTGATTGTATTCTTGAAAAAAAAATGTAGTTAGCTCATCAGGGGGGATGTATCATGTACATGTGCGTGTCGAACCCGACTCCTTTTTTGCCAAGAAAAAGCACGGGCAGGGACGCGGGATCATCAATGGCCAACTGATAGCGCTACGTTACACTGCATACCAGTCCATGAAAAAAGCTCAGTTCGGGCGTCGGCTCGCAGTGGACTGCTGCAGTAGTTCTCCTCGTGTCGAGAAAAGAGTATAGTATCGTAGTGAGAACGCTGCTAGCTACTACCTAGCGAAATATACTATAGGTTGCTATGATCCTTCTGGATGGGATGGGATGTCTCCGCTCGGAGCTGGGCGTTGGGAGCTATCAGCTATGCCATGCCAAGGCGAACGCGTCCTCCTCCTCTGCATCCTTTCTATCTGCATTCTCTCCGCGCGCGTGCACGCCATTGCTCGTTGTCTGTCGACTGGAGCTCATTAATGATGCGACATTGCCGCTATAATTTGGCACGCACGACACTATGGTTCTTGCTTGGTTCACGTACGCACGTTGTCGATTGGAGCTCATTAATTGCCATCTCTTAAATAGTTAGACTCTTTTTTCGATTCGAGATGAGTGATTTATCTGACTAACTCTTAATCGATCGTCTCGGTTAACACTTATCGAGTCGTGTATGGCCATGCTTTCTGAATCTTATCATTCGAGACGCGTAAAGAACATCTCTCCAACTGAAGGGGCAAAATCACATCTTGGTTATTCACATCACGCAGCTTGATTCTTAATCGACCCGAACCCTGTCTTTATAACAGCCAAGTTACAGATCAGCGTTTGCCAAAACCTAAGTCAGTGCTTTTCAACTCGGACTGTGCAACAATCTCAAATCTAAGGATTATTGATTGAGATATACAAATGATAACTTGTTCGTTGTAGCTTAATATGGGTCAATCCAACTCGCTAAACTCTTTAATCGAATATGTGTAAGTCGGAATAGCATCTCCATACTCATGACAAGTGAAACCGAGTCATCAACCGACTTTCACATTGGTCTAAGTTATGTGTCCAGCACAACCTCGATGACCAAGGATATATAGTACAAACAACATGAATATATAGTTTCACAACTGAATCACATATTTAGTGATTTTTTACACATCAGATGATTATACAAGGACAACTTAATATATTTATGAATACAATGGGAAATATCATCATACATGATTGCCTCTAGGGCATATTACCAACAGCCGCCTCTATGCGCGTGGCCTAGGCCACGGAGGAGGCTAAGTTGGAGGTCGTGGAGGAGGTAGAACAGTAGCCTCCAAAGGAGGAGGCGGTGGAGGCGGCAATGGAGGAGGACGCCGTCGACGCTGGCGAGGGCGACCCGCTGGTGGTGTTCGCTTTGGCCTAGGCTGAGACGGATGCATCGGAGGCGGAGGACGAGGCGAGCATGCACTAGAACGCGGAGATGGAGCGGGCGCTCGCGCAGTGCCGCCTTAAGGAGGAGGTGGAGATGAGGAGCTTGTCGCAACACGTTCCTTCGGCACACAGCTGCGAGAGGAGTCGGTGCCACGCGACCGTCAAGCGGGCGGTCTTGCAAGCCAGGATTGACGCGGCGGAGGCCGTCATCCGGAGGGTGCGCTACGATGGCGCCGGACCTGTCGCGCCACACCGGGCAAGGCAGCGACAGCGAGGGTCCCGCCGGCGCCGAGCAGTAGGTGGCGGCGTCGGGCGCCACCGGCGTAGGGCAATGGCGGCAAGAAACTTTTTGGATCGTCGCCGTCATAGTTAGTAGGGCAGGGCGACATGCAGGATTTTGATCTTTGCCGTTGTACTTAGTAGGGCAACGCCACATGCAGGTTTTTGGATCATAGTCGGTTTAGATCGTTATAATCGTTAGAATAGTTATTACTAAACGAACTAGTCTTATTAGTAATTAATGCACCACTGCCATGTGGGCCGCTCAGCCCAAGCACTTACAGAATCGGACGCGCGTGACGTCTACGCATTCCCAGTCCATTTTTGGACGAGGAATGTGTCAGCCCGAACACGCTTGATAGAATGGGTTGTGTTGTTTGGACGGATTTTTTCTTATCTCCTGTCCGTCCGTATGGACCGATTCGAATAACCTATACTCGAATGGGTCGGTCCGATAAAGATGACCTAGCTAAAAAAAATACTATGACGATGCGATGATAGATACGTGCATGCTCACTGATAACCTTGCGTTTCGTGTACGGTTAGCATCATGCACCTGCAAGACTGCAACAGGGCTTGGTCCGTTACCTGCAAGAAAATAACATGTATAGGTATAGCCCCTTCTTCGCTGTCACGCCTTCAATGCCGGCGCCGGGTGGACGTGATCGGGAAACATATCCGATCGTTTGAAAGGTCTAAACTAGCAGTACGCGTGATGCATCTGCTAATTAGGAGTAGTCTGGGAGGCAGGAGCTACTGTTTCGCTGTGGTTTTGCTGATAGATCAATCGGTGCACTTGGCTAGAATTTGACGCTAATGGACCCTTCGACAAGACCGAGGCACAGACTATGTACGAACTGACAGATAGCATCTAGTGAAGTGAAGCTTGACTTGCTTCTAGAAAGCAGGAAATAAGTAGGCACGTGTACGACGCCCAGTTCCGTCCGGCCTCTGCACCTTCCGGTCGAAAGGTGACCTTTTTTTCAACCTCCAGTCTGAAGGCCTTGTTCGGTGTCTCTCGTTGGATCCCCTTCTCTTTCTTGCCAAGTGGTTTGTCCCGGCGACGATCGAGACACACCCTCGGTCGAGAGGACCAAGAAAACCGGTGCCTTGATTGCATTTTCTGTTTTGTCTTTAAGGTCTTTTTGCAATTGTTTTATGTCTTTTCTTCAAATGCTAGGTTAGGCAAGGCAATAGACGCAAAAGACCTGTTTGTAATTTTGTACCCACCATTATTTGCAGCTTCTAGGCCTCGCTCTGGAGAGGCCGTTCCCGTGTAGAAAAAAAAATTTAGCCTGACCGGACCTTATACGAGTAAATGGGAGTCAAGAGTTCCAGCATATATAGCGTGCTTGACTTGGTAACAGTTTCAACGCTCGCAACTCGCAAGGCCTATCCATCACGAAGTTCATACTACATCCACATATTTATTACTCCCTCTGTCCTGATAAAGATGTCATAAAGTTAAACAAATCTGCGACATTCTTTTTTGACGAAGGTAGTAATTTATTTATTGGAACAGCTAGACCCGCTGTTCGCTGCATGATCTAGAGACCGGTCACTGCATTGTGCCCACGCGCGCACTCTTCTTATGCAAGCATACCTAGACTAAGCACAGTGTAACCCAGCAAGTTGTGCGTATTAACTGCAAGTCAAATTGTAGTTAGGCGCTGATAAGGCTTTGTTGTTGGGGGTAAGGTGATCTGTTCCACAAGGGTCGTGAACTCGTGATCGAAATAGATCATCTACACTTATTAAGTAACATGTGGCAATTTACCATATGATAGACTGCCAATCCCATTAACGTGGAGAGATCCGCCAACTGCTACAGGTCCCATTATACTACGGAGTTAGTTCAAGTATGGAGTACATGCAAATCACTCGTCTAGAAAAGGTCTAATTATGCATGGTTGGTGGTCCGTAGATCTTTACTATTCATTAAAGCGAAAGATGACGTGATCGTTGGTACGTTGTCCGCTCAGCCCCGCTCGAGAAAACTCGCCCACGTCCTAGGATTTTTTTTTAAAGAAACCGCATGCCCTGCCCACAAACTCCACGCCGCCTCCCCCAAATCTCCGCTCCCTGAGTCAATCCACCAATTCCCTCTGACGGCACCAAGATGCTCCACGCCTCGGCGCTGCTGCCGTCCCCCACCCCGAAGGCATGGATGCCGCCGGCCCTTGTCCCGAGTCCCGACCCTCTCATCCATGGTCCACCCTCGTTCTCCTCCTGCAGAGAAAGGTGAGGCAACGACTCGAGCTCCGGCGTCGACCACTGGGGAAACGGCGAGCTACGCGCAGACCACCGGAGAAAACAGCGCCACCAAGGCAACTCAGACCTCCCTCCCTCCTCGCGGATCCGCCGTCGTTGGGATTTCACCGTGGGAGCTCCGCCTCCTCGTACGGTGCCGTTGTTGATCGCCGTCGGACCTTCAGCGGGGTCTCTGCCTCCTCCTCGCAAGGTGTTGTCCGTGCAGATGCTACGAAGCGGCGTGGGCATGGCATGGTCCTCGCAGATTGGCCTCCCACCCTTGTATCCGCGCTGAGACGCACCTAGAGCCTGCTGCTAGGAGAGGGCAGCTGGAGGTGAGGCACCTGTTTCCATCCCATTGCTCATATCTTCTTGGTTGTACGATGCAGGTGTTATCAATTGTTAGTGGATCGCATATGGGGAGGTGTTATCAATAGTCATCGTGATGTAAGAATTAATTGTCTTCACTAAGATTCTTTCTTGAATATTGCATCGCCTTGGAGGGTGGTCTCGTGAGCTCAATTCTATTTTACTGTTTCGGAGCGTTGTGAAGCATATGAATTTATGTATGTAGTACGTATGATTTTAGATAGGGATTTCTATGCAGGCTGTAATTATAAACCGTTGTCTGACGGATTTTATTATAATTGTAATGTAGGTAGATCTATTCTGTCCTAATCCATTGGGACAAGATATCCTATTGGTGATTCTTCGCAAATTGTTAAACCAGTTATGGCGTATTGGCCTGGGATAAAATTCAGTAATTACAAAGGCCACTTTGTACATCAATTCTATGTTGTTTTGTCACAAATGTTTCCATATTTCCAAGGATTTGTACATACTTGTGGATGCCGAAGATGGCATGAAGATGCATGTTATTTTCTCTCATGTCCTAGACTCTATTTTATATTTACTTTTAGTTGAGGTGACTGCTCCAACAGTATACTTTTCCCATGTGCTATGCAAAGTTACTATAGTATTTTCAGTTGGCATGGTTTCTATTTTTCAATTGATTAATTACATATAGGCGTAACTACTGCGAACAAAGTGCTAATATGTATTCGGGCATGTTCTAAGATTGTAGTGAAATTGTCCTATACTCCAGGGTTATTATGGTACCCAACTTTGGGACAAGATGTCTTAGTTAAAGTTATACTCTATGGAAGTCATAGAAGAGTTAGTTCCTATTCTTAAACTAGCTCATGACTGGTCCTACTCTTAAACTATCTCATGACTGTATAAAATGTTCTCATGTAAATTCTTGGTATTTCTCTAGTCAAATCAATTCATTGTTTGATTCATTTTCTGTTACTTATTGTATGAAAGGTTCTTTACGACTTCCAGTGGAGGCTTTAGTAAATGGTACATCATACATCTCAAGGTGCATGGACCTTCTCTGTTGTTGATCATGGTTGGCCTGTATCAGACTGCCCCACAGTAGGATTAAAGATATCACCGCCATTCCAAAATACATATTGTCCCAATTTATAGAGAAAAAATTATAAAGTAGTTTATGATGAATATACATTACCTCAATATTTGCTAGGAAATAACAGTTCCCTCTAAAACAAATGGTCATTGTTATTTTGATGGGATTGTAAAATATTGTTTGCCCCCTAGATGTAGCAACCTAGCAACGCACTAGATGCCAAGAAATACTTGTATCGCCTAACCTCAATTCAAGGTGCCATCATGTAAATCTGCTCGAGGAAATTGTTCTTTGGTTAGATCATACAATGCAATTTTTCTCCACCCCCTAGGCCGCTTCCTTTGTCCTTACCCCCCCCCCCCTCGGTTTATTTGGTCAGTACATTTTGTGTGCTCTGCATAAGCCGTGAGTTTGTATACCAGCTTTGTAAAATTCTATTTTCCTTCCTCTCCATAGGGTAGATAGTCTTCTTTATTTTGTCAATAATCTTCTTATGTGTACATTTGGAAAAACTATAATTGATTCTATGCTGGACAAATGCAGTGGGAGATTTACCTGGTGTCAGAATCATCAGAAATGGCTTATAACTTCTATATATTTGTTCTTATAAGTGCTTGTCTCTTTGGACCATAGACACCATCTAATAATAAAACTAAGGGTAATTAATGTGCAAATGAATTACTTGTCTTCGTATGGCAACATGGAGTCATTGGCATATGGCATAGCCAGGCACCTGAATCCACACCACCTTTTGTTGGGCAAATATGTATTATATTTGAAATAATCATCCAGTACAATTGGATTTTCTATTACTCCCTCCGACCCATATTAATTGATTTTGATTGTCAAAATTTGGATGAATCTAGACACCATTTAGTATATAGGTTCATCCAAAATTTGAAAAATATGGGTCGGAGGGAGTATATCCTTTGCCCCTCGTAAAAAAGGAGTGCTCATACATCCTCCCTTTTAGGTGCAACAATAGAATAAAATTTTGTATTTATCCCCATGTAATTTAAATGCAAACCAAACGTTCAAACATTTCAATTGTAATTCCTCTTCTATTTTTATTTTTGCATGTGACATACCATGGGGATTTTGCCTGTATTCTTTTTTAGATGATTAGTAGCAATTATGTTGTTAGTTCTTACAGTAATATGTGCATTTCACTTAAGAAAAGAAGCTGAAGCCACATAAATTTGTAGGAAGCTAGCTGAGGGAGACATTATGTCCTTACTCAAGGATAATCCAAGTGTTCCTTCAGGCTAGATTTTCAAACTTTTTTTGGTTGATTAAATATAGATGGAGAACATGGCATTATTTTTCACTGACGCTGAGATGTCGCTTGTGCAATACACTTTGGTGCCATTGAATCCCTCCATGGTTGCTACTGCCGTCTAAGCAGCCAGGCCGCTACTCGTCGAGACACCAACCATCTCCACCCCAACAGATCTGGCGGCTGTCTCCAGCAAGCCACCACGCCCAGGACTCCTTCGTCAGCCAGGAGATAGGTGCGGAGGCGGCGAGAGGCGCAGGAGATGGGTGCGGCTGGGAGACGCGATGGGATCTCCCTCGGTGGCACCCTGGGGGAGCGCACACGAGGTTGTTTTTTCACGCGAGGAGTCTTGTGAATTCATAGATGTAATGCCCTCAAAGCTTTACAAGCACCCGACGGCTTCTTAAAGGTAAACATGGACAGCTCATTCATCAATGTTGAATGCTTGACTAGAACTTACTAATTGAGACATAATTTGAAGCTCTGGTTTATGTAGTTGTTCATTGAAGAAAACTAATAAAAATACAGAGTATCATGGTGGGAAGGAGAGGGAAGAAATGAGGAACAAGACGTGTCCCTTTGTGTGAGATGGTGATGATAGACAACAAGATATAGAACAAGGAAGAATGAGTATGAATGATAGTCATCGAAAAGGAGGGAACATATAATAGTGTGGTCATCATGCGGATTCATGGAACAAATCGAACAATTTCATTGAGGTTTATATACTTTATTTCGTGACTCACTTGCTCATAACTATGAGAGATAATTGTTGGTTATATACTTTAGTTAAAATGGAATTTATTGTTTTCAGATATTGCGGCTATCTTTTTTTTATACATATCAATTTTCATGTGGAGTTTGCATGCATGATAAGAAAAAACGAGAGAGCCGTGGCAACGCACGGGTACTCAACTAGTATAGTTAAATGTGGAAAGTAACATGAATTTGTCGCAGTTAAGCTACCTATATAGTTTCCGTGAAGTGTGTCAAAGCCAAATTGTCTCCTATTTTATTTTACTACTATTTTAATTTATTTTATCATACGATGGCTGATATTTGGTTATCTGGCATACATTTATGTTTTGCATGCATTAGTCATACGGAGTAGTGCATTTGTCGTACCCCTTCGTCCTAGAGTGTAAGTCACAATCTCATTTTCAGATTGTCCGGCATATAAAGCAAATAAGGCATAATTTGTATTAATTGGAGTTAATTAGCACATGCAGCCTGCACTTTTCTCTCCTCCACATGCATCGGTTTGACACATCCATCATACATGCAGTAATTATGGGGCTGTTTTTATTGGCTGTATCAAATACGAAGCATCACAGTCCGGCCTAATTAGTCACAATTTCAGCCCCAATCACATAAAGCCTTGGGCCAAGATATTAGAGGATTGTGACTTACACTCTAGAACGGAGGGAGTAGTTATTTCCTTTTTTTTTTTCGAGGCAACACATGTCACGGTCTCTTACGTAATACGTGAAAGTTTTAATAAGACGGCTTGTAAATCTAATATATTATATTTATAAAAAATATAGTTGCACATATGAATAAAGACCGGAAAGTCTCGTTATCATTTGGATTGTATTTTCTTGCGTATTAACTCGACAAACTTGGTGGTGAGGTCCAGGCCTCCAGCCGTCCAGGTTGTGTGGACCGTGCGGTGACGAAGTTAAGCCGGCGAGCCGACGTGGGTGGCTTAGAGCATCTCCACTCGTTTGCCGAAACTCACGCTTACGCCCATTTTTCCACTCGAGTAACTAGACTAAGTCCTTAAGTTCGGCTAAAATTCATTAAAGATGGGCGAATTTCATTAAGTTGGACGAATATAGGCGAATTACATCAAATTTAAACTAAACTACTACATAATACACTTAAAAAAGACCGCCGCCGTGGCCTCCGCCTGAGCCTTCGCCGTCCTACATGTCGAAGTTGCTGTAGAACGCCGTGTAGCCGGGGTTGGCCCGGCCGTCATCCTCACCGCCGTCGTCGTCGTCGCTCAGCGACTGGTTCTGGCGGGAGCTCCTTTGGCCTGGGTCGCCGAACCTCTAGGGCTGGTAGGACGGGCCTTCGTCCTCGTCGTCGTCGAGGACGTAGAGTGGGGCGCCCTGGTAGGCGAGCTCACGCCCGGCCAACGCCCGCCGCCGGGCGGCCTGCTCCTCGGCCTGCTGTTGCAGGCCAAGGATGCGCTGCCGCTCCGCCTTCTCCCGGCCCTTCCTGGACCATTTCAGGATGTCCGGCGAGGAGGGCTCCACCGGCGGCGGCTGCGGCGCCGTGTCGCGGAGCGACTGCTCCAGCGCCATCCTCAAGGCGTCGTCTTTGGGCGCCGGCGAGTCTTCTGTCTTGAGGCGGCGGAGACGCAAGCGGCCGGTTGGCGACACCGTTGTCCGCGGCTCGCCGATGACGACGCCGTGCGAGCGCGTCCGCGGCTCGCCGATGACGACGCCGTGCGAGCGCGTCCGCGGCGGCGAGCGCCCAGGCGACTCCGCCTCGCGCTTGAGTGTCGTCGGCGTGCGCACTAGCGCCGAGCCAGAGGAGTGGGATGTCGACGCGGAGGAGGACAAGCTCATGCTCGCCATCCTCCTCGGCATCCAGTTCGGCGGAGGGCGCCGGCCCGACCTGGCCGCCGACGTCGGTGTGCGCGGAAAGCCGAGCCGCGGCGTGTTCCCGCGGTTGATGTGCTCCATCACCGCCGCGAGCGTCCGGCCTGGCGCGCTCCACCAACGCCCGCGGCCAGCCGAGTTGTTGCGCTTCGGCGGCGACTCGTTCGGCGGCCCCTCGTGGCGGGCGAGCTCCTGTTCGCGTTGGTCCGCGAAGAACTGCTCCTAGTGCAGGAGGTTGTCGGCGCTCTCCGCTTCGGAGGGGTCGTCCATGCCGCCGATGTACTCTTGGACATCATACGGCAGCTCCGCCGGCGGGATAGGGATGCCGCCGGCGCTCAGCTTCCACCCTAGAGGCATCCGCGTGTTCGGCGGCACCATATAGCAAGCATCGTACAGCATGCGCGCCTCCCAAGCCTGGAGGGTGCGCCGGCCAAAGCCGTTCGCCGCAGCGCCATTTCCGGGGTACCGTTCGGCCATGGCTAGGAAGGGAAACGGTGAGAGAGGGTTCGCCGGAGTTTGGGCTTGTGGGCTGGGGGAGCTGTGAGAGAGTGTGATGATCTCCGGCGAGGGGTACGGCTTATAAAGGTCAAGGTGGGCAGCGAGGGCGGGAGGGGTGTAGCGGCGAGGGCGGAAAAAGGGGAAACAGCAGGAAGTTAGTGCCCGCCGGTCCGTCGCGGGAGCCGAGGCGGCGAGGGTGGCGCCGTAATTCGGCGACGCGGGGCCGACGCGACAGGTAGTTAATGTCCGGCGGTCGCTGCGTGGTTCCGTGGATAAGGACGACTCGGCTTCCGTCACTGACTCGGCGGATCCACGCGCCGTTTAGTTTTTTTTCCGCCGAGTTCGCTGCGTCCGGCCTTCCCAGGGCATACCCGGAAACCTAGGTTCGGCCTGGATAGTCCGGACCAAAATTGGCTCAAATCCGGCCGAAAACAGGTCCATGGGTGCTCGACTGGGCCAATTTTCGTTGTTCGGACCAAATTTCGGCGTCCGGACCGACATCCTGAATAGGCGAGTGGAGATGCTCTTTGGAGCAAACGTTCTCTATTCCGGTCTGGCTGGAATCGCCGTCCATCAATCAACCAATTGATAATGTAGTTACATTACACATATCACCTATTGTGTGCAGGAAAAACGACAGCTTCCAACTACGATAGTAGCCATTTCTGCTGCTGACTAGTACGCTTTGACGTTTTCGGACTGGCTGGAATATCGCGTGATCCTTTTCGGACTAGTACGTTTTGACGTTGCCGAATCAAGATGAACTGCAAGAACGCACGCGAGAGTGGAAGAACAAGAAGGAAGGAGAGAGAGCAGAACACACACGAAGTTTTGTGCCACGTTTCAACCACTGCGACTTTTCTGCTTCCTCATTATTTGCAGTGGACTAAGCAAGTCACTAAAAGCTCAACAGAAAACGGTTATCACCTCCGAGCCTACCGGCCGTGCCATCCCACGGCGCTTGACGTGTGATCACCACTACAAGCGCTACAACCAGATCTACACCATGCCATCCCACGGTACCAAGTCGTAGCGATAGACTAGGCTAATGCTATGCTGAAAATAAACCTAGCTAGTCACGTCGTGAATAGACTCACAACACCTGACACTTATTCTGGAAAGGAGAAAACGCTAAGCAACATGATTTAGTTCATCAAATCACCCCCTAATCCTGTTGCATCTAGATCACCTTGATCACTCCAAGCATCTGCCTCAGCTCCACGAACTTTGCACGCCCAAGTGACATGGTGAGTATGTCAGCCAGTTGTTCTTCAGTGCGGACATGAACGATGTCCACCTTGTTATATTGTGATCTAAATTCAAGTATTGGTGCACTGAAGAAAGGCTAACTTCGGACGGAGCGGAGCGAGGCCCGTCGCCAGGAGGCTTGGGCCGGTATGGATCGTTGCCATCGTCTATATATATATCCTGTAAGCCACTGGCTAGGTTTTATCGCATCTTTGATAACCCACTGCGTTTGTAAACACCCACCAAAAATAGTGAAGAGTTTGCTGGCTGACGCCCGTGATTTTTCCCCCTTCGTGTTGGAGGGGTTTTCCACGTTAAATCTCGTGTCCCTCTGTCGTGTTTACTTATCGTTATTCGTTATTGTGCATCTCCGATTATAACACATCTTGCCTTCCTCGACTCATTCTCGGATGAAGTGAAAACGTGTGTCGATGTGCTTGCTCCTATCATGATGTACATGATTCTTGCTCAGTGCTATCGCTGATTTGGTGTCGACGAGAAGCTTCACCTTCCTCAGCTCTTCTCCAACCATCTCTCCCAGCAACCTGCTCAACCAGATCGCCTGACAAGATGCAGTTGAAGCTGCAATGTATTCTGCCTCACGGCTTGACAGTGCAACGATTTTCTGTTTCTGCGATCCCCAGGTCACTGCACTCGATCCAAGGAGAAAAACAAGCCGAGATGTGCTCTTGCGATCATTCAAGTGATGGGATTCGCAGCATAGTAAATCAAAAAAAAATTACGGATGCGAACGGGAAAGCCAAGATCTAATCTAGGATATGCAATCAACGAGAGGGATAGATGAGATCTTCATACCTTTGAAGAAATCACACAGCGGAACGTTCAACATAACGTGGTTGATGTAGTCGTACTAGCCTTCTCCTCCTCGCGATCCGATCCGATCCAACGCCGCAAGTGGCGACGCCTCCGAGAGATGCACACGTACGGCACCGTGACGTCTCCTACTTCCTCGGTCCATTAAGTAGGGTGGAGAGATAGATTGGATCTACAGCACGACGGCGTGGTGCAAAGGTGGAGAGTTTCTGCGGCAGGGCTTCTTCTACGCGCAGTCGGGAGAGAGAGAGAGGTAGGGCAACAGCTGGCGGCTAGGGTTTAGGGTGGGGGAAGGGTGCGCCCCCTGCCCACCTTATATAGCCCCCTTTCCCCTCCTCCAAGCCCTATGGCCGGCGGCCACAAGGGTGGAGTGGGGGGCAAGTCTTCCTCCCCCTTCTAGAAGATACCCTAGGGTTTCCCTAGGGTTTTGGCCGGCTGGGCCTATGGGGCCTTGTTCCCCTGGCCCAATGCGGCCAGGGCACTCCCTCGTAGGCCCACGCCCCCCTCCGACAAGTGGGGCCACGTTGGTCCCACTCCGGAAGCTTTTAGAACCTTCCCGTACAATACCGAACATTCCGAAACAATTCCGAAATCCAAAAACTGCTTTCCATTATATGAATCTTATTCTCCGGACCATTCCGGAACCTCTCGTGATGTCCTGGATCTCATCCGAGACTCCGAACAAAAACTCACAAACCAATTATCCATTCTATCCTAGCATCGAGGCACGTTAAGTGTGTGACCCTACGGGTTCGAGAATATGCAGACATGATCTTCTATCAATAATCAACAGCGGGATCTGGAAACCCATATTGACTCCCACATATTCATCGATGATCATATCGGATGAACCACGATGCCAGGTTCAATATATATAATGCCATATATATATTCCCTTCGTCACGCGATATTTTACTTGTCCGAGATTCGATCGTTGGTATCAGCATACCTAGTTCAATCTCGTTCACAGCAAGTAATTTACTCGTTCCGTAATCCGATATCTCACTTTGTGATTAACTCCTTAACCACGTGCTTGCAAGCGGTGTTGATATCGATTAACGATTGGGCCCGAAGTATATCTCTCCGACTTGGGAGGGACAAATCCCATCTCGATACATACAACCCAACAAGTACTTTCCGATCACCTGAGAGACACCTTTATGATCACCCTCTCATAGGATGACGTTTGATTACCTCAAAGCTTTCTTCCGATACGAGGGAGTTGCATTATCTCATGGTCTAAGGAATACAATATTTGACATAAGAAAAAGCTTCGCAAAGATGAACACGATGACACGATCTAATTGCTCTGCTTGATTTGGGTCTGTCCATCATATCATTCTCCCAATGATATGATCTCATTATTAACCGACAACTCATGTCTATGGTTAGGAAACCTTAACCATCATTAATCAATGAGCTAGTCCATAGAGGTGTACTAGGGACACAGTGTTGTTCATAAACCATACAAGTATCAAAGTTTCCGCTTAATACAATTCTAGCATGAAATATAAACTTTATCATGAACAAGAATTATAATAATAACATCTTTATTATTGCCTCTAGGGCATAATTCCAACAGTCTCCCACTTGCACTAGAGTCAATAATCTAGTTTACATCTGGTAACAATCTAACACCCATGGCATTAAGGTGCTGATCATGTTTTGCTCGTGGAAGAGGTTTAGTCAACGGATCTGCGACATTCAGATCCGTATGTACTTTGCTAATCTTTAGATCTCCATCTGTTATATAATATCGAATTATAAGAAATCGGCGGTTGATGTGCTTGGTATTTGGATGATATCTTGGTTCCTTAGCCAGTGCTATGGCGCCAGTGTTGTCGCACAATATCTCCAGTGGGTCCAAGGCACTTGAAACCACACCAAGCTCAGTGATGAAGTTTCTGATCCAAACTCCTTCACTTGACGCTTCTGCAGGAGCCATGTATTCCGATTCTACTGTAGATCCCGCGATCATGCTTTGCTTGCAGCTTCTCCAGCTCACAGCTCCTCCATTCAAAATATAAACGTATCCTGTCTGAGATTTAGAATCATCCGGGTCGGTGTCGAAACTAGCGTCGATGTAACCTTTTACGACGAGCTGCTCATCACCTCCATAGACCAAGAACATTTCTTTAGTCCTATTTAAATACTTTAGGATGTTCTTTACGGCTGTCCAGTGTTCCACTCCTGGATCACTTTGGTATCTGCTCGTCAAACTAAGAGCATTGGACACATCCGATCTAGTACACAGCATGGCATACATGATAGAACCTATGGCCGAGGTATAAGGCACTTTGCTCATGGTTTCTCTATCGTTTACCGTAGTTGGACACTAAGCCTTGCTCAATATCTTACCTGACGACATGGGCATTGAACCTTTCTTTGCCTTATCCATTCTGAACCTTTTCAGAACTTTGTCAAGATATGTACTTTGGCTTAAAGCTATTAGGCGTCTTTGTCTATCTCTATAGATTTTGATGCCTAATATATAAGCAGCTTCTCCTAGGTCTTTCATTGAAAAACATTTGTTCAAATAACTCTTCACATCGTTAAGCATATCAATGTCATTTCCAATAATCAATATGTCATCCACATATAGTACTAAAAATGTCACTGAGCTCCCACTCACTTTCTTGTAGATACAAGCTTCGTAGCAATTTGGAACAAATCCAAAGCTCTTGATCACTTGATCAAAACAAAGGTTCCAACTCCGAGATGCTTGCTTCAGTCCATAAATGGAACGCTGAAGTTTGCACACCTTATCAGCATCCTTAGGATCGACAAAACCTCCGGGTTGCATCATATACAACTCTTCATCAATGTTGCCATTGAGGAACGCAGTCTTGACATCCATCTGCCATATTTCATAATCATGAAACGCAGCAATTGCTAGTAAAATCCAAATGGACTTAAACATCGCTATGGGAGAGAAAGTCTCATCGTAGTCAACACCTTGAACTTGTCGAAAACCTTTCGCGACAAGCCGTGCTTTATAGACAGTAACATTACCATATGCGTCTGTTTTCCTTTTGAAAATCCATTTGCACTCAACGGCCTTTCGGTCGCTAGAAGGGTCCACCAAAGTCCATACTTGGTTTTCGCTCATGGATCCCAATTCGGATTTCATGGCCTCTAGCCATTTCTCAGAGTTTGGGCTCATCATTGCTTCCTCATAGTTCGCAGGTTCACTGTTGTCTACCAACAAGACAGTTAAGACGGGGTTACCGTACCACTCAGGAGGGGCACGTGACCTTGTCGACATGCGACGTTTAGTAGTAGCATCGTCCGAAGCTTCATGATCCTCGTCATTAGCTTCCTCTATTGTTGGTGCAGACGGCACTGGAACAATTTCAGGTGTTGCGCTACTCTCCAACTCAAGAGAAGGTTCAATAACCTCGTCTAGATCTACTTTCCTCCCACTCACTTCTTTCGAGAGAAACTCCTTCTCAAGAAAGGATCCGTTCTTTGCGACAAACACTTTGCCTTTGAATCTGTGGTAGAAGGTATACCCAATCGTTTCCTTAGGGTATCCTATGAAGACGCATTTCTCCGCTTTGGGTTCAAGCTTGTCCGGCATCAACTTCTTGACGTAAGCTTCGCATCCCCAAACTTTAAGAAACGACAACTTAGGTTTAGCACCAAACCATATTTCATACGGTGTCGTTTCAATGGATTTAGATGGTGCCCTATTTAAAGTGAATGCAGCGGTTTCTAATGCATAACCCCAAAATGATAACGGCAAATCTGTAAGAGACATCATCGATCGCACCATATCTAATAGAGTTCGATTCCGGCGTTCAGACACACCATTGCGATGTGGTGTTTCGGGTGGCGTG
This sequence comes from Avena sativa, assembly GCA_916181665.1. Taxonomy (NCBI): domain Eukaryota; kingdom Viridiplantae; phylum Streptophyta; class Magnoliopsida; order Poales; family Poaceae; genus Avena; species Avena sativa. The sequence goes on along the minus strand of OV702293.1, from coordinate 437,910,417 downwards.
AGTTGTGAAACGATTCCGCTTGCTTTAAGGTGCGTGAGAAAATCATAACTCAAATATTCACCTCCACGATCGGATCGTAGAAATTTAATTTTCCTGTTACGATGGTTTTCCACTTCGTTCTGAAATTCTTTGAACTTTTCAAATATTTCAGATTTATGTTTCATTAAATAGATATACCCATATCTACTTAAGTCATCGGTAAAAGTGAGAAAATAGCGATATCCACCGCACGTCGAAACACTCATTGGTCCGCATACATCGGTATGTATGATTTCCAACAAGTCCGTTGCTCGCTCCATTATACCGGAGAACGGGGTTTTGATCATCTTGCCCATGAGGCACGGGTCGCACGTGTCAAATGATTCAAAATCAAGAGACTCCAAAAGTCCATCAGAATGCAGTTTCTTCATGCGTTTTACACCAATATGACCTAGACGGCAGTGCCACAAATAAGTTGAATTATCACTATCTACTTTGCATCTCTTAGCCTCAATGTTATGGATGTGTGTTTCATTGCTTTCGAGATTCAGAAGAAATAAACCATTCATAGCAGGTGCATGACCATAAAAGATGTTACTCATATAAATAGAACAACCATTATTCTCCGATTTAAATGAATAACCGTCTTGCAATAAACACGATCTAGATATGATGTTCATGCTCAACGCAGGCACATAATAACATTTATTAAGGTTTAAAACTAATCACGAAGGTAAAACTAAGGAGAGCGTGCCGACGGCCATCACATCAACTCTTGATCCGTTGCCAACGCGCATCGTCACCTCATCCGTTGCTAGCCGCCGTCTATTCCGTAGCTCCTGTTTCGAGTTACAAATATTAGCAATTGAACCAGTATCAAATACCCAGGCACTACAACGAGCGATAGTAAGGTAAACATCAATAATCTCAAAGGTGCCAGCCTTATTGTCCGCTAAGTACTTCGGACAGTTGCACTTCCAGTGACCCTTGTCCTTGCAATAGAAGCACTCAGTGTTCGGCTTAGGTCCAGACTTGAGCTTCTTATCAGTAGGGGCAACGCGCTTGCCGATGCCTTTCTTGAAGGACTTCTTTGCACCCTTACCTTTCTTGAAGCTGGGGGGCTTGTTGACCATCAACACATGATTATCTTTCTTGATGTCCACCTCCGCAGCTTTCAGCTTAGCGAAGAGCTCAGTGATCGTATCAGTGGAACCAATCTGATTATGAGTAACTACAAAACCTTTGTAGCTAGGAGGGAGTGATTGCAGAACTCTGTCAATCTTGAGCTCTTCTGGAATATTGCAGTCTAGTTGCTCAAGACGTTGAGTGTAGCCCGACATCTTAATGGCGTGCTCACTAACATAACTCCCTTCCTCCATCTTGCAGTTAAAGAATTTCTCAGAGATCTCATATCTTTCAGAACGGGCCTGAGTCTGAAACATGGTTCTCAGTTCCTCAAGAATCTCAAAGGGCCCGGCGAACTCCTCAAAACGATTTTGAAGGTCCGATACCATAGCAAACAACATGGTGCTCTTAATCACACCATAATCATCTTTGCACGACTGATAAACAACTTTTTCATCAGCCGGCGCATCTACAGCAGGGGCGTCACCTAGGGCTTTCTCAAGGACATAGTCCTTTTGTACGCCAGCGAGAATGATTCTCAGATTGCGGAACCAGTTGGTGAAGTTAGACCCATTGTTCTTAAGCTTTTCTTTCTCAGCAAAAACGTTGAAGTTGAAGTTGGACTTAGCCATTTGATCTACAAAATTTGCAAGTACAATTTAGACTATGTTCATGATAACTAGTTGAAGTTAATCAAATTACTAGATGAACTCCCACTAAATTCAACATCCCTCAAGTTGTTTAGTGAACATGATCCAAATTCACCACACCTAATCCGATCTTCACGAGAAGAGATGTGGTTTCAATGGTGGACAACAAAGTGTCGATCATATCATTCATATGACTCATGCTTAACCTTTCGGTTCGTGTGTTCCGAGGTCATGTCTGTACATGCTAGGCTCGTCAAGTCAAACCCAAGTATTTACGCGTGTGCAAAACTGGCTTGCACCCGTTGTATGTGAACGTAGAGTTTATAGCACCCGATCATCACGAGATGCTTGAACACGACGAACTTTCGCAATGGTGCATACATGGGGGGAACATAATTTTATCTTGATCTTTAAGTGAAGAATCATCTTATAATGCTATCGTCGTGATCTAAGCATAATAAGATACATAAAAGGATAAACATCACATGCATATAATTTTATGTGACATGGTATAGCCAATCTCTACGCAATGATCTCCATCTTGTGCGTGCCAGCATGATCTCCATCACTCCACCATGATTGCCTCCACCACGAATAGCAACTACAACTATTGCTAACTACTTAGCGATAAAGTAAAGCTATTACATGGCGTATAAGAAGTTGACACACAGGTCATACACAATTATAAAGACAACCATATGGCTCCTGCCGGTTATGTACTCATCGACATGCAAGTCGTGAAATATTACAAAACATGATCATTGCATACAACATACACATCATATCTTGGGCCATACCATATCACAGAAACACTCCCCGCAAAAACAAGTTAGACGCCTCTACTTTGTTGTTGCATGTTTTACGTGGCTTATGTGAGTAACAAGCTAAGAACGTTTCTTACCTACGGAAATCCACAACGGTGATATTATGGTTGCCAACATCCGGTGTAAATCCCATGACAACTATAGTGAGAGAAACTGGCATCCACCAGTCTCTTGTGTGGAACAAGCCACACGTCAAGTGCGGAACCGGTCTCGCGAACGAGGTCGCGTAAAGTTGGCCTGGACCTCTTCGATCTCACTATCCTGCGTCATAATAAGTACACAACTAGAGGCTTGCAACATAAAACATCAACGCCCGCAACAAGCATGTTGCGTTCTCCTCGTGAAACACATCTACGCATAGATCTAGCTCTCATACCACTGATGGGATTCACATCATAGTAAATCAAAAAAATTCTACGGATGCGAACGGGAAATCCAAGATCTAATCTAGGATATGCAATCAACGAGAGGGATAGATGAGATCTTCATACCCATGAAGAAATCACACAGCGGAACATTCAACAGAACGTGGTTGATGTAGTCGTACTAGCCTTCTCCTCCTCGCGATCCGATCCGATCCAACGCCGCAAGTGGCGACGCCTCCGAGAGATGCACATGTATGGCACCGCGACGTCTCCTCCTTCCTCGTTCTAGCAAGTGGGGTGGAGAGATAGATTGGATCTACAGCACGACAGCGTGGTGCAAAGGTGGAGAGTTTCTGCGGCACGGCTTCGCCTACGCGCAGTCGGGAGAGAGAGAGAGAGAGGTAGGGCAGCAGCTGACGTCTAGGGTTTAGGGTGGTGGGAGGGTGCGCCCCCTGCCCACCTTATATAGGGGGATGTCCGGCCCCCTTGCCCGTCCTCCAAGACCTAGGGCCGGCGGCCACAAGGGTGGAGTAGGGGGCAAGTCTTCCCCCCCTTCTAGAAGATCCCCTAGGGTTTTGGCCGGCTGGGCCTATGGGGCCTTGTGCCCCTGGCCCAATGCGGCCAGGGCACTCCCTCGTAGGCCCACACCCCCCTCCGACAAGTGGGGCCACGTTGGTCCCACTCCGGAAGCTTCTAGAACCTTCCCATACAATACCAAACATTCCAAAACAATTCCGAAATCCAAAAACTGCTCCTTTATATGAATCTTATTCTCTGAACCATTCTGGAACCTCTCATGATGTCCTAGATCTCATCCGAGACTCCGAAAAAAAACTCAAAAACCAATTATCCATTTTATCCTAGCGTCGAGGCACGTTAAGTGTGTGACCCTATGAGTTCGAGAATATGCAGACATGATCTTCTATCAATAATCAACAGCGGGATCTGGAAACCCATATTGACTCCCTCATATTCATCGATGATCATATCGGATGAACCACGATGTTAGGATTCAATTAATCCCATATATATATATATTCCCTTCGTCACGTGATATTTTACTTGCCCGAGATTCGATCGTTGGTATCGGCATACCTAGTTCAATCTCGTTCACAGCAAGTACTTTACTCGTTTCGTAATCCGATATCACTTTGTGATTAACTCCTTAACCACATGCTTGCAAGCGGTGTTGATATCGATTACCGAGTGGGCCCGAAGTATATCTCTCCGACTTGGGAGGGACAAATCCCATATCGATACATACAACCCAACAAGTACTTTCCGATCACCTGAGAGACACCTTTATGATCACCCTCTCATAGGATGACGTTTGATGACCTCAAAGCTTTCTTCCGATATCAGGGAGTTGCATTATATCATGGTCTAAGGAATACAATATTTGACATAAAAAAAAGCTTCGCAAAGATGAACACGATGACACGATCTAATTGCTCTGCTTGATTTGGGTCTGTCCATCATATCATTCTCCCAATGATATGATCTCATTATTAACCGACAACTCATGTCTATGGTTAGGAAACCTTAAACATCATTAATCAATGAGCTAGTCCATAGAGGCGTACTAGGGACACGATGTTGTTCATAAACCACACAAGTAACAAAGTTTCCGCTTAATACAATTCTAGCATGGAATATAAACTTTATCATGAACAAGAATTATAATAACAACATCTTTATTATTGCCTCTAGGGCATAATTCCAACATCAAGTCACCAGCCAAGTCACTGTCGCTAAAACCAGTGATGACTTCAGAACCAGCTCCAGACTTGAACACACAGCCAAAACCCAATGTCCCCTGCACGTATCTGAGTACTTGCTTCAGAGCTGCCCAGTGCTGTCTTCCAGGGGATTCCATGTATCTGCTGAGAATTCCCACTGAATACGCTAGATCAGGCCTTGTATTCACCAAATATCGAAGGCTCCCGATCAAACTCCTGTAAGATCCGGCATCAATAACTTCACCGTCGGCTACCTTGGCGAGCTTGAGACGATTCTTCATTAGCACATGACAGGGATTGCAGTCTCCCATCCCTGCTGATTGTAGGATCCTTTTGGCATAGCTGGACTGGCTCACAGTGATCCGATCTTGCTCCTGTGTCACTTCAATGCCCAAGTAGTAGCTCAGCGCGCCCAAGTCACTCGTCTGAAATAGTGCCTGCATCTGCTGCTTGAAAGCATCGATGGCGATGCTGCTAGTCCCGGTGATGATCAGGTCATCAACGTAGACCCCCACAATCAGAAAACCGTCTTCGTCGGTACGCCGGTATAGAGCATGATCGGGCTCGCACCTGGTGAAGCCAAGAGACAGCATGGACGCATCCAATTTTGCGTTCCACGCGCGCGGAGCCTGACGAAGTCCACACAATGCCTTGTTTAGCCTCAACACTTTGTCAGAGCTGCTGTTGTCGATGAATGCAGTTGGCTGGTGTACATAGACCTCTTCCGCAAGCTCGCCGTTGAGGAATGTTGATTTCACGTCCATGTGATGGACGGTCCAGCATCGGTGAGCAGCAACAACGAGTAGGAGTTGCACTATCTCCAGCCGCGCAACAGGAGCGAATACCTCATCAAAGTCGACCCCTTGCCTCTGCACGTATCCCTTTGCAATGAGCCTCGCCTTGTGCTTCACTACGTTGCCTGCTGGATCACGCTTAACTTTGAACACCCACTTGAGCCCTATGGCATGATGCCCAGGTGGCAGCGTTGAAAGCTCCCAGGTGTTGTATTTGGCGATACATTGCATCTCCTCTTCCATGGCAGCGCGCCACGGAGCTTCTCCGAGAGCCTCTTCGATGGAAGAAGGCTCCTCTGCTGCAAACAGACATGCCTCGCCAAACTCCAGTTCCCCTGTGTACTTGGGGTTGGGTAGGAATATCCTGTCCTGGGCCCGAGTGTGCATTGGGTGTGTCGGGAGCGGCGGTGGTGCTGGTACACTCGTTGCCTCCCATGACGCATGATCCGCTGATGACGACGCGCTGGTCGACGCTGAGCTCGGTGGCGAGGTGAGCGAGGGAGTTGCAGCTGGTAACGCTGGAGGCGATGGAGGCTCAGGGGTTCCCTGCGCGTGCTCTGAGCCGTGAGCATTGTCTGCACTGAACTGATGTTCAGTTTCGTCAGAGAAGACAACAATGAACCACGTGAGGGCATCGTCTCCAAGGATCTGCGCCCCCAGTTACCCTTGCGCTCCTCTTCGAACACCACATCTCGTGTGATGTGCAGCCCCTTGGCTGCAGGATCGTACACGCGGTAGGCCTTGGCGCCTTCCTCGTATCCCACGAAGACGCCAGCTTGAGCTCTATCGGACAGTTTGGTGATGCCGGGTCCAACGAGCTTGAAGTGCGCCGTGCAGCCGAAGGTGCGGAAGTAGTCCACCTTGGGTTTCTTGCCGCGCCATGCCTCGTACGGCGTCACCCCCTTAAGGCTCCTTGTGGGCGACCGATACAGGATATGCACCGTCGTTCTGACAACCTCCGCCCAAAACGTTGTTGGCACGCCCATGCTCTTCATAAGGCTTCGTGCCATCTCGACCACTGTCTGGTGTCGCCTTTCGACGACACCATTCTGATGTGGAGAATATGGTGCCGTCGTGTTCCTCCGGATGCCAGCCTCCTCGCAGAACATGGTGAATTCGAACGAGTTAAACTCGCCACCACGGTCTATTCTGAATGCACGCAGCTTCACGCCTCGATCAGTTTCTGCAAGTGCCTTGATCTTCTTGAAAAATCAGAAGGCCTCATCCTTGCTTCTTAGGACCTCAAGCCACATGTACCAGCTACAGTCATCAACAACCAACAGAAAGTACTTGTTACCGCTAGGTGATGCCGGTGAGATGGGGATGCAAAGATCGTCGTGCACGAGGTCAAGGACATGCTCCGCTCGATATGCAGATGCTCGAGGGAATGGTGTTCGGTGCATCTTCCCGAGAGCACAGCTGTCACAAAAGTGATCGTGGTGCTCGACCACGGGCATCCCTCTTGCCATTCATTTCGCTCCCAGCTCATGGAGCGCGCGGAAATGCAGATGGCCAAACCGCGCGTGCCACCTCCATGCAAGATCCTCACTTGCTGCCGTCAGGAGACGGACCGTAACGGCGAGATTGAACTGCACTGGATATAGTCTGTTTCTCTCCCTTTGCATGCGCGCGAGCAGCTTGTGATGCTGATTGAACAGGCGTAGCGCACCACCACCGATGATTGACTGGCAGCGTGCCTCATCTAATTGACCCAGGCTCACAATGTTAGTGCGGAGCCTAGGGATGAAGTAGACACTGGTCAGTGCCCTGTGCTCGCCGCTGCCATCGACGAAGAGGACAGCGCCACGCCCACAGATCTCCACGAGCGAGCCATCACCAAACTTTACTTTGCCATGCACTGTCTCGTCTAGATCAGTGAGCATGTCTCTACTCCCCGTCATATGATTACTCGCACCAGAGTCGAAGAACCAGTGCTTGTCGTCGGTTGGCGTGGGATGACACGCTCCTCATTGAGGAAGACGTACTCCATGCCGGTGCTAGTCACGCCATGCGCGCCCAAGGCCAGCTCCGTATAGGGAGTTGGTGAGTTGTGCACGCTCGGAGCATGCTCTGTCGCGGTGTCCGCGACATCCACAACACTCGCAGTAAGGAGCATTTCTTTGGGGGACTCCTCAGCTTGCGCGACGTGCGCTTCTTCCCCTTTCTCTCGATTGTCACACTGCTTCTTGCGACATTCCTTTTCCCAATGACCTGGGATGCCACAGTAGCTACATTCGCCCTTTCGCCTTGGAGCGTCGTTGCCGCCACCCTTCCCGTGACCGCGATCACCCGCGTGCTGCTTGGGCTTGTAGTCGTCCTTGCCCTTCCGCTCGCCAGCAGCTGACGAGTCGGCGCCGTTTGCACCGTTCTTGCTGCGTGCCGCCCACTCCTCCTCCGTGATGAACAGGCGTCTGCCCGCAGCCGCCTTGTCTCCCTCATTATCACGATCCTTGCAGACAACGAGCTGTCCTGTCAGCTCCTCAAGGGACAGCTTCTCGAGATCAAGTAAAGACTCGATCGTGCATGCCATATCCTTGTACGGCTTGGGCACGGTGCGCGTGATCTTTAGTACAGCTTGCTGCTCGTCGATCGGATCGCCGAGCACCTCCAGATCTGTCATGATAGTGTTGTAGCAGAGGATATAAGACTCGACCCCTTCACCTCTACGATACCTGAGATTGTCGTACTCGGAGTGAAGTGTGCTGGCCTTGACCTTGCAGACACGATCGGTGCCCACGCGCATGACCTTGATCGCCTCCCAGGCATCCTGCGTCGTGGCCTTGACCGCGAGGACGCGCATCAGCTCAGCTGGCACCCCCTTGAGGATGAAGGCCAGAGCGTGACGGTCGTCGCGGTTGGTACCGGTGAGGTCGCTGATGACGTCCCAAAGGCCCTTGGCCTCCATTTGCACCTTCATCACCAGGGACCACTCCTGGTAGTTGGTCCTGGTCAGCATCGGAGGATGCATCGATCCACCTCCTCCTTGGATCACGCGCTCAACGATCTGCGTCTCACCGGCGCTGTCCAGCGACAGCCACACCAGTGGCTTCCGCAGGCTCGAGCCTGACCCATCGCCCTTTTTCGCTTCCAGCTCCTTGTCCTTGTCCTTGTCCATCGTCTTCGGCAGGGCACCGCAGCGGATCGAACACCGCGCGGCAGTGGAGAGGCGGATCGAACACCGCAGGCTCTGATACCACTTGACGTTGCCGAATCAAGATGAACTGCAAGAACGCACGCGAGAGTGGAAGAACGAGAAGGAAGGAGAGAGAGCAGAACACACACGAAGTTTTGTGCCGCGTTCAACCACTGTGACTTTTCTGCTTTCTCATTATTTGTAGTGGACTAAGCAAGCCACTAAAAGCTTAACAGAAAACGGTTATCACCTCCGAGCCTACCAGCCATGCCATCCCACATCCCACAGCGCTCGACGTGTGATCACCACTACAAGCGCTACAACCGGATCTGCAGCGTGCCATCCCACGGTACCAAGTCGTACCGATAGACTAGGCTAATGCTATGCTGAAAACAAACCTAGCTAGTCAGGTCGTGAACAGACTCACAACACCTGACACTTATTCTGGAAAGGAGAAAACGCTAAGCAACAGGATTTAGTTCATCACATTTTTTTCTTCTTCTTAAAGCAGGGTTCTTTCCCAGGTTAATTAGGGCATGAAGGACGTTTTAATCCTGAAAGCTAGGTCGCGCAACGGCGTCAGCTACTTGCAGTTGCCAGAGTGTTACGTTAGGGCCAAACTGTTGAACCAACCGCGTCCTAATCCGTCTTCAAGATTTTAAAAAACCACGTGGAGGTTAGCTAAAAGCGGAATCACTACTAGGAAAAAGTTTATCGGTGGCGCATCAAATTGGAATTCTATGGCGCCTATGGTTGTCGCCACTAAATCCTCGCCACTAAAATTTGAATTTTTGGCGCATATGCCATATGCGCCATAGAATATGCGCCACAGAATTCCGTCCTAGATTCTGTGGTGCATGTGCCATATGCGTTACAGAATTCTTTTTTTCAGAATTTTAAATTTTTTAGAATATGGTACAAATACAGGTATATTACAAGAAATACACAAAATTTGACAGAAATACATAGAAAAGCTGCACACAGCAGTACAAATATTCCAGTTCACATATAATACATCAACAAACATAAATATTCACAGATATATTACAGGAAATACACAAAAATCTTGTCCATCTCGAGGGTCTCGAAAAAATGAGTCAGCATCACCACATCTTCTCCTAGCAACAGTATCATCACTTCTGATCTCCGGAATCACAACTGAATGTGCAACACAAACACCACTTCACGTTACAGAAAACACGGTCGATGGGAGGTCTTGTCCCATGCGGATATTACCTCGAACACCTAGCAGGGATGGAGCGGGAGGCCGACGAGTTCGGCCAGGGACCGAGGGAAGCAGTAGGACACACGGGCCGAAGGCGCGGTAGAATACGGAGGATGTGGGGCCCCGAGCGACAGGAGGAGTTGACGGCGGCGCAGTGCTGGGGCGCCCGTCTTCGCTACAGGTAGGAGGTCGACGCGGGACAACGCTACGCCAGTGTTGGTGGCGGAGGGCTCGAGGAGGCAGGAGCTCGCTCGAGTGGAGGCAGCGGTGAGGAGGAGCCGCGACATGGGCACAAGTTCGAAGGGCGCCACAGTGCTCGCTGGCGGCGGCGAGGGAGCTCGGGGCTCAAGGCAGAGGACGGCGAGATGGGGCGCGGCCGCGGGCGTCGGGCCCGAACGGGAGGAGGTCGGCCATGGCGCGCTAGGCGAGGGAGATGCAGGGAGCCAGGGAGAAGGCGGCGAAGGAGACGCGGCAGGGGTCGGCGGGGACAGGAGCTGGGAGAGGTGCGGCCATCGGCGGGGTCGCGCGGGGTCAGGAGCGTCGGAGGTGGGAGGAGGCGGACCAGGCCGGCGGCGTCGCTGCGCGCTGGGGAGGACGGGGGCCCCTGGCGGCGACGGGGATGCTGGGAGGGGATTGCGTCGGGAGGGAGAGAAGTTGGTGTCGACGCGTGGGGTCAGGGTGGGGTTCGATCGTGGTTGGCTCGCGACGTGTGTGTGTGTGCGTTAGGTGTACCGCAGCAGGTGCGACGCGCGTGTGTGCGTTAGGTGTACGCGCGTGTGTGCGTTAGGATCCGGAGGCGCGGGGTGGGTTGTGGATGTGGGCGTGTGTGCGTTAGGATCCGGCGGCGCGGGGTGGGTTGTGGATGTGTACGTGTGCGTTGATACGTCCAATTTGCATCGTCATTCTATATCATAATTTACCTTTATTTATTAATATTTATCTTATTATGAGGTATTATTTATGGTTTTTCATCTGTTTATGCATGTTGAATGATTCTTGGAGGATGGACTGCCGGAGTCTGGATTTTGATGGAAAAAAAGGCGTTTCGGTGCAATTTCGCGAAGATAAGAAAAATAACAGAAAAATATGAAAACATATTATTTTACCAGAGGAAGAAGGAAGCCAGAAGGAGGAGCGAAGAGGGGCCATAGGGGGCCCACACCCCCTAGGCACGGGCCCGCCTAACCCCGTGCCTAGGGCAGGTGTGGCCCACCTGCCCGGCCTCCGACTCCGCCCCTTCGCCTATATCTTCCCTACGGAACCCTAAGCCTCGGGGAGCGACCACAAATAGATTTTCGACGCCTCTAGGGACGGAAAACACCGAGAGAGAAAGATCTCTCTGGCAGACAGATTTCTGCCGGGGGAATTCCTTTCCGGAGAGGGGAGACCGTCGCCATCAACACCGTCATAAAGCTAGGCTTTATCGGGATCATCATCATCGTCATCAACACCATCATCTCCACCAGCACCATCATCACCACTCCATCCTGCTGTAACAATTGTGTTGGATATTGCTTTAGTTCTTAGGGGAAACTTTCCCGGTATTGATTACTTTTGTAGTTGATGCTTATGAGTAGAACTATTAGATTATTGTTTATGTTCAGATTGTTATCCATTATTATATCATCTTTGATCTTGATCCATATGATGTCTTGTGAGTAGTTCGTTTAGGTCTTGAGGACATGTGAGAAGTCATGTTGTTAGTAGTGAATATGTGTTGAGTTATTATTTAATGGGTTAGTATTTAAGTTGTGGTGCTATTCTTCTAGTGGTGTCATGTGAACATCGACTATATGATACTTCACCATTTATGGGTCTAGAAGAATGTATTGTGTATTTGGCTACTAATTGGGGCCGAAGATGTCCTAACTAGATTGACTAAAAGGATCCGCTGGACCGGAAGGTTTGGGATTTCGAGGACAGAAATGTCACCGGCTCTCATGTGTCATCTGGCGAAAATTTTGAACGGCCGTGGCGGGAAGGCCCTCAGGCTCTGAATCTCGCCGGCGACGCGTTCTCCCCGGGTCGGCCGGCGCGCCGGTCCTTCTCTCCTCCTGCGCCATGTCGACCGCCAGGCTCTGCACCCTGGCCCCCCTCCACTGCGGTAGCGGGCGTCGTCGGCCTCGGTGTTCGCCGGCTGCCGGCCGGGCTGGTCAGCGGCGACGCTCATCCTGCGGTCGGCCGAAGGTCGCTTGGTCATCCTCAACGCCCCTGGCGTCATCGTCGACGCCCGGGACCGCCGCCGGGGGGAGTTTGTGTGGCAGGGGGCTCCATCGGCTTCCCAGCCCACACGGTGAAGGTCGGGGCGCAGATGGTGGTCGCGTCTACGTCGGGTGCGCGCAGCGGTCGGCGTCCGCCGCTGCCGCCCCCTAATCCGCTCCCGCCGGAGCAGGTGGCCGCCCTCGCCGACTTGCACGGCCTCGCGTGGGGGGATGTCGAAGAGGATGTGGTGGTGCTCACCATGGCGGTGCCTGCGTCGGAGGTGTCGCCGGGGCCGGTGCTCGGAGTCCGCTTGGATGTCGAGCTCTCGGACGGCGAGCGTGGCGTCCCGCGGCCGGGCTGTCAGTCCACTCTCCTCCCGCCGTCCCTGGGTGATTTCCTCCCCTGGCCAGGGCTGCCGCTCGGCGGCCTCGCCGGCGGGGAGGGTCCCCGGCCAGGGCTGCCCTGGCGGCGCCCCAGCAAGGGTTCGGCGGTTTGGGGCGTGGGCAGCGCCGCCCCGATCCTGGGCTGGACGGCTGGACCACCCGTGGGCCGAGGCCTGTGGGTGGACTGGCCCAGTCGGCCCAGGGTAGCGTGGTGGGCCCGTCGCGGGCTTCCAGGGGACATCGGCCTCTTTGGCCCATCCCGGCCCAGGTGGAGACGACCCCGCCTCATGCCCTAAGCCTCCCTTGCCCCGTCCCCAACGCGTTCTCCCCTGCTCCCGTCCCCCCGCCGCCGCCCTCCCCTAGCCTCGCATCCCGACGGTCCTACCTCGCTGCCTTGATGGCGCCTCGCCCTCGTAGCCCGCCGGCGGTGCCGCGCCCGTCCTCCCCGCGGCGGTCCTCTCCCCGGCCGCGTCGCTCGCTCTCCCCCGCGCGCGACCGCCGCCCGCCGCCCATGCGGGGCTAGCTCGGCGCCTACCACCACCCCGCCCATCGTTCGCCTCCGCCGGCGCGGGCCTCGATCGACCGTCGGCCTTCTCGTCCCCCCCGCGCCAGACGTCGCATGGACGACCCCCGTCGATCGCCCCCGCGTCCGTCTACGGCGGACAGGGATCGGGAGGCGCGCCTCCGGTCTGCTGCCTTGCTGTCCCGCGACGGGGCGGCGCAGGCCTGGCAGGGGGCTGGCCGCGCGGATGTGGGTCCTTGGCGCGAGGAGCCCCCCCCCGTCCGCTCCCGCGAACGTTGTGCCGGCTCGCCGCGAGGTTGGGGTGGACGTGTCGGCGGCCCCTAAGAAGAGGAAGAAAAAGAGCAAGAAGAAGAAGGGCCCGTCTTCGGCCGCCGCAGGCACTTCGGGGACGTCAGTTCCCGCGCCCGTCCCCGCCCCCGTGGCGCCGTGAGGGGGGCAGCGTGCTGGCGGCCGCCATCCCGCGGCCCAGGGAGACTCTAGAGTACTATGGCCACGGTGTCGACGGGGGCTTCTACTACATCGACCTGGGGGGTGTTCAGATGACGGTCCCGGAGACTCTGGCGAGGGTGTCGATCCTCCCGGACCAGGTGCCCCCTCTCTCTGTGGCGGTGACGGAGTCCCTTCTCCAGGAGGAGCTCAGCGCGGTGCTGCCGGGCCACGAGTGGCCGGTCTGCCGCATCTCTGACTTGGAGTTTGTGGTCTCCTTCCCCTCGGTGGCGGTCCTACGCATGTGCGCCCTCAGCTCCTCCTTCACGCTCCCCATCCACCAGCTGAAGGTTGCCATCCAGCCTTCCTCGGCGGCCCCGGAGACGGTGGCCACTCTCTCGGAGGTCTGGGTGCGCCTCCACGGGGTCCCTTTCGAGGCCCGATCCCTGGAGGTGGTGGCGCTTATCTCTCAGGCGGTTGGCAAGCTGACGGAGGTGGACTTGGGTTCGCTGGTGGGTCACGGAGCGATCAGGCTGCGCATTCTCTGTCCGTCCGCCTCTGTGTTCCCTGTCTCGCTTCCCTGTTTCTTCTTCGACCGCGTGGGCCGGAACCTCTTGGTGGAGCTTGACGAGGCGGTGGTTGCCCCGGTGGCCAGCCCCCGTCCAGCCTCCCTCCCCCGGCCGGTGACGACCCGGAGGCGGGCCGCGGGACGGAGCGCTCCGACGACAGTGACTCGGGCTCCGACCCCGAGTCACCTCTCACCACCGACGCGTCGCCGCCCCCGCCGCTCCCCGCTCAGGGAACCGCTGGAGGATGCCCGGCCGCCTCGCTGACGGCGGGCCTCTCCGGTGGGGGTCCCTTCTTCCCCGGAAGACGGCCCCTGTCTCTAAGCGCTCCGGCCAAGCTGGCTCCGATGGACCTCCCTCGCTGCTGCCGCCCTGATCCTCCCATCTCCTTCGACCTCGACATCGCGCAGTACGGCTCCAACCTCCCCCGGGACTCTCCGCCTCGACCGGACCCCCCGGTTGCCTCATCCCCCTTGGAGTTGGAGTCCTCGGGGAGTGAGGGGATGGTCGTATGCGCCAGCCTGTCCCCGCAGTCCCCCGGTGTGGTGTGTTACACCCTCGCTCCGGACACCCCTGCCCCGCTGGTACTCGCGCCGGCCGCCGGTGATCCTACCACCCCTGCGGCGGCTTCCAAGCTGCGCCGGTCCAGGGCCCCCAGGCCACCTCCCCCGCCCCCTCCCGCCACAGTGTTCATCTCGCTGACTCCCGGACAGGCTTGTCCGGTTCCGAGCCGACGGTGGCTGAGAGGGCCGCGCGCCGGGTGGCGGCGCGTGACGACTTCTCAGGTACCTCCTCCGACCCTTTAGCTCCTTTCCCTGTCCCGGGCCCTTCGGGTTCGATTGGTTCCCCGTTCTATGTTCTTTCGAAGGTTTTCGCTTGCTCACCTTGGCGAGGTAGCCGATGACTGCGGGATTGTGTTCCAGGGTGAGAAGGGCCCGCGTCTCGAGCAGCTCGCTGCCATTAAGGCACGGGAGGGGTATGCGGGGGCGATCGTTGCTGCCCGGGCGCGTGATGCCCGGGAGCGGGAACGCTCCCGGATCCTTACCGAGGATAGGCCCGTTGGGCCTGGCCCTAGTGGGGATCCCCCTCCTGCCCCTGATGTGCGGGAGATCGCCTAGGCGCCTACCCCCTCGGGTAGGCCACGTGGAGACCTCCCAAGGCAGCTGCGTATCGCCCCCCTCCCCCCGTGCCCGTTCGGTCCCCACTAAGAGGACCGCCCTGGCCTAAGGGTCCTGATGGACATCCTTAGGGCCTTCCGGATGTTCATTTGGAACATCCAGGGGTTCGGACACGAGGGCCGGCGCCGCCAAATCAAGGATTACATCCGCCAGGAGTTGCTGGATATTGTCGGCTTTCAGGAGACAATTCGCCAAGACTTCACCATTACCAAGTTGGAAGCCCTTAGCCGCTGCAAGTTCTCCTGGTCCTGGCTCCCTTCTTCTGGCCACTCCGGGGGTATCCTCCTGGGGGCGAAGGAGGATACCTTTGAGATAGATGATATGGACCGCGGGGAATTCTTCGTGAGCATGGCCCTCACGCATAGGCAGACTCGCTTCAGATTCGAGGTGATTATTGTCTATGGCCCCACGGACCATAGGAGGTCCACTGAGTTTTTGCTCGATCTCAAGTCGAAGGTGGAACGGACTGATATCACGGTGGTGATAGCCGGTGATTTCAATCTGATCCGCTTTGTACAAGACAAGAGCTCGGCGTACGTGGACCTCCCTAGGATGCGTATGTTTAACGACTGCATCGCTGATCTCGCCCTCCGCGAGATTGTGCGGGTGGGCGCTAGATATACGTGGACAAACAAGCAGCTCCAGCTAATCCGCAGTGTCCTCGACCGTGTCTTTGTTTCCGTTGAGTGGGAGGTTGCCTTCCCCCTATGTGCGCTGAAGGCGGTCACTAGGATTGGGTCCGATCATACCCCGCTCCTCTTCTCGTCCGGAGAAGGCCGACCTCCTAGATTGAACCGCTTCCACTTTGAGTCCTTCTGGTTACAGAAACGGGGCTTTGTGGAGGCGGTGCGGTCTAGGTGGCTAGCTGTGGTCGCCTCGATCCCTCGAGTTTACTGTGTTGTTGACATCTGGCACCATTGTGCCAAGGTTTCTCGCCAGTTCATGAGGAGTTGGGGGGCTAACGTGGGGGCGGACCTTCGTGCCCAGAAGGCGACGTTTCTGGGGGCGATCTAGTCTTTGGATCGGGAGGCTGACCTCCACGGCCTCTCGACCGAGGCGTGGTCCCATAGGTACTCCCTGGAGACCTCCATTATGGATATCTATAAGGGAGAGGAGGCGTTCTGGCGGCAGTGGAGCCGCCAGAACTGGATGGTCCAAGGGGAATCAAACACGGCCTACTTCCATGTTGTTGCGAACGGTAGGAGGAGGAAGTGTTCGATCCCCTGCCTCTGGGTGGGCGAGGACCTGTTGGAATCCCCACAGGCCCTCTCCGCCCATATTTATTCTTTCTACCGGGACCTCTTCTCGGCGGCCCAGCCTTCGGGTCTCTCGCTGGCCCCAGACTTCTGGTCGGATGCCGCGCTGGTCTCCCAGGTGGAGAATGAGGACCTCACCCGTCCTTTTCTCCCGGAGGAGGTGGTGGCGGCCCTTAAGTCCATGAAGTCTGGCTCGGCCCCGGGTCCTGATGGGTTGCCCGTGGGCTTCTTCCAGACCTTCTGGCCTCAGCTTCAGCCGGTTGTTCTCCAGATGTTCCAAGAATTCTATGTTGGGACCCTGGTGATGTCTCGCCTGAACCTCGGCGTAATTACCCTGATCCCCAAAGTAGTGGGGGCCACGGACATCCGCCAATTCCGCTCGATTACCGTGATTAATGTCATCCAACGCCTGTTCGCCAAGGTCTGTGCTCTCCGTCTCGCTCCGGTGTTGGAGCGGCTTACCCACCCCCTTCAGTTCGCCTTCTTAAAGGGACGCCTCATTCATGACGACGTCCTGGCCTTCCATGAAATTATTCATGAAGTCAAGACTCAACGTCAACGAGGGGTCTTTCTCAAGCTGGACTTCCAGAAGGCCTATGACCGCTTGGACTGGGCCTTCTTGAGGTTGGTGCTGGAGAGGCGGGGTTTTGATGACCATGTCATCCGTTGGATCATGCAGTTCGTGATGAGTGGGCAGACGACGATCAACATCAATGGGGAGATTGGCCCATACTTTCGTCCATCCTGCGGGGTTAGGCAGGGGGACCCTATTTCCCCCCTCCTGTTCAACGCGGCGGTGGACGCCCTGGCTGAGATTTTGGATAGGTCTAGAGTAGCTGGCCACATCTCGGGGGTGGTGGGCCATCTGATCCCGGGTGGTGGAATCTCCCACCTCCAGCACGCTGATGACACCATGATCATGGTTCAGGGCTCGGACCTTGACATTATTAACTTGAAGTTCCTGCTACTGTGTTTCGAGTCATTGTCCGGGCTGACGATCAATTTCGACAAGAGCGAGGTGATGATTCTGGGTTACTCCGACGCGGATTGCCAGAGGATACCTGATAACCTGAATTGTAAGCTAGCTGACTTCCCTATTACCTATCTGGGAATGCCCATCTGGGAGACTAGAGTTTTGATCAGGGATTTGGCTCCCTTGGTCTCGAGGGTACGCTCGCGAGCGGAACCTTGGCGGGCACGCCTTACGACCAAGGGGAGCAAGTCCATATTGATTAACTCATGTCTCTCGAGCCTGCCCATGTACCAGATGGGCCTGTACCTTCTGCCTGAGGGGACCCATGCCGACTTCGCCAAGGAGTTGTCTAGGTTCTTTTGGGCAGCAAGGGATGGCCATCAGAAATATCATATGGTCAAATGGGCAGATGTTTTGCGCCCCCAAATGTCTTGGGGGCTTAGGTATCCTTGACTCTCGGCGCTTTAATGTGGCGCTGATGCTGAAGTGGGTTTGGCGCATCCTTCGGGATGCTGGAGGGCTCTGGCTGCAGCTTATCAAGGCCAAGTACCTCCGGGGTCGGCCCCTTTTGGCATGCGAGAGGCGGGAGGGCTCTCAGTTCTGGAGAGCCATCCAGGAGATCAAACACTTCATTGGCTTGGGAGTGTCCTTTGGGGTGGGGAGTTTCCGTGGGGTGCGGTTCTGGCTTGATCTGTGGCTACTCCCAATCCCGTTGGGGGTCCAGTTCCCTGGGCTCTTCACCATCTCCTCCTCCCCAGCGGCGCTGGTGGCGGAGGTCTTTGGCGATGGTCGCTGGAACATCCCGTTCCGGCGCTACCTCAGCGTGGACGAAGCCGCGGACCTGTTGCAGCTTTAGGGCTCCCTCCCGGCAACCTTAGCGACTTCCCCGGATTCGGCCACGTGGCAGCTGCAGCCGTCCGGGGAGTTCTCGGTGAGCTCGGCTTACCGGGCCCTGTTCCAGGGCCCGGAGCTGACCTGGACCTCCCCCTTGTGGAAGGCCCCCCTTCCGCTTAGTATTAGGATCTTCGTCTGGCAGCTGCTTCGGGACAGGCTCCCCTCGGGGGTCGAGGTGGCCAAGCGTCATGGCCCGGGCAATGGATTATGTCCCCTATGTGGGACTCCGGAGTCCCGTTCCCATATTTTGTTTTCCTGTTCGGCGGCGCGGGCACTTTGGTCCTTTGTCCAGGAGGCGTTGGGGACTGCTTGGCAGGCGCAGGAGCTCGGGGAGTTCCTGCAAACCCAGGCAAACATGGTCGGAGAAGGGCGCCGCCTCTTCTGGCTCGTGTTTGCGGGCATCTCTTGGACCTTGTGGAATGTGCGTAACAAGATGGTGATTGAGAAGATCTTCCCTTCCCGCGTGACTGACCCAGTTTTCTCCTTTCTTGGCTTCCTTCAGCAGTGGTCTCCCCTAGTGCGGCAGCGTGACCGGTCGACCTTCGACGACACTCTTCGGACCTTGAGGACAGCGGCGCTCCCCCTCTCGGCAGTGGTCTCCCCTAGTATGGCATGAGTGTCCCTCCAGTCGCCTCGTCGTACCTTTTTGCTTTTCGTTTGGGCTTGTCTGTGCTGTGGCCCCAGCGGACCGTCGTTCCCTTTTCTTTTATGTTTGGCTTCAGCCTGCTTGGATGATGTACGAACCTTGTTTGTGGATGTTGCTTTATTTATAAAGCGGGGCGAAAGCCTATTTCGAGAGATGTCCTACCTAAAAAAACGCTCAGATGATGCGATGATAGATACGTGCATGCTCACTGATAAGCTTTGCATTTCGTGTACGGTTAGCATCATGCATCTGCAACACTGCAACAGGGCTTGGTGTGTTACCTGCAAGAAATAACATGTATAGGCTATAGCCCCTTGTTCGCTGTCACGCCTTCAAGGCCGGCGCCTCCAAGAAACTTTGGACGGCTAATGGACCCTTCGACAAGACCGAGGCACAGACTAGAATTTGGAGTACGTAGCATCTAGTGAAGTGAAGCTTGACTTGCTTCTAGAAGATTGGAAAGATGTTACGTAGGCACGTGCTGACGCTGACCGGACCTTATATGAGTAAATGGGAGTCAAGAGTTCCAGCATATATAGTAGCGTGCTTGACTTGGTCAGTGTTTCAACACTCTCAAAGGCCTATCCATCACGTTGACACCAAGTTCATAATCCACATATTTATTACTCCCCCGTTCCTAAAAAGGATATCATAAGTTTGTCTAAATTTAAATAAATCTAGACATATTTTAATATGTAGATATATTCAAATTTAAACAAATCTAAAATATTTTTTAGGACTGAAGGAGTAGTTAATTATTGGAACAGCTAGACCCGCTGTTAACTGCACGATCTAGAGGCTGTTGGTCACTGCATTGTGCCCACGCGAGCACTCTTCTTATGCAAGCATGCCTAGACTTTTTTTTAGAGCAACCATGTATTTCATTAATAAAAAGTCTAGTTATATGAGTAAATAAATATGGAAACTAACAGACAGACTAGAAAAAAATAGATATCCTGAAAACTTTGCAGAAAACTACTCCTCGGGTTTCTGCACTTGCTGAAGCCACCGCCATCGCCAAACACCAACGCCGCCTAGACGTGCGCTGAAATAGACGCCAAGCCTCCACCATTGCCGGATCGAAGAGAGCAGCATCGCCAACGTGGTTTTATAAGTCGATGAACAGGCCTGCTGCAAGCAGCAAGACACATGTCGCTGTGGTACGTCGATCGTGGGACGTTCCCGTGCCACCTTGAACCAAGATCTGCCGCATACCATAGACGAAGTCAAGGAATAACAACAAATCCACCACCTCCGGACCAGCATCCTTGCTCCAGAGCATCCACCTCGCCTCGCCCCAACGCCGCCGTGGATAACAACGAATGCCAGCGACACGTCGAGATACAGATCTCTCTAGATCTAAAGATCCACGAAGATACCAAGCCGCCGATTTAAAGGATCGACAAGTACAAGTTGCCATCAACTCAGATAGCATTGCCTAGACTAAGCACAGCGTAACCCAGCAAGTTGTGTGTATTAACTGCAAGTCAAATTGTAGTTAGGCGCTGATGAGGTCTGGTTGTTGGGGTAAGGTGATCTGATAATCCGATGCCCTTCCAGCTGATTCCACAAGGCTCGTGATCAGATAGATCACGTACACTAATCAAGTCGCATGTGGCAAATTACAAGTAGTACGGAGTTTATGAAATCTGCCAATCCCATTAACGTGGAGAGATCAGATCCGCCAAACCACCAACTGCTGCAGGTCCTATTATACTACTAGCTAGTTGAAGTAGTATGGAGTACATGCTAATGACTTGTCTAGAAAAGGTCTAATTATGCATGGTTGGTGCTCGGTAGATATGGTTAAATGTGGAAAGTAACAAGGATTTGTCTCGGTTAAGCTAGTACCTATAGTATCCCCTAAAGTGTACCAAAGCCAATTATGAGGCAGGCTCATATTTGGTTATTTGGCATATATGTATGCTTCCTGTGTCCTATTAGAGCAACTCCGACAGAAGTTGTATATTTTGGCGCGCTAAAACGCGTATAGAGCGCGCTGGATTCGGATATAGCGCGCCACGCCTAAATCTTCTCGGACAGCAGTTGACTTTGTTGAAGAAGATAATGGAAGCCGTGCAGGTGGTTTAAACACACCAGTTCTGAAGAGTCTCTGGAGGTGCCTCAAAAGAAGCAACGCACTAGGGAAGCCATCTTGTGCATGATGGGACAAATGAGGACATCTTTTGATGAAGCTTTGAAGACAACCGAGCCACTTCCAATGCCAAAGGTGACTCCTCCGGCAGAAATTCTTGATGCACTAAAAAAGGTACCTGAGTTGGAGGATGCTGATATGATCAAGGCTTATCAGAAGTTGATCATCAATGAGCGTTTGTTTGACGCATTCATGGCGCTCCCCGCGAACTTCAAGAAGACATATCTCTTGACCTTGCCTTGATGGTTGTTATGATGTGTGGATGTTAAACTGAACTACTACGTATTTAGTTGATTATGAACTATCCGCTCGTGCTAAGTTTGTGCTATGTGTAAGAGACATAAATTACGTATGTGCTTCTTATGATCTTGTCCAGATAATGTTAATGTTACTATGTCTAGAAAATAATATATATACATTCTAATATGTACACATGTGACTATGCATGCATTTAGTTTACAAAAGTATAAAATAGCCAAATGCAAAAAAAACATCAATTCCATGGTTTAAACATCCAAACAGGAATTAGAATTGGATACAGTCCTCTGATTCCAACAATAAATTCCAACCATCCAAACAACAGAATTCGAATTAGCAGTCATTTCCTTTCTAGGCAGGAATTGGAATTCCCACCTAATTCATTTCCTGGATTCAATTCTGTGCATCCAAACAAAGCGTTAGTATCTTTGTTGGAACTTGAGAGTGAGGGATTGGAGCACCTTTGTGGTGCATCGGTTTGAGTTCTTCTCGGAGGATTTGGTTCGTGGTACTCATAGAAGGTTGTCCCTCTTGGGTTCTTGGAATCCTAGACGGTTTTGTGGCCTTGGTGGCGTTTGTTGGGAGCCTCCAATTAAGTTGTGGAGAAGTGCCCCAACCTTGTGAGAGGTTCCGGTTTGCCACCGACAAGTGCACCGATAGTGCAAGTGTGGATCGATCCCGTTGGGATGATATTCATCGGAGAATAAGGGGGGACTTTTGTGGCGTTGGTGGTTTGGTACCACCCCCTCTCCAAACAAGACGTACTCCATGTTGAGAGGAACTCAGTAAAATATCGTCGTCCCCGCGTGTCTCGGTTATCTTTATACCTAAGCTCTTTACTTATGCACTTTACATTGTGATAGCCTTCGTTCTTGAAGTAATATATATCTTGCTATCACATTGTTGCTTGTATTGCTTAGCATAAGTTGTTGGTGCACATAGGTGAATCTTAGTTGTTCTAGGTTGTGCTCTACAAAGTAAACGCTAGTTTAATTCCGCCTTTGTCGAGCCTCTCTTAGAAAAGTTTTAATCGCCTATTCACCCCCCCTCTAGGCGATATTTGTATCCTTTCACCGGGCCAAAACTTGGGGCTGGTTTGTGGGGGCTTGGACACTGACCTCATACGCTCGTGTCCAGCCGAGTCTTCCCCGGATCCCACTTGGCGGTGTCCTAGAGAAAGGGACCGCGTCCTTTTTAATGGGACTGCGTTGTCCCCATCCACATCCACACTCCACTTCCCCACTCCCAGTCCCAACTTGGGACAAACTCCAAAACCCAAGCCGCTCCCTCCCCACCGGCAAGCTCCTCCCTCTCCGACCGTGATGATGAAGGGTAGCTGGAAGGGCTGGTTCCGGCGAGGCCAAAATGACAACAAGGCTGGCTCCTCTACCGGCGACGGCCGTGGACGCCATTCCGTCTCTAGGTCGCCGGCGATGATGACCCACAAGTATAGAGGGTGTATCGTAGTACTTTCAATAAATAGGAGTATCGATCCCAACGAGGAGCAGAAGGAGCTGAACAATGGTATGGAGGAAGAACTCTCTGCAAATACTTAGCAAACGGATTTTTAGTGGTTTTCTAATAAAGAAACAAAACAAAGTGCAAGTAACAAAGAACAAACGCAGCAAGTGTCCCAATCCTTTCTTAGCAAAGGACAAGCCGGTGGAAATACTTATAAGGAACAAACGTTCTCGAGGACACGTGGGAATTCTGTCAAGTGCTTTCGCTTCATATAGCTGAGTACTCTTATTTGGTGTTGTAAGTGTTATGTGGGTGAATCTGTGCTAATGTACCGACCTTACTTGGACTAATACATACTTATGATTAAACCCCCTGCAAACATCTGTAACTACAAGAAAGTTATTAAGATATAAATATAACCACAGCCTTAAACTCGGAGATCCAACGCTCCCTTGTGCAAAGGTGTCCTAACGGGGGTTCAGGTTTCTGTTACTCCGGCAACCCCACAATTAGTAGACAAATACACAATGCATTCCCCTAGGACCATAAATGGTGAAGTATCATATAGTCGATGTTCACATGACACCACTAGAAGAATAGCACCACAACTTAAATACTAAAGCATTGAATAATAACTCAACACAAATCCACTAATAACAACATGACTTCTCCCATGTCCTCAAGAACTAGACGAACTACTCACAAGACATCATATGGATGAAGATCAAAGATGATATGATAATGGATAACAATATGAATATAAACAATAATCCAATGGTTCCACTCACAAGCATCAACTACAATAGTAATTAACACCGGGAAAGTTTCCCCTATGAACTAATGAAAAGATCCAACACAATTGTTACAGCGGAACGGAGTGGTGATGATGGTGCTGGTGGTGATGATGGTGTGGATAATGATGATGATTCCGATGAATCCTAGCTTGACGTTGGTGTTGATGGCGGCGATCTCCCCTCTCCGGGAAGGAATTCCCCTGGCAGAAATCTGTCTGCCGGAGAGATCTTTCTCTCTCGGTGTTTTCCGCCCCCAGAGGCAGCGGAAATCTATCTGTGGTTGCTCCCTTAGCCTTAGGGTTCCATAGGGAAGATATAGGTGAAGGGGTGGAGTTGGGAGCCGGGAAGGTGAGCCACACCTGCCCTAGGCGTGGCCCGGGGTGGGCCCGCGCCTAGGCGGTGTGGGCCCCCTGCGGCCCTTCTTCGCTCCTCCTTCTGGCTTCCTCAATTTTCTGAAAAAATAATATTTTTCCATATTTTTCTAGTATTTTTCTTATCTTTGCGAAATTGCATCAAAACGCCTTCTTTTCCATCAGAATCTAGACTCCGGCAGTCCATCCTCCAAGAATCATCCAACATGCAAAAACAGTGGAAAAGACATAAGTAATACCTCATAATAAGACAAATATCAATGAATAGAGTTAGATTACGATATAGAAAGGTGATGCAAATTGGGCGTATCACAGGACCAGGGCGCCGGCCGGCCAGCAGCAACGCCCGCTGCCTCGCCTCCCTTCCATGCCAATTCACCCCATAATATTAGGGCTTTTTATTTTTTATGTGCATATTTTGTGATCGGGACCCAGAACAAGGACCTATTTATGTAATATGTTTAATTATTTTTAGTCTCATCTTTTTTTCCTGATTTTTTTCCGAAGGAATGGCCGTTGGAGGCACAGGCTGCCGCAACCGGGCTGAGCCCGAACCGGCCTGTCCTCCCCGCAAACGAACCGATGTCCTAAATGCAGGGACCGAGTTGGCCTAAGAGCATCCCCACTCGTTGGGCGTTCCTAGGCCGAAATCCGGAACTAATTGGGCAGGACGAAACTCATTTTCTGCCTGGGAACGCCGGGTCGAGTTCCCGCGTTTGGCTAATATTCAGTCAAATTGGGCGAATATAAGCGAATTTTATTAATTAAGGGCGAATTTAGGCAGATTACATCGAATTTAAACTACATTTAGATAAAAATAACTAGAAAAACATAATAGGTCGCGCTATCGCCAAGGTAGCCGCTGATGCCGATGCGGGACACTGCTTCTACATGCCGAAATTGCCGTAGAAGTACGTGTTGCCAGGATCGGCCTTGCCGTCGTCATCGTCGCTCGGCGGTTGCGTGGGCGAGAGCTCCCCTGTCCGTCGTCACTGGTAGGCGAGCACGCGGTTGGACCACGCCTGGTGCTCGGCCTGCTCCTATTGGCGTTGGACGCGGAGGCGCTCGGTCTCCTCCCACTCCGCGCTGGATCAGGCGAGTATGTCCAGCGATGAAGGCTCCACCGACGGCGTCGCAGAGGGACTTCTCCATCACCATCTTCATGGCGAAGGCGTCCTCGTCGACGGGCACCGCCTAATCGGCCAGCTCCGACTTTGGCCGGCGAAGCCGGAGACGCCCAGTGGGCGGTGAGGGCGTGCGTGTGGCTCGTTGTTGACGATGTCGCGCGCCCTTGTCATCGGCGGCGAGCAAAGCGGCATCTCCGTCTCGCGCTTGATCGGCCGTAGAGGCGACGACGTCGCCGGCGTGGAGCTGGAGGAGCGGCACGCTGAGGTTGCGGAGTAGGATAGGCTGGCCATCCTCCTCGGCAACCAGTTGTCTAGAGGATGGGCCCTCGCCCTTGACGCCGGCGTCCTGTTGCGGGGGAAGCCGAGGCGGGGAGTGTTGTCGGCGTGGATGTGCTCCAGCACCGTGACGAGAGTTCGCCCGGGAGCGCTCCACCAGCGGAGGCGTGACACTGCGTTGTTCCGCTTCGGCGGCGACCCCGGCGGCCCCTCGTGGCGGGCAAGCTCGTGGAGCCACCGGTCCGCGAAAAACTGCTCCCAGTAGAGCAGATTGCCCGGATCCTCGGCGAGATCCGTGTCTTCCATACCGGCGATGGCCGCCTGGATCTCTTCGACGATGACCCCGGCGGCCCCTCGTGGCGGGCAAGCTCGTGGAGCCACCGGTCCGCGAAAAACTGCTCCCATTAGAGCAGATTGACTGGATCCTCGGCGAGATCCGGGTCTTCCATGTCGGCGATGGCCGCCTGGATCTCTTCGACGATTTCTTCGTCCTTGGGCACCGGCGGAATCGGTATCCCTCCGGTGCTGAGCTTCTAGCCGAGGGGAGGCGAACGTCGGGCGGCGCCATTTAGCCCGCGTCGTGCAACATGCGCGCCTCCCACGGCAGGAGCGTGCGGCGGCCGAAGCCGTTTGCCGTCGCGGGATCGTCAGGAAAGCGCTCGGCCATGGGAAAGTGGGGGAGTGTGGTGAGTTCGCCGGAGTGTGGGGTTCGCCGGAGTTGGGAGAGCTGGGGAGCTGTGAGAGAGTGTGAGGATTTCGGGGGAGGGGTACGACTTTTATAGGACGAGGCGGGCAACGAGGGCGGGAAAAGGGGGAACGGCAGGAAGTTATTGCCCGCCGGTCCATCACGGGAGCCGAGGAAGCGGCGGTGGAACCGCATTACGGCGACGCGTGGCCGAAGCGACGCGCAGTTAATGTTCGGCGGTCCTTCGCGGGGTTCCGAGGCGGAAGGATGACAATGACTCGGCTTCCGTCGCTGACTAGGTGGGTCCACTCGCCGTCTCCTTTTTTTTCGTCGAATTTGCTTCGTCCGACATTCTCATCACTTTCCTGGGATGCTGGGAATGGTCTAAGAAGTCCGGACAAAAGTTTTCCCAAATCCAAATAAAATTGGGATCCCGAGAACGCGACTGGACCGATTTTCAGCGTTCGGACAAAAAAAAACCCTGAAATCAACGTCTGGGTTAGGCGAGTGGAGATGCTCTAAGTTGTTCGTAGGCTTTGCATGCCTAGGCTATGCAGTGGACTGCTGTAGTATTCTCCTCGTGTGGAGAAAAGAGTATAATGTATCGTAGTGAGAACACTGCTAGCAACCTGGCGAGGCACTATAGGTTGCTATATGATCCTTCTGGATCGGATGGGATGTCTCCGTTCGGAGCTGGGCGTTGGGAGCTATGCCGGCAACGCGTCCTCCTCTGCTTCTTCCTCCCGTGATCCTTTCTATCTGCATTCTCTCCGCGCGCGTGCACGCCATGTCGCCATGCCTCATTGTCGATCGACTGGAGCTCATTAATGATGCGCCATTGCCGCCATAACTTGGCACGCAGGACACAATCACATAAGGGATCATCTTGCTTGGTTCACTTCTGTTCAAAAAAAAATCTTGCTTGGTTCACGCACGTCTCTAGATGCCCTCCATGATATGGACCATTCCGCCTAGCTAACTGGAAAAAGAAATACTCAGAAGATGCGATGATATATACGTGTATGCTCACTGATGAGCTTGCGTTTCGTGTACAGTTAGCACCTGAGAAACCGCAACAACGCTTGCTGTGTTACCTGCAAGAAAATAACGTATAGCGGTATAGCCCCTTCTCCGCTATTATGCCTTCGCTGCCGGCGCCGGGTGGACGTGATTGCTGGGAAACATATCCGATCAGTTGAGTAGTCTGGCAGCGGCTTCAGTTGTTCAGGCAGGAGCTGCTACTGTTTCGCCGCGGCTTTGCTGATAGATCATCGGTGCAACTTGGCTAGGATTTGGACGGCTAATGGCCACGTTGACAACAGACTAGTATACGAACTGACAGATATAGCATCTACAGTAGTGTAGTGAAGCTTGACTTGCTTCTAGAATCAAGGAAATACGTAGGCACATGCTGACGCTGACCGGACCTTAGAGCATCTCCATTCGTTGCCGAACCCAGGCCAAAATCCGGACCAAACTTTGGTCGGACGACGCAAGTTTTTGGCCTGAATATGCCAGTTTCTCACTCGCGTAGCAAGGCCGAGTTTCCGGGTCGCCCGTTTTCGCTCAAATTCGGCTCAAGTTCGTCCAGATTTCGGCGTAGTTCGTCATGCAATGAATACAAAATATTTTAAGACCAAAATTCGGCGAAATTTTAAACAGAGTTCGGCGTAAATGTAAACATAGTCCAGCCTACAATAAAAGTACACTATATTTCAGCCAAGTTCGGTCAGTTCATGTTCGGCATCTACGTCGTGTTGCCCCTGCGTATCTATAGGTGCTCGACAAGATCATCATGCAGCTGTTGATGCATCGCCGGATCTCGGATCTCTTGACGCATTGCGATAAATGCAGCCCATGTTGGAGGCACCTGATACAGTAGTGTAGTGAAGCTTGACTTGCTTCTAGAATCAAGGAAACACGTAGGCACGTGCTGACGCTGACCGGACCTTATATGAGTAAATGGGAGTCAAGAGTTCCAGCATATATAGTACAGTAGCGTGCTTGACTTTCAGTGTTTCAACACTCTCAAAGGCCTATCCATTACGTTGACACCAAGTTCATACATCCACATTTGAGTGGACCCGCTGTTCGCTGCATGCAAGATCCGGGGACTGATCACTGTATTGTACCGCGACGCGCTCTTCCTACGCAAGCATGCAAGTTGTGTGTGTATTAACTGCAAGTCAAATTATAGTTAGGCGCTGATAAGGTTTGGTTGTTGGGGGTAAGGTGATCTGATAATCCGATGCCCTGCCAGCTGATTCCACAAGGCTCGTGATCAGATAGATCACCTACACTAATTATGTCCCATGTGGCAAATTACCATATGATAGACTGCCAATCCCATTAACATGGAGAGATCAGATCAGCCAAACCACCAACTGCTGCAGGTCCTATTATACTCCTAGCTGAAGTAGTAGTATGGATTACATGCTAAAGACTCGTCTAGAAATTAAAAGGTCTAATTATGCATGGTTGGTGGTCCGTAGATATGGTTAAATGTGGAAAGTAACATGAATTTGTCGCAGTTAAGCTACCTATAGTTCCCCTGAAGTGTGTCAAAGCCAAATTGTGTCCTATTTTATTTTATTTTATTTTACTCCTTTCTTCATACTAGTTTAAGATGAAGGCAGGCTGATATTTGATTATCTGGCATATAGTGTCTTTCCTTTCTTTTTTTGCCGAGGCAAACACATGCCATATATTCCGAGTATATAGTTGTCATACATATGAGTAAAGTCTGGAAAGTCTCGTTGTCATTTGGAGTGTATTTCTTACGCATTAATTCGACAAACTAGGTGGTGAGGTCCAGCCGTCCAGGTTGTGTGCGTGGACCGTGCGGTGACGATGTTAAGCCGGCGATGCCAACGCCGACGTGGGTGGCTAGGAGCAAACACTCTATTCCGTTCCGGCTGGAATCGCCGTCCATCAATCAATCCATTGATAATGTCGTTACATTACACATATCACCCATCGTGTGCAGGAAAAACGACCGCTTCCAACTCCGACAGTACCCATTTCTGCTGCTAACAAGGAGATAAATTAACAGCTTCTCGGTTCGATTACGGTCTAGAAGGAAAAACATAGCGCCTGATTAATTTACAGTTGAGGCACAATATCGCGTATACGTGCCCGGCGCGCCGTCCGCCGGTGTCCTTTTCGGATTGGTACGTACGTTTTTTCTTTTCTCAGGTTAATTAGGGCATAGAGAACGTTTTAATACTCCCTTCGGCCCATATTAATTGACTTAAATTTGTTAGATTTAAATAAATCTAGACCATATTTAATATATAGATTCATCTAAATTTTGACAAATAAAAGTCAATTAATATGAATCGGAGAGAGTTCTGAAAGCTAGCTCAGCTACTTGCAGTTGCCGCAGCCGAACTGTTGAACCAACCGCGTCCTAATCCGTCTTTAAGATATCAAAAGACCACGTGGAGGTTTAGCTCGCACGCATCTGGCAACTCTAACTAGCAAAAACCCGTCGTCGTCTTGTACGTGTCGTGCAGCTGCACACGAGGCAATGGCGATTTTTGAAGTGCCAGCACTAGCTCCCCGGCCGGCCGTGTTTAGCTGATTTGCATGAGCGACAATTCCGTATGGGCGGCGATGGCTGGCCTTTTTTTTTTTTTTTTGAAACCGGAGCAAAAGCTTTAACCAATCTATTAATTAAGAAAGAGTTTGACGAACATAGCAAAAAAAAAAAGGTGAATATTACAATAAACCTATTCTCTCGGCATTATTTCGCCTAAATGTTTGGCGCCCGCAATAACCCACAAGCAAACCTCATTCTTAATTCTATCTAACACAACAAAAGGCGGTGCGTGCTTGTTGCGGAAGACCCGTGCGTTCCTCTCGTTCCATAACTCCCACGTGATAAGTAAGGTTAGGGGAGCCAACGCTTTCCGGTTGGGGATTACTCCATCCGTTATCATGCTCCACCAAGTCTTGATTGAGAGGCCCGCACCTTGCCATTGTTGAGGTTCAATGTTGTTTATGCCTATCCAACTCTTCGTGAGGTTCCAAACCCGTATGATATACCGACAAGATACAAAAAGATGATTAACTGTTTCGATGGTTTGCTTGCAAAGAGGGCACAAGCCACAATTTTGCCACCCCCTCTTCTCCAATCCATCCGCCGTCCAAATCCTATTTTGAGTTGCAAGCCATGCGAAGAACTTGACCTTGGGAGGGACCCAAGCCTTTCAAATCGTCTTTTTCATGTTGGATAAGATGGAGCCCAAAAATTGCACCTCATAAGCTGGCCATTACATGCACGTACACAAGACCATTATCATTATATATGCACTGTGCTACTACAAGATAGGATCCTGCGGAGAAGAGTTTGTGTTTGACAAGCAAGTCGATCGAGTCGAGATTGTCAGCAAGCACACACACCTTATCGCGAGGTACGGTTGGGAGAGTGTAACATGCCGCCAGCAAGAGTCAACGATGTCGAACGCCATCACGAACCTTGGGACAGGTCACCGTGTCAACGCACCAGCCGGGGACGACTTCCGCTCGTACAGTATGGTCTCGCTTTCCGGCTACCCGGAATGCAGTTGGCGGTTAAACGCCGGCCGGCCGGCCTCGTCATTGCGCTACGCAACGCCTCGCGCGCGCTGTAGTACCAGCAGTCTACACGCACAGTGCTACCGTCGGAGTCAAGAGGAGAGTGCGTACGATTAAACATCGTCGGCCACGGGGTATCACTGTCGGTGCAGAGCACGTTTGGTTATTTCTTAAAAGTTGAGCAGTACGAGTACGAAAGATAGCGAGAATCAAGAAGCAGCTGTCAGGTTTTATGGTCGCGGTTACGCGTCGCTCCGCTCAGACTGGAATTCCCGGCGTTGTTCGCTATCTGCGCAATCCCCATGATGTTCGTGGCCAAGGCTATGCAGGAGGCCCATTGGAACATCCCGTTCCGGAGGACCTTCAACGATGCCGAGGCGGCGGACTTTGTGAGATTGCGAGGCTCCTTGCCTCTTGCCCTCTCGGTTGAGAGTGATGAGATTTCTTGGAGCCAGTCTCCTTCGGGAGCCTTCATGGTGGGCTCCGCTTATCGGACCCTCTTCCAGGGTCCCGAGCTCCCGTGGGCGTCGCATCTTTGGAAAGCCCCCCTTCCTCTGAGCGTCCGTATCTTTGTGTGGCAGCTGCTCCGCGATCGCCTCCCCTCTGGGGTGGAGGTCGCTAAGCGGAATGGTCCTGGTGATGGTTTGTGTTCATTATGTGGGATCCCAGAGTCTTGCACCCACATAATGTTCACCTGTTCTGCTGCTCAATTCCTATGGAACTTTATCCGGGAGGCCTTGGGTCCTGCGTGGCAGGGCCAAGACCTCGGGGAGTTCCTGAATCTGAGGTAAACCGTCCTGGAAGAGGGCGCCACCTCTTCTGGATGGTGTTCGCAGCCATCTCGTGGTCTTTTTGGAAGATTAGAAATAAGATGGTGATTGAGCGGATTTTTCCTAGCCGGGCCTTTGACTCTGTGTTTTCTTTGCTTGCCCACCTTCAGCAGTGGTACCCCCTCTCCAGGCAGCGTGACCGAGACCGCGTGGACGGCATCTTGCAGGCTATCGGGGCGTCGGCGCAACGCTTTGCGGTGCCTGCTAGTGCCCCCCACCAGGGGAGCTCTGTTCTGTTTTTGGTCGCCTTGTCTTTTTCCCCCTTTTTTTGGGCTTATTGTGATGTTGCCCCAGCGGACTATGCTTTTTATTTTTCTTGAGACGCATGGGCGTCGTTGACTTTGTACTACTTGTTGGTCGTTGCTTTATTTATAAAGCTGGGCGTAAAGCCTGTTTCAAAGAGTTACGCGTCGCTCCGCCATTCTGATCTTCCTTTCTGTACGATCGGTCTCCCTGCAGCCGCCAGCGGCCGGCGACAACGACGCAAGCAGGGTCGTGGCCCGGGGCGCAGCGCTATGGATTTTTTTGCCCAGGATGCAGCCCAAGTCTGGCCCATGTAGCCTTCCTCCCTGCTCGCTTGACACAGAAACCACCAGCAAGCACGACCTGGCTCCCGTTCGTTCCCTACACACATGACCGCGGGTCGACGCCGCCAACAGCCAGCTAAGGCAGGAGGTACACCGGCGGCCGGTGACCCCCTACCTCCTGTGCAGCCTCCGCTCGTCGGTCCGCCTGCCCCGACCGACCGCCTCCCCTTCCGGCCCTCCCCGGCTCCCCCTAACCCCCTGCCTAGTCATGCCCCTGCCGTCCTGTGACCTCAAGCTGCCTCGCCGTCTTCGGCCTCTCCCTGTCCGCCACCGGCCGCCGCGGCGCAGCTAGTCCCAGCTGCTTGGAATTTTAGTATTGCCTGTCTCTGGTTCCTCCATTCTGATAGGTAATTTCAGTATTGCTCGAATTTTCTATTTAGAATTCTTCTAGCTAATTAAATTGGATACCGATTGGAGTTTGACTCATTTGGATAGTTGGATTTGTTTGTAGTAATTCATTTAATGTCGCATGAACACAAGATGAGGTTATGGATAGTTGGACCACTGATGAGGTTATGGGAGTCTTATATGAACTAATCCAGTGATTTGGTATTTTTTTTGTATTTTGCACTACTGTTTTTAGTTTGTACTTATCTTCGTATGGTGGATTTAGAAATATATGCTCATGTTTGATATCGTACCAAATTTTCTATGTTACTACAAGAAAAAATATTAGTAGTTTTTTATACGCTTAGTTTTTGGCTCAGGGCTTGCTCTATTTCACGGTCCGCCACTGCACGCAAGTACATACGTGACCGGCGGAAAGCTCGAGCACGAACACGCACGCACGCAGGAGATGCATGAGACACGAAGAGCGGAGCCGGGCGGACGTGAGCGATTGCCGTCGCGCCGGAGTTGGAGACGGCTTCCCTCGTCACATTTTTGCAGGTTTGCAGCGTAGATCCATGAAGAAAGGGTGACTGACGTGCGGCGGCTCGTCTTGAATGGCGCTGGCTTTCGGCGCCGGCCGGTTCCTCTGGACGCGCCTCCTGCCGGCAAATGCTATTTATCGTTCAGCGCGCGCGTGTTTATAGGACAGCTCAGGCAGACGCGCGCATTGGGCTGGTCCAGTTAATGTTTTGATCTTTTTCCGTTTCTTTTTTTTTCTCATTTCTTTTCTTTTCTAGTATTTCTTTTTGTTTTTCTGTGTTTTTGGAACATTTTTAAAAGATGAAGAATTTCCAGATATTTTTTTAAAAATTTGAACAGTTTTCGAATTCCAACAGTTTTTAAATTTGAACAGTTTTTGGATTTGAACAAATTTTAAATATGATTTTTTTTCGAATTTGCACAGTTTTAGAATATGGACGGTTTTAGAATTTGAATATTTTAAACATCTGCAAAACCTGTTCAAATTTTAAACTGTTTAAACTTAAAAACTGTTTAAATTCGAAAAAACTAAAAGCAGTGCACTTATTAGTTTGGATTGGTTTGGGGCGGCCCACGAGGAGGAAGCTGCATGCGGACAAATAGCAGCCCCCTCCTGCCGTTGCGATTTCAATGGAGGGGAGAGGGTGCTGGATGGGCCGAGATATGGAGTCCTGCAAGATTGAACTTTCGTTGGCGATGAGGCCGCACGCACGGTAAGGCATTTTGGGCCTGGCCCAAGTAAGCCATCCCGCTTTATACTTTTTTGAATGGTTTTTTCTATGCGGTTTCTGTTGTGTTTTCTTCCCAGTTTTTTTTTTTTGCTGTTTTTTTCCTCGTATTACTTTTTCTGTTTTATTTTTCGTATTTCTTCTTTTTATTAATGTGCATATTTTAAGAAACTGTTCAGATCTGAAAATTGTTCAAATTCACAAAATAGTTAGATTATCAAAGAAAATGAGATGTGAAATTTGTTCAGATTTAAACAGCTTCGGGTGCTATACGATATGTTTCCTATTCTCTGTTACACACACGTTTGGCTAGCTAGCTAGGCACTTCACGTTGGTAGGACTCTTTGCACAGCGCACGTACCGTAGGCTCCGATTGGACCGTGCACTTCTATAGTTCTATTTCACTCATGCGCAATACTCTTTTCGTTTTAAAATATATAAGATGTTTTAGTTTTTAAAATAAGTATATATAAATCTTTTTTGTGTAGTTTTACTATAAATCTATATACTAAAAAAGATCTAGATACACTTGTTTTACAAAGCTAAAATATTTCATATTTTAAAACAGAAATTGTAGTAGTAGAAGAGAAGAAGAAGAATACGCGGCTGGTCTAAACGTCAGAACACAAGAAGAAAAGAATTGAGTTTAGGGCCGGCCCTTAAAATCCAACGCTTCAGGCGACGATTTTGACTCACGCGGCTAAAGGGGGCTCATGTGAATTCGTTTCTTTCCCCTTATTTTTTTTTTGCCATTTTTCTTGTTTGTTAGTAATGTTTTTTTATCGGTTTTTGAAAAATATTTGAACATTTTTAAAATCTGAATTTTTTCAGTCTTAATATTTTTCAAACATGAATATTTTTCAAATCTTAACATTTTTTTAATTTAAATAAGTTGAAAAATATGAATATATTTGAATATGTATATTTTTAATTTCAACTTTTTTGAATCTGAATAAGAAACAGAAATGAAAAAATAAAAGGAAATATCTCTATATCTCTACTACCTAAAAAGAACTTTGTGTTACACATAACCATTTGATATCTACTACATTTGGAAATATATTTTGCCCCTCACACGCACATAGATGCTTGTAAGAACTTGGGTCTGGCATCTTCAGGCGCACAACCTCAATATCGGTAAAGTGTAAATCATCATAGGTAGGTTTGCATACCGGTTGCTAGCTGACGATGAAAATTGGATCAATAACATAATGTGGACAAATGATTCCAGTAGAATGCAATACAAAATTTTCAGGGATGTAATCCGTATGACTTGCCGCTTGGCCTGTTTGTTGGTGCCAACAACCACTTTCAGAGCTTATCCTTGGTGATGTCTTGCTCAGAGACGAGCAGAGACAAAGTTTTGAGTGGGTCACATATTTTTTCAGGATGATGGTTCACCGAAGCCTTCTTACAGGTAGTTTGTTTTGTTATATAGGAATTAATCCGTGAAACGATCCTTGTAAGTAGTGTTGGACTCATGGGGTGTTTGTTTTCTTGTGTGCAGATCGGAACAGAGCAATGGAAGTTGTTATTAAAATTGTCATGCCAAACAAAGGGTGGTATTTGAGGGAAAGATGATACACTGGTGAGGCGTTTGAGTGTGAGTGTGGGCTGTTCGAACTGATGAGCAATCTGTTGCCATTCTCTGAAGGTGAGTATGCTGACCTAAGTTAAACTTGAGAGCATTTGTCCCGTTTTATGTGGCATTAATTCAATCTTCTTTTTGCAAAAAATAGTTGAAAATAGGTGACGAACTACCTCGGAATGGTAGAGATACCAGAGACACAGTTGAAATGATTGGAGAGATACCTCGAAATTGCCAGAGCACCTCCGAGTGTTACCAGAATGATCATGCCTCTACCTGATCGTTCACTTATTGGCACTTGTAAAAGCCAGCGCTCTAATTGGTTAGACTTGGCGATGTGAGCACGGAAGCATGGTTTTTGAGTCGCGACTCAAAAATGAGTCGCCAAGCCTACGACTCAGTGAATAGTCGACGAAAGTCTTGTATAGTTGCGAGTTGCCGTAGAAACGACTCGGCGATTATACAACGACTATTCAGCGACTCAAAAACCATGCACGGAAGTTTACGACATGTTGATAGTCCTGTTTAGAGAGAATCTGGCAATAATGGCACGGTACAATGATAGCAGGGATGGTCTAGGCCTGGAAGACTGGCCCGACGGCAACAATGAGATTGTTGCAGCATGCCAGGCCATAGCTCCGCTATATGGTATCAATGGCGCCAAACCCTTTAGCTGGATTCATAACTCAATTGAGGAACCGTGCAATGGAAAGACCTAAAACATGCAAGGATAAGACACCTTATTGAGACGAGCAAGCATACGAGACTTTGCAGCATCTGCCGGGGGAAGGGACATAACAAGACTATATG
Organism: Avena sativa; assembly: GCA_916181665.1. Taxonomy (NCBI): domain Eukaryota; kingdom Viridiplantae; phylum Streptophyta; class Magnoliopsida; order Poales; family Poaceae; genus Avena; species Avena sativa. Next base: position 437,874,418 of record OV702293.1, on the reverse strand, counting down.
TCCAGAGTGTGGCGACATACCGAAGGAACCAAGGAGGGAATGCACAAGCTGTGGAGAGTTTCCAGATACAGGATAAACACATGAAGCAAGCTGTTGGTGGTAAAGGAGTGAGGTGCATCTAAAGAATCGTGCTTAATTGTGAGATTGTAATTCAAATCAGAACCTGCTCAATGTCCTTAGGATTTTTCTATTTTTCGAAACTTATCCTATTCTTAGTTGTGCCTTTTCAGGTACCATAAATTGTAAAAGAAATTAATGGACGGTACATGATGCCGATGGGGGAAGTCCAGGTTCTTATGGTGATGACGGTACATGAAAATTCCTTCTGTAACGTACTATCGGTGCAAAACTGTGCGCACACATTAATTATATGTGTGCACATGGATATACAGGTCTGAATACACTGACAAATCAGGAACAGAGCTAACGTGATCGGTCTAGAAAACGAGAGCATATGCATCTGGGAATATATGTGTGCACGCATATGATTTTTATGTCTTTCCTTAATAGTTAATGTGAATAATTAGTCTCCTTCTATAAAATTAAGCATCATTTGGGGAAGAGAGTTACTATGGCTTGCATCTAATATAAGTAGGTGAATCCTCTGGATTGAAGAATACTTACAATTCATTTACTTGTCGCTATGGACATTACCCATATAGAATTTACTTTTTCTGGTTGGTTTCTTGTATAGACATTCTCGTTAGTATTAGTGTAGTTTTCCCTGAATCAGATTGGTCACGGTAATCATGGTCAGGCCATCGAGTTGCCACCTATAGGGATGGCCTAACGCCAAGATACCCTGCGTTTGTGACCTGCTATAGGGCCTTCTTCCTGATGGTCAGCACTTGCAGCTGACGCGGAGAGAGGCAGGGAGAGAGATTGTTATTAACACTTAATCAGTATATTCTTTTTACTTGTGCGGGGTTAGATGAGTAGTTGTGTCCTTGCTTTCTATGGATACGACCTCCAATTAATTTTTAGCTACATACAATTCTAATAAATAGGATCCTAATATTTTTAGAATATCATATATCTATTTTTTTCATACATATAAATTTGGCATATTGCCGTGGCAACGCACGGGCATTTAACTAGTACTACTAAAAAGAACGTCATGTTCCGTCTCCTGGCACTCACGCGTTTCGCTCGTCCTTTAGTCAAGCATCTCTGGTCGCGCGTCTAAAAACTGCTCGCCAAAATAAATGCAGCGATATCTCCGCGACTCTGCCCCCGAATCCTCTCATCCATCGTGCACCTCTCTCAACCGACAGCCCAACCCAAACCCCCTCTCCAATCTCCCCTCTCCATGCCTCCCCACTGGTCACCATGGCGTCGCCCCACCTCCAAGCCTCCACACCTGCAGTCGACGCCTCCGCCCTTCGCTCCTCCACGCCCACCGCGTTTTTGCACCAGCCGCCCTCCGCGCCCCAAGCCTCCATCTCCCTGGCTGCACCAAAGACTGGACACAACTTAGGCAGGAGATCATGACCGGGTGGCCAGTGCAGCCTGCTTGCCAAGCTCGTCGCCGTAGCGGAGAAGGTTAAGACCAGAACGATGAGATATTCCTGCAGAAAAAGCGACTAGATGGGAGAAGGAGTCGTCGAGCGCAATCCCTCGTCGTGGGTTGCCTTTATGAGGTTGACATCCCTCCTTCCTCATGCTCCCTTCTTCTCTCCCAGTGGCAGACTTTGGTGGCTCGGTGACGGTAAGGAACATCTCTGATTGGAGCCGCAGTGTTGTCTATGACAGAGGTGCTTTACCTTCTTGATCTATGCCTCCTCATGCTGATGACTTTCACATGTTTGATAAAATGCATACGCACCGCAAGAAGACACAACTATGCTCTGTTTCATGGCTAGGAGATAGCTCGACAAACTGTTGTGTAATATCCACCATGTACCTTTGTTTTATGGTCAGTTGTGACACTATGTGGTGTCCGCTTCTATTTGATGATTTGTAGGTACCTGCATGAAATCATCTCTACTAGACTTGGACGTGGTAAGTGTGATTTTCCTGCACGCCAAGGCGGTCGATGTGGCCTCGCTAGCGCCCAGTCAGCATTGGTGGTTGACTTGTTCGTCAGTGCCGCGGTTCCACTACGATCCAATCGAGAAAGTGATCTACGAGTATGTAGCGATACTTCCTTTTATACCTAGAGAATTTGGTCTTTCTTTTGGGTTTTGGTTATCGAACGATGCCTAAGTTGTTTATTCAGTGCATTATTTGCCTAAACCTGTATTGAACTTTGACGTGGGATTGCACATATTTAAGATAAATATGTTACGGACACTTTCTTTTGTGTTTACAGATATTCTTATTGAGATAGTTGTTAGATCAGCCATGATGATTGCATAGATTTATCTTTAATGCTAGACTATAATACACGCCCTCTAATAATTGTTGTTTGCAAGTTTTAAGAATATATTAACCGTTTATCTGGCCGTTTTTCTGGCCGTTTGGTTTCAGCGGGAGCGTTGCGAAGCTCTGTTGTTTGTTCCCACCAAGTGCCATTCTTAGAGCCATGGTGAAGTCAGATACGGAGAATGTCAGTAAAGCGGAAATTTGAGGGTAGCGATGGTGATTTTTGTTCCTGTGGCGACAGAGATCCGGCTGCGTGATCTGGGACTCGTTGCAGCGGTTGTTGGTGTGGGAAGACAACACATGGGAGTTTCCAGTCTTATCTTGCAGGGTGAAAATCCAAGGTCTGGACTTAGCTGGTTGTGCCTGGCAATGGCCTTGTTGAAGGCATTGTTTTGTGAGCAAGGAGTTTCTCCAGGGTGAAAACCTATGACCTTTAGTCGGGCAACGACGGCGCTTGGACACTGTTTCCTTCTTGAAGGCGTTGTTATTGGAGTGGAGGACTACTGGTGTTGTTCTGATGGTGTCACTGTCGTTTCTTTGAGGATTAGTTCTCTGTAGCGGGACTTTTCTTTTTTGTAATTTCTCTTTCTTTTTTCTGAGCTGTGTGCATCCGTAGAGCCACTAGGGTATGCGTTGTTGCAGAGGTTAGGTGTAATTGGTGTCCTTGTGATATTAATATATACTCTTTTCCAAAAAAAAAATTAGCCGTTTATCTCATGGAAAAGTAGGAAGTGAAAATTCTGTGTGTATAGACGACTAAAAGATTAGCTATCATTAGAGAAGCTTGAGAGGAAGCTGCTTAATTATTTCTCAAGCTAAGCTTTTGAGACTGTTATGACTGAAAATTAGAGCTGCGAGGTATTTCTCTTAATTTATAGTGTGTTTCTACTACTGTTGATTCAATCATGTGATCCGAGTTAACTGAAGTCCAATACTTGGTACTTTTTGATTGAATCTTTATACATCCTATTTTCCTTCTCACATTTTGTTAGCCTTTGTATATAAAATGACAATAAAGTTTTCCACTTAATGTAGCTAACTTCTATACACGGAGATCGAATTTTGGGAGTCCTCACTCCCTAAAGTTGGAGAGCCAATTCTACTTGGACGATCTTACTGTACCAATGCTAATTTACTTAGTGAATGCAATATCCTTAGAACCATTGCCTTGTTATATCCATGCCAATGCGTATAAATAAAGATTCTTATCCGTGATGTGCAAAAACTGAAAATGATTCAAAAATTAGAAGTTTCGTTGTTCAGTTTTGTAGGTAGTGAAAGAAATCCATTGATTGTGCAAGTGATTGTATATAATAGAATCAAGGGTGAAAGAGCACCTATCCTTGTGATTTTGATGTTTGATAACAACATACTTATCGTTTTAATCGTGCGCTAAGTGTATTCCAGGTTTTCTAGATTGTGGCATAAATATTATCTTGCCCGCATTTGCCCTTGACAAAGTTTCTATGCCAACCGGTAGTACGAGAAATACGACCGGTACTATCGCTCCTACTACCGGTTGCATCCGAGCAAGATGGGAAGGTCTAGTAAAAAAGAAAAAAAACATAAAATAGGAGAAAAGGAGAGCCAAACTAGGCTGGGCCATACCACCGCGCAACCACGCTTAGGAACCGACGTGGTTGGCATATAGGATTTGCCTCCCTTAAAGACGGTGCATAGGAGGAGCGGCATGCACTATACATAGCTTATTGCTAGTGCTATTAAGACTCCCCACATGGTTGGTCTATCTTAGTAGGTTATGTTTTGTTTTTTGCTCATTGGTTTATATCCGTTTTCTGTTTTTTTTTTCTTTGTTCTTGATTTTTTCTTTTTAGTTTTTCTCTTTTTTATTTTCTTAGTTTTTGCTTTTATTTTCTTGTTCGTTAGTAATGGTTTTTATTGGGTTTCGATTTTTGAAAAATATTTGAACATTTTTAAAATTAGAATTTTTAATCTGAACACTTTTTAAAATCTTGAAATATTTTGAACATGAACATTTTTCAAATCTAAATATTTCTAAAATTTAAATACTCTTAAAATATGAATATATTTTGAATATGAACATTTTTAAATTTAAACTTTTTCCAATCTGGAAATGAAACGGAAAAATAAAATAAAAAATAGAAGAAACATAAAATAGGAGAAAAGGAAAGCCGAAATGGGCCAGCCCATACCGCACGTGATAGGAGTCGGTCTGGTCGGCATATAGGATTTGCCCCGCTAAAGGCATCGTATAGGAGCGGCACACACACACACTATATATATATATATATATATATATATATATATATATATCTTATTGCTAGTGCTATTAAGACTCCTCGTATGGCTGGCCCATCTTGGTATGGCTTATTGCTAGTGCTATTAAGGCCTAAATCTTTTGGCGGCTTTTCCCAGAAGTTGCCCTTAACTATTTTGGGAACCTCTCATTTTTTTTAGACCGGCTTCCCTAGAAAGCTGGGGTAGGGCGGCTTCTCGGAGAAGCCCCAAAAAAACTGGGCCTAAGACTCTTTGCATGGCTGACCCATCTTGGTAGGCTTCTTTTTCTTTTTTTGCTTACGATTTTTTATATTTGTTTCTTTTTTTGGTATTTTATTTATTTCTATTTATCTTTTCTGTTTTCTATTTATCTTTTATGTTTTCTATTTTCTTAGTATTTTTATTTACTCGCTGAATAATAAATCTGAAACTTATTTGCAAAAAAGTTCCAGCATAATCTGGGACTTCAAGTTCAAGTTCTTGGGTTAAAACCCGATAAAGGAATATGTATTGTTCCAAGCCTTGGTTGTTGCCTCTTCTGCCCTCATCCTCGAGCCCTCCTCCTTCACCGGTGGATCGTTGCCCCTGCACTCTCCGCTGGCTCGGCATGACACTCAATAAAGGAATACCTGAGGTTGTTCCATCGTAAGGTCTTTAGACTACAAACTCTTTTTCGGCATGGCAGGTTCTAACAATGACATTAGCACGCTCTAGCGATCCTAGGTGTTATCGAGGCTTGTGGAAGACAATGCTCCATCAATTCACTTTAAGATCAATGGGCATGCATACGACAAAGGTATCATCTAGCTAATATTATCTATCATGATTGGGCAACACTTGTGAAGACAATCCGTGACCCTGAAGATGGGAAATGTAGGAGGGTTGTGAAAAAAATAAGAGGATTGTAGGAAGGATGTGTAGCGGGCGTTTAGTGTTCTCCAATCTTGTTGGGATATTGTTTTGGCACCCTGCTAGAACATGGAGCCACGAGACCTATGAGAAGTGATGAATGTTTGTTTGATCATGCAAACATGACCGTTGAGGATGAGTGTGATGATAACCTCTATGGCCGAGGGTGGGAATTTGAGGGTCAATTAGTTGATATGGCGCCATGCCATCATCACTTGATGAATTCCTCCATGTGCATTAAGAGTTCGGTGAGTGGAACACTCACAATCGTCTTCAAGCGAATTTGATTGAGCATATATGGGCACACATAGGAAACCACTAGTCATCGCCTTTAAATTTTATTTATTTGTGAAGTATCTATGTTTGTGAACTATGTTTGATTATGAACTATGTTGTTTTTCTTCTTGTGAACATTTGAAATTTATTTGATTATGAACTACACCATTATTTTTGGTTCAAAATAGGCTATTTGCTTGAAGTGAGAAAAAATACGTCAAAATAACCACAGCGCACCAAATGGATCGCGACGACGGGTGCACCCACCGTCCGGAATGGACCAACGACAGACAATGGCCTCTTACCTATCTGCTGAAATACCCAAATGGATCAAAACTGACACATTTGGTATCCGAAATTGGTCACCACATGTCCACACACCATGAAGTGTCCTGCGTTCGTGCTTTAACTTTGTATTAGTGGGTTTCACGTGTGGTTCAGTATGCGTTCAGGCGATAACTAGGCGGTGGCTAGGGTTCACGTCCCTCCGCCGGTGACACCGCCCTGTCTTCGCTCTGTTTTTATGTCTAGCACCGGTGGAGGACACATGGAGTTGTGTGTTCAATGGATGTTCTGGGATCTCGACGATTTTCGTCTTTGTTTGTGTGTTTTTAGGTCAATCTCTTCCCATCTATAGTTGTCATCATTAGAGATGGTTACTACTCTAGTATGTTGTTCTTTATGGCCTTAGCATGACGATTTTTCGTCTGTCTACTACAGCAAGCTCTACTACGACAAGCTTTGCCTATCACCGGTGATAGAGGGACGAGGACAAAGACGTGTCTATGGCTTACGATAGTGTCTGTAGCCGTCACTTGGTGGTCCACGGATCTATTTGTAATATTTTTATTACTTTTAGTCACTTTGGGCCGTTGTTGTTGATGATTATTAATGGATGGGAGAATTTTTTTTCAAAAATTGTTTTAACAAATCTTCTTGCTGTTCCGTGTGTCCCTGATCAACAACTCCTTCCCGGCTGGAAACCGCCCATCGCCGATTCCTCGAAGCCATCCATCGTTGGCAGCCCATGTTGTACCGACACCTCCAGGGTGCCAATGTGCAATGGTTTCGTCAATAAATAAGTGACTTTTATACTAGTACTCCATTCAAGTCAAAGCCATTCATGAGTCCACCTAGCTGTATTCCTCTAAGACCAAACGTACCACATCTCTCCATCGAGGTGATCGGTAAGTCTTTCTCCGGGATCAGGTTCCCCCGAAAAATCTCCATGCCACTGTCCACTCCCATATCTATCGATCGGGCAGCTAGTCCGTGTAAAAAGCGAACCAATTCTTCGGTTGCACCTTGCCCAATTCAAGCGCCGACGGTGGGTCGTGGACAAAAGCCAGATTCTCGGCCATCTTCACACGGTGTGCGTACGTGCTCTTCTTGACGGAGCTGGCTTGGTGAGTTGGTGACCCTTCCACTAAAGTTAGTCAAACTTGGGCCTTGCTAACGCGGGTGTCGGTTTGATCATCCACGACCAGCTAGCTGCTGTGGTTCCTAACCAAATACTGTCCCAAAGCCACCTTATGCGCCAGCATCCGGCTGGCACAGATAGGATTTTTCCTTTTTCCTAACAACAAAAATCACTACTCCCTCCGTTTCAAAATATAAGATGTTTTAGGTTTGTGAAGAACATAAATCTAGATTTTTTTTAGTGTTTAGATTTATTCCAAAGTTAAGTGAATCTACATACTAAAACAAATCTAGATTCATTTTCTTTACAAATCTAAAATATTTTATATTTTGAAACGAAGGGAGCAGTAGGTAAATCTCATTTTGTTTGGAGCGGTACTACAAATGGGAGAAAGGGAAAGATAAAACAAGATAGTACTAGAAGTAGACAGCTCACCGAAAAGACAAACTCGCGACGTCCATTGCGCCTGCACCGCATGCGTGCTAGTTTCATGCAGGCTTTTAACCCTGCACCGCAGCAGCTTAGCCAGTTTCATGCATGCTTCGGCTGGTAGCTGGTTTCATGCTGCGGGCTTTAACTCCGCGCCATATTTGTACATATAGGCGTAACGCGCCGGTTCAAGAAAAACTTCAAAGCAACCCATCCAATCCATCGGTCCTAGACGCGACTGCACCTACCCCGCTAACCGGTCCGCGTGCGTTGGGTGATAGTAGATCCGCTGCTTCGCTTCCGCCCCAAATTAAGTCTTCCCCTCACCTACCATCCTTTCAATCCTCTCCCATTCGATCTCTTGCCGTTTCGCCCTTATATATACGGCCGCGCCTCCTTGCCCGTTCGTCGCGTACTACCCTTCTTCACAGCCATTGTCCTTGCAGCTTCCGCCAATCCCCCAGCTGGCCTCCGGTTGTTGGTGTTGAGCTGTGCAAGCAAAGCAACAAAGCGAAGCGAGCGTGATCGATCGTCGAGCGATGGCCGGGGCGGCGGTGGAGGAGCTGGTGAAGAAGGCCGGCGGGTGCGCGGTCATCGACGGCGGCTTCGCCACGCAGCTCGAGGCGCTCGGCGCCGACATCAACGACCCGCTCTGGAGCGCCGCCTGCCTCATCACCAAGCCGCACCTCATCAAGGAGGTAAATAGCGTACTCCCTCTATTTCAAAATATAAAATGTTTTAGTTTTGTAAAGCAAATATATCTAAACTTGTTTTAATATGTAGTTTTACACACTAAAAAAAATTTAGATACATTTTTAAAAAAATCTAAAACATATTATACTCCGTCTGAAGGAGGCCGGCCGGCCGGCCTGCCTTAGTTCATGGAGGCAATCTGTACATGATCTGTCTTTCTTTCATCGTGCTCGCGGTACCATTGCCAGCACAGCACGACGCGGCAAGCGATTAATTAGCTATTACGCGTACTACCTGGTATTTTGTTAATTTGACACGGTTTGACAGCAATGAGGATACGTGCTTTAAGGTTACTAGTCAACCCTATCTCTACGCAGAATATGGATCTGTCCAGGTCAAATGTGCAATAAACTCTTCGTGATGACCAGGACAATATAGGCATAGCAATGTTATTTTCCTCACCTACCTAGCAATTAGATCACCTACTTTTTTTGACAGAGATGGTCGATCAAGGAGAAAAGAGATCACCTACTTTAGCCATTGGTGTTGAAACATTCTTGGAGTGTTCTGATTCAGTCCTTGTCTTTTCCTTTATTAAGCAACTCCTTGTACGATCGAATCAGCTAGTACAATAACAGAAGTCAGAACACTATTATAGTGTGTACACCTGAATTATGTTGCAGCATAGTACTGCAAAACCAGGACCAATGGACCATATTAGTTCAAAAAGGTTTATACAAGTACACTAGTCTCAAAGCTAATTTACCTGTTGTCATTGCTTTGTATGTAGTAGTACGTAATAGCAATAGGAATGACTATTCGGTTAATGCCATTTACACATTTGCCATCCAGCACCATTACCGCCAGGACAATGGCTGTTGACCTAGGTGGGCAACTGAAAGTACTAAAATACCCTCAAGTGCACTTTATTGAAAAAGTTCAAAAGCGTGTTGAAAAATATCCAAAAATGTCCTCATATCTAGCACATGAGGCTACTTCTGTACTTCAGCGTGGCCCATATTTTCAGTCTGGGTGTGAACATGACATCTTCTTTTTCCTTTTGCATGTTCAGGTTCATATGCAGTATCTTGAAGCAGGTGCCGATGTCATTATTTCCTCGTCCTACCAGGTATCATCCTTGATTACACCACTTCTGCTAGTCTGCTGTGCAGTTAAACACACCTGGATTCACTGAAAAAATGTCTGAATATCTCAGCATACAGCGGGAAGAGAACTGTCATAGTCATCCATTTTGATGTTTCTTATCCGCAGGCAACTATCCCCGGGTTCTTGGCCAGAGGACTACTCATGGAGGAGGCAGAGGGGTTACTGAGGACAAGCGTCCAGCTGGCACTGGAGGCACGAGACGAGTTCTGGAAGTCGGCGCTGAGGAAGTCCAAGCCCGTCTACAACCGCGCTCTCGTCGCCGCGTCCGTCGGGAGCTACGGGGCCTACCTCGCTGATGGTTCAGAGTACAGGTATATATGCAGACTGCAAATGATCTCTGAAACTTACTTGCCTCAGAAGCAATACAATTTACAGTCTTGATCGTTGCTGCAGTGGATCGTATGGAGACGACATCACGGTAGAGAAGCTCAAGGATTTCCACAGGCGCCGGCTGCAGGTGCTCGCGAGTGCCAGGCCTGACCTGGTCGCGTTCGAGGCCATCCCTAACAAAATGGAGGCCCAGGTAGGCTCGTCAACAATAATCTACAGTTTCCAAAATGAAGCTAAATTAGTGCTAGCTCTAGAAAACCTTAGTAGTTGAATCAGAAAAACTCACCTGTGCACTCGTGCAGGCTCTGGTTGAGCTGCTGGAGGAGGAGGACATCCAGGTCCCTTCTTGGATCTGCTTCAGCTCAGTGGACGGCAAGCACCTTTGCTCGGGGGAGAGCTTCGAGGACTGCCTCCAGATCATAAACGCCAGCGAGAAGGTCGCCATCGTGGGAGTGAACTGCACTCCACCCCAGTTCGTCGAGGGGATCATACGCGACTTCAAGAAGGTTTGCAGAAACTTCCTCTTTCTGCAGCAATTATATCCCTGTGGTCATAACACCTTGAAGTCTGAAAAATACAGTATCGGACTATCCCGTTCATGTCCTCATTTGATTCAATTTCCCAACAGCAAACTCAGAAGGCGATCGCGGTGTACCCGAACAGCGGCGAGGTCTGGGACGGGAGAGCCAAGAGGTGGCTGGTGAGTACTGAACCCAGAGTACAGTAGATTCTCTTCTTTCCAGTTATGAACTGACACGTTTGAACGGTGCAAATGCTGCATGATATGCGCTAACAAGTGGCTGTTTTTGTGGTGCAAAACTAACACAGCCGGTCGAGTGCTTCGGTCGCAAGAGTTTCGACGTGATGGCGAAGAGGTGGCAGGAGGCCGGCGCCAGCCTGATCGGCGGGTGCTGCCGGACGACGCCGTCCACCATCCGGGCTGTCTCCAAGGCGCTCAAGGGCAGGACAGGGCACTACTGATTTATATACCTCTTCAGAGTTCAGAATCGAGATTTAGTACTACCGTGCAGTAGTTTGTTCGAGCTTGTAGTCGAGGTTTCTTTACAGGGTTATCATATCTTAAGAGGGTGTTGTCATGCGGCGTAGAATGTTGAATGGTTTGTACTGCTGACGTGCACTTGTTATCCAGTCTCAGGGGTTCGGGTATGCATAGATTGTAGTAGAGGGAAATATCTATGTAGTTCGGGTGTCAGGTTCTTTACCAAAATCAGTCTCTCAGGAGGTTCCAAGTAAGCTTCTACATGTCTATCAATTAGTCGTCTACCAAGTTTAATTTTTTTCTCGATAAAGGGCTTTTATTACTTAAAGAGTTTGAAGCATTACATCCGGTCATGCATAAGTAACGTACACAAAGCCAAACAAGTCCAAAATCTGAAAGAGGTAAAATATGAAACGCCTAAGATGGTAAAAACACCTAAAATAAATATAGGCGAATTACATATCAGAATGAGAAATTATAAAACGCCTAAGATGGTGGAGGCCTGATCCGTAGATCATTGCTGCCCTCCACGACGAGTAAAAAAGTCCTTTGTTATATCTTTCATTCGTGTACACACCTCCATAAAGAGGTCACAAAACTCCACACGATGTAGCGAGGAACAAATGCGGAGCGTACCTGTACACCTGCAAGAGAGAAGAATTTTTATCGTTAAACACTTTATCATTGCTGCATAGCTATAACGACCAAATTAAGGCAATTGCTCCATCCTAAAAAGAATTATGTATTGTACCATGTAGCCAATTCTCAAATTGGTAACACTACAAGCAAAATTATATTGAAAAAATAGATGTTTTATTGACTCATCATGATGATATAAAAAACATATTTTACTTCCGCCAATTTCGCCGCACAAGATTGTCTTTAGTAAGTATAATCCCTCGACGGAGATATCAAGCAAAGATTTTTTTATTTAAAGATATCTTCATCTTCTAGATTTCTTTTATAATTTTTCACTGGAGTATGGATGAGTACATTATACATGGAATTCATCGAGAATTCTCCATTCTCAAGAAGATTCTATTGAAATTCATCATGCCCAATTGTTAGTTGGACAGAAGCCAGGCGATTAAGCAAGGCCTACCAAAAAACAAGTCTATGACCCAATAAATCTCTCATGAACATCACATTCGGTTGGAGGGACCCCAACACCGTGGCGATTGTACCACTCTTGTGACGCACAATATTATACAAAGCGGGATACTATGCATAGAGAGTAGCATTTTAAAGTCATTTATCCTCCCAGAACCAAATCTCGGATCCATTCTTAATCGGAAAGATCCGGAGAGTAAAAAATTTCTTTGTCACCATCGGAACAACCCAGAAATATGAATATCTTGGTTTCTATTGAACCTGGGATAAAGCTTTCGAGCCTATATATTTTTGTTTAAGGAGAGTCTGACATACCCTATCCTAAATAAGCAACTTGAAGATCCATTTACCAAGATTACATAGTACATCTTTAGAATGTTATTACACCTGTTGTTCACTTCTTTAAGAACTCATTCGCTACATTGCACCATTTCAGTTCCAAGCTACACAAAAGCAAGTAGGAAGGTCACTATGATCATCATCAATTACAAAAACACATGAATAGGCAACACAACCTGCATGTAGAGGGATCCATATGTTGAAGTGTATAAGTGGATTGCACTAGCCCTTTCCATCAGTTCAGACTTTTGGTTGCGTTGGCTAGTGCATGAAGCTCATGGTATCAGAGCCTAAGGTCTCGAGTTCGAGTCCTGGTTTTCGCAATTTATCCTAAAATTGCTGTAAACCCCTCTGTGTCCACGTATAGGCCTCTTGAGTCATACGTGAGTTTCGCGCGCCGTCGCTCTCTTCCGGTTGCATGTGCTGACTTCTTCCCGTCACACGTGAGAGGGGGTGTTGAAGTGTATAAGTGAATTGCACTAGCCCTTTCCATCAGTTCGGACTTTTGGTTGCGTTGGCTAGTGCATGAAGCTTGACACCATACTCAATTCGTTTCAGTATAGATCACACCGTACAGGAGCAGCCTAGATCTAATATGTGGTAATGCATAGCTAGTGTGAAACTTATGCGAAGTGTAACCCTAACTTAGCAGCTTGTCCCGTGGATTGGAAAGCATGCATCAATGGTCGGTTGTGTCATCCTTTTGAAGGCGGTCCTTACTAGCATTGCTATATAATTCATCACGGTGCTTGATATCCCATTGGAAGTCATTATCAAGAAGATAGCATTTGAAGAACCTTATTTTGGGTGGCTTGTGACAAGGTCTCGGGCGGAAAATGCAAAGTAAATTGGGATCTTGTGTGGATACCTGAAAATAAGGGAGGACTTAGGATTATCAACCTCAAGAAATTTGTCGCAACTCTCTGCCTTAGGTGGCTTTGGTTTGAGTGGACGGATGAGAACAAACCATGAATTGGAATTGGAAATCCATGCACCCCTCACGATCTTGAGCTCTTTGCGACAGCCATGTTGGTTACTATTGCCTATTGGGGATGGGAAGAAGGCATCCTTTTGGAACTCCTCTTGGATAGACGGTTTTTGACCACATGGCATTGCTCCTTTGGTCTTTGAGATCCCTCACAAGAAGAAACTATCTATCCAAAAAGCCCTTGAAAATGGCTTTTGGGTCTCGCAAATAAATGCACAATAGGGCCTCGCCATGGAACATATTGAGCAATTTACTAAGTTGTGGGAGAGCCTTGCCAACACTCAACTCACCGATGACACGCCCAATTCAATTATTTGGAAACTCAACAATAGTGGCCACTACTCTTCATCATCGGCATACAAGAAGCAAATCAAAGACCTCCCAATCTCCCCCATGCCCCTCTGATGGCTCAGTTGATGTGGAGCCTGTTGGAAACCCCAAGAGCAAGGTGTGAAGCAGCATAGCAACAAGTCTTCCCTTAGTAAGAAACTGAGGTTATCTAACTAGTAGGAGGAAGCAAATGCCACACAGGTGTTGCAAGCAACGCGGAGACCTGCACAACACAAACTCAAGACTTTGCCCCAACTAACAGTGAGGTTGTCAATCTCACTAGTTCCTGTAACAAAGGATTAACTGTATGGTGTTGAAGGTGATAGTGGTTTGCAGCAAGTAAACAAGTAGCAGTGGAAGATGTATCAATGGTAAAGATTGGACCGGGGTCCATAGTTCACTATAGGTGCTCTCCTTAGATAAACAACATGGCATGAAGGGTAAACAAATTACAGCAGGAAAATTGACAGGAATTGAGCAAGGCATAACAATGCAATACCTGACAAAAAGATCCTATGAGATTCGATTGGGCAATACAACAATATACATAGACCGCCATCCAACTGCATCTATGGCTAGTAGTCCACCTTTGGGTTATCATCCGAACCCCCTCCAGTATTAAGTTGCAAGCAACAGACAACTGCTTTAAGCAAAGTGTGTAAGGTAAGCAATCCACCTGTTCCATGAACAAGAGACCGTTGTTTTCTCCCTAGTGGCAACAACACAACTACAACCGAAGAAATTTATGTCACTTCCCTTAGAAACTAGAGGCATGAACCCACTATCGAGCATAAATACCCCCTCTTCGAGTCACTAGCAACTACTTGGCCAAGATAGCTACTAACAGCGGAGAGCATGCAAGATCACAAATAACACAAACATGATAGAATCATAAAGACAAAACCATTAATCAATCTGACATAGTAATCTCAATATCCATCGGATCCCCACAAACACAATATGCATGATTACAAATAGATTAGATCTTGATCATGCACGGAGCTCGCAAGATCTATACATGAAAGCACAAGGAGGAGATACAACCATCTAGCTACTACATGGACCCATAGTCCAAGGTGGAACTACCCACGCATCATACCGGCGAAGAAGGCCTCCGGGATGATCTCCTCTCCGGCAGGGTGCCGGGAAGAACTTTAGATCCCCCCAATCTAGGGACGATGGTGGCGGCGGCTACAGACAGTTTTGTGGAGTTTTGATCAGATGCCTAGGGTTTCTGCATCGAGGGCTTCTTATAGGCGAAGAGGCGAGGCAGGGGGTGCTCGGGGGGCCCACACCCTGCCTAGGCGCGGGCCAGGCTTGTCCGCGCCTAGGGGTGTGGCCACCCCGTGGTGCCCCTCCGTCTCGTCTTATGGATTCGTGTCGCCCACGGTAAAATATTGACTTTGGATTTTTTTTCCGTCCAATTCTGAGAATATTGATTTTATGCCTTTCTGGAACCAAAAACAGAAGAAAACAGGCAACTGGCACTGTGGCAACTTGTTAATAGGTTAGTTCCAGAAAAGATATAAAAACACCTCAAAGTGTAGACAAAGCAAAGCAAAGTAGATACTAAACAAGCATGGAACATCAAAAATAATAGATACGTTTCCGACGTATCAAGCATCCCCAAGCTTAACTCCTGCTCGTCCTCGAGTAGGTAAGTGATAAAAGAATAATTTTTATGGTGACATGCACCTTCATAATAAAGATCAAACCATTTTCCAGCATTGAAAGCTGGGATCAAAGAACTCTAAACATGTGCATGAAAGATGGAGTTCTAATAATAAGACAAAGTAACTATGTATGCAACATGAAAGGCTACAAACAAAGATCGTGAATAACATGCATTGAAAAACATTTGTTTGTTTCACATATAGAAAACATGGCATAGTGGCAATCAGCTTGTCCCTCATAGAGTAGCAAATAGATGCATAGGACACCTTCAAAGTTCACAAGGGTGACTAGAAACAAATAGCACAAGAACAAGTAATATCACAATATGCATCAATCAATAAGTTTTGGGACACTTCACATAGAACTAAGAATGGCAACTATGCTCTCTTAATGGTTCCTAAAGTTAGAAGGTGGAAACTCAATATAATAGTGGAAGAAAGGCCTTTCATAAGGGAAGCAGGGATTACAAGTTTCAAAAAGAGCTTCCAAAAATTATGGTACTTGTTAGCTTTCAGCCCTCATTGCCCCTATCATAAGCATCTTGAAGTGATTAAGGTTAAAGTGAACAAACTATGGAGTATATGCTTAACAAAGTATAAGTTGGCAATCTCAAGTCCCTTGAATACGAGGGCCACACCTCATGCTACTCAACTTCAATCACCTATAAATTCTTGTCATTGTAAGTACATGCGTATCATAGAGAACCGCCAATGGGTACCCCTTGCACATGGTACAGGAGCTATCCCATAACCAAAATGAGCATCTCAGCGATCTTTTTATTTACTATATGCATAGCTTTTTATTGAGGATGCTTCATAGATATCTCACTATGGTGATGCTGCAAGTTTCCACCATGATTAGGCATAGCTTAGGCTAGCAGTCCAGGCGTTTCTCTAACACAAAATACATACTCCATGGACTTACAAGTTCCCTATTTATTTCACACCGGTGACATCCATAGACAAAAGAGCATGAAATCAACTGAGTACACAGTACAAGTGCAATGTTGCAAACGTTCCCCATGACAGCATGGTTCTGCTAATTCCAACATATAAGTGCAAGCATATACAACATAGACGACACAATGGTTCAAGTTTCTTAGGGGCAAAGAATATAATGTGTGCCATCAAGTTTGTGAGGGCTTTAATCACTAAGTTTTCACATAACAAAATAGTTTTAATTGGAAGATAGCTGAAAACAAGAATATACTTGGAATGGTGTAACTCACCATGCATAGGAATTTATAGTGGACACTTGGGAATACCTGGGTTTCTTGGGAGTTGTAAGCATGAGTAGAGCTTACTCATACAAGTGGAGGCTAGCAAAAGACTGGGAGCAACCAACTAAGAGAGCAATAATGGCCATAATCATGTAGAGCGATAAAACATTACTAATCAAAGCATAGAGTGGTACTACAAGTCAAGTACTAAATGATCATAGAGGCTTGGTGACTTGTTCATATTCATAACATGGTGTGAGCTTGTGCCAAGTCAACCCAAACAAAGCATCAAAGGAGAATACCACAATACTATGCTTTTGTATGCTAAAACAACGCATAATTTCTTCAAGGCATACTAAGCAATCT
This sequence comes from Avena sativa, assembly GCA_916181665.1. Lineage (NCBI taxonomy): Eukaryota > Viridiplantae > Streptophyta > Magnoliopsida > Poales > Poaceae > Avena > Avena sativa. Next base: position 437,857,545 of record OV702293.1, on the reverse strand, counting down.
CAATTGTTTGGAACAAGACATGATACAGCAATAATCACTAAGCATAGGGTCAAAACAACACCTAGCATGTCATGCTAAAGTCTAAGTCACAGTCAATGCAAGCTCCTCTTGCACTTTCAAGCAGGAACTTCCTACTCCTTTCCAACACCAATCGACTTATTTGAAACAACACAGCGAGAACGGGGGTTCAAACTACTTTATTCAAGCAAATTAAACAAACTAAGCAAAGCAAACGGAAACTAAGACGCTCCAAGAACAACATAACAGTGCATGAAACAAAAAACGAGGTGTCTAGACAGATCTGGGCTTTTTATTGATGAAGAAGGGGATGCCTTGGGCATCCCCAAGCTTTGACACTTGTACCTCTTGGATATTTCTTGGGGTGACACCGGGGTGGTATCCCCAAGCTTGAGCTTTTGTCCATTCTTCATCTCATTACATCATTCTCTCTCTACACCTGAAATTTTTCCTTCATACAAAACTTCACACAATCTTCATTAGCAACATTAGTGTATTCAAAAGATAATATACCTTTAGGCAAAGCTTTGGAACAACAATACTTTTCACTAAAAACACAAGCTTCTGTAGCAACTCCTTCAAAAAGCTCAATTCCCCAAAAGAGAACTCAAAAAGGAATCAATAAGAAGCAAATGCAAATAATGGCAGAAATCTATCAAAACAGACCAGCAGGTAGAAACCGATTTTTTTTGAAAATCTTTTGTTGCTCAAATCAAAAAGTGTTTAACTAACAAAAGTTATCTAACATACTGGAGAATTTATTCGTAAATTATTAGCTCAATATGAGTTACATAGACTCCTCATGATTTTTTATGGTGGAGGACAGAAATCTGTTTCGGGACAGCAACTCCCCACATCTTACTTCCCTCTCATTAGAGGTCATTCTTGGCACAAAAAGCAAACAAAAAGGATAAGGACAGGTCACTACTGAAGTAATAACTTCCAAGACTCAAGGAAACTCTTGGGTTATCTCCCAAAAAGTACATTTCTTTAACGCTTTTAAGTTACGCATAATAGCTTAAGAAGATGCTCACATAAGAAATATGAATTGAAGTAAAAGAGAGCATCAAGAAGCAAATTCAAAACACATTTAAGTCTAACCCACATCCTATGCATAGGAATCTTGTAAAGAAACAAGTCATGAAAGCACAAAGCAACAAGCATAGGAAAGCAAAACAAGTGCAACTTCAAGATTTTCAACATAAAGAGGGGAAACTTAATATTGCTGAGATACACAAGACCATGTTTCCCTCTCTCATAATAACTTTCAGTAGCATCATGAATAAACTCAACAATATAACTATCACATAAAGCATGGTTTTCATGATCTACAAACACATGATTTTTATCAAGCTCAAAAATAGTGGGATTAAAACCTTCAAACCCACTCGTAACAATTTTATAACAAGAAGACTGATCATTCAATATACGACCATCATCTAGAGCTTTATCATAAAAAATTTCTAAGCAAAACTCCTTAGTACCATGCATTTCAAAGTTAGTCACAAATATGGGATCATCATGGATAACAGGAGCATAACTATCATCACGAGTTTTACCCATAGCAGATAGTTCAAAGGAATCCACAGGAACATAACATTCATCCTCCTTTGGTAAGCATGGGGGACAATCAAATAATGTAAGAGATAAAGAGTTACTCTCATTATAAGGTAGGCATGGGTAGATAATCCATCCTTCCTTCTTTTGCTCATCACTCTCCTCCTCTTTTTCATCAAAAGAGCTTCTAGTTTCAACAATTTCTTCTTCCATAGGCTCCTGCAAGGCATTAGTCTCTTCCATCTGTGGAAAGCATATATTATCTTCCTTGTAATTATCAAAGTAGAATTTAAGTATCTCATAAACCTCGCATTCATAAGGTGCATCATCGGTATTTTCAAGCAAACTGGCAAGTTCAAATGCACCCTTGAAGGCAATAAATTCTTCAATTTGTTCCACATCATCAAAGTCATAATTTCCTTTAACATAAGAGGATATGGTAACATTATCATTATACTCACATTGAAAAGGCAGGTGTTTATACCTCCTGCAGCAATAAGATTTATCAAAGCAATAAGTAACATTATAAGTAGAGCACACCTCTCTAGCAATAGTATTCAACTTATCAATTTGTTCCCATAAGTGTTTCCCTTTTTGTGACAAACGGTGCTCCTTATAATAATACTTTTGTTCTTCCATGAACCCAACTTGCCAATAAGAACTAGTTTCAAAGAAACCATCCATTGATAGAAAGCATGACAAGGCAAGGCAATAACAGACCAGCAACTAGAGCAAGAACTAATTTTTTTGGAGTTTTGAAAAGAGGCAAACAAAACTAAGAAAAAGAAACTAAGCAAACTAAAAACAAAGTAAAGAGAAAGGAAGTGGATTACTCTCCTTGTGAAGACGTCCTTGGCCTCCCCGACAACGGCGCCAGAAAACTTGTTGATGGCTCAGTTGATGTGGAGCCTGTTGGGAACCCCAAGAGCAAGGTGTGAAGCAACACAGCAACAAGTTTTCCCTCAGTAAGAAACCGAGGTTATCGAACCATTAGGAGGAAGGAAACATCATACAGGTGTTGCAAGCAACGCGAAGACCTGCACAACACAAACTCAAAACTTTGCCCCAACTAACAGTGAGGTTGTCAATCTCACTAGTTCATGTAACAAAGGATTAACTGTATGGTGTGGAAGGTGATGGTCGTTTGCAGCAAGTAAACAAGTAACAGTGGAAGATGTATCAATGGTAAAGATTGGACCGGGGTCCATACTTCACTAGAGGTGCTCTCCTTAGATAAACAACATGGCATGAAGGGTAAACAAATTACAGCAGGGCAATTGACAGGAACTGAGCAAGGCATAACAATGCAATATCAGACAGAAAGATCCTATGAGATTCGATTGGGCCATACAACAATATACATAGACCGCCATCCAACTGCATCTATGGCTAGTAGTCCACCTTTGGGTTATCATTCGAACCCCCTCCAGTATTAAGTTGCAAGCAACAGACAACTTCTTTAAGCAAAGTGTATAAGGTAAACAATCCACTTGTTCCATGAACAAGAGACCGTTGTTTTCTCCCTAGTGGCAACAACACATCTACAACCGAAGATATTTCTGTCACTTCCCTTGGAAACTATAGGCATGAACCCACTACCGAGCATAAATACCCTCTCTTGGAGTCACTAGCAACTACTTGTCCAAGATAGCTACTAACAACGGAGAGCATGCAAGATCACAAACAACACAGACATGATAGAATCATAAAGACAAAACCATTAATCAATCTGACATAGTAATCTCAATATCCATCGGATCCCCGCAAACACAACATGCATGATTACAAATAGATTAGATCTTGATCATGAACGGAGCTCACAAGATCTATACATGAAAGCACAAAGGAGGAGATACAACTATCTAGCTACTACATGGATGTAGGGGTTCGTAGCATGGAAAACAAAAAAATTCTACCGCATGCAAACAAACAAGCCAAGATATATCTACTAGATTGTAGCAACGAGTCGATTAGAGTACTCATCCTCGAAGATTCCAAAGCGGTTAACGAGAGCAGATTCTCGTGGGTGATGTAGTCGTACACTTGCCGATCTCAAGATCGCGTAGAAGAATCTTCCGGCGCTGCGTTCCGGCAGCGCTTCGGCAGTCGGTCACACGTTCGGTACTCGATGAAGACCTTCCTCTCCCTTGTTCCAGCAGGCAGTAGAGGTTGTAGTTCTCCCCTCGCGATTCCGACAGCATGACAGCGTGGTGTCGGAAGTAGAGGGAAGTAGAGGGGCGGTGGTGCTTTTATTATCAATTGCTTTTTTTGTACTTTGCATATTGCGGTATGATGGGATGAAGCGGCCCGGGCTAACCTTACATGACATCGTTCATGAGACTTGCTCCATGCTCAACATGCAACTTGTATTGCATAAGTGGCTTTGCGGGTGCCTGTCTCTCCCATCATAGTATAGATTGAATTTACAACGGGCACTTGATAGTTCAAGCATCAACGTTGTGGTTCTTGTTCGTAAGTTAGAGCGACACTTATTGAAAGCCCCAAACCACGTAAAATATGCAAAGAAAATTAGAGGCGTCTAACTTTGTTTTGCAGGGGTGTGATGTGATGTGATATGGCCATGATTGTGATTATATTTGATGTATGCAATGTTCCTTATTGTAAGTTGGCAACCGGCAGGAGCCATATGGTTGTCTTTAAATTCCGTTAAGACCCGCGTGTCTATTCAAAGTAGTTGTAATAGTTGAAGCTGGTGGACGACAACCATGAAACGGCGCCATTGACCTTGACGCTATACCGGTGATGATGGAGATCATGTTCATGCTTGAAGATGGAGATCGGAAGCACAAGAAGAAAGGCCATATCATATCACATATTATGAATTGCATGTGATGTTAATCCTTTATGCATCTTGTATTGCTTAGCTAATGACGGTAGCATTATAAGATGATCCCTCAAGCACACAAATTTCAAGTTAAAGTGTTCATCCTTAGTAAGCACCGTTGCTAAAGCTCGTTGTTTCGAAGCACCACGTGATGATCGGGTGTGTTAGATTCTGTGGGTGTATACAACGTGAGCAAGCCAGATTTGCTCATGCGGAAGCTAAGGTTTGATCTTGACAAGCCTAGCATGTACAGACATGGTCTCGGAACACGGATCACCGAAAGGTAAAGCATGAGTCATATAGTAGATATGATGAACATGTTGATTGTTCGCCATTGAAGCTACATCAACTCTCGTGATGATCGGTTTTGATGTGGTGGATTTGGTTCGTGTGATCACTAAAACAATGTGAGGGATATTTTTTTGAGTGGGAGTTCACCTAGATTAATTTAACTATTAATTAGAACTCAATTTGTCATAAACTTAGTCTAAACTATTGCAAATATGTTGTAGATCAATGGCGGCCCCTACCATCAATTTTAATGTGTTCCTAGAGAAAGAAAAGTTGAAAAACAATGGAAGCAAATTCGTGGATTGGTTCCGCAATTTGAGGATTGTCCTCAATGCTGGTAATTTGACCTATGTGCTGGATGCACCGCTGGGTGAACCACCTGCAGCTACTGCTACCGATGAAGTAAAGAATGTTTACCTCACTCGGAAGAATCAGTACTCCAAAGTTCAGTGTGCTATCTTGTATGGTTTGGAATCGGAGCTTTAGAAAAGGTTTGAGAACCAAGACCCACATGATATTGTCCGTGAACTCAACATGATATTTGAGGCTCACGCGGCAGTTGAGAGTTATGAGGCTTCTGAAAAGTTCTTTAACTGCAAGATGGAAGAGGGCGGCTCCGTCAGTGATCATGTGCTTAAGATGTCTGGGCACACAAACAAACTCCAAAGTTTGGGTATAGTGATTCCTAATGCTTTCGGGATTTACCGCGTCCTCCAATCACTACCACCAAGTTACAAGAATTTTGTGATGAACTACAATATGCAAAACATGACAAAGACGTTGCCAGAACTCTTCTCCATGTTGAAATCTGCAGAAGTGGAGATCAAGAAAGAGCATCAAGTGTTGTTGGTCAATAAGACCACCAAATTCAAGAAAGGCAAGTCTAAGCAAAAGGGAAACTTCAAGAAGGATGGTAAGAAAGTTTCCACACCAACGAAGAAGACCAAGGCTAGGCCTAAGCCTGATACTGAGTGCTTTTACTGCAAGGGAGAAGGTCACTGGAAGCAGAATTGCCCAAAGTACTTGGCGGATTTGAAGAATGGCAACATCAAGAAGAAAGGTATATCCGATATACATGTTATTGATGTGTATCTCACTAGTACTCGTAGTAGTGCCTGGGTATTTGATACTGGTTCGGTTGCTCATATTTGTAACTCGAAACAGGTGCTGCAGAATAAACGGAAGCTAGCGAAGAACGAGGTGACGATGCGAGTTGGAAATGGATCAAAGGTTGATGTGATCGCGTTCGGCACGATACCTCTTCATCTACCATCGGGATTAGTTTTATACTTAAATAATTGTTATTTGGTGCCTGCGTTAAGCATGAACATTATATATGGATCATGTTTGTTGCGAGACGGTTACTTGTTTAAGTCCGAGAATAATGGTTGTTCGTTTTATATGAGTAATATGTTTTATGCACATGCACCTTTGATAGATGGTCTATTCTTATTGAATCTCGATCGTGGAAATACACATATTAATAACATTGAAGCTAAATGTTTGAAATTGAGCGATAACTCGACCTATATGTGGCACTGTCGTCTTGGTCATATTGGAGTGAAGCGTATGAAGAAACTCCATTCCGATGGACTTCTTGAATCACTTGATTTCGAATCACTTGAAAGATGCGAAGCATGTCTGATGGGTAAAATGACTAAGACTCCATTTTCTGGGATGATGGAGCGAGCTACGGACTTATTGGAAATCATACATACCGATGTGTGTGGCCCAATGAGTGTAGCATCACGCGGTGGTTATCGTTATGGTCTTACCTTCACGGATGACTTGAGTAGATATGGGTATATCTATTTCATGAAACATAAGTCCGAAACTTTCGAGAAGTTTAAGGAATTTCAAAGTGAGGTAGAGAATCAACGTAACAAGAAGATTAAATTTTTACGTTCTGATTGTGGAGGTGAATATCTAAGTTACGAGTTTGGCGAGCATTTAAAGAAATGCGGAATACTTTCACAATTGACACCGCCGAGCACACCACAGCGTAATGGTGTGTCCAAACGTCGTAATCGAACTCTCTTAGATATGGTTCGTTCTATGATGTCACTTACAGATTTACCGCTATCGTTTTTGGGGTTATGCATTAGAAACAACTGCATTCACTTTAAATAGGGCACCATCTAAATCCGTTGAAACGACACCGTATGAATTATGGTTTGGGAAGAAACCTAAATTGTCGTTCCTTAAAGTTTGGGGTTGCGAAGCTTATGTAAAGAAGTTACATCCAGACAAGCTTGAACCCAAAGCGGAAAAATGCGTCTTCATAGGATACCCGAAGGAAACTATTGGGTATACCTTCTATCATAGATCCGAAGGCAAAATCTTCGTTGCTAAGAATGGATCCTTTCTAGAGAAAGAATTTCTCTCGAAAGAAGTGACTGGAAGGAAAGTATAACTCGACGAGGTTGTTGAACCTTCTCTCGAACTTGCAAGTAGCGCAACACCGGAAGTAGTTCCTGTGGCACCTACACCAATAAGAGAGGAAGCTAATGATGATGATCATGAAACTTCGGTTGAAGTTGCTACAGAACCTCGCAGGTCAACGAGAACTCGTACCACTCCTGATTGGTATGATCCCGTTATGAGTGTCATGTTGGTGGACAACACCGATGACCCTGCGACATATGAGGAAGCGATGATGAGCCCAGATTCCAATGAATGGCAAGATGCCATGAAATCCGAGATTGGATCCATGTACGAAAACCAAGTATGGACTTTGGTGGACTTACCGGATGGCCGGAAGGCTGTCGAGAACAAATGGATTTTCAAGAAGAAAACAGATGTTGATGGTAATGTTACTGTCTATAAAGCTCGACTTGTCGCAAAAGGGTTTCGACAAATTCAAGGAGTTGACTATGATGAGAATTTCTCACCAGTAGCTTACATATTAGGCATAAAGATTTATAGAGATAGATCGAGACGCCTAATATCATTGTCACAAAGTACATATTTGGACAAAGTTCTAAAAAGGTTTGGAATGGAAGATAGCAAGAAAGGGTTCTTGCCCATGTTGCCCAATACGACCTTGAGTAAAACTCAAAGTCTAGCAACGACAGAAGATAGAGAAAGGATGAGTAATACTCCCTATGCCTCAGCCATAGGATCTCTAATGTATGCCATGCTATGTACAAGACCCGACATTGCATATGCTGTTAGTTTGACTAGCAGATATCAAAGTGATCCAGGAGTGGATCATTGGACAGCGGTCAAAAACATCCTTAAGTACTTGAGAAGAACTAAGGATATGGTTCTTTCTTGTGGAGGTGATGAACACCTCGTTGTCAATGGTTACACCGATGCTAGTTGGAACACCGATCCGGATGATTCTAAATCTCAATCTGGATACGTATTTACTTTGAATGGTGCAGCAGTTAGCTGGAGGAGTGCAAAGTAAAGCGTTGTGGCGAGATCTTCAACTGAATTGGAATACATAGCTGCTTCGGAGGCTTCACAAGAAGCGATATAGATGAAGGAGTTCATTACAGATCTCGGTGTGGTTCCAAGTGCACTGGACCCAATGTCTATGTAACATCCTTAAAATCATGATTTCAAAGATTGCATATCATTCATGCATGCATAAAATGTTGAGATCATTTTCAAACCATTTTCAAGAAAACAGAAGCACATAGTGCTATCATTTTATGTGAGCAAACTTAAATCAAATGACCATCCTCATTTGAGAACATAAGTGTTTTAAACCAAGTTTGTTTGCTTCTTTGTTGATTGGTTTGAGTGTGGAGTTTGGACAAAGTATACAAAATAAATATGGTTCAAAACCATTTTCAAAACATTTGCAAATCAAGTGCTATAGCACTTTTTATTTTGTTTATTCAAAAGAACCAAGCTTGAACAGAGAGACCACATGTTTCTATGCCCAGAAATATGAATGTTGCACCCTACAAAATTCCTGAAAAGATTTGATTTCAATTTGAGTTTGAAATCATTTGAAATTCATTCTAGAAAATCAAATCAGAAATAGAAAAGGAATAAAGAAAATGAAAAGGGCCGGCGCCAGACTTTGAGCCCATCAGCAGATCCAGCCCAGCTAGCCCACCTGGGTCCCCTCTCTCTCCTTCACTCACAGACGCACACATGGAGTCGCTGACACCAGGACCCCACCTCCCCTCTGCTTATTTCGCTGATAAGTGGACCCGTCCACATCGACTCCTTCTTCCCCAAATCTCGCGCGCCTGCGACGCTCACGCCGCCGTTACTCGCCGTAGTCACTGCCGCGTTGATTCCCATTGATTCCGCGAGTAACTCCACGCCCAGCTCCGGCTATAAGAACCACTCCCCCTCACGACCATTTCCCCTCACTTAATTTTCTCTCCACGCCACCAGGCTGCTCGCAACTCGCCAGACACCGCCGCAGCTCGGACGACCTCCGGCATGCGATTCTGGTAAAACCCGTGCGCCCCTTCTTCTCTGGTTCATACGAGCAGCTTCGCAACTTCCTGGCACACCTCCTGATCCCCTTTGCCCGTCTGTTTGTGATCCAGAGCTTCGACTTCGACGAGCACCGAGAGAATCTGACGTCGTCTCCAACTCCGGCGAACCTTCCTGGTTAGTTCTGACCGCGCCTTGTTCTCTCTTTGACACTCGCATGACCAGCATCACTCCGCGCATCTGATGCACTGCTTATTTTTCCTTGGCGTGATCTGTATCTTCGCCAACATCGACGAGCAGCCGTACCCGACGCGTTCGCAAACTCCGGCGAGGAATCCCTGACGACTTCGAGCGCCCCTTCGCCAACCAGAGATACGTTGAGCTTCACCTCGTCACGGTGGTTCTGGTGAGCATCCTTTCCCCTCCCCGGGCGACCTAGAACGCCGGCACCGCCGCTGACAGAGCGCTTCGCCGCTCGCCGCCGCGCTAGCGCCGCTCGACTATGGTCAGAGCAACGGCAGCCGTTAGATCCGTATCGTAGGGACTAGATTAGATCTGGAGCGAAGTGTTTTCTTTAGATCTGGCGCGTTGGATCTAACTTGATCCGACGGCGTGGAAGCGTGATCCTGAGCGAATCGGTACCGGCCAATAGGATAGTGCCGCGTGGCAGTAGTTTAGATTTAAAACAGATTTTGAATCAGATTATAGTTCAAATTTGTTTTGTTTGTAACTTTCGATTTCCACGTTAGATTTTGGCAAATTTTATACCGTTGGAATCAGGAGAACAAGCCCTTTCATATTATGCAATGTGTTTAATGTTTTGCATCTGTTAAAATGGTTTCTTTTGCAAAAACATGTGTAGGGCTTATTTGAGCATATGAATTGTTTAGGATTTTAATTTAGGGTTTAAATTATTGTTGTGTGGCAAGTATTTGACTTGTTTAGGATTCAGTACTATGCACTTTCTTGGTTGAGTTTTAAAAATCATCACTTAGCATTTTGCATGCATGCATATATTTTGTTTGTTTGTATATGTTATGTGTGTAATTTGTTGCTACCATTCCTTGTGTAGACTTTGGTGCTAGTGATTGTGATTGTGAAGAGTGCTACTCTCCCAACTACCAAGGCAATTGGTACTTCATGAATATTTCTATCCCTATTTTATACTAAGCATTAGAAATATTTTGCTAAGTCTTGCATGTTATTATTTTGCCTAATGCCATGATGGGAAATCCTAAGTAGCTATAGAATTGCTAGGAATATCTAAAGTTAAGTTACTATCTATGCCATGCTTAGCCTAGCTAGTAGCAAACAAGGGTTGGTGAAATATACATGCTATGATGAAAATATTTCTAAGTCTTTGGACTTTTGTTTTGCTTAATAAAACAACTAAGTCAATGAATCACCTGGGTGGAAAGGGACTTGATTGGTGGTTTTGGTTGAGTGGTTACACAAGGCCCATGGCTATGGTTTACCTTGTGTATCTCACTTGTGGAAAGCCACCCAGGAACAAAGGGATTTTAGGCCAAGTGTTGAGAAGCTTATAGTGCAACCACTTGGCAATATGGGCTCTGCCTGGATCATAGGTTGCTAGAACTTAGCCATTTGGACAGTTGGTGGTAGTGGGATGATAGGTTGGAGGCGTCCATTTGGTCTAAGGGAAGGCTTCTGAAAGGTCCTGTCTTGGTGAAAATCAAGGCTTGTGGGGAAAGTGCACAACCTCTGCAGATGGAAAAATCTAAGTACTTAGCCAAGTCCATGGCAATGGACAACTTGAGCATCAAGACATGGAAGCTATCAAGAATCTCATCATTCCAACTTCTAAGTAAAAACTTGTGGGTGAACAAGGGTGAAGGGCCTCAATGTCTATTGGTGGTTCCTTGGGAAAAGTTTTGACAAAGAAAAACTTAGTGATTTCAACTAATAGGCAAAACCTATTTTGAGCAAAGCAAGCCAAGCTACACTTAGCCAAATTTGCATATAGTATCTAGTCCACTTAAAATATACTAAGGTATCACTTGCCAATACTATTCCAAAGTATTGACCCACTGTGGCTGTAACTTGTGATGTTGCAGGTTACTCTGATGAGGATTAGGTGTCATGAGTCTACACTCAACATGTTTGCCTGTGGCACATGAAGATGAAGACTTATATTTATTTACTTATTCAAACTCTTGTATTAAGCCTGTGGCCTTTGAGTTGTAAAGACTATGTTTATCTCTGGAATGGATGTAATAATGACCTTGTATCTATGTACTTCATCTTAAACTGTGGATGCTAGCAATGATCCAGGGACTAGCATTGTAATCACAGGGATCCTTTTCCTTTACAAAGGAGGGATCTTACAGATGGTATCAGAGCACTGTGTTGCCTGTAGGATTATGACCCTAGGATTGGAAACCACTAAGGAAAATTTTCAACTTCTACACTTGTCTATTCTTCTCATAAACTTTTCTAATCTTCTTTCTCATCTCTATTTGTAGATGAATTCCATCAACGAAGCCGTAAGGAAAGGACCACTCATGACCATGACTTTGGATTGTGAGACAGAGTTTCCCAAAGCTCTCAAGGACCTCATGGTGGCAATGGAAATCCATGGTGCAGCTGTGTACAAAGGCTTTCCTGTGATGGATGAAGGAGTTGAGTACTAGTGGGTGCAACTTCACTTGTACAAAAACAAGGAAGACAACCACAAGGAAACGGGATTCTGCATGTAGACCAACACTGTAGTGCACACCACATTCTTTGAGTCAGCAAGGGATGCAGCTTGGAGGACTATCAAAGAACTTAGTGTTAGAGTCAAGTGCAGAATGCTCAACCTCCAAAATGTTCTAAGGAAATAGAAGGAAAATACCCAAGAGTTGGAAGCTACCAACCAAACCTTAAGAGGAGATATTATAGACTTAGTGATGGAGTCATGTGAGCAAGATAGGTTGATTGCTTCTAGAAACATTGTGTTAGCCAACAGATCCAGTGAGATAGGATTGCAAACGTACTTCGTTAGTTGGACCACCACTTATCACCTTATTTTCCAAATGTTGCCTTAAAATAAGATTGAACCTTGATTGATGTAATGGTTTCATGTATGCATGACTTGTGTGTTTTGCTTTCCAAGGATATGTATGTGTTGTTTTGCCTTATGTTGTAACTTAAATTGTGTTGTTCTAACTTTTCTATCTTATAAATAGATGCCTATTGTTCCCATCAACACTGTTGAGGAGTTCCAGGTTACTCGCTTTGGTCCTCGTATTGTTGAGCTTACCACTTTGCTCAATCTTCCTCTTCCCACCATCATGGTGCTTCCCCTCACCAAGTTTGAGAGGAAAGACCTCTGGGGCTTCAAGGTCAACCAGCCCGGACGCCAGACAGAGCCTACTACGGAGGCCATCGTCTTCAAGATCATGCATGATGACAGGGAGAGAGGCCTTGAGGTAGTGATGCAGGATCTGATAGGACGTCTGCTAGGGAGACACTCCCGACAGGTTCGAGGTACCCACTTCCACGTCTTCGGTAGACATGATGAGGATGGAGAGTCCATTGACTTCGAGGATGATTCGAGGGACACAACAGAGCCGATTCATCTGTATCTCCAGGACTTAGAGTCTCTCATTAGGCACGTGGACACCGACAGGACCAACGTCATGCTCAGCAATGACGAACTTCAGGTGCAGCTTCGCGAGAAGGACAAGCTCTTCGCGGAGCAAGACGAGATTGTCAAGGAGATGGAGGCGAAGTTCGAGACCCAGGACAGGAAGTTCAAGAGTCAGGAGAAGCGTGTCCAGGATAGGAACAAGAAGATCCGGGACATGACTGAAGAACTGCAGTCCAAGGACTTCGAGCTCGAGCAGCAGCAGATGGTGATTGAGAGGCTTCGTTCCCAGAAGAGGGCTCTCAAAGCCAAGATAGAGACCTTGACCACTAGTGTCGAGGAATACAAGACCGCGATGGAGAACGCAGGTCTTACCTTTGTCGAGGAGGAGATTGACGCCGAAGAGTAGATTTGACTCTTCATTTATCATTTGTTATCGTACTTGTTGCTTGAGAACTTGTTATGACCATCCGACATGTGGATGGCTTGTCATTTGTGTGTGTTTTACCTTACGAACTTGTTATCTTGTTGTTGAACTTTTATCTTTTTGTTGCATGCTTTGTGATTGTTTATGTGATGTATTGTGCATGAAAGCATCTATGGGTATCTCATTCTTATCTCTATTGAACAAACCACAGATGCCTCCCCGTCGTGCAAACCCCAACCCCAACAACAACAACAACCCACCGGGTTTTGATATGCTCACCAGGTTCTTGAGATTGAGGCCAGCAAAGTTCTCAGGAACAACTGATCCCATGGTGGCCAATGACTGGCTACGCTCAGTAAACAAGGACTTGGTAACCGTGGGTTGCACAGATGCTGAGAAGGTCAGATTTGCAGCACATCTGTTGGAAGGACCAGCCGCCACTTGGTGGGACAACTTCCAGATCACCACTCCCGTAGAAGATGTGACATGGGCTATCTTTGAAGATGGCTTTCGCACTGCTCATATCTCATCTGGAGTGATGAGTCTGAAAAAGAAAGAGTTCCATAATCTGAAGCAGCGCCACCGTAGCGTGGCTGAATATATTGAGGAGTTCAACAATCTGGCGCGTTATGCACCGGATGAAGTTGACACCGATGCTAAGAGAAAGGAAAAATTTCTTGAAGGCTTGAATGATGAGCTGAATCTGCAATTGGCTGTGGCATATGTTCCCACTTATCAGTCGCTCTGTGACAAGGCTGCTATTTTGTAGAACAAAATGAAGCAAGTTGAGAGTAGAAAGAGAAAGCACTCCGACAAGCATAGCTCGGGATCGTCTCACAAACGTTCCCACTATGATGACAGGGGAAGTTCAGGATCCCACAAGCATGAGAAATTCAACAAGCACCACAACCGTCATGACAACAAGCATCACCGTAGTCATGACAATGACAAGTACAAAAACCACAAGAGTGGACATAAGAGCCACCACAGTGGTAATGGAAGTGGAAGTGGAAGTTAGCCTGTTAAGAGAGACATCAGTCAGGTTGAATGCTTCAAATGCAAGAAGATGGGGCATTATGCAAATGACTGTCCAGAAAAGAAAGTCGAAGGACCCAACAAGCCCAACCCTTTTTAGAAAGGACAAGTAAACCACATCAATATGGAGGAGGTCTATGAGGAGCCTGATGCTGTTGCTGGTAAGTTCAGACTCAATTCTATTCCAGCATTTGTTCTTTTTGATATTGGAGCATCGCATTCATTCATATCAAAAGCATTTGTTGATAGAAATGGGTTTTCGACTGAAAACATCGGGTGTCCAATAAAAGTTAGTTCTCCGGGTGGAGATATGATAGTAAGTCTTGGATGCCGGGATCTAGTAATAGAGTTTGGAAAGCATAAATTTCCAGTGAGTCTGATAATCCTAGATTCCCAAGGTCTGGACGTAATATTGGGAATGGATTGGATGGCTAAGTATGAAGGAGTACTAGATTGTGCTAATCGTACTGTTGCACTCACAACCCCGGAAAGAAAAAGGATTAAATTCAAGTCCAACTTTGAATCCAAAGGAAGTAAGCTAAATTCTCTTAAGGGGGTTAGCATGGACAGTGTGCCAATTGTGAGTGAGTATCCGGATGTGTTTCCGGAAGAATTACCGGGAATGCCACCAGATAGAGATGTGGAGTTTCTTATAGATTTGGTACCAGGGTCTGGACCAATAGCAAAGAGACCATATAAAATGTCAGTGGATGAACTGAAAGAACTCAAGAAACAACTTGGAGAACAGTTGCAGAAAGGATTTATTCAACCAAGTTCTTCATCTTGGGGAGCCCCAGTTTTGTTCGTGGAGAAGAAAGATAGAAGTCAAAGGTTATGCATAGATTACCGTTCACTCAACGAGGTGACTATCAAGAACAAATACCCTTTGCCTAGAATCAATGACTTGTTTGATCAGCTAGAAGGAGCTTGTGTGTTCTCAAAGATTGATCTCCGGTCAGGTTATTTTCAACTCAAGATAAGAGAACAAGACATACCTAAAACAGCTTTTACTACAAGGTATGGATTGTATGAGTATACCGTAATGCCTTTTGGTTTAACCAATGCTCCAGCATACTTCATGAATATGATGAACAAAGTGTTCATGGAATTCCTTGACAAGTTTGTTGTCGTTTTCATCGACGACATCTTAGTCTACTCCAAGAGCAAAGAAGAGCATGAAGGACATTTGCGTTTGATACTTGAGAAGTTACGGGAGCATAAACTTTATGCTAAATTCAGCAAGTGTGAATTCTGGTTGGATAAAGTCGGATTTCTTGGACATGTTATGACAAAGGATGGTGTAGCAGTTGATCCTGCTAAAGTTTCAGCTGTGACTGAATGGGAATCTCCTAAGTCCGTGAAAGAAGTTCATAGTTTCCTTGGCTTAGCAGGTTACTACAGAAGGTTCATTGAGAATTTCTCTAATGTAGCTAAGCCCATGACTGAATTGCTAAAGAAAGACAAGAAGTTTGCTTGGTCTGAAGGTTGTGAACTTAGCTTTCAGGAATTGAAGAAGAGACTTGTGACAGCACCAGTCTTGTGTCTGCCAGATTTGGAAAAAGATTTCCAAGTATATTGTGATGTGTCTCATCAAGGTTTGGGTGCAGTACTTATGCAAGATGGTAAAGTTGTGGCTTATGCCTCGAGACAACTCAAAACTCATGAAGTAAACTATCCTACTCATGATTTAGAGTTAGCCTCTGTTGTCCATGCACTAAAAACATGGAGACACTATCTTTTGGGAAAGCGTTGTGAAGTGTTCACATATCACAAAGGTTTGAAGTATATCTTTACCCAGAAGGAAATTAATATGAGACAAAGAAGATGGTTAGAACTTATCAAGGACTATGACTTAAGTTTGAAATACCACCCCGGCAAAGCAAATGTTGTAGCAGATGCTCTAAGTCGTAAGGTTTTTGTGAATGGCCTTACCAAAGGAGAATTGCCAGATGATTTGTGTGCCCAATTCAGAAAACTCAGGTTGGAGATTGTGCCTGAAGGACATCTCATGTCTTTGGATGTTCAACCCACTTTGTTGGACAAGATCAAAGAAGCCCAGAAGATTGATAAGGAAATCGAAGAGATCAAAGAAAAGATTGGCAAAGGAAAAGCCAAAGGATTCCATGAAGACGAATAGGGTACCTTATGGCATGGGAAACGTATATGTGTTCCACAAGACCCGGAACTGCGGAAACTGATTTTGCAAGAAGCACACAACTCTCCGTATTCCATTCATCCGGGTAACACCAAAATGTACATGGACATGAAGGAAAGATTTTGGTGGAATAATCTCAAGAAGGACATCGCTGAACACATTGCTTTGTGTGACGTATGTAGTAGAGTGAAGGCGGAACATCAGAAACCAGCAGGTTTACTTCAACCACTACCTATTCCTGATTGGAAGTGGGACAAGATTGGTATGGATTTCATTACCGGACTACCAAGGACCAGGTCAGGATATGATTCTATTTGGGTGGTAGTAGATCGCCTAACTAAAGTGGCTCATTTCATACCCGTGAAAACAACCTATACAAGTGCTAAGTTAGCCAGAATCTACATGAGTAGAATCGTATGTCTACATGGAGTGCCCAAGAGTATTGTGTCTGATAGGGGGACCCAATTCACTTCCCATTTTTGGAGACAGTTACATGAGTCATTGGGAACGAGGTTGGAATTCAGTACTGCTTTTCATCCCCAAACTGATGGACAGACAGAAAGGACCAATCAGATTCTTGAAGACATGATGAGAGCATGTGCCTTAGACTACGGAGCCAGTTGGGATGAAAGTCTGCCTTACGCAGAGTTTTCTTATAACAACAGCTATCAAGCCAGCATTGAGATGGCACCATTTGAGTTTCTCTACGGAAGGAAATGTACCACCCCATTGTTATGGAATGGTGTGGGAGAAAGAAGTTTATTCGGGCCAGATCTTATCAAAGAAGCCGAAGAGAAGGTCAAGTTGGTTAAGTACAGGTTGAAGATAGCATAGTCCCGACAGAAAAGCTACGCAGATCTTAAACGTAGAGAAGTCACCTACGAAGTTGGTGATAGAGCCTATCTTAGAGTGTCACCACTTCGTGGAGTGAAGAGATTCGGAGTCAAAGGAAAATTGGCACCAAGATATGTTGGGCCATTCAAGATTCTGAGTCGCAAAGGAGAAGTTGCCTATGAAATTGAACTGCCCGAATCTCTGTCAGCTGTCCACAATGTGTTTCATGTGAGTCAACTTAAGAAATGTCATCCAGAAATGGAAGAAACTTCTTTGAAGGATACTATACCTTTGGAGGAGGTTCAATTGGAAAGTGATCTCACTTATGAAGAGAAGCCTATCAAGATTCTTGAGACTGTAGAAAGAGTCACAAGGACTAAGACTATCAAGTTTTGCAAAGTGCAGTGGAATCATCATTCCGAAGATGAAGCAACATGGGAAAGAGAAGATGA
Source organism: Avena sativa (assembly GCA_916181665.1). Classification (NCBI taxonomy): domain Eukaryota; kingdom Viridiplantae; phylum Streptophyta; class Magnoliopsida; order Poales; family Poaceae; genus Avena; species Avena sativa. The sequence continues at coordinate 437,839,938 of OV702293.1, read as the reverse complement.
TCTTCGGAAAGACCACCCTCACCTATTTGCTAGCCAATCCGAATCTCGAGGGTGAGATTCACCTTAAGGGGGTTAGATATGTAACATCCTTAAAATCATGATTTCAAAGATTGCATATCATTCATGCATGCATAAAATGTTGAGATCATTTTCAAACCATTTTCAAGAAAACAGAAGCACATAGTGCTATCATTTTATGTGAGCAAACTTAAATCAAATGACCATCCTCATTTGAGAACATAAGTGTTTTAAACCAAGTTTGTTTGCTTCTTCGTTGATTGGTTTGAGTGTGGAGTTTGTACAAAGTATACAAAATAAATATGGTTCAAAACCATTTTCAAAACATTTGCAAATCAAGTGCTATAGCACTGTTTATTTTGTTTATTCAAAAGAACCAAGCTTGAACAGAGAGACCACATGTTTCTATGCCCAGAAATATGAATGTTGCACCCTACAAAATTCCTGAAAAGATTTGATTTCAATTTGAGTTTGAAATCATTTGAAATTCATTTCAGAAAATCAAATCAGAAACAGAAAAGGAATAAAGAAAATGAAAAGGGTCGGCGCCAGACTTTGAGCCCATCAGCAGATCCAGCCCAGCTAGCCCACCCGGGTCCCCTCTCTCTCTCTTTCACTCACAGACGCACACATGGAGTCGCTGACACCAGGACCGCACCTCCCCTCTGCTTATTTCGCTGACAAGTGGACCCGTCCACGTCGACTCCTTCTTCCCCAAATCTCGCGCGCCTGCGACGCTCACGCCGCCGTTACTCGCCGCAGTCACTGCCGTGTTGATTCCCATTGATTCCGCGAGTAACTCCACGCCCAGCTCCGGCTATAAGAACCACTCCCCCTCGCGACCATTTCCCCTCACTCAATTTTCTCTCCATGCCACCAGGCTGCTCGCAACTCGCCAGACACCGCCGCAGCTCCGACGACCTCCGGCGTGCGATTCTGGTAAAACCCGTGCGCCCCTTCTTCTCTGGTTCATACGAGCAGCTTCGCAACTTCCTGGCGCACCTCCTGATCCGTTTTGCCCGTCTGTTTGTGATCCAGAGCTTCAACTTCGACGAGCACCGAGAGAATCTGACGTCGTCTCCAACTCCGGCGAACCTTCCTGGTTAGTTCTGACCGTGCCTTGTTCTCTCTTTGACACTCGCATGACCAGCATCACTCCACGCATCTGACGCACTGCTTATTTTTCCTTGGCGTGATCTGTATCTTCGCCAACGTCGACGAGCAGCCGTACCCGACGCGTTCGCGAACTCCGGCGAGGAATCCCTGACGACTCCGAGCGCCCCTTCGCCAACCAGAGACACGTTGAGCTTCACCTCGCCACGGCGGTTCTGGTGAGCATCCTCTCCCCTCCCCGGGCGACCTAGAACGCCGGCACCGCCGCTGACAGAGCGCTCCGCCGCTCGCCGCCGCGCTAGCGCCGCTCGACTATGGTCAGAGCAACGGCTGCCGTTAGATCCGTATCGTAGGGACTAGATTAGATCTGGAGCGAAGCGTTTTCTTTAGATCTGGCGCGTTGGATCTAACTTGATCCGACGGCGCGGAAGCGTGATCCTGAGCGAATCGGTACCGGCCAATAGGATAGCGCCGTGTGGCAGTAGTTTAGATTTAAAACAGATTTTGAATCAGATTATAGTTCAAATTTGTTTTGTTTGTAACTTTCGATTTCCACGTTAGATTTTGGCAAATTTTATACCGTTGGAATCAGGAGAACAAGCCCTTTCATATTATGCAATGTGTTTAATGTTTTGCATCTGTTAAAATGGTTTCTTTTGCAAAAACATGTGTAGGGCTTATTTGAGCATATGAATTGTTTAGGATTTTAATTTAGGGTTTAAATTATTGTTGTGTGGCAAGTATTTGACTTGTTTAGGATTCAGTACTATGCACTTGCTTGGTTGAGTTTTAAAAATCATCACTTAGCATTTTGCATGCATGCATATATTTTGTTTGTTTGTATATGTTGTGTGTAATTTGTTGCTACCATTCCTTGTGTAGACTTTGGTGCTAGTGATTGTGATTGTGAAGAGTGCTACTCTCCCAACTACCAAGGAAAGTGGTACTTCATGAATATTTCTATCCCTATATTTTATACTAAGCATTAGAAATATTTTGCTAAGTCTTGCATGTTATTATTTTGCCTAATGCCATGATGGGAAATCCTAAGTAGCTGTAGAATTGCTAGGAATCTCTAAAGTTAAGTTACTATCTATGCCATGCTTATCCTAGCTAGTAGCAAACAAGGGTTGGTGAAATATACATGCTATGATGAAAATATTTCTAAGTCTTTGGACTTTTGTTTTGCTTAATAAAACAACTAAGTCAATGAATCACCTGGGTGGAAAGGGACTTGATTGGTGGTTTTGGTTGAGTGGTTACACAAGGCCCATGGCTATGGTTTACCTTGTGTATCTCACTTGTGGAAAGCCACCCAGGAACAAAGGGATTTTAGAGGCCAAGTGTTGAGAAGCTTATAGTGCAACCACTTGGCAATATGGGCTCTGCCTGGATCATAGGTTGCTAGAACTTAGCCATTTGGACAGTTGGTGGTAGTGGGATGATAGGTTGGAGCGCGTCCATTTGGTCTAAGGGAAGGCTTCTAAAAGGTCCTGTCTTGGTGAAAATCAAGGCTTGTGGGGAAAGTGCACAACCTCTGCAGATGGAAAAATCTAAGTACTTAGCCAAGTCCATGGCAATGGACAACTTGAGCATCAAGACATGGAAGCTATCAAGAATCTCATCATTCCAACTTCTAAGTAAAAACTTGTGGGTGAACAAGGGTGAAGGGCCTCAATGTCTATTGGTGGTTCCTTGGGAAAAGTTTTGACAAAGAAAAACTTAGTGATTTCAACTAATAGGCAAAACCTATTTTGAGCAAAGCAAGCCAAGCTACACTTAGCCAAATTTGCATATAGTATCTAGTCCACTTAAAATATACTAAGGTATCACTTGCCAATACTATTCCAAAGTATTGACCCACTGTGGCTGTAACTTATGATGTTGCAGGTTACTCTGATGAGGATTAGGTGTCATGAGTCTACACTCATGTTTGCCTGTGGCACATGAAGATGAAGACTTATATTTATTTACTTATTCAAACTCTTGTATTAGGCCTGTGGCCTTTGAGTTGTAAAGACTATGTTTATCTCTGGAATGGATGTAATAATGACCTTGTATCTATGTACTTCATCTTAAACTGTGGATGCTAGCAATGATCCAGGGACTAGCATTGTAATCACAGGGATCCTTTTCCTTTACAAAGGAGGGATCTTACAGTCTATCTACTGTGATAACATGGGTGCCACAATGCGCAAGAACCAAGGTCACACAAGAAGCTGAAGCACATCAAGCTACATTTTCACGTTATTCGAGAACATGTCCAAGATGGTGACATAAAGATTTGCAAAGTACACACAGATCTGAATGTGGCGGATCCGTTGACTAAACCTCTCCCGAGGACAAAACATGACCAACACCAAACTGCCATGGGTGTTCGGTATATTACCATGTAATCTAGATTAGTTGACTCTAGTGCAAGTGGGAGACTGTTGGAGATATGCCCTAGAGGCAATAATAAATATAGTTATTATTATATCTTTGTGTTTATGATAAATGTTTACATTCATGCTATAACAGTATTGACCAGAAACATTAATACTTGTGTGATTTGTAAACTAAATTAGAGTCCCTGGTAAAGCCTCTTTATAATACTAGCTTGTTGATTAATAGATGATCATAGTTTCTTGATCATGAGCATTTGAGATGTTGTTAATAACAAGGTCATATCATTAGGAGAATGGTATGATGGACATACTCCTATAGATAAGCGTAGCATAAAGATCAAGTCATTTTAATAGTTCAATTGCTATAAGCTTTCTAATACATAGTAACCTAATTCCTTCGACCATGAGATCATGCTAATCACCATCACCGAAAGGATGCTTTGATGACATCAAACACCACACCGTAACTGAGTGGCTATAAAGGTGGCATTGAGTGTTCGGAAAGTATGGGTTGAGGCACATGGATCAAGAGTGGGATTTGTCCATCCATATGACAGATAGATATACGTTGGGCCCTCTCGGTGGAATGTCATCCAATTGGCTTGCAAGCATGTGACTGGATCACAAGGGATCACATACCACGGGAACAAGAAAAGAGTACTTATCGGTAACGAGGTTGAACTAGGTATGCAGAGATACCGACGATCAAAACCTCGGATAAGTAAACTATCATGAGATAAAGGGAAATTGGTATCGTATGTAAGTGGTTCATTCGATCGCAAAGTAATCGTAGAAATATGTGGTAGCCATATGAATTTCCAGATTCCTCTATTGGTTATTGATCGGAGAAGTGTCTCGATCATGTCCGCATAATTCACGAACCGTAGGGGGACACACTTAAGGATTCGATGTTGTTGAGTAGTTATGGAATGATGAGTAAGAGACCGAATGTTGTTCGAAGTCTCGGATGGGATCCGAGATATCACGAGGAGATCCGGAATGGTCCGGAGAATAAGATTCATATAAGGAAAGTCCTGTTTCGGAGTTGGGGAATGATTCCGGTGTTTTCACCAGGAATGTTCTAGAAGGGTCCGGAAGGTCCGGCACTCCGGAGGGGAAGGGTACATGTATGTGTCATGAAAATGTGGAACGGTTGCATCATGTACTAGGTTACTAGGCTGGGCAAAATAAAGGGAGAAATCAAATCCTAGTTTGAAAGTCAAACGCCAATTTGAAAAAGTCAAACGACAAGTTTGCTTGGTGGAGGGAGAGTAGGAAACCTACTTGGGGAGGAAGTCTCCTCCCTCCACCCACCGGCCAAGGAGGCCGACTTGGGGGAGGAATCCCTCCTCCCAAGCTGCACCCTCCCACCTATATAAGGAGGGGCAGGGTTGCCCCTCTCCCTCACACCCAACACACCCCAAAACCCTAGCCCTAGCCGCCGGCCTCCTTCAAGTCGCCGCCGCCTCCTAGGGTTTCTCCAACTCGCCGAGTTGGGGCTTCCCCAAGCCCTAGCCGCCGGCCGAGCTTTACCCCTTGGTACCTCTAAACCCTAGATCACCAAGGCCTCTCTCATACTCCACCATACTCGCTTCGGCTTAAGGCGAAGCCCTGTGAGATCTCCCCTCTACTTCTGGTACGACGCCGTCGTGCTGCCGGAATCGCGAGGAGAGTGTTACAACCTCCGCTGCCTGCTAGAACTAGGGAGAGGAAGGTCTTCATCGAGTACCGAACGTGTGACCGACTGCGAAAGCGCTGCCGGAACGCAGCGCCGGAAGGATCGTCTACATGATCTTGAGATCGGCAAGAGTACGACTAAATCACCCACGAGAATCTACTCTCGTTGATCGCTTTGGAATCTTCGAGGGTGAGTTCCTCTATCGACTCGTTGCTACAATCTAGTATATAGATCTTGGCTTGTTTGTTTGCATGCGGTAGAAATTTTTTATTTGCCATGCTATGAACCCCTACAAGATCCCGCAGGGCTTCGCCTAAGCTGGTGCGAGTTATGGTGGATCTAGGGTTTCCCTACGATCTAGGGTTTAGAAGGCCGGGAGGAGGAGGAGGTGTCGGCGACAGCTAGGGCGGCGGCGACGAGGCGGCGACGGTGCGAGGCGGCGGCGGCGCGGCACGGGTGGAGGGCTGGCTCTTGTGTGTTTGGGGCAGCCCTCCCCCTCTATTTATGAGAGGGGGCAGCCTTTTGGGAGGGGAGGGTTTGAATCCAAACCCAAACCCAAGTTGGATTGAAAGAAGGACTCTTTCCTTCTTCCACTAGGAAACCATTGTTCCAGTTTGACTTTTCAAACCTCCCGTTTGACTTTCAATTTAGAGCTTTAATTCTCTCTTGCAAATGCTCAAACCAAGTGACCTAGGATATGATCCAATCATTCCACTTACCCATGACACATTCATGGTCCATTCCCCTTCTGGTCCGATGAACCTTCTAGACCCTTCTAGAACCTCTCCGATGAAAACATCTAAATCATTCCCGAACTCCGGAATCGGACTTTCCTTATATGAATCTTATTCTACGGACCATTCCGGATCTCCTAGTAATATCCCGGATCCCATTCGAGACTCCGAACAACATTCGGTATCCCTACTAACATTCCATATCTACTAAACAACATCGAATCCTTAAGTGTGTCTCCCTATGGTTCGTGAATTATGCGGACATGACCGAGACATCAATAACCAATAGAGGAATCTGGAAATTCATATGGCTCCCACATATTTTAACAATTACTTTATGATTGAATGAACCACTGACATACGATACCAATTTCCCTTTGTCTCGCGATAGTTTACTTATTCGAGGTTTGATCGTCGGTATCTCTGCATACCTAGTTCAACCTCGTTACCGATAAGTACTCTTTTTCTCGTTCCCGTGATATGTGATCCCTTGTGAGCTAGTCACATGCTTGCAAGCCAATTGGATGACATTCCACCGAGAGGGCCCGCGAGTATATCTATCCGTCATATGGATGGACAAATCCCACTCTTGATCCATGTGCCTCAACACATACTTTCCGAACACTCAATGCCACCTTTATAGCCACCCAGTTACGGTGTGGTGTTTGATGTCATCAAAGCATCCTTCCGGTGATGGTGATTAGCATGATCTCATTGTCGAATGAATTAGGTTACTATGTATCAGAAAGCTTATAGCAAATGAACTATTGAAATGACTTGATCTTAATGCTACGCTTATCTGTAGGACTATGTCCATCATACCATTGTCCTAATGATATGATCTTGTTGTTAACAACATCTCAATGTTCATGATCGGGAAACCACGATCATCTATTAACCAACAAGCTAGTATTACAAAGAGGCTTTACTAGAGACTCTAATTTAGTTTACAAATCACACAAGTATTAATGTTTCCGGTTAATACTATTATAGCATGGATGTGTATCATAAACACAAAGAGATAATAATAACCACTTTTATTATTGCCTCTAGGGCATATCTCCAACAATGGACCCATAGTCCAAGGTGGAACTACTCATGTATCATACCGGAGAAGAAGGTATCCGGGATGATCTCCCCTCTGGCAGGGTGTCGGGAAGAACTTCAAATCCCCTCGATCTAGGGACGATGGTGGCGGCGACTATAGACGGTTTCGTGGAGTTTTGATCAGGTGCCTAGGGCTTCTGCAACGGGGGCTTCTTATAGGCGAAGAGGCGAGACAGGGGGTGCCCCGGGGTCCACACCCTTCCCAGGCGCGGGCTAGGCTTGGCCGCACCTGGGGGTGTGGCCACCCCGTGGCGCCCCTCTGTCTCGTCTTCTGGATTCGTGTCGCCCACGGTAAAATATTGACTTTGGCTTTTGTCCCGTCCAATTCCGAGAATATTGATTTTCTGCCTTTCTGGAACCAAAAATAGAAGAAAACAGGCAACTGGCACTGTGGCAACTTGTTAATGGGTTAGTTCCAGAAAAGATATAAAAACACCTCAAAGTATAGACAAAGCAAAGCAAAGTAGATACTAAACAAGCATGAAACATCAAAAATTATAGATACGTTTCCGACGTATCACCCTCATAGTTTGGAGTTTGTGGGTAACACCAAAGGTTTTTTTCTTGTCTTTTGCTACAAAATAGAGTTCGAATGGCGGATGGACTACAAAGGCGTGGATGGAAAAATTGTGGCAATTGCATGCTATGTAATCAAGTTCAAGAGTCTGCCGCTCACCTTCTTTTCAAATGCACTCTCACAATAAGAGTGTGGTCAAGCATCAAAGAGTGTCTAGGCCTTCATGATGTAATCCCGAGCGATTGGAATGGGGTTACAACCTTGCAAGATTGGTGAAGCTCCTTCATTCATATGAGAGGTCAATATAGAAGAGTGATGTCATCCCTTGGCATGCTTGTTTTGTGGGAGGTGTGGAAAGAGAGGAATTTCCACGTGTTACAATGTCACTCATCTACCATGGCAATGGTGGTAACAAGAGTTAAAGAGGAAGGGACTCCATGGTCCAAGGCTGGGGAAAAATTCATTACGTAATATAATACCGCAAAGAGTAATTGTTTTGTCCTGTTTGGGATATTTCCTTCTTGGCTTGATCGTGTGCTTGTAACACTCTTAAAACTTATTTCTCTATTAATGAAAATGGAAAATCTTTGCCTTGTTTCAAAAAAAACTTGGCCGGCGATGTGGCATTTATATCATGGACAATACAAGGGTCCACCTCGGTATAGGATACTGCACACACAACATGTTTCGGTGCCGTATTTGAGGGGTACAATATATGAAACATACAAAGGCCATATACATATAAATATACGATGTTTAACACACACACACCCAATCATAACTTATTATTTAAGTTAAGGTTGTGACGAAAAGCTTCTACTTGTCTTCTAGCAAGTGACTTTGTAAAACCATCAACCACCTATCTCCTGAAGGAATGAACTATGTCTAAAAGAAATGACTTTGTACAGTCAACATATTTATGTCAAAAAATGATTGCTTCAATTGATTTATCCATTAACTCCTTTTAACTCTAGGATCCTGGTAAAACATGCATAAAAGGTGGCGCAAGCGCAGTAAAATATCAACATCCTAACACTACTTATAAAAAACATAAGATAAACATGCTACAAAAATATACTCATCAGTTCCACAATTGATTCACACTCGATCACAAGTACAAATAGTGTATACATGGACTACTCATTAATACAAGGCAAAAAAGTGGAGTCTCTAGGGCACCATTTCTAACACTCTCTCACTTGCACTAGAGTCGACCACTCGTACATCTTCATGTCTAACGCATATCATGCCCATCACTCTTGCGTGTGCCTCATGATTGAGCTGGGAAAGCGATTTTGTCAATGGACCCACAAGGTATGCATCTGTGTATACCTTGCACATCTTGATATCTCCCTACTCGACAAGTTACCGAATTAGTGCTACTATTGAGTATGCATTTTTTTCGGATGATTTCTCAGTTTCTTGGCTTGTGCAATAGCACCATTATTTTTATAGTACATGTCCAACGGCATGGACATAGCCGAAACCACACCCAGATCTAACAGGAAATTCCTGATCCAAACACCTTCATTTTCCGTCTCTAGGGCAACAATATACTCTGCTTCCATTGTTGAGGGCGTCAACTGTGTCTTGCTTGGAACTCTTACAGCTCATGACGCCTCTTTTCATAAGGAACAAGTGTCTAGATTGTGATCGAGAATCGTCTAAGTCAGTCATGACATCTATGTAACCCTTTACAATAGCTCTTCCTCGCCGCCATAGACTAGAAATACCTCTTTAGTCCGTCTAAGGTACTCCAATATATTCCTTACTGTTGTCCAATGGCTTTCTCCAGGATCTAACTGTCATCTGCTCATTACACTTTAGATCATAGGAAACATCTAGCTTAGTACATATCATCACATACATGCATGGAACCATCGACAAAAGTCATATCAAGTTTGGAACCATTGAGGAAGCCATATCAGGTTTGCCAGCGATCAACCGAGGAAGCCATAGAGCTGGGCACCACGAACATCGGGAAGGCTTTGACCTTGCCAAAAAAAGGTATTACTTCAGTGAGTTTCTCGGAGACGATG